>JAZHRO010000055.1:100990000-103490000 GCA_037157565.1 Thalassia testudinum | reverse complement strand
ATGTCGATTATGTACTATAGGGTCAAGTTAAACAAACATTTTAGATTTTATTTCTTTTAACTAGTTGAGTACAGGTCGTTCACTGGGAGGCATAACTTAATTAAAATTCACCATTGAATCTAAACTTCTTAGGAAAAGTATAATTAAGTTTACTTTAAGAACATGAATTTTTCTTAATGATTTCAAATTAGAAGAATATGCAAAATTTCTTAAGAAAACACATTTACACAAATGATCTTCTTTAACAAACAAGTAAACATGTTTATTTCTTTTTATTTCAAGTGATTAAGGCAATAGAAAAAGTAATTCTAATGAAAATATGCCTTATTACAACATTAAACTCAAAAGAAATTAATAATATGCAAGAAATTAAACTATTTATTTCTCCTTTGTCTTCAGCCTCTTTCTTTCTCTTCTTCTTCTTCTACCTTTCTCTCTCTTTCTCTCTCTTTTCTTTTTACTTATTTCTTAATCTTCTTAATCTTTCTCGAGCTATTTCTTTTACATGTCTTCTTTTCTTTCTTTCTTCTCTTCTTTACTCTGCCATTTCTCTTTAGCCCTTATGCCTATTCAACCTTCCTTTATCTCTACAACTCTCTCTTTCTTCTCCTTATGAGCTCTCCTTTTCTTCTTCTCCTTCTCTTCCTTTCCTTTGCATTTTATCCTTCTAAACCCTTACAGACCTTCAAAACTGAACCGATCTAACTCTTTGAACCAAAAATTAGGTTTTTAATTGGCTGCTTGGACCGGTCGGGGATACACAGCACCCTTCTCAGTGTTAGACCAGACCCTACTACATCCAAGCCTGGTTTTATTTAGTTTCAGTCTATTTCCGGTTCGCATAGTCTCAAGCCCATCCGGATCACGGCCTCGCAGGCCCCATGCACAAGCCCTCCTGGGCACATACTCGCATGCCCATAGGCATACACATACCCGGGCACATGCACTGCACATGCTCACACACACACCCAATGTTTAGTTTGTTTCCTTGGGCTGTGCACTATCGACTGATATGCCCTTAGCACAAATCAATTTTATACCCATGCGGCCACTCCAGTTCTACCGAGGTGGGACTAAGTTTCCCCCTCCCAGTCCGAACTTCAAATGCCGATTCCAGCCAGCTCAGAGCTTCGTTCCAAGCAAATAAAAGCTTGCTGAAAAGCTCTTAAGTTGTTCTACACAATTGAAGTGTCAATTTGATACACAAGGAGGGTTAAGCTCTTCGAATTGAAGGGCGAATGGCCTGAGTTGAATTCAACTATTTTCACTTGCAGAGCAAAATTTTTAGCTCTAAGGTCTACAGAAGGCCTTTGACTTCTAGATGGGGTATTGAAGTGGTCAAGAGATGATTCAACTGCTACTAGTGAAGGAACTAAGCTCTAAGGAGCTTAAGGGAAGTTGCAGAAGCTAAAAGCTTCTCTAAGGAGCTTCAGAACTTCAATTTAAGTTATGAAAGATCCAACAGATAGCTAAAGAGAAAATTAACCAGTTAAAACAAACATTAGAGGTTGTTACGAGTCTATCTGGGCAGATTATTCACTCAAATCTCATCAAAAATTCACTGTCGTCAGTTTGGGTTTAAAAACAACCCAAACTGAACAAAATTCAATGTCTACCATAAAGTTGATCAGAGCACATTCAAATCTCATCTAAATCATTTTCAAACATCTCAGCAACAAATTAAACTCCTCAATTTATCTATTTGAATCGAAAATCCAAGGATCAGACTCAGGGTTGACTATAAAGCTTCAAATTTTGACTCTCTGAACTAAACCTTTTCAGATGAAATTAAAGCCTAAATCATCTTCTCTTCAGCCACAAGAATGGATTATGACCCTTAGAATGATGATTCAACTAAGGTTCCTAGGTTTCGAGGCCTGTCTCTTGAGCTTCTAAAGGATTTTGTTCATCAGGGTAAATCAAAGCTTGTCACAGTGGTTGACTTATAGGAATGGTATTAGGGTGAATTACTGAAGCTTTCAAGCCAATGAAATGAGTCTGAAACCTAACTGTCAAACATCTCCGACTCTATCGGAGTTGGAGAAGATGAATACCTAACAGAAGCTCTAAACACTAAAACATTAAATAAACTACCTAGCATGATCAGTAAGCTTCAAATTGATGATCTGGAGCTTTACACTGAGTTTTACAAGTTGAATAGCCTATTTTGACTCATCGGAGCTCGTCGGAGCTCAACTGAGTCCAGAGAAAGGCAAATGTATACCGATATTAGTTAAATGTGCCATCAATGATTCAAAAAGTGGAACACATTAATTTTGTCATTTGTTCATTAAAGTGAAGATTAAATAGTGAATTCTCAGTAAGCAAGATTTGAATTTGATTAGGGTCAGGACCTATTTTCCCACTAAATTGAGCGGAGAAAACAAGTCAAAATGCATTTGCGATGGGTTATAGGTGAATAATTATTGATTTGAACTCCTCCTGAGCTGCCATTGACAGCGAGCTCAAGAGCTTAAATTAAATTGGGCATTTAAGTTATAGGGGGTAATTACTTAAATTAAGTGAGGATTAGGGCCCTTAGTTGATGGATAAATGGTGGAGGACCCCAGTGAAGGTGAAGCAAACTCAACTACTACTGCCATGGACAGCAGGAGTAGTTGGTGGAGGTGGAGGTGGCTTACGCGATTATATGATCAATTCAGTAATTAAAGACAATAGAAATGTTCATGAGAGGTTAAAGAAGGTGAACGATGACTTAAAAATACAAAAGAATTGCTCCTGACAAGCTCAACGAGCTCGCTGGACCTGAGGAAGAGTGAAAAACTAACATTACAACTATCTAATATTCCTAACTAACTATCCTAACCAATCTACTTACCTAACCTACTATTACCTGGACGAAGGGGATAGGAGATCTCCGTCGGTGGCTCATAACGGAGGAGGAAATCAGAGGGTTGGCGAAAGAAGTTCGGCGGGCATTTATGAGGTGAAGCAGAGGAGCTTGTAGTCAGCTCTTATGTTAGAAGACTCGGCTGACTTCGGCAGAGGTCTAGAGTGATCGAAGATGGATGAAGGAAAATGGATGAAGCAGAGGAAGGTCGTTGAAGTTTAAAGAGAATAGCCTATCGGTTAGCTCAGCGAAATAGAGGGAAGGGAGCTAACTTGGTGAAAATCGAGGGTGTGGAGGGGTATTTATATGTGCGGCGGCTGAGATGGAGGTGGAATCTGGAGGGAGAAGAGGCTAGTAGTGGAGTAACCACCAGCGTCTTCTCTGACGTCGGTGAGGTTACCTCTAACCCTAAAATAGGATTATAGCATCATCCAAACTAGTGGATGAAAAGGAGATGGTGAGCACAAGCTCCAGGATCTTGAAGAAAGAATGACGTCAGAAGTGTGGTGATCAGGTGGTGGACGCACCTCCTGTCATCAGCCATCGAAACAGCTGAAGAAAGAAAGAAGCGGAAGTTTCAAGGACTTGTTCGTAGTGAAAGTTGACGGCCTAAATTCGAAATAAGGACCCGATTGAAATAAAATATAAGGACTAAAATGTAAACTCAGATTTTCAAGGTTTATTTTAATTTAAATCTTTTTTAACTTTTTATTTGTGATTATAAATAGGATAATTATTATATTTAGACCTTGAATTTACATTTTTGACCATTTTAGATTAATTTATTGAATTAAGCAATGTTACTTAAGTTATTACATACTTAGTTATATAGTATACTTAAGTTAGTTAACACATTAATTAGATAATATATTGATATTATTTCGAGTCCAATTATTAATAAAATTATTAATAATACTATTTGAATGATAATATACCATTTTTCACTTATTTTAAGGTCCTTTACTATTAATCCGTTATTTAATAAGTGACCCATATATTTACATATTTCTAGCTAATTAATTAGGAAGACTAGTTAATTATGGGTAATTAGAGACCCTGATGAGCTTCTCATCAGTTGTCGCCGCCACTTTAGTCAACTGTGTTCACAATCCTCTCGCTGTGTCTCTTCCCTAATTCATGCTCTAGGAACTACGGAATAATCCCAGTAGTGTTCCTGGGTAGTTAATCGAAGAACCCCATCAGCAGTAGCCTCCTAATCAAATGTAGCTCCACCTGCTGCTGTACGCATGAGAGGAGGCCTGAAGATAGTGCCACATTGAAGGATTTAGGAGTAGTGAGCGTGCTTATATTTGATTTTAGTTCATCGCTTATCACCTCAAGTAACATGGGGTTGAGGTCCCCACATACCTCACCTGGCTACACCCGAATTGCCTAAGCCCTCACTCCTTACTCATCACCTACTGTCGATGAGCCTGGACCTGAGTGCGCATACTCAAACACCCGATTACTCTAGTTTCAAAGAAAGAGAAGAGAAGGAAGGAAAGAGAGAAAGAAAGAGAGAGTGGGGTGATGGGAACACCATCATGTGCCTTAACAAGCACATTTTGACCTAGAAAAGAGAACAAAAGCTCCTACATAACCTGGAGAAGGGCCTAATTCAAGGAATAACTATTCTGAGAAGAAAATAAGAAACAAAGGATAAAACTATAATTTTACCATTGCAGGACATCAACAGGATTTCACGAAAGCTAAACATAGGTCAGTTGGTCTTAACAAGATAAAAAGTGGGTTGGTTCAATCAGAAATGGGTTTATGTGCAATCTAAGAATTAAATGACTTCTTGTAACCCTAAAACAGACCTGCTTAATTCAACAAGATTATGGTAAGGACAAAAATCGACTAAACCCTCTAAAATTCATGTAAAAATATCCCTTAGGGTTTAGAACCTTCAATTTGGCCTTTGGAACCCGTTTTGGCGTAATAGGGATCCTAGCTAATTATTTGTCTCAATTTGGGTTTTTGTGTAAAATACCTAGTGAAACGTGGTCAAACCGAAATCCAACTTCACCATTAGATTCCTTATGTCCAAATTAGGTTTTTACCAAAAATTGAACCTAAGGGGAGGTCACCTTGACCTACTTTGCAAAATAGTCCACTTAATTACATTTTGACCCCTAGCTTTTGAAAACCATTGCGAAGACCCCCCTATTTTCCTAGCCACTCTTTGCAATTAGGCCCTGATAAACGCCAGTTTATCATCATTTTTATGCTTTAAACTAACCTAGCTCTTAGGATTTTACTCCGTAAACGGGTTTTTGGGCTGCATTTAGGCATAAATTAGGATAGGCATGCATTGCATTTTTTATTGTTTTAATGTGTTTTTGTGAGTGTTAGGGATGTACAGATTCATAGATCCCTAAAACCCTAGCACTCAAGAAGGCAATTGGTGAAGGAGAAGCCCAGACTAGTTGGAACCCAGCTTGATCCAGCTCACCATAGCTGGAACCTAGCTTACTTGAACTAGGATTAGCTCATCCCAGCTCCATTCAGCTAATCTCAGCTGGATGGCAGCTCAAGAGAGTTCACCTTAACTCACCCTAGCTCAAGTCAGCTCAGATCCAGCTCAACTTAGCTGAGTCTAGCTCACCTCAGCTCCCACTAGTTCACAGGGAGCTCTAGCTAGCTCAGCTAAGTTGACAGTTCACCCCAGCTCAGATCCAGCTACATCCAGCTCCACTCAGCTCCAACCAGCTGAAGAAGAATTCATCCCAGCTCAGGAAGCTCAAGTCCAGCTCACAGGGACTCAGCTTAGCTCAACTCAGTTCAGCTAAGCTACCTTAACTGCCTCAACAAGCTTGATTCGCCCCTGGAGCACCAGACCTAGCTCACCTCAGCTCATTTTGGTAGAAGCTAGCTCACTTTAGCTTGTCTTAGCAATTAGCAAAGAATTAGCAAGCTAAGCCAGCTAGAGTAGCCCCATGCCAGCCTCTTCAGCAGCAGCCAGCTCCAGCTCCAACTCCAGACTTCTTCTCCTCAGCTCCTTCCTCCAATCCCTAGCTCCAACACCTTCTCCTCTACTCCTCCATTAGCTAAGCTAGCTTAGCTTAGCTTAGCTTAGCTTAACTATGCTCCAACTTCCTTGGCTTGTACCACCCCAAAAACCCACCTACCAACTCCACCCAACTAGCTCACCCTAAGCTCCACATAAGCTAACCTACTTGGCACCAACCTAACCTACCCACCACCTCCAAAAGACACCTAAAAGTGGCGCCAAAAACTACCCATAACCACCCCTTAGTGGCGCCACTTTTCCCTCCAAAATCCCCCCTCATCTCCACCACACAATCCCCCTTGAATCCATCTCCACCATCCACCTAACTCCCCTTCTAGAAGACCCCATGTTGGCGCCAACATGGGGGTGTCTCTCCACCACCAAAAGACACCAACACCACCATAACCACCCCCTTTAACACCCCTTGGGTTGGCGCCAACTCACCCTAGCCATAGGATCACCAACCACCCTCATCCTTCCATCCTAGCCCTCCATTTCAAGGGGCACCTTAACCCCCCCATCCTATTCTATAAAAAGCCACCACCTACCACCATTTTGGAGCATCCTCCCTTAGTATATTTTCTACCTAAACCACCTATACCTACGGCCAAGAAGAAGGAGTAGAGAAGGAGATTAAAGGGGCACATCACCAGCCCTTTTGGTGCCTTCTTCTCCCCACTCTCTTCAACTTGAGCCACGCCAAGGAGGAGGACTCTCCCACTTCAAGGAGGACGGCCAGGCAAAGGAGAAAAGCTTAGGGTGGACGTCCACCCTTGGAGAGAAACTTAGGGCACGCCCCCTTAGGGCTTGCCTTGGAGGTCATCACTTTGGCGGAGTACTGCAAGGAAGGAGTTGAAGGATTCTTTTCAAGCTTGGGAGCCACCAACCTTGGAGCAAGAAGCCCTCTTCTTCACCATCTATTTAGAGGATTTGTGTTTTCTTTCTTTATTTCAATTATCTAGTAGTAGAAGCATTCCTCTACTAGGCATTTTTGTTAAACACTTTATCAATTATCTAGTTGCCTTCTTCGCATATCTTGTTTGCATTTCTATTTGCTTATTTTCAGCATTCTTCACTTCCTCTCCCTAATTATTCTAGGCCTCCACTTGCTTAGAGTGAGCTTAGGGAGAGGCTCTACTTTCCACTTTAGAGTAGTTTACTTAATTGGAAGTGTAAACACTTTTCCCGCCATAATTTCGCATGTTGCCTTAGTTCAAAAACAAAAAAAAAATGGTATATTGAAAATTACCAAAAGAAAGTTGAGATATATTCCAAGCAAGAGAATCAATTTTGCAACCATATTGCCTCCTTGGACGACCCTAGATACTTCCCTATCTAGGATTATAAATTTAAGAGCGAAAGCGGATTTACGCGTTACAACGACGTATTTTAACAAACCGCGTATTTTCGCTATCAGGCCCCTCCACGATTACAGTGGAGAAGTCCTACTCCGATGAGGATTCGAGGAGGATTTCTCCTTGATTCCTAGGAGATCCCCTCTCAGATTTGAAAGGGAGATTCTCTGAGGAATTCCCTATCATTTGAATGCAATCTCCAGCCTTGATTTGCACCCAATCTCTCATGCGAATGCTCGAGAGACATGGGTATCTCTCACACATTCCTACTCCGATGAGGATTCTTGCTCTTGGAAGCTTGTCTTCCATGCACAAGGACCTCTGCAAGTACCTATAAAAAGATCCCCTGACCCTACCGCTCAGATTTAGCTTGGTTTGGCCAGAGAACAGCCTCCAATTTCTCTTCTCCTCCAGCCATGCGTCCAGCGAACTCTGGCGACATCTCCTCCTTCTTCTCATCGCTCTACCATAATACCAATGGCAGAGCTGTCTTCATCTCCTTCCTTTGCGTCACGTTGTACCAACACTGGCATCAACCACCCCTTTCTCGTCGTCGTTTCCTCTCCACTGGAACCTTCGTCTCCGGTGGTGGTAGGTACGCGCCATCCGCTCTCCTTATCCTTTCGTCCCTTAATTAGGTTAACTCTCTTCCCCTCTCTCTTCTCTGTATTTCCCCCTTCTTTATTTCTATTTTTGAACCCCTCGACATTGTAGACCACCACCGTCTTCCTCATCTTTGGTAGACCACCGGCGAGGTGTCTCCATTGCCTCCACACACCCATACACTTCACAAGACCGCTCAGAACCTCTGCCACCATCCACTGATCAGTTTCCCCAACTCCATCGACCGCCATACCCTGTACAAGCTCCCCCTGACTACACCCACCATCATGGCCATAGACCGACATAGGCATGCATGTCTAGGCCACCCCACAGCTAGCCACCTAACGCAACACCTTCGTTGTGTCACAACGAAGCTTCCTATGTGTTCTAATGGGGATGCAAGGCCGTATTGCTTGAAACGCAAGTCTGACCTCCGCCACCATTAGAGCAGACGTAAAGGAGCTCGCAGGCTCTCTCCAGGTAGTTGCGATCCAGGTTTCTAGGTCCCGGAGGAGTGGAGTTGTCTCGCGCATACATCCAGCCTTGGAGTGGCTTTGAGAGAGTGTCACAGCTGCAGTAATTGAGCGAAGTATCTTGCTGCGGGTGTGTGCATAAGAGAATGGGACTTTTAGTCCCACCTCGGAGAGTTTAAAGCGTGGTGACTAATATAAGTTGAATTTGTGTTTCCTCCTTGTTGCCTCCGATCATGGGGTGAGGTTCCCTCGCCTACTCACTCGCCTCGTCTGCGACCCATGATCCGTGGACCTGGCTTGCCTGACCCGTTCACCCAGCACTCCTCGCGCACCACCCGTGCTGGTGCGCATGGACCCGGGTGCACGTGACCCGACCCGAATACCCAATTGGCTCTAGGAGAGAGAACCTATGAGAGAAAAGAGAGAGAGCATATATGGGGGAGGGTAGGGGTAGGTTTTGCACTTGTTTATGTAGGGAAAGGAAGAATGAAGAGGAAGCTGCAGCCGCAAAGAAGGAAAAGCAAAGGGCTGAAAGAAGAAGCTAAGGAAGCTAAGACAAAAGAGAAGGGTAGGAAGGATCAGGAGCTAAGGAAGGAAGAAGAAGCACTGTAGCAGAGAGGGCATAGCTGAAGAAAAGGCAAAGGCAAAGAGAAGACAGAAGCAAAGAAGGTAGGAGAAGGTGTGACCAAGCCAGAGAAAGAAGAAGGCAGAAAGAGCTGAGGTCAGAGAAAGAAATCAAAGAAGAAGAAGAAGGAAAGAAGCCAAAGAAGAAGACATCTCGACACAAGTCAGGGAAATAGAAAGAAGAGAAGCCAAGAAGGAGAAGGCTGAAAGAAGAAACAAAGAAGAAAAGAAGAGGAAGTTAACGAGAGAGCCAAGAGATGAAGAATCAAACTTTTTATCCTATTCCTCTCAATTTCTCTTTTATTGCTACATTTTAGTATTCATAAATTCCTGCATTATATTTTGAATTAGATTTTTAGTATATTTAAGTGTTCAAATTACATTTATTGAGATTAGTGAATAAATTCCATTTGCTCCCTGTGTTCGACTTTGGACTTAAACATTCGAGTAATAAAAATTCTTGTTTATTTACAAGGCAATTTCAACTATACTACGATGCAGTATTTATTCTTTATAAACCAATCTCGCCCTCTGTGTAAACACGGGGGAGGGTGGGTTTTGCTCTCTTGGGAGTTGGTCTGACACTTAGCCATTGAGGGATATGCATTAGAAGAAAGAAGGAAGAGGCAGAAAGGGAAAGTGAGCCATGTCTAAAGGAGGAAAGGAATAGGTTGAAGAAGTTAAGGAGAAAAGAGGATGAAGGAGAACACTCATAAAGAAGAAGAGAGAGAGCCAAAGACAGAGAAGAAGAAAGAAAGAAGAGAAAGGAAAGATAGAAGAAGAAGAGTCGTGCCTAAAAGAAGAAGGTGAAGAAGAAGAAACAGAAGAAGATCGAAAGGAAGGAAAGTACTATGGCACAACACACTTAAGTCGTCTGATTCTCAAATGAGACATCTGAAGTACTGTTCATTTATTTGTTTCATTGAGTAATTAGTATATACTTGTATCTAATCCAATAAATGGTGATTCAAATCACCACTATTTTGCCTTAGATGTCTTTTTGCCTCATTAGATTCTTGATATACTCATGTGCTACATTGAATATTAGTTTTGAGTAATTGTTATTCATTGATAATCATTCTTGGCTTGATTCCTTGTGCTCATTTATATATTAATTAAGATTGGCATGTGAATTCCATATTTGCTCTCTGTGTTCGACCTTGGATACTCTTTTGAATTCGAGTAATAACTTGTATTTGTTGACAAGCAATTTTGGTCTATACTACAATGTAACAGTCTTAAAACACTGATCTCACCTTTCAACATTTTGGCACCGTTGCCGGGGAGCAACGTGCAATTCACCGCTATTCTTGTTTTATTTGATTATATTTGTGCAATAACTTGCCCTGTTTATTTCTTATGATTTTGCGAGGTACTTCATGAGGAGATCTTCCACGCAAATCAATTAGGAACTACCTACCTTACTTTCATAGTAAATCATCATTTGAAAAGGCAAATTTCCTGATTTATGAAAAATTTTAATATCTGATTGTAGATGAGATGATTCTGATTAGATATTCCCCATCCTAATTTCCTGTACCTACTAAGGATTACGCTTAATTCCTAAATCACTTTGAGCTAACACATTTCTTGCTTGAAGTCAAAGGTGACCAATTGGAGATCAAATTAGACATGGAATATAGACAATTAGGGTTTCAACATTAGGGTTTGAAGTACTAGTTCACATTTTCCTACATTAAAGAGAATAAACCCTCCCATAGTTGTGTGCTACCCAAGCCTTTTTTTGAAAAGATTTAATCACTAAAATCGAAAAAATCAGCCTCTAATTTCACTTGAATCGTAAAATTCTTGGACATAATAAACTCAGAGTCATCCAGGGTGATTTCTTGGTCATGACCTAGATTTCATTCTACCATCTTTAAGACAAGTCAGGTGAAGTTGACCTACATTGTAGGCCAACCAACCTCCAAATTAGGTCACAAGACAAAATTAATTTCTAATCATGTGAAATTCAAGGCACTAATTAGGGTAAAAATTGGTAGACTTAAGGACTTAAGTTTGTACATTCCTGTCTACTTGGAATTGCAGTAACAAGGAAGTTTGGGTGGGGGAAACCCTGTAACCTATGGGGACGCTCTACCATGTAGGGGTCTTTGCGGGGCTCTCTCTTCTTGGCTGCCCAGGGAATTCTCGAGTGTGTGAATCTCTGATTTAGAGGTATCATCCACCTTGAAACTACCTTAGTCATTCAAAAATCATTGGGTGCCTTGATTAGGGCAATTTCACATCCAGTCCCTCATCCCTTCTATTTAGAGCACATACATAGGAAGGTCCTTAGGTTTTTAACCTAAAGGGCCTCATTAGATCTTCTTGGGAATTTCTTTCAGACCTGATCAACTTCAATCTAACCTGAGTTCTGATTCTACATCTTGATTCCACCCCATGATTCAAAAATGAGACCTGACAATCTAGGAAGACTGTTTAGGAAACTTGAGTCCTAAATAAGCATGAAAGAAAAGATAATTAAAAATGCTTACAGGCAACATGAGGAATATTATAAAAGGGACATTTAGGATAAATTCAAGAAAACAATTGACCTCATCGCAAATCGTGCAGAGATAATATGTATACAAAGGAACCATGGTTCAACCCGGGATGTTCTCCTAGCAGAGAACAGTTAATTAGTGAAACTACACAAGAACGAGTGTCTGCAATGTTGGTAAAATCCTTCATTTTCAGAAGACCTCCGAGAATTTTTGGAAATATGGGGATAATTGTTGAATAGGTTATATAGAACCAGTGATAAAAAATACCCGTCAGAAGTTAATAAAACATCTTGAAGAGATTATAGTGATCAACATAATTTTAGAAATCCCGGGTTTGATGACCATAATTGTTATGGACCCCCAACCCAAATGAATTCAAATTCAAATTTCATAGCAATTGACATTCCTGATCTTGTTGAGGGTTGGGAGGATCCAATTGCAAGTGTTCCCAAGTTTGAGCCAGTCCTAGAAAATCAAGAGCCTAGTTCACCAAGCTTAGATTTCCTAGACGCCTCTAATAAAAAAGATTGAGTCAGAACCTCTCGAGGGTATAGATTCCATCCCTTATTTCGATAAGGTGACTCTCGAGAGCAATTCTGACATCCCTGTGAGCCCAACCTAGATTCTAGTGATCCAACCCACACCCTTAACCTACAATACGGATTTAAGCCCTATTGAGATGATTATGAGGCCCTGTGTGATAAGAATAAGATTCTAAATTTGGATTACGATTCCAGGCATGTATTTAATGATTGCACCTCTTCATGCTCCTTAGAGATAGAAATCAAATTTTCAAAAGTCACGCCAATCTATGATACAAAAATTGAGGAGTTGGAAAAGTTGGGTCTCGATTGGGTATTCCCTACAAGCCAAGAACCTGAGCCCATGCCTAATAGGGTCACCTTTTTGAGCTCGAAATATGAAACTAGGTTAAATCCAAGTCAGGTTGCTGATTCTACATCTCCTGATTCATTTTGCGGTGGAACCTCTGATCTCGAATCGAATTTATAACATGATCCTCACAAGTTCTTCGACGATTTCAAATCTTACTCTGATTTTAGAGGACCTTTGTTTCTTGATAGCTATGAGCATATCTACAACCTCAACATCCATGACCCATTCTTCGACTCAAACTCTGAGGTCCCTGATCCGTAGATCACTGATTCAAAATCAAGTTCCATTGAGTTGGAATCATTCCTTTTTGATCCTCAGGAATCAGAAATAGTAATTGCCAAGAGTGTCTGCAATCCAGAGTTTGAATCTTTTATTGACTCATATTTTCATGATCCTATAAGAACTCTTCAGGTA
The DNA here is from genome assembly GCA_037157565.1 of Thalassia testudinum. Lineage (NCBI taxonomy): Eukaryota > Viridiplantae > Streptophyta > Magnoliopsida > Alismatales > Hydrocharitaceae > Thalassia > Thalassia testudinum. The sequence goes on along the minus strand of JAZHRO010000055.1, from coordinate 103,477,266 downwards.
TTTATTGTTTATTTTGATGGCTATTATGAGGACTCTCTAAATGAACCTATTTTTGCTTCCATTATAGAGGAGCCCTCAACTCACCTAGTTCTCATAGAAGCCACCTCTTCTACACATACAGAATCTTCTCTAATCCATTTTCAACCTCGACTCGCAATCGGAATCAATTTCTATTCTAATTCTCCTCTCAATGATTCGATTGCATATGATTCTTTATCTTTTGATCGGGTTTCGGACATCGATCAGACAATAAATCACATCCCATCCTTATCTGATCACTTTCGTAGGCATCTCTGATCCTCCACTGATCCATTCTCTTTTGAGGATTCCTACTCTAACCAGGCTGATTGGACTTAGCCAAACCCTAGATTCACACTTCCACATCCTTCTGAGATTCAAAGTATCTGGTGGGCACCACATCTACTGATCCACATCCATCAACCCACAAAACTGGTTGGGTTTGGGCTGCATCATCAGCCTGTTGATCTGAACAATCATCTGGTTGGACCAACCAAGCTATTGATCAAGGTGCTTATTTAACTAAATTCATCTGATTTGACCACTCCTCCATTACCATTTCTGCTCGACAGAAGGCGTTGAATTTAGCGCTTAATGGGAGGCAACCCGTCATTCCAAAAAATCAAGATACTTCTTATTATCCTTTTGAGCTTCACGTCTACTGCACTTTGAGTTTAGAGTTAGAACAGTTGACCCCACCTTTGGTATTCATGCCAGAGCTTAAATTCTTCGCAATGGTCATCCCAACCAGTTCGTCCACTCGTTTATCCTGTTCTAACCCTTGAACCAATTTGATTTCATATCCTTCGATTTACAATGAGGACATTACAAAACTTAGGCAGGGGGGGTGTTAAAGTGCAAACACATAAAAATTCAAGTTTCTGAAGGATTCTCACAGAAAAATACATATTCCAAAAAAGCCAAAAAAAGAATTGAAAAGGAACAGAGAAAGGGAGAAAGGGGAGGAAATTTTGAGGGGATTAAATGCATATCATTCTTGAGGAGAAAAAGGGTAGAAGATTTTAAATGTCAAAATGGAATAGCAATTTGAAAAAGAAAGAGTGAGTTATTAGTAAAAGATTATGGGATCTACATAAAGTCTAGACCAAATCAAAAGAAAGAAATAAAGTCAAAAAGTGCTAAGAGATACAGGGATTAGTATGAATGCTGATCTTAGTCCTCTTGGGCATGTTTTCGGCTTAAAAGTTCAAGTATCCATTAAGATTAGGATAGTCCTCAAGAGTTTGACGAAAATGCAAAGATTAAGTTTTAGGTCTAAGGCTTAGGGAGTATTCGACCTTGTTAACTGACCTATGGTTTGTAGGACTTGGTAACCTAAGCACCCTAATCCCACACTGTCTAGTTCAGTGTGCTTAATTATCATAATCTTGGTTGGTACTTGAGTACCTCTAGGGCTATTATTAGCATTCTAACCTAATCTACAAAAGAAAGCATACATCAGAAATCTAAGCATTAAAGGCATGGTCCAGAATTGAAGTTCATTTCATGAGATTTTGCTAGTATTCGACCTTGTTAACTGACCTATGGTTTGCTGGACTTGGTAACCTAAGCACCCTAATCCACACACTGTCTAGTTTAGTGTGCTTAATTATCATAATATTGGTTGGTACTTGAGTACCTCTAGGGCTATTATTAGCATTCTAACCTAATCTACAAAAGAAAGCATACATCAGAAATCTAAGCATTAAAGGCATGGTCCAGGATTGAAGTTCATTTCATGAGATTTTGCTAAGGGACTAGTAAACGTTAGGCTTGGGAGTATGATGATAATGTCATCATCAGCCACATCTAGCTTTATTTAGTCATAATTATTGGGTAAATGCTCTTACATAACCGCCAAAGAGCAATAATTCACTTCCCATCCTTTCTTAGAGTTTAATAAGAAAATAGGGGCAAATTTGCAGTTTTAACAGAATATCCTAATTGTAGAATAATCATGGGGTTTCTCAGGGGTTAAGTAAAGGTTAAATGGTCATAAATGTCGAATAAGTTGGTTCATGTAGATAGAAATGGGTTTTCACGCGTTTTGAGAATAAATGACATTTAAAACCCTAAAGAAAGACCTACTTAATTAACTGAGGATCTGGATAGGATAAAATCCACCCAAATCCTTTAAAAATCATAGAAAAATATCCCCTAGGGCATAGCATCTTGGAATTGATCATCAGAACTCATTTTGATCTAAAACAGAGTCTTAGACGAGTAGTTACCCTAGTTTGAGTAACTGCGCAATTTACCCAGTCAATCCTCGTCAAAACATAAATTTGACTTCATCATCAGATTCCTTTGGTCCAAATTAGGTTCGTACCAAAATTTGGACCAAATTAAAGATCGTCTTGACCTATTTTACATTTCAATCCAATCTGGCTCTTTCTATCTCCTTCTAACCCTTAGCATTTTGAATATCTTGCAAAGTGCCCCCTAACTTCATCATCTTCTACACATTTAGGTCCCCATTGCCTTCAGTTTCCTAAACTTATCTTCGATGACCTTCAATCAAGGAGATCTCCCTGATTTCTTGCCCAATCTCTTTCAAATTTAGAAGAGAGACTCCTGAGAGATTTCCCTACGATCTAAACCTAATCTTAGGCCTAATTCTATCCCAATCTCCCTTGAGAATTGTTGATGCGGCTAGACTCGATCGTGTTTTAACAGTTAATTACGTCGTAGTATAGGTGATCAAGCGTCATCAACAAATAAAAGTTTTATTACACGAAAATTGGAGTATCCGAGGTCGAACACAGGGAGCAATTGGAATTTACTACTAATCTCTAGAATGTAATTGAACACTTTAATTACTCAAAACTTAATTCAAACATAAATGCAGGTAAAAAGAAAGAATTGGACGTCTGATCATGGGATCAGACGTCTTAAAAATGTGTTTCCCTTCTTTGATTCATCTTCTTCTAATTTTTTTCCTATGGTGTGTTCTTCTAATTTTCTTCTGGCCTTCTACGTGTCTTCTTTAACTTGTCTCTGCTTCCTTTGCTTCAGTTCCTTCTTCTGCTTGTCTTCTATTTCTTTTCTTCTTCAGTTCTTCTTCTTTTTTTCCTTCGCTTCTTCCTTCTCTTTTCAATGGCTTGTTCCTTCTTCATTTTTGCCTCTGTTTGCCTTCAGCTTCCTTCTCTTCTTCCCTTGCTAGCAATGGCTAAGTGTTTGCTTCACTCCCTCCTTCCCTACACAACCACAGAAAAGCACAAAACCTAACCCTCTACCTGCACCCGCGCGTCTCTCTCTCTCTGTAAACCACTCTCAGGACGCTCTCCCAGAGCCGGGTAAATGGGTCGGATCGCGTGCCCGTGACCAGGCACATCGGCGTGAGGGTGATGCATGAGGTGTGCCCAGGACCGGGTCTGGTTGGATTGTGCCAGATTCGTGAGGTGAAACCACAGACGAGGCATAGTGAGTAAGGTGAGGGACCTCACCCCAGGTGCGTTCGGAGCCAACGAGCTGGTATGACAAAAACAATTTAAACCACGCCAGTACCTTATAAGTTACCGATGTGGGACTAAAGGTTGCTGCCTTCTCTCGCGTGCCTGCAACAGACCATGCCTTTAATTCCCTCAACTGCAGGCTCTGTGGCATCGCTCGCTGGACACTTTGGCTTCACAAGATCTGCCCACGTTCGCAACACCTGGAGCCTTGCGGTCCTGAGGCCTAGAGCAAGCTTGGAGCTTCTTCGAGTCGCCGTTAATGGCGGCCGGGGTGTGGAACCTGTCAGACATGAAAAGAGCCTCGCAGCCTAACCAGATCACCGGGGAACCTTCGCCTTGTCACGGTGAAGGTGAAGAGGAAGGTGGCAAGCTGCGGGGCGGCCTAGGCGTGCGTGCCTAGGTCGCCCTGTGGCTGGATGGATGGGTGAGTTCGGGGGACCGTTTGGTAGGCTTATAGGGACTGTGGATGGGCGGAGATTACCCAGTGAGGTGAGGCGGAGGTTATGTGATGGTTGGTGAGGCATGTGGGGCTGTGGAGTGAGGGGAGAGCCTCCTTGGAGGGTGGCTAGAGATGAGGAAGGTGATGGTGAACAGCGGTGGTCGAGGGTTTGTTGATGAAATAAAATGAGGGAGATAAAAGAGGGGATAGAGGAGAATAGTTTGACCTAACTAAAGGGACGAAAGGGGATGAAGAGGCAGACGGCAGTACCTACTGCCGCCGGAGAAGAAGACTCCTAGTTGGGGAAGATGGTGGCGATGACGGGGCTAGGGCAGCGTGCGCGGGTGTTGCGCGACGCGGAGGAGGATGAGGAAGATGACTCTGCCATTGGTTTTGTGGCAGAGCGAAGAGGAAGGGGAGGGGGGGCTCGGCGGAGCTCGCTAGACACCTTGGACAGAGAAGGAGATGAATTTGAGGTGGAATCCCGGCTAAGTCAAGCTGAGGAGTTATGGCCGGAGTTAGGGTTTAATTATAGGTCTTTGGCCATGCGTCTAGTGCATGGAGGGCACGCCTTATGTCGCCGACATCTCACCGGAGATGGAAGATGGTTAGATACCCAAATCTCTCGTGCATTTGCACGAGAGATTGGGTGCAAATCTGGGATCAAGATCAGGCTTAGATGGAAGGGGTTTCCTCAGAGAATCTCCCTTCCAATTTTGGGAGGGGATCTCTGAGGGATCTGAGTGTATTCCCTCTCTAATCCTTGCCAGAGAAGGATTCTGCACCAATAATGGTGGAAGGACCTGATTGTAAGATTGGCGAGGAAGCTAGGGGGTTCTATGTGATGGTTTTCAAAAGATAGGGACCAAAATGTGATTGGTCCAAATTTTGACCTCCCCTTAGGTCCAAATTTTGGTAAAAACCTAATTTGGACCTAAAGAATCCAATGGTGAAGTTGGATTTTAGGTTTGACCACGTTTGAATGGGAATTTTGCGTAAAAACCCAAATTAGGCCAATTGATGAGCTAGGACCCTAATCTAGGTCAAACTTTGTTCCAAAGGCCAATTTGAATGTTATAAACTCTAGGGGATATTTTTTCATGATTTCTAGAGGGTTTAAATGATTTTTATCCTGACTGGAACCTTATTGAATTAAGCGGGTCTGTTTTAGGGTTACCAAATGTCATTTAATTCCTAGATTGCACATGAACCCATTTCTGATTGATTCAACCCACTTTTTATCTCATTTAGACCATTTGACCTATGATTTATCTCTGAGAAATCCCGTTTATGTACTGCAATGGTAAAATTACAGTTTTAATATTTCATGTTTTCTTCTCAGGACACTTATTCCTTCAATTAAGCCCTCTTCTAGGTTATGCAGGAGCTTTTATTCTCTTTATTAGGTCAAAATGGGCTAGTTATGGCTCATGATGAGGCTCTCATCATGCCCCCATGCCTAGCTTTTGCTAGTCCCTTAGCAAAATTTTAGGGTTTTAACTTCCATTCTAGACCCTGAGTGTCATCAATTATGATAAGTGCTTCTTTCGTGGTTAGGTTAGAATGTCGATAATAGGCCTAGAGGTACTCAGGTACCAACCAAAATCCGTACCTGACCCGCTTTAGCCTCAGTCCTTCGCAAAGGTTTCTAAGGCCCACAGAAACTAACCTAGGGCTTGTTGGACTCTATGGTTAAAGCACCCGTGCTTGAGACATTTTTAGCCTAGGTTCAGTTTTTTAGCGAGTTTTTGTAAGAGAGAGATAGAAGATTTATTTATTTGGAGAGATTTTCTCTCTCTTTTCTTTTTATTTCTAGCTTCGAAATAGCTTCTCAACAAGGTCTGTATCGGATTCCTCGTCCCCATCATCAATCCTCAAGGGTTCCTGGCAATCGATACTTCGAGATAACACCACCCATGGCAACCCCCAGAACCCTGGCTTTCGAGATTTCGAGATAATCCCGCCCATGGCGTTCCATGGCCAAATTCAGACCCTGGCGATCGACATTTCGTGATAATGCCATCCATGGTATCTGAACCAGCAGAGTGCTTACATGCCCCCAGTAGGATATTTAAATATCCTAAGAGACAAGCACCGAGGAGATGATATGTTGTTATGCATCTTCGAGGGGAATTTCCCTCCTCTCCGCGCCGGGAACTTGTCCAAATCAACTTGTGTTGATTGCCACTCCTAATCTAGGTGATTTTTTCAGAACATTAAATGCTTCTGCTTGATTTGGATATTTATGCGCACTGAAGCAGACTGTGTGTGAATTTGGGGTGCTTAGGATACCGAATCCCGCAAACCGGAGGTCATTTAACGAGGTTGAATACCTCCTAAGCCTTAAACCTAATACTTAAGCTTCGCATTTTCCCCAACCTCTTGAGAATTATCCAGATCTTAGCGGATACGTGAATTTTTAAGCTAAAGAATCTAGCCCAAGAGGCCTAAGATCAGCGTTCCCACTAATCTCTTGTTATGTCTCCTTAGCACTTTTCTTTTATTTCTTTTCTTGATCTGGTCTAGAACTTCAGTTAATTCCTTAATCTTTTACTAATGACCATTTCTTTTTCTTTTTCTTTTTCATTTTGTGCTCCTTTTTGTCATTTTTGCTCTTTTTCTCCTCCTTATAATTATGTGGCTCACAAAATTTCCTCCCTCCCCCAATTTTTTTGTTCTTTTTCATAGTTTTTCAATTTTTTTGTGTTTTTGACAAATGTGAATTTTTTTTGTGTGAGAATCCTTCTGACTTTTTCTTGGTTTTGTATGTATGCACTTTATCACCCCCCCTATGCCTAAGTTTTGCAATGTCCTCATTGTAAACAGAGGGTGTGAAATAGTGTTGAGGTCAGAGACTTAGTACAGGATACATCGGGTGGGTGAATGGGTCGAAAATGACTGATGCGAACGATTTCAAGCTCTGGTACGTGTACCAGAGGTGGGATCAACTATCTAAGGCTAAACTCAAGGTACAATGGATGTGGAGTACAGATGGATAATTAGATGGGTCTCTATTTTTGGGATGACGGGTTGCCTCCCGTTAAGCGCTAAATTTGATGCCTTCAGCCGAGCGAGAAATGGGGTGGAGAGGGAGTGGTCAAATCAATGGAATTTTGTAAAACAAGCACCTTGATTAAGAGCCTAGTTGGTCCAACCAGGTGCTTGTTAAGATCAGTAGGCTGATGATGTAGCCCAAACCCAATTAGTCTGGTGGGCCGATAGATGTAGATCAATAGATGCGGAACCCATCATATGCAGTGAAGTTCAAATGGATATGGAAGTGAAAGCTCGGGTTTAGGCTGAGTCGAATCAGCCTGGTCAGAGTAGGGTTCCGAAAAATAATCAATGTAAGGTGTGGAATCCCTACAGGGGTGATCATGGAATGATGGCTCCTGTTTTTCGATCTGATCAATGCCCGATACCCATTATAGATATGGAGTTGAATCATCTGCAAATGGCTCAGTGAGAGGTGAATCGGAATAGAAATTGAGTCCAGTTGCGGGTCGAGGTAGAGAACAGGTTTCGAGTGGTTCTGTATAGGTGGAGCAGGTGGCTTCAAAGAAAATTGGCTTGTTATAATCAGGAAGCAGATTTTCTCCGATGTTATGGTTAGATTCGAAATCGTCGGAGAGTTTGCGAAAATCAAAATCTGAATGAGATTCAAGATCATGAGTTCCACCATAGAATAAATCATATGTTGTAGATTCAGCAGCCTGACTGGGGTCTAGCCAAAATGTTAATTCTGATCTTAAAAAGGTATCCCTATGTGGTAGAGGCTCAGGTTCTAAGCTAGTAGGGTAGACCCAATTGAAACCCCACTCGTCCAACTCTTCGGTTTCTGTATCGTAGATTGGCATGACTTCCAAAAAATCGATTAGTTCCTCTGAGGATGTTGGAGAGGGATATTCATCAAATAGAGGCCCAAAATCATATTCTTCATTGAAAGATTGATCTTCCTCATATGGGGCCTTGAAATCTTCAAAATAGATTTCAGATCTAGGTTCTAGGCTTAGGATGTGGGTTGAATCACTAGAATCTAGGTCTGAATAACCTTCAAGGGTCACCTTATCAGAATAAGGGGCAGAATTTACACCCTCGAGAGGTTCAGTTCTACTCTCATTATTGGAGGAGTTTTGGGATTCTAGAATGGGCTCATCATGGTATTTTCCTGCATTTGGAGCTTCCCAACCTTCTTCAATATCAGGCACATTGTACTCCATCTTGGTTGGGAATCCACAACCATTTTGTGCCTCAAACCCTAGATCAGATTGATCCTCGATGTCATCCCAAGATGGTTCATCTTCTGTTTGTGGTATATACGGGTACTTCTGGTCAATAACTTATTTTACTAATCTCATTATCTCTTCCCATTTTTCAAGACTATCTTGGTGTTGCTTCCAAAGTCGAGGATTTGTCATACATTGAAGGTATTCAAGATTGTGCAGTTTTTCTATCTCAGTGTACGCAGTAATGAGCAAGTCACGAGTTGATCCTTTTGTGGCTTCTGCTAATAATACTTGGGCACAAGTTATGATAAAGGTTGTGGTTGTTGGGACATCAACCTGAATGTTTCCTACTGGTGTTGAGGTTTCTTCTTTTTCATAGAATTTCATGGCATCCCCAATCATTTTATCTCTCATGGATCTCCGATATTCAGGTTTCTTCAATGATAGTCCTAAGTGGTTTGGCTACATATTTGGATCAGGTGTTGGAATCCAGATGTAGAATCAGAGTTTGAATCAAGATGTGGAATCAAGTTATGAAGCGATTAGATCTGAATAACGAGTCCCACTAAAAATGTGTGTGTGTGCTCTAAAGACAAAAGATGAGGGACTGGAGATGTTTTTGACCCAATCGAGACACCCAAAGACGTTTGGATGACTATGGAGGTTCGGGGTGGATGGTACCCCTGGATCAGAAGATCGTCCACCTGAGAATTACCTGGGCATCTAGAGAGGGAGAGTCCCGCAAAGACCCCTACACGGTAGAGCATCCCCACAGGTTACAGGGTTTCCCCCACCCGACCTCTCTTGTCAATGAGATTCCAGGTAGACCAGAATGGGGACCTCGAACTCTTAAGTCTACCACTTTTATTTCAAAGGTGCTTTAGGGTTCTCACTTGAACTTTACCTGTTTTGATGTTGTGACCTAATTTAGAGGTTGGTTGACCCAAGGGGTCAACTTCACCTGACCTATCCTATGGATGGCAGAATGATTCTAGGTTTGGAGCCTAGTGGTCACCCTGATTGACTCCCAGGTGATTAGGTCCAAAAATTTTAAGATTCAAGTGATTTTAGAGCTCAATTTTTCTTAGGGTTTGTCTTGTTTAGATCTCTTCATTCAAGGGCTTGGGTATCACAATGATGCGGGAGGGTTTATTTCCTTTTATACAGGCATGTGTGACTAGTACTTCAAGATGCTACTGTGGAAACCCTAAATTGGTTCTATTTCCAATCCTTTTTTTCTTTTTGAAAAGGTTCTCTTTGGACTTAAAAACAAGAAGTGTGTTGTCCACAGAGATTAAGCGTGATTTCTATTAGGCACATGAATTTGTGGGATATAATCTAAAAAAAATCGCTCCAACTTCAAGAAGATTTGAAAAAATTTTCGTAAAATAAGTAAATGTTTGCCTTAAAGATGGTGATTACTATAGAAAGAAGGCAATTGATTCCTAAATTAATTTCTTCCTTTTGTCTTTTCAGAATTAGTGGATGGTTTAAGGAAGAAAAGAAATTACCTGCCATGGAGTGGTTGACTTGCGGGAGGGATTTTCTCGTAAAATTCCTACAAGATCACAACAAAGCAAAGTAGGGCAAGTTAGTGTTGTTGGTGCTAGAGCACCACGATCATTTGTTTTGATGATAACAAAACATGTGCTATTTAACATTTACACTTGGAGTCTTAGATTCAGGTCAATTGCAAATGTAGACGTGATTAAACGGAATTCGAGCTCGCATCCAGGATGGATTGGAGGAGCTTGATGGAAAACAAAGGAGATTCATGAGGAGCGATGGCATGAACAAGGAGATGAAGAATAGGATAGACTTCCTTCTCTTGTACTCTTTGTATTTTTCGTTTCTTTTGTTGCTCTTTATTTTTGTCACTTACATTCATGTTAAAGAGCCTCAAAGTAACCTAACAGTAGTCCTAGGAAGACCGGCACAACCCTAGGATACTTAGGTTTTCTGTAGAGAACTTAGAAAACCAATATAGGGTTCAAACAGCATTTCTAGATGTCTAATTCCAAAATTAGATGTCTGATAATGTGCTTTAAGACGTCTGACTGTTGATTCAGACGTCTGATAACATTTAGGCTGGACATAGTTAGTTCTGTCTGATGAAATCAGACGTCTAGACCTTAGACCAGATGTCTTAGGTGACGTCTGATGACTTTGCCAGACGTACAATTAGTGGACCGTTGGCTCTCTTACCATACACTTAGGGATATGACCGTTAGAGCCTTATCAGATGTCCTTAAGCCCTTCCAGAGGTCTGATAATTGACCGTTTTGCCTCGACTGACCCGACAGAGATTTTATAGCCGTTGCAAATCCATTCCCACGAAAAAGTAGGTTTCCAGACGTCCAGACATAGTGCCAGACGTCCTGTATGTCGTCTAATGGACCTGCGCTAGAACCCTCTTTAGATCTGATTCAAGTCAGGAAGAGACCTGCCCAAAATCAGACGTCTGACCTTACTTTCAGATGTCTTAAAGTGGTCTTCCAGACGTCTGGTGCCAGAATCAGACATCTAATAACCCTGTCAGTGCAATGATTGTTCCTGATTTCGGGTTGATTATCTTGGGCTTTGCATCCAACGGCTATGGAAGCTTTTCCAAGCCTTCAAAAGCCTTCCTAAGGCCTTTATAAATAGAGGGGAGCCTTTACACACCAAGAAACACAAGACACACCCAAGCAATACACTTCCAAACCATTTTGTGTCTCTCTTGCTCTCCAAGCTCTAATTCTTCATCTTGAGAGCATCAAGCTTTGCGCACCCGCTCTCCCGCCGTAGTTCACGAGAGCGACGTAGCGCCGTCATGTTGTTCACGCATCTACGTCACCGACGCACTCCTTGCAAAGGGGATTTTCTTAATTCCTATAGAAGCTTAGGCTTAAAATTACTTTGTTGGCTCTATAGGATTATTTGTTATTTTATCTTTGTTATTTAGTTGGGTATTCGCTTTGCCAATTCCCGTCTCCTTCGTGGGACAAAATCCTTCCCGTGGAGAGAAGGGGTTGAGGAATGCTACCCTCGTACTTGTAGCATGGTTGTAATTGAGGTTGAATCACCCTCGTTTAAAGTGATTCAGTTAGTGGATTTGATCAACCTGGTTGATCGGAAAATCCTAACTCGAGAGGGTTAGGTGGTGGTTTTTACCCGGTTTGGGTTTCCACCTAAAAATTATTGTGCACTCTTGTGATTGATACTTTGTGAGATTGTCTTATATTTCAATTCCACATTTTTTACGTCACGCTGATCTCACCCCCTCTGAGTAGGCAAATTACAATTGGTATCAGAGCAGGTTGTTGCAAGATCGAAGTAACACCCGACAAGAAGATCATGGAGGGAAGCATAGCCGCAATCAGAATCTCCGAAGGGCAGTCCACCGTCCGACCACCCTATTTCGACGGGAGGGACTTCGGATATTGGAAGTTGAGGATGAAGACGTGGCTCCAAGCCACTGAGTTCAAGATATGGGGATGTTGCGAAACCCCATACGAGATCCCGAAGCGACCCGAAGGAGGCTACTCGCAACTGCAGATTCGAGAGCTTTCACTCAACGCAAAGGCAATGAATGCCTTGTATTGCGCAATGAGTCCGAAGGAATTCGAACAAATCCAAGAGTGCACCACCGCCCACGAGATATGGAGGAGGTCGGAAGGTGCTTATGAGGAGACGAGCTCGGAAGAAGATCTCGGGGAGAAGGAAACTGCATGCCTTGGTTTCATGGCAATCAGAGAAAGTGACAACGACAGCGACGACAGCGACAATGAGGTGAACTCGGATTTACAAGATGCTTTTAATGAATTTTATGAGCTTAGCAAATCACTAAAAATAGAAAACAAAAGCATGAGAAAGAATCTTAGTTTTCTTAAATCTGAAAATGATAGGTTAGAAATAAAACTTAAGGATCTAGAAGCTAGTCCTAAAAATGATAACCTATTATTAGAAAATCAAAACCTCATCAATGAAAATAATAAATTGATTGAGGAAAATGTTAGTCTAAAAATAGAAATTTCTGATTTAAAGACTAAGATGAATATTATAGAAAAAGAAATTACATGTGTTAGGGAAAACTCTAACAAATTAATCAACAAAGTAGATGATTTATATAGCCCTAAGATTGAGAAAGGATCTCCATCAAGGAGACTCGCTAACAGATCCGGATTCAAGCCCACTTGGATATCGAAAAAAGAATTGGAATCTTGTTTTGTAGGTTTCAGGGATAACTACAACACAAAGGACTGGACTTACAAACTCAAGGCTGGTCAACTCGAGTTGGGAGAACCAAGGAATAGACCAAGGAGGAGAACAAGAAGACTGACGAGACGGAGAACAAATGATGGACCCGCCGCACGTCGACCACCAGATTGGAGACCGACGCCAATGCCTGGGCCTCCAAGCAACGTATGGGTGCCCCATCCGATGTGGCATCCACTACCACCATTCGGGCCATTTTATTGGCCATGGTAGGTGAGGTAAAAACCACTTACCCTATCTTTTTATCATAAGCATTTAGATAGGAGGAGCAAAAAATTATAAGTTAATTGTCAATTTTTAAGGGGGAGATATAAGGTAGCTAAATTTCCTTTAGAAAGGGGGAGAAAAATAATAGCTATCTTGTTGTTATAAAAAAGAAGGGGAGGACATTACCTTTGTTAAAAGAAATTTATAGAAGAGCATGTTTTAAGGGGGAGTTATATAAATTTTAAAATCAATCAAACCTTTTTGATAATGTCAAAAAGGGGGACGATTTTTTTGCATTATTATTTATGATTTTGTCATCATCAAAAAGGGGGAGATTGTTGGTGCTAGAGCACCACGATCATTTATTTTGATGATAACAAAACACGTGTTATTTAACATTTGCACTTGGAGTCTTAGATTTCAGGTCAATTGCAAATGTAGATGTGATTAGACGGAATTCGAGCTCGCATCCAGGGTGGATTGCAGGAGCTTGATGGAAAATCGAGGAGATTCGCGAGGAGCGATGGCTTGAAGAAGGAAGGAGATGAAGAATAGGATAGACTTCCTTCTCTTATACTCTTTGTATTTTTCATTTCTTTTGTTGCTCTTTATTTTTGTCACTTAGATTCATGTTAAAGAGCCTCAAAGTACCCTAACAGTAGTCCTAGGAACACCGGCACAACCCTAGGATACTTAGGTTTTCTGTAGAGAACTTAGAAAACCAATATAGGGTTCAAACAACATTTCCAGACATCTAATTCCAAAATCAGACGTCTGATAATGTGTTTTAAGACGTTTGACTGTTGATTCAGATGTCTGATAACATTTAGGCTGGGCATAGTTAGTTCTATCTAATGAAATCAGACGTCCATACCTTAGACCAGACGTCTTAGGCAACGACTGATGACTTTGCCAGACATCCAATTAGTGGATCGTTGGCTCTCTTAGCATACACTTAACGATATGACCATTAGAGCCTTATCAGACGTCCTTAAGCCCTTCTAGACGTCTGATAATTGACCATTTTGCCTCGACTGACCCGATAGAGAATTTCTAGCCATTGTAAATCCATTCCCATGAAAAAGTAGGTTTCCAGACGTCCAGACATAGTGTCAGACGTCCTGTATGTCGTTTGATCGACTTGCGCTAGAACCCTGTTTAGATCTGATTCAAGTCCGGAAGAGACCCGCCCAAAATCAGATGTCTGACCTTACTTTCAGACGTCTTAAAGTGGTCTTCCAGACGTCTGATGCCAGAATCAGACATCTGATAACCCTGTCAGTGCAATGATTGTTCCTGATTTCGGGTTGATTCACTTGGGCTTTGCATCCAACGGCTATGGAAGCTTTTCCAAGCCTTCCAAAGCCTTCCTAAGGCCTCTATAAATAGAGGGGAGCCTTTACACACCAAGAACACAAGACACACCCAAGCTATACACTTTCAAACCATTTTGTGCCTCTCTTGCTCTCCAAGCTCTAATTCTTCATCTTGAGAGCATCAAGCTTTACGCACCCACTCTCCCGCCGTAGTTCACGAGAGCGACGTAGCGCCATCGTGTTGTTCACGCATCCGCCTTGTCGATGCACTCCTTGCAAAGGGGAGTTTCTTAATTCCTATATAAGCTTAGGTTTAAAATTACTTTGTTGGCTTTATAGGATTATTTGCTATTTTATCTTTGTTATTTGGTTGGGTATTCGCTTTGCGAATTCCCGTCTCCTTCGTGGGAGAAAATCCTTCTCGTGGAGAGAAGGGGTTGAGGAACGCTACCCTCATACTTGTAGCGTGGTTGTAATTGAGGTTGAATCACCCTCGTTTAAAGTGATTCGGTTAGTGGATTTGATCAACCGGGTTGATCGGAAAATGCTAATTTGAGAGGGTTAGGTGGTGGTTCTTACCCGGTTTGGGTTTCCACCTAAAAATAATTATGTACTCGTGTGATTGATATTTTGTGAGATTGTTTTATATTTCAATTCCGCATTTTTTACGTCACGCTGATCTCACCCCCTCCGAGTAGGCAAATTAAAAGTGTTCAATATGATAAAAAGATTGTAGAGACTAGTGTTAAATTGTGGGTTGCTCCCCGGCAACGGTGCCATTTTTTTGACGTGGCTAGACTCGATCGTGTTTTAACAGTTAATTACGTCGTAGTATAGGTGATCAAGCGTCGTCAACAAATAAAAGTTTTATTACTCGAAAATCGGAGTATCCGAGGTCGAACACAGGGAGCAATTGGAATTTACTACTAATCTCTAGAATGTAATTGAACACTTTAATTACTCAAAACTTAATTCAAATATAAATGCAGGTAAAAGGAAAGAATTGGACGTCTGATCATGGTATCGGACGTCTTAAAAATGTGTTTCCCTTCTTTTATTCTTCTTCTTCTCATTTTCTTCCTATGGTGTTCTTCTTATTTTCTTCTAGCCTTCTACAGGTCTTCTTTAACTTGTCTCTGCTTCCTTTGCTTCAGTTCCTTCTTCTGCTTGCCTTCTATTTCTTTTCTTCTTCAGTTCTTCTTCTCTTTTTCCTTCGCCACTTCCTTCTCTTTTCAATGGCTTCTTCCTTCTTCATTTTTGCCTCTGTTTGCCTTCAGCTTCCTTCTCATCTTCCCTTGCTAGCAGTGGCTAAGTGTTTGCTTCACTCCTTCCTTCCCTGCACAACCACAACAAAGCACAAACCCTAACCCTCTACGCACACCCGCACATCTCTCTCTCTCTTTAAACCACTCTCAGGATGCTCTCCCAGAGCCGGGTAAACTGGTCGGATCGCGTGCCCAAGACCAGGAACACCGGTGTGAGGGTGATGCGCGAGGTGTGCTCAGGACAGGGTCAGGTCGGATTGCACCAGATCTGTGAGGTGAAACCAAGGATGAGGAATAGTGAGTAAGGTGAGGGACCTCACCCCAGGTGTGTTCGGAGCCAACGAGCAGGTATGACAAAAACAATTTAAACCACGCCAGCACCTTGCAAGTTACCGATGTGGGACTAAAGGTTGCTGCCTTCTCTCGCGCGCCCGTAGCAGACCACGCCTTTAATTCCCTCAACTGTAGGCTCTGTGGCGTCGATCGCTGGACCCTTTGGCTTCGCAAGATCTGCCCACGTTCACAGCACCTGGAGCCTTGCGGTCCTGAGGCCTGGAGCAAGCTTGGAGATTCTTCGAGTTGCCGTTAATGGCGGCCGGGTCGTGGAACCTGTCAGACACGAAAAGAGCCTCGCAGCCTAATTAGATCACCAGGGAACCTTCACCTTGTCACGGCGAAGGTGAAGAGCAAGGTGGCAGGCCGCGGGGTGGCCTAGCCGTGCGTGCCTAGGTCACCCTGTGGCCAAATGGATGGGTGAGTTCGAGGGACTGTTGGGTAGGCTTATAGGGACTGTGGATGGGCGGAGATTAATAAGTGAGGTAAGGCTGAGGTTATGTGATGGTCGGCGAGGCATGTGGGGATGCGGAGCGATGGAAGCGCCTCGCCGGAGGGTGGCCCGAGATGAGGAAGGTGATGGTGAACAGCGGTGGTCGAGGGTTTGTTGATGAAATAAAATGAGGGAGATAAAAGAGGGGATAGAGGAGAATAGTTTGACCTAACTAAAGGGACGAAGAGGAGGACGGCATTACCTGCTGTCGCTGGAGAAGAAGATGCCTAGTGGAGGAAGACGGCGGTGACGATGGGGCTAGGGCAGCGCGCGTGGGCGTTGCGCGACGTGGAGGAGGATGAGGAAGATGGCTCTGCCAGTGGTTTTGTCACCAGAGTGAAGAGGAAGGGGAGGGGGGCTCGCTGGAGCTCGCTGGACACCTTGGCCGGAGAAGAAGGAGATGAATTTGAGGTGGAATCCCAGCCAAGTCAAGCTGAGGAGTTACGGGCGGAGATAGGGTTTAATTTATAGGTGTTTGGCTGTGCGTCTGGTGCATGGAGGGCATGCCTTCTGTCGCCGACATCTTGTTGGAGAAGGAAGGTGGTTAGATACCTAAATCTCTCGTGCGTTCACACGAGAGATTGGGTGCAAATCTGGGATCAATATCAGGCTTAGATGGAAGGGGATTCCTCAGAGAATCTCCCTTCCAATTTTGGGAGGGGATCTCTGAGGGATCTGAGTGTATTCCCTCTCTAATCCTCGCCGGAGAAGGATTCTGCCCCAATAATGGCGGAATGACCTGATTGTATGATTGGCGAGGAAGCTAGGTGGTTCTATGCGTTAGTTTTCAAAAGATAGGGACCAAAATGTGATTGGGTGTACTAAATTGCAAAGTAGGTCAAGATAACCTCCCCTTAGGACCAAATTTTGGTACAAACCTAATTTTGACCTAAAGAATCTAATGGTGAAGTTGTATTTTAGGTTTTACCACCTTTGACTGGACATTTTGCATAAAAACCCAAATTAGGTCAATTGATGAGCTAGGACATTAATCTAGGTCAAACTTAGTTCCAAAGGCCAATTTGAATGTTATAAACCATAAGAGATATTCTTCCATGATTTTTAGAGGATTTACATGATTTTTATCCTGATCGGAACCTTGTTGAATTAAGCGGGTCTGTTTTAGGGTTACCAAATGTCATTTAATTCCTAGATTGCACATGAACCCATTTCTGATTGATTCAACCCACTTTTTATCTGATTTAGACCATTTGACCTATGCTTTGTCTCTGAGAAATCCCTTTTATGTAATGTAATGGTAAAATTACAGTTTTAATACTTCATGTTTTCTTCTCAAGACACGTATTCCTTCAATTAAGCACTCTTCTGGGTTATGTAGGAGCTTTTATTCTCTTTATTAGGTCAAAAAGGGCTAGTTATGGCTCATGATGGGGCTCTCAACATGAATGCGTGGGAGATGTGGGTATCCCACATGTGCAAATTGGACAGAGCTTGAAAGCTTCCTTCCATGCTTGGAACCCGTCTCTATGACCTATAAAAGAACACCCAATGCAAACCATACATCCTCAACTTGTTCATGGCCGGTATCTCACCTTGCTCCCTCCTCTCCGACGAGCCTCTCCGACCTCCTTTCTCATCTGCTGTCATGGATAATAGCAGGTGGATTCCTCTTCATCTCATTCGTCTGCATCTCGCAACACCAGTGAGCACCCCTCAGACCCCCTCTTCCTCGCCGTCCACCTCAATGGAGATTTCATCTTCTCTACTGCCAGCATGCAAAAATCGGCATAGATTCCTCCCTTTTGTCCAATTTTAGTAGGTTAGCTAGGTCACCTTAGTTTCCTAGGTTAAATCTATTTATCCAAAACCCAAAAAGACCCCTTGACCTCCATGCACACCGTCATATCCCTCCACTTCGGCGAGGTGTTTCCACCGCTACACTCCTCCATCCACCTTGCCGACAAGCCCACAACCTCCGCCATGGCTAGCCCATCAAAATCCCTCACTTAGTTCGCCGATTCAACCTCCTGAACCATCCACCAAACACTGCATCTTCACGCTTCGTTCTCCATCACCGACCAAACTCCATGCACTGCCATCCACCCGAAAACCATCGCCACTACACTAGTCATGGATCGATGATGCTCGTGAGAAGTTTTAATATGTCTGAGAGGTTGTGTTCTTGAGTTTCAGGCTCCGTTGTCCTCTGCCATCACTGCCGCTTTGCTCGACCATGTTCACAATCCTCCGGCCATGACTCTTCCCCAATTCATGCTCCAGGTACTGCGGAATAATCCTAGGAGTCTTCTTGGGTAGTTGATCGAAGGACCCCATCAGCAGCAGCCTCCTAAACAGACGCAACTCCACTTGCTGCTATTTGTACGAAAAGAGGCTAGAAGATAGTTCCACATTATGCTATTTAGGAGTAGTGAGCACGCATAAATTGGATTTCTTTTCATGGCTTATTCGCTTCAAGTAACACGGTAGTGAGGTCCCCATATACCTCACTGTCGGTGAGCCTGGACCTGGGTGCACATTCCCAAACACTTAATTACCCTGGTTTCAGAGAAAGAGAAGCAAAAGAAGGAAAGTGAGAAAGAAAGAGAGAGTAGGGGAGGGTGGGTTTTGCTCTCTTGGGAGTTGGCCTGACAGTTAGTCGCTGAGGGATCTGCCTTGTGTGAGAGAAGAAAGAAGGAAGAGGCAGAAAAGGAAAGAGAGCCATGTCTGAAGGAGGAAAGGTAGAGGTTGAAGAAGTTAAGGAGAAAAGAGGAAGAAGGAGAAGCCTCGTAAAGAAGAAGAGAGGGAACCAAAGCTTGAGAAGAAGAAAGAAAGAAGAGAAAGGAAAGACAGAAGAAGAAGAGTCATTCCTAAAGAAAGAAGAAGAAGAAGAAACGGAAGAAGATCAAAAGGAAGGAAAGTTCTGTAGCATAGCATATTTATGTCTTTTGATTCTCAAATCAGACGTCTAAAGTACTATTCATTTATTTGATTCGTTGAGTAATTAGTATATACTTGTATCTAAGCTAATAATTGGTGATTTAAATCACCATTATTTTGCCTTAGATGTCTTTTTACCTCATTAGATTCTTGATATACTTATGTGCTACATTTAATATAAGTTTTGAGTAACTGTTATTCATTGATAATCATTCTTGGCTTGATTCCTTGTTCTCATTTATATATTAATTAAGATTAGCATGTGAATTCCATATTTGCTCCCTGTGTTCGACCTCGGATACTCTTTTGAAATCGAGTTATAAATTTTATTTCTTGAGAGAGCTATTTTTGAGGATTTACTACAATGAACACAAATTTAAAACCCCTCAATGTCACTACCTCCAACAATGTTGCTCCCCAGCAACGATGCCAAAGTGTTGATAGGGAATTTCCATCTTTTTAGAAAAGTACACATCATAATATAGTTGATGAAAATCAAATCGACACTTGAATGTATAAGTGCTCGAAAATGTGAGTTCCAAGGTCATTCGTAGGGAGCAAAACAGATGCATATTAACCACTAATCAAAGATATAAATGAGCACAAAAAATTTTATTCACAAGAAATAATATGCAATGAATAATGATCTCAAATATATGTAAAAATGTGAGTTCAAACATAAATGATCATAAGGCAAAAAATTTGTTTTGCACTTAAACATTAGCCTCTTCTCACTTAACCAAATCCCTAACTCTTCTTCAGCACTTAGCTTATCACTCAAATCAAAGTCTCCAACTTAGCCAAATTCTCAAATTGAATGTCTGTGAAGTGTCACAGATGCCTGATGTTGTCAAAACAAACTTCTTAGGAGCAAAACTACCGCACTCTCTCATAGCAAGCCCTTTTCTCTCTCCAAACCCAATTTAGACCAAAGAACAAATTTGGTTCAAGAATAGACTTGCCCTGACCCACTTGCATGTGCATAGGCGAGGGTAGGTGCACATGGCTCATGTAGCGTAGGGACTTGACCCTAGTGGTACAGAGGCAGTAAGCCCTCGCACCCAAAACATTATAAATCAATTTCCAAAATAGATTTGCTCAATATGGGACTATCCAAATAGCCCTTTCTTCTTGTGTAGTAGCTGAGAGCTTCATGGCAGTTAGTGATGCTACTTGTGTTCGTTCTCTAATTAATAGCCCAGGTGGCTTCGTAATGTTCATCTGCATCAGTTGGAAGTGGAAGTAAGATTACAGATTGATGGATGGCGACGGAGCAAACGATGATGATGGTGAGGGCATGAAGATCAAAGTAATAGCTATTTGCCATAATTAGAATGCTCAAGAGTATCGCCGTGATGCGAGGAGTGCAACGGTGGTGTAGTTTTGGTGATTCAAGGTCGTACGTGGTCGGACGGTGTTGGGAACGGTTGTGGCTTGTGGGTTTGTTCGACGTGTGGATCTGTAGATCGAAACTCTTAATTTCTTGAGGGCTTTTGATCTATGGATCATGGGAAAGGTATTGGTGGTTGTAGCGTAGTGTTTGGTGGTGTGTAGCATAATGGCAAGCTTGTCAAAGCTCTGGTGGGGGTGGAGAAGATGGAGGTAGAATAAAGATGGTAGTAGCTGAGAGCTAAACCTACAGGCCTAAAACTAATCTAGGAAAGGAGGAGTGGAAAACCTAATTTATGAATTGGGTGGGGGGGGAGGAATCCTCTATGGGTGACTTGCCAAAGCCGAAGATGATGAATTCTATGATGAAGGGGGACAACGATGATGATGGGGCTAGGAAGCCCTAGCTAAGGTGCACTAGGGTCAAATGAAGGTGAGGAAGAAGATGGGCCACCCAATTTGGTGTTTGGATGGCTAAAAGGAAGGCGTGAGGGTTGCCGAAGCACGAGTTGTAGATGGTCGAAGTGAGAAAATAAGAGGGATTTTTGCCCTTAACTTCCCTAAAGAACTAGTGAAATCATCCTAGGACTTGTATAGGAGATGGATTTGCCCTAAAATGGCAAGAATTTGCACGTTGAACTTGCAAATTTGGCAAGTTTTCAATTAGGAAATCCAATTGAGTCTTTTTAGGAGTTTAGACCTATTTCCCTCTCTAACTCTTTGTACTTGGTGATTTGCAAGGTCCTGGCCAATAGATTGAGGCCTGTTTTACAAGATTTTATCCATCCTGCTCAAGCAGCCTTCCTCCCTGGCAGATCTCTACGAGAATCATTTATCGTGGCCCAGGAGATGATTTGTGGTTGGCATAAGAGAAAATGCATGGCCTTCCTTTGGAAGGTTGATTTTCATAAAACTTATGACTACATCAGTTGGCCTTATCTGTGGGAAGTGCTTAAAAGAAGGGGCTTTCCTTCTACTCTGATCCGTTGGGTAAAATGATGTATCACCACTGCCTCCTTCGTCCCCCTGATAAATGGAAAGCCCTGTGGATCATGGATTCAGCCCCAATGTGGTATCAGGCAAGGATGTCCCCTGGCTCCCCTGATTTTCAATTTGGCAGTTGACAGCTTAGGTTGGTATGCTTGTAAGCTTGCTGAAGCTGGTCTTATTAGAGGATATTCTTTATCGTGTAGGAGTAATCTGGCTCCCATTCTTCAGTAGGCAGATGATACTATTTTTTTTGTTGAAGGGTCTATGGATGAAGCATTGGCTTTGCATCATATGATTAATATCGTTGGTGAGCTCTCCGGCTTGAGGTTGAATAGGGAGAAGTCTAGTTTGGTTTGCTTTGGCTTACCTGAGGAGGAGCAAGGAGTTTTAGCAGCTATTTTGATGACTCCCCGCATCAGTTTTCCTATCAGATATCTAGGGCTGCCTTTGAGGTGTTCCAGGATGAAGAAGAGTGATTGGAGCTACCTTTCTGAAAAGATCTCAGTGAAATTAGATGGATGGCATAGAAGTTTCCTCTCCAAAGGTGGAAGACTTATCTTGCTCAACTCGGTGATTACCTCCATCCCTATTTTCTACTTTTCCATATTTAAAGCACCTAAATCCATTTGGAAAAGGCTGGATGTGATGAGGAAGAGGTTCTTTTGGAAGGGAGCTAAACATGAGGGTAGGTTCTTGCAACCACTCAAATGGGATCAGATTTGTTGTCCAAAAGATAGCGGTGGACTTGGGATTAAATCCCTGAAACACTTTAATGATGCCTTGCTACATAAATGGGCTGTTAAACTCTAACAAGGAGATCTGAAGCTGCGGACTGTCCTGATCAGAGATAGATATGGTGCATCCAACAGTGTGTTGTCCAGACTTCAGCCCAGCAGTCCTCCTTTCTGGAAATTAGTGACAAGGGCATTGGCTGATCACTTCCACCTACTATAGGCAACTCTTGGAGATGGCAGGTCCTTCAGTTTCTAGAAGGAGGGGTGGTTTGGGCTGGGTGTCTTGATGGAGCTCTATCCAAGAGCTTTTGCTGCAGCATCTGATAAGGATGCCACTGTTAGTAGGGTCTGGTCTTGCAGCAGCAGTAGATGGAATCTGATTGATGAGGATTCCAATAGGAGAGCTACTCGACTGTGGGAAGAAAGGAGGAGGCTAATTTCAGACCTTGAGAGCATCAGACCTAGGCCTGTAGTGGAGGATAAATACCTTTTGGAGGAGACTTATAGTGTGAAATCTGACTATAACAGAATGTTTAGCCTTGAATGTGGGTGGAGATGCGACTTCGTTGACAAGAAGATCTGGTTGTTAAAAATTCCTTTCAAGGTATAGATATTTCTCTGGCTATGTAGGAGAGATGGATTGATCACAAGTGATATGCGACATAGAAGTTTGGGACCTGATCACCATGTTTGTTTTTTGTGTGAGATGAATATTGACAATGTAAATCACCTCTTTTCTTCTTGCCTTGTCACTGATGCTATTTGGAGAAGGACATGTCAGGAGCCACTACTAGAGTGGGATTCTATCTGGCATGGTTTGGTGTGAGAGGAAAGCCACATGTACGCATGGTTGCCACTATTTGGTGTGTATGGAAGGCAAGAAATGGGAGACTTTTTTAGGAGAGGTTGGTGTGCTGTGAAAGTACTGTAAGAAAGTGTTGGTCCCACATACATTTTTGGGGATCTCTTTTGTAATTTCTCTTGTTTATATAATATACTGCTCTGGATTGCTATCGTAAGACGATAGCCTTCCTTTCTGTTTCAAGAAAAAGTTTTCAATTAGGAAATCGTGCTCGTCTATGCTCTTGGGTTTGTTATGGAACTTGAAATCAAGTTCAAGTGAAGAGGATCTTCTAATAATCAATCCCTACAAATTTAGATGGATTTGGACATGAATTCGAGTGGAAATCTGTGATTGAATGAATGCGGCCGTGGGTTTCCTTTTGGTGAGGCTATACTACAAGCAGGAATCGAAGAAGGAGAAGAAGAAAGTCGGTCAGGGGCCTTTTTGGTAATAGTGATGAGAAGTTAGGGGCCTGATTGTGAAAAGAATATAGAAATCAGGGGTCAGGTTGTAAAGAATAGACAATTGGGGACTCAAATGTAAACTTGGCAAAGATGGACTCTGATTAGACCCAAATTTTGGTGTTAACCTAATTTAGATGCAAGGAATCTAATGGTGAAGTTAGATTTGGGTTTTGACCACATTTGATAGGGTAACTTACGTATAAGCCCAAATTACTGTAAATTCCTATTTTTTGTCAAAAATGGTTTAGATGGTCAAAGTAAAGGTACCAATCCTCTTAGAATATTTTGCAATGATTTTTAGGAGGTTTAGATTAGATTTATTTCTACCATAATCCTTTCAATTTAAGTAAGGTTGATAATTAGGGCTTTTGTGTAATAATTTGAACTTTTAATTCTATGAAACCCTGATTCAGTTATTCGGAGGCCAATTCTTGGTCTTTAAAGTTCATTTGACCTTTCGTTAACCCCTGATTAACACCATATGTAATCCACATTACTAATGAGATGTTAAGATAGTAGAATTAACCCATTTTCTTTGTCTTCTTCTTAAATTCACTTCAGAAGAGAGTTATGATCTTCTAATGAATTTTAGGAGCATTTATTAGTATAGTTAGGCAAACTTAATCTCATTTATATCAATGATGGTGTTACCATCAGGTTTTCAAAACAAAAATTTTTCTTACACAAGACCTCGCTTATCACACCTTGTCTATTGACCTCAAGATAAAAGAGTACTAAGGAGAAAGTTGCCAAATCCTAGTATGGCCCAATCGAAGATAGGTTGTCCCAGAGCGAGAGCATAGAAATATTCTAAGTTTGGTAAGTCACATTATTTTCCACATTTGATTCAAACCTTGGGTTGGTCAACTTTGTTAGATAAAGTTACTCTAGTGACCCAATTTCTGATGTCTAATAAGATTGTTGATTTTATTTAGAAGGTGTAGATTTGAGTCGATACTTTAGAATTGCTGAGTCTTCAACATTAAGGTTTTGTGTATGGTTCCTTTGTTTTGGCGAAGAATCGAAATTGATGACATTGATTTTACACAGATCAAAAACTCACAAACCAGTTTCCCATGTAAATATTATTTTAAAGCAAGTTTTTTGGTTAGTGTTTTGTTCGAGGACTAGTAAAAGATAGGCATGTGGGTGTAATATTTCTATACTTATTTATCATAATTAATGCCTAACTAATGTTAGTCTATGAGTAATTTGGGTTAGATTGCATTTAGTTAGGTCAGATTAGGCATTTAGGTCATTTTTGTAAGTAATGCATACCTTTTGGCTTTTTTGCAATTTTTCCCACAATTGTATCTAGTACCTTGATGTGTTTCTTTTTTATATGTGTAGATACAAAATTTCAGATTGATCGGATCATGGAAGATTGGATTTTCAGACTTGAGCTCATTTGGAAGAGGACTAGTCTACTTAGTGGACTAATTAATCTTAGAATCCCAGCGAATTTAGGAATCTAGTTAGGAGCCTAATTAATCTATACCCACACCTAATCACTTGACCCATTTAGCTAGTCCAAATGGTTGACCATGGACATTATTTTCTAGCCTAGTATGCCCAGCCAACTAGGTCCTATCCCAAAGGTATTATCCTAACCAAACAACCGAAAACCCCAACAAACTAAACCTAAACCCTAGCAAACCATAACCACCACCTAGCTTCCTTATCCCTTCCTAAGGTAGCCAGTCAAACACCTTCGGACATATCCTAATGGTTGGCCACTTAGATAGTTAGGAACCCAACTTAAAATTCCTACTATCTTACCCCTACATTCTAGATCTAAGGCTCCCTACCTAACCAACCCTAGTCGTCCCTTAGAACCCATCTAGGCCTTCCAAAATAGTGATCCTAGGCACTCTAGATAAATCAATATAATCCTCCCTATTTCCTATAAAAACACCTGGCCAACCCCTTATTTATTCCATTTAGTACTTAGAAAATTCCTTGTCCTAGTCTAGTCCTTCTACTACCATATGCTCTCCTCCAAACTAGAACTAGTCCAAATAAACACCAGTTTATCATCATTCTTATGCCCAAAAATAGATCTAGCTCTTAGGGTTTTAACTTCGCAATTGGGTTTTCAGCCTACATTTAGGCATTCACCTAGGATAGGCATGCATTTTATTTTATTATCTCTTTAATACATTTACTTAAGTGTCAGGGATTGATTTAAAATCAAATCTTGCATACCTTGGCACTCAGTAAGGCAGAAGATGAAGAAGAATCTCCTATCAGCTGGATCTTGTTGGGAATCGTATAGCGCATATTTGATTAGAATGCGTCGTAGTATAGTTGCGAAATACGATCAACAAAAAAATTGATAATGTAACGAGACTTGAGTAACGGTCATTTGTCTATGGGAGCTATTTATGGAAATGCAGATTTGAAATCAATCTCACTTGCTCTACTTGCTTAAAATTGCACATCGAATTCTAATCGTCGGATCAATGTTCGGCCACTTTCATTATGAACCCTAATTACATGCGCATGTGTTAGACTGACGACAAATGTGAAAGTGTGAGTTTCAATACGCATGATTCCAGTTATGCGGTGGTTGTTTACGGAAAATGCATTAATAGTTATATCCTCGATATTTTTAGGTACCGACATGCTAGTGGCAACATATAATATTTAAAAGTAGGCAACATTAATCACACAAAATATATTGCAATAAGCTCATAGTGATTCTCAACACATAGATATATATATAGAAAAAATATCTTTCATTGAGTCATCATGGTGTTTGCAACATGGAACTCATGGAAAGCTTATAGAGGAATGCTTGGAAACACAAATCTAGCTAGCAGAAAACTATCACATGCAAGAATCTACAGGGGGATTATGCATGGATCATTGGGGGAGAATATAGAGCTACACTACTAAGCCATAAATAAAGCATGTAAACTATGAAGAACTAAGCTACTAATTTAGCAGAAATAAGGGCATTCGGTGGTGGGCTTCGATGGCCTTTGAGTTGGTTGAGAGGAGGAGGGCAGCCAATGGTGCTTTGGTCGGCCCTTGGAGAGAGGTTGAGGAGGTGATCCAACATCTTAGTGTGGAGATGGTGATGGCCACGGTGAAGCAACTCGTGAAGGTGGAGTTGAGGTGTAATGTAGCTAAGCTAAATGCATGCCAAGAGTGAATGGGTGGAAATGGCCAACCCTTAGGTCTTTTTATAGACCTAAGGGAGACTCTTTAGAGAAGTGTGGAAATCTCTAGAGAGAGCTCCAAGAGTGTCTAGCCAAGGAGAGAGAAGGTGGTTTTTAGATCCACCATTTGTTGATCTACAATTTGAATGTCTCTTGGTTGCTAATTTTAGCAACGAAGAGTGGCACCACCGTTGGAAGAACCTAGAACACTCTAGGTGGTGTGGGAGTGTGTGAACGGGTGTGTGTGTGTGTGGTCATCCCCTATGTGGCTAAGTGGTCTAGCTTAGGTCCTAAGGGGTTTGGGTTAGTGTAGGTGTTAAATTAGGGTTGCAAACCCTAATTGCTAAGGGGCAAATGCAATTAAACTTAACACAACTCTAATTGAATGAGTGTGAACCTAATTGAGAGTGAAATAACTCAATTAGGTTGGGCTTAGGTCAATTGGACTCTCACTGAGTCCAATTGGACTTGTATGGGTTGAGATCTAAGCTCAATTGGACTCTATGAGTACAATTGAATAGACTGATGAGATTGATTATAATCGAAGTCAGTTGGGCTTAATGATAACCTAATTAGGCTTTTGGGAAGGTTTAAAGATGGTGTACTAGAGTTAGAGTACCTTAATTTAGGTTTCTAAGGGGTTGGAATTGGGTTTAGGGAGCTAAAAACTCAAGGTCAAGGCTTGAATTCCAAAACAAGAATTGGAGACCAGTTCCAGATGTGCAATAAAAGTGTCAGATGACTTATAGTGAAAAATCAGAAGTCTAGACCTCAAGTCTAGACATCTAATCAGAGCCAGGAAGGTTTCTAGGTTCTGTCTTAGGTATTTTGCAGAAATTGGATGTCTGACCAAGTGCCTGGACGTCCAATAACACTGCAAAAGTGGGTTTAAGGTGTGCAGGAGTTTGCTAAGGGTTCTGGACTTCCTATAACTCATTTGGACATCCAGATAGAGGGTAGAATTAGGGTTTTAATGTTTCCTAGTGTGCGGTGACCCAATCCAACTGTGGCTAAGGCTTGAGGAAACTTCTAGGCTATCATAGTGCTAGGATGGACCTAAGTTCTTCACAATTTCTTGCTTTTTTCCTACTTAATAGAGTAGCATACCTTAACTCCCTTACATTATTATCCACTACATCTAATCTAGGTCATTTGCTTCAGCTCTGCTGCAACACCAGTTATTCTTTATTCTTTAAATCCAGCTTTAGATCCAGCTTCAGATCTAGCTTCTGATCAGCTTATTACCTGCAATTGACATAATGCACCTAATTAGTACATTATAGGATTATTTTATGCATAGCTAAAAGAAAGTAGTAAGTATGAAAATAATGCTTATGCATGCATGAACTACCCTAACTTAAGCAAAGTCCTAGCCTAATTTAGGTCAATTAACACCTATGATTGCTACACAATCAGATCCCAGCTAGATCCAGCTCATCCCAGCTGGATCCTAGCTAGATCCAGCCCATCCTAGCTGGATCGTAGCTCATTTTAGCTGGATCAACTCATCCCTAGCCATTCAACTCATCTTAGTTGAATGGTTGCTCTAGCTAGTTCACCTCAGCTGAATGGCACCAAAATAGCCATAACAACCTCACTCCTTTTGACGCCAAAATGACCCCACATCTCCACCACACATCTCCCTTCAAACCCATCCTAACCATCCATAAGTTGGCACCATGGTTGAGCAGCAATCATAGGTCTTAATTGACCTAAATTAGGCTAGGACTTAGCATAAGTTAGGGTAATTCATGCATGCATAAGCATTACTTGCATCTTTGCTGCTTTCTTTTAGCTATGCATAAAATAATGTTATAATGTGCTGATTAAGTGCATTATGTCCATTATAGGCAATAAGCTGTTCAGGAGTTGGATCTGGAGCAGGATCTGAAGCTGGATCAGGACTAACGAGTGTTGCAGCAGGATTGGAGCAGAAGACCAAGATTAAGTGTAGGAATAATGATGCAAGGGAATCAATGTTTGCTATTCTATTAAGTAGAAATAAAGCAGTAAAATGCGAAGAGCTTAGGTCCATCCTAGCCCTAGGATAGCCTAGAGACTTCCCCAAGCCTTAGCCACCCTTAGATTAGGTCACAAAACCCTAGGAAGCCCTAAAACCCTAGTTCCAACCCTTACCTGGACGTCCAGATAAGTTATAGGACATCTAGAACCCTTAGCCAACTCTTGCACACCTCAATCCCACTTCTGCAGTGTTATTGGGCGTCCATACACTTTGTCAGATGTCCAATTTCAGCAGAATTCCAAAAATAGAACCTAGAATTCCTCCTGACTCAGATTGGATCTCCAGAACTGAAGTATGGACTTCTGATTTTTGAGTATAAGTCGTATGATCATGTTTTTGGATGTCTGGAACTGGCCTCCAGTCCCTGTTTTAATATTCAAGCCTTGATCTTGGATCTCTAGCTTCCTAGACCTAATCCCAGCACTATAGGAACCTAAATTAAGGTGTCCTAACCCTAGTACATCACCTCTGGACCTACTTAAGGACCTAATTAGGTCCTCACCAAACCCAATTGACTTAGATCAAATTCAATTACCATCACCTAAGTCAATTGGACTCATTGAGTCTAATTGAGATCAGATCTCAACCCACATAAGTCTAATTGGACTTAGTGGCAGTCCAATTGACCTAAACCCAACCTAATTGAGTTATTTCACTCTCAATTAAGTTCACACTTATTCAATTAAACTTAGGTTAACTTTAATTGTAATTTCCCGTTAGCAATTAGGGTTTTGCAACCCTAATAAAAGGTATACACCTGCCCAAACCCCTTAGGACCTAACCTAGACCTCTTAGACACCTAGGGCACGACCACACACACACACACACCCCCATTCCACACACATTTCTCTAGAGGTCTCTAGAACTCTCTTGAAGTGACGCCAACTCTTGGCTGCCAAATTTAGCAACCAAGAGGCATTGAATTCTTTGATCCACAAATGGTGGATCAAAGAAACCACCTCTATCCTCTCTTGGCCGGCCACTCTTGGACTCTCTCTAGAGAGTTCTACACTTCTCTAGAGAGACTCCCTTAGGTCAATGGAATGACCTAAGGGGTGGCCATTTTCAGCCATCCACATTCATGGCTTTCATCCACCCACTTTTGGCCATACATGCTTGGCTCCATCCACCTCTAGTTTGGCTAGCTACCACCATCTACACTCCATCTCCATGAGCTGAGCGCCATCATGAAGGATACCATGCTAGGATGCTGGATCACTCCTCCAACCTCTCTCCAAGGGCCAACCTAAGCTCCATTGGCTGCCCCTCATTCTCCTCTCTACCACTCCAAGGCCATCGGAGCCCACCTCCGAATGCCCTCACTTCTGGTAGATTAGTAGCTAGTTCTTTACATTTACTGCTTTTATTTACTTCTTAGTAGTGTAGTCCTTATTCTCCCCAAATGATGGATGCAAAATCCCCCCGTAGATTCCTGTATGCGATCGTTTTCTGGTAGCTAGATTTACATTTTCAAGCACTCTTCTATAAGCTTTCCTCTACATTCCAAGTTGCAAACATCCTCTGAATGAATGAATGAAAAAAAGTATGTTTTCCATATATATATCTTTTTGTTGAAAATCACCATGAGCTTGTTGATTGTAGAAATATTTTGTGTGATTAAAGTTGCCTGCATTTCATTATCACCTATTGCAGCTAATCATGTCATGTTTAAATACGTAATAACCATAAACTGCCTTGCAACTATAAACATGTAAGGTAAAACGATCGATTTCAGATTTAAACAATCGCCTCCCAGAGACGAACAACCGAGACTCAAAAGGCTCGTAATCTTTAGAAAATATTTTTGTTTGATCGTATTGCACACTATACTATGACGCTTTTCCTATCAAAAATGCGCTTTAAGACTACCAAATAAATGGCACCGTTGCCGGGGAACGTCATTTTTCTTGATTTCGATCTTTTAAACTACCGCTGACAAATCTCTCTCTTCTTTGT
Organism: Thalassia testudinum; assembly: GCA_037157565.1. Taxonomy (NCBI): domain Eukaryota; kingdom Viridiplantae; phylum Streptophyta; class Magnoliopsida; order Alismatales; family Hydrocharitaceae; genus Thalassia; species Thalassia testudinum. The sequence goes on along the minus strand of JAZHRO010000055.1, from coordinate 103,446,795 downwards.
TTTTGGATGTGCAAGACAACATGGGAAGAAAATGGGATCTGCACACACAACGAGCGCAGCAAAGAAAAAAATCAGGTGCACGTCATCTCTGCTTTAGATTAGGTTTTCTTTTGAACCCTAGGAGTAGGTTTGCTTTCTACAATTTCATTTGAAAAAAAAATTTATTCATTTTCACGAAAAAGCAAAAAAAAAATCTAGATTAGGTTTCTTTCTGAATCCTAGGTTAGTTTGGAAAACCAAAAAGAAATTAAAATATATATTTGTGAAAATCCCATGAAAAAATAATATATATATCCTCCTGGAAAGAAAAAAATTTGCAAAAGTTTTCAAAAAAAAAAAACCATTTTTGGTGGAAAGGTTGAATTTCAAACACAAACCCTCTTTAAAAGCTTTTCCACCATTCTCTGACTTTCGACCAGATTTCAAAGTCTGATTTAAAAATTCGATTGCCGAGAAATTAGTAAGCAAAAATTTTTGAAATTCGGGCCAAGCCTTTATTTTCAAACCATCTTTCAAATGACATCATTCTTTTGAAAAATTTCTAAGTGTCCAATTTTAGAAAATTCACGAAGTGCAAGGGGTCAGACTAACCTGGATTTAAGATTTTTCAAATTTTAAAAATCAATTCCAAGTAATTTGCGAATCTGTTTTGACTAAAACTTGTAAGGTGTGAAAGCTGATTTCATTGGATTTTTTTTCCATATTTTTCTCGAATTTTTTGAGGTCCATTGATACTATTTCAATGCAAAAGACTGACCAGGGGTCAAAATCCTAGATCTGACACTCTGACTTTCAAAAATTTTTAAAACTTTTGTTGAAACAGTAACAATTAAAAAGTAATATTCTCTAAAAAGATAATTGAAAAAGGAATCTACTCACCAAATTTCAAGTTAATTGGATTCCAATTCTTGTCAGAGAATGAATTTTACTTTTGTGATCTGATGAAAAAGAACAAAACCCTAGAAGTGCATGAACCTTAGGGTAATTATTTTGGGTTACAACTTGGAGACCACACTTGGGATAACCTAGACTTAATCAAGTCTAGCACTTAGCTGGTGAACTTGGTCACCTTGTGGGCCACTCACCAAGAGAAAGCCCCAACTGAAGAAAATGGGTAAAAATCAATTTTAAAACATGAAATAAAACTTGAATTCGTTGTCGTACTACTGGGTGTTTTCAACATCTTGGCTGGGTTAGCCAAGAGGCGGGAACCGCTTTTAGTCAGTTGTATGACGAATTTTCTTCATGAAGTGAAACCTAAAATGAAAAATCCGGTCATCTAATTCATAAGGACCACTTGATTGATGGGGCCTTAGCCTTGTCCTACTTAGCTACATCAACCCAGGGGTTGGGTGGTGTATGCAAGGAAGGAGGTCACTTAGACCTCACTTGGTTGGACCTTGCGAGCCACTCCTAAGGAGGCGAGTCACCTTGCTGGGACCATCTTCTCCCCCCACTTCTTCTACTCCCAGAGCCACCATGGCTAATCTTGGACCTGGACCAAGATCGGGTCAAGATATTTAGAATCTGGACCTGATGGCTCATCTGGAAGCCCAGGTAGTTGAATCCGAGGAGTGGCATCGGCAGAGCATGGATTGCATCTTGACAGCATTTGATAGGATGCAGCACCTACCACGAGGAGAACAACTGCGGGATTTCTATGACCCAGTCACACATATCGTCACACCATTAGTCAGAATTCCCATAGGTGGAGATGCATTCGAGCTCAAGCCCAATGTGATTGGGTTGATCAGCACTCACTTCATTGGGAACTCAAGCGAAGATCCGTTCCAACACCTTAAGGACCTAAGTCGACTCATTGAAACGATTCGACCAAGGAATATGTATCTTGGGATTGTTCTAATGAAGCTTTTCCCATTCTCTCTGAGGGACAAAGCTTCATAATGGTCCAAGACCATTGGGATGCCAATTGGAACCTGGCTGGAATTACGATGTGAATTCCTGCAAAAGTTATTCCCAATCTTTCGAACAACGCGATGCGGCATGCAATCATGACTTTCTCCCAAGGAGCAAGGGGAAGTTGCTCGAAGCTTGGGACATATTTCACAACCTTCTTTGGAAATGCCTGCACCATGTTATTCCCAGATGGCAGCTGGCTCAGATCTTTTACCATGGGTTGGATGACACACATCAGTATTTGGCCGATGCATCTAGTGGCGGGAATTTCCTTGCAAAAGATGAGAATAGTGCATTTGAGTTGTTCGAATCTTTGGAGGAGAACTCGATGAATGCCGCATCCATGAACCAGTTCCAGTGGCTTGGTCAGCAGCGGGTTGGTGTCCACGAGGCTCACACCGAGTCTATACGAGCCGGCATGGATATCATTGTCAAGCAGCTAGATAGAATAAACCTAATCGAGAAGGAGATTGACCACATTATTCAGGGTCAATTTGACTTGAAATCTGCAGCCTCAAGACCCTCCTATGCACCCTGAGCCCCCCTGCTTGAGTTAATCTACTCACTCGGGATGCATCTTCTCCTTATTTTTGAGATGCTGCATATCAAGATCCTGTAAACAATCCAGATTTGGCAACTTACGACCATGGTTACGCACCACCCGCAGATTAGAATGCGTATCCCCATGATGGATATACGTCTCAGACATCGTTGGCCTACGAGGTCGTCAGTGCTATCCAAGGATACGGGCATAATAACCCGTATTCAGAGACATATAACCCTGGTTGGCACCAGCATCCAAACTTCTCTTGGTCTGGTAATTCATAGAGACCACATAAAGATCCACAGTACCAAACAAGGCAATACGAGAATGCGCAAAACACATATCCTAGGCAATAGCCATTCCCGTCTCAGCAGCAGCAACCCTGTTCTCTATACCAGTCGCTGCACCAAGTTGCCAGTCACACTCCAAAGCAGGCTGACCCTTTGGAGGCACTAAACGAGGAGCTACAAGAATCAATGAGAAAATCTACACATGATAGCTTGCAGATTATGAAGGCGATGGCTGACCAGATACAGACTATATAGAACACGTAGAACCAGCTGTTGCAGGAGCATAGAACTTAGGGAGCCTTGCCCTCCCAACCTGTCTTCAACCCTCAATATGTGTAGAACCAAGGCACCCTACTTAGGTTTCAGGCACCGCAGGGACAGGCACACGCCATACTACAAGCGCCTCCTGCACCACCCGATTACGTGCAAGGCCAGTCGCCTTTGGAAAACCCTACATAGTCTACCCCTTTCGCTACCCCACCACCTCATGGACAGCAAGCCGATGCACATGCTGTCTCCTTGAGGAGTGGAAGGAAGACATTCGACCCACCACATAGGTAGGTGGGTCCTGATTTTTCCTACGCTTCTCCACAGGTGGGTTCGACTCCATCTCAGGAGCCACTTGCAGTAGATAAGGGTAAGAGGCCACTGAACCTAGAGATTTCTATCCCTTTTCCTGAGGCTCTGACATGGAATGTAGTACGGAAAAAGGACACGTGGAATTTTGAGGACCTGAAGTCAATATTCAACGAAATACTTATTCAGGTCCCCCTCCACGAGGAATCGATCACATTCCTTCTGTCGCTAGGTTCTTCAAGGACTATTGCACCCTGAAGCAACAACCTAGAATTGGATGACAGGTGGTACTGTCAAAAGAGGCTAGCACCGTGATTCTAGCTGACTTACTGATAGCGAAAATACGCGGTTTGTTAAAATACGTCGTTGTAACGCGTAAATCCGCTTTCGCTTTTAAAATTTATATCCTAGATAGGGAAGTATCTAGGGTCGTCCAAGGAGGCAATATGGTTGCAAAATTGATTCTCTTGCTTGGAATATATCTCAACTTTCTTTTTGGTAATTTTCAATATACCATTTTTCTTTATTTTTGAACTAAGGCAACATGCGAAATTATGGCGGGAAAAGTGTTTACACTTCCAATTAAGTAAACTACTCTAAAGTGGCAAGTAGAGCCTCTCCCTAAGCTCACTCTAAGCAAGTGAAGGCCTAGAATAATTAGGGAGAGGAAGTGAAGAATGCTGAAAATAAGCAAATAGAAATGCAAACAAAAAAAATTGCAAAGAAGGCAACTAGATAATTGATAAAGTGTTTTACAAAAGGCCTAGTAGAGGAAAGCTTGTACTACTAGAAAATTGCAAATAAGAAAATAAAACACAAATCCTCTAGATAGATGGTGAAGAAGAGGGCTTCTTGCTCCAAGGTTGGTGGCTCCCAAGCTTGAAAAGAATCCTTCAACTCCTTCCTTGCAGTACTCCGCCAAGGTGATGTCCTCCAAGGCAAGCCTTAGGGGGGCGTGCCCTAAGTTTTTCTCCAAGGGTGGACGTCCACCCTAAGTCCTCCTTTGCCTGGCCGTCCTCCTTGAAGTGGAAGAGTCCTCCTCCTTGGCGTGGCTCAAGTTGAAGAGAGTGGGGAGAAGAAGGCACCAAAAGGGTTGGTGATGTGCCCCTTTAATCTCCTTCTCTACTCCTTCTTCTTGGCCGTAGGTATAGGTGGTTTAGGTAGAAAATATACTAAGGGAGGATGCCTCCAAAATGGTGGTAGGTGGTGGCCTTTTATAGAATAGGAGGGGGGCTATGGTGACCTTTGAAATGGATGGCTAGGATGGAAGGAGGGAGGTGGTTAAGGATCCAATGGCCAAGGGTGTTTGGCGCCACCTTAAGGGACACCTAAGGGGTGGTTATGTGTGTTGACACCCCTTGATATTGGTGCCAAAAATGGCTTCTAGAAGAGGGTCTAAGTTGGCGCCAAGAAGGATTCTAGATGGGGGGTTAGGTGGATGGCTAGGATGGCTTATGTGGGTAGGTGTAGGGTGGATTAAGGGGCTGAAAGTGGCGCCAATATAGAGGTGGTTAGGGGTGGTTTTTGGCGCCAACTTGAAGTGTCTTTTGGTGGAGATAATGGGGTGAAGGGATGGCTAGGAGGTGGTGCCAACTTGAGTAGGGTAGCTAGCTTAGGTAGGCTTGAGTTGGTGGAGCTAGCTAGGGTTGATTTTGGTGGTAATGAATGGCCAAGGAGCTGGTTGTTAGCTAAGCTAAGCTAAGCTAAGATAAGCTAAGCTAGCTTAGCTAAAGGTGGAGTAGAGGAGAAGGTGTTGGAGCTAGGGTTTGGAGCAAGGAGCTGAGGAGAAGAAGTCTGGAGCTGGAGCTGGAGCTGGCTGCTGCTGAAGAGGCTGGCATGGGGCTACTCTAGCTGGCTTAGCTTGCTAGTTCTTTGCTAGCTACTAAGCCAAGCTAAAGTGAGCTAGCTTCTACCAAAATGAGCTGAGGTGAGCTAGGTCTGGTGCTTCCGGGGAGAATCAAGCTGGTTGAGGCAGCTAAGGTAGCTTAGCTCAACTGAGTTGAGCTAAGCTGAGTCCCCGGGAGCTGGACTTGAGCTTCCTGAGCTGAGATGAATTCTTCTTCAGCTGGCTGGAGTTGAGTGGAGCTGAATGTAGCTGGATCTAAGCTGGGGTGAACTCCTGTCAACTCAGCTGAGCTAGCTAGAGCTCCCTGTGAACTAGTGGGAGCTGAGATGAGCTAGACTCAGCTAAGTTGAGCTGGATCTGAGCTGACTTGAGCTAGGGTGAGCTAGGATGAACTCTCTTGAGCTGCCATCCAGCTGAGATTAGCTGAATGGAGCTGGGATGAGCTAACCCTAGTTCAAGTAAGCTAGGTTCCAGCTGCGGTGAGCTAGATCAAGCTGAGGTGAGCTGGATCAAGCTGAGGTGAGCTGGATTAGGCTGAGTTCCAGCTAGTCTGGGCTTCTCCTTCACCATTTGCCTTCTTGAGTGCTAGGGTTTTAGGGATCTGTGCATCTGTACATCCCTAACACTCACAAAAACACATTAAAACGACAATAAAAAATGCAATGCATGCCTATCCTAATTTATGCCTAAATGCAGCCCAAAAACCCATTTGCGGAGTAAAATCCTAAGAGCTAAGTTAGTTTTAAAGCATAAAAATGATGATAAACTGGTGTTTATCACACCCCCATGCTTATCTTTTGCTAGTCTCTTAGCAAAACATTAATTTTTTTGGAAAACGGAATTTTTGGGAAATCTATTTTTTTTTTTTTTTTTTTTTTTTTTTTTTTGACTTTTGAGGAGAAAAAGAGATTAAGGGACCTTGGTAGATTAAAACACAGGAGATACGGGATTTGTTGAAGATAAACATCAGGATTTGTTTTTGGATCCAACCATTAGATAGAACAGGATCAATATATCCTCAGAAAATTCACAAATTAACCCCTTGTTAATTCAGATGACTTGAGATTTTTGTTTTTAGGATTTTTCTGGCTCGTGAATCTGATTCGCAACTTGCAAATTCCTTTAAAACCTTGTGTCGGTGCTTGTGAAAAGCCAACCTTAATAAGGACGTGTTATTATTATTATTATTATTATTTTTTTTTTTTCTCCCCCATGCTTATTTTTAGCTTAGTCTTACAACAGATGTGTCGGTATCATCATTCCCATTACCATTCCTCGAGGGGGCTCTGGCGCCAGTACTTCGGGATAGCACTGTCCATGACACCACCCAGGAGCTCACAACCCCAAAACACGATGCGGTGAAAAGGGGCGCTCCAAGCAAACTCAAGCTCTTGCTCCGACGCTATAGGTAGAGCACCGTCCAAGACACTTGAGCTGCTGAAATGCGCTTTAATGCTCCGTCTAAAGATATGAAATATAGATATAGAGCAGCGCCGAGGCGGTAACATGTTGACATCGCGTCCTCAAAGAAGGTTTTTTCCTTCTTCTCGACGGTGGGAACTCAAACCAATGATCTGCTTCAGACTTTTACTAAATCCAAACAGGGGAGTTTTTTCAAATTTTTAGTTGTTGGCTTGTGTGTAAAAATTGACACAAGAAGTTTCTCAAGAATCGCAGGTTTTTGAATCAAAAACTAAGTCAAATACTTTCCATATTACAAAATAGGATCAAGTCACCTGAACTATCATGAGTTCAGGTGGAATTTTAGAGAAGGATATCTGATCTAGTCTAAAATAGACCCTGGAATTCTAATGATCAGATCCATATCCTTATCCTTAGTTTGTTAAGGATTAAATCCCATTGTACCAGAAGTGAATTTTTCGACCTTAGTCCTGATTTCAAAATTTTTCCTCAAAAAGTTTTCAACAATTTTTTTTTTTTTTTTTTTTTTTTTTTGGGTATGCAAGCAGGAAATAAATTAAAGAAAATTGCATGTTTTTAGGTTTTAAACATCCTAAATCGATCGTAAAAATTTAAAAACACCCCCCCATGCTCAAGATATGCCATGTCCTCATGCATTAGGAGGGAAAAGGAATCACCTTAGTGAAGAACGGTCAGGTTTAGGATGAATAAAACCTGGAAAAAGAAGAAAAAAGGAAAGCAAGAAAATGATGGGTTACCTCCCATCCAGTGCTATCTTTTACGCCATTCAGCCGGGCGTGAAGGTATGCACAGAAGATGGAAAATCATGTAAATAATTGGACACTTGAATGCCCACAAAAAAGGTGTCTTCGTCTAGATCCCTAGAAAATTGATTAGAAATAATATTGGGATCAAAGTGAGATGGAAATTGATAAGTGTGACCCGAGTCTGGCCATGGTTTTAATTCAGGTTGGGTGCCAAACTCGGGTGGGGTTGGTGGCAGGTCCGTAAGAAAGGGGTCGGGGAAGGAATGGTGAGTTAGTGTGGAAAAATTAGGTGCGTTAATAGTGGGTGGGTCAGGGGGGGTATCAGGAACAAATTTGGAGTCAAGACAAGTTTCCGGATCACAGATCTCGCCGACCACTGAGTTTGAATCAGAGTCCTCAAAAAAACTGTGGTCGGTAAGGGTATCTATTAACATTGTCTCCTCCACCATATTAGAAATTTCAGTATCTGAGTCCTCAAAGAAGTTATCATCATGGAATCTCCTGGAGGATTTAAAAATATCTAAGGTGATAGTTTGGCCTGCACAGTTGATATCCATTTTGCCTATGTGGCAATTGATATTTGCCTTTGCAGTAGCCAAAAAGGGGCGTCCAAGGATTATCGGGGAGTCCAGTAATGATTCGGGTGCCTCAATGTCAAGAACCAGAAAGTCTGCAGGGAAGACACAATTCTGGACCTTGACTAATACATCCTCAACAATCCCACGAGGTTTGATTGTAGATCGGTCGGCTAATTGCAGGGTAACCTCGACGGGTTTTAATTCACCGATCTGAAATTCTTCAAATAAACTTGTGGGAATAATATTTACAGAGGCACCAAGATCAAGGAGGGCGCGATTAAATGTAGTGTCATCAATAATTACAGAAATTAAAGGCGCCCCCGGATCTTTCATCTTAGGAGGCAGCTTACTCTGTATGACAGAGCTTACTGTCTCTGAAAGATGCACCTGTCCTAGATTTTTAGCCTGCCTTTTAGGAGTACAAATATCCTTCAAAAATTTAGCATAGGCAGGTATATATTTGATGGCATCTAGGAGAGGGATATTGATATGAACTTGCCCAAATAGCTCCATGAGTTCTTCTGTAGTGGGCTCAGATTTCTTTCTTTTGTTGGTGGTAGGGTAGAGAGCTTGTGGGAAAGGGATAGGAATCTTGTCTTGAGATTGTTGTTGTTCTTTTTCTTCCTGATGGGGAGGTGGGGAGTCAACTTGCACATGTATCTTACCAGGTTCGTGCGAAGGCTCGGGGTCAGTGGTGGTTTTCCCACTCCTCAAGGTAACTGCATGTGCAGTCGGATTATTATTTGGAGGAGGTGGGGGGGCCTGTGATTGCAGGAACCTGGGCGGCTGCTGAGGTGGATTAGGAGGAGGCTGATTTGGATAATGTGGATTTCTACCCATATAATGGTTCCCTTGGTGATTGGGATTGGGTATGGGTTGGGACGGAAGATGTCCTACAGGTCTTTGCGTGGGAGCAACCCCAATCTGATTGTTCAGATTTGTGATGTTGCGGGTTACTTCCGTCATTTTTGTTTGCATATCCTGCAGGGTCCGTAGCATCTGGGCATTGATATCTTGTTGGGATGGCCCAGGATGGAAATTTGGATTCGACCCATACCCATTAAAATGATATGGTTGGGAGGAAACTTGATTATTCCAGGAGTAGTTCGGGTAATTTTTCCAATTGGAAGAATTTTTAAAGGGCTCCTGGATGGCAGAAATATTTTTGGTGGGGTTAAGATCTGGATAATTGAAATTCCCCAGTGAATCATGGGCAACCTCAGAATAATCAGCAGGAGTGGTGTTGAGATTGTGCAAATTTTCTCTTCGTGGAAAGTTAGGTTGGGTTAGATGTGGGTGTGGAGCTTGAGTTGAAGTGGCTAGTCTTTCCTCAATTTTCTTTTGATTAATATGCATCTGGTCGAGTTTTTGAGCAATCAATTGAAGATCGTCTTGGGTGACAGGGATAGATTGAGTGCCTATTTCATGAACACCGAACTGCGGGTTTTGGGTTCTGCAAAATGTGTTCATGGAAGCTTGATTAAATGAGTTTTCACTCATTTCTTCGAACAGGTCATAGGCACTTTCTGCATCTTTATTTAAAAAGTTGCCGCCACACGAGGCGTCGACAAACTGTCGGATTTGATCATCTAATCCATGATAGAAGATTTGCACGAGCTACCATAAAGGAATCTCGTGGTGCGGGCAACTTCTTAAAAGGTCTTGAAATCTTTCCCAAGAATCATGGAAAGTTTCACCAGATTTTTGGTGAAAGGTCGTAATAGATCTTCGTAAGGAATTGGTACGACCTATGGGAAAGAATTTCTTGAGGAAGGCACTCTTGAGTTGAGGCCATGTTGTAATGGGTCGGCCAATGGTCCTGAACCAATAAGCGGCCTTATCTTTAAGAGATAATGGAAAAAGCCGCATCAGCCATATGTCTTCTTGCACATTTCGGGAACGGGTTGTCTGTGCAAGAAGAGTTAGTTCTTCAAGGTGGCTGAAAGGGTCTTCCCTAGGAAGGCCATGAAAGTGTTTAATCAGGTTCAGGACGGCTGGCTTGATCTCAAAGTCCCCCTCAGGTATGACCACCCCTGGTCGTTCCTCATAATAAGATGGATCATAGAAATCTTTTAGAGGAACAACAGGCTGCTGACGGGGTGGTGGGTTTGGCCTTGGATTGGCTAGGTTTTGGATGTTCCTAGTCAATGTTTGTTGATTGGAATTTAATTTATTAATTTGATCGGCCATCAATTTTAAAAGATCAGGTAGGGGGTCTTGATGTTGTGTGTGGGGCAACTCAAGATTGGGGAGCTCCAAGTGTGGAAAGTTACTGGTGGTTGGGTTTTGGGTGGAAGGGTTAGAATTAGGGTTAGAGGTGGGGTTAGAGGTAGACGTGGAAGGGTCAGTGGACCTATTTTGTTGTGTTTCCATTTTTTCAGGAGAAGACAGAAAAAGTGGTCTTTTTACGTGGGGGGCGAAATCAAATGGTCCTTCCAAGTGCGGATTTTGAGACCGTCGCCCGTGCATAAAATGGAAGAACGGGGAGGGGAGGAGAAGAGAAAGAGATGAGAGAAAGTGTGCAATTCAAACAAACAAAAACTAGACCTAACTTGATTGTGACTCCCTAATAATAACCTAAGACTTGGTCTATATAGGAAATAAGTAGTCAATAGTGAATACCCGTTCTATCAACAAATCTAGCCAGGTTGCTTAAGGGGAGGTTTGGGCCCAAACGTTTCCCAGGGAAAACCCTAGGTGCTTGTACAAACCCGCGCCTGGTCGTTTGACACGGCCCCTCAGCCTGAACACCAGATACAGATGACAGAATTGGTACTAACTAAAGAAAACTTAAAACCTAAATAGCAAGCCTAAGTTGATAAAGCCTTAGGGGTCAAGTTGCTACAAATTTTAATTAGGTCTAGGATTCTACAGTGCACACGGAATGTGGAGGGCGTTTATTGGGTTGTTGCCCTGTTATTTGATTTTTTTTGTGTGTGTGCAGGAATTGGAGAGTGGCTCCAATGAAAATCAAGTTGTCACACAATTTTTTTTTTTTTTTTTTTGTATTTTTGTCTTTTAGGATTTGATTTAATTGAATGTATTTTAGGGTTTCTTTAGTTAAGTTTTCAAACAAGTTTGAAAGTTCACAATCAAAGGAAAGACAAGTTGTATGTGTGATTGTATATTTCCTTTTAATTGAGTCTCTAAAGAGAAAGAAGAAACCCTAAGCCAATTATCCCTAAGACAGAAATTTAACTACCAATGAATTATTTTTAGCTTTCAGAATTAAGTAGTGGTCCAAACAAGTCAAACAACACCACTACTTTGAAGAAAATCAAACAAGGATTCCAGAAAAGATTTTTGTAAGATTTTAGGAATTTGTTTGATAATAGTTTTGAATTTTTAATTGTACTGGTGTCAAAGTCCAGAAATAATACCCGTGGGTATTATAGATTTTTCAGTATTACCACCGACCTCAGAAAATTTTTATTATTTTATATGATATGTAAAATTTCACAGGGATTCCAACAAGATAAATTTCACAAAAATTGGATGAGTATAAAAATTCTGAAAATTCGCGGACAGCAGCAAAACAGGAAGATTAGAGGGTGTGACCCCTCTGTAATCCACGAATTTTTAAAAATTAAATACAAATCCAATTGATCTGAAATTTGGAACAGATGTTCCAAACTTAATTGGGAATCACTCTATGAAAGTTTATGATTTTAGGAGGCCTGTGGTGTTAGGAATCAATTTTTCAAGTCTGGACAGAAATCTAGACCCGAAAAACAGAACACCAATACTTGCAATGGAATGGTGCTAAAGAAGCATACAAGCAAACAATGGATTTTAAAATGCACCACTTCACTTAATTTAAGTGTTTATGGTCCTGAAAGCCAAGTTTAATATATTTTTGGTAGTTTTAATTATTTATGTGACCAGAAAGAGGAACCAACCTGAATTTTCGCGGGAAGAAAAGGATCTTTAAGCTCTCGCTTCCAGATTCCCGCTTTCCCGCTGTAGTTCCTGCACACACAAAAGAAAGAAAGAGAAGGGGATGAGATCCACTTCAAGCAAGAGAAAATGAGTTAATGCAAAGCCGTGCCTCCCCGGCAGCGGCGCCAAAAAGTGATAGCGAAAATACGCGGTTTGTTAAAATACGTCGTTGTAACGCGTAAATCCGCTTTCGCTTTTAAAATTTATATCCTAGATAGGGAAGTATCTAGGGTCGTCCAAGGAGGCAATATGGTTGCAAAATTGATTCTCTTGCTTGGAATATATCTCAACTTTCTTTTTGGTAATTTTCAATATACCATTTTTCTTTATTTTTGAACTAAGGCAACATGCGAAATTATGGCGGGAAAAGTGTTTACACTTCCAATTAAGTAAACTACTCTAAAGTGGCAAGTAGAGCCTCTCCCTAAGCTCACTCTAAGCAAGTGAAGGCCTAGAATAATTAGGGAGAGGAAGTGAAGAATGCTGAAAATAAGCAAATAGAAATGCAAACAAAAAAAATTGCAAAGAAGGCAACTAGATAATTGATAAAGTGTTTTACAAAAGGCCTAGTAGAGGAAAGCTTGTACTACTAGAAAATTGCAAATAAGAAAATAAAACACAAATCCTCTAGATAGATGGTGAAGAAGAGGGCTTCTTGCTCCAATGTTGGTGGCTCCCAAGCTTGAAAAGAATCCTTCAACTCCTTCCTTGCAGTACTCCGCCAAGGTGATGTCCTCCAAGGGAAGCCTTAGGGGGGCGTGCCCTAAGTTTTTCTCCAAGGGTGGACGTCCACCCTAAGTCCTCCTTTGCCTGGCCGTCCTCCTTGAAGTGGAAGAGTCCTCCTCCTTGGCGTGGCTCAAGTTGAAGAGAGTGGGGAGAAGAAGGCACCAAAAGGGCTGGTGATGTGCCCCTTTAATCTCCTTCTCTACTCCTTCTTCTTGGCCGTAGGTATAGGTGGTTTAGGTAGAAAATATACTAAGGGAGGATGCCTCCAAAATGGTGGTAGGTGGTGGCCTTTTATAGAATAGGAGGGGGGCTATGGTGACCTTTGAAATGGATGGCTAGGATGGAAGGAGGGAGGTGGTTAAGGATCCAATGGCCAAGGGTGTTTGGCGCCACCTTAAGGGACACCTAAGGGGTGGTTATGTGTGTTGACACCCCTTGATATTGGTGCCAAAAATGGCTTCTAGAAGAGGGTCTAAGTTGGCGCCAAGAAGGATTCTAGATGGGGGGTTAGGTGGATGGCTAGGATGGCTTATGTGGGTAGGTGTAGGGTGGATTAAGGGGCTGAAAGTGGCGCCAATATAGAGGTGGTTAGGGGTGGTTTTTGGCGCCAACTTGAAGTGTCTTTTGGTGGAGATAATGGGGTGAAGGGATGGCTAGGAGGTGGTGCCAACTTGAGTAGGGTAGCTAGCTTAGGTAGGCTTGAGTTGGTGGAGCTAGCTAGGGTTGATTTTGGAGGTAATGAATGGCCAAGGAGCTGGTTGTTAGCTAAGCTAAGCTAAGCTAAGATAAGCTAAGCTAGCTTAGCTAAAGGTGGAGTAGAGGAGAAGGTGTTGGAGCTAGGGTTTGGAGCAAGGAGCTGAGGAGAAGAAGTCTGGAGCTGGAGCTGGAGCTGGCTGCTGCTGAAGAGGCTGGCATGGGGCTACTCTAGCTGGCTTAGCTTGCTAGTTCTTTGCTAGCTACTAAGCCAAGCTAAAGTGAGCTAGCTTCTACCAAAATGAGCTGAGGTGAGCTAGGTCTGGTGCTTCCGGGGAGAATCAAGCTGGTTGAGGCAGCTAAGGTAGCTTAGCTCAACTGAGTTGAGCTAAGCTGAGTCCCCGGGAGCTGGACTTGAGCTTCCTGAGCTGAGATGAATTCTTCTTCAGCTGGCTGGAGTTGAGTGGAGCTGAATGTAGCTGGATCTAAGCTGGGGTGAACTCCTGTCAACTCAGCTGAGCTAGCTAGAGCTCCCTGTGAACTAGTGGGAGCTGAGATGAGCTAGACTCAGCTAAGTTGAGCTGGATCTGAGCTGACTTGAGCTAGGGTGAGCTAGGATGAACTCTCTTGAGCTGCCATCCAGCTGAGATTAGCTGAATGGAGCTGGGATGAGCTAACCCTAGTTCAAGTAAGCTAGGTTCCAGCTGCGGTGAGCTAGATCAAGCTGAGGTGAGCTGGATCAAGCTGAGGTGAGCTGGATTAGGCTGAGTTCCAGCTAGTCTGGGCTTCTCCTTCACCATTTGCCTTCTTGAGTGCTAGGGTTTTAGGGATCTGTGCATCTGTACATCCCTAACACTCACAAAAACACATTAAAACGACAATAAAAAATGCAATGCATGCCTATCCTAATTTATGCCTAAATGCAGCCCAAAAACCCATTTGCGGAGTAAAATCCTAAGAGCTAAGTTAGTTTTAAAGCATAAAAATGATGATAAACTGGTGTTTATCACTTACCGTCAAAAAAGAAAGACCCTGGTACCCCACTGTAATCTTGCTTCTTGCAGGATTCTCCATTTGATTAGGGCCTTCTAGATTGGGGTTCATCCATAAACCTAACTCCCACTACCGTATTTGATCGATTTCGATTTAGGGAGTTGAAGCCCACCTCGGTCACGATTCAGCTGGCTGACAGATCAGTCAAAACACCAAGGGGGTGGTTGAGAACATGATCGTGAAAGTTTGTGGATTCTACTTTCCCGCAGACGTTTTCATTCTCGATATGGAAGTTCCTCCTAATCTCTGAGATGCACCAATTATTTTGGGTCACCCATTTCTGGCGACAGCTCAAGCGAACATTGATTGTGCATCCGGGTGTATGGAGATAGCCCTAGGCAATGAGCAACTTCAACTTGACGTATTCAAGGCAGCAAAGAATTTCGACTGTGATCGCATAGAGGTGGATGGTGAAGACGAAGATGCGACATTCTGTGGTAACATTGGGCTCCTTTGTGACGACCCAATGTCTCTTTCATCTCTGCTATCAAGGTTCTTGGACCTCGATCCACACAGGACTGAGACCATTGCACTACACATATCTCCCCGAGGATCTGACTGTTTAGGGTGTGCTCCTGACCACAGCACCCCTGAATCCAGCTATCCTGATCCACACAGTGCTGAACAGCCCCTGTTGTTGCAAGAAGACATGACCACAGCTAACGGTTTTCCCATTAACGTAGTCACAACCGATTATTTTACAAGAAGCAAATCAATGGGAATTCACGTGTGTACGGATTAGCAGATGCCTACCCCGAGTTCGCTCCTCCCACTCCCATTTCTGACTCTAACCCACCCGTGATCGAATTGAAGCCCTTACCTGATTCACGTAAGTATGTTTTCTTGGGCGAAAGTGAGACATACCCAGTCATTACCAATGGCCACCTAACCCAAGAATAGGAGCATCAATTGATTTCTACACTACAAGACCATAGGACTACTATCGGGTGGAGTATTGCTGATCTCCATGGTATTCGCCCCTCGTATTGCACTCATCACATTTACACGGATGAGGGGGTGAAACCTTCGAGAAAACCTCAAAGATGGCTAAACTTGAAATGCTAGAGGTTGTTAAGAAGGAGATCATCAAATGGATGGATGAAGGTATTGTATACCCAATCTCAGACAGCCAATGGGTGAGTCCGATCCAGATAGTGCCCAAGAAAGCATGACTCACCATAGTAAAAAATGATAAGGGCGAATCCATCCCGACCTGCACTGTGACATCTTGGCGGGTCTGCATCGACTATAAGAAACTGAACATAGCTACCCAGAAGGATCACTTTCCATTGCCTTTCATTGATCAGATCTTGGAATGGTTAGCTAGACGTAGTTTCTTTTGCTTCCTGGATGGATACTCTGGGTATAATCAGGTAGCGATTAGCCTAGAAGATCAAGACAAGACCACATTCACATGTCCCTTTCGAACATTCGTATTCAAGCGGATGCCCTTTGGCCTCTGCAACACACCAGCAACATTTCAGCGTTGTATGATGGCCATCTTCTCTGACATGATTGGGGTCTTTGTGGAGGTATTCATGGATGACTTCTCCGTTTTCGGAGATGATTTCACATCTTGTCTTGATAACCTCACTAAGATCCTGAAATGGTGTATTGAGGTAAACCTAGTACTATCTTGGGAGAAATCCATTTCATGGTGAGGGATGGCATAGTACCAGGGCACAGGATCTCCAAAAATGGACTCGAGGTCGATCGAGCTAAATCTAAGATTGTTTCGCTCTTACCGCCACCTAGCTCGGTGAAGTAGATCAGATCATTCTTGGTTCACATTGGCTTCTATCAGAGATTTATACATGATTTCTTGAAAATTGCACGACCTTTGACGAATCTCCATGTGGCTGATGCCCCATTTGAATTCGACACCTCGTGTCTCAGTGCCTTTGAGACTTTACGAAGCGTTGTCTCTAATTCCCTATTCTCCAACCACCCAACTGGTCACCCGATTTTGAGATGATGTGTGACACTTCAGATTTTGTCGTCGGTGCTGTTTTAGGCCAGCGTCGGGAAAAACAACCCTTCATCATATACTATGCTAGCAAGATGCTGAATGAGGCTCAACACAATTACACTGTCACTGAAAAAGAACTGCTAGCAGTAGTATTCAGGTTGGAGAAATTTAGATCTTACCTTTTAGGGTCCAAAGTGATCATCTTCACTGACCACTCCACCCTCCGGCATTTGTTGGCAAAGAAGGATGCCAAACCACGGCTCATCAGATGGATCCTTCTATTATAGGAATTTGATATTGAAATCCGTGATAAAGCTGGAAAGTTGAATGTTGTGGTTGATCACCTATCCAGATTGGACCCAGACCACATTCCTTACTCCCTGCCTATCCACAAGCAGTTTCCAGATGAATCTCTTTTGGCAGTTCATTCTATTGAGTTCCCCTGGCATGTGGATATCGTGAACTACCTTACCACAGGAAATATTCATGCCAACCTATCCAAGGACCAGAAACTCAAATTCACTGCTGAAGCCAAATACTACCTCTGGAATGACCCACTACTCTTCCACATTGGAGCGGATCAGATTATTCGTAGATGCATCCTAGATTCTAAGATCCCCAGTGTGTTATCTTTCGCCATAATGATGCTTGTGGTGGTTGTTTCTCGGGACGGAAAATCGCTGCAAAAATTTTGCAGTCAGGATTTTTCTGGCCAACCATCTTCAAAGATACACACGAGTACGCCCAACACGGCAAACGAAGCCAGTCGGTCGGTTCTATGACCAGGAGAGACATGATGCCACTCCATCCCATCATGGTTGTAGAAGTGTTTAGTTTCTGGGGCATCAATTTTAGGGGCCCTTTTCCAAACTTGCATGGCTTCAAGTATATATTACTAGCCATTGACTATGCCTCAAAGTGGGTCGAGGCCATCCCGACGAGATGTGCTGACCATAAGACCGTCATTTCTTTCGTACGGTAGTATATCTTCGCAAGATTCGGAATACCCCGCGTGCTGATTAGCGATGGGGAAAGCCACTTCATTCACGCCCCCTTCAGGTCATTATTAAAGAAATACGGGGTACATCACCGTATAGCCACCCCGTATCACGCATAGACCATTGGGTAGGTTGAAGTATCTAACCGTCAGATCAAGCTGATTCTCCAGAAGACGGTTCGACCAGGTAGGAAGGACTGGTCCAACAAATTAGTTGATGCGCTCTAGGCATATCGGACCGCATACAAGGCCCCACTCGGAATGTCACCACAACGCATGGTATATGGCAAGGGCTATCACCTTCTTGTACAGTTGGAACACTGTGCCTTTTTTGGCATTGCAAAAATGTAACCTTGACCTCGACGTATGAGGGCAAGGGTGGAAACTCCAGCTCAGGGAATTAGAAGAGATCTGGAGGGAGGCCTATGAGAATTCATTGATATACAAGGACAAGACTAAGGCCTTTCATGACTGCCACATTCGAAGAAAAGCATTCACGCCCAACTAGTGAGTATGGTTGTTTGATTCATGATTAAAACTGTTCGCAGGGAAACTCAAGTTCAAATCGGCTGGCCCATATGTTGTGATTCAGCCGTATCCTAATAGGGTAGTCTAGATCAAGGACCCAAAATCTGGGCATGTATCCATGGTAAATGGCCAGCGCCTCAAGCCAATTTTGGCCCAGGAACCTCCTCCACTTGACAGATTGTTCATCTTATTGAGGATGTGTGATTGAATGCTCACCTAGCTGGTGGCGTTAAACTCAGCACATATAGATAGCATACCCCACATTCGACCATCATTTATACATAACCATTTTTATATATAGCATATTTTTCTTTTAGCATATTTCCTTTCTGCATACTGACAAGTTGGCCGATGCTGAATATATATTTTCAGGAGCAATTCCAGGTGACTTCTACCGACTCATCCTCTGTCAATTTATTTTCTTTTATATTCATGAATGAGGACATGCAAGAACTTAGGCATGGGGGTTAGATACAACAAAACTGAAAAAATTTTTATGCCAACATTTAGGAAAACCTCGTAGCTACATGGAAAATGTACTTTAGGATCCTAAATAAAAGAACAACCGACTCCACCTCCAATGCTTGCATTGGAGCTAGAAATCGTCCACAATAGCCATTTCTGACTCACCAACTCACCTATTATTCTAAATTTAGGGTCAAGCTGATTGTAACCCGATATGGGAATTTCATGAAGTACAAATATAAGAGGTTACTTATTCATAGCATATAAACATATTGCACTCATGAATAAGATTATTTTATTAAGAGAATGCATTAGGGATTTTATCCTCTAATTGATTCTTGTAATCTGGAATCCAGCACAACTTTTCACACACATGTAGAATTTGCAATGGATTCACGGTGAAGGTTGATAGACATCTTTAGTTTGTCAAGAAGAAGCATTGCTTCTTTTTCGGAACCCCTGGACAGTGTTTTGGTAGTCAGGAAGATTTTCTTCCAAAAATCCACCAAATAGTGTGAGATGAGAGTAGAGTGTATTGGTGCTCTAAGATTAGTACAATGAATCCAAAGTCCTAGAGAATTAGGTGATGATACTCAAAGATTAGGCATAGTTTTTGCTCTCTGTTCCTACGTATACATTTTGTGCAAATTGTGAGAGCCACCAAATATGGCAAATACGCGGAGAGCGAGTTTTCATAAAACTAGGGCTAAGGTGGATGGTTACGACCATTCTTTATAGAATCCTCGGTTGAAGGAGGGTATTGGTGTCAAGGTCAGAAATACATCATCCTATCCATCTCTCCCGATGTCGTGAGTAGGCATTTCCACCAAATGAGGACCCAATGTCTCTTGAGTACCACCAATCCTTAATAATGCCTCCCCAATAAAATTCATGGATGTGTGGTAGTTGTGTATATGTTGAAAAAGAAAAGAAAATGGAAAAAATGGAGAGCTGAAAAATAGAAAAAAAATTGAAAGAAAAGAAAAAGCAAGGAAAAAAGAAGAGTAAATATTTAGTTTAGTTGCATTGAGGCAATACCACCAAATAAATTTGAGAACCACCAAATATAGACTTAACCTATTTTTCGTGTGTTTCTAACCGCCCGAACACAAGCTGAGGAATTCCAACATAGTGTTAGGGTTATGAGAGCTCAATTAAGGCATTAATGCTAATGGAGACCACAAAATACAGATCGTTTATGTGAATCTGGTGAAGTTTTGAGCTCTAAGAAAAAGAAAGAAAAGAAAAAGAAAAGGAGAAAGAGAGAATGGATACGAACGAATTAGAAGAGAGCATAGTTTTTCACATCTTCCTCTGAGTTGAGTTACTTAGTAGTTAGGGAATCTCGATTCTATAGTACTAGTATTTATGTAGCACCAAGTGAGAGTGAGCCACCAAATAAACACCCGTACCCGTCAGAGATTCTCTACCTAAGCCTAATGCTGGGGTGAAATTCATACAATATCTAGAATACCCCAAGGGAAGAAGTCCACCTATCCTGCTAGAATTTTTACTAGGGGTCAAGTACAGGCTTTAGAGGTATATCAGTTTTTCACTCGAATCCGTTGCAAATGCTACATAGCTGCACTTTCACGACTGTCTGGATTTCTAGAACATAGGATGAAAATAAAAGGAGAAAAATCTCTATGCATACACTTAATACAATAATCAGTCCCTTAGGGACCCTGGCTAAAAATAATTTGGTCTTGCATTTGCTTGGGACTAGCAAGATTTAGGCATGGGGGTATGACTACACAGCAATCATTGGTCTTATTTGACATAAATTAGGTTAGGACTAGCCTAAGTTAGGGTAATTCATGTATGCATAAGCGTTACTTGCATCTTTACTGCTTTCTTTTAGTTATGCATAAAATAATGTTATAGTGTGTTGATTAAGTGCATTATGTCTATTGTAGGCAATAAGCTGATCAGGAGCTGGATCTGCAGCAGGATCTGAAGCTGGATCAGGAATAACAATTGTTGCAGTAGGACTAGAGCAGAAGACTTAGAGCTTAGGTCCATCCTAGCCCTAGGATAGCCTGGAGACTTCCCGAAGCCTTAGCCCCCCTTAGATTACGTCACAACACCCTAGGAAGCCCTAAAACCCTATTTCCAAGCCTTATCTAGACATCCAGATAAGTTATAGGACGTCGAAAACCCTTAGCCAACTCCCACACACCACAAACCCACTTTTGCAGTGTTATTGAACATCCAGACACTTTGTCAGACGTCCAATTTCTGCAGAATGCCCAAAACAGAACCTAGAATTTCCCCTAACTTAGATTGGACGTCCAGAACTAAAGTGTAGACTTCTAATTTTTTAGTATAAGTCATCTGATCAAGTTTTTGGACGCCTGGAACTGCTCTGCAGTCATTGTTTTGAGATTCAAACCTTGATCCTGGATCTCTAGCTTTCTATAACCAATCCTAATCCCATAGGAACCTAAATTAAGGTGTCCTAACCCTAGTACATCACCTCTATACCTACTTAAGGACCTAATTAGGTCCTCACCAAACCAAATTGACTTAGATCAAATTCAATTACCATCACCTAAGTCAATTGGACTCATTGAGTCCAATTGAGCTCAGATCTCAACCCACACAAGTCCAATTGGACTTAGTGGTAGTCCAATTGACCTAAACCCAACCTAATTGAGTTATTTCACTCTCAATTAGGTTCACACTCATTCAATTAAGCTTAGGTTAAGTTTAATTGCAACTTCCCCTTAGCAATTAGGGTTTACAACCCTAATTCAAGGTATACACCTACCCAAACCCGTTAGGACCTAACCTAGACCTCTGAGACACCTAGGGCAAGACCACACACACACACACACACACACACACCCATTCATGCACAGACTTCTCTAGAGTTCTCTAGAACTCTCTTGAAGTGGTGCCAACTCTTGGTTGCCAAATTTAGCAACCAAGAGGCATTCAATTCTTAGATCCACAAATGGTGGATCTAACAAACCACCTCTATCCTCTCTTGGCCGGCCACTCCTAGACTCTCTCTAGAGAGTTCCACACTTCTCTAGAGTGACTCCCTTAGGTCTATAGAAAGACCTAAGGGGTGGCCATTTTCACCCATCCACATTCATGGCTTTCATCCAGTTTTGGCCATACATGCTTGGCTCCATCGACCTCCACATAGGCTATCCTCTACCATCTTCACTCCATCTTCACGAGCTGAGCACCATCATGAAGGACACCATGCCAGGATGTTGGATCACTCCTCCAGCCTCTCTCCAAGGGCCAGCCTAAGCTCCATTGGCCGCCCCTCATTCTCCTCTCTACCACTCCAAGGCCGTTGGTGCCCACCTCCGAATGCCTACACTTCTGTTAGATTAGTAGCTAGTTCTTTGCATTTACTGCTTTTATTTACTGCTTAGAAGTGTAGTCCTTAGTATCCCCCAATGATGCATGCAAAATCCCCTCGTAGATTCGTGTATGCTATCATTTTCTGGTAGCTAGATTTACATTTTCAAACATTCCTGTATAAGCTTTCCTCTACATTCCATGTTGCAAACATCCTCTGAATGAATGAATGAAAAAAAAATATGTTTTGTATATATATATCTTTGTGTTGAAAATCACCATGAGCTTGTTGATTGCAAAAATATTTCGTGGGATTAAAGTTGTCTGCTTTTCATTATCATCTATTGCAACTAAGCATGTCGTGTTTAAATAACCAATAACCATAAATCGCCATGCGACTGTAAACATGTAGAGCGAAAAGATCGATTTTAGATTTAAACAAACACCTCCCAGAGATGAACGATCGGGACTCAAAAGTCTCGTTATCTTTAGAAAATATTTTTGTTTGATCATATTGCACACTATACTATGATGCTTTTCCTATCTGAAACGCGCTCGACGACTACCAAACACGCCACCTAAGCCTCTCTAGAAGCTTCTTTTTTGGCACCAACTTATGGTGTCTCTCCACTACCAAAAGTCACCAACATCCAACCATAACCACCCCCACGTGACCTTTGGGTTGGCCCCATTTATCCATAGTCTTAGTATCCCTCAACCAACTCCATCATTACTAAAAGAGCGATCTTCATTTTCGTTGGAAACTTTAACATAAAATGATGTGCCATTGTATTTAACCTCATGGTAGAAAATCACTTTTTAAAACATTTAAAATTTTAAAAGTAAAGACGAAGAGTTAGGTCATCTCCACAAGGGGGAATTAGCCTAAAAAAAAGAAAGAGTAATATTGCATAAAGGAATCGGGAATATTAATAGAGATGCATGCTAACTAGTGCTCTCATTTTCAGCACAAATTCTCAATATAGATAATTAATCAAGAAGATGAGGGCGCACATGCAAAATTACCATAATATAATATTTTAAATAATGACCTTGGTAATAGCAAACAATGTTAATATTAATCTCCTAACTAATGACACTATAATCAATATCTCATATTGTATGTCATTCAGAGAGATAAATCAATTATATGTAATTTCAAATTAAGCAAGGGGTGTCCATGCAAATTATGCGGTAATATATTAATTCAGAAAATAAATGAACAATAACTTCGACAATGGCATTTTCCATAATTTTTAATGGTGGAGGAAATAGAGCATTTGCTCTCTCTCCTCCTCACGAGAGAGAGAGAGCACCGGCAGGGCTGTCAAGAGCAAGGGATGTTGGCGAGGTTGATGGCTATCCGATGGAGGTGGCATCGTCGATGGAGATGGCCGGAGGGGGCCGGCCGGCAGAAGAGATGAGGATCGGAGGAGGCTGCTGTCGCCACTGCCACACGTGCTGTGATGTCTGCGGGCACCTGGTGGTTGAGGCGGTCTGCAGGTGAGCGCACGCTATAGATGGCGCGGCTTGAAGTGGAGCGGGAGCGGATGCTTGCGATGCGGTGCTAGAGGGTGTGGCTGAAGCGTGCAGTTGGGAGCCTGCTGACGGGCGTGCGCAAGGTGGTGCGCTCTGCACACAGTGCCTGCGGGCGCGGCTGCAAGCTGAGGCGTAGGTCTGCAGTGGAGAAGGGTGCGCTTACAGATGGTGCGGCCTGGTGTGGGGCACGAGCGGATGCCTGCAGGTTGAGCGTGGGTGCTGCGGTCTACAGATGCAGGTGCTAAATGATGCTAGGGAGAGGCGCGCGGTGCTGTGGTCTGCAGCTGCGAGCGTCAGGTGATGCTAGGGAGAGAGAGTTGGAGCGGCTGAATCAGGGAGAGGTGAGGGCACAAGCGGTGCTTGCACCTGCAGGAGGGGTTTGGCGTGCTTGGTGCTGAAGATGGGCACCTGGTGGTGAAGGAGCGGGCATGGGCACAGTGCATGCGGTGGAGTTTCTCCCCGGCAGGGGGAAGATGGCCTCCTCCAGTGCATCCTGCCTCCTCTCTTTTAACTCCTCTCTCTCCCCGCATGCGCCAATCAAGGGATTTTCAAATACCTTTTCTATTTTTTGCCGGCAAGCATTGGAGGAGAGTTATGACTAGCTGGAGGAAAGGGAAAAGATCCCGCCAGTTGTTGGGGAAATTTGCTCCCCAACCCTTGCTCTTTCTAAATATAAGGCCTACACATAAAAACAACAAAATCATTACACATTAAGTTATAGAATGTTATAAACTTGGATCATGATGTGTACAAATATTCTACAACTTAATTGCAATTATTAACACACCTATAAGGTACGATTAAAGATACTTAGGGTTAATATTAGTCCATTAAAATGGACTCATCAAATACCCCCATGGCTAAGATTTGCTAGTCCCTAGCAAAAATGAAAAATAATAGACGTAATCAGAAGATTTCTTCTTTACTTATTTCAAAACTTTAGAAATCCAGACAAATGTGAAGTGCCGATAGCCTAGGTAATAGATCCAAGTGAAAGAGCCAATTCGCATTGGGAGTTCATACATCTCCCTTGGCAAATATTTCTGTCGAGATAGGCAACTACTTCCCTCGGGGATAAAGCAGATGAAAATTTGTAATTTGACCCCGGCATTTGGCTTAGGTAGGAGATATCAAGTTGAATGGATTTGTATTTGGTGGTACACACTCATCTGGTGCTACATATAGTCTAGTACTGCAGACTCTAGATCTCTAGACTATTAGACAAGTCAACTCTAAGAGAGGCTACACAATTGTGCTCTCTTGATGTTCTTGGGTATTCTCTCTTTTCTTTCTTTCTGAGATCACGAATCTTGCCAGATTTAGAAATTGTACTCACTATTTTGTGGCCTCACATGGCATCCACACTTCAATTAAAGTCCTAATAACTCTACAACTAAGTTAGAGTCCTCAACCAGTATTTAGGCGATCAAAAATACTAAAAGGTAGGTATTGGTCATATTTGGTGGAACGTGCAAGGTGTTCTGTTGCCTCAGAAACAATATTACATTAGAAACTTGGACTTTTTTTTTGTAATATAGCTATTTCTTCTTTTTCTTCTTTCTGTTTCTTCTTTTTCACTTTTTTTTTATTTCTTGTTTTTGTTTCTTTTTTAATCAACACAACACGATACGGACTTTTATTTACGAGGCATTATTAAGGCTGATGATGGTCAAAAGGAAGTTGTGTGGCTTATTTGGTGGAAGTACCTATTCTCGGCACTAGGAAGGAATGGATAGGATAGGCGTATTACTGACCTTTGACATTATTACCCTCCTTCAGCCGAGGACTCTATGATGGACGGTCGTATCCATCCACCATAGTTATGGCTTTATTAAAACTCAATCTCTGTGTATCTGCCTTATTTGGTGACTCTCAGGAATTCATATAAAATATGCACACAGGAACAGAGAGTGAACACTACGCCTAACTCTGAAGTATCATCATCTAATTATCCAAAACTTAAGAGTCCTTGCACTAGACTTAGCGCACTAGTAATCTCTCTACTTCTCACAAATATGAGGTAGATCTATTAGAAGATAGTATGCCTAACTCCCTATGAACTATCTAAGGGTTCAGTAGACTTACAAATGCTCATTGGTTTTCCTCAAGGATCCATTACCAAGTCTACGTGCACGTGAAATAAATGTACTGGATTCTAAACTTAAGAAATAATTCCGAAAGAAAAACCTCAAATAACAAAGGTATTTTGCTAGGGACTAACCCATTTAGCTCAAGAAAAGAGAATTTTTTTTTTTATGTTAACCTAAATGCATGAATACTTCCTAAAATGCAAATGAACTCCCCCATGCCTAAATCCTACAATGTCCCCATTGTAAAATTAAAACAAGAGGAGAAAGGAAAAATATCACCTAACATGGTTTGCTGGGTTGCCTCCCAACAAGCGTTGCATTTTCTGTTAGCAGCTAGACTAAGAAGGAACCTATAAATCTGGTTCCAAATAGAAAAGGTTAGGCCCTAAGAATATGCATAACAGTGCAGGCTTAAAAAATAAGTAACCACGAATGTTGGCGAGCTAATGATGCAATGTAATTCCAAATGCTCGCCAGAAGAAATGAAAACAGAAAATCTCGTTGGCTACCTGGGGAGGTCTAGGAATAAGAAAGGGAATATGAAAAGAGGCCTCCTGAAATGGAATAAGTGGTGGATAACAAGTATCCTCCAAAGCAGGATGGGTTTAAAAGATATAATCATTATTAGTTCAAACCCTTGAATGGAGAGAGTAAAAGTACAAGCATCAATCCATACTCGCCATTCTATCCTAGGATGTACTGGCCTGATATATTCTCCAGAAAGAATCTACATGAGCAGAGATCTGAGCCACAGATCGGTTAGGGAGTATAAGGGTTGTTTGTAGTGTTGGAAGGTAATGGTTAAGTCCTATGAGGGCTTAGTTGGTGTTAGGTCCAATTCCAACAATGATTCAGATTGTGTACACTCCCAAACAGTTGTAGACAACTTCAAGTTATCCTGCCTAGCATTAATAATCGAAGTCATATTTGAATCAAAGGTAGACTCCAAATTAGAACTTTTTGATGGCAGGGTCAAAATGTAAGAATCATTATCATTCAGCTCATTCCTAGATTCGTTTGGTTCACTCAAATATTTGTCGGGGTGTATATGTGATTCATTAGGAGTTGGATCAGTATCCTCAATTATTTGTAAAGGAGGATCAGTCTTAATATTTTGGAGGTAGCCTATATCAATGAATTTGTTATTGTTCTCAAGGTATAATTCCTTAATTGATGTGTTTTGTCCCCGAGAGTCTCCCATAGACTTCTCATTACTTTGTTTGTCCTCGTCTAATATTAACTCCTGTTATGATGGAGGATGACTCTCAAAAGAAAGGAGGAATCTGGATTTAATCATATTATTTCTAACCTCTGGAGGTAAATCCTCAAATGATAAATAATTCTCCTGTGATTCACTCCAGATTTTCAGTCCAAGTTCCTCTGTTGGGGCATCCTCATCCGCTGAATTAGACTCTTCATATCCCTGAGACTAGAATTGATCATCCTCTATTCCCTTAGGGTCACCTTCATTAGGTGCATTTGAATCCTCAGGATATTGAATGGTAGGTGTTGATTCCCTAAGTAGAGGGTCAGGAGTAGGCTCACTAAGAGTAGAATGGGATTCCACAAAATAATTGATAGGGGAAATGATAGGAATAATACAACCTTGACCCAGGTTGGTAAGGGTAAGGAGAATACTGTCATTGGGGTCAAGGTCCTCAAGAGGTAGCATCTTCCCTTGCTTTTGACTGTAATATAATTGAAGTGGATAATCACTATGATCGTTATCCTCTAGTGGCCATGTCTCTTTGGGAGAGTCTAAGTGATGGCTAACTTAAATTGGATCCCTATTGTCATTAGGTTCCTTAGAATTATTTTCATGATCACAGTTTATTGGGTAGGGATCAGGATTATTGGGAAGTGTGTAGCTAAGTTGTCTTATTTCTTCATTTAACTGTTGACTATTCCCTAACATCTCTCCCATTGATTCCATTATTTCCTTCTGCTATTTTTGCATTTCTATCACAAAAGAGGAGAGGCTACTATTATCAGGTTGGGGAGGATAGTAAATTTCAGGCTCTGGTTGCCTAGGGGTATCGGTCGAACCTCGATACGGAAAATCATGAAGGGTGGGAGGGTTGGGTGTTTTCGTGGAAGTATGGATTTCAGGATTGGAAAATCCCACTCCTAGGCTCTAATCAAAAGTGGGACTTATCAAGCTAGTACTCCTAGGGTAAGAATGAGAATGATCCCATGAATTGTCAATGTTCCCATCAAAGGATGCATATGCTCGGAGCATGGGATCCTAGTTAACAGATGGGAAGTACTGACTTTGATAATCTGAATGATAGGAGTAAGAGTAATCCATTTCTTTAATCAAAACAATTTTAACTCTCTTAGGATTTAGCAAAGTTCAGAATAAAAGCAGAAAACTTCCTACAGAGTTCTATTGTCAAAGCAAACGTAAATTCAACAGGATCTATTTTTAGTAGATTGTAGATCTTAGAGTTATATGTTTAGTTGGTGGCCAAACAAGTTTTGCAAAAATTACGCTTCCTAGGCCAACCTTTGCTGGTGCCTATAACCTACTCGCATGGGATGGAAGTCTCAAATCGAGCCCACACACGAGGAACAGAAGCAACTTGTTGGATAGGCTTGTTGATTTCCGACTAACTTCCCTTGTAGTGCAAAAGAGGAGAGGTAGAAATTTATCGAGTGACCTTATGTGAGGTGCACAGTGTCTCAAGTGTGCAAGCATACGATTGTGTTTTGATTTTTTTGAAATTCCGCAAATAGGATCCTTTTGCACACAATTTTCAGTCACAGATTTTAAAGTCCAACCTCTTAACAGTCCCAATTTTTTAAAATGACCACTGAATTAATTTGATTCATGCACTTTAGTGGTCTTTGATTTAGGTTCAATGCAAATGCATGACAAGTAATTAATGCTCAAGAGAAGACGTACCTTACTCCAGCTTTCTTCATGCAGTAATGAGTGCAATGCAACAAAAATAAACTAGATGCTGCTCATTCAGTCCTAGATGGTCGTCCTATAGATATGCAGCTTCTAGCAGGCAGTTTGAATTTTTTTTTCATATATAATAAACAAACAGACTTAATCTAACTAACTAACCGAAATTTAGTTCAAACAATTCAAATAATCCTATAATCTAAATAAATGGGAACATGCTCCCAAAACTGCGCTCCTGCATACAAGAGCGATAAGAAATAAAGTGGCACTGGGGACACGTTCCCAAAAATACCCAACAAGGGTCCAAAAGACAGAATTTAAATTCTAATGTCTCTCTAACAAAATCTAACTAAAACCTATTGACTAAATCAGAAATAGGCTTCTCCGTAAGCCTATGTGTGTGGGATCAAGGCCCACGTGTTCCTGTTGCCGTCCTCCAGGTGGCTTCAAGGTCCACCAAAAAGATCATCTCCGCCGTATGCGCATGTCGCATTCGCCGTGTGTTTTTGCACAGGAGAAAATCCACAGTTAGTTATTCAAAAAAGCTTTCAAAATAGTATAAAAATAACATAAAATTCCCAAAAAATTAATAGGCATTTTTCCTCCTCAGCAACGGTGCCATTTGAAAGAGTGATCTTCGTTTTCGTTGAAAACTTTAACATAAAATGATGTGCCGTTGTATTTAATTGCGTGGTAAAAAATCGCTTTTCAAAACATTTAAATTTTCAAAACTAACCATGAAGAGTTAAGTCGTCTCCATAGGGAGGAATTAGCCTAAAAAAAAAGAGTAATAATGCATAAAGGAATCGAGAATACTAATAGAGATGCATGCAAACTAGTGCTCTCATTTCCAGCATAAATTCTCAATATAGATAATTAAGCAAGATGATTAGGGTGCACATGCAAAATTACCACAATATAATATTCTAAATAATGACCTTGGTAATAGCAAATAATGTTAATATTAATCTCCTAACTAATGACACCATAATCAATATCTCATATTATATGTCATTCAGAAAGAGAAATCAATTATATGTAAATTCAAAATAAGTAAGGGGTGTCCATGCAAATTGTGCAGCAATATATTAATTCAAAAAATAAACGAACAGTAACTTTGACAATGGCATTTTATGTAATTTTTAATGGTGGAGGAAACAGAGCATTTGCTCTCTCTCCTCCTCGCGAGAGAGAGAGCACTGGCGGGCTGTCACGAGCAAGGGATGTTGGCGAGGATGATGGCTATCCGATGGAGGCGGTGTCGTCGATGGAGATGGCCAGAGGCGGCCGGCCGGCAGAGGAGATGAGGACAGGAGGAGGCTTCTGCTGCCGTTGCCACGCATGCTATGATGTCTGCGGGTGCCTGCGGGTTGAGGCGATTTGCAGGTGAGTGCGCGCTGCAGATGGCATGGCCTGAAGTGGAGAGCGAGCAGATACCTGCGGTGTGGCGCTGGAGGGTGTGGCTGAAGCACGTGGTTGGGAGCCTGCCGACGGGTGTGCGCAAGGTGATGCGCTCTACACGAAGTGCCTGCGAGAGCAGTTGCAGGCTGAGGCGCGGGTTTGCGGTGGAGAAGGGTGCACTTGCAGATGGCGCGGCCTGGAGTGGGGCGCGAGTGGATGCCTGTAGGTGCGAGCGGATGCCTACAGGTTGACCACGGGTGCTGCGGTCTACAGATGTGGGCGCCAGGTGATGCTAGGGAGAGAGGCGCGCGGTGTTGCGGTCTGCAGCTGCGGGCGCTAGGTGATGCTAGGGAGAGAGAGTTGGAGCGGTTGAATCAGGGAGAGGTGAGGGCATGAGTGGTGCTTGCACCTGCAGGAAGGGTTTGGCGTGCTTGGTGCTAAAGATGGGTGCCTGGTGGTGAAGGAGCAGGCATGGGCACAGTGCATGCGGTGGAGTTTTTCCCCGCCAGCGGGAAGATGGCCTCCTTCAGTGCACCCCGCCTCCTCTCGTTTAACTCCTCTCTCTCCCAGCGTGCGCCAATCAAGGGATTTTCAAATCCCTTTTCTATTTTTGGCCGACGGGCATTGGAGGAGAGGTACGACTGGTCGGAGGAAAGGGAAAAGTTCCTACTGGTTGTTAGGGAAATTTGCTCCCCAACCCTTGCTCTTTCTAAATATAATACCTGCACGTAAAAACAACAAAATCATTACATATTAAGTTATAGAATGTTATAAACTTAAATCATGATGCGTACAAATATTCTACAACTTAATTACAATTATTAACGCACCTAAAAGGTACGATTAAAGATACTTAGGCTTAATATTAGTCCATTAAAATGGACTCATCAATTCCATCCTAGCCACCCATCTTTTTGACACCAACCATCACCTCTCCACTTCTATATATACCCTACCTAACCACCACCTAAATCCCATCTTCTCCATTAGGTTAGGTTCCACCCAAACCATCCTATGTCGCCTTCCATTCATGCCAAGGAAGAAGAAGAAGAGAAGAAGATCAAGGGGGCAACCTACCCGCCCCCTTGGTGCTTTCTTCCTCTCCTTCTTCTCCCTTGTGCCATGCCAAGGAGGAGGTCACCTCTAGATGGATAGGCAGGTAAGAAGGAGATATTCATCAAGGTGGTTGACACCCACCTTGGAGGAGAAAGCTTAGAGGAGTCATCATATTGGAAGCAAGGAGGAATTCTTTTCAAGCATAGGAGCTACTGTGCTTGGAGCAAGGACCACTCCTTCACAATCTTCGGAGGACTTTTTTTCATCTTTACTTTCTTTGTATTAGCTAGTTTAGTTGCACTTCTTTTGTTGTAAGAAGCATTCAGGTGCTTGTCCTTCACTGTGCTAGTAATACAAATCATTTAGTTTGCCTTCAAACTTTCATGCTTTGTAATTAGTGTGTTCTTCTTGTAGTAGTAGCTTAGTGCACCACACCCTCTTCTTCTAATTAACCTAGGTGCACTTGCCTAGGGTGAGTTTAGAAGAAGTGATTTTCTTATTATCACTTAGGGTTTGAGATAGTTAGTTAATATTTGCATCAAATACTGATTGTTTGAAAAACTAAAAAACAACAAAAAGCAAATTCACAAAAAGTGAAGTGCAGAATCGGGAGGTAAGAGAGAGAACCACTTCATGTGATTAATGAGTTGGCCTCCTTGGATGACCCTAGATACTGCATTATCTAGGTTTTGTAAATTTAAGAGTTGTTTGTGAATTTACATGTTGCAACGACACTATTTCACATCTTTAACAAAACGCATATTTTTGACATCAGTCCACACCATCTTTGGTGATCTTGGTGAGTGTACCTTCACATCCGCATGTACGCCGATACCCCATACTTTGCCTTTGAAGCCCTTCGCATTTCTCTAGTCCAGTTTTTGTTGTAGTAATTGTAGAAGCATTCCAATAGTTGTAATACTAGTTCTTCTTCTGCCAAACTATTATCTTAATCAATAAAAGTTCTAGTATTCATTTTTCAACTTGTCTTCAAGTTCTATGCTTTCTAGTACTTGCATGACATTAGATTAGTCCTAGTTCTAATAAGCATCTATTTGATATTCGCTTCAAGTTCTATATTGGAAAGAAATTTTAATCTTTTTGCCTCCCTATGAACGACTTAGACTCCCATATTTCTATTTAAAAAATCTTATGAGTTCATTCCGATTTACAAATTTCAAAAGCTTTTATGCACATTTACTGCAATGAAAAGTGATTTCTCGCAATCATATTCGTGAACAGAACAACCGCCATTACCAAACCCTTGAGGTCCAACACCTCAATTTTGCACATTTCATGGGTTCAGTATTGGTTGGGATGGTAGAGATCTGGGTTGCCAGTTGTTTTCAATAAGCTCAGATTGCAAAGTTTCTAGCGATGTTTACATTCGTTGCATGAGCTAAAGCATTGAAGCTTGCATTTCTACCATCTTCAGGTTTAAATCAGCTTGCCCTACTAGTATTTTGGCATTCCACATGGGCTGATTAACCTAATTTACGGGTAGCTGAGTATATACGTGACCCTGTCCCATGGGTTTCTGCAATACATTGTTGTTGGGTTTAGATTAGGCCTACTGCCCCTGATCTTTCCATGAGAAGTTAGGGTGATTTCTCCAACCAAGATTATAGGAATTTGAGTACGGGTTGGACCTAACATACTCTTGTACAACGTGAACATTCTCGTAAGATGAGGATGAAGAGTAAGAAGAATCGGAAAAATAGGATCAAAGCCCCTGATTTGGAAACTGTAGGGTTCCGAGAACTATTGTCTCATAGGTTGAGCCGACTCGAGTTTGTTCACAAACTCCCATCCTATAGGAGCCTGTGAAGAATGGAATCCCGAAATCTCAGATTGAGTGAATCTGGAAGTGTTTCTAGAGTTTCCGAGCATTGATAAGGTACTCATCATGGCTCCTAATTCACACAAATTAGCTAGTTTTCCTAGTTAAATTAGTAGTGAATGACATTATATTAGGGTTAATTATATACTTCACGTAATAATAGCAAGGCCCTTATCTTTATGTTAAAACACTTAAATGAACGACTAATAAGAATTTATTTATGTTAAAATGCTCACAATGCATTGCTTTTCTTTTTGCACCTGCTCTATTCCTTCTATTCTTTAGTAGAAGTCGCATGGCATCATCCACCAAACCAGTTGCCCCTACACGTCACAGCAAAATGGGGTAGTAGAAAGAAAGCATCGGCATTATTTAGGGCACTGAATCGGGTTTTAATAATATCGTGTTGCAATATAGCCAAAAAAGCGTTCAAAACAAATACAATTTTCTTACTCGAATTTTGAAGTCCGATGTCGAACACAAGGAGCAAATTGGTGTTTTAGAAATCATGATCAAAATTAAAGAAATATGTAGTAATATCAATATCACAGTGCAAAGATAAGAGTAGTTCACAACGTAGATAAAAAATACTCAAGAGTTCAATGTATATGAATAAAAAATTGGATGTCTATGCTATTTATTCTCTCTGATTCTCTTCTCTTCTTCTGATTTTGCCTTTGCGAGCTATCTTTCTTTCTCTGTCTTCTCCTTCCTTCTTCTTCCTTTGGCTTCTGTCTTCTTTCGCTTTACTGCCTTATCCCTTCCCTTAGCTTTCTCCGACTACTTCTTCTTTGGCTTTTATCTTCTACTTTCTCTTTCTACCGGCTGCCTTCACTCTTCCTTCAGCTTCTTTCTCTGCCTTAGCTTCTCTCTTCCTTTGCCTTTCTCTTTTCTCTTCAACTTCTTCCTTCTGCTGCAGCCCTTAGCCTTTTCCTTCCTCTTCCTTAGCTTCTGTTCTCCTCCTCTTCAGCCTGCAGAGCAAAACCTACCCCCTACCTGCGCACACTCTCCTCTACTTTCTCTTTTAGGTTCTACTCTCCCAGAGCCACATGCTTGTCGGGTAATCGAGTCAGGTATGTACCCGGGACCAAGCCCACCGGCGTGTGGTGGTGGGAAAGGAGTGCAAGTTAGGTCAAGTCAAGACCAAGTCCGCAGGGCATGGTTGTGGATGAGGCCAGTCGATCAGGTGTGAGGGACCTCACCCCATGATTCAGAGGCGAATAGCTACTGGCAAGAATTCAATTTATGTGCGCATAGCTGTTCTTCCAGTTCCGAGGTGGGACTATCCTTCCACCTTTCATTACGCTTGCCTGTGGCAGGGGTAAGGCTTCTAATTGTAGTAGTTGCGAACTATAATTGATAGCCTAGAGTTGTGCACCAGGACGTTTCGTGCCACCTGGGACAGAGACCTAGAGCAGGCACAGCCTGGAGCTCACTTCAAGCTTTGCACTAATGGTAGAGGTCTCCTGTACCTGAAATCATCAAGATAGCCTCATGGCCATGTTAGAACATTCAAGAGGCTTCGCTGAGGCACAATGAATAAGCAGCGGTGTTCGACGTGTCATGGGGACACCTGTGCAAGTGTGCCTAGGGCACACTGTGTGCGTATGTGTGGGTGTGTTCAGGGGAGTGTTTGGGTGAGTGGCGGAGTGAATGGACTGATGCATTGTGATCAAGGAGTCGAGGCGGAGGTCATAGGGTGGTTGGCGAGGTGGATGGGGGTGTGGAGCGATGGGAGCACCTTGCCGGAGGTGTTGCTAGTGGTGGAGATGATGGTGGTGGAGTGTGGAAGTAGTCGATTTAGGGAAATAAAGAGGGTAGAAGAATGTAGAGGGTGAAGGGGACTTATCTAGTAGGTGAAGAGATGAAAGGGAGACGGAGATGGCATCGGGTGAGTATTGCTGATGCCGGAGACGAAGGTGCTCAAAGAGGGACAATCGGCGAGGATGAAGGGGAGACAAGGGCATTGGCGAGTGCTGTGCGATGCAGATGAACGCGAGGAAGAGGATCCTGCCATTGGTATTGTTGTCAGTCGATGAGGGAGATTAGGGAAGGTCGCCAGAGCTTGATGAGCGAATTGGCTGGAGGAGGAGAGACAAATTTGAGGGGGTTTCCTGGTCAATTTCAAGCTTGGAGGAGTCGATTAGATCTGGGGCCTCTTAAATAAACCTCTGGAGGGGGATTTGTGCTTGGAAGCCAATCTTCCAAGCAAGGTAAGTTTGCCGAAGATGTCAACTACAAAAGTGACCTAAATCTCTCATGCGTTCGCATGAGAGATTGGATAACAAGTAGGGTATCAAACAAGGTTCACATTGGAGGGATTTTCTCAGAGAATCTCCCTTCCAATTTTGGAGGGGATTCTCTGAGAAATCAAGGAGAAATCACTTTCTAAAGCTCGCCAAAGTAGGATTCCTCCGCCATTATAGCGGAGGGACCTATTTGAGAGAACGATGAAGATGCTAAGGGGCTTTTGCATTGGTTTTTGAAAGATTGGGGCACAAATGTAAATAGGATAGATCTATTCGCAATGTCGGTCAAGATGAGTTCCCCTTCGATCAAAATTTTGGTATAAACCTAATTTAGATCTAAGGAATCCAATGCTAAAGTTGGATTTTGGGTTTGACTACGTTTGACTGGGAAATTTTTTCAAAAACCCAATTTAAGGCAAATATCTGTCTGTGACCCCATTCTAGGTCAAAATGGGTTCTAATGGCCAAATTGAAAGTTCTAAACCCTAGAGAATTTTTTTATATGATTTTTAGAGGGTTTAGGTGAATTTTATCCTGACCAGAACCTTGGTTAATCAAGTGGGTCTGTTTTAGGATTTTAAGAAGTCATTTAATTCACAAGGTACACACAAACCTTTCTCTGTCAAATCCAACCAACTTTTTATCTTGTTAAGACCTTTTGACTTGTATTTTGCCCTTGAGAAAATCCGTTGTTGTACTGCAATGGTAAAATTGCAGTTTTACCCCCTGTTTCTTGCTTTTCTCTCAGAAAGGTTATTCAGTGAATTAGGACCTTCAGTTGCTTATGTGGGAGGTTTTATTCTCTTCATTGGGTCAAGATGAGCTAGTTAGGGCTCATGATGGTGTTCCCATCATACCCCCATGCCTAGCTTTTGCTAGTCCCTTAGTAAAATTTTAAGGTTTTAACTTTGATTCTAGACCATGAGTTCCTTTTATGTTCAAGAACTATGATGAGTGCTTTCTTCTATGGATTAGGTTAGAATGCTAATAGTAGGCCTGGAGGTATTCAAGTACTAACCAAGATCCAGACCTGACCAGCTCTAGCTTAAGTCAGTCGCGAAGGTTTTTAAGGACTGTAGGAACTATCCTAAGATTCGTTGGACTCCACGGTTAAAGCACCCGTGCTTGTAACATATTTTAGCCTCGGTTCAGTTTGCAGTGCATTTTTGTAAGAGAGAGAGGCAGAGGAATTTTCTTTGTTTCGAGAGTTTTCTCTCTCTTTCCTTTTTATTTCTAGGTTCGGATTGGATTCTCAACATGGTCTGTATTGGATTCCTAGTCCCCATCAATAATCCTCGAAGGGTCCCTGGTAGTCGATGCTTCGGGATAGCACCGCCCATGGCAACCCCCGGAACCCTGGCTTTCGAGATTTTGAGATAATCCCACCCATGGCATTCTGTAGCTAAATCTAAACCCTAGAAATCGACATTTCTGGATAATGTCGCCCATGGCATCTGAACCAGCATAGGGTGCTTCCATGCCCCCGGTAGGATATGTAAATATCCTAGGAGACAAGCACTGAGGAGATGATATGTTATTGCACATCTTCGAGGGGAATTTTCTACCACTTCGCGTCGGGAACTCGTCTAAATCAACTTGTGTTGATCGGCCGCTCCTAAACTAGGTGACTTTTTCAGAACAATTTAAACGCATTTGCATGATTTTGATACTTATGTGCACTAAACCAGACTATGTGTGGATTGGGGTGCTCAGGTTATCGAGTCCCACAAACCAGAGGTCAGTTAACATGGCCGAATACTCCCTAAGCCTTAGACCTAATACCTGAGCTTTGCATTTTCCCCAACATCTTGAGGACTATCCAGATCTTAGAGGATACTTGAAATTTTAAGCCTAGGAGTATAGCCCAAGAGGCCTAAGATCGACGTTCCTACTAGTCTCTTCTGTGTTTCATTAGCACTTTTTTCTTTCATTTTCTTTCTTTTTCTTTTTCTTGATATGGTCTAGAACTCAGTTAATCCCTTAATTTCTTACTAATGACTGTCTCTTTTCTTTTCAACTTGTGCTAGTTTTTTGACATTTTTCACTTTTCCCCTTTTTGTCCTCAAGATTTATATGGCCTCAAAATCTTCTCTCCCATTAGATTTTTTTTTATTCTTTTTCAAAAAATTTTTCATTTTTTTTTTCATATTTATGTGATATGTGATCTTTTTTGATGAAACCATTTCTTGTGAGATGATTTTCATGGCATTTTGCACTTTCATACCCCCCCATGCCTACGATTTGCAATGTCCCCATTATAAATTAGGTGGGTTGCAGTTCAGCTTAGATCATTCATTAGAATAGGTTCTGGGTGGGCGAATGGGTCAAGGTAAATATTGCGAATGATTTCAAACTCAGGTATGGGTAACTGAGGTGGGGTTAGTTGTTCTAATGGATGAACCCTAATGTTCAATATGAATTCAGCAAAGGAATTTCAAGAAAGGTTTTAGGTTTTTCAAAAATGACGCGTTGCCTCCCGTTAAGTGATGAGTTTTACGCCATCGGTTGGGCGCATGAGCTCAGGGAGAATGGAGGGTAAAGGATGTCTCAGCCAAATTTATATCAGTGAGGTCAATGAACGGTTTAAGTCTCTGACCGTTCACGACGAAAGGTACTGAATCATGGCTGAGTGGACTGATTTCAATGGTTCCATTTCCAAAGATTTGTCGGACGAGGTAAGGTCTGATCCGTTTTGATCTGAGTTTTCCCAGGAACAATTTGAGCTTGGCATCAAAGAGTAGGACCTTTTGACCAGGGTGAAAGATCTTTCTAGATATGTACTTGTCGTGAAAGGCCTTAACACGCTTTTTGTAAATTTGCGAGTTCTCATGCGAGTCATGTAGTAAATCATCAATCTCACTCATTTGAAGCTTTCTGTGTGTTCCTGCCTTAGATTGAAATTGCAGTTTCGTATTGCATAATAGGCTTTGTGCTCCAATTCGACGGAAAGGTGACATGCCTTCCCGTACACCAATCTGAATGGAGACATACCTAATTGGGTTTTGTGGACGGTCCTATAAGCCCACAAAGCTTCTGGAAGTCAAGATGACCAGTGATGAACACACATAAATTCATGATAAATTGCTTATTTTTTATAGTTCCTAGGCTTAGCATTGCATATCATGTTATAAATATTGCATAACATCCATTGCATGGCATTTAGGATAGGTGTATATTTTATATATTAATTCCTCCATTTTTTATAGCCAAGGGGCAATGCGACATCCTTACAGGTTTTGGATAAAAAATCTGACCGCACGGATGGATCTGGAGCGACGATCACAGTTTGGCATCACGGGAATCATTTTGATCTGAGCACCGTAGCACCCTCTACAAGAAGTAGAAGATCGACGGCCCAGATGGCCCCACGTGGTGCCATCCAGGCCGCCCAACACCGGCCAGCAGCACCGCTCAACTCCTTCATCCACGTCCTTCAATCCTAGCCGTTGGATCAAGATCCAACGGCTGGGAAGCGAATGCACCAAGCCACTCCACACAACACAAGGGAAGGTTTGCCGCAACGGTTGGAGCGTTGGTTTGCAAAAGGAGGGCGTGGGTTTGAATCCCCGCAGCCCCTCCAACTCGCAATTGGGAAGGCGCATGAGTGGCAGTGCCAGCACAATGTTGTGCGCATGCACGTGCACGCCAGCGCATGGCAAGCACGCATTCCAGCATAGAGCAAGTGCACACACAACCGGGCACATGCGGTCAGCGCACGTGATGAGCGGGGCAGCACGGTGCTGGTGCAAGGGAAATTGGCGCCAGCTTTTAGCGACAGCTGGGCTGACCTACAGTGACGCTTACAGCCGTCGCTATTTCATTGCAAGCTAGCAGAGCCGGCTAAGGGCGTGAGTGGAGGTGAGCTGTCTGCAGCAACGTTGCCAGCGACAGTCTAGAGGTCGCTAAAGGTCCTTTATCCATTTTTAGCCTCTTCTCCACTATAAACGGACCTACACCCCCTCCCTTCCAAGCCATCTCTACCTACTCTACTCCCACCTACTCGCAAGCACTAGCAAGCCTACCAATGCT
The DNA here is from genome assembly GCA_037157565.1 of Thalassia testudinum. Classification (NCBI taxonomy): domain Eukaryota; kingdom Viridiplantae; phylum Streptophyta; class Magnoliopsida; order Alismatales; family Hydrocharitaceae; genus Thalassia; species Thalassia testudinum. The sequence continues at coordinate 103,408,052 of JAZHRO010000055.1, read as the reverse complement.
CCATTAAAGCTTGTTCTCAAGCTCCCAAGGTGCCTACTAGTGTAGCGAACCTTTGCCCCGCCAAATACTCCTTCAACTTCCCATCTCCCTTCATTGGTCACCTTGGAGCCGTCCTCTCACCTCCCTTCCTGTAGCAGATCAACTCTATCTTCTCACCTCCATTTCGGACCTATGCCGAAGCTTTCCTCAACCCGACATCCTCCAGCATCTCACCTCCGTCGTCCTGCTCCCCACCTCCTTCGTTCGAGCTTCTACCAGGCACCGTCGTCTCGCCGAATAGCTGATTCGGGAGATTTTCTCTCACCTCCCTCTCTTTATATGCTTTCATAGTTTCTTGTAATTGACATTAGAAGTAATATATATTAGATTTGTTCCAGATCTCTATCTTGTGATATGTTTGCATGATTTCTTTTATTTCATAAATACAAAAAAATATCAAAACCCTAAAATACCAAAAAGGAACGAAACGAAGCACGATTTTCACGTAAAGTAAACATCGCCTCCCTGTGTTCGACCTGGGACTCCCTTGGAGTTTCAATATGAATTTTATTTGATCGACGTGTTTTGCAACTACAACGACAGGTTACTTGTAACCTCGATTTCTAACATGCAAAACATGCCCGACCATTTTGGCATCGTTGCCGGGGAGGCAATGGAATTTACTTTATTGTTTATTGCATTTCAGTGCATTTACATAGCACTAACCCTACTTGTCTTTGATCTACTATCTTGCAGGTACCCTAGCATGGAGATCCAAGTGCGGTAGATCGGAGTAAAGTGCAGGTAGAGTACTCTGTAAGTGTCCCCCACCTTCCCCCCCCACTAGTTCATTTCACCACAATCATAACCAAGACCTAATCTACTTAGGTGTTTGCATAAATCCTAGGATAGACTTTGTTTGTCTTGTTTGCCACCTTCACCCATCTCACCCACATCTTACAATAAGAAAAAAATGAAAAGATATTTTCTATCGGACGAATCAATTTACACACTCTATACACCCACATTTGTGGCACATAATCGGACTTGATTTTCATCTACTCAACCAGGCTTCCGACCTGTGGACCCGGTACACGAATTCAACAAATAAAAGAGTAGAAATCATATTAGGTTAATCACCTTTTTTGTGTGCCTTAATCGGTGGTGCATTTAAGCCAATTGAGTGAATTGTCTGGGCCGCACCTCCTAATCTAAAAGAGGTTCATTTTCGAGCTGCCCCATAGGATTCAATAATTAGGTCAAGCTAGGCACTCCATATTTTTCATAATTTCTAAAGGAAAATACTTGAACACGTGCTTTCAATAACAAACTTGGTTTGCCTCACAAAACTTGGTTGAAAACAGCTAATATTTGAATCCTAAAGCTATTAAGCATGATTTAAATCCTAAAACTCACCTCATCATTTATAATCATGCTTGAAAACCTCTTGGTTCTGCACATTCACACGTTCTCAAACAAATCATTAAGGGCATAACCCATTAAGGGCCTATCACATTCCAGAGCACCAATTTCCCAAGCCTAACTAAAATCAATTAGACGCTGGCCCTAAGGATCCATTCGCTCATCGGGATCCAGATTGAGATTATTCACGATTAACCTGCTTATACTAGTTAATCTGATGTCTAGCTAGGGGAGTAGTGTCAAACAACCGTGAGTGGGGGGGTACAGTAGGAATCGAAGGTGCAAGCCAAAGGAAGAACCTTCTCCCTAGTCATTCCTTCTAACTGGTTGGATTGCCTAGACGTAAGTAGATTAAATCGTCCATAATCTTAGGACAGATTATGAGAGTCAGTAGACCTTAGGCTACCCCATCAAAGGACAGGCTTGTATTCTTTTGCTGCAGGGTTCCCTTTTTTCCCCGTCCTTCCGACTTCTTTCCAGTGTATGCTTGGGAGGCCATTGAACCCTAGATTGGAAGGACCTTTTGACCATTCTAGGAGGCAAAGGTCGAGCTACATTCAAGCAGATCCCATGGCTGATCAACAACTACCTCCCCCACCTCCGAACCAGCAGGAGCTGATTCAGAGGTAGTTGGAAGAATTGCAGCAGATGCAGCAATGGTTCCAACGCATGCATGGTCAGGGTGCTTGGTCCTTGAAGGATTTTTACGATTCTTCAAACTATGGGGAACATCCTGGAGTCATGATTCTCGTCGGAGACATTGAAATCAAGCCCCAAGTCTTATGTTTGATTAAGCATTTCCATCGGCTTAGCTCGAAGGACCCATTCCAGCACCTGGAAGATCTGACCACGTTGGTTCAGACCACCAGAGCAAGGAATGTGAATGAAGAGCAAATGATCATGAGGCTTTTCCCCCACTCTCTTAGGGATAAGGCCGCACATTGGTACTGGACTATAGGAAGGCTGATTGAAACTTGGGCTACTCTTAAGTTAGCCTTCCTGAAGAAATTCTTCCATATCGGAAGGACCAATGCCTTACGACGGGCGATGACCAGTTTCGCCCAGCGGCCGGGGGAACCGTTTCATGGTGCCTGGGAGCGAATCCAGGAACTTTTGAGGAAGTGTCCACACCATGAGGTGCCGAAATGGCAACTCGTGCAGATTTTCTATCAGGGTTGGTTGAGCAACTCCGTAATCATGTGGATGCCTCTTGCTGAGGCAATTTTCTCAACAGGGATGCAGATGGTGCATATGACCTGTTTGAGGAAATGAGTGAGAACTTAATTAATCATGCCTCCATGGATGCATTCAACCGGTCCCAGCAACCTAGGTCAAGTGCTAATGAGATCCCGGATTCTCATTCATTTGACATGAAATTAATTTGTAATAAACTAGATAAAATGGACTTGGTTGCTAAGAAGATGGAAGAATGGATGTTTGGGAATTCAGGAAACACTTCTTTACCAACTCAATCCTAGAATTTGGGATTCCATTCCTCACGAGCTCCCACTGGGCGGGAATTCATGAACCAACTTGATTCGGCTCAACCTGTGAGCCAGGATTTCTCGGAACCATATGGGTTCCAAACTGGGGCCTTTGATCCTAGTTTCTCTGATCCTTCCTTCTCTTCATCCTCATTTTATGAGGATGCATATGCAATGCAGGAGAATGTTAGGTCCAACCCGTATTCCAACACTTTTAACTCAGGATGGAGGAACCACCCTAACTTCTCTTGGAAAAATTAGGGGCAACAAACCCAATCTTGACCCAGCAACTATGCATCTCAAAACCCATGGGTCAGGGTCAATTATACACCCAGTTGCCCCTGAGACCGGTTAACCAACCATCTTGGAATGCCCAACAATCTGCGGGGCAAGCTGATTTGAACCAGCAGATGGTAGAAATGTAAGGGTCCATGCTTCAGCTTATGCAACAAATGAAGACATCCTTGGATAACTTGCAATCCTGGTTAATTGCAAACACCCAACAACCCGGATCCCTACCATCTCAACCTGTACAAAACCTGCGTAATGTGCAAAATCAAGGCAATAGAGCCCAAGGGTATTGGAATCAAAGGGACCCAAACGCGCATGCTCAGGTGGTTGAGCAGGGTCCCTCTTCCTCCTCTTCTGGTTACATGACCAACCAAGGCCCTCCAATCTTCACTAATCCACCTCATGACCCAAACCCTTATGCCTCTGCAAACTTTGTCACCTTGAGAAGTGGGAAGCAGACCCAAAACCCAGAATTACCTTCTAGAAGTCAAAATCCTGGGGAGATTGAGAAAGAGGAGGAGGTTGAAGAAGACAATAAGGCCCAGGGACCAAAAATTGAAAATTCAACCCATATCCCATTCTCTGAGGCCCTATTGAAAATCAAGAAGAAGAAAACCCTAGACAACAATGAGGAGCTTTTGAATTTATTCAAGAGCATAGAGATCAATATTCCGCTCCTCAATGCTATTAAGCACATCCCGGCTTACTCTAAATTCTTTGAAGAACTGTGTGCCCAAAACCGTAAGCTTAGAGAACCCACTACGAGGAAGGCGATTCTCTTTGAGCAGGCAAGTTTTGTAATCCTTCATCATCTTCCTCAAAAGAAGAAAGATCTAGGTGCCCCCTTAATCTCATGCTTTATTGGGGAATACACTTTTGATATGGCACTATTGGACCGAGGTGCATTGATCAACCTAATCCTAACTTCTATTTATGAGAAGTTTCGGTTAGGTGAACTCAGGCCAACCTCAGTAACGGTACAATTAGCAGATCGATCGATCACCACACTGAGAGGCGTTATTGAGGATGTAATTGTCAAGGTCATGGATTTCTATTTTCCTGTAGATTTCTTCATCCTCGACATGGATGTACCTAATGATTTATGGAACACGCCCATCATTCTGGGGCGTCCATTCTTAGCTACCGCTAAGGCCAACATAAAATGTGAAAGAGGTAGTATGGAGATCACCTTTGGGGATAAGAAATTAACTCTGGATATTTTTAAGGCGATAAGAGGATTTGAGGATTGTTGATTCATTGAGGAACTCGAGGATCAGGATCTTGAGACGTGTATGACAATCAATGCACTCAAGGACTCCATTAGCTTTAGCGAACCCAACCCACAACCCTCCTCCGTGGTAGACCTGCCACATCTTGAAGAGTCTATTAATTTTGTTCATTCCCAGCCTCTTCCACTGGATAGTTCTGATGAATCTTCATCAGCATCCACACTTCCTTCTATTCTAAACCGACCCCAGCTAGAATTAAAACCATTGCCCAAAAATTTGAAATATGAGTTCTTAGGACCTGAAAACACTCTCCCTGTGATTATTAGTGCTGATTTGACTAAGGAGCAAGAATTGAGGTTAATTAATGTCCTTAAGAACAAGGAGGCAACTGGTTGGACCATCCACGACCTTAAGGGGATCGACCCATCTTATTGTTAATCATCATATTTTCATGGAAGATGGATCCCGCCCTTCTCACGAAATGCAAAGGAGAGGAAACCCAAATATGCGAGAAGTGGTCAAGAAGGAGATAATTAAGTGGCTCGATGCTAGAATTACTTACCCAATCTCAAATAGTCCATGGGTTAGTCCCATTCAGATTGTACCCGAAAAGGCAGGAATAACCGTAACGATTAATGAGAAAGGGGAAACCTTCACCACTCGTTTAGCTTCTACTTGGAGATTCTGCATTGACTATAGGAAGCTGAACACTGCCACTAAAATGGATCACTTTCCCTTGCCATTCATCGATCAAATCCTCCAAAGGTTAGTTGGGCAAAAATATTTTTGCTTCCTGGACGGTTATTTAGGATATAACCAAGTCCCTATCCATCCCGAAGACCAGGAAAAGACAACTTTCACTTGTCCCTACGGAACCTTTACATTCCGTAGAATGCCGTTCGGGCTTTGCAATGCGCCTGCGACTTTTCAAAGGTGCATGATGGCCATCTTTTCTAACATGGTGGGAGATTGTCTTGAGGTGTTCATGGATGATTTCTCCATTTTCGGAGATTCTTTTGAGTCTTTCTTGGCTAGCCTGGAATCGATCCTTCAAGGATGCATCAAAACACGGCTGGTCCTTAGCAGGGAAAAGAGCCACTTTATGACTTAGGAGGGCATTGCCCTGGGTCATGTGGTTTCTAATCGGGGAATTGAAGTTGATAGAGCTAAGGTGGATGCTACCTCTAGACTTCCTCCACCCACATCCATAAAATAGATTCACTCTTTCCTTGGGCATGTGGGCTTTTATAGAAGATTCATTAAGGATTTCTCGAAGGTTTCTCGGCCCTTGTGTAACCTTTTGGCCAAAGGCGTGCCATTCGAGTTTGATGAATCATGTCATAAGGCATTTGATTTATTGAAAATGTCCGTCACCTGTGCCTTGATATTGCAACCACTGGTCTGGATAGCCCAATTTGAGATTATGGCTGACGCATCTGATTATGCCATCGGTGTTGTCTTGGGTCAAAAGATTGAGTAAAAGCCCTCTATGATTTACTATGCTAGCAAAACTCTGGATGAGGCCTGGAGGAATTACACCGTTACTGAAAAAGAATTGCTAGCTGTAGTTTTCACTTTGGAAAAATTTAGTGCTTATCTGTTAGGTTCTCACGTCATCATCTATACCGACCACTCGACTTTGAAACATCTCTTGGCAAAAAAGGTTGCCAAACCCTGGCTTATTCACTGGATTCTATTGCTTCAAGAGTTTGATCTTAAAATCAAGGATACAGCCAGGTCACAAAATGTAGTGGCAGATCACCATTCGAGAATCCTAATTGATTCTCCTCATCCGAATGTTCCGATCTCTGATACTTTTTCGGATGAAACTATCCTCACAGTCTTAGGAATCCGAACCCCCTGGTTTGCGGATATTGTCAATTATTTGGCCATTGGTCAAATCCCCCAAGATTGGACCAAACAACAATGGGATAGACTTGTATCTGAGGCCAAATATTATTTTTGGGATGATCCTGAGCTATACCACAATGGCACAGACCAAATTATTCGCCGATGTGTCTTGGAAGTCAAGTTCCATAGCATACTTGAGTTCTATCACACATTAGCATGTGGTGGACACTTTTCCAGGAAAAAGACGACTGCAAAAATTTTGTAATCTACATTCTATTCGCCGCCATTATTTAAGGATGCCCAGGAATTCTCTAAGTCATGCACCCGATGCCAGACACTCGGGAACATGGCTAAGAGAGATATGATGCCCCTGAACCCAATTCTTTTCGTCGAAATTTTTGACATTTGTGGCATCAACTTTATGGGACCCTTCCCTCCTTCATTTGGACACTAGTATATTCTGGTCGCTATTGATTACGTGTCCAAGTGGATTGAAGCAATTCCCACCCTGACCAATGACCACAAGGTGGTCATCGATTTTGTGAAGAGAAAAATATATTCAGTCGGTTCGGGGTTCCTAAGGCAATTATCAGTGATGGAGGCACACATTTCACTCATGCCTAGTTTCGGAATTTACTGGGGAAATATGGGGTGAGCCATCGAATTTCCACACCTTACTACCATCAGACGAACAGACAGGCTAAGGTCTCCAATCGGGAGATCAAGAACATTTTACAGAAAACCGTTAGGCCTGATAGGAAGGATTGGACCCAAAAGCTAGATAATGCTCTTCGGCCTTACCGTACGGTCTACAAAATGCCTATCGGTATGTCTCCGTTCCATCTGGTGTTTGGGAAGGCATGTCACTTAACTGTAGAACTTGAACACTGGGCATTTTGGGCCATCAAGAAATGCAATGTGGACCTTGAGTTGATCGGGAAAACCAAGAAACTCCAACTATATGAGTTGGAGGAGCTTAAAAATGATGCTTATGAAAATGCCAAAATCTATAAGGCAAGGACCAAAGCTCCCCATGACCAGATGATTTCATGTAAGAGCTTTGAGCCAAACAGAAGGTCAGGCTTTTCGATTCTAGATTGAAGCTTTTCCCCAGTAAACTCAGATCTAAGTGGGGCGGCCCGTTCGTTATTGAGTGAATTTTCCCTAACAGGGACTTCGAAATCTATGACCCAAAGATGGGGAATATTTTCAAGGTCAATGGACAACATCTCAAAACCTTTGTTGACCATGTGCTCCCTGAACCCATCTCGGACAAGGTTGCTCTTACCTTGCCATAACCACCACGGGTTGATCATCGCCCAGCTGAAGGCACTAAACTTAGACATGTAAAGACTGTTCCAAGCTGAGCTGAGTCTCATGGAAACTAGGTGCTATTCTTCCACTTCTACTCTCCTGCATGCTTTCATTTTTTTCATAATGAGGACATTGCAATAGCTAAGCATGGGAGGTGGACATATTTTATAACCATTTTCTTAACTGTAACAGTGATTTCTATTATTCGATTCTTGTTAAAAAAAATGGAAAAAGAAAATAAATAAATAATGAAAATTTGAAAAAAAAATAGAATTAGGAGACGAGAACTTAGGCATTAGCAATTGTAAACTTTAGAAATTGATTCTTTGAGACTTGAATACTTAGACTCTTTAGGTCTTCGGGCTTAATTAGCCCGGGTGTCCACTCGAATGTGGATTTAGTCTCAAGTCCTCGCTAATTAAAATTTATTTTAATTTGGTAAATAATTTGGGATGGTAACTATGTGACTTATCAACCTGCCCTCTGATTTGGGAGGACTTTGAGCCTAAGCATCTAGACACATTTTTTTGCACTGACTCACTTTCCAGCAGTTTTTACGGAAATTGGGTAGCTAATGGACCAACTTGGGTGGTATGGCTGGCAAATTGTCAGTGGTAACAACTCATCGGCCGATTGTCCAGAGCCCAACCACAAGATTGTTTTCATTGTACTACATTTAGGTAAATCTTAGATCAGGAAAGGCAAATACTTTAAAAAAAAAAAAAGGAGGAAAAAAAAATGAATAAAATCACATTTCACCGCACGAGTATGGCTGGCAAGTTGTCGGTGGTAACAGATCATCGGCCAATCGTCCAAAACCCAGGTAAAAAAAAAATGCATAATAATTCCCAAAACACCTAGGGAAGAAGTGGGAAAGCAGAATAAGCCGGGGAGATATACATTGCAATTGCCCTTGTGTTCACCCCATATAAAAGAAAGTAGGGAGAAAGCTACCGATCGTAAAGATAAACCTTTAGGCAAGGTCACCTAGGGTTGTAGAAATCCAAAGTCTGTTTTAACGGCTATTTAGTGAGTCATTCACTATCTTTAACAAGATGCTTAGCACTTAGAGTCCTTTTTGAGTCTTGGGCGAGTCGGGTAGCCATAAAAAGTTATCCCGTAAGTCTCAAACTCCAAAAGTACAAAAAAATTAGAAAAGAAAAAAAAATTTATCTTCTCAAATAAGGCAAGGGCTCGGACGGTCTGCTTTCTGGTAGGCACCAGAACACTGTTGAGTTTTTGTAATTAGGTCTTGGGGTTGAGATTCTCTAAAGCAATCAATGAATTTTGCCTAATTACTCGAAACTTGATTCTACTTTTATACATAGCATTTAGGTTAATTTTTCTAGGGACTAGCAAAAAGTAAGTGTGGGGGTACGATGAACACACATAAATTCATGATAAATTGATTATTTTTGATAGTTCCTAGGCTTAGCATTGCATATCAAGTTATAAATATTGCATAACATCCACTGCATGGCATTTAGGATAGTTGTATATTTTATATATTAATTCCTCCATTTTATATGGTGTTGGACGTATGAATTGCTATGCTAACACGTTTGGTTTTAAAACCTTGTTGCTGTAGCTTGAAAGCGAAGAACTCGTGTTCAACAAATAAAATTTATACCGAAATGAAAATTCTTCGACGAACACAAGGAGGCGGACATTTGATTTAAAAACTACGTGTTTGTTTTTAATTGTCACAAAGTAATTCAATTTAAAACTATCTAACTATTTACAATAAACAGATGAGAGAGAGTAACAAAGAGAGCGAATATTACAAACAGAAATCAAAATGAGATTTTGAATAAACAGGGAATTCATCATTAAGGAGATTGTTTGTTTCACTATTACAACTAGGAAGCAGTAAATCTAATTTAGAAAGCATTAGAAGAATGGAGAGAGAAATATCCTCCTCGACAGTCGCTTGGAGGATGAGCCAAACTACTCTAGAAAGTAGTAAATCTATTCTAGAAAGTAGTAAAAAGAATGGGGAGAGAGATATCCCCCTCGACGGTCGCTTGGAGGACAAGCCGGACAGGATGACGCCTGGACGAAGGAGGACGGAGCAAGATGAAGGAGGACAACGCAGAAGAATGGGAACGGGGTAGCACGTCGTCGTCATCATGGGATCCACTTCCGAAGGAGGACGAAAATTTGCACTTTCTCTCGCGAGAAGCATCCCGGGTGTGGGATAAGCTTCTCTTGAGCTTTGGAGAGTTAAAGAAGAGATGGAAGGGATGAGAATTTTGTGTGGAGGGGGTCTACTTTTATAGTTGCAAGGAGTGGGGGCAAATTGGTCATTACATCTTTAAAACTTTAAATAAGGGGTCTTTAGTGATGGATAAAACCGTCACTAAAGCTCCATCGTGGGCATAGTGGGCGCATGTCCTCTCAATCTCATGATCGGACGGCTTAAGATGCACCTTCCCCGCTCCTCAACGTGCGCCCACCCGCATGCGATGCCACGTGAGGCGTGGGCGTGCGATAGCGCGTGGGCGCTATTGAGTGCCCCAAGCCGCCCAATCAAGATCTGACTGTCGCCCACTTGCGAAGACTCGATCGCACGTCGGCTGCTCACGATAACATCCTCTCCCACTATGCTATGGAGCACAAATGGTCGCGTGGACGTAATCAAGGCGTCGCATCCATAGCCATTGGATCTTGTTCCAATGGCGGAGAAGCGGTGCTCTGATTGAAGAGAAGAAGGTGCGGCAGTGCTGGGGGCTGGTTGGACGGCTGAGATGGTGCCACGTGGCACCATCTTGGCCGTCCATCTTCTGGATGTTGTAGATGGTGCCACGGGTGTCGGATTGACTCGATTTTTATGTCGTTAGGCTGCGATTGTCGATCCGAATCCATCCGTGTAGTCGGATTTGTCGTTTGAAGTGTGGATTTACACCATCTTGGCCCTTGATCTTCTAGGGTTCCCTGGTCACTATCAGATGCTACAGATGCCTGATTAGGGAGATCTTGGAGTCGTTGAACTCCAATCATCACCTTGATCACATCTGTATGGTTGGATCTTCGATCCGAGGCCCTGATAAAAAGTTATCTCTGTCCAAGCACATAAAAGGAGACAATTAACTTTTATTTTATTCAAACTACTCTAAATGCAAGATGATGCATGTTATGCACTATTTATAGCATGCAATGCAATCCTATGCTTAAGAACATGCGTAAATAGACATTTTAAGTAGTGTAAATGTGTTTACATCATACCCCCATGCCTATCGTTTTCTAGTCCCTAGCAAAAACTATATGCTATTTATAAAGGAATTAGGTTGGATTATTTGGGCATAAGTTATTTTCAATCATTAAGAAACTGCATACTTAGGATCTGAACTTTCAAAGACACAACAGTGCTCGAGTATCTGCCAAAATGCAGACCACCTCAAGCCCTCGCCATATTCAAAGAAAGATTTCTTTTTCTCTTTTTCCTCTTTTCTATTTTTTTTGGATTTTCAAGTTTTAGTGTTTAAGAGTGGCTTTCAAAGGCCATTCAACTCACCAAAGATTTGATGAGAACCCTAAGTTTTAAGCATCTTATTGTGAATGTGATAGACTCGTTAACCGGCAGTTAAAACCGATTTCGGGTTTCTACACCTCTAGGTGACCTCAAAAAGAATTCTGCCTAAAGGTGTATCTTTACAACTGGTAGCTTTCTCCCTACTTTTTTTTTTTACAGGGTCAGCACAAGGGTGAATCAGTGTATATCTCCCCGGTTTATTCTAGTTCTCCGCTTCTTCCTAAGTGTTTTGGGAATTTTCAGTGCATTTATTGTGCTGGGTTCTGGATAACCGGTCGATGAGCTATTACCACCGACAACATGCTAGCCATACTCGTGCGGGAAGTGTGGTTTATTTCTTTTTTCTTCTTTTCTCCTTTTCTTTTTGATTTTTTTTTTATTTTTCTTTTTTTCTTTTTAAGTAGGTGGCTTCCCTGGTCTAAGATTTACCTAAAAGCAGCAAAAAGAGAAAGGTCCAGTGATTGGGCTCTAGACAACCTACCTACGGGCTATTACCCACGATAACTTGCCAGCCATATCACTCTAGAAGGTTCATTAGCTACCCAATTTCTGTTAAAATCGTCGAACAATGAGTCAGTGACAAAATAGTGTGTAAATGCTTAAGACTTAAAATTCTGTCAATTCAAAGGGTGGGTTGATAAGTCGTGTACTTATCACCCAAACTTATCTACTCCAATTAAAATAGAATTTAGGTTGGCGAGAACTTGAAAAACAAATCCACATTTTAGTGGATACACGAGCTGATTAAGTCCAAAGAACTGAAGGGTTGTTGTGTTCAAATCACAATTTAGTATTTCCTAAGATTGAAAATTTTCTTAAACCCAAGTTCTCTTTCCTAATTCAATTTTTTTTTTAAATAGAACAAAATAAAATAAATCTACAGTGCTGACGAAAGAATTCAGAGATGAATATCCACCGCCCCATGCCTATCTAATGCAATATCCTCATTGTATTAAAAAGATAAAAAATAGAGTGGAATAGCGTATAAAGCACCTGAATTTCGTAAATGTTAGGTCTGCTTCGAGATGAAAACTAAAAAGAACTGTAGAAGTGCTGAATTTAGTGTCTTCAGCTAGGCACACTATACATAGAAGAGAATAATGAATTCACAGGTGCAGGTCAGAATCAAAATAAACAAAAGAATCCTCTGACCTATCAGCAGAGGTCCACAGATGTGGATCAGATTATGATGCAGACCTATACCCCGTAATCGAGAATATCTGAGGTTCTAGATAAAAATTACCCAAAACCTAAAATCAGTATGCAAGCGGAGTCAGGCCTGCAATTTATAAGGATGCAACCCAAGACCAAAAGGTTGGGTTATAGAGAATTCAAGCTCAAAAGGATAATCGTTGAATGTGTGCTTGGGTTTGACATCCTTAAAACAAATGTCGAAAGGGTCCTGGTTTGATGGTTTCAGCTTAATAGGAACCCTTCGACTCAATCTTGTACTTCCTCCGGAACTAGCTTCCCAAATCAGAACTTCCCGGCTCCTATCGTCCTCATTCAGCATGTCAATTTTTGGGACCTCTTGCATATTAATCACCTCATCTGAAATCTCCAAGTCTATATGATGTGGCTGAGTCAGAATTGACTTGGGTCTAATTATCTCAGAAATAGAATCATCGATAAGCTCAACGGGGTGTAATTGACAATCAGGGCATTGAATTGAATCCTCCAGAAAATGCGATTCTGGATCTGTAATGTGTGCCCTAATAAGATCAGTTTCCTCAGTTCTTGGGCTATCAATGATTTTTTAGATTCCTTAGGCCCAATCGTCTCACAGAAATCGTGCTCTGTAAACTCATGTGAGACTTTTAAACTTGAATCGTCACCATCAAAGAAATCAAGATCTGTATCAATGTATGTCCCAAAATCATCTATCACTTTCTATTCCAAGGAGACATATGTTTCCTCGTACCTCGACTCAGCGATCTCAGGTGAAGAACTCAAATCTTCCTTAATTGGTTTCTCTAATTCAATCTGGTCAGCCTCGTAACATGTGTCCCCCCCAATAGGTGCCTGCGCAGGTTCTATCATTGGCTTTCCTGAAGGGAGTTCGTCCTAGGAATCATCCCATGATTGAATCAAAGAAATCATGAATCTCATCCTCAATTTCACTAATTTCCCAAGTAAAAGCTCACCCAGGTTCTTATCCTTAACATCCTGGAGCCAATCCAACAAAGACTTGTTCAAATCATCAATCATTTCAATCAGGGGTTCTGATCTCTCAATGCAATGTATTGGCTGAACTTCTAAATATTGAATGATATTCCCCAAGTTAGCCAGAACCTTATCTTGAACCTGCTTAACCTGAACCAAATGAGTTGGTTTAGGGTTAGATGGGTTTGGGGTCAAAGCAGGGGAATTAACGAATTGAGATTCGTTATACCCTTCCTGATAATAGGTCATTCCAGATTGTTCAAAAGGTGGTGATGACCTAAAGACAGTATAATCAGAGGATGGGTAAGGATCGGTGTATCCTTCTTGATTGTAGATCGTATTAGGTTTTCAATGAGAGGTTGACGATCTATAATCGATGTGGCTCTGCGAAGGATAGAAATCGCAATCAAAGTGTTCAGGGTTAGACCCTAAACACGGATGTTCGGAACTGTATCCCCAATCCGCATTATCCCAACTAACTGATGGTTGATTATGGTACGAGTCGAGATAATTGTCATGTTGAGGATAATTCAAAACAGGAGGGAAAGAGTGGGAATGCATGTAATATGTGGAAGGACATGATAAGCGGGAGGAAGAAAGGCACCCTGCAATACAAACAATCAAACCTTTCCTTAAGTGGGCTAGCCTAAAGACCTATTGACTCCCAAAACCCATCTTGAGATAAAGGAACGATTTGATCTACTTCTGTCTGTTCAATCTAACCAGTTAGAAGGAGGGACTAGGGAGAAGGTTCTTTCTTCAGTTTACGCCTCCGGTTCCTAGTGTACCCCTCAGTCGCAATCGTTTGATTCTGCTCCCCTCGCTAGACATCAGATTGAATAGTAGAAACAGACTAATCGAAAATAATCTCGTTCTGGGCTCTGAAGAGCGAGTCCAATCCTTAAGGCCAATGTGTTCTCTATTTTATTTAGGGCTAGGTTTGAATGTGCTTTAGAATGTGATTTTCCCTTAAATGGGTTGTGCCCTTAATGATTGATTGATTTGCGTGTGCGTGCACAACCAGTGGTTTTCAAGCAAGATTATTTTTTTTATGCGGTGAATTTTAAGGTTCAAATCTTGCTTAGTAGCTTTTAGGATTCAACTTTAGGTGTTTTCAAAAAAGTTTTGTTGGCACACCAGGTTTTGAAATCACAGGTGAAAATATTTTCCCTTGAAGCTTAGAAAGAATGTCGAGTGCCTCGTAAATCCCTAATAGTTGAACCTAAGTGGCAGCTACTTGATGAGTTGAATTTATTTGAAGTGGTGCGGCCCAATCAACTCAAACAATTAGCCTATTGCACCACTTAATTTGGTACACAAGTGATTACCTAATCTGATTTCTACTCAATTATGTGTTTGGATGTGTGTACCAGCTCCAAAGATTGGTTTGCCAGTTGAGTTTGAAAATCAGATGAGGTTGTGTACCCCTATGAGATTTTTTTTTTTATTTTTCTTTTTTTTAATGTGGGGGTTGGGGTGAGTATGGATGTCAAACAATAAACAATCTAACTTTAAAGTTTATAAGAACACCCAGGTTGATTGATTTTTGTGTTATTATGTGGTGAAATGAAATCTAATGGGTGGGAGGTGGGGGATAACTTACAAAACCTTTCAAAGCCCTTTACTCCAATCTACTGCCTTTGCTCGTCTCGAAAGAGTACCTGCAATCATAATAAGAAAGGAGAGAAGTGAGGTAAATGATTTGTAAGTTAGAAAATGCGAAGAAAAATCAAAAAGCATCACCTCCCAGGCAACGACGCCAAAATGTTGGATGTACGAATTGCTATGCAAACGTGTTTGGTTTTAAAACCTTGTCGTTGTAGCTTAAAAGCGAAGAACTCATGTTCAACAAATAAAATTTATACCGAAATGAAAATTCTTGGTCGAACACAGGGAGGTGGACGTTTGATTTAAAAACAACGCGTTTGTTTTTATTTGTCACAAAGTAATTCAATTTACAACTATCTAACTATTTACAATAAATAGAAGAGAGAGAGAGAGAGTAAGAAAGAGAGAATATTACAAACAGAAATCAGAACGAGATGTAGAATAAACAGGGAATTCATCATTAAGGAGATTTTTTGTTTCACTATTACAACTAGAAAGCAGAAAATAATTACACTAGAAAGTAGTAAATCTACTCTAGAAAGCATTAAAAGAATGGAGAGAGAAATATACTCCTTGACGGTCGCTTGGAGGATGAGCCAAACTACTCTAGAAAGTAGTAAATCTATTCTAGAAAGTAGTAAAAAGAATGGGTAGAGAGATATCCTCCTCGACGGTCGCTTGGAGGATGAGCCGGATGGGACGATGCCTGGATGAAGGAGGACAGAGCAAGATGAAGGAGGACAAAGCAGAAGAACGGTAACGGGGCAGCACGTCATTGTCGTCACGGGATCCACTTCCGAAGGAGGACAAAAATTTGGGCTTTAACTCGCGAGAAGCATCCCGGGTGTGGGAAAAGCTTCTCTTGAGCTTTGGAGAGGTAAAGAAGAGAAGGAAGGGAGGAGAATTTCATTTGGAGGGGGTCTCCTTTTAAAGTTGCAAGGAGTGGGGACAAGTTGGTCCTTACATCTTTAAAACATTAAATAAAGGGGTCTTTAGTGACGGATAAAACTGTTGCTAAAGCCCCATCGTGGGCGTAGTGGGCAATGCGCACACGCCCGCTCGCTTGTGCGTGCGCACTCAATGCCTGCGCACGTCCTCTGAATCTCAGCCGTCCCATCGCGAGATCGGACGGCTTAAGATGCGCCTTCCCCGCTCCTCAACGTGCCCTCGCCCACGTGTGACACCACGTGAGGCTCGGGCATGCGATAGCACGTGGGCGCTATTCCGCGCCGCTTGCCCGCTTGCGAAGACTCGATCGTGCGTCAGCTGCTTACGATAACATCCTCGCCCACTGTGCTGCGGAGCATAAATGGTCGCGCAGGAGTAATCAAGGCACCGCATCCTCTGCCATTGGATCTTGATCCAATGGTGGACAAGCGATGCTCTGATTGAAGAAGAGAGGTGTGGCGGTGTTGGAGGCCAGTTGGATGGCTGAGATGGTGCCACGTGGTGCCATCATGGCCCTCCATCTTCTGGATGTTGTAGATGGTGCCACAGGTGTCGGAATGACTCGATTTTTGCGTTGTTAGGCTGCGATCGTCGATCTGAATCCATCAATGTGGTCGGATTTGTCATTTGATGTGTGGATTTACACCATCTTGGCCCTTGATCTTCTACGGTTCCCCAGTCACTATCAGATGCTATAGATGCTTGATTAGGGCGATCTTGGAGTCGTTCAACTGCAATCGTCGCCCTGATCACATTTGTACGATTGGATCTTTGATCCGAGGAGCTAATAAAAAGCTTACCTTGTCCAAGAACATAAAAGAGGACAACTAACCTCCATTTTATTCAAACTACTCCAAATGTAAGGTGATGCATGTTATGCACTATTTATAGCATGCAATGCAATCCTATGCTTAAGAACATGCATAAATGGACATCTTAAGTAGTGTAAATGTGTTTACATCATATGGCTAGGGGGCAATGTGACATCCATATGGGTTTCGGATGGAAAATCCGACCGTACGGATGGATTTGGAGCGACGATCGCAGTTCGACATTGCAGGAATCATCTTGATCTGAGCACCATAGCACCCTCTCTACAAGAAGAAGAACATGGACGACCTAGATGGCGCCACGTGGCACCATCCAAGCCCCCCAACACCGGCTAGCAGCATCGCTCAACTCCTTCATCTACGCCATTAATCCTAGTCGTTGGATCAAGATCCAACGGCTAGGAAGCTGATGCACCAAGCCACTCCACAAAACACAAGGGAAGGTTTGCCGTAATGGTGGGAGCATTGGTTTGCAAAAGGAAGGAGCAGGTTTGAATCCCCACAGCCCCTCCAATTAGCAATTGGGTAGGCGCATGAGCGACAACGCCAGAGCAAGGCAACGCGCACGTGCACGTGCACGTCCGTGCATGGCAAGCATGCACGCTAGCACAGAGCAAGCACACACATAGCCGAGCACGCGCAGCCAACATGCATGATGAGCAGGGCAGCGCGGTGCGGGTGCAAGGGCGGTTGGCGCCAGCTTTTAGAGATAGCTGGGCTGACCTACAGCGATGCTTACAGCCGTCGCTATTTCATTGCAAGCCAGTAGAGCCAGCTAAGGGCGTGAGTGGATGTGAGCTGTCTACAGCAACGTTTCCAGCGACGGTCTGGAGGTCGCTAAAGGTCCTTTATCCATTTTTAGCCTCTTCTCGTCCACTATAAAAGGACCTACATCCCCTCCCTTCCAAGCCATCTCTACCTACTCTACTCCCACGTACTCCCATGCTCTAGCAAGCCTACCAACGCTCCATTAGAGCTTGTTCTCAAGCTCCCAAGGTGCCTATTTGTGTAGCCAACCTCTGCCCCACCAAATACTCCTCCAACTTCCCTTCTCCCTTCATAGGTCACCTTGGAACCATCCTCTCACCTCCATTCCGGTAGCAGATCAACTCTGTCTTCTCACCTCCATTCCAGATCTACGACGAAGCTTTCCTCAACTCGACGTCCTCCAGCATCTCACCTCCGTCGTCCCACTCCCAACCTCCTTCGTCCAAGCTTCTGCCAGGTGCCATCGTCTCGACAAACAGCCGATTCGGGAGATTTCCTCTTACCTCCCTCTCTTAATATGCTTTCATAGTTTCTTGTAATTGACATTAGAAGTAATATATATCAGATTTGTTCCAGATCTCTATCTTGTGTTATGTTCGCTTGATTTCTTTTATTTCAAAAATACAAAACAATATCAAAACCCTAAAATTCCAAAAAGAAACGAAATGAAGCGCTGTTTTCACATAATGTAAACGTCGCCTCCTTGTGTTTGACCTGGGACTCCCTTGGAGTTTCGGTATAAATTTTACTTGATCGACGTGTTTTGCAATTACGATGACAGGTTACTTGTAACATCGATTTCTAACATGCGAAACATGCCGAACAAACCTATCATTCCTGTCAGGTCAAATAGTAACCTGGAGGATTTTCTTGATCTCCCGATTTGATATCTCTGCTAGACCATTAGTTTGGGGGTGATAGGGAGTAGAGATCAGGTGTGACACCTCATATTTGGCCATCAATGACCTGAACTGAGCATTAGTGAAATGGGTCCCTCCATTAGAGATTATAGTAGATGGAATCTCGAATCACGAAAAGATGTTCTGATGAATGAATTTGATAATTACCTTATGATCATTGGTTTGGGTCGGAATGACTTCGATCCATTTGGATACGTAGTCAACAGCAAGTAGAATATACTAAAAGCCATCCGAAACAAGAAAGGGTCCCATAAAATCAATCCCCCAGATGTTGAAGATTTCACATACCAGAATCAGCTGTAAGTGCATCATATCACGGTGGCCCATGTTGCCTAAGGTCTGGCAATGAGTGCATGGCCTACAGTTATTCTATGTGACTTTGAAAATCGTGGGCTAATAGAAGCCTCACTGGAGGACTTTCACTGCGGTTTTATGACCTGAAAAGTGTCCACCGCATGCCTGGTCATGGTAGAAGGACAAGATGTCCTGAATTTCCGCTCTCGTGACACATCATCAAATGATTTGATCAGCATCGATGCGGAAAAGATACGGGTCTTCCCATAAGTAATACTTGGCATTCGAAAACAATTTGTCCTTCTTGGCTTTCGGCAATCGGACGGGATTTGATGTGATCCCAGGCAGTTTACAAGATCAGCAAACTATGGAAGACCAGTACTGATAGTCAGGAGGTGTTCATCAGGAAAATGTTCCATAATGGGTCCAGAAAGGTCGATAATATCAGAAGGAAGGCAAAACAAGTGATCAGCTACCACATTCTGTTTTCCCACTTTGTTGTGAATCTCGAGGTCAAACTCTTGCAACAACAAGATCTAGTGATTAATCGAGGTTTCACATCCTTCTTCGCAAGGAGATGCCTCACAGTTATGTGATCAGAGTAAATGATAACATGGGAACCCAGAAGATATGATCTGTACTTTTCCAGGGCAATTACTATGGCTAGCAGCTCTTTCTCAGTAACTGTGTAGTTATGTTGAGCCGTATCAAGTGCCTTGCTAGTGTAGTAGATGACCATAGGTTTCCCGTCAATTTTCTGCGGAAGTACCGCTCCTACAACGAAATCAGATACATCGCACAATCTCAAAGGGTTGAGACCAATCAAGGGACTGTAGGATTGGAGCTTGGGTAACTCAATCACGAAGGATTTCAAATTCTTGAGTGCATTCCTAGGAGATATTGAAAAGAACATCCTTAGATAGTAGAGTGGTCAGGGCCCGTGTGATCTTTGACAAATCAGGAATCAATTGTTGGTAAAAACTTACATGCCCCAGAAAAGATCAGATGTCCTTGGTCGAGCTAGGCATAGGGAGTTTGGAAATCAGATTCACCTTGGCTCGATTGACCTGGATGCCCTTTTCTGATATGAGATGTCCTAGGATAATTCCTTCAGGCACCATGAAATGGCACTTTTCCCAGAAAAGATCCAGATTCACGTCAATGCACAGCCTGAGGATCTGGAGCAAGTGCAAGAGGCAATTGTCAAATGATTCGCCAAATACTGAAAGGCCATCCATGAAGACTTCCAGATAATCACCTACCATATATGAGAATATGGCAAGAATGCACTACTGAAAAGTAGCAAGTGCATTGCAGACAGCAAACAACATCCTTCAGAACGCGTACGTCATGAAGGGGCAGGTGAAAGTGCTATTTTCTTAGTCCTTAGGATGGATTGCCACATAGTTATAACCGGAGTGTGATGTAAACACATTTACACTACTTAAGATGTCTATTTATGCATGTTCTTAAGCATAGGATTGCATTTCATGATATAAATATTGCATTACAAGCATCATCTTGCATTTAGAATAGCTTGAATAAAATGGAGGTTAATTGTCTCCTTTTATGTGCTTAGATAGGGCAAATATTTTATCAGGGCCTCGGATCAAAGATCCAACAGTATGGATGTGATCAGGGCGACGATTGGAGTTCAACGACTCCAATATCGCCCTGATCAGGCATCCGTAGCATCAGATAGTGACCCAGGAACCCTAGAAGATCACGGGCCAGGATGGTGTAAATCCACACTTCAGATGATAAATCCGACCACACGGATGAATTTGGATCGACGATCGCAGCCCAACGAGACAAAAATCGAGTCAATCCGACATCCGTGGCACCATCTACAACTTCCAGAAGATGGATGGCCAAGATAGCATCACGTGGAGCCATCTCAGCCGCCCAAGCGGCCGCTTCATCTTGTGAAGGCCCCGCTCCCAATCGCTCTCCGCCGTTGGATCTTAATCCAGTAGCTGTGGGCGCTCGCATTTAAAAACGCCCGCTCGACCATCCGCGCCCCATAGCACAGTGGTCGAGCGCGCTATCACGAGCGCGGGGCGCGGGTTCGATCCGCGGTGAGGCACTGGAGGGCGCGTTCAATTGAGGTACGTGGAGCGTCAGATGAAGATCGGACGGCCGCTCACGCCCGATAGCTTCTACGCGCGATTGGACGTGCAATCAGACGCGTGGGGGTCACGCAACGTGCGGGTGCACGCCCGATCTCGCGATCGGACGGCTGAAAAGCGCTGGACGTGCATGGGCATTGAGGAGAGGGCAGCCGAGGAGGCGTGCGTGGGTGTGGAGGCGACGCCCACGTCAGGTCTTTAGTGACGGATTTATCCGTCACTAAAGACCCCTCTTTTATTATTTTGAAGTTTTAATGTCCATTTTGCCCCCACTCGTTGCAACTATAAAAGGAGACCCCCTCCATATGAAATTCTCATCCCTTCTTTGTCCTCTCTACCCCTCCAAAGCTCAAAAAAAGCTTGTCCCACACTCGGGATGCTTCTTGCGAGATAAAGTCCAATTTTCGTTACCCTTCGGAAGTGGATCCCACGACGACGACTGCGTGCTGCTCCGTTCCCGTTCTTCTGTTTCGTCCTCCTTCGTCCTGCTTCGTTCTCCTTTGTCCAGGCGTCGTCCCATCCGGCTCATCCTCCAAGAAATCGTCGAGGATGATAACTTCTCTCTCCCATTCTTATTTACAGCTTTTCTAGTGTAGAATTTTCCTGCTTTATAGTGTAATTGATTTTCTGCTTTCTAGTGTAACTTTTATAAACAATTGAAATATTGAATGCATGTTCTCTTTCTCTCTCTCTCTATCTTAGTTTGATAGCTCCATTGTAATTATATCACCTTGCTTAACAAAAATCCTAAAAAAATATAATTGCGAATATAGATCAATGTAACCTCCCTGTGTTCAACCCAGAATTCTTTTCGGTATAAATTTTTATTTGTTGAACATGAATTCTTCGCTTTCGAACTACAACGATAGGTTTTTCCAAACCAAACACGTAAGCGTAGCGATTCGCAAAACACGTTCAACATTTTGGCGCCGTTGCCAGGGAGGCAACAATTTCCGATCTTTTCTTCGCATTTCTTGCACTTTTTTTGTTTTCTAACTAGCTTTCTCTTGCGTCTATTGTTTTGCAGAGACCTCCATCAAGGAATCAACAAGCGGTAGACTGGAGTAAAGTGCAGTTGAAGACAACTGTAAGTGCTTCCCCATTCTTTCCGCCTCCATAGATTTCATTCGCCACATTAAATCCAAATCCCAATTAACTTAGGTGTTTGCATAAATCCTAGGAATAGTTTGGTTGTTTGGATTTCCACTTTCATTCCACCCTCATTCATAAATAAGAAAAAAAAACAAAAAGATAATCTTGTGGGGTAATTTTCAACAAACACACAACACACACCCACATTCAAGGCACTTGATCAACTTGATTTGTTTTCTACTCAACCGGGTTCTGATCCGTGGAACTGGTACACACAAAACAACATATAACAGAGTAGAAATTATTCGAGGTTAATCATTTTTCAGTGCCTAACTTAGTCGTGCATTTGTGGCCAACTGTTTGAGTTGATTGGGCCGCACCACTTCAAATAAAATAAACTCATCAAGTAGCTGCCTATTAGGTTCAACTTTTAGGGATTTACCAGGCACTCCCCATTCTTTTTAAACTTTAAAGGAAAACATCTTCACACGTGCTTGTAAAACTTAGTGTGCCAATGAAACTTGTTTGAAAATACCTAAATTTGGTGGATTCATTCTTGAATTATTTGGTCAGCCTTGTGAAATCCATGTAAATTGTCTCTCTTCTTATTTAAAAAAATTAAAAAAAAAAAAATAGGAAGGATTAGTTGGACATTAGGACTTTTCAATCCTAAGAAATTTTACATTAGGATCTGAACGCAAAGACCCCTCAAGTCTTTAGACTTAATTAGCCTATGTATCCACTAAAATGTGGATTTGTTTTTGAGTCCTCGCCATCTTAATTCGTTCATAATTGGAGTAAATAAGTTTGGGTGATAAGTACACGACTTATCAACCCGTCCTCTGATTTGAGGGAATTTTAAGTCTTAAGCATCTACACACTTTCTTTGCATTGACTCGTTGTTCGACGATTTTAATGGAAATTGGGTAGCTAATGAACCTTCTAGGGTGATATGGCTGGCAAGTTATCATGGGTAATAGCCCATAGGTAGGTTGTCTAGAGCCCAGTCACTAGGCCTTTCTTAGTTTGCTGCCTTTAGGTAAGTCTTAGATCAGGGAAGCCACCTACTTTAGAAAAAGAAAAAAAAGAAAAAAAAAGGAGAAAAGAACAAAAAGAAATAAACCACACTTCACCGCACGAGTATGGCTGGCAAGTTGTCGGTGGTAACAGCTCATTGACCGGTTGTCGAGAACCCAGCTCAGAAAATGCACTAAAAATTCCCAAAACACTTAGGAAGAAGCGGAGAAGTAGA
Source organism: Thalassia testudinum (assembly GCA_037157565.1). Taxonomy (NCBI): domain Eukaryota; kingdom Viridiplantae; phylum Streptophyta; class Magnoliopsida; order Alismatales; family Hydrocharitaceae; genus Thalassia; species Thalassia testudinum. The sequence goes on along the minus strand of JAZHRO010000055.1, from coordinate 103,384,946 downwards.
ATAAACCGGGGAGATATACACTAGATTCACCCTTGTGTTGACCCCGTTAAAAAAAAAAGTAGGGAGAAAGCTACCGGTTGTAAAGATACACTTTTAGGTAGAATTCTGGTTAGGTCACCTAGAGGCATAGAAATCCGAAGTTCGTTCTAATTGCCGGTCAATGAGTCGATCACAATCACAATAAGATGCTTAAAGCTTAGGGTTCTCATCAATTTTTGGGTGAGTTGATTGGCCGTAGAAAGCCACTCTTACACTCGAAAATTTGAAAATAAAAAAAAATTAGAAAAAAGAAAAAGAGAAAAAGAAATTTTTCTTTCAATAATGCGAGGGCTTGAGGCTGTCTGCTTTTTGGCTGATACCCGGGCACTGTTGTGTCTTTGAAAGTTCAGTTCCTAAGTAGACAATTTCTTAATGACTGAAAAATAACTCAAGTCCAAGTAATCTAACCTAATTCTTCTATAAATAGCATATAGTTTTTGCTAGGGACTAGCAGAAGATAGGCATGGGGGTATGATGTAAACACATTTACACTACTTAAGATGTCTATTTATGCATGTTCTCAAGCATAGGATTGCATTTCATGATATAAATATTGCATTACATGCATCATCTTGCATTTAGAATAGTTTGAATAAAATGGAGGTTAATTGTCTCCTTTTATGTGCTTGGACAGGGCAAATATTTTATCAGGACCTCGGATCAAAGATCCAACCATATGGATGTGATCAGGGCGACGATTGGAGTTCAACGACTCCAAAATCACCCTAATCAGGCATCCGTAACATCAGATAGTGACCCAGGAACCCTAGAAGATCAAGGGCCACGATGGTGTAAATTTGCACTTCAGATGATAAATCTGACCGCACGGATGAATTCGGATCGACGATCGCAGCCCAACGACACAAAAATCGAGTCAATCCGACATCCGTGGCACCATCTACAACTTCCAGAACATGGACGGCCAAGATAGCGCCACATGTCACCATCTCAGCCCCCAAGTGGCCGCTTCATCTTGTGAAGGCCCCGCGCCCGATCACTCTCCACCGTTGGATCTTAATCCAACGACTGTGGGCGCTCGCATTTAAAAACGGCCGCTCGACCATCCGTGCCCCATAGCGAAGTGGTCGAGCGCGCTATCGCGAGCGCGGGGCGCGGGTTCGATCTGCGGCGAGGCGTTGGAGGGCACGTTCAATTGAGGCGCATGGAGCGTCAGATGAAGATCGGACGGCCGCGCGCGCCCGATAGCGTCGAAGCGCGATTGGACGCGCAATCGGACGCGCAATCAGACGCGCCGGGGGCGCGCAGCGAGCGGGCGCGGACGCATCTTAAGCCATCCGATCTCGCGATCAGACGGTTGAAAAGCGCTGGACGTGCGCGGGCGTTGAGGATCAGGCAGCCGAGGAGGCGCGCGTGGGTGCGGAGGTGACGCCCACGTTGGGGATTTAGTGACGGATTTATTCATCACTAAAGACCCCTCTTATATTATTTTGAAGTTATAATGTCCTTTTTGCCCCCACTCCTTGCAACTATAAAAGGAGACCCCCTCCATAAAAAATTCTCATCCCTTCTTTGTCCTCTCTACCCCTCCAAAGCTCAAAGGAAGCTTGTCCCACACTCGGGATGCTTCTTGCGAGATAAAGTCCAATTTTCGTTCCCCTTCGGAAGTGGATCTCGTGACGACGACGGCACGCTGCTTTGTTCCCGTTCTTCTACTTCGTCCTCCTTCGTCCTGCTTCATTCTCCTTCGTCCAGGCGTCGTCCCGTCCGGCTCGTCCTCCAAGCAATTGTCATGGAGGATAACTTCTCTCTCCCATTCTTATTTACAGCTTTTCTAGTGTAGAATTTTCCTGCTTTATAGTGTAATTGATTTTCCGCTTTCTAGTGTAACTTTTATAAACAATTGAAATATTGAATGCATGTTCTCTTTCTCTCTCTCTCTTAGTTTGATAGCTCCATTGTAATTATATCGCCTTGCTTAACAAAAATCCTAAAAAAATATAATTGCTAATATAGATCAACGTAGCCTTCCTGTGTTCGACCTGGAATTCTTTTTGGTATAAATTTTTATTTGTTGAACACGAATTCTTCGCTTCTGAACTACAACGACAGGTTTTCCGAAACCAAACACGTAAGCGTAGAGATTCGCAAAACACATTCAACAGAGTGCCTGTCCAAAAAGCAGAAGAACCTATTTCCCGCTAGTTTATTGAGGATCTGATTAACAAATGGTAGTGGGAAATGATCCTTCTTTGTGGTGGTATTGAGTCTTCTGTAATCAATGCAGACTCTCCATGAATTCGCCACATAGGTCAATATGATTTCTCCAGTTTCAGTCGTGATTACGGTGAGTCCTGCCTTCTTAGGCACAAGCTGGATTGGACTCACCCACCAACTGTTGGAGATCGGGTAGATGACCCCAACATCTAACCACTTGATGATCTTCTTTTTCACAACCTCCTATAGATTAGGATTTAGACATCTCTGCATTTCACAGGCAGGTCATGTGCCCTCTTCAGTATAGATACGGTGTGTGCAGCATGAGGGTCTAATGCCAGTCAAATCATCGAGGGTCCATCCAATGTCTCTTTGATGTTGCTAGAGAACAGTAATCAGATGGGATTCCAGATCAGGTGCAAGTCTGGAGTTGATAATTATAGGAAACGTCTGATTGGAACCCAAAAAAGCGTATTTAGATGATCAAGAAGATGGTTGAGTTCCAAAACAGGGTTATCAACAACAACGGCCGTTTTAGGGTGTGTGTCAGTAGCAAGGGAAGGAGTTATGGGTGTGTCTAAGTCAAGTTCTAACTCCTCTAATTGCTAGCTCTGATTCTCTTGTGGTTGATCAAAAGTAGTTAGGTTTTCCTCAATATATGGATCATCAACCATAGCCTTGATATCACATATCTGTTCTATAACACCATAATTAATCCCTTGTTGGGCCTTAAAGATGTCAATCTTTAAAGTTTATTTCCCAAATTTCAGTTCAATTTGGCCCTCCTTACAATTTATGTTGGCCTTAACAGTGGCCAAAAAGGGTCTCCCAAGTATAATTGGTGTATCCCTTGGGTTTTCTGCAGCATCCATATCCAAGACTACAAAGTCCACTGAGAAATAGAAATCTCGAACCCTAACAACGATATCCTCAAGAACTCCTTTAGGTGACTTGATAGATCGATCAGCCAACTGTAATGTCACCTCTGTCGGTTTGAGCTCAGATTCCTCAAGATGGTCAAGTAGGGAAGTAGGTATAAGGTTTATGGAGGCTCCTAGGTCCAATAAAGCTCTATTAAATTGGGTATCACCAACGGTATAGGAAGTTAGGGGAGTATCTGGGTCTTTTGCCTTAGGTGAGAGTTTGCTCAAAATTACAGAACTGGCTTGCACTGACAATAAGATTGGACTCCCACTTTTGGTTCGGGGCTTACACTTAGGTTTACACTTGTCTTTCAGAAATAGTGCATAAGCCGGTACGTAGCGAACTGCATCCACTAAGGGGATCCTTATCTGGACCTGTTCAAAGAGCTTGACAAGATCCTCCTCAGGTGCCATGGGTTTGTTTGTCCTTTTTCCGTTGGTCAAGGCATCGGGAAATGGAACGATGGATAGTTCCTATAGAATAGGTCCAGGTCTTGATCAGGGACAGGGGTATCTTGGATAACTATCCTAGGGCTTGGGTTAGCACTACTAGGCTGAAAGTGACTTTTGTAAGGTGGGTCTTGTGTTTTCTTGCCACTATGAGTTGTTACTGAATTTAGTCCTGCCTGGTTTTGGTTTGGTGTCAGTAAAATAGGTGGCTACTGCTGAAATCTTGAATATGATGTTGAAGCTTCCATCCCGCTAGGTGATGGAATAGAAGGGGCCTAATAGATCATGTGGGCTTGGCCCAGATTTGGGTTCGTAATGCACCTCTGGTTTGGCACATTATTCGGATTCGGTAGAGGTTGCAAAGGGAGTGTGCCAGGTTGGCAGGAATTTGCCATCTGGGCAAGTTGATTGTAGACCTCTGTGATCTCGTCTTTGTGCTGTTTTTGCATAGCAGCATTTGTCTTCTGAATGACAGCTAGTGTCTGAAGGATGAGAGTCATTTGATTAGTATGAGTTTGCCTAGATTGATAGGTGGGGTTGGGCCGAGGCTGAGGTGGCTAATATGGACAAGGAGCTTGTGGACAGGGTTGATATGTGGTCTCTGATTCTGATTATTTCCTGCCCAAAGGAAATTGGGATGATTCTGCCATCAGGGTTATAGGTAATAGAGAATGGGTCATTCTGGATGGCATTGAGGTCCTCATAGGTCAAAGGAGCCTCAGAGAAATCAAAGTATGAGGGTTCAGAGTTCCCCCAACTAGAGTAAGCAGGATTGAGTTTCCTCTGGTCCTAGAGTCAGACGGGGGTGGATACGAATCCATCCCCTGAGAAGATCGGTGATAGATGTTGTGCACAGCTTCTGTCCCAGAGGGCGGCTGTGCGAACGAGTTTTGCGCAGAGGTGGCTCGGTGCAATTGTCGAGTTGGCTCATCCACCTTCTTCTCAGTGATAGAGACCTTGTCCAAATGACTGGCCATCAATTCCAAGTCTGCTGACGCAAACAAGCCCTGTGTCTCATGTGCTCCCCTTGGATTCGTCGATGCGTGGGCATTCATCTGGTCGAATAAGCCCATGGAGTCATTATTGATGGAGTTCTCGCACATATTCTCGAGAATCTCCCACACAGTGTCTTCGTGTTGACCCATGATATTTCCTTCACAGGTTGCATTGACGAATAAGCAGATATCTTCATGGAGTCTTTGGTAAAAGGATTGGACTTGTTCCCATTTAGGATCTCCGTGATGGGGAGACTTTCGCATGAGATCTAGGAAATGGTCCCACGCTTCTTGAGGTGGTTCTCCAGGCTGCTGTCTGAAATGTGTGATCTACTGTCGTAAGGTATTCGCCCGACCAACTGGAAAGAATTTTTTTAGAAACTCAGATTGTTGTTCAAGCGTGTGTTGATTCGACGTGTTTGAGTCTGATACCAGTGAGTTGCTTTGTCCATGAGAGAGAAGGAGAACATCTTAATGAGAAGAATATGCCGATTTTGGACATCTGACCCGAAGGTCTGGGCCAGATGCTTGAGTTGTTTGATGTGCTCGAAGGGATCCTCGGAATTGAGCCCATGAAACTTTGGAATGGCATGAATCAAGTTGGGCCTTAGTTCAGAATGAGGACCTCCAGTTGGGATTTGGACTAGAGGTTCGATCGTCACCGCAGTGGGATTGTATTGATCTCGCATCATAGGACGCTATGGTGGGTTTACAAAGGCTTGAAATAAATCATTAAGGCACTGAAGTTGGTTCTCAAGGTTATTCTCTTCTTCTTCGGGTTGTGCCATGATGATGGAAGAAAGAGAATTAGGTTCAGATGAATCAGAGGAGATGTCTATGTGGTGGGGTATCTGCACAAACATGGAAGTCGAGGCCTGACCTCGACGGGAGTGAATAACTAAAGGAGGCCTCAAGGATGGTCTTAAGGACCTCCTACCGAACATGCACTGATGGTTTGGATGAGAGTAGAATGTGATGGACCTAATCAAGACACCCAAAAAATTTGGATGACTATAGAAGTTCGAGGCGGATGGTACCCTCTAGTCAAAAAGCTGTCCACCTGGGAAATGCCTGGGCAGCCAGAGAGGGAGAGTCTCGCAAAGACCCCAACATGGTAGAGCACCCCCACGAGTTACAGGGTTTCCCCCACCCGACCTCCACTGATGTTCTAGGTAGACCAGAATGGGGACTTGACCTCTTAAGTCTACCAGTTTTATTAAAGAGCAAGGGTGCTTAAGATTTCACTTGAACTTTAGATGTACTGAGTGCAAAAAGTGACCTAATTTCTAGGTTGGCTGACCCAACAAGGTGGGTCAACTTCACCTATTTGTCCTTTGAGAAGTTTTAGGCCACTTCTTTGAAGATTCAGGTAAGATTAACAGCTTGAATTTTAGGGTTTGCATGAATAAATCTCTTCAACCAAGGCTTAGGCACACATCTTTTTAGAGAGTTGATTCTTGATTTTGAAAGTGTGTTTCTAAAACCCTAGATTGAAATCGTTAATTTGGCTCTAATCTTGGTCCAATTTAGTTTATCAAATGTGGTATCAAGGGCTCAATCAGGAATGTGGTAGCCCTAGTTACCTTAAATGTGTGCACAAATCAGTGTCATTGTTGAAATCAAATCAGGAAACTTGGTGAATTAGCTAGTAATCGAAAGCAAGTAGCCCTAATTGATTTTATCTTTTTCTTCCTTTTCAGAATGAGGGATTAAGAGAAAGTACTCAAAGATTACCTGGCCCTAGCGTGTTTGATGTTTGGCTGTCTTTCTTTGAATCTTCTCCCTAAAACAACCACAACAAAAAGAGATATAGCAAGTTAGTACCAAATCAGCAATTGCAATCAAGAATTCTAAATCACACGTTGCTCCCAGACAACGATGCCAAAATGTTTAGAGAAATGGATCGGGTTTTAATAATATCGCATTGTAATATAGCCAAAAGAGCATTCAAAACAAATACAATTTTATTACTCGAATTTTGAAGTCCGAGGTCGAACACATGGAGCAAATTGGTGTTTTAGAAATCAAGATCACAATTAAAGGAATATGCAATAATATTAATATCACAGTGCAAAAATAAAAGTAATTGACAATGTAAATAAAAAATACTCAAGAATTCAATGTATATGAATAAAAAATTAGATGTCTATGCTATTTCTTCTCTCTCTGATTCTCTTCTCCTGATTTTTCCTTTGCGAGCCATCTTTCTTTCTCTGTCTTCTCCTCCATTCTCCTTCTTCTTCCGTTGGCTTTTGTCTTCTTTAGCTTTCCTTCCATAGCCCTTCCCTTAGCTTTCTCTGCCTGCTTCTTCTTCTTTGGCTTTTCTCTTCTACTTTCTCTTTCTGCTGGCTGCCTTTTCTCTTCCTTCAGCTTCTTTCTCTACCTTAGCATCTCTCTTCCTTTGCCTTTCACTATTCTCTTCAGCTTCTTCCTTCTACTATAGCCCTTAGCCTTCTCCTTCTTCCTTAGCTTCCCTTCTCCTCCTCTTCAGCTTGCAGAGCAAAACCTACCCCCTACCCGTGCGCACTCTCCTCTCCTTTCTCTCTTAGATTCTTCTCTCCCAGAGCCACATGTTTCTCGGGTAATCAGGTCAGGTACGTACCTGGGACCAGGCCCACCTGCGTGCGGTGGTGGGCAAGGAGTGCAAGTTGGGTTGGGTCAAGACCAGGTCCGTGGGGCATGGTCGCGGATGAGTCCGATCGGTCGAGTGAGAAGGACCTCACCCCGTGATTCAGAGGCGAACAACTACTGCAAGAATTCAACGTATGCATGCACAGCCGCTCTTCCAATTCTGAGGTGGGGCTATCTTTCCACCTTTCTTCACACACACCTATGGCTGGGGCAAGGCTTCCAATTGCCGTAGTTGCGATGGCCTTTGACTCTAATTGATAGCCTGGAGTTGTGCGCGTGGTTGTTTTGTGCAACCTGGGACAGAGACCTGGAGCTGGCACAACCTGGAGCTCACTTCAAGCTTGATTCAAGCTTTGCACTAATGGCAGAGAATGCCTGAACCTGAAATCATCAAGATAGCCCCACGGCCACAGCAAAACATTTATGATGCTTCACCGAGGCACACCGAATATGAAGTGGTGGTCGGCATGTCATGGGGACGCCTGTGCTAGCTTGCTTAGGGCACACTCTGTGTGTATGTGTGGGTGTGTTCGAGGATGTGTTTGGGTGAGCAACGGAGTGAATGGAGTGATGGGTTGTGATCAGGAAGTCGGGGCAGAGGTCATAGGGTGGTTGGTGAGGTGGATGGGGGTGTGGAGCGACGGGAGCACCTCGCTAGATGTGTTGCTTGAGGTGGAGATGATGGCCATGGGGTGTGACAGTAGTCGATTTAGGGAAATAAAGAGGGCAGAAGAATGTGGAGGGTGAAGGGGACTTATTTAGGAGGTGAAGAGACGAAGGGGAGATGGAGATGGCATCAGGCGCGTATTGCTAATGTTGGAGACGAAGGTGCACAGAGAGGGTTGGTTGGCGAGGATGGAGGGACAAGGGCATCGGCAGGTGTTGCGCAACGTGGATGAATGCGAGGAAGAGGAACCAACCATTGGTATTGTGGTCAGGCGACAAGGGAGATTAGGAAAAAACGTCAGAGCTTAATGAACGAATTAGCTGGAGGAGGAGAGATGAATTTGAGGGGGTTTCCCGGTCAATTTCAAGCTTGGAGGAGTCGTTTAGATCTGGGGCCCCTTAAATAGACCTTTGGAGGGTGATTTGTGCTTGGAAGACAAGCTTCAAAGCAAGGTAAGATCGCCGAAGATGGCAACTCCAAAAGAGACCAAATCTCTCATTCGTTCACTTGAGAGATTGGGTAACAAGTAGGGTGTCAAACAAGGTTCACATTGGAGGGATTTTCTCAGAGAATCTCCCTTCCAATTTTGGAGGGGATTCTCTGAGAATCAAGGAGAAATCACCTTCTAAAGCTCGTTGGAGTAGGATTCCTCCGCTATAATGGCGAAGGGACCTATTTGCGAGAATGATGAAGAAGCTAGGGGGGCTTTTACAAAGGTTTATGAAAGATAGGGACACAAATGTAATCAGACTGGACCATTTGTAAAGTGGGTCAAGATGAGTTCCCCTTAGGTCCAAATTTTGGTATAAATGTAAATTGGGCCTAAGGAAGCTAATGGTGAAGTTAGATTTTGGGTTTGGCCATGTTTGACTGTGCAATTTATGCAAAAACATAATTTAAGGCAAATATCTGTCTAATACCCTATTCTAGGTCAAAATGGGTTCCAATGGCCAAATTGAAAGTTCAAAATCCTAGAGAATATTTTTCTATAATTTTTAGAGGGTTTAGGTGAATTTTATCTTGACCAGAACCTTGGTTAATCAAGTGGGACTGTTTTAGGGTTTCAAGAAATCATTTAATTCACAGGGTCACAAACCCTTTTCTATCAAATCCAACAAACTTTTTATCTTGTTAGGACCTTTTGAGCTGTGTTTAGCCCTTGAGAAAACCCGTTGTTGTACTGCATTGGTAAAATTGCAGTTTTACCCCTTGTTTCTTGCTTTTCTCTTAGAAAGGTTCAGTGAATTAGGACCTTCAGTTGGTTATGTAGGAGCTTTTATTCTCTTCATTGCGTCAAGATGAGCTAGTTAGGGCTCATGATGGTGTTCCTATCAGGCATATTCTCGATGTAGCACGGATACTTCTGATTTAGAATAGCCTACTTATGTCATGTTTGGGAGATGCAGTGTGAACTGCATGCTACCCTATGAATCGGATGCTGCCCATGATGCTTGATGTGTAGTGTCCCTTTTCAGTAATGGGACTTAAATCCAATCATTTAGCTATATATAAGTATTATATTTAATTTATAATACATATATCACTAAGTTGTTAATTAACTTAATAATATAAATCACATAAATAAATATAGATAAAATGGACAAAAATACAATATTGTGTCATAAATAGATTATTTATCATATTTAGAATTATATATAAAAAATTGAAAAGTAAATAATTAAAATTAAGCCTTAAAAATCATAGTTTGCATTTCAGTCCTTGAGTTTTATTTCAATTAAGCCTTTCCTTGCACCTAGGTCCTTACCTATTTACACTCAGGTCCCCTCCGCACCACTCTTCCTCTTCTCTTCTTCTTCACTTTGAACCATCACCGTTCACCAGTGACTAGACCTTTGGATCACCATCTAACCAACGTCACACTACCTGGCCATTGAAGTTCATCTCACCACCTCCTCTTCAACCGATAGCTCACATGGGCTATTGATATATATACATTTATTCAGCATAAAATGCCTATTTATGCATGTTCCTAAGCTTGTAGATGCATTCAGCACTGTAAATATCGCATAACATACATCATCGTACATTTAGAATAGATTACACAAGTTGTATACTAATTTTCTTATTTTAATGGCCAGGGGAAATGGCAACACATTTTAGGGCCTCGGCTGGAAGATCTAATTATATAGATGTGATTAAGGTGACGAATGGACTTCAACGACTCTGTAATCACCCCGATCAGAACTCCATAGCATCATTCATAGGCTCGAGAAGAGCAACGGCTAGGGCACATGGTGACAAGGTGATTTTCGTGTGAGATTAAGTTTGGAAAATAATACGTCATTATCGTTGTTGTTTGTAGTATAGCCGCACTAAAAGCCTTAATCAAAGAATTTATATATTTGGTTCACAAAACTCACATTAAATTTTGTCTATTTAAGTGTGAGTCCCAGTCGTTCATCTCTGGAAGCCATAAAGCGAAATTTTTTAGATTTTGATCCGAATTTCTAATCTAGTCTACCTAATTTTTTTATCTTTTTCTCTTTTGTGATTTTTTTATGATTTAACTTTTTAAAAAGCAATTACAAAACTTAGATCTGACTTTGCTAGAGAAACCCTAAATGACTATGTGCTTCTAAGTGAGGGCCATGGCGGCCGTGCATGGTGTCGGTAATCTAAGGTGGATGGTCCTAGGATGTTAAGGTAGAGGCGTGATTGTGCACCAATATAGGATCTAAAATGCTTAGGTTAAGGAGATTTCTAGCACAATTATAAATATTGCATTCATTTCATGCATAGTTTGCATTTGCATCATGTTTACGTGCTTATTTAAAAATAATGTGTTTCACAGACCTATTTATGCTATAATGTCTTATGTTATGAATGTAGGTCCATGCATGAATAATAAACTAAGAATAGGACCAAGAAATAAGGCAAGAAAAAAAGAGAAGAAAAGTTCCAGGAGGCCAAAGAATAATAAAGGAAGTGAAGGGAGAAGAGTGGAGGAGGAATAAACCTATTACCCCATCCACCACCAAATAGGCTTATCCTAACCCATTGCAACCTAGGCTTAATCTGTTTGGACTAGGGACCAAAACCTATTTAGGCCTTGCAAACACCTAGGAACCAAAACTTACCCTAGAAAATCCATAAAACACATTCCAACCCTCTTCTGGATGTCTAGATATTAGGCTGGATGTCTAATTTCTGCATAAAACCAATCCAGGAGGCTAAAAGCCCTCATTCCTTCAATATTGGATGGCTAACCTATTCTTTAAATGTCTGAGTTTAAGGTTTAAGTCATCTAATAGACTCCCTGGATGTTTGATACTACTCTCTAGTTTCTATTTTGCAGCAAGGGACCCTATCATTCCTCCTTTGACTTAGGGAACCTACCGTACACCTTAGGAAACTTATCTAGAGACCTCCCAAGCCTAGCCCACACACCCTTATGTAACTCAACGTAGGATGAACCAACCTAATCCCACCTTATTCCTATGCACTACACAACAAAATCCAATGTAAATCCCATTTCTATCCCATGCAAAAATTCCACCAAATAATCCTACCCAACAGAACAAACTAAAACCCATCCCAATAACCCACGTACATCCACTAGCCATGCACACTTTTCCCACCTTTTATTTAATCTCATTTTATCCCCTAAACATACCTATGCACACCGACACCCAACACAAACCCACGTAAACACACCCACACATGCACATTCATGCACACACAATCACACACACCCACACTTACGTACACATTAAGAAAACCCATTCTAGAAAGTCTTCCTTTTTTAGAAATCTTATTTTCTAGGAAAATCCACTAAACACTATCTGATCTGTCCCATCATTGAACTCCCTATATCCAATCTCTCCACCCAATTCGAGGACACATTCAATTTTCCCCAGCCAACATCCCAAAAAACAATCGCACATCCCTTCATCCTTGCTCCTCCCTCTTCTCCTTCCTTTCGTCCATCACCTCCCTCTTCAGTTTCCTTCTCCACGCCATCCACCAAGGCCACCCTTGGTGCACCATCACTGCTCCACCACACCTTCTAAAGGCCGCCATGGACTACTCCTTGGTGCCCTCTTTCTGTTAGCAATAGATAGTTTTCACATTGTTCTTCTAATTAAGTTCTAGTAGATTTACTTTTAGCAGTTCTAATACTTGTTGTATTTTCAACCAGTCAACTAGTTGTGAAATAATTCTATGATCTCTATTTTGAATAAAAGTTGATTTGCTTTGATATCTCATGGTTTATTTATAGTACTAGATCTTTGCTTTCAAAATTAAAACTCATAAAAAATTGAACAAAAAAGGAAAATCTAAAAGAAAATACTTATATGGTCAGACCAATCCGCATTAACTCACACAACTTTTTCAACTCACTTAATAGTATTAACATAATGGAAATCATGAAAACTAAGACACACATTTACATTTTATATCTCATTAACAATTGTGCTCATTATTCGCGAAAATAAGAGAATGGGTGAGATTTATATTTGTGAGTTGGAAATTGGATTATGTAGTTAGGTTAGAGTCTAGGTGATAAACACACATGAATTAATGGTAAAATGTTATTTATGATAGTTCCTGGGCTTAGCATTGCATATCATGTTATAAATACTGCATAACATCCATTGTATGGCATTTAGGATAGTTGCATATTATGTACACTAATTCTTCTATTTTACATGGCTAGGAGGTAGTGTGACACCTTTATGGTCTTTGGATGAAGAATCCAATCATACGGTTGAATCTAGAGTGACGATCGCAGTCCATCAACGCGAAAATCACCCCGATCGGAGCTCTATAGCACCCTCTACAAGATGTAGACGGATGGCCCAAATGGTGCCATGTGGCACCATCCAGGCTGCCCACCAGAGTCGATGCATTCCCAAGGTCACCATAAGATGAGATCTCAGCCGTTGGATCTCCATCCAACCGTTGAGGGGTGCCCCAACTGCCCATCCACACCAACTCTCCACTCGACAAATTGTGGTCATGGTGCATTGGTGAAGACATGCACTCACAAACTATGAACGCGAGTTTGAGCTGCGGTGTGCGAGGGAATTATGGCGAAGGGCGGGGGCGAGTTGAAGCTGCTGTGTGCGGGGGAATTCTCATGAAGGGCGGGCGCGATTTGATTGCGTCTATTGAATGTCATAGCAAAGGCATTGCCATGTGGCACCGCTTAATGGGCACTAATGCTGCACGCGACCGTCGACGCATCTCAAGAACAAGCGAGCCCACGCATGTGCAGGTGTGTGCTTGGTTGGCACCAGCCTTTAGCGACAGCCTGGCGAACATTTAGTGATGCTTACAGCCATCACTAATTGCTCGTAGGCACAAGGCCAGCTGCTTGTGTGAGCAGGCGTGAGCTGGCTACAGCAATACTTACAGTGACGTTCTGGAGGTCGCTATTGGTCTCATGCCAATTCTAGCCTCTTCTCATCCACTATATAAGGACCTACACCCAGTCCCTTCTAAGCCATCTCTACCTACTCTACTCCCACCTATTCCTAAGCTTTAGCAAGCCTACCAACGCTTTATTTGAGTTTATTCTCAAGCTCCCATGGCGCCTATTAGTGTAATGAAACTTTGCCCCACCAAATACTCCTCCATCTTCCCATCCCCATTCATAGGTCACCTTGGAGTCATCCTTCCACCTCCATTTCAGTAGTAGATCATCTCTGCCTTCCCACCTCCATTCCAGAGTCACGCAGAAGCTTTCCCCTACCCAACGTCCTCCCACTTCTCACCTCTGTCATCCTGCTTCCCAACTCCTTCATCTGAGCATCCGGCAAGCACCGTCGTCTCATCGAACAACCACTTGGGGAGATTTCTTCTCACCCCTTTTCTCTTTTTTATGCTTTGATAATTTATTGTAATTGACATTCATGCAATATATCACATTTGATTCCATCTCTCTCTTATGATTTCTTGTCATTTTATTTCAAAAACAAAAAAAATAACAAAACCAAAAAATACCAAAAAGAAACAAATCAAAGCGTGGTTTTCATACAAAGTAAACGTCGCCTCCCTATGTTCGGCCTGGGACTCCCTTGGAGTTTCAGTATAAATTGTATTTGATTGTGTTTTGTGACTACGATGATGGGTAACTCTTAACCCTGATTTCAAACACGTGAAACCCATGCGATCATTTTGCCATGGCAACGGAATTTACATTATTCTTTTCTGCACTTCTTTGCATTTACATAGCACTACTTCCACTCATCTTTGATCTATTATCTTGCAGGTACCCTAGTATGGAGATCCAAGTGTGGTAAACTAGAGTAAAGTGCGGGTAGAGTACTTTGCAAGTGTCCCCCACATTGCCCCTCCACTAGTTTCATTTTGTCACACTCATAACCACGATCTAATCTACTTAGGTGTTTGCATAAACCCTAGGATAGACTTTTCTTGTTTGCCACCTTCACCCATCTCACCCACATTTTATTAAAAAAAAAATGCTTTTTGTGGAACGAATCAATTTACACAATTTATACACCCACATTAGACGCACATAACCTAACTTGATTTTCATCTACTCAACCGGGATTCCTACCTGTGGACCCTGTACACTAATTCAACACATAAAAGAGCAGAAATCATATTAGGATAATCACCTTTTCTTGTGCCTTAATTGGTGATGCATTTGAGCCGATTGAATTGTTTAGGCCGCACCACCTAATCTAAAAGAGGTTCATTTTGTAGTTGCTCCATAGGATTCAATAACTAGGTCAAGCCAGGCACTCCATATTTTCCTTGATTCCTAAAGGAAAATACTTGAACATGTGCTTTTAAAAAAAAACTTGGTTTGCCTCACAAAACATTATTGAAAACACCTAATATTTGAATCCTAAAAGCTATTAAGCAAGATTCAAACCCTAAAACTCACCTCATCATTAGTAATCTTGCTTGAAAACCTCTTGGTTGTGCACATTCACACATTCTCAAACAAATCATTAAGGGCACAACCCATTAAGGGCCCATCACATTCCAAAAGCACTAATTTCCAAAGCCTAACTAAAATCGATTAGACATTGGCCTTAAGGATTCATTCACTCATCGGGATCAAAATTGAGATTATTCACGATTAACGTACTTATACTAGTCAATCTGATGTCTAGCTTGGTGAGTAGCGTCAAATGATTGTGGCTGGGGGGCACACTAGGAACCGGAGGTGCAAGCCAAAGGAAGAACCTTCTCCCCAGTCCCTCCATCTAACTAGTTGGATTTCTTGGACGTAAGTAGAGTAAATCGTCCATAATCTTAAGATGGATTCTGAGTTTGTAGACCTTTTGGCTACCCCACCTAAGGGTAGGCTTATATTTTTGTGCTGTAGGGCTCCTTCTCTTCCCTATCCTTCCAACTTCCTTCCAATGTATGATTAGAAGGTGGTGATTGAACCCTAGATTGGAAGGACCTTTAGACCATTCCTGTAGGCGGAGGTTGAGCTTTAGCCAAGCAGATCCCATGGTTGATCAACAACCACCTCCCTCATCCCTGAACCAGCAGGAGATAATTCATAGGCAGTTGAAAGAATTGCAGCAGATGTCGTAGTGGTTCCAAAGTATGAATGGTCAGGGTGCTTGGCCCTTGAAGGATTTTCATGATCCTTCAAACTATGGGGAACATCCTGACGACATGATTCCCGTCAGAGACATAGAAATCGAGCCCCAAGTCTTAAGTTTGATTAAGCATTTCCTTGGGCTTGGCTCGAAGGACCCATTCTAGCACTTGGAGGATCTGACCACTTTAGTTCTGACCACCAAAGCAAGGAATGTGAATGAAGAGCAAATGATCATGATGCTTTTCCCTAGTCTCCCAGTGATAAGGCCGCACATTGGTACCGAACCATAGGAAGGCCGATAGAAACTTCGGCTGCTCTTAAGTTGGCTTTCTTGCAGAAATTCTTCCCTATTAGAAGGACCAATGCCTTGCGATGGGCGATTACCACTTTCGCCCAGTGGTCGGTGGAACAGTTCATTGGTGCCTGGGAGCGATTCCATTTGAGGAAGTGTTACAATTAGATCCCAGATCCCTATAACACCCGAGACCAGCCCGCTCAAATAATCGCAAGACCTAGTCGTCCAATGAGGCATAACCAAAAGTTGGAAATAAATCACAACCACACTTGCAATGTAACTAAGCTGAAATAAATCGAATGACAGTACAAGAAACAAAGCAAAATAATCTATCAATATTACAGGCCATCACAACTACAACAGAGAAAAGTACAGCTGAAAGTACTGAAATAGTATTTCATAGAACAAAAATACTCACTACTACAACAGGGGGAAAGGAAAAATTTAAGAAATGGCATTGAGGCTGGGCTTGATTGGGCCCAGCTCCCTCTACAGCTGGTGGTGCTGGATTCTCAACTCCATGACCAGAATAAGGTTATAAAATTTTCGGAGTTAGCGAACGCTGAGTAGGGTGGTAATTTAGGCATTTACATGTAAGTAAGACAAGCAATTATTTTATGCAATTAAACAACTATCCATTTTCATTTAGTTCAACCAAGTGCTTCTAATTTATTATTCCTTTATTCACTTAGATCGTTTCTTGATCTGGTCTGTTCCTCGTGGGAACGATCTTGATTGCAGTATTTTCCATGATGTAAGAGGTACACGTGGTGCTCTCCTGGATGGGAGAGTCCCCCGTGGTAATAATACACCCAATCAACCATCGCGAGCTCATAGTCGTGACATAGCGGCGAGTACGCCACACGTGATAAGTGTGCGGGTAGTTATCCCACACTGGCGCGCGGTCAGTCATTTTTGCTAATGGGTACACCTAAAGGTACAACACAGAATAGCACAGGGCCTTGCCCTCTCAAAATAGCAATCTCGCCCCTCAAAATAGAATAGGGGTCCCACCCCTCCACAGTCCGCGTACTTTCGTCCGGCTATCACAGTTTGCCTAGTGGGCATAACAAGAGTTGGTGTAGGGTAGCTAGTCCTAACCCCAGGCCCCCTGGGGCAACTTGCTCCCACCCTACACTAAGTAGCCCACCTCGGTACCATGTACACGAGGGCCAAATAGAGTTGGTGTAGAGTTCTAAGCCTGACCTTGGGGCTCATCCCAATGAGCGCCTAGTACCCCTCTACAATAAGAGGACAGTGGCTCTCCTTGGTACCACATACACAAGGGCCAGCTCACTTCTTGTCTATAGGAGTCCTCCTCCTAATTCCTCGGGTTCATGTTGATCTTATTTCATTTCACAATCCAGTCCTTCTGATTTCTCTATTTACATTACCGGTTCCATTCCTAAAATAGGCAACTCGTGATTTTCTACTAACATAACATCATACTAAGTAACGAGTACATTTGCTAGCATTTAAAATTTTACAGGCATCTCAAGTAAATAGAATATCTTGAACCACCTATTTCTGCCTTAGGGTTCATTCTCATCCAAGGGTTCTACATGTTCCTCAACTATACAATATAGCTCAACCATCCATTTCTGCCCTGCGGTTCATTCTCAACTTAGGGTTCATTCAAGTTATTCGAATCGTGTAGTTCATTCATTTAAATCATAATATTAATGTAAACCACTCTACAGGCAAATACAGGAGGAATGGGGGCTCAGATCGCAGATCCCGTCACTACTGCGGCTCCCGCATACTCGACCGATAGGAGACCTATACAATTGACCAACCACATCAAACGAGTCCAAAACCATATAGAGGTGACACTAACTCGTAGAGAAACTCAAGCAAAAAACAACGATACTTTGTTTGCAGAAATCTGATTTTGTTTGGGCCTAAACTGGCCAAAAAGACTCATACTATCCAAAATCTGACATCTGGGTCTAATCCCAGATGTCAACACTTACCCTAGGATACTTTTAGCAACCTTCGACGTTCGAACCCCTCAGTGATCGTCTAAGGTGAGTTCCAGATGTCGAACTCTCCTTCTGGTCGTCCGGAGGTACGGTCAGACGTCTGGTGATGTGTCCAGACATCCAAAAGCACCTCAAAGGGTGCACCCCATGCCTTTTAAATGGCCTACCCCTTACATACGTATGCACAGACCTAAGAAAAGGCCAAACAAGATCCCTACAGTGAGGCCTGCATGGACGTAACTACACAAATGCACGTACCTTAGCACAGAGTGTGCTTTTTGACGTCCATCTTCAACTTCAGACATCCTTCTGCTACTCCAGAAGTCTGGGATGTGCTTTAGACATTTGATACAGAAAAATATACAGTATGCAGAACCACTACAAGCTTCTCTTCCATGCAAAACCCTCTGCGCTGCCCGCAGCAGCAACATCGGCAGCTTCGGGAGGCCGCGAGCCTACCTCGGCCAGCTTCTCCCCCTCGTGCACGACCTCCTCCAACGACCGTGACTCCCTTGCGAGCTCTTCCTCTCAAGCTCTCCTCTCCTTTTCCTCCACATCCCGTCTCTCTCTCTCAGCTTCCGCTCCTCTTACGGCATTGGAAGGAAGGGAGGAAGGACGGAGGGGAGGATAAAGGTGGTGGTGGCTGGTGGAGAGTGGCGTGGGTGAGGGGAAGAGGGGGTTTAAATAGATAGAGGGTTAGGGTTTGGTGTGAGGAGAGAGTAGAGAATACGCATGCTGTGCATGCACAAAAAAGGAAGAAGGTACGATTATCTACTTTTAGATGTCCAGCACTCTGTCCAGACATCTAACGGCTAATCCAGACATCTTAAATGACACAAAAAGGCAGCGGGTCATTTCAGGATAACAAACTTAGAGGAAGTTTCATCCATGAAACTTGAGCCAAGTAAGGTGCGGAATAGTGTAAAAGTGCATAACAAACATAAAGAGGATCAAAGTAGGTCTGAGAAGACATAGCCTCAAAAAGCTCCGGGTACTGTTCTCGCATTGCCGCCTGAGGCTCCCAAGTGGCCTCCTTGTATCGTTGGCTTCGCCATAAGACTTTCATCAGTGATACCTGCTTCCATCTCAGACTCTGGACGGCTCTGTCTAATATCTGGACTTGTCTCTCGGGATAGGTTAGGTCGTCTCCTACCTCGATGCTCTCATGGCTCAGAATGTGGCTGGGATCGGCAACATAATTCTTGAGGTTGGACACGTGGAACACATCGTGCACTCCAGAGAGAGGGATGTGTTCCATGCAAAACTTCATAAGGTCCCATAAATCTCGGTGCAAGCTTCCCTTTCACCCTAAAACACTGCAAGCCCTTTATGGGTGAAACACGGAGAAAGACATGATCCCCAACCTCGAACTGTACCTCCCTGCACTTCATATCAGCGTAGCTCCTCTGTCTTCTCTTGACAGTGCAGAGTCGCCAGTGAATCATCTTTATCACCTCCTGACTCTGCCGAATCGGCCTGGGGCCAACCTCCCACTTGTTCCCCACCTCGACCTAACTCAAGGGTGCAGTACACCTCCGTCCATATAGAAACTCGTAAGGTGCCATGCCAATGCTTGAATGATAGCTAATATTGTATGCAAACTCAGCCAGGGGAAAATGCTCCTCTCAGGAGCCTCTCCAGTCTAGTACACAAGCATGTAGGAAGTCCTCGAGTGTATGTATGGTGCGGTCTAACTGCTCATCGGTCTGGGGGTGGTATACGGTTCTAAACCTCAAACGGTTCCCTAATGCTTGCTGGAACTCTACCCAGAACTAGGAAGTGAAACGAGTATCCTTGTTGGATACGATATTGCGAGGGACTCCGTGCAGATGCACCACATCTCTGACATATCGTTCTGCTAGCAGTGCAGAACCAAAAGTGACTCGGATTGGTAGGAATTGTGCTGTCTTCATCAACCGATTTATTATCACCCAAACTGTGTTGTGTCCCTACTGGGTAACTAGTAGACCCACCACTAGGTCCATGGTAATGCTCTCCCACTTCCACTCTAGCACAGGAAGTGGCTGTAATGGCCCTGTAGGCCTCTGGTGCTCGGCCTTCACTTGTTGGCACACTAAGTACCACTGGACAAACTCACCAACATTCTGCTTCATACCCCTCCACCAAAAGTAGCGTCGCAAGTCATGGTACATCTTCGTATTTCCGAGGTGTATGGTGAACCAGGACCTGTGCGCCTCGATCTGGAGCACTCTTAACAACTCCTCATCTCTAGGAACACATAGGCATCCCTGATAAGAGGGTTTTCACTTTCGAATAATGTTATTACGATGAATTGTCGTTGTAGGATCAAAGTGGTGGAAAATCGCTTAATAAAATAATTAAAATTAAAATTAAACCACTCATAGGAGAGCAGGTCATGTCCATAGAGAGGTAATGACTTATTTAAACTCGCAATTAGGTCGAAATCAAGTTCGTTAAACTATTCGTCAGATCAAACAATGGCTATGAAGCTCTGAAAGTAAACCTTAAATTTATGGAGAAGTCAAGGGGTGTTAAATATTATGAAAGAAAATTATCCATGTGCAAGGGAAAGCCATGTACTATTCACTTGCATGCATACAAATATGTAATTCAAAATAAAATTCAATGCACATAGAAATGAATAATAAGGTTTAACAATTCTCTAGAAGCATGAGATGAAGGCATAAATTCATCATAATAAAATAATGATAAATCAAAATTCATTTTTGTGGTAATGGCATGAAATGTGAATACTAATTCCACCACAAATAGAGGATTCTACCTCTCTCCTCCTCACGCTTGGGAGAGAGGTTCATTCGAGGAACTCTTCTGGGAGTAGGTTGGCTCGAGTGAGGGCTCTGCAATGGTGGTGACGGCAAGTTGCAAGACAGTCGGAGTCGGCCAGATGGAGGAGGGAAGCGGCAACGGTGGAAGTTGCTGCAGCTGGCCACGCTTGCTGCAGGCATTAGGAGGAGCGGTACGTGGGTGCTGTGGGTGCTCCAAGTGCTCTGCAGGCCGCACAGGCGTGCGCGGGCTCTGATTGGCATGCGACTACAGGTGCTACAGAGGGTGATGCGCGGGCGCTGCAGCAGGAGCATGTGGAGGTGTAGGCGCTAGGCGAGAGCGCTGGAGGTGAAGGTGCATGGGCTTGTTGGCGAGAGGCGAGAGCGCTAGAGGTGAAGGCGCGCAGGTGTGTATTGTGGTGAAGGCATGCGGAGGTGAAGGCATGGGCATGCAGGCGCTAAGGTGAAGGCACGTGGCGGGGAGCTGGCTGCGTGGAGGTGAAGACGCTGCTGGAGGACGCGTGCTAGGCAAGGGTGCGCGGGAATGAAGGCTAGAGGTGCTGGCGGTGGCTGAGGTGGGTGCGCGGACACTTGTTGCACTAGAGGCATGCACGGTGGTGCGTTTGGCAGTAGCTGAAGTGTGGGAAGGAGAGGTTACAACTCTTTTTGCTGCAGCTGGTGTGGCGATGTTTTTGGGTTCTTTTTGGTTGAGTGGAGGAAAAACAAAGAATGGGGAAGAAGATGGAGGTGGATTCTGGTGATGGTTGATGATGGTGGTAACAAATCGTGCATCAGTAGATGCACTCACAGTAGGCATGCTTCAACGAGCTCGTGCATGGTGGTGGTCAAGTCCATCCTCTTGGTGCGGCGGTCTGTCACCCCCCCAGCCCACAGTATGACAGAGCTTGACCGTGGAGTCCCATGGTGGTGGAATGGGTGGTGGCCTCCCTTGAACAACAACCCTTCCTCCTCTTTTGTAGCAACAGCTACAAAGATTTGAAATTCAAAAGGCCACTGTGGAATCAATGCTGATGCGCAAGAGGAGGAGGCGGAGATGGAAGAGTTACTTGCAAAGGAGAAGAAGAAAAAAGAATAAAATAATTATGATTATTTATACATAACTCCTTAACTTATATGTTAATTAAAATAGTGTATGTAATGCACCTAATTATTTAACTAATTAAATGTATGCAACCCTAGGTTCATTCTAAATGCATGAATTATGAACTTAACCTAAAAATATGAATTAATTTATTTACATCCTAATGTATGCTACCGAAATGTTAAAATTAACTTAATGTCTAGACACTTGAATACTTAAATAGCCAACAAATATTGGCTAATCAAATACCCCCATGCCTAGTTTTTGCTAGTCCCTAGCAAATCCAAGCAAAACCTAGCACTCCAAGTAGACTAACCAACCCCAATGGTATTCCTTTAGAAACATGTTAAGTTTACACTTTAGACCTAAGGTTCCCAAGTAGTTGCTAAGTTACAGATTAGGTCAACTAAAGATGAGTTGCAGGCGCAAGTTTCCCTGATTTCTGACTCTACCCTAAGGTTTATTGATACCTGAGATTAAAGCATCCGTGCATGTGCATTGGTCTGAGTTATTTGAGGTTGGTATGACTGCCAACCTAGAAAGGAAAAGAATTATATATATATTTTTTGTTTGATTCCTATAAGTCTAACCTCAGATCAACTACCAACACGGTCTGTGTCAGATTCATTGTCCCCATCACCATACCTCGAAGGGTGCCTGGCTTTTGATGCTTCGAGATAACACCGCCCATAGGGACCCCAAGAACTCCAGGCAATTGAAACCTCGAGATATTATCGCCCATGAATTTCTTAAGCGAATTTAGGCCTGTCGCAATTGGCACTTCAAGATAGGGCCACCCATGGTACCTGAACTGCACAATGCGCTTACATGCCCCCAGTAGGATGGATATCCTAAGAGACAAGCCCCGAGAAGGTAATATGTAATAAACACCAGTTTGTCATCATTCTTATGCATTAAAACAAACCTAGCTCTTAGGATTTTACTCCGCAAACGGGTTTTTGGGCTGCAATTAGGCATAAATTAGGTTAGGCATGCATTGCATTTTTTATTTGCCTTTTTAATATGTTTTTGTGAGTGTTAGGGATGTACAGATATATAGATCCTTAAAACCCTAGCACTCAAGAAGGCAAATGGTGAAGGAGAAGCCCAGACTAGTTGGAACTCAGCTCGATCTAACTCACCATAGCTGGAACCTAGCTCACTTGAACTAGCGTTAGCTCGTCCCAGCTCCATTCAGCTAATCCCAGCTGAATGGTAGCTCAAGAGAGTTCATCTTAGCTCACCCGAGCTCAAGTCAGCACAGATCTAACTCAACTTAGCTGAGTCTAGCTCATCTCAGCTCCCACTAGCTCACAAGGAGCTCTAGCTAGCTCAGCTGACTTGACAGGAGTTCACCCCAACTCAGATCCAGCTACATCCAGCTCCACTAAACTCCAGCCAGCTGAAGAAGAACTCATCCCAGCTCAGGAAGCTCAAGTCCAGCTCCCGGAGACTTAGCTTAGCTCAGCTCAGTTGAGCTAAGCTACCTTCGCTACCTCAACCAGTTTGATTCTCCTCGGGAGCACTAGACCTAGCTCACCTCAGCTCCTTATGGTAGAAGCTAGCTTACTTTAGCTCGGCTTAGTAGCTAGCAAAGAACTAGCAAGCTAAGCCAGCTAGAATAGCTCCATGCCAGCCTCTTCAGCAGCAGGCAGCTCCAATTTCAGCTCCAGACTTCTCCTCCTCAGCTGCCCCCTCCAAACCCTAGCTCCAACACCTTCTCCTCTACTCCTCCATTAGCCAAGTTAGCTTAGCTTAGCTTATCTCAGCTATGCTCCAACTTCCTTGGCTTGTACCACCCCAAAAACCCACCTAGCAACTCCACCAAACTAGCTCCACCAAAGCTCCACATAAGCTAACCTACTTGGCACCAACCCAACCTACCCACCACCTCCAAAAGACACCTAAAAGTGGCGCCAAAACTACCCATAACCACCCCCTTAATGGCGCCACTTTTCCCTCCAAAATTCCCCCTCATCTCCACCACACAATTCCCCTTGAATCCATCTCCACCATCCACCTAACCCCCCTTCTAGAAGACCCCATGTTGGCGCCAAAATGGTGGTGTCTCTCCACCACCAAAAGACACCAACACCACCATAACCACCCCCTTTAACACCCCTTGGGTTGGCGCCAACTCACCTTAGCCATAGGATCACCAACCACCTCCATCCTTCCATCCTAGCCCTCCATTTCAAGTGGCACCTTAACCCCCCATCCTACCCTGTAAAAAGACCACTACCCACCACCGTTCAAGTCATCCATGGCTAGCAATTTCACTCTCATATTCCACCAAGAAGCCCACGTCCAGGAGAGAAGAAGAAGAAGAAGATTAAGGGGATATTCTATCCCCTCGTTGCCTTCCCCTCTTCCCTTCTCTCTTGGGTCACGCCAGCCAAAGGAGAAGCCAGGCAAGGAAGATCCTGGAGGAGATCTTGAAGGTGGTCACGCCACCTTGGAGGAGTTTTTGAGGGTGGTGCACGCCCACCCATTGGAGAGAGCATTAAAGGTGGTAGCTTCCACCTTGGAGGAGCTCTCAAGGAAGGAGAAGAAGGAGGCCCTCTTTTCAAGTTGAGGAGCAGCTAGGCTTGGAGCAAGATGATGCCCTTCTTCACCATTTTTGCAAGAGGATTTGTGTTTCTTTTCTTGCTTTTAGATTTGTTTAAGCGTTCCTCTACTTGTCATTGAAAAGAACACTCATTCTAGTTAGTTAAATTGCCTTCTTTTTGCCTTTTTACTGCAATTGTTACTTTTGGTTCTAGCACTTGTTTCACCTCTTCTTCCTAATTACTCTAGGCCTGCACTTGCCTAGAGTGAGCCTAGGAAGAAGATATTTCTATCTTTCAAATTTTAGTTAACTATTTGTAGGTGTTAGTACTTTTCGTTACAATTCGCATTTTGCCTCATGTTTTCAAAACAAAAAAATTACATATTGAAAAATAACTAAAAGAAAGTTGAGATCTATCTATAAGCAAGAGGATTAGTTTTGCAATTTTTGCCTCCTTGGACGACCCTAGATACTCCGCTATCTAGGATATAAATTTAAAAGCGAAAGCGGATTCACGGGTTACAACGACCTAATTAACAAACCGCATGAAATCGTTATCACTTTTTGGCACCGTTGCCGGGGAGGCACGACTTTGCATTAATTAATTTTTTCTTGCTTGAAGTGGATCTCATCCCTTCTCTTTCTTTCTTTTGTGTGTGCAGGAACTACAGTGGGAAGGCAGGAATTTGGAAGCGAGAGCTCAAAGATCCTTTTCTTCCCGCGAAAATTCAGGTCGGTTCCTCTTTCTGGTCACATAATTAATTAAAACTACCAAAAATATATTAAACTTGGCTTTCAGGATCCCAAACAACTTGATTAAGTGGACTGGTACCTTATAAAATCCATTGTTTGCTTGTATGCTTCTTTAGCACCACTCCATTGTAAGTATTGGTGTTCTATTTTTCTGGTCCAGATTTCTGTACGGACTTGAAAAATCGATTCCTAACATCGCAGGCCTCCTAAAATCATAAAATTTCATGGAGTGATTCCCAATTAAGTTTGGAACATTTGTTCCAATTTTCAGATCAATTGGATTTGTATTTAACTTTTAAAAATTCGTGGATTGCAGAGGGTTCACACCCTCTAATCTTCCTGTTTTGGTACTGTCCGCAAATTTTTAAATTTTTTATACTCATCCAATTTTTCTGAAACTTAGCTTATTGAAATCCTTGTGAAATTTTACATGTCATATAAAATCATAAAAATTTTCTGAGGTCAGTGGTAATACGAAAAAGTCCACAATACCCATGGGTATCATTTCTGGACTTTGACACCAGTACAATTAAAAATTCAAAAAAATTATCAAACAAATTCCTAAAATCGTACAAAAATTATTTCTGGAATCTTTGTCTGATTTTATTCAAAGTAGTGGTGTTGTTTGACTTGTTTGGACCACTACTTAATCCAGAAAGCCAAAAATCAATTCCCTAGTAGTAATTTTCTGTCTTTGGGATAATTGGCTTAGGGTTTCTTTCTTTCTCTTTAGAGACTCAATTAAAAGGAAATATACAATCACACATACAACTTGTCTTTCCTTTGATTGTGAACTTTCAAACTTGTTTGAAAACTTAAAGAAAAAAAACCCTAAAACTCATTTAATTAAATCAAATCCTAAAAGACAAAAATACAAAAAAATTGTGTAACTTGATTTACATTGGAGCCATTCTCCAATTCCTGCACACACACAAAAAGTCAAATAACAGGGCAACTACCCAATAAACACCCTCCACATTCCGTGTGCACTATAGCATCTTAGACCTAATTAAAATTTGTAGCAACTTGACCCCTAAGGCTTTGTCAACTTAGGCTTGCTATTTAGGTCTTAAGTTTTCTTTAGTTAGTACCAATTCTATCATCTGTATCTGGTGTTCAGGCTGAGGGGCCATGTCGAACGACCAGGCGCCGGTTTGTACAAGCACCTGGGGTTTTCCCTGGGAAACGTTTGGGCCCAAACCTCCCCTTAAGCAACTTGGCTAGATTTGTTGATAGAATGAGTATTCACTATTGACTACTTATTTCCTATATAGACCAAGTCTTAGGTTATTATTAGGGAGTCACATTTAAGTTAGGTCTAGTTTTGTTTGTTTGATTTGCACACTTTCTCTCATCTCTATCTCTTCTCCTCCCCTCCAATTCTTCCAAGTAGTGCATGCACGGGCGACGGTCCCAAAAACCACACCTCGAGGGACCATCTGATTTCGCCCCCCGTAGCAAGAAATCAATGTTTTCTTCCCCCTCGTCTTCTAAAAAAATGGAAAACCGAGGAAGCTGTCAAAAAAATTCTGCTTCCACTTCTAACCCATCAGCCGACCCACAAGCTGACTCCACCCTCCCTCACCTTCCTAACTTGGAGCAACCAGAAATACCGGCAGGGCCAGGTGGCCCTCCAATGATAACCCATAATACAAATTCCTTTGCATTAATAGTCGACCATTTGGCTCGACTACAACAAAATCAAGAAGATCTAGCTAGGACTGTCATGAACCTAGCTAATCAAGGACAAAATCCACCACCCCGCCAACAGCCTGTCGTTCCTCTTAAGGATTTCTATGATCCTTCCAATTATGAGGAAAGACCAGGGGTGGTCAAACCACAAGGGGATTTCGAAATCAAACCTGCCATTCTAAACCTTATCAAACATTTTCATGGTCTTCCAAGAGAGGACCCTTTTTGTCATCTCGAGGAATTAACTGTCCTCGCTCAAACCACTCGTTCCCGCATTGTGCAGGAAGACATGTGGTTAATGAGACTCTTTCCTCTCTCTCTTAAAGACAAAGCATCGCATTGGTTTAGAACAGTTGGGCGTCCTATTACCACCTGGCCCCAATTAAAAAGTGCTTTTCTTAAAAAAAATTTTCCGATCGGTTGAACAAATGCATTAAGAAGATCTATAATGACCTTTCAACAAAAAATTGGTGAACCCCTCCACGAAGCCTGGGAAAGATTTCAGGAACTTCTAAGAAGTTGTCCCCACCATGAAATTCCACAATGGCAGTTAGTGTAGATCTTCTATCACAGATTAGAAGATCAATTAAAATGATTTGTGGATGCCTCCTGTTGGGGCAATTTTCTTAATAAAGATGCCGAAAGTGCCTATCTTCTCTTTGAAGAAATGAGTGAAAAGTCATTTAATATGACTTCAATGGACACTTTTGGCAGATCACAAAACCACAGACACGGAGTCCATGAAATTGACTCCAAATCCCCCTCTGTTCCAGTCACACAAGATGATTTATATATGTTAGCTCAATGACTGGACCGATGGAAATTCACCAAAAGAAAATGGAAGAAAAGCTCACAAACAAACAAGCTCCACACGTCCACTCTCCACACACTAACCCTCCACACATTCTCTGAAAAGAAAATCTACACAATATTGATGCCACATTTGCTGGCTAGCAATTTTCGGCTGATTTCCCGCAAGATTTGACCAGGAATTTTCACCAAAATATTTTTGATTCCACCTCGGAAAATATTTATGCTCTCCAGGAGCAATTTAGAAACCCCTCCAACACTTCCAATCAAAATTGGAGGACTAACCCGAATCACTCCTAGAAAAACCCGAATCAGATTCCTTTTCCCAAACAAAACTATTCTAGGAATTATAGGCAACCTTTGTATCAACCTGGACCATCCCAGGATGATATTAATAATCAGGTCATGAAAACTCTACAAGGAATGTATACTCAAATGACAGAAGTAACCTGCATGATTACCAATTTACAACACCAAGTTAAGGTTACTCCTGATCATCGACCTGTTGGGAATTTACCATCATAACCCATGCCCAACCCAAACAATCAAAGGAATCAATTCCAAGGTGGATATCCTAGTCAACCTATTCAGCCAGCACATCAGCATCCGCTGGGTTTCAATAACAGCCAGGCACCCCATCCTCACCCTAGAAACAACCAGACTGCAAATGTAGTTACCTTGAGGAATGGGAAAACCACTCACAATACCCTACCTGTTAAAGAAACCTGCTCTAATGACACACAGATTAACTCTTCTCCTCCTATTGTTCAGGAACCAATTCATGCAAAACAGGGCAACCCTACCCCATTTTCACAAGCCCTCCACTCTTCAAAAAAGAAAAAGACAAAATCCGAGCCCACTGAGAAGGAACTAATGGATTTATTTGGGCAAGTAGAAATTAATATCCCTATCCTAGATGCCATTAAGTATATCCCTGCCTATGCAAAATTTTTACAAGATTTATGTACTCCAAAAAGGCAACCCAAAAAATTTAGGAAAGGTAATTCTTCCAGAGACAGTAAGCTCAGTTGTGCAGAGCCGACTGCCTCTTAAGAGAAAAGATCCCGGCACCCCCCTAATCCAAGTTATCATTAATGATACCTCATTTGATCGCGCTCTGTTGGATCTTGGTGACTCAATTAATCTTATCCCCACAGTTATTTTTGAGGAATTTAAGATCGGTGAATTGAAGCCTGTTGAGGTTACTCTCCAATTAGCCGACTGATCTACGATTAAACCAAGGGGAATTGTTGAAGATGTTCTTGTTCGGGTCAAAAATTGTCTATTCGCAGTAGACTTTTTAGTCTTGGACATAGAGGTACCTGAAGCACTTAAGTTTGCCCCCATTATTCTTGGAAGACCATTCTTAGCCACCACCCACGCCAATATTGATTGTGATTCCGGAAAGATGAAGATCATGTGTGGTGGTGAATCTGTAACCCTAGACATTTTTCAAGCCTCTAGGCGATTCCAAGAACCAGACTTCTTTGATGATTCGAATTCAGAAATAGAAAACATTGTAGAGGAAACATTGCAGATTTCCCAATTAGGTTCCTGTTTTGCTGTAAATACGGTTCCTGAACAATCCACTTTTTCTCACCCTTCCACCTCAACCACATGACTAGCTAACATTCCAGCTGACCCTTTCACTCTCACCTCGCCTCTAACCCACAAAGCAGAAACTCTTTTGCAACTAGACCTACTATTGGAATTAAAACCTTTGCCCGATTCCCTTAAATATGTCTTCCTGGGTCCAAATCAGATCCTGCCGCTGATTATAAATTCTGGACTCACCGGGGCACAAGAGCACAAACTTCTCCAGGTTTTGAGTAAATATCGAAAAGCTATTGGCTGAACCCTTTTTGATCTTAAAGGCATTCATCCATCCTATTGTACGCATCGTATATATTTAGAGGACGATTCTCGCCCCTCCCGCCAACCACAAAGGCGCTTGAATCCTAGTATGCAGGAGGTGGTAAAAAAGGAGATTATTAAGTAGCTGGATGCTGATATCATCTACCCCATTTCTGATAGCTCTTGGGTTAGTCCAACTCAGGTTGTCCCAAAAAAGGCTGGACTAACAGTTGTCACCAATGAAAATGGGGAAAATATAGCCACTCGAATCGCTTCTTCTTGGCGCGGTGTATAGATTACCAAAAATTAAACACCGCCACCAAGAAGGATCATTTCCCTCTCCCTTTTATTGATCAAATCTTGGAGCGGTTAGCCGGACGGGAATTTTACTATTTTTTGGACGGTTATTCTGGCTATAATCAAGTAGCGGTTCATCCTGAGGACCAGGACAAAACAACTTTCACCTGCCCCTTCGGAACCTTTGCTTTCCGAAGAATGCCCTTCGGTCTTTGCAACGCACCTACGACTTTTCAAAGGTGCATGCTTGCAATTTTTTCAGACCTGGTAGGTGAATGTTTAGAAGTCCTTATGGATGACTTCTCTATTTTTGGAGATTCTTTTGATCATTGCCTCAAAAATCTTGAAAGAACTCTCCAAAAGTGCATAGAAGTTAATCTGGTCCTCAGCTGGGAAGAAAGTCATTTCACGGTCCAAGAAGGTATTGGCTTGGGCCATGTTATTTCAAAACAAGGAATCGCGGTAGATAAAGCAAAAATAGATGCTATATCTAAGCTCCCACCACCCACTACTGTCAAACAGATCAGATCCTTTTTGTGTCATGTGGGTTTCTACCGTCGATTCATACAAAACTTTTCCCAAATCTCCAAGCCTTTAAGTCAGCTTCTCACCAAAGACCAGCCATTTGATTTTAATAATACGTGCCTGGAGAGTTTTTTGAGGTTGAAGAAAGAGGTTACTGAGGCACCAATATTGCAGGGACCTGATTGGAATAGTCCCTTTGAATTAATGACAGATGCCTCAGATTTTGCTGTAGGGGCCATTCTAGGGCAAAGAATTGGCAAGAAGACCGTTGTGATCTATTATGCTAGCAAAACCCTTGATGATGCACAATAGAATTACACGGCTACTGAAAAGGAACTTCTTGCCATTGTATTTGCCTTAGAAAAATTTAGATCTTATCTATTGGGTTCACATGTCACTGTTTATACAGACCACTCAAAAATTAAATATTTGCTGACAAAGAAAGAAGCGAAACCCCGCCTTATCCGTTGGATCCTGCTGCTCCAGGAATTTGACTTGGAAATCAAGGATAAGGCGGGATTGAACAATGTAGTGGCCGACCATCTCTCTCGTCTTATGACGAACGACATAATGACCCCGCTATATCAGTTCCCCGATGAAAGTATTTTAGCTGCTACAACCCTCCCTTGGTTTGCGCCCATCACAAACTACTTAGCAACAGAACAAATCCCCGCTGATTGGCCAAAAACAAAATGGGATAAGTTCTTTGCTGATATTAAATATTATTTTTGGGAGGAGCCCGACCTTTTCCGCATTTGTGCCGATCAGGTCATTCGACGATGTGTCCCCGATTCTAAAATCCATGATATCTTAACACATTGTCACTCAATGGCCTGTGGTGGACATTTTTCGGGCAAGAAAACTGCAGCTAAAATCCTTAATGCGGGATTTTATTGGTCCAGCTTGCACGAAGATGCTCATAACTTCGTTCGATCCTGTGTGCGTTGCCAGAGCATCGGCAACATGACTCGAAAGGATAAGGTGCCCCTTAATCCAATTTTAGAGGTTGAAATTTTTGATGTTTGGGGCATCGACTTAATGGGACCATTCATCAATTCTGGTGGGTATTTGTATATATTAGTCGCAGTCGACTATGTTTCTAAATGGATAGAAGCAATACCCACCCGCACTAGTGATCACCATGTGGTTGTCGAATTTCTTAAGAAAAATATTTTCTCTAGATTTGGCATACCAAAAGCCATTATTAGTGACGGAGGCTCACATTTCACCCACTCACAATTCCTTCACCTCCTTTCAAATATGGGGTTAATCATAAAATTTCTACACCATATCACCCCCAAACTAATGGCCAGGCTGAAGTTTCTAACTGGGAAATTAAAAATATTTTACAAAAGGCGGTTAGGCCCGACCGTAAAGATTGGTCCACCAAATTAGACGACGCTTTATGCACCTACCGTACTGCTTTTAAAACTCCATTTGGCATGTCTCCCTTCTGTCTAATTTTTGGGAAGGCATGCCATCTCCCAGTAGAATTAGAACATAGGGCTTTTTGGGCAATAAAATAACTTAATATGGATTTATCTGATGCCGGTAACCATAGAAAATTGCAATTAACTGAATTGGAAGAATTACATAATTTTTCCTATGAAAATGCGAGGATTTATAAAGATTGAACAAAGAAATTTCACGATAAATATATTGTTCGGAAACACTTTGACGTTAATCAACGTGTTTGGCTTTTCGATGCGAGATTACGTCTTTTTCCTGGCAAATTAAAATCTAAATGGACCGGCCCCTTTGTTGTCCATAAAACAAATCCATACGGCGCTATTGACCTTTTTGATCCAAAAACTAATTCGACATTTCAAGTCAATGGCCAGCATTTAAAGCCCTATTTTGACCATACGCCTAAAATTCCATCTGAATCTTTTAATTTTACTGAGCCAGCCACCCTTGATCACTAATGCACATCACGCCCGGCTGAATGGCATAAAAGATAGCACTGGATGGGAGGTAACCCATCATTCTTTCTTGCTTTCCTTTTCTTTTTTTCTTATTCCAGGTTTTGTTCATCTAAACTCAACCGTTCTTCACTAAGGTGATCCCTTTTCCCTCTTAATGCATGAGGACATGGCATATCATAAGCATGGGGGGGCATTTTTAAATTTTTACGATCGATTTAGGATGTTCAAAACCTAAAAACATACAATTTTCTTTATTTCCTGCTTGCATACCCAAAATATATATATATATAATAAAAAAATAAAAATGTTCAAAACTTTTTGAGGAAAAATTTTGAAATCGAGACTAAGGTCGAAAAAATTCACTTTTGGTACAATGGGATTTAATCTTTAACAAACTAGGGATAGGGATATGGATCTGATCATTAGAATTCCACGGTCTACTTTAGACTCGATCAAATATCCTTCTCTAAAATTCCACCTGAACTCATGATAGTTCAGGTGACATGATCCTATTTTGTAATACGGAAAGTATTTGACTTAGTTTCTGATTCAAAAACTTGCGTATCCTGAGAAACTTCCTGTGTCTATTTTCACACACAAGCCAACACTTAAAAATAATTAAAAATTTTGAAAAACTCCCTTGTTTGGATTTAGTAAAAGTCTGAAGCAGATCATTGGTTTGAGTTCCCACCGCCGAGAAGGAGGAAAATACCTCCTTTGAGGATGCGATGTCAACATGTTATCGCCTCGACGCTGCTCCATATCTGTGTTCCATATCTTTAGATGGAGCATTAAAGCGCATTTTAGCAGCTCAAGTGTCTTGGACGGTGCTCTACCTATAGCGTCGGAGCAAGAGCTTGAGTTTGCTTGGAGAGCCCCTTTTCACCGCATCGTGTTTTGGGGTTGTGAGCTCCTGGGTGGAGTCATGGATAGTGCTATCCAAAAGTATTGGCGCCAGAGCCCCCTTGAGGAATGGTAACGGGAATGATGATCCCGACACATCTGTTGTAAGACTAAGCTAAAAATAAGCATGGAAAAA
Organism: Thalassia testudinum; assembly: GCA_037157565.1. NCBI lineage: Eukaryota > Viridiplantae > Streptophyta > Magnoliopsida > Alismatales > Hydrocharitaceae > Thalassia > Thalassia testudinum. The sequence continues at coordinate 103,351,927 of JAZHRO010000055.1, read as the reverse complement.
AAAAATAATAATAATAATAACACGTCCTTATAAATGTTGGCTTTTCACAAGCACAGACATAAGGTCTTAAAGGATTTTGCAAGTTGCGAATCAAATTCAAGAGCCAGAAAAATCCTAAAAACAAACATTTCAAGTCATCTGAATTAACAAGGGGTTAATTTGTGAATTTTCTGGAGGATATATTGATCCCATTCTGTCTAATGATTGAATCCAAAAACACATCCTGATGTTTATCTTTAACAAATCCCATACCTCTTGTGTTTTAATCTACCAAGGTCCCTTAATCTCTTTTTCTCCTCAAAAGTAAAAAAAATTTAGATTTCCCAAAAATTTCGTTTTCCAAAAAATTTAAAGTTTTGCTAAGAGACTAGCAAAAGATAAGCATGGGGGTGTGATAAATGCCAGTTTATCATCATTCTTATGCATTAAAACAAACCTAGCTCTTGGGATTTTACTCCGCAAACGTGTTTTTCGGCTGCATTTAGGCATAAATTAGGTTAGGCATGCATTGCATTTTTTATTTGTCTTTTTAATATCTTTTTGTGAGTGTTAGGGATGTACAGATATACAGATCCTTAAAACCCTAGCACTCAAGAAGGCAAATGGTGAAGGAGAAGCCCAGACTAGTTGGAACTTAGCTCGATCCAGCTCACCACAGTTGGAACCTAGCTCACTTGAACTAGGGTTAGCTCGTCCCAGCTCCATTCAGCTAATCCCAGCTGAATGGTAGCTCAAGAGTGTTCATCTTAGCACACCCAAGCTCAAGTCAGCTCAGATCCAGCTCAACTTAGCTGACTCCAGCTCATCTCAGCTCCCACTAGTTCACAAGGAGCTCTAGCTAGCTTAGCTGAGTTGACAGGAGTTCACCCTATCTCAGATCCAGCTACATCCAACTCCACTCAACTCCAGCCAGCTAAAGAAGAACTCATCCCAGCTCAGGAAGCTCAAGTCCAGCTCCCGGGGACTTAGCTTAGCTCAGCTCAGTTGAGCTAAGCTACCTTAGCTACCTCAACCAGCTTGATTCTCCCTGGGAGCACCAGACCTAGCTCACCTCAGCTCCTTATGGTAGAAGCTAGCTTACTTTAGCTCGGCTTAGTAGCTAGCAAAGAACTAGCAAGCTAAGCCAGCTAGAATAGCTCCATGCCAGCCTCTTCAGCAGCAGCCAGCTACAATTTCAGCTCAAGACTTCTCCTCTACTCCTCCATTAGCTAAGCTAGCTTAGCTTAGCTTAGCTTAACTATGCTCCAACTTCCTTGGCTTGTACCACCCCAAAATCCCACCTAACAGCTCCACCCAACTAGCTCCACCTAAGCTCCACATAAGCTAACCTACTTGGCACCAACCCAACCTACCCACCACCTCCAAAAGACACCTAAAAGTGGCACCAAAAACTACCCATAACCACCCCCTTAATGGCGCCACTTTTCCCTCCAAAATTCCCCCTCATCTCCACCACACAATTCCCCTTGAATCCATCTCCACCATCAACCTAACCCCCCTTCTAGAAGACCCCATGTTGGCGCCGAAATGGTGGTGTCTCTCCACCACCAAAAGACACCAACACCACCATATCCACCCCCTTTAACACCCCTTGGGTTGGCGCCAACTCACCTTAGCCATAGGATCACCAACCACCTCCATCCTTCCATCCTAGCCCTCCATTTCAAGGGGCACCATAACCTGCCATCCTACCCTATAAAAAGACCACTACCCATCACCGTTCAAGTCATCCTTGGCTAGCAATTTCACTCTCATATTCCACAAAGAATCCCACGTCCAAGAGAGAAGAAGAAGAAGAAGATTAAGGGGATATTCTGTCCCCTTGGTGCCTTCCCCTCTTCCCTTCTCTCTTGGGTCACGCCAGCCAAAGGAGAAGCCAGGCAAGGAAGATCTTGGAGGAGATCTTGAAGGTGGTCATGCCACCTTGGAGGAGTTTTTGAGGGTGGTGCATGCCCACCCCTTGGAGAGAGCATTAAAGGTGGTAGCTTCCACCTTGGAGGAGCTCTCAAGGATGGAGAAGAAGGAGGCCCTCTTTTCAAGCCGAGGAGCAGCTATGCTTGGAGCAAGAAGAAGCCCTTCTTCACCATTTTTGCAAGAGGATTTGTGTTTCTTTTCTTGCTTTTAGATTTGTTTAAGCGTTCCTCTACTTTTCATTGAAAAGAACACTCCTTCTAGTCAATTAAATTGCCTTCTTTTTGCCTTTTTACTGCAATTGTTACCTTTGGTTCTAGCACTTGTTTCACCTCTTCTTCCTAATTACTCTAGGCCTCCGCTTGCCTAGAGTGAGCTTAGGAAGAAGATATTTCTATCTTTTAAATTTTAGTTAAGTATTTGCAGGTGTTAGTATTTTTCATTACAATTAGCATTTTGCCTCATCTTTTCAGAACAAAAAACTTACATATTGAAAAATATAAAAAAGAAAGTTGAGATCTATCATAAGCAAGAGGATTAGTTTTGCAATTTTTGCCTCCTTGGACGACCCTAGATACTCTCCTATCTAGGATATAAATTTAAAAGCGAAAGCGGATTCACGCGTTATAACGACCTATTTAACAAACCACAAGAAATCGCTATCAATATGCTATCATCACATCCTCAAGGTGAGTATATACTCCACCTCTCCTGCGACAGAACTCTTCTAGTCAAATTGTGTTTTCAAGCCTCTTCTAAGTCAAAACTAAGAGAACTAAATTTCTTTTAAGAAAGGAACTAAGGTGATCACTTACTTATACAAGACCAAGTGTGTGAAATTTGGATGCTTGGGTTACAAGGACACGTAAACCAATTGGTAGAACAAGACTCCAGGTACTACACCACCTTTTAACTCAATCCCTACCTTTCCTTCCTCGACCTCTTAAGGAATGGTCTGCAACTTAACTCCTACTTAAGTTTTTAAGTCAACAAAGGACCCCAAAGGTCTAAAGCTAGTAGCTCACTTAGCTTCTAAAGTTTGACCCTAGAATCAACCTGGTCTAACCTAAAGTCCTGATCTTATGCCTAGGAATGCAAGTCCAGCCAGTTAAGCTCAATAATACAAAATGTTGTCTTTTTCTTTTTCAATGCAAATGTATGCAATGCAGAATGCTTTGACTAAATGCATGAATGCACTATGTATAAATGCTATGTATATCCCCAAGTACACCCCCCCATGCCTAAAATATGTAATGTCCCCATTACATAGAAGGATATTACCTAGGTCAGAGATGGGCTGCTGTTAATTTGCTAGCAGCCGAGTAGCCAAAGAACCCGCAAATCAGGTTCAAGGATTGCAGAAAACAAGTAATGCTGGCCTAGAAAACAAGTAACCTAGGATGTTGGTGAGCCGATGGTGAATCCCAATAGCAAATGCTCACCCAACTAAGATGAGAATGAAATCTTCCCTGGTTACCAAAGGGGGTTCTAAAGAATAAATTGGAATAGCAACCTTTAAAGGGGTAGGGGAACGATGACATGGAAGGTGCAAAGATAAACCCCCAGGGTAATGGACTGACTAAAGAAATCATCAATCCATACCTGATACTCCATTATAGGAAATATTATTCTATTAAACCCCCCGGTCAGAACAAAAGTGAGCACATCTCTAAGCTAAGGATTGTCTACAGTGTCCAAGTTTCGAGGTTGTGGGACGGCCATAAGATCTAGGTTGGGTTTAATCAGCTCGGTGTCCATCCCTAACAATCTTTCAAAATCCTTGATTGCATCCCTAGCATTCCTTACACTATCACAGGTATCTTCCCGCACTTCATCAAGAGTCAAAATTTCACCTTCAGACATAAGCGAATCAGAGGGTGACTTCGAATCAAATGAAGGCTAGTTGGAAGCAACAGATCTAGGGATTATCCTATCAATGTCATTCTTGGGTTCTTGTTCTTTACTCAAATATTCCCTGGAGTGTATATGTGAATCCACATAAATCTTAGAAGTTGCTTCCAAATTTTCCAACATTTCATCATGAGGAGAAATATCATCGATGGGTGTGCTAAGGAAACCTAATTTGGTCAAATTTGTGACATCCTCAAGGGATAACTCTTCAAATAAGACATAATCGCCCTTAGTGTCACTCATAATCTTGAATGTAGGTACCTCATATAATTTATCCTTCTCATCATCATACGATTCATTATATACCCAACGTCTAGAATCATCTAAAATCTCAGCAGATCCCCTAGGGTACTCTATCTAAGGTAAACGGTTTACACTGGTAACATCAGACTCTCAGATAGGTCAATTTCTTTAGGGTTAGGCTCCCTAAGAGTGGGCTTGAGTTCCATCTCGTGATCAGAAGGGAGGGCAGGATTAACAACTTGACTACATCCCACTTCATCAAATGTCATGAAAATGCTATCATCTGGGTTGAGGTCTTCCGATGGTACCATCATTCCCTTCTTTTGACCCCAATATAATTTAGGTGGATACTTAACCTTATCATAATCTTCCACGAGTTGCCACCTTTCTTCATCCAATGCATAGCTACTTTCATATGTATCTTCCTCCCACTTAAGGCATGGATCTCTCAAGGAAGTGTCACCTAACGGGGAGGTTTCAAAATCGATCCTTGAAAAGTAGCTATTCTCCTTTACATAATCCCCAAAATTTCCCTCCAACTTAAAGTGTAGCTCTTCCACAAGAGATTCATCTAGCGTAGAGGGGTGTACGTCATCCTCAATGGGGTAGATTGGGTGGCTAATTTCATCTCTTTCTTGTTGGCCTGCTCTTGAAGATTCTCCTAACAACTAAACCATTTCGTCTTGCATTTTCTGTATTTCCATCTTGAAGGAGAGGTCATTTCTATCAGGCGAGAAGTCAGGCTCAGGCTTATAGTACCCAGGAGTGTCTGTCCAACCATTATAATTATTCAACGAGGGTGGGTTGGGTATTTTTATGGTTTGTGGGATATTGGGCAAAGCAAATCCTACTTGTAGGTTCTGCTTACTGATTTGGGGCTTAACCCAACCAATACTCCTATAATAGGAGTAAAATGGATCCCAATGATTGTCATTATGTCCATCAATGGATAGACCATCTCGGCGTATGGGATCGAAGAGTGCAGAGTGGGGGTAAGGGTGTGGGCAAGATGTGAAAGGATGAAAATCAATGTGGTCTATTCTAACTCACACCTCAATCAGAATTCTCCAAGAAAAGCACAATTCAAAAAGGACTTTTTAGGTCTTTCCCAATTTAGGCTTTTGATTTTATGTTATATTGTAGGTGACAATACAATTTGTTCAATCAATTTACGCGCTTATTGTCGACCTATGAATCACCTAAGAAGACCTAACGGGGACTTATGTGATCCTCCCTAAAGCCCAAAAAGTTTAGTTACCACCAAACACGGCAAAGAAGGATGCAAGTAGGGTTAAACCCTTCCTTTGAAGCGTTGCATTCACAGTGCCTCTTAACTTCCCTCAATCCACAAGGTTTCGAGGCAACCTCACCTCAGAACTAAAGATTGGGTCACTTTAGACCACATTAATAGGAGGCTCTAGTCCTAGCGGTTCCAAACCTAAGGAGTGTGTAAAAGCCTATCGTGGTGCAAGAGATATAATTGTGCATACATTGCAAAAGATTTTGAATTTTGAATCGCATGCTAAGTTTGAAAATCAAATCCTTGGTTTTTAAATGTCCCTCCTTTAATTATTCCTTTTTCCAGGAAATATGTGACCACTTGTTAGATCTAATCAATACAGATTAAGTGGTCTTGAAATTAATCCAAATGCATTTTCATGACAGGTAGAAATGCAAAGTTAGAAGTGCATACCTGATTCCGGCATTCTTCATGCAATATGCAAGATAGGAAATTAGATCTAGATGCGGCTCATTCAATCCTAAATGATATGACCTAGGGCCAGGCAGCTTCTAGCAGGTAGCTCATGTCTTTATTTTTTTCTTTATGCACAATCAAGAAAAATAAAATCAATTCACAAAAGAAAACCTATATCAAAAGAAAAAGGGAATAGGCTCCCAAAAGTTACCCAACACGGGCCTAAAATAAAATAGGGGAAGAAACCCCTCAACTGTACCCCAGAATAAGGGCTTTCCAAATGAATGAACTAAAATAAAGAGAAGAAAGAAAAATAAAATCTATATACAGCTAAATGGATGAAGATGTGGTCCTCCGGATATCTCCATCAGCGGTGGAAACAAGGTCCACCAAGGCGTTGCTGAGGCAGGTGTGATGGTCCTCCCAGTGTTGCAACTCCACCGATGATGTCAAGGATAGCCTGATCTTCGAGGTTGGTGCTACAAGTGTCTCCAAATATGTGTACCTCACACCAAACAGAAAATCAAATTTAAATATGCCTCAAATAAAATGTGAACAAATAATTAAATAAATGCGAGTCTAATAGGCCCGTTGCCTCCCCGGCAACGGTGCCATTTGATAAGACGGTTTTTGCTTTCGAATAATGTTACTAAGATGATTTGTCATTGTAGGATCGAAGTGGTGGAAAATTGCTTAACAAAATAACTAAAATTAAAATTAAACCACATAGAGGAGAGCAAGTCATGTCCACTGGGAGGCAATGACTTATTTAAACTCACATTTAGGTCGAAATGAAGTTCGTTGAACTATTCGTCAGATCAAACAATGCCTATGTAGCTCTGAAAGTAAACCTTAAATTTTTGGAGAAGTCAAGGGGTGTTAATGTAAATTTTATGTAAGAAGATTATCCATGTCCAAGGGTATGCCATGTACTATTCACTTGCATGCATACTAACATGTAATTCAAAATAAAATTCAATGCACCTAGAGATGAAAATAAGGTTTAACATTTCTCTAGAAGCATGAGCATGAAGGAATAAATTCACCATAATAAAATAATGATAAATCAAAATTCATTTTTTTGGTAATGGCATGAAATGTAAATACTAATTCCACCACAAACAGAGGATTCTACCTCTCTCCTCCTTGCACATGGGAGAAAGGTTCGTTTGAGAAACTCTTTTGGGAGTAGGTTGGCCGGAGCGAGGGCTCCGCAGCGGTGGTGGCAGCAGGTTGGGAGACGGCCGGAGTCAGCCAGATGGAGGAGAGAAGGGACAGTAGTGGAAGTTGGTGTTGCTAGCCACGCTTGCTGCAGGCGTGAGGAGGAGTGGCACACGGGCGCTGCGAGCGTTGCAGGTGCTTTGCAGGCTACACAGGGGTGCACAGGGTCTGATGGGTGCGCGACTGCAAGTGCTGCAGCGGGTGACGCGCGGGCACTACAGTGGCAGCGTGTGGAGGTATAGGTGCTAGGCGAGGGCTCTAGAGGTGAAGGTGCGCGGGCTTGGAAGCACGAGGCGAGAGCACTGGAGGTGAAGGCTTGCGGGCGTGCAAGCTGGAGGTGAAGTCATGTGGAGGTGAAGGTGCGGGTGTGCTAGCACTGAGGTGAAGGTGCGTGGTGGGGTGCTGGCTGCCTGGAGGTGAAGGCACTGTTGGGGGACGCACGCTAGGCGAGGGTGCATGGGCAAGTAGGGTGGAGATGCATGCGGTCGTAGAGGTGGGTGCACACACACTTGCTACGCTAGAGGCACATGCGGTGGCGCACTTGGCAGTAGCTGAGGCGCGGGAAGGACAGGTTGTAGCTCTTTGTGCTGCAGCTCGTGTGGCGAGGTTTTTGGGTTCTTTTGGGTGGAGTGGAGGAAAACCAGAGAATGGGGAAGAAGATTGAGGTGGGTGCTGGTGATGGTTGATGACAGTGGCAACAAGTCATGCATCAGTAGATGCACTCACAGTAGGTGAGCTTCAAGGAGCTCATGCACAGCGGTGGTCAAGTCCATCCTCTTGGCACAACGGTCTATCACCCCGCCGGCTCACAGTATGACGGAGCTTGCTGTGGAGGCCCACGGTGGTGGAATGTTGCACGGTGGTGGAATGGGAGGTGGCCTCCCTTGAACGGCAACCCTTCCTCCTCTTTTGTAGCCAATGCTACAAAGGTTTGAAATTCAGAAGGCCATTGTCGAATCATTGCTGATGCGTAGGAGGAGGAGGCCGAGACGGAGGATTTACCTGTAAAGGAGAAGAAGAAAAAATAATAAAATAATTAGGATTATTTATACATAACTCCTTAACTTCTATGTTAATTAAAATAGTGTATGTAATACACCAAATTAATTAACTAATTAAATCTATGCAACCCTAGGTTAATTCTGAACGAATGAATTATGGACTTAAGCTAAAAATATGAATTAATTTATTTACAACCTAATGTATGCTGTCTAAATGTTAAAATTAACTTAATGTCTAAACACTTAAATACCTAAATAGCCCATAAATATGGGCCAATCAGTCCCCTCATGCGCAGTACATCATCTGAGAAGGAAAAGTATCCTGGGTCCCCTATCAACACCCTGTCTCGCAGTATCTGTAAGTACGGATTGGCCATCTATCTTGCAATGATGCGGTCTATCAGCTCTGGTCGTGCCTGTCGCATAACTATCACTACCCCGCAGTACCCCTGTGACTCCCAGGGTCGTTAGCTGCCCACCTCCTCCATGAGTCTCCAACTCTGTGCCTACAAGCTGGCCAAATGGGCGGGTGCCTTCCGGCTCAAGGCATCGGCCACCACATTGGTCTTCCTTGGGTGGTAGGATATACTGCAGTCATAGTCCTTCAGGAGCTCTAACCAACTCCTCTGTCTTAGGCTGAGCTACTTCTGGTCAAATAGATACCTGAGGCTCTTCTGATCAGTGAAGATCTTGAATGTCTCACCATACAGGTAGTACCTCCATGTCTTCAGCGCGAAGACAACTACTGGCAGCTCTAAGTCATGGGTGGGGTAATTATGCTCATGGGGCTTCAATTGGCACAAAGCATAAGTGATAATGTGACCCCTCTACTTGAGCACACCACCCAACCCCTGCAATGATGCGCCAGTGTAAACCACGAACCTGCCACTACAGTCAAGAATGATAAGCCCAAGAGCTGAAGTCGGCCTCTCCTTCAACTCCTGAAAACACGCCTCACACTTGTCGGTCCAGGAAAAGGGCATGTCCTTCCGGGTCAGTTGAGTCATAGGATGCGCGATCTGAGAGAACCCTTTGATAAACCACCGATAGTAGCCTGCGAGCCCCAGAAAACTTCGTACCTCTGTCATTCTGTGTGGTCTCTCCCACCAGAGCACGACCTCAACCTTGGTTGGATCCACCGCCAATCCATCTCCCGATATCTCATGGCCCAAGAAAGTCACTTGTATCAGCCAAAACTCACGCTTGCTGTACTTGGCATACAGCGTACATCATCTCAAAGTATCTAGGACCATACATAAACGTTGTTCATGCTGCGTCGGATCCCGTGAGTAGACTAAGACGTCGTCGATGAACACCACCACAAATTGGTCTAAATATGGCCTGAAAGCATGGTTCATCATGCTCATGAAAGTGGCAGAGGCATTGGTCAACGCAAACGGCATGACCAAGAACTCGTAGTGCCCGTACTGTGTATAGAAAGTTGTCTTGGAGATGTCGGTCTCCTTGATCCTCAACTGGCGGTAACCTGACCTCAGATCTATCTTACAAAACACTGTGGCATCTCTAAACTGGTCAAAGAGGTCGTCGATTTGTGGCAGTGGGTACTCATTCTTGACTGTGACCCGATTCAGCTGTTGGTAGTTGACACAAAGTCATAGGGTACCGTCCTTCTTCTTCACAAACAACAAGGGGGCTCCCAAAGGGGTCGTACTGGGCCTCACAAAGCCATTCTCCAACAGGTCCTATAACCTTGACTTGAGCTCTCGTAGCTCATGCAGTGCAATCCAGTAAGGTGTAGTAGAAATAGGGCTGGTCCTCGGTACTAACGAGATGTCAAACTCGATGCCATGCTCAGGCGGTAGTCCTGGCAACTCCTCTCGGAAACGTTGGGGTACTCACAGACCATCGGAATATTCTGAAGGTCGACCACGGGGCTAGGTTCTACTATGACACAAGCCAAGAAGCCGTCACACCCGTGGCCCAAAAGCTTTGTTGCCCGAAGTGCGAAGATGAACCTAAAACCTCCATCCACTGGCTGGCCATGAAACTCATAGGGAGCAACTCTGGTATGGAGAAGATGATCTTCCTCCCAAAATGGTCCACCAAGGCGTGATAGGCTGATAGCCAGTCCATGCCTAGAATCACGCCAAAGTCCTCCATCAGAATCACAATCAGGTTGGCGGGAAGACTGTCCCTCTACAACGACCTCGCAATCCGTAAAGACCTCCTCTGCTACGAACAACTGTCCACCTGGCCCTCTAATCAGGAATGGAACCTCTAACAGCACACTACCCGGTCCTAAGTTGACGGCAAAACTTGAGGAGACAAGGGAATGTGTGGCACTAGAATCAAAAAGAACATATACTAATCTGCCAGAAATAATAACCATACCTGCCACCAAAGAACCTGAAGCCTTGGCGTCTTTGTGTGTTAGGGCATTGATGCACCACTTAGTCCTAGGTGCAGATGAAGCAGCCATGCTCTGGGTCAGGTGGGCAGCAGCTAGCCGATACCCTCCTTATGACTGCTGTCCTCCTCCACGTGCCTAGTGACCATGGCCACCAGCTCAGCCTCCAGCACTCGGTGTGGGGAGCATTTGCTATGCTCGGGCTTTAGATGGGTAGTCCCCCCTAATGTGGCCCAGCTGGCCACAATGGTAGTAGAGAGGAACACGACCTCCTCCCTCAGTTAGTCTCTTCTGGTGGCTAGGTAGTGGTCGGATAAATGCCAGTTTATCATCATTCTTATGCATCAAAACAAACCTAGCTCCTAGGATTTTACTCCACAAATGGGTTTTTGGGCTGCATTTAGGCATTAATTAGGTTAGGCATGCAATGCATTTTTTATTGCCTTTTTGATGTGTTTTTGTAAGTGTTAGGGATGAACAGATATACAAATCCCTAAAACCCCAACACTCAAGAAGGCAAATCGTGAAGGAGGAGCTCAGACCAGCTGGAACCTAGCTCACTTGGACTAGGTTTAGCTCATCCTAGCTCCATTTAGCTAATCCCAGCTGAATGGCAGCTCAAGAGCGCTCATCTTAGCTCACCCTAGTTCAGGTCAGCTCAGATCCAACTCAACTTAGTTGAGTCTAGCTCATCTCAGCTCCCACTAGTCCACAAGAAGCTCTAGCCAGCTTAGCTGAGTTGACTGGAGTTCACCTCAGCTTAGATCCAGCTACATCCAGCTCCACTCAACTCCAGCCAGCTGAAGATGAATTCATCCCAGCTCAGGAAGCTCAAGTCCAGCTCCCGAGGACTCAGCTTAGCTCAACTTAGTTGAGCTAAGCTACCTTATCTACCTCAACCAGCTTGATCCTCCCTGGGAGCACCAAACCTAGCTCACCTTAGCTCATTATGGTCGAAGCCAGCTTGCTTTAGCTTGGCTTAGCAGCTAGCAAGGAACCTAGCAGCTAGAGTAGCACCATGCCCTCACCGCCTGTTGCATTCTATGGGTCGGGTTATTCTCCAAAGTGCGGGTTTGGAGAAAACCCTCCATGTAATGCTTGCCTGGCTCCTCCCAATCACATAACCATCCTTAAGGTTATGGGATTGGTCTCCTTCCTAGCAAGCTATGCTAGGAAACAAACGTGCGTACAAAATATTTTTATGCATATGCTAAGGCATAGTGTAGTGTATGGGTAACTTCTGTTAAAATATTTTGTACTAACTGGAGGTAAGTATCTAATATGGGTATAATGGGCCTGCCTTTACCCATATGAAATATGGGATATGGAATAGGTATTCTTGTGAGCCCATATTAGATACAGCGGTGATACTAGCATAGCTTGCTAGTTTCTTTACCTCCCTTGGGGTCGAGTTGACCTCCCTATAGGTCGGGGGGTTCGGGGGTGCTGCTTTCTCTGCTTCGTTCCGGTTCCCTCCACTCGTGCTCTAGCTCCTTACTGTACTGCTTCTAGTTGGAGTCGATCTCTTAATCGACCTAGAAGCAGGGTTTCTTATATCCCATGGGCTGGGATACCTACCCGGCCCATGGGGCTTCTTCTAACCTCAATTCGAGGTTACGCACACCCCGAATGAGGGTTTACTTTTGAATCCAAATCGACCTATAAGGCTCGATTTGTAACTCTACTATGCTGGGATACCTCAACTCGATTTGAGATCGATTTGAGGCACCCTTTGACCGCCATCTCCTATCAAGGGGCTCGCATAACTTCTTAATACACCTTATAACTTCTATGGGCTCGGTGGAGCTCTTGGAGGGAGGGAGGGGACCGACCGACCAACCGGAGGGAGGGTAGAGCCCGACCGGGAAGGGGGGCATGGGGGGTTTTCCCCCCAGATTCCTTAGACCGACCAACGGGAGGACCCGACCAAAGGGAGGAAATAATAATAATAATATGAGTTAAAGAGGGGTGGGTGGGTGCAGCGTGAGGGACAGGCGGGTGTAGCTAGGGATTGGAGCGGTTAGAGGCTTCTCCTCCTCAACTCCTCTCCTCAAACCCTAAGCTCCACATGCATATTCCTCTAGTCTATAGCTAGCTAAGCTAGCTTAGCTAAGCTTAGCTTAGCTAGCATCCACCTCCATAGAACCAAAAAATCTAACCCTAATTCCACCTACATAACCTACCACTCCAAGTCCACCTAAGACAACTTAAGCTAGCTCCACCTCTACTAAAAGTTGTCGCCACCTGTTCACAACCTTTCACCCTTTAACTAACCACCAAAAGGCACCTAAAGTTGGCACCAAGACCAACCCTAACTACCTCCCTTTTGGTGCCAACCTCAACCCCCATATCGACCCAACATATAACCCCTCCAAGCCATCTGCACAATCCACCTCAACCCCCTTCTAGAAGCCTAGAAGTTCGTGCCAACCCATGGCACCTCTCCATGGTTGGTGCCACTTTAGGTGTCCCTTGGCCACCCATTACTAACCTCCTGACACCCCTTAGGTGGCGCCAACCATCCTTAACCCAGGGATCACCTAACAACCTCCATCCTCCCATCTTAGCCCTCCTTTTCAAGAGTCACCTTAACCCCTCATCCTACCCTATAAAAGGACCACTACCCAACACCATTCAAACCATCCTCCATTAGTGTTTACTTCCACCTACATCCACCTATACCAACGGCCAAGAAGAAGGAGTAGGGAAGAAGATTAAAGGGGCACATCACCAGCCCCTTTGGTTCCTTCTTCTCCCCACTCTCTTCAACTTGGGCCATGCCAAGGAGGAGGACTTTTCTACTTCAAGGGGGATGGCCAGGCAAAGGAGAAGGACATTGGGTGGACATCCACCTTTGGAGAAAAATTTAGGGCATGCCCCCGTAGGGCTTGCTTTGGAGGACATCATCTTGGTGGAGCTACAGAAGGAAGGAGCTAAAGAAGAGCTTCATCCTCTTCATCACCATCATCATCTAAATAATTTGTCGTTATTTTGTTTTTTTCTTTGTAGAAGCATTCATCTACTAGTAGACAATTTCCTTTAGTATAAAAATGAAGTTGCCTTAATTTCTTGTTGCACTCTTTCTTTTTGCATTTCCTTCCTTTATCTTTAGTATAGTTTTGCTCCTCCTTTCTAATTAACCTAGGTCTCCACACGCCTTGGTTGAGCTTAGAAAGAGGATAATTTTTGTCACTTAGATTAGCATAGTAGGTGTAGTAATTTTTCCCGCCAACAACTTCGCATGTTGCCTTACTTTCAAAAACATAAAAATGATATATTGAAAAAGACCAAAAAGAAAGTTGAGATTTATATTCCAAGCAAGGGATTTAATTTTTGCAAACTTGCCTCCTTGGATGACCCTAGATACCCCACTATCTATGAATATAAATTTAAAAGAAAATCCATTTTTTTGCATTGCAACGACTTAAAACCCTAATTTAAGAAACCGCGCAAAAACGTGATCACTTTTTGGTGCCATTGCTAGGGAGGAATGGCTTTGCTTAATCATTTTTCTCTTGCTTGAAGTGGATCTCATCCCCTTCTCTTTCTTTTCTCTATTGTGTGTAGGAACTATAACGGGAAAGCGGCAATTTGGAAGTGAAAGCTCAAAGTTCCTTTTCTTCTCACGGATATTCGGGTTGGTTCGCTTTTCTGGTCACATATTCAATTAAGACTACCAAAATACACTAAACTTGGCTTTCAGGACCTTAAATAACTTAATTAAGTGGAGTGGTACTTTTTAAAACACATTGATTGCTTGTTTTCACCATCAACACCACTCCATTTCAAGTATTAGTGTTATATTTTTCAGGTCCAGATTTTTGTCTGAAATTGAGAAATCAATCCCCAATAGCACAAACCTCCTAAAATCATAAAATTTCATACGGTAATTCCAAATTAAGATAGGAACATATATTCCAAATTTCAGATCAATTTTATTTGTATTTAATTTTTTAAAATTCATTGAGTGAAGAAGGGTCACACCCTCTAATCTTCCTATTTTGCTACTATCTTTGAATTTTTACAATTTTTATACTCATCCAATATTTTTGAAATTTAGCTTTCGTGAAATTTTATACTTCATATAAAATCATCAAAATTTTTTGAGGTCAGTGGTAGTACTGAAAAGTCCAGAATACCCATGGGTATCATTTCTGGACTTTGACACTGGTACAAATAAAAATTTAAAATAATTACCAAACGAATTCCTAAAATCATACTAAAATATTTTCTGGAATACTTATTTCATTCTCTTCAAAGTAGTGGTGTTGTTTGAATTGTTTGGACAAGTACTTAATACAGAAAGCCTAAAAATAACTTATTGGTAGTTAAATTTCTGTCCTAGGACCAATTGGATTAGGGTTTCTTTTTTCATTTTTAGAAACAAACAAAAGAAGGAAACATACCTTCACCCATACAACTTGATTTCCTCTTGCTTGTGGAATCTCAAACTTGTTTGAAAACATAAAAAGAAAACCCTAAAAATACACAAAGTTAAATCCAATCCAAAAAGATAGAAATACAATAATTGGGTGACAACTTGCTTTTCATTGGAGCCACTTTCTAATTCCTGCACACACACTAAAAAAAAATTGAAATAATAGGGCTACAACCCAATTAACGCCCTCCACATTCCGTGTACACTATAGTATCCTAGATCTAACTAAAATCTGTAGCAACTTGACCCCTAAGGCTTCATCAACTTAGGCTTGCTATGTAGGTCTTAAGTCTTCTTTAGTAAATACCAATTCTGTCATCTATATCTGGTGTTCAACCTGAGGGGCCATGTCAAACGACCAGGCACGGGTTTCTACAAGCACCTAGGGTTTTCCCTGGGAAACATTTAGGCCCAAACCTCCCCTTAAGCAACTTAGCTTGATTTGCTGACAGAAAGGGTATTCACTATTGATTGCTTATTTCCTACATAGACCAAGTCTTAGGTTTATTTTTAGGGAGTCACACATAAGTTAGGTCTAGTTTTGGTTGTCTAATTTTGACACTTTCTCTCATCTCTTTCTCTTCTCCTCCCCTCCCATTCTTCCATTTTATGCACGGGCGATGGTCTGAAAATCCACACCTAGAAGGACCATTTGATTTCGCCCCCTACGCAAAAAGACCACTTTTTCTATCTTCTTCCTCTAAAAAAATGGAAAATCAACAAAATGGGTCCACCAACTGATTAGCCCATATTTGTGGGCTATTTAAGCATTTAAGTGCCTAGACATTAAGTTAATTCAAACATTTATTTAGCATAAATTAGGATGTAAATAGATTAATTCATATTTCTAATTTAATTACATAATTCATGCATTGCATTCATATTTAAATGCATTTAGAATTAACTTAGAATTGCATTCATTTAACTAGTGAACCAATTAGGTGCATTGCATGCATTATTTTAAGTTAACATAAAAGTTGAGGGTTTGTATATAAATAACCATAATATTTCATTATTATTTTACTATTCTTTTATGAGCAACAACTACATTTCTTCCTCCAGCTGCTGTAGTGAAGAGCTCAATCAAGGAGTAGTGCCAAAAGTTGATCTAGTCTCCTTGACGGGGATAAGGAAGAGAGGGAGGCTGCCATGCATCGGAGGCCACCATCCCTCACCCACCACTGTGTAGAGAGTTGACCTTTCATCTGCTCCACCACCACCAGCCTCAACTGTGGTGATGAGCCTCCGCCACCGTGGGAGTGTGGCGTGATAGGCCACACTACCATCTGGAGCTCGTTTGCATTACTGTGAGCACCTCAGCGTGCACCACCCTCACCGCTATCACCAGCATCCACCACCGCAGCCACCGCAACTTGACACCCCTGTCTGTTAAGACGTCTGGGAATGTTCCTAGACGTTTGAAACTCCTACAGCAACAGCTTCATCTTCTTCCCCCATCCTCTGTACCCACGACAGCAGCAGCAACCGGCCTCTCCTCTAGACCGCGCCACATACCCACATGCAACAGCAGCCACACTCCTCTGGCTGCATACCGTGTATCACCGCGTGAGCAGGCGGTGCCCAGCCACTGTGTTCGCATGCCTCTTGGCCAGATCCAACAGCAACCTCGGCGTCCTCCTCCCAGCAACCGCGTGTCGTGTCCACCAGCCAGCGGCCATCGCCTCCAGCCACGTGTGCAGAGCGTGCGCTACTCCGGTTGCACGCACCCGCACCTCTGCACGCATGCTCTCCAACGACTTCTGCCTGCACGCCCTCCAGCCACGCGTGTAGAGCGTACTGTACTTTCGCCCACACTCCCTGCAGTGCGTCATCGACGCTTGCAATGTGCGGCCTGCAGCACGCAGTAGCAACAGCTGCGGCCGAGCTCAGCAATGCCGGTGCACGCCCTCATGGCCAGCGCACTTCCTCGCGCATCCACCGCCTCCATCCGCGTGAAGCCCTTCAGCGCTCACGCCTCTGCTCCATCTCCAACAGCAGTAGAGAGCTGCAACCACCGCCGACCATCGCCGCTCCTATCCTCACCACCGCCACCTCCGACCACCGTTGGCCATGAGACCACCACCATCGAATAGCCCTTGGCTCAGTCAACCTCCAATGAGCTTCTCGCCTTCAATCGCGGCCTCCTCCTCGCGCATGGACAAGGGGAAGAATTTCCCCTGTTTTGCTACAGTAAAGCCCCCATTAATAATTACATTTAGTGCCATTGTGAACTTTTATTATTATTTTATTAAGCTACATTTCAAAATATATCCTTTAGTTGTGCAAAATTGCTATTTTAGCATTTACACTTATTATTTACCTAATCTGAAAGTGATTTTGAGTCAGTTTCTTGATTAAATTGATAGTGAACATCAGTTTTCGACCCTTGCAAGTTTAAATAAGCCATTGCCTCCCTGTGGACACGACCCACTCCTAATTGAGTGATTATATTAATTGTTGGTTAGTCGATTTTTCCACCACATAGAACTACAAACGATGCGCCATTTTATGTGAAAAATGACTTTAAAAGCAAAGAATCGACTTGTCAAATGGTGCCATTGCTGGGGAGGCAACAGGCTTAATTAATTCACAATTATTCATTTGTTCAAATTGATTTTTAATTGAGGCATATTTAACCTGTTTTATCTGATTTGGTCCGAGGTACACATATTACGCATGAATTGTCGCATTGGCCTTAGAAACGCTGTGGTGGACCTTGTTTCCACCACTTTGGAGGAGGAATCGAGTTTCACATGTACGAGGAAGAGCTTGAACATTAGTGAACTTTGTTGTCACAAACTAGGAGGACATTTAAAGTGATCATCTTCATCTTTGTCGATTTATCAAGTACATAGAATTTAGGTTTTAGAACTTCACTTTTCTTTATTTCCTTGCACTTACATTTGGTTTGAGACGTTGTTCTGGGGTATATTTTTAGGGGTTTGTTCCCCTATTTTGTTTAAAGCCTATGTTGTAATTTTTGGGAGCCAGTTCCCTTTTCTTTAGATTTAGGTTTTTAATTTATTTGGTAGATTGTTTACTCTTTAATTTGCTTGTGCATAAGTAGCTAAAAAAAAAAAAACAAAAAAAAATTGAGCTACCTGCTAGAAGCTGCTTGCCCTTAGGTCGAATCATTTAGGACTGAATGAGCAGCATCTAGATCTAATTCTTGTCTTGCATATTGCATGAAGAATGTTGGAATCAAGTATGCACTTCTAACTTTGCGTTTCTACCTGTCATGCAAATACATTTGAACTAATTTCAAGACCACCTAATCTATATTGAATAGATCTAACAAGTGGTCACATATTTTCTGGACAATGGACTAATTAAGCAAGGGACATTTTAAGAACCAAGGATTTGATTTTCAAACTTGGCGTGTGATTCAAAATTCAATAATCTTTTGCGGTGTATGCACACTTATATCTCTTGCACCACGGCACGCTTTTAGACACTCCTTAGGTTTGGAAATACTAGGACAAGAGCCCTCGTATCATTGGATTCTGAAGTGTTTAGAACTTGAGATCAAAGGTTTTGTAAGTCCAAAGAGGGGGATACCCTTTCATAGATTTTTGAGGGTAGTTAAGAAGCACCACGAAAGAACAGCTTCAAAGGAAGGCCTAGGCCTACTTGCATCCCTCGATCTTCCATCTTTGGAGTTGCTCTACCTTTAGAGATTTAGGGAAGAACACCTAAGCTTCAACTAGGTCTTCTTAGGCCAGTCGTAGGATGACAATAAGCGTGTAAATTGATTGAACAAATTGTATTGTCACCTACAATCTGACTTAAAATCAAAAGTCTAAATTGGGAAAGACTTAAAAAGTCCTTTTTGAATTGTGTTTTGCGTGGGGAATTCTGATTGAGGTGTGAGTTAGAATGGACCACATGGATTTTCATCCTTTCACATCTTGCCCACACCCTCACCCCCACTCTGCACTCTTCGATCCCATACACCGTGATGGTCCATCCTTTGATGGACATAATGACAATCATTGGGATCCGTTTTACTCGTATTATAGGAGTATTGGCCTAGTTAAGCCCCAAATCAGTGAGCAGAACATAGGAGCGGGATTTGCTTTGTCCAATATCCCACACACCATAGAAATACCCAACCCACCATCCCTGAATAACTATAATGGTTGGACAAACACTCCTAGGTACTATAAGCTTGAGCCTGACTTCTCTCCTGATAGAAATGACCTCTCCTCCTTGAAGATGGAAATACAGAAAATGCAAGATGAAATGATTGAATTGTTAGGAGATTCTTCGAAAGCAAGCCAACAAGAAAGAGATGAAATTAGCCACTCAATCTACCCCATTTAGGATGACGTACACCCCTCTACGCTAGATAAATCTCCCGTGGGAGAGCAACACTTTAAGTTGGAGGGAAATTTTGGGGATTATGTAAGGGAGAATAGCTACTTTTTGAGGAACTATTTTGAAACCTCCGCGTTAGATAACACTTCCTTGAGAGATCCACGCCTTAAGTGGGAGGAAGATACATATGAAAGTAGCTTTGCATTGGATGAAGAAAGGTGGCAACTCGAGGAAGATGATGATAAGGTTGAGTATCCACCTGAATTATATTGGAGTCAAAAGAAGGGAATGATGGTACCATTGGAAGACCTTGACCCAGATGATAGTATTTCCGTGACATTTGATGAAGCAGGTCGAAGTCAAGTTGTTAGTCCTACCCTCCCTTCTGATCACTAGATGGAACTCAAGCCCACCATTAGGGAACCTAACCCTCAAGAAATTGACCTATCTGAGGAGTCTGATGTTACCAGTGTAAACCATTTACCTCAGATAGAGTACCCTAGGGGATCTGTTGGGATATTAAATGATTCTAGACCTCAGGTATATGATGAATCATATGATGAGGAGAAAGACGAATTATATGAGTGATTGCACAGCAAAAATACACCAATTAATATGCCATCTTGTATTATTTCCTAGCACTACCATTACATCTTATGTAGCAATAGTGGCATTTTTACATAGACACATTCATGCTTTTCATTTAAAAGAGGGGAGGAGAGTGAATAATTGGCCATCTAATTAACATCTTCATCAAGGGCTACATTGCAAATTCACCATTTTCATTTTTTTTTTTGACTTTGCATTCTTCTCCCCGCACGGTTGCAGGGCATGGGGCTTGCACCTTGTCGCACCACTCCTCTGCTAGTAGCATGGCTGTGGCACACCTTCTTCTTCTTTAAAAGGCCTTGTCCTCTCCCTTGCACAAGGGGGCCGAAACACGCACCACATACAGACATCTTCATTCACAGTCAGGCCAACCTCCTCCCCTCTCCCTCTTCATACGCAGTATCTCTTCTCACTGAAGACACACACTGCAGGCAGGAGAAAGCTCACAGTGGTCCCACGACCACCACTGTGAGTTCCACCACCATCCAGCTCCTTCGTGAGCAGGTGGGCATGGTGGTTTCACCATTTCATTTCACCGCTTAATTCCCTCGCTGCCATTGCCAGAGCTTCAAGCTCGGAATCTCCAGCAGCAGCAACGGTCGCCTGAAGCAGCGCAGGCCACCGCACGCATGCCAACAGACATCCGCGAGCTCTTCCCGCGCGTGTAGGTGCTTCCTAGTGCACCAGCACACGCAAAATCGGCTGCTACCGGTCGCCCATTCCGCACGGCAATGTAGCCACTGTTCACACCTCACAACGCGACACTGTAGCCACCGGCTTGTTTCTCACTTAGTCGGTGGCACAACACTCTCTCTCTTCGCCTGCTACCCACTCCAGCCGGTCGCCTGCATTTGCTTCAAGCCCGCACTCGCCTACGCTCACTCTTGCCTGCAACGCTGTGCACTGGGCTATGCAGTGCACTGTGCTGCACTCCTGCACTCGCCTATGCACGAAGACAGCACGCGCGTTCCCTCTAGCGCTCGCGCGAAGCCCTTGTGCGCCTGCACGCGCCCTACCCGCCAGACGACTTAACTTCGCCCTCTCTCTCTCAAACTCACCCACCAATGCGCACAAACACACTCACTTGTACACACTCACGTGTACTATCTCACACACACTTGTACACACACACACCCTTATAAACTCACGTCTACACACATATATATTTATATATCTACTCACATGTATAAGTAAATACATATCTACATATATATATATATATACATATATGCATATATATCTATATATATATCTATATACATAGATACTTATACAAATATATCTGTATAGATATATACATATAAATATCTATACACATATATTACTATATATATATCTATATAGTTATAAATATATATATATTCATAAATATATATATACACATATATATATTTCTAGATTTATATATATACACAACAACATATATACCTTTAGTTGTAATGCTATCCATATACATATATATATATTTACGTACACATCACCTACCCATATCCGTACGCCCTTGCACTAGTCACTCGACCATGCATTATATCGCGGGAATATCTGCACCGATTGCTGATATTCCCTGATACCTACCTAAAGCAAGTGCCTCCTCACACACTTCCACACATCCGTCCTACACTCTATGCGGCACTTCGTTTTGTTCGTTGCGTCTTACTAGACGTAGACCAACTCGACACTGTGCTACACTCCATTTCCACTTCCACCTCCACCCCTATATATATAATATATACATATCTCTAAATATAGAGATTGTATTTGTTATATTAAGCTAGGTATTCCTTTCTCTACAAGCAACCTACCTTGTTTTAATTTCTCTTTTGCTTCTTGCTATTAAAAAGATAAAAAAAGGAGTAAAAGAGAAAAGATAATTCTTGTCTTGCGTACTCGGCCTTGCGAATAGCAGGACCAATTTTTTTGGAAACCCTAAGTTGGCTCAAAGATAAGAACAATTTGGCTCAAAGCCAAGAACTTGATTTTGAGGGTGTGCCTCAAGGACAATATTATCAACACAAAAAAATCTTAAATAGAAAAACAAAACCAAAAACATAATAAATGCACGGAAGAGATACGTTTTACGAAAGGCGTAGAAACTTATTCACCTTTAATTCCTGCCTCCCTGAGATCGACCCTGTGCCTAAAAGTGACCAAGATAAAATTAATTAGGCCCGGTTAAAAAAACTTTTGTGAAAGATGGTTAGACTAGATTTAGGTTAACCAGTATATTAACTTCAACGATAATTTAACCATATTAACACAACCTATTCGAGTTATTCCACACTTTTTCTGGCGCCATTGCCGTGGAGGTGCGCAATTAGGTAAGTTTCTACTCCATTCCTTTGATTTTCTCTTTTCACACCCTTCTCTTCACGGGCCTTTTTGTTTGCTGGTGTGCAGGTAAACCAGTTGCAAGGAGTAGGCAAGCAGAGGAAGTCAGAGACGTGGGCAGATCGAAGGTGGGAACGAGAGTGTGAAGTCTCCAGTGTCGCACTGGAGCTTCGCCCACATTGCTGAAAAGGTAGGTCTCTCCCTCTATTAGCAACTTAGGTTAACTTGTCACCTAGATAAAAAAAAAAAATCTACAAACACTTCTTGGGATTTCTTGTGGCAAGTGGATTAAAAATCACTTGCCTGATTGTCTGCTATCACCCCAACTGCCTCGGGATTTCCCGCCAAACATCGCATAGCGAAGATCCGAGAATCTTGATTCTTGAATCATTCATTGTGTGAAGTATTCTTTGAGGCAAGATTAAATAGATTGATTGTCATCCCTCCTTGCCTCATTTATCCACAATTCGGGATCACATTTTTGGTGGGGAGACTTGGAATTGAGTTGATTCCAACCCCACCACAACCTTTCACCTGCTTAAGATTTGATCCCGAATATTTCAACCCCAAAATTTTAATTCTCTTTACATTATCTTGTGGTTGAGCCTTGTGTGTGGAACATCATTTTTGTGATTGGGAGCACTTGAATTGAAGTACTTTGGCTTCGTTTCACACTAACCTAAAATTGACTCGTGCATCCACACATAGAAATTTCAACCTAGGGAAGCCCATTGCATTTTTAGCATGCATTAACCAACTCACATTGAAGAAGGGTTTGTTGGGCATAGAAGAACTTGTATTTTCTCAAAACCAGGAGATTGGATGAATTGGTAACTCAGCGAAATCTTAAAATCCATACTACCTAGGCCTGAAATTCTAAAAGCCATTCACCATCCAAAACTGCAATTCAGGGAGATTTCCCCATTGCATGCTTGGTTTACACACTTTCTAAAATCAACGCACTTGGGCATTACCCGTATACAACGCTCTTCACATTGCTGAAGCACTTGATCCTAAGCCTCTAATTAAAACTGGTAGCAACTTGACCCTTACTATGGATTGTAGGTCTAACTACCTACGTGTAGCGCCCACATGCTGGTGCGGGTTCCCGTGTGCTATCGGGTGTCTAAGACTGGGGAAACGGCCTTTCAATCTGGCCTGGTGGTTCCGCGGTGCTCGCATTTGGTTCCGTAGGTTGTGATAGTAGGTAACTTAGATCATTAGGTCTAAGGGCACATTGTAGAGGTTAGGACTTTGATTGCCTTGATTTTTCAGCAAGTGTACCTTTGCAGCGGCGTTTCTCTCATCCCCTTTTTCCCTTCTTATCTCCCCAATTCTTCTTGCGGTAGTGCATGTTTGGGAGGAGGTCACAAAACCCTAAATTGTTTGAATTGTTTGACAATTTTAGAAGGATAGAAACTGAATCATCATCCTCCTCCACAAACATGGCTGCACACCCACCCCCAAATCCCGATGGAGGAAACCACCCCCCTCAAATCCCACCAGGTGGTGGAGCCATGGATCCCATAGCCCACCTCCAAGCCCAAATGGAAAAGTATAATGAACAGATTGAAGCCATTAGGGAAACCTTCAAAGAAATGTAGAACCCTCCCGAATGGGAGGAGCATAGGTCTCTTAGCTCTTATCAAAATCCCGATGCTACAGAGAGCATAAGACAAATTTGGGTCCCCATGGGCGGGGATAATTTTGAATTGAAACCCAATATAATTGGCCTGATTAACTTTCACTTCCATGGTCTTGCAAGTGAAGATCCTTTTCTCCATTTGGATGACCTAACCCGATTGGTTGAAACAGTTAAACAAAGAAACATTGGGTAATCAATTGTCGTCATGAAAATGTTCCTGTTTTTGTTGCGGGATGAAGCGTCGCAATGGTTACGCACCCTTGGGAGAACCATCCATTCTTGGGAAGAGATGCGAACATCATTTCTCAAGAAATTCTTCCCAATTGGGTGAACCAATGTGCTTCGTCGTGCTATTACTTCCTTTATGCAACAAAATGGCGAACAGTTTCTTGAGGCTTGGGAGAGGTATAATGACCTCCTCCGAAAGTGTCTGCACCGCGGTCTGCCTAAGTGGCATACAGCCCAGATTTTCTATTATTGGCTAAATGTGACTTTGAAGCAGATTGCAGATGCTTCCTGCGGAGGGAATTTCATGAATAAAGACGAGAATGGAGCATTCGAATTATTTGAAAACATGAGCGAAAACTCAATGAACAATGCCTCCATTATCTCCTTTAATCGCACCAGCCTACCCCGCAATGTTCACAAAGTTGACATGGGACCCTCCCATTCATCCACAGATCTTAGCCTTATCGTTGAAAAATTAGATGAAGTCTCCGTCGTGCACAAGAAGTTGGACGAGCTTCTGGCCAATCCCGCCCATTCTATGGCAAACACCCCCACCTCACCACTTCGTCACAATCCTAATCCTTCCAACGCCAGGCTTATCCCCAAAAACCCCGTGAGATCTTCCTTATCGAGCATCGCGCCAAGCGATTTGGTAAGTCATGTTGATCTGGCATCTGCAAGCTAGTATTTTGACACGGAGGACCAAGCCTCTGTGTGCTCGGATGCATATTTACATGCGGACTCATCTTCTGGCTTAGAAGATGCTTGCACCGTGGGGAACAACCCTTTCTCGGCCACTTATAACCCATGGTGGCGAAATCATCCAAACTTCGCATGGTCCAGCAACCCGCAGCACCAAAACCCCCAGGTGGCCTAATACGATCGTCCACACTCGTCATCCCATGGGCCCAGTCTAATCCTGGGACGAATCTGCCATCGGGTCCTTGCATACCGCAAACAGAACATGCATAAAGTCCTCTTGATAAACTGATGCGAATGATGACGGAAATGTCTAAGCGCCATGAAGAGAACATTACCTCTCTTTAGGACCAATTGGCGTAGCAGAATGCTGAGATCAGTCAACTACGTATGGCGACTCGATCTCAAGGCACTCTTCCAACCCAACCTATTCCCAACCCATGAAATTTCGTACCCCGTGGTCCTCAACCACAGGTACGACCTTCTCAGGGGAAAGTTCATCAGATTCTACAAGCATCAAGCATTCCTCTGGGATTCCAGGCTAATCCCACTGCAGCACCTCACCCTTATGTCCCTATTGCGAACCCTCTTTCGCCTTATGATCCCACTGGACCTGCAACGTCCAATGCGATTACTACGAGGAGCGGTAAGCAAACTGTCGATTCACCTCGAAATGATCCTGGCCCATCTTTTTATCGCCCTCTCATTTCGGATGTGCACCGCATTCTCGTGAGGACGATACACCTAAACTAGCTCCAGAATCAGTCCCATTCCCTGAGGCTCTACTGAGGGAGCCAAAAGGTAAGAAAAAGGTTACGCAGGCCTTTGATAACCTGCGTAATTTATTCAGGGATGTTGAAATCGAGGTACACCTGTTAGAGGCTATCGACCACATACCTACTGTCGCCCGATTTTTCAAAGACTACACTACACCCAGGCGACAGTCAAAGAAAATAAAGAATCTGGTGGTTCTCTTGCCTCATGCGAGTTGTGCTATACTATCAAATTTACCACTGAAGCAGAAAGATCTAGGCACACAGCTTATTTCTTGTAGCATCCAAGGGTGCAATTTTTACCATGCTCTGCTTGATCAAGGATCTTCCATCAATCTTATTCCAACCATCTTGCTCAAGAAATTTGCCTTGGTAAATCTTATTCCAACCATAACACATCTGACTAGGACATGGCCATCATTGCATCTATCGGACTAATAGGGACCTATTCTGACTACTGTGGATTGCCTTTAAACACAGACGATTGCCTGACCAACACATATTGTGATGATCCCCCATCCCTCCCTTTTCCTGTACCTTCTCCTTACCAGACTTCTGACGAGGTTTTATCTGCTTCCCATACCTCATGGTCTAAGTCATATTCAGACTACTCACCGTCGGTCCACACTCTTGAAGACCGGATTGCCCTTTCTTTCCCGCCAAATCAGACGGAATTACAACTCCACACTGGGGCCTTGAGCCCAAATACAGCTCACTGGGGCTATCCCTTTTTGGATCCATCAACCCGAGATGCCCCTCTTCTTGGCCAATCTGAGGGCCAACTTCTTCCTCCGGCCTTGTTTTCTTCTGATCCGCTTGGGACACTCTCATCCCAAGAAATGCCAGATCTTTCACCATCCTCTCCCATGCTGAAAGGGCTGCCTAATATGCTTAACTATGCTTTCATGGGACCAAATGAAATTCTCCCTGTAATCATTAGTTCAAAATTAACCAGGGAGCAAGACTGCAAACTAACAAATGTCCTTATGGAACACAAGGCAACCATTGGATGGTCCTTATCAGACTTAACTAGCATTAGCCCCTCTTACTGCACTCACCATATATATATGGAGGCTCGACCTTCCCGCGAGATGCAGTGACGTCTCAACCGTAACATGCGGGAGGTCGTTAAAAAGGAAATTATTAAGTGCCTGGATGCGGGTATAATCTACCCGATCAGTGTTAGTTCCTGGGTTAGCCTGATTCATGTTGCGCCTAAAAAGGCAGGACACACCATCCGTGTCAATGACAGGGGCGAATCCAACCCTACACACACTCCTACATCTTGGAGAGTGTGTGTAGATTATAGGAAACTTAATGATGCAATGAAGAATGATCCCTTTCCGCTACCTAGAGCAGTAAGCGGGAAATAAATTTTTCTATTTCCTGGATGGATTCTTTGGATATAACCAGGTGGCAATTGACCCTAGGGACCAAGAGAAAACCACCTTTACCTGCCCATTCGACACCTTTGCATTTAGAAGGATGCCGTTTGGACTTTGTAATGCGCCAGCAACTTTCCAGAGATGTATGCTGGCGATATTCCATGTCATGGTGGGTGACTTTCCTGAGGTTTTCATGGATGACTTTTCAGTCTTTGGACCCTCTTTTGATGACTGTCTTGCTAACCTCCCCCGCATCCTTTGGAGATGTATTGATGTGAACCTTGTGCTTTCCTGGGAAAAAAGTCATTTTATGGTACACGAGGGAATTGTTCTCGGGCATATCATCTCCGATAGGGTATCGAGGTTGATATAGCTAAGCTTGATGTAATTGCTGATTTACCTATGCCTGGCTCTGTCGAACAAACCTGCTCCTTCTTGGGACACGCCGATTTCTATAGGAGATTCATCAAAGACTTCTCCAAGATTTCTAGACCTTTAACTCATCTCCTATCGACCGATGTACCCTTTGATATGGGCCCCAACTACATACGAGCATTCACGCAGCTGCGTGATGCTGCCACCAAGGCCCCTGTTCTCCAACCACCTGATTGGTTACTCGACTTTGAACTCATGTGTGACGCTTCTGACGTTGCAGTCGGAGCCATCCTAGGACAAAGACGTGATAGACACCCCTTCGTGGTGTACTACGTCAGTAAGATGTTGGACGAGGCTCAACGTAATTATACAACCACTGAGAAAGAACTATTGGCGGTCATCTTTGGGCAAGAGAAATTCTGCTCTTACCTTCTGGGCTTGCATGTTATTATATTCACTAACCACGTGGCCATTCGCCATCTCATGCACAAGAAGGATGCTAAGCCTAGACTGATTCATTGGATCCTTCTGCTCCAAGAATTTGACATTGAGATCCGCAATAAGGCCGAAGCCCAGAATGTTGTGGCCGATCATCTCTCAAGACTGACCCTGACCACATTGGACTTATCTTGCCGATCAATGAGGTTTTTCTCGATGAGCACCTATTGGCAATTAATGTGGCAAGAGGACCTTGGTATGTCGACATTGCCAATTACCTTACTTCTGGTTCCCTTCCACGTGGCTGGCCTAAAAGCCAGTGCGAGCATCTTATTGGAGAAGCAAAGTATTATTTCTGGGATAATCCACTACTTTTTCGAATAGGTGCTGACTAGATCATCTGCCGCTGTATTCCTGACAACGAATTCCCCAGTGTGCTATCTTCTGCCACAATCAGGCCTGCGGAGGCCATTTCTCTGGGAGGAAAACTTCAGCCAAGGTGTTGCAGTGCGGTTTCTTTTGGCCCTCCCATCACTAGGATGCACACAATTATGCCAAACATTGCACTGGGTGCCAGTCGTTAGGGTCAATGTCACGTCGTGACATGATGCCCTTGCAACCCATCATAGCTACTGAAATCTTCGACATTTGGGGAATCGATTTCATGGGTCCCTTTCCTCCTTCCAACGGCTTTGAATACATCCTTGTTGCTGTTGATTATGTTTCGAAATGGATCGAGGCTATTCCCACGCACCATGCTGACCAGTCATATCCAGTCAATTTGTCAAAAACCACATTTTTGCATGCTTTGGTATCCCTCGAGCCATTATCTCAGATGGAGGAAGCCATTTTACCCGTGCTTCTTTCTTGGCACTTCTGAGGAAATATGGAGTCCACCATCATATTGCATCTCCGTATCATCCTCAGATGAATGGCCAGACTGAGGTGTCGAATCGGCAAATCAAGCAAATTCTCCAGAAAATGGTTCGGCCTGACCGTAGGGATTGGTCCGACAAGCTGATTAATGCCGTTTGGGTGTACCGGATCATCTTCAAGGCTCCCCTAGGTATGTCTCCTTATAGAATCATTTATGGGAAGCCTTGTCATTTGCCAGTGGAGCTAGACCACCATGCTTATTGGATGATTCGCTAATGTAACCTTGACCCAGAACTGCATGGTCGACAAAGGAAACTCCAACTCCAATAGCTGGAAGAGCTCCTTCGTGAGGCCTATGATTCTACCTTAACTTTCAAGCAACGCACTAAGGATTTTCATGATAGCCGTATTCGGCGAAAGGAATTTGAACCATCTCAGCAAGTTTGGCTTTACACTGCCCGGCTCAAATTCTTTCCAGGGAAATTGAAGTCCAAATGGACTGGTCCCTTCTTGGTCTCGAGACCATTTCCCAACGGGGCCGTTGAAATTGAAGATCCCAAATCTGGGCATAAATTTATAGTCAATGGCAGTGTTTAAAACCTTATCTTACTCATGAACCTACCCCCGTTGGAGAAACGGTTGCCCTGCTGGAGGGTAACTAATTTCGTGCCTCATTCTGAGTCGAGCTGGGGACGTTAAATTCAGCGCTCGATGGGAGGCACCCCAGCAACACTCCTCCACTGTCACGTACACTTCACTTCACACCTTTTCACTTCACCACCCACCATCCGCCCACCCTACCACGCTGCTATATAACTTGCACCTCAGCTCTCGTTCCCCGATCTTTGGACCTTCCTCTACCCTGCATGCATTTGAGGACATAGCATCGTTTGGCATGGGGGGGTGGATAGGCATCCATAGGATCTGGGTATTATATGGTATCATGCCGCTTCCATCTATCTATAAATATGTACATAGCAAAAAAAAAAAAAAAGAAAGGTGTTTAGTAATGATCAGAAGGCTGAAACAAAAATACAATAAGTGTTTACGGACATTCAACCACTATTTTGAAGACCTTCTAGGCCATAGAAGCTTGATTCGCTCAGGCTCGGCTTAATTCACTTGACCATTGATAAGATAGATCGGAATCTCTCTTAACTAAGGATGTATTCTCGTACCTGAGACACCAGTACAGGATCTATTGGTTTGCTTCTACTCGAGAGCCTAAGTAATCTTGGTTCACACTACACATATCAAGAAAGAATAGGTGAACATAAGATCCAACCCGAGTGTTTATTAGGGAAGGTGGAGTCCTTGCCTGTGCGTGCAGGTCGACTTTTTACCCCAGGCTTTAGTCTTGTGTCTAGGAGAAACTCTTTCCACCAAAAAGGAACTCTCCCACCAAAAAAAAAAAATGTCCTCCAAATAAAGTTGTAAGAGATATACTGACACTTGTTTAAAAAAAACAAAAAACTCTGCAAATAAGTCAGTATATCTTACAAATGTTTGCAAAGTTTTTTTCAGGGCAAGTTACAAATACCTTGTTTCTACCATATGTTCTTTGAGCCACAAAAGCAAAAAAATGAGGGTTGAGTTTTTCGTCATCTTTTTAAGGGTCAATTCGAAGACATGAGCTGAAACTGGGACCAACTTGCACTTAAAAATTCGTGAAACCCTGGGCTTGAGCCTTAATGTTCATCTGGTTAGTCTTGATCCTTCACTATATACATACCATAATCTCTTGAGCTCTCTAGTATGGCAAAAAACCTTCTGAGTCCTGGAAATCGTACTTAATGTTTAAATATCAAGAGTCCAGGTTAGTCGATAGATGGTCTATGTCACGTAAGACTTAAAGTACTCGTAGTCTTCTCTGAAAGTGGTTCTCACAATATCCAGCAAATAAACACACCCATGCTGGTTCAAGATTCAGCTTAAGATCATCTCTAAATACAAAACAAAAAATTATTTTGCTAGGGACTAGCAAAAGATAGGCATAGGGTTATGATTGCACAATAAAAAAGCACCAATAAATATGCCATCTTGTGTTGTTTCCAAGTGCTAACATTGCATCTTATGTAGCAATAGTGGCATTTGTACATAGACACATGCATGCTTTTCTATTAAAAGAGGTGAGGAGAGTGAATAATTGGCCATCTAATTAGCATCTTCATCAAGGGCTGCATTGAAAAATCACCATTTTCAATTTTTAGTTTTTGACTCTGAATTCTTCTCCTTCGCGAGGCTTTAGGGCATGGAGCTTGAGCCTCTTCGTGCCACTCCTCTGGCAGCAGCATGGCTAGACATGCATTGCCAGCAGCATGGCTGTGGCACACCGTCTTCTTCTTTAAAAGGCCTTGCCCTCTCCCTTGCACAAGGGGGCCAAAACACACACCACATACAGACACCTTCATTCACAGTCAAGCCAACCTCCTCCCCTCAACCTCTCCATACGCAGTTTCTCTTCTCACTAAAGAGACACACTACGGGCAGCAGAAAACTCACAGTGAATTCCACCACCGCCCAGCTCCTTCGTGAGCAAGTGGGCGTGGTGGTTTCACCATTTGATTTCACTGCTGAACGCCCTCGCTGCCATTGCCAGAGCTTCAAGCTTGGAAGCTCTAGCAGCAACGGCCGCCTGAAGTAGCACAGGCCACCGAGCGCACGCCAGCAGACATCCACGCACGCAGGCGCTTCCCAGTCCACCCACGCACGTAGAACCGGTTGCTACCAGTCGCCCGCTCCACGTGGCGCTGTAGCCACTGTTCGCACCTCTCAGCGTGACACTGTAGCCATCGGATTGTTTCTCACTTAGCCGGTGGCACAGCGCTCTCTCTCTTCACCCGCTACTTGCTCCAACCAGTCGCCTGCATCTGCGCTCGCATCCGCACTCACCTGTGCTCACTCCCGCCCACAACGCTGTGCGCTGCACTACACCGTGAGCTGCGCTGCACTCCCACACCTGCCCATGCACGAAGATAGATGCCCGTTCCCTCCAGTGCCTGCGTGAAGCCCTTGTGCGCCTACGCAGGCCCTGCCAGCCAGATGTCGCCAGCTCCCGCCAGACGACTTGACTTCGCCCTCTCTCTCTCAAACTCACCCGCTAATGCGTGCACACACACACTCACTTATACACACTCATGTGTACTCTCTCGCACACACTTGTACACACACACACACCCTTATAAATCATGTCTACACACATGTATATTTATATATCCACTCACATATATACATAAATATATATCTACATATATATATATACATATATACATATATACCTATATATATCTATATACATAGATACTTATACAAATATATCTATATACATATATACATATAAATATCTATACACATATTTTACTATATATGTATATATATCTATATAGCTATAAATGTATATATATATATATTTATAAATATATATATACACACATATATATATATCTAGATATATATATACACAACTACATATATACCTATCCATTTATAACCCTATCTATATACATATATATATATATTTACATACTCATGACCAACTTGTATCCATACGCCATAGCACTAGTCACTCCACCACGCATTATATCGCGGGAATATCTGCACCAGTTGCTGATATTCCCCGATACCCGCGTAAAGCAAGCGCCTCCGTACACACTCCTAGACATCCGTCCTACACTCTACGCGGCACTTCATCTTGTTGGTTGCATCTTACTAGACGTGGACCAACTCGACACTATGCTACACTCCGTTTCCACTTCCACCTCCACCCCTATATATATAATATATACATATCTATATATATGGAGACTGTATTTATTATATTAAGCTAAGTATTCCTTTCGCTACAAGCAACCTACCTTGTTTGTATTTCTCTTTTGTTTCCTACTATTAAAAAGATGAAAAAAAATGAGTAAAAGAGAAAAGATAATTCTTGCCTTGCAAGTACTCGCCCTTGCGAATAGCCGGACCAGTTTTTTTGGAAACCCTAAGTTGGGTCAAAGCCAAGAATAATTTGGCTCAAAGACAAGAACTTGATTTTGAGGGTGTGCCTCAAGGACAATATTATCAACACAAAAAAATCTTAAATAGAAAAAAGAAAACCAAAAACATAATAAACACACGGAAGAGATACATTTTAGGAAAGGCATAGAAACTTATTCACGTTTAATTCCTGCCTCCTTGACATCGACCTTGGGCCTAGAAGTGACTAAGATAAAATTAAGTAGGCCAGGTTAAGAAAAATTTGTGAAAGATGGCTAGACTCGATTTAGGTTAACCACTATATTAACTTCAACGATAATTTCACCATATTAACACAACCTATTCGAGTTATACCAATGAGGAACCTACATTCAAGATTTGGAGTGACACTAAGGGTGATTATGTCTTATTTGAAGAGTTAGCCCCTGAAGATGTCAAAAATTTGACCAAAAAAGGTTTCCTTAGCACACCCATTGATGATATTTCTCCTCATTATGAAATGATGGAAAATTTGGAAGCAACTTCTAAGATTTATGTGGATTCACATCTAGACTCCAGGGAAGATTTAAGTAAAGAACAAGAACCCGGGGTTGACATTGATAGGATAATCCCTAGATCTATTGCTTCCAACCTGCCTTCATTTGTTTCGAAGTCACCCTCTTATTCACTTATGCCTGAAGGTGAAATTTTTACTCCTGATGAAGTGCAGGAAGACACTGGTGATAGTGCAAGGAATGCTAGGGATGCAATTGAGGATTTAGAAAGAGTGTTAGGGATGGACACCGAGCTGATTGAACACAACCTAGATCTTATGGCCATCCTGCAACCTCAAAACTTGGACACCCTAGACGATCCTTGCCTTAGAGATTTGCTCACTTTTGTTCTAACTGGGGGGCTTAACAAACCAATATTTGTTGTAATGGAGTATTGGGTATGGATTGATGATTTCCTTAGTCAGTCCATCGCCCTAGGGGTTTATCTCTGCACCATTCCTTCCCCATTCCTTTTGGTGGATCCTTGTCATCCTCGCCCTACCCCTTTGGAGGTTGTTATGCCAGTTTATCCTTTAGAACCTGTTTTGGTGACCTAGGAAGATTTTATTCCCGTCCTGGTTGGGGGAGCAATTGCTATGGGGATTCATCATCTGGTCACCAACATCCTAGGTTACCTATTTTCTAGGCCAACATTGCTTTGCTCATTTTTAGGGCCTATTTCTGCAATCCTTGAACCAGATTTGCAGGTTCTTTGGCTACTCGGCTGCTAACAAAAGAATGGCAGCCCCTCTGACCCAGGTAATATCCTTCTATGCAATGAGGACATTGTAGATTATAGGCATGGGGGGGTGTACTTGGGGATGTACATAGCATATTACATTCATTTAATTAAAGCATTCTGCATTGCATACATTTGCATTAAAAAAATAATAATAAATAAATAAATAAAAATAATTTAAAAAAAAAGTTTTGACCTTAATTGGCTAGGTCCTGCATTCTTAAGCAAATCAGAACTCTAGGTGAGACTAAGTTGGTTCTAGGGTCGAACTTTAGAAGCTAAATGAGCTACTAGCTTTAGACCTTTAGGGTCCTCTGTGGACTTAAAAACTTAAGTAGGAGTTAAGTTGTGGACCATTCCTCAAGTGGTTTATGAAGGAAAGATAGGGATTGAGTTAAAAGGTGGGGTAATACCTGGAGTCTTATTCTTCCTTCTAGTTTATGGATCCTTGTAACCCAAGCATCCAAATTTCACACACTTGATCTTGTGTAAGTAAGTAATCACCTTAATTCATTTCATAAAAGAAATTTTGCTCTCTTAGTTTTGACTTATGGGAGTCCTGAAAGAACAATTTAATTGGAAGAGTTCTTGCCGCAGGAGAGGTGGGGTATATACTCACCTTGAGGATGCGATGATAGCATAGTACCTCCTCGGCGCTTGTCTCTTAGGATATCCATCCTAATGGGGGCATGTAAGTGCATTGTGCAATTCAGGTACCATGGGCAGCCCTATCTCGAAATGCCGATTGCCACAGGCCTGAATTCGCTTTAGAAATCCATGCGCGATACTATCTCGAAGTGTCGATTGCCAGGAGTTCTTAGGGTCACTATGGGCGGTGCTATCTTGAAGCATCGAAAGCCAGGCACCCTTCGAGGTACGGTGATGGGGACAATGAATCCGACACAAACCTTGTTGATAGCTGATCCGAGGATAGACTTAAAGGAATCAAACAAAAAATATATATATATATTATTCAAAAAAAACAAATCCTTTTTCCTTTAAGTCAAATAACTCAGACCAATGCACATGCATGGATGCTTTAATCTCAGGGATCAATAAACCTTACGGTGGAGTCAGAAATCAGAGAAACTTGTGCCTACAACTCATCTTTAGCTGACCTCGTCTATAACTTAACAACTACTTGGGAACCTTAGGTCTAAAGTCTGAACTTAATATGTTTCTAAAGAAAGACCGATTGGGTTGGCTAGTCTACTTGGAGTGCTAGGTTTTGCTTGATTTTGATAGGGACTAGCAGAAGCTAGGCATGGGGGTATTTGCTTAGCCCATATTTGTGGGCTATTTAAGTATTTAAGTTCCTAGACATTAAATTAATTCTAACATTTATTTAGCATAAATTAGGATGTGGAACGTCGGGTTTCACCGGGTTTGTTATAACGTTGTAGTAAAGCCGGTTATTACCAACATTTCAAATAAAATTTTTTACTCGGAAAATGAAAGAGTTCCCGAGGTCGAACTCAGGGAGCAAGTCGTATTCTAGAGATATACATGTTTCTTTTACAAAAAAAAGAGAGAGGGAAAGAATTTGTTGTGATGTTCTTCTTTCTTTCTCTTTCTTCAGATCTCCTTCTTCTTCTTCCTTGGTTTCTGCTATGGTGATAATCTTCTTCTTCTTCCTGCTGTTCCTGCGTTGGTGATGTTTTTCTTTCTTCAGAGCTCCTTGTTCTTCTTCTTCTTTGGTTTTCTGCCTTGACCTCTCTTCTTCTTCTTCTGCAATCGTGGTGCTTCTGCCTTCAGCTACTAAGTCTTCCTTCCTTCTTCTTCTGCTTTGGCCGTTGCTCTTCCTTCTTCTTCAGCCTGCCTTCTGTGTTGCTCTGGCTGCTGACTTTCCGTCGTCTGACCCGGTGCTTCGACGACTTAACTGAGCATTTGCTACAGTGCAGCTCCTTCTTCTTCGCCTGCACTTCTTCTTCCGCGGGTCTTCTTCTTCTTCTTTGGCCTGCACACTTCAGAGTTTTTCGTCAAGAGGCAAAACCTACTCTACCCTCCCTCCCCCGCGTCTCTCTTTCTCTCTGAAACCACTCTTGGGAAAGCTCTCCCAGAGCTACCGGGTAATCGGGTTCGGGTCACGCCCGGGTCCAGGCCCACCGGCGTGCGGTGGTGGGCGAGGAGTGCAGGTCGGTTTAATCGGGTCGGGCCAGGTCCGCGGAGCGTGGTCACGGACGAGGCCGGGTCGGGTGAGAGGGACCTCACCCCGTGGTCAGGAGGCAGACAGCATAAGGCACTTTTTGCCTTTATGCGTCCGCGCGCCTCCGAGAAGTTCCGAGGTGGGACTAAATGTCCCACCCCAATTGAGCGCCCGTCGCGGAGGGAGCAGTGGGCGATCGTGGCTTCCCGCGCGGCCTTCGCCCCATCTGCGAACCTGGGACGTTTTGCGGAGACTCCCTGCGCAACCTGGGAGTCGAACCTGGGCAAAGGCGTGCCTGCACCTGCAGGTGAAGGAGCTCTGCCTGCTCAGTAATGGCGACGGCGGGCGAGTCACCTGGTCACAGAAGAACGGCCTCTCGGCCAAATCAGACAGGCGGGGGACCTTCGCCGTGGCACGGCGAAGGTGGTCAGGGGGTCTGCAGGGGGCGTGATGGAGCCAACAGGTCGTCCTAGGTCAAACTGTGAGCGAAGAAGTGGGTGTGTTCGGTGGATCTGCAGAGGGCGTTTGGTGGGAGGTGGAGGGGCGGAAGAGGATCAGGGTGAGGAGGCGGAGGTTCTGCGGTGGTCGGCGAGCCGTGTGGGTCGCTGAGGTGATGGGAGCGGCTCGCCGGAGGGTGGTCGAAGGCGGAGAGGGCGAGGGTGAACAGGGTCGGTAGAGGGCTTAATTGACTAAATTGAAAGCGGGGAAAGAAAGTGGAGGAGAAGGGGAGTAGCTCTAGCTTACTTGCAGGGACGAAGGGGGAGGAACAGGGCGACAGTCGTATCGACTGTCGCCGGAGAAGACGATGCTCAGGGAGAGGGGCGGCGGCGAGCAGAGAGCCGGAGAGGCGCCAGCTGGGTGCGG
Organism: Thalassia testudinum; assembly: GCA_037157565.1. NCBI lineage: Eukaryota > Viridiplantae > Streptophyta > Magnoliopsida > Alismatales > Hydrocharitaceae > Thalassia > Thalassia testudinum. The sequence continues at coordinate 103,315,205 of JAZHRO010000055.1, read as the reverse complement.
CGTGGCGCGGGAAGAGCAGGGGAGGAAGTCTCTGCTGCTGGTATTGCGGCAGAGCGAAGAGGTGGAGGGGGAGGAAGCCGCCGGAGCTGGTGAGCGTCTGCCGGAGGAAGAAGAGAAGAAAGCTGGGGGTTTTCTCCGTCAGATCCAGGCTGCCCTGGTCGGTGGAGCAGCGGGGGGTATTTATAGGGATGAAACAGGGAGGAAGGCGGAGGGAGACGACGTGTCTCCCTCGCCGGAGAATGGTCGGAGACGAACCCATACCATCCGTGCGTTCGCACGGCCGGTATGGTGGGCTACAATGACCAGGGGGGTGCCCCTGCGACGGCTGACGACGCAGGGCACCCCCGGTTTACTTGCCAGGTCCCCCACCTCACCCTGCGCGGCGCCATGCTCCGCGGAAGGTCGCCGGAGCATGGTGCTGGCAGGGTTTTGCAGGAGGGACCTGATTGCAAAGAACGAAGGAGAGTTAGGGGCCAAAATGCGAGGGTTCAAAAGTTGAGGGCCAAAGAGTAAATATATGAGGACCAAAGTGTAAAGTCGGTCAAGGAGGTTTCTTCTTAGGCTCAAGTTTTTATACATGACTAATTAGGACCTAAGGAATCTGATGGTGAATTTCATTTTCATCTTAAACCTTGTTCGACCGGTCAATTTGCGCAAAAACCCAAATTAAGTTATTAATTGGGCATGGTTCTCAATGTAGGTCAAAATGGGTTCTAAAGGCCAAATTGAAGGTTCTAAACCCTAGAGATTATTTTTCTATGAATTTTAGAGGGTTTATTCTATTTTTACTTTGCCTCGAACCTTGTGAATTGAAGTGGGTTGTTTTAGGGTTACAGATTATCATTTGGTTCCTTGGAAGTGCTGTAGCCCTTGCTAGATCATTTCATCCCACTTTTATTCTTATTAAGCTATTTTGACCTGTGTTTGGTCCCTGAATTACCCTGCATGCAGTTTATACTGGTAAAATTGCACTTTTACCCCTTATGACTAGTTTTTTTTTTTCTCAAACTCAGAATTCTCTGAGTTAAGCCTTTCCTTGAGATATGTAGGAGTTTTATCCTTTGTATTGGGTCAAAATGAGCTAGTTATGGCTCATGATGAGGTTCTCATCATACCCCCATGCCTAGCTTTTGCTAGTCCCTTAGCAAAAAACTTAAGGTTTCAACCCTTGTTCTAGACCATGAAGTTTTCAATAGTTTTAGATAAGTGCCTTCATAGATTAGGTTAGAATGCTGATCATAGGCCTAAAAGGTACTCTAGTACCAATCAAGATCCAAATCTGCCTAGCCTTAGCCTCAGTCTTTTAGCAAAGGTTTTTAAGGCCCACAAGAACTAACCTAAGGTTTATTGGACTTCGTGGTTAAAGCACCCGTGCTTAAAATGATTTTAGCCCTGGCTCGGTTCGCAGTGCGTTTTGTAAGAGAGAGATAGAAAGTTTTTCTGTTTGGAGAGTTTTCTCTCTCTTTTTCTTTTTAGTTCTAGCCTAGGATTGGCTTTTCAACACGGTCTGTATCAGATTCCTTGCTCCCATCATCAATCCTCAAGGGTTCCTGGCGATCGATGCTTCGAGATAGCACCGCCCATGGCAACCCCCGGAACCCTGGCTATTGAGATTTCGAGATAATCCCATCCATGGTATTCCGTGGCCGAATCCAGACCCTGGCAATTGACACTTCGAGATAATGCCATCCATGGAATCTGAACCAGCAGAGTGCTTACATGCCCCCCGTAGGATATGTAAATATCCTAAGAGACAAGCACCGAGGAGATGATATTTTGTTACGCGTCTTCGAGGGGATTTCCCGCCTCTCTGCGCTGGGAACTCGTCCAAATCAACTTGTGTTGATCGGCCGCTCCTATTCTAGGTGTTCTTTTCAGATTTTTGCGACGCTTCTGCGTGATTCTGATTTTTACGCTTACTGAACCAGGCTGTGTGTGAGGTTAGGGTGCTTAGGTTACTGAGTCCCGTAAACCAAAAATTAGTTAACGAGGCCGAATACTCCCTAAGCCTTAGACCTAATACTTCAGCTTTTCATTTTCCTCAACCTCTTGAGGAGTGTCCAGATCTTAATGGGTACTAAGAGTCTATTCAAGAATGCCTAAGGTTTGCATTCTTTACTAATCTTATTGTGCACTTTTCTTGAATGAGGTCTAGAACTTAGGTTAATTCCTTAGTTCCTTACTAATGACTATCACTTTTTCTCATAATTTTGTGCTCCTTTTTCATTTTGTTTCTTTTCTCCTTCACAAAATTTTCCTTCTCCTCTTTTCCTCTTATTCTTTTTCGAAAAATTTTTTAATTTTTATGGTATTTTTGGCATATGTGAATTTTTTGTTTGAAACATTTTCTTACAAGTTTTTGCACTTTCCTACCCCCCCATGCCTAAGATTTGCAATGTCCTCATTGTAACCTAGGGGGTCTTAGTTCATTCCTTAAGACAGAAATTTGGGTGAGTGGATGGGTCGGGTTGAATTTTTGCGGACGATTTCAAATCTCAGATGCGAACATCTGAGTTGGGGTCGGCTGTCTACAAGGGTGAACTTCAAGTGCTGAAAGGTGTCAGAACAAGTTTCAGGTTTTCAAAGAGAATGACGGGCTGCCTCCCGTTAAGCGCTGAGTTTTACGCCATCGGCTGGGCGCAATAAGCTCAAGGGGAAAGGAGGATATAAGATGCCTCAGCCAAATCAGTAGAAGTTACATCAATGAACGGCTTGAGTCTCTGACCGTTCACGATGAAAGGTTCAGAATCGTGGCTGAGTGGACTGATTTCGATTGCTCCATTTCCAAAAACCTGTCGGACCAAATATGGTCCGACCCACTTAGATCTCAGTTTTCCTGGGAAGAGTTTGAGTCGGGCATCAAAGAGTAGGACCTTTTGACCAGGATGAAAGATCTTTCTCGAGATGTGTTTGTCGTGGAAGGCTTTAACCCGCTCCTTGTAGATTTGCGAGTTCTCGTACGCGTCTATGCGTAATTCATCGATCTCGCTGATTTGGAGTTTTCTGTGGGTCCCAGCCTTAGAAAGATCCAGATTACAGTTCCGTACTGCCCAATAGGCTTTATGCTCCAGTTCGACGGGAAGGTGGCATGCCTTTCCGTACACCAGTCTAAAGGGAGACATGCCTAATTGGGTCTTGTGGGCGGTCCTATGGGCCCACAATGCTTCCGGAAGTCGGGACGACCAGTCCTTCCTGTCAGGTCGAACAGTGACTTGCAGGATTTTCTTGATCTCCCGATTAGACAGCTCAGCTTGACCATTAGTTTGGGGGTGGTAAGGAGTAGAGATTCGGTGAGACACCCCGTATTTGGTCATCAGTGACCTAAACTGAGCATTTGTGAAATGGGTCCCCCCATCAGAGATTATTGCACGAGGAATCCCGAACCTTGAGAAAATGTGTTGATGAATAAATTTGAGAACGATTTTGTGATCACAGGTTCGGGTCGGTATGGCTTCGATCCATTTGGACACGTAGTCCACAGCCAACAGAATGTATTCGAAACCATCCGAAACAGGAAAGGGGCCCATAAAATCAATCCCCCAAACATCAAAGATTTCGCATACTAGAATCGGTTGCATAGGCATCATGTCGCGATGGCTCATGTTGCCCAAAGTCTGGCAACGACTGCATGCCTTGCAATGACTGTATGCGTCTTTGAACAGTGTGGGCCAGTAAAAGCCGCACTGGAGGACTTTTGATGCGATTTTATGCCCGGCAAAATGGCCACCGCATGCCTGGTCATGGCAGAAAGAGAGGATATTGTTGACTTCCCCTTCCGGGACACATCTCCGGATGATCTGATCGGCACCTATGCGGAAGAGGTACGGGTCTTCCCAAATGTAATACTTGGCATCGGAGCGTAATTTGTCTTTCTTGGCCTTCGGCCAATCGGACGGGGTCTGATGAGATGCCAAGTAATTTACAATATTAGCAAACCATGGAAGGCTAGTACCAATAGTCAGCAGGTGCTCATCGGGAAAATGCTCAGTGATGGGTCCGGAAGGGTCTATCATTTCAGAAGGAAGACGGGACAAGTGATCAGCTACCACGTTTTGTTTTCCCGCTTTATCGCGAATCTCGAGGTCAAATTCTTGCAACGGCAAGATCCATCGGATCAATCGAGGCTTCGCGTCCTTCTTTGCAAGGAGATGCCTCACAGCCGTGTGATCCGAGTATATGATGACATGGGAACCCAGAAGGTACGATCTGAACTTCTCTAGGGCAAATACTACAGCTAGCAGCTCTTTCTCAGTAACTGTATAGTTACGCTGAGCCTCATCGAGTGTTTTGCTGGCGTAGTAAATGACCACAGGTTTCTTGTCATTTTTCTGCCCCAAAACCGCTCCTACAGTGAAGTCGGATGCATCACACATGATCTCAAAAGGTTGAGACCAATCAGGGGACTGTAGGATCGGGGCTTGGGTGACTCGGTCACGCAGGATTTCAAATGCTTGAGTGCATTCCTTGGAGATTTCGAAGGGAACATCCTTGGAGAGAAGAGTGGTCAGGGGGCGTGCGATTTTTGAAAAATCAGGGATAAATCGTCGATAAAAACCGACATGCCCTAAAAAGGATCGGATGTCCCTGATCGAGCTAGGCATAGGAAGGTGAGAAATCAGATTAACCTTAGCTCGATCCACTTGGATACCTTTCTCCGAAATTGAGTGTCCCAGGACAATTCCCTCAGGCACCATGAAATGGCTCTTTTCCCAGGAAAGAACCAAATTCACGTCGATGCACCGCCTGAGTATCTGGACCAAGTGTTGGAGGCAATCGTCGAATGATGCTCCGAAAACTGAAAAGTCATCCATGAAGACTTCCAGATAATCACCTACCATATCTGAGAATATGGCAAGCATGCATCGCTGAAAAGTAGCGGGTGCATTGCAAAGACCGAAAGGCATTCTTCGGAAAGCGTATGTTCCGAAGGGGCAGGTGAACGTGGTCTTTTCTTGGTCCTCAGGATGGATTGCCACCTGGTTATAACCGGAGTACCCGTCAAGAAAGCAGAAGAACCTATTTCCCGCTAGTTTTTCGAGAATTTGATCAATGAAGGGTAGTGGGAAATGATCCTTCTTCGTGGAGGAATTGAGTCGACGGTAGTCTATACAGACTCTCCACGAGTTGGCTAATCGGGTAGGAATGATTTCTCCGGTCTCAGTCGTTATAGTGGTGAGTCCTGCCTTCTTAGGCACGACCTGAATTGGGCTCACCCAACGACTATCGGAGATCGGGTAGATGATCCCGGCATCTAACCACTTGATGATCTCCTTTTTCACGACCTCCTGCAGATTGGGGTTTAAGCATCTCTGCATTTCACGAGAAGGTCGTGTGCCCTCTTCTGAATAGATATGATGAGTACAATAAGAGGGACTTATTCCAGTCAAATCATCGAGAGTCCATCCGATGGCTCTTCGATGTTGCTGGAGGACAACAATCAGACTGGTTTCCTGTTCAGGACTGAGGTTGGAATTGATGATCACAGGAAGGGTCTGATTAGAACCCAAAAAGATGTATTTCAAATGAGCAGGAAGGGGTTTTAGTTCGAGGATGGGGTTTTCAGCAGCAGCGGGTGGTTCAGTATAGATGTGAGGTTCAAGGGTGGGAGTTACTGGGTTGTTCTCATCTGGATTTGACTCCTCTGTTTGCGGGTCAAGATCCTTCTGTGGTTGATGAGGCATACTCAAGTCATTCTGGAGGTGTGATTCATCAACCAAAGTCTTGATGTCACAAATTTGCTCGATGACGCCGCAATTAATTCCTTGTTGGGCCTTAAATATATCAATTTTCAGCGTTTGATCTCCAAACTTAAGCTCTATTTGGCCCTCCTCACAGCTGATGTTGGCTCTAGCAGTAGCCAAGAAAGGTCTCCCTAGAATGATTGGTGTATCCCTAGGGTTCTCAGGTGCATCCATGTCTAAGACTATAAAGTCCACTGGAAAATAGAAATCCCGCACTCTCACGATAACATCCTCGAGAATCCCTTTTGGTGACTTTATAGATCGATCTGCTAATTGTAATGTCACCTCGGTTGGTTTCAGCTCAGATTCTTCCAGATGGTCAAGTAAGGATGTGGGTATCAGATTTATAGATGCACCTAAGTCTAACAATGCTCTATCAAATTGGGTACCACCTATCTTACAGGAGATCAGGGGAGTTCCAGGATCTTTTGCCTTGGGTGGGAGTCTACTAAGGATTACAGAGCTGGCTTGCTCTGACAGAACAATTGGGCTCCCTCCCTTGGTTCGCGGCTTACGCTGGGGTGTACATATATTCTTTAGAAATCGTGCGTAAGCTGGTACGTGGCGGATTGCATCCATCAAGGGGATGTTTATGTGGACCTGCTCAAAGAGCTTGACCAGGTCCTCCTCAGGGGCCACAGGTTTGGTGGTCTTCTTTCCCTTGGTCAGGGCCTCGGGAAACGGGATCTTGGTTGGTTCCTCTAGGATAGGTCCAGGTTGTGGGTCTGGAACAGCGGTACCTTGGCTAACTATCCTAGGGTCATGGTTATCAGGCTGGGAGTGGTTTGGATAATGCGGGTCCTGAGTTGTCTTACCACTACGTGTTGTTACAGAATTTAATCCGGCCTGATTTTGGTTTGGGTTTGGTAGGAGGGGTGGCTGCTGCTGAAATCCCGTACGCGAAGTTGAGGCTTCCATCTCGTCTGGAGATGGGGCAGTAGGGGCCTGATAAATCCATTGAGCGTGGCCTAAATTTGGATTCATAACGTGCTTCTGGGTTGGCACGTTATTTGGGTTAGGAAGAGGTTGGGAAGGGAGTGTGCCTGGCTGGCGAGAATTTGCCAACTGGGCCAGCTGAGTTTTAACTTCAGTAAGCTCGTCCTTGTGCTGTTTTTGAATGGCCGCATTCGATTTTTGAATGTCAGCCAGAGTCTGAAGGATTAAGGACATTTGATCTTGATTTGGCCCTGATGGATAAGTAGGGTTGGGCCGAGGCTGAGGCGGCTGGTAGTGATGAGAGGGCTGTGGGCGGGACTGAAAAGGTGGTCTTTGGGTTTGGGAATTTCCCGCCCACTGAAAATTGGGATGGTTTCGCCATCCAGGGTTGTAAGTGTTGGAGAATGGGTCATTCTGGATGGCGTTGAGGTCCTCGCAGGTCTGAGGAACCTCCTGAGAATCAGGGAAAGGAGGACTGGAGTTCCCCCGGCTGGTGAAGAAAGGATCGGATGATCTTCCAGTCCAAGAATCAGATGGGGATGGATATGGATCCATCCCAGGGGAGGATCGGTGTAGGATGTTTTGCACAGTCTCCTGTGTGGAAGGAGGTTGTGCAAAGGAGTTACGCGCAGAGGTGGCTCGCTGCAAGTGCTGAGTCAGCTCATCCACCTTCTTTTCAATGATTGAGACCTTGTCCAATCGACTGGCCATTAATTCCAGGTCGACTGATGCGGACAGGCCCTGCGTCTCATGTGCTCCCTTAAGATTCGTCGCTGCGCGGGTATTCGTCCTGTCGAATAATCCTATGGAGTCATTGTTGATGGAGTTCTCGCACATGTTTTCGAGAATCTCCCATACGGTGTCTTCATGTTGACCCACGATGTTTCCTCCGCAGGTTGCATTGACGAAAAGGCGGATGTCCTCACGGAGTCCCTGGTAAAAAGATTGGACTTGTTCCCATTTAGGAACTCCGTGATGGGGGCACTTCCTCATGAGATCCTGAAAACGTTACCATGCCTCATGGAGAGGTTCTCCTGATTGTTGAGTGAAGTGTGTAATCTGATGGCGCAAGGCGTTGGTCCGACCAACGGGAAAGAACTTTTTCAAAAACTCGGATTGAAGTTCTTCCCAAGTGTTGATCGGCCGGGTCTGAGTTTGATACCAATGGGCGGCCTTGTCCATAAGAGAAAAGGAGAACATCTTCATGAGAAGAATATCCCGATTTTGCGCATCTGATCCAAAAGTGTGGGCCAGATGCTTTAGCTGTTTGATGTGCTGGAAGGGATCTTCAGAATTAAGCCCATGGAATTTAGGTATAGCATGAATCATGTTGGGTTTTAGTTCGGAATCAGGTCCTCCAATCGGGATTCTGACTCGAGGCTCAATGGCCACCGCAGCAGGATTGTAGTGGTCCCGCATCATAGGACGCTGTGGTGGGTGCACGAAGTTTTGGAAGAGGTCATTGAGTCGCTGGAGCTGGTGTTCCAGATTATTTTCTTCCTCAACTGGCTGAGCCATGATGGGGGAAGAAGAAGAACTTGGTTCTGAATCAGAAGAGAGAATAATGTGAGGGTGTTGCTGCACGAATACGGGCGTCGAGGCTTGGCCTTGACGAGAGCGAATTTCTAATGGAGGTCTTAAGGGTGGTCTTAGAGACCTCCTTCCGTACATGCACAGTTGGGAGAGGTAAGTTTAGAAGGTGCTGGACCCAATCAAGACACCCAAAAATGTGTTGGGTGACTATAGAGGTGCGGGGCAGATGGACCCCTTGATCAGAAAGATCGTCCACCTGAGAATTACCTGGGCAGCCAGAGAGGGAGAGTCCCGCGAAGACCCCTACACGGTAGAGCATCTCCATGGGTTACAGGGTTTCCCCCACCCGACCTCTCTTGTCACTGCGGTTCCAGGTAGACCAGAATGGGGATCTTGACCTCTTAAGTCTACCAATTTTAAGATCAGGGTGCTTAAGGTTTCACTTGAACTTTAGTCTTTTTAAGTGCAAAGAGTGACCTAATTTAAGGTTGGTTAACCCAAAGGGGTCAACTTTACCTATTGTTTTCTTTAAGAGCTTTTAGGACCTGTCTTTTAGGGTTCAAGTGTTTAGAGAGAGCCAATTGTTTAGGATTTTTCTTGTTAATTATTTTCAATCAATGGCTTGGGCACACCACTTTTGGATTTCCTCAATTCTTGATTAAGGGGTGTGTCTCTACTGAAATCCTAATGTTTGACCTTATGTTGGCTCTACTTGGTCCATTTAACTCTTTGTTGGGCAATTAGGGCTCAAGCAAGAATGTGTTAGCCCTTAAATACCCTTAATAGTGTGCAGGAGTGATGAGTTGAAAACATGCAACTTTTTATGGTTACTAAGTATGGAAGACAGGTTAGCCCTATATTGCTTGTTCTTTTCTTTTCTTCCTCTTTAGAGTGTAGGGGTTAATAGTGAGAGAAAAGATTTACCTGTCTTCGGAGTGGTTGTGTGGTTGCTTGTCTTCTTGAGTTCCTGTAGCTGCACAAAAGCGAGGAGATTATCAGAACTTAAAAAAAAAACAGGAATGTTTACCTCTAGAATAGCCGTTGCTCCCCGGCAGCGGCGCCAAAATGGAACGTCGGGTTTCACCGGGTTTGTTATAACGTTGTAGTAAAGTCGGTTATTACCAACATTTCAAATAAAATTTTTTACTCGGAAAATGAAAGAGTTCCCGAGGTCGAACTCAGGGAGCAAGTCGTATTCTAGAGATATACATGTTTCTTTTACAAAATAAAGAGAGAGGGAAAGAATTTGTTGTGATGTTCTTCTTTCTTTCTCTTTCTTCAGATCTCCTTCTTCTTCTTCGTTGGTTTCTGCTATGGTGATAATCTTCTTCTTCTTCCTGCTGTTCCTGCGTTGGTGATGTTTTTCTTTCTTCAGAGCTCCTTGTTCTTCTTCTTCTTTGGTTTTCTGCCTTGACCTCTCTTCTTCTTCTTCTGCAATCGTGGTGCTTCTGCCTTCAGCTACTAAGTCTTCCTTCCTTCTTCTTCTGCTTTGGCCGTTGCTCTTCCTTCTTCTTCAGCCTGCCTTCTGTGTTGCTCTGGCTGCTGACTTTCCGTCGTCTGACCCGGTGCTTCGACGACTTAACTGAGCATTTGCTACAGTGCAGCTCCTTCTTCTTCGCCTGCACTTCTTCTTCCGCGGGTCTTCTTCTTCTTCTTTGGCCTGCACACTTCAGAGTTTTTCGTCAAGAGGCAAAACCTACTCTACCCTCCCTCCCCCGCGTCTCTCTTTCTCTCTGAAACCACTCTTGGGAAAGCTCTCCCAGAGCTACCGAGTAATCGGGTTCGGGTCACGCCCGGGTCCAGGCCCACCGGCGTGCGGTGGTGGGCGAGGAGTGCAGGTCGGTTTAATCGGGTCGGGCCAGGTCCGCGGAGCGTGGTCACGGACGAGGCCGGGTCGGGTGAGAGGGACCTCAACCAAAATGGAACGTCGGGTTTCACCGGGTTTGTTATAACGTTGTAGTAAAGCCGGTTATTACCAACATTTCAAATAAAATTTTTTACTCGGAAAATGAAAGAGTTCCCGAGGTCGAACTCAGGGAGCAAGTCGTATTCTAGAGATATACATGTTTCTTTTACAAAATAAAGAGAGAGGGAAAGAATTTGTTGTGATGTTCTTCTTTCTTTCTCTTTCTTCAGATCTCCTTCTTCTTCTTCCTTGGTTTCTGCTGTGGTGATAATCTTCTTCTTCTTCCTGCTGTTCCTGCGTTGGTGATGTTTTTCTTTCTTCAGAGCTCCTTGTTCTTCTTCTTCTTTGGTTTTCTGCCTTGACCTCTCTTCTTCTTCTTCTGCAATCGTGGTGCTTCTGCCTTCAGCTACTAAGTCTTCCTTCCTTCTTCTTCTGCTTTGGCTGTTGCTCTTCCTTCTTCTTCAGCCTGCCTTCTGTGTTGCTCTGGCTGCTGACTTTCCGTCGTCTGACCCGGTGCTTCGACGACTTAACTGAGCATTTGCTACAGTGCAGCTCCTTCTTCTTCGCCTGCACTTCTTCTTCCACGGGTCTTCTTCTTCTTCTTTGGCCTGCACACTTCAGAGTTTTTCGTCAAGAGGCAAAACCTACTCTACCCTCCCTCCCCCGCGACTCTCTTTCTCTCTGAAACCACTCTTGGGAAAGCTCTCCCAGAGCTACCGGGTAATCGGGTTCGGGTCACGCCCGTGTCCAGGCCCACCGGCGTGCGGTGGTGGGCGAGGAGTGCAGGTCGGTTTAATCGGGTCGGGCCAGGTCCGCGGAGCGTGGTCACGGACGAGGCCGGGTCGGGTGAGAGGGACCTCACCCCGTGGTCAGGAGGCAGACAGCATAAGGCACTTTTTGCCTTTATGCGTCCGCGCGCCTCCGAGAAGTTCCGAGGTGGGACTAAATGTCCCACCCCAATTGAGCGCCCGTCGCGGAGGGAGCAGTGGGCGATCGTGGCTTCCCGCGCGGCCTTCGCCCCATCTGCGAACCTGGGACGTTTTGCGGAGACTCCCTGCGCAACCTGGGAGTCGAACCTGGGCGAAGGCGTGCCTGCACCTGCAGGTGAAGGAGCTCTGCCTGCTCAGTAATGGCGACGGCGGGCGAGTCACCTGGTCACAGAAGAACGGCCTCTCGGCCAAATCAGACAGGCGGGGGACCTTCGCCGTGGCACGGCGAAGGTGGTCAGGGGGTCTGCAGGGGGCGTGATGGAGCCAACAGGTCGTCCTAGGTCAAACTGTGAGCGAAGAAGTGGGTGTGTTCGGTGGGTCTGCAGAGGGCGTTTGGTGGGAGGTGGAGGGGCGGAAGAGGATCAGGGTGAGGAGGCGGAGGTTCTGCGGTGGTCGGCGAGCCGTGTGGGTCGCTGAGGTGATGGGAGCGGCTCGCCGGAGGGTGGTCGAAGGCGGAGAGGGCGAGGGTGAATAGGGTCGGTAGAGGGCTTAATTGACTAAATTGAAAGCGGGGAAAGAAAGAGGAGGAGAAGGGGAGTAGCTCTAGCTTACTTGCAGGGACGAAGGGGGAGGAACAGGGCGACAGTCGTATCGACTGTCGCCGGAGAAGACGATGCTCAGGGAGAGGGGCGGCGGCGAGCAGAGAGCCGGAGAGGCGCCAGCTGGGTGCGGCGTGGCGCGAGAATAGCAGGGGAGGAAGTCTCTGCTGCTGGTATTGCGGCAGAGCGAAGAGGTGGAGGGGGAGGAAGCCGCCGGAGCTGGTGAGCGTCTGCCGGAGGAAGAAGAGAAGAAAGCTGGGGGTTTTCTCCGTCAGATCCAGGCTGCCCTGGTCGGTGGAGCAGCGGGGGGTATTTATAGGGATGAAACAGGGAGGAAGGCGGAGGGAGACGACGTGTCTCCCTCGCCGGAGAATGGTCGGAGACGAACCCATACCGTCCGTGCGTTCGCACGGCCGGTATGGTGGGCTACAATGACCAGGGGGGTGCCCCTGCGACGGCTGACGACGCAGGGTACCCCCGGTTTACTTGCCAGGTCCCCCACCTCACCCTGCGCGGCGCCATGCTCCGCGCAAGGTCGCCGGAGCATGGTGCTGGCAGGGTTTTGCAGGAGGGACCTGATTGCAAAGAACGAAGGAGAGTTAGGGGCCAAAATGCGAGGGTTCAAAAGTTGAGGGCCAAAGAGTAAATATATGAGGACCAAAGTGTAAAGTCGGTCAAGGAGGTTTCTTCTTAGGCTCAAGTTTTTATACATGACTAATTAGGACCTAAGGAATCTGATGGTGAATTTCATTTTCATCTTAAACCTTGTTCGACCGGTCAATTTGCGCAAAAACCCAAATTAAGTTATTAATTGGGCATGGTTCTCAATGTAGGTCAAAATGGGTTCTAAAGGCCAAATTGAAGGTTCTAAACCCTAGAGATTATTTTTCTATGAATTTTAGAGGGTTTATTCTATTTTTACTTTGCCTCGAACCTTGTGAATTGAAGTGGGTTGTTTTAGGGTTACAGATTATCATTTGGTTCCTTGGAAGTGCTGTAGCCCTTGCTAGATCATTTCATCCCACTTTTATTCTTATTAAGCTATTTTGACCTGTGTTTGGTCCCTGAATTACCCTGCATGCAGTTTATACTGGTAAAATTGCACTTTTACCCCTTATGACTGGTTTTTTTTTTTCTCAAACTCAGAATTCTCTGAGTTAAGCCTTTCCTTGAGATATGTAGGAGCTTTTATCCTTTGTATTGGGTCAAAATGAGCTAGTTATGGCTCATGATGAGGTTCTCATCAGGATGTAAATAGATTAATTCACATTTCTGATTTAATTACATAATTCATGCATTGCATTCATATTTAAATACATTTAGAATTAACTTAGAATTGTATTCATTGAATTAGTTAACCAATTAGGTGCAATGCATGCATTATTTTAAGTTAACATAAAAGTTGAGGGCTTGTATGTAAATAAGCATAATATTTTATTATTATGTTATTCTTCTTCTATGAGCAACAACTGCATTTCTTCCTCCAGCTACCGCAGTGAAGAGCCCAAACAAGGAGTAGCGCCAAAAGTGGATCTGGTCTCCTCGATGGGGATAAGGAAGAGAGGGAGGCTACCATGCACTGGAGGCTACCATCCCTGACCCACCACTGTGCAGAGAGTAGACCTCTCCTCTACTCCACCACCACTGGCCTCAACTGTGGCGACGAGCCTCCACCACCGTGGGCGTGTGGCGTGATTGGCCACACCACCATCTGGAGCTCGTTTGCTTTACTGTGAGCACCTCAGCGTGCACCACCCTCACCGCCATCACCAGCATCCACCACCGCAGCCACCACAACTTCATGCCCCCATCCGTTAAGACGTCTGGGAATGTTCCCAGACATCTGAAACTCCTATAGCAACACCTTCATCTTCTTCCCCCATCGTCTATCCCCACGCGCAGCAGCAGCGGGCCTCTCCTCTACACCGCGTCACATCCCCACATGCAGTAGCAGCCACGCTCCTCTGGCTACATACCGTGCATCACCGCAAGCACAGGTGGTGCCTAGCCACTGTCTTCGTGTGCCTCTCAGCCAGATCCAGTAGGAGCCTCTGCGTCCTCCTCCCAGCAACCGCATGTCCACCAGCCAGCAGCCATCGCCTCCAGCCACTCATGCAGAGCACGTGCTACTCCAACTAAATGTGCCCGCACCTCCGGCAGCGTGCTCTCCAGCTACTTCCGCTCTCATGCCCTCTAGACATGTGCTAGAGCATGCTGCACGCCGTCGATGCTTGCAGCGTGCGGCTAGCAGTGTGCAGCAGCAGCTACTACGACCGAGCTCAGCAGTGCCTGCACGCGCCCGCATGGCCTGCGCATATCCTCACATGTCCATTGCCTCCATCAGCGTGAAGCCCTTCAGTGCTCATGCCTTGTTACGAACCGTGCTTTCTAACGTCTTTTAAGATGTCTGGGAGGTGGCCCAGACGTCGTACCAGATGTCTGGTATCACTTCCAGATGTCTGGGATTCATTTTCTACGGCACGCACCGTTGCGTCTGTGCCTGTGCGCACAGACCTGCTCTGCCTCTTCTTTTTTCCCTCTCCTCCTGCGGGTGTAGACTGCGCCCCTCTCTCTCGCTCTCTCTCCCCGCGCGGCTTTAAAAAGCCACGCCCTCTCCCTCACTCTCATCACCTCCGCTCCCCCTTCCTCTTCTTCTAGCGAGTGCGAGAGCGAGCGCGAGCGAGCGGGGCGGCGACAGCCGCAGTGAGTGCGGGAGGAGGTGCTGCGCGAGAAGACGAGGCGCTCGGCCATGAGGGCGAGCTTGCTGGGGCTGCTAGGGCCGGCCGGCGGGGGGAGCAGCAGACGCGGGGTGGCGCAGGAGGCCTGCTGCAGCTAGAGCAGCAGGCGGAGGACTCGTGGCGCGGTGGTGCGTCACGAGCGGAGGGCGAGTGGCGCCCTGATTCTAGAAATTTTTCCAGAATCAGACGTCTGGGCTTCCAACCAGACGACGGGGAAGACGTCTGAAAGGTGAGTTATTTTCGTACCTTTTTCCTTTCCTACGACTGTCCGTACTGAGATAGAGAAATGGGCACGCGCAGGTTCGGGGATTCGCATCCAACGCGAATCAGACGTCTGGCTGTAGTGCCAGACGACTGGAACGACTTCCAGACGTCCAGGATGACCATCGGATGTCTGGAAACTTGGCCAGACACCCCCGCAGGCCTCTGGACGTCTGAGAGACCACGCAGAGCAAGGTAACCCCTGATCCACTTTTTAAGATGTCTGGAATAAGTTCCAGACATCTGATTTTGCACTGTTCTGTCATTTTCGCACTGTTTAGGGCCCGTTCGGGTTCCGTTTTCCGCATTTCGAGTTGCGTTCTTTTCGGAATTGAATCCTCTACCTGTCTACAGTATCTATATACTATTTTGAGAAACTCCCTGTGTTTGATCCTTGTGATAGGACCCCATTCCATTGAAGTCTCGGGGTTTACGGAGGCACGTGGGATTCCCGACCACGCCCCCAGTTCGCCTGTTGTAACCGGTAGAGTGGCATTTAAGTTTATTAGCATAATCTGTTAAATTATGGAACCATAAATAGAACCTAGGACATTGCATGAATCCTAGGAATGAGAAACGAGAATGAATGATAGATCCTAGGGTGTTGCATAAATCCTAGGGCTGGAAAACTAGATTATATGATAGATCCTAGGGTATGACATGAATCCTCGAATGGGAAAACTATTGTAATATGTGGACACTGCAGTCTTGAAAATGTGGAAAAGAAGTAATAGCTGCCTGTAAATTTGTTTAAACAGCTGCCTGTTATGAATAAATGAACATGATTAAGAATATGGGATGTATGAACGTGAAACTGGAAAGCTGAAATCAGAATGCGCTGAGTTAAAGAGCTGGAACCCTACGAGGAATTAGGAGTAGAACTCCTGGAAAGTGAATGGAATAGAGTTGTGGAAGTGAGCTGGCCCTTGAGTACGGAGTACCAAGGAGAGCGACTGTCCCCCTATTTAGTGCAGAGCGGAGCCAGCCGCCCCAGGGACCTGGGGTTAGGACTGGCCACTCTGTACCGACTTGCCGGCCCTCGTGTACGTAGTACCGAGGAGAGATACTAGCGTAGGGAGGTACTAGTTACCCCACAGGCCCCGGGGTTCTGCTGGCCTCCTACACCGACTTGTTAGGCCCACTGTGGCAAACCAGGGTAGTCAGGCGAGGGTGCGCGGACTGTGGAGGGGCAAGGCCCCTGTTTGGTTACTGTGGAGGGGTTGGACCCCTGTTACTGAGAGGGCTTTGCCCTGTACTGGTTCCGTGCTGTTCTTTGGGAGCACCCGTTAACGGAAAAGACTGACCGCGTGCCAGTGCAGGTTAGCTACCCGTGCGTTTACCGCACATGCCGTAGTCACCGTTACGTCTGTCAGTGGCCTTGGGGTGGTTGACTGAGAGTAGGATCACCACGGGGGACTCTCCCGGCTAGGAGAGCACCACGTGCCACTTTTACTGTTCGGAAAAAAGTGCAATCAAGATCGTTCCCACGAGGAACATTCGAGATCAAGTGAAGGATCTGAGAAATTGATAAATTGTGAAATAATAGAAAGACGTAAATAAAGGAAGAGAGAAACTTAAAACAGCTACTGTACACTTTACTGCTCCTTTAGTTTAGCTACCACTCTACTCAGTGTTTTGCTGATGTGTTACACTCGTTACCTTTCAGGACCAGGTGTTGAGCAGCCAGGGCCAGCGGCTACAGAGGACGCTGGGCCTAGTAGGGTACAGTAGAGTTACCACTATTCTCTTCTACCACTTTCTGTTTGGTTCCATTGTAGTGAGTAGATCTTATTTCCGCTGTACTATTCTTTACCTGGAGTTCATATTATGTTTTGAATGTTGTTCTACTTTTGTGGTGGTACATACTGTAGTGGTTTCCTTCCTTACTGCTGTATTTTCTTACTGTTAGTTATATTCATGTTGAATGTGATTTATTTTACTGCTCTTTTGGTTACTTCCTCGTTGGACGACCAGGTTTTGGGTGTAGTCGAGTCGGTCCGATTCTCGTGTCTCGTAGGGACTCGGGAATCAGGTCGTTACAAGATGGTATCAGAGCAAGGTCGTCTCGAGAAGTGAATCAACTGACTGGAAAATAACCAATTCACATGTCTATAACTAGAGTAGCCACCACAACATATCTTTTGACATGATCTCTTAGACGTTTCCGTTCGATATCGTTCGTAGTGACATATTTCATTTTGTTTCGCGTCCCCTTGCAGGAGATGCCTCGTCATGGGACCAGTGAGGCGGGCCGCGGGTGCGGCCGAGGACGAGGTCGGCGAGGTGGCCATGCCGTTGCCGACGCCCCAGTAGACCGGCCACTACTCCCGGGCATCCAAGCCCAGGACCTCACCCGGCTGATACGAGACATTGTACGAGAGGAGCTCCACCCACCGCCTCGAGTGCCTTACCCTGGGGCTGCGGAGGGGGAGTCCTCTGTGGGACCACTCGATGGACGCGACGATGGACACGGGGGAGGGGATGGGCAACCGCAGCCCCCACCTTCCTCCGATACTTCTGTGCACAAGGCACCGTTGCCTGTGGGTGGACCAGCATCCCCACTGCAGCGCCACTCCGAGTTCTTCGGGCAGTTGTAGAAGTTGAAGCCCCCCTCTTTCAAGGGGGATGAGGACCCGACCGAGGCAGAGGACTGGCTCGAGCAGCTGGAGAAGATTTTTGACACCCTTCGCCCCCCGGTGGAGTGCCGCGTGGCCTTTGCCACGTACCAGTTGGAGAGTGCAGCACACAGGTGGTGGAGGGTGGTCCAAGGACAGGAGAGGGACGAGCCGACCTGGGATCGGTTCGTCGCCCTCTTCTGCGAGTAGTACTTTCCCCAGACGTGGCAGGACCAGAGGAGGCGGGAGTTCCACACTCTCCGCCAAGGGACGATGACTGTGAGCGCGTACCGCACGCGTTTCTTGGAGCTGTCCTGCTTTGCAGCGACAGTGGTGGCTACTGAGGAGGAGCGCCTTTAGAGGTTCACCGAGGGGCTCCGGCCTGCGATTCGGGGGTATGTCAAACCCCTGAAGCTGCCTACGTTTTCGAGGGTGGTGGACGCAGCCATGACTTACGAGGAGATGCTGATGGCAGGTGGAAGAGGCCGTTTCAGCCAGACCTTTCACAGGGCCGGCGGGAGAGGAGACATGTGGCGTCCGCAGGAGAGCCGTCACGTTTTACAGGGCCATCAGTGGCCTTTGGGGGCCCTCGAAAGGGGCCAGTCGCCAGCACCGGACCCCCGCCCAGCCGACAGTAGGGACCCACTGAGGGCAGGAGTCGAGTTCCCCTCTGTTACCAATGTGGCGAGCTGGGCCACATGAGGAGGGACTGCTCGTCTAGGGCAGGAGCTTAGCAGATACTTCCTGCGTAGAGCACTGGAGGCCGCGCAGGAGGTCGTGGTTCCCAGGCGCGAGGAGGAGGACAGCAGTCGCAAGGAGGGTACCGGCCAGCACCTACCCGTTCGACGCAGAGTGTGGCTGCTTCGTCCGCACCTAGAGCTAAAGGGCGTATCAACGCCCTGACACACAGGATGCCAGAGCTTCGGGATCGGTGGTAGCAGGTATGGTTTCAGTTTCCGGCAGACTCGTTTACACACTTTTCGATTCCGACGCTACACACTCATTTGTCGCAGTTAGTTTCGCAGTTAGTTTGGACCAGGATTATACACTGTTAGAGAATCTGTTCGTAATCAGAGGTCCGAGTGGTCAGCTATTTGTAGCTAAGGAGGTGTACACGGATTGCGAGTTCAGCGTCGGGGGACATAGCCTGCTAGCTGACCTGATTATGATGTAGATGGAGGACTTTGGAGTGATTCTAGGGATGGATTGGTTGTCTGCTTACCACGCCTTGGTGGACTATTTTGAGAGGAAGATCGTCTTCTCCATTCCGGAGTTGCCATCTTTCGAATTTCACGGACCGCCAGTGGACGGAGGCATCAGGTGCATTTCGGCACTTCGGGCGGTGAGATTTTTGAGCGAGGGGTGTGAGGGCTTCCTAGCTTGTGTAGTGGAAGAGCCCAGCCCTGTGGCAGACTTCCAGAGCATCCCGGTGGTCAGAGAGTACCCTGATGTGTTTCCAGACGAGTTACCAGGACTACCGCCTGAGCATGAGATTGAGTTTGAGATCTCACTAGTACCAGGGACTAGCCCCATCTCCACTGCGCCATACAGGATGGCACCACTTGAGCTACGAGAGCTCAAGTCTCAGTTGCAGGACCATTTGGAGAAAGGTTTTGTGAGGCCCAGTGCGTCTCCCTGGGCAGCCTCGGTACTGTTTGTGAAGAAGAGGGATGGGACCTTACGCCTTTGTGTGGACTAACGACAGCTGAATAGGGTCACCATTAAGAACAGATATCCGCTGCCGAGGATCGACGACTTGTTTGACAAATTGCGGGGTGCCACGGTGTTCTCCAAGATCGACTTGAGGTCTGGATACCACCAGTTGCGGATCAGGGAGACCGACGTCTCCAAGACAACTTCCCATACCCGGTACGAACA
Organism: Thalassia testudinum; assembly: GCA_037157565.1. Lineage (NCBI taxonomy): Eukaryota > Viridiplantae > Streptophyta > Magnoliopsida > Alismatales > Hydrocharitaceae > Thalassia > Thalassia testudinum. Next base: position 103,296,069 of record JAZHRO010000055.1, on the reverse strand, counting down.
CTACGAGTTTTTGGTCATGCCGTTTGGGCTGGCCAATGCCCTCGCTGCTTTCATGGATCTGATGAATCGGGTGTTTAGACCGTACTTGGACCAATTCGTGGTGGTTTTCAAAGATGATGTACTCATCTTTTCTCGAGATCATACGCAGCACGGACAGCACTTGCGGATGGTTCTGGACACACTAAGACAACGTAGGCTATACGCCAAATACGGCAAGTGCGAGTTTTGGTTGAGGGAGGTGCCCTTCTTAGGTCATGTGATCTCTGGAGATGGCTTGGCGGTGCACCCAGCCAAGGTTGAGGCAGTACTCAGGTGGGAGAGACCGCGTTCAGTCACTGAGATTCGAAGTTTCCTGGGACTGGCAGGTTACTACAGATGTTTTGTCAGAGGTTTTTCACAGATCGCGCGTCCTATGGCACAGTTGACCCGGATGGACGTGCCCTTCGCTTGGACAGATGCCTGTGAGGCTTGTTTTCTGGAGCTGAAGGAGAGGTTGACCTCGGCTCCCGTGCTCACCATCCCTGACAGTAGTAGCGGGTTCGTTGTGTACACGAACGCCTCCTTGCAGGGGTTAGGAGGTGTGCTCATGCTGAGGGGTCACGTTGTCGCTTACGCTTCACGGCAGCTGAAGCCCCATGAGAATACCTACCCTACCCATGACCTGGAGTTGGCAGCTGTCGTCTTCCCGCTGAAGACCTGGAGGCACTACCTGTACGGTGAGACCTTCAAGATTTTCACAGATCACAAGAGCCTCAGATACCTTTTTGATCAGAAGGAGCTCAACATAAGACAGAGACGTTGGTTGGAGCTCCTGAAGGACTACGACTGCAGCATCTCTTACCACCCAGGAAAAGCCAATGTGGTGGCGGACGCCTTGAGCCGTATGGCACCCGCACACTTGGCCAGTTTACAGTTACAAAGTTGGTGCCTTTTGGAGGAGGTGGGCAGTTGGCGACCCCTGGAGTTACGGGGGCACTATGGGGTAGTGACGGTGACACGACAGACCAGGCCAGAGTTGATAGACCGCATCATCACAGGACAGATGGCCGATCCATACTTGCAGTCATTGCGCGACAGAGTACTGCCAGGAGACCCAGGGGACTTCTCTTTCACGGACCAGGTGCTGCGCCTGAGGGGACGGTTGTGCGCTCCCAGAGATGAGGAGCTGTTGAGAGAGCTGCTGACTGAGGCACACGGTTCCAGATGCACCATACATCCCGGAAACATGAAGATGTACAATGACTTGAGACGCGAATTTTGGTGGAGGGGGATGAAGCGGGATGTGGGTGAGTTCGTACAGCAGTGCTTAGTGTGTCAACAGGTGAAGGCCGAACATCAGAGGCCTGCAGGGCGGCTACAGCCACTTCCAGTGCCAGAGTGGAAGTGGGAGAGCATCACCATGGACTTGGTGGTGGGCTTACCTGTTACCCAGCGAGGACACGACGCAGTCTGGGTAATAGTGGATAGACTGACGAAGACTGTGCGTTTCTTGCCGATCCGAGTCACTTTGGGACCAGCACAGTTGGCAAAGAGGTATATCCGTGATGTGGTACGACCACACGGAGATCCGCAGGAGATCGTATCCGACTGGGATACCCGCTTTACATCCTAGTTTTTGGCTGAGTTTCAGTAGGCCTTGGGGAGGTGGTTGAGGTTTAGTACGGCTTACCACCCCTAGACGGACGGACAGTCTGAGCGCACGATACAGACACTTGAGGACCTTTTGCGTGCTGTGTACTGGACTGGAGGGGCTCTTAGGAGGAGCACCTGCCCCTAGCGGAGTTCGCATACAACAACAGTTATCACTCGAGCATCGGCATGGCTCCCTACGAGGCTCTGTACGGACGGAGGTGTACGGCACCCATGAGTTGGGTTGAGGTGGGGGCGAAGTGGGAGGTTGGCCCCAGGTTGATCCGGCAGAGTCTGGAGGTAGTCGAGCAGATCGACAAGCGACTCCACACTGTCAGGAGTAGACAGAAGAGCTACGCGGATCGGAGACGCAGAGAGGTGCAGTTTGAGGTTGGGGACCACGTCTTTCTTCGTGTTTCGCCCATGAAGGGCCCGCAGCGGTTTGGGGTGAGAGGGAAGCTCGCGCCGAGGTTTGTGGGGCCCTTTGAGGTCCTGGAGCGGGTTGGACCCGTTGCTTACAGGCTTGCCCTCCCTCCCCAGCTTTCTAGTGTGCACGACGTGTTCCACGTGTCCAACCTCAGGAAGTACATAGCAGATCCCAGTCACGTACTGAGTCACGAGAGCGTCGAGGTGGGCGACGACCTGACCTACCCCGAGCGGCGAGCGCCGATTCTAGATCGAGCCGTCCGCAGTTTAAGACGAAGGCAAGTACCCCTGGTAAAAGTTTTGTGGAGGAGCCAGCTGTACGAGGAGGCTACTTGGGAGCCTGAGGTGGCAATGCGGGAGCAGTACCCGGAACTCTTCGCTGGTACGTCTTTTCGGATGGGCTTCGGTCCCCTTTGAGTTTGTTTTGGTATTTATGATGTTTTCCCGCACCCTAGTTAGCGCAAGTTTCGGGGACAAAACTTCCTTTGAGTTTGTTATATTGTTACGAACTGTGCTTTCAAACGTCTTTTAAGACGTCTGGGAGGTGGCGTAGACGTCGTACCAGACGTCTGGTATCACTTCCAGATGTCTGGGATTCATTTTCTGCGGCATGCACCGTTGCTTCTGCGCGCCTGCGCGCGCAGGCCTGCTCCGTCTCTTCTTTTTCCCTCTCCTCCTGCAGGCACAGACTGCGCCCCTCTCTCTCGCTCTCTCTCCCCGTGCTGCTTTAAAAAGCCAAGCCCTCTCCCGCACTCTCATCACCTCCGCTCCTCCTTCCTCTTCTTCCAGTGAGTGCGAGTGCGAGCACGAGCGAGCGGGGCGGCGACAGCCGCGGTGAGTGCAGGAGGAGGTGCTACGCGAGAAGAGGAGGCACTAGGCCGTGAGGGCGAGCTTGTCGGGGCTGCTAGGGCCGGCCGGCGGGGGGAGCAGCAGATGTGGGGTGGCGCAGGAGGCCTGCTTCAGCTCAAGCAGCAGGTGGAGGACTCGCTGCGCGGCCATGCGTCGCGAGCGGAGGGTGAGTGGCGCCCTGATTCTGGAAATTTTTCCAGAATCAGACGTCTGGGCTTCCAACCAGACGACGGGGAAGACGTCCAGAGGACTTTCCAGACGTCTGAAAGGTGAGTTATTTTCGTACCTTTTTCCTTTCCTACGACCTTCCGTACTGAGAGAGAGAAATGGGTACGCGTAGGTTCGAGGATTCGCATCCAACGCGAATCAGACGTCTGGCTGTAGTGCCAGACGACTGGAACAACTTCCAGACGTTCGGGGTGACCATCGGACGGCTGGAAACTAAGCCAGACGCCCCCGTAGGCTTCTGGACGTCTGAGAGACCACGCAGAGCAAGGTAACCCCTGATCCACTTTGTAAGACGTCTGGAATAAGTTCCAGACATCTGATTTTGCTCTGTTCCGTCGTTTTCGACCCGTTTAGGGCCCGTTCGGGTTCCGTTTTCCATATTTCATGTTGCGTTCTTTTCAGAATTAAATCCTCTACCAGTCTACAGTAGCTATATACTGTTTTGACAAACTCCCTGTGTTTGATCCTTGTGATAGGACCCCATTCCATTGCAGTCTCGGGGTTTGCGGAGGCACGCGGGATTCCCGACCATAGCCCAAGTTCGCCTATTGTAACCAGTAGAGTGGCATTTTAGTTTATCAGCATAATCTGTTAAATTATGGAACCATAAATAGAACCTAGGACATCGCATGAATCCTAGGAATGAGAAACGAGATTGAATGGTAGATCCTAGGGTGTTGCATAAATCCTAGGGCTGGAAAACTAGATTGTATGATAGATCGTAGGGTATGACATGAATCCTAGGATGGGAAAACTAGTCGAATATATGGACAATGCAGTGTTGAAAATGTGGAAAAGAAATAATAGCTGCCTGTAAATTTGTTTAAACAGTTGCCTGTTATGAATAAATGAACATGATTAACAATATGGGATGTATGAACGTGAAACTGGAAAGGTGAAACTGGAATGCGCTCAGTTAAAGAGCTGGAACCCTACGGGGAATTAGGAGTAGAACTCCTGGAAAGTGAATGGGATAGAATTGGGGAAGTGAGCTGGCCCATGAGTACGGAGTACAAAGGAGAGCAACTGTCCCCCTATTTAGTGCCGAGCGGAGCCAGCCGCCCCACGGACCCGGGGCTAGGACTGGCCACTCTGTACCAACTTGCTGGCCCTCGTGTACGAAGTACCGAGGAGAGCTACTAGTGAAGGGAGGTACTAGCTACCCCATGGGCCCCTGCGTTCTGCTAGCCTCCGACACCGACTTGTTAGTCCCACTGGGGCAAACTAGGGTAGTCAGGCGAGGGTGCGCGGACTGTGGAGGGGCAAGGCCCCTGTTTGGTTACTGTGGAGGGGTTGGACCCCTGTTACTGAGAGGGCTCTGCCCTGTACTGGTTTCGTGTTGTGCTTTGGGCGGACCCATTAACGGAAATGACTGATCGCGTGCCAGTGCGGGTTAGCTACCCGTGTGTTTACCGCGCGTGCCGTAGTCACCGTTACGTCTGTCAGTGACCTTGGGGTGGTTGACTGAGAGTAGGATAACCACGAGGGACTCTCCCGGCCAGGAGAGCATCACGTGCTACTTCTACTGTTCGGAAAAGACTGCAATCAAGATCGTTCCCACGAGTAACATTCGAGATCAAGTGAAGGATCTGAGAAATAGATAAATTGTGAAACAATAGAAATACGGAAATAAAGGAAGAGAGAAAATTAAAACAGCTACTGTACACTTTACTATTTCTTTAGTTTAGCTGCCACTCTACTCAGCATTTTGCTGATGTGTTGCACTTGTTACCTTTCAGGACCAGGTGTTGAGCAGCCAGGGTCAGCGGCTGCAGAGGACGTTGGGCCGAGTAGGGTCCTGTAGAGTTACCACTGTTCTCTTGTACCACTTTGTTTTTGGTTCCACTGTAGTGAGTAGTTCTTGTTTCCGCTGTACTTTTCTTTACCTGCAGTTCATATTATGTTTTGAATGTTGTTCTACAGTTGTGGTGGTACATACTGTAGTGGTTTCTTTCCTTACTACTGTATTTTCTTACTGTTAGATATATTCATGTTGAATGTGGTTTATTTTACTGCTCTTTTGGTTACTTCCTCGTTGGATGACTAGGTCTTGGGTTCAGTCGAGTCGGTCCGGTTCTCGTGTCTCGCAGGGACTAGGGAATCGGGTCGTTACAAGATGGTATCAGAGCAAGGTCGTCCCGAGAAGTGAATTAACTGATTGGAAAATAACCAATTCACATGTCTACAAGTAGAGTAGCCACCACAACATATCTTTTGACATGAGCTCTTAGACGTTTCCGTTCTGTATCGTTCCGTAGTGACGAATTTCATTTTGTTTTGCATCCCCTTGCAGGAGATGCCTCGTCGTGGGACCAGTGAGGCGGGTCGCGGGCGCGGCCGAGGACGAGGTCGGCGAGGTGGGCGTGCCGTTGCCGACGCCCCAGTAGACCAGCCACTACTCTCGGGCGTCTAGGCCTAGGACCTCGCTCAACTGATACGAGACAGTGTACGAGAGGAGCTCCACCCACTGCCCCGAGCGCGTCACCCTGGGGCTGTGGAGAGGGAGTCCTCTGTGGGACCACTCGACAGATGCGACGCTGGACACGGGGTAGGGGATGGGCCGCCGCAGCCCCCACCTTCCTTTGATACTTCTGTGCACGAGGCACCGTTGCCTGGGGGTGGACCAGCATCTCCACTGCAGCGCCACTCCGAGTTCTTCGGGCAGTTCTGGAAGTTGAAGCCCCCCTCTTTCAAGGGGGATGAGGACCCGACCGAGGCAGAGGACTGGCTCGAGCAGCTGGAGAAGATTTTCGACACCCTTCGCCCCCCGGTGGAGTACCGCGTGGCCTTTGCCACGTACCAGCTGGAGAGTGCGGCACACAGGTGGTGGAGGGCGGTCCAGGGACAGGAGAGGGACGAGTCGACCTGGGATCGATTCGTCGCCCTCTTCTGCGAGTAGTACCTTCCCCAGATGTGGCAGGACCAGAGGAGGCGGGAGTTCCACACTCTCCGCCAAGGGACAATGACTGTGAGCACATACCGCACGCGTTTCTTGGAGCTGTCCTGCTTTGCAGCGATAGAGGAGCGCCTTTGGAGGTTCACCGAGGGGCTCTGGCCTACGATTCGGAGGTATGTCAAACCCCTGAAGCTGCCTACGTTTTCGATGGTGGTGGAGGTAGCCATGACTTACGAGGAGACCAACCCGTCCGCGCGAGACGCTGACGGCGGGTGGAGGAGGCCCTTTCGGACAGACCTTTCATAGGGCCGGCGAGAGAGGATACACGTGGCATCCGCAGGAGAGCCGTCATGTTTTACACTGCCATCAGTGGCCTTTGGGGGCCCTCGACAGGGGCTAGTCGCCAGCACCGGACCCCCACCCAGCCGACAGCAGGGACCCACTGAGGGCGGGAGTCGAGTTCCCCTCTGTTACCAGTGTGGCCAGCCGGGCCACATCAGGAGGGATTGCTCGTCTATGGTAGGAGGTCAGTAGATACTTCCCGCGCAGAGCACTGGAGGCCGTGCAGGAGGCCGCGGTTCCAAGGCGCGAGGAGGAGGACTACAGTCGCGAGGAGGGTACCGGCCAGCACCTACCCATTCGACGCAGAGTGTGGCTGCTTCGTCCGCACCTAGAGCTGAAAGGCGTATCAACGCCATGAGACACAGGGACGCCAGAGCTTCGGGATCGGTGGTAGCAGGTATGGTTTCAGTTTCCGGCAGACTCATTTACGCACTTTTCGATTCCGATGCTACGCACTCGTTTGTCGCGACCAGTTTCGCAGTTAGTTTGGACCAGGATTATACACTGTTAGAGAATCCGTTCGTAATCAGAGGTCCGAGTGGTCAGCTGTTTGTAGTTGAGGAGGTGTACACGGATTGCGAGGTCAGCGTCGGCGGACATAGCCTGCCAGCTGACCTGATTATGATGCAGATGGAGGACTTTAGAGTGATTCTGGGGATGGATTGGTTGTCCGCTTACCACGCCTCGGTGGACTGTTTTGAGATGAAGATCGTCTTCTCCATTCCGGAGTTGCCTTCTTTCGAATTTCAAGGACAACCAGTGGACGGAGGCTTCAGGTGCATTTCGGCACTTCGGGCGACGAGACTTTTGAGCCAGGGGTGTGAGGGCTTCCTAGCTTATGTAGTGGAAGAGCCCAGCCCTGTGGCAGACTTCCAGAGCATCCCGGTGGTCAGAGAGTACCCTGACATGTTTCCAGACGAGTTACCAGGACTACCGCCTGAGCGTGAGATCGAGTTTGAGTCTCACTAGTACTAGGGACTAGCCCCATCTCCACTGCACCATACAGGATGGCACCGCTTGAGCTACGAGAGCTCAAGTCTCAGTTGCAGGACATTTTGGAGAAAGGTTTTGTGATGCCCAGTGCGTCTCCCTGGGGAGCCTCGGTACTGTTTGTGAAGAAGAAGGATGGGACCTTACACCTTTGTGTGGACTACCGACAGCTGAATAGGGTCACCATCAAGAACCGATATCCGCTGCCGAGGATCGACGACTTGTTTGACCAATTGCGGGGTGCCACGGTGTTCTCCAAGATCGACATGAGGTCTGGATACCACCAGTTGAGGATCAGGGAGATCAACATCTCCAAGATAGCTTTCCGCACCCGGTACGGACACTAAGAGTTTTTGGTCATGCCGTTTGGGTTGACCAATGCCCCCGCTGCTTTCATGGATCTGATGAACCGGGTGTTTAGACCGTACTTGGACCAATTCGTGGTGGTTTTCATAGATGATGTACTCATCTATTCTCGAGATCAGACGCAGCACGGACAACACTTGCGGATGGTTCTGGACACACTGAGACGACGTAGGCTGCACGCCAAATACAGCAAGTGCGAGTTCTGGTTGAGGGAGGTGACCTTCTTAGGTCATGTGATCTTTGGAGACGGCTTGGCGGTGGACCCAGCCAAGGTTAAGGCAGTACTCAGGCGGGAGAGACCGCGTTCAGTCACTGAGATTCGCAGTTTCCTGGGACTGGCAGGTTACTACAGATGTTTCATCAGAGGTTTTTCACAGATCGCGCGTCCTATGACACAGTTGACCCGGATGGACGTGCCCTTCGCTTGGACAGATGCCTGTGAGGCATGTTTTCTGGAGCTGAAGGAGAGGTTGACCTCAGCTTTCATGCTCACCATCCCAGACAGTAGTGGCGGGTTCGTTGTGTACACGGACGCCTCCTTGCAGGGGTTAGGAGGTGTGCTAATGCAGAGGGGTCACGTTGTCGCTTACGCTTCGCGGCAACTGAAGCCCCATGAGCATACCTACCCTACCCACCACCTGGAGTTGGCAGCTGTCGCCTTCACACTGAAGACCTGGAGGCACTACTTGTACGGTGAGACCTTCGAGATTTTCACAGATCACAAGAGCCTCAGATACCTTTTTGATCAGAAGGAGCTCAACATGAGACAGAGACATTGGTTGGAGCTCCTGAAGGACTACGACTACAGCATCTTCTACCACCCGGGAAAAGCCAATGTGGTGGCTGACGCCTTGAGCCGTAAGGCGCCCGCACACTTGGCCAGTTTACAGTTACAGAGTTGGAGCATTTTGGAGGAGGTGGGAAGTTGGCGACCCCTGGAGTTACGGGGGCACTATGGGGCAGTGACGGTGACAGGACAGACCAGGCCAGAGCTGATAAACCGCATCATCACAGGACAGATGGCCGATCCGTACTTGCAGTAGTTGCGTGACAGAGTACTGTCAGGAGACCTAGGGGACTTCTCTTTCGCAGACCAGGTGTTGCGCCTGAGGGGACGGTTGTGCGTTACCCTAGACGACGGGTTGTTGAGAGAGCTCCTGACTGAGGCACACTATTCCAGATTCACCATACATTCCGGAAACACGAAGATGTACCACGATTTGAGACGCGAGTTTTGGTGGAGGGGGATGAAGCGGGATGTGGGTGAGTTCATGTAGCAGTGCTTAGTGTGTCAGCAGGTGAAGGCCGAACATCAGAGGCCAGTAGGGCCGCTACAGCCGCTTCCAGTGCCAGAGTGGAAGTGGGAGAGCATCACCATGGACTTGGTGGTGGGCTTACCTGTTACCTAGCGAGGACACGACGCAGTCTGGGTAATAGTGGATAGACTGACGAAGACAGCGCGTTTCTTGTCGATCCAAGTCACTTTGGGACCAGCACAGTTGGCAGAGAGGTATATCCGTGATGTGGTACGACTACACGGAGTTCCGCGGGAGATCGTATCCGACCGGGATACCCGCTTTACGTCCCAGTTTTGGACTGAGTTTCAGTAGGCCTTGGGGACGTGGTTGAGGTTTAGTACGGCTTACCACCCCCAGACGGACGGACAGTCTGAGCGCACGATACAGACACTTGAGGACCTTTTGCGTGCCTGTGTACTGGACTGGAGGGGCACTAGGGAGGAACACCTGCCCCTAGCGGAGTTCGCATAAAACAACAGTTATCACTCGAGCATCGGCATGGCTCCCTACAAGGCTCTGTACGGACGGAGGTGTACGGCAACCTTGAGTTGGGTTGAGGTGGGGACCAAGTGGGAGGTTGGCCCCAGGTTGATCCGGCAGAGTCAGGAGGTAGTCGAGCAGGTCCATAAGCGACTCCGCACTGTCAGGGGCAGACAGAAGAGCTACGTGGATCGGAGACGCAGAGAGGTGCAGTTTTAGGTTGGGGACCACGTCTTTCTTCGTGTTTCGCAATGAAGGGCCAGCAGCGGTTTGGGGTGAGAGGGAAGCTCGCGCCGAGGTTTGTGGGGCCCTTTGAGGTCCTAGAGCGGGTTGGACCCGTTGCTTAGAGGCTTGCCCTCCCTCCCCAGCTTTCTAGTGTGCACGACATGTTCCACGTGTCCAACCTCAGGAAGTACGTAGCCGATCCTAGTCACGTACTGAGTCACGAGAGAGTCTAGGTGGGCGACGACCTGACCTACCTCGAGCAGCCAGTGCAGATTCTAGACCAAGCCATCCGCAGTTTGAGACGAAAGCAAGTACCCCTGGTAAAGGTTTTGTGGAGGAGCCAGTGGTACGAGGAGGCTACCTGGGAGCCTGAGGCGGCAATGCGGGAGCGGTACCCGGAACTCTTCGCGGGTACGTCTTTTCGTACCGGCATCGGTCCTCTTTGAGTTTGTTATGGTATTTATGATGTTTTCCTGCACCCTAGTTAGCGCAAGTTTCGGGGACGAAACTTCCTTTGAGTTTTTTATATTGTTACGAACCGTGCTTTCAAACGTCTTTTAAGACGTCTGGGAGGTGGCCCAGACGTCCTACCAGACGTCTGGTATCACTTCCAGACGTCTGGGATTCATTTTCTACGGCACGCACCATTGCGTCTGCGCACCTATGCGCACAGACCTGCTCCGCCTCTTCTTTTTCCCTCTCCTCCTACGGGCGCAGACTGCGCCCCTCTCTCTCGCTCTCTCTCCCCGCGCTGCTTTAAAAAGCCACGCCCTCTCCCTCAGTCTCATCACCTCCGCTCATCCTTCCTCTTCTTCCAGCGAGTGCGAGTGCTAGCGCGAGCGAGCGAGGTAGCGACAGCCGCGGTGAGTGCGGGAGGAGGTGCTGCGCGAGAAGAGGAGGCGCTCGTCCTTGAGGGCGTGCTCGCCGGGGCTACTAGGGCCGGCCGGTGGGGGGAGCAACAGACGCGGGGTGGCGCAGGAGGCCTACTGCAGCTTGAGCAGTAGGTGGAGGACTCGCGGCGCGGCCGTGCGTCGCAAGCGGAGGGCAAGTGGCGCCCTGATTCTGGAAATTTTTCCAGAATCAGACGTCTGGGCTTCCAACCAGACGACGGGGAAGACGTCCGGAGGACTTTCCAGACGTCTGAAAGATGAGTTATTTTCGTACCTTTTTCCTTTCCTACGACCATCCGTACTGAGAGAGAGAAATGGGTACGCACAGGTTCAGGGATTCGCATCCAACGCGAATCAGACGTCTGGATGTAGTGCCAGACGACTGGAACGACTTCCAGACGTTCGGGGTGACCATCGGATGTCTGGAAACTAGGCCAGATGCCCCCGCAGGCTTCTGGACGTCTGAGAGACCACGCAGAGCAAGGTAACCCCTGATCCACTTTTTAAAACTTCTGGAATAAGTTCCAAACGTCAGATTTTGAACTGTTCCATCGTTTTCGACCCGTTTAGGGCCCGTTCGGGTTCCGTTTTCCGCATTTCTAGTTGCCTTCTTTTCGGAATTAAATCCTCTACCTGTCTACAGTAGCTATATACTATTTTGAGAAACTCCCTATGTTTGATCCCTGTGATAGGACCCCGTTCCATTGCAGTCTCGGGGTTTGCGGAGGCACGCAGGATTCCCGACCACGCCCCCAGTTCGCCTGTTGTAACCGGTAGAGTGGCATTTAAGTTTATTAGCATAATCTGTTAAATTATGGAACCACAAATAGAACTTAGGACATTGCATGAATCCTAGGAATGAGAAACGAGATTGAATGATAGATCCTTGGGTGTTGCATAAATACTACGGCTGGAAAACTAGATTGTATGATAGATCCTAGGGTATGACATGAATCCTAGGATGGGAAAACTAGTGGAATATGTGAACACTACAGTCTTGAAAATGTGGAAAAGAAATAATAGCTACCTGTAAATTTGTTTAAATAGCTGCCTGTTTTGAATAAATGAACATGATTAAGAATATAGGATGTATGAACGTGAAACTGGAAAGGTGAAATCGGAATGCGCTGAGTTAAAGAGCTGGAACCCTACGGGTAATTAGGAGTAGAACTCCTGGAGAGTGAATGGAATAGAATTGGGGAAGTGAGCTAGCCCTTGAGTACGGAGTACCAAGGAGAGCGACTGTCCCCCTGTTTAGTGTAGAGCGGAGCCCGCCGCCCCAGGGACCCGGGGTTAGGACTGGCTACTCTGTACCGACTTGCTATCCCTCGTGTACGTAGTACCGAGGAGAGCTACTAGTGTAGGGAGGTACTAGCTACCCCACGGGCCCCGGGGTTCTGCTAGCCTCCTACACCGACTTGTTAGGACCACTGGGGCAAACCAGGGTAGTCAGGCGAGGGTGCGCGGACTGTGGAGGGGCAAGGCCCCTGTTTAGTTACTGTGGAGGGGTTGGACCCCTGTTACTGAGAGGGCTCTGCCCTGTACTTGTTCCATGCTGTGCTTTGGACACACCTGTTAACGGAAATGACTGACCGCGTGCCAGTGCGGGTTAGCTACCCGTGCGTTTACCGCGCGTGCCGTAGTCACCGTTACGTCTGTCAGTGACCTTGGGGTGGTTGACTGAGAGTAGGATCACCATAGGGGACTCTCCCGGCCAGGAGAGCATCACGTGCTACTTCTACTGTTCGGAAAAGACTGCAATCAAGATCGTTCCCACGAGGAACATTCGAGATCAAGTGAAGGATCTGAGAAATAGATAAATTGTGAAACAATAGAAATACGGAAATAAAGGAAGAGAGAAAATTAAAACAGCTACTGTACACTTTACTGTTTCTTTAGTTTAGCTGCCACTCTACTCAGCGTTTTGCTGATGTGTTGCACTTGTTACCTTTCAGGACCAGGTGTTGAGTAGCCAGGGTCAGCGGCTGCAGAGGACGCTGGGCCGAGTAGGGTCCAGTAGAGTTACCACTGTTCTCTTGTACCACTTTCTTTTTGGTTCCACTGTAGTGAGTAGTTCTTGTTTCCGCTGTACTTTTCTTTACCTGCAGTTCATATTATGTTTTGAATGTTGTTCTACTGTTGTGGTGGTACATACTGTAGTGGTTTCTTTCCTTACTGCTGTATTTTCTTACTGTTAGTTATATTCATGTTGAATGTGGTTTATTTTACTGCTCTTTTGGTTACTTCCTCGTTGGACGACCAGGTCTTGGGTTTAGTCGAGTCGGTCCGGTTCTCGTGTCTCGTAGGGACTCGGGAATCGGGTCGCTACATGCCTCCGCTCCTTCTCCAGCTGTAGCAGAGAGCTGTAACCACCGCCGACCCTCGCCGCTCCTCTCCTTGCTATCGCCACCTCCGACCACCGTTGGCCATGAGACCATAACCATCGAATAGCCCTCGGCTCACTAAACCTCCAGTGAGCTTCTCTCCTTCAATTGTGGCCTCCTCCTCGCATACGGGCAAGGGGGAGAATTTTTCCTGTTTTACTACAATAAAGCCCCGATTAATAATTACATTTAGTGCCATTGTGAGCTTTTACTATTATTTTTTTAAGCTACATTGCAAAATATATCTTTTAGTTATGCAAAATTTGTATTTCAGCATTTACACTTATTGTTTACCTAATCTGGAAGTGATTTTGAGTCGATTTCTTGACTAAATTAATAGTGAACATCGGTTTTTGACAATTGCAAGTTTAAATAGGCTATTGCCTCCTTGTGGACACGACCCACTCCTAATTGAGTGGTTATATTAATTGTTGATTAGTTGATTTTTCCACTACATAGAACTACAAATGACACGTCATTTTATGTGACAAACAACTTTAAAAGTGAAGAATCGACTCGTCACTAACCCTTCCACTTCCCCCTCTAATCTTACCTCTAACCCCACTACTAACCCTAATTCTAACCCTTCCCCCCCAAAACCCACCCACCTTTAACTTCCCACACTTGGATCTACCAAATCTTGAATTGCCCCAAACACAACATTAAGACCCCCTACCGGATCTTTTAAAATTGTTGGTTGAGCAGATTGATAAATTAAATTCCAATCAACAAACATTGACTAGGAACATCCGAAACCTAGCCAATCAAAGGCGAAACCCACCACCACGTCAGCAGGCTGTTATGCCTCTAAAAGATTTTTATGATGCGTCTTACTATGACGAACTACCAGCGGTGGTCATACTAGAGGGAGACTTCGAGATCAAGTCTGCATTCCTGAACTTTATTAAACACTTCCATGTCCTTCCTAGGGAAGACTGACTGGTCGATCTTTCGCTTTTAAGTCGTTTGTAGTTTAATGTGGTGGAAAAATCGACTAATCAATTTTTAACAAGAAATAACCACTCGCAGAGGAGCGGGTCGTATCCACAGGGAGGCAATAACGTATTAAAATTCGTGCCACTTAAAAATGTTTGTTCGTAGTCAATTTGGACAAGAACCAAGCCAAGATTTCCTTTAGATTAGGTTTAAGCAAGAAACAATGCTGAAATGGCAATTATGAGAAACTATAGGATATTTTCCGCAATGCAGAGTCAATAAAATATGATTAAAATGTGGCAATGGCAGAAAATGTAAATTTTAATTGACGGATTACTGTAGCAAAACAGGGGAATTTTTCCATGTTGTCTTGCGCGACGAGGAGCCGATGGCCGGGCGCGGGAAGCTCGGAGGAGGTCCCTTGGACCAAGATCTTCGAATTAGTGGTGGCGGCGAGTCACGCGGTGGCCGGAGGTGGCTGGACGAGCTCCGACAAAGGTGCTGCTGGTGGCAGTCTACAGGAGGTTGTGCATGGGCGGAGGGTCTGCGGAGGGCGCTGGCGCGGTTGGCGTGGGCGCGCAAGCTGCAGGCGCTTCTGCAAGTGCGGGCAGAGGCGTGCTCGGTGGGTCTGCGGCTGGCGTGTGCGGCTGGCGCTGCGGAGGTCTGCAGGCGCGGGGAAAGCGTGGCTGCGGTGGTCTGCAGGCGCGGTTGGAGGCGTGGCTGCGGTGGTCTGTAGGCGCGTGGAGATGGCTACGGTGGTCTGCAGGCACGGGGAAAGCATGGCTGCGGTGGTCTGCAGGCGCGGTTGGAGGCGTGGCTGCGGTGGTCTGCAAGCGCGTGGAGATGGCTGCGGTGGTCTGCAGGCGCCGGGAAAGCATGGCTACGGTGGTCTGTAGGTGCGGTTGGAGGTTTGGCTGCGGTGGTCTGTAGGCGCGTGGAGATGGCTGCGGTGGTCTGCAGGCGCGGGGAAATGGCTGCAGTGGAAGTGAGCGGGTAACTTCAGACGTCTGGGAAATTTCCCAGACGTCTTAAGTTACTGAGAGGTTAGCTGATCAGTAGCTAAGTGATGGTGGTCGACGATGACGGCTAGGGGGATGCACGCTAAGGTGCTCACGGTGATGCGGCGAGCTCTGGATGGCGGTGTGGCCTGTCACACCACACGCCCACGGTGATGGAGGCTCGTCGCCACAGTAGAGGCTGGTAGTGTGGAGTGGAAGAGAGAGGTTCTCTCTGCACATTGGTGGGTCGGTGGCGGAGGCCTCCTGAGCTCGGCTGCCTCCCTCCTCTTATAGTGGCCTGCACACATTTGAAATCATCCACCCGACCAGATCCATCACATCCGCTCCCACTTGAATGGGTTCTTCACTGCACCAGCCGTTCGTCGTTGGAGCGGCAGCCAGCCGTTCCTGCAGGAAGAAAAGAAAATAATGTTAAAATATTAGGGCCATTTATATACAGATCCTCAACTTTTATGTTAATAAAAACAATATACCTAATTGGTTATCTAATTAGATAAATGCCATTCTAAACTAATTCTAAATGTACTTAAAGTATGAATGCAATGCATGGATTATGTAATTAAATTAAAACTATGAATTAATCTATTTACATCCTAATTTATACTAAATAAATGTTAGAATTAACCTAATGTGTAGGCACTTAAATACTTAAATAGCCCACAACTATGGGCTAATCAAAGAACCTTTTAGCCACCTTGAAGAGCTAACTCTTCTTGCATAAAAAACCTGTTTCGGAAATGTGTAAGAGGACATATGGCTAATGCGGCTTTTTCCATTATCTCTTAAAGATAAGGCCGCTTATTGGTTCAGGACCATTGGCCGACCCATCACAACTTGGCCTCAGCTCAAGAGTGCCTTCCTCAAGAAATTCTTTCCCATTGGTCGTACTAATTCATTGCGAAGATCTGTTATGACCTTTCATCAAAAATCTGGTGATACTTTCCATGATTCTTGGGAAGGATTTCAAAATCTCTTAAGAAGTTGTCCGCACCACGAGATTCCTTTATGGCAGCTCGTGCAAATCTTCTATCATGGATTAGAAGATCAAATCCGACATTTTGTCAATGCCTCGTGTGGCGGCAACTTCTTAAATAAGGATGCTGGAAGTGCCTATGACCTTTTTGAAGAAATGAGTGAAAACTCATTTAATCAAGCTTCCATGAACACATTTTGCATAACTCAAAACCTGTAGTTCAGTGTTCATGAAGTAGGCACTCAATCTATCTCAGTCACCCAACATGATCTTCAAATGATCCCTCAAAAACTTGACCAGATGCATATTAATGAAAAGAAAATTGAGGAAAGACTGGACACACCGACCCAAGCTCCACACAGTCGACATCTAACCAAACCTAACTTTCCAATAAGAGAAAAGTTGCACAATCTCAATACTACTCCTACTGATTATTACCAGTATTATGAGGTTGCCCATGATACACTGGGGATTACAACTATCCAAATCTTAACCCCACTCAAAATATTTCTTCCATCCAGGAGCCCTTTAAAAATTCTTCCAATTGGAAAAATTGCCCGAACTACTCCTGGAATAATCAAGTTCCTTCCCAACCAGATCATTTTATTGGGTATGGGTCGAATCCAACCTTTCATCCTAGGCCATTCCAACAAGACATCAATGCCCAGATGATGCGAACCCCGCAAAAAATGCAAATAAACATGACGGAAGTAACCCGCACCATCACAAATCTGAACAACCAGATTGCAGTTACTCCTATGCAAAGACCTGTAGGACATCTTCCGTCCCAGCCCATGCCTAACCCTAATCACAAAAGGAACAAATATCCAGGCAGAAATCCACACTACTCGATCAACCTCCTATTAATCCACCAGCTCAGCAGCCTCCCAGGTTTTCGCAACCACAAGCCCCCCCACCTCCTCCCAATAATAATCTGACTACACATGCTGTTACTTTGAGGAGTGGGAAAACAACCACTGATCCCGGGCCTTCACACAAACCTGGTGAAATCCCAATGCAAATTAACTCCCCACCTCTCCATCAGGAAGAAAAAAAAATACAAAAATCTGAAGACACAATTCCTATCCCTTTCCCAGAAGCACTCCACCCCACCACCACCAGAAAAAAGAAATCTGAGCCCACCACAGAAGAACTCATGAATCTATTTGGGCAAGTTCAAATCAATATTCCTCTCCAAGATGCCATCAACTATATACCTGCCAATGCCAAATTTTTGAAGGAGATCCGTACTCCTACAAGGCAGGCCAAAAATCTAGGACAGGTGCATCTTTCGGAGACAGTAAGCTCTGTCATACATAACAAGCTGCCTCCTAAGATGAAAGATGTGGGGGAACCTTTAATTTCAGTAACTATTGATGATACTACCTTTAATCGTGCCCTCCTTGATCTTAGTGCCTCAGTTAATATTATTCCAAGATTTTATTTGAAGAATTTTAGATCGGTATATTAAAACCCGTTGAGGTTACCCTACAATTAGCTGACCGATCTACAATCTAACCTCCTGGGATTGTCGAGGATGCTTTGGTCAAGGTCCAGAATTTTGTCTTCCCTGCAGACTTTCTGGTTATTGACATTGAGGTACCAGAATCATTATTGGACTCCCCAATAATCCTTGGGCAACCATTTTTGGCCACTACAAAGGCAAATATCAATTGCCACACAGCCAAAATGGATATCATTTGTGCCGGCAAAACTATCACTTTAGATATTTTCAAATCCTCCAGGAGATTCCATGATGGTAACATTTTTGAGGACTCTGATATGGAAATTTCCAATATGGTGGAGACAATGTTGATAGATACCCTTACCGACCACAATTTTTTTGAGGACTCTAATTCAGAATCAGTGGTCGGCAAAATATGTGATCTAGAGACTTGTCTTGACCCCAAATCCATTCTTGATGCACCCCCTGATCACCCTAACCCACCCACTATCCCGCACCCCATTTTTCCACACTAACTTCACCCAATCCTCACCATCCCTTCCCCGACTCCTTTCTTATGGACCTGCCAGCAACCCCACTTAAGTTTGGCATCCAACCTGATTTAAAACCATGGCCAGACTAGAACTACACTTATCATTTTCTATCCAACTTTGATTCCAATATTGCTTCTAATCAATTTTCTAGGGATTTAGAGGAAGACACATTTTTTGTGGGCATCCAAGTGTCCAACTATTTACATGATTTTCCATCTTCCGTGCATACCTTTACGCCTGACTGAATGGAGTAAAAGATAGCACTGCATGGGAGGTAACCCATCACTTTTTCCTGCTTTCATTTTTTCTTCATTCTCCACGTTTTGATCATCCTAAACCCGACCGTTCTTCACTAAGGTGATCTCTTTTCTCTCCTAATGCATGAGGACATTACATATCTTAAGCATGGGGGGGTGTTTTTTAAATTTTACAATCGATTTAGGATTTTCAAGACCTAAAAACATGCATTTTTTCTAGTTTATTTCCTGCTTGCATACCCAAAAAAAATAAAAATATTGAAAACCTTTTGAGGAAAAATTTTGAAATCGGGACTAAGGACGAAAAACTCACTTTTTGTATAACAGGATTTAATCTTTAACAACCTAGGGATGAGGATGTGGATCTGATCATTAGAATTCCAGGGTCTATTTTAGACTAGATCAGATATCCTTCTCTAAAAATTCCACCTGAAATCATGATAGTTCAGGTGACTTGATCCTATTTTGTAATATGGAAAGTATTTGGCTTAGTTTCTAATTCAAAAACTTGCATGTCTTGAGGACCTTCTTGTGTCAATTTTGACACACAAGCCAACACTTAAAAACAACTAAAAATTTGAAAAACTCCTTTGTTTGGACTTAGTAAAATTCTGAAGCAGATCATTGGTTTGAGTTCCCACCATTGCGAAGGAGGAAAATGCCTCCTTTCAGGATGCGATGCCAACATGTTACCGCCTCAGCGCTGCTACATATCAATATTTCATATCTTTAGATGGAGCATTAAAGTGCATTTTAGCAGCTCAAGTGTCTTCGATGGTGCTCTTCCTATAGTGTCGGAGTAAGAGTTTGAGTTTGCTTGGAGCGCCCCTTTACACCACATTGTGTTTTGGGGTTGTGAGCTCCTGGGTGGTGTAATGGACTATGCTATCTTGATCTACTAACATTTGAGCCCCCTTGAGGATTGGTAACAGGAATGATGATCCTGATCCATCTGTTGTAAGACCGAGCTGAAAATAAGCATGGGGGCAAAAATAAATAAATAAATTAACACACCCTTATAAATGTTCACTTTTCACAAGCACAGACGTAAGGTTTTAAAGGATTTTATAAGTTGCGAATTAGATTCATGAGCCAGAAAAATCCTAAAAGCAAAAATTTCAAGTCATCTGAATTATGAAGGGGTTAATTTGTGAATTTTTTGAAGGATATATTGATCCCATTTTGTCTAATGGTTGGATCCAAAAATAAATCCTGATGTTTATCCTTAACAAATCCCGTGCCTCCTGTGTTTAGATCAACCATGGTCCCTTAATCTTTTTCTCCTCAAAAGTCGCAAAAAATTAAATTCCCTAAAAAAAATCCATTTTCCAAAAGAATTAAAGTTTTGCTAAGTGACTAGCAAAAGATAAGCGTGCGGATGTGATAAACTCCAGTTTATCATCATTCTTAGGCATTAAAACAAACCTAGCTCTTAGGATTTTACTCTGCTAACGGGTTTTTGGGCTACATTTAGGCATTAATTAGGTTAGGCATGCATTGCATTTTTTATTATCTTTTTGATGTGTTTTTGTGAGTGTTAGGGACGAACAGATATATAGATCCCTAAAACGCTAGCACTCAAGAGGGCAAATGATGAAGGAGGAGCTCAGACTAGTTGGAACCTAGGTCACTCGTACTAGGGTTAGCTCATCCCAGCTCCATTTAGCTAATCTCAACTGAATGGCAGCTTAAGAGAGCTCATCTTAGCTCACCCAAGCTTAGGTCAGCTCAGATCCAACTCAACTTAGTTGACTCTAACTCATCTCAGCTCCTACTAGTCCACAAGGAGCTCTAGCTAGCTCAGCTTAGTTGACTGGAGTCCACCCCAGCTCAGATGCAGCTACATCCAGCTCCATTCAACTCTAGCCAGCTGAAGATGAATTCATCCCAGCTCAGGAAGCTCAAGTCCAGCTCCTGGCGACTTAGCTTAGCTCAACTTAGTTGAGCTAAGCTACCTTAGCTGCCTCAACCAGCTTGATCCTCCCCGGGTGCCCCAGACCCAGCTCACCTCAGCTCATTATGGTCGAAGGCAGCTTACTTTAGCTTGGCTTAGCAGCTAGCAAAGAGCTAGCAAGCTAAGCCAGCTAGAGTAGCTCCATGCCACCCTCATCAGTAGCTGCCAGCTCCAGTTCAAGCTCCAGGCTTCTCCTCCTTAGCTCCTCTGCTCAAACCCTAGGCTCCACATGCATATTCCTCTACTTTATAGCTAGCTAAGCTAGCTTAGCTTAGCTTAGCTTAGCTAGCATCCACCTCCATGGCACCAAGAAACCTAACCATAATTCCACCCACAGGACCTACCACTCCAAGTCCACCTAAGCCTACTTAAGCTAGCTCCACCTCTACTAAAAGTTGGCACCACCTCTTCAGCACCTTTCACCCCACAACAAACTACCAAAGGACAACTAAAGTTGGTGCCAAAACCAACCCTAACTACCTCCCTTTTGGTGCCAACCTCAACCCCCATATCCACCCTACAAATATCCCCTCCATGCCATCTCCACCATCCACCTCAACCCCCTTCTAGAAGCCTAGAAGTTGGCACCAACCCATGGCACCTCTCCATGGTTGGCGCCACTTTTAGGTGTCCCTTGGCCACCCATAACTGCCCCCCTTACACCCCCTAGGTGGCACCAACCATCCATAACCATAGGATCACCTAACCACCTTCATCCTCCCATCTGAGCCCTCCATTTCAAGAGTGACCTTAACCCCTCATCCTACCCTATAAAAAGACCACTACTGTTTGCACCTCAAAACACGCCTGTAATAATGCCTTCTTGTGCTATTTTCTAGCATTAACATTGCATAATAGGATCCTGTAATCGCATTTGTAAAAACACTTGCATGCATGCATTTAATCAAGAGAGGAAGAGGAGTGAAACAATCGCCTACATAGTTACATTTTTCTTCAAGTGCCTCCTTGCAAAATCACCCTCTTTTTATTTTTCCTCTTGATTTCTTCTTTTCTCTCCTTCCCGCGGCTGCACTCTTCCCGCAGCTGCATGCAGCAGCCCGCAGCACTTCTTCCCGTCACTTCTCCCTGCCAACGCCGCTCCCTATAGCTGCAACTCGCACACCCTCTCCCTGCTGCAGCCGACACACCATTCTCCCCTCCTCTATAAGTAGCTGCAGCTTCATCCTCGCGACGCAGCTGCTGCAGCTGCTGAAAAAAAACCCGCAGCCATCTTCTCCACCGCTTTCCCCTCCCATACGTCGGCCCTCCGTCGAGGAGGCACCCGGCGAGCAGGAGAACCCACTGTGGTGCACACCACCACAGTGGGAGCACCACCGCCTAGCTCTTCGACGAGCCGGTGGGCGTGGTGCATTCCCTCGCTTCGTTTTTTCTCTTTAACGCCATTGCCGCCGCTCCAAGCTTCGAAGCTTGAAGCCACAGCAGCAGCAGCCCAGCAGCAGCAGCAGCAAGTCCTCCCTCCCCTCCGCGACCGTCCCCGCAGTCGCTCACCGCCTCCGCGCGCGTCTGCAGGGCGTTCCCCGCCTCAGTCTCCGTTCTGTCCGCCTCGCAGTTGCACCCGTAGCCCACCGCCGCGCACACTGCAGCGGCCGGCTACGGCCTCACGCCGACCCCTGCCCCCCTCCGCGACCCTCCGCGACCACCTGCAGACCTCCTCCACGCTCGCTCCTCCGCGCCATCGCCCGCTCGTCGACTTCGCGCAGGCCTGCAGAACCCTGCGCGAAGGCGCGCCCGCACCCGCCGTCTTCAGACGTCCGCCTCCGCCTTCAGACGACGCGGCGTCAGACGTCCGCCGCCGCGAGCAGACGTCTTAACTCGTTGCCATCGTCCGCGCTCGCGATCTCTCCCGCCCGCTCTTTCTCTCTCTGGCGCTCTCTATCTCTCTCTCTCTGCTGATCTCTCTCTCCCGCTCTCTCTCTCTCACGTATTCTCTCTCTCTCCCGCTCTCTCTCTCTCACGTATTCTCTCTCTTTTTCACTCACTCACAGACACACACTACACCAACACACACACATCTACACCGACACACACACACACCCACACACACACTTACACTATACTTATAGTTATATATAGTAACATATATATACTTATATACATCTATATATAATATATACATACATACATATATATGTATATATATATACACTTATATACATAGTAATATCTATAGTTATGTATACATACATATATATATAATATATATGCATATATATATAATATATATATATATATATATATATCTACTTATATATATCTATATACTTATACATATACTTATATATATATATATATATATATATACTTATATACATAGTATATCTATATATTTATATATACACACATATATATATATATATATCTAGATACATATATACTTATATACATATATATATATATACATCTATATAGTGTTATATATATATACTTATATACATATATACATAGCTATATACATATATACATACATATATATATATACATATACACCTATATATATATATATAATACATATATATCTATATATATCTATACATATATACTTATACATTTATATACATATAGATATATTTACTCATATACATACATATGTACATATATTTTCACGTTATTTACTATACGCTGTATCACGGGGATATCTGCACCAGTTGCTGATATTCCCTGATACACGCGTACAAAAAAAGCGTGGTCCCATACATCATCCATCCTCCATCCACACTCCACGCGGCACATAGTCGTGTTGGTTGCGTCTCTCTAGATGTCAACTGACTCGACATAGTGCTACACTCCATCGTCACCTCCACCCCCACCCCTTTATATATATACTACATATAAATATATATCTATAGCTACTATATTTACTTTCTATCTGTTAGCTTCCTTCTTAGTAAAAAGATAAAAAAAGGTATAAAAGTGAAAAGATAATCTTTGATTTGCAGGTACCCCGTCTTGCGAGTAGCAAGGCGTGTTTTGGAACTCTGTTTTGGCTAAAAGCCAAGGACACAATTTTGAGGGTGTGCCTCAAGAACAAGGATTACCAGAAAAAAACCTAAATAAGAAAAATACCAAAAACACAATAAACGAATGGAAGAGACACGTTTTAAGGAAAACGTAGATACTCGACTTTAACCCCACTTCCCTGAGTTCGACCCTGGGCCTAAAAGTGACAAGATAAAATCAATTAGGCCAGGTTAAAAATTTTGTAAAGAGATGGTTAGGTCTGAATTAGGTTAACCACTATACATATTTCAACGATAAAAACATCATATTAACAACCTATCCAGGCCGACCCATCATGACTTTTCTGGCGCCGTTGCCGGGGAGGTGCGCTTTCGAGTAAGTTTCTATCCAATTCCTTTAAATTTGTCTCTTCTCTCTTCACGGGTATTGTTGTTTGGTGTGCAGGTGAACCTGGTGGAAGGAGAAGAAGGCTGACGAAGTCGAGGACGTGAGCAGATCCAAGGCGGGAACGAGAGCGTGAAGACGTCGACATCGCATTGGAGCTTCGCACACGTTGCCGAACAAGTAGGTTTTCTTTTCTCATCAAATTGGGGTTAACTTGCCACCACAATAAAAAAAAAAAAAAAAAAATTTTAAAAACTAAAAACTAGAAAAACTTCATGGGATTTCTTGAGGGCAAGTGGATTAAAATTCACTTGATTGATTGGTTGTCTTCACTCCCACTGTCCTGGGATTTCCCGCCTTACTTCGCATAGCGAAAATCCGAGAATCTTGATTCTTAGATTTTTCGCCGTGGGAAGTATTCTTTGAGGCAAAGAAAAAGATTGCTTGTATCCCTCTTTTGCCTCACTTATCTTTAATTCAGGATCACATTTTTGGTAGGGAGACTTGGAATTGAGTTGATCCAACCCCACCACGACTTTTCAAACTTGCCTGTGATTCGATCCTGAATACTTCAACCCCAACAATTTTATTTTCTTTATCTTTTGGTTGAAGCCTTGTGTGTGGAAATCATTTCTAGTGATTGGGAGCACTTGAATTGAAGTGCTTTGGCTCCCTGTCACATTGATATAAAACTGATTCCTGCATCCACACTTAGAAATCTCCAATTAGGGTAGGCCATTGCATTTTAAGCATGCATTAACTAACTGATAATTGAAGAAGGGTTTCTTGGGTTTTAGAAGGAAAACCTGTATTTTTGCAAAATCCCGGAGATTGGTTGAATCGGTAATTCAGCAAAACCCTAAAATTCATACTACTTAAGGCTGAACTCTAAAAACCATTAGCCAATAAAAACTTCAATTCGGGGAGATTTCCCCGTTGCATGCTTGTTCTTACACACTCTTAAAAGCAATCACTTGGGCATTACCCGTAAACAACGCCCTTCACATTCCAAAAGCACTTGACCCTAAGCCTCTAATTAAAACTGGTAGTAACTTGACCCTTACTAAGGATTGGAGGTCTAATTACCTGTGTGTAGCGACTACGTGCTGGTAAGAGTTCCCGCGTGCTATCGGGTGTCTAATACTGGGGCAAACGGCCTTTCAATCTGGCCCGGTGGTTCCGCGGTGATCTCATTCGGTTCCGTAGTTCGTGATAATAGGTAACTTAGATCTTTAGGTCTAAGGGCACACTGTAGAAGTTAGGAACTTGACTGTATTGATTTGTAATCAAGTGTACCTTTGTGGCGTCATTTCTCTCATCCCTTTTCCCTTCTCATCTCCCCAATTCTTCCTGCGGTAGTGCATGTTTGGGAGGAGGTCACAAAACCCTGAACTATTTGAATTGACTGACAAATCTAGAAAACAAGTCGAATCGTCCTCCTCCTCCACAAACATGGCTGCACGCCCACCCCCAAATCCCGAGGGAGGAAACCGCCCTCAGAACCCACCAGGTGGTGGAGCCTTAGATCCCATAACCCGCCTCCAAGCCCAAATGGAAATGTATAATGAGCAAATCGAAGCCATTCGGGAAACATTGGAGGAAATGCAGAACCCTCCCGAACGGGAGGAGCCTAGGTCTCTTAGCTCTTATCAGAATCCCGCTGCTACAGAGACCATAGGACAAATTCGGGTCCCCATGGTCGGGGACAACTTTGAATTAAAACCAAACATAATTGGCCTAATCAATTTTCACTTTCATGGTCTTGCAAGTGAAGACCCATTTCTCCACTTGGAAGACCTAACCCGACTTGCTGAAACCGTTAAACCAAGAAATGTCGGGTTATCTATAGTCCTCATGAAGATGTTCCCGTTTTCATTACGGGATAAAGCGTCGCAATGGTTACGCACCCTTGGGAGAACCATCCACTCTTGGGAAGAAATGCGAACAGCGTTTCTCAAGAAGTTCTTCCCAATCGGGCGGACCAATGCGCTTCGCCGTGCTATCACTTCATTTACGCAACAAAACGGCGAACAATTTCATGAGGCATGGGAGAGGTATAACGACCTCCTCAGGAAGTGTCCACACCACGGTCTGCCTAAGTGGCATATAGCCCAGATTTTCTACTATGGGCTAAATGAGACTTTGAAGCAGATTGCAGACGCTTCCTGCGGAGGGAACTTTATGAATAAAGACGAGAATGGAGCATTCGAGCTGTTTGAAAATATGAGTGAAAACTCGATGAACAATGCTTCCATTGTCGCCTTTAATCGTACCAGCCAGCCCCGAAATGTCCACGAAGTTGACACGGGACCCTCCCATTCATCCACTGATCTAAGCCTTATTGCACAAAAATTGGATGAAGTCTCCGTCGTGCACAAGAAGCTGGACGAGCTTTTGGCCAACCCCGCCCGATCTATGGCAAACACCACCTCTTCACCACTTCGTCACAATCCAAGTTCTTCTAATACCAGGCTTATCCCGAGAAACCCCGTTAGACCTTCCTTACCGAGTGTCGCGCCAAGCGACTCGGTAAGTCATGTGGAACTGGTTTCTGCGAGCCAGTATTTCGACACGGAGGACCAAGCCTCCGTATGCTCAGACGCATATCTACATGCGGACGCGTCTTCTGGCATAGAAGATGCTTGCGCCCTGGGGAACAACCCGTTCTCTGCCACTTATAACCCAGGGTGGCGTAATCATCCGAACTTCGCATGGTCCAACAACCCGCAGCGCCAAAACCCCGCGGGTGGACCAATGCGACCGTCCGCACCCGTCATCCCAAGGGTCCAGTTTAATCCTATGGCAAATCCGCCATCAGGCCCTTGCGTACCACAAACTGAACACGCATCAAGCCCTCTTGACAAATTGATGCGAATGATGACGGAAATGTCAAAGCGCCATGAAGAGAACATGACCTCTCTTCAGCACCAATTGGCGCAGCAGAACGCCGAGATCAGTCAACTACGCATGGCAACTCGATCTCAGGGCACTCTTCCCGCCCAACCTGTTCCAAACCCACGAAGTTTCGTGCCCCGTGGTTCTCAACCACAGGTACGACCTTCTCAGGGACAGGTTAATCAAGTTCTGCAAGCTCCGAGCATTCCACCGGGATTTCAGGCTAATCCTGCTGCAGCACCACACTCTTATATCCCCATTGCAAACCCTCCTCCACCGTATGATCCCACTGGACCCGCATCGTCCAATGCTATCACTACGAGGAGCGGTAAGCAGACCGTCGATCCGCCTCGACCTGATCTTGGCCCATCTTCTTCTTCGCCCTCTCATTCGGGATGCATACCGCATTCGCGAGAGGATGATGCACCAAAACTTGTGCCAGAATCAGTCCCATTCCCTAAGGCTCTACTAAGGGAGCCAAAAGGCAAAAAGAAAAATACGCAGGCCTTTGACAACCTACGTAATTTGTTCAGGGATGTAGAAATCAAGGTACCCCTGCTCGAGGCAATCGACCACATACCTACTGTCGCTCGATTTTTCAAAGACTACACAACACCCAGGCGACAGTCAAAGAAGACTAAGAATCCGGTGGTTCTCTCGCCTCATGCGAGTTGTGCTATACTGTCAAACTTACCACCGAAGCAGAAAGATCTGGGCACACCACTGATTTCCTGTAGCATCCAAGGCTGCAGTTTTAACCGTGCCTTGCTTGATCTTGGATCTACCATCAATCTCATACCGACCATCATGCTCAAAAAATTTTCCTTGGGAAATCTGAAACCCACCCCTGTCACGTTACAGTTGGCAGATCGTTCTGTCAAAATCCCGAAGGGTGTGGTGGAAGACGTGGTGGTTAGGGTCAACAGTCTCTGTTTTCCTGTTGACTTTCTTGTTTTAGATATGGAAGTTCCTAGTTCACTTTCTGATTGTCCGATCATCCTCGGTCGACCTTTCTTGGCCACAGCCCGCGCCCACATCGACTGCAAGTCGGGCTGTATTGAGATTGCCGTTGGATCTGAGATGCTCAAGCTTAACATATTCAAGGCAGCCAAGAACTTTGATTGCGATTGCATTGAGGATGACACGTCTGACGAGGACATGGCCGTTAGTGCGTGTATCGGACTAATTGGGACCTATTCGGACTGCTGCGGATTACCTATAAACACTGATAACTGCCTGACCAACGCATACTGTGACGTTCCCCAATCCCTCCCTTGTCCAGTACCTTCTCCTGGCCAGACTTCTGACGATGTTTTCTCCACTTCCCATACCTCGTGGTCTGAGTCATATCCGGGCTACTCACTGTCGGTCCATACTCATGAAGACCGAATTGCCCTTTCTTCCCCGCCAAATCAGGCGGATTTACAAATCCACACTGGGACCTTGAGCCCATATACTTCTCACTGGGGCTATTCATTTTTGGATCCATCTATCCAAGAAGCCCCTCTTCTTGGCCAATCTGAAGGGCAGTTTCTTCCTCCTAACTTGTTCTCCTACCCGTCTGGGACACTCTCGTCCCAAGAAATGCCAGATCCTTCCCCATCCACTCCCGAGCTAAAAGTGCTGCCTAATACACTCAAGTATGTTTTCCTAGGACCAAATGAAACGCTCCCTGTAATCATCAGTTCAAAATTAACCATGGAGCAGGAGTGCAAACTAACTAAGGTCCTCCTAGAACACAAGGCAGCTATTGGATGGTCTTTATCAGACTTATCTGGTATTAGTCCCTCCTACTGCACTCATCGTATATATACGGAGGAGGAGGCTCGACCTTCTCGCGAGATGCAACGACGTCTCAACCCTAACATGCGGGAGGTCGTTAAGAATGAAATCATTAAGTGGCTGGATGCGGGTATAATCTACCCGATCAGCAATAGCCCCTGGGTGAGTCCGATTCACGTTGTGCCCAAAAAGGCAGGACTCACCATCCATGTCAATGACAGGGGCGAATCCATCCCTACACGCACTCCTACATCTTGGAGAGTGTGTGTAGATTATAGGAAACTCAATGCTGCAACCAAGAAAGATCACTTCCCGCTACCATTTATTGACCAAATCCTAGAGCGGTTAGCGGGAAATAAATTTTTCTGCTTCCTGGATGGATTCTCAGGATATAACCAGGTGGCAATAGACCCCCGAGACCAAGAGAAAACCACTTTTACCTGCCCTTTCGGCACCTTCACCTTTAGAAGGATGCCGTTCGGACTTTGTAACGCGCCAGCAACTTTCCAGAGATGCATGCTGGCGATATTTCATGACATGGTGGGTGACTTTCTCGAGGTCTTCATGGATGACTTTTCAGTCTTTGGACCATCTTTCGACGAATGTCTTGCCAACCTGACTCGCATCCTTAGGAGATGTATTGATGTAAACCTCGTACTTTCCTGGGAAAAAAGTCATTTTATGGTGCACGAGGGAATTGTTCTTGGACATATCATCTCCGATAGGGGTATCGAGGTTGATAGAGCTAAGCTCGATATCATTGCTGATTTACCTGTGCCTGGTTCTGTCAAACAAATCCGCTCCTTCTTGGGACACGTCGGTTTCTATAGGAGATTCATCAAAGACTTCTCCAAAATTTCTCGACCCTTAACTCATCTCCTATCAACCGACGTGCCCTTCGACATGGGCCCTGACTGTATGCAAGCATTCACGCAGCTGCGTAATGCTGTCACCAAGGCTCCTGTTCTCCAGCCGCCTGATTGGTCCCTCGACTTTGAACTTATGTGTGACGCTTCAGACCTTGCAGTCGGAGCCATCCTGGGACAAAGACGTGATAGACACCCCTTCGTGGTATACTACGGCAGTAAGACGTTGGACGAGGCCCAGCGTAATTATACTACCACCGAAAAGGAACTACTGGCAGTCGTCTTTGGGCTGGAGAAATTCCGTTCTTACCTTCTAGGCTCTCACGTTATTGTTTTCACTGATCACGCGGCCATTCGCCATCTCATGCACAAGAAGGATGCCAAGCCTAGACTGATTCGTTGGATCCTTCTGCTCCAGGAATTTGACATTGAGATTCGTGATAGGGTCGGAGCCCAGAATGTTGTGGCTGATCACCTTTCCAGACTGGACCCTGACCATATTGGACTTACTCTGCCAATTAATGAAGTTTTTCCTGATGAGCACCTATTGGCAATAAATGTGGCAAGTGGACCGTGGTATGCCGACATTGCCAATTACCTTGCTTCTGGATCTCTTCCACGTGGCTGGCCTAAAAACCAGCGCGAGCGTCTCATGGTAGAAGCAAAGTATTATTTCTGGGATAATCCACTTCTTTTTTGGATAGGTGCTGATCAAATCATCCGTCGCTGTATTCCTGACAGTGAGTTCCCCAGTGTGCTATCCTTCTGCCACGATCAGGCCTGTGGAGGCCATTTCTCTGGGAGGAAAACTGCAGCCAAGGTGTTGCAGTGCGGTTTCTTTTGGCCGTCCCTTCACCAGGACGCGCACACTTATGCCAAACATTGCACTAGGTGCCAGTCATTAGGGTCAATGGCACGTCGTGACATGATGCCCTTGCAACACATCCTAGCTGCGGAAATCTTCGACATCTGGGGAATTGACTTCATGGGTCCCTTTCCTCCATCCAACGGCTTCGAATTCATCCTCGTGCCCGTCGACTATGTTTCAAAATGGATCGAGGCTATTCCCGCGCGCCGTGCTGACCATGTTATCTCCACCCGATTCGTCAAAGACCATATCTTTGCACGTTTTGGGATCCCTCGGGCCATTATCTCGGATGGAGGAAGCCACTTTACCCATGCTTCTTTTCGGGCACTTCTGAGGAGGTACGGAGTCCACCATCGTATCGCATCCCCGTATCATCCTCAGACGAACGGCCAGGCGGAAGTGTCGAACTGGCAAATCAAGCAGATTCTCCAGAAAACGGTTCGGCCTGACCGTAAGGATTGGTCCGACAAGCTGACTGACGCACTTTGGGCGTATCGGACCTTCTTCAAGGCTCCCCTTGGTATGTCTCCATATAGAATTGTTTACGGGAAGCCTTGTCATTTGCCTGTGGAGTTGGAGCACCGCGCTTATTGGGCGGTTCGCCAATGTAACCTCGACCCAGACTTGTGTGAACGAGAAAGGAAACTCCAACTCCAAGAGCTGGAAGAGCTCCGTCGTGAAGCCTATGATTCTGCTCTAACCTTTAAACAGCGCACTAAGGCTTTTCATGACAGCCATGTTCGGCGGAAGGAATTTGAGCCATCTCAGCAAGTTTGGCTCTATAATGCCCGACTCAAATTCTTTCCTGGGAAATTAAAGTCCAAATGGACTGGTCCTTTTCTGGTCTCAAGACCATTCCCCAATGGGGCCGTCGAAATCGAAGATCCCAAATCTGGGCGTAAATTTACGGTCAACGGGCAACGTTTGAAGCCCTATCTGACTCATGAACCTGCCCCCGTTGGAGAAACCATTGCCCTGCTGGAGGGTAACTAATTCTTTGCCTCATTCTGAGTCCAGCTGGGGACATTAAATTCAGCGCTTGTTGGGAGGCACCCTAACAGCACTCACCATCCACCATCACTTTTCACACCTCTATCGCAATCACTTCACTTTTCTCTTCACCACCCACCATCCACCCACCCTTCCACCCTGATCTATACCCTGAACCTCAGCTCTTGTTACCCGATCTTCCATCCTTCCTCTGCCTTTCCGTGCATGCATATGAGGACATAGCATTGTTTGGCATGGGGGGGTGGATAGGCATCCATAGGATCCGGGTATGTTATGGTATTATACAGTTCCCACCTATTTATAAATATGCAAAAAAAAAAAAAAAAAAAAAACAAAAGAAAAAAAAAAATATATATATATATATTATAATAAATGGTGTTTAATAATGATCTTGAAGCTGAAACAAAAAGGCAATAAGTGTTTATGGATATTCAACCTCTGTTTTGAAGACTTTCCAGGCCACAAAAGCTTGATTCGCTCAGGCTCGGCTTAATTCACTTAAAGCATTGACAAAGTAGATCAAGATCTCTCCTAACAAAGGATGTATTCTTGTACCTGAGACACCAGTACAGGATCCGTTGGTTTGCTTTTTCTTGAGAGCTTAAGTAAACTTGGTTCACACTACACATATCAGGAAAGACCAGGTGAACATAAGATCCAACCCTAGTGTTCATTAGGGAAGGTGGAGTCCTTACCTGTGTGCGCAGGTAGACTTTTTATCCCAGGCTTTAGTCTTGTGTTTAGGAGCGACTCTTTCCACCAAAAAGAAACTCTCCCACCAAAAAAAAAAAAATGTGTGTTTCAAAATGTGTTGTAAGAGATATACTGACACGTGTTTCAAAAAAAAAAAAAAAAAAAAAAAATCAATCAGAAAAGAGATGTTTTAAAAGAGTCAGTATATCTCATAAATGTCTATATACTTTGTTTTTCGGTGAGTCACAAAAAAGAAAAAAAAAAAAAATCAGAAAATGGGAGTTGAGTTTTCCGTCATCATCTTAAGGGTCAATTCGAAGACATGAGTTGAAGCTGGGACCAACCTGTACTTAAAAATTCGTGAAACCCTGGGATTGAGTCTTAATGTTCATCTGGTCAGTCTTGATCCTTCACTATGCACAAACCATAATTTCTTGAGCTCTCGAGTATGGCAAAAACCTCCTGGGTCCTGGAAATCGTACTTAAGGTTTAAATATCAAGAGTCCTGGTTAGTTGAGAGATGATCTATGTCATGTGAGACTTAAAGTACTGGTAGTCTTCTTTACAATTGGTTCTCACAATATTCCATAGTAAACACACCTGTATCACCTCAGAAGAAAATCTTCAGCTTAAGATCATTTCTAAATACTATTTTGCTAGGGACTAGCAAAAGATAGGCATGGGGGTATATGTTTGCACCTCAAAACACGCCTGTAATAACGCCTTCTTGTGCTATTTTCTAGCATTAACATTGCATAATAGGATCCTGTAATCGCATTTGTAAAAACACTTGCATGCATGCATTTAATCAAGAGAGGAAGAGGAGTGAAACAATCGCCTACATAGTTACATTTTTCTTCAAGTGCCTCCTTGCAAAATCACCCTCTTTTTATTTTTCCTCTTGATTTCTTCTTTTCTCTCGTTCCCGCGGCTGCACTCTTCCCGCAGCTGCATGCAGCAGCCCGCAGCACTTCTTCCCGTCACTTCTCCCTGCCAACGCCGCTCCCTATAGCTGCAACTCGCACACCCTCTCCCTGCTGCAGCCGACACACCATTCTCCCCTCCTCTACAAGTAGCTGCAGCTTCATCCTCGCGATGCAGCTGCTGCAGCTGTTGAAAAAAACCCGCAGCCATCTTCTCCACCGCTTTCCCCTCCCATACGTCGGCCCTCCGTCGAGGAGGCACCCGGCGAGCAGGAGAACCCACTGTGGTGCACACCACCACAGTGGGAGCACCACCGCCCAGCTCTTCGACGAGCCGGTGGGCGTGGTGCATTCCCTCGCTTCGTTTTTTCTCTTTAACGCCATTGCCGCCGCTCCAAGCTTCGAAGCTTGAAGCCACGGCAGCAGCAGCCCAGCAGCAGCAGCAGCAAGTCCTCCCGCCCCTCCGCGACCGTCCCCACAGTTGCTCACCGCCTCCGCGCGCGTCTGCAAGGCGTTCCCCGCCTCCGTCTCCGTTCTGTCCGCCTCGCAGTTGCACCCGTAGCCCGCCGCCACGCGCACTGCAGCGGCCGGCAACGGCCTCACGCCGACCCCTGCCCCCCTCCGCGACCCTCCGCGACCACCTGCAGACCTCCTCCACGCTCGCTCCTCCACGCCATCGCCTGCTCGTCGACTTCGCGCAGGCCTGCAGAACCCTGCGCGAAGGCGCGCCTGCACCCGCCGTCTTCAGACGTCCGCCTCCGCCTTCAGACGACGCGGCGTCAGACGTCCGCCGCCGCGAGCAGACGTCTTAACTCGCTGCCATCTTCCGCGCTCGCGATCTCTCCCGCCCGCTCTTTCTCTCTCTGGCGCTCTCTATCTCTCTCTCTGCTGATCTCTCTCTCCCGCTCTCTCTCTCTCACGTATTCTCTCTCTCTCCCGCTCTCTCTCTCTCAGGTATTCTCTCTCTTTTTCACTCACTCACAGACACACACTACACCAACACACACACATCTACACCGACACACACACACACCCACACACACACTTACACTATACGTATAGTTATATATAGTAACATATATATACTTATATACATCTATATATAATATATACATACATACATATATATATATATATATATACACTTATATACATAGTAATATCTATAGTTATGTATACATACATATATATATAATATATATGCATATATATATAATATATATATATATATATATATATCTACTTATATATATCTATATACTTATACATATACTTATATATATATATATATATACTTATATACATAGTATATCTATATATTTATATATACACACATATATATATATATATATCTAGATACATATATACTTATATACATATATATATATATACATCTATATAGTATTATATATATATACTTATATACATATATACATAGCTATATACATATATACATACATATATATATATACATATACACCTATATATATATATATATATAATACATATATATCTATATATATCTATACATATATACTTATACATTTATATACATATAGATATATTTACTCATATACATACATATGTACATATATTTTCACGTTATTTACTGTACGCTGTATCACGGGGATATCTGCACCAGTTGCTGATATTCCCTGATACACGCGTACAAAAAAAGCGTGGTCCCATACATCATCCATCCTCCATCCACACTCCACGCAGCACATAGTCGTGTTGGTTGCGTCTCTCTAGACGTCAACTGACTCGACATAGTGCTACACTCCATCGTCACCTCCACCCCCACCCCTTTATATATATACTACATATAAATATATATCTATAGCTACTATATTTACTTTCTATCTGTTAGCTTCCTTCTTAGTAAAAAGATAAAAAAAGGTATAAAAGTGAAAAGATAATCTTTGATTTGCAGGTACCCCGTCTTGCGAGTAGCAAGGCGTGTTTTGGAACTCTGTTTTGGCTAAAAGCCAAGGACACAATTTTGAGGGTGTGCCTCAAGAACAAGGATTACCAGAAAAAACCTAAATAAGAAAAATACCAAAAACACAATAAACGAATGGAAGAGACGCGTTTTAAGGAAAACGTAGAAACTCAACTTTAACCCCACTTCCCTGAGTTCGACCCTGGGCCTAAAAGTGACAAGATAAAATCAATTAGGCCAGGTTAAAAATTTTGTAAAGAGATGGTTAGGTCTGAATTAGGTTAACCACTATACATATTTCAACGATAAAAACATCATATTAACAACCTATCCAGGCCGACCCATCAACTACCCACCACCATTCAAACCATCCTCGATTAGTTTTTACTTCCACCTACATCCACATATACCTATGGGCAAGAAGAAGGAGTAGAGAAGAAGTTTCAAGGGGCACATCACCAGCTCCTTTGCTGCCTTCTTCTCTCCACTCTCTTCAACTTGGGCCATGCCAAGGAGGAGGACTTTCCTACTTCAAGGAGGATGGCCAGGCAAAGGAGAAGTACATAGGGTAGACGTCCACCCTTGGAGAAAAAC
This sequence comes from Thalassia testudinum, assembly GCA_037157565.1. Classification (NCBI taxonomy): domain Eukaryota; kingdom Viridiplantae; phylum Streptophyta; class Magnoliopsida; order Alismatales; family Hydrocharitaceae; genus Thalassia; species Thalassia testudinum. Next base: position 103,260,992 of record JAZHRO010000055.1, on the reverse strand, counting down.
CTAGGGCACGCCCCATAGGGCTTGCTTTGGAGGACATCATCCTGGCGGAGATACAGAAGGAAGGAGCTAAAGATCTTTTTAATCCTGGGAGCTACCAGACTTGGAGCAAGAAGAGCTCCATCTTCTTCATCACCATGATCATCTAAAGGATTTGTCTTTATTTTGTCATTTTCTTTGTAGAAGCACTCATCTAATTGTAGACAGTTTCCCTTAGTATAAAAAAGAAGTTGCCTTAATTTCTTATTGCACTTTTTCTTTTTGCATTACCTTACATTATCTTTAGTATAGTTTCACTCCTTTCTAATTAACCTAGGCCTCCATGCGCCTAGGTTGAGCTTAGAAAGTGGATAATTTTTGTCACTTAGATTAGCATAGTAGGTGCAGAAATTTTTCCCACCAACTTCACTTGTTGCCTTAATTTCTAAAACATAAAAGTGATATATTGAAAAAGACCAAAAAGATAGTTGAGATTTATATTCCAAGCAAGTGATTTAATTTTTGCAAACTTGCCTCCTTGGATGGCCCTAGATACCCCACTATCTAGGAATATAAATTTAAAAGCATATCCATTTTTGTGCCTTGCAATGACTTAAAACCCTAATTTAGCAAATCGTGCAAAAATGTGATCATTGTCTAGTGCTGGCAGTTGGTCCCTATCTGGGGCTCCTAAAGGCCACTGGTGGACCCACATAATGAGACTGCTCTCCTGCAACAACCGTGTGCCTCCTCTCCCGACGGCCTTGTGAGTACTCTGGCTGGTTGGGACTCTTCCGTCTGCCTTCGATGTCTCGCATGCCCAGGTTGGTCTCCTCATAAGTCATGGCTGCCTCAACCACACAAGAGGAAATGGCTAACTTCAGGGGTTTCACATACCCCTAAATCGCAGGTCGAAGCCCCTCAGTAAACCTCCACAGGCACTCCTCCTTAATAGATGCTGTTGTCGGGGTGAAACATGATAGCTCTTGGAAACACGTGCGGTATTTGCTAACTGCCATCGTCCCCTGATGGAGGGTGTGAAACTCCCACCTCCTCTGGTACTGCCGAGTCTACGGGAAGTACTGCTCGCAGAAGAGAGCCATGAACTAGTCCTACGTTGGCTCTCTCCCCTCCTGCCATTTGATTGCCCTCCACCACCTGTGTGTTACGCTCTCTAGCTGGTATGTGGCAAAGGCCACGTAGCACTCTGCAGGAGGTGGAGGCTATCGAACACCTTCTCTATCTACCACACCCAGTCCTCTACCTCAGATGGGCTCTCATCCCCTTTGAAGGAGGGGGGCTTCAGCTTCCAGAACTGGCCAAAAAGCTCGTGGTGGAGCTGCAGTGGGGGAACAGTTACACCTCCAGTCAAGGAGGGCTCATGCTCAGAAGTATCTAAGGGTGGTGGGTGTGGTGGAGGATCACCCGCTCCTCCTCCAGCTCGTACGGCACTACGGCAGTTCCGCTGCCCCACGAAGGACTCTCCCTTCATGTCCTCAAGAAGGGGTGGCCGAGGAGGCCACTAGAGCTCATTTTGTATAATAACTCGAATCATCTGGGAGAGATCCTGGGCCTGAATGCCTGGAAGGAGAGGTGGGTTGGTTGGTGCCTTAAGTCCAGCACATCCGCCCCTTCGACCCCGCCCACGGCCATGTTCGCAGCCGATCTCGAGAACTCCCTGATGAGGCATCTCCTAAAAGGAGACACAGGAAAAGAGAGCAGGAACTTTCAATGATAACAGATTGCATCAAGAGATAAGACTCGAAGCGAAGATCAAAGCGATACGTTGTGATGGCTATCCTAGTTACTTGAATGTGGGTGACTAGTTCTCCAATCATTTAGATCATTTATCAGGACGACCTTACTCTGATACCATCTTATTACGACACAATCTCATATCCCTACAGGACCCAAGACCGACCCACCTCGACTAATCCTCGGACCTAGTCGTCCAACAAGGAATAACCAAAAGCAGGAAATAAATCATAACCACACATGCAATGTAACTAAGTAGAAATAAATCAAAAGATAGTAAGTGAATTAGAGCGAAATAGTCTATCAATATTATAGGCCATCAAAACTAAACTGAGAAAAGTATAGCTGAAAGTACTGAAATAGTATTTCATAGAATAAAAATAGTCACTATTACAACCAGGGCTAAGGAAAAATGGTAAGAAATTCCATTAAAGCTGAGCTTGACTGGGCCCAGCTCCATCTACAGTCAGTGGTGCTGGCTGCTCAACTCCCTGACTTGAGCAAGGTTATAAAATTTTCGGAGTCAGCGAATGCTGAGTAGAGTGGTAATTTAGCAATTTACATGTAATTAAGACAAGCAATTAATTTATGCAATTAAATAACTATCCATTTTCATTTAGTTCAACCAAGTGCTTCTAATTTGTTATTCCTTTATTCACTTAGATCGTTTCTTCATCTAGCCTATTCCTCAGGGAATGATCTTGATTGCAGTCTTTTCCATGATGTAAGAGGTACACGTAGTGCTCTCCTAGCCAGGAGAGTCCCCCGTGGCAATCCTACACCCAGTTAACCACCCTGATGTCACGATTGCGGCGTAGCAGAGACTACGGCACACGCGATAAGCACGCGGGTAGCTTTCCTGCATTGGCATGCGGTCAGTCATTTCTGCTAATGGGAAAGCCTAAAGGTACAGCATGGAACAGTACAGGGCCTTGCCCTCTCAGAATAGGGGTATCACCTCTCAGTATAGAACAGCGGTCTTACCTCTCCACAGTCCATGTACCCTCATCCGACTATCCCGGTTTGCCCAGTGGGCCTAACAAGAGCCGGTGTAGGGTGACTAGTCCTAACCCCAGGCTCGCTGGGGCAGCTAGCTCCCTCCCTAAACTAAGTAGCTCACCTCGGTACCATGTACAAGAGGGCCAAATAGAGTCAGTGTAGGGTGTTTAGGCCAGACCCCGGGACTCATCCCAACGGGCGGCTAGTACCCCTCTACACTAAGGGGACAGTGGCTCTCCTTAGTACAACATACACAAGGGCCAGCTGACTTCCAGTCTACAGGAGTCCTCCTCTTATTTCCCTGTAGGGTTCATGTTGATATTCTTTCATTTCACAATCCAGTCCTTCTGATTTCTCTATTTACATTACCGGTTCCGTTCTTAAAATAGGCAGCTCATGATTTTCATCTGAAATGGCATCATACTAAGTATCCAGTACATTTGCTAGCATTTAGAGTATTTACAAGCATCTCAAGTACACAGAATATCTCAAAACACCTGTTTCCGCCCTATAGTTCATTCTCATCCTGCAGTTCTACATGTTTCTCAAGTATACAGTATAGCTCAACCATCTGTTTCTGCCTTAGGGTTCATTCTCATCCTTAGGTTCTACATGTTTCTCAAGTATACTGCACAACTCAACCATTTGTTTCTACTCTAGGGTTCATTCTCATCCCTGGGTTTATTTAAGTTATTCAAATAATGCAGTTCAATTATTTAAATCATAATATTAATGCAAACCACTCTATCGGCAAATATTTGAGGAATGGGGGCTCGGATCGTAGATCCCATCGCCTACACGGCTCCTTTGTACTCAACTAGTAGGAGACCTATAAAATTGATCAACCACTTCAAACGAGTCCAAAACCATGTACAAGTGGCACTAACTTGTAGAGAAACTCGAGCGAAAAACAATGGTACTTCGTTTGCGGAAATCTGATTCCGTTTGGGCCTTAAACGAGACAAAACACTCATATTGTCCAAAATCAAACATTTGGGTCTATTCCCAGATGTCTTAAAGAACGTCAACACTTACCCTGGGATCCTTGCAGCTACCTCGATTGTCTGCACCCCTCTGCTATCATCTAAGGTGAGTTCTACACGTTAGACTCTCCTTCCAATTGTCTGGAGGTACGGTCAGACGTTTGGCGATGTGTCCAGATGTCCAAAAGCACCTCGAAGGGCGCACCCCATGCCTTTCCATCGGCCTACCCCCTGCGTACATATGCACAGACCTCAGAAAAGGTCGGACAAGATCCCTACAGTGAGGCCTGTATTGTCGTAACCACACAAAAGCACATACCTTAGCACAGAGCATGCTTTCAGACGTTCGGCTTCAACCCCAGAAATCCTTCTGCTACTCCAGACGTCTGGGATGTTCTCTAGACATCTAATACTGGAAAATATCTAGTACACAAAACCTCTACGAGCTTCTCCTTCATACGAAACCCTCTGTGCCACCTGTAGCTGCGACGTCCACAGCTTCAGAAGGCCATGAGCCCACCTCCACGAGCTTCTCCCCTTCATGCACGAGCTACTCTGAGCTCCTCCCATGCCCTGTGGCTCCCTTGCGAGCTCCTCCTCTCGAGCTCTCCTCTCCTGCTCCTCCACATCCCGTCTCTCTCTCTTAGCTTCCTCTCCTCTCGTCATGCTGGAAGGAAGGGAGGAAGGAAGGATGGAGGGGAGGATGAAGGTGGTGGTGGTTGGTGGAGAGTGGCGTGGGTGAGGGGAAGAGGGGGTTTAAATAGATAGAAGGTTAGGGTTTGGGGTGAGGAGAGAGGGGAGAATACACTTGCAGTGCGTCATGGAAAAGGAAGAAGGTATGATTCTCTACTTTCAGGTGTCAAACACTCTGTCTAGATGTCTGACGACTAATCCAGATGTCTTAAATGACCCAAAGTGGCAGTGGGTCATTTCAGGAAGTGTCCACACCACGAGGTGCCGATATGGCAACTCATGCATGTTTTCTATCACGAGTTGGTTGAACAACTCCGTAATCACGTGGAAGCCTCTTGTGGAGGTAATTTCCTCAACAGGGATGCAGATAGTGAATATGACCTATTTGAGGAAATGAGCGAGAACTGTATTAATCATGCCTCCATGGATGCATTCAATTGGTCCCAACAACCAAGGTCAAGTGCTAATGAGATCCAAGATTCTCATTCATTTGACATGGAATTGATTTGTAACAAGCTTAATAAAATAGACTTAGTTGCCAAAAGAATGGAAGAATGGATGTCTGGGAATTCGGGAAACACTTCTACACCTACTCAATCCCTGAATTCGGGATTCTATTCCTCACGAGCTCCCATGAGGCAGGAGTTCGTGAACCAACTTAAATCAACTCAACCTGTGAGCCATGATTTCTCAGAACCTTATGGGTTCCAAGCTGGGGTCTTTGATCCCAGTTTTTTTAATCCTTCCTTCTCACCATCCTCATCCTATGAGGATGAATATGCAATGTAGGAGAACGTTAGGTCCAATCCATATTCCAACACTTATAAATTGGGTTGGAGGAACCACCCAAACTTCTCTTGGAAAGGTCAAGGGCAACAGACCCAAACTCGACCCAGCAACTATGTATCTCGAAGACCTATGGGTCAGGGTCAAGTATACACCTAGTTGCCCTCGAGACTAGTTACTTAGTCATCTTGGAATATAGAACAATTTTTAGGGCAGGCTAATTTAAACCAACAAAAGGTGGAAATTCAAGGGTCCATGCTTCAGCTTATGCAGCAAATGAAGACATCATTGGATAACTTGCAATCCAGGTTAATTGCTAACACCGATAACCCGGGTCTCTACCATCCCAACCCGTACCCAACCTACGCAATGTGTAAATTCAGGGCAATATAGCCCAAGGGTACAGGAATCAAAGGGACCCACACTCACATGCTTAGGTGGTTGAGCAGGGTCCCTCATCGTCTTCTTCTGGTTATATGACCAACCAAGGCCCTCCAATCTTCACTACCCCACCTCAAGACCCGAAACCATATGCCTCTACAAACTCTGTCACCTTGAGAACTGGGAAACAGACCCCGAACCTTGAATTACCTTGTGGAAGTCAAAACCCTAGGGAGCTTTAGAGAAAGGAGATTGAAGAAGATAATAAGGCGTAGGGATCGAAAATTGAAAATAACACCATATCTCATTCCCCGAGGCCTTATTGAAAACCAAGAAAAAGAAAACCATAGAGAGCAATGAGGAGCTCCTGAATTTATTCAAGAGCATAGAGATCAACATTCCGCTGCTCGATGTTATTAAGCACAGCCTGGCTTATGCTAAATTCTTGAAAGAACTATGTACCCAAAAGCGTAACATGAGAGAACCCACTCCGAGGAAGGTGATTCGCTCTGAGCAGACAAGTTATGCTATCTTGCATCACCTTCCTCAAAAGAAGAAAGATCCAGGTGGCCCCTTGAACTCATGCGTTATTGGGAAATAAATTTTTAATAGAGCAATATTGGACCTAGGTGCATCCATCAACCTAGTCCCGACTTCTCTTTATGAGAGGTTTGGGTTAGGTGAACTTAGGCCAACCTCAGTAATGCTACAATTAGCAGACCGTTCGGGCACCACATCGAGAGATTTTCTTAAGGATGTAATTGTCAAGGTCAAGGATTTCTATATTCCTGTAGATTTCCTCATCCTTGACATGTATGTACCTAACGATTTGAGGAACACGCCCATCATTCTGGGGCATCCGTTCCTAGCTACCGCCAAGGCCAACATAAACTACGAAAGTTGTAGTATGGAGATCACCTTTGAGGATAAGAAGCTAACTCTAGATATTTTTATGGTAATAAGAGGATTTACGGATTGTGTATTCATTGAGGAGCTCGAGGATATAGATCTTGAGACTTGTATGACAATCAATGCACTCCAGGACTCCACCAGCTTTAGCGAATCCAACCCTCAACCCTCCGTGGTTGACCTTCCACATCCTGAAGAAGCTGTTGATTTTGTTCATTCCCAGCCTCTTCCATTGGATCGTCTTGATGAATCTTCATCAGCATCCTCCCTACCTTCTATTCTAAACCCACCTCAGCTTGAATTAAAACCATTGCCCAAAAATTTGAAATATGGCTTCTTACAACCTGAAAACATGCTCCCTATGATTATTAGTGCTGATTTGACGAAGGAGCAAGAATTAGGGTTAATTAAGGTCCTTAAGAGCTAGAAGGAGGCAATTGGTTGGGCCGAGCAACCTTCGAGAAGTCCTTAATGAATCTTCTATCAAAACAACAGTCACCTGTGCCCCGATGTTGCAACCACCAGTCTGGACAGCCCCATTTAAGATTATGGTTGACACATCTGATTATGCCGTCGAGGTTGTCTTGGGTCAGAAGATTGAGAAAAAGCCCTCTATGATTTACTATGCTAGCAAGACTCTGGATGAGGCCTAGAGGAACTACACCATTATTGAAAAATAATTGCTAGTTGTAGTTTTTGATTTAGAAAAGTTCAGGGCTTATCTGTTAGGTTCTCGTGTCATCATCCATATTGACCACTTGGCCTTAAAACATCTCTTGGCCAAAATGGATGCAAAAGCTTGGCTTATTCGCTGGATTCTGCTACTTTAAGAATTCAATCTTTAAATTAAGGATAAAGCTGGGGCACAAAATGTATTGGCAGATCTGGTTGCTATCTGTGACTCGATAGCATTCCTTTCTTTCACAAAAGAAAACTGTATTGGCAGATCATCTCTCGAGAATCCTAATTGATTCTCCTCATCTGGATGTCCCAATCACTAATACTTTTCTGGATGAGACTATCCTTATAGTCTTAGCTATCCGAACTCCCTGGTTTGCAGATTTCGTCAATTATTTTGCCATTGGTCAAATCTCGCAGGATTGGACCAAACAACAATGGGATAAACTTGTGTCTAAGACCAAATATTATTTTTGGGAGGATCCCGAGCTGCACCGCATCGATGCGAACCAGATTATTCATCGATGCATCTCGGAAATTGAGTCCCATAGCATACTTGTGTTCTGCCATGCATCTGCATGTGGTGATCACTTTTTTGGGAAAAAGGCAGCAGCAAAAATCGGGCAAACCAGATTCTATTGGCCGTCATTATTTAAGGATGCCTAAGAATTCTCAATGTCATGCACCCGATGCCAGACACTCGGCAATATGGCTAAGAGAGATATGATGCCCCTGAACCCAATACTTTCTGTTGAAATTTTCAACACCCTCCCTCCTTCATTTGGACACTATTATATTCTAGTCGATGTTGATTATGCATCCAAACAGATTGAGGCAATTCCCACCCAGACTAATGACCATAAGGTGGTCATCGATTTTGTAATGAAAAATATCTTCAATCAGTTCGGGGTTCCTTGGGCAATTATCAGGGATGGTGGCACACATTTCACTCATGCCCAGTTTGAAATTTACTGGGGAAATATGGGGTGAATCATCGGATTTCCACACCTTACCACCCTCAGACGAACGGACAGGCCGAGGTCTCCAATCAGGAGATCAAAAACATTTTGTAGAAAATCGTTAGGCCTGATAGGGAGGATTGGATCAAAAGGCTAGATGATGCTCTTTGTGCCTACCGTACGGCATACAAAATGCCTATCGGTATGTTTTCGTTCCGTCTGGTGTTTGGTAAGGCATGTCACTTACTCGCAGAACTTGAACATCAAGCATTTTCGTCCATCAGGAAATGCAATTTTTTCTTTTTGAAACAGAAAGGAAAGCTATTGTCTTAGGATAGCAATCCATAGCGATATACTATATAAACAAGTAAGAGGAATTACAAAAGAGATACCCACGTATGTATGAGGGACCAGCACTCTCTTATAATTCTTTCACAGCATACCAGTCTCTCCAGAAAAAGTCTCTCATTTCTCGCCTTCCACACACACCAAAGAGTGACAGCCATGCGTACATGTGGCTTCTCTCTCATACCAAACCCATGCCAGATGGAATCCCAATCTGGTAGCGACTCCTGACATGTCCTCCAAATAGCATCAGTGATTAGGCAACAAAAGAAGATATGACTTGCATTGTCAGTATGCATCCCACATAAGTAACAAACATGATGATCAGTTCCCAACCTTCCTTGTTGCAGATCACTTGTGATCAATCCGTCCCTCCTACATAGCCAAAGAAATATTTGTACCTTAAGGGAAATTTTCAGAAGCCAAATCTTCTTGTCAATGAAATCACAGCTCCACCCACTTCCATGGTTTAAGATTCTGTTGTAGCCACTTTGCACATTGTAAACCCCCTCCCAAAGGTACTTATCCGCCACTCCAGTCCTTGGCCTAAAGCTCTCAAGGTCTGATAGCAGCTTCCTGCTTTCATCCCACAGCCAGGTGGCCCTCCTGCTGGATTCTTCATCATTTAGATTCCAGCTGTAGCTGCTGCAAGACTAGAACTTGCTGACAGTAGCTTCCTTATCAAATGCTGTAGCAAAGGCCCTTGGATAGAGCTCCTTCAAGACACCTAGTGGTCAGGACCCGGATAGGTGTGTTAATACGGTGATTTTATCATTGAAATGTGTATAGTGGTTAACCAAAATTGGACCTAACCATCTCTTTACAAATTTTTTAACCTGGCCTACTTGATTTTATCTTGGTCACTTTTAGGCCCAAGGTAAAACTCAGTGAAGTGGGATTAGAAGTCAAGTTTCTACGCCTTTCCTACAACGAATCTCTTCCATTTGTTTATTGTGTTTTTGGTGTTTTTTTCTATTTTGATTTTTTCTGACAATTCTTGCCCTTGAGGCACACCCTCAAAATTAGGTTCCTGGCTTTAAGCCAAATCAGGGTTCCAAAACGGGTCTTGCTATTCGTAAGATGGAGTACCAGCAAGTCAAAGATTATCTTTTCTCTTTTATATATATTTTTTTATCTTTTTACTAGCAGGAAAGCAAAATAGAAATAAAGTAAATATAGTATATTTATATAAGTATATATTATATATGTATAAAGGGGTGGGGGTGGAGGTGGAGATGGACTGTAGCACAGTGTCGAGTCAGTTGTCGTCTAGAAAGATGCAACCAGCAGGATGAGGTTCCGTGTGTAAGGTGGATTGGTGGAAGATGAATTCGAACACGCTTTTTGTACGCACGTATCGAGGACTATCAGCAACTGGTGCAAATATTCTCGCGATACAATATATGGTAAGTAATGTGAAAATATATATACATATATATGTATATATGTAAATATATCTAGATGTATATATGGTTATAAATATCTAGGTATATATATAGTTAAATGTGTATATATATATATGTATGTAACTATATGTATAGATAGATATATGTATAGATATATATATATATGTATATATATATAGTTATTTAGATATAGATGTATATAGGCATGTATATTTGTATATATATAAATATGTGTATAAGTGTATGTATATATATATATATGTATCTTTACTTATACTTAGTTATATAGGTAATAATATATATATAGATATATGTATATATATGTATACATATATGTATATAAATATATGCATATATGTAAGTATATATATGTGTATATATATATATATATAAGTATATAGATATATATATATATGTATGTATACTAATACTTAGTTATATAAATACTACTATATATGTAGATATAAGTATATATATGTATATAAATATATGTGTATATATCAAAATATATATGTATAGGTCCATATATATATATCAGGGCAGTCCATGGCTTCAGGTCTCCTTGCAAGAGCTTAACTTCCCACTTAAGTAGCAAAGCATCATTGAAGTGTTTTAGAGACTTAATCCCAAGTCCACCTGTATCTTTTGGTTGGCAGATCTGCTCCCATTTGAGTGGCTGCAGGAATCTGCCCTCATGTTTTGCTCCCTTCCGAAAGAACCTTTTTCTCTGTACATCCAAACTTTTCCAAATGGAATTAGGTGCTTTAAATATGGAAAATTAGAAAACAAGGATGGAGGTGATCACAGAGTTTAGCAAGATAAGTCTACCACCTTTGGCGAGGAAACTGCAATGCCAGCCATCCAATTTCACTGAAATTTTGTCAAAGAGGTAGCTCCAATCTCCCTTTTTCATTCTAGAGCATCTCAAAGGCAACCCCAAGTATTTAATAGGAAGACTGATGCGGGGGGTCCCCAAAATAGTAGTTAAAGGACCATACTCCTCAAGTTAGCCAAACCAGACCAAAATAGATTTATCCCTATTCGGCCTCAGGCTAGAGAGCTCACCAAAGATATTGACCATATGATACAAAGCCAGTGCTTCTTCCATAGAACCCTCCACAAAAAAAATCGTATCATCCGCATATTGAAGAATGGGAGCCAAATTACTCCTACATGACAATGAGTACCCTCTAATAAGACCTGCTTCAGCGAGCTTACAAGAATACCAGGCCAAGTTGTCAACTGCCAAGTTGAAAATCAGAGGTGCCAGGGGACATCCTTGCCTGATTGCACATTGGGGCTGAATCAAAGAACCACAGGGCTTCCCATTTATCAAAGGGGTGAAAGAGGTAGTGGTGATACATCTTTTCACCCATTGAATCCAAGTAGGGGGAAAGCCTCTTCTCTTAAGCACTTCCCAAAGATAGGGCCAACTGATGGAATCATAAGTTTTGCGAAAGTCAACTTTCCATAGAAAAGCCTTACATTTTCTCTTGTGCCAACCACAAATCATCTCTTGGTCCATGATAAAGGATTCCTATAGAGTTCTATTGGGGAGGAGGGCTAATTGAACAGGATGGATCAATTCTTGCAAAACAGGCCTCAATCTATTGGCCAAGACCTTGCTAATCACCAAGTATAAAGAGTTAGAGAGGGCAATAGGTCTAAACTCCTGAAAAGATTTAGCTTCTGGAGTCTTTGGCAAGAGAAAAAGATAGGACCAATTGATTCTTTCAAAGCGAAAGTTGCCACTCTCAAACTCTCTGATCACTTCCATAACCTCAGTGCCTACAATATCCCATAACTCTTTGTAGAAGAATACTTGGATCCCATCAGGAGTAGGTGATCCTTCAAAATTGAGATCCTTGATGGCCTTCAAGACTTCAGCTTCAGAAATAGATTCAATCAGGCTAGACCCCTGAATCTTTGTAATTCTGGGAATATCACTAGCTGCCATCCTCCAACAGCCACTACCAGCAGCTCTTGAAGACTCCTTGAAGTACCTGACAGCCTCAGCTTTGATATCAGAGATGGAGGTAACTCTTTGCCCCTCTTTAACAATAGATGAGATCAGATTAACTCTTCTTCTGGAGCTGGCAGCCAAGTGGAAGAATTTAGTGTTTGCATCCCCCTCACTTAGCCACAGTTGCCTTGACCGTTCCCTCCAATCCATCTCCAGCTTCATGTCTTCTTTAGCCACCACCCCCTGCCACTTCTTTCTGTCAGCAGTATCCATTTTTTGATTTTCCTGGATCAAGAAATGTAATTTTTACATTGAATTGTCGAGAAAACTAGGAAACTCCAACTATCTGAGTTGGAGGAGCTTCGAAATGATGCTTATGAAAATGATAGAATCTATAAGGTAGGGACCAAAGCTCTCCATGACCAGATGATTTCACGTAAGAGCTTTGAGCCAAACCAGAAGTTCTGGCTTTTCGATTCTCAATTGAAGCTTTTCTACAGAAAACTCAGGTCTAAGTGGGACGGCCCATTCGTTATTGAGCGGATTTTTTCTAACAGGGCCGTCAAAATCTCTGACCCAAAGATAGGTAATATCTTCAAGGTCAATGGATAGCGTCTCAAACTCTTTGTTGACCATATGCTCCTTGAACCCGTCTCGAACAAGGCTGCTCTTACCATGCCTTAAAAGAAGTAGGGAGAAAGCTACCGTTCGAGAAGATAAACCTTTAGGCAAGGTTGCCTAGGGTCGTAGAAACCCGAAGTCCATTTTAACAATTGTCTAGTGAGTCATTCACTATTTTCACAAGATGCTTAGCACTTAGAGTCCTTTTCGAGTCTTGAACATGTTGGGAAGCCGTAAAAAGTTATCTCAACACTCTTTAACTCCAAAAGTCCAAAAAAATAAGAAAAGAAGAAAAATAGAAGAAAAATGTATCTTCCCTTTTGAAATAAAGCGAGGACTTGGGTGGTTTGCATTCTGGTAAACACCCGGGCACTATCAAGTCCTTGTAACCAGGTCGTGGGTTGGAAGTTCCTAAAATAACCAACAAATCATGCCTAGGAGATCAAATCCTAATTATACTTTTATATATATCATTTAGCTTAATTTTTCTAGGGCCAAACAAAAAGTAAGCGTGGGGGTATGATAAACATGCTTAAATTCATCGTAAAATGCTTATTTATGATAATTCCTAGGCCTAGCATTGCACATCATGATATAAATATTCCATAAACATCCATTGCATTGCATTTACAATAGTTGTATATTATGTACATTAATTCCTTCATTTACATGGCTAGGAGGCAGTGTGACATCATTACGAGCTTTGGATGAAGAATTCGATCGTACGGATGGATTCAGAGCACTGATCACAGTCTGTCAATGTAAAAATCACCTCGATCAGAGCTCTGTAGCACCCTCTACAAGAAGAAGAAGACGGACAACCCAGATGGGGACACGTGGCGCCATCAAGGCCGCCCCCACCTGAGGCATTGAACGGTCAGCATCACCCCGCACGAAGGCAGATGCATTCCCTTTGAGAACGCAGTTAAGACGACCAGGAGAAATAGCAGATGTCTGATGGCGCAATTGCCCGAGGTGTGTGATTTAAATTTTGTGAAGCGTATGATCTACTCTCGGTCGTGCGATCCCTCATCCAACAGTTGTGGGCACGTGTCTTTAATGTTAAGAGGGACATAGTGCTGCCCTCAACATAGCGGGTGAAGCTCTCTCTCTTCCAACGAGCATGCATTCGAGCCCTCGCATACCCCCTAATCATTCAACATTCGATGAGCGGTTGATTTATGCTGCATGATCTTCAGCGAGTGGCACAGATCTCGCCACGCGGTGTAGTGACAAGCGGATGTGAACGTAGTTATGAACGTGCATTTAAGCACACGATCTGAGCACGTTGCCTCCATGTGATTGTAACTATTTATCAAAGATTGAACAGTGGGCGAGCGAGGCAGCTGCTGCATGCGTGACAACAGCTACGGGCGTGAACGGTAGGGGTGCAATCTTCAGCGATAGAAATGCAGCCTTTAGTGATGCTTGTAGCGGTCACTAATGGCCTGCGTGGTGCTTACGCCAGCCAAGGCATTGAGGAGGTGAAGATTTTTGGTGACAGCTTGAGTGGCCTTTAGTGATGCATGTAGTTGTCACTGAATGCCTATGCATGGGCAGCCCTTCCTCCTATCACTATATAAACTCCCCTACACCCCCCATTCCTCTTCATCTCTACCTACATTACTCCCACCTAATCCAAAGCTCTACCAAGCCTACCAACCCTCCATTAGAGCTTATTCTCAAGATCCCAAGGCTTCCTATTAGTGTAATGATCCTTTGCCCCACCAAATATTCGTCCCTCATCCCATCACCTTCAAAGGTTGCCTTGGAGCCATCTTCCCACCTCCATTCTGGTAGCAGATCGCCTCCGCCTCCTTACCTCCATTCCAGAGCTACGTTGAAGCTTTCCTCTACTTAACATCCTCCTGCATCTCAGCTCCATCATCTCGCTTCCCAACTCCTTCATCCGAACTTCCGCCAGGCACCGTCACCTCACCGAACAGTTGATTTGGGATATTCCTTCTCACCCCTCTCTCTTTTATGCTTTCGTAGATCATTCTAATAGACATTTGTGCAATATATCATAGTTGCTTCCATCTATATTGTGATCTATCTTGTTTTCTTCCTTTGTAAAAGTAAAAGAAAAAAAGAACAAAATGATAAAAACAAACAAAACGAAGTGCGATTTTCAAACAAAGTAAACGTCGCCTCCCTGTGTTTGACCTGGGACTCCCTTAGAGTTTCGATAAATTTTATCTGATTGGCTCATTTTGTGAGCTGCGACGACGAGTTACTCTTAACCCTGATTTTTAACATGCGAAACATGATTCGTCACCTTTTACCTTCTCTCTTGTGCCCATGCCAAGGGGTCCATTTCCAAGGAGAGCCTAGCATGGAGGACGACCGAGAAGGATTCTTTGGGTGGCCCATGCCCACCAAAGGAGGAGCTTTTAGAGTGGAATTCTCACTCTAGGAGGAGCTAGGGCACACCCACCAAGGGCTTGCCAAGAGAAGAATCATGATCTACTGGATGAGTACTTCAAGGAAGGAATTGGAAGGTACTTTCTAAGCCCAAGAGCTGCTGAGCTTGTATCAAGGAGCCTTTCCTCTTCGCCATCATCTTTGGGATAAATTTTGACTTACTTGCATATTTAAATTTTTGTAGTAGAAGCATTCCACTACCATTCTTGTAAAATAAATTTTCTTCTTATATAAAATTTTCCTTTCTATTTTTGTTGCACTTATTTACTTGCTTTCCTGTTAGTTAGTGCACTCACCCTCCCTCTGATTAACCTATGTCTCCACGTACCTAAGGTGAGCTTGTAGAGAGGCTCTTACTATCAGTTAGGCTCTAGTGAATAGGCATATTCTATTTTCGTACTCCACTATTCTATTGCCCATTTATTTCAAAAATAAAAAAAAATCTTATAAACAAAATTATAAAAAGAAAGTTGATTTCCATTTGTCAAGCGAGAGACTTGGAATTCACATTTCCAAGTCCTGTTGGATGACCCGAATACTATACGAGTACTTGGTATTTACAAATTTTAAAAGCGATCAAATTAGCGTGTTGCAAAGATAAAAACTTGATTTTGTCAAATCATACTTTTTTGCGATCACTTTTGGGCGTTGCCGGGGAGGCACGACTTTGCACTATCTTGTTTCTCTTGCTTGATTTGCAAATCTCATCCCCTTTTCTCTCTTTCTCTCCTATGTGCAAGGTTTACAGGAAGAAGGTAGGATTTTTGGATGTGAAAGCTTGAAGTCCATTCCCTTCCCATAGAATTGAGCTTAGTGCCAACCCTTCCTTTCACATAATTCTTGAAAAACTATCAAAATAATATTAAAATGGGATTTCAGAATCAAAAGCATTAAAATTAGGAAGATTGGTGACTTCTAAAAGCCATTAGTTCCTTGTTTGATTAATTAACACCACTCTACTCAAAGTGTTGGTGTTCTCGATTTTGGGTCCAAGCTTATGCCCGGATTTCAAAAATCAATCCTAATACCATAGGCTTTCTAAAATCTTGAACTTTAACCCAAAAATTCCAAATCAAGTAGGGAACATCTGTTCCAAATTTGAGGGCATTTGTCCTTGTAGAAAAGTATGAAAAATTTGTGGACCACAAGGGGGTCATCTGCTCTGATTTCATTATTTTGTTACAATTCGTGAATTTTAGGAATTTTTCTACTTGTCTAATTTCTATGAAATTGAGCTTTCTAGAATCCTTGCTAAATTATACATAACATACAAAATCATAAAAGTTTTCGTGTTTGATGGTATTAATAACAAGTCCAAATCACCCCATTGTATCATCTCTAGACTTTGACATTAGCACAAAGAAAAATCCCAAAAAAATATCAACCGATTTCATAAAATCAAAGAAAAATATTTTTTAGAATCCTTGTTTGATTTTCCTTCTAGTAGTGGTGTTCATTGCTTTGTTTGGACCTCTACATAAGAAGAAAAGCCTGAAAAGCTTCATTGATAGTAAAATTTTTACTTAAGGGTTCAATTCAATTAGTGTTTGCTTTCATTTCTTAGACTAACAATATATAAAGAAGTCTTATCTTCACCAATATAACTTGATTTCCTTTTTATTGCGGAATTCAAACTTGTTTGAAAACTTAACATGAGAACCCTAAAATACATTGCTAATATCAAATCCTAAAAGCAAAAAAACAACAAGAAAATTGTTTGACAACTTGATTTGGCATTGGACTCACCTTGTCCAATTCGCATGCTCAAAAAAAATTTGACATAACTGAACGTTACCCCAATCAATGCCCTCCACATTTTCGTGCACATTCAGGTACCCAAGCCTAATTGAAATAAGTAGTTATTTGACCACTTAAGGGCTTCACAAAAAACTAGGCTTCATATCCAACATCTTAGAATCATTAAGCTTTCCTAATTCCTTTAGAAAATGCGGTGACAGACTTGGAGGGAAGTCAAACGATGGGTACGGGTTTACACAAGTCCCTTGTGATTTTCCCAGGACATGCTTGGGCGGAAGCCACCTTGTTAGTCTAGTCGGGTGATCATTAGGAAGTGGGTTCACTTGTTGATCCCTTATTTATCAGGTTCCCAAGTCTTACATTTCTCTATGGAGTCAACCTTAAGAAAAATTTAGGCTTGGTTGCTTATTTTGCACACTTCACCTCATCTCTTCTCTACTCTCCCCTCCCCATCTTCCAAGTCCATGCAAGGGAGAAGGTCCCAGAACCCACATCTTGAAGGACCATTTGATTTTGCCCCACGCACCAAAAGATCTTTGTTTTCTTCATCTCCGATTCATCAATCCTCTAACCTAAATATGGAAAATATGGAAAATAGGTCTACGAATTCTGCTTCTAACCCCTCCTCTTCTAACACCCAACCAAACCTTAACCCTAATTTCCAAAACCTGTCAGCTGACCTGCAAGCTGACTATCCCATTCCTAACTTTTTGGATTTGGGGCTGCCACAAAACCCATAATGGTTAGGGCAATTTAAAAATCAAAATGCTAATCCCCTTTTCCTTATGGTTGACCAATTGGTTTGACTACAAAAAAATCAACAACAGTTAGCTAGGACAATCACGAACCTAGCCAACCAAAGACAGGGTCAGCCACTCAGGGAACCCCCTATACCACTTAAAGATTTTTATGATCCTTCCAATTACGATGAGAGACCCAAGGTGGTTATACCTGAAGGGGATTTTGAAATTAAACTTGCCATTTTGAACCTAATTAAACATTTCCATGGTCTTCCGATAGAGGACCCTTTTTGCCACCTTGAGGAGCTGATTGTCCTCACTCAAACTACCTATCCCATAATGTGCAAGAAGAATTGTGGCTTATGAGACTCTTCCCTCTTTCATTAAATGATAAGGCACCTCATTGGTTTAGAATGGTTGGGCATCCTATCACCACCTGGTCCCAATTAAAAAGTGCTTTTCCAAAAAAATTTTTCCAATAGGTTGTACAAATTCTTTATGACTATCAATTATAACCTTTCAACAAAATTATGGTGAACCTTTCCATGAGACTTGTGAGAGATTTTAGGAATTACTAAGGAGTTGCCTCCACCATGAAATTCCATGATGGTAGCTAGTGTAGATCTTCTATTGTGGATTAGATGATTAATTGAAACAATTCGTGGATGCCTCATGTGGGGGGAAATTTCCTTAACAAAGATGCTGATAGTGCCTACCTTCTTTTAGAGGAAATGAGTGAAAACTCATTCAGTTTGGCTTCAGTGGATACTTTTGGTAGGACAACCAACCGAAGACTTAGAGTAAATGAAATTAACTCCAAATCTACATCTATTGCAGTCACACAAGATGATCTACACTTGATAGTTCAACGACTAGATGACATGCAAATTAACTAGAAAAAATTGGTAGAAAAGCTCACCCAAAATCAAGCTCCTTACCTGAACTCCCCTCACTTTTTGAAAAGAGAAAATTTGCACAATATTGGTGCTACTCATGCTGGGCAACAATATTCATCTGAATTTTTATGAGATTTGACTGGGACTTTTGATTTCATGTATCGAAATCTTTTTAACCCCACCATTGAAAATATTTTGACTCTCCATGAGAAATTTAGAAATTCCTCCAATTCCTACAATCAAAATTGGAGTAACATCCCAAATCCTTCCTAGAAAGCCCCAAATCCAGTTTCGTTTCATAGGAAAAATCAACTTTGGACTTATGGGCAAAGCATTTATGAACTTGGGCCATCTCAAGAAGATATCAACACTTAGGTAATGAAAACTCTACTGGGAATGCAGACAAAATAATAGAACTAACCTGCATGATAACCAATTTACAAAATCAAGTAAAGGTAACCCCTGATCATAGACCTGCTGGCAATTTGCCATCCCAGCCCATGCTCAACCCAAATATCAATGAAACGAATATCAAGGTGTATATCCCAATCAACCCATTTACCTAGCACCCCAGCACCCACCAAGTTTCAATTAAGGCCAGGCTTCCCATCCTCCTCCCAGAAACAACCACACTGTAAATTCCATTGCGCTAAGGAATGAGAAAACTACTCATGATCCCTTGCCTACTCAAGAAACCCACTTCAGAGAAAAGCAAACCAACTCTTCTCCCTCGTCCCCTGACCTTGTTCAAGAACCTACAACTACAAAATAAACCAATCCCATACCTTTCCCACAAGCCCTTCACTCCTCACACAATAAGAAAAAGAAATTCGAGCCCACTGATAAGGAATTGATGGATCTTTTTTGGCAAGTAGAAATAAATATCTCTCCCTTGATGCCATGATATATATCCCTACTAATACAAAATTCTTAAAAGATTTATGTACCCCTAAAAGGAAGCCAGGAAACTTAAGAATGGTGATTCACCCAGAGGCAGTGAGCTTAGTTGTGTAGAGCAAATTGCCCTAGAAAAGAAAGATCCAGGTGCCCCCTAATTCAAGTGGTCATTAGTGACACTTCCTTTGATTGCACCTTGTTAGATCTTGATGCCTTAATTAATCTCATCCCCATTGTTGTATTTGAAGAATTCAAAATCGATGAATTAAAGGCTGTCGAGGTTACACTTCAATTAGATGACTGATCTACAATTAAAGCAAAGGGGATCGTTGAGGATGTCATTGTCTGGGTCCAAAATTGTCTATTTACTGTAGACTTTTTGGTCTTGGACATAGAGGTATCGGAAGCACTGAAAAATGCCCCCATAATTCTTGGAAGACCATTTTTTGCCGTCGCTAAAGCAAACATTGATTGTGACTCTGGAAAGATGAAAATCATTTGTGGTGGCAAGTCAACTACATTAGATATTTTTCAAACTTCTAGGAGATTGCAAGAACCAGATTTCTTTGACTACTCAGATTCTGAAAATGATAATTTAGTGGAGGAAACAATGCAAATTTCACAAGTGGGATCTTGCTTTGCAGTTAACACGATTTTTAAACCATCTACTGATTTAATCCACCCTCCCACCCTAACAACACCATCAACACCTGACTCTTCACCTAACTCCTCTCTCCCTTCACCCATGGATCAAAACGTAAAAATTATTTCAAAGCCACGCCCCCGACTGGAGTTAAAACCTTTGCCCAACTCCCTTAAATATATATGTTTTCCTAGGACCTAATCAAAGCATGCCCTTGATTATCAATGTTGGACTTCTGGGGTTCAAGAGGAGAAACATCTCCAGGTTCTTAGTAAAAATCAAAAGCTATTGGCTAGACCCTTTCTGACCTTAAGGGTATCAATTCGTCTTATTGCACTCGTCGAATATATCTTGAGGATGAATCTCGCCCCTTTCACCAACCATAAAGATGCCTAAACCCTAATATGCAAGAGGTGGTCAAAAAGGAGATCATAAAGTGGCTTGACGAGGATATCATTTACCCCATTTCTGACAACCCTTTGGTTAGTCCTATGCAGGTAGTGCCTTGAAAAGCTAGACTAACTATTGTTACAAATGGACATGGGGAAAACATAGCCACTAGGGCTGCTTCTTCTTGGCATGTGTGCATTGATTACCACAAATTAAACTCGGCCACCAAGAAGGACCATTTTCTGCTTCCATTTATTGATCAAATCTTGGAGCTATTGGCCAGACGTGATTATTACTACTTTCTTGATGGTTATTTTGGCTATAATCAAGTTGCGGTCCATCCTGAGGATCAAGAAAAAACTACATTCACTTACCCCTTTAGAACCTTTGCTTTTTGAAGGAGGCCCTTTGGTCTATGTAACGCACCTATGACTTTTCAAAGGTATAGGCTTGTAATATTTTTAGACTTAGTAGGTGAATATCTTAAAGTTTTTATGGACAACATCGCTATTTTTGGATATTCTTTTGAATTTTATCTTAAAAATATTGAATGGATGCTGCAAAAATGTATAGAAGTTTACTTGGTCCACAGTTGGGAGAAAAGTCATTTCATGGTCCAGGAAGGCATCATCTTGGGCCATGTCATCTCTAAAAAAGGAATTGCGGTAGATCGTGCCTGATGATATCTCTAAACTCCCACCGCCCACTACTGTCGAATAGATCTGATCCTTCTTTGGGCATGTGGGTTTCTACCGCCGTTTCATCAAGAATTTCTCCCAAATCTCTAAGCCCTTATGTCAATTAGTGATCAAAGACCAGTTGTTCTGATGCAGATGTGATTGTGTGAAATACACTTTTGTTGTAGTATAATCGCGTTAGAAGCTCTTAAATTTATTTCAATCGAACTTGAAAAATACGATGTTGATGTTTTCAAAACAAAGTTTGCATCATTCGTAGGGAGGCAGATAGATTAAAAATCACTTTCCAAATTTGAACTAGACTTATGTATGAAGTAGGTTGATCATTAGAACTAATACTAAATCTAATGCAACTACTAGAACTATAATATACAATTACTAGAAAGCATACAACTTGAAGGCAAGTTGAAAAATAACTAGAACTTTTTTGAATAAGATGAGAGTTTATCACAGATAAAAAAAAGTAGGACTCCAACTAGAGAAATGCTTGAAAACTTATAACTAGAACTAGACTGCTACAACAAGAACAAGACTAGAGAAATACTGAAATTATACGCTTCGAAGGTGAAGTCCAGAGCATCAATGTAGATGCGGATGCGAAGGTGCAGCGTCCAAAACCGCCAGAGTTGCTGTGGACTAGCACCAATAGTAGAGACTATGTGGAGGTTGGAAATTTTAAGTAGGAGATGGTTCCTAATGAGTGGGTGGCTGCAGGCTTATATAGGAATGATGGAGGTTTATGATCGGTTGATCCAAGTTGCCTTAGATCACCAATTTGTCGGGCTATGATTAATTGGCTAAGGATCAACTAGTAGGAACGAAGGATAAGTGATAGGATTTAAATAACTAAGTGGGAGGGTTTGTTAGGTAATTGGAGGAAATCCTAAACTAATGGTTGGATGTTGAGACTTAAAAAGGAAATTTGATTTTTTTAATAAAAGATAATGTACGGTGTGGTGCTTGGTGGGTTTTGGTGGGATTTTTGCATGGGATTGATTTTTTTAAAATTGATAGCGGGGGATTGATGTGGGATGTGCATGGATTTTCCATTGGGGAATGTTTATGCTATGTAGGGAAGGGTTGTTTGGTGTTGGGTGGTTTTTGCATGGGAAGGATTGGGAGGTGGGATTTAGTTTGGGATTGAGTGATGTGGGTATTGCATGTTTGGTGGACGTAGAGGAATTTAATGTGGGGTGTTCTATATTTCGTGAGTTGTGTGTGGGATAATAGATGTGCGATATAAGGTGAAAACTCACGAGATATTTAGGAGATGGTGGTGGAGGTTTAGGAAATTAGGAAAATAAGTGTGGGATTTTTAGTGAGAAGGTGGGCAAGGGAATTGACGTGGATGATATTAGGCTTAGGTTTGGGCTAGGTAAAAGGGTTGTCGGTAGGGATTTGCATGGAATAGGGTAGAGTTTAGGAATAAGCAATTGGGTTCTTAAATAGGCTAGGGCTATAGGTTAATTGGGTTTCCAAATAGGTCCAATTACTAGACTAGTCATTTTCCAAGTGAGCTTAGTCTAGAAAATCCAATCAGCCTTGCTTCCAATTAATCTAAAATTTTGTATCTGCACATGTAAAAATAAACTCATCAAGGTACCAAAAACAATTGCAGGAAAGATTGCACAAACGCCGAAAAGTACGCATTATTTATGAAATGTCCTAAAATGACTAATCTAACTTAACTACATGTAATCTAACCCAAATTACCCTTAGAATAACATTAATTAGGCATTAATTCGCATAAATAAATATGAAAATATCACACTCGCATGTCTATCTTTTACTATTCCTCGACCAAATGCAAGAATAAAAATAAATGCAAGTTGTATGATCCATGCTAATTACAACTCGGCCCCCAAAGGACTGGTTATTCATTTTTATCAAGGGTTTGACAAAAGATTTCTTCTTGTCTTCTTCCAAAAATTTAAAGATACAGTCAAATGTGAAAATGATGTGATAGTAGCTTAAGCAATGGATCCAAGTGAAAAGTCAACCTACATTTGAAGTTCGTACCTTACCCTCGGAAAGAATTCTATCGGAATAAGCAAACTTCTTCCCCCAGGGATTGAAATAAATTGAAATTTCTACCCTCACCTTTTGGCTTGGGTAGAAGATATCTGAATGAAATGGTTCCATATTTGGTGGCTCACACTCCCCTGGGGCTACATGTAGTCTAGTACTATAGACTCTAGATTTGTAGATTATCAAACAAGTCAACACAGAGAGAGGCTCAAAACTGTGCTCCCTTTGCGTTCCTTTGCACTCACTATCTCTCTCTTTTCTCGCTTTTTCTTTTTTTCCTTTCATTTTGAGCTTTTCATCAGAGAGCTCACAATCTCACTAGATTTTGTAAATGTACTAAATATTTGGTGGCTTCGCTAGTATTAACATTTCAATTAATGTTTTGATAATCCTATAACTAAGTCAAAAACTCTCAGCCAATATTCGGCCAGTCGGAAATACGAGAAAAGTAGGTAATGGTCAAATTTGGTGGACTTCAATGGGTATTTTTGCCTCAATGAAATTGACACATAATGAACATAAATAACAACTTAGACACTTTTTTTTTAGATTTTTTTTCTCTTTATTTATTTATTTTTTATATTTTTGTACTTTTTTAAGAAATAACTATTAACATAGCACACACGGCACAGACTTTTATTTATATAGTATTATTGGGGATTAGTGATGTTCAAAAGGATATCGAGTGGCTTAATTGGTGGATGTGCCTACATTCGGCACTGATAAGTGATAGATAAGACAAGCGTACTTCTAACCTTTGACACTAACACCTTCCTTCAGCCGAAAATTCTATAAAGGATGGTCGTAACCATCAACCTTAGTCATAGTTTAATTTGAACTTGATCCTTACATATTTGCCTTATTTGGTGGCTCTCAGGAATTTACATATAATGTTCGCATGCAGGAACTGAGAATGAAAACTATGCCAAACTCATAGGTGTTATTATCAAATTATCCAGAACTTTTGAGTCCTCACACTAGACTTAAAACACTAGTAGACACTCTACTCTCACCTTACAAATGTTTGGTGGGTCAAATGAAAGATAGTTTGCCTGGCTCCCTAACCACTGTCCATGGATTCAGGAAAAGAAGCAATGATTCTCCTCGACAAACTAAAAATGTCTATTGGTTTTCATAAAGGATCCATTACAAAGTCAATGTACAAGTGAAATAATTGTACTGGATTCTAAACTAAGAAAGAACTCCAAAAAAAAATCCTCAAAGAAACCTCCTTGATAAAATACTTTATGCAAGAATGTAATTTGTATAAATGCTAGGAATAGTTTTTTCTTTCTATTTTTTTTCAAAACCACATACTACTTTTTGATGACACAATTAATTCAAGAAAAACCACTAAAAACATACAATTTTGGAGATAAATAAGAATGACTCTCAAAAATATTATCTAACCCCCCATGTCAATTTCATGCAATGTCGTCAATGCATGCAATAAACATAAGCAAAAGAAAATAGATATTACCTAAAACTCGTGAGTTGTAAAGAAGTTAAGACCTGATCATCTCCAGACTTGAATGAAAATTTTAAAACAAATAACATAATTATCTACACACGTTGGGTTGCCTCCCAATAAGTGCTAAATTTTACCTCTACGACTAGATCTAGTTAAGGATTTAGTGGGACCAATATTCTAGTAAAGAGATATTAATCAAATGAATCACACACAAATAAGTTATGAAAATTATATAGCCTTGTAGCTCAGGTACGAAGTATCCCCAAAGTTGAATCAATTGGTGATGCAGCCCCAAGCCAAAAGGTCGGGAACAAGATGGATAAATCAAAAGAAACTATATCCAATGGAATTTAGTGTTAAGGACATGAGGAGCATTGAGACTTAAGGTAGGTAACCTACGTACAAAAGATAAGTGATTCATGAAGTTTTGAGCCAAATTGAAATGAGATTTGAAGTGAGGGTGCAGATTTTGAGCTATCTTGGGTTTACAGAAATCAAAGTTGCTTAAGTCATAAGGGTCCTTATAGAAGGTAGAAAGATTTAAGAGTAGAGGCACCTTGAGCACCTTGGTATCATTTCCCAAACAATTTTCTCTTAGTTCCACCACCTCCTTTCTTTCTTCAAGACCAAGTTTTTAAAATCTTCAATGCTAAATTCAGACCTGGCTACAATAGATATGTAATCAAACTCCATAGAAAATTATTCAAATTTAGGACCATCCAAATCTGATGTAAAGGTGAAGCTAATCATTGAAGATTCATCAAGTTCAAGTTGAAATCTCTGAGCTTCACCTTTTTCAAGTAAGAAATTTTTCCCAAAATCAAATTTCAATCCTTCCATTTCAAATTTATCAGATATTTCCTCATCAAAAAGAAAAGTCTCATAATCACATTTATGCTTATCTTCCTTAGATTATGTCTAATGATCAAATATAAAGCTTTCCATTTCATAGTTATGAGAAACTTGACCCTTAAAAAGAAATGTCTCATATTCAAATTCATCCGTATATTCCTTAGATTCTGAGTTTTTCTTGGAGACATTTTCAGTCAAACCCTCAACCTACTTAAGTTCTTCAATAAGCCCACAACTTTCATTAGAGTTCTCAATAGCCTTAAAAATTTTTAACTTCATCCTTTCATCACCAAAGCCTATTTGTATATTCCCATGTTTACAATCAATTACGACCTCTACAGTTGTTAAAAATGATCTGTTGAGGACAATCAAGGCTCGATGTAAATCCTTAGGAATGTCAACATCCAAGATAGTGAAATCCAAGGGATAGTAGAAATTATCAATTCGAACAATTACATCGCTCAAAATCTGACATGGACATCACATAGATTGGTCGGCCAACTAGATTTGTATTTCGGTAGGTTCTAAGTCCTCGAATCCAATCATCTCATAGATCTTAGTGGGCATCAAGTTGATGGAAGCCTCCAAATTAATTAAGGATCTATTAAAGTCTAGATCATTAATCTTACAAGAAAGCAAGGTGTTCCGAGGTCTCTCTTCTTGACAGGTAAATCCACCAAGAGAATAGAGCAAGCTTTTTCAGAAAGGAGTACCTCCTCATGATTAGTTGATTTCGGCTTGTGCTTAATTGTGGTTAATTCCGTTAAAAATTTGGCACAATTCGGGATGTGTTCAATAGCTTCTAAAAGTGGGATATTGTTGAACGTCGGAGCACTACGCTGTCAGAGTTGGTTTTGAAAACCTGTCGTAGTTTGAATAGCGAAGAACATGGGCTCAGCAAATAAAATTTATACCGGAATAGAAATCTCGGGTCAAACTCAGGGAGGCTACGACGATCAAGATTCGCAATTATATCTTTTGTTTAAAAAGTGGAGCAATCACAATGAAATGAAATAACTATAGACAATAAGAGAGAGAAAGGGTGAGAGAGAGAAAACATCCACTTGAAGTTGCAAAATGTTTATACAACTAAGAAAGCGAGAAATTACACAAGAAAGCAAGAAAGCTATTACACCTAGAAAGTAGAAAAATTCTACTCTTGAAAGCAGGAAAAAGAAATGGGAGAGAGAAGTTATCCTCCTCGACGATTGCTTGGAGGACGAGCCGGACGAGACAATGCCTAGAAGATGAGGAACGGAGTGGGAAGAAGGAAGTCGAAGCTGGAGGAACGAGAATGAGGCAGCACGTCATCGTCGTCTCGGATCAGCTTCCAAAATGGGGGTGAAAAATCGATTTTATCTCTTGAGGAGCACCTGAGTGTGGGACAGGCTTCTCTTGAGCTTCGGAGAGGGAGAGAAGGGAAAGAAGGGATGATAAATTTGCATAGAGGGGGTCTCTTTTTATAGTTGCAAGCAGTGGTCGCATTTTGGACATTTTAAATTGAAAATCATTAATATGGGACCCTTAGTGATGGATAAATCTGTCAGTAAAGGCCTGAATGTGGAATCATGTGCACATGCCACACACCTCCTCGCCTCTGCATCCTTCAACGCACGCGCACGTTCTCGCACTTACAACCATTCGATCAAGAGATCGGATGGCTTAAAATCGCCTACACTTGCATCGCACGCTCGCATGCGATCACATGTCAGCGCCATGCGTTTATCGCACGTGGGCACTATCACTCACTCAGCACCATCTGATCCTCATCTCGCAGCCCTGCTCGCTTGTGCACCTGCTCTTCCACTCTTCAATTTGAAGCGTCGCAGCTCAAACGCATGACCGGTCGCTCACATAGCATGCTAGACCGCTGCGCTATGTGGGGCTTTGTGTCACGAAGAGGATTTGTGCACACGGGCCTGCAACCGTTGGATGAGCATCCAATGACAGAGAAGCGTCGATCAGATGAAGAGGAAAGGCAAAGGTGAGTCCTTGGGGCCGGTTGGGCAGCAAAGGTGGTGCCATAGGTGTCGGATTGGATCGATTTTTGCATCGTTACACTGCGATCATTGGTTCAAATCCATCCATGCTGTTGGATTTGTCGTCTAAGGTGCGAGTTAACACCATCTTGGCCCTTGATCTTTAGGGTTCCTCGATCTCTATCTGATACTACGGATGTCCGATTAGGACGGTCATGGAGTTGTTGAACTCCAATTGTCGCCCTGATTAGATCTGTACGGTTGGATCTTCAATCCGAGGCTCCGATAAAAAGTCATCCTGTCCTTTAACATAAAAAGGAGATAATTACTGTACAATTTATACAACTTGATCTAAATGCATGATTATGCATGTTATGCACTATTTATAATGTATGATACTAATGTGACACTAAGAACATGCATTAATAGATATTTTAGGTTGATCAAATGTATGCACATCACACCCCCATGCCTATCCTTTGCTAGTCCCTAACAAAAACTACATGCAATTTATAAAAGCATTAGGTTGGATTACTTGGGCATAAGTTACTTTCAACATTAAGAAATTCCTTTACTTAGGATATGAACTTTCAAAGACACAACAATGCCAATGTATCTACCAAAACAAAGACCGCCTCAAGCCCTTGCCTTATTCAAAGAAAAATTTCTTTTTATCTTTTTCTTCATTTCTATTTTATTTTTTTTGGATTTTTGAGTTTAGGGTTAAAGAGTGGCTTTCTACGGCCATTCAACCCACCCAAGATTTGATGAGAACCTTAAATTCTAAGCATCTTATTGTGAATGTGATAGACTCGTTGATTGGCAATTAGAATGGTCTTCGAGTTTCTACACCTCTAGGTGACCTTAAAAGGAGAGTTCTGCCTAAAGGTGTATCTTTACGATCGGTAGCTTTCTCCCTACTTTTATTTTTATGGGGTCAACACAAGGGTGAATCCAGTGTATATCTCCCCAGCTTATTCTACTTTTCTGCTTCTTCCTAAGTGTTTTGAGAATTTTTAGTGCATTTCCTAAGCTGGGTTTTTGACAACCGGTCGATGAGCTGTTAGCACTGACAACTTTCCAGCCATACTCATGCAGTAAAGTGTGGCTTATTTCTTTTGTTTTCTTTTTTTCTTTCTTTTCCCCTTTTCTTCTTCTTTTCTTTTTGACTTTCTTTTTTTTTTTTTCAAGTAGGTGGCTTCTCTGGTCTAAGATTTACCTAAAGGCAGTAAGAAGAAAATGGTTCAGTGACTGGGCTTTGGACAACCTACCTTTGGGCTGTTACCCACGATAACTTGCCAGCCATATCACCCAAGAAGGTTCATTAGCTACCCAATTTCCATTAAAACCACTGATCAACAAGTCAGTGAAAAGATAGTGTGTAGATGCTTTACACTTAAAGTTATGTCAAATTAGAGGGCAGGTTGATAAGTCGTGTACTTATCACCCAAACTTATTTAATCACATTGCAATAGAATTCAAGATGGCGAGGACTCGAAAAATAAATCCACATTTTAGTGGATAACCAGGCTGAATAAGCCCAAAGACATGAAGGGTCTTTGTGTTCAAATCCTAATGTAATATTTCCTAAGGTTGAAAAATCCTTATGTCCAAGTATTCCTTCCTAATTCAAATTTTCTTTTTTATGTATATATAAGAAGAGAAATATAATTTACAAGAATTTCACAGAGCTGACAAAATGATTCAAAAATGAATCCATCCCCCATGCCTAGTTGATGCAATGTCCACATTGAGAAAAAGAGACATGAAAGAAAGGGTAGAGTACAGAAGATATCACCTGAATATGAAGCTCGAGTCAGTTCTGAGTCATATGTACAACTGTTGAGTTTAATGCTTTCAGCTAGGTGAAGTCCAGCCAAAGAAGTCATAACATGCCTAGAGCAATCGTGTCTGAGACGGGTCCTGGAAGAGTACGGTCAATAACAGGCCTCAGACATTGATTGTTGACTTTGAATGAATTACCCGTCTTCGGGTGAGAGATCTGAACAACTCCTTTTGGAAAAATCTAGTCAATAATGAATGGCCCGTTCCATTTCGACCTAAGTTTGCTGGGAAAGAGCTTAAGTCAAGAATCGAATAACCAGACCTTCTGGTTCTGCTCAAAGCTCTTGCGAGAAATCAATTAGTCATGTAGAGCTTTGGTCAGAGCCTTGTAGATCTTGCCATTCTCATAGGCATCATTTCTAAGCTCCTCCAACTCAGATAGTTGGAGTTTCCTTGTCTTCCTGGCTAAACACAAATCTAGATTGCACTACTTGATTGTCCAAAATGCCCTATGTTCAATCTCTACCGGTAATTGGCATGCCTTTCCATACACTAGACGAAACAGATACATGCCAATGGGTGTTTTATATGCTGTACGGTAGGCCCAAAGAGCATCCTCAAGCTTTTGAGACTAGTCTTTGCGATCAAGCCTATCCATTTTTTGCAGAATATTCTTGATCTCCCAGTTGGAGATCTCGGCCTGTCCGTTCGTCTGGGGATGGAAAGGTGTGGAGATTTGGTGATTAACCTCGTATTTAGCTAGCAAACTACGGAACTGGGCATTAGTGAAATGAGTGTCACCATCATTGATGATGGCCCTCAGAATCCCGAACCTGCTGAAGATGTTCTTGACAAAATCGATGAGCACCTTGTGGTCATTGGTTCATGTGGGAATCACCTCAATCCATTTGGACACGTAATCAACAGCGACAAGAATGTACTGATGTCCAAATGAATGGAGCAAGGGTCCCACGAAATTGATGCCCCAAATGTCGAAGATTTCGACAGGACGAATTGGGTTTAGGGATATCTCTCTTTGTTATGCTCCCGAGTGCCTGGCATCGGGAACACGACCTTGAGAAATCCTAGGCATCCTTGAATAAAGACGGCCAATAGAATCCGGATTGCAAAATTTTTGTAGCCGTCTTTTCCCGAAGAAGTGTCCACCACACGTAGATGCATGGCAGAACTCGAGTATACTCTTGAATTCATTCCCCGAAACATATCTGTGAATAATCTGATCAGAGCTAATACGGTGCAGTTCAGGACCTCCCAGAAGTAATATTTGGGCTCAGATTTGTGTCTATCTCGTTGTTGCTTGCTCCAATCTTGGGGGATTTGACCAATGGCCAAATAATTAACAATGTCAGCAAACCATGGAGTTTGGATGCCTGAAACTGTAAGGATGGTTTCATCCATAAAAGTATCAGCAATCAGGATATCCGGACAAGAAGAATCACTCAGAAGTCTCAACAAATTATCTGCCACAACATTCTGTACCCCAATTTATCCTTGATTTCAAGATCAAATTCTTGAAGAAAAAGAATCCAACGAGTAAGCCAGGGTTTGGCATCCTTTTTGGCCAAGAGATGTCTCAAGGTCGAGTGGTCGGTATAAATAATGACATGAGACCCTAAGAGATAAGCCCTGAATTTCTCCAAAGCAAATACCACGGTTAGTAATTCCTTCTTAGTAACATTGTAATTCCTCTGGGCCTCGTCCAGAGTTTTACTAGCATAGTAGATGACAGAGGGCTTCCTATCAACTTTTTGACCCAAAATAGCCCCGACTATGTAGTCAGAAGCATCGGTCATGATCTCCAAAGGAGCTGTCCAAACCGGTGGTTGCAGCACTAGAGCATAAGTGACTACCATTTTAAGAAATCAAAAGCCTTACAGCATGATTCATCGAAATCAAATGGCGTTTCTTTGGCGAGAAGATTGCTTAGAGGAAGAGCAACCTTCAAAAAGTCCCTGATGAATATTCTGTAGAATCCCACATGACCAAGAAATGATCGAATTTTTTTAACAGATGTGGGAGGTGGATCGAATTTGTTTAACAGATGTGGGAGGTGGAAGTTTAGCAATACCATCAACCTTAGCTTTATCCACTTCAAATCCCTGTTTAGAGATTACATGACCCAAGATGATGCCTTCTGTCATAAAATTACTCTTTTCCCAACTAAGGACCAATCCTGTTTTGATGCATCGTTTAAGAATCATTTCAAGATTAGCTAGACATGAGTCAAACAATTCTTCAAAAATAGAGAAATCGTCCATGAAGACTTCCATAAACTCTCCCACCATATCAGAGAATATGGCCAGCATACACTTTTGAAAACTCGTAGGTACATTGCATAAATTGGATGGCATCCTACGGAAAGCAAAGGTTCTGTAGGGAGAGGTGAAAGTAGTTCTTTCCTTATCCTCAGGCTGGATAGGAACCTGGTTATATCCCGAATAGCCATCAAGAAAGCAGAAGTACTTCTGCCCGACTAATTTTTCCAAGTTTTGCTCAAAGAAAGGCAGAGGGAAATGATCCTTTTTCGTGGCTGTGTTCAGCTTCCTATAATCGATACAAACCCTCCAAGAGGAAGCTGAACAAGTTGTGACGGATTCTCCTTTCTCATTAGTCACAATGGTAATCCTGGCCTTCTTGGGAACAATCTGCATGAGACTTACCCAAGGATTATCAGAGATCAGATAAATGATTCCTACATCGAGCCACTTAATAATCTCCTTCTTGACCACTTCTCACATACTTGGATTTAATTTGCTCTGCATTTGGCAAGAAGGGTGGGATCCAACTTCCAAAAATATTCTATGATTGCACTAAGATGGCTCGATCCCCCTAAGGTCATGAATGATCCAACCAATTGCCTCCTTATGTTCCTTCAGGACCTTAATCAGTTTAATCTCCTGCTCCTTTATTAATTTAGCATTGATAATCACAAGGAGCATCTTGTGTGGTCCTAAAAACTGATATTTTAGATTCTTAGGCAATGGTTTCAGTTCAAGCTATGGTGGGCTGATGATTAAAGGTAAGGAAGATGCTTATACTCATCAAGAGGAAGAGGTTGAGAGTGAACAAAATCAATAACCTCTTCGGAAGATGGAGAGTCTGCCATAAAGGGTTGCTAGTCCAATTTATCATCAATGGAGGAACTTTCAAATGCAGAAACCATCATACAAGTTTCAATATTCACATTATCATCCTCAAGTTCCTCGATAAATCCGCAATCCTCAAATTTATTAATCGCCCCAAAAATATCCAATTCATTCGTTGTTTCCCCAAGGCGATTTCCATGCTACCGCTTTCACACTTAATGTTGGCCTTAGCAGTAACCAGGAACAGATGCCCCAGAATGATGGGTGTGTTCCTCAGATTTTCAAGCACAGCCATGTCAAGGACATGGAAATCTACAGGAACATAGAAATCCTTAATCTTAACAATAGCATCTTCAATAATGCCTCGCGGATTTATGGTCGAACGGTCCGCTAATTGCAGCATTACAGAAGTCGATCGAAGTTCACCTAATCCAAACTTCTCATAAAGAGAAGTTGGAATTAGTTGATGGATGCACCAAGATCCAACAGTGCTCTATCAAAAGTGTAATCTTCGTTGACACAAGAAATCAAAGGAGCACCTGGATCTCTTTGTTTCTAAGGGAGGTGGTTCATGATAACAAAACTAGCCTACTCGGAGAGTACCACATTCCTTGGAATAGATTCTCTCGACTTACGCTTCTGTGTACATAAATCCTTTAAAAATCTTGCGTAAGTCGGTATATGCTTGATAGCATTGAGGAGCGGGATACTGATCTCAACATTCTTGAAAATATTCAGAAGCTCCTCATTACTATGAACAGACTTCTTCTTCTTTGAAATAATCAAGGCTTCAGGAAAAGGAACATGAGTTGGATCTTTTGAATCAGGTTCCTGAGCCTTGATTTCCTCTCCAGAGTTCTCCTTTCCCTCCTCAAGTTCTTCAGGATTCAGTAAATCATAACAGTGTGGTAGTGGGTCCAGCATTTGTTTACCACTACTCAAAGTAACAGACTTTGCGAATGCATACGAGCTCGGGTCTTGGGGAGGGATAGGAAAGATTGGAGGGGCTTCATTAGCCAAGAATCGTTGATTTACAGAAGAAGAAGAGGAAGAGCCTTGTTGAACCACCTGAGCATGTGCATGTGGGTCCCTCTGATTCTTGTACCCATGGGCTTGATTGCCCGGATTGAGGATATTTCATGGGTTGGGTACGGGTTGAGATGGTAGAGATCCAGTTTGATGAGAAGTAGTTATGAGCCCGGTTTGCAAGTTGTCCAGCATGGTTTTCATTTGCTGCATGAGCTGGAGAAAGGATCCTTGCATCTCTACCATTTGTCAATTCAAATCAACTTGCCCTACGGGTTGACGAGCATTCCAAGTTGGCTGATTGACCTGTTCGGGGGTAATTGAGTATAAACATGACCCTAACTCATTGGTCATTGCGGAGCATAGTTGCTGGGTCAAAATTGGGTCTACTGCCCTGGGTGTCTCCAGGAGAAGTTACCGTGGTTTCTCCAACTCAGATTATAAGCAGTGGAGTAGGGGTTGGATCTAACATTCTCCTGTACAGCACAAACATCCACATAGGGTGAGGATGGAGAGAAAGAAAGGGAAGGATCAGAGAAACTGGGATCAAAGGCCCCAGTTTGGAACCCATTGGGTTCCAAATAATGCTAGCTTGTAGGTTGAGCTGCATCAAGTTGATTCACGAACTACCTTCCAGTAGAAGCTCGCGACAATGGAATCCCAAATTCTAGGATTGAATGGATCAAGAGTTCATTGAATTTCCAACCATCCACTCCATTCTCTTAGCAACCATGTCCACCTTATCAAGTTTATTACAAATCAATTCCATATCGAATGAATGAGAGTCGTGGACTTCATTAACATTCGATCTGGGCCACTGGGACCAGCTAAAAGTATCCATGGAGGCATGATTGATCGAATTCTCGCTCATTTCCTCAAACAAATTGCGAGTGTTATCTGCGTCTTTGTTGAGGAAATTGCCTCCGCAAGAAGCATCCACGTGATTTCAGAGTTGCTCAGTCAACCTGTGGTGGAAGATCTGCATGAGTTAACATTTCGGTAGCTGGTGGTGTGGACACCTCAACAATAGGTCCTTGAATCGCTCCCAGGGCACATGAAACTACTCCCCCGACCGCTGGGTGAAGGTAGTGATTGCCCATCTCAAAGCATTGGTATGTTCGACAGGAAAGAATTTCTTTAGAAAGGCCGATTTCAACTCATTCCAAGTTATAATTGGTCTTCCTATAGTCTTATACCAATGAGCAGCTTTATCGCTAAGAGAGTGGGGGAAGAGCCTCATGATCATTTTCTCCTCATTCACGTTTCACACCTTGGTGGTCTGGACCAAAGTGGTCAAGTCCTCCAAGTGCTGAAACAGGTCTTTAGAGCCAAGCCCATGGAAATGTTTGATCGGGCTTAACACCTCAGCCTTTATTTCTACGTCTCTGGTAGGAATCTGGACGCCGGGACGTTCCCCATAATTTGAAGGATCATAAAAATCCTTCAAGGGTTGAGCGCCCTACATTCTCTGAAACCATTCTTACATTATCTGCATTTGTTCTAGCTACCTTTGAAATACCTCCTGGGGATCCTAAGGCAGGGGAGGCTGTTGATCAGCCATGGGATCAATTTGGCCAAAATCCAATCTACGCCTCCTAGAATACTCTAGTGGTCCTTCCAATCAGGGATTCAATGACCTTCCCAGCATAAACTAGGAAAAGGTCGGAAGGACTAGGGATAAGAACCCTACAGCACAACAAAACAAGCCTGTCCTTAAGTGGGGTAGCCTAAGGATCTACAGACTCCCAAAACTCACCTTAAGATTATAAGCGATGTACTCTACTTGTGGTTGCTCAATCCAACCAGTTAGAAGGAGGGACTGGGGAGAAGGTTCTTCCTTCGGCTTGCGCCTTCGGTTCCTAGTGTACCCCCAGCCGTGGTCGTTTGACGCTACTCCCCTAGTTAGACATCAGATTGATTAGTCAAGTTGGTTAAACGTACACAATGTCAGACTAGGCCCTGAAGAGCGAATTAGTCCTTAAGGCCAACGTCTACTCAATTTTGTTAAGGCCTAGGATTGTAGTGCTTATGGAATGTGATGGGCCCTTAAAATGGGTTGTGCTCTTAATAATTGATTGAGTATGTGTAAGCGCAAGCACAACCAGGGTTTTCAAGCAAGATTATTTGTGATAAGTAGATTTTAATGTTCAAATCTTGATTAAGTAGCTTTTAGGGTTTCGTATTAGGTTCATTTCGGTCACGTTTAAGGCAAACTAGGTTTTCAAGCGCAGGTGAAGTTGCTTTCCTTTAAAGTCAGAAATAAAGTGGAGTTCCTAGTATGAACATAGATTGATAACCCTAAGAGGAAGCTACTTGGTGAGTTGATTTTAGGTTGAGTGGTGTGGCCTAAACAACTCAAACAATTGGCCATAATTGCACCACTGTGTTAGGCACACAGAAGTGGTTAACCTAAAATGATTTCTACTCTTTTATGTGTTGATTTGTGTGTACCAGTTCCACAGATCAGAATTCGGTTGAGGAGAACAAAATCAAGTAGGTTAAGTGCCTAGAATATGGGTGTATGTTGTGTGGTTTTTGAATTACCCCACAAAATTGTCTTATTGCTTTTTTATTTATATATGTGAGGGTGAAATGTGAGTGTGAGTGGAGATCCAAACAACTAAACTAATCCTACGATTTATGCAGACACCTAGGTTAATTGGAATTTGAATTTAATGTGACGAGATGAAATCTATGGATGGGGAAAGAATGGGGAGCACTTATAGTCATTTTCAGCTGCACTTTACTCCAATCTATCGCTTGATGATTCCCAGATAGAGGTATCTGCAAAACAATAGACACAAGAGAAAGCAAGTTAGAAGATAGTAATGTGCGTGAAATGAGAAAAGAAGACTTGAAAATTATTGCCTTCTCGGTAGCGGTGCCAAAATGTTGAACGTCGGAGGACTACGCTATCGGTGTTGGCTTTGAAAACCTGTCGTTATAGTTTGAATAGCGAAGAACTCGAGTTCAACAAATAAAATTTATACCGAAACAGAAATCTCGGGTCGAACTCAGAGAGGCTACAAGGATCAAGATTCACAATTATATTCTTTTTGTGTTTTTGTTTAAAATGTAGAGTAATCACAATGAAATGAAATAACTATAGATAATAAGAGAGAGAAAGAGTGAGAGAGAGAAAACATCCACTTGAAGTTGCAAAATGTTTATACAACTTAGAAAGCAAGAAATTACAGTAGAAAGCAGGAAAACTATTACAACTAGAAAGCAAAAGAATTCTATTCTAGAAAGCTGGAAAAAGAAATGGGAGAGAGAAGTTATCCTCCTCGATGAAAGCTTCGAGGACGAGCTGGATGAGACAATGCCTAGAAGTTGAGGAATGGAGCGGGAAGAAGGAGGTCGAAGCAAGAGGAATAGGAACGAGGCAGCACGTCGTTGTTATCGTGGGATCCACTTCTAGAATGGGGGCGAAAAATTGATTTTATTTCTTGAGGAGCATCGCGGGTGTGGGATAAGCTTCTCTTGAGATTTGGAGAGGGAGAAAAGAGAAGGAAGGGATGAGAAATTCGTATTGAGGGAGTCTCCTTTTATAGTTGCAAGGAGTGGGGGCATTTTGGACATTTTAATTTGAAAATCGTTAATATGGGACCGTTAGTGATGGATAAATCCGTCTGCGCGCAGCGTGCCTCCTCGCCTCTACGTCCTTCAACGCACATGCACATCCGCGTGCTCACAGTCGTCCGATCAAGAGATCAACAGCTTAAAACTGCCTACGCTTGCGCCGCGTGCCCGCATGAGATCACGTGTCAGCACCACGTGTCTGATCGTGTGTGGGCGCTATCGCTCACTCAGAGCCGTCCGATCCTCATCGCGAGGCTCCGCTCGCTCGTGCTCCCGCTCTTCCACTCTTCAATTTGAAGCGCCGTGGCTCGAACGTGTGACCGGTCGCTCACATAGCATGCTCGACTGATGCACTATGTCGGGCTTTGTGTTGCGAAGAGGATATGTACATGTGGGCATATTGCCATTGGATGAGCATCCAACAGCAAAGAAGCATCGATCAAATGAAGAGGAATGGAAAAGGTGAGTCCTTGGGTTGGTTGGGTGGCTGAGATGGCACCACAGGTGCCAGATTTGATCGATTTTCGCGCTGTTAGGTTGTGATCATCGATCC
Organism: Thalassia testudinum; assembly: GCA_037157565.1. Classification (NCBI taxonomy): domain Eukaryota; kingdom Viridiplantae; phylum Streptophyta; class Magnoliopsida; order Alismatales; family Hydrocharitaceae; genus Thalassia; species Thalassia testudinum. The sequence goes on along the minus strand of JAZHRO010000055.1, from coordinate 103,223,709 downwards.
GAATCCATCCGTGCTGTTGGATTTGTCGTCTGAGGTGAGGATTAACACCATCTTGGCCCTTGATCTTTAGGGTTCCTCGCTCTCTATTTTGGTGCTATGGATGTCCGATTAGGGTGACCTTGGAGTTGTTGAACTCCAATCGTTGCCCTAATTAGATCTGTAGGTTGGATCTTCGATCCGAGGCCCCGATAAAAGGTCGCCCTATCCCTGACCATAAAAAGGAGACAATTACTGTTCAATTTATACAACTTGATCTAAATGCATGATTATGCATGTTATGCACTATTTACAATGTATGATGCTAATGTGACACTAAGAACATACATTAATAGACATTTTAGGTTTATCAGATGTATGCACATCAGATATTAATTTATACTTGTTTGAACACATCTAACCAGGTCTCATTTTTAGGCGCAGTCTTCTTTTTTCTAGGCCAATTCTGGGCCTCAGGGAAAGGGATTTGGATCTTTGGGTCTTCAAAATCATGAAACTGGATCTCATCCTCAACCTCAGGTGTTTTAATTAGAGTTGGTTTATCATGATCCTAGGTTGTTTGATTTCATTGCACAAGGTTTTCTAATGGTCTTGTCACTTCTCAAGGTGATGGAATTAGTAGTGGTAGGTGGGTATTGATTCCCCTGAGCGGGATGAGTAGGTAGGATAGGTGCAGAAGGATGTGGAACTTGAGGTGAACAAAAGCTAGTGGGGACCACAGGAGCTTGCTAAATCATATGAGCTTGGTTGAACCGTTGAGGATTGTGTCATTGATTAGGTATGTTTCAAGTGTTCGGAATGGGTTGAGAATGGAGGGTACCAATAGGTCTATCATTAGGCTTACGCCATATCTGGTTCTTCAGATCCTTGATGGACTAGGTCAACTGTTGCATAGCTTGCAACATGCAAACATTTGTGTCCAACATTTGTTGTTTCTAATGCAATATAGCCAATTCAGTTTGGCTAGGCTGGTTAGGGGGCAAGGGTTGATAATTCTGACCTTGGCTATAAGCGTTAGGTAAGCTAGGGTTCATCTGATAAGTTCCAGGTTGTGCAATTTGTTGGTTTCCTTGCCCTTGGCTTTTCCAAGAAAAATTCGGGTGGTTTCTCCAGCGAGGATTCTAAGTGTTGGAGAAAGGATTTCTATTGTTTCCTTAGATAGGCAACACATTCTCATATCAAAATGATGATGAGGATAAGTGAGTGGAATCAAGATGCAGGGATCAAAGGTCCCTGCTTGGGTCCCAAGTAAAGGGCCCTGGGTCAGTTGGCTCGCATCTTGAGCCGTGTGCAACTTTTTCACAAAACTTCCTCCCGAAGGAAGCTTGGATAGTGGGTGATGGGAGGGTTGCTCCCATCCTATTGTGGCTCATCAGTTCATCCAGTTTTTTTGATACAACCTCAACATTGTCCAGCTTTTCACAGATCAAGTTCATATCCACATTGTTGGAGCTCTTCTGGACATCATAAATTCCACCTCTAGGTCGCATGGATATTTGCTCGTGTGCTAAATCGGTGTTTTAAAATTGTCGTGTTGTAGTATATCCAAACTAGTGCAAAAACAAATCAATTTTATTACTCAAAAATGTTTCCGAGGTCGAACACAAGGAGTAATATAGAATTTAAAGCTCAAGATTACAATTTAAATCAAGAATAAATATTGCAATAAGAGTAATGTCAGAATCAATATGCAAAAAGAATGAAGTAAAATGGTGATTTAAAAAATCAATTACTCCTCACAAATAACAATCAAATCAACGTCTCAAATATACGCAATCAAAGTATTAGACGGCTGAGTGTTTAATTAGACGGCTTAACCATCTTGAGCCACAGTGTATAGCCTTTTCTCTCTTCTCAGCCTCTTCTTCTCTTCTCTTCTTTCACTGCTGTTGCTGCTCCCCCTCTCTTCTTCTTCTGCTTCTTTCTCTACTGCAGCTCCATTCCTTTTCTTCACCCTCTTCACACACGTAGGGAAACCTCTTGAATTGTCTAAGTGTTAGTCAATTTCCTCTGCAACAAAACCCCCCTACCCCTACACAAGCTCTCTTTCCCTCTCTAGGTCATGCTCTCCCAGAGCCTTCCATAGTACTGGGTATACGGGAAGTAAACCTAAAGCATACCTAGGACCAGGGCTACAGCCATGGGTCAGCCGAGAAGTGCTTAGGGTTAGGCAGTTTATAGGGTGCACCAGGTCCACGGGGTCAGAGTTGCGGATGAGGCACGTGAGGCAAGCATGTAGGGACCTCACCCCCTATCCGTGCTCACGCAAATAGCCCATGACAGGAATTCAACTTATTTGTCTGCGAGTGCCCCTCATCACCTGAGGGAATAATCCCACCACCTTTCTTCCACATGCAGCTACAGGTGCTTCTTCGTTCAATTTGCACATGATGGTAGTCAAAGGCTTCAATTGCTGGTCCACTCAGACTCCTGGAGCGATTCTGTGCAAACTGGAGTCAACACCTGGAACCTACAGGTGCTGGAGCAAGCTTCAAGCTTTGGGCGAAGCTTCGTCAATGGCGGTCGAAGGAACTACTACCTAAAACATGAAATATGGGTGAAAAGTCCCGATTAAAATGTTTAATAGCATCGCCGTGAGTCGAGGAAGTGAATGGCAGTGTTTATGAGGTGTGAGAGTGCGTGAGGTGGCCAGACGATGACGGAAGGTGAAGTGCAAAAGTGCGATGTTTAGCAGAGCTTGTGGAGGAGCAATCGACCTAACTAAGTTAAGGCTTTTGCTTCTGGAGTTGAGGCGAAGATGTAGGGATGAACGGTGGCTGATTTGGTGGAGCGTAGTGGCTGTACGAGCTCGCTAGAGGTATGCTAGCGAGGTGGAAGATGGAGGATGGTGGGTTGGGTCGGCGGTTGAAATGAAGTTGCAAGTGTCTGAAAATGAATAGTGGAAGATAAGGAGTCATTTATGAGGGGAGGCAGATGAAAGGGAGCGGAGTTGGCACCGATTGAGTTATGGCCGACATCAGAGACGAAGCTGCACTGAGGGGAGGTGGACGACGAGGATGAATGTGATAGGGGTGCTGGTGAGTGCTGCACCACTCTGAAGAAGGAAGGAGGAAGAGTCTGCTGCTGGTATTGCGGTCAGAGGATGAGGGGAGGTAGGGAGAGTTGCTAGAGCTTGAAGAGCAAATCGGTCGGAGGAGAGAGGAATTTGAGGGTTTCTCTCATCGAATTCAGGCATAGAGGATCGGGAAAGCCTAGGGAGTCTTTATATAGGTGTTAGGGGGTTGATTAGAGCTTGGAAGCCAAGATATCCAGCTTGGAAGGTTTTCAGAGTTGGAAACCCAAATTTCTCATGCATTTGCTTGAGAAATTGGGAAAGATTTGAAGCATAAGAATCGGTCTAATTGAAAGAGGATTTCAAGAGAAATCTCTGGTTAAATTTTGAGAAGGATTCATCAACTAATCAAGGATAAATCCTCTATTGACTGTCACCGAAGTTGTAGGATTAGGAGTTCCGTGCGGCTGGGACATTTTTGTGAGAATGAAGAGAAAGTTGGGGACCTATTTGAAAGCATTTTCAAAGTTAAGGCTAGAAATGTAATTAGATAGGATCAATTCGCAAACTAGGTTAAGACAAACTCATCTTGGGTCAAAATTTTGGTACAAACTTAATTTGGACCTAAGGAGTCCAATGGTGATTTTGAATTTTGCTTTTGACCATGTTTGATAGGGTAATTTATGCAAAAACCTAAATTAGGGCAAATGTCAGTCTATGATTCTATTTTTGGTCAAAATAGGTTCTGATGGTCAAATTGAAGGTTCTAAACCCTAGAGAATATTTTTCTATGAATTTTATAGGGCTTAGGTGGATTTTATCCTGATCAGAACCTCAATTAATTAAGCAGGTCAGTTTTAAGGTTTCAAAAAGTCATTTAATTCTCAGGACATGTGTAAACCCTTTTTTGATTTTTCCAACCCACTTGTTATCTTTTTAAGACCAATTGACCTTCATTCAACCCCTAGGAAAACCCATGGTTGTACTACATTCATGATAAGCTGGTAAAATTGTAGTTTTAACCCTAGTTTCTTATTTTTCCCTCAGAATGATTTTGCAATGACTTATGACTCTCTAGTGGTTATGTAGGAGCATTTACTGACTCAATTGGGTCAAAATGAGCAAGTTATGGCTCATGATGGTGTTCCCATTGTACCCGCATGCCTAGCTTTTGCTAGTTCCGTAGCAAAATTTCAAGGTATTAACTTTAATTCTAGACCATAAATCCTTTTGATGCTTAAAACTTTGATGTGTGCCTCCTTTTGTAGATTTGGTTAGAATGCCGACAGTAGGCCTAAAGGTACTCAAGTACCAACCAAGATCGGGACTTGACTAGCCCTAGACTCAGTCTGTTGCGAAGGTTTCTAAGGTCCACAGGAACTATCCTAAGGTTGATTGAACTCCGCGGTTAAAGCACCTATGCTTGTAACATGTTTTAGCCCAGGTTCAGTTTGCAGTGTGTTTTTGCTAGAGAGAGATAGAGGAATTTTTCTTTATTTTTGGAGAGTTTTCCCTCCCTTTTCTTTCTTTTTCTAGCTTCGAATTAGCATTACAGTACCGTCTGTATTGAATTCCTAGTCCCTACCATCAATCCCCACAGGGTCCCTAGCAATCAAAGCTTCGAGATAGTACCACCCATGGCAACCCCCAGAACCTTGGCTTTCAAGATTTCGAGATAATCCCACTCATGGCGTTCTGTAGCTAAATCCAGACCCTAGCAATCGACATTTCGAGTTAATGTCACCCATGGTATCTGAACTAGCACAGGGTGCTTATGTGCCCCCGGTAGGATATGTAGATATCCTAGGAGACAAGCACTGAGGAGACGATATGTTATTGCACATCTTCGAGGGGATTTTCCCGCCGCTCCATGCCAGGAACTCATCCAAATCAACTTGTGTTGATCAACCGCTCCTAATCTAGGTAACTTTATCAAAACAAGTTTAGCAGATTTGCGTGATTTTGATACTTCGGCACACTAAACCACACTGTGTGTGGATTGGGGTGCTTAAGTTACCAAGTCCTGCAAACAGGAGGTCAATTAACGAGGGCGAATAATCCCTAAGCCTTAAACCTAATACTTAAGCTTCGCATTTTCCCCAACCTCTTGAGGACTATCCAAATCTTAGCAGGTACTTGAATTTTTAAGCCTAAGATTGCAGCCCAAGAGGCACAAAATAAGTGCTCCTGCTAATCTCTTATTTGTTTCATTAGCACTTTTTTCCTTTCATTTTCTTTCTTTTGATATGGCCTAGAACTAAGTCGATTCCTTAATCTTTTACTAATGACTATCTCTTTTTCTTTTCAAGTTATGCTCCTTTTTGACATTTTTATCTGCACCCTTTCTCTCGTAAAAAATTGATATGCCAGAGAAATTTCCTCTCCTCTAATATTTTTGTTATTTTTCAAAATTTTTTTTATTTTTTTTGTAATATTGGAATATGTGATTTTTTTTAATGAAACCCTTTTTTCTGAAGTGATTTTTACGGCATTTTGCACTTTAATACCCCCCATGCCAACGATTTGCAATGTCCTCATTGTAAATTAGGTGGATTAGAGTTAAGGTTAGATCATTCATTAGAATAGGTGTTGGGTGGGTGAATGGGTCAGGGTGACTATTGCGGATGATTTCAAGCTCAGGTATGGGTACCAGAGGTGGACTCGGCTGTTCTAATGAATGAACCCTAAAGTGCAATATGAGTTCAGCATAGGATGTGTTAGGAAGGGTTTTGAGTTTTTCGAAATGGCAAGTTGCATCCTGTTAAGCGCTGAGTTTAACGCCATCAGCCGGGTGCAATGAGCTCTGGGAGAAAGGAGGGTAAAAGATATCTTAGCCAAATTTGTATCGGTGAGTTCAATGAACAGTTTGAGTCTATGATCGTTCAAAACAAATGGTTCTGAATCATAGCTAAGTTGACTGATTTCGACAACTCCATTTCTAAAGATTCGCTGCACAAGGAATGGTCTAGTCCAATTTGATCTGAGTTTACCTGGGAACAATTTGAGTTTGGCGTCAAAGGGTAGAACTTTCTGACCAGGGGAAAAGATATTTCTGGATATGTGCTTGTCGTGAAAGGCCTTAACCTACTCTTTGTAAATTCGTGAGTTCTCATACGCGTCGTGGCGTAATTCAACGATCTCACTCATTTGAAGCTTTCTGTGGGTTCTTGCCTTAGAAAGATAGAGATTGCAGTTCCATACTGCCCAATAGGCTTTGTGCTCCAATTTGACGGGGAGGTGACATGCCTTCCTATACACTAATATGAAGGGAGACATGCCTAATTGGGTTTTATGGGCAATCCTATAAGCCGACAAGGCTTCTAGAAGTCGGGATGACCAATCTGTCTTGTCATGTTGAATAGTGACCTCGAGGAGTTCCTTGATCTCCCAACTCGATAGCTCAAAGAGACCATTGGTTTGGGGGTGATATGGAGTAGAGATTTAGTACGACACCTCGTATTTGGTCATCAATAATCTGAACTGAGGATTCGTGAAATGGGTCCCTCCATTAGAGATTATGGCACGTGGAATCCTGAACCGAGAAAAGATGTTTTGATGAATGAATTTGATAACCACCTTATGATCATTGGTTCTGGTCGAAATGGCTTCGATCCATTTGGACACGTAGTCAACAACGAGAAGAATGTATTTGAAACCGTCCGAAATAGGGAAGGGACCCATAAAATTAATCCCCTAGATATTGAAGATTTTGTATATGAGAATCAGCTGTAAGGGCATCATATCATGGTGGCGCATGTTGCTAAGGTCTGGCAATGAGTGCATGCCTTACAGTGATTGTATGCACCTTTGAAAATCGTTGACCAATAGACCCCACACTAGAGGACTTTTGCTGCAATTTTATGACCAGAGTAGTGTCCACCGCATGTCTGGTCATAGCAGGACAAAATGTCTTGAATTTCTACATTCGAAACACATCATCGGATGATCTGATCAGCACCAATTTAGAAGAGATACGGGTCTTCCCAAAAGTAGTACTTGCCATTGGAAAGTAATTTATCCTTCTTGGCTTTTGGCCAATCGGACGATATTTGATGTGATGCCAAGTAGTTTACTAGATCAGCAAACCATGGAAGTCCTATACTGATAGTTAGGAGGTGTTCATCAGAAAAATGTTTAGTAATGGGTCTGAAAGTGTTGATAATATCAGAAGGAAGGCGAAACAAGTGATAAGCTACCACATTCAGTTTCCCCACCTTGTTGCAAATCTCAAGATCAAATCCTTGCAGCAGCAAGATCCAACGAATTAGTCGTGGTTTCGGGTCCTTCACAAGGAGATGCCTTACAGCAGTGTGATCAGAATAAATGATAATACCGGAACCCAAAAGATATGATCTGAATTTTTCCATGGAAAATGCTATGGCTAGTAGCTCTTTCTCATTAACTATGTAGTTATGTTGAGCCTTGTCAAGTGTCTTGCTAGTGTAGTAAATGACCATGGGTTTCACATCTATTTTCTACCCAAGTACCGCACCTACAGCATAATCAAATGCATTGCACATGATCTCAATGGGTTAAGACCAATCAGGGGGCTGTAAGATTAGTGCTTGGGTAACTCGATCACGCATGATCTCAAATGCCTGAGTGCACTCCTTGGTGATTTCAAAAGGGACATCCTTAGATAGTAGATTAGTCAGGGGGCACGCGATTTTTGAGAAATCTGGAATGAATCGATGGTAAAAATCGACGTGCCCCAAGAAGGATCGGATGTCTTTGACCAAGCTTGGCATAGGGGGTTTGGAAATCAAATTCACCTTGGCTCGATCAACCAAGATGCCTTTTTCAGAGATAAGATGCCCCAGGACATTTCCCTCAGGTACCATGAAGTGGCTCTTTCCCAAGAAAGAACTAAGTTCACGTCGATGCACCTCCTGAGGATCTAGACCAAGTGCAGGAGGTAATCATCAAATGATTCACCAAATACCGAGAAGTCATCCATAAAGACTTCAAGGTACTAACCTACCATATCTAAGAATACGGTAAGCATGCACCGCTGAAAGTAGCGGGTGCATTGTAGAGACCAAATGGCATCCTTCAGAATGTGTAAGCTCCAAAGGGGCAGGCAAAGGTGGTCTTTTCTTGGTCCTCAGGATGGATTGTGACCTAGTTGTAACTGAAGTACCCATCCAGAAAGCTGAAGAATTGATTTCCCACTAGCTTCTCTAGAATCTGATCAATGAACGGTAGTGGGAAGTGATCCTTCTTCGTGGAGGAATTGAGTCTTCTATAACCAATGCAGACTCTCCACGAATTTGCTATACGGGTCGGTAAGGCTTCTCCAGTTTCAATCGTGATGATGGTGAGCCATACCTTTTTAGGCACAACCTAGATTGGACGCACTCACCAACTATAGGTGATCGGGTAGATGATCCCTGCATCTAACCACTTGATAATCTCCTTTTTCACTACATCCTGCAGATTGGGATTCAGGCATCTCTGCATTTCACGGGATGGTCGTGAGCCTTCTTCAGTGTAGATGTGGTGTGTGCAGCATGAGGGGCTAATACCAGAGAGATCGTCAAGAGTCCATCCAATGGCTCTTCGATGTTGCTGGAGAATAGAAATTTGGCGTGCTTCATAATCAGGTGTGAGTCGGGAGTTGATAATCACAATAAATGTTTGATTGGAACCCAAAAAGACATACTTGAGACGATCGGGAAGAGGCTTTAATTCCAAAATAGGGTTTTCAATAGTAGCAGGTAATTCAGGATAGATGTTAGGAGCAAAGGAAGGAGCTATGGTTGTGTCTAGGTTGAGTTCGGGCTCCTCCAATTATAGGTTTTGATCCTTTTGTGGTCGTCATCCACTACTTCAATATCACAAATTTGTTCTATGACTCCACAATTAATTCCTTCCTAGGCCTTAAAGATATCGATCTTTAGTGTCATGCTCGCAAATTTCAATTCAATTTGGCCCTCCTCATAATTTATATTGGCCCTGATAATGGCCAGAATGGGTCACCTTAGTATGATCAGTGTATTCTTCACATTCTTAGGAGCGTCCATGTCTAAAATGATGAAATCCATTGGGAAATAGAAATCTTGCACCCTAACTATGACATCCACGAGAATTCCTTTTGGTGACTTACTTGATCGATCTACTAGTTGTAAAGTCATTTAGTCAGTTTAAGTTTAGATTCCTCAAAGTTGTATAGTAGGGATGTGGGTATCAAATTTATAGAGGCTCTTAAGTCTAATAAAGCTTGGTCAAATCGTATATCACCGATTTCACAAGAGATCAAAGGGGTGCCTGGGTCTTTTGCCTTAGGCGGGAGTTTGCTCAAAATGACAAAGCTAGCTTACTCTGATAGTATAATTGGATTCCCATCTTTGGTTCGCGGCTTACGCCTAGGTGTACGTATATCTTTCAAAAATCGTAAGTAAGCTGGTACATGGCGTATCGCATCCATCAAGGGGATGTTTATGTCAACCTACTCAAAAAGCTTAACCAGGTCCTCCTCAAGTGCCACGATTTTGGTTATCCTTTTTCCCTTGGTCAAGGACTTAGGAAATGGAACATTAGATGGCTCTTTTAGAATGGGTCCAGGTTCTTGATCTGGGATAGAGGTGTCCTGGATGACTATCCTTGGGTTAGGGTTTGTATTACCAGGGTGGGTTTGGCTTGGATAAGGTGGGTCCCGTGTTGTTTCTCCAATGTGGGTAGTAACAAAATTTAAACCTGCCTAGTTTTGGTTTGGAGTGGGTGGAAGAGGTCCTGGCTACTGGTAAGCCATGTATGATGTCGAAGCCTCCATCCCGTCGGGTGATGGAGCTGAAGGGGCCTGATAAGCGAAGTGAGCTTGGCTCGGATTTGGGTTTATAACGTGCCTCTATTTCGGCAAGTTATTTGGATTAGGCAGAGGTTGAGAATGAAGTGCACCAAGTTGGCGAGGATTTACCATCTGGGCAAGTTGATTGCAAACCTCTGTTATCTTGTCTCTGTGCTGTTTTTGCATAGCCGCATTCGTCTTATTAATGTCAGCCAAATTCTGAAGTACAAGAGTCATTTGATCTGTCTGAGTTGGCCCAAATGGATAAGTTGGGTTAGGCCGAGGTTGAGGTGGCTGATATGGACTAGGAGCTTGTGGTCGAGGAGGATATTGAGGTCTCTGATTTTGATTATTGCCTGACCATGTGAAGTTGGGATGATTGCACCATCTAGGGTTGTAGAAGTTTGAGAATGCATCATTCTGAATGGCGTTGAGGTCCTCGTTGGTCTGAGGAGCCTTGGGAAATCAGAATATGAGGGTTCAAAGTTCTCCCAACTAGAGTAGGTGGATTTAGAGTTTCCTCCATAGCCTAAATCAAACGGGGTTGGATATGCATCCATCCCCTTAGAAGGTCGGTGATAGATGTTGCGCACGACCTCCCTGCCAGAGGGTGTTGTGTGAGTGGGTTTTGCGTAGAGGTGGTTCGCTGCAAATGTCGAGTTAGCTCGTCCACCTTCTCAATAATAGAGACCCTATCCAGATGACTGGCCATTAGTTCCAAGTCAACGGAAGAGGATAGGCCCAGCGTCTCATGTGCTCCCTTTAGATTCGTCAATGCACAGGCATTCGTTCGGTCGAACATGCCCAGGGATTCATTATTGATGGAGTTCTCACACATATTCTTGAGAATCTCCCACACGGTGTCTTCGTGTTGACCCATGATGTTTCCTCCGTAGGTCGCATTGACGAATAATCTAATATCCTCAAGGAGTCCCTGGTAAAAAGACTAGACTTGTTCCCATTTAGGAACTCCGTGATGGAGGAACTTTCGCATGAGATCTAGAAAATGATTCCATGCTTCGTGAAGTGGTTCTCCTGCTTGTTGTGTGAAATGTGTGATCTGGTGCCATATAGCATTTGTTCGTCCAACTGGGAAGAACTTTCTCAGAAGCTCGGATTGAAGTTTTGCCCAGGTGTTGATTGGACGTGTTTGGGTTTGGTACCAGTGAGCAGCTTTAACCATGAGAGAGAAGGAGAACATTTTCATGAATAGAACATCCCAATTTTGAGCTTCTGACCCGAAGGTCTGGGCTAGATGCTTGAGCAGTTTGATATGCTTGAAAGGATCTTCAGAATTACACCCATGGAATTTGTGAATGGCATGAATCATGTCGGGCTTGAGTTCATTGTCAGGACCTCCAGCGGGGATTTATACTTGAGGTTCGATTGCCACCGCAGCAGGATTGTAGTGATCTCGTATCATTGGATGTTGTGATGGGTTCACAAAGGCTTCGAATAGATCATTGAGGTGTTGAAGTTGATTTTTAAGATTATTTTCTTTCATGGGTTGTTCCATGATGATGGATGAAGGAGAATCAGGTTTAGATGAATCGGAAGAGATATCAATAGGACTGGGTTGTTGCATAAACAAAGAGGTCAAGGCTTGTCCTCGATGTGAATGAGTGACTAAAGGAGGCCTCAAGGATGGTCTTGGAGACCTCCTCCCGAACATGCACCGATGGAGTAGATGAGAGGTACAATGTGATGACCCAATCAAGACACCCAAAAAATTTTGGATGACTATAGAGGTTCGGGGCGAATGATACCCCTCAGTCAGAAAGCCATCCACCTGAAAATTACCTGGGTAGCCAGAGAGGGAGAGTCCCACAAAGACCCCTATATGATAGAGCACCGCACGGGTTACAAGGTTTCCCTAACCCGACCTCTCTTGTCACTGATGTTCCAGGTAGACTAGAATGGGGACTTAACCTCTTAAGTCTTCCAGTTTTAATTAAGAGCAAGGGTGCTTAGAATTTCACTTGAACTATAAGACGTGTTGAGTGCAAAAGTGACCTAATTTGAAGATTGGTTGACACAACAAGGTTGGTCAACATCACCTATACTGTCCTTGAAAATTTAGGTCCCCTTTTTTAGTGTTCAAATGACTTTAAGAGCCTGATTTTAGGGTTTTCCTTTAATAGATCAGTTCAATCAAGGTCTAGGCACACATTGTTTGGGAATATTGTTTCTTGATTAAGCAAGTGTGTTTCTAAAAGCCTTAAACTTGAATCCTTAATTGGCTCTAATTTGGTCCACTTTAATTTGTCCAAATGTGGTACCTAGGGCTCAAATAAGAATGTGATAGCCCTAGATACCTTTAAGCTTTAAGTGGGTGCACAAATCAGGATTTGTTATCCAAATAAAATGTATCAACTCTGGTCACTTGATGAATTATCTACAGAAAGAATGCAAGTTGCCCAAATTGATTTTTTCCTTTTATCCTTTTCAGAATGAGGGGCTTAAGAGAGAAAGTAGTTAGAACTTACCTGCCCATGGTGTGTTTACTATACGGCTGATCTTCCTTCAATGTATCTCTCCTGAAACAACAACAAAAGAGATATATAACAAGCTAGAATCTGAATCAGGAATTGTAATCAAGAGTTCTAAATTGACCGTTGCTCCCCGGCAACGGTGGCAAAATGCTAGTGTGCTAAATCAGAGTTTTAAAATTGTCGTGTTGTAGTATAGTCAAAATAGCACTTAAACAAATAAATTTTATTACTCAAAAAAGGTTCCAAGGTCAAAAATAATGAACAATATGGAATTCAAAGCTCAAGATTATAATTTAAATTAAGAATAAATATTGCAATAAGAGTAATGTCAGAATCAATATGCAAAAAGAATAGAGTAAAATTGTGATTTAAAACACCAATTACTCCTCACAAATAACACCCAAATCAATGTCTCAAATATATGCAATCAATGTTTCAGACGATTGAGCGTTTAATTAGACGACTTAACCATCTCGATCTACAACATATACCCTTTTCTCTCTTCTCAACCTCTTCTTCTTCTCTTCACTTCTTTCTCTGCTGCGACTGCTCTCCTTCTATTCTTCTTCTTTTGCCTCTTCTTTCTCTATTGCAGCTTCTCTCCTTCTTTTCTTTAGCCTCTTCACATAGGGGGGAAACTTCTTGAATTGGCTAAGTATTTGCCAATTTTCTCTACCCTTGTGCAAGCTCTCTTTCTCCCTCTGGGTCATGCTCTCCCAGAGCCTTCCACAGTACCAGGTATACAGGTAAGCAGACCTAGAGCTTACCCGAGACCAGGGCTGTGGGAGTGGGTCATAGCTGAGGAGTGCTTATGGTTAGGCAAGTTATCGGGTGCACCAAGTCCGCAGGGTTAGAGTCGTGGACGAGGCGCGTGAGGCGTGCGTGCGGGGACCTCAACCCCGATGCTTGCTGAGGCCAACAGCATGTGGAAGGAATTCAACTTATTCATCAGCGGGTGCTCCTCATCTTTCGAAGTGGGACTAATTGTTGGAACCTTGTTCCACATCTTATTTTGGTGTTAACAAAATTATTATGGATTATTGTTTGCAATTGAGTTCTTTTCTGATTTAGGTGAAGATCAAGGCAAATAGGATGTGATGAAGACATGATGATGAGAAAGAGACGATGGCAAGGAGGAGGCAAGATGACAAGGATGAGTCGAGAAGGAAATCATCTTTGACCTTTAGTTTTTTAGTTTAAGTTTTTTTATTAATTGATTGTATACGCCTCTTAACAAAAGAATCATAACTTTCATCGTAAAATCAATTAGAGGTAAATTAGGATTTATATTGCAAACAATTTCAAAGTACATAATGAATTAAAATACTTAAAATAGGTACTTGTAAGCAAGTACCGGTACTATTCATTAGTACTGCTATTTGCAAGGCATAGGTTTGAGAATTCATCTCAAACTGTGAACAACAAGTACCGGTACTAACCATGAGTACCAATACATGTTGGCCACTGGTTGAAGCCTTAATTCTGGACTGAGTCTTACAAGTACTAGTGCCCATGATGAGTATCGGTACGGTAGGTTACGGTGGCTAAGGAATTTCAAACCTAGGAGTCACAAGTACCGGTATGAATGATGAGTACCAATTCCAGGACTCATGTACTCATTGGAGTGAGCTTCTAGTACCGATACAAGTACTTTAGTACCGGTACCAGCTAGCCGTTGGCCAAAAATAAAAGGGCTGGAATATTAATTTTGATAATGTGAACGTTGAGAACTAAATCCCAACGTCTAGTTGACGAGTATCCTAGGTCATAAACTCTATAAAATGATCCTAGGACTCTTTGTTTGCACATAAGAGAGATATTAGAAATACAAGGAAAATTCTAAGAGCTATATTTCACATTTTCCCACAACATATTCAATAGAAGGAATTGTTTGTTGCTCTCAATCTCTCTGCGGATTTGCAAGCACATCGACGTGATTTCTTCACACATTGTTAAGGCATTCATGCTCATTCTGGGCTCTCAAATCGGTAACATTATATTTACATTTGTTGAGTAGCTTAGGAACTTAGTCATAAGATCTTTCTTTCTTACACATGTATTTCATTTGTTCTTGAGCATTTGCTCTTTGGCTTGTAATAAACCCATTTTTGTACTTGGGTTGAGGGAACCTGTTAATTACCTCGGTTAGTGAATTGATTCTCTCAGGGTTGAGAGAATCGGGTTAAAAATCCTAAGCTGGGATGCTTAGGTAGTGGAGTACCCAAGGGAATTGAACCACTATACATTTTTTGTCCTTTGTGGTATGAATTGATTGTGCAAATCTTTTTGTATTACTGATATTTTGTTCAAGTGCATGTAGCCATCTATTTAGATCCTTTAGGTGGCGTCAGAGCGAGGTTGCGAGAAGACGTAACAAATCAACTCGTAATGGCATCTACATTAAGGCGCACTGAAGGACAGTCATCCACCCGTCCTCCCTATTTTGATGGGACGGAATTTGGGTATTGGAGGAGGAGGATACAAGTCTTCCTCAAAGAAATGGATGAGGAGGCTTGGACCCACATTCGGTAGATGTACTTGGATCCAGAGCCACAAGTAGTGTGGACAACAGATCGGAAGAAAAGGATCATGCGCAATGCAAAGGCAATGAATGCACTTTATTGTGCGTTATCAAGGGAAGAGTTAAACTGAATTTCATCATGGAAATCCACATACAAAATTTGGAACACTCTTAAGGTCACCTACGAAGGTACAAACATGGTAATGGAAACTCCTATCTCAATTATAACTAAAAATTATGAGTGTTTCAGGATGACCAAGGGAGAAATGATCAAAGACATGTACATAAGGTTTGGGGAAATAGTTAACCCCTAAAGAACCTTGAAGTGAAGTTCATGGAAAAGCAGCTTCTAAGGAAGATCTTAAGATCTCTTACAAGTGATTGGTCTCCAAAGACCACAGCGATCCAAGAGGTGAATGATCAATCCACTCTCCCCTTGGATGATCTGATTGGAAGCCTCATGGTGTATGAGGTCCAATTGGAGAACATGAAGAAGAGCGAGGAGAAGATGTCGAGCTGAAGGAAGAATATTGCTTTTAGAGCAATTAAGGAGGACTCAAACTCAACAATCTTGGAATCCAAAGATGAAGGGATGGAGATACTTAGAAGGAAGTTTCAGAGATTTCTTCGAAAGCAAGGTAAGCAAATAAATAAAGTTTCAACTAATATTATTTGTTATGAGTGCAAGGGAAAGGGGCACTTGATGAAGGATTTCCCTATGAATAAGAAGGAAGACAAAAAGAAAGACACAAAAGAAGTAAAGAAGAAAAAGGGAAGAGCTTTAAAAGCATCATGGGATGATAGCGACTCCGACATGGACAACGACTCCAGCGAATCGGATGACGATGCGATCGCTCATCTATGTTTGGCAGCAACTACGGAAGATACAGACAATGAGTTAAATGTTGATTTTTCTTTCGAAGAATTATCAGAAGCTTATGAAGAACTATATCATAAAGGCAGGTTATTTAAAAAGGGAAATAAGGTTTTAAAGAATAATTATCAAACATTAGAAATAGATAAATCATGTTTAGAAATGGAATTAGAAATTTCAAAAGCGACTAACAATCAGTTTCATGCAAAGTAGAATTAGAAGATATTTATTAGCACTTTGAAGGTACTCTAAATAATCTCAAAACAACAACTAAGTTAAATATTGAATTTTGTGAAGCTCTAAAATCAAAATTTAAAAATAAAAAGAATACACATACTAAATCACATGCACATAGGAATGCATGGATGTACCAAAAGGCCAAAAATCCTAAGATTTATAGATCTAGCACAAAAGAGATCTATAAATCTCAAGGTTTGAAAGGTACTAACTCGAAAGGACCCACAA
Source organism: Thalassia testudinum (assembly GCA_037157565.1). Classification (NCBI taxonomy): domain Eukaryota; kingdom Viridiplantae; phylum Streptophyta; class Magnoliopsida; order Alismatales; family Hydrocharitaceae; genus Thalassia; species Thalassia testudinum. The sequence goes on along the minus strand of JAZHRO010000055.1, from coordinate 103,207,560 downwards.
GAAAATGGGTACCTAGGAAAGATATTTTATATTATTTTGCAAGAATAGATCAAAGAAATCAGTGGGTGTTCAAGGCGAACAATGGAACATTTCAACCTTTCTATAGGTTTAATGAAGGCAATGAATGACGGCCTAATGGAACTTGGTACCCACATCATCATTTTACTATCGGTAAACTTTAAGGTATGATATTTCTTCATTTATTTTGTGATTGACAAAAGGGTGAGAAAAATAAAGAGAAAATAGTAAAAATTTTAGGGGGAGCATATATTTAGGGGGAGGATTTAATTAAAAGTTTTTCCTTCATATAACATTGCTAAAAATTATTTTTATCTATTTGCAAGATAGTTTTGTCATGACCAAAAATGGAGAGATTGTGGGATCCTTGTTCCACAACTAGTTTTGGTGTTAACAAAATTACTATAGATTAATGTTTGCAATTAAGTTCTTTGTAGTTTTAGGTGAGATCAAGGCAAATAGGAAGTGATGAAGGCATGATGATTAGAAAGAGAAGATGATGACAAGGAGGAGGCAAGATGACAAGGATGAGTCGAGGTGAAGAAGATCATCTTCGACCTTTCGTTTTTTAGTTTAATTTTTTTTATTTAAAGATTGTGTATGGCAGTTAGTAAAAGAATCATAACTTAGATCGTAAAATCAATTAGGGATAAATTAGGATTAATATTTGGAACATTTTCAAAGTACGTAATGAATTAAAATACTTAAAATAGGTACTTGTAAGCAAGTACCGGTATTGTTCAACAGCATAGGTATTTGCAAGGAACAGGTTTGAGAATTCATCTCAAACTGTGAACAACAAGTACCGATACTAACCATTAGTACTGGTACATGTTGGCCACAGGTTGAAGCCTTAATTCTGGCCTGAACCTTACAAGTACTGGTGCCCATGATGAGTGCAGGTACAAGTAGATTACTGTGGCAAAGGAATTTCAAACCTAAGAGTCACAAGTACCGGTATTATTGTTGAGTACAAATACCAGGACTCATGTACTGGTGGGAGTAAGCTTCTAGTACCGATACAAGTACTTTAGTACCAGTACCAGCTAGCCGTTAGCCCAAAATAGAATAGCTGGAATATTAATTTTGATAATGTGAACGTTGGGAATTAAATCCTAACGTCTACTAGACGAGTATCCTAGGTCGTAAACTCTATAAATTGATCCTAGGACTCTTTGTTCACAAACAAGAGAGATATTTGAAATACAAGAAAAATTCTAAGAGCTATATTTCACATTTTCCCACCACATATTCAAGAGAAGGAATAGTTTTTTGCTCTCAATATCTCTACAGATTTTCAAGCACATCAACGTGATTTCCTCAAGCATTGTCAAGGCATTCACACTCATTCTAGGCTCTCAAATCGGCAACATTATATTTACATTTGTTGAGAGGCTTAGGAACTTAGTTGTAAGATCTTTCTTTCTTACACCTGTATTTCATTTTTTCTTGAGCATTTGCTCGTTGGGTTGTAACAAACTCGTTTTTGTACTTGGGTTGAGGTAACCCGTTAATTACCTCGGTTAGTAAATTGATTCTCTCGAGGTTGAGAGAATCAGGTTAAAAACCCTAAGCCGGGAGGCTTAGGTAGTAGAGTACCCAAGGGAGGGGAACCACTATACATTTTGTTTCCTTTGTGGTTTGAATTGATTGTGCAAATCTTTCTGTATTACTAATATTTTGTTTAAGTGCGTGGAGCCATCTATTTAGATCCTTCACTAATCCCACAGCCTTTCTTCTACGTGCAGCTGCAGATGCTTCTTCATTCAATTCGTAGATGATGGCAATCAAAGGCTTCAATTGATAGTCCACTCAGACTCTTGGAGCGATTCTGCAAGAACTAGGGTCGACACCTAGAACCTGCAGGTACTGGAGCAAGCTTGAAGCTTCGGTCAAAGCTTCGTCATTGGCGCTCGAAGGAACTGCTACCTGAAACATGAAATATGGGCTAAAAGCCCCGATTAAAAGGTTCAATAGCATCGTGTGAGACTAGGAAGTGAACGACAGTGTTCATGAGTTGTGAGAGTGCATGAGGTTGCCGGAATGTGATGGAAGGTGAAGTACGAAAGTGCGGTGCTCGACGGAGGTTGTGGAGGAGCAATCGACCTATCTAGGTTAGGGCTTTTGCTTCTGGGGTCGAGGCAGAGGTGTAGGGATGAACGGCGACCGATTTGGTGGAGCGTAGTGGTCGTACGAGCTCGTCGAAGGTACGCTGACGAGGTGGAAGATGGAGGATAGTTGGTCGGGTCAGTAGTTGAAACGAAGTTGCAAGTGTCTGAAAATGAAGAATGGAAGATAAGGAGTCATTTAGGAGGGGAGGTAGACGAAGGGGAGAGAAGTTGGCACCGGTTGAGGTATGGCTGGCATCGGAGATGAAGCTATTCTGATGGGAGGTGGACGATGAGGATGAATGAGATAGGGGCACTGGCGGGTGCTGCGCGACGTAGAAGAAGGAAAGGATGAAGAGTTTGTTGCTGGATTGCGGTCAGATGATGAGGAGAGGTAGGGAGAGTTGCCCGAGCTTGAAGTGCAAATCGACCGAAGGAGGAGAGAGGAATTTGTGGGTTTCTTTGGTCAAATTCAAGCTTGGAGGATCGGGTAGGCCTCCAGAGTCTTTATATAGGTATCAGGGGGTTGATTAGAGCTTGGAAGGTCGCCAAAGTTGGAAACCCAAATTTCTCATGTGTTCACATGAGAAATTGGGAAAGATTTGAAGCATAAGAATCGATTTAATTAAAAGAGGATTTTAAGAGGAATCTCTGGTTCAATTTTTAGAAGGTTTCATCAATCAATAAAGGAGAAATACTCAATTGATTATCGCCAGAGTTGTAGGATTGGGAGTTCTATGTGGCACGGACCTTTTTGTGAGAACGGCGAAACAGTTGGGGACCTATTTGAAAGTGTTTTGAAAGTTAAGGGTAGAAATGTAATTAGACAGGACCAATTTGCAAACTAGGTCAAGTCAAACTTATCTCGGGCCTTAATTTTAGTCAAAACATAATTTGGACCTAAGGAATCCAATGGTGAAGTTGGATTTTGATTTTGACCATGTTTGACTAGATAATTCATGCAAAAACCCAATTTAGGGCAAATGTCTGTCTGTGATTCTATTTTGGGTCAAAATGGGTTATGATGGTCAAATTGAAGGCTCTAAACCCTAGAGAATATTTTTCTATGAGTTTTAAAGGGTTTAGGTGGATTTTATCCTAATCGGAACCTCAGTTAATTAAGCAGGACTATTTTTAGGGTTTCAAAAGTCATTTAATTCTCAAGACATGTGCAAACCCTTTTGTGATTGTTCTAACCCACTTGTTATCTTTGTAAGACCAATTGGCTTTCATTCAACCCTTGAGAAAACCCGTGGTTGTACTGCAATCATGATAAGTTGCTAAAATTACAGTTTTAACCCTACTTTCTTATTTTTCTCTCAGAATGATTTTGTAATAACTTATGACTCTCTGGTGGTTATGTAGGGGCATTTACTGACTTAATTGGGTCAAAATGAGCAAGTTATGGCTCATGATGGTGTTCCCATCAATATTCCATAAGTTTCCATGGAGGCATTGTTCATGGAATAAATGAAAAGCACTATTTTCATCTTTGCTCATAAAGTTGCCTCCACAGGTAGCATCCACAAGGCTTTTCATATGATCATTATGCCCATGATAAAAGATTTACACTAGTTTCCATCTAGGAACCTCATGATGCAGGCATTTTCTAATTAAATTCATGAACTTCTCACATGATTCATGCAATGGTTCTTTAGGGTGTTGGGAGAAGGTGGTGATAGCTCTTCTAAGTGCTTTGGTTTTCCCAATTGGGAAAAATTTTTTTAGGAAGGCGTTTCTTAGGTCCCCTCATGTGTTAACAGGCCTTCCAATAGACCTAAGCCAATGGCTAGCTTTATCTTTTTGGGAAAATGGGAAGAGCTTGATTTCAAGCACAACATCATGTAGATTGGGAATTCTAATTGTTTCACTAATTGCTACAAACTCTTCTAAGAATTGGAAGGGGTCTTCATTATTATTGCCATTAAAATGAGGTAGGAGTTGTATAGTGGAGTGCTTAATCTCAAACTGAACCTCTACAGGTGGGACCCTAACATAAGGTTGGTGTTGATACTGGGTGGGGTTGTAAAAACACCTCAAAGGTCTAACCTGCGGATGTTGGATCTGTAAAATCTCGAGCATCTCCTACATTTGGGTCTGATGATCATGTTGGAACTGATTTAGTTGGAGTTGCTGATCTTGGATCTGAGCTTGAGGATCCATCTAATTCGGTTGTGGATTCGGGTTTGTTGGGTTAGCCATCAGATCAAGATTAGAGTTTGAGTCAGATGTAGAACTGGATTCACCAATAATCAGTCTCCTCCTTGGTTCTCTTTGCATAGGTGACACAAGTGTGGATTTTGTGATCTAGTTCCGTGCAAACAATTGGAAGAAGGTTATAGATGTACAGAAAATCGGAGAGAGAAGTGTGTTCACAATGCAAGTATTCAAATTCTAGCCCTAAAGGGTCACACCTATTGGACCTAGTATAAATTTTGCTAACCCTAGATAAATGACTTTACCCTTGAATTACTTGGATATCCAAAAGGGTGGGACCCCCTAGGACACCCTGCACAATGGGACACCACTAGAGTTTAACGTGGTTGCCGCACCGAGCTTTCTTGTCACCAGTTTGTCCAAATAGACAAGGCCTCAGATACAATCAACTAGGTATTGCTCCAATTTGGAAAATAAAATCCAACCTAGTTGGTGCATCTATCAAGTTAATTGAAGCTTAGGATTTAAAGTGGTTGCCTAATTAGATCAATTGAATTGTGTGCGCGTGCCTAACAAGGGTTCATAATACAAGCTTAGTTGATGTGGTTTATTTTAAGGATCAAGTGCTTGCATTAGTAAATTTTAGGGTTCACTTGGTTAAATAGATTTAGACAATGGTTTTGATGAGGCACACAAGAGGTTTTGCAAGTCCCAATTGTTTGATAAATTTCCTTTAAGTATGGGGACGCAAGTGTGCTTAGCTTAATGTTAAACCCTAAGAATAGATAGTGCTATATGATTTGTTATAGCCTAAAGAATCAATCGTGGTATGACCCAACAAGAGAAATCAATGGTCCTACTGTACCACCAACTAAGGCACCCAAAAAATTTTTTCAGATTTTTTAATGCACGTTATGTAATTTTTCCATATTTAAAGTGTACTAGGGGGTTCTATAGTCTGTTTTGACCCCAGTTAGTGATCAAATATTATGTGTAATCAAACATGCACCAAATATCTTTTTAAGATTTTTTAGGGATTCGATATTAAAAGAAGAATCTAATGCAGTAAATTTAGATAAATCAGAGTTATATAAAAATTCCCATGACTTTTTAAAATTTGAAAAATTAGGAACAAAAATAGATTTGATAATAGTTCAGTTCAAGAATTTTTAAAATTTTTATGTATAACAGAATTGCACAAAATTTTTATATGTTGTTCCTAACTTCAATGCCCATGTCCAGTAAATATTTTAGAATTTTTGGATGTGCAAAATTTTTAAAATTCAATTTTTGAAATCAAAGTTTGTTGTAGCCCGAAAATGTAGAAGGTTGTTTTATTGATTTTCAAAAGTTAACAACCACCAAGAAGAGTTTTTTTTTTTAATGCAAATAACTCAAGCGACTAACCTAAGGATCAAGGTATGAAACTATTCTACAATGAAAAATAATTTTTTGTTGAAATAATGCTAAAATTCAATCACTCCTAAGAGTCACTAATCTACCTAACTCTAGGATGTAGATGACCTACTTGGGGATCTTCACCTGCACTTTTTCTACCTGATGCTTTGCGATTCTTTCTCATGCGACTATGCGATCTTGCACACAAAATGACAAAAAGAGAAGAACAAGTTAGATCTCACGAATGCAAAGCTAAATAAAGGTATTGAAAGCAAAATAATCGTGTTGCCTCCCCGTTAACGATGCCATAAAGTGTTCTGACGAGGATGTGATTGCGTAAAATACTCTTTCATCCTTGTATAATTGCTTTAGAAACTCTTAATTTTATTTCAATTGAACTCAAAAAATACAAAGTTGATGTTTTCAAAATGGAGTCTGTGTTGTTCGCAGGGAGACAAATAGATTAAAAATCGCTTTCCTAGTTAGAACTATAGCTAAATATGAAGTAGGATGATCATTAGAACAAATACTAAACCTAATGCAACTAGTAGAACTATAATATACTACTACTAGAAAGCATGCAACTTGAAGGCAAGTTGAAAAAAACCTAGAACTTTATTGAACAAGATGAGAGTTTAGCACGGATAGAAGTAGTACTGCACTAGAGGATTGCTTGGTACTACAACTAAAACTAGACTAGAGAAATGAAAAAATTATGGGCTTCGAAGGTGAAGTCCGAGGTGTCAAGCTATATGCGGATGCGAAAGCGTACCCTCCAGAACCACCAGAGTTGGCATGGACTAGCACTAATAGTAGAGACTACGTGGAGGTAGCAAATTCTAAGTAGGAGATGGTTCATAATGAGGGGGTGGCTATGGGTTTATATAAGAATGATGGAGGTCTATGATTGGTTGATCCAAGTTGCCTTGGATCACCAATTTTGGGGCTAGGATTAATAGGTTAAGGATAAATGGGTAGCATCGAAGGATAAGAGATAGGATTTAAATAACTAAATGGGAGGGTGTGTTGGGTAATTAGAGGATATCCTAAACTAATGGATGGATGTTGAGACTTAAATAGGAAATATGCTTTTTTTAATAACAGATAATGTATGGCGTGGTGCTCGGTGGGTTTTGGTGGGATTTTTGCATGGGATTATTTTTTTTTTAAAATTGACAGGAGGACGATTGACATGGCATGTTGATAAACACGCATGAATTCATGATAAAATGCTTATTTATGATAATTCCTAGGCCTAGCATTGCATGTCATAGTATAAATATTGCATAACATTCATTACATTGCATCAAGGACAGTTTCTATATTCTATGCATTAATTCCAACATTTTATATGGCCAGGAGGCAGTGCGACATCCCTATGGGTTTTGAATGAAGAATCCAACCGTACGGATGGATTGGGAGTGATGATCGCTGATGAGTCGATTCTTCGCTTTTAAAGCCGTTTGTCACATAAAATGACGCGTCATTTGTAATTCTATGTGGTGGAAAAATCGACTAATCAACAATTAATATAACCACTCAATTAGGAGTGGGTCATGTCCACAGGGAGGCAATGGCCTATTTAAACTCACAAGCGTCAAAGACCGATGTTCACTATTAGTTTAGTCAACAAATCGATTCAAAATCACTTTCAGATTACGTAAATAATAAGTGCTAATGCTGAAATAGCAATTTTACACAACTAAAGGATATATTTTGCAATGCAGCTTAATAAAATAATAATAAAAGTTCACAATGGCACTAAATGTAAATATTAATAGGAGCTTTAATGTAGCAAAATAGGGAAAATTCTTCCCTTGTCCGTGCGCGAGGAGGAGGCCGCGATTGAAGGCGAGAAGCTCACCGGAGGTTGAGTGAGCCGAGGGCTATTCGATGGTGGTGGTCTCATGGCCAATGGTGGTCGGAGGTGGCGGCAGTGAGGAGAGGAGCTACGTCGATCAGCAGTGGTTGCAGCCCTCTGTTGTTGCTGGAGATGGAGAGGAGGCGTGTGCGCTGAAGGGCTTCACGCGGATGGAGGCGGTGGGCACGCGAGGACGTGCGCAGGCCGTGCGGCCGCGCGCGGGCACTATTGAGCTTGGCCGCAGCTACTGCTACTACGTGCTGCAGGCCACATGCACGGAGAACTGAAGGACGCAACTGCTGCTCCTGGATGTTGCTGGCTGCATGCTACAACCCGTGTGCTGCAGATTGCATGGACTCACGGGGAAGCAGCTATGCACAGTGGCTGCGCGCATGGGCTGGAGGTGTATTAAGGAGGACGCAGAGGCTGTGCGAGCGTGCAGTGGGTTGGTTTTGCTGCACATGGCACGGGAGGTGCAGGTGGAGGCATAGTGCTAGTGGGTTATTGACGTTGGAGGTGATGTTGGTTTCTTTTTGTTGGAAAGGAAATAGGTAACGTAAGAGGAAGAAAATGGAGGTGCTATTGTTGGGAGCTCAGAAGTCTGGGATCATTCCCAGACGTCTTAGCCGACTGGAAAGATGAAGATACTTGGTTGCGGTGTTGGTTGCTGGTGACGGCGGTGAGGGTGGTAGTGCACGTTGAGGTGCTCACAGTAATCTGCACAAGCCAAATAGTGGCGTAGCAGTCTGTTACCCTGCTTCCCTGCAGTGGTTTGACTTGTGCTCGCGATTGGAGGCCGATGGTGGTTGAATGGAGAAGCTCAAAGCTCTGCACAGTGGTGGGTCAAGGATGGTGGCCTCCTCTCAACAGTAGCTCTCCCTTATCCTTTTATAGCCACGGCCACACTGATTTCAAATTCAAACTGCCGTAGCATGAATGTGATGCACAGGAGGAGGAGGCGGAGCTGGAGGAGTAACCTGTGCAAGGAGAAAAAGAGTAAAAGAATAAAATAATTAGGGTTATTTATACATAACACCTTAACTTCTATGTTAATTAAAGTAGTGCATCTAATTAATTAACTAATTAAATGTATGCAACACTAGGTTAATTCTAAAAGCATGAATTATGTATTTAAGCTAAAAATATGAATTAATTTATTTACATCCTAATGTATGCTACCAAAATGTTAAATTTAATTTAATGTGTAGACATTTAGATACTTAAATAGCCCACGAATATGGGCTAATCAAATACCCCCATGCCTAATTTTTGCTAGCCCCTAGCAAAATCAAGCAAAACCTAGCACTCCAAGTGGACTAGCCATCCCAATTGGTCTTCTTTTAGAAACATATTAAGTTCAGACTTTAGACCTAAGGTTCACAAGTAGTTGTTATGTTACAGACTAGGTCGGCTGAAGATGAGTTGCAGGCACAAGTTTCCTAGATTTCTGACTCTACCCTAAGGTTTATTGATCCCTGAGATTAAAGCATCCGTGCATGTGCGTTGGTCTGAGTTATTTGAGTTAAAGGAAAAAGGATTTTTTTTTAATAATATATATATTTTTTTTGTTTGATTCCTCTAAGTCTAACCTCGGATCAGCTATCAACATGGCCTGTGTCGGATTCATTGTCCCCATCACCGTACCTCGAAAGGTGCCTGGCTTTCGATGCTTCAAGATAGCATCGCCCATAGCGACCCCAAGAACTCCTACCAATCAACACTTCGAGATAGTATCACCCATGGTTTTCTTAAGTGAATTCAAGCCTATGGCAATCGACACTTCGAGATAGGGCTGCCCATGGTGCCTTAACCATACAATGCGCTTACATGCCCCCAGTAGGATGGATATCCTAAGAGACAAGTGCCGAGGAGGTAATATATTACCATCGCACACTCAAGGTGAGTATATACTCCACCTCTCCTATGGCACATACTCCACTTCTCCTTCGGCAGGAACAATTCCAATCAAATTTTGTTTTCAAGCCCTTCCTAAGTCAAAACTAAGAGAACCAAATTTCTTTTACGAAATGAATTAAGGTGTTTACTTACTTACATAAGACCAAGTGTGTGAAATTTGGATGTTTGGGTTACAAGGACCCATAAACCAAAAGGTAGAACAAGACTCCAGGTACTACCCCACCTTTTAACTCAATCCCTAGCTTTCCTTCCTCAACCTCTTGAGGAATGGTCTGCAACTTAACTCCTACTTAAGTTTTTGAGTCCACAAAGGACCCTAAAGGTCTAAAGCTAGTAGCTCACTTAGCTTCTAAAGTTCGACCCTAGAACCATCTTAGTCTCACCTAGAGTTCTGATTTGCTTAAGAATGCAGGACCTAGCTAGTTAAGCTTAAAACTTTTTCTTTTTAATTTATATTATTATTATTATTTTTTATTTTTAAAAATGCAATATGCATGAATGAATGAAAAATGTAGACATGCTATAAACAAAATGCCTCAAGTCCTCTCCCCCATGCTTGGTTCAAACAATGTCCTCATTAGAAACAAAAATAGTTAAAGGAAGATATTACCTGAGGCAGAGAATGGTAGGAGCTAAGGTTCCTCAAGAGTGACCTCGTCAACCAGATGGCCATCCAAAGTAATGTATAGTTTTAATCGTTGACTGTTGACGATAAAGGGAGTTGCTGAAGAGGAAGGGCTTTTAATCTCCACAGCTCCATGCGGAAACACTTTAGTGATTATGTAAGGCCCATCCCAACAAGATTGTAACTTCCCAGGAAAAAGCTCAAGTCTGGAATTTCAAAGCCAGACTTGATGGTTGGGCTCAAAAGTCTTTAGAAGTATATACTTATCATGCAAGACCTTAGTTCTTTCTTCATAAGCTTGAGAGGTGTCATAAACATCATTCCTCAGCTCCTCAAGCTCACTTAATTCCAGAAGTCGTGCCTTACCCACCTTCTCTAAATCCATGTTAACACTTTGAATAGTCCAAAGTGCCTTATGTTCTAACTCAACAGGTAAATGGCACGCTTACCCATACACAATCCAAAAGGGAGAAGTACCAAAGGGGTCTTATACGCTGTTCGATATGCCCACAAACCATCATCAAGCTTTTGGGACCAGTCTTTCCTATCAGGTCTAATGGTCTTTTCCAAAATATTTTTTATGTCCCTATTCGACACTTCAACCTGGCCACTCGTCTGAGGATGGTAAGAGGTAGCAACCTTGTGAGTCACTCCAAGACTCCTGATTAGCCGATTGAAGTGGTGGTTTCGGAAATGAGGTCCCCCATCACTTATAATGGTCTTGGGGCAGCCAAAACGAGATATGATATTGGCCTTCACAAATTTCAAAACCACAGAGTGGTCATTTGTGCACATAGGAATGGCTTCTATCCATTTAGAGACATAATCAACTGCCACCAACATATATTCATAACCATGGGACGACGGGAAGGGGCCCATAAAGTCAATTCCCCACACATGAAAAATTTCAACAGATTGAATAGGGTGTTGAGGCATTTGATTCCTCTTCCCAATCGTTCCAATCTATTGACATCTAATACAGGCCTTAACAAAATTATGAGAATCCTTAAATAAGGAAGGCCACCAAAAATCGGACTGGAGAACCTTAAAAGCAGTTTTCTAGCACCAAAGTTTCCTCCACAATGAAGTTCATGGCAAAAACTTGGCACACTTTGTTGTTCCTCTTCAGGTACACAAAGTCTCAATACTTGGTTTTGTCCAATTCTAAATAATTTAGGCTCTTCCCAATGAAAATATCTTGCTTGGGAAATGAATCTCTTTCTTTCCTACTCATCCCAAGAGCCAGGAGATTGTCCAGTGACTAAGTAATTTACGGTATCTGCATAACAAGGTAAAGTTGGTGTTACCGCCATCGGAGTTTCGTCGGGAAATGTCTCGTGAATGTCTCCAGAAAGAGAGTCATTAAGTGGAAGGCGAGACAGGTGGTCAGCCACAACATTTTCTACTCCTTTCTTTTCACGTATCTCAAAGTCAAATTATTGAAGGAGTAGGATTCACCTAATCAGACGTGCTTAGAATCTTTCTTAGCAATGAGATGTTTCACTACCGCATGATCAGTAAAAATAACCACCTTAGATCCAAGCAGATAAGATCTAAACTTCTCCAGAGCAAAAACTACAGCAAGTAATTCTTTTTCAGTGATGGTGCAGTTTTGCTGAGGTTCAGTTAAAGTCTTGCTGGCATAATGTAGCATATGAGGTCTTACCTCAACCCTTTCTCTAAGGACTGCTCCCACTGCATAATCCGAAGCATCACACATCAACTCAAATGGGAGTGTCCAATCGGGATGTTGGAGAATAGGCGCAGAGATCAAGGCCTCCTTCAATGTTTGAAAGGCCTCGGCACACTTTGAATCAAAATTGAAGGAAGATTCCTTCACTAACAAGTCACAAAGTGGCCTAGAAATTTTACTATAACTTTTAATAAAGCGCCTATAAAAGCTGGCATGACCTAGAAAGGATCTAATATGTTTGATGTTCGTGGGCAATGGGAGTTTGGAAATAGAATCAATCTTGGCTTTATCTACTTCCAAACCTCGCTCGGATACAACATGCCCAAGCACAATTCCTTTTTGTACCATGAAATGACTTTTCTCCCAGCGAGGACTAAACTAGTCTCCCTACATTGCTTCAACGCATTGTCCAAGTGCAGGAGACACTGGTCGAAAGATGAGCCATAAATGGAGAAGTCATCCATAAACACTTCAACACACTCGTCAATCATGTCCGAAAAAATAGACATCATACACCGCTGGAAGGTTGCAAGGGCATTACATAATGTAAACGGCATATGCTTGAATGTAAAAGTACCATAAGGACTCATGAATGTCATCTTCTCCTGGTCTTTTGGAAAGACTGCCACGTGGTTCTACTGAGAATATCCATCGAGAAAGCAATAGTACTTACTCCTTGCCAATTTCTCAAGAATTTGATCAATAAAAAGCAAGGGAAAGTGATCCTTCTGGGTAGCGATGTTGAGGTTGCAGTAATCAATACAGACCCTCCATCCTGTTGAGCGTCTAGTGACAACTTGTTCACCTTGGTCATTGAATTCCATAGTAAAGCCTACCTTCTTTGACACCACATGTATAGGACTTACCCATTTACTATCTGCAATGGGATATATGATCCTAGCGTCCAACCACCTCACGATTTCCTTTTCAACCACTGATGCGTGCGTTTCACTCAACTCAGCAATTAAGTTAATTTCACTTAATTAAGAGTAGAAGAAATCACTTAGGTTAACTCGAAGTTGTGTCGATTGTGTAGTATAGGGTCGAATTAACCTAACATTTTAGAAATTTTTAATAGTTGAGTCCAGGTCGTTCACTGGGAGGCATAATAATTTTTCTCCAAATTCACCAATTTTCTTTCATCTCTTTAAGTTTAGGAGGTATAACTAGTTTGATTTTCATAACATGAATTTTGTCAAAATATTTAAACTATAAAGAATATACAAAATTCCATATGCAAAACATATTTACTCAAAATGTAGCACTTTATTAACAAGTAATCATGCTAATTTTTCAGTTGTATTTCATTCCAAAGAAATTAAGAAAATTAAAAAAAATATATCCAATTAAAACATGCCTTTTTACATTTAAGAACAAAAAGATACTCATGCAAGAAAAATTTATTTATTTTCATTTATCTCTTCAGCCTATAATCTTCTTCTTTCTTTCTTTTATTTCCTTCTCTATCTCGAGCTCTCTTTCTTTTACTGTTCCTGTCTTCTTATCTTGTTCTTACCACTTATTCTTTTCCCTTAGTTTTCTCCTTAACACTCCTTAGCACCTATGCCTTCTTCTTTAGCTTTCAGCTTTAACACTTAGCATCCTTCAGCAGCTTCTCTTTTCCATAAGCTTTCAGTTGAAATGGGTTTTTTTCACTTTTTTAACCAAAAGATTTTTTATTTGCGGTGAGGTCCTATCGAGGATACACAGCACCCTGAGACTAGGGTCGAACCAGACCCTACTCGGTCCTCGCCTAATCTCAATTAGGTTCATTTTCGGTTCATTTGTTTATCGGTTCACAGTCTCGAGCCATTTCGGCTCAACCCAGCCTCCCAGGCCACTCTCGCCCTCCCAGGGCACAACGTCATTCGCATGCCCCCCAAGGGCGCACACCCGCCGGGATAAGCCCACTCACTAATACATGCAATGCTCAGATCAGATCAGATGGATTCGGTAACTGGTGCGCCGAGTGCTGATGACTGCATAGCCAAGGAAACAAATCATTTTTATCCCCAGGCACGCGCTTGTGAATAACTGAGGCAGGACAATTTTACTCCTCTTAGACCCAAATTCAAATGTTCATAACTTTCTAGCCAGAGCTACAAATTGAGTGATTTAAAGTTTGTTGGAAAGCTCTAAGGGTAATCTACACAATTACAGTGTCAATTTAATGTTTTAATGATGTTTTCCTTTTCAATTTGAAAGATGAAATCATGGGTTCCTATGGGGTTTTTAAGCCTGGAAATGAAATTTATGTCAGGAGAGTCCTCAGATAGACTTCTCTCTTCTATTTATAGGTCTGTACATGTTTTACAAGTAACTCTGCATCTGTTAGAATAGATTTTAAACTCGTAAGACCTTCAGAACCTGCAGAGAAGCTTGTCACTTCTCTGAAAGCTTCAGAGTTTCAATTTTTATATTTCAATAAGTGCAACAGACACTTAAAAGTGTTTGTAATCAATTTAGATTAATTCTAAGGGTTATAACAGATCAATCTGTTCAGGTTTTAAATTTAAATTTTATCAGACCAGTACTCCTGTTGGTTTGTGTTCGAAAGTAAACCAAATTGGCAGAAACAAAATTTTCACTAAGTAAATCATCTGAGCTTACTTTAATCACTCTCAGATCATCAAATAAGATTTCAGAAATGGTTTTCACATATCAATATCTCAATTCGAGCTTAGAACTCCATTATCAGACTCATGTTTGACTATGGAAGCTCGAAAATTGACTTTCTGTTCAAACCTTCCTCCCAAGAAATTAATGCCTAAAATAGAGTCTTCTCATCATCTAGAACTTATTCAGATCATCAGGAAGTTGTTTCAACCTTGATTCCAAGGGTTTTAGGCTCATCACCAGAACTTAAAAACATGTTTGTTCGACAGAGTCATGGAAAGATTACTACAGTGTTTTGAAGACTTAAACAACTTCAGTGCATTGCACTGAAGCTTTTGAGATCATTAAATGCTCTTCAGATCTTTCCTAATAGATTTCTCCAACTCCGCCGGAGTTGGGGAAGATGAAGTTCAAATCTATATCTCCAGTGGTTAAATCCTCAAACAAATTTCTTTAAAATAATCAGTGATCCTTATTAAACTATTCTGGAGCTACTTAGCAAGTTCTAGAGGCTGTAATAAAAAAATGGCTCGTCGGAGCTCACTGGAGCTCTGGTGAGTCCAGAAAAAATAAAATTGTATATACAGATTGACAAAACTAACCATTTTTTATTCAAAAAGGATCCTGAGGTTGCAAGGAACCTCAGTATCGCATTTAATTCTTCATTTGTTCATTAAAATGTAAGATTTGACAGTAAGTTTGTTTTCTTAAAAGATTTGAGTGGTTAAAGCTCAGGACTCGTTTAACCACTCGATTGAGAGGTTAAATCAAGTCAACAGATGTTAGTATTCATAAATATATATTTAATTTATAGTTTAAACTGTTCCGGAGCTGCCATGGACAATGAGCTCAGGAGCTTAATTAAGATTTAGGCATTTAATTATAGATGATAGTAATAGGTATTATAATGTCGATTAGGGTTCATTTGTGGTGATAGGTGATGAAAGACCCAATGAAGGTGAAACTAAATCGACTACTCTCACCATGGAAAGTGACAGTAGTCGGTGAAGGTGAGATTTGAATTAGGTGTTTAGGTGATTTAATTATTGATTAAGTGACTTAGAAGTGAACATGGAAGATATAGGAAGGTGTACAGTGAATTAAAAGACAAGCTTGAAGCTCTGGCGAGCTCAAGGAACTCGTTGGAGTCGGAGGAGATGAAACTAAATTCTAACATTACTATAATCTAGCTAACTAAACTAACTAACTAAGCTAGCCTACACCAACTCCTACTCCTAGTCTACTGTTACCTGGACGAAGGGTTCAATAGGGTTCCGCCGAAGTCTCATGGTGGACATCGAAATCAGAGGGTGGAAGAAAGATCTCCGGCGGGCTGATTTGAGGTGGATCAAAGGAATCCTAGGGTCGGCACCTGTGTCAGAGGTGCGAAAGACCACTATGGATCTCCTCGGCTGCTTAAGATGGAATAGGAAGTCGGAAGATGGAATAGGAAATCATCGGAGTTTTGGACGAATAGCCTATTGGGTCGGCTGCAATGTTAGAAGAGGGAAGGGAGCCAACTTGAATAAAATCAGAGATGTGAGGGGGTATTTATAGCTATTTGCGGCGAATAGAGTGGCGGGGTCTGGCCGAAGAAGGAGCTTGAGGTGCTTAACCTCCATCGTCATCTCTGACGATGTTGAGGTTATCTCCCACTAAAAAATAGGATTCTCGGTTAATCCAGACCGATGGATGAAATGGAGGTGTTTAGCGCAAGCTGCAAGAGCTTGGACAAAGAGGAATGATGTCGGTACGGCGGTGATCACGCGGTGGGGTGACTCTCTGCTGCCAGCCATTCATTCGGCTGAAGTAGAAGAAGAAGAAGAAGAGGGGCATAAAAGTAATAAGACCTAAGGACTTGTGTGAGAAATAAGGACCCGACTGTAACGAATATTAAGGACTAAAATGTAAACCCAGGTTTTGAAGGTTATTTTAACTTAGATCTTTTTCAACTTTTTATATATGTTAGTAAATAAGGTAAATATTATGTTTTCACCTTGAATTTACATTTTTGACCTTTTTAGGTTAATTTATTAGATTAAGTAAAATCACTTAAGTTATTATATACTTAGTTATACGTTATATTTAAGTTACTTATCTTATTAACTAAGGAAATGATTAATGGGATTTCGAGTCCAATTATTTTCTAAATTATTAATAACGCCAATTGAATGATAAAATGTCATTTTCAACTTATTTTTAGCTCCTTAACTAAATATCCCTTATTCTATAATTAACCCTTATATGTTCATAACCTTAGCTAATTAACTAGGAAGACTAGTTAATTAGGGGTAATTAGAGATCATGATGAGTGTCTCATCATACCCCTAAGCCAAAATTTTACTAGTCCCTAGCAAAATTAACTAAGACTATGTTGATTTAAAGCACTTGGGTTTAAATTATTATAAATAGTAACTATGTAGAGGAAAGCTTAGGTCAGAAATTTTCTAAGTTTAATATAAATGATTAATGTATAGAGCATGTGTGAAAATTTTCTTACTTAGAATTATACTTATACCATTTTCAAAATACACTTAAAATAATTTGCAAACAAGAATTTAATTTTGAATTAGAATTCCTAAAAAATCTCTTAGTCTTTGTAACTATTCTAAACTCAAATTTGAATACAAAGTGTTTTAAGAAAAAGAATACTTAAGGATTGAGAATTAAATTTTAACTCAAAAACTCAAATAGATTTATGTTAATCCTTTGTTTATGATATTTGACTTTTATCAATATAAATTTAAGCAAATTGACCAGGTACTCATTATTAATCAAACTTAGAGTAGTAAAACTCTAATTTAGTAGCCTACAACACTAAAGATTAACTTCTAGACCTAGGATTCTGTCAATTCTTCTCCTTTAGGTCTCAACTTAAAATCTTCAAAACCCAATTTCTTAGGCTTCACTGCCCAATACCAAGGTTCAGTAGCTATGATTTTAAAACATCTGTGCTTAGTGAAGAGAATTGTCCTAAAGACATCCAAAGTTGCAAAAATCCAGATCTTAAGACATCACTTTCCAATCCCAATTATTCCAATTCAAGCCTTTGGCTTGGCCTTACTCAGGTTTGGTTGCTTTCTCCTCACCAATTTTCTATCCTGAGGTCAACAATTTTTGTGTATATCTCCCCGGTGGACCACTGGGTCTCTTATTCCTAATTTTTTTTTTCTCCATATTTTTTTTCTCTTTTTCTATAGGTTAGAACACCCATTTGTAGTGAGGTGTTCTTTTTATTTGATGGAAGGAAGGGTAGCATCCATTTGTAATGAGATACTTTTATTTATTTATGGAAAACTGCATAAGTACCCATTTTTAACGAGGCACATAACTGCAGGGTGTTTTATTTTTTTTTTCTCTTTTCTTTTTCTTTTCTTTTCTTTTCCCCCCTTCTTATTTTTCCTACTACAATTATTCTCCAAATCCTTTTTCTAGGTAAGTGGCACATTCTTCACCCTTTCAAGAACCGCCCCGCGAAAATCCTTGGACTAAAGAGGATTAAGAATTGATCTCTTAACCTTTGTGTTTTCGCAGTCTCAGATGTCAACAAGACAATTCTCTGTGAGTTAATTTTAGATGTTTAGGTTACTTAGCTCTCAAACTAGAGCTTGGACAACAAAGCCCCTTACTCTTAGGTTCTTCAAATTTTCAGTTTCCTCCTATAGGATCCTTCAAGACAAAATTTACCAAGTCTAGTTATTTATCTCTAGCTTGCAAGTTTTGTAAACTAAAATTCTACCAACTCTCTATTTAATTAACTCTAAATATCTGGCCTGTTACTTAACTTTATCACAAAATCAAATTTTCAAAAAGCAAAAGATTACTTAATCTAATTGATTAAAAAGTTATAATTCAATTCCAAAACTTAAGTTTAAAATCTTAACACACTTAGTTTCTTAATTCAAGGTAAAAATAGAAAAACAAACCTTTAAAAGATTTAAAAGATTCCTAAATTCAAATAAAATCTTGTTTAAAAATTTTAAGCACAAAAGTGTGTTTCTACGAAATGTTTAAAGTAAATTCTAATTAAGAATTGAATGCTCTTAAATACTTATATATTCTATATACATTTTAAACTTCTGACCTAAAAGAAAATTAAAGCTCTTAATTATAATATATATATACATTCTTCTTTTCTTCTTTATTAATAATGAATAGACCACTTTTATTATTTTTATGAATTTTATTTTTAAATTTTTGTATTTATATATTTTTATTTTTATGTATATAAGATTTTTTCAATTTTTATATGAAAAATTTTTTCAAAAATTTTCAAATTTTTATGAAATTTTTTCTTTTTCTTAAATATTTGTCAACTTTAGATTTTCTATTTTTTTAAAATTTTGTGGATATTTAATTTTTATGTGTTTTTACTTTTTAAACCAACACTTAAAGTGAAAATTTCACTTCAACACCCCCCAAGCCAAAATTTTACAATGTCCTGATTGTAAGAAGGGTTAAAAATATTACACTTCATTTAGTACAGGGTGATGGAAGGAGACTAAAAGAGGAGATTAAAAATAATCTCTGCACGGACGATTTCAAGTCTGACCAAAGGTCAGAGTGGTCAGTCCGACTAAATGAAGGTAATCAGTATGATATGGAGTGAAATTTTAAAAGTAAGTGTATAAGAAAATCAAAAAGGATAAAAATAGGAAACAGCTATGCACAAGTGTGGTGGATGGATAGAAAAAGCCCTAGTGGAGCTGGTAACATTCTCCAACAAGACCCAAAGGATGTGATTCCAAGAAAGGTTTAAGACGTTGACCATTGACTTTGAAGGGTTGAACCTTGTTGGGTTCAGTGATTTTGATAGCTCTGTTGTCGAAGACTCTAACTACAATAAATGGCCCTTGCAATATAGACCTAAGTTTACCCTGGAAGAGCTTCAAACGAGCACCAAATAACAACACCTTCTGACCAAGTGAAAAGGATTTACGGGAAATGAATTTGTCGCGGAAGGCTTTAAGTTTCTCCTTATACAGCTTTGAACTTTCATAGGAATCATGACGTAATTCCTCTAGTTCACTAAGCTGCAACCTACTATTTTCACCAGCCTTCAAGAGGCCTAAATTACAGGCTTTAATTGCCCAATAGGCCTTGTGTTCAATTTCTACGGGAAGATGACAGGGTTTCCCGTAAACAAGTCTGTATGTTGACATGCCTATTGGTGTTTTGTGGGCAGTCCTATAAGCCCACAAAGCCTCATCTAAACGGGAAGACCAATCCTTCCTATCGGGTGGGATTGTCATTTCAAGGATCTTTTTCATCTCCTGATTAGAGACCTCAGTTTGCCCATTAGTTTGAGGATGACAAGGTGTAGAAATACGATGTGCAACCCAATATTTTCTAACTAAAGTTTTAAACTGGGCGTTAATAAAATGGGAACCGCCATCAGAAATAATAGCGCGAGGTACCCCAAAATGAGCGAAAATGTGACTCTATATAAAAGGAATGGCAACTCGATGGTCATTTGTGCGTGTGGGTATGGCTTCAATCCAACGAGAAACATAGTCGACAGCAAGTAAAATATAATGGAAGCCAAAAGAGGATGGAAATGGACCCATAAAATCTATGCCCCAAATGTCAAAGATTTCATAGACTAGAATCGGGTTCAAAGGCATCATGTCTTTCTGAGACATGCCACCAAGTGTTTCGCAGTGACTACATGCCTTACAATAAGTCTGAGAATCAGCAAATAACGTGGGCCAATAAAACCCGCTTTGTAAAACTTTTGCAGTGGTATTTCTACCAGAAAAGTGACCACCACAGGCCAGGTCATGACAAAAAGATAGGATAGAATCATTCTCAGTAGAGGTGACACAACGCCTAATGATTTGATCATTACAGAGTCTAAAAAGATATGGATCTTCCCCAAAATAGTATTTGGCTTCTACTTTGAGTCGTGATTTGTGATTCCCGTCCCAATCTGGCGGGAATTGATGTGTAACCAAATAATTAACAATATCTGCATACCAAGGAAGATCTGTGGATATAGTCAAAAGATGTTCATCAGGGAAGTGTTCTGTGTTTGGTGGAGATGATTCGATTGTATCAAAAGGAAGACGGGAAAGATGATCTGCAACAACATTTTGCCTACCCGCCTTATCATGAATTTCTAGGTCAAATTCTTACAAAAGCAAGATCCATCTGATTAACCTAGGTTTCATGTCCTTCTTAGATAGAAGATGTAGAATAGCTGATTGATCAGAGTGCACTATGATTTGAGATCCGAGTATGTAGGATCTAAATTTTTCTAATCCAAATACTATTGCTAGTAACTCTTTCTCTGTAAGTGTATAATTCCTTTGTGTC
Source organism: Thalassia testudinum (assembly GCA_037157565.1). Lineage (NCBI taxonomy): Eukaryota > Viridiplantae > Streptophyta > Magnoliopsida > Alismatales > Hydrocharitaceae > Thalassia > Thalassia testudinum. The sequence goes on along the minus strand of JAZHRO010000055.1, from coordinate 103,186,852 downwards.
TCATTCAATGTTTTACTAGCATAGTAAATTACCATCGGATTCTTCTCAATTTTCCATCCTAAAATAGCTCCTATTGCATAATCTAATGCATCACACATGATTTCAAATGGTAAACCCCAATTGGGTGGTTGCAAAATTGGATCCTGTGTAACTCTGTCTCTCAAAGTTTTAAATGCTAGAATACACTCCTCATCCATCTCAAAAATCGCATCCTTTGTGAGGAGGTTTGTGAGTGGTCGGGCAATTTTTGAAAAATCAAGGATGAATCTTCTATAAAATCCCACATGCCTGAGAAATGATCTAATGCCTTTGATTGAGTTAGGAATTGGAAGATTTGCAATTTGATTGATCTTGGCTCGATCTACTTGGATACCTCGCTCAGATACGAGATGACAAAGTACTATGCCCTCAGGAATCATAAAATGGCTCTTCTCCCAACTAAGGACTAGGTTAACCTCAATACATCCTTTTAGAACCTTCGACAAATTATCCAAGCAAATGTCAAATGTCTCCTCGAAAACTGAAAAGTCATCCATAAAAACCTCCATATATTCACCCACCATTTCGGTAAAAATGGCTAACATGCAATGCTGAAAAGTTGCAGGTGCATTGCAAAGCCCAAATGGCATTCTTCGGAAACAGAGTTTTTGAAGGGGCAGGTGAAAGTCATTTTCTCTTGATCTTCGAGATAAATTGCAACTTGATTATATCCAGAGTAACCATCTAAAAAGTAGAAGAACCTATTACCAGCTAATCTCTCAAGGATCTGATCAATGAATGGTAAAGGAAATTGGTCCTTCTTTGTAACAGAATTCAGCTTTCGATAATCTATGCAAACCTGCCAAAAATTCGCAATTCGTGTGGGAATGGTTTCTCCAGATTCAGTTTGGATTATGGTGAGTCCTGCCTTTTTGGGTACCACTTGAATTGGACTCACCCAAGGGCTATCAGATATAGGATAAATAATATCAGCATCAAGCCACTTGATTATTTCTTTCTTAACGACCTCCTTTAGATTAGGATTTAGGCATCTTTGAGGTTCTCTTGAAGGTCGCGCCCCATCTTCAATATAGATGCGATGTGTACAAAAATTAGGGCTAATCTTGGTGAGATCATGTAAAGTCCACCCAATTGCCTTCTTGTGATCTCGAAGTACTTTGATCAATTTGGATTCTTGTGATTCAGAGAGATGAGAATTTATTATTACAGGATATGTTTGATCAGATTCGAGATATACATATTTAAGATTATCAGGCAACGGTTTCAATTCAAGCATAAGAGTTCAATCAACAGCAGGATTTGAAGCAGGATTCTCAATTGTGAAAAGTGATTCAGATTCAGGGTCAAATTTGGGATTGAGTAGAGATTCCAATAACGTTTCATTGCTTTAAGTGTATGGGATATCAAAAGATGTGTCTTCTAAATCTACAGGACTAATGTCATCCTCAAAAACTCCTATTGATTTTATTTCCTCAATCCATTCACAATCAAATCCAAAAGAAGCTCTAAATATATCTAACTTAATTGTCTTCTCCCCAAATTTCAATTCAATCTTTCCTGATTCACAATCAATGTTGGCTTTTGCAGTAGCCAAAAAGGGTCTCCCTAAGATAATTGGGGTGTGGCTAATGTATTCGGGTACTTCCATATCAAGAACAATAAAATCTACAGGAAAGTAAAAATCCTGAACTCTTATAATAACATCCTCCAACATTCCTTTTGGTGACTTAATAGATCTATCAGCTAATTGTAAAGTCACATTGGTAGACTTAAGGTTTTCTATTTGAAAATGTTTTACCAAAGAGAAAAGAATGAGGTTAATAGAAGCTCCTAAATCTAGGACTCTATCAGAACACTGACCCCCAATTATACACGAAATAAATGGAGATCCTGGGTCTTTCTTTTTTAAAGGAAGCATACTTGAAATAATAGAGCACACATGCTCTGAAAGTACAACATTGCTTCCTTTCCTCGACTTATGCTTAGGAGTACACAATTCTATAAGAAATTTTGCGTAAGTCAGAATGTGTTTGATAGCATCTAGGAGTGGGATATTAATATGTACCTGTTCAAAAATCTTGATCAAATCTTCATCTAATGTAAATAGTTGTTTTTGTTTCCTAGTCCACTTCAAAGCTTCTGGGAATGGGACGTGGGTTTCCTATTCTAATGAGGTGTTATCCTGATCTTGCAAAATAGCAGGAATTGCGGGATCGGGTTCTGCACCTCTCCCAGATGTAGAAACAGGGGTTAATCTAGATGTACTAGGGTCTTGGGATATGTTCCTTGGAGAAACTGAATCCCTAGTGGAAGTTCCACAGCGGGTTGTAACAGAGTTAATACCCGCATGAGAAGAAGAAGCAGCTGAAGAAGAAGATGCTTGTGAATTTTGGAAAGATAGATCATTAATTAATGGTTGATTCGCAACTGATTGCTATTGATTTAGATATTCAAAATCAAGATTAGAAATAGGTGGATTCAGATTTTGATTTTGATTTGGATTCAGGGGTAATTGATTAAGAAGATGGACATGTCCCTGATTCAAATTTTCAACTCCCGGGTGTTGTCTTTGCTGGATATTCCTAGGGTTTGGAATTGGCTGGGATGGAAGGGTCCCTAGCTGACGAGATTCAGCTAATTGCGTGATTTGACCTCTAAGATCAACCAATTCTGCCGAACAATGTCGTTGGAATTTAGCAAGAGCCTTAGCATTTTGTCGCTGGCTCTCTATCACAGCTCTCAAAATCTGGTCTAGCTATGAATCTCTATTTGGCCCTACGGGGTTTTGCGAACCCGCAAAAAATGGCCTCACATTGTGTAGCTGAAAGACAATGTAGGCGGGTTTTGTCTGGTCTGAGTCGGATATGATGGTCTTTGTGTGTGGTCAGACCAAGAAAAATTAGGGTGATTACGCCATCCAGGATTGTAGGAATTCGAATATGGGTTTGATCTTGGTGTGTATCCCTGAATGGCATTTAAATCAAGAGGATATGCCGTGTTTTCTGTAATAGTAAAGGGTGGGGAAAAGGGTGGGTAAGATTGTGGGACAAAGGTCCCTCCTTGGGTTGGTGAAGGAGTAGATAGAAAACCCAAGGAAGATGGATCTCTAGAATCCCGATTATTCCCAAATTCCCTCCGCACAGGAATTTACGAAACAGGTAAATACGTGGGATTCGTAGCAAGTAGAGGCGTAAGAGTCTTCATTATGTTTCTAACCTCGTCGAGATGCTTTGCTGCAATATCGACTTTGTCCAGTTTTTCTGCAATAATCTTGAAATCCTTTGAACTGGATGGATTACCTATCTCGTGAATACCCTTATGTGGATTTTCGTGATTCGTATTCGCACCCCACAAAAATTGCGACATTGATTCATTATTGATCGAGTTTTCCGCCATCCCTTCAAATAATTCTGAAGTGGATTCTACATCGCAATTTAGAAAATTCCCTCCACAAGAGGCATCGACTAGATTGCGAATGCCCTCTTGTAAACCATAATAAAATGTATGCATGAGTTGCCAACGAGGAATGTCATGATGTGGGCATTTCCTTTGCAATTCATGAAAATGTTCCCACGCTTCATGAATTGGTTCTCCTTGATTTTGATTTAAAGTAGTAATAGCTCGCCTTAAAGCATTGGTTCGGCCAATTGGAAAGAATTTCTTCAAAAATGCGGATTCGAGTTCAGCCCAAGTTGAGATTGGTCTTGCTATAGTTCTATACCAATAAGCTGCTTTATCTTTAAGGCTAAAAGAGAACATTTTCATTAGTAGGATTTCCCTATTTTGATTTCGAGGACCAAGAGTTTGAGATAAATTTTTAAGATCTTCAATGTGTTGAAATGGATCCTCGGATGCAAATCCATGAAAGTAGGGGATTAAACCTATAATGTTAGGCTTTAATTCTGGATCATTTTCCCCAATAGAATCCTAACATTAGGCTCTACTTGTGCATTAGATGGGTTATAATAATCTCGAAGTAGAGGCCTTGGATGATTGATCGATAAATCAGGATTTTCAAAACCCACCTCAGGTCGAGGTGAAGAACGGGTTTGAAAAGTTTGCAAATTATTTAAGGCTGCTGTTAATAAATTGATTTGTCTTGTTTGCTCTAGCATCCTAAGGTTCTGGTTCAGGAGCGCCTCATGAACATCAAAAGGCAGCATCTCCCCCTGACCAGAAGAACAAGGGATCTCAGGATTAAGATTCTGTATTGGATCCATAGAAGTAGATGGATTAGATGGGAAAACCATTGGTTGCTTATCTGCAACCGGCCTAGGATCACCTATCAACGGTGGTACAAGAGGAGGATGCAAGGATCGCCTCCCGTCCATAAATGGAAAATAAATGTGCAAAGGCACACGTACACCATCAATACGAAAATAGTGGCACAAAAAACATGCAAAACAGCGCAAAAGACGTGGGTTTTGCTCTTCTTTCAAAGGAATGAAGAAATTCCTAAAGAACGCAAAGTAATTTGACGCAAACAAATAGAGTAACAGTATCAAAATACATGTCCTAATTCATGACTACGCAGGTGCGTACCTTAAAGCTCAAAGGTCTAAGGTCTAGGATCGAGACCCCTCACTACTGGCTCCTTAAGGCTCTAGTAGTGAGACAGACTTGTTGATCTTCGGCCAAAGCTCTAAGAGGTGCAAAGAGGAGAGATAGAAAAATAGACTCGTGTGACTCTAGTAATCGCGCTGTGTGCGTGATAGCATGCAACAGGCGATATCGATATAAAAACTCGGATGCATTCTGCAAACAGATTTAAGTCACAAATTTTACTTCCTCTTTTTAATTAATCTTTTTTGAAAATATATCAATTAAACTACAATGGCCGCTTTTTATATCTTTTCAAACAAAAATATGTGGTCTTTTTTAATTCTCAAAAGACAGGTATCTATGAGGGTTTTCTCGTGTTTTCCCACTGATGCGAGAAAAATAGTTTAAAAATTTCCTGAGTCAGATTGCTCTTAATACTAGCAGGAAATATGCACTCCTAAGAATGTATACCTAAAATATGCTACTGCTAGTCAGAGAAGATGTATTTTTATATTTTTTTTAATTTTAAATGCAACAAAATAGAAGATTAAGAAATACTTACAAAAATGAAAATAGTAAAACGGATTCCCGCCTTCTCCTGAGATTACTCGCAGAGGTAAACCAGAAAAGAAGATAGAAAATAAAACAAAAACAAAACAAAAACAAAACTAATTAGAACTAAAGTTAGTAACAACAAAAAATATTTATAAAATACCTCCTAATTAAACAATTAATCCTTTTAAATTTCAGTGAATCAAAATATTTCCTCCGCAGCAACGGCTCCATTAAAATGATGCGTGTGTTTCACTCAACTCAGTAATTAAGTTAATTTCACTTAATTAAGAGTAGAAGAAATCACTTAGGTTAACTAGAAGTTGTGTCGATTGTGTTAGGGTCGAATTAACCTAACATTTTAGAAATTTTTACTGGTTGAGTCCCGGTCATTCACTGGGAGGCATAATAATTTTTCTCCAAATTCACCAATTTTCTTTTATCTCTTTAAGTTTAGGAGGTATAACTAGTTTGATTTTCAAAACATGAATTTTGTCAAAATATTTAAACTATAAAGAATATACAAAATTCCATATGCAAAACATATTTACTAAAAATGTTGTACTTTATTAACAAGTAATCATGCTAATTTTTCAATTGTATTTCGTTCCAAAGAAATTAAGGCAATTAAAAAAAAATACATCCAATTAAAACATGCCTTTTTACATTTAAGAACAAAAAGATACTGATGCAAGAAAATTTTATTTATTTTCATTTATCTCTTCTGCCTCTAATCTTCTTCTTTCTTTCTTTTATTTCCTTCTCTATCTCGAGCTCTCTTTCTTTTTTTGTTCCTGCCTTCTTCTCTTATTCTTGTCTCTTATTCTTTTCCCATAGTTTTCTCCTTAGCACTCCTTAGCGCCTGTGCCTTCTTCTTTAGCTTTCAACTTTAACATTCAGGATCCTTTAGCAGCTTCTCTTTTCCTTAAGCTTTCAGCTGAACCGGGTTTTTTTTTACTTTTTTAACCAAAAGTTTTTTTATTTGCGACGAGGTCCTTTCGAGGATACATAGCACCCTAAAACCAGGGTGGGACCAGACCCTACTCGGTCCTTGCCTAATCTCAGTTAGGTTCGTTTTCGATTCATTTGTTCATCGGTTCATAGTCTCGAGAAATTTCGGCTCAACCCGGCCTCCCAGGCCAGTCTTGGCCTCCCTGGGCACAACCTCATTCCATGCCCCCAACGGCGCACACCCGTCAGCATAAGCCTGCACACTCAGACAAGCAATGCTCAAATCAAATCAGATGGATTCGATAAGCGATGCGCCGAGCGTTGACGACTACATAGCCAATGTAACAAATCATTTTTATCCCCAGGCACGTGCTCGTGAATAATCGAGGTGGGACAATCCTACCCCTCTCAGACCAGAATTCAAATGTTCATAACTTTCTACCTAGAGCTCCAAATTGAGTGATTTCAAGTTTGTTGGAAAGCTCTAAGGGTAATCTACACAACTGCAGGGTCAATATAATGTTTTAATGATGTTTTCCTTTTCAATTTGAAAGATGAAATCAGGGGTTCCTACGGGGTTTTTAAGCCTGGAAATGAAATTTATGTCAGGAGAGTCCTCAAATAGACTTCTCTCATCTATTTAGAGGTCTGTACATGTTTTATAAGCAATTCTGCATCTGTTAGAATTGATTTTAAACTCTTATGACCTTCAGAACCTGCAGAGAAGCTTTTCACTTCTCTGAAAGCCTCAGAGTTTGATTTTTCATATTTCAATAAGTGTAATAGACACTTAAAAGTGTTTGTAATCAATTTAGATTAATTCTAAGGCTTATAATAGATCAATCTGTTCAGGTTTTAAATTTAAATTTTATCAGATCAGTGCTCCTGTTGGTTTGGGTTCAAAAGTAAACCAAATTGGCAGAAACAAAATCCTCACTAAGTAAATCAACCGAGCTAACTTTAATCACTCTCAGATCATCAAATAAGATTTCAGAAATGGTTTTCACATCTCAATATCAAATTCGAGCTCAGAACTCCATTATCAGACTCATGTTTGACTATGGAAGCTCGAAAATTGACTTTCTGTTTAAAGCTTCCTCCCAAGAAATTAATGCCTAAAATAGAGTCTTCTCATCATCTAGAACTTATTCAGATCATCAGGAAGTTGTTTCAAGCTTGATTCCAAGGGTTTTAGGCTCGTCGCCAGAACTTAAAAACATGCTTGTTCGACGGAGTCATGGAAAAATTGCTACAGTGTTTTGAAGACTTAAACAACTTCAGTGCATTGCAATGAAGCTTCTGAGATCATTAAATGCTCTTCAGATCTTTCCTAACAGACTTCTCCAACTCTGCCGGAGTTGGGGAAGATGAAGTTCAAATCTATAGCTCCATTGGTTAAATCCTCAAACAAATTTCTCTAAATCAATCAGTGAACCTTATTAAACTATTCTGGAGCTACTTAGCAAGTTCTAGAGGCTGTAATAGAAAAATGGCTCGACGGAGCTCACCGGAGCTTCGGTGATTCCAGAAAATATAAAATTGTATATACAGATTGACAAAACTAACCATTTTTTATTCAAAGAGGATCCTGAGGTTGCAAGGAACCTCAATATCACATTTAATTCCTCATTTGTTCATTAAAATGTAAGATTTGACATTGAGTTTTTTTCTTAAAAGATTTGAGTGGTTAAAGTTCGGGACTTGTTTAACCACTCGATTAAGAGGTTAAATCAAGTCAACAGATGTTATTATTCATAAATATATATTTAATTTATCGTTTGAACTATTCCTGAGCAGCCATGGATAGCGAGCTCAGGAGCTTAATTAACATTTAGGCATTTAATTAGAGATGATAATAATAGGTATTATAATGTCGATTAGGGTTCGTTAGTGGTGATAGGTGATGAAATAACCCAATGAAGGTGAAATTAAATCGACTACTGTCACCATGGAAAATGATAGCAGTCGGTGAAGGTGAGATTTGAATTAGGTGTTTAGGTGATTTAATTATTGATTAAGATTTTTAGAAGTGAACATGGAAGATATAGGAAGGTGTACAGTGAATTAAAAGACAAGCTTGAAGCTCTGGCGAGCTCAAGGAACTCGTCGGAGTCGGAGGAGATGAAACTAAATTCTAACATTACTCTAATCTAGCTAACTAAACTAACTAACTAAGCTAGCCTACTCCTACTCCTACTCCTAGTCTACTGTTACCTAGACGAAGGGGTCAATAGGGTTCCGCCGAAGTTTCATGGTGGACGACGAAATCAGAGGGTGGAAGAAAGATCTCCAGCGGGCGGATTTGAGGTGGAGCAGAGGAATCCTTGGGTCAGCGCTTGTGTCAGAGGTGCAGAAGAGCACAGCGGATCTCGTCGGTTGCTTAAGATGGACGGAGGAAGTCGGAAGATGGAATGACAAAACATCGGAGTTTTCGACGAATAGCCTATTGGGTCACCCACAGTGTTAGAAGAGGGAAGGGAGCCAACTTGAATAAAATCAGAGATGTGAGGGGGTATTTATAGCAGTTTGCAGCGAAGAGAGTGGCAGGGTATGGTTGAAGAAGGAGCTCGAGGAGCTTAACCTCCGTCATCGTCTCTAACGACAGTGAGGTTATCTCCCACTAAAAAATAGGATTCTCAATTAATCCATACCGATGGATAAAGTGGAGGTGGTGAGCGCAAGTTGCAAGAGCTTGGACAAAGACGAATGATGTCGGCAGGGCGGTGACCGCACGGCGGGGTGACTCTCTACCGCCAGCCATTCGTTCAGTTGAAGAAGAAGAAGAAGAGGGACATAAAAGTAATAAAACTTGCGGACCTGTGTGAGAAATAAGGACCCGACTGTAGTGAATATTAAAGACTAAAATGTAAACCCAGGCTTTGAAGGTTAATTTTAACTTAGATCTTTTTCAACTATTTATATATGTTAGTAAATAAGGTAAATATTATGTTTTCACCTTGTATTTACATTTTTGACCTTTTTAGGTTAATTTATTAGATTAAGTAAAATCACATAAGTTATTATATACTTAGGTATACGTTATATTTATGTTACTTCTCTTATTAATTAAGTAAATGATTAATAGGATTTCGAGTTCAATTATTATCTAAATTATTAATAATGTTAATTGAATGATAAGATGCCATTTTTAACTTATTTTTAGGTCCTTAACTAAATATCCCTTATTCTGTAATTAACCCTTATATGTTCATAACCTTAGCTAATTAACTAGGAAGACTAGTTAATTAGGGGTAATTAGAGATCATGATGAGTGTCTCATCAACCACCTCCCTCATATTAGCGTTCAGACGTCTCTGCATGTCCCTAAATGGCTTGATGGAATCATCAGTATAAATGTGGTGCATGCAGAGTGTAGAGTCTATACCCTTAATGTCAACAATGCTCCAAGCAATAGCTTCCTTGTGCCCAGACAAGGATTCAATCAGGGCTCCCTCCTGTGCCTCAGATAGCACAGCTGAAATGATAATGGGGAGCGTATCATTGGCACCTAGGAAGACGTACTTGAGAGTGTCAGGGAGGGGTTTCAACTCAAGGTCGGGTGCTTGTACGGTTGAGGGTTTCGTAATAGATGTCCCCATCTCAGGTAGCAGATCTACCTTAGGCAGAGACGATGGGGGAAGAGACTCAGTAGAAACACCCAGCAATTCCTAAAGTTCTAGTATATCCCCTTCACATTCCTCCAAGAGATGGGAATGGTCATTTAGCATGACATGCTGAAGGGGGTCATCACATAACATTGCAGGGGTTGCCTCTTCAATCAGGTCATCTATCACCTCAACTTGAGAATAATCCTCAAGTCTGACTTGTTTGTAAGCATCAAACACATTAAGCCGAATTTTCCTATTCCAAAAGCCCATTTTCAATATCCCAGTATTGCAATTGATTGAAGCATGTGAAGTTGCAAGGAAGGGCCAGCTCAAAATGATGGAGGGTTTGGTTGGCTTGTTGGTAGGGTCAGTGTCCAAAACTAAGAAGTCAATAGGAAAGAAGAAATCCTCCACTCTTATGAGGACATCTTCCAAAATTCCCTATGGATTCTTAAATGATCGATCTGCAACTTGAAGGATTATATGACTAGGCTTCAGATTGCCTCCCCCAAGTTGTTCATACACGTAGCTCAGAAGGATGTCCACCCCCGCACCAAGATCAAGTAGAGCCTCATCAATCTGTAAGTCACCAATAACTGCTGAGATGTATGGGGCTCCTGGGTCCTTAAGTTTCGGGGGTGTGCCATGTTGAACAACTGAGCTAATAGAATCAGGCAGGATAACTTTTGATTGGACCTATTTCCTAGATTGCCACTTTTTCATGCACTGGTCCTTTAAGAAGCGGGTATAAGACGGAATCTTCCTGATAGCTTCAAGCAAAGGCAGGTTAATCTGCACTTGCTTGAATGTTTCCATTACCTCATCCGTCTTATCTTTGGCTCGAGATGAGACAACAGAAATCTACCGAGAGGTGGATAAGTGCTCTGGAAAGGGCACTCTCGATCTCCAGGTGGAAGGGTTGTCATGTCGAGTAAGGGGTGGAATGGGGGCAACTTCTTCCAGTGTGATGAATACAAGCGGAAATGATTTGGGCAAGTCCTCTCCGGTGGGGGCGAAAGTCGAAGTGGATGATTTTTTAGGGAGTGAGACTATAGGAGCATCGGGTTTGGAAATTTCTTTCCCACTCCTTAGAATACTCACCGCCTGAGAAGGCTCCCTAAAGACAATGCCTTTTCCTTTAGGATTCTCCTCAGCAGCACTGGGGAGCTTCCCAGTTTCTCTCTATCTACGGCCTCAACAAGGTGTCCTATTTGTGATTTCATCTCATGTATATCCTTGTCATGAGATTGAATGATGGCACTTTGACTTTCTTGCATAGGTTTCAACATTGCCTTCAATTCATCCATCTCAGAGGTCATAGGTTGGGCAAAGGTCTGAGGTTGGTTCATTTCATGGTTTTGAAAGGATTGCGGTTTATAATTCCCTGGATTTGAGACATTTCCTTGTCTCCATGAAAAGTTTGGGAGGTTCCACCATCACTCATTATAAGTGTTGGAGAAAGGTTCATTATGAGGTCTAGGATGAAATCCTTGAGCGGCATTCAGATTCACTTGTACAAGCTCAGGGAATTGGGAGGCCAAGTGGCAATCCACAGTGGTGTGTGTATTGCCTTGGCAAATTGAGCATTCGGAAGCTTGGGACGTGGAGGTGTTAGATATGAATGGACTCGAGTTTGACATAAGCCTTTCCATGTTTTGATTCAGTAATTGAATCTGATAGGCTAAATTCTGGGTGTCCCTTGCCTCATTCGCCTCCAACATTCTTTGCATGAGAGTGGGCTTTCTATCCATGTAGGCAGAATTCAAGTGAATAGAATTCTCACTCAAAGTATCAAAAAGGTTCCAAGATTCTTCCTTAGAATTAGATAGAAAGGTTTCTACACAGGCACCATCCACAGTTTGCCTATGCGAACCATTAAGTCTGATGTAGAACCTTTCATCCAGTTGCCATTTAGGCACCTGGTGATGTGGGCAAAGTCTCAGCAAGTCATTAAAGAGCACCCATGCATCGTGGAAAGCTTCCCCATCCTTTTGAACAAAACTCATAATTTCCCTCCTAAAGTGATTGGTTTTGCTCATGGGGAAGTACTTCTTCAAAAACTCCTTCTTCAGGGCATCGCAAGTTTTAATATCATCAAGAGTGTGATACCAATACTTGCCTTTGTCCTTAAGGGAGAAGGGAAAGAGGGTCCGCATTTGAGCATCATCAGTAATGCCCTGTAGCTTCACCGTGGAATAGAGCTCGGTGAATTCCTCTATATGCCTGTAAGGGTCTTCCCTAGTAGTACCATAAAAGGAGGGCAGCAAGGATATGGTACTACTTTCGATCTCATAAGGATTGTCCCCTCCAGGTCTACGTAGTGCAGGGAAAGCTTCATTGGTTGGAATGAAATATTCCTTAAGGCTCCTTTGACTGGCCATTTATACCCTTGGGAGGTTTCTCCTTAAGATTCTTTCAGGTTCAGTATCAAACACAAGTTGTCTCCTAAGAGAACGCCTACCAAGAGTGCACTGCAAACACAATTAAAAAGGACTTGTTCGGTCTTTACAAATTTAGTCTTTTGACTTTAGTTCAAATTGTATGTGACAAATCAAGTTGCCCAATCAATTACGTGCCTATTGTCAACCTACAAAATGCCTTATTGAAGACCTAATTGGAACTTAGGTACTCTACCCTAAAGTTCAAATGGTAAAGTACTCCAAGGATGGAAGAACAAGGGATGCAAGTACGTCTAAGCCTTCCTTTGAAGCTGTGCTTTCGCGGTGCTTCTTAACTACCCTCAAAAATCCATGATAGGGTATCCCCCTCCTTGGAGTTATAAAACCTTTGAGCTTAAGTTTCAATCACTTTGGTATCCAATGATAGGAGAGTTCTTTCCTAACAACTCAAAAACCTAGGAGTATCTAAGTGCGTGCTTTGGTGTAAGGAAGTGTGCATACACCGTAAAAGTTTGATTTTTTGAACTGCAACACAATGTCTCAAATCAACTCCTTGGGTTTTATATGTTCCTCCTTTGATTAATCCTTTTTTCAGAAAATGTGACCACTTGTTAATTCCTTTCAAGACAAATTATGTGGTCTTCGAATTATGTCCAAAGGCAATGCGTGATCAAGAATAGGATGCAAAGTAAGAGAATGCATACCATGCTTCCAGCAATCAACGATGCAAGAATGCACGCAATGTAGAGAAATAAATCTAGAGGTTGCTCATACAGAGCTAAATGGTTCGTACTAGGCGCAGGTAGCTTCTAGCAGGCAGCTCATTTTTTTTTTCCTTTTTTACCTACTTGTGCACAAACAAGCTGAGGATAAACAACCCACAAAAGAAAACCTAGATCTAATGAAAAGAGGGAACAAACTCCCAAAAACTACCCAACACGAGACTAAAACAAAATCATGGAACAAACCCCTAAAATATACCCCAAAATAAGGGTCTCAAACCAAATGTAAGTGCAAGAAAATAAAGAAAAGTAAAGTTCTAAAACCCAAATTCTATCTACTTGACAAATCGACAGAGATGAAGATGATCACTCCAGATGTCCTCCTAGTTGGTGACAACAAAGTTCACCAATGTTCAAGCTCTTCCTTGTACATGTGAAACTTGATTCCTCCTCCAAAGTGGTGGAAACAAGGTCCACCATGACGTTTCTGAGGCCGATGCAACAGTTCATGCGTAATATGTGTACCTCGCACCAAATCAGATAAAATAGGTTAAATATGCCTCAATCAAAAATCCTTTTGAACAAATGAATAATTGCGAAATAATAAAGACTGTTGCGTCCCTGGCAACAGTGCCATTTGACGAGTTGATTCTTCGCTTTTAAAGTCATTTGTCACATAAAATGACACGTCATTTGTAGTTCTATGTGGTGGAAAAATCGACTAATCAACAATTAATATAACCACTCAATTAGCAGTGGGTCGTGTCCACAGGGAGGCAATGGCCTATTTAAACTCGCAAGGGTCAAAGACCAATGTTCACTATTAATTTAGTCAAGAAATCAATTCAAAATCACTTTCAAATTAGGTAAACAATAAGTGCTAATGCCGAAATAGCAATTTTGCACAACTAAAGGACATATTTTGCAATGTAGCTTAATAAAATAATAATAAAAGTTCACAATGGCACTAAATGTAAATATTAAAAGGAGCTTTACAATAGCAAAATAGGGAAAATTCTTCCCCTTCTTCGTGCACGAGGAGGAGGCCGTGATTGAAGGCGAGAAGCTCACTGGAGGTTGAGTGAGCCGAGGGCTATTCGATGGTGGTGGTCTCGTGGCCAAAGGTGGTCAGAGGCGACAATGGTGAGGAGAGGAGCGACGGTGGTCAGCGGTGGTCACAGCTCATTGCTACTGTTAGAGACGGAGAGCGGGCGTGTGAGTTGAAGGGCTTCACGACGATGGAGGCGATGGACACTCGAGGACGTGCGGGCACGCGCGGGCGCTAATGAGCTCAACCACAGCTGCTACTGTGTTCTTTAGGCCGCATGCGGAGTGGAGCCAAAGGACGCAGCTGCTGCTGTTGGATGCTGCTGGCCGCACGGTGCAACCCGCGTACTACAGATTGCGCGGACTCGTGGAGAAGCTGCTGTGCACAGTGGTTGCGTGAGTAGGCTGGAGGTGTAGCAAGGAGGATGCGGAGGCTGTGTGAGCATGCAACGGGTTGGTTCTGCTGCACAAGGCATGGGAGGCACAAATGGAGGCGTAACGCAGACGTGCGCGTTGATGGCGAAGGCTGGGGCTGCTCGCTGTGCACAAGGAGAGGCGTGGCAGAGGCACAGTGCGAGGAGAGGATGACAGCTGGTGGGTTGTTGGCATTGGAGGTGATGTTGGTTTCTTTTTGGTGGAATGGAAACAGGTAACATAAGAGGAAGAAAGTGGAGGTGGTACTGTTGGGAGCTCGGACATCTAGGATCACTCCCAAACGTGTTAATCGACTAGAAAGATGATGGTACATGGTTGCAGTGTTGGTTGCTCGTGACGGCGGTGAGGGTGGTAGTGCATGCTGAGGTGCTCGCAGTAATCTGCACAAGCGAAATGGCGGCACAGCAGTCTGTCACCCTACTTGGCTACAGTGGTATGGACTTGTGCTCACGATAGGAGGCCAGTGGTGGTGGAATGGAGAAGCTCAAAGCTCTGCATAGCGGTGGGTCGTGGATGGTTGCCTCCTCTCAACGGCAGCTCTCCCTTCTCCTTTTGTAGCCACAGCCACACTGATTTCAAATTCAAAGTGCCATACCCTGAATGTGATGTGCAGGAGGAGGAGGCAGAGCCGAAGGAATTAAAGGCGCAAGGAGAAAAAGAATAAAAGAATAAAATAATTAGGGTTATTTATGCATAACACCATAACTTCTATGTTAATTAAAATAGTGCATCTAATTCATTAACTAATTAAATGTATGCAACCTAGGTTAATTCTAAATGCATGAATTATGTATTTAAGCTAAAAATATGAATTAATTTATTTACATCCTAATGTATGCTACCTAAATGTTAAAATTAATTTAATGTCTATACATTTAGATGCTTAAATAGCCCATGAATATGGGCTAATCAATCGCAGTCCGTTAGTGCAAAAATCACTTCAATCAGAGCTCCATAGCATCAGCTACAAGAAGATGGATGACCCAGATGGCACCACGTGGTGCCATCCAGGCTACCTGACTTGACTCAGGCCTCCCCAGCTTCACGCAAGGAGTGATCCCAGCCATTGGATCTCTATCCAATGACTGAGAAGTGCTGTACATCACCAAACCTCAAGCATCACAAGGTAGACTTGATCTCGACCGTTTAATCTTCATCCAACGGTCGAGGCGTGCAGCTACACTAACACTCCACACAACCATCGAGTGCCTTGGCCAATTGGTAGCACGCCCAACTTGCATAGAAAGGATGTAAGTTCAAGTCCCAATCCACTGTGACTGCCTTAGTGCTGAAGCAATTGGACCACTCGATCTTGATCGAGTGGTCAGATTTGCACACGCATGATCATACGCTAGATGACGACAGGCAACTGCATGCCAAGGCAGACACACGCCATCTGGAGCTCCCATTTAAGTCGACTAGGCACGTTATCTGTCATCCGATCATCGTGATTGAGATGAGTGCGAATTAAATCAATGAGGGTGCAATCAGTGATCCCCTTCCAGCAGTGCGAAGAAGGATTTGACGGTTGCCAACGCAAATGACAGCAGGCGTGTGATTCAAATGACTACAGCGCATTTGATATCCTCAAGATCTCAGCCGTCCGTGCTTAATCCAATGGTTGGCTCTCTCCATGCATTATGCCAACTGCAACTACACCTCCTCATGCCAGCAAAGGTGCGTGAATGCTATAGCGACACCCCTATAGGGTCTTTAGCAATGTTTCAAATGTCACTAAAGACCCATGTGCATAAAACACCTCCTTTCCACCACTATATAAACCCCATGACCCCTTCCCTTCCAAACCATCTCTACCTACTCTACTCCCACCTACTCCTAAGCTCTAGTAGCCTACCAAAGCTCCCTTAGAGGTTATTCCCAACCTCCAAAGGCCTCTTACTAGTGTAATGCTCCTATACCCCACCAAATATTCATCCTCCATCTCACCATCTTTGTAGGAAACCTTGGAGCCGTCCTCCCACCTTCATTCTGGTTGATGACCACCTCCATCTCCTCATCCCCATTCCAATGCTTTGTTGAAGCATTCCTCTACTCGGCATCCTCTAGCATCTCACCCCTATCATTCAGCATCTCACCCCCTTTGTCCAAGCTACCGCCAAGCACTGTCATCTTGCCAAACAGCTGATTTAGGAGATTTCTTCTCATCCCTATCTCTTCTATTTTCACAAATTGTAATTGATGACTGAATGACATTGTGATATATTCATTTGTTACCTCCAATTTGTGAAATTATCTTGCTTGCTTCTTTACTACAAAAACAAAGGAAGAAAATAACAAAGCCCTACAACATCAAAAAGAAAAAGTGAAGCATGGATTTCAGTGAAAGTAAATGTCACCTCCTTGTCTCGACCTGGGACTCCCTTGGAGTTTAGTTAGAAATTGTATTTGATAACATGTTTTGTGAAGTATGACGATAGGTTCTCGAAACTGTAATTTTACTTCACCAAAACCAGTACATCATTTTGGTGCCATGCTTACATTTTGCTAGTCCTGAGCAAAATTAACCTAAATGCTATGTATAAAAGTAGAATCAGGGTTTGATTGCTTAGGCAAGATTTTTTTGTTTGCTTTAGAAAATTTTAACCCAAGACCTTGTTACAAAAACTCAACAGTGCCTAGGTGTCTGCCAGAATGCAAACTGCCTAAGCCCTCACATAGCTTATTCAAAAATGGAAGATACATATTTTTGTTTTTTTATTCTTTTCTACTTTTTCTTTGGACTTTTGGAGTTTGAGAGTTTCGAGATAACTTTTGATGGCTACCCAACCTGCCCAAGACTCAGAAAGGATTCTAAGTGCTAAGCATCTTTTGAAAAGAGTGAAAGACTCACTGAGCGACCGTTAGAACTAATTTCAGGTTTCTATGACCCTAGGTGATCTTAAGAGTTTCTACCTAAATGTTTATCTTTCCGATTGGTAGCTTTCTCCCTACTTCTTATCTTTTTATGGAGTCAACACAAGGGCGAACCTACTGTAGATCTCCCCCATTTATTCTACTTTCTCGCCTCTTCCCTAACTATTTTAGGAATTATTTATGCATTTTTGTGAGCTGGGCTCTGGACAACAAGCCAATGGTTGTTACCCACAGCAACTTGGTAGCTATAGTTGTGCAGTGAAGTATGGTTCTTTTTCTATTTTTTCTCCTTTTCATATTTTTCTAGGATTTCCACTTTTTTCCTTTTTTTAAGTAGGTGGCTTCCCTAATCTAAGATTTACCTAGAAGCACTAGAATGAGTATGGTCATGTAGCTGGGCTTTAGCCAACCAGGAAATGGGCTATTACCCATGACAACTTGCCAGCCATACTACCATAGAAAGTTCATTAGCTACCTAATTTCTATAAAAGCCACCAAAAATGAGTTAGTGCAAATAGTATGTAGATGCTTAGGCTTAAAGTCCACTCAAATCAAAGGGTAGGTTGATAAGTCGTGTGCTTATCACCCCAATTATTAGCCAAATTAAAATAAAATTACTTGGAGAGGACTAGAGACTAAGTACACATTCGAGTGGACTCCTGGGCTAATTAAGCTCGAAGACCTGAAGAGTCTAAGTGTTCAGGTCCTAAAGTATCAATTCCTAAAGTTTACAACTCCTAATGCCTAAGCTCTCTTCTCCTGATTTATGTTTTTTTTTTCAAGATAACAGGATAGGAAATTGCTATTACGAGCTAACAAAATAATCATTTCACAAAATATCCAACCCCCATGCTTAACCAATGCAATTTCATTTTTAAAATAAAAGCATATAGGAGGGCAGAATTGGAAGTATAGTGCCTAATTTCCATGAGATTCCAGTCAGCTCCAAACAGTCTTCACACATGCTGAGTTTAGTGCTATCAGCTAGGCGATGTCCTCAACCAAAAATAACTAACATTGAGGTTGCAATAATGCAGTTTTCGGGCTCCTAGATATGGGTTCTAAAGAGTGAAAATGGCCTTGCCAAAGAGATGATTAATGAAAGTGGTAAGCTGGTGGTGCAGGGAGAGCCCAAATGGTCTCCAATAGGAGTTTTTTTGATTTAGTATGAAAGAGGTTTGGGAGGATATAGAAATTATGCAATGGTTGGGTGAACAAGGACAATGAGGGTTTTGTGATGTGTTGGGGGTTTGTGGGTGGTTGACATGCATGGAATGCGTTTGTTTAATTATGCCATTGTAGTATGCATTCACGACATCAATTTGATTTAAGATGTAGATTTGGTGAGTCCAAGTGTAGAACATGAGGAGGTGTGAAATTGGATTAGTTTGATGCTTTAGTTGTCATAGGAATGTTTGGTTTGCTTACTTGTGAGAAAACGAGAGAGAGAGAGAATTGGGTTAAAGATCGTGTTTAAAATGTGTCAATCATTCTAAGAGGATGTGAGCTATGATATATGAAACATAATCAACATATAGCATGCAATTTGAGTTTGTTTACAACTACAACAATAGATGAAAGCTTAAATAAGTGCAACATAAAACGAAAGTAAAGATCGTGGGAGCAGGAGGCAAGGCAGCTACGGCAGTGGAGGGGGGCTCCATCGGCAACTTGACAACTTTAGGGCAGGTATGGGCTGTTTAGTGGAGCTAGGAGAGGGCTAGCATTGCATGGAGAGTGTGTCTAAATTGACTTCCCTTTAATGGGGTGGTTGAGGAGGTTTATATACAGGAGTTTCCAAACTAAGTAAGGGTTTTAGCAACATCTGGGACATTGCTTAACCCATTCTGTAAGTGTCGGTGAAGCCTCTTGCCCTCCGATCCAAGCTCGTGCACGTGCTTCTTCCTCCGCGTGATCCGTATGCGTGCAACGTGGGCTGTCCGATCAAAGATCGAACGATTGAGATCGTGCCCTGGGCGCTAGTTTAGATGGCACTGGAAGCTCTGAGCGTGTGCTTGCATGTGATTAAGTGCATTCACATCGGGCATGTGAGAGTGGGCTACGTAGCCTACCCTAGAACCGCTCGATCCTGATTGAACGACCTGAATCAACTGTGATGAGGGCTAAGGCACAATGTAAGGCACAATGAGAGTCAAACGCTCATTGCTGCTTTGTGAGTGTAAGTCTTCGACCACTGTGCTGCCTCCATGAGTTGGTGCAGAGGTGAGATCAGGTGCGTGCGATATCGACCCTTGGATGGGGATCCAATGGTCAGATTTTCACGTTGAAGGAGCTTTGGGAGTGGTGGAGGGCTCACCTATTGCGGATTTTCAGGCGCTGGATCTGATGATCGGAAGGCCTAAAGGTCGTTTGATGCTACGGGAGGGCGGTGGACTAGGGCAGGCATGCACCACATGGTGCATTTTGGGTCGTTGATCATTAGATCAACAACCAAAATTTTTTTGGCTGATCGAGGGAGCTCCGGATGTTGGATTGAAGTGATTTCGAGTCAGTTGGATTCCATTCGTCGATTCGAATCCATCCATGTGGTTCGATTGCTCATCTGAGGCCTGATTCAACATGAACTTGTACAGAAGGCCATTAAACATTGATTTATAAGCAATCTTAATTTATGATGCATGTAGTGCCCCCATACACATTATGGTGTGTTATTAGTGCACATATATCTTCAAGATAAACCCTGGTTGATGGAATTATCATCATTGACAGTGGAGTTAGCATACCCCCATGCTCATCCCTTGCTAGTCCCTAGCAAGGTTTATCCTAGCCGTTATTTTCAGTCGCAACTTAGGAGTTGATTACTTAGATATATGTTGCCTTTAAACGGGAGGAAAAATACTAAGAGCCTAATCCACAGAGACTAAGCAGCACCCATGTGTCTACCGAAATGCAAACCACCCAATTCCTCTCTTTAATGCATATATACAGATACATATATTTTTTCTTTTTCATCTTTTCTAATTTTTTGGATTTTTGGAGTTGTGAGTGTGTAGGTAACTTTTTACAGCTACCCAACCCACCCATAACTCAAAAAAGACTATAAGTGCTAAGCATCTTGGTGTGAGGATTGTGATAGACTCACTCAATGGTAATTAAAATATACTTTGGGTTTCTACGCCCCTAGGTGACCGGAAAGGAAAATGCTCGCCTAAAGGTGTATCTGTCTAATCAGTAGCTTTCTCCCTACTTTTATTTTGTCTGGGGTCAACACAAGGGTGTTTCCAGTGTATATCTCCCCAGATTGCTCTACTTCCCCGCTTCTTCCTTAAGTGTTTTGGTCTTTTTTGTGCATTTAGGGAGCTGGATTCTGGACAACCGGTCAATGGGATGTTACCCACGACCACTTGCCAACCATACTCGTGCGATGATGTGCGGCTAATTTATTTTTTTATTTTTCTTCTTTTTCTCTTTTCTTTTTCTCTCTCCCTTTTTCTTCTTTTTCTTCTTCTTTTGTTGTTTCAGTAGGTGGCTTACCTGATCTAAGATTTACCTAGAGGCAATAAAAGAGAATGGTCTTGTGTTTGGGCTCTGGAGAACTAGCCAATGGGTTGTTACCCATGAGAACTTGCCAGCCATACCACCCTAGATGGTTCATTAGCTACCTAATTTCTGTTAGAAGCTCTAATGAGTGAGTCAGTGCAAAAATGTGTGCAAATGCTTAGGCTAAAAGTCCCTCTGAGTTAGAGAGTGAGTTGATAAGTACTATACTTATCACCCTACTTTATTGATCAGATTAATGTAAATTAAGGTTGGGAGGATTCAGGGCTAAATCCACATTTTAGTGGACACCAGGGCTGATTAAGCCTGAAGGCTTGAAAAGTCTAAGTGTTCAGGTTCTTCTCATATTATTTCCCACAGTTGACATGCTCCTAACGCCTAAGTTTTACTTCCCTTTTTCTTAATTTAGGATGATAATATAAACCCAGAGAATACGAATTACCACTCCCCCATGATTAAGTTGGACAATGCCCTCATTGGCAAATAAATGTATGCAAGGGGGTACGGAAAGAAATCTCCTGAGTGTCGTAGTTTACCGGATTAATCTGAATCTTCTAGGTCGCCCCTCAGGAAGCGTTGAATTTATTGCCTCTAGTTGGGTGAAGCTCCATGTCAACCCTCAATGAGGGTGACTACTTCCTTTAGAGAAACCTAGGCAAGATAATGTTTTAATCTCTGGACATTTACTATGAAGGTTTTCCCAGTGCTAGGATCTGCAATTTCAACCACCCTATTGGGATAAGGTTTGACTAGTTGATATGGTCTTGTCCATTTTGATCTCTGCTTCCCAGGGAAAAGTTTATGTCTTGAATTAAAAAGCCAGAGTTGCTGATTCGGCTCTAAGGTTTTCCTATGGATGTGTCTATTGTGAATGGCTTTCATCTGTTTTTTGTAAAGTCGACTGTTCTCGTAAGCATCCCAACGGATTTCCTCAAGCTCGGAGAGTTGGAGTGTCCTTTATGCTCAGGCCAACTAGAAATTCATATTGCACTGCTTAATAGCCCAGCATGGTCGGTGTTCCAACTCGACTGGAAGGTGGCATGCCTTGCCAAAGACCAATCGATAAGGTGACATGCCTATTGGGCTCTTAAAAGCGGTCTTGTATGCCCAAATGGCATCATCCAATCGTGTGGACCAATCCTTCTAGTCAGGTCTCATGGTCTTTTGCAGAATATTCTTCATCTATCTATTAGAGACCTTAGTTTGCCCATTTATTTGCAGGTGATACAAGGTGGCAATGCGGTGAGTAATCCCATATTTTCTAAGTAAGGCACGGAATTGGGCATGAATAAAGTGACTCCCACCATCACTGACCATAGCTTTCAGTATCCCAAATTGAGAGAAGATGTTTTGGTTAACAAAGTCCACGACAGACTTATGGTCACAACTTCGAGTGGCTACGACTTTGCTCCATTTTGAGACATAGTCCACTGAGACTAATATGTACTCATAGCTGTTGGATGGTAGGAAGGGACCCATTAAATCGATGCCCCAAACGTCAAAAAGTTCGACAATCAGAATGAGCTAGTGATCGCACAGCAATCATGGGTACTAATCAACCTAAGTAATGTTTGAACCTACCTTAATTTGTTGATATTGCACTCATATCTTGCATATCATGCATGGCATCAGTCTATTTAGAATAAGATGAGATATCCTACTTTTTAATGATTTTTATTATTATTTGCAGGTAATAAAGTAATCTAGCATGGAGATAGTGGAATAATGCAATAAAGGAAGAAGAAGACTGATCCAGATAAGAGGAGTGAGGAGGACAGCCTAGTCTCTACCCTTAGAAACCTTAGGATATCCTTCCCAAACCCAAAATGACCTCCACTAGCGCACCTTAGCCACAAAACCCAAACATGGATAGCACTATCCATTTTCTTATCCACCCTATCCCTCTCCCAAACACTTAGGAACCAAAACACACCTTAGAAAACCTAAAACCCACTCTCCAACACCTTTCAGGACATCTAGACATCTGGTTAGACTTCTAATTTCTGTAGAATAATAATCCAGGAAACCAAAACTCATACTGACACAAAATTGGATGTCTAATTTAATGTCCAGACGTCCAATTTTGTAATATAAGATGTCTGACCACTATCCTGGACATCTGATACTGCTGTCTGGTTCCTGATTTTGGTGTTGGAAGCCCTAGCTTGCCTATTTTGACCTAGGAACCCCACCAAACACCCTAGGAAGACTAATTAGTGAACCCCTATGCCTAGCCCACTATCCGTAGCCCTACTTATCCTATCCCTAACCCAATTAAACCATCCCATACCTAATTGGGTGCATCTACAGTTGATTGGGTGCACCTGAGCCGAATTGGATCCACCCAGGATCTTATTGACTCATACCTATTAGGGTTACGTTAGCCTAATCACATGCACACATCCAATTAGAATTGACCTAGACCTAATTAGGTTCACTCCTAGCCAATTAGACTTTCTTAAGCCTAATTAGGTCCACATCCACTTAATCTAGATTGACCCAACCTATTTAGCACCTAATCCTACCAAAACCCACAATCTAGTCCTATGAAAAATACACACACACACCTTCCCATTCTTACCCTAACAAACCCATGCACACTCTCTTGGAAACCCTAAAAACTTGTGTCAAACCTAGATCCTAAAAATGTGGCATTAGCTAATTTTGGAGCCACCAAAAGTGGCAACCAAATGTAGCCTTCCATAAGGGCAAAGAACGAGCCACAAAATTTCACCACTCCAGTCATTATCTCCACTCTCTCAAATTGCGACCACACCTCCTCCTCTCACCCTCAAGGCCGTCCTCTTCCTCCAAGGCTCCCTCCATGGGCGGCTAGGAAGAAGCTCTCCTCCAAGTTTCTTCAAGGGTGGCAAGAAGAAGAAGAGAATATGGATGCAACACCTTCTCCTTTGTTCATGTGGGCGTGCCCTCTTCTTCCACCATAGAGGATCCCTGCCCCCATTTTCTTTTTCTTCTTAGATGGCCATAGAGAAGACTCCCCCTCAAGGTCTTCTCAAGGACAACCATTGGTAAAGAAAGGGTGCAACACCCTCCTCTCTTCACTTGGGTGCAACACCCATCCTCCTCTTTTTAGTGGATGACCAAGAAGGCTTCTCATTAGCCTCTCTTGGTTGATCCCTTTCTTTAGTTTAGCTCTATTTTCATGTATCCGGATTTTATAGTGCTTTAATTTTCGATGCACGATAGTCTTGTCTAATGGTTTTATATGCATGCTGCTATTATGTGATAATCTTTTATACATAAATAATATCATGATGTTTCTATGATTGATTATCCTCATGTTTTCTTGTCTTCATGTTATTTAGGTTTGTCACACCATACACGGCCACCATGGCCTCACTTAGATCCACACAATCACTTAGGTTTTCACTAGCACAACTAGATCTTGGTTTCATTTCACTTTCAAAATAAAAATCAAAAACACAGAAAGAGTGCAAAATACAAAAAGACAAAAAATATTAGGTTAGATTAGACTTAGGTCAAAAAAGCCAATCCAAATCTTGACTTGTTTTCACTCCTCCCAGAGACGAACGACCGGGACTCAAGTTTTCAAAGGAATAAAATCCATCGAGTTGCTATATTATAAATGCTTTTGTCAAGGGGATTTCGCGACCATACTATGAATTCCGACAGTTTCAAAATGCACGATTTCCACGATTGTCAGCTAGAGGTGCATCATATCCTTTCTAGTAAAAGTCCCTAATGTCTGGCACTGAGAGCAAGTCTTCGCAAAGCTGTGTGCATCCTTGAAAAAGGATGGCCAGTAAAATCCAGACTGCAAAACTTTTGCAGCCATTTGCTTCCCAGAGAAGTGTCCACCACAGGCTTGGTCATGACAAAAGGACAACATAGTTTGGACTTCATCTTCAGCAATACGACTCCTAATGTTCTGGTCAGCACATAGTCTAAACACCGTAGGATCACGCCAGAAGTAGTGCTTGGCTTTAGCCAAGAACTTATCCCATTCCTGTCTGGACTAACCGTGCGGAGTCTGTCCTACCACCAGATAGTTCACTAAGTCTGCATACTAGGGTAGCTTTCCTTCTTTCACGGCTAGAAGTTGTTCATCATGGAAGGTGTCAGTCAAGTGTAGTGAGGGTCTAATGTGGTCCGGGTGTAGTCTAGACAGGTGATCAGCTATGATGTTCTTAGACCTGGCTTTGTCGCATATTTCAAGGTCAAATTCTGCAAGGGCAGGATCCATTGGATGAGGTTGGGTTTAGCGACCTTTTTGGCCAACAAATGCTGGATAGCCGAGTGGTCGGTGTAAACTATCATGTGGGATCATAGAAGGTATGATCGGAACTTTTCTAACCCAAAGACTACGGCGAGTAGTTCTTTTTCTGTGACGGTGTATTTCCACTGAGCCTCATCCAAGTTTTGCTCACATAGTAGATCACCATGGGTTCCTTCTCTCTTCTTTGTCCTAGGACTGCGCCGATGGCAAAATATGATGCATCGCACATTATCTCAAAGTCCTAAACCAGTATGGGGGTTGTAAAATAGGTGAAGTGGAGACTGTTTCCCTAAGGGTGGTGTAAGCCTTGATGCAATCAGGTGTCATGGGAAAAAGGGCGTTGTTGGCTAGGAGGTCAGTAAGGGCTTAGAAAGTTTGGAAAAATCCTTAATGAACCTTGTATAGAAGCCAACATGCCCTAGGAAAGATCAGATTTGCTTAACCGAGCTAGGGGGTGGAAGTTTGGAAATTAAATCAACCTTAGCTATATCAACTTCGATGCCCCTATATGAGGTGATCTGACTGTGGACAATCCCTTCCTGAACCATGAAAAGGCTCTTTTCCCAACTTAAAACTAGGTTGACCTTGATAAATCGCTTCAGGATCTTCTCCAAGTTGCTAAGACAATGGTCGAATGAGTTCCCGAACATGGAGAAATCATCTATAAAGACCTCCAGGCATTCACCCACCATCTCTGGAAAAATGGCTTGCATGCAATGTTGAAAGGTCACGGGTGCATTGCATAACCTGAATGGCATACGACAGAATGTGAACGTGCTATATGGGAAAGTGAATGTGGTCTTTTATTTATCCTTTGGTGCAATAGCAATTTGGTTGTATCTTGAATGTACATCCAAGAAGGAAAAAGTATTTCTGACCTGCCAATCGCTTGAGAATTTGGTCAATGAATGGTAGAGGGAAATGATCTTTCTTGGTGGCCTCATTAAGCTTCCTATAGTTGATGCACACTTGCCATGTGGTAGCGGTGCGGGTGTGGATGGATTCACCCTGGTCATTAGTGACCACGGTGAGCCCGGCTTTCTTAGGTATCACTTGAGTGGGGCTCACCCAAGGGCTATCAAAAATTAGGTAAATGATGTCTACGTCAAACCACTTGATTATTTCTTTTTTCATGACCCCTTGCATATTCAAGTTCAATTGCCTACGCATCTAGCGAGAAGGTTGAGCCCCATCTTCCAAATAGATCTTGTGAGTGCAATAGGTAGGGCTAATTCCCCTTAATTCAAAAACTGTCCACCCAATGGCTGCCCGATGTTCAGAGAGGGTTGCAATCAACCTAACTTCTTGATCCCTAGTTAAATGGGCATTGATAATTTTAGGGAAGGTCAGGTCAGGTCCTAGGAAGACATAGTTGAGATTATCGGGCAAAGGCTTTAGTTCGGGTGTAGGTGGGACAACATTTGATAGGTAGGGGAAAGGTGGGAGTTGATCAACATCAATCTCCTCGAATGAAGGCTGTTGAAAGTAATCAATTCTCTACAACTCAACCTCCACAGGTTGGAGTGTGTCAAGGTAGTCATCAACAGGTTATGTCAGATGGTCTGCTGAAGAGCTAAGAGTGAGGCATTCTTCAACCAAAGTTTCCATGGGATTGTGCTCCTTAAGCCAACCACAATCAAAAGACTTAGCTACTCCGAAGATATCCAATTGCATCTTCTTGTATCCAAAGGCGATTTCCATGCATCCCATGTCGCAATCAATGTTCACCTTAGCCATTGCTAAGAAGGGTCTACCCAAGATGACGGGTGTGTTTTGTAACTATTCGGGGACTTCCATGTCGAGGACCAAAAAGTCGATTGGGAAATAGAAGTCCTTGACCCAAACAGTTAGGTCCTCGACCACCCCCTTTGGGGTTTTCACAGATCTATCAGTAGTTGGATACTTATAGGCGTGGTTTTTAACTCCCCAAATCCACAATGATGATAAAGGGTAGTCGGGATTAGGTTGATTGATGCACCTAAGTCCATGAGCGCTCTATTAAATGTCATGTCCCCGATATTACAAGATGTCAGGGGCACTCCTAGTCCAGTTCGTTTGGGAGGTAGGCTACTCAATATCACTATGCTAGATTGTTCAGAGAGCACTACCTTCCAAGCTACTTGGGTTCTTGGCATATGCTTCTACATATGAACATCCTTCAAGAACTTAGCATAAGCCAGGATATGCTTGATTGCTTCAAGGAGTGGAATATTAATCTGGGCTTGTTTGAAAATCTCCAACTGCTCCTCATTCTCAGCTACAACTTTCTTTTTCTTCCTTTTCTCCAAGGCCTCAGGGTATGGTGTTTGGGTTTGAATTGGGTTAGTCTCCGGGTCCGTGGGTTCCTCCTGCTCATCGTCAAAATTGGGTATCTCAGGAGGTGAGGTCACGAGAGGGGTTGGCCAGTTGGGTTCCTGGGTTTTAGTGCTACTTCATAAGGTAACCGCATTGGCCGAGGCGTTGGGACCATGGGTAGATCCTTGAGAATAAGAGGATGAAGAAGCACCAAACCTAGGGGTGTTTCTGGGGCTTGCTAGACCATGTGGGCATGCTTCGGATTGGCTTGGAACCCTTGAGAATTAGTGCCTCTATTGATCACATTTCATGGGTTCGATTGTGGCTGTGAAAGAAGGGATCCCTATTGTTTGCAATCCAACAGTTGGGTCAACTGTCCCTTCACTAAGGCCATTTCCTCCTGATCTTTCTAATTCATATCAGCCATCATTTTTATCAGCGTGTCCATTTGGTTTTGTCAGGGAGGGGCCACCCTATTCTGATTGTAGAGTGGTCTCCCAGTGGACCTTACTGATGGGAGGGGGGTTTGGCCTGAGTTAGTTCTGGAATTGGTTTGGTTTTTTGTTTGTCCAGGAGAAATCCAGGTGATTATGCCATCCGGTGCTATAGGTGTTGGAGAAGGGGTCAGGTTTGGAGTAACCTTGGATGGCTTTGACATCTTCAAAGATAGAAGGTGCCAAAAGGGAGGGAAGGGAGTAATTAAGGTTTGAGGGAGTAAAGGTCTCGACCTGGAACATGGTCAGGGGTTGTTCCAGGTGCATTTGGTTCATTGGCTACACGAAATCTTCATTGTGAGCTCCCTTTGCTAGGGGGAGGGTCTGTAGTGGGTTTCAGGTTTGATTCCATAGCTCATCAATCCTTTTATCCACCAACTCAGCTCGATCCAACTTTTTTGCTATAATGTCCATGTCAACGATTCCAGAATTGCCTTGCACTTCATAAATCCCACCACGGGGTTGATGGGATCGATTAAACTGTGTCATGGAGGCATTGTTGAGCGAATTCTCACTCATGGACTCAAAGAGCTCGAATGCACCCTCCTCATCTTTGTTCAAAAATTTGCCTCCACATGAGGCATCAATAAAGCTCCTCAGGTTGATGTCCAGATCATGGTAGAAGATCGGAACCAATTGCCACCTTGGAACCTCATGGTGTGGGCATTTCCTCAACAATTCATTAAATCTTTGCCATGCCTCATGGAATTGTTCTCCACCTTGTAGTGTAAATGCGGTAATGGCTCTTCCGAGGGCATTAGTTTTACCTATGGGGAAAATTTTTTTCAGGCATGCATGCCTCAGTTCCTCCCAGGTGGAGATGGGTCTCGCTAAGGTTCTACGCCAGTGAGATGCTTTGTCTTTCAGGGAGGAAGGGAACTTCTTAATCAAAATAATGTCCTAGCTGATGTTCCTAAGTTTCACAATTCGGGTGATCCGGTCTAGGTCCCCAAGGTGTTGGAAGGGGTCCTCATTTGAGCTCCCACGAAAGTGGCTCTGAATTAAGCTCAAGACATTAGGTTTTAGCTCAAAATCATCACCCCCTTCGGGGACCCTAAGATGTAGCTTGATCCGGATAGCAGACAGATCATAAAAATCACAGAGAGGCCTAGGTTGGCCCTCAGAAGGTTGTGGTCAATTAGGTTGGTTCAGTAGGGGTTTCCCTGAGGCAATCGATGTATGGCTTGCATGGTGGTTTTGATTTGTTGTTGTTGATGTTGGTGGTTGGCAAAGATCTGGGCCTGAATAATGGCCATAACATTGGGTTCTGGTTGGTCCTCCACCTCATCAATTTTTGGGTCAGCCATCTCCCTTGAAAAATCAAATCTCCTCCTGATTTCCCTTT
Source organism: Thalassia testudinum (assembly GCA_037157565.1). Classification (NCBI taxonomy): domain Eukaryota; kingdom Viridiplantae; phylum Streptophyta; class Magnoliopsida; order Alismatales; family Hydrocharitaceae; genus Thalassia; species Thalassia testudinum. The sequence continues at coordinate 103,157,811 of JAZHRO010000055.1, read as the reverse complement.
CTAAAACAAATAGCTCAGGATGAAGTGATCATCTCTCGTGCATACACTAAAGAATGGGGAGGAATGCGAAGAGAGACAGGTGCGAGAAGTGTGTGCACAAACAAACAAGCAAGTCTAGTCATTATAGTGTATACCTTTGGTGACCAAGAAGCCTCAAAGGGAATGATCAGATTTATATGCACTTAACCACCCTTCCCAACGTTAATCTAGCCAAGTTGATTATGAGGGGATTGAAGGGAAGGTTCTTCCTTTGGCTTTCACCAACGATTTTGTAGACCACATAACCACAGTCGTTTGACACTTCCCTGCAACCTAGACACCAGATTCTATAAAGGGAACGAAGGCTAAGTGCCTAGCAAACCTAATCACACCTTCAAGACTTAGACTAGTCTCTCTTAGGGCATGTCTACTCCAATTTAGCGAGGGCTAGGTTAATGCTTGTGCTTAGGATATGTGATGAGGCATTGTTTCGGGTTGTGCCTCTTAGTTAACCGATTTGAGCATGTGTGTGCACTTAACAAGACATGGTTCTCAAGCAAGGATTTTAGGATGTGGTGTCTTTTAATGATTTGGTATTGCTTAATTGCTTTTTAGGGTTGAAGTTCCTTAATGTTTTCAAACAATGTTCCAGTGGGCACACAAAGTTTTCACACAACGGGAGAAAGTCAATTTCCTTTAGAATGTTGTGGTCCAAGGAAAACAACCCTAGTGTATTCACCCTAGTGTTCATGCAAGTCTACCAAGTGAGTTGATTTTAATTATGGTGAGTGGTGCGGCCCAAGTCAAATCATGGTGGCTTCACAAACACCACTCAAAAGAAAAAAGAACACTCCAAAAGGATTGTCTCTTCAAGAATGTTAGAGTGTATTTCTTTTTGGTTGGGTGATGAGTTTAGAATGTGGGTCAAGTAGCCATTCACTGCGCCAATTTGGTTTTTTATATATATTTTTGTATATATATATTTTTTAGGCAAGCAAACAATCAATGGGTGGAGCGGGACTCACAAAAGGTCTTCGCAACACTTTACTCCATATCAACCCTCTCGGATCGCACCCGTCCGCCACCCAAGCGTCGAATTCCTGCAACTAATCAAGTAGAGGGAGAAAATGAGTTAGAAGATGTGAATGTGACTGTAGGATGAAAGGAACAAAAGAAATTCATTGCCTCCCCAGCAACGGCACCAAAACCTGACACGTGCAGAATGCATTTGTTTAATTATGCCATTGCAGTATGCATTCGTGACGTTAGTATTAATTAAAAATGTGGATTTGGTGAGTCCAAGTGTCGAACATGAGGAGGCATGAAATCGGATTAGTTTGTTGCTTTAGTTGTCACAGGAATTTTTGGTTTGCTTACTTGCAATAAAACAAGAGAGAGAGAGTACGGTTAGAGATCATGTTTGAAAAATGACAATCATTCTTAGAGGATGTGAGCTATGATATATGAAACATCATCAACATATAGCAAGCAATTAGAGTTTGTTTATAACTATAACAACAGATGAAAGCTTAAACAAGTGCAACATAAAACTAAAGTAAAGAGAGTGCGAGGATGAGGCAAGGTGGCCACGGCGTTGGAAGGGGGCTTCGTCGATAGCTTGACAACTCCGAGGCGGGTATGGAGTGTTTAGTGGAGCTAGGAGAGGGCTAGTATTCCACGGAGAGTGTGTATGAATTGAATGTCGTTGAATGGTGTGGTTGAAAAGGTTTACATAGAGATGAAGGGGTTTCCAAAGTAAGGGTTTTGGCAAGATCTAAAACGTCGCTAAAGCCATTCAATAAGTGTCGGTGAAGCCCCTCCCTGTTAGTCCAAGTGCGTGCATGTGCTTCCTCCTCCTCTCGCCCAATGAAATATCGGACGGCTGAGATCGCGCACTGAGCACTAGTTCAAATCGCACTGCGAGCTCTGAGCGCATGCCTACACGTGATCGCGTATGTTCACATTGGGTGCATGTGACCGTGCCGCATAGCCTGCCTTTGAACTGCTCGATGGTGATCGGATGGTCAGAATCCGCTGTGATGCGGGCTGGGGCTCTATTTGGGGCACAATTGGAGTCGAACACTCGCTACTGCTTTGCGAGTGCAAGCCTTCGACCACTGTGCTTCATCCACGAGTTGGCGCAAAGGTGAGATCACACGCGGGTGATATTGACCCTTGGATGGGGATCCAACGGTTAGATTTTCATATTGAAGGAGCTTTGGCCAGGGTGGAGGGCTCTCTTGTTGCGGATTTTCAACCGTCGAATCTGATGATCAGAGGACTTAAAAGTCATTTGATGTTGCGGGAGGGTAGTGGATGCGGGCAGGCGGGTGCCACGTGGCATGTTTTGGGTCATTGATCATCAAATCAATGGCTAGAAATTCTTGGGCCAATCAAGGGAGCTCTGGATGTCGGATTTAAGTGATTTCATGTCCGTTGGACTCCATTCATCGATTTGAATCAATTCATGTGGTCCGATTGCTCATCTAAAGCCTGATTCAACATTAACTTGTACAGATTTCCATTAAACATTGATTTATGAGCAATCTTAGTTTGCGATGCATGTAGTGCTCCTATGCCCATTACGGTGTCTTATTAGTGCACATATATCCTCAAAGTAAACCCTGCTTGATAGAATTATCATCATTGAATGCAGAATTATTAGTACTCTAGAATACCTAACATTTCAAGAGTTTCTCCCCAAAGTTTAATTTCATCCTCACAATCAGGGTGCTTAATCCAACCATCATGATCCTCATGATTCCTGCCCAAAAGCTGAACCTCAAACTCTAAAAATTCAAGATGAGGACATTGCTGGGTTTTAACTTGATCATGTGAATCATCCAACAAATTTCCAATTTGATGAATATCTTCCACATCCTGGGTTGCCATAGTTGGTTGTATGTATTTATTGTCCTCAATTATCCTTGCAACCGTGTGATTTTCTTGCTAAGTTTGGGTTGAGTTAGCCATTAAAAGGTTATCTAAGGTATGTACGGCCATTACCTCCCCTATTTTGCCAAGCTCCTCCATCAAACCACACTTAATTTTATCCTTCTTTGAGACCTTGAAAATATTAAATCATTTTACTTTATTCCCAGTGCCTGTTTCTATATTTTCCAATTCACAATCAATCCTTCCCTTAGTGGTAGCCAAGAAAAGTCTTCCCAAAGAAATTAGGGTGTGGTTGAGCGATTTCGGTGCTTCCATGTCTAGGACCATGAAATCACAAGGGAATGCAAATCATTAACCTTGACAATGATGTCCTCCGAAAGACCCCTTGGTTTTGTAATGGATCTATCAACTAACTGCAAGGTTATGTCAATGTGTTTCAGTTAGCCTAGACCCAGTTCCATATGCAGTGAGGTGGGGATCATATTAATGGAAGCACCCAAGTCGATGATGTAAACATCTTTATATTACATAAAATGTCTATTTATGCATGTTCTTAAGCATACAATTACAATACATACTACAAATATTGCATACCATGCATCATCTTGCATTTAGATTAGTTTGAATAAAATGGAGGTTAATTGTCTCCTTTTATGTTCAGGGACAGGGCAACTTTTTATTGGGCCTTGGATCGAAGATCCAACCATACACATTTGATCAGGGTGACGATTGGAGTTCAACGACTCCAAGATTGCCCTAATCGGACATCTGTAGCATCAGATAGGGACTGAGGGACCCTAGAAGATCAAGGGCCAAGATGATGTGAATTCACACCTCAGACAACAAATCCGGCTGGACGGATGGATTCGAATCGACAATCGCTGCCTAATGGCATGAAAATCAACTCAATCCAACAACCGTGGCACCATCTACAACATCCAGAAGATGGACGGCCAAGATGGCGCCAAATGGCACCATCTCAGCCACCCAACTGGTCGCTACACTCACCACACCTTCTCTTCTTCAATCTAATCGTCGCTTCTCAGCCTTTGGATGCTCATCCAATGGTTGTGGGGCACGCACGCACAATCCTTAAGTGCAACACAAACGCGCTGATAGCACGTTGGTCTAACGTGCTTGTGAGAAGGCGAGGTAGGCGTTCGAGTCGCGAGGAGCGGATGCTGAGGCACTGCAAGCGGTCACGATTGAGCGCTCGATCACGATTGAGCGCTCGATCACGATCGAGCAGCTGCGCGCACTTGATAGTGCTTACGGTCCATCAAACGCCCGCACATAACGTGGGATCTCACGCGAGCATTGCGGCTTGATGAGGCGCGGCGAGGATCTCCCTCAGCAGTTCAATCTCACGATCGAACGGCTGAGATTTCAAGATCATGGGAGAGCATTGTGCCTTGAGGAGATGAGCGAGCGCGTGCACGCTGCCACTATGCCCACGTTCAGACGTTTAGCGACGGATTTATCCGTCGCTAAAGATCCTGAATTAATGATTTTCAATTTAAAAAGACCAAATTACCCTCACTCCTTGAAACTATAAAAGGAGACCCCCTCCATACAAAATTCTCATCCCTTCATTCTCCTCTCTCCCTCTCCAAAGCTGAAGAGAAACTTGTCCCACACCCGGGATGCTTCTGAAGAGATAATGTCAATTTTTCACCCCCATTTCGAAAGTGGATCCCGTGATGATGACGATGTGCTACTCTGTTCCCATTCTTCCCACTTCATCCTCCTTCTTGCTCCATTCCTCTTCTTCCAGGCATCGTCTCGTCCAACTCGTCCTCCAAGCGACCGCCGAGAAGGATATCTCTCTCTCTCCATTCTTTTTAATGCTTTATAGAGTAGATTTACTACTTTCTAGTGTAATCATTTTCTACTTTCTAGTCGTAATGAGTAGTGTAACGAACAATCTCTTTGATATTGAATTCATGTTCATTCTACATCTCCTTTTGTTTTTGTTTGTAATATTGTCTCTGTCTTCTATTTATTGTAAATCCATAGATAATTTCTAATCAATTATTCCGCTTCGTGACAAATAAAACAACCACGCATTTTTAATCAAACGTCCGCCTCCCTGAGTTCGACCTGGGATTTCTATTCTGGTACAAATTTTATTTGCTGAACATGACTTCTTCGCTTTCAAACTACAACGACCGATTTTCAAAACCAAATACGATAGCGTAGTAACTCAAAGCTTCAACATTTTGGTGTCATTGCCAAGGAGGTGATGCCCTTTGATTTTTTTTTTTGCATTTTCTAGCTTACAAATCATTTACCTCACTTCTCTCCTTTCTTATTGTGATTGCAGGTGCCCTTTCGAGATGAGCAAAAATAGTAGATTAGAGCAAAGTGCTGTAGATGGTTCTGTATGTTTTCCCCTACTTGCTACCCATTAGTTTTCATTCCACCATGTAATAACACAAACAAAAATCAACCTAGGTGTTCTTATAAACTCTAAGGTTAGTTTTGTTTGTTTGTTTGACACCTACACTCACCTCAACATTCGCATTTTGAAAGAAAATTTAAAAAAATCTCACTGAGGTACACAACCTCATCTGATTTGCAAACTCAACAGGTAAACCGATCTTTGGAACTGGTCGATCATGTTTCGCGTGTTAGAAATCGAGGTTACAAGTAACCTGTCATCGTAGTTGCAAAACACGTCGATCAGATAAAATTTATATCGAAACTCCAAGGGAGTCCCAGGTCGAACACAGGGAAGCAATGTTTACTTTATTGAAAACCGCGCTTCAATTAGTTTCTTTTTGGTATTTTGGGGTTTTGTTATTTTTTTATGTTTTTGAAATAAAAGACAAGCAGATGATTCACAAGATAAAGATGTGGAACAAATATGATATATGTATCAATTCAGTGTCATTTACAATGAACCATAAAAGCAAAAAAAGAAGGGAGGTGAGAGGAAATCTCCCAAATCGGCTGTTCAGCGAGACGACAGCACCTGGCGGAAGCTCGGACGAAGGAGGTGTGGAGCGGGACGACGGAGGTGCGATGCTAGAGGACGTCGAGTTGAGGAAAGCTTCAGCGTAGCTCCGGAATGGAGGTGAGAAGACAGAGTTGATTTGCTACCGGAATGGAGGTGAGAGGATGGCTCCAAGGTGACCTATGAACGGAGATGGGAAGTTGGAGGAGTATTTGGTGGGGTAGAGGTTTGCTACACTAATAGGCAACTTGGGAGCTTGAGAACAAATTCTAATGGAGCGTTGGTAGGCTTGCTAGAGCTTGGGAGTAGGTAGGAGTAGAGTAGGTAGAGATGGCTTGGAAGGGAGGGGGTGTAGGTACTTTTATAGTGGTGGAGAAGAAGCAAAAATTGTATTTGGGTCTTTATTGACATCCACAAACGTCCTTCAGCTGTCGCTAAAGATCCGCCCTTCAATTGCTCTTTCTGGCGCGCACGGGCCTTTAGTGACGTCCACAAAGGTCGCTGCAGCTGTCGCTGAAGATCTGGCCTTTAAACTCTCTGGCTGGTGTGCACCGAACATTAGTGACAGCTGCAAGCGTCACTAATGGTGCGTCGCTGGAGATTCGTTCCATTCCTTCCTGGCACTGCATGCATCGCGCGCCCGTGTCCCACGCGCGCTGGCGTGCACTGGAATACGCGGGCGTGTCACGCTGCGCTGCGCGGTGAATTTGGAAATTTGGGGGGCTGCGGGGATTCGGACCCGCCCCCCTTCGATGCGAACCGCTTCGTCAACTAGTGCATCGTGTTGCCCTTTGTGTCGCGAGGAAGAAATCGGTGCAAACACTTCCCAGCCGTTGCATCTTGATCCAACGGCTAGGATTAATGGCGTAGATGATGAGGGAGAGTGGGTGGTCGCTACTGGCTGAGTTTGGATGGCCCAGATGGCGCCACTGGCGGTGGCTGCTGGTCAGGTTTGGGCAACCTGGATGGCGCCACGTGGCGCCATCTGGGCCATCCATCTTCTTCTACTTGTAGAGGGTGCCACAATGCTCAGATTGGGATGATTCCTGCGATGCCGGACTGCGATTGTCGCTCCGAATTCATCCGTACGGTTGGATTATCCATCCGAAACCCATATGGATGTCGCATTGCCCCTGGCCATTGATCTTCCTCGGGCTTAATGTGATGCTACAGGACTTCGATCTGGACGATTTCAGAGGTGTTAATCTCCGATTGTCGTCTCGAACAGATCCGTATGGTCTGATCATCCATCTGAGGCCCTAAAATAAATCCTCTTTTCTCCTAACCATAAAAAGGACCTAATTAACCTAAAATATAAACAACTACTCTAAATGCAAAATGATGCATGCTATGCGATATTCATATCATGATATGCAGTGCTAAGCCTAGGAACTATCACAAATAAGCATTTTACGATGAATTTATACGTGTTTATTAGGAACCGATACACATATTCAAACAAATAATTGAATAGAAATCAGATTAGGTAATCACTTGTGTGCCTAATTAAGTCGTGCAACAGGCCAATTGTTTGAATTGATTGGTCCGCACCACTTCAATTAAAATCAACTCATCAAGTAGCTGCCGCATAGGTTCAACTCTTAGGGATTTACCAGGCACTCTACATTCTTTTAAGCTTTAAAGGAAAACACCTTCACCTGTGCTTTCAAAACTTGGTGTGAGAACAAAACTTGTTTGAAAATACCTAAAGTTGAATCCTAAAAGCTACTAATCAAGATTTGAACCCTAAAATTCACTGCATCAAAAATAATCTTGCTTGAAAGCAATTGGTTGTGCACCCACACACACATCAATCGATCATTAAGGGCACAACATAGATAAAGGGCCCATCACATTCCAAAGCACATTCAAACCTAGCCCTAAATAAAATAGAGTAGATGTTGGCCTTAAGGATTCGACTCACTCTTCGGAGCCCAAAACGAGATTATTTTTTATTAGTCTGTTTCTACTGTTCATTCTGATGTCTATCTAGGGGAGCATAACCAAACGATCGCTGTTGGGAGTACACTAGGAGCTAGAGGTGCAAGCCAAAGGAAGAACCTTCTCCCCAGTCCCTCCTTCTAACTGGTTGGATTGAATGGATAGAAGTAGATCAAATCATTTCTTTATCCCAAGATGGGTTCTAGGAGTCTGTAGGTCTTTAGGCTAACACACTTAAGGGCAGGTTTAATTGCTTTCATTGAAGGGCACCTTTCTTCCTCCCATCTATCATGAATCCTTCCACATTTTATACACATTCCTACTCTTTCCCTCCTGTTATGAGTTATCCTCAACATGACGATTATCCCGACTCGTACTGTAATCAGCCATTGGTTAGTTGGGATAACTCAGATTGGGGATACAATTCCGGACCTCTGTATTTAGGGTCTAACCATAAACATCATAATTGTGATTTTTATCCTTCTCAGAGCCACATCGATTATAGATCGCCACCCTTTCATAGACAACCTAATATGATCTACAATCAAGGAGGATACATTAATCCTTACCCATCCTCTGGTTACATTGCCTTTAGGTCATCACCACCTTTTGAACAATCCGAAATTACCTATTATCAGGAAGGGTATAACAAATCTCAATTCATTAACTCCTCTGCACTGATCCCAAACCCATCCAACCCTGAAACAAGTTATTTGGTTCAGGGTAACCAGGTTCAAGATAAGGTTCTGACAATCTTTAGAAGTTCAGCCAATACCTTGCATTGAAAAATTGGAGCCTCTGACTAAGATGATTGATGATTTGAACAAGTATTTTTTGGATTGGCTCTAGGATGTTAAGGATAAGAACCCAGGTGAGTTTCTACTTGGGAAGTTAGCGAAATTGAGAATGAGATTTGTGGTTGCTTTAGTTCAATCGTGGGATGATTCCCAAGATGAACTCCCTTCAGGAGAGCCAATGTCAGAACCCGCTTAGGCACCTGTTAGGGGGGACACGTGTTACGAGGCTGACTAGATTGAATTAGAGCAACCAATTAAGCATGATCTGATTTCTTCACCTGAAATTCCTGATCTGGGGTACGAGGAAACGTATGTCTCCTTGGACCAGAAAATGACAGATGATTTTGGGACATACATTAATATGGATTTTGATTTCTCTGATTCTGATGGTAAAGATTCAATTTGCGAAGTCTCATGCGAGTTTACAGAACGCGATTTCTGTGAGATGATTGGGCTTGAGGAATCTAATAGATATTTTAATAATCCAATAATTGAGGAAACTGACCTTATTGAGGCTCACATTACGGATCCAAAATCGCATTTTCTGGAGGATTCAATCCAATGCCCTGATTGTCAGTTAGACCCCAAAGAGCTTATTAACGATTCTATTTTTGAGATTATTAGACCCAAGTCATTTCTGATTTAGCCACATCTTTTAGACTAGGAAATTTCAGACGGGATGATTAATATACAGGAGGTCCCAGAATTTGAAATTCTGAATGAGGAGGATAGGAGCTGGGAAATTTTGATTTGGGAAGCAAACTCCAAAGGAAATAGAAGACCAATTCTAAGGGTTCCAATTCATTTGAAACCATCAAACCAAGACCCTTACGACATTTGTTCTGAGGATGTTCAACCCAAGCGCACATTCATTGATTATCCTTTTGATATCGCATTCTCTGTAACCCAATACTTTGGTCTTGGGTTGCATCCTCATAAATCGCAGGCCCAACCCCAGTTGCATACTGATTTTAGGTTTTGGGTAATTTTTATCCAGAACCTTAGATATTCTCAATTATGGGGTATGGGTCTGCACCACAATCTAGTCCACATTTGTCGACATCTGCTGGCAAGTTAGAGGTTTCATTTTTTTATTCTGATTTTGACCTGCACTTGTGAATTCTTTATTTCTCTTCTTTGTATAGTGTGCCTAGTTGAAGGCAGTAAATTCATCACATATACGGTTTTTTTTAGTTTTACCTTGGAGCAGACCCGACATTCACACAATTCAGGTGCTTTCTACTCTATTCCACTCTATTTTATGCCTTTTTAATAGAATGAGGACATTGTATTAGATAGGCATGTGGTGGTGGATATTCATCTCTGAATTTATTCGTCAACTCCGTAGATTCATTTTGTTTTCTTTTATTTATAAAAAGAAAATTATGGAATTAGGAAAGAGAACTTGGGCTTAAGAAAGTTTTCAATCTTAGGAAATATTACATTAGGATCTGAACACAAAGACCCTTCAAGTCTTTGGACTTAATCAGCCTGTGTATCCACTAAAACGTGGATTTATTTTTTGGGTCTTCACTAACCTAAATTCTATTTTAATTTGAATAAATAGGTTTGGGTGATAAGTACACGACTTATCAGCTCGCCCTTTAATTTGAGGGAACATTAAGTCCAAAGCATCTACACACTATCTTGTCATTGACTCATTAATTGATAGTTCTAATGGAAATTGGGTAGCTAATGAACCTTCTAAGGTGATATGGCTGCTAAGTTATCGTGGGTAACAACTCATAGGTAGGTTGTCCAAAGCCTAGTCACCGGACCATTCTCTTCTTGCTGCCTTTAGGTAAATCTTAGACTAGGGTAGCCACCTACTAAAAAAAAAAAAAGAAAGAAAAAGAAAAGGAGAAAAGAAAACAAAAGAAATAAACTGCACTTCACCACACGAGTATGGCCAGTAGGTTGTCAGTGGTAACAGCTTATCGACCGGTTGTCCAGAACCTAACTTATGAAATGCATTTAAAATTCCCAAAACACTTAGGAAGAAGCGGAGAAGTAGAATAAACCGGGGAGATATACACTAGATTCACCCTTGTGTTGAACCCATAAAAATAAAAGTAGGGAGAAAGCTACCGGTTGTAAAGATACACCTTTAGGCTGAACTGTCTTTTTAAGGTCACCTAGATGTGTAGAAACCCAAAGTCAGTTCTAATTGCCGATCAATGAGTCTATCACATTCACAATAAGATGCTTAGAACTTAGGGTTCTCATTAAATCTTGGGTAAGTTGAATGGCTGTAGAAAGCCACTCTTAAACCCTAAAGTAAAAATCTAAAAAAAAAAAATAGAAAAGAGGAAAAAGAGAAAAAGAAATTTTTCTTTGAAGAAGGCAAGGGCTTAAGGCGATCTGAATTTTGGCAGATACTCGAGCACTGTTGTGCCTTTGAAAGTTCAGATCCTAAGTAAACATTTTCTTAATGATTGAAAATAACTTATGCCCAAATAATCCAACTAAATTCTTTTATAAATAGCATATAGTTTTTGCTAGGGATTAGCAGAAGATAGGCATGGGGGTGTGATGTAAACATATTTATATTGCATAAAATGTCTATTTATGCATGTTCTTATGCATAGAATTGCATTACATATTATAAATATTGCATAGCATGCATCATCTTGCATTTAGATTAGTTTGAATAAAATGGAGGTTAATTGTATCCTTTTATGTTCAGGGATTGGGGAACTTTTTATCAGGGCCTCGGATTGAAGATCAACCATATAGATTTAATCAGGGCAATGATTGGAGTTCAACTCCAAGAATGCCCTAACCAGACATCTATGGCATCAGATAGAGATCGAGGGACTCTAAAAGATCAATGGCCAAGATGGTGTGAATCCACACTTCAGACGACAAATTTGACCGCAGAGATGATTCGGATCGATGATCGTAGCCTAACAGTGTGAAAATTGACGTAATTCAACAACCGTGGCACCATCTACATCATCCAGGAGATGGACGGCCAAGATGGTGCCACGTGGTGCCATCTTAGCTGCCTAACCGACTGGTGCACCCGCCACACCTTCTCTTCTTCAATTTGATCATCGCTTCTTAGCCATTGGATGCTCATCCAACGGCTGTGGGGCACGGACACGCAATCCTTAAGTGCGACACAAACACGCTGATAGCGCATTGCTCGAGCGTGCTTGCAAGAAGGCGAGGCACGCGTTTGAGTCGTGAGAAGTGGATGCTGAGGTGCAGCAAGTGGGCGCGATTGAGTGCTTGATCGCTATTGAGCAGCTGCGCGGGCTCGATAGCGCTCACACTCCATCAGACGCCCACGCATAATGTGGGATCTCACGCGAGCGTTGTGGCTTGAGGAGGCGCGGTGAGGATCTCTCATCCATTCAATAGTGAGATTTCAAGATCGTGGGAGAGTGTTATGCCTTGAGTAGATGAGCAGGCACGCACGCACTGCCACTACACCCATGTTTGGACCTTTAGCGATGGATTTATCCATCACTAAAGGTCCTGAATTAATGATTTTCAATTTGAAAACACCAAATTTCCCTCACTCCTTGCAACTATGAAAGGAGACCCCCTCCATACGAAATTCTCATCCCTTCTTTCTCTCCTTTCCCTCTCCAAAGCTAAAGAGAAGCTTGTCCCACACACAGGATGCTTCTCACGAGATAAAGTCAAATTTTCACCCCTATTTCGGAAGTGGATCCTACGACGATGATGACATGTTGCTCCATTCCCGTTCTTCCTGCTTTGTCCTCCTTCTTCCTGCTCTGTTCCTTATCTTTCAGGTGTCATCCCATCCGACTCATCCTCCAAGCGACCATCGAGGTGGATATCTCTCTCTTTCCATTCTTGTTAATGCTTTCTATTGTAGATTTACTACTTTCTAGCGTAATCATTTTCTGCTTTCTAGTCGCAATGAGTAGTGTAACGAACAATCTCTTTGATAATGAATTTCATGTTCATTATACATCTCTTTTTATTTTTGTTTGTAATATTCTCTCTCTCTCTTCTATGTATTGTAAATAGATAGATAGTTTCTAATAAATTATTCTGCTTCTTGACAAATGAAATAAATGCGTATTTTTAATTAAAAGTCTGCCTCCTTGAGTTGGACATGGGATTTCTATTCCAGTATAAATTTTATTTGTTGAACACGAGTTCTTCACTTTCAAACTACAACGACAGATTTTCAAAACCAAATGCCATAGCATAGTAACTCGAAGCTTCAACAGTCGAGGAGGGCCTCGTCCTAATGTACAGGAATTCAGCGGGGCTCCTAGGCCCAGCTTCCTAGGGGGTAGCTTGTTTAAGATCAGTGAGCTTGTGTTATCAAACAAGACTACTCTCTTATTATTTTTAGATTCTGCTCCATAGTTTTCTTTATATGAATTTAGTAAAACTTTGGTGTTGGCCAGGATTGATTCGATAGCCACGAGGAGTAAAATGACTATCAATTTGAAAGCCTGAAGTAACGACATCCTTTCCTCTAATTTCTCCTCTGACTTTTTCTGTTTCCTCATACAACAACAACATACTCCTAAACTAGACTATGATGGTTTATTGATCACATTCCTAGTTAGGAGTCTATAATTCATACTATGGGGCCTAATGGTATTGACACGGGGTTGGGTGGGTCCCTTGTGTCTACTACCACTCGACAAGGTAATGGTATTTGTAGTGGCAAAATGATGTTGGTTAATGCCTTGGGGAGGGTTGTGCAAAACAGCAGGCTCTTGGTTGATTATGGTGGGGACTTGGTTTGCTCCAGGAGGGGCAGGGGTAGCCTGATTGATAGCATGAACTTGAGCATGCGACTCCCTACCATTACCAAACCCTTGAGGCCCAGCACCTCAATTCTTTGGCTCTGGTATAGGTCATGATGGTAGAGATTTGAGCTGTTGGTTGTTTGCACTAAGTCTGGATTGCAAGGTGTCTAGTGAAGTTTTCATTTGTTGCATGAGCTGGAGCATTGACCCTTGCATTTCTACCATCTTCAAGTTTAAATCAGCCTTCCCGATGGGTTGTTGAGTATTCCACATTGACTGATTAACTAGATTCGGGGGCAGCTGAGTATATACGTGATCCTGACCCATTGGTTTTTGCGGTACATAATTGTTGGGTCGATATTGGGTTTGCTGCCCTTGATCATTACAAGTGAAGTTTCGATGATTTTTCCAACCAAGATCGTAGGAGTTTGTGTAAGGCTTGGACCTAACATTGTCTTGCACCGCATGAACATCCTCATAAGGTGAGGATGAAGAAGGATCAAGAAAACAAGGATCGAAGGCCACAATTTGTAACCCATAAGGTTCTGAGAAGAGCTGGCCCGAAGGTCGAGCTTACTCCAGTTGGTTCACAAACTCCCGTCTCGTTGGAGCTTGCGAAGAATGGAATCCTGAGCCTTGGGATTGAGTGGATCTAGAAAAATTAGAGTTTCTGGACATCCACTCTTCCATTAGTTTAGCATCCAGATCAACCTTATCTAGTTTATTACAGATTAATTCCATATCAAATGTATGAGAATCTTGGACATCATTGGCATTTGGTCTAGTTTGCTGGGATCGGTTGAAGGTTTCCATGGAGGCATGGTTTAAAGAGTTTTCACTCATTTCCTCAAACAAATCATATGTGCTATCTACGTGTTTGTTGAGGAAATTGCGTCCTTAAGAAGCATCCACATGATTACCGAGTTGATCATTCAACCTGTGATAAAAAATCTGCACAAGTTGCCATTTAGACCCCTCGTGGTGTGGACACTTACGCAACAGATCCTGGAGTCACTCCCAGGTCCCATGAAACAGTTCCACCGGCCTCTGGGCAAAAGTGGTAATTGCCCATCGCAACGCATTGGTTCGTCCAAATGGGAAGAATTTCTTCAGGAAGGCCAATTTCAAAGCTATCGAGGTAGCAATCAGTCTTCCAATGGTACAATACCAATCTGCGGCCTTATCAATGAGTGAATGGGGGAAAAGCCTCACGAGCATCTCTACTTCACCCACATTCCGCGAATGGGTCCTCTGAGCCAAGCTTGTGAAAGTGCTTAATTGAACTTAAAACCTGGGGCTTGATCTCAACATCACCAGTGGGGATCACAACACCGGGATGATCCTTTTAAATCGAAGGATCATAAAATCCTCCACGGGTTGAGTGCCTTGACCATTCATTCATTGTAATCATTGCTGCAATTCTTCCAACTGCCTCTGAATCAGCTCGTGCTAGTTCAGGGGCGGGGGAGGTGGTTGTTGACTAGCCATGGGATCTACTTGGCTATAACTCAACCTCTGCCTTTGGGAATGGTCTAAAGTCCTTCCGAGCAAGGGTTTAATGAACTCCTTCGAAGCGTACACTGGAAGGAAGTTTGATGGATGGGAAAAAGGAGCCCTGCAACACAAAAATACAAGCCCATCCTTTGGTTGGGTAGCCTAAAGATCTAGAGACTCTCAGAATCCATCTTAAGATTATAATCGATTTACTCTGCTTTTATTTGATCAATCCAACCAGTTAGAAGGAGGATCTGGGGAAAAGGTTCTTTCTTTGGCTTGTGCCTCCGGTTCCTTTGATAGCCCCCAACCGCGGTCATTTGATGCTACTCCCCTATCTAGAAATTAGATTGACCAGTATAAGTAGGTTAATCGAGAACAATCTCAATCTTGGCTTCGAAGAGAGAATCGATCCTTAAGGCCAACGTCTAATCAATTTTAGTTAAGCCGGGGATATTGGTGCTTCTAGAATGTGATGGGCCCTTAATGTTTTGTGACCTTAATGATTCATTTGTGAATGTGTGTACGTGCATAACCGAAAAGTTTTGAAGCAATATTATTGAGGATGAAGTAAGCTTTTGGATTCAGATCTTGCTTAATAGATTTTAGGATTCAACTATTAGGTACATTCAACCAAATGTTCATGAAGCAAATCAAGTTTGAAGGCAGGTGTTGAAGTATTTTCTTTTATATATTAAGAAAATATGGAGTGCCTGGCTTGACCTAACTACTGAATCTTATGGGGCAACTACAGGATGAATTTCTTTTTGATTAGGTGGTGTGGCCCAGACAACTCAAACAAATGACACAGATGCACCACTAATTATGAATGTAGAGATGATTAACCTAGTCTGATTTATACTCATTTCTATGTTGATTTACATGTACCTGTTCCATCGGTCGAAATCCCAGTTGATTAGATAAGATAAAGTTAGGTTATGTGTCTCAAATGTGGGTGTTTGTAGTGTGTATGTTGATTTGTCCCACAAGAAATATCTTTTTTTTTTTTTTTTACATGTGAAGGTGAGATGAGTGGAGGTGGAAAACGAAATAAACAATTCTATCGTAGGGTTTGTGAAAAAGCCTAAGTAGATTAGGTCTTGGTTAATGATGCGGTGAAAATGAAACTAGTGGGGGGGGGATGTAAGGGCACTTACAAACCACTCTAACCTACTTTACTCTGATCTACCGAACTTGGTTCTCCTTGCTAGGGTACCTGCAAGATAATAAATCTGAGGCAAGTGGGGTTAGTAATAAGTAAATGCAAGGAAACATGGAAAATAACAAAGCAAATTTTGTTGCCTCCCTGGCAATGGCGCCAAAATGATGTACGGGTTTTGGTGAAGTAAAATCAGGGTGTCAAGAACCTATCGTTGTAGTTCGCAAAACTCGTTATTAAATACAATTTTTAATCGAAACTCCAAATGAGTCCCGGATCGACACGGGGAGGCGACATTTGCTTTCATTGAAATCCACGCTTTCTTTTGTTTCCTTTTCATGTTTTAGGGTTTTTTTTTTTCTTTTATTTTTGCAATAAAGAAGCAAGCAAGATAATTTCAAAAATTTGAGTGAACAAATGAATATATCACAATGTCATTCAGCCATCAATTACAATATGCGAAAATAAAAGAGATAGGGGTGAGAAGAAATCTCCCATCGGCTGTTTGGCGAGACGACAGCACATGTAGGTAGCTTGGATGAAGGGGGTAAGGTGCTGAACGATGGTGGTGAGATGCATGAGGATGTCAGGTAAAGGAATGCTTCACTAAGGCTTTGGAATGGGGATGAGGAGATGGAGGTGATCTTCTACCGGACTAGAGGTGGGAGGATGGCTCCAAGGTTTCCTACGAAGGAGGTGAGATGGAGGACGAGTATTTGGTGTTGTATAGGAGCATTACACTAATAGGAGGCCTTTGGAGCTTGGGAATAAGCTCTAAAGGAGGTTTGGTAGGCTACTAGAGCTTAGGAGTAGCTGGGAGTAGAGTAGGTAGAGATAGTTTGGAAGGGAAGGTGTCATGGGGTCTAAATAGTGGTGGAAAGGAGGTGTTTTGCACGCATAGGTCTTTAGTGACATTTAAAACACCGCTAAAGACCCACCAGGGTGTCGCTTAGCATTCATGTTCCTCTACGGGAGTGAGGAGGCATTTCTGTAGCTGGCATAATGCACGGAAAGCATCAGCCGTTGGATCAGGCGGATGGCTGAGATTGTGAGATGATCACACACGCTGCTGTCATTTGAATTGCGCGCTCGCTGTCATCTGCATTGGCAACCATCGGATCCTTCATCGCAGGGTTGAAAGTCACCCGCATATCGCTCCCTTATTGATTTGAATCGCACTCATCGCACGATTGTGACAATAGAACCAAAGATAACACGCCAATCGACTTAAATGAGCGCTCCAAATGGAGCGCATCTGCCTCTTCATGCGGTTACGCATCGTCGTCTAGCATCTGATCACTCATGTGCAAGTCTGACTCCCTGATCTTCTACCTTAAGGCAGTCGTAGAAGATTGGGACTAAAGCTTAAATCCTTTCTATGTGGGTTAGGCACTCTACCACTTGGCCAAGGTGCTCGATGGTTGCATGGAGTGCTGGTGCAACTTTGCATCTCGACCGTTGGATGAAGATTCAATGGTTAAGATTAAGTCTTCCTTGAGATGCTTGATGCCGGGTGATGTAGAGTGCTTCTTAGCCATTGGATTTAGATCCAACGGGTAGGATCACTCCTTGCGTGAAGCTAGGGAGGCTGCGGCTCATGTAGGGTGGCCTGAATGGTGCCACGTGGCGCCATCTAGGCTATCCATCTTCTTCTTCATGTAGAGGATGCTACAGAGCTCTAATTAAGGTTATTTTTGGACTAACAGATTGTGAACGTTGCTTTGGATCCATCCGTACAATTGGATTCTACATCTGAAGCCCATATGGATGTTACACTGACTCCTGGCCGTATAAAATGTTAAAATTACTGTACAGAATATACAAACTGTCCTAAATGCAATGTAATGAATGTTATGCAACATTTATGCTATGATATACAATGCTAGACTTTGGAACTATCATAAATAAGCATTTTACCATGAATTCATCTGTGTCTATCAAATGTGTGCTGATTTTCCACTGGGGAATGTTTGTGCTACATAAGGGTTGTTTGGTGTTGGGTGGTTTTTGCATGGGAAGGACTGGGACGTGGGATTTAGTTTGGGATAGAGTGATGTGGGTATTGTATGTTTGGTGGATATAAAGGAATTTAATGTGGGGTGTTTTGTATTTCGTGAGTTGTGTGTGGGATAATAGATGTGCGATATAAGGTGGAAAATCAGGAGATATTTTGGAGATGGTGGTGGAAGTTTAGGAAATTAGGAAAATAAGTGTGGGATTTCTAGCGGGAAGGTGGGCATGGGAATTTACGTGGACGATATTAGTCTTAGGTTTGGGCTAGGTAAAAGGGTTGTTGGTGGGGGTTTGAATGCATTTAGGCCAAGGGTTTAGGAATAAGTAATTGGGTTCTTAAATAGGATAGGGCTTTAGGTTAATTGGGTTTCCAAATAGGTCAAATTACTAGACTAGTCATTCTCTGTTGGATGTACGAGTTGCTATGCTAACGTGTTTGGTTTTGAAAACCTGTCATCGTAGTATGAAAGCGAAGAACTCGCGTTCAACAAATAAAATTTATATCAAAATTGAAATTCCGGGTCGAACACAGGGAGGCGGACGTTTGATTTAAAAACTACAAGTTTGATTTTATTTGTCACGAAGTAATTCACTTGATTAAAACTATCTAACTATTTACAATAAATAGAAGAGAGAGAGTAAGAGAGAGAGAGAATATTACAAACAAAAATCAAAACGAGATGTAGAAAGAACAGGGAATTCATCATTACAGAGATTGTTTGTTTCACTTAATATTACAACTAGAATGCAGAAAACAATTACACTAGAAAGCACTAAATCTACTCTAGAAAGCATTAAAAGAATGGAGAGAGAAATGTCCTCCTCGACGGTCGCTTGGAAGACGAGCAGAACTACTCTAGAAAGCAGTAAATCTATTCTATAAAGCAGTAAAAGGAATGGAGAGAGAAATATCCTCCTCGATGGTTGCTTGGAGGACGAGCTGGACGGTATGACGCCTGGACGAAGGAGGATGAAAGAGGACAAAGCAGAAGAATGGGAACAGGGCAGCACATTGTCATCGTTACGGGATCCACTTCCGAAGGGGGATGAAAATTTGACTTTACCTCTTGAGAAGCATCCCGGGTGTGGGACAAGCTTCTCTTGAGCTTTGGAGAGGGAGAGAAGAGAAGGAAGGGATGAGAATTTCGTATGGAGGGGGACTCCTTTTATAGTTGCAAGGAGTGAGGGCAATTTGGTCATTTAAATCTCAAAACATTAAATAAGGGGTCTTTAGTGATGGATAAAGCCGTCGCTAAAGCCCCATTGTGGGTGTAGTGGGCGCTTCCTGCACGGCTGCTGGCTTTCACGTGTGCTTATCTCTTGCACACGTCCGCTGAATCGTGATCGGACGGCTTAAGATGCGCCTTCCCTACTCCTCAACACACGGCCGATCGCGTGGGATGCCACGTTACCGCCGCGCGTGCAATAGCGCGTGGGCGCTATCGGGTCACGCTGCCATTGGATCGCGATCTGACGCTCCACGCGCTCGCTCACCCTTGCCTTATTTGAGGCTCTCAGGGGCTTGATCCCACGCCAGCGCTTCGCGATAAGGCATTGGACCGCTGTGCTGCATTGTCTAAATGGTCGTGTGGACATTTTCGAGGAGTCACATCCACTGCCGTTGGATCTTGATCCAACGGTGGGGAAGCGGCGCTCTGATTGAAGAAGAGAAGGTGCAGCGGCACTGGGGGCCGGTTGGATGGCTGAGATAGTGCCACATGGTGCCATCTTGGCCGTCCATCCTCTGGATGATGTAGATGGTGCCACGGTTGTCGGATTGAGTCAATTTTCACGTCGTTAGGCTGTGATTGTCGATCTGAATCCATCCGTGCAATCAGATTTGTTGTTTGAAGTGCGGATTTACACCATCTTGGCCCTTGATCTTCTAGTGTTCCTCGACCTCTATCTGATGCTACAGATGTCTGGTTAGGGTAATCTTGGAGTTGTTGAACTCCAATCGTCACCCAGATCATATTTGTATGGTTGGATCTTAGATCTGAGGCTCCGATAAAAAGTTTACCTTGTCCAAGCAGATAGAAGGAGATAATTAACCTCCATTTTATTCAAACTAATCTAAATGCAAGATGATGCATGTTATACAATATTTATATCATGCAATGCAATCCTATGCTTAAGAACATGCATAAATAGACATCTTAAGTAGTGTAAATGTGTTTACATCATACCCCCATGCCTATCTTTTGCTAGTCCCTAGCAAAAACTATATCCTATTTATAAAAGAATCAGGTTGGATTATTTGGGCTTGAGTTATTTTCAATCATTAAGAAAATGTCTACCTAGGATCTGAACTTTCAAAGATACAACAATGCTCGAGTATCTGCCAAAATGCAGAATGCCTCAAGCCCTTGCCTTATTCAAAGAAAATTTTCTTTTTCTCTTTTTCCTCTTTACTAATTTTTTTTATTTTTGGATTTTCAAGTTTTAGGGTTTAAGAGTGACTTTCTACGGCCATTCAACTCACCCAAGATTTGATGAGAACCCTAAGTTTTAAGCATCTTATTGTGCATGTGATAGACTCGTTGACCGACAGTTAAAACAGACTTCAGATTTCTACGCCTCTAGGTGACCTCAGAAAGAATTCTGCCTAAAGGTGTATCTTTACAACTGGTAGCTTTCTCCCAACTTTTATTTTTTTGTGGGGTCAACACAACGGTGAATCCAATGTATATCTCCCCGATTTAGTCTACTTCTATGCTTCTTCCTAAGTGTTTTTGGGAATTTTCAGTGCAATTATTGAGCTGGCTTCTGGACAACCGGTCGATGAGCTATTACCACGGACAACTTGCCAGCCATATTCGAGCGGTGAAGTATGGTTTATTTCTTCTTTTTCTTTTCTTTTCTCCTTTTCTTTTTGATTTTTTTATTTATTTTTTTTTAAGTAGGTGGCTTCCCTGGTCTAAGATTTACCTAAAGGCAGCAAAAAGGGAAAGGTCCAGTGACTGGGCTCTGGACAACCTACCTTTGGGCTGTTACCCACGATAACTTGCCAGGCATATCACCCGAGAAGGTTCATTAGCTACCCAATTTCCGTTAGAATTGCCGAACAATGAGTCAACGCAAAGAAAGTTTGTATTTGCTTAAGACTAAAAATTCCCTTAAATTAAACGGCGGGTTGATAAGTCGTGTACTTATCAAACAAACTTATTTACTTCAATTAAAATGAAATTTAGGTTGGAGAGGACTCGAAAACAAATCCACATTTTAGTGGATACACTGGCTGACTAAGTCCAAAGACTTGAAGGGTCTTTGTGTTCAAATCATAATGTAGTATTTCCTAAGATTGAAAATTTTCTTAACTCAAAGTTCTCTTTCCTAATTCCAAAATTTTTTTTATTCTTTTTACTTTTAATTTTTAATAAAAGAAAATAAATCTACAGAGCTGACGAATAAGTTCAGAGATGAATATCCACCCCCCCATGCCTATCTATTGTAATGTCCTCATTGTATTAAAAAGACATAAAACAGAGTGGAATAGCATAGAAAGCACCTGAATTGCATGATTGTCGGGTCCGCTCCGAGATAGAAACTAAAAAGAACTATATAAGTGCTAAATTTAGTGCCTTCAGCTAGGCACACTATACAAAGAAGAGAAATGAAGAATTCATAGATGCAGGTCAGAATCAAATAAACAGAAGAATCCGCTGACCTATCAGCAGAGGTCCACAGATGTGGACCAGATTGTGGTGCAGACCCATACCCCATAATCTAGAATATCTTAGGTTCCCGATAAAAATTACCCAAAACCTGAAATCTGTATGCAAGCGGGGTCGGGCCTACAATTTATGGGGATGCAACCCAAGACCAAAAAGTCGGGTTATAGAGAATTGAAGCTCAAAAGGATAATCGTTGAATGTGTGCTTGGGTTTGACATCCTCAAAACAAATGTTGTAAGGGTCCTGCTTTGATGGTTTCAGAAGAATAGGAACCCTTCCACTCAATCTTCTACTTCCTCCAAAGCTAGCTTCCCAAATCAGAAATTCCCAGCTCCTATTCTCCTCATTCAGCATGTCAATTTCCGGGACCTCTTGCATATTAATCACCACGTCTGAAATCTCCAAGTCTAAATGATGTGACTGAATCAGGATTGACTTGGGTCGAATTATCGCAGAAACAGAATCATAAATAAGCTCAATGGGGTGTAACTAACAATCAGGGCATTTGATTGAATCCTCCAGAAAATGCAATTCTGGATCCGTAATGTGTGCCGTAATAGGATTAGTTTCCTCAGTTCTTGGGCTATTAAATGATCTTTCAGATTCCTCAGGCCCAATCGTCTCACAAAAATCATGTTCTGTAAATTCGCGTGAGACTTCGCAACTTGAATCTTCACCATCATAATCAAAGAAATCAAGTCCGTATTAATGTATGTCTCAAAATCATCTATCACTTTTTGATCCATGGAGACATACATTTCCTTATACCCTAGCTCAGGGATCTCAGATGAAGAAATCAGATCTTCCTTAATTGGCTGCTTTAATTCAATCTGGTCAGCCTCGTAACATGTGTCCCGCCCAACAAGTGCCTGAGCAGGTTCTGTCATTGGCTTTCCTGAATGGAGTTCATCCTGGGAATTATCCCATGATTGAATCAAAGCGACCACGAATCTCATCCTCAATTTCATTAATTTCCAAAGTAGAAACTCACCCAGGTTCTCATCCTTAACATCCTAGAGCCAATCCAACAAAGACTTGTTCAAATCATCAAATATATCAATCAGGGGCTCCAATCTCTCAATGCAAGGTATTGGCTGAACTTCTAAAGATTGAATGATATTCCTCAAGTTAGCCAGAACCTTATCTTGAACCTAGTTACCCTAAACCAAATGAGTTGGTCAAGGGTTAGGCGGGTTTGGGGTCAAAGCAGGGGAATTAATGAATTGAGATTCGTTACACCCTTTCTGATAATAGGTTATTTCAGATTGTTCAAAAGGTGGTGATGACCTAAAGGTAGTGTAATCAGAGGATGGGTAAGGATTAGTGTATCCTTCTTGAATGTAGATCGTATTAGGTTGTTCATGAAAGGTTGACGATCTATAATCAATGTGGCTTTGAGAAGGATAGAAATCGCAATCATAGTGTTCAAGGTTAGACCCTAAACACGAAAGTCCGAAACTGTATCGCAAGTCTAAGTTATCCCAACTAACTGATGGTTGATTACAGTACGAGTTGGGATAATCGTCATGTTGAGGATAATTCACAACAGGAGGAAAAGAGCGGGAATGCGTGTAATATATGGAAGGATTCATGATAAGCAGGAGGAAGAAAGGTGCCCTGTAATACAATCAATCAAACCTGTCCTTAAGTGGGTCAGCCTACAGACCTACAGACTCCCAAAAATCGTCTTGAGATAAAGGAACGATTTGATCTACTTCTGTTTGTTCAATCCAACCAATTAGGAGGGATTGGGGAGAAGGTTCTTCCTTCGGCTTGCGCCTCTGGTTCCTAGTGTACCCCCCAGCCGCGATCATTTGATTCTGCTACCCCAGTTAGATATCAGATTGAAAAGTAAAAACAGACTAATCGAAAATAATCTCGTTCTGGGCTCTGGACGTACGAGTTGCTACAGTAATGTGTTTGGTTTTGAAAACCTGTCGTCGTTGTACGAAAGTGAAGAACTCGTGTTAAACAAATAAAATTTATACCGAAATTGAAATTATGGGTCGAACACTGAGAGGCGGACGTTTGATTTAAAAACTACGCGTTCAATTTTATTTGTCATGAAGTAATTCAATTGATTAAAACTATCTAACTATTTACAATAAATAGAAGAGGGAGAGTAAGAGAGAGAGAATATTACAAACAGAAATCAAAACGAGATGTAGAATGAACAAGGAATTCATCATTAAGGAGATTGTTTGTTTCACTAAACATTACAACTAGAAAGCACTAAATCTACTCTAAAAAGCATTAAAAGAATGGAGAGAGAAATGTCCTCCTTGACGGTCCTTGGAAGACGAGCTGAACTACTTCTGAAAGTAGTAAATCTATTTTAGAAAGTAGTAAAAAGAATGGAGAGAAAAATATCCTCCTCGACGATCGCTTGGAGGACGAGCCGGACGGGATGACGCCTAGACGAAGGAGGACGAAGCAGAAGAACGGGAACGGGGCAGCACGTCGTCGTCATCACGGGATCAACTTCCGAAGGGGGACAAAAATTTGACTTTACCTCGTGAGAAGCATCTCGGGTGTTGGACAAGCTTCTCTTAAGCTTTGGAGAGGGAGAGAAGAGAAGGAAGGGATGAGAATTTTGTATGGAGGGGGTCTCCTTTTATAGTTGCGAGTGAGGGCAATTTGGTCATTTAATTCTCAAAACATTAAATAAGTGGTCTTTAGTGATGGATAAAACCGTTGCTAAAGGCCCATCGTGGGTGTAGTGGGCGCTGCCTACGCGGCTGCTGGGTTTCACGCGCCCTTAATGCTTGCACACATCCGTTGAATCTCAGCCGTCCGATTGCGAGATCAAATAGGTTAAGAAGCGCCTTCCCTGCTCCTCAACGCACGCCCGCCTGCATGCGATGCTGCATTATCGCCGCACATGCAATTAGCGCGTGGGCCCTATCGGGCTCATGCAGCCATTGGATCACGATCTGACGCTCCACGCACCTGCTTGCCCACACTTGATTTGGGGCTCGTAGGGGCTCAGTCCCCCACTAGTGCCTCGCGATAAGCCATTGGACCGCTGTGCTGCATCGTCCAAATGGTCGCGAAGACGTTTTCAAGACTCCACATCCACAGCCATTGTATCTTGATCCAACGGCGGAGAAGCGACACTCTGATTGAAGAAGAGAAGGTGCGGCAGTGCTGGTGGCCGGTTGGATGGTTGAGATGGCACCACGTGGCACCATCCTGGCCGTCCATCTTCTGGATGATGTAGATGGTGCCACAGTTGTTGGATTGAGTCAATTTTCATGCCGTTAGGCTGCGATCGTCAATCCGAATCCATCCGTGCGGTCGGATTTGTCGTTGAAGTGTGGATTTACACCATCTTGGCCCTTGATCTTCTAGGGTTCCCTGATCTCTATCTGTTGCTACAGATGTCTGATTAGGGAAATCTTGGAGTCGTTGAACTCCAATCGTCGCCCTGATCATATTTGTACGGTTGGATCTTCGATCCGAGGCCTCGATAAAAAGTTTGCCCTATCCAAGCACATAAAAGGAGATAATTTACCTCCATTTTATTCAAACCAATCAAAATGCAAGATGATGCATGTTATGCAATATTTATATCATGCAATGCAATCGTATGCTTTAGAACATGCATAAATAGACATCTTAAGTAGTGTAAATGTGTTTACATCATTTTCCAACTGAGCCTAGTCCAGAAATCCAATCAGCCTTGCTCCAATTAATCTAAATTTTGCTTCTACACATATAAAAATAAGCTCATCAAGGTACCAGATACAATTGCAGGAACGATTGCACAAGAGCACAAAAGTATGCATTATTTACGAAATGACCTATAATGACTAATCTAACCTAACTAAATGTAATCTAATGCAAATTACCCTTAGACTAACATTAATTAGGCATTAATTAGCATAAATAAATATTGAAATATGACCATCCTTTTGACTTCACTAACCAATTCCCGGATAGTTATAGTTGGTTGAAGAAGTATGTCATAGAGGTAATAATTTTATAGGGAGCTGACTAAAATTGTCCCTTTGAATTAGTGGCTGATGCCTCTGATTTTGCTGTAGGGGTTGTTCTAGGGAAATGTATTGACAAGAAGCCCATTGTGATCTATTATGCCAATAAAACCCTTGATGATGCACAACAGAATTACATGATAACTGAAAAAGAACTTCTTGCCATCGTTTTTGCCCTAGAGAAATTCAACTCATATCTATTGGGGTCACATGTCACTATTTATACCGACCACTCAACACTTAAATATGTACTGAGCAAGAAAGATGCGAAACCATAACTTATCAATTAGATCCTACTACTCTAGGAATTTGACCCAGAAATTAAGGATAAGGTGGCATCGCAAAATGTTGTGGTCGACCATCCCTCTCATCTTATGATGAATGACGTGTTGACCCCTCCAGATGTTTTCCTTAATGAGACCATTTTAGCTGCTAATGCCTTCCCCTGCTTTGCAGCTATTGCAAACTATCTAGCAACAGAACGAATCCCTTCTGATTGGCCAAAAACCAAACGAGGTAAGTTCTTTGCTGACATTAAATATTATTTCTAGGAGGAGCTCGACTTGTTCCACATCAATGCTGATCAGGTCATTCGATGATGTGTTCCTGAGTCAGACTTTCATGATATTCTACCGCATTATCACTAAATGGCCTATGGCAGTCATTTTTTAGGCAAGAAAACTACAACTAAAATCCTAACTTCTGGATTCTTTTGGCCCAGCTTGCACAAAGATGCTCAATCTTTTGTTCGATCCTATGTGCATTGCTGGAGCATCGACAACATGACTTGAAAGGATATGATGCCCCTTAAACCAATATTAAAGGTTGAAATTTTTGATGTATGGGGCATCAACTTCGTGGGACCGTTCATCAACTCTTGTGGGTATTTATACATAACAGTTGCAGTCGACTATGTATCAAAATGGATTGAAGCAATACCCACATGCACCAATCATCAAAAGGTTGTCGATTTCACCAAGAAAAATATTTTTTCGAGATTTGGCATCCCTAAAGCCATCATCAGTGATGGAGGATCACATTTCATTCACTCTAAATTCCGTCACCTTTAATCCAAATATGGAGTTATTCATAAAATTTTCACTCCTTACTACCCCCAAAAAAATGGCTAGGCAGAATTTTCTAACCAAGAAATTAAAAAATTTTTGCAATAAACGGTTAGGCCCAATCATAAAGACTGGTCCAATAGATTGGACGATGCTTTATGGGCCTACCGTATAGTTTTTAAAACTCCCCTTGGCATGTTCCCTTTCCTTCTGATTTTTGGTAAGGCATGCCACCCCCTGATAGAACTCAAACATAGGGCTTTTTGGGCAATTAAACAATTAAACATGGATTTATCTGAAGCTAGTAAACAAAGGAAATAATAATTAACTAAATTGGAGGAATTGCATAATTCTCTTACTAAAATGCAAGGATTTATAAAGATCGAACAAATAAATTTAATGATAAATATATCATTCAGAAACATTTTGATATCAATCAACTCATTTGACTTTTCGATGCACGTTTACCCATTTTTCCAGGCAAACTTAAATCCAAGTGGACCAGCCCATTTATTGCCCTAAAAACATATCCATATGGCATAGTTGATCTTTTTGATCCAGAAATGAATTGTACCTTTCATTTCATTGGCAACGTTTAAAGCCCTACTTAGACAATTTCTCGTATCTCCCATCTGACACTATTTATTTAATTGACTTACCTTCTAATGATAATTGGTACAATTCAAGCGCAGTTGAATGGCGCAAAAGATAGCATTGGATGGGAGGTATCCCATCATTTTTCCTACTTTTCATTTTTCATTTTCTTTTTGAGAGGTTTTGACTATCCTTACCATGACCACCTTCACCAAGGTGATTTCTTTTATCTTCCTACTGCATGAGGACATGGCATATCTTAGGCATCGGGGAGTGTTTTTAAATTTTGTCAATCAATTCAGGAATTTCAAAACCTAAAACATTCAAATTTTTAGTTCATTTTTGCATATGTACGCCCAAAAATTAAAATGCTGAAAACATTTTGAGGATATCTTGAAATTGGGACCAATGTTAAAAAATTCACTTTGAGTTACAATGGGATTTAATCTTTACCAAACTAGGGAACATGATGCAAATCTAATTGTTAGAATCTCTGGGTGTATTTTTAGACTAGATCAAGTATCCTTCCGTAAATTCCACTTGAACTCATGATGATTCAGGTGACTTGATCTCCTTTTGTGACCTGGAAATTATTTGGCATAGCTTCTGACCCAAAAACTTGTGTCCCTTGCAAAATTCTTGTGTCAAATTTCACACACAAAGCCAAAACCTAAAAAACATTTAGAAATTAGAAAAGCCCTTTGTTTAGTCTTAGTGAATTTGAAGTAGATGATTGGTTTAAGTTCCCAATGCCGAGGAGGAAAATGCCTCTTTTGAGGATGCAATGTCAACATGTTACCATGTTGGCGCTACTCTATATTTATATTTCATTTTTTTAGATGGAGCATTAAAGTGTAATTTTGCAGCTCAAGTGTCTTGGATGGTGCTTTACCCATAGTGTCGGAGCAAGAGCCTGAGTTCAATTGGAGCGCCCCTTTATACCACATTGTGTTTTCGGGTTATGAGCTCCTGGGTAGTGTATTGGACAATACTATCTTGAAGTGCTGGCACTGGAACCCCCTTTAGGATTGGTAAGAGGAATAATGAGCCCAACTCATCTGTTGTAGGATGAAGTTAGGAATAAGCATGAGGGAGACAAAAAAGAAAAAAGTTTTCAAAAACACCTTATAAATGTTGGCATTCACAAGCACTGACAAAAGATTTTAAAAGATTATGCAATTTGTGAGTCAGAATCAAGAGCCAAAGAAGTCCTAACTACAAAATAATTTTAGGTCATTTGAATTAACGAGCTGAGGGAACACCATAATGAGCAATAAATAGCTCAGTTTGATCTGATTAAGTCAATGAAAGCTCCTACATATCCATCAGAAGGTCTTAAGGGCACAAAACATTGATTTGAGAAGATAAGAATACAGGGTTATTTCTGCAAATTTAGCATTCTATCAGTGAAATAGGATAACCACAGGTTTTTCCAGGGGCTAATTAAAGGTGAAATGACCATAAGAGTCTACCAAGTGGGTTGGTGTAGGTAGAAACAGGTTTTCACACACTTCAAGAAGTAAACGACAATTGAAACCCTAAAAATAGACCCAGTTAATTAACTAAGGTTCCGATTTGGCTAAAATTCACCTAAACACTTTAAAAATCATATAAAAATATTCTTTACGGTTTGGCATCTGTGATTTGACCATCTGAACCCGTTCTGACCTAAAACTTAGTCTCAGACAAACAGTTGCCTTAATTTGGGTTTATGTACAATTTACCTAGTCAAAGTTGCTCAAAACCTAAATCCGACTTCACCATCAGATTCCTTGGGTCCAAATTAGGTTTGTACCAAGATTTGTACCCAATCAAAGATTCCCTTGACCTAGTTTGCATTTCACTCCTGGCAGACTCTTTTTATCAAATAATGGCCCTTAACTTTTTGAATTATTAAAAAATAGGTACCTAACATCTTCATCATCTTCACATTTAGGTCTCTGACACCATTGGTGTGAACATGTTGAGCTCCAGCGAGATTCGAGCGAGATTTTCTCGGTCGATTCTCAATCAAACAATCCCAAATTTGAATCGAAGATTGCTTGCGAAATTCCCTTCCACTTGAGAGCGATCTTGGGCTCCAATTCTTTCACAAAGGTCATGCGAACCTTTCAAAGTTTCGACTATCTTATTCCGTAAAAACATTCAAAGCTTGGAAGCTTCTTTCTAAGCTTTGAAGGGCTACCTATGGTCTATAAAAGAACCTATGTCGCATGGCCAAGCTTTTTAGCAAATTTTGGTGAGTCAAAACACCCTAATCTACCCTCTCCAGCCACCAAACACCTTTGCTCCGGTGACCTCTCTCCGACCTACTCCTCCGCACCTCCAACCATCAAATTGGAGGTGCCACCATCTTCCTTTCTTCCTTGCGCACCTCTCCGATCAAAAGGAGGGCGTTCCTCTGCCTTATTCGCCATCTCTACCATCTTCTTCGACTCCAGCATGCCATGACTGGAGCTCTCCACCTCTCTACTTTGTCCCTAAGTCCCTTTGTACCTTTCTCTCTTCCTCTATTTGTTTTTTTCCGCACTTACTACACACTCACGACCGCCAACCACTCCCCCTGCACTTCATCTTCTTCATGGCTGGCAAAACTCCGATGTGTCCGAGCCACTGACATATTTCACCAAATAGTCCTGTGCCACTTCCATAAGTTCCCCCGCATCACCCTCTACAAAAGCCCTTATCCTATTTGGCGATTCACTTACCAGGACACCTCCCCGAACTCAAGCACTTTCGCTTCACCTCCTCAAGGTTGTCAGGCCTCCACCATTACTCGCACCACACACTACACCCATCATCGCACTCACCATTCCACGGCGATCCTTTTGAGCCTGTTTGACGTGGCTGTAAGGCCATTCTGGTGGTTTCAAGTTCTTTGCCAATCTCCGCCACAGTCGCCATCTTCGCTGCCCCGTTCTTTGAGCTTCAAGCCATAAGATCTCCAGGCCTTTGCTCTAGGCATTGCGGACAAGTCCCAGGAAAGCATTCAAGTCATCAATTGAGGACCTTAGCTCCGCGGCTGCTTCAATCGGTCAAGATTTACTCTTGCAGGTGCACGCTATGAGCTTCTATGGGATAGTCCTACATAGTGGGTAGACGAAGGCTGTGTGTGACTTAAGTGGTTTTTGTGCCTCGTTCTCGTTGCCTCAGTAAGCACGGGGTGAGGTCCCTCTCCACGTGCACTCACACATATGCCCTCACCCGCGGTCATGCCACGCGGGTCTAGGTTCTAATCCGATTGCCCAGATACCCAAGTCCGACTAGCATTACAAAGAAAGAAAGGGGGGGTTTTGCCCTTTGCACCTCTCAACACTTAGTTTCTAAGAGGCTTCCCTGCCTCTATGTTGTGCATGTGTGATAAATGCCAGTTCATAATCATTCATATGCACTAAAACAAACCTAGCTCTTAAGATTTTGCTCTGCAAATGGGTTTTTGGGTTGCATTTACGGATCAATTAGGTTAGGCATGCATTGCACTTTTTTATTATCTTTTTAATGTGTTTTTGTGTGTTGGGGATATACATATTATCAGAACTCCAAAACCCTAGCACTCAGAAAGGAAATTGGTGAAGAAGAAACTCAAACTAGCTGGAGCTCAGCTTGATCCTACTCACCATAGCTGGATTCCAACTCACATGAACTAGGGTTAGCTCATCCTAGCTCCATTCAGCTCATCTCAGCTGAATGGCAACTCGAGAGAGCTCATCTTAGCTCAATCTAGCTCAGGTCAGCTCAGATCCAGCTCAACTTAGCTGGATCTAGCTCATCTCAGCACCCATTAGTTCATAGGGACCTCTAGCTAGCTCAGCTGAGTTGACTGGAGTTCACCTCAGCTCAGGACTAGCTACATCTAGCTCCACTCAAGTCTGGCCAGCTGAAGATGACTTCATCTTAGCTCAGGAAGCTCAAGTCCAACTCTCGGGGACTTAGCTTAGCTCAACTTAGTTGAGTTAAGTTACATTAGCTCCCTCAAGTAACTAGGTCCTCCCCGAGGGCATTAGACCCAGCTCACCTCCACTCCTTTTAGTAGAAGCCAGCTTGCTTTAGCTTGGCTTAGTAGCTAGCAAACAATTAGCAAGCTAAGACAACTAAGGTAGCTCCTTGCAACTCTCTTCAGCAACCACCAGCTCCAGTGTAGCTCAAGATGACTACCTCCAGCTCTTCTCCCTAAAACCTTAGCTCCAAATGCCTCCAACCATATTCCTACTAGCTAAGCTAGCTAAGCTACTTAGCTTAGCTAGTCCACCTCCATGGCACCAAAACCTACTACCCTACTACCTAAGCTCCGGCAAAAAGAGCACCTACTTCTACTTTATTTTGGTGCTAACTATCCCTTCCATCACCACCCAACATCCACCATCAAAACCCATCTCCACCCTCCATTTTTTCCCTCCAAAATCAATGCCTTCTAGAAGGTAGTTTTGGAGGGAAAACAAAGGCACCTCTTCATTTGCCTCCCATTTTTCCCTCCAAAAAATATCCAAGCACCCCTTCATTTCCCATCAAGAAAACACCATAACCACCCCCCTTCGCATCCTATAAATACCCAACCCTACTACCACATAATTCCCATCCTCCAAATAGTTTAATTCCGCATTACACCCACCATAATTCACGGCCAAGGTAGAAGAAGAAGAGAAGAAGATGAACGGGGCATACTACCTACCCTTTTGGTGCATTCTTCCCCTTCTTTCTTCTCCCTTGTGCCATGCCAAGGAGGAGGAGCACTTCCGCACCAGGAGGATAGCCAGGCAAGGAGGAGTAAGGGTGGTGCACGCCCACCCTTGGAGGAGGATAGTTAAGGTGGAAGCTTCCACCATGGAGGACACCATTTGAAGGAGCTTTACAAGTAAGGAGTTGGAGGACTCTTTTCAAGCCCAGGAGCTGCCAAGCTTGGAGCAAGAAGCCATCATCTTCTTCACCATCTCATTTGGTGGATTTGTGTTTTTATCTTCATGCATTT
This sequence comes from Thalassia testudinum, assembly GCA_037157565.1. Classification (NCBI taxonomy): domain Eukaryota; kingdom Viridiplantae; phylum Streptophyta; class Magnoliopsida; order Alismatales; family Hydrocharitaceae; genus Thalassia; species Thalassia testudinum. Next base: position 103,125,539 of record JAZHRO010000055.1, on the reverse strand, counting down.
CAAGCAGATTAGAAGCTTTCCTATATGTGTTTTGTGTAGAAACAAGTTCAATTCATTTCATGTTGCCTTCTTTCAAATTATTGTTGCATTTGTCTTTTACCATGATCTAGCACCTTTTCACTCCGTCTCCTTAAACCCATATAGGTGCCTAGAGTGATCTTAGGGAGAAGCCTTTCCTGTCACTCTAGCAATAGTTTAGTGGATTAGATTTAGATCACCATTTTCTTCATCAACAACTTTGTGAATGATTTATTACGGAGCAACCACAGGTCTTAATTGACCTAAATTAGGCTAGGGCTTAACATAAGTTAGGGTAATTCATGCATGCATAAGCATTACTAGCACCTTTAATGCTTTCTTTTAGCTATGCATAAAATACTGCTATAATGTATTGATTAGCTGCACTATGTCAATTGTAGGTAATAAGCTGATGAGAAGCTAGATCTGAAGTTAGATCTAAAGCTGGATCAGAGGAATAAAGAATAACCAGAGTTGTAGCAGAGCTGGAGTAGAAGACCTAGAATTAGATGTAGAAGATAATAATGTATGGGAGTTAAGGTATTCTATTCTATTAAGTAGGAATAAAGCAATAAATTGTGAAGAAGATCGGTCCATCCTAGCCCTAGGTCAGCCTAGAAGCTTCCCAAAGCCTTAGCCACCCTTAGAATAGGTCATCACAAGCTAGGAAACCTTAAAACCCTAATTCTAGCATCTATCTGGATTTCCAGATGAGTTGTAGGATGTCCAGAACCCCTAGCCAACTCCTACACACCTTAAACCCACTTCTACAGTATTATTCGACATCCGGACACTTGGTTAGACATCCAATTTCTACAGAATACCAAAGACAGAACATAAAATCCCTCCTGGCCATGATTGGACGTGCAGACAACAACTCTGGACTTCTGATTTTTGACTATAAGAAGTCAGACACTATTATAAGACGTCTAGAACTACCCTCCAGATCCTCTTTTGAGCTTCAAGCCTTGATATTGGATCTCTAGCTCCCTAAACCCAATTCTAACCCCTAGGAACCTAAATTAAGGTGCCCTAACCCTAGTACATCACCTTTAGACCTCCCTTAGGAACTAATTAGGTCCTCACTAAACCTAATTGACTTGGATCATTGTCAATCTCTTCAGTCTATTCAACTGGAATCATTTAGTCCAATTGAGCCCTGATCTCAGCACACACTGTCCAATTGGACTCAGTGAGAGTCCAATTGACCTAGACATGACTTAATTGAGTTATTTTAATCTCAATTAAGTTTTCACACACCCAATTAAACTTGTATTAAGTTTAATTGCACTTTACCTTAGTGAATTAGGGTTAACAACCCTTATTTAAGACCTACCTTCACCTAAACCCACTAGAACCTAACCTAATCAACATAGCCACCTAAGTCTCTACCCACACACTTGCACACACACCATCCACACGAAAATAGCTAGCATAGAGTTCTCTAAAACTTTCTACCTTGTGTTGTTGCCTTGGTTGCTAAAATTAGCAACCAAGTGCCATTCAATTTTTAGATCCACACTTGGTGGATCTAAAAACCATCTCCATCCATTCTCTCCACTCTCTCAACTTGCAACCACACCTCCTCCTCTCCCTCTCAAGGCCATCCTCCTCCTCCAAGTCTCCCTCCTTGGACGACTAGGAAGAAGCACTCCTCCAAGCTTATTCAACGGTGGCAAGAAGAAGAAGAGCATAAGAATGCAACACCTTCTCATTTCTTCTTGTGGGCGTGCCCTCTTCTTCCACCATAGAGGATCCACGCCCCCATTTTATTTTCTTCTTAGATGGCCACAGAGAAGGCCCCCCACAAGGTCTTCTCAAGGACTACCATTGGTAGAGAAAGGGTGCAATACCCTCCTCTCCCCACTTGGGTGCACACACCCATCCTCCTTTCTTTAGTGGACTGCTGTTTGGGTCATAAAGCACATTTTGATAGGAAAATGGGTCGTAGTATAGCATAATATGATCAAACAAAAATGTTTATATAACGATAATGAGACTTTGAGTCTCGGTCGTTCGTCTCTGGGAGTCATTTATTCAAATCTGAAATCGATCTTCTATCGCTCCACATGCTTAAAATAGCATGGCGGTTTATGATTATTACGTATTTAAGCACGACATGCTTAGTTGCAAGAATATCGGGAATTGAAAACATGCAATTGTAATCACACAAAATATATTGCAATAAGCTCATGATGATTTCAACATATAGACATATATATATAGAAAAATTTCTTCATTCATTCAGGAAGGTGTTTGCAACATGGAACTAGAGGAAAGCTTATTGAGGAAAGCATAAAACATAAATCTAACTAACAGAAAATGATCGCATACAGGAATCTATGGGGGATTTTGCATGTAACATTGGAGGAGAATAAGAGCTACACTACTAAGTAGTAAATAAAAGCATGTAAATTTGCAGAACTAGCTACTAATCTAGTAGAAACTAAGAACATTCGGAGGTGGGCTCCGATGGCCTTTGAATGGTTGAGAGGAGGAGGGGCGGCCAATGGTGCTTAGGTCAGCCCTTGGAGAGAGGTTAGGGAGATGATCCAGCATCCTGGCATGGAGATGGTGGCAGCCATGGTGCACAACTTGTGGAGGTGAAATGGAGGTGAATGCGCCTAACCTATGTATGAATGAGTGCCAAGAATGGGATGGGTGCAAATGGCCACCACTTAGGTCATTTTATAGACCTAAGGGAGACTCTCTAGAGTAGTGTGGAACTCTCTAGAGAGAGCCCCATAATTGGCCGGCCATGGTGTGAGAGAGGTAGTTCCTAGATCCATAAAAAGTGGATCTCAATTTGAATGGCTCTTGGTTGCTAATTTTGACAACCAAGAGTGGTGCCAACTTTGGAAGGGAGTTCTAGAGAAGTCTAGATGAGTGTGTGTGCAAGAATGGGCATGTGCGTGTGAGTGTGTGACCATGCCATATGTGGCTAAATGGTTTAGTTTAGGTCCTAACTGGTTTAGGTTGGTGTAGGCATCAAATTAGGGTTGCAAACCCTAATTGCTAAGGAGGAATTGCAATTAAACCTAACACAAGTTTAATTGAATGAGTGTGAACCTAATTGAGAGTGAAATGACGCAATTAGGTCGAGCTTGGGTAAATTGGACTATCCCTGAGTCCAATTGGACTTGTGTTGGTTGAGATTTGAGCTCAATTGGACCCTATGAGTCCAATTGACTAGGCAATGGTAATTGACTATGATCTAAGTCAATTACGTTTAGTGATGACCTAATTAGGCTCTTAGGGAGGTATAGAGGTGATGTACTAGGGTTAGGGTACCTTAATTTAGGTTCCTATGGGGTTGGAATTGGGTTTAGGGATTTAGAGATCCAAGATCAAGTCTTGAATCTCAAAACAAGAACTAGAGAATAGTTCCAGATATCCAAAAATAGAATCAGACATCCTATACTCAAAAATCAGAAGTCCAGACTTGTTGTCTGAACGTCCAATCAGAGTCAGCAAGGGTTCGAGGTTCTGTCTTGGGTATTCTGCAGAAATTAGACATCTAACCAAATGTCTGAACGTCCAATAACATTGCAGAAGTGGGTTTAAGGCGTGTAGGAGTTCGCTAAGGGTTTTGGACGTCCTATAATTCATTTGGACATCCAAATAGAGGTTGGAATTAGGTTTTTATAGTTTTCTAGGGTGCGGTGACCTAATCTAAGGGTGGCTAAGGCTTGGGGAAGCTTCTAGTCTGTCCTAGGGCTAAGACAGTCCTAAGTTCTTCATATTTTATTGCTTTATTCCTACTTAATAGAATAGCATACCTTAACTCCATTACATTATTATCTACTACATCTAATCTAAGTCTTCTGCTCCATCTCTACTGCAACACCAATTATTCCAAATCCAGCTTCATATCCAGTTTATTACCTATAATTGACGTAATGCACTTAATCAACACATTATAGCATTATTTTGTGCATAACTAAAAGAAAGCCGTAAAGATGCAGATATTGCTTATGCATGCATGAATTACCCTAACTTATGCTAAGTCCTAGCCTAATTTAGGTTAAATAAGACCTATGATTGCTGTACAATCAACGGCCAAGAAGGCTTCTCCTTAGCCTCTCTTGGTTGATCCCTTTCTTTAGTTTAGCTTTATTTCCATGTATCCGTATTTTATAGTGACTTAGTTTTTGATGCATGATGCTCTTGTCTAATGGTTTTATATGCATGCCATTATCTTCATGGCTTACAACTTTGATGCATGCTTTCATCTCGTGTTTCAAAATAAAGATCAGAAGCACAAAAAGACAAAAAAATGTTAGGTTAGATTGCATTTAGGTTAGATTAAGCTGATCCAAATCTCGACTTGCTTTCACGCCTCCCAGAGACGAATGACCGGGACTCAAGTTTTAAAAGGAGAAGAAATCTATGCTAGTTTCGTTATTATAAATATTTTTGCCAAGAGGATTTCGCGACTATACTACGATTTCCGACAATTTCGAAATACGCGATTTCCACTCTTGTCAAATGGTGCCGTTGCCAAGGAGGCAACATCATTTTTTATTTCGATCTTTTGAACTATCATGGACAAATCTTCCTTTGATTGTCTTATGATATGCAGGAAAAATGGGAATCTGCACACGTAATGAGCGTAGATTAAAAAAATCAAGTGCACTTCTCATCTTAGATTAGGATTTCCCTTTCTGAACCCTAGGCTAAATTTATTTGAAAAAAGAAAGCCTTTTCATTTTTGTGAAAAAAAAATCAAAGAAAAAGCAATCTAGGTAGTTAGATTCAATTTCCTTTTGAATCCTAGGTTAGTTTTGAAAAAGAAAAAAAATACTTTTGCAAATCTTTTGAAAAAAAATCCTTCTTGAATAAAAAAATTTGCTTTGGTGGAAAGTTTGAATTTCAAATTCAAGCACCCTTTCAAATGCTTCTCCACCATCCTCTGATTTTCGGCAAGATTTCAAGTTTCGATTTGAAAATTCAATTGCCAAAATTTTATTGATCAAAAAATTCTGAAGTTCAGGTTAGACTTCATTTTCTAACCATCTTTCAAAGGACACCATTCATTTCAGAAAATTCTAAGTAAAGAAATTTTAAAAATTCGTGAAGTGTAAGAGGGTCAAACTGACACAGATTTGAACATTTTCAAAATTCAAAAAAGTAATTCAAAGTAATCTGCAAATTTATTTCGACTAAAAGTGGTTTGAATTGAATGCTAATCTCATTGGCTTTAATTTCATATTTTTCTGAAATTTTTGAAGATCATTTGATTCTGCTTCAAAGTAGAAAATCAACCAGGGGTCAAAATTCCAGATCTGACCCCTTGACATTTAAAAATCTCTAGAAATTCAGTTGAAAGAGTAAAAGTTACAAAAAAATATTCCCCGAAAAGACAATTGAAAAGGGAATCTATTTACTAAATTTCAACTCATTCTGATTCTGATTTTTATCATAGAATTGATCTTATTCTTGTGGTCTACTGGAGAAGAATAAATGAGAAAACCCTAGAATTACGTGAACACTAGGTTACATCTTTAGGGTTACACTCTAGAGACCACATTTGGGCTGGCCAAGACTTAGTGAAGTCTAGTGTTTAGCCGGTGAGTTTGGTCACCTTATGGGCCACTCACCACAAACCCCAACTGAAGAAAAACGGGCTCAAATTAATTTTAAAGCACGAAATCAACCCAAATTCATAGTCATACTACTGGGTGTTTTCAACCTATCATGCCAAACCTGGCGACTAAGTTTGCAGGGTAGTGTCAAATGACTGTGACTCGAGGGTCAACGGAACTGGAGGCGTAAGCTGAAGGACGAACCTTCCACTTAGTCCCCTCATAACCAGACTGGCTAGGTTAGCTTGTGAGGCGGGAATCACTTTCAGTCGGTTGAACAATGAATCTTTTCTTCAGAAATTCGAACTTCTAAAGAAAATTTTGATCATTTGATTCATAAGGACCATCTGATTGATAAGGCCTTAGCCTTTTCTGGCTAGCTACACCAACCCAGGGGTTGGGTGGTGTATGTGAGGAAGGAGGTCACTCAGACCTCGATTGGTTGGACCTTCGGAGCCGCTCCCAAGGAGGTGAGTCACCTCTCCTAGATCATCTTCTCCCCCAAGTTTTTCTTCCACTCGCTTAGTCACAATGGCTATCCCTAGATCTGGACCTAATCAGGATCTAGAAGAGCTAGACCGACGAGCTTATCTGAGAGCCCAGGTCACTGAATCAGCTCAACCTTGGGATCATAACCCAAGGTGGAGAAGATCACTTTTCGCTTCACCTGATCCTTCCCCTCAGGTTACTGAAATGGTTAACCCATATCCTAACCCTAGATATTATGACCCATACTAGCCGGTCCCTCAAAGGACCGCATCTTATAGCCCAGGATATGGATTTCATACTACTGCTTCTCACCCATGGAATATGGGTAAACTTCATTCACCCCTTGGAACTCTTGAAGAACTACCAGTGCATATGCGACCGCATTACAGAATACAGAGTGCTATAGCCAGCACTAAGGGGAAGGCTGCATTCTACCTACACGAAATCCAAGCTATCACTGAGCCAAACCAAGACAAAGCTGGATTCCTTATCAGCAAGCTGTGATGGAGCTCCTTAAAGGAACAAAAGGGATAACAAGGCTAATTGGACAAAATCAGGAAACTCAAGAACTACTACTTTTGAGATATGAAGTGGAAAATAGCCTTGAAGATCTCAAAGAATCTGAAACGACTACATTGGAAGGACACACAGAAGATTCTTGGGTGCACATGTTGGAAGATCATTCAGGGGAAGAAGAATCTAGCTTGGATATGAGATAGGAGCAGGATGTTTGCTGAATGGGTTCGTCTGAGAACTCCATCCAAGAAATTGAGGAAAGGACTGATATCTCCAGGACTGATCCACAATCGAATTATCCTAAATCCTGGGAGATACCTCATGGGTTAGAAAACCCAACTGAGATAACGGAAGTAGATCCAGTTGAGGATATGGATCTTGAGGCAAACATTACATGCGACACTACTGATTAATCTAGGCCACTTCCCACTATAGGTGAACCTGTGCTAGACCCAACATCTTCTGATCTGCACTCTTCTTCTTTCACCTACATCCCTAATGTGGATGTTAGAGATTTTGAGATGACACTTTCTATCCCTGATCCTGGCATCTGATGTCCAGAAAAAGCTATGGATGATTTGACTGAAGAAAAAAATATGCTACCTGAGGCAGGAATTACTGAGGAAACCAATGCATATGAGGGTGAAGCTTTGAGCAAACTGAGTTGGGGATGCACCTATCATCCTAGTCAATCTAATGGATGACTCGACTCAGAGCCTAAAGAGTCAGCTTCTGATGAATCAGATATGAGTACGGATGAGCGCGAAGTAATTTCTGACGAGGATTTTAGTGACCTCCCCATAGATCTTCTACTTTCACTGATACCCCCATATGATCCAGAGCCTGGAGAGGGCATGATCATTGATGTCAACTATCGTTATGAAGACCCCTATGACTCAGACTCTGGTTCTGAGATACACTTTGATCTACTCCCTCAATAAGCTCCTACTGAATTATGGGACATGGTAAATCAACTAAATCAACATCATGACACCCGCTCTGATTATCCTCTATTTTCCACCACCACTCCACATTTTCTTATAGCTAGACCTTTTGTAGTAGGGGAGCACAATCAGTTTGTTCGTATCTCTAGACCACTGATTCTAGGAGCATACAAGCACATCATTCTCTTAATCTTAGCCAACTCTTATGCTAGAACTAGTACATCTGATTGAGTTTTCGCCCAGCTAAAGGCATTAAACTCAGCATCTAGTCCCATCCATCACCTCTAGATACCATTTTTATACATAGCATTTTTTTTCTTTTAGCATATTTCCTTTTAGCATGTTGCAAACTATTAGATTGGTCGGTGCTGAATGTTAAAATTTCAAGAGCAAGTGTAGGTGATTTCTACCCATTTACTCCCTATTGTATTTATTTTCTTTTATATTGATGCATGAGGACATGCAAGAACTTAGGCATGGGGGGTAGATACAACAAAATTGAAAATTTTTATGCCAACATTTAGGACAACCCCGGAATTGCATGTCAAACGTACTTTAGGACCCAAAATAACAGAACAACCGACTCCAACCCAAATGTTCGCATTAGAGCTAAAAATCATTCGTAGTAGCCACTTCCTACTCACCCGCTCAACTTTTGTTGTAAATCTAGGGTCAAGCAAAATGTAACCTGCTATGGGAATTTTACAAAGTACAGATTATGCGAGGTTACTTCTTTATAGCATATATACATATTGCATTCATGAATAAGATTTTTATCATGAGAATGCATTAGGGATTTTATCCTCTAATTGATCCCTGTAATCTGGAATCAAGTACAACTTTTCACACACACGTAGAATTTGCATTGGATTCATGGTGAATGCTGGTAAATATCTTTAGTCTGTCGAGAAGAAGCACTGCTTCTTCTCCTGAACCCCAGGACAGTGTTTTCGGAGCTAGGCAGATTTTCTTCCAAAAATCCACCAAATAGTGTGAGAAGAGAGTAGAGTGTACTGGTGCTCGAAGATTAGTGTAAGGAATCTGGTATCCTAGATAATTAGGTGATGACACTCAGAGATTAGGCAAAGCTTTCGCTCTCGGTTCCTGCGTATACATTTTTGTCTGAAATATTGAGAGCCACAAAATAAGGTAGATACGCAGAGAGCGAGTTTTCAGAAAACTAGGGCTAAGGTGGATGGTTACAACCATTCTTTACTGAATCCTTGGCTGAAGGAGGGTATTGATGTCAAGTTCAGAAATACACCGTCCTATCATCTTTCCCGATGCCATGAGTAGGCACTTCTACCAAATAAGTCACCCAATGTCTCTTGAGTACCACCAATCCCTAATAATGCCTCCTCAATAAAGTTCATGAATGTAAGCTAGCATGTGTCGTGTTGAAAATAATTTACATAGAAAAAAAAAAAAGAAAAAGAAAAGAAAAAAAGAACGGAAAAAAATATAAACATAAGAAAATGCAAGAAAAAAAAGTTTGTGAATATTTAGTGTTTATTTCATTTGCATTGAAGCAATACCACCGAATAAATTTGAGATCCACATAATATGGCCTTAACCTATTTTTTTGTGTTTCTGACCGCCAGAATATTGGCTAAGGAATTCCAACTTAGTGTTAGGGTTATGGAAACTTAATTAAAGTGTTAATGCCAAGTGAGACCACCAAATATAGGTGATATGTGCAAATTTGGTGAGATTATGATCTCTAAGGAAAAGAAGGAAAAAAAACAGGGAGTAGGAGAGAATGAATACAAAGGAGCCAAAAGAGAGCATAGTTTTCTCGTCTTTCTCTAAGTTGAGTTACTTGATAATCTGGAAATCTAGATTGTGAAGTACTAATATCTATGTAACACCAAGTAAGAGTGAGCCACCAAATAAACACTCGTATTACTCAAACATTCTCTACCTAAGCTTAAAGCCAGGTAGAATTCATAGAATATCTTGAATACCCCGAGGGAAGAAGTCCGCCTATCCCACTAGAATTTTTAGGGGTCAAGTACAGGCAATAGAGGTGAATTAGTTTTTCACTTGAATCCGTTAAAAAAGCTACATAGCTACACTTTCACAATTGTCTGGATTTCTAGAGCATAGGATGAAAACAAAAAGGAAAAAAATCTCTAGGCATACACTTGATAAAATAATCATTCCCTTAGGGACCCTCGCTGTAAGAAATTTAGTCTCACATTTGGTAGGGACTAGCAAGATTTAGGCATGGGGGTATGATTGCACAACAATCATAGGTCTTAATTGCCCTAAATTAGGCAAGGACTTAGCATAAGTTAGGGTAATTCATGCATGCATAGGCATTACTAGCACCTTTACTGCTTTCTTTTAGCTATGCATAAAATAATGCCATAATATATTGATTAGCTGCATTATGTCAATTGCAGGTAATAAGCTGATCAAAGCTAGATCTGAAGGTGGATCTAAAGCTAGATCTGAGGAATAAAGAATAACTAGAGTTGCAACAGAGTTGGAGCAGAGGACCTAGAATTAGATGCAGTAGATAATAATGTATGGCAGTTAAGGTATGCTATTCTATTAAGTAGGAATAAAGCAAAAAATTATGAAGAACTTAGGTCCATCCTAGCCCTAGGACAACCTTGAAGTATCCCCAAGTCTTAGCCACCCTTAGATTAGGTCATCACACCCTAGGAAACCTTAAAACCCTAATTCTAGCCTTTATCTAGACATCCAGAAGAGTTATAGGACATTCAGAACCCTTATCCAACTCCCGCACACCTTAAACCCACTTCCAAAGTGTTATTAGACATCCAGACACTTGGTCAGACATCCAATTTCTATAGAATACCCAAGACAGAACACAAAATCCCTCCTGACCATGATTGGACGTCCAGGCAACAAGTCTGGAATTCTGATGTTTCACCATAAGACATCTGACACTATTCTTAGACGTCCAGAACTGCCCTCCAGATCCTATTTTGAGATTCAAGCCTTGTTCTTGGATCTCTAGCTCTCTAAACCCAATTCTAACACCCTAGGAACCTAAATTAAGATGCCCTAACCCTAGTACATCACCTCCAGACATCCCTAAGGACCTAATTAGGTCCTCACTAAACCTAACTGACTTGGATCATTGTCAATCTCTTTAGTCAATTCAATTGGACTCATTGAGTCCAACTGAGCCCTGATCTCAGCACACACTGTCCAATTGGACTTAGTGAGAGTCCAATTGACCTAGACCTAACTTAATTGAGTTATTTTACTCTCAATTAAGTTTTCACACACCCAATTAAACTTGTATTAAGTTTAATTGCACTTTACCTTAGTGAATTAGGGTTAATAACCCTAATTTGAGACCTACCTTGACCTAAACCCTCTAGAACCTAACCTAATCAACCTAACCACCTAAGTTTCGACCCACACACATGCACAGACACCATCCACATTAAAATAGCTACCCTAGAGTTCTTGATTGCGCAGCAATCGTAGGTCTTAATTGGCCTAGATTAAGCTAGGACTTAGCATAAGTTAGGGTTATCCATTCATGCATACACGTTATCTGCACCTTTTTCTGCTTTCCTTTAGCTATGCATAAAATAATGTTATAATGTGTTGATTAAGTGCATTATGTCGATTGCAGGGAATAAGCTGATCAGGAGCTGGATCTGAAGCTGGATCAGGAATAACGGGAGTTGTAGCAGAGCTGGAGCAGAAGGCCAAGTATAGATGTAGGAATAATAATGTAAGGGGGTTAAAGGTTTTCTATTCTATTAAGTAGAAATAAAGCAGTAAAATGTGAAGAGCTTAGGTCCATCCTAGCCTTAGGATAGCCTAGAGACTTCCCCAAGCCTTAGCCACCGTTAGATTAGGTCACAACACCCTAGGAAGCCCTAAAACCCTAGTTCCAACCCTTCTCTGGACGTCCAGATAAGTTTTAAGACATCCAGGACCCTTAGCCAACTCCCGCACACTTCAAACCCACTTCTGCAGTGTTATTGGACGTCCAGACACTTTGTCAGACGTCCAATTTCTGCAGAATACCCAAAACAGAACCTGAAATCCTTCCTGACTCTTATTGGACGTCCAGACAACAAGTCTGCACTTCTGATTTTTGAGTATAAGACATCTGATTATATTTTTAGACGTCCGATACTGCTCTCCAATTCCTATTTTGAGATTTAACCCTTGATCTTGGATCTCTAGGTCCCTAAACCCAATTCCAACCCCATAGGAACCTAAATTAAGGTGCCCTAACCCTAGTACATCACCTCTAGACCTCCCTAAGGACCTAATTAGGTCCTCACTAAACCTAATTGACTTGGATCTTAGTCAATTTCATCAGCCTATTCAATTGGACTCATTGAGTCCAATTGACCCCTGATCTCAGCACACACTATCCAATTGGACTCAGTGAGAGTCCAATTGACCTAGACTTGACTTAATTGAGTTGTTTTACTCTCAATTAAGTTTCCACACACCCATTTAAACTTGTATTAAGTTTAAATGCACTTTGCCTTAGTGAATTAGGGTTTATAACCCTAATTTGAGACCTACGTTGACCTAAACCCACTAGAACCCAACCTAATCAACCTAGCCACCTAAGTTTCGACCCACACACACCCACACACACCCACACACACCATCCACAATAAAATATCTAGCCTAGAGTTCTCTAGAACTCTCAACCACGTGTGGTTGCCTTGGTTGCCAAAAATAGCAACCAAGAGCCATTCAATTTTTAGATCCACATTTGATGGATCTGAAAACCACCTTCCACCCTCTCTCTCTCACTCTCCCACGAGCTCCCACCATAGGCCTCTCTAGAGAATTCCATAATTCTCTAGAGAGCTTCCCTTAGGTCTATGGAAAGACCCCTTGGGTGGCCATTTTCACGCATTCACTCCCTTGGTAATTGCTCTCCATTGGTGCCATTCACGCCACCTCCACTTAGCCACTCACTCCACCTCCACGAGCTCACTACCACCACGATGGAGGACACCATGCCGGGATGTTGGATCAATCCTACTTCTCTCCAAGGGCCGACCTAAGTTCCATCGGCCACCCCTCATTCTCCTCTCGACCACTCCAAGGCCATCGGGGACCACCCCTGAATGCCCTCTATTCTTCTAGCTCTAGATCATGCTCTTCATAATTTTTATTACTTTCATTTACTGCTTAGTAGAGTAGTCTTACTTCTCCCCCAATGATGCACGCAAAATCCCCTCGTTGATTCTTGTATGCAATCGTTTTCTGGTAGTTAGATTTAATTTTAAGCATTCATGTATAAGCTTTCTTTTAGATTTCCTTGTGAAACAACTCTCCCATGATGAATGAAAATTTCATTTTCTATATATATATCTCTTATGTGTTTGAAATCACCTTGAGCTGAATGATTATCATATTTGCGTGATTTAAGTGCCTGTTCTTTAATCGCCTACATATTATGCACAGGCATGTCGTTTAAATAAAATGGAGTGGCTTTAAGATCGATTTCAAAAACAAAAACAACGCCTCCCAGAGATGAACGACCGGGACTCAAAGTCTCATTATTTTACAAAATAATATCTTTGTTGGATCGTATTTCGCAACTGTACTACGATGCTTTTATCAAAAATGCGATCTACGTTTTCACCAAGAGTTCTCTAGAACTCTCTACCATGTGTTGTTGCCTTGGTTGCTAAAATTAGCAACCAAGAGCCATTCAATTTTTAGATCATCATTTGGTGGATCTAAAAACCATCTCCATCCATTCTCTCCACTCTCTCAACATGCAACCACACCTCCTCCTCTCCCTCTCAAGGCTGTCCTCCTCCTTCAAGGCTCCCTCCACGGAGGGCTAGGAAGAAGCTCTCATCTAAGCTTCTTCAATGGTGGCAAGAAGAAGAGCATAAGGATGCAACACCTTCTCCTTTCTTCTTTTGGGCGTGCCCTCTTCTTCCATCATAGAGGATCCACGCCCCCATTTTCTTTTCTTCTTAGATGGCCATAGGGAAAACCCCCCTCAATGTCTTCTCAAGGACGACCATTGGTAGAGAAAGGGTGCAACACCCTCCCCTCTACACTTGGGTGCACACACCCATCCTCCTCTCTTTAGTGGACGGCCAAGAAGGCTTCTCCTTAGCCTCTCTTGGTTGATCCCTTTCTTTAGTTTACCTTTATTTCCATGTATCTGTATTTTACAGCAACTTAGTTTTTGATGCATGATACTCCTGTCTAATGGTTTTATATGCATGCTATTATCTTCATGGCTTACAACTTTGATGCATTCTTTCATTTCGTGTTTCAAAATAAAGATCAAAAACACAAAATGACGAAAGAATATTAGTTTAGATTAGATTTAGGTTAGATTAAGCTGATCCAAATCTTGACTTATTTTCACGCCTCCCAGAGATGAACGACCGGGACTCAAGTTCTAAAAAGAAAAGAAATCCATCCGAGTTTTGTTATTATAAATATTTTTGTCAAGGGGATTTCGCGACTATACTACGATTTTCGATGATTTCAAAATACATGATTTCCACGCTTGTTAATGATCATTATTTCAAAACCATAAAAAAATATAAATTAAAAAGGTCGAAAAGAAAGGTGAATTTCATTTCCAAGTAAGAGATGTATTTTTTGCAAACATCTGATCTCCTTGGACAACCCTAGATACCCCACTATCTAGGTAATAAATTTTAAAAGCGAATCCATTTTTGTGCGTTGCAACAACTTAAAATCCTAAATTAACAAACCGCGCAGAAACACGATCACTTTTTGGCGCTGTTGCCAGGGAGGCACGACTTTGTAAATTACTTTTCTCTTGCCTGAAGTGGATCTCATCCCCTTGCCACTCTTCTTTATTTTGTGTGCAGGAACCACAGGAAGAAAGCGGGAATTTGGAAATGAGAGCTCAAAATTCCTTTTCTTCCCACGATTCTAGGTTGGTTTCTTCTTTCATGTCACGCTTAGCCTAAAAGACTACCAAAATACACTAAACTTGGCTTTTAGGATCTTAAACATCAAATTTTGGTAGAGTGGTACCTTTAAAACCAATTGTTTGATTGATTGCCCATTAAACACCACTTTACCTTAAGTGCAGGTGTTTTGTTTTTCGAATCCAAACTTCTGTCTGGATTTGAAAAATCAATTTCGAACACCGTAGGCCTCCAAAAATCTTGAATTTCACCCAGAGATTCCAAATCAAGATGGGAACATCTGCTCCAAATTTTATACTAGTTGGATTTGTATTTAATTTTTAAAAATTCATGGACTGCAGAGGGATCACCCCTCTAATCTTCTTGTTCGCTACTATCCATGAATTTTTAAAATTTTTATACTCATCAAATTTTTATAAAATTTATCTTTCTGGAATCCTTTTCAAATTGTACACATTACCAAAAATAACTAGAATTTTCTATTTCCAGTGGTTGTACTAAAAAGTCCAAAATACACATGGGTATCAATTCTAGATGTTTACAACAGCACAAAGAAAAATTCTTTAAAAATATCAAACAAATTCCTAAAATCCTAAAAAAATATTTTCTGGAATCCTTGTTTGATTTTCCATAAAGTAGTGGTGTTGATTGCTCTATTTGGACCACTACTTAATCCAGAAAACCTAAAAAAGATCAATTGGAAGTTAAATTTCTGTCTTAGGATCAACAAGATTAGGATTTCTTTTTCATTTTTAAAGGCAAACAACTAAAAGGAAATTGATCTCAATCTATACAACTTGATTTCCTTTTGTTTGTAGATCTCAAAACTTGTTTGAAGTTTTAAGAAAGGAAACCCTAAAATGCATTCCTTTAAAACAAATCCTAAAAGACAAAAATACATAAAATTGTGTGACAACTTACTTTTCATTGAAATCAACTTCCAATTCCCGCATACACACAAAAAAATTGAAATAATAGGGCAATAACTCAATGAATGCTCTCCACATTCCATGCGCACTTTAGTTTCCAAAAGCTAATTAAAATCTGTAACAATTTGACTCCTAAGGTTTCCTCAACTTAGGCTTGCTATCTAGGTCTTAAATTTCCTTTAGTTAATATCAATTCTGTCATATATATCTGGTGTTCAGGCTGAGGGTCCGTGTCAAACGACTAGGCGCGGGTTTGTACAAGCACCTGGGGATTTTCCTGGGAAATGCTTGGGCTTAAACATCCCCTTAAACAACTTGGCTAGATTTGTTGACAAAATGGGCATTCACTATTCATTACTTATTTCCTAGGTAGTCCAGGTCTTAGGTTATTTTTAGGGAGTCAAATTTAAGTTAGGTCTAGAATTTTGATTGCTTGTCTGCATACTTTCTCTCATCTCCATCTCTTCTCCTCCCCTCCTATTTGTTCCATTTTGCACGGGCGGCGATCCAAAACTCCACACTTGGAGGGACCACTTGATTTTTGCCTCCCCAAAAATACTTTTCCTGCATTTTCCATCTTCTTTAAAATTGAAAAATCAAATTAGTCCTCTAACTTACATGCTAATTATTCTTTCCCCAATCTTTCCACCCAAGAGCTTCTTAATCAGGCTCCCCCAACTAATTTCTACTCCTTTATGGCTCAGCTACAAGTTAAGCAACAACAGTTGCATAAGGATTTAACAAACCTATCCAACTAAGGGAGTCCTGCCACACCTAACCAAGCTCCACACATTCCACATCTCACCCCTTCCTACATCCCATAGAGACAAAATTTGCATACGACCCATGCTGAGTATAACCGTTATTTTGAGGCTTTCTATGGTTAAACGAGGAATTATACTTATCCAAATCGTTACCCCACTCAAAATGTCTCCACCTTCTAGGTGCAATTGTAAAATTCCTCTAATTGGAGGAATTATCCAGCTCAATCCTGGACCAATCCAGTTCCTCACCAACAACAAAACCCAATTGCATGGCGTGGTTCAAAATCAACTTATCAATCTGGGCCATCTCAAGAAGACATCAATGCGCAAAGGTTGAAAACCCTGCAGGATATGCAAGGAAAAACAACAGAAATAACCTGTGCTATTAATAATCTTAATGATCAATTTGGGGTTATTCCAAACCACAGACATGCAGGACACTCACCATTGCAGCCGACACCAAATATTTTCAATCACAGGAACCAACACCCAGGTGGACACCAACATTAGAACCACACTGTTCAGCCTCCTATTAACTTCATATCTCAGCACCAACCCAGTTTCCATCAACATCAAGCCCCCCCATGATCGCATGTGCTTCGCATGTTTGAAATGAGGGTTTGCAGTAACCCGTCACCGTAGCTGCAAAACTTGTGGTCAAATAAAATTTATACCAAAACTCTAAAAGTGAGTCTCGGGTTAAACACAAGGAGGCGAACGTTTGGTTTTATGAAATCTGCGCTTCACTATTTATTTGTTTATTTCATTTTTGTGTTTTCTAATTTTTTTGTTATTTTTAACAAGCAAGAGATTAGGTTGATGAAAACTTTATCTAGTTACAAAAATATAAGAGGGAGAAGGAGAGGGAGAGAGGGAGAGAAACAATCATCTATTCATCAAAAACTGTTTGTTCCACTATGAAAGTTGGAAAAATCTACACTATGAAAGTGTAGAAAGATAGAATGGGTTGAGAAAAAACCCCCTCGATGGTTGCTCGGAGGACAACTCGCTTTGACGTCACCTGGATAAAGGCTGTGAGGAGCGAGACAAATGGGGACAAATCGGAGGAAGGAGGATGGGGCAGGATGGCGTTGTAGCAAGGATCTTCTTCCCGAAGGTCGGTGAGAGGACTGCCATGGGATGCTCCACGAATGGGGATGAGGGGAGGGAAAACTATTTGGTTTTACTCTAGAGGAGCTTCTCGAGCATGGCACAAGCTCTCTAGAGCCTCAGAGGTGGTGAAAGGAAGAAAGGAAGAGATGAAGAAAAATGGGAGGGGTAGGGGTCCTTTTATAGAGGAGGAAAGAATCAAATTCGTTTACAGGACATTTAGTGACGGTCATATACATCGCTGAAGATCCACTGCAAACGTCACTAAAGACAACCCACGTGCCCACCCACTGTTGTGCTGGCGTATGCTCTGCGAGCCTCCATGCGTGAGCCTGCATGCACTGCTGCTACGCGTGCGTGCCTCCATAGGCGCCGGCACGCACTTACGCGTGCGTGCCTTCATGGGTGCACGCACGCACTTGCCTTGCTGTGTGCATGTAGTGGTGCATGCATGTGCATGGTTAGCCTAGGTTATGCCATGTAGTACGATTTGGGTCATCCATCTTCTTTGTGTTGTAGGGGCTGCTATAGAGGTTAGATTGAGTCGATTTTTGCGCTGTTGGGCTACGATCATCGACCAGAATCCATCCATGTGGTTGATTTGTCATTTGAAGCTCCAGATTATGTCACCTAGTCCCTTGGCTATTGATTTTACTCAGATTGCATATGTTGCTATGGGACTTTGATCAAGATGATTTCAGAGGCGTTGGACTTCAATCATCGTCCTGATCAGATCCGTACGGTTGGATCGTCAATTCGAGGCTTTGAAATAAATCTCCTTCTCTCTTGACCACAAAAAGGATGTAATTAACCTAAAATATACACAACTACTCTAAATGTAAAATGATGCAAGCTATGCAATATTTATAAAGTGAAATGCAAATCTAAGCTTAGAAACATGCATGAATAGGCATTTTAACTGAAATAGATGTGTCTACATCATACCCCCATGCCTATCTTTTGCTAGTCCCCAGCAAAATTAAACTATATGCTATGTATAAAATCAAAATTTGGATTAGATCGTTTAGGCTTGGGTCGTTTATTACCAATAGAAAATTTCAACTAAGGCCTTGAACAACGAAATCTCAATAGTACCTGGGTGCCTGCTAGAATGCAGATCGCCCAAGTCCTCGCCTTATTTGAAAAGGAAATATACATTTTCCTTTATTTTTCTTCTTTCCTAATTTTTTTTTACTTTTGGATTTTGAGAGTTTCGGGATAACTTTTTATGGCTACCCAACCCACCCAAGACTCGAAAAGGACTAGAAGTGCTAAGCATCTTGTGAAAATAGTGAAAGACACATTAGGCGACCATTGAAACTGACATCGAGTTTCTACAACCCTTGGTGACCCTGCTTAGAGGTTTATCTTTTCCACTAGTTGATTTCTCGCAACTTCTTTTATTTATGGGGTCAACACAAGGGCGAACCCAGAGTATATCACCTTGGTTTATTCTACTTCCTCGCTTCTTCCCTGAGTGTTTTGGGAATTATTATTCATTTTTTGTGAGTTGGGTTCTGGACAATCGGCCAATGGGCTGTTACCCATGACCACTTGCCAGGCATACTCATGCAGTGAAGTATGGTTTCATTTATTTTTTATTTTTTTCTCCTTTATCTATTTTTTTCTTTTTGTTTGTTTATTTTTTTTCTCGTAAGTAGGTGGCTTCCCTAATCTAAGATTTACCTAAAGGCAGTATAACGAAAATGATCCGATGATTGGGCTCTGGACAACAAGCCAATTAGCTATTACCACCAACAACTTGCCAGCCATACCACCCTAGATAGTTCATTAGCTACCTAATTTATGAAGAAACCACCAAAAAGTGAGTTAATACAAAAAAAAGTATGTGGATGCTTAGGCTTAAAGTCCCCCCAAATAAGACTGTGAGTTGATAAGTCGTATACTTATCACCTCAATTTATTTACCGAATTAAAATAAGACTGACTTGGCAAGGACTCGAGACTAAGTCTACATTCGAGTAGACACCTGGGCTAATTAACCCCGAAGACCTAAAGATTCTAGGTATTCAGGTCGTATCGTATCATTTCCTCAAGTTAATAACTTCCAGATGCCTAATTTTTCTTCTCCTAATTCTTCTTTTTTTTTATCTTTTTGAATTTTAATTTCTTTTTCTTTTTTTTTAAAGAAACTAAAAGAAATTCTATGAAGTTAACAAAATAATTTCATAATTAAGTATCCACCCCCCCAGCCTAAATGATGCAATGTCCTCATTGTAAAATTAAAGACATGAAAAGGGTGGATTAAATAGAATATCACCTTAACATTGTGAGGAATCTAGTCAGCTCTGTAGAGAACATGAAATATAAACACGTGCTAAATTTAATGCCTTCAGTTGGGCATAAAATGCATACATGGAAGAAATTGAGAATTCACAAGTGTGGGTTAGAATCAAAATAAAAATATTGATTTTCAGACCCACCAACAAAAGATTTCCATTGACATGGACCAGATTATGATGTAGACCACATAGGGTCGAGTGGTTCTCAGGTTCTGGATGAAACTATCCCAAAACCGAAGGTTGTTGTGTTTGCGGGGCTGGGCCTGTGGTTTAGTGGTGTGTAACCCAAGGCCAAAGTGTCAGACAACAGGTAAAGATGGTTCAATAGGTGCGGTTGTCCACTTAACATCTACCTTAAAAAAATAATTAGTTATTTCGAGCTTGGGTTGCACATGAAGGATATCGTAAGGGTCCAGGTGGAAAGTAGGTAGTTTTAGGTCAATAGGAAACCTTAGATCCAAACTTATTTTTCCCTCAAAATTAACCTCCTAAATTTTCATTTCAACATTCCTGTCCTCCAACATCAAGTGCTTAGGTTCCGAGACCTCTAGCATGCTGTTCACCACATAAGATTTACCCAAGTCCAGAAATCTTGACTAACTCAGAATTGACTTGGGTACAATGATTTCCAAATCAGAATCAATCCCTTTGGGGTGTGGTTGAGGAATGAGGATATTGATTGAATCTTCTAGTAAATGAAAATTCGAAAACTCCAACTTAACCCCAACGAAATTCAAATCTTCAATAATTGGCCTATCAAAAGGTTTGTCAGGTTCCTCAAGCTCGTTTGTCTCACTAAAATCATCTTCCCTACACTCATGTGAGACATCACTAAGAGATTGCTCACCCTCAGAATCAAAGAATCCATGTTCCTGATTTATATATGTCTCAAAATTGATTGTGATTTCTTGGTTCAAAGAGACATTTTTCCTCGTTCCCTGGCTCAGGGATCTCGGGTGAATTAATCGGTTCATCCTCAATGGGTTGCTCTAGCACAACCTGGCCATCCCCGGTCTCAGAAAATGTATCCCCCACGACAGGCGCCTGAGCGGGTTCAGACATTGGCTCTCCTAAAGGGGGTTCATCTTGAGAATCATCCCAAGATTTGACTAGAGAAATCACAAATTTCATCCTCAACCTCGACAATTTCCCAAGAAGAAACTCACCCAGGTCCCTATCCCTAACACTTTGGAGCAAATCCAATAAAGAGCTATTCAGCTCATCCATCATTTTTATCATATGCTCCAATGCTTCAGTGCGTGGTATTGGCTGGGCTTCTAAAGATTGTATGGTGTTCCTCAAATTAGCCAACACCCTATCCTAGATCTTGTTCACCTGAACCGATTGGTTCAATTCAGGTTTGGGTGGGTTTGGGTTAAATCTTGGGGAGTCAAGATGTTGAGGTTCTCGGATCCCTCCCTGAAAGTAGGTCATTCTAGGTTGTTCAAAGGATGGTGGCAACCTATATTCAGTGGAATACTGGGGAGGGTTGGTGTTATAATCATTATATCCTTCCTGATTGTAGATCGGGTTGGTTTGGTCATCTAAGAATGGAGATCCATAATCATTGCAGGTTTGGGAAGGATAGCAATCGTAGTCTTGTTGTCTAGGGTTAGACCCTGGACACTGAGCTCTGGAATCGTATCCCCAATCAAAGCCATCTCAGCTAGTGATGGGTAATTACAAGTCAAGTCAAAATAGTAATCATCTTGGGGAAAAGTGGTGGTCGGAGGATAGGATCGGAAATGCATGTAAGAAGTGGAAGGATACATGGTGAAGTACGGAAAGAAATCAGAAGAGTGAAAGGTACCCTACAGTATAATCAACCAAAACTGTCCTTATATGGGTAGCCTAACGACCTACAGACTCCCAAGACCCATCATAAGATTATAAACAATTTAGTCTAGTTTTATCCGGTCAACCAAACTAGTTAGGAGGGATTGGGGAGAAGGTTCTTCCCTTGGCTTGTGCCTCCAATTCCTAGTGTACACCCCAGTCGTGGTCGTTTGACACTACTCCCCTAACTCGGCATCAGATGGACTAAGAGAAGCAGATTAATTGAAAAAAACCTCAGTCTGAGCCACAAAGAGCGAATCAATCCTTAAGGCCAACGTCTACTCTGTTTTAATTAGGCTTGGGATGATTGTGCTATTGGAATGTGATAGGCCCTTTAGATGTGTTGTACCCTTAATGATCAGTTAAAATGTTCGTGCGTGCACAACCAAGGTTTTCAAATAAGGTTATTTGATGATGTGTCTTTTAGGATTTAACCTTGTTTAGTAGCTTTAAGGGTTTAATTCTTAGGTTGGTTCAATCAAGGTTTAGTAGAACACTCCACGTTTGGAAAGCACGGGTGATGATTGTTCCCTTAAAAATAAAAAATAATGTGAAGTGCCTGGTTCAGCCCTAAGAATCAACCATAAGTAGCATGCTACTTGATGGATTAGTTTTAGATTGAGTGGTGCGCCCCAAACAACTCAATCAATTGGCTTGTTGCACCACTTAGTTAAGTCACACAAGGATGTTTAACCTATTCAGATTTCTACTTACTTATGTGTATTGAGTTGAAGTGTACCGGGTCCACAGGTCAGATCCTGGTTAAGTGGTAGAATCATAGTGATTGTGTGCCTTATGATAAGAAGCTGTGGGTGTTAAGTGTGTAGCTTTCAATTAAATCCCACAAGAGAAGAATATTTTTTATTATTAATTTTTTATTTATGTGGATGGCGAGGTGAGTGGAGGTGGCAAACAAACAACCAAATCTATCCTAGGGTTTATAAAAAGTACCAACGTTTATTTGTGTTTGAGTTAATAGCCTATGGATTGAAAAGTAAGGTGCGGGTGGTGTGAGGGACACTTACAAAACACTCTACCAGCAATTTACTGCAATCTACAGCACTTGGATCTCCATGCTAGGGTACTTACAAAATAATAGATCAGAGATAAGTGGAGTTAGTGTTATGTAAATGCAAAGATGCACAGAAAATAATAAAGTAAATTTCATTGCCTCCTCGACAACGATGCCAAAATGATCGCATGTGTTTCGTATGTTTGAAATCGGGGTTTGGAGTGACCCATCAGCGTACTTGCGAAACTCGTGATCAAATAAAATTTATACAGAAACACGAAAAGTGAGTCTTGGGAAGAACACGAGGAGGTGAATGTTTGGTTTTACGAAATCCACGTTTCACTTTTTATTTGTTTATTTCATTTTTGTCTTTTATAATTTTTTTGGTATTTTTAATAAGCAAGAGATTAGGTCGATGAAAACATTATCTACTTGAAAAGTATAAGAGAGAGAGGGAGAGGGAGAGAGAGAGAGAGAAACAATATCTATTCATCAAGAAATCTTTGTTGTACTACGAAAGCGGGAAAAATCTACACTACGAAAGCACAAAATGATAGAATGGGGTGAGTGAAATCCCCCTTGATGGTTGCTCGGAGGGCAACTCGCTCTGACTTCCCCTGGAAGAAGGTGGTGAGGAGTAGGACGAAAGTGGATGAAGCTGGAGGACAGAGGATGGGGCAGGACGGCGTCGCGGCAAGGATCTTCTTCCTAAAGTGCGGTGAGAGGATGGCCATGGGATGCTCCACGAATGGGGATGAGGGGAGGGAAAATCTGTTTGGTTTTACTCTAGGGGAGCATCCCAGGCTTGAGACAAGCTCTCTCCAGTGCCTTGGAGGTGGTGAGAGGAAGAAAAGAAGAGATGAGGAAATATGGGAGGGGTAGGCGTCCTTTTATAGAAAAGGAAAGAATCAAATTTGTATATAGGACATTTAGTGATGGTCATAAATGTTGCTGAAGATCTACTGCAAACGTCGCTGAAGACAGCCCACGCACCCACCCGCTGCTGTGCTAGCATGCACTCCGCATGCTTGTGTCGAGTGCCTTTGCACGTGCACTTACACGCACTCCCGTGATGCTGTGTGCATGCAGTGACGCATGCGTGTGCATAGGTAGCATGGGTTGCACCACGTGGCACGATCTGGGCCATCCATCTTTTTTTTGTAGGGGCTGCTATAGAGGCCGAATTGACTCGATTTTCATACCATTGGGCTACGATCATCGACCCTAATCCATCCGCGCGGTTGGATTTGTCGTTTGAAGCTCCAAATTACATCACCTAGTTCGTTAGCCGTTGATCTTCCTCGGACTGCATATGGTGCTACGGGACTCTAATTAAGGCCATTTCGGAGGCGTTGGACTCTGATCATCGTCCTGATTAGATCCGTACGGTCGAATCATCAATTTGAGGCTCTGAAATAATTCTCCTTCTCTCTTGACCACAAAAAGGATGCAACTAACCTAAAATATACACTACTCTAAATGTAGAATGATGCATTCTATGCAATATTTATAACATGAAATGCAAATCTAAGCTTAGGAAGATGCATGAATAGGTATTTTAACCTAAATAGATGTGTCTATATCACCCCACCTCCTCTCAGTGATAACCAAACTTCATATGTAGAAACATTGAGTGGGAAAACCACCATTGATTTAGGGCCTCCACATCAAACTAATGAAACCCACTCTCAACCTATGAAAATTGACTCTCCTAACCTCAATCAGGAAGAAGAAAAAGAAATCCCAAAAACACTTCATTCAAATCCTACTTCTCAATCTTAAACACTACCATCCAATCTTTTTGATCAGAAATCAGAGCCCTCTCACCAAGATCTTTTCGACTTATTTGGGCAACTCGAGAAGAATGTCCCCCTCCTAGATACCACCCCTGCATTTGACAAATTTTTGAAAGAAAAGTTTACTCCGCCATGGGAGGCTTAGAATCTAGGAAGGGTGGTCCTTTCTAAGACAACAAGCTTAGTTGTTCAGAGCAAGCTGCCTCTCACAAAAAAGGACCCAGGTGCATCCCTCACCTCTGTTCTCATAAATGACACCATTTTTTCTCATGCCCCTCTCGACTTAGGTACCACCATTAATATCATTCACCTAGTCTTATTCGATGAATCTCAATTTAGTGATTTTAAACCTACTAAGGTTCAATTTCAATTGGGAGATCGATCTACCATTCAACCGCGGGGAATCATTGCGGATCATATTGTCAAGGTCCAAAATTATGCAAATCAGATAAATTTTCTGGTCCCTGACATAGATGTACCTGTAGCTCTCACTAATACCATTGTTGGAAGACCCCTTCTGATTACTGCAACAGCTAATATCAACTCTCATTATGGGAAAATGAATATAAGTTGCGGTAACCACATTTTCTCATTAGATTTATTTCAAGCTTCCAAGAGGTCCACTGATCATAACATTTTCTTGGACACTGATAATACAATGGGAGCAATTTGTGAGAAATCTTTGTTGATCAAATCCTACTTAGCTTTGACCACCATGGATCTAGATTTTATTGATTCCTATTCTAAGGATGATTTTGTGGTCCGAGACTTTCCAAATCAACTAGGGTTTGACTTTTACTCTTTTGATCTTCCTACTTTTTCACCAAAAACAACCACACTAACTTCACCCACCCGACATCTCACTGACTACTTTCTCCCTCCCTTTCCATTGGGCCTACCACCTGATCGACCAAAGTTGGGCATTTTACATGAACTTAAACCATAGCTAGACCCGGGTCACTTTTCCATTTTTTCACTTCATTTTGATTCTTATTTCTTTATCAATCATCTTTTTATGGATCTTGAGGAAAACATATTTCTTGAGGACATTCAAGTGTCCTACTATTTACACGATTGTTTGTCTTTTTTGCATACCTTCATGCCCAGCGGATTGGCATAAAAGATAGGATTAGATGGGAGGTAACCCATCATTTCTCTTGCTTTCTTTTTCCCATTCTTTTTCTAGTTTTTGACCATCCTAAACCCAACTACCATTCACTAAGGTGATCCCTTCTCCCTCCTAATGCTTGAGGACATTGCATATCATAAGCATTGGGGGTGTTTTTAAAATTTTGATGATTGATTTAGGATTTTCAAAACCTAAAAATATGCATTTTTTTTCTTTTTTCATTTTCTTGTTTCCTGCTTGCATACCTAAAAATAAATAAAAATATTGAAAACTTTTTGAGGAAAATTTTGAAATCGAGACTAAGGATGATAACTCACATTTGGTACAACGGGATAGTGATGAGGATATGGATCTGATCATTAGAATTTTATGGTCTATTTTTAGACTAGATCAGATATCATTCTGTAAAATTTCACCTAAACTCATGATAGTTTAGGTGACTTGATCCTCTTTTGTAAATGGAAACTATCTGACTTAGTTTCTAATTCAAAAACTTGCATTTCATGCGAAACTTCTTATGTCAAATTTCACACACAAGCCAACACCTAAAAACAACTAAAAATTAGAAAAAACTCTTTTGTATGGCCTTAGGAAAAGTCTAAAGTGGATCATTGGTTTGAGTTCCCACCGTCGAGGAGTAAAATGCCTCCTTTGCGGATGTGATGTTAACATGTTACCGCCTCGGCGCTACTCTATATCTGTGTTACATATCTTCAGGTAGAGCAATAAAGTGCATTTTTGTAGCTCAAGTGCCTTGGATGGTACTCTACCTATAGTGTTCGAGTAAGAGCTTGAGTTTGCTTGGAGTGCCCCTTTGCACCGCATTGTGTTTTGGGATTGTGAGCTCTTAGGTGGTGTCATGGACAATTCTATCTGGAAGTACTGGCGCTAGAGCCCTCTCAAGGATTGGTAATAGGAATGATGATCCCGAGACATCTCTGTTGAAGCTATGGGTTACTACGCTATCATATTTGGTTCTGAAAAAAACTTGTCGTTGTACTTTCAAAGTGAACTCGTGTTCAACAAATAAAATTTATACCAGAATAGAAATCCCTGGTTTAACTCAGGGGGATGAGACACTCATCATGATCTCTAATTACCCCTAATTAACTAGTCTACCTAGTTAATTAGCTAAGGTTATGAACATATAAGGGTTAATTACATAATAAGGGATATTTAGTCAAGGACCTTAAAATAAGTTAAAAGAGGCATTTTATCATTCAATTAACATTATTAATAATTTAGTTAATAATTGGACTCAAAATGCTATTAATCATTCCCTTAATTAAAAAGATAAGTAACTTAAACTTAATGTATACCTAAGTATATAATAACTTAAGTAATTTTACATAATCTAATAAATTAATCTAAAAAGGTCAAAAATGTAAATTCAAGGTGTTGACATAATATTTACCTTATTTACTAACATATATAAAAAGTTGAAAAAGATCTAAGTTAAAATAAACCTTCAAAACCTGAGTTTACATTTTGGTCCTTAATATTCATTATAATCGGGTCCTTATTTCTCACATAGGTCCTTAAGTTTTATTACATTTAAGTCCCTTTCCCTCTTCTTCTTCTTCAATCGAATGAACGACTGACGGCAGAGAGTCACGCCACCGCATGATCACCTCCCTGCCGACATCAACCATCTTTATCCAAGCTCTTGCAGCTTACGCTCACCAC
The DNA here is from genome assembly GCA_037157565.1 of Thalassia testudinum. Lineage (NCBI taxonomy): Eukaryota > Viridiplantae > Streptophyta > Magnoliopsida > Alismatales > Hydrocharitaceae > Thalassia > Thalassia testudinum. The sequence continues at coordinate 103,098,527 of JAZHRO010000055.1, read as the reverse complement.
CTCCTCTGGATCCACCAGTCTAGATTAACCGAAAATCCTATTTCTCAGTGGGAGATAACCTCACCATCGTCGGAGATGACAACGGAGGTTAAGCTCCTCAAGCTCCTTCTTCGGTTAGATTCCGCTATTTTCTTCGGCGCCAACTACTATAAATACCCCCTCACCTCTCAGATTTTACCCAAGTTGGCTCCCTTCCCTCTTCTAACACTGTAGTCGACTTCGATAGGCTATTCGTCCAAAACTGTGGTGACTTTCCATTTCACTTTCCGACTTCCTCCATCCATTCTGATCAGCCGAGGAGATCCGCCATGGTCTTTCGCATCTCTAACACAGGCATCGACCAAAGGAACCCTCCGCTCCACCTCAAATCCACCCACTAGAGATCTTTCTTCCACCCTTTGACTTCGTCATCCGCCATGAACCTTCGACGAAACCCTATTGACCCCTTCGTCCAGGTAACAGTAGATTAGGAGTAAGATTAGGAGTAGGAGTAGTAGTAGGTTAGCTTAGTTAGGTACGTAGGTAGTTAGATTAGATGTAATTTTAGAATTTCAGTGTTCATCTTCTCCGACTCTGGCGAACTCCTTGAGTTTGCCAGAGCTTTAATCTTGTCTTTTGAAATCGCTGTCCACTTTCCTTTAACTTCCATGATCATTTCTAAATCACTTAACCGTTTAATTGATCACCTAATTCACATTTCACCTCCACCGACTACTGTCACTGTCCATGGTCACAGTAGTAGGCTTAATTTCACCTTCATAGGGCCTTCCATTATTTATCCATCACTTATGGACCCTAATCGACACTATAATGCATATAAATGTCACATATAAATTAAACACCCAAATATAATTAAGCTCGTGAGCTTGCTGTCCATGGCGGCTCAGGAGCAGTTCATACTTTTAATTAACTATGTAATTATGACTGCTATTATCTGTTGATTTGTTTTAACCTCTCAATTGAGTGGTTAAACAAGTCCTGAGCTTCTTTCAAATCAAATTTTTAAAGAAATGAATTCATTGTCAAATCTTAATTCTACTGGACAAATGAAGAATTAAATGTGATTCTGAGGTTCCTAGTAACCTCAGAATCCTTTCTAAATCAAAAGTGGCAAGTTTTCACAATCTGTACACAGATTACAAATTTTCTAGACTCACCGGAGCTCCAGTGAGCTCCGTCGAGGCAAAACTGTGTTTCAGCCTCTAGAATTTGTTGAGAAGCTCCAGAATGATAAAATATGGATCACTAATTGTTTTAAGGATGTTTATTTGAGGATTTAACCACTGGAGTTGTAGATATGAATTCATCTTCTCCAACTCTGGCGGAGTTGGAGAAGTCTATTAGTTAGGTTTAAGTTGAGTTTAAGGAACCCAGAAGCTTCAGTGAGATGCACTGAAGCTATGCATGACTTCATTCCACGGTAACAACCTCTGATTTCCTCTGATGAACACACACCTTTTCAAACTCAGGCGATGAGCCTGTAACCCTATAAATCTTGGTCAGAGCATCAATCTGAGAATCTGAATGAGTTTCTGAGGTTAAGAAGATCCTATTCGAGGCTTTGATTTCTTGTGGAGAAGCTTTTAACAGAAAGTCAACTTTTGTGCCTTCACAGTCAACATGAGTTTGATATTCTAAATCTGAGCTCAATATGAGGAATTGAGAGGCTTAAACAGATTCTGAGATTCTATTGGATTGTTTTAGAGAGATTTGGCTAAGCTCAAACATGTATTTTGGTAGGATTTTAGTTCCTGTCAGTTTGGGTTACTTTCGAACCCAAACTAAGAGCAGAAGTATTTTGATGACTTTAATTTTGAATCCTGCATAGATATGTTAATTACAACCCTTAGAATTAGTTTAAATCAATTAGAAACACTCTTTTGTGTCTGCTGCACATATCAAAGTCTGAAATTCGAACTCTGAAGCTTTCAAAGAAGCTTAAACCTTCTGTACACTGTCTGAAGGTCTTGAGAGCTTAAAGACTACTCTAATAGATGTGGAATCATTTGTAGAATTTGTACAGACCATTAAATAAGAGAGAAAAGTCCATCTGAGGACTCTGTAGACATAATTACCATTTCCTGGTGATAAATAACCTATAGGAACCCCCTATTTTACTTTTCAAATTGAAGAGGAAAACATCTTCAAAACCTTAAATTTACCCTATAATTGTGTAGATCAACCTTAGAGCTTTCTAAGAAACTTTAAATCACTCGATTTGGAGCTCTGAGCTGGAAGTTATGATCGGTTCAATTTGGGTCTGGAAGGGGCTATGATAGTCCCACATCGCTAGTTTCTAAGTGCACGCATGGGGATAAAATGATTTTGCTACATGGGCTTACTAGTCGTCAGCGCTCAGTGCACTGGTTACCGATCTGATCTAAGCATGTGCATGTGTGTGTGCGGGCTTGTGTGCCTGTGGGTGTGTGCCCTTGTGGGTGTGAGCGAGTTTGTGCCCTTGGAGGGCAAGATGCCTGGGAGGGTGGGTTGAGCTGGATTGGCTCGAAACTATGAAGCAATAAGAAATAAACTGAGATCGAACCTAATTGTGATTAGGCAAGGACCAACTAGGGTCTGGTCCCACCTTGGTCTCAACGTGATGTGTATCCTAGAAAGGACCTCGCCGCAAATAAAAATAATTTTCGGTTAAAAAGTAAAAAACCCGGTTCGGCTGAAGGACTTAAGGAAAAGAAGAGCTGATGGTTAAAATGCTAAGTGCTGAGCAAAGGCTAAGGGAAGAAAGAACAGGCATGGAAGGAACTAAGAGAACAGGCACTAAGGGAAGAGAAGAAGGCAGGAGAAGACTAAGGGAAAGAGAATAAGAGATAGGAAGAGAAGAGGACAGGAACAACAGAAGAGAGGTAAGAAAGAGAGCTTGAGAGAGAGAAGAAAATAAAAGAAAGAGAGAAGAGGAGAGAGGTTGAAGACTAAAAAGGAATTTGTTTTACTTGCATTACTTTTTGTTCTTAATAATTGTAATAAGGATGTTTTAATGGAACAACTTTTTATTGCCTTAATTTCTTTTGAAATAAAATTGGAAATTTAACATGTTTACTTATTAATAAAGTACATCATTTAAGTAAATAGGTTTTCAATATAGAATTTTGTATATTCTTTATAGTTTAAATATTTTAGCAAAATTCATGTTTTAAAATCAACCTAGTTATACCTCCTAAACTTATAAGAAAATAAAAGAAAATTGGTGAATTTGGAAAAATTATTATACCTCCCAGTGAACGACCTGGAGTCAATCAGTAAAAATTTCTAAAATGTTAGGTTAATTCGACCCTGTACTACACAACCAACACAACTTCAAGTTAACCTAAGTGACTTTTTCTACTCTTAATTAAGTGCAGTTAACTTAATTACTGAGTTGAGTGAAAAGCATGCTATCAGTTACATCGATCTATATTTGCAAATATATTTTTTTAGGGTTTTAGTTGAAAAGTGAAGTGACGTAATTACAATGAAGCAATATAAACAATCAGAATAAACACGAGAGAGAGAGAAAACATGGACTTAATATTTCAAAATGTTCATACAATTAAACCTAAGATAAATTACACTAGAAAGCGGGAAATCTATTACACTAGAAACCAGGAAAATTCTACTTTAGAAAGTTGAAAAGAGGAATGGGAGAGAGAAGTTATCCTCCTCGACGATCGCTTGGAGGATGAGCCAGACGAGACGACACCTGGAAGACGAAGGATGGAGCGGGAAGAAAGATGTTGAGGCATAAGGAACGGGAACGAAGTAGCACGCCATCGTCGTCGCATGATCTGCTTCTGAAATGGGGGTGAGAATTTGACTTTATCTCTCGAGGAGCATCCCAGTTATGGGATAAGCTTCTCTTGAGCTTTGGAGAATAAGATAAGAGAAGGAAGGGATGCCCATTTCATATGGAGGGGGTCTCCTTTTATAGTTCCAAGGAGTGAGGGCATTATGGACATTACAATTTCAGAATATTAAATGAGGGGCCTTTAGTGACAGAATTAAGCATCACTAAAGCCTAGGTCGTGGGCGACGTGCACTGTGCCTGCTGTCTGCTTCTCTCCTGCGCTGCCCACGTTCATCAATCTTCGACCGTTCGATCATAAGATCGAATGGATTAAGATTTGCTAACCACAGCACCTCAACACGTGCCTAGTGATGAGAGCCTCGTCATGAGCCCTAACTAGCTCATTTTGACCTAAGAAAGAGAATAAGAGCTCCTACGTAACCTAGAGAAGGCTTAATTCAATGAATAAGTGTTCTGACAAGAAAACATAAAATAAAGGTTAAAATTACAATTTCACCATTGCATAACATGAACGGGATTTCTCAGAGGCAAAACATAGGTCAAATGGTCTGAATAAGATAAAAAGTGGGTTGGTACAATCAGAAATGGGTTATTGTGCAATCCAAGAATTAAATGACATTTTGTAACCCTAAAATAGACCCGCTTAATTCAACAAGGTTCTTGTTAGGATAAAAATCAACTAAACCCTCTAAAATTCATGAAAAAATATCTCCTACGGTTTAGAACCTTCAATTTGGCCTTTGGAACCTATTTTGACCTAGATTGGGGTCCTAGCTCATTAATTAACCTAATTTGGGTTTTTATGTAAAATGTCTAGTCAAACATGGTCAAACCTAAAATACAACTTCGTAATTGGGTTCCCTAGGTCCAAATTAGGTTTTTACCAAAATTTTGATCTAAGGGGAGGTCATCTTGACCAACTTTGCAAAATAGTACACCTAATTACATTTTGGCCCCTATCTTTTGAAAATCATTACACAGACCCCACTAACTTCCTCGCCACTCTTACAAACAGGTTCCTCTGCCATTAATGGGGAGAAATCCTACTCTGGAAAGGAATGGAGGGGGAGTACTCCCTGATTCCTCAAAGATCTCCTCTCAGATTTGGAAGGGAGATTCTCTGAGGAATTCCCTTCCATTTGAGTGTGATTTCAATCTCTGATTTGCACCCAATCTCTCATGCGAATGCACGAGAGATTTGGGTCTCCAATGGTTTCCATCTCTGGAGAGGTCTCTTGTGCTTGGAAGCTTGTCTTCCAAATGTAAGAGTACATTCCAGCGACTATAAAAGCACCACCACCTCCGGCCGCTTCTCTTCAGCTCAACGTGGACAGAGATCCACCCCAATTTCATCTTCTTCTCCTCCGGTCAAGAAGTCCAGCGAGCTCCGACGAGCCTCCATCCTCTTTCTCCTTGCTTTGCCATACTACTAGTGGTAGAGTTGCCATCACCATCTTCCTCCACATCGTGCAACACCCGCGCACACACCTCTAGACCCTTCATCGTCGTCGCTCTCCCTCCACTGGACACTATCTTCTCCAACAACAGCTGGTACAGCCAGTAGCCACCTCTCCCCCTTCATCCACTTAGTTAGGTTAGACTTACTCCTCACTATCCCCTCTTCTATTCCCTTCTTTCTATTTTCCCTTTTCGACCCCTCACGCCTCGTCTGCGACTTCCCCCGCGGACCTGGCACCCGACCTGACTACCTAACGTAGCACTCCTCGTGCACCACACCCACGCCGATGTGCCTGGACCCAGGTGTGCACCCGACCTGACCCAGCTCTGGGAGAGTGTACCAAAGAGAGAAATAGAGAGAGACACACGCGGAGAGGGTAGGGGGTTGGTTTTGCTCTTGTGTGTGCATGCGCAGGGAAGAAGCAAAGAAGAAAGTAGAGGAAGGCATAGGTAAGGCAAAGTGAATCTTAGACACTTAACCGCAGAAAGGAAGAGGAAGGAAGGCCAAAGAGAAGAGAAAGTTAGAGGAGAGCTAAGGCTGAAGGAAATCAAGGCAGAAGCCAAGGAAGGACAAGGAAGAGGAAGAAAGGCTTGAAGCCAAGGAAAGGAGCTGCACTGCAGCAGGGGTGTGGCTAAGGAAGAAAGAAGAAGACTGTAGAAGAAGGAGAAAGGCACTGTGCAAAAGGGAAGGAAGAAAGCCAAAGCTAAGAAGGCAGAAGAGAAGCGACTGAAGAAGAAGACATGAAGAGACTGAAAGAGAAAGAAGAGAAAGCAGCAAGGAGAAGAAAAGAAGGGCCATCTTTTAAGATGTCTGATCATAGAATCAGACGTCTAATTCTTCTATTTTTGCTATAAATTTAATACATAAACTCTTGCATTTATGATCTGAATTAGGTTTTGAGTAACTCTAAGTGTTCAATTACATTATTGAGATTAGTGAATAAGTTCCATTTCATCCCTGTGTTCGACCTCAGAAACTCAGGTTTTCGAGTAATAAATTCTTATTTGTTACTGACACTTGGTCATCTATACTACAAGACGACTGACTTATAAGCCCGACAAAGTGTTGCAACATTTTGGCACCGTTGCCGAGGAGCAACAAGCAATTTATCACTAATCTTTACATTTTTTTTGACTATATTGAACACTAACTTGCCCTATTTATTGTCATCTTGCTAGGTGTTTCAAGAGAAGAAATTTCTCATGCAAGTCAACTTCTCCAGGGCAGGTAACCTCTCTTCTTCTCTAAAATCCATCGCTTAACCCTTGAAAGACAAAAGGAAGAAACCAACTTACGAATCAATTGCCATCTTTTTCTAGTAATTACCATATTTAAGGCAAAGATTTCCAGATTTTGTGAAAATTTTTTCAAAACTTACTGAAGTAGAAGCGATTTTTAAGGATTCTATACCATAAAATTCCTATGCCTAATAGAAACCACGCTTAATCTCTGCAGACAAGACACTTCTTGTTTTTGAGTCCAAAGAGAACTTTTGTGAAAAAGAGGATTGGAAATAGAACCAAATTAGGGTTGCAACAGTAGGGTTTTTGGTGTACTAGGCACACAAACCTGGTTAAAAGGAAATAAACCCTCCCGTATCAGTGTGCTACCCAAGCCCTTGATTGAAGAGATCAATACAAGACAAACCCTAAAAATTGAGCTCTAAAATCACTTGAATCTTAAAATCTTGGACCTAATAAATGGGGAGTCAAATCAGGGTGGTCTCTAGGTCCCAAGCCTAGAATCATTCTGCCATCTTTAGGACAGGTCAGGTGAAGTTTACCCTTTGGGTCAACCAACCTCCAAATTAGGTCACAACATCAAAACATCTAAAGTTCAAGTGAAAACCCTAAAGCACCTTTGAAATAAAAGTGGTAGACTTAAGAGGTCCAGGTCCCCATTCTGGTCTACATGGAATCTCAGTGACAAGAGAGGTCGGGTGGCGGAAACCCTGTAACTCATGGGGATGCTATACCGTGTAGGGGTCTTTGCAGGACTCTCCCTCTCTAGCTGCCCAGGTAATTCTCAGGTGGATGACCTTCTGATCCAGGGGTATCATCAGCCTTGAACCTCCATAGCCATCCAACATTTTTGGGTGCCTCGATTGGGTCAAAAACATCTCCTGTCCCTCATCTTTTCTCTTTAGAGCACACACATAAATTTTCAGTGGGACTCTTTATTCAGATTTAAACGCTTCATAACTTGATTCTACATCTTGATTCAAGCTCCGATTGTACATCTTGATTCCACCACCTGATCCAAATATGCAGCCAAACCATTTAGGACTACCATTCAAGAAACCTAAATATCAGAGATCCATGAGGGATAGGATGATTGAGGATGCTCTAAAATTCTATGAAAAAGAAGACAAAACCTCAACACCAGTAGAAAACATTCAGGTTGATGTCCCAACAACCACAACCTTCATCATAACTTGTGCCCAAGTGCTATTGGTAGAAGCCACAAAAGGATCAACTCGAGACATGCTCATCACAGGATACATTGAGATAGAAAAATTGCACAACCTTGAATACCTTCAATGCATAACAAATCGTGTACTTTGGGAGCAACACCAAGATGATCTTGAAAAATGGGAAGAGATAATGAGATTATTAAAATAAATTATCGACCATAAATACCCATATATGCCACAAACAGAGGATGAACCATCTTGGGACAACATTGAGGACCAATCTGATCTTGGGTTTGAGGAACAAAATGGTTGTGGATTCCCAACCCAGATGGAGTACAATGTGCCTGATATTGAAGAAGGCTGGGAAGTTACAATTGCAGGAGAACACAATGTTGAACCAACCCTAGACCATGAATCACCAGGAGTAAATTCCAAAACTCCTGCAATCATGAGATTAGAACTGAACTTCTCGAGGGTGTAAATTCTGCCCCTTATTCTGATAAGAGGACCCTCGAAGATTATTCAGACCTAGATTCTAGTGATTTAACCCACATCCTAAGCCCAGAATCTAGATTTAAAACCTATTGGGAAGATTTCGAGGCCGCATATGAGGAAGATCAATTTTTCAATGAAGAATATGATCGTGGGCCTCTATTTGATGAATATCGCTCACCAACATCCTCTGAGAAACCGATCGATTTTTCAGAAGTCATGCCAATTTACGATACAAAAACTGAAGAGGTGGACGGGTGGGGTTTCAATTGGGTCTATCCTACTAACTTGGAACCTGAGCCTCTACTAGATAAGGATGCATTTTTAAGCTCAGAATTGACATCTAGGGTAGACCCCAGTCAGGCTGCTGAATCTATAGCATATGATTTATTCTATGGTGGAACTTGTGATCTTCTATCTCATTCAGATTTTGATTTTTGCAAACTCTCCGACGATTTTGAATCTGACTATAACATCGGAGAAAATCTGCTTCCTAATTATAACAAGCCAATCTACGACCTCAGCTCACATGACTCATTCTCTAACTCCAATTCTGAGGTCCCGATTCCCGAGGTCACTGATTTCAGTTCTGGTTCCAGTAACATGGAATCATTTCTTCTTGATCCTCAGGAATCAAAACCAGCAAATGCCGAGACTGATTGCGACCCTTAATACGAATCTTTTCTCGACACTGATTTCCAGTATCCGATAGACACTCTACAAGCATTAACTTTTGATTGTGAAAGTTACTATGAGGACTCTCTACAAGAGACCACCTGTCATTCCTTTCTAGAAGAGCCCTTATACATAATTTTCATTGAAGCCACCTCTTCCACACATACAAAGCAGATCAAAACCCATTCTCTACCCTGACCAGCAACTGGACTCAATTTCTATTTTGATTCACCTCTCACTGAGCCATTTACAGATGATTCAACTCCATATCTCTACCGAGCATCGGGTATCGATCAGACTAAAAAACATGATCCATCATTCTCTGATCACCCCTGTAGGGTTTCCACACCATGCACTGATTATTTTTAGGAACCCTACCCTGACTAGGCTAATTTGACTCAGCCTAAACCCGAGTTTTCACTTTCATATCAATCCGAGCCACATTGCATATGGTGGGTTCTGCATCTTTTGATCTACATCTATCAACCCACCACACTGATTGGGTTTGGGTTGCATCATCAGCCCACTGATCTTAACCAGCACTTGGTTGGACCAACTAGGCTCTTAATCAAGGTGTTTGTTTTACAAAATTCCACTGAGTTGACCACTCCCTCTCCACCCCATGTTCCGCTTGGCTGAAGGTGTTGAATTTAGCACTTAACGGGACGCAACCCGTCATTCCAAAAATAGAGACCCGTCTGAGTATCCATCTGTACTCCATGTCCATTGCACCTTGAGTTCAACCTTAGACAGTTGATCCCACCTCTGGTACACGTACCAAAGCTTGAAATCATCCGCATCAGTCACTTCCTAACCCATTCACCCACCCGATGTATCCTTTTCTAAGTCCCTGACCTCAACATTGTTTTCCACCCTTCGTTTACAATTAGGACATTGCAAAACTTGGGCATGGGGGGGTGGTAAAGTGCATACATATAGAACCAAGAAAAAGTCAGAAGGATTCTCACAAAAAAATTTCACATATGGCAAAAACACAAGAAAATTGAAAAATTATGAAAAAGAACAAAAAATGGAGGAAATTTTGTGAGCCACATAATCATGAGGAGGAGGAAAAGGGAAAAATGACAAAAAGGAGCACAAAATGAAAAAGAAAAAGAGATAGTCATTAGTAAGAGATTAAGGAATTAACTGAAGTTCTAGACCACATCAAGAAAAGAGAAAAATGAAAGAAAAGTGCTAAGGAGACATAAAATGAGATTAGTAGGAACGCTGATCTTAGGCCTTCTAAGCTAGACTCTTAGGCTTAAAAATTCACGTACCTGCTAAGATGTGGATAATTCTCAAGAGGTTAGGGAAAATGCAAAGGATAAGTATTAGGTCTAAGGCTTAGGAAGTATTCAGCCTTGTTAACCTTCTATTTACGGGATTCGGTAACCTAAGCACCCTAATCCACACATAGTCTAGTTCAGTGCGCATAACTATCAAAATCACGCAAAAGCATTTTATTGCTCTGAAAAAGTTGCTTAGATTAGAGCGGCCGATCAACACAAGTTCATTTGGACGAGTTCCCCACTCGGAGAGGTAGGAAATTTCCCTCGAATGTGAGTAACAGCATATCGTCTCCTCGGTGCTTTCCTCTTAGGATATTTAAATATCCTACTGAGGGCATGTAAGCACTCTACTGGTTTAGATACCATCGGCGGCATTATCACGAAATGTCGATTGCTAGGGTCTGGATTTGGCCACGGAATGCCATGGGCAGGATTATCTCAAAATCTCGAAAGCCATGGTTCTGGGGATTGCCATGGGTGGTGCCTTCACGAAGCATCGATTGCCAAGGACCTTTGAGGATTGATGATGGGGATGGGGAATCCGATACAGACCATGTTTAGAAGCCAATCCGAAGCTAGAAATAAAAAGAAAAGAGAGTGAAAACTCTCCAAACAAGTAAATCTTCCATCTTTCTCTTACAAAAATGCACAAGAAAACTAAACCAAGGCTAAAAATGACTCAAGCACGGGTGCTTTAACCTCGGAGTCTAACAAACCCTAGGATAGTTTCTGCAGGAATTAAAAACCTTTTGCGGAGGACTGAGGCTAAAGTGGGTCAGGATTTTGGTTGATACCTGAGTACCTCTAAGCCGATTGTCAGCACTCTAAACCTAATCAAAAGAACAAGAGAACCACTTATCATGACTGGTGACCAAAACTCAAGGTCTATAACAGAAGTTAAAACCATGAAATTTTGCTTAGGGAATAGCAAAAGTTAGCCATGGGGGTATGATGAGAGCCTCATCATGAGCCCTAACTAGCTCATTTTGACCTAAGAACGATAATAAGAGCTCCTACATAACCTAAAGAAGGGCTTAATTCAAGGAATAAGTGTTCTGAGAAGAAAACATGAAATAAAGGTTAAAACTGCAATTTCATCGTTGCATAACATAAACGGGATTTCTCAAAGGCAAAACATAGGTCAAATGGTCTGAATAAGATAAAAAGTGGGTTGGTTCAATCAGAAATGGGTTATTGTGCAATCCAAGAATTAAATGACATTTTGCAACCCTAAAACAGACTACCTTAATTCAACAAGGTTCTGGTCAGGATAAAAATCAACCAAACCATTTAAAATTCATGGAAAAATATCCCCTAGGGTTTAGAATGTTCAATTTAGCCTTTGGAACCTATTTTCACTTAGATTAGGGTCCTAGCACATTAATTGACCTAATTTGGCTTTTTATGTAAAATGTCTAGTCAAACGTGGTCAAACCTAAAATTCAACTTCATCATTGGATTCCTTAAGTCCAAATAAGATTTGTACCAAAATTTAGATCGAAGGGGTGGTCATCTTGACCTACATTGCAAAATAGTACACATAATTGCATTTTAGCCACTATCTTTTGAAAATCATTGCACAGACCCCCTAACTTCCACGCCACTCTTACAAATAGGTCCCTCCACCATTAATGGGGAGAAATCCTACACCGGCGAGGAATGGAGGGGGAGTACTCCTTGATTCCTCAAAAATCTCCTAGATTTGGAAGGGAGATTATCTGAGGAATTCCCTTCCATTTGAGTGTGATTTCAATCTCTTATTTGCACCGAATCTCTCAAGCGAACGCACGAAAGAATTGGGTCTCCAATGGTTTCCATCTCCAGTGAGGTCTCTTGTGCTTGGAAGCTTGTCTTCCAGGCATAAGAGTCCCTACCAGCGACTATAAAAGCACCACCACCTCTGGCCGCATCTCTCTAGCTCGACTTGGCCAGAGATCCACCCCAATTTCATCTTCTTCTCCTCCAGTCAGGAAGTCCAACGAGCTCCGGCGAGCCTCCCTCATCTTTCTTGTCGCTCTGCCACACTACTAGTGGCAGAGTCGCCCTCGCCATCTTCCTTTGTGTCGCGCAACACTCGCGCATGTACCTCTACACCCTTCATCGTTGCCACTCTCCCTCCACTAGACACCGTCTTCTCCGATGACAGTAGGTACAACCAATAGCCACCTCTCCCCCTTTGTCCGCTTAGTTAGGATAGACTTACTCCTCTCTATCCCCTCTTCTATTCCTATCTATCTATTTTCCATTTTTGACCCCTTGCTCTCACGCCTCATCCGCAACCTCCCCTGCGGACCTGGCACCTGACCCGACTACCTAACCTAGCACTCCTCGCGCACAACACCAACGCCAGTACACCTGGACCTGGGTGCGCACCTGACCCGACTCGGCTCTGGGAGAGTGTACCAAAGAGAGAAATAGAGAGAGATGCACGGAGAGGGTAGGGGGTAGGTTTTGCTCCTATGTATGCATGCACAAGGAAGAAGCAGGGAAGAAAGAAGAGGAAGGCGTAGCGAAGGCAAAGTGAGGCTAAGATACTTTGCTGTAGAAAGGAAGAGGAAGGAAGCACAAAGAGAGGAGAAAGTCAGAGGAGAGCTAAGGCTGAAGGAAATCAAGGTAGAAGCCAAGGAAGGACAAGGAAGAAGAAGAAGGGCTTGAAGCCATGGGAAGGAGCAGCACTATAGTAGAGGTGCTGCAGAGGAAGAAAGAAGAAGACTGCAGAAGAAGGAGAAAGGCACTGTGCAAAAGAGAAGGAAGAAAGCCAAAGCTAAGAAGGTAGAAGAGAAGCGACTGAAGAAGACAAGCAGAGACAAAAAGAGAAAGAAGAAGAAGAAGAGAAAGTAGCAAGGAGAAGAAATGAAGGGCCATCATTTAAGTTGTCTGATCATAGAATCAGACGTCTAATTCTTCTATTTTTGCTCTAAATTTAGTACATAAACTCTTGCATTTATATTCTGAATTAGGTTTTGAGTAACTCTAAGTGTTCAATTACATTATTGAGATTAGTGAATAAATTCCATTTGCTCCCTATGTTAGACCTCGGATACTCAGGTTTTTGAGTAATAAATTCTTATTTGTTATTAACGCTTGGTCATCTATACTACAACACGACTGACTTATAAGCTCGACAAAGCATTGCAACACCTAGCGCATCCAATCGTGCGTCCACGCATCGCAGCCTCTGAGTGCGCCACGTCTCCGCCCTCGCCGCCGCTCATCCAAGATCCGACGACCCAATTTGAGCCGTCCCATGTGTCAGTGCTCAATTGAGGCTTGCAGGGGTTTGAACTCATGCCACTTGTTCGTGATAGCATCTTCGACTACTGTGATACAGTGGTGAAGTCGTCATGCAAACACTTTAAGGCGTGGCCATCCATGGTCATTAGATGGCAATCCAATGACCAAGATCCATCGTGTGGTTAGGATGCGGCGGTCTCCAAGATTGGTTGGGCTGGTTTGGGCGGCCGAGATGGTACCACGTGGTGCCATGTTGGCCGTCCATCTTCTGGATGATGTAGATGGTGCCATGGTTATTGGATTAAGTCAATTTTCACGCAGTTAGTCTGCGATCACCGATCTGAATCCATCCTTGCAATTGGATTTGTCGTTTGAAGTGTGGATTCACACCATCTTGGCCCTTGATCTTCAAGGGTTCCTCAGTCTCTCCCTGATGCTACGGATATCCGATTAGGGCAATCTTGGAGTCCTTGAGCTCCACTCGTCATCCTGATCAGATTCATACGGTTGGATCTTCTATCTGAGGCCTCGATAAAAAGTCACCCTGTCCTTGAACACAAGAGGAGACAATTAACCACAATTTTATTCAAACTAATCTAAACGCAAGATGATGCATGCTATGCAATATTTATAGTATGTAATGCAATTCTATGCTTACGAACATGCATAAATAGACATTTTATGTAATATAAACATGTTTACATCACACCCCCATGCCTATCTTTTGCTAGTCCCTAGCAAAAGCTATATGCTATTTATAAAAGAATTAGGTTGGATTATTTGAGCGTAAGTTATTTCCAACATTAAGAAAATGTTCACTTAGGATCTGAACATTCAAACACACAACAGTGGCTGGGTATCTGCCAAAATACAGACCGCCTCAAGCCCTCGCCATATTCAAAGAAAATTTTCTTTTTATCTTTTTCTTCTTTTCAAATTTTTTTGGATTTATGAGTTTAGGGATTAAGAGTGGCTTTCTACGGCCATTCAACTCACCCAAGATTTGATGAGAACCCTAAGTTCCAAGCATCTTATTGTGAATGTGATAGACTTGTTGATCAGCAATTAGAACGGACATTGGGTTTCCATGCCTCTAGGTGACCTTAGAAAGAGAGTTCTGCTTAAAGGTGTATCTTCTCAACTGGTAACTTTCTCCTTACTTTTATTTTGATGGGGTCAACACAAGGGTGAATCCAGTGTATATCTCCCTGGTTTATTCGACTTCTCCACTTCCTCTTAAGTGTTTTAGGAATTTTCAGTGCATTTCTTGAGCTGGGTTCTGGACAATCGGCCAATGAGCTATTACCACCAACTTGCCAGCCATACTCGTGTGGCGAAGTGTAGCTTATTCCTTTTGTTTTCATTTTTTTCTTTTCTCCTTTTCTTTTTCTTTTCCTTTTGACTTTTTTTTTTTTTCTTAAGTAGGTGGCTTCCCTAGTCTAAGATTTACATAAAGGCAACAAGAAGAGAATGGTCCAATGATTGGGCTCTAGACAACCTACCTAAGGGTTGTTAGCAATGATAACTTGCCAGCCATATCACTGTAGAAGGTTCATTAGCTACCCAATTTCCACTAAAACCGTCAATCAACAAGTCAGTGAAAAGAAAATGTGTAGATGCTTAAGACTCAAAGTTTCCTCAAATCAGAGGGTGGGTTGATAAGTCGTGTAGTTATCACCCAAACTTATTTACTCAAATTACAATAGAATTAAGATGGCGACGACTCGAAAAGCAAATCCACAATTTAGTGGATACACTGGTCGATTAAGTCCAAAGATCTAAAGGGTCTTTGTGTTCAGATCCTAATGTAATTTTGCATAAGATTGAAAAGTCCTAATGTCTAAATATTCCTTCCTATTTTTTTTATGTATATATGAGAAGAAAAATACAATTTACAAGAATTTCACAAAGCTGACAAAATGATTCAAAAATAAATCCACCCCCCCATGCCTCACTGATGTAATGTCCACTTTGAGAAAGAAACATGAAAGAAAGGGTAGAGTATGAAAGACATCACTTGAATATGAATCTCAAGTCAGCTTTGTGTCATATGTACAACTGCTGAGTTTAATGCCATCAGCTAGGTGAAGTCTAGCCAAAGAAGTCACAATATGGCTAGAGCAACTATGTCTGAGATGGGTTCCAGAAGAGTACGGTCAATAACAGGCTTCAGACATTAACTGTTGACTTTAAATGTGTTACCCATGTTTGGGTCAAAGATCTGAATAGCTCCATTTGGAGAAATCTGGTCAATAATGAATGGGCTATTCCATTTAGATCTAAGTTTGCCGGGAAAGAGCTTAAGTCAAGAATCGAACAACCAGACCTTTTGGTTCGGCTCAAAGCTCTTGCAGGAAATCAATTGATCATGTAAAGCTTTGGTTCGAGCCTTGTAGATCTCAGCATTCTCATATGCATCATTTCTAATCTCTTCCAACTCAGATAGTTGGGGTTTCCTGGTCTTCCCAGCAAAATTCAGATCCAAATTGCATTGCTTGATTGCCCAGAATGCCCTATGTTCAATCTCTACGGGTAGATGACACGCCTTTCCATACACCAAACAAAACGGAGACATGTCGATGGCCATTTTAGACGCCGTACGGTAGGCCCAAAGAGCGTCCTCAAGCTTTTGAGTCCGGTTCTTGAAATCAAGCCTAACCGTTTTCTGCAGAATATTCTTAATCTCCCGATTAGAGATCTCGTCCTGTCCATTCATCTGGGGATGGTAAGGTGTGGAGATTCGGTGATTAACCCTGTATTTGTCCAACAAATTCCAAAATTAGGCATTAGTAAAATGAGTGCCACAGTCACTGATGATGGCCCTCGAAATCTTGAACCTGTTGAAGATATTTTTCTTGACAAAATCAATGACCACCTTGTGGTCATTGGTTCGGGTGGGAATTGCCTCAATCCATTTGGACACATAATCAACAGCAACATGAATGTACTGATGTCCAAATGAAGGGAGAAAGGGTCCCATGAAATTGATGCCCCAAACATCAAAGATTTTGACAGGAAGAATTGGGTTTAAGGGCATCATATCTCTCTTAGTTATGCCACTGAGTGCCTGACATCGAGAACATGACATTGAGAAATCCTAGGCATCCTTAAATAAAGACAGCCAATAGAAGCCAGATTGCAAAACTTTTGCAGCCATCTTTTTCCCAGAGAAATGTCTGCCACATGAAGATGCAAGGTAGAACTCGAGTATACTATTGAATTCATTCTCCAGAACACATAGACGAATAATCTGATCAGAGCCAACGCAGTACAGTTCAGGGTCCTCCTAGAAGTAGTATTTGGCCGCAAATTTAAGTCTTTCCCTTTGTTGCTTGGTCTAATCCTGGGGGATTTGACCAACGGCCAAATAGTTAACAATGTTGGCAAACCACAGGGTTTGGACACCTGAAGCTACAAGGATAGCTTCGTTCAGAAAAGAAGAATCACTTAGGAGTCTTGACAAATTATCCGCCACTACATTTTGTATCCCAGTTTTATCCTTGATTTCAAGATCAAATTCTTGAAGCAGAAGAATCCAACGAATAAGCTGGGGATTGGCATCCTTTTTGACCAAGAGATGTCTCAAGGCCCAGTGGTCGGTATAGGTGATGACATGAGACCCTAAGAGATAAGCGCTGAATTTTTCCAAATCAAATACTACGGCTAGTAACTCCTTTTCAGTAATAGTGTAATTCCTCTGGGCTTCATCCAGAGTTTTACTAGCATAGAAGATGACATAGGGCTTCCTATCCATTTTCTAACCCAAAATAGCCCTGCCCGCATAATCAGAAGCGTCGGTCATGATCTCAAAAGGGGCTATCCAAATCGCTGGTTGCAACACTGGAGCACAAATGACTGCCATTTTCAGGAAATCAATTGCCTTACGACATGATTCATCGAAAACAAATGGCGTTTCTTTGGTGAGAAGATTGCTCAAAGGATGAGCAACCTTCGAGAAATCCTTGATGAATCTTCTATAGAATCCTACATGACCAAGAAATGATCGAATTTTTTTAACAAATGTGGGAGGAGGAAGTTTAGCGATAGCATCAACCTTAGCTTTATCCACTTCAATTCCCCATTCAGAGATTACATGACCCAAGACGATGCCTTCTTGTGTCATGAAATGACTCTTTTCCCAGCTAAGGACCAATCATGTTTTGATACATCGCTTAAGAATCATTTCTAGATTAGCCAAACAAGAGTCAAACAATTCTCTATAAAAAGAGAAATTGTCCATGAAGACTTCCATAAACTCTCCCACCATGTAAGAGAATATGGCTAACAAACACCTTTGAAAAGTCGCAGGTGCATTACATAAATCGAAAGGCATCATACAGAAAGCAAAGGTTGCATAGGGACAGGTGAAAGTAGTTTTTTCCTGATTCTCGGGATGGATAGTAACTTGGTTGTATCCCAAGTAACCATCAAGAAAATAGAATCTGCCCAGCTAGTCTTTCTAAGATTTGATCATTGAAAGGCAAGGGGAAATGATCCTTTTTCATGGCCATGTTCAACTTCGTGTAATCAATACAAACCCTCCAAGAGAAAGTCGAATGAGTTATGAAAGATTCTCCTCTCTCGTTAGTCACAATGGCAATCCTAGCTTTCTTTTAAATAATCTGCACAGGACTTACCTAGGGACTATCAGAGATTTGATAAATAATTCCTGCATTGAGCCACTTAATGCTTTCCTTTTTGACCACTTCTTGCATATTTGGATTTAATCTCCTCTGCATCTAGCGAGAAGGGCGGGATCCATCGTCCAAGATTATTTTATGATTGCAGTAAGATGACTCGATCCCCCTAAGGTCATGAATGGTCCAACCAATTGCCTCCTTGTGTTCATTCAGGACCTTGATCAATTTAATCTCTTGCTCCTTTGTTAATTTAGCACTGCTAATCACAGGGAGCATCTTCTGGGGTCCAAAAAATTGATATTTCAAATTCTCAGGCAATGGTTTCAGTTCAAGCTGGGGCGGGTTGATGATTGACGGCAAGGAAGATGCTGAAGACTCATCAAGAGGAAGAGGTTGTGAGTGAACAAAATCAATAACCTCTTCAGAAGATGGCAGGTCTGCCATAGAGGGCTGTGGGTCCAATTGATCATCAAAGGAGGAACTTTCAATTGAAGAAACCATCAAACAAGTTTCAATGTTTACATTATCCTCCTCAAGTTCCTCAATAAATCCACAATCCTCAAATTTATTAATCTCCTTAAAAATATCCAATTTCATTCGTTGATCCCCAAAGGCGACTTCTATGCTACCGCTTTCACAGTTAATGTTGGCCGTAGTGGTAGCCAGGAACGGACTCCCCAGAATGATGGACGTGTTCCTCAGATTTTCCGGTACATCCATGTCAAGGATAAGGAAGTCTACAGGAAAATAGAAATCCTTGAACTTAACAATAGCATCTTCAATAACGCCTCGCAGATTTGTGACTAAACAGTCCACTAACTGTAGCGTTATTGAAGTCAGCCAAAGTTCACCTAATCCAAACTTCACGTAAGGAGAAGTCAGAATTAGGTTGATGGATGCACCCAGATCCAGAAGTGCTTTATCAAACGTGTAATCTCCAATGACACAAGAAATCAACAAAGCACCTGGATCTCTCTTTTTTTAAGGGAGGTGGTGTAGGATAACAGAACTAGCCTGCACGGAGAGTACCACCTTCCTTGAAACAGATTCTCTCAAATTATACTTTTGTGTACATAAATCTTTTAAAAATCTCGCTTAAGGTGGTATATGCTTGATAGCATCAAGGAGTGGGATATTGATCTCAACATTCTTAAAGATATTCAAAAGCTCCTCATTGCTATCAACAGACTCCTTTGATTTGATCAATGCTTCAGGAAAAAGAACATAAGTTGGGTCTTTGGAATCAGGTTCCTGAGCCTTGATTTCTTTTCCAGAATTCTCCTCTCTCTCCTCAGGTCCTTCACAATTCGGTAGATCGGAATAGTGTGGTTGTGGATCCTAAGTCTGCTTACCACTCCTCAAGGTAACAAAATTTGTAGATGCATAAGAGTTTGGGTCTTGGGGAGGGTTAGAAAAGATTGGAGGGGCTTAATTAGCAAAGAATTGTTGATGTGCAGAAGAACAAGAGGAAGGACCCTGCCCAACCACCTGAGCATGTCCGTGTGGATCCCTCTGATTTCGTACCCATGGGCTTGGTTGCCCAAATTCTGAATATTTCACGGGTTGGGTATGAGTTGGGATGGTAGAGATCCGGGTTGACGAGAGTTAGCAATGAGCCTGGTCTGCAAGTTGTCAAGCGAGGTTTTCATTTGCTACATGGTTTGGAGCATGGATACATGCATCTCTACCATTTGCCGGTTCAAATCAACCTACCCTACGGGTTGATGGGCATTCCAAGCTGCCTGATTGACCTGATTTGGGGGCAACTGAGTATACACATGACCCTGACCCAATGGTCATTGCGGAGCATAGTTGCTGGATTGGAATTGGGTCTATCGCTCTGGGTTCTTTTAAGAGAAGTTAGGGTGGTTTCTCCAACCCGGATTATAAGTGTTAGAGTACGGGTTGGATCTAACATTCTCCTGTACAGCACAGACATCCTCATAGGGTGAGGATGGAGAGAAAGAAAGGGAAGGATCAGAAAAACTTGGATCAAAGGCCCCAGTTTGGAACCCGTGGGGTTCCGAATATTGCTGACTCACAGGTTGAGCCACATCGAGTTGATTAACGAGCTCCCATCTAGAAGGAGCTCGTGAAGAATGGAATCCTGAATTTTGGGATTGAGTGGATCGAGAGTTGTTCAAAGAATTTCTAGCCATCCACTCTTCCATTTTCATAGCAACCAAGTCCACCTTGTCAAGTTTGTTGCAAATTAATTCCATATCAAATGAATGAGAGTCATGGACTTCATTAACATTTGATTTGGGCTGCTGGGACCGGTTAAAAGTATCTATGGAGGCATGATTGATTGAATTCTCTCTCATTTCATCAAACAAATCGTGTGCACTATCTACATCTTTGTTGAGGAAATTGCCTCTGCAAGAAGTGTCCACGTGATTTCCGAGTTGCTTAGTCAACTTGTGATAGAAGATCTGCTCGAGTTGCCATTTCAGCATCTCGTGGTGTAGGCACCTCTGTAATAGGCTCCAGAATCACTCCCAGACCACATGAAACTACTCCCCCAGCCGCTGGGTAAAGGTAGTGATTGCCAGTCTCAAGGCATTAATATGTTCGACTGGGGAGAATTTCTCCAGAAAGGCCGATTTCAACTCTTTCGAAGTTGCAATTGGTCTTCCTATTGTCCTGTACCAATGGGCGGCCTCATCCCTAAGAGAGCCGGGGAAGAGTCTCATGATCATTTGCTCCTCATTCATGTTTTGTGCCTTGGTGGTCTGAACCAAAGTGGTCAAGTACTCCAAGTGCTAAAATGGGTCTTCGGAGCCACGCTCATGGTAATTCTTGATTAGGCTTAACACCTGGGGCTTAATTTCTTCGTCTCCAGCCGGAATCTGGACGTCGAGACATTCCCCGTAATTTGAAGGATCATAAAAATCCTTCAAGGGCTGAGTGCCCAGCATTCTCTGGAACCATTCCTGCATTCTCTGCATTTGTTCCAGCCATGGGATCAATTTGACCAAAATCTAATTTGTGCCTCCTAGAATACTCTAGTGGTCCTTCCAATCGGGGATTCAATGACCGTCTTCCCAACATAAACTAGGGGAAGGTTGGAAGGACTGGGGATAAGGACTTTGCAGCACAACAAAACAAGCCTATCCTTAAGTTGGGTAGCCTAAGGATCTACAGACTCCTAAAACCTGCCTTAAGATTGTAAATGATTTACTCTACTTGTGTCTGCTCAATCCGACCAGTTAAAAGGAGGGACTGGGGAGAAGGTTCTTCCTTTGGCTAGCGCCTCTAGTTCCTAGTGTACCCCCCAGCCATGGTCATTTGATGCTACTCCCCTAGCTAGACATCAGATTAATCAGTACAAGTTGGTTAATCAAAGACAATCTCAGACTATCCCCTGAAGAGCGAATCAGTCCTTAAGTCTAACATCTACTCAATTTTATTAAGGCCTGGGATTGTAGTGCTTATGGAATGTGATGGGCCCTTAAAATGGGTTGTGCCCTTAATGATTGATTGAGAATTGTGTCAGTGTGTGCACAACTAGGGTTTTCAAGCATGATTATTTGTGATGTGTGGATTTTAATGTCAAATCTTGCTTAAGTAGCTTTTAGGGTTTAAAATTAGGTTGATTTCAATCAATTTTGAGGCAAACTAGGTTTTCAAACATGGGTGAAGATTGCTTTCCATTAAAACCAGAAATAAAGTGGAGTGCCTGGAATAGACCTAGATTGAAAACCCTAAGGAGAAGCTACTTGATGAGTTGATTTTAGGTAGAGTGGTGCAGCCCAAACAACTCAAAAACCTAGCCACAACTGCACCACTAGGTTAGGCACACAGAGATGGTTAACCAAGAAAGATTTCTACCTTTTATGTGTTGCTTTGTGTGTACCGGTTCCACAGATTAGAACCCGGTTGAGTAGAAATAAATAAATTAGGTTAAGTGCCTTGAATGTGGGTGTATGTTGTGTCTGTTGAAAATTACCACACAAGATTATCTTGTTTTTTTTATAAGCGAGGGTGGAATGAGTGTAAGTGAAAATCCAAGAAACCTAACTAATAATAGGATTTATGCAAATACCTAGGTTAATTTGAATTTGGATTTAATGTGACAAATGAAATCTACGGAGGGGGGAAGAATGGGGAGCACTTACAGTTATCTTCAACTGCACTTTACTCCAGTCTACTGCTTGACGATTCCATGATAGAGGTCTCTACAAAACAAAAGACATAAGAGAAAGCAAGTTAGAAGACAATAAAGTGCATGAAATGCAAAAAGAACATCAGAAATCGTTGCCTCCCCTACAACAGCACCAAAATGTTGAAGCAATGGGTTACTACGCTATCATATTTGATTTTGAAAAAAACCTGTTCTAGTTTGAAAGCGAAGAGCTTGTGTTCAACAAATAAAGTTTATACCGGAATAGAAATCCCAGGTCGAACACAAGGAGGCTACGTCGATCTATATTTGCAATTATATTTTTTTAGGATTTTTATTGAAAAGCGAAGCAACGTAATTACAATGAAGCAATATAAACAATCAGAAAAAATGAGAGAGAGAGAGAGAAAACAAGCACTTAATATTTCAAAATGCTTATACAACTAAACCAGAGAAAAATTACACTAGAAAGCACTAAATCTATTACAATAGAAAGGATGAAAATTCTACTCTGGAAAGTTGAAAAGAGGAATGGGAGAGAGAACCTCGACGATCTCTTGGAGGATGAGCTGGACGAGACAATGCCTGGAAGACAAAGGACGGAGCAAGAAGAAAGAGGTCGAGGTAGGAGGAATGGGAATGGGGCAACACGTCATCGTCGTCGCGGGATCCGCTTCTGGAATGGGGGCGAAATTTTGACTTTATCTCTTGGGGAGCATCCCTGGTGTGGGACAAGCCTCTATTGAGCTTTGGAGAGGGAGAGAAGAGAAGGAAGGGATGCCCATTTAGTATGGAGGGGGTCTCCTTTTATAGTTGCAAGGAGTGAGGGCATTATGGACAATACAATTTCAAAATATTAAATGAGGGGCCTTTAGTGACGGAATTAAGCGTCACTAGAGGCTAGGTCGTAGGCGACGTGCACCACACCTACCATCTGCTCCCCTCCTGAGCTGCCCACGTTCATCAATCTTCGGTTGACCGATCGTAAGATCGGATGACTTAAGATTTGCTAACCGCAGTGCCTCAACGCGCACCTAGCGCATCCAATCGTCCGTCCATGCATCGCAGCCTCTAAGCGTGCCACATCTCTACCCTCGCTGCTGCTCATCCAAGATCCGACAGCCCAATTTGAGCCATCCCATGCTTCTATGCTCAATTGAGTCTCGCGGGGAGTTCGAATCCGCGGCTCTTGTTCGCGATAACACCTTCGACCGCTGCGCTACAGTGGTGAGGTCGTCACGCAAATACTTTAAGAAGCGGCCGCCCATGGTAGTTGGATGGCAACCCAACGGCCAAGATCCATCACGTGGTGAGGATGCGGTGGTCTCCAATATTGGCTGGGCTGGTTTGGTGGCCGAGATGGGGCCACGTGGTGCCATCTTGACCATCCATCTTCTGGATGATGTAGATGGTGCCACGGTTATCGGATTGAGTCAATTTTTGCATCGTTAGGCTACAATCACCGATCTGAATCCATTAGTGCAGTTGGATTTGTCATCTGAAGTCTGGATTCACACTATCTTGGCCCTTGACCTTCTAGGGTTCCTCAATATCTGTCTAATGCTACGGATATCGAATTAGGGCGATCTTGGAGTTGCTGAACTCCACTCGTTGCCCTAATCATATCCGTACGGTTGGATCTTTGATCCAAACCCCTAATAAAAAGTCACCCTATCCCTAAACGTAAAAGGAGACAATTATCCTCCATTTTATTCAGACTAGTCTAAATGCAAGATGATGCATGCTATGCAATATTATAGTATGTAATGCAATTGTATGCTTAAGAACATGCATAAATAGACATTTTATGTAATATAAACATGTTTACATCAATCTGTTATAAGATTAAGCTAAAAATATGCATGGGGTTTAAACAAAAAATATGCCCTTATAATCTCACAAGCACAGACGCAAGGTTTTAAATGCTATTGCAAGTTGCAAATCAGATTCAAGAGCCAAAAAATTCCTAAAAAAAAATTTCAAGTCATTTGAATTAACAGGGGGTTAATCTGTGAATTTCCTTGGAGGATATATTGATCCCCTTTTTGTCTAGCTTTTGGATCCGAAAACAAATCCTGATGTTTATCCGTAATAAATCCCGTACCTCCTGTATTTGGATCATCCTATGTACCATAATCTCTTTCTCCTCAAAAGTCAAAAAAATTAGATTCCTAAAAAATTTCATTTTGTAAAAATTAAGTTTTGCTAAGAGACAAACAAAAGATAAGAATGGGGATGTGATAAATGCTAATTTATCATCATTCTTATGCATTACGACAAACCAAGCTCTTAGGATTTTGCTCTGCAAATGGAATTTTGTGTAGCATTTAGGCATCAATTAGGTTAGGCATACATTGCACTTTTTATTCTCTTTTTAATGTGCTTTTGTGAGTGTTAGGGATATACAGATTGGAAGAACTCCAAAACCCTAGCACTCAGGAAGGCAACTGGTGAAGAAAAAGCTCAGACTAGCTGGAACTCAACTTGATCTAGCTCACCATAGTTAGGTTCTAGCTAACTTGAGCTAGGGCTAGCTCATCCTAGGCTCATTCAGCTCATCTCAGCTAAATGGCAGCTTAAGAGAGCTCATGTTAGCTCACCTTAGCTCAGGTCAGCTTAGATCTGGCTCAACTTAGCTGAATCTAGCTCATCTCAGCTCCCATTAGTTCACAGGGAGCTCTAGCTAGCTCAGCTGAGTTGACTGGAGTTCACCTCAGCTTAGAACTACCTACATCCAGCTCCACTCAACTCTAGCTAGTTGAAGATGACTTCATGTTAGCTCAAGAAGCTCAAGTCTAGCTCCCAGGGACTCAGCTTAGCACAACTTAGTTGAGTTAAGCTACCTTAGCTCCCTTAACTTGCTAGGTCCTACCCTGGAGCATTAGACCAAGCTCACCTCAGCTCTTTTCAGTAGAAGCTAGCTTGCTTTAGATTGGCTTAGTGGCTAGCAAAGAACTAGCAAGCTAAGCTGGCTAAGGTAGCTCCTTGCAGCTCTCTTCAGTAGCCACCAGCACCAGTGCAACTCAAGAAGACTACCTCCAGCTCTTCTCCCTAAAAACCCTAGTTCCGAATGCCTCCAACCCTACTCCTTACTAGCTAAGCTAGCTAAGCTACTTAGCTTAGCTAGTCCATCTCCATGGCACCAAAACCTGCTACCCTACTATCTAAGCTCCAGCAAAATGACCACCTACTCCTACCTTTTTTTGGCGCCAACTATCCCTTCCATCACCACCCTACATCCACCATGAAAACCCATCTCCACCCTCCATATTTTCCCTCAAAAATCAATGCCTTCTAGAAGGCATTTTTGGAGGGAAAACCAAGGCAACTCTTCATTTCCCTCCCATTTTTCCCTCCAAAAATATCCAAGCCCTTCATTTCGCTCCAAGAAAGCACCATAACCACCCCCCTTCCCATCATATAAATACCCTACCCTACCACCACATAATTCCCATCCTCCCAATAGTTTAAATCCATATTACACACAACAATAGTTAAGGGGGCATCCAATCTGCCCTTTTGGTCCCTTCAACCCCTTCTTTCTTCTCCCTTGTGCCATGCCAAGGAGGAGGAGCACTTCCCCACCAAGAGGACGGCTAGGCACGGAGGAGCAAGGGTGGTGCACACCCACCCTTGGAGGAGGAAAGTTAAGGTGGAAGTTTCCACCTTGGAGGATACCATTTGAAGGAGCTTTACAAGGAAGGAGTTGGAGGACTCCTTTCAAGCCCGGTAGCTACAAGGCTTGGAGTAAGAAGCCATCATCTTATTCACCATTTCATTTAGAGGATTTGTGTTTTTGTCTTCTTGCATTCCAAGTAGATTAGAAGCTTTCCTCTATGTGTTTTGTGTAGAACAAGTTCAATTCAATTCAAGTTGCCTTCTTTTAAATTGTTGTCGCATTTGTCTTTTATCTTGATCTAGCACTATTTCACTCCCTCTCCCTAATTACTCTAGGCCCCCACGTGCCTAGAGTGAGCCTAGGGAGAAGCCTTTCTTGTCACTCTAGCAATAGTTTAGTGGGTTAGGTTTCGATCGCCTTTTTCTTCGTCAGCAACTTTGTGAATGTTCATTATTTCAAAACCCTAAAATAAAATATAAATTAAAAAAACCAAAAAGAAAGGTGAATTTCATTTCCAAGCAAGAGGTGTATTTTTTGCGAACATTTGGCCTCCTTGGAAGACCCTAGATACGCCACTATCTTGGTTATAAATTTTAAAAGCGAATCCATTTTTATGCATTGCAACGACTTAAAATCATGAATTAACAAATCGTGCAAAAACGCGATCATTGTGCCTCTCACTGAGGTTTGGAAAAGAGTGGCCTTTCCCTCTGTTTGTACTCAGAGCTACGAGTTAAGCCATCCAATGCCTTGTGCCTTCGTCTGATAAGCTACTGTTGCTAGTTCTAGACTACCGTTGCATTGTTACTTGATGTGGAAACTGATTGATATTCACTATTCAAACATTTCAATTAATTGGTATTAAATTGTAGGGTTAATTTAGTGATTAAAATCACCATTTTAGCCCCTTCTTTTTGTACTTTATTACTGAGCTTCATCTCTATATCATTTTACTTAAGTTTTGGTTACAATGGCTCATATCATCTACTAGGAATTGTGATCTTGAGATTGATTTGCCAAATTACTCCTTGTATTCGACCTCACATTTTATGCGAGCATAAATTTTAAGCGTTTTCACGCAATTTCGATATGTACAATGATGACACAATTTCTAAAACAACATTTCAGCATGTTAACAGGAGCTAAATTGTGAAAATTTGAAGGGTACATTGATCCTGATTCATCTAATTTTTGGATCCAAAGATGAATCTCGAGGTTTACCTATAACAAATCTCATACCATTCATGTTTTAATCAACCAAAGCCTCGTAAACTCCTCAAAAGTAAAAAAATTACTCTTTCGCAAATATTTGTTTTGTGAAAATAAGTTTTGCTAAGAGACTACCAAAAGATAAGCATGGGGGTATGATAAACGCCAATTTATCTTCATTCTTATACCCTAAAACTGATCTAGCTTTTAGGGTTTTAACTTTACAAATTGGTTTCGGGTTGCATTTAGGCATTACTTAGGTTAAGCATGAATTCCACAGTTTTTGTGTTTTTGACACGTTTATTCAAGTGTTAGGTATGAACAGATAACTAGATCCCTAAAACCCTAGCATTCAGGAAGGCAATAGGTGAAGAGAAAGCTAATTGCAGCTAGACCGTAGCTAAATCTAGCTCAACACAGCTAGATACCTACTCACCTGGGTTAGGTTTAGCTCTCTCTAGCACAATTCATCTCATCTAAGCTGGATGGTAGCTCAGGGTAGCATACCTCTGCTAAGATTCAGCTCAACTTAGTTGAGTCTAGCTTATCCTAGCTCCAATCAGTTCATTGGGAACTTAAGCTAGCTCAACAAAGTTGACAAGTGTTCATTCCAGCTCGACCCTAGCTCTCCCCAACTCCACTAAACTCACTTCAGCTTACTACTACTTGTCAACTTAGTAGCAAAGCTAGCTCTGGAGTTTCCATCAGAAGTAGATCTACCTTAACCCAGCATCAGACAGGTTGAGACCAACTCAACTTAGCTTTAATACCCAAGCTTAGCTGCTAGCAGACGAACTAGTTAGCAAAGCTGAGTAGCTGAGCTCTTATGAAGACCTCCATCAAAATCAACTCCGAAAATTTCCTTAAGCTCGAGATATACTTCAGATAGCTTCTGGCTACATTCCTCCAGCTAAAACCTACCTATTCCTCCACTTCCCTACTAGCTATGTTAACTTAGCTAACTTAGCTTAGCTCTACTAAGCCCCCCTACTATGGCCATCCACCATCACCTAAACCACTTCCTCTCCCTTCCTCATTTGGTGCCAAAACTGCCCAACCACCACCTCCCTTTGGTGTCCCTTCATGTGGCGCCAACATTAGGCACATCTTTACCATCGTAACCACCCAATAACCTACCCTAAGTTGGCGCCAATACACCCTACAACCACCACATTAAATTAGAGCCAACTCTCCCCTACCAATCCACCCATTTGGCGCCAATTTGATGCACCATTCCACTCCCCTAACAACCCTGTAACCCCGACCTAAGATGGCACCAAAATCATCTATCCACCCCCCAATTCTTAGCACCAACCAATAATCCCATCTCCACCTTACACATAACCTATTCAACATATCTCCATCCTTCAGTAGTTGGCGCCAAACACCAAACCCACAACCACAACACAAACCCTTGCCAACCCCCCTTAACTACATCTTCATACACCTCTCCCTTTGGAGCCAACTCACCATAGCCCTCCATCACATAACTACCATCATCCAAGCCAATCCTATAATTACATCAAAAGAAAGAAAATGTTTCAAAAAAAAAGAAAAATGCAAAAGAAAAGTCGATTTCTATTTTGCCAAGTGAGAGACTTTGAATTCGTATTTCCACCTCCGTTGGGATGATCAAAAGCCTCTCCAAGTACTTGATTTTTACAAAATTTAAAAGTGATCGAATTATCATGTTGCAACGATAAAAACCTAACTTTATCAAATCATGCTTTTTTGATATTAATACACCATCACACGGCACCCCCACACACCACCAACACACACATTCACTCCCGTTGTGTTCTTTTTGCTTTGTATAAATAGTCCTGGGAATCATTACTCAAGGCCTTGTTTCTTTTTCCTTCTTATTGTCATATCAATTCCATAAGTTGCAGGCAACCTTGGTTGTCTCCTTGATTGTCATTTTCCTTTCTTGTGGACTTTCTCTTTATGTTTATTCAATAAAAGTTGCATGTTTAATCTCATGCTCTCATATTGTTTCAGTAGTTTTTATTCCAAAAATTTAAAAAAAAGTAAAACAAGCAAAAGACCAAAAGGATTTAGTTTGTAGTGTGGCTGTGATTTTGCTCCTAATACAAAATACCATAAAATTTACAAAATGAAAAAGTAAAAAAAGATAATAATATTGATAGATTGACCTAAGCGAGAGATGGACAAAAATCACCTCCCTGAGGAATCTACTCGGACTCACCAAATCTAACATCAAAAATTTGATTAGTGGTCATGTAATAAAAATTAAAAGATAATGAATTTAGGTGCAAAAGATAAACAACAACGACAACTTAAACAATTCAATCTCGCATGCCTAAGCTTCGCTACCTATCAGTTCGGGATAGGAATAGTGTAGGTATGATCATGGATAGTACTATCCATATTTTGGGTTCTAAGGCTAAGGTGTCCTAGTGGGAGTGCTTTTGGGTTTGGGAAGGGTATCCTAGGCTTTATAGGGTTATGGATAGGGATATCCCCCTCTCTCTTCTCGTGTGGATCATGCTTTGCTTTCTTCTCTTTCACACTTTATTCTTATTTATTTCACCCCCTAGAATTATTTAGATCACTTTATTACATGCATATAATAATAAAAGCATTAAGTAACACGATAAACTCTCATTATTGTATATATAGCAATACAAAATGATGCAATGCATGATATGCATGATATGAATGTACTAATCATAAGCTAATATACGATCTAACATAATTTAGGTTAATTAAGTCTCATGATTGCTGTGCAGTTACATGGTGACGTGAATTGGAGCTTCAAACGACAAATCTAACTATATGGATGACCGTCGCGAAATGCATTTGTGTAAATTTCTCATTGTATGACATTTTACAATGTCAATTTAATAGAAGAATCAGACGTGAGTCTGAGTGTCGAGCACAGGGAGGCAAAGTATTGATCCGCTAATCGCTTTCGTCTCACAACACTGTGTCGTTTTGTTCACTTGCAAAATGAATAGAGAAAGAGAGAGAGAGAAATCGAGAGAGAGGGAGATGGAGTTAGAAATCCATGCTCAATAGATGATAATAACAAGATATCAAAGATATATTCTACTAATTATCCAAATGTTGTCATCAACAAAAATGTTTATGAATGCTTGAATGAAAGATATAAACTATAACTATCAAACAAATAATTATTCAAGCTTGAATGAAGATCAAGATCCAACCACTGACAATGGGTGATGCCTTGATAAAGAGTAGGTGCTAGCCAATGTTGGGAGGCTTAGGTGGCTCCAGGTGGTGCCATCTGGGCCGTCCATCTTCTTTCTGCTGTAGAAGATGCTGCGGTGCTCTGATCTAGATGATTCCTACATTATCGGATTACGATCGTTGCTCTGAATCCATCTGTATGGTCAGATCTTTCATCTGAATCCTGTAAGGATGTCGCATTGCCCCCTAGCCATTGATCTCTGTCGAGCTTGTTGTGGGTGCTATGGAAGTTGGATCGAAGTGATTTCATGTTTGTTGGACTCTATTAGTCGACCGAATCCATCCTTACAGTATGATCTCTCATCTAAGACCTATTTCAATATGGACTTGTGCACATGGTCATTAAACATTGATTCTAAGCGATCTTTAAGATGAAGTAATGCAGAAAGCATGCAATGCTCTCGTACCCACTATAATATAACATTATCGCACAAGTTCCCTCGAAATTGACTCTAGTTGATGTTATTAACACTTGTAGTTGTAGAGTCATCAGTTGCCTCCCAGGAAGTACTGAGTTTACTACCTTTAGCTGGGTGTAGTTCCAGTTCAACTCTTAATGAGGGTTATAACTTCCTTCAGGGGAATCTAGGCAAGAATGTGATTCAATCTTTGGCCATTCACTGTAAAGGTTTGCCCAACCTTGGGATTAGCAATTTCTATCACCCTACTGGGATAAGATCTGACCACTTGAT
The DNA here is from genome assembly GCA_037157565.1 of Thalassia testudinum. NCBI lineage: Eukaryota > Viridiplantae > Streptophyta > Magnoliopsida > Alismatales > Hydrocharitaceae > Thalassia > Thalassia testudinum. Next base: position 103,067,646 of record JAZHRO010000055.1, on the reverse strand, counting down.
ATCGTCCTATCCACTTAGATCTCAGTTTTCTGGGAAAGAGTTAACTCTTGCGTCAAAAAGCCAAACTTGCTGATTTGGCTCGAAGGTTTTTCTATTAATGTGCTTATCGTGGATGGCTTTCATCTTCTCCTTATAAAGGCTATTATTCTCGTAAGCATCCCGATGGGTTTCCTCGAGCTCGAAGAGTAGGAGCTTATTTCGAGATTTGACCATTTGGGCATCCATATTGCACTACTTAACAGCCTAGTATGCCTGGTGCTCCAACTCAATCGAAAGGTGACAAACTTTGCCAAGGACCAATTGATATGGTGACAAACCTATCAAGGTCTTAAAAGCGATCCTGTATGCCCAAAGGGCATCATATAATTGTGTGGACCAATCCTTCTGGTCAGGTCTCACACTCTTTTGCAGAATATTCTTAATCTACCTATTTGAGACCTCAATTTGCCCATTCATCTATGGGTGATATGGGGTGGCAATGCGTTGAGTAACCCCATATTTCTTAAGTAAGGCACGAAATTAGGCATTAATGAGGTGACTCCCACCATCGCTGATCATGGCTTTAGGTATCCCAAACTGGGAAGGATATTTTTCTTAACAAAGTCCATGACAGTCTTGTGGTCACATTTTAAGGTAGGTACAGCTTCGAAGTCTTTGCAAAGTTATGTGCATGCAAGAAAAATGATGGCCAATAAAAATCGAACTGCAAAACTTTTGTAGCCGTCTGCTTCCTAGAGAACTGGCCACCAAAGGCTTAGTCATGAAAGAAGGATAGCACACTTTGAACTTCCTCTTCAAGAATACACCTCCTAATGATTTGGTCAACACAAAGTCTAAACAACATAGGATCATCCCAAAAATAATGCTTGGCCTCAGCTTGGAACTTATCTTGTTGCAGTCTATACCAGCCATGTGGAGTATGCCCTACCACTAAATAATTGGCTAAGTTCTCATACCAGGGTAGACTCTTTCGATGCATGACTAGAAGTTGTTCATCAGGAAATGTGTCGGTTAAGGGTAATGAGGGCCCAATGTGTTCCAGGTGAAGTCTAGATAAGTGGCTCGCTACAACAATCTTGGATACATCTTTGTCACATATTGCCAAGTCAAACTCCTGTAAGAGTAGGATCAATCTGATTAGTATGGGTTTAGCATCCTTTTTGGCTAACAAATGCCGGATAGTCGAGTGGTCGGTGTAAATGATCACATGGGATATTAGAAGGTATGATCGAAACTTTTCCAATCCAAAAACTACGGCAAGCAACTCTTTTTCTGTGACAGTGTAATTCCATTAAGCCTCTTCCAAGGTTTTGCTCGCGTAGTAAGTTCACCACAGGTTTCTTCTCTCGTCTTTGTCTTAGGATTGCTCCAATAGCAAAGTTTGATGCATCACAAATTATTTCAAAGTCCTAGGACCAGTCTGGGGTTGTAAAATGGGTGCAGTCGAGATTGCATCCCTAAGGGTAGTGTAGGCCTTGATGCATCAGGTGTCATGTCAAAAAGTACATCATTGGCTTGAAGGTTAGTCAAGGGCTTGGAAAGTCTGGAAAAATCTTTTATGAACCTTCTATAGAAGACAATGTGTCCTAGGAAGGATCTGATTTGCTTGACAGAACTAGGAAGTTGAAGTTTGGAAATTAAATCAACCTTAGCTCAGTCAACTTCTATGCCTCTATGTGAGACGCTGTGACAGAGGACAATCCCTTCCTGAACCATAAAATGGATCTTTTCCCGGCTTAAAATCAAGTTGACCTTGATATATCATTCCAGGATTTTCTCTAGGTTACCAAGGCAATGGTCGAATGAGTCCCCAAAAATAGAGAAATCACCCATAAAGACCTCAAAATATTCACCCACCATCTCCAAGAAGATGACTAACATGCAATGCTGACTAGTGGCGAGTGCATTGCATAACTAGAATGGCATACGACGGAATGCAAACGTGGCATACAGGCAAGTGAACGTCGTCTTCTCTTGGTCCTCTGATCAATAGCAAGCTGATTATATCTTGAATATCCATCAAGGAAGCAAAAATATTTCTACCCTATTGATCATTTGAGAATCTGGTCAATGAATGGTAGGGGGAAATGGTCCTTTTCAATGGCCTCATTAAGCTTCCGATAATCAATGCATACCCAGCATGCAGTGGTGGTGCAGGTGGGGATGGATTCACCCTGGTCATTCGTAACCACATTGAGCCCCACTTTCTTTGGTACCACTTGGGTAGGGCTAACCTAGGGCTTATCAGAAATTGGTTAAATGATTTTTGCATCAAGCCACTTTATTATTTCTCTTTTAATGACCTCTTGCATATTTGGGTTCAATCGCCTTTGCATCAGGAGAGTAGGTCGAGCCCCATCTTCCAAATAGATCTTGTGAGTGCAATAAGTAGTGCTAATTCCCCTTATGTCAGAAATTGTCTACCTAATAGTTGTCCGATGTTCAGAAAGGGTAGTAGTCAACCTAGGTTCTTTGTCCCTAGTTAGGTGTGCATTGATAACCACAACGAAAGTCTGATTAGGTCCTAAGAAAACATAATTAAGGTTGTTTGGCAAAGGTTTCAATTCAGGTGCGGGTGGGACAATGTTTGGCAGGTAAGGGAAGGGTGGGAGTTGATTAACATCAATCTCCTCAAATGGAGGTTGTTAGTGGTAATCAGTTCTGCAAATTTCAATCTTCAAAGATTGGGATGGATCAGTGTAGTCAATAACTATTTGAATCAGATGGTCTTCTAAAAAGATTACAGTCAGGCATTCTTCATCCAGTGTTTCCACAGGATTGCATTCCTCAACCCAACCACAATCAAATGACTTTTTTGTCTTGAAGATATCCAATTGCATCTTCCTATCTCCGAAGGAAATTTCCATAGATCCCGTGTCACAGTCAATATTAGCCTTGGCCATAGCCAAAAAGGGTCTGCCTAGGATGATGGGTGTGTTGTGTAGTTGTTCGAGGACTTCCATGTCAAGGAGTAAAAGGTCAACCGAGAAGTAGAAGTCCTTAACCTGAATAATTACATCCTTGACTACCTTTTTTGGGGTTTTCGTGGATCAGTCAACTAGTTGGATAGTCAAAGGTGTAGGTTTTAACTCTCTAAATCCAAACTGGTGATAACGGGTAGTTAGGATTAAGTTAATTGAGGCACCTAAGTACAAGAGTGCTCTATCAAACATCATGTCACCAATATTACATGATATCAGAGGAGCTCCAGGGTTAGTTCTTTTAGGAGGGAGGCTGCTCAATATCACTAAAATAGCTTGTTCTGAGAGCACTAATTTCCTAGGTGCTTCAGTTCTTAGCTTATGCATGGGTGTGCAAACATCCTTCAAAAGCTTTGCGTAAGCTGGGATATGTTTGATCGCATCGGGGAGAGGTATATTGATCTAAACATGCTTGAAAACTTCCAACAACTCCTCTTTCTCAGCCACATTTTTGTTCTTCTTTACTTTGTGCAATGCTTCAGGGTATGGGATTTGGGTTTGAACTGGGTCAGGTTCTTCATCCTTGGGTTCCTCTTGCTCATCCTCAGAATCAAGCATCTCAAGTAGAGAGGTCCCAGGAGGGGTTGGCCATTTGGGGTCCCAAGTTTGAGTGCCGCTTCTCAACGTAATCGCATTGGCTAATGGATTGGAACTAGGGTTAGGCCCTTGAGAGGAAGAAGAGATAGCAAACCCAGGAGGTGTCTGTGGGTCTTGTTGAATCATATGAGCTTGCCCCGGATTTAGTTGGAACCCTTGAGGATTTTGGCCTCTGTTCATTACATTCCTTGGGTTCGATTGTGGCCGAGAAGCAAGAAACTCCTATTGTATGTTATCCAATAGCTAACTCAACTGTCCCTTCACTAATGCCATCTCCTCCTAATGTTTCTAATTCATGTCAACCATCATTTTAATCAAGGTGTCCATTTGGTTTTGCTACGTAGGAGCCACCCTATTCTAATTATATGGTGGCCTGGTAGGTGGACCAGCCTGATAGGAGGGAGGGTTTTTCTTAGGCTAGTTCTGGAATTGGTTTGGTTTTTCATTCGACGAGGCAATGTTTGGGTGGTTGTGCCATCCAAGTTTGTAATTGTAAGTACCTCTACTTTGATGCACCAAAATTATGTTTATTACTAAGATTGACATTTTGGGACTATCTTGGATTGAAGCCTCTGCTCAGGACAATAGTCTAAATAGTTGCTGATGTGTGTCCTTTTCATTTATTTGAGTATAGGACCGTATTGTAGGGAACCCCAAATAAAACTCAAAAATGAGTTTTTCACATAGCTTTTCAAAACTAGATTTTAGGGTTATTAATTGACCAAACTTATTCATTGATCGACCAAATCACTTTGATCAACCAACCTAATTATTTGACCGATCAAATCAATCCATTTTAGGAAGTTGAGAAAAATCCTCTTGATCAACCAACCAAGCTAATTGATCGACCAATCTTGTTTCCTATTCAATCAAAACTTTTTGTATAAATAGAGGTCGTACTTAACCCTTTCAATAATAACTATAAAATAGAAAACCACCTCACGTTGTTAAAGCTTCTCATGCTTTTATCAAAGGTCATTTTGTCCCATTCTTCACGTTCTTAAAAAAGCTCGATGCCTCGAACCTCTGCGAAAAATCAGTTTGATTATTTATTGAGGTTCCATAGAAGTTATTCTTGTTATTTTATATTGCTGTTTTGATTTACAGATCCCAAGCCTGTTTGGAAGATCTGTAGTTGTTGTTTTTGCTTCTCTTCAGGATAAAAGAGAAGGGTTTGTAAGAGGTTGTGCCACCCTCGTTCAACTGGTGTAGGTAGTGGATTGACTAGCTTGTACTAGTTGAAAAAATCCTAGGTTGGAAGGGTTAGGTAGTGGTTTTACCCAGATTGTGTTTCCACTATAAATCAGGTGTACTCTATGCATGAATCTTTGGTGTTTTATTTTCTAATCTAATTTATATTTTCAAAGTAATACTATTCACCCCTCCCCTCTAGTATTTAGCTGCGATCCACAGGATATTCTATAAACCTCATTTGGTATCAGAGACTAGATGTCTAGTATGATGTCAAAGTCATCTGTCAACACATATGCTGAGGGGCAATCTGCTGCTCGTCCTCCATTTTTCGACTAGACAAACTATGGCTATTGCAAGACTAGGATGCAGATTTTCCTTGAATCCATGGACTTTGAGGTATGGGATGTCATTGCATCCAAATACACATGTTCTGAAATCAAGGATGGTGTGGTGGTGACACCAGACCAAAAGAAGATGGCTACCCACAATCCAAAGCAATGGGCGTAACCTTTTGCAGACATTCAAAAGCCGAATTCAACGGCGTCTCTACATGCAAAACAACATATGAGATCTGGAGCATACTAGAAGACACACACGAAGGAACAATGACGAGTCGATTCATCGCTTTTAAAGTCTTTTGTCACATAAAATGACGCGTCATTTGTAGTTCTATGTGGTGGAAAAATCGACTAATCAATAATTAATATAACCACCCAATTAGGAGCCGGTCATGTCCATAGGGAGGAAATGGCCTATTTAAACTCGCAATGGTCAAAAAACAATGTTCACTATTAATTTAGTCAAGAAACTGACTCAAAATCACTTTCAGATTAGGTAAATAATAAGTGTAAATGCTGAAATAGCAATTTTGCACAACTAAAGGATATTTTTTGCAATGCAGCCTAATAAAATAATAATAAAAGTTCACAATGGCACTAAATGTAATTATTAATGGGGGCACTAAAATAGGGGAAATTCTTCCCCTTGTCTATGCACGAGGAGGAGGCCGCAATTGAAGACGAGAAGCCCACCGGTGGTTGAGTAAGCCAAGGGCTATTCGATGGTGTTGGTCTCATGGCCAATGGTCGTCGGAGGTGGCGGTGGTGAGGAGAGGAGCGGCAGTTGTCGATGATTGTTGTAGCTCTCTGCTGCTGCTACACGGGCACTACTGAGCTCGTCCGCAGCTGTTGCTGTTGCACGTTGCAGGCCGCACGCTGCAAGCATTGACGGCGCACTGTTGGGAGTGCTGGCGGAAGTGCAGCGCGCTCTACGCGGCTGGCTGGAGGGCGTGCGGGCGCGTGTACCTAGAGGGCACACGGGCAGAGGTGCGGGCGCGTGCAGCTAGAGTAGGGCGCGCTCTGCGCACGTGGCTGGAGGCGATGCTGCTGTCGGGTGGACACGCAGTTGCTGGTAGGAGGATGCGGAGGCTGCTGCTGGATCTGGCCGAGTGGCATGTGAAGACAGTGGCTAGGCACCGCTTGCGCATGCACGCTGATGCCCGGTATGGAGTTGGCGGAGCGCTACTGATGCACGTGGGATGGCGTAGTTTTTCGATTCTTTTTAGTGGAGTAGAGGAAAAATAGAGGACGGGGGAAGAAGATGAAGGTGGTGCTGTAGCAGTTTTAGACATCTGGGAACATTCCTAGATGTCTTAATAGATGGGGGCGTGAAGTTGCGACGGCTGCGGTGGTTGATGTTGGTGATGGCGGTGAGGGTGGTGCATGCTGAGGTGCTCACAATAATGCAAACGAGCTCCAGATGGCAGTGTGGCCTGTCACGCCACATGCCCATGGTGGTGGAGGCTCGTCGCCACGGATTAAGGCCGGTGGTGGTGGAGCGGATGAGATGTTAGAGCTCTGCACAGTGGTGGTCAGGGATGGTGGCCTCCCCAAGCTCCGCTGCCTCCTCCTCTCCCTTGTAGTATTAGCTACCCGGACCAGATCCAGCACACCCGCTCCTCCAAGAATGGAGTCTTAAGTACAGGCAGCTGGCAAAGATTGAATGCAGGCAGAGGAAGTGGAATGGTTGCCAGCGGGAAGAAGAAGAATAGTTAATAAAATGAAATATTTGGATTATTTATACACAAATCCATAAGTTTTATGTTAATTAAAACAATGCATGTAATGCACCTAATGCCATTCTAAGTGAATTTCAAGTGCCTTTAGTTATGAATGCACTGCATGAATTATGTAGTTAAATCAGAAATATGAATTAATCCATTTACATCCTAATGAGTGCTAAATAAATGTTAGAATTAACTTAATGTCTAAGCACTTAATCACTTAAATAACCAACAAATATGGGCTAATCAAATACCCCCATGCCTAGTTTTTGCTAGTCCCTAGCAAATCGAAGAAAAACCTCACTCCCCAAGTAGACTAGGCAACCCAATCGGTCTTCCTTTAGAAATATATTAAGTTCAGACTTTAGACCTAAGGTTCCGAAGTAGTTGTTAAGTTACAGACTAGGTCGGCTAAAGACGAGTTGTAAGCACAAGTTTCCCTGATTTCTGATTCTACCCTAAGGTTTATCGATCCCTGAGATTAAAGCATCCGTGCATGTGCGTTGGTCTGAGTTACTTAAGTTAAAGGAAAAAGGATTTTTTTTTTTGAATAATATATATATTTTTTTATTTGATTCCTCTAAGTTTAACCTCGGATCAGCTATCAACACGGTCTGTGTCGGATTCATTGTCCCCATCATCGTACCTTGAAGGGTGCCTGGCTTTCGATGCTTCGAGATAGCACCGCCCATAATGACCCCAAGAACTCCTGGCAATCAACACTTCGAGATAGTATCGCCCATGTATTTCTTATGTGAACTCAGGCCTGTGGCAATCGACACTTCGAGATAGGGTCACCCATGGTACCTGAACCGCACAATGTGCTTACATGCCCCCAGTAGGATGAATATCCTAAGATTCAAACACTGAGGAGGAAATATATTATTATCACATCCTCAAGGTGAGTATATACTCCACCTCTCTTGCAGCAGGAACTCTTCCAATCAAATTGTGTTTTCATGCCTCTCTTAAGTCAAAACTAAGAGAACCAAATTTCTTTTACGAAATGAATTATGGTGATTACTTACACAAGACCAAGTGTGTGAAATTTGGATGCTTGGGTTACAAGGACCCGTAAACAAAAATGTAGAAGAAGACTCCAGGTACTACCCCACCTTTTCACTTGATCCCTAGCTTTCCTTCATCAACCTCTTAAGGAATGGTCTGCAACTTAACTCCTACTTAAGTTTTTAAGTTCACAAAGACCCTAAAGGTCTAAAGCTAGTAGCTCACTTAGCTTCTAAAGTTCAACCCTAGAAACAACTTAGTCTCACCTAGAGTTCTGATTTGCTTAAGAATGCAAGACCTAGCTAGTTAAGCTCAAAACTTTTTTCTTTTCTTTTCAATGCAAATGTATGCAATGCAGAATGCTTTAATTAAATGCATGAATGCACTATGCTATGTATATCCCCAAATACACCACCCCATGCCTAAAATTTGCGATGTCCTCATTGCATAGAAGGATATTACCTGGGTCAGAGATGGGCTACCATTCTTTTGTTAGCAGCTGAGTAGCCAAAGAACCTACAAATCAGGTTCAAAGATCACAAAAATAGGCCCTAAAAATGAGCAAAGTAATGCCGGCTTAGAAAATAGGTAACCTAGGATGTTGGTGAGCAAATGATGAATCCTGATAGCAAATGCCCACCCAACCAGGATGGGAATAAACTCTTCCCAGGTCACCAGAAGAGGTTCTAAAGGATAAACTGGCATAACAACCTCCAAAGGGGTAGGGGGAGGATGACAAGGATCATCCTAAAGGAATAGGGAAGGAATGGTGCAGTGATAAACCCCCAGGGCAATGGACTGACCAAAGAAATCATCAATCCTTACCTGATACTCCATTACAGGAAATATTGGTTTGTTAAGTGCCCCGGTTAGAACAAAAGTGATCAAATTTTTAAGGCAAGGATCGTCTAGGGTGTCCAAGTTTCAAGGTTGCAAGATGGCCATAATTTCTAGGTTGGGTTTAATCAGCTCAATGTCCATCCCTAACACTCTTTCCAAATCCTCAATTGCATCCCTAGCATTCCTTGCACTATCACCAGTATCTTCCTGCACTTCATCAGGAGTCAAAATTTTTCCATCAGACATAAGCAAATAAGAGGGTGACTTCAAAACAAATGAAGGCAGGTCGGAAGCAATAGATCTAGGGATTGTCCTATCAATGTCATCCTCGGGTTCTTGTTCTTTACTCAAATCTTCCCAAACTCTAGATGTGAATCCACATAAATCTCGGAAGTTGATTCCAAATTTTCCATCATTTCATCATGAGGAGAAATATCAACAATGGGTGTGTGATGGGTCGGCCTGGATAGGTTGTTAATATGATGTTTTTATCGTTGAAATATGTATAGTGGTTAACCTAATTCAGACCTAACCATCTCTTTACAAAATTTTTAACCTGGCCTAATTGATTTTATCTTGTCACTTTTAGGCCCAGGGTCGAACTCAGGGAAGTGGGGTTAAAGTCGAGTTTCTACGTTTTCCTTAAAACGCGTCTCTTCCATTCGTTTATTGTGTTTTTGGTATTTTTCTTATTTAGGTTTTTTTTCTGGTAATCCTTGTTCTTGAGGCACACCCTCAAAATTGTGTCCTTGGCTTTTAGCCAAAACAGAGTTCCAAAATGCGCCTTGCTACTCGCAAGATGGGGTACCTGCAAATCAAAGATTATCTTTTCACTTTTATACCTTTTTTTTTATCTTTTTACTAAGAAGGAAGCTAACAGATAGAAAGTAAATATAGTAGCTATAGATATATATTTATATGTAGTATATATATAAAGGGGTGGGGGTGGAGGTGACGATGGAGTGTAGCACTATGTCGAGTCAGTTGACGTCTAGAGAGACGCAACCAACACGACTATGTGCCGCGTGGAGTGTGGATGGAGGATGGATGATGTATGGGACCACGCTTTTTTTGTACGCGTGTATCAGGGAATATCAGCAACTGGTGCAGATATCCCCATGATACAGCGTATAGTAAATAACGTGAAAATATATGTACATATGTATGTATATGAGTAAATATATCTATATGTATATAAATGTATAAGTATATATGTATAGATATATATAGATATATATATGTATATATAGGTGTATATATATATATATATATATATATATATATGTATGCATATATGTATATAGCTATGTATATATATGTATATAAGTATATATATATAATACTATATAGATATATATATATATATATGTATATAAGTATATATGTATTTAGATATATGTATATATATATGTGTATATGTATAAGTATATAGATATGTATATATATATATATGTATATGAGTATGTGTATATATATATATATATATATATATTATATATGTATATGTATATATATATTATATTATATGTATGTATACATAACTATATAGGTATACTATGTATATATAAGTATATATATATAGATATATGTATATGTATATATATATATATATATATATATATATATATATATATATATATATATATGTATATAAGTTACTATTAGTGTGTGTGTGTGTGTGTCGGTGAATGGGTGTGTGTGTGTTGCTGTAAGTGAAAAAAAAGAGAGAGAGAGATAGAGAGAGAGATAGAGAATACGTGAGAGAGAGAGAGCGGGAGACAGAGAGGGAGCGGGCGGGAGAGATCGCGAAGAGAGAGAGAGCGCCAGAGAGAGAAAGAGCGGGCGGGAGAGATCGCGAGCGCGGACGATGGCAGCGAGTTAAGACGTCTGCTCGCGGCGGCGGACGTCTGACGCCGCGTCGTCTGAAGGCGGAGGCGGACGTCTGAAGACGGCGGGTGCGGGCGCGCTTTCGCGCAGGGTTCTGCAGGCCTGCGCGAAGTCGACGAGCGGGCGATGGCGCGGAGGAGCGAGCGTGGAGGAGGTTTGCAGGTGGTCGCGGAGGGTCGCGGAGGGGGGCAGGGGTCGGCGTGAGGCCGTAGCCGGCCGCTGCAGTGCGCGCGGCGGCGGGCTACGGGTGCAACTGCGAGGCGGAAAGAACGGAGACGGAGGAGGAGAACGGGCCTGCAGACGCGCGCGGAGGGTTGCGCGCCTGCGGGGAAGGTCGCGGAGGAGGCGGGGGGTGCTGCTGCTGCTGCTGTCGCCGCGGTTTAGCTGCTGCTGCTGCTGCTTCAAGCTTCGGAGCTTGAAGCGGCAGCAATGGCGTGGAGATGAAAACGAAGAGAAAAGAAAACACCACTCCCACCTGCTCGTTGAAGAGCTGGGCGGTGGTGTTCCCACTGTGGTGGTGAGCACCACAGTGGGTTCTCCTGCTCGTCGGGTGCCTCCTCGACGGAGGGCCGGCGTATGGGAGGGGAGAACGGGCGAGGAAGGTGGCTGCAGGTTTTTTTCAGTAGCTGCAACCGCTGCGTCGCGAGGATGATGCTGGAGCTACTTATAGAGGAGGGGAGAGGGGCGTGTTGGCTGCAGCAGGGAGAGGGCGTGCGAGTTGCAGCTGTAGGGAGCGGCGTTGGCAGGGAGACGTGACGGGAAGAGGTGCTGCGTGGCTGCTGCATGTAGCTGCGGGAAGAGTGCAGCCGCGGGAAGGACGCAGCCGCGGGAAGAAGAGAAAAGCCGTGGGAAGAAGAAAGAAAGATGAAAATAAAATATGGAGAGGGGACTTTTTGCAAAGAGACACTTGAAGAAAAATGTAAAAATGCAAGCCATTTATTCCATTCTCTTCTCCTCTCAATTAAATGCATGCATGCAAGCGTTTTTACAAATGCAACTACAGGATTATAATATACGTAGTTAATGCTAGAAAATAGCATAAGAAGGCGTTCTTATAGGCGTGTTTTGAGGTGCAAACATATACCCCCATGCCTATCTTTTGCTAGTCCCTGGCAAAACCGTATTTAGAAATGATCTTAAGCTGAAAATTTTCTTCTGAGGTGATATAGGTGTGTTTATTATCGAATATTGTGAGAACCAATTGTAAAGAAGACTACCAGTACTTTAAGTCTCACATGACATAGATCATCTCTCAACTAACCAGGACTCTTGATATTTAAACCTTAAGTACGATTTCCAGGACCCAGGAGGTTTTTGCCGTACTCGAGAGCTCAAGAAATTATGGTTTGTGCATAGTGAAGGATTAAGACTGACCAGATGAAGATTAAGACTCAATCCCAGGGTTTCACGAATTTTTAAGTACAGGTTGGTCCCAGTTTCAGCTCATGTCTTCGAATTGACCCTTAAGATGATGACGGAAAACTCAACTCCCATTTTCTGATTTTTTTTTTTTTTTTTTTTTTAAAAATACGTAAAAACAAAGTATATAGACATTTATGAGATATACTGACTCTTTTAAAACATCTCTTTTCTGATTGAATTTTTTCTTTTTTTTTTTTTTTTTTTTTTTTTTTTTTTTTTTGGTGGGAGAGTTTCTTTTTGGTGGAAAGAGTCGCTCCTAAATACAAGACTAAAGCCTGGGATAAAAAGTCTACCTGCGCACACAGGTAAGGACTCCACCTTCCCTAATGAACACTAGGGTTGGATCTTATGTTCACCTGGTCTGTCCTGATATGTGTAGTGTGAACCAAGTTTACTTAAGCTCTCAAGAAAAAGCAAACCAACGGATCCTGTACTGGTGTCTCAGGTACAAGAATACATCCTTAGTTAGGAGAGATCTTGATCTATTTTGTCAATGCTTTAAGTGAATTAAGCCGAGCCTGAGCGAATCAAGCTTTTGTGGCCTGGAAAGTCTTCAAAACAGAGGTTGAATATCCATAAACACTTACTGCCTTTTTGTTTCAGCTTCAAGATCATTATTAAACACCATTTATTATATATATATATATATATTTTTTTTTTTTTTTTTTTTTTTTTTTGCATATTTATAAATAGGTGGGAACTGTATAATATCATAACATACCCGGATCCTATGGATGCCTATCCACCCCCCCATGCCAAACAATGCTATGTCCTCATATGCATGCAGGGAAAGGCAGAGGAAGGATGGAAGATGGGGTAACAAGAGCTGAGGTTCAGGGTATAGATTAGGGTGGAAGGGTGGGTGGATGGTGGGTGGTGAAGAGAAAAGTGAAGTGATTGCGATAGAGGTGTGAAAAGTGATGGTGGATGGTGAGTGCTGTTAGGGTGCCTCCCAACAAGCGCTGAATTTAATGTCCCCAGCTAGACTCAGAATGAGGCAAAGAATTAGTTACCCTCCAGCAGGGCAACGGTTTCTCCAACGGGGGCAGGTTCATGAGTCAGATAGGGTTTCAAACGCTGCCCGTTGACCGTAAATTTACGCCCAGATTTGGGATCTTCAATTTCGACGGCCCCATTGGGGAATGGTCTTGAGACCAGAAAAGGACCAGTCCATTTGGACTTTAATTTCCCAGGAAAGAATTTGAGTCGGGCATTATAGAGCCAAACTTGCTGAGATGGCTCAAATTCCTTCCGCCGAACATGGCTGTCGTGAAAAGCCTTAGTGCGTTGTTTAAAGGTTAGAGTAGAATCATAGGCTTCACGACGGAGCTCTTCCAGCTCTTGGAGTTGGAGTTTCCTTTCTCGTTCACACAAGTCTGGGTCGAGGTTACATTGGCGAACCGCCCAATAAGCGCGGTGCTCCAACTCTACAGGTAAATGACAAGGCTTCCCGTAAACGATTCTATATGGAGACATACCAAGGGGGGCCTTGAAGGCGGTCCGATACGCCCAAAGTGCGTCAGTCAGCTTGTTGGACCAATCCTTACGGTCAGGCCGAACCGTTTTCTGGAGAATCTGCTTGATTTGCCGGTTCGACACTTCCGCCTGGCCGTTCGTCTGAGGATGATACGGGGATGCGATACGATGGTGGACTCCGTACCTCCTCAGAAGTGCCCGAAAAGAAGCATGGGTAAAGTGGCTTCCTCCATCCGAGATAATGGCCCGAGGGATCCCAAAACGCGCAAAGATATGGTCTTTGACGAATCGGGTTGAGATAACATGGTCAGCACGGCGCGCGGGAATAGCCTCGATCCATTTTGAAACATAGTCGACGGCCACGAGGATGAATTCGAAGCCGTTGGATGGAGGAAAGGGACCCATGAAGTCAATTCCCCAGATGTCGAAGATTTCCGCAGCTAGGATGTGTTGCAAGGGCATCATGTCACGACGTGCCATCGACCCTAATGACTGGCACCTAGTGCAATGTTTGGCATAAGTGTGCGCGTCCTGGTGAAGGGAGGGCCAAAAGAAACCGCACTGCAACACCTTGGCTGCAGTTTTCCTCCCAGAGAAATGGCCTCCACAGGCCTGATCGTGGCAGAAGGATAGCACACTGGGGAACTCACTGTCAGGAATACAGCGACGGATGATTTGATCAGCACCTATCCGAAAAAGAAGTGGATTATCCCAGAAATAATACTTTGCTTCTGCCATGAGACGCTCGCGCTGGTTTTTAGGCCAGCCACGTGGAAGAGATCCAGAAGCAAGGTAATTGGCAATGTCGGCATACCATGGTCCACTTGCCACATTTATTGCCAATAGGTGCTCATCAGGAAAAACTTCATTAATTGGCAGAGTAAGTCCAATATGGTCAGGGTCCAGTCTGGAAAGGTGATCAGCCACAACATTCTGGGCTCCGACCTTATCACGAATCTCAATGTCAAATTCCTGGAGCAGAAGGATCCAACGAATCAGTCTAGGCTTGGCATCCTTCTTGTGCATGAGATGGCGAATGGCTGCGTGATCAGTGAAAACAATAACGTGAGAGCCCAGAAGGTAAGAACGGAATTTTTCCAGCCCAAAGACGACTGCCAGTAGTTCCTTTTCAGTGGTAGTATAATTACGCTGGGCCTCGTCCAACGTCTTACTGGCGTAGTATACCACGAAGGGGTGTCTATCGCGTCTTTGTCCCAGGATGGCTCCGACTGCAAGGTCTGAAGCGTCACACATAAGTTCAAAATTGAGGGACCAACCAGGCGGCTGGAGAACAGGGGCCTTGGTGACAGCATTACGCAGCTGTGTGAATGCTTGTATACAGTCAGGGCCCATGTCGAAGGGCACGTCGGTTGATAGGAGATGAGTTAAGGGTCGAGAAATTTTGGAGAAGTCTTTGATGAATCTCCTATAGAAACCGACGTGTCCCAAGAAGGAGCGGATTTGTTTGACAGAACCAGGCACAGGTAAATCAGCAATGATATCGAGCTTAGCTCTGTCAACCTCGATACCCCTATCGGAGATGATATGTCCAAGAACAATTCCCTCGTGCACCATAAAATGACTTTTTTCCCAGGAAAGCACGAGGTTTACATCAATACATCTCCTAAGGATGCGAGTCAGGTTGGCAAGACATTCGTCGAAAGATGGTCCAAAGACTGAAAAGTCATCCATGAAGACCTCGAGAAAGTCACCCACCATGTCATGAAATATCGCCAGCATGCATCTCTGGAAAGTTGCTGGCGCGTTACAAAGTCCGAACGGCATCCTTCTAAAGGTGAAGGTGCCGAAAGGGCAGGTAAAAGTGGTTTTCTCTTGGTCTCGGGGGTCTATTGCCACCTGGTTATATCCTGAGAATCCATCCAGGAAGCAGAAAATTTTATTTCCCGCTAACCGCTCTAGGATTTGGTCAATAAATGGTAGCGGGAAGTGATCTTTCTTGGTTGCAGCATTGAGTTTCCTATAATCTACACACACTCTCCAAGATGTAGGAGTGCGTGTAGGGATGGATTCGCCCCTGTCATTGACACGGATGGTGAGTCCTACCTTTTTGGGCACAACGTGAATCGGACTCACCCAGGGGCTATCGCTGATCGGGTAGATTATACCCGCATCCAGCCACTTAATGATTTCATTCTTAACGACCTCCCACATGTTAGGGTTGAGACGTCGCTGCATCTCGCGAGAAGGTCGAGCCTCCTCCTCCGTATATATACGATGAGTGCAGTAGGAGGGACTAATACCAGATAAGTCTGATAAGGACCACCCAATAGCTGCCTTGTGTTCTAGGAGGACCTTAGTTAGTTTGCACTCCTGCTCCATGGTTAATTTTGAACTGATGATTACAGGGAGCGTTTCATTTGGTCCCAGGAAAACATACTTGAGTGTATTAGGCAGCACTTTTAGCTCGGGAGTGGATGGGGAAGGATCTGGCATTTCTTGGGACGAGAGTGTCCCAGACGGGTAGGAGAACAAGTTAGGAGGAAGAAACTGGCCTTCAGATTGGCCAAGAAGAGGGGCTTCTTGGATAGATGGATCCAAAAATGAATAGCCCTAGTGAGAAGTATATGGGCTCAAGGTCCCAGTGTGGATTTGTAAATCCGCCTGATTTGGTGGGGAAGAAAGGGCAATTCGGTCTTCATGAGTATGGACCGACAGTGAGTAGCCCGGATATGACTCAGACCACGAGGTATGGGAAGCGGAGAAAACCTCGTCAGAAGTCTGGCCAGGAGAAGGTACTGGACAAGGGAGGGATTGGGGAACGTCACAGTATGCGTTGGTCAGGCAGTTATCAGTGTTTATAGGTAATCCGCAGCAGTCCGAATAGGTCCCAATTAGTCCGATACACGCGCTGACGGCCATGTCCTCGTCAGACGTGTCATCCTCAATGCAATCGCAATCAAAGTTCTTGGCTGCCTTGAATATGTTAAGCTTGAGCTTCTCAGATCCAACGGCAATCTCAATACAGCCCGACTCGCAGTCGATGTGGGCGCGGGCTGTGGCCAAGAAAGGTCGACCGAGGATGATCGGACAATCAGAAAGTGAACTAGGAACTTCCATATCTAAAACAAGAAAGTCAACAGGAAAACAGAGACTGTTGACCCTAACCACCACGTCTTCCACCACACCCTTCGGGATTTTCACAGAACGATCTGCCAACTGTAACGTGACAGGGGTGGGTTTCAGATTTCCCAAGGAAAATTTTTTGAGCATGATGGTCGGTATGAGATTGATGGAAGATCCTAGATCAAGCAAGGCACGGTTAAAACTGCAGCCTTGGATGCTACAGGAAATCAGTGGTGTGCCCGGATCTTTCTGCTTCGGTGGTAAGTTTGACAGTATAGCACAACTCGCATGAGGCGAGAGAACCACCGGATTCTTAGTCCTCTTTGACTGTCGTCTGGGTGTTGTGTAGTCTTTGAAAAATCGAGCGACAGTAGGTATGTGGTCGATTGCCTCGAGCAGGGGTACCTTGATTTCTACATCCCTGAACAAATTACGTAGGTTGTCAAAGGCCTGCGTATTTTTCTTTTTGCCTTTTGGCTCCCTTAGTAGAGCCTCAGGGAATGGGACTGATTCTGGCACAAGTTTTGGTGCATCATCCTCTCGCGAATGCGGTATGCATCCCGAATGAGAGGGTGATGAAGAAGATGGGCCAGGATCAGGTCGAGGCGGATCGACGGTCTGCTTACCGCTCCTCGTAGTGATAGCATTGGACGATGCGGGTCCAGTGGGATCATACGGTGGAGGAGGGTTTGCAATGGGGATATAAGAGTGTGGTGCTGCAGCAGGATTAGCCTGAAATCCCGGTGGAATGCTCGGAGCTTGCAGAACTTGATTAACCTGTCCCTGAGAAGGTCGTACCTGTGGTTGAGAACCACGGGGCACGAAATTTCGCGGGTTTGGAACAGGTTGGGCGGGAAGAGTGCCCTGAGATCGAGTCGCCATGCGTAGTTGACTGATCTCGGCATTCTGCTGCGCCAATTGGTGCTGAAGAGAGGTCATGTTCTCTTCATGGCGCTTTGACATTTCCGTCATCATTCGCATCAATTTGTCAAGAGGGCTTGATGCGTGTTCAGTTTGTGGTAAGCAAGGGCCTGATGGCGGATTTGCCATAGGATTAAATTGGACCCTTGGGATGACGGGTGCGGACGGTCGCATTGGTCCACCCGCAGGGTTTTGGCGCTGCGGGTTGTTGGACCATGCAAAGTTCGGATGATTACGCCACCCCGGGTTATAAGTGGTAGAGAACGGGTTGTTCCCCAGGGCGCAAGCATCTTCTATGCCAGTAGACGCGTCCGCATGTAGATATGCGTCCGAGCCCACGGAGGCTTGGTCCTCCGTGTCGAAATACTGGCTCGCAGAAGCCAGTTCCACATGACTTACCGAGTCGCTTGGCGCGACACTCGGTAGGGAAGGTCTAACGGGGTTTCTTGGGATAAGCCTGGTATTAGAAGAACTTGGATTGTGACAAAGTGGTGAAGAGGTGGTGTTTGCCATAGATCGAGCGGGGTTGGCCAGAAGCTCGTCCAGCTTCTTGTGCACGATGGAGACTTCATCCAGTTTTTGTGCAATAAGGCTTAGATCAGTGGATGAATGGGAGGGTCCCATGTCAACTTCGTGGACATTTCGGGGCTGGCTGGTACGATTAAAGGCGACAATGGAAGCATTGTTCATCGAGTTTTCACTCATATTTTCAAACAGCTCGAATGCTCCATTCTCGTCTTTATTCATAAAGTTCCCTCCGCAGGAAGTGTCTGCAATCTACTTCAAAGTCTCATTTAGCCCATAGTAGAAAATCTGGGCTATATGCCACTTAGGCAGACCGTGGTGCGGACACTTCCTGAGGAGGTCGTTATACCTCTCCCATGCCTCATGAAATTGTTCGCCGTTTTGTTGCGTAAATGAAGTGATAGCACGGCGAAGCGCATTGGTCCGCCCGATTGGGAAGAACTTCTTGAGAAACGCTGTTCGCATCTCTTCCCACGAGTGGATGGTTCTCCCAAGGGTGCGTAACCATTGCGACGCTTTATCCCGTAATGAAAACGGGAACATCTTCATGAGGACTATAGATAACCCGACATTTCTTGGTTTAACGGTTTCAGCAAGTCGGGTTAGGTCTTCCAAGTGGAGAAATGGGTCTTCACTTGCAAGACCATGAAAGTGAAAATTGATTAGGCCAATTATATTTGGTTTTAATTCAAAGTCGTCCCCGCCCATGGGGACCCGAATTTGTCCTATGGTCTCTGTAGCAGCGGGATTCTGATAAGAGCTAAGAGACCTAGGCTCCTCCCGTTCGGGAGGGTTCTGCATTTCCTCCAATGTTTCCCGAATGGCTTCGATTTGCTCATTATACATTTCCATTTGGGCTTGGAGGCGGGTTATGGGATCTAAGGCTCCACCACCTGGTGGGTTCTGAGGGCGGTTTCCTCCCTCGGGATTTGGGGGTGGGCGTGCAGCCATGTTTGTGGAGGAGGAGGACGATTCGACTTGTTTTCTAGATTTATCAGTCAATTCAAATAGTTCAGGGTTTTGTGACCTCCTCCCAAACATGCACTACCGCAGGAAGAATTGGGGAGATGAGAAGGGAATAGGGATGAGAGAAATGACGCCGCAAAGGTACACTTGATTACAAATCAATACAGTCAAGTTCCTAACCTCTACAGTGTGCCCTTAGACCTAAAGATCTAAGTTACCTACTATCACGAATTACGGAACCGAATGCGAGCACCGCGGAACCACCGGGCCAGATTGAAAGGCCATTTGCCCCAGTCTTAGACACCCGATAGCACGCGGGAACTCTCACCAGCACGTAGTCGCTACACACAGGTAGTTAGACCTCCAATCCTCAGTAAGGGTCAAGTTACTACCAGTTTTAATTAGAGGCTTAGGGTCAAGTGCTTTTGGAATGTAAAGGGCGTTGTTTACGGGTAATGCCCAAGTGATTGATTTTAAGAGTGTGTAAGAACAAGCATGCAACGGGGAAATCTCCCCGAATTGAAGTTTTCATTGGCGAATGGTTTTTAGAGTTCAGCCTTAAGTAGTATGAATTTTAGGGTTTTGTTGAATTACCAATTCAACCAATCTCCGGGTTTTTGCAAAAATACAGGTTTTCCTTCTAAAACCCAAGAAACCCTTCTTCAATTATCAGTTAGTTAATGCATGCTAAAATGCAATGGGCTACCCTAAATGGAGATTTCTAAGTGTGGATGCACGAATCAGTTTTATATCAATGTGACAGGGAGCCAAAGCACTTCAATTCAAGTGCTCCCAATCACCAGAAATGATTTCCACACACAAGGCTTCAACCAAAAGATAAAGAAAATAAAATTGTTGGGGTTGAAGTATTCAGGATCGAATCACAGGCAAGTTTGAAAAGTCATGGTGGGGTTGGAATCAACTCAATTCCAAGTCTCCCCACCAAAAATGTGATCCTGAATTAAAGATAAGTGAGGCAAAAGAGGGATACAAGCAATCTTTTTCTTTGCCTCAAAGAATACTTCCCACGGCGAAAAATCTAAGAATCAAGATTCTCGGATTTTTGCTATGCGAAGTAAGGCGGGAAATCCCAGGGCAGTGGGAGTGAAGACAACCAATCAATCAAGTTAATTTTAATCCACTTGCCCTTAAGAAATCCCAAGAAGTTTTTCTAGTTTTTAGTTTAAAATTTTTTTTTTTTTTATTGTGGTGGCAAGTTAACCCTAATTTGATGAGAAAAGAAAACCTACTTTTTCGGCAATGTGTGCGGAGCTCCAATGCGATGTCGGCGTCTTCATGCTCTCATTCCCGCCTTGGATCCGCTCTCGTTCCCGACTTCGTCTGCTTTCCTTCTCCTTCCACCAAGTTCACCTGCACACCAAAAAACAACAATACCCGTGAAGAGAGAAGAGACAAATTTAAAGGAATTGGATAGAAACTTACTCGAAAGCGCACCTCCCCGGCAGCGGCGCCAGAAAAGTCATGATGGGTCGGCCTGGATAGGTTGTTAATATGATGTTTTTATCGTTGAAATATGTATATTGGTTAACCTAATTCAGACCTAACCATCTCTTTACAAAATTTTTAACCTGGCCTAATTGATTTTATCTTGTCACTTTTAGGCCCAGGGTCGAACTCAAGGAAGTGGGGTTAAAGTCGAGTTTCTACGTTTTCCTTAAAACGCGTCTCTTCCATTCGTTTATTGTGTTTTTGGTATTTTTCTTATTTAGGTTTTTTTTCTGGTAATCCTTGTTCTTGAGGCACACCCTCAAAATTGTGTCCTTGGCTTTTAGCCAAAACAGAGTTCCAAAACGCGCCTTGCTACTCGCAAGACGGGGTACCTGCAAATCAAAGATTATCTTTTCACTTTTATACCTTTTTTTTTATCTTTTTACTAAGAAGGAAGCTAACAGATAGAAAGTAAATATAGTAGCTATAGATATATATTTATATGTAGTATATATATAAAGGGGTGGGGGTGGAGGTGACGATGGAGTGTAGCACTATGTCGAGTCAGTTGACGTCTAGAGAGACGCAACCAACACGACTATGTGCCGCGTGGAGTGTGGATGGAGGATGGATGATGTATGGGACCACGCTTTTTTTGTACGCGTGTATCAGGGAATATCAGCAACTGGTGCAGATATCCCCATGATACAGCGTATAGTAAATAACGTGAAAATATATGTACATATGTATGTATATGAGTAAATATATCTATATGTATATAAATGTATAAGTATATATGTATAGATATATATAGATATATATATGTATATATAGGTGTATATATATATATATATATATATATATGTATGCATATATGTATATAGCTATGTATATATATGTATATAAGTATATATATATAATACTATATAGATATATATATATATATATGTATATAAGTATATATGTATTTAGATATATGTATATATATATGTGTATATGTATAAGTATATAGATATGTATATATATATATATGTATATGAGTATGTGTATATATATATATATATATATATATTATATATGTATATGTATATATATATTATATTATATGTATGTATACATAACTATATAGGTATACTATGTATATATAAGTATATATATATAGATATATGTATATGTATATATATATATATATATATATATATGTATGTATATAAGTTACTATTAGTGTGTGTGTGTGTGTGTCGGTGAATGGGTGTGTGTGTGTTGCTGTAAGTGAAAAAAGAGAGAGAGAGAGATAGAGAGAGAGATAGAGAATACGTGAGAGAGAGAGAGCGAGAGACAGAGAGGGAGCGGGCGGGAGAGATCGCGAAGAGAGAGAGAGCGCCAGAGAGAGAAAGAGCGGGCGGGAGAGATCGCGAGCGCGGACGATGGCAGCGAGTTAAGACGTCTGCTCGCGGCGGCGGACGTCTGACGCCGCGTCGTCTGAAGGCGGAGGCGGACGTCTGAAGACGGCGGGTGCGGGCGCGCTTTCGCGCAGGGTTCTGCAGGCCTGCGCAAAGTCGACGAGCGGGCGATGGCGCGGAGGAGCGAGCGTGGAGGAGGTTTGCAGGTGGTCGCGGAGGGTCGCGGAGGGGGGCAGGGGTCGGCGTGAGGCCGTAGCCGGCCGCTGCAGTGCGCGCGGCGGCGGGCTACGGGTGCAACTGCGAGGCGGAAAGAACGGAGACGGAGGCGGAGAACGGGCCTGCAGACGCGCGCGGAGGGTTGCGCGCCTGCGGGGAAGGTCGCGGAGGAGGCGGGGGGTGCTGCTGCTGCTGCTGTCGCCGCGGTTTAGCTGCTGCTGCTGCTGCTTCAAGCTTCGGAGCTTGAAGCGGCAGCAATGGCGTGGAGATGAAAACGAAGAGAAAAGAAAACACCACGCCCACCTGCTCGTTGAAGAGCTGGGCGGTGGTGTTCCCACTGTGGTGGTGAGCACCACAGTGGGTTCTCCTGCTCGTCGGGTGCCTCCTCGACGGAGGGCCGGCGTATGGGAGGGGAGAACGGGCGAGGAAGGTGGCTGCGGGTTTTTTTCAGTAGCTGCAACCGCTGCGTCGCGAGGATGATGCTGCAGCTACTTATAGAGGAGGGGAGAGGGGCGTGTTGGCTGCAGCAGGGAGAGGGCGTGCGAGTTGCAGCTGTAGGGAGCGGCGTTGGCAGGGAGACGTGACGGGAAGAGGTGCTGCGTGGCTGCTGCATGCAGCTGCGGGAAGAGTGCAGCCGCGGGAAGGACGCAGCCGCGGGAAGAAGAGAAAAGCCGTGGGAAGAAGAAAGAAAGATGAAAATAAAATATGGAGAGGGGACTTTTTGCAAAGAGACACTTGAAGAAAAATGTAAAAATGCAAGCCATTTATTCCATTCTCTTCTCCTCTCAATTAAATGCATGCATGCAAGCGTTTTTACAAATGCAACTACAGGATTATAATATACATAGTTAATGCTAGAAAATAGCATAAGAAGGCGTTCTTATAGGCGTGTTTTGAGGTGCAAACAATGTGCTAAGGAAACTTAATTTGGTCAAATTTGTGACATCCTCAGGGGCTAACTCTTCAAATAGGACATAATCACCCTTAGTGTCACTCCAAATCTTGAATGTAGGTTCCCCATATAATTCATCTTTCTCCTCATCATATGATTCATCATATAGCCAAGGTCTAGAATCATTTAATATCTCAGCAAATCCCCTAGGTTGCTCTACCTGAGGTAAACGGCTTACACTGGTAACATCGATCTTCTCAGATAGGTCAATTTCATCAGGGTTAGGTTCCCTAAGGGTTGGCTTGAGTTCCATCTCATGATCAGAAGGGAGGGTAGAACTAACAACTTGACTTTGACCCACTTCATCAAATGTCGTGAAAATACTATCATCTGGGTCGAGGTTTTCCAATGGTACCATCATTCCCTTCTTTTGACTCCAATATAATTCAGGTGGATACTCAACCTTATCATCATCTTCCTCGGGTTGCCACCTTTCTTCATCCAATGCATAGCTACTTTCATATGTATCTTCCTCCCATTTAAGGCATGGATCTCTCAAGGAAGTGTCACCTAATGGGGAGGTTTCAAAATCAATCCTCGAAAAGTAGCTATTCTCCCTTACATAATCCCCAAAATTTCTCTCCAACTTAAAGTGTAGCTCTCCCACGGGAGATGCATCTACTGTAGAGGGTTGTACGTCATCCTCAATGGGGTAGACTGGGTGGCTAATTTCACATCTTTCTTGTTGGCCTGCTCTCGAAGATTCTCCTAACAATTCAATCATTTCATCTTGCATTTTCTGTATTTCCATCTTCAAGGAGGAGAGGTCATTTCTATCATGAGAGAAGTCAGGCTCAGGCTTATAGGACCCAGGAGTGTTTGTCCAACCATTATAGTTATTTAGGGATGGTGGGTTGGGTATTTCTATGGTGTGTGGGATATTGGGCAAAGAAAATCCCACTCCTAGGTTCTGCTCACTAATTTGGGGCTTAACCAGGCCAATACTCCTATAATAGGAGTAAAACGGATCCCAATGATTGTCATTATGTCCATCAAAGGATGGACCATCTCGGTGTATGGGATTGAAAAGTGCAAAGTGGGGGTGAGGGTGTGGGCAAGATGTGAAAGGATGAAAATCAATGCAATCCATTCTAACTCACACCTCAATCAAAATTCCCCAAGCAAAACACAATTCAAAAAGGACTTTTTAGGTCGTTCCCAATTTAGGCTTTTGATTTAAGTCAGATTGCAGGTGACAATACAATTTTTTAAATCAATTTTCACGCTTATTGTCAACCTACAGCTTGCCTAAGAAGACCTAGTTGGAGCTTAAGTGTTCTTCCCTAAATCTCAAATGGTAGAGCAACTCCAAAGATGGAAGATCGAGGGATGCAAGTAGGCCTAAGCCTTCCTTTGAAGCTGTGCTTTCGCGGTGCTTCTCAACTACCCCCAAAAATCAGTGATAGAGTGTCCCCCTCTTTGGAGTTAAAAAACCTTTGATCTCAAGTTCTAAACACTTCAGAATCCAATGATAGGAGGGCTCT
The DNA here is from genome assembly GCA_037157565.1 of Thalassia testudinum. Classification (NCBI taxonomy): domain Eukaryota; kingdom Viridiplantae; phylum Streptophyta; class Magnoliopsida; order Alismatales; family Hydrocharitaceae; genus Thalassia; species Thalassia testudinum. Next base: position 103,043,179 of record JAZHRO010000055.1, on the reverse strand, counting down.
TGTCCTAGTATTTCCAAACCTAAGGAGTGTCTAAAAGCGTGCCGTGGTGCAAGAGATATAAGTGTGCATACACTGCAAAAGATTTTGAATTTTGAATCACACGCCAAGTTTGAAAATCAAATCCTTGGTTTTTAAAATGTCCCTCCTTTAATTAGTCCTTTTTCTAGAAAATATGTGACCACTTGTTAGATCTATTCAATATAGATTAAGTGTTCATCGAATTATGTCCAAATGCAATGTGTAATCAAGAATAAGATGCAAAGTAAGAGAATGTGTACCTTGCTTCCGGCAATCAAAGATGCGAGAATGCACTTAATGCAGAGAAATAAATCTAGAGTCTGCTCATACAAACCTAAATGGTTCATCCTAGGGGTAGGCAGCTTCTAGCAAGTATCTCATTTTCTTTTTTTACCTACTTGTGCACAAACAAGTAGAAGATAAACAACCCACAAAAGAAAACCTAGATCTAAAGAAAAGAGGGAACAAACTCCCAAAAATTACCCAACAAGGGCATAAAATAAAATCGTGGAACAAACCCCTAAAAATATATCCCAGAACAAGGGTCTCAAACCAAATGTAAGTGCAAGAAAATAAAGAAAAGTAAAGTTCTAAAACCTAAATTCTATCTGCTTGACAAATCGACAGAGATGAAGATGATCACTCCAGATGTCCTCCTAGTTTGTGACAACAAAGTTCACCAATGTTCAAAGTCTTCCTCGTACATGTGAAACTCGATTCCTCCTCCAAAGTGGTGGAAACAAGGTCCACCATGGTGTTTCTGAGGCCGATGCGACAATTCATGCATAATATGTCCCTCGAAACAAATCAAATAAAACAGGTTTAATATGCCTGAATTAAGAATCAATTTGAACAAATGAATAATTGCAAATTATTTAAGCCTGTTGCCTCCCCGGCAACGGCGCCATTTGATGAGTTGATTCTTTGCTTTTAAAGTCAAGTGTCACATAAAATGACGTGTCGTTTGTAGTTCTATGTGGTGGAAAAGTTGACTAGTCAACAATTAATATAACCACCCAATTAAGAGTGGGTTGTGTCCACAAAGCGGCAATGGCCTATTTAAACTCGCAAGGGTCAAAAACCAATGTTCACTATTAATTTAGTTAAGAAACCAACTCAAAATCACTTTCAAATTAGGTAAACAATAAGTGTAAATGCTGAAATAGCAATTTTGCACAACTAAAGGATATATTTTGCAATGCAGCTAAATAAAATAACAATAAAAGTTCACAATGGAACTAAATGTAATTATTAATAGGGGCTTTACTGTAGCAAAATAGGGGAAATTCTTCCCCTTGTCCGTGCGCGAGGAGGAGGCTGCGATTGAAGACGAGAAGCTCACCGGAGGTTGAGTGAGTCGAGGGCTATTCGATGGTGTTGGTCTTGTGGCCAACGGCGGTCAGAGGCGGCGGCGGCGGTTGGTGGTGGTTGTAGCACTCTATTGCTACTACGTGGGTGCTACTGAGCTCAGCCGCAGCTGTTGCTGCTGCGCGCTCCAGGCCGCATGCTGCATGCGTCGACGGTGCACTGCAGGGAGTGCTGGCGGAAGTGCAGCGTGCTCTACGTGCACGGCTGGAGGGCATGCGAGCACGTGTAGCTTGAGGGCATGCGGGCAGAGATGCGAGCGCATGCAGCTAGAGTAGCGCGTGCTCTACGCACGTGGCTGGAGGCGATGGCCGCTGGATGGTGGACACGCGGTTGCTGGGAGGAGGACGCGGAGGCTGCTGCAGGATCTAGCTGAGAGGCACGCGAAGAAAATGGCTGGGCACCGCCTACGCATGCATGGTAATGCACAGTATGGAGTTGGCAGAGCACTGCAGATGCATGTGGGATGGTGTGGATTTTGGGTTCTTTTTAGTGGAGTAGAGGAAAAACAGAGGATGGGGGAAGAAGATGAAGGTGGTGCTATAGGAGTTTCAGACATCTGGGAACATTCCCAGACATCTTAACGGACAGGGGCGTGAAGTTGTGATGGCTGCGGTGGTGGATGTTGGTGATGGTGGTGAGGGTGGTGCACGCTGAGGTGCTCACAGTAATGGAAACGAGCTCTTGGTGGTGGTGTGGCCTATCACGCCACACGCCCACAGTGGTGGAGGCTCGTCGCCACGGATTGAGGACGGTGGTGGTGGAGTGGATGAGAGGTCAGAGCTCTACACAGTGGTGGTCGAGAATGGTGGCCTACCCGAGCTCGGCTGCCTCCTCCTCTCCCTTGTAGTCTCAGCTGCCCCAACCAGATCCAACACACCCGCTCCTCCATGAATGGGGTCTTGAGAGCAAGCAGCTGGCGAAGATTGAATGTAGGCGGGGGAAGTGGAACGGTTGCTTGCGGGAAGATGAATAACTAATAAAATTAAATATTTGGATTATTTATTATTGAACTTACGAATTGCTATGCTAACGTGTTTGGTTTTAGAAAACTTGTCGTTGTAGCTTGAAAGCGAAGAATTCGTGTTCAACAAATAAAATTTATACCGAAATTTGAATTTCGGGTCAAACACAGGGAGGCTACGTCGATCTATATTTGTAATTATATTTTTTTTAGAATTTTTGAAAAGCGAGGCGATATAATTACAATGAAGCTATCAGACTAAAAGGAAGAGAGAGAGAGAGAAAGAGAACATGCATTCAATATTTCAAAATGTTTCTACAATCAAACCAAATAAAAATTACACTAAAAAGCGAGAAATCGGCTACACTAGAAAGCAGGAAAATTCTGCACTAGAAAAGCTGTAAAGAAGAATGGGGGAGAAAAGTTATCCTCCTCAATGATTGCTTGGAGGACGAGCCAGACGGGACGACACCTGGACGAAGGAGGACGAAGCAGAAGAACGGGAACGAAGCAGCACGCCGTCGTCATCACGGGATCCACTTCCGAAGGGAGACGAAAATTTGGACTTTATCTCGCGAGGAGCATCCCGAGTGTGGGACAAGCTTCTCTTAAGCTTTGGAGAGGTAGGGAAGAGAAGGAAGGGATGAGAATTTCATATGGAGGGGATCTTCTTTTATAGTTGCAAGGAGTGGGGGCAAATTAGTGATTACATCTTTAAAACATTAAATAAGGGGTCTTTAGTGACGGATAAAATCATCGCTAAAGCCCCAACGTGGGTGCAGTGGGTGCTCCCCACGTGCGCCTCCTCAGCTACCAACTCTCAACGCCCGCCCACGTTCATCCATCCACAGCCGTCCGATCGTGAGATCTTCTAAGGTTCCCCGATCACTATCTGATGCTACGGAAGCCTGATTAGGGCGATCTTGGAGTCGTTGAACTCCAATTGTCATCCTGATCACGTCCATATGGTTGGATCTTTGATCCGAGGCCCCGATAAAAAGTTTGTCCTATCCAAGCACATAAAAGGAGACAATTAACCTCCATTTTATTCAAACTACTCTAAATGCAAGATGATGCATGTTATGCAATATTTATACCATGAAATGCAATCCTATGCTTAAGAACATGCATAAATAGACATCTTAAGTAGTGTAAATGTGTTTACATCATTTATACACAAATCCTTAAGTTTTATGTTAATTAAAACAATGCATGTAATGCACCTAATGCCATTCTAAGTCAATTTCAAATGCCTTTAGTTATGAATGCAATGCATGAATTATGTAATTAAATCAGAATTAATCTATTTACATCCTAATGCATTCTAAATAATTGTTGGAATTAACTTAAAGTCTAGGCACTTAAATACTTAAATAGCCCACAAATATGGGCTAATCGAACAACTAAGGTAAAGGAAACTAGAGTTAATTTATTAACCCAAAATTACAAGCTTTTTAGGATGAAGAAGTGAGAATCCATCAATGTGATGTTCACACGATTCATGGACATCATAAACTCCCTACGGAATCTGGATCAAGACATAAGGAATGAAGCTATGGTAAGGAAGACTCTTCATTCACTTACCAGTGATTTGGAGACCAAGACAACAAACATTCAAGAATCGAAAGATCTGTCCACCCTCAAATTGGAAGATCTTATCAGAAGCCTCATGGCCTACGAAGTCCAACTTCAACACATGAAGGAGTAAGAAGATGAAGGAACCAAAAAGAACATCATAGCCCTTGATGCAAACCAAAAATCTGAAGAATCATCAAGCAGAGAAGAAGAAGAAGACGTAGCTCCTCTCTCCAAAAAGTTTAGAAAGTTTTCCAAGAACAAGAGAAGCTGGAGGAAGAAGGAAGAATAATAAATGGATACAATCATCTGTTACAACTGCGAAAGGAAGGGACACATCGAGAAAGATTGTCCACTTCTCAAGAAAGAGTCAGAGAAGAAGTAGTTCTTCATAAAGAATGGAAAGAAGAAAGCTTTCATGGCAACATGGGATGAATCAGACTCAAGCTCAGAAGAAGAGGAAACTTCGAGACAAGAAGCTCTTCTAGGACTAATGGCACTAGAACATGAGGTAACTTCTTTTTCACAAGATGAATTATTAGATGCATTTTTTGAGATGCATGACATAGCTATGTCATTAAAAATAGAGAATAGAAATCTGACTAAGGCATTAAGAGAAGAGAGATCACACAAAGACATTCTTAATTAAAAAAAAAATGAATTAGCTGTTGAGATCACATTACTAAAATCCCAAATAGACAATTTAAAGGTAGATATTGATAAATTGAACGAAAACTTTGCTAGTCGCTTAAGTGTTCTGACTAAATTTACAAATGGAAGTAGAAACTTGCGTAAATTACTAGGAACACAAACCCAAAACACAACAAAATTTGGGTTAGGCTATATACTAGAGAATAACCATGAAGCATCTAGTTCCAACCACAACAAAGAGAAATGTAGCTTGCCAGTAAGCAATGGAAACTAACCACCATGGTCCCAGGCAAGAAAGGGTACCAAAGAGCATTTTGCAATCTTGTTTCGTAGGCTCAGTAGATTATAAGAAGTGGAATTCCAACAAATCAATGGAACATTGAAGCCACTATACGAAACGAAGCCTCACAATCGCAAATCAATGATAGGAAAGAGAAGGAAGATGGATTATGGACAGTGGCTGTTCCAAGCACATTATCGGTGAAGAAGACCTATTCCTACAACTCAACCATCAGGAAGGTGGTACGGTCATGTTTGGAAACAACCATATGGGCTGTATTATTGGTGCTGGTTAAATTGGTAATTCTTCTACCTCTATTGAAAATGTGCACTTAGTTAAAGGCTTAAAACACAATCTATTAAGTGTAAGCCAAATATGTGATAAGGGGAATATAATTACATTTACATCAAAATGTTTTAAAATTCGTGATGAAGAAACAAATCAAGCTATTCTTAAAGGAAATAGACACAAAGATATTTACACCATAAGCTTCAACAAATACGACAGTCTCGAATGTCTAGTCATATCTGATGAAGAAGCAACTCTTTGGCATAAAATACTAAGTCATGTTCACATGGGAAGCATTAGTAAACTTGTGAAACATGAACTTGTCAAAGGTCTGCCAAGGATCAACTTCAAGAAAAGCAAAGTCTGCCATTCTTGTCAAGTCAGCAAACAAATGAAAAACCCTTTTAAACCAAAAAGGATGGTTAGCACTTCTCAACCCCTAGAGCTACTTCACTTAGACTTTCTCAGACCAACCAAATCCAAAAGCCTAAGCAGGTGGAGATATTATTTAGTCATAATTGACGACTTCTCTAGATTTGCTTGGGTATCTTTCATAAAGAGTGACGACTTAACCATAGATGCCTTTAGCAAACTAGTTAGAAGATTACAGAATGAAAAAGGATATGAAGTAATAAGGATCAAAAGTGATCATGGTGGAGAATTTGAAAATGAATCTTTTTCGAATTTTTGTGATCAATATGGAATTAAACATGAGTTTGCCTTCCCTAGAGCTACACCTCAAAATGGTGTAGCTGAGAGGAAAAATAGGACCTTACAAGAGTGTGCCCGCACAATGTTGTTTGAGCCGAAGCTGTCTCGATATTTTTGGGTTGAGGCTATAAACACTGCTTGTTATATCCAAAATAGAACCTTGATCGGACTGATTCTAAAGAAGGCACCTTTTGAACTCTATCATGGAAGAACACCAGGAATTTCCTACTTCAAGATTTTCGAAAGTCGATGTTTTACACTTAACACTGAAGATAATCTTTATAAGTTAGATGCAAAAAGCTCATAAGGGATTTTCCTGGGTTATTCAACCAGAAGCAAAGCCTATAGGGTCTTTAATAGGAAGAATTCTGTTGTTGAAGAAACCATGCTTGTACCATTTGATAAAACATTAGTTCAACCTGAATCATCCACAATTGATGATGATACAATAGATGATCCTGCAAACATTCCAGAAGGTATTATTTCTAATGAATTACCCAAGGATATCTCTTTTGTGAAAGATCATCCAAAAGAACTAGCAATTGGAGAATTATCAAAAGGAGTTTAGACTAGATCTTCCCTTAACACACTAGCTTTTATTGCTTTTGTATCTCAATTAGAAACTAAAAATATTAAGGAAGCCTTCTTAGATAACTATTGGATTATTGCTATGGAAGATGAGCTAAACCAATTTAGGAAAAATCAAGTATGGGAACTTGTACCAAAACACGAGCAACAAACTATTATTGGAACCATGTGGATTTTTAGGAACAAATTTAATGAATCAAGAAATATAGTTAGAAATAATGCTAGACTTGTGGCTCAAGGATATAATTAAGAAGAAGGAATAGATTTTGATGAAACATATGCACTGTTGCCCGACTTGAATCTATTAGAATGTTGCTAGCTTTTGCAGCCCATATGGAATTCAAGCTTTTCCAAATGGATGTTAAAAGTGCCTTTTTAAATGGATTCATTAAGGAGGAAGTCTTTGTTAAACAACCTCCAGGATTTGAAGATCCAAATCATCTAAAACACGTATACAAATTAAACAAAGCATAATATGGACTAAAATAAGCTCCACAAACCTGGTATGAAAGATTAAAAACATACTTAATTGGCAATGAGTTTAAAATTGGTTAAATGGATCCAACTTTATTTACAAAAATAAAACAAAATGACGTCCTAATAATTTAAATATATGTAGATGATATTATTTTCAGTGCTACTAATGATCTACTTTGCCAAGGTATTTCAGGATCAATTTGAGTTGAGTATGATGGGAGAACACAAGTTCCTCCTAGGACTTATGATTGATCAACTATCCTATGAAATCTTCATATCTCAAATAAAATACACAGCAGAGATACTAAAGAAATTCTCAATGGACAATGTCAAAGGTAAAGAAACACTGATGGTAGCATCTACACATTTGAAAACTGATGACACAGGTAAATCAGTAGATCAAAAACTTTATAGGAGCATGATAGGATCCCTATTATACTTAACTACAGGTAGACCTGTGATCGCACAGCAAAAATGCTCCAACAATTGTGCCATCTTGTGCTACTTCCAAGCATTGACAGTGTATATTAGGTAGACATAGTCGCAATTGTAGAAAAAAATGAATGCATGCATTTATTTGAGAGGGGAGGAGAGTGAATAATATGGCCTTGAAATTAACGTTTTACTCAAGTGTTGCCTCGCAAAATCACCATCCACATCTTTTATTGACTTTGAATTTCTTCTTCTCCATGGCTGCAAGGCATGGCAGCTCTTCTTTCCGCCATTCTCTGCAACAAGCTTGCCCTGCCAGCCGCATGTAGAGCCATGCACAGCCCAGGGCATGGCTATGCATGCCTCTTTCCACTTTGAAAAGAGCACAGCTATCTTCCTTGCGGCCAAGCCTAGTCCACACAACAACAGCACCTCCTTCCTCCAGGCCGTCTCCTCGCCTCTCCTCTCCATACACATCCTCTCTTCTTCTTGAGGAGCCACGTTGCAGGCAGGAGTAACTCACAGTGGTACACAACCACCTCTGTGAGTCCCACCATCGCCCAGCTCATCAAAGAGCCGATGGGCATGGTTGTTCACCTCTCTGTTTCGTCATTCCAAGCAATTTCCGCCATTGCCACAAAGCCGAGCTTTGAAGCTCAAGTACAACAGCAGCACGGCACCCGACTCTTCTTCTGCGTGCGCCAGCCACCGTGCACCCCTGCAGCAGCTGGCGCAGCACTTTCCGCGGGCGCAGGTGCGCTTTGCAGCGCCCGTACATGCAGAACAGGGCACAGCCGGTCGTGCGAGCCGAGCGTGCACTGTAGCTACTATTCACGCTAGAGAGCGCGACACTGTAGCTACAGTGTGGTGACATAAAGTTTCTCACTTATCCGGTCACCGCGCGCTCTCTCTCCACGCCACTACCGTCGCCAGCCCGTCCATGCACGCACGTGCCATCATCTCTCCCCGCACTCACTCTCGCATCTGCACTCTCCTGCTTCTTCGCCTACGTTTCCCTCAGAGAGCAGCATGGTGCGCTATGGTTCGCAATGCGCTGCGCTACACCTTCCTCCCACGCCTGCTCCCTCCAGCGTGCGCATGCATCTTCGCGCGCCTACGCGCCTGTGCCTACGTGCCTGCGCTTGCACGTGGACATCAGACGTCAGCCGCTGCCACCAAATGGCTTAACTCACCGTGCCTTCTTCACTCCAGCAGACGCTCTCTCTCTCTCTCTCTCATAGCACTCTCTCACCCCCTCCCGTAGACACATCCACACACACACTCTCTCGTACACACACACTCTCACTTGTACATGCCTATATACACACACATATATATATATATCTACATATATTTATATATATATATACATACACATATTAGTACCTATACAATTATATATAAGTATATATACATACAAACATACATACTTATATATATATATACATATATCTATACATATATTAGTACCTATATAACTAAGTATAGGTATATATACATATATATATGTAAAATATATATACACATATTTATACATATATATATATATACAAATATACATACATATATACATATATTTATCTATAACTATAAATACATATATATATATATATATATCTTTTTACATATATCTATATACAAAGATACTTATCCTAATATATCTATATACATATATACATATCTATAACTATATACATACATTACTATATATATATATATCTATATCTATATATAGTTATATATAATTACATTTATATATAATTATAAATATATATATATATACATACATCTATCTATATATATATTTACCTATCTACATATATACATATACATATATATATATACATACATAACTACATATACACATATATAATTATAACCATATATATATATGTATATATAGATATTTATTTACATATATACATACATATATATATTTTTTCGTATCACCTACCATACATTGTTTTGCGGGAATATCTGCACCAGTTGCTGATATTCCCTGATACACGAATACAGAAAGAGTCTCCACACACATCTTCCACCCATCCATCCTACACTCCACGCGGCACTTCGTCCTGTTGGTTGCATCTTCCTAGACGACGATCAACTCGACACTGTGCTACATGCCATTTCCACCACCCCTTCTCTTTCTTGCCATTAAAAGGATAAAAGAAAATATACAAAAAAGAAAAGATAATCCTTGACTTGCAGGTACTTAGTCTTGCGAATAGCAAGACCAGTTTTGAAACCCTAATTTAGCTCGAAGCCAAGAACTTGATTTTGAGGGTGTACCTCAAGGACAAAAATTATCAGAAAAAAATCTTAAATAGAACAACACCAAAAACATAATAAACAAACAGAAGAGATTCGTTGTAGGAAAGGCGTAGAAACTTATTCACCTCTAATCCCGCTTCCCTGAGTTTGACCCTGGGCCGAAAAGTGACCAAGATAAAATCAAGTAGGCCAGGTTAAATTTTTTAAAAAGATTGTTAGGCCTGATTTAGGTTAACCACTATACTCATTTCAATGATTAAATCACCACACTCTTTCGGCACCATTGCCGGGGAAGTGCACATTCAAGTAAGTTTTTACTCCATTACTTTAATTTTTCTCTTCTCAGACCCTTCTCTTCACAATTGTTTCCGTTTGTTGGTGTGCAGGTGAACGACTTGCAAGGAGAAGGTAGGCAGACGAAATTGGAGACGTGAGCAGATCCAAGGCGGGAACGAGAGCGTGAAGATGGCGACATCGCACTGGAGCTTCGCACATGTTGCTGAACAAGTAGGTCTATCTTTCTTAGCAACTTAGGTCAACTTGTCACCTTAATAATATAAAAAATAATAACTAAAAAAAGAAAAAAATTAAAACAACACTTTTTGGGATCTCTTGGGGCAAGTGGATTAAAAATCACTTGTTTGATTGTTTGCCATCACTCCCACCACCCCGGGATTTCCCGGCAGACTTCGCATAGCAAAGATCCTAGAATCTTGATTCTTGAATCTTTCACCATGTGAAGTATTCTTTGAGGCAAAAATAAATAGATTGATTACCATCCCTCTTTGCCTCATTTATGTACAATTCGGGATCACCTTTTTGGTGGGGAGACTTGGAATTGAGTTGATTGCAACCCCACCACGACTCTTCACGTGCCTAAGATTCAATGCTGAATACTTCAACCCCAACAATTTGATTTTCTTTATCTTATGGTTGAGCCTTGTGTGTGGAAATCATTTTGGTGATTGGGAGCACTTGAATTGAAGTGCTTTGGCTTCCTTTCACACTAATCTAAAATTGATTCGTGCATCCACACATAGAAATCTCCATCTAGGGAAGCTCATTGCATTTTAGCACGCATTAACCTACTGACATTGAAGAAGGGTTTGTTGGGCTTAGAAGAAAACTTGTATTCTCTCAAAACCCGAAGACTTGTTGAATTGGTAATTCAGAGAAATCCTAAAATCCATACTACTTAAGGCTGAATTCTAAAAATCATTCACCAATTAAAACTTCCATTCTGGGAGATTTCCCCATTGCATGCTTGGTTTACACACTGTAAAATCAATCACTTGGACATTACCCATAGATAATTCCCTTCACATTCCAGAAGCACTTAATCCTAAACCTCTAATTAAAACTGATAGCAACTTGACCCTTATTAAGGATTGGAGGTCTAACTACCTGCGTGTAGAGCCTGCGTGCTGGTGAGGGTTCCTGCGTGCTATTGGGTGTCTAAGATTGGGGCAAACAGCCTTTCAATTTGGCCCAGTGGCTCTGCGGTGCTCGCATTCGGTTCCGTAGGTCGTGATAGTAGGTAAATTAGATCTTTAGGTCTAAGGGCACACTGTAGAGGTTAGGAATTTGATTGTATTGATTTGTCATCAAGTGTACCTTTGTGGTGTCATTTCTCTCATCTCCTTTTCCCATCGTATCCCCCCCAATTCTTCCTGCAGTGGTGCATGTTTGGGAGGAGGTCACAAAACCCTAAACTGTGTGAATTGCCTGATAATTTTAGAAAAGAATCCAAATCATCCTCCTCCTCCACAAACATGGCTGCACACCCACCCCCAAATCCCGAGGGAGGAAATCGCCCTCAAAACCCACCAGGTGGTGGAGCCTTGGATCCCATAACCTGCCTCCAAGCCCAAATGGAAATGTATAATGAACAAATTGAGGCCATTATGGAAACATTGTAGGAAATGCAGAACCCTCCCAAACGGGAGGAGCCTAGGTCTCTTAGCTCCTATCAGAATCCCGCTGCTACAGAGACCATAGGACAAATTTGGGTCCCCATCGGCGGGGATGACTTTGAATTGAAACCTAACATAATTGGCGTGATAAATTTTCATTTCCATGGTCTTGCAAGTGAAGATCCTTTTCTCCACCTGGAAGACCTAACCTGATTGGCTGAAATAGTTAAACCAAGAAATATCGGGTTACCTATAGTCCTCATGAAAATGTTCCCATTTTCATTGCGGGATAAAGCGTTGCAGTGGTTACGCACCCTTGGGAGAACCATCCACTATTGGGAAGAGATGCGAACAACGTTTCTCAAGAAGTTCTTCCCAATCGGGCGAACCAATGCGCTTTGCCGTGCTATCACTTCATTTACGCAACAAAACGGCGAACAATTTCATGAGGCATGGGAGAGATATAATGACCTCCTCAGGAAGTGTCCGCACCACGGTCTGGCTAAGTGGCATATAGCCCAGATTTTCTATTATTGGCTAAATGAGACTTTGAAGTAGATTGCAGATGCTTCCAGTGCAGGGAATTTCATGAATAAAGATGAGAATAGAGCATTCGAATTATTTGAAAATATGAGTGAAAACCCAAGGAATAATGCTTCCATTGTCACCTTTAATCGTACTAGCCTGCCCCGTAATGTCCACGAAGTTGACACAGGACCCTCCCATTCATCCACAGATCTCAGCCTTATTGCACAAAAATTGGATGAAGTCTCCATCGTGCACAAGAAGCTGGATGAGCTTCTAGCAAACCCCGCCCGTTCTATGGCAAACACCCCCACCTCACCACTTCATCACAATTCCAATTCTTCCAACACCAAGCTTATCCCGAGAAACCCCGTAAAACCTTCCTTACCGAGTGTCGCGCCGAGCGATTTGGTAAGTCATGTGGATCTGGCTTCTGCAAGCCAGTATTTTGGCACTGAGGACAAAGCCTCCGTGTTCTTGGATGCATATTTACATGTGGATGCGTCTTCTGCCATAGAAGATGCTTATGCCCTGGGGAACAACCCGTTCTCTGTCACTTATAACCTAGGGTGGTGAAATCATCCGAACTTCGCATGGTCCAACAACCTGTAGCACCAAAACCCCGCAGGTGGACCAATGCGACTGTCTCCACTCGTCATCCCAAGTGCCCAGTTTAATCCTATGGCGAATCCGCCATCGGGCCCTTGCGTATCGCAAACAGAACATGCATCAAGTCCTCTTGGCAAATTGATGCGAATGATGACGGAAATTTCAAATCGCCATGAAGAGAACATGACCTCTCTTCAGCATCAATTGCCGCAGCAAAATGCTAAGATCAGTCAACTACGTGGTGGTTAGGGTCAACAGTCTCTGTTTTCCTGTTGACTTTCTTGTTTTAGATATGGAAGTTCCTAGCTCACTTTCTGATTGTCCGATCATCCTTGGTCGACCTTTCTTGGCCACAGCCCGCGTCCATATTGACTGCAAGTTGGGCTATATTGAGATTGCTGTTGAATCTGAGAAGCTCAAGCTTAACATCTTCATGGAAGCCAAGAACTTTGATTGCGATTGCATCGAGGATGACACGTCTGACGAGGACATGGCCGTCAGCGTGTGTATCGAACTAATTGGGACCTATTCTGATTGCTGCGGACTGCCTTTAAACATTGACGATTGCCTGACCAACACATATTGTGACGTTCCCCCATCCCTCCCTATTCCCGTACCTTCTCCTGACCAGACTTCTGACGAGGTTTTCTCTACTTCCCATACCTCGTGGTCTGAGTCATATCTGGGCTACTCACTGCTGGTCCACACTCTTGAATACCGGATTGCCCTTTCTTTCCCGCCAAATCAGGCTGAGCTGCAACTCCACACTGGGACCTTGAGCCCACATACTACTCACTAGGGCTATTCCTTTTTGGATCCATCTATCCAAGAAACCCCTCTTCTTGGCCAATTTGAGGGCCAACTTCTTCCTCCTAACTTGTTTTCCGATCCGCCTAGGACACTCTCGTCCCAAGAAATACCAGATCTTTCACCATCCACTCCCGAGCTGAAAGTGCTGCCTAGTACACTTAAGTATGTTTTCCTCGGGCCAAATGAAATGCTCCCCGTAATCATTAGTTCAAAATTGACTTGGGAGCAAGAGTGCAAACTCACAAAGGTCCTTATGGAACACAAGGCAGCAATTGGATGGTCGTTATCAAACTTATCTGGCATTAGCCCCTCCTACTACACTCACAATATATATACGGAGGAGGAGGCTCGACCTTCCCACGAGATTCAGCGACGTCTCAACCCTAACCTGCGGGAGTTCGTAAAGAAGGAAATTATTAAGTGGCTGGATGCGGGTATAATCTACCCGATCAGCGATAACCCCTGGGTGAGTACGATTCACGTTGTGCCCAAAAAGGCGAGACTCACCATCCGTGTCAATGATAGGGGCGAATCCATCCCTACACACACTCCTACATCTTGGAGAGTGTGTGTACATTATAGGAAACTAAATGCTACAACCAAGAAAGATCACTTTCCGCTACCTTTCATTGACCAAATCCTAGAGCGGTTTGCGGGAAATAAATTTTTCTATTTCCTGGATGGATTCTCAGGATATAACCAGGTGGCAATTGACCCCGAGGACGAAGAGAAAATCACTTTTACCTGCCCCTTCAGCACCTTTGCATTTAGAATGATGTCGTTCGGACTTTGTAACGCACCAGCAACTTTCCAAAGATGTATGCTGGCGATATTTCATGACATGGTGGGTGACTTTCTGGAGGTCTTCATGGATGACTTTTCGGTCTTTGGACCATCTTTTGATGACTGTCTTGCCAACCTGACCCATATCCTTAGGAGATGTATTGATGTAAACCTCATGCTTTCTTGGGAAAAAAGTCATTTTATGGTACACAAGGGAATTGTTCTCGGACATATCATCTCCGATAGGGGTATCGAGGTTGACAGAGATAAGCTTGATGTAATTGCTGATTTACCTGTGCCTGGCTCTGTCAAACAAATCCGCTCCTTCCTGGGACACGTCGATTTCTATAGGAGATTCATCAAAGATTTCTCTAAGACTTCTCGACCTTTCACTCATCCCCTATCGACCGACGTACCCTTCGTTATGGGCCCTGACTGCATACGAGCATTCACGCAGCTGCATAATGCTGTCACCAAGGCCCCTGTTCTCTAGCCACCTGATTGGTCCCTCGATTTTGAACTCATGTGTGACGCTTCTGACCTTGTTGTCGGAGCCATCCTGGGACAAAGACGCGATAGACACCCCTTCGTGGTGTACTACGCCAATAAGACGTTAGATGAGGCCCAGTGTAATCATACTACCACTGAGAAAGAACTACTGGCGGTCGTCTTTGGGCTGGAGAAATTCCTCTCTTACCTTCTGGGCTCACATGTTATTATTTTCACTAATCACACAGCCATTCACCATCTCATGCATAAGAAGGATGCCAAGCCTAGACTGATTCGTTGGATCCTTCTGCTCCAAGAATTTGACATTGAGATCCGCGATAAGGTCGGATCCCAGAATGTTGTGGCTGATCATCTTTCTAGACTGGACCCTGACCATATTTGACTTACTCTATCAATTAATGAGATTTTTCCTGATGAGCACCTATTGGCAATTAATGTCGCAAGTGGACCTTGGTATGCTAACATTGCCAATTACCTTTCTTTTGGATCCCTTCCACATGGCTGGCCTAGAAACCAGCGCGAGCGTCTCATGGTAGAAGCAAAGTATTATTTATGAGATAATCCACTTCTTTTTCGAATAGGTGTTGATCAAATCATCCGTCACTGTATTCCTGACAGCGAATTCCCCAGTGTGCTATCCTTCTGCCACGATCAGGCCTGTGGAGGCCATTTCTCTGGGAGGAAAAGTGCAGCCAAGGTGTGGCAGTGCGGTTTCTTTTGGCCCTCCCTTCACCAGGATGCACGCAATTATGCCAAACATTGCACTAGGTGCCAGTCGTTAGGGTCAATGTCACGTCGTGACATGATGTCCTTGCAACCCATCCTAGCTGCGAAAATCTTCGACATTTGGGGAATTGATTTCATGGGTCCCTTTCCTCCTTCCAATGGCTTCGAATTCATTCTCATGGCTGTTGATTATGTTTCGAAATGGATCGAGGCTATTCCCACGTGCCATGCTGACCATGTTATATCCACTCGATTTGTCAAAGACCACATCTTTGCTCGCTTTGGGATCCCTCGAGCCATTATCTCAAATGGAGGAAGCCACTTTACCCATTCTTCTTTTTGGACACTTCTGTGGAAATACGAAGTTCACCATCGTATCGCATCTCTGTATCATCCTCAAACGAATGGCCAGGCAGAGGTGTCGAACCGGCAAATCAAGCAAATTCTCCAGAAAATGGTTCGGCCAGACCGTAAGGATTGGTCTGACAAGCTGATTGACGCACTTTGGGTGTATCGAACTGCCTTCAAGTCTCCCCTTGGTATGTGTCCTTATAGAATCATTTACGGGAAGCCTTGCCATTTCCCCATGGAGTTGCAATACCGCACTTATTGGGTTGTTCACCAAAGTAACCTCGACCCAGACATGTGTGGTCGAGAAAGGAAACTCCAACTCCAGGAGCTGGAAGAGCTCCGTCGTGAAGCCTATGATTCTGCCTTAACTTTCAAGCAATGCATTAAGGCTTTTCACAATAGCCGTATTCGGCGGAAAGAATTTGAGCCATCTCAGCAAGTTTGGCTCTACAATGCCCGGCTCAAATTCTTTCCTGGGAAACTGAAGTCCAAATGGACTGGTCCTCTCCTGGTCTCAAGACCATTTCCCAATGTGGCCGTTGAGATTGAAGATCCAAAATATAGGCATAAATTTATGGTCAATGGCAGCGTTTGAAACCCTATCTTACTCACGAACCTACCCCCGTTGGAGAAACTGTTGCCTTGCTGGAGGGTAACTAATTTTGTGCCTCATTCTGAGTCCAGCTGGGAATGTTAAATTCAGCGCTCGTTGGGAGGCACCCCAACAACACTCCGCCACTATCACAATCACTTCACTATTCACTTCACCACCCACCATTCACCCACCCTACCACCCTGCTGTATACCCTACACCTCAGCTCTCGTAACCCCATCTTTCATCCTTCCTCTACCCTACCCTGCATGCATATGAGGACATAGCATCATTTAGCATGGGGGGGTGGATAGGCATTCATAGGATCTGGGTATTTTATGGTATCCTGCAGTTTCCATCTATCTATATATAAAAAAAAAATGGTGTTTAGTAATGATCTGAAGGCTGAAACAAAGATACAATAAGTGTTTATGGATATTCAACAACTGTTTTGAAGACTTTTCAGGCCACAGAAGCTTGATTCGCTCAGGCTTGGCTTAATTCACTTGAGCATTGACAAAATAGATCAGAATCTCTCCTAACTAAGGACGTATTCTTGTACCTGAGACACCAATACAGATCCGTTGGTTTGCTTCTACTCGAGAGCCTAAGTAATCTTGGTTCAACACTACACATATCAAGAAAGACCAGGTGAACATAAGATCCAACCCTAGTGTTCATTAGGGAAGGTGGAGTCCTTACCTGTGCGCGTAGGTAGACTTTTTATCCCAGGCTTTGGTCTTGTGTTTAGGAGAGACCCTTTGCACCAAAAGAAAGGTGTGCTCCTCCAAATAATGTTGTAGGAGATATACTGACACATGTTTTAAAAAAAAGAAAAAAGAGATGCAAATAAGTCAGTATGTCTCACAAATGTCTGTAAAGTCTTCACCATACAAATGTTCTTCAGGGCAAGTTACAAATACGCTGTTTTCTTTGAGCCACAAATGTCATAGAATGGGAGTCGAGTTTTCCGTCATCTCTTTAAGGGTCAATCCGAAGACATGAAGTGAAACTGGGACTAACCTGCACTTAAAAATTCATGAAACCCTGGGCTTGAGTCTTAATGTTCATCTGGTTAGTCTTGA
This sequence comes from Thalassia testudinum, assembly GCA_037157565.1. Classification (NCBI taxonomy): domain Eukaryota; kingdom Viridiplantae; phylum Streptophyta; class Magnoliopsida; order Alismatales; family Hydrocharitaceae; genus Thalassia; species Thalassia testudinum. Next base: position 103,025,652 of record JAZHRO010000055.1, on the reverse strand, counting down.
TCCTTCACTATGCGCAAGCCAAAATCTCTTGAGGTCTCGAGTATGGCAAAAACCTCCGGGTCCTGGAAATCGTACTTAAGGTTTAAATATCAAGAGTCCAGGTTAGTTGAGAGATGGTCTATGTCATGTGAGACATAAAGTACTGGTAGTCTTCCCTACAATTGGTTGTCACAATATCCAACAAATAAACACACCTAAGTTGCCTCAGAAGAAAAACTTCAGCTTAAAGATCATTTCTAAATACAATACAAAAATGGTTTGCTAGGGACTAGCAAAAATAGGCATGGGGGTATGATCGCACAGCAAAAATGCACCAACAATTTTGCCATCTTGTGCTATTTCCAAGCATTGCCAGTGTATATTAGGTAGACATAGTCACAATTGTAAAAATAAACGCATGCATGCAATTATTTGAGAGGGGACGAGAGTGAATAATATGGCCTTGAAATTAATGTTTTCCTCAAGTGTAGCCTCGCAAAATCACCATCCTCATTTTTTATTGACTTTGAATTTCTTCTTCTCCGCGGCTACAAGGCATGGCAACTCTTCTTCGTGCCATTCTCAGCAACAAGCTTGCCCTGCCAGGCGCATGCAGAGCCATGCATAGCCCAGGGCATGGCTGTGCATGCCTCTTTCCTCTTTAAAAAGAGCACAGCCATCTTCCTTGCGGCTAAGCCTAGTCTACACAACAATAGCACCTCCTTCCTCCAGGGCTTCTCCTCCCCTCTCCTCTCCGTACGCAGCCTCTCTTCTACTTGAGGAGCCACGCAGCGAGCAGGAGCAACTCATAGCGGTACACAACAACCTCTGTGAGTCCCACCACCACCAAGCTCATCAAAGAGCCGATGAGCACGGTGGTTTACCACTCTGTTTCGTCATTCCAAGCCATTTCCGCCATTGCCCCAAAGCCGAGCTTTAAAGCTCAAGCACAGCAGCAGCACGGCACTGGACTCTTCTTCCACGTGCGCCAACCACCTCACGCCCCTGTAGCAGCCGACGCAGATCTTTCCACGTGCGCAGGAGCACTCCACAGCGCTCGCACACGCAGAACAGGCCACAGCCGGTTGCGTGAGCCGAGCGTGCACTGTAGCTACTGTTCATGCTAGAGAGCACGACACTATAGCTACAGTGCGGTGATCGGCAAGTTTCTCACTTATCAGGTCACCATGCGCTCTCTCTCCACGCCACTACCGCCGCCAGCCCATCCACGCACGCCCGCACCCACGTCTCTCCCTACACCTGCTCTTGCGTCTGCACTGTCCCGCTTCTTCTCCTGCGTTTCCCTCAGCGTGCAGCGCGGTGCACTGCAGTCCACAGCATGCTGCGGTACACCTTCTTCCCACGCCCGCTCCCTCCATCGTGCACGTGCATCTTCGTGCACCTACGTGCCTGTGCTTGCGCGTGGACATCAGACGTCGGCCTCTACCTCCAGACAGCTTAACTCGCCGTGCCTTCTTCACTCCAGCATACGCTCTCTCTCTCTCTCTCACAGCACTCTCTCACTCCCTCCCGCAGACACATACACACACACACACACTCTCACTTGTACACGCTTATATACACACTTATATATATATGTTTATATATATTTATATGTATATATATACGTATATATATACATATTAGTACCTATACAATTACATAAAAGCATATATACATACATACATACATATATATATATACTTATATATATATATACACATATATATTTATATATATATATATATATATTTATATACATATATATATGTACAAATATACATACATATATAAATACATATATATATATATCTATCTATATATTTATATACGTAGATACTTATACTAATATATCTATATACATATCTACAACTATATACATTTATTACTATATGTATATACATATATATCTATGTCTATATATAGTTATATATACATACATATATATATAATTATAAATATATATATATATATACATACATCTATCTATATATATATTTACAAATCTATATATATAAATATACATATATATATACATACATAGCTACATATACTCATATATAATTATAACCATATATTTATATGTACATATAGATATATATTTACATATATACATACATATATATATTTTTACATATCACCTACCATACGTCGTATTATGGGAATATCTGCACCAGTTGCTGATATTCCTCGATACACGAATACAGAAAGTGTCTCTGCAAACATCTTCCACCCATCCATCCTACACTCCACGCGGCACTTTGTCCTGTTGGTTGCATCCTCCTAGATGATGATCAACTCGACACCGTGCTACACGCCATTTCCACCTCCACCCCCACCCCTATCTACACATATAATATATATATACGATATTTATCTTATTTCTATTTCTCTTTCTTGCCATTAAAGAGATAAAAAAAAATATACCAAAGAGAAAAGATAATCCTTGACTTGCAGGTACTCAGTGTTACGAATATCAAGACCAGTTTTGAAATCCTAACTTGGCTCAAAGCCAAGAACCTGATTTTGAGGGTGTACCTCAAGGACAAAAATTATCAGAAAAAAATCTTAAATAGAAAAACACTAAAAACATGATAAACGAACAGAAGAGATTCATTGTAGGAAAGGCATAAAAACTTATTCACTTCTAATCCCACTTCCCTGAGTTCGACCCTGGGCCTAAAACTAACCAAGATAAAATCAAGTAGGCCAGGTTAAAAATTTTGTAAAAAGATGGTTAGGCTTGATTTAGGTTAACCACTATACTCATTTCAATGATCAAATCACCATATTGATTTAGGTTAACCACTATACTCATTTCAATAATTAAATCACCATATTAACACAACCTATCTGGCTCTACACCAACCTGACATTCTATTTTGCACTTGTTTATGTGCTCGTTTTCAAGTAAACCCTAAGGAAACTCATCTAAATGCTGTTAAAAGAATCTTTAGATATCTAAACAACACGGAAGACTTAAGACTCTTCTATTCAGGGTTAGACACGTTAGAATTATATTCCTTTTGTGAAGCTGACTATGTGGGTAGCCTCACAGACTGAAAGAGTACTAGTGGAACTTGTCAATTTCTCGGAAATTCCCTAGTCTCTTGGTCTCTAGAAAACAAAATACTGTATCTCTATCCACAACTGAAGTAGAATATGTAGCAGCATCTTTAGCTTGCTCACAACTATTGTGGATGAAATAGACATTAGAAAACTTTGGATTAACTTTTAATAATAACAAAATCTTGTGTGACAACACTAGTGCCATCAACTTATCCAAGAATCCAGTACAACACTCTAGGACTAAACATATTGATATTAGACATCACTTTCTTAGAGATTATGTTTCAAAAGGGGATATCAACATAGGATTCATTAACATAGAAAAATAGCAAGGTGATGTATTCCCAAAACCTTTATCAAAAGATAGGTTTAATCAAATTTATCATTCACTAGGCTTATCGAGATTAAAAGAGCTTAATTAAATGACCTCAGAAATGACTCTTTTATTGTTTTGCTGGGTCAATTTTCAAAAATTGATCGACCAACATTTCATCGATCAAAACTATTGTTCGATCGACAAAAACTTGAATTTGCTTGGCGGGAATTTTCCCTCCAGTGTTTTCTCCTTTTGATCGATCAGTGAAAATTTTTGACCAACCAATCTGTTTGGGAGGGATTTTTCCCTACAAACTTTCAAACTCTTGTCGATCAAATAATTATTTTGATTGATCATTTCTTGTTTTGATCAACCAAAATCTAATTTTGATCGACTAAAACTAGGCGGATTCACCATTGTGATTGCGATCTAGTTTCCTCGTTTTCTTTTCGCAATCATCTTTTACCATTTCTAACCTATGTGATTAGTTACTTTAAGTGCATTTACCTTTCTTACTAATCACGCTCTTTGTAAAATACCTCTTTTTTAACCCCAGCAACCTACTTTTTACCATACAAGAAGACTTTTGTCCCTACTTTTCAAACAATAACCGACCCCACTTCTCTCCTCACTGACTGATCGACCAACGCTGCCAGCTCTGACCACATTGTCTCCTCCTTGTGTGGGTCCCTCGTGCATCTGTCCTCATGTGTGCATGCCCGATCATTGCCTCCTCATACCTCTATGCTCGTGCAACTTCAACCTCCTCGCACGCCCTCAATTTGGCCTCCATTTTGATTGACCAACTTTGGTTCGATCTCGGTACATTCTAAACCTTGAATACATCCATTCCTTTGGATTTTTCTTGTATTTAAAATGTGCTTTGACTTACTCTCACTTGTTTGATCTTATTTGGTATTTTTCTTAAAAAATCTTATAGCATTAGTGAGTTTATCATCCGATTGATAGCTTCTTTTTCTGGTCTAAGGACTTTTGGTCGACCAAACCCTTTGGTTGATCGACCAAACGTCTAGTTCAATTTTGGTCGACCAAACGTCCGGTTCAATTTTGGTCAACCAATAAACAATTTTGACCGACCAACTATGTTTTTCCAGCACCAATGATGGCACCCGAAAGTGCTCAGGGCTCTTCTAGTCATCGTAATGATACTTTCGATCACTTTTTTATTACTGAGGCTACTCGTGATCGATTTTCTTTGTTTGCTAAGTTCTCTCTACACATCAGACAACCTGTTGACTTCACCTATTTTGATTCTATTTTCCCTGGGATCTGCAAAAATTTGGATACCATCAGATTTTATGTTTATTTGAGAAGAAATTTTATGCGGGTTCAAAGCAAAGTCGCATTCCTGGTGTTGATCCCATGGCCTATCTCCTATTTTTTGCCAATCTCAAAGATATAGGTGAAGGCTCCAACATCAAGTTGACCTCGAACGTCTACGAGATAGAGGTTCTGGTCAATGCGAACATTTTGACGAAGATTCTTAGTTGCCTTTCTATTGGACATACTTTTCTTGAGTTGCATCAGCAAACTCAGTTCGATACTATCAGGGAGACCTTGCTCACTCCCTCTCCTTTTGACTTGGGGCATCCTGCCAAGTCACCCTTTTTCAGATGTTTGCATCACTTTCTAAAACGTGTTTTCTTGTGGAACTTTTTGCCCAAGTCGACATCTTTTGAAAAATGCCCTGGTATAATGTTGATCACCCTCTAGGCTTTTATGAACAACAAATGGTTCAATTGGAACCATTTGATTCTTTATCTTATGAGTAAGCCACCGAGTAGCCCCTTCTAGTTTTGGAAACTTTTATGCCATATTTTTCTTCATTTCAATGTACCTATGGACATCAATCATAAATAGTTTCACTTGTGTCCCCATTTTTGATAAACTCACTTATGTGAAGATGGAGCAAGCACAGGGAGCTCGCAATGAGGGTGCACCACAAAAGCAGCAGCAGCAGGAGCATTCCACAGTACCTCATCTATTCCCGCCTCATGAGAACTTCACTGTGACATGTCCACCTCCAGTGGGACCTTCACCCTCTCTCTACGATCAGGACTGGAACCTCATGGACAGACAAATATCAGGCAGGGACTTTGTCACTATACAGGATGTGACCAGTGGTATTTCCTTGATGATGCATAGGCAAAGAGAGATAGACAAGGTTATGATGAGGCATGGGCATCAGGTATCCGATTACATGAATGCTCAGAGTCAGTTTTTGGATAGACTTGGAGAGTCTGTTCATAGCATTCAGCAGTAGCTTCACCAATCTCGTTGCCCTCGTCGTTTGACTACCATGCTTTCTGCAGGACCTCCTCTTCCTACATCATCAGTAACACCAATGGCACCATCAGCACTAGCAGGTTCAGCTGACCAGCAGATTACTCCTTCTTGCAGGACATCCAGGCCTTTGACACCATGTTCGTCAGCTCAGCGATGCCTTTGCCTTGGTCAGCCTGCATCTTCTGAGAGATCAAATTCACAGGATCTTGAGCGAGATACTGATCTTCAAAGCACTATGGATGCCTTTATCGAAACTTTAGATGATTAGTTGTTGTATTGGCTTTCATCATGGCATGTATCAGTTTATTTTAGACTCTCTTTATGTTATCTTTTCTAGACATTTTGTTATGTTGTTGCATGGATATTATCTCCTTCTATTTTATATTACTAGCTCTCTTAATGCATGTTCATTTATTGTTGCTTATATTACCTGTTTAAGAGGGAGTTGATTGTAAAATAACCAGCTGCACATTTACTTTTTGTTGAAACAAAAAGGGGGAGATATTATGCGAAGCTATTTTCAATTTCATGATTATAATTTTGTCATCATCAAAAAGGGGGACAATGTATGTACCCTTGTTTTGATGCACAAAAATTATGTTTATTGCTAAGACTGACATTTCAAGACTATCTTGGATTGAAGCCTCTGCTCAAGACAAAAGTTCAAATAGTTGCTGATGTGCATCTTTTTCATTTATTTGAGGCCAGGACCTTATTTTAAGGAACCTCAAATAAAACTCAGAAATAACTTTTTCACGTATCTTTTCAAAACCATATTTTAGGCTTACTGATAGACCGAACTTATTCATTGATGGACTAAGATGCTTATATTACCTGTTTAAGAGGGAGTTGATTGTAAAATAACCAGCTGCACATTTACTTTTTGTTGAAACAAAAAGGGGGAGATATTATGCGAAGCTATTTTCAATTTCATGATTATAATTTTGTCATCATAAAAAGTGGGACAATGTATGTACCCTTGTTTTGATGCACAAAAATTATGTTTATTGCTAAGACTGACATTTCAGGACTATCTTGGATTGAAGCCTCTGTTCAACACAAAAGTTCAAATAGTTGCTGATGTGCATCTTTTTCATTTATTTGAATCCAGGACCTTATTGTAAGGAACCTCAAATAAAACTCAGAAATAACTTTTTCACGTATCTTTCCAAAACCAGATTTTAGGCTTACTGATCGATCGAACTTATTCATTGATGGACTAAATCACATTGATCAACCAACCTAATTATTTGACCAATCAAATCAATCCATTTTAGGAAGTTGAGAAAATCCTCTTGATCAACCAACCAAGCTAATTGATCAACCAAGTGATTGTTGAGAGAGGAAAACTATGCGATCAAAGTTGGATTTGAAAACCTGTCGTAGTTCGAGTTACGAAGAAATCCGTTCAACAGATAAAATTTATACCAAAAATCCGTAAAGAAGTTCCTGGTCGAACACAGGGAAGCAGATGTTTGAATAAAAATACACGTTTTATTTGTTTGTCACGGTCGAAAACTGGCTATCTATTTAACAAATAATCAATAGAAGAGAGAGAGATAATATCACAAATAAAACCAAAAGGGAGGGAGAATAAACATGGATTTCATTATAAGAAGTTTTTCATTACACTACTCATTATGACTAGAAAGTGGGAAATCCACACCAGAAAGTAGTAAAGAGAATGGAGAGAGAAATATCCTCCTTGACGATCGCTTGGAGGATGAGCCAGATGGGACGATGCCTGGAAGACGGTGAACGGAGTGGGAAGAAGGAGGATGAAGCGGGAGAAACGGGAACAAAGCAGCACGTCGTCGTCGTCGTGGGATCTGCTTCTCGAATGCAGAGAGGACAACCACAGGATGCTCCATGAAGGGGGACGAAGGTGGAAAAATTATGATTTCTACTCTAGAGGAGTATCCCAGGTTTGGACAAGCTCTTAGAGCTTTGGAAGGGGTGAGAGGAGAAGGGATGAAAAATTCATAGGGTAGGGGTCTCCATTGTAGTTGCAATGATTGAGGGCATTTTGGTCATTACAATATCAAAAACATTAATATGAGACCTTTAATGATGAACTAAAACGTCACTAAAGGTATGTCGTGGGTGAAATGTGCACGCACTGTGTGCCCGCTCCTCTTTCATGTCGAAACACAAGCCTACGGTTGGGCGATATCAGTTGTCCGATCGGTGTGGGCAAGGACGACTTTAAGTAGTCCGATCTTGAGATCAGACTACTTAAAGTCATCCTTGCCCACACCGTGCTTCATCCTCACACCGCTTGATTACACGTCAGATCGGGAGTGAGGTGAAGTGTCTGAACATGCGTACGCCTAATTGGGCGATCAGGGCCGTCCGTAGTCGATCGCACGGTCTGGATTTAATGCATGCATATAGTGGATCAAGAGTCGAACCCGTGCCCCGCGCATACGCAACGTCTCGCAACCACTGCGCTGTGCCTTCATTTGTGTCGCATGGAGGTTTTAAGTGGCACGCGCTCACGGCTGTTGGATCAAGATCCAACATTCCAGATCACGCCTTGCTGCGCCTTCAGAAGATAAGAAGCGGTGCTGAGATGCAACGTGGCTGATTCCCAGCTGTTGGATGGGCATCCAATGGCAGAGATTTGTCGAGCGGGTGAAGAAGAAAAGAAGAGGTGGGTCCCTGGGGTCGATTGTGCAGTTGAGATGCACCATGTGGTGCCATCTTGGTCGTCCATCTTCTGTGTGTTGTAGACGATGCCACGGGTGTTGAATTCGACCAATTTTCATGCAGTTTGGCTGCAATTGTCGATCCGAGCCCATCCATGTAGTTGGATTTGTCATCTGAGGTGTGAAGTAACACAATCTTGGCCCTTGATCTTTAGGCTTCCTCGATCTATATCTGATGCTATGGATGTCCAATCAGGGTGATCTTGGAGTCGATGAACTCTAATCTTCACCCTAATCAGTTCCATATGGTTGAATCTTTGATCCAATGCCCTAATTAACAAGTTGCCCTGCTCTGGTCATAAAAGGAGATAATTAACCTAAATTTTATACAGACTACCCTAAATGCAAGACGATGCATGTTATGCAATATTTATAATATGTGATGCAATTCTATGCCTAAAAACATGCATAAACAGATAATTTATGTGATATAAATATGTTTACATCACACTCTCATGCCTATTTCTTGCTAGTCCCTAGCAAAACTACATGCTATTTATAATAGAATTAAGTCAGATTTCTTGGGCAATAGTTATTTTCATCACTTACAGATTTCAATTAGGACCTGAACTACAGAGACACCACAGCACCTGGGTATCTGCCAAAATGAAGACCACCTCAGGTTCTTGCCTTATTCAAAGAGGGATTTCTTTTTCTCTTTTTCCTCTTTTCAAATATTTTCGAATTTTCGAGTTCAGGTTACAAAGCAACTTTCTTCGGCCACTCAACCCACCCAAGACTCGATAAGAACCCCAAATTCTAAGCATCTTTTGGTGAAATTGATAGACACGTTGATAGGCAATCAGAACGGACTTCAGGTTTCTACACCCCTAGGTGAGCTTAAAAAGGATTCTGCCTAAAGGTGTATCTATACGACTGGTAAATTTCTCCCTATTATTTTTATGGGGTCAATACAAGGGTGAATCCAGTGTATATCTCCTCAACTTGTTCTACTTCTCCACTTCTTCCTAAGTGTTTCAGGAATTTTTATGTGCATTTCTTGAGCTGGGATCTAGACAACCGATCGATGAGCTATTACCACCGATAACTTGCAAGCCATACTCGTGTAGCAAAGTATGGCTTATTTCTTTTTGTTTCTTTTTCGTTCTTTTCTCCTTTTCTTTTTCTTTTACTTTTCTTTTTGAACTATCTTTTTCTTTTTAAATAGGTGGCTTCCCTGGTCTAAGATTTACCTAAAGGCAATAGGAAAAGATTGGTCCAGTGGCTGTGCTCTGGACAACCTACCTATGGGCTGTTACCCAAGATAACTTGCCAGCTACACCACCTTAGAAGGTTCATTAGCTACCTAATTTTTGTTAAAACCGTCGAAAAATGAGTCAGTGCGAATAGTGTGTAGATGCTTAGACTTGAAGTTTCCACAAATCAGAGGGTAGGTTGATAAGTTGTGTACTTATTGATAAGACATTTTTCGCTTTTGAATAATGTTATTAAGATGATTTGTCATTGTAGGATCAAAGTGGTGGAAAACCACTTAACAAAATAATTAAAATTAAAATTAAACCACTCACAAGAGAGCAGGTCATGTCCATAGGGAGACAATGACTTATTTAAACTCACAATTAGGTCGAAATCAAGTTCGCTGAACTATTCTTCAAATCAAACAATGCCTATGTAGCTTTGAATGTAAACCTTAAATTTATGGAGAAGTCAACAGTGTTAATGTAATTTTTACGTAAGAAAATTATCCATGTGCAAGGGTATGCCATGTACTATTCACTTGCATGCATAGTAAAATGTAATTCAAAATTAAATTCAATTCACATAGAGATGAATAATAAGGTTTAACAATTCTCTAGAAGCAAGAGCATGAAGGCATAAAGTCACAACAATAAAATAATCATAAATCAAAATTCATTTTTGTGGCAATGGCATGAAATGTAAATACGAATTCCACCATAAAGAGAGGATTCTACTTTTCTCCTCCATGTGCATGGTAGAGAGGTTCGTTTGAGGAACTCTTCTGAGAGTAGGTTAGCCAGAGAGAGGGCTCCACAAAGGTGACGGTGGCAGGTTGAAAGATGGCTGGAGTCGGCTAGACGGAGGAGAGAAGCGATGGCGGTGGAAGTTGCTGCTGCTGGCTACGCTTGCTGCAGGTGCGAGGAAGCATGGGTGCGTGGAGGGGTGGGCGCTCTGCAGGCTGCACGAGGGCATGGGATTTGGTTGCCATGCTACTACAGGTGCTATAGGGGGCGATGCTGGAGATGAAGGCGTGGGCATGCAGGCGGGAAGCGCAGGCGCTGGGGCATGGAGGTGAAGGCGTTGCTGGAGGATGCACGTTAAGCTAAGCCACATGGCATGCAGGCCAGAGGTGAATTCACACGGTGTGTTGGGCATGCTAGGCGAGGGTGTGTGGACGTGCTAGCTAGAGGTGTGTGCGGTGGCTAAGGTGGGCACGTGCACACTTGTTGTGCTAGAGGCAAGTGCGGTGGTGCGATTGGCTGTAACAGAGGCGCTGGAAGGAGAGGTTGCAGCTCTTTGTGTTGCAGCGGGTGTGGCGAGGTTTTTAGGTTATTTTTGGTGGAGGGAAAACAGAGAATGGGGAAGAAGATGGAGGTGGATGCTGGTGATGGTTGACGATGGTGGCAACAAGTCATGCATCAGTAGATGCACTCACAGTAGGCGAGCTTCAGGGAGCTCTGCATGGTGGTGGTCAAGTACATCGTCTTGGCGCGGTGGTCTATTACCCTGTCGGCCCACAGTGTGACGGAGCTTGGCCATGGAGGCCCACGGTGGTGGAATGCTGCATGGTGGTGGAATGGGTGGTGGCCTCCCTTCAACGGCAGCCCTTCCTCCTCTTTTGTAGCCACAACTACAAAGATTCGAAATTCAAAAGGCCACCATCGAATCAATGCTGATGAATAGGAGGAGGAGGCAGAGACAGTGGAGTTACCTACAAAGGGGAAGAGAAAAAGAATAAAATAAATTAGATTATTTATACATAACTCCTTAACTTCTATGTTAATTAAAATAGTGTATGTAATGCACCTAATTAATTAACTAATTAAATGTATGCAACCCAAGGTTAATTCTAAATGCATGAATTATGCACTTAAGCTAAAAATATGAATTAATTTATTTACATCCTAATGTATGCTATCTAAATGTTAAAGTTAACTTAATGTCTAGACACTTAAATACTTAAATAGCCCAGAAATATGGGCTAATCAAATACCCCCATGCCTAGTTTTTGCTAGTCCCGAGCAAATCCAAGCAAAACCTAGCACTCCAAGTAGATTAGCCAACCCAAATGGTCTTCCTTTAGAAACATGTTAAGTTCAGACTTTAGACCTAAGTTTCCCAAGTTGTTGCTAAGTTACAGACTAGGTCAGCTACAGACAAGTTGCAGGCACAAGTTTCCTTGATTTCTGACTTTACTCTAAGGTTTGTTGATCCCTGAGATTAAAGCATCCGTGCATGTGCATTGGTCTGAGTTATTTGAGGTTGGTATGACTGCCTACCTAGAAAGGAAAAAGGATTCTTTTTATTTATGTATATATATTATTTTGTTTGACTCCTCTAAGTCTAACCTCGGATAAGCTATCAACACGGTCTGTGTCAGATTCATTGTTCCCATCACCATACCTGGAAGGGTGCCTGGCTTTCGATGTTTCGAGATAGCACCGCCATAGCGACCACAAGAACTCCTAGCAATCGACACTTCGAGATAGTATTGCCCATGGATTTCTTAAGCGAATTAAAGCCTGTGGCAATCGGCTCTTCGAGGTAGGGCCGCCCATGGTACCTGAATCGTACAATGTGCTTACATGCCCCCAGTGGGATGGATATCCTAAGAGACAAGCACCGAGGAGGTAATATGTTATCATCGCATCCTCAAGGTTAGTATATACTCCACCTCTCCTGCAGCAGGAACTCTTCCAGACAAATTGTGTTTTCAAGCCTCTCCTAAGTCAAAACTAAGAGAACCAAATTTCTTTTAAGAAAGGAATTAAGGTGATCACTTACTTACACAAGACCAAGTGTGTGAAATTTAGATTCTTGGGTTACAAGGACCTGTAAACCAAAAGGTAGAACAGGACTCCAGGTACTACCCCACCTTTTAACTCAATCCCTACCTTTCCTTCCTCAACCTCTTGAGGAAAGGTCCGGAACTTAACTCCTACTTAAGTTTTATGTCCACAAAGGACCCTAAAGGTCTAAAGCTAGTAGCTCACTTAGCTTCTAAAGTTCGACCCTAGAATCAACTTAGTCTAACCTTAGGTTCTAATCTTATGCCTAGGAATGTAGGGCCAGCCAGTTAAGCTCATTAATACAAAATGTTTTCTTTTTTTCAATGCAAATGTATGCAATGCAGAATGCCTTAAATAAATGCATTAATGCACTATGAATAAATGCTACATATATCTCCAAGTACACCCCCCCAATGCCTAAAATCTACAATGTCCCCATTGCATAGAAGGATATTACCTGGGTCAGAGATGGGCTGCCGTTAATTTGCTAGCAGTCGAGTAGCCAAGAACCCGCAAAGCAGGTTCAAGGATTGCGGAAATAGGCCCTAAAACTGAGTAAAGTAATGTTGGCCTAGAAAATAGGTAACCTAGGATGTTGGCAAGCTGATGATGAATCCCAACAGCAAATGCTCGCCCAACTAAGATGAGAATGAAATCTTCCTAGTTCACCAGAGGGGGTTCTAAAGGATAATTTGGAATAGCAACCTTTAAAGGGGTAGGGGATGGATGACAAGGATCTCCAATAGAGGTGGGGAAGGAATGGTGCAGAGATAAAGCCCCAGGGTATTGGACTGACTAAAGAAATCATTAGTGTATACCCGATACTCCATTACAGGAAATATTAGTCTGTTAAGTCCCTCGGTCAGAACAAAAGTGAGCATATCTCTAAGCCAAGGATCGTCTATGGTGTCCAAGTTTCGAGGTTGCGGGATGGCCATAAGATCTAGGTTGGGTTTAATCAGCTCAGTGTCCATCCCTAACAATCCTTCAAAATCCTCAATTGCATCCCTAGCATTCCTTACACTATCACAAGTATCTTCCTGCACTTCATCAGGAGTCAAAATTTCACCTTCAGACATAAGCGAATCAGAGGGTCAGTTCGAATCAAATGAAGGTAGCTTGGAATAAACAGATCTAGGGATTATCCTATCAATGTCATCCCTAGGTACTTCTTTACTCAAATCTTCCCCAGAGTCTATATGTGAATCCACATACATCTTAGAAGTTGCTTCCAAATTTTCCATCATTTCATCATTAGGAGAAATATCATCGATGGGTGTGCTAAGAAAACCTAATTTGGTCAAATTTGTGACATCCTCAGGAGTTCACACTTCAAATAAGGCATAATTGCACTTAGTGTCACTCCAAATCTTGTATGTAGGTTCCTCATATAATTTATCCATCTCCTCATCGTACGGTTCATCATATACACAAGGTCTAAAATCATCTAAAATCTTAGTAGATCCCCTAGGGTACTCTATCTGAGGTAAATGGTTTACACTGGTAACATCAGTCTCCTCAGATAGGTCAATTTCATTAGGGTTAGGTTCCCTAAGGCTAGGCTTGAGTTCCATCTCGTGATCAGAAGGGAGGGCAGGATTAATAACTTGACTTCGTCCCACTTCATCAAATGTCATGAAAATACTATCATCTGGGTCAAGGTCCTCCAATGGTACCATCATTCCCTTCTTTTGACTGAAATATAATTCAGGTGGATACTCAACCTTATCATCATCTTCTTCGGGTTGCCACCTTTCTTCATCCAATGCATAGCTACTTTCATATGTATCTTCCTCCCACTTAAGGTGTGGATCTCTCAAGGAAGTGTCATCTAACCTGGAGGTTTCAAAATCGATCCTCGAAAAGTAGCTATTCTCCCTTACATAATCCCCAAAATTTCCCTTCAACTGAAAGTGTAGCTCTCCCACGGGAGATGCATCTATTGTAGAGGGGTGTACGTCACCCTCAATGGGGTAGATTGTTTGGCTAATTTCATCTCTTTCTTGTTGGTCTACTCTCGAAGATTCTCCTAACAATTCAATCATTTCTTCTTGCATTTTCTGTATTTCCATCTTTAAGGAGGAGAGGTCATTTCTACCATGAGAGAAGTCAGGTTCAGCCTTATAGTACCCAGGAGTGTTTGTCCAACCATTATAATTATTCAGGGAGGGTGGGTTGGGTATTTCTATGGTGTGTAGGATATTGGGCAAAGCAAATCCCGCTCCTAGGTTCTGCTCACTGATTTGGGGCTTAACCAGGCCAATACTCCTATAATAGGAGTAAAACGGATCCCAATGATTGTCATTATATCCATCAAAGGATGGACCATCTCGGTGTATGGGTTCGAAGAGTTCAGAGTGGGGGTGAGGGTGTGGGCAAGATGTGAAAGGATGAAAATCAATGTAGTCCTTTCTAACACACACCTCAATCAAAATTTCTCCAAGCAAAACACAATTCAAAAAGGACCTTTCAGGTCTTTCCCAATTTAGGCTTTTGATTTAAGCCGGATTGCAGGTGACAATGCAATTTGTTTAATCAATTTTCGCACTTATAGTTGACCTATGGATCGCCTAAGAAGGCCTAACTGGGAGTTAGGTGATCCTCCTTAAAGCCCAAAAAGTTTAGTGACCACCAAACATGGCAAAGAAGGATGCAAGTAGGGTTAAACCCTTCCTTTGAAGCATTGCTTTGGCGGTGCCTCTTAACTACCCTCATTCCACAAGGTTTGGAGGCAACTTCACCTCTGAACAAAAGTTTGGGTAACTTTAGACCTCAATAATAGGAGGCTCTAGTCCTAGCGGTTCCAAACCTAAGGAGTGTCTAAAAGCGTGCCGTGGTGCAAGAGATATAAGTGTGCATACACTGCAAAAGGTTTTGGATTTTGAATCACACGCCAAGTTTGAAAATCAAATCCTTGGTTTTTAAATGTCCCTCCTTTAATTAGTCCTTTTTCCAGAAAATACGTGACCACTTGTTAGATCTATTCAATACAGATTAGGTGATCTTGTAATTAATCCAAATGCATTTGCATGACAGGTAGAAATGCAAAGTTAGAACTACATACCTAATTCCAGCATTCTCCATGGAATATGTAAGATAGGAAATTAGATCTAGATGTTGCTCATTCAATCCTAAATGATACGACTTAGGGGCAGGTAGCTCATGTTTTTTGTTTTTTTTTTTATGTACAATCAGGAAAAATAAAATCAATTCACAAAAGAAAACCTTGATCTAAAGAAAAAGGAAACAGGCTCCCAAAAATTACCCAACACGGGCCTAAAACAAATCAGGGAACAAACCCCTCAACTTTACCCCAGAATAAGGATTTTCCAAATGAATGTACTAAAATAAAGAGAAGAAAGAAAAATAAAATCTATACACAGCTAAATGGATGAGATCAAGATGTGGTCCACTGGATATCTCCTCCAGTGGTGGAAATAAGGTCCACCAAGACGTTGCTGTGGTAGATGTGATGCTCCTTCTCCCAGTGTTGCAAATCCACCGACAATGTCAAGGATCGCCTGATTTTTTAGGCTGGTGTGACAAGATGTCTACAAATACATGTACCTTGCACCAAACAGAAAATCAAATTTAAATATGCCTCAAATAAAATGTGAACAAATAATTAAATAAATGCAAGTCTAATAGGCCCATTGCCACCTCGACAATGGCGTAATTTGATAAGATGATTTTAGCTTTCGAATAATGTTATTAAGAAGCTTTGTTGTTGTAGAATCAAAGTGGTGGAAAACCACTTAACAAAATAATTAAAATTAAAATTAAACCACTCACAGGAGAGTGGGTTGTGTCCACAGGGAGGCAATGACTTATTTAAACACGCAATTAGGTCGAAATCAAGTTTGCTGAACTATTCATCAAATCAAACAATGCTTATGCAGCTCTGAAAGTAAACCATAAATTTATGGAAAAGTCAAGGGGTGTTAATGTAATTTTTATGTAAGAAAATTATCCATGTGCAAGGGTATGCCATGTACTATTCACTTGCATGTATACTAAAATGTAATTCCAAATAAATTCAATGCACATAGAGATGAATAACAAGGTTTAACAATTCTTTAAAAGCAAAAGCATGAAGGCATAAATTCACAACAATGAAATAATGACAAATCAAAATTCACTTTTGTGGCAATGGCAAGAAATGTAAATACTAATTCCATCACAAACAGAGGATTCTAACTCTCTCCTCCTCGCACATGGGAGAGAGGTTCGTTCGAGGAACTCTTCTGGGAGTAGGTTGGCCAGAGCAAGGGCTCTGCAATAGTGGTGGTGGTAGGTTACGAGATGGCCGGAGTCGACCGGTCGGAGGAGAGAAGCAGCGACGGTGGAGGTTGCTACTGCTGGCCGTGCCTGCTACAGGCGGTGGTGTGCGAGCACTGCAGGCACTGCAGGCGAGAGGAAGCGTTGGCGCGTGGTGGGGCAAGCGGTTTGCAGGCCACACGGGTGCACAGGGTTTGGTTGCTGCGCAACTGCAGGTGCTGCAAGGGGCGACGCTGGATGTGAAGGCACGGGCACGCAGACGTGAGGCGTAGGCGTGCAGGCACGAGGCATAGGCGCTGGGGCGTGGGGACATTGAGGTGAAGGTGCTACTGGAGGATGTGTGCTAGGCAAGGGCACGTGGCGTGCACGCTGGAGGTGAAGGCATGCTGTGGAGTGGGTGCGCTAGGCGAGGGCGCACGGGAATGCAGGCTGGAGGTGTGCACGGTGGCTAAGGTAGGCACGCAGACTTGCGGCGCTCGAGGCACGCGCGATGGTGCGCTTGGCAGTAACTGAGGCGTAGGAAGGAGAGGTTGCAGCTCTTTGTGCAGCAGCGGGTGTGGTGAGGGTTTTGGGTTCTTTTTGGTGGAGTGGAGGAAAAATAGAGAATGGGGAAGAAGATGGAGGTGGATGCTGGTGATGGTTGATGATGGTGGTAACAAGCTGTGCATCATTAGATGCACTCATAGTAGGCGAGCTTCGAGGAGCTCGTGCACGGTGGTGGTCAAGTCCATCCTCTTGGCACTGTGGTCTATCACCCCGCTGGCCTATAGTATGATGGAGCTTGGCCGTGGAGGCCAACGGTGGTGGAATGCTGCATAGTGGTGGAATGGGTGGTGGCCTCCCTTGAACGATAGCCCTTCCTCCTCTTTTGTAGCCACAACTACAAAGATTTGAAATTCAAAAGGCCACCGTCGAATCAATGTTGATGCGGAGGACGAGGAGGTAGAGATGGAGGAGTGACTTGCAAAGGAGAAGAAAAAAAGAATAAAGTAGTTAGGATTATTTATACGTAACTCCTTAAATTCTATGTTAATTAAAATAGTGTATGTAGTGCACCTAATTAATTAACTAATTGAATGTATGCAACCCTAGGTTAATTCTAAATGCATAAATTATGCACTTAAGCTAAAAATATGAATTAATTTATTTACATCCTAGTGTATGCTATCTAAATGTTAAAATTAACTTAATGTCTAGACACCTAAATGCCTAAGTAGCCCACAAATATGGGCTAATCACTTATCACCCCAACTTATTTAATCAAATTGAAATCAAATTCAGGATGGCGAGGACTCGATAAACAAATCCACATTTACTGGATATCCATGTCGATTAAACCCAAAGACCTGAAGTGTCTTTGTGTTCAAATCATATAGTTTTATTTCTTAAGATTGAAAAATTTCTGAAGCCTAAGTTCTCTTTCCTAAATCCACAATTCTTTTTTTTTTATAAAAACAAAATGAATCTATGGAGCTGATGAAATAATTCAAAGGTGAATATCCACCTCCCTATGCCTATCTAATGCAATGTCCTCATTGTTTTAAAAAGATATGAAATAGAGTGGAGTAGAGTAGAAAGCTCCTGAATTGCGTGAATAATGGGTCAACTTCGAGATAAAAAGAAATTGTCTACGTGATGAATTTAGTGCCTCTAGCTAGGCACACTATACAAAGAAGAAGAAATAATGAATTCACAGGTGTAGGTCAGAATCAGAATAAAAAGATGCAACGTAAGACCTGGCAGCAGATGTCCACTGTTTATGCGGCGAGATAGTATTTTAAAAGATGTCTCACTGTAATATAGATGAAATCTCCACGAAAACAAATAAGAATTTATAACTCGAAAATCAATGTGTCCGAGGTCGAACACGGGGAGCAATTGGGTATTCCAAAACTTAAGAACACAACTTTCAATAAAAAGTAATAACTAGTTCAACAAAAATTGAAGAGTAATGTTATGGAGAAAAAGTGCTCAAAAAGATTTAGACGTCTGATATTTTATCAGATGCCTTAAAAATTTAGACTAGAGTGCTTTTAAATTGTTGGCCTTCTATGTCTTCTCTTCTTTTGCTTTACTCTACGGCTAAGGCGCTTCTTCTCCTTTTTCTACTTTTTCCCTTGGTCTCTCTTCTTCTTCCTCTTCTGCAGCTAAGTCCTAGAATTTGTTCTTTTCTTCTTCAGTTTCCTTCCTCCACTTCTTTTGCTTGGCCGCTCTTGCCTCTCTTCTTCTTTCTCTTGGTCTGCTGCTCCTTTGCTATAGTGCATCTCTTTTCTTCTTGTCCTTCTTGCTGCGGTACCTTCTTCCCTCTTAAGTCCTTCAGCTACTTCCTTCTCCTGCTATGCCTCTTCCTTCCTTAGCTTCTTCTTCCTGCACAACACCACGCAGAAAAACCTAACCCCTACCCTTCTCATGTCTCTCTCCCTCTATTTCCCTCTATGGTACGCTCTCCTAGACCCGGGTAATCGGGTCAGTCGCGTGCCCAGGTCCAGGCGCACCGGCATGGGTGTGGTGAGCAAGGAGTGCTAAGTTAGGTAGTTGGATCAAGTGCTAAGTCCACAGGGAAAGGTCACGGACGAGGCATGGTGAGTGAGGGCAAGGGACCTCACCCTTATGTGACTTGCGGCAAATAACACGATTCACAAAATCAATTTAAACCACATACCACACTCTTGCATTTCCGTGGTGGGACTTGGGACTAAAAGTCCGACCCACTTCTATTGGCACCTGTAGGAGGATATCTTCACACAATTGACGCAGCTACAGGTCTTGCAGCAACTGCTATCAGATTGGATTCGCTTACTCACTCAACCAGCATAGCCTGGGGTCCCAAAACCTGACGCTTGTGGCCTGAAGCTCGGAAGTAAGCTGCTTGTATGTTTGTTAATGGTGGATGGGGGCTCTACCCTACACGACACAAAAGTAGCCTTGCGGCTCTATCAGACGACAGGAGAACCTTCACCGTGTCACGGCGAAGGTGAGGTGGGGGTTGGCATGGCTCAGACCAGCCTAGGTGTGCGTGCTTAGGTCGGACTGTGATCGAGTGAGTGGGTTTGTTCAATGGAAGCGTGGAGCGCGTGTGGTGGGCAGTGAGTGGGTGGAAAGTGTTCAGTGGTCGATGTCGGAGGTGAAGAGGTTGGTGGCGAGACATGTGGAGGTGTGGAGTGATGGGTCCGTCTCGCCAAAGGTCGGCCAGAGATGGGGAAGATGAGGGTGGATAGTGGCAGTCGAGGGGTGTTCTATGAAATAGGAGGGAAATGAGAGAGTAGAAGAAGAGGAACTTATCTGGGGCACTTGGAGCGAAGGGGAGACAGAGGAGGCGAACGATGTGTGTATGCCATTTCCGAGAAGATGGCCATGAGGTGGAGATAACGGCGACGAGGAGGAGATCAGGGAAGCATGTGCTGGTGCGGTGCAATGCGGAAGAACGAGGCAAAGCGAACCATGCCACTGGTATGGTGGAAGAGCGACGAGAGGAGGGAGGAAGAGTCACCGGAGCTTGTGGCCTACTTGGCCGGAGAGAGGGAAGATGAATTCTGGGGGAGTTTGCGGCCAAATCAAGCTTGAGGGATTTGCAGAGGACCGGGGATGCTTTTATAGTCGCTGGCCGTGCTTCTGGTGGTTGGTGGGCAAGCCTTCTATTGCAAACTCCTCGCCAGAGAAGGAAGGTAGTTGGGATACCCAATCTCTCGAGCATTCCCATGAGAGATTGGGCGCAAATTTGATCTGGAGATTACGTTCAATCGATGGAGAAATCCTCAGAGAATCTCCCTTCCAAATCTGGGAGGAGATCTCTGAGGATTCGAGATATCAGCCTTGAATCCTCGCCGGAGTGGGATTCCTCCACTATAATGGTGGAGGGTCCTGGATGCAAGGGTGGCGAGGAAGCTAGGGGGCTCTATGCAAGGGTTGTTTCAAAAGTTAGCGGCCAGAATGTAATTGTGTGGACCATTTTGCAAAGTAGGTCAAGATGACCTTCCCCTTGGGCCAAATTTTGGTATAAACCTAATTTAGACCTAAGGAATCCAATGGTGAAGTTGAATTCTAGGTTTTATCACGTTTGACTAGATATTTTGCATAAAAACCCAAATTAGGTTAAATACTAAGCTAGGACCCCAATCTAGGTCAAAATAGGTTCCAAAGGCTAAATTGAAGGTTTTAAACCCTAAGGGATATTTTTTCATGAATTTTAAAAGTTTATTTGATTTTTATCCTAGCCCAAACTTTGTTGAATTAAGCAGGTCTATTTTTGGGTTACAGAATGTCATCTAATTGTTGGATTGCATAATAACCCATTTCTGACGGAACCAACCCACTTTTTATCTTATTCAGACCATTTGACCTTTGTTTTGCCTCTGGGAAATCCCGTTTATGTACTACGATGGTGAAATTGCAGTTTTTATCCTTTAGTTCATGTTTCCTTCTTAGAACAGTAAACCCATGACTTAAGTCTTCCTTGAGGTTATGCTAGAGCTTTTGTTTACTTTCTTAAGTCAAAATGAGCTAGTTAGGGCTCATGATGAGGCTCTCATCATATCCCCATGCCTAGCTTTTGCTAGTCCCTTAGCAAAATTTTTAAGATTTTAACCTCTGTTCTAGACCATGAGTTTCTTCTATTAGTTGCGACAAGTGCTTTTTCTTTTTCTTTTGCAATTAGTTAAGAATGCCGACAATAGGCCTAGAGGTACTCAACTACCAACCAAAATCCAGGCCTATCCCACTTTAGCCTCAATCTTCCGCAAAGGTTTTTAAGGCCTGTAGAAACTATCCTAGGGTTTGTTAGATTTAGCGGTTAAGGCACCCATGCTTCGGACATTTTTAGCTTAGGTTCAATTTCCAGTGCATTTTTGTAAGAGAGAGATAGAGGATTTATTTGTTTAGAGAGATTTCTCTCTCTCTTCTTTTTATTTCTAGCTTCAGATTGGCTTCTCAACACGGTCTGTATCGAATTCCTCGTCCCCATCATCAATCCTCAAGTGTCCCTAGCGATTGATGCTTCGTGATAGCACTACCCATGGCAACACCCAGAACCTTGGCATTCTAGATTTTGAGATAATCCCTCCCATGGTGTTCCATGGCCAAATTTAGACCTTGGCAATCGATATTTCATGATAATGCCACCCATGGTATTTGAACCAGTAGAGTGCCTACATGCCCCCGGTAGGATATTTAAATATCTTAAGAGACAAGCACCGAGGAGACGATATGTTGTTACGCATCTTTGAGGGAAATTTCCTACTTCTCCGCGTCGGGGACTCATCCAAATCAACTTGTGTTGATCAACTACTCCTAATCTAGGCAACCTTTTTAGAACACTAAAATGCTTTTTGGCGTGATTTTGATATTTAGGTGCATTGAACCAGGCTGTGTGTGAATTGGGGTGCTTAGGTTACCGAATCCCGCAAATCGATGGTCAGTTAACGAGGTCGAATACTCCCCAAGCCTTAGACCTAATACTTAAGCTTTGCATTTTCCCCAACCTCTTGAAGAGTATCCAGATTTTAGTGGGTACCTGAATTTTTAAGCCTAAGAGTCTAGTCCAAAAGGCCTAAGATCAGCGTTCCTGCTAATCTCTTTTGTATCTCCTTAGCACTTTTTCTTGTCTTTTTTTATTGTCTTGATGTGGTCTAGAACTTCAGTTAATCCCTTAGTCTTTTACTAATGACCATTTTTTTCTTTTTAATTTTGTGCTTCTTTTTGGCATTTTGCTCTTTTCCTCCTCCCAATTTGTATAGCCCAAAAATTTGCTCTCCCCCCTCCTTAGTTTTCTTTTTCTTCTTTTTAAAGATTTTTCATTTTTTATATATATATATACTTTTTTTATCTGTGATTTTTATTTTTATTTTTGTTGAAACATTTACTTTGTATGAGTTTTCCTGACATTTTGCACTTTCATGCCCCCCATTCCTATAATTTGCAATGTCCTCATTGTAAATTAGGTGGGTTCGAATTCAGCTTAGTTCATTCATTAGGATAGGTGTTGGGTGGGCGATCAGGTGAAAGTGACTGTTGTGAACGATTTCTATTCTCGGGTAGGGGTACCTGAGGTGGAGTCGGATATTCTAATGGATAAACCCTAAAGTGCAAAATGAATTCAGCATAGAAATGTCAGGAAAGGTTTTGGGTTTTTCAAAGTGCCATCGGCTGGGCGCAATGAGCTCAAGGAGAATGGAGGGTAAAGGATGACTCAGCCAAATTTGTACTGGTCATGTCAATGAAGGCTTTGAGTCTCTGGTCATTCACAACAAAGGGCTCAGAATCGTGGTTGTGTGGGCTTATTTCAATGGCTCCAATTCCAAAGATTTGTCAGACTAGGTAGGGTCCGATCCACTTAGATCGTAGCTTTCCTGGGAATAATGAGTCGGGCATCAAAGAGTAGAACCTTTTGACCAGGATGAAAGATCATTCTAGAAATGTGTTTATCATGAAAAGCTTTGACCCATTCTTTGTAAATTCATGAGTTCTCATACGCCTCATGGCATAATTCATCGATCTTGCTCATTTGAAGATTTCTATGGGTTCCATCCTTAGAAAGATCTAAGTTGCAATTCCATACTTCCCAATAGGCTTTATGCTCCTATTCGATGGGGAGGTGACATGCCTTCTCGTACACCAGTCAGAAGGGAGACATACCTAATTGGGTCTTGTGGGTAATCCTATAGGCCCACAATGCTTCCGGAAGCTGAGAAGACTAATCCTTCCTATCAGGTCGAATAGTAAACTGGAGGATTTTCTTGATCTCTCGATTTGATAGCTCAGCTAGACCAATAGTTTGGTGGTGTTAAGGAGTAGAGATTCGATGCGACACCTTGTATTTGGTCATCAGTGACCCGAACTGAGAGTTTGTGAAATGGGTCCCTCCGTCGAAAATTATTACTCGTGGAAACCCGAACCTTGAGAAGATGTTTTGTTGAATAAATTTGATAACAACCTTATGATCATTGGTTCGAGTCGGAATGGCTTCTATCCACTTGGACATGTAGTCAACGGTGAGTAAGATGTATTCGAAGCCATCCGAGATAGGGAAGGGTCCCATAAAATCAATCCCCCATATGTCAAAAATGTCGCATACCAGGATCAGCTGTAAAGGCATCATGTCTCGATGGCTCATGCTACCCAAGGTCAGGCAACGGGTACATGCCTTACAGTGATCGTATGCGTCCTTGAAAATTGTGGGCTAGTAAAAGCCACACTGGAGGACTTTTGCTGTAGTTTTATGTCTTGAGAAATGTCCACCACATGCCTGGTCATGGCAGAAGGAGAGTATGTCTTTGATTTCTACTTCCCCAACACATCGTCAAATTATTTGATCAGCACCAATGCGAAATAGATACGGGTCCTCCCATAGGTAATACTTGGCATCAGAATGCAACTTGTCCTTCTTGTCCTTCGGCCAATCAGACGGGATCTGATATGATGCCAAGTAGTTCACTATGTCTGTGAACCATGGAAGCCCTGTATTAATAGCCTGGAGGTGCTCATCAGGAAAGTGTTCTATGATGGGTCCAGATGGGTCAATTATTTCAGAAGGAAGGCGGGACAAGTGATCAGCTACCATGTTTTGTTTTCCCTCTTTATTAGGAATCTCGAGGTCAAATTCTTGCAACAGCAAGATCCATCAGATTAATCAAGGTTTCGCGTCCTTCTTTGCAAGGAGATGCCTCACAGCTGTGAGAACCGAGTGATGATAACATGAGAACCCAGGATGTATGATTTGAATTTTTCTAGGGAAAATACTACAGCGAGCACTCTTTCTCAATTACCGTGTAGTTACGATGAGCTTCGTCTAGTGTTTTGCTAGCGTAGTAAATGACCACAGGTTTCACATCAATTTTCAGCCCCAAAACTGCTCCTACAGCAAAGTCAGATGCATCGCACATGATTTCAAAGGGTCGACACCAATCAGGGAACTGTAGGATTGGGGCTTGGGTAACTCGATCACGAAGGATCTCAAATGCTTGAGTGCATTCCTTGGAGAATTCGAAAGGCACGTCCTTGGAGAGAAGAGTAGTCAGGGGGCGCTTGATTTTTGAAAAATTAGGGATAAATCGATGGTAAAAATCGACATGCACCAGAAAAGATCGGATGTCGTTGATCGAACTAGGCATAGGGAATTTGGAAATCAAGTTAACCTTGGCTCGATCGACTTGCATGCCTTTCTCCGAGATTAGATGTTTTAGGACGATTCCCTCAAGCACCATGAAATGGCTCTTTTCCTAGGAAAGAACCAAATTCACATCTATGCACTGCCTGAGTATTTGGACCAAGTACTGGAGGTAATCCATGAAGACTTCCATGAAGATTGCAAGCATCCATGAAGACTTCCAGATAATCACCTACCATATTTGAGAATATGGCAAGCATGCACTGCTGAAAGATTGCGGGTGCATTGCAGAGACCAAAAGGCATCCTTCGAAACGTGTATGTCCCAAAGGGGCAGGTGAACGTGGTCTTTTCTTGGTCCTCTTGATGGATTGCAACCTGGTTATAAGTGGAGTACCGGTCAAGAAAGCAGAAGAACCTATTTTCTTCTAGTTTCTCGAGAATTTGATCAATAAATGGTAGTGGGAAATGGTCCTTCTTCATGGAGGAATTTAGTCTTCTGTAATCAATGCAGACTCTCCATGAGTTAGCTATTCGGGTAGGTATGACCTCTCCGATTTCAGTCGTGATGATTGTGAGTCGAGCCTTCTTAGGCACAACCTGGATTGGACTCACCCAACGACTGTCGAAGATCGGGTAGATGATCCCTGCATCTAACCACTTGATGATCTCCTTTTTCATGACCTCCTACAAGTTAGGGTTCAAACATCCCTTCATCTGTCGTGAAGGTCGTGAGCCCTCTTCTATGTCGATTCGATGTGTGCAGTAGAGGGGCTTATGCCCGTCAAGTCATCGAGAGTCCATCGAATGGCTCTATGATGTTGCTAGAGAATAGTAATCAGATGGAATTCCTGGTCTGGTGTGAGTCGGGAGTTGATAATCATAGGAAATGTCTGATTGGAACCCAAAAGGACATACTTTAGATGCTCGGGAAGGGGCTTGAGTTCCATGATAGGATTATCAGCAGCAACAAGTGGTTCGGGGTTTGTATCAAGAACAAGGGTTAGAGTTATGGGTCTATCTAGATCAGGTTCATACTCCTCTGGTTGCGGGTTTTGATCTTCTAGTGGTTGATCAGGGATAATCAGGTTGTCCACAATATGCGATTCATCAACCACAGCTCTGATATCACATATTTGCTCATAACACTGCAGTTAATCCCTTGTTGGGCCTTAAAGATGTCAATCTTTAGAGTTTGATTCCCAAATTTTAATTCTATTTGGCCCTCTTCATAGTTTATGTTGGCCCAAGCAGTGGCCAAAAAAGTTCTCCCTAATATAATTGGTGTATCCCTTGGGTTCTCAGGTGCATCCTTATCTAGAACTATGAAATCCACCGGGAAGTAGAAATCCTGCACCCTAACAATGACATCCTCGAGTATTCCTTTAGGTGACTTGATGGATCAATCGACTAACTGCAATGTTACCTCAGTCGGTTTAAGTTTAGACTCTTCAAGGTGGTCAAGGAGGGATGTAGGTATTAGATTTATGGAGGCACCTAGGTCTAACAAAGCTCTATTAAATTGGGTTTCACCAATTTTACATGAAATCAAGGGAGTTCCTGGGTCTTTAGCCTTGGGTGGTAGTTTACTCAAGATTGTAGAGCTGGCTTGCTCTGATAGTACGATTGGATTCCCACTTTTGGTTCGTGGATTACGCTTGGGTGTACACATGTCTTTCAAGAATCTTGCGTAAGCCGGTACGTGGTGGATTGCATCCATCAAGGGGATGTTTATTTGGACCTGTTCGAAGAGCTTGACCAGATCCTCCTCGGGAGCCACGGGTTTGGTTATTCTTTTTCCTTTGGTTAAGGCCTCAAGAAATGGAACCCTAGTTGGTTCTTCTAGAACAGGTCCAGGTTCTTGATCTGTGATAGGGGTATCCTGGATAACTATCCTAGGGTTTTGGCTACTACCAGGCTTCGAGTGGCTTGGATAATGTGGGTCGTGGGTTGCTTTACCATTACGAGTTGTTACGGAGTTTAATCCTGCGTAGTTTTGGGTTGGGTTTTGTAACAGGGGTGGCTACTGCTGAAATCCCGCATAAGACGTCGAAGCTTCCATCCTGCCAGGTGATGGAGTAGCAGGGGCTTGATAAATCATAGGTGCGTGGCCAGAATTTGGGTTGATAACGTGCCTCTAGGTTGGCACGTTATTTGGGTTTGGCAGAGGTTGTGAAGGGAGGGTGCTAGGTTGCCAGGAATTTGCCATCTAGGCTAGATGATTGCGAACCTCTATGATTTCGTCCTTGTGCTGTATTTGCATTGCCGCATTCGTCTTTTGAATGTCAGCCAGTGCTTGAAGAATAAGAGTCATTTGATCCTGGTTTGGCCCAGATTGATAGGTGGGATTGGGCCGAGGCTGAGGCGGCTAATATGGATGAAGAGCTTGTAGACGGGCCTTGCAAGGTGGTCTTTGAGTCTAAGAATTTCCCATCCACTGAAAGTTGGGATGATTTCACCATCTAGGGTTGTAAGTATTGGAGAATGGGTCATTTTGGATTGCTTTGAGGTCCTCGTAGGTCTGAGGAGCCTCGGGAAAGTCAGAATACGAGGGTTCAAAGTTTCCCCAACTAGAATGGAGTGGATCGGAGGTTCCTCCGGTCCGAGAGTCAGATAGGGGTGGATATGGGTCCATCCCCTGAAAAGGTTGGTGATAGATGTTCTACACAGTTTCCCTCGGTAGAGGTGGCCGTGCAAAAGTGTTCTGCGTAGAGGTGGCTCACTATAGATGCCGAGTCAGCTCGTCCACCTTCTCTATGATAGAAACCTTGTCCAACCGACTGTCCATCAGTTCCAAGTCGACGTATGTGGATAGGTCCTACGTCTCATGTGCTCCCCTAATATTCGTTGATGCAGAGGCATTCGTCCAGTCGAATAAGCCCATGGAGTCATTATTGATGGAGTTCTCGCACATGTTTTCGAGAATCTCCCATATTGTGTCCTCAAGTTGACCCATGATGTTTCCTCTGTAGGTGGCATTGATGAACAATCAAACATCTTCACAGAGTCCCTGGTAAAAGGACTGGACTTGTTCCCATTTAGGAACTCCGTGATGGGGGCACTTTCGCATGAGATCTAAGAATCGGTCCCATGCTTCATGAAGAGGTTCTCCCGTTTGTTGGGTGAAATGAGTGATCTGGTGGTGCAAGGCATTTGTCCAGCCAACGAGAAAGAACTTCTTCAAGAACTCGGACTGAAGTTCATCCCATGTGTTGATCCAACGTGTCTGAGTTTGATACCAATGAGCAGCCTTGTCCATGAGGGAGGAAGAAAACATTTTCATGAGTAGATCCCAATTTTGTGCATCTGACCCGAAGGTCTGGGCCAGATGCTTGATCTATTTAATGTGCTGGAATGGATCCTCGAAGTTAAGCCCATGGAATTTTGGTATAGCATGAATCATATTGGGCTTGAGTTCAAAATCAAGACCTTCAGCCGGGATTCGGACTCGAGGCTCAATTGTCAATGCAGAGGGATTATAGTGATCTAGCATCATTGGATGCTGCGATGGGTTTACAAAGTTTTGGAAGAGATCATTTAGTCACTGAAGTTGATATTCAAGGTTGTTCTCTTCTTCAATTGGTTGTGCCATGATGGAAGAAGAAGGAGAACTTGGTTCTGAATCAGAGGAAAGGTCTATGTGGTGAGGTTGCTGCACAAACAAGGGCATCGAGGCTTGGCCTCGGCGAGAATGAATTTCTAAAGGAGATCTTAAGGATGGTGTTAAGGACCTCCTACCAAACATGCATCGAAGGATGTGATGAGATTAGAAGGTGCTGGACCCAATCGAGACACCCAAAAATTGTTGGGTGACTATAGAGGTTCGAGGTGGATGATACCCCTTAGTCAGAAAGGTCGTCCCCTTGAGAAGTACCAGGGTAGCCAGAGAGGGAGAGTTCCGCAAAGTCCCCTACATGGTAGAGTGCCCCACGAGTTACAGGGTTTCCCCCACCCGACCTCTCTTGTCACTGAGATTCCAAGTAGACCAGAATGGGGACCTTGACCTCTTAAGTCTACCTTTTTTAATTAAGATCATGGTGATTAGGGTTCCACTTGAACTTTAGGCCTTTTGAGTGTAAAAAGTGACCTAATTTTAAGGTTGGTTGACCCAAAGGATGAACTTCACCTCTTGTTCCTTTGGGAGCTTTTAGGTCCTTTCTTTTAGGGTTCAAATGGATTAAGAGCCTGATTTGCTTAGGGTTTCTCTTGTATAGATCTTTTCAAACAAGGCTTAGGCACACCTCTTTTTGAAATTTTTGCTTCTTTGTTTAAGAGAAGATGTGTCTCTAAAACCCTAGCTTTGCAATCCATAGGTTGGATCTTGTTGGTCCAATTTAGTTACCTCAAAAATTTGTATCTAGGGCTCAATCAAGAAAGTTTTAGCCCTAGTTACCTTAGTTGGATGTGCAATTTAAGATGTGTTGAAATGAAAATCAGGCAACTTTGACGAATTACTAAGTTTGGAAACATGTAGCCCAAGGTTGATTTTACTTCGTTTTTTCCTTTTCAAACTTTGAGGGGATTAAGAGAGAGGGCTAACGAAAGTTACCTATTCCTTGGTGTGGTTGTTGTGCGGCTGCTCTTCTTTTCTCTGCTTTCCTTGAGACAAGCACAACAAAGGAAAGAAATTAAGTCAGTATTGAATCCGAAGTTGTGATCAAAAGCTTCAAAAATGCCCGTTGCTCCCTGGAAACGGTGCCAAAATGTTTACACGGCAAGATCATATTTTAAAAGATGTCTCGTTGTAAAATAAATAAGAATTTATAACTTGAAAATCAATGTATCCAAGGTCGAACACAAGGAGCAATTAGGTATTCCAAAACTTAAGAACACAACTTTCAATAAAAAGCAATAACTAGTTCAACAAAAATTGAAGAGTAATGTTTTGGAGAAAGAGTGCTCAAAAGGATTTGGACGTCTGATATTTTATCAGACATCTTAAAAATTCAGACTACAGTGCTTTTAAATTGTTGGCCTTCTATGTCTTCTCTTCTTTTGCTTTGCTCTGTAGCTATGGCTTCTTTTTCTCCTTTTTCTTCATCTTCTACCCTTGGTTTTCTCTTCTTCTTCTTTCTCTTCCAGTAGCTAAGTCCTGGCCTTTCTTCTTTTCTTCTTCAGTTTCCTTCCTCCGCTTCGTTTGCTTGGCCACTCTTGCCTCTCTTCTTCTTGTTTCTCTGGGTCTGCTGCTCCTCTACTATAGTGCATCTCTTTTCTTCTTGTCCTTCTTGCTGCGGCTACCTTCTTCCTTGTTAAGTCCTTCAACCGCTTCTTTCTTCTCCTACTATGCCTCTTCCCTCCTTAGCCTCTTCTTCCTGCACAACACCACACAGCAAAACCTAACCCCTACCCTCCCTACATCTCTCTCTCTCTATTTCTCTCTTTGGTACGCTCTGCCAGAGACAGGTAATCAGTTCACCGACGTGGGTGTGGTGTGCGAGGAGTGCTAGGTTAGGTAGTCGGGTCGAGTGCTAGGTCCACGGGGTAAGGTCGCGGATGAGGCATAGCGAGTGAGGGCGAGGGACCTCACCCCTGTGTGACCTGAGGCAAATAACACGATTCACAAAATCAATGTAAACCATGTACCTCACTCTTGCATTTCCGAGGTGGGACTAAAAGTCCCGCCCGCTTCTGCTGGCACCTGCAGGAGGATATCTTCACATAATTGATGTAGCTATAGGTCTTGCAGCAACTACTATCAGACTTGATTCGCTCACTCACTCAACCTGCATAGCTTGGGGTCCTGAAACCTGACGCTTGCAGCCTGAAGCTCGAAGGCAAGCAGCTTGTATGCTTGTTAATGGTGGATGAGGGCTCTACCCTGCATGACACAAAAGTAGCCTTGCGGCTCTATCAGACAATAGGAGAACTTTTGCCATGTCATGGTGAAGGTGATGTAGGGCTTGGCGTGGCTCAGACAGGCCTAGGCATGCGTGCCTAGGTCAGACTGTGACCGTGTGAGTGGGTTTGTTCGGTGGAAGCATGGAGCGTGTGTGGCAGGCAGTGAGTGGGTGGAAAGTGTTCAGTGGTCGATGGCGGAGGTGAAGAGGTTGGTGGCAAGATGTGTGGAGGTGTTGAATGATGGGTGCATCTCATCGGATGTCGGCTGGAGATGGGGAAGATGAGGGTGGACAGTGGTAGTCGAGGGGTGTTCTATGAAATAGGAGGGAAAAGAGAGAGTAGAGGAAGAGGAACTTATCTGGGGTACTTGGAGCAAAGGGGAGGCAGAGGAGACGAATGGTGCATGTATGCCGTTGTCGGAGAAGATGGCCCTGTGGTGGAGATAACAGCGACGAGGAGATCAAGGAAGCGTGTGTTGGTGCGGCGCAACGTAGAAGAACGAGGCGAAGTGAACCCTACCACTGGTATAGTGGCAGAGAGATGAGAGGAGGGAGGGAGAGTCGCCGGAGCTTGTGGGCTACTTGGTTGAAGCGAGGGAAGATGAATTCGGGCGGAATCTGTGGCCAAATCAAGCTTGAGGGATTCGTAGAGGATCGGGGATCCTTTTATAGTCGCTGGTTGGGCTTCTGGTGCTTGGAGGGCAAGCCTTCTATCACAAACTCCTCACTGGAGAAGGAAGGAAGTTAGGATACACAATCTCTCGAGCATTCGCACGAGAGATTGGGCGCAAATTTGATCTGGAGATTGCGTTCAATCAATGGAGAAATCCTCAGAGAATCTCCCTTCCAAATCTGGGAGATCTCTGAGGATTCGAGGAGATATCAACCTTGAATCCTCATCGGAGTCGGATTCCTCTATTGTAATGGCGGAGGGAGCTGAATTCAAGGGTGGTGTGGAAGCTAGGGGGCTCTATGCAAGGGTTTTTTCAAAAGTTAGGGGCCAAAATCTAATTGGGTGGACCATTTCGCAAAGTAGGTCAAGATGACCTTTCCTTAAGCCCAAATTTTGGTATAAACCTAATTTGGATCTAAGGAATCAAACTGTGAAGTTGAATTTTAGGTTTGACCATGTTTGATTGGACATTTTACATAAAAATCAAAATTAGGTTAAATACTAAGCTAGGACCCCAATATATGTCAAAATAGGTTCTAAGGGCCAAATTGATGATTCTAAACCCAAAGGGATATTTTTCCATGAATTTTGGAGGGTTTAGTTGATTTTTATCCTGGCCCAAACCGTGTTGAATTAGGCGGGTCTGTTTTAGGGTTATAAAATGTCATTTAATTCTTAGATTACACAAAACCCATTTCTGACCGAACCAACCCACTTTTTATCTTATTCAGACCATTTGACCTATGCTTTGCCTCTGAGAAATCCCGTTTATGTACTGCAATGGTGAAATTTCCATTTTTATCCTTTAGTTCATGTTTCTTTCTTAAAATAGTAAACCCATGACTTAAGTCTTCCTTGGGGTTATGTAGTAGCTTTTGTTTACTTTCTTGTGTAAAAATGAGCTAGTTAGGGCTCATGATGAGGCTCTCATCATCCATAAATTTGGACAAGATTGTGTTGCAAACCCATACCTCATGGTCGACTATATCTAAGGTTCTAGATAAAAATTATCCAGAACCTAAAATTAGTATGCTAGCGGGGTCGGGCCTACAATTTATGGGGATGCATCCCAAGACAAAAAAGTCAAGTTATAGAAAATTCAAGATCAAAAGGATAATCAATGAATGTTTACTTGGGTTGGACATCCTCAGAACAAATGTTGTAAGGGTCGTTGTTTGATTATTTCAGATTAATTGGAACCCTTAAACTCGGTATTGTACTTCCTCCGAAGTTTGCTTCCTAAATAAAAATTTCCTAGCTCCTATCCTCCTCATTCAGAATGTCAAATTCCAGGACCTCCTGCTTATTAATCACCCCGTATGAAATTTTCAAGTGTAAAAGATGTGGCTGAATCAGAATTGACTTTAGTATAATTATCTCAAAAATAGAATCGTCAGTAAGCTCAATGTGGTGTAAGTGACAATCGGGGCATTGAATTGACTCCTTCAGAAAATGCAATTTTGAATCCATCATGTGAGCCCTAATAAGTTCAATTTTCTCAGTTATTGGGCTATCAAATGATTTAACAAATTTTGCAGGCCCTATCATCTCACAGAAATCGTGTTCTGTAAACTCATGAGGGACTCGCAAATTAATGTACGTCCCAAAATCATCCATCACTTTCTGGTCCATGGAGACATATGTTTCCTCGTACCCTAGCTCAAGGATCTTTGGTGAAGAAATCAAATCATCCTTAATTTGTTGCTCTAGGTCAATCTGGTCAGCCTCGTAACACATGTTCCTCCCAATAGGTGCTTGAGCGGGTTCTGACATTGGCTCTCCTTAAGGGAGTTCATCTTGGGAATCATCCCATGATTGAACTAAATCAACCACAAATCTCATTCTCAATTTTGCTAACTTCCCAAGTAAAAGCTCACCTGGGTCCTTATCCTTAACATCCTGGATCCAATCCAACAAACACTTGTTCAGATCATCAATCATTTCAATCAGGGGCTCTAATTCTTCAGTGCAAGGTATTGGCTGAGCTTCTAAGGAATGTATAGTATTCCTAAAGTTAGCCGAAAACTTATCTTGGACCTGGTAACCTCAACCAAATGGGTTGGTTGAGGGTTGGGTGGGTTTGGGATCAGTGCAGAGGACTTAACGAATTGAGATTCGTGATACCCTCCCTTATAATAGGTCATTTCGAGTTGTTGATGAAGTGGTGATGACTTAATGGTAGTGTACTCAGGATATGGGTAAGGATTAATGTATCCTCCTTGATTGTAGATCATATTAGGTTGTCCATGAAGGGATGATGATCTATAATCAATGTGGTCTGAGAAGGATAAAAATCTTGATGATGGTGTCCAAGTTTAGATCCTAAATAAGAAATTCCAGAACTGTATCCCCAATCGAAGTTATCCCAACTAACAGATGGTTGATTACAGTACGAGTCAGGATAAACATCATGTTGAGGATAAGTCATAACAAGAGGGAAAGAGCGGGAATGCGTATAAAATGTGGAAGGATTCATGGTAGACAGAAGGAAGAAAGGTGCCCTGCAATACAAACAATCAAACTTGTCCTTAAGTGGGCTAGCCTAAAGACCTACAGACTCCCAGAACCCGTCTTGAGATAAAGAAACGATTTGATCTACTTCTTTCCATTCAATCCAACCGATTTGAGTGAGGGACTGGGGAGAAGGTTCTTCCTTCGACTTGCGCCTTCGATTCCTAGCATACCCCCCAGCCGTGATCGTTTGATTCTTCTCCCCTAGCTAGACATTAGATTAAATGGTAGAAATAGACTAATAAAAAATAATCTCAGTCTGGGCTCCAAAGAGCGAGTCGAATTCTTAAGGCTAACATCTACTCTGTTTTAATTAGGGTCAGGTTTGAATGTGCATTTGAATGTGGTGGGCCCTTTATCTGGGTTGTGCCCTTAATGATTGATTGATGTGTGTGTGCATGCACAACCAGTAGTTTTCAAGTAAGATTATTTTTGATGCGGTGAATTTTAGGGTTAAAATCTTGCTTAGTAGCTTTAAGGATTCAACTTTAGGTACTTTCAATCAAGTTTTGTTAGCACACCAGGTTTTGAAAGCACAAGTGAAGATGTTTTCCTTTGAAGCATAAAAGAATGTGGAGTGCCTAGTAAATCCCTAAGAGTTGAACCTATGTGGCAGCTACTTAATGAGTTGATTTTAGTTGAAGTGGTACGGCCCAATCAACTCAAACAATCGGCCTGTTGCACCACTTAATTAGGCACACAAGTGATTACCTAATCTAATTTCTATCAATTATGTGTTTGCGTGTGTGTACTAGTTCCAAAGATCAGTTTACCAGTTGAGTTTGAAAATCAGATGAGGTTGTGTACCTAAGTGAGATTTTTTAATTTTTCTTTTTCAATGCGGAGGGTAAGGCGGGTGTAGGTGTCAAACAAATAATCAAAACTAACCTTAGGGTTTATAAGAACACCTAGGTTCATTATGTTCGTATTATTACGTGATGGAATGAAAACTAATGGGTGGGAGGTGGGGGTAAACTTACAGAACCTTCAATAGCACTTTTCTCTAATCTACCACTTTTGCTCATCTCAAAAGAGTACCTCTAATCACAATAAGAAAGGAGAGAAGTAAGGTAAATGATTTGTAAGTTGAAAAACACGAAGAATCAAAGAGCGTCGCCTCCCAGACAACGGAGCCAAAATGTTTGATTCGAAAACCCATTGTCGTAGTTCGAGTCACGAAGAAATCTGTTCAACAAATGAAATTTATACCAAAAATCTGTAAAGAAGTTTCGGGTCAAACACATGTAGGTGGACATTTGATTAAAAATATGCGATTTATTTGTTTGTCGTGAAATAAATTAGCTGGTGGAAAACAAGCTATCTATTTAACAAATAATAAGTAGAAGAGGGAGAGAGAATATCACAAATCAAACAAAAAGAGAGGTAGAATAAACATGTATTTCATTATAAGTTGTTCATTACACTACTCATTACGACTAGAAAGCTGAAAATCTACACTAAAAAGTAGTAAATCTACTCTAGAAAGCAATAAAGAGAATGGAGAGAGAAATATCCTCCTCGGCAATTGCTTGGAGGATGACTCGGATGGGATGATGCATGGAAGACTGGGAACGGAGTAGGAGGAAGGAGGATGAAGTAGAAGGAACAAGAACAAAGCAGCACATCCTCATCATCGCGGGATCCACTTCCCGAATGTAGAGAGTGAACAACCGCAGGATGCTCCATGATGGTGGACGAACATGGAAAAATTATGGCTTCTACTCTAGAGGAGCATCCTGGGTTTGGGACAAGCTCTTAGAGCTTTGGAAGGGATGAGAGAAGAGAAGGGATGAAAAATTCGTAGGGTTGGGGTCTCCTTTAATAGTTGCAAGGATTATGGGAATTTTCGTCATTACAATATCAGAAACATTAATATGGGACCTTTAGTGCCAGACTTAAATGTCGCTAAAGGTCTGTCATGGGCAACGTCTATGCACGATCGCTCCTCTTGCATGCCTAAACATATGCCTACATTTAGGTGATATCAGCTGTCCAATCTCAAGATCGGACGGCTTAAAGTCGTCCCCCCTCGTGCAGCGCTTCATCTTCGCATCGCTTGATCACATGTCAGATCAGCCGTGAGGCAGAGCATCAGATCCCACGTACTCTCGATTGGGCGATCAGGGCCGTCTGCAGTCGATCACGCAGTCTGGATTAAACGCGCTCACGCAGTGAATCGAGAGTCAAACCCACGCCCCGTGCACCACAACGCATCGCGACGACCATGCTTCACCTTCATTTGTGTCGTGTGGAGGTTTTAAGTGTCTCGCGCTCATGGTCGTTGGATTAAGATCCAACGGCCTAGATCATGCCTTGCCATGCCTTCAAAAGATGTGGAGCGGTGCTGAGTAGTGACGTGGCTGATTCTTAGCCATTGGATGGGCATCCAACGGTGGAGATTCATCGAGCGGGTGAAGAAGAAAACCAGAGGTGGGTCCCTAGGGCTTGTCAAGTGACTGAGATGGTGCCATGTGGTGCCATGTTGGCCGTCCATCTTCTATGCGCTGTAGACGATGCAAGGAGCGTCAGATTGGACAAATTTTCGCATCATTAGCGGCGATCGTCGATTCGAACCCATCCATGCAGTCAGATTTGTCATCTGAGGTGTGGATTAACATCATCTTGACCCTTGATCTTTATGCTTCCACGGTCTATATCTGATGTTACAGATGTCCGATCAGGGAGATCTTGAAGTCGTTGAACTCCAATCGTCCCCGTAATCAGATCCGTATGGTTGGATCTTCGATCCAAAGCGCTAATTAACAAGTTGCCCTATCTCTAGCCATAAAAGGAGGCATTTAACCTAAATTTCATACAGACTAACCTAAATGCAAGATGATGCATGTTATGCAATATTTATAATATGTGATGCAATTCTATGCCTAAGAATGCACGTAAATAGATAGTTTATGTGATATAAACGTGTTTACATTAGTGATCGACCAACATTCATAATTGATCGACCAAAGTACTTTTTGATCAACCAATTTTATTTCCTATTCAAGCAAAACTTTTTGTATAAATAGAGGTCATACTCAACCCTTTCAATAAAAACTTTAAAATAGAAAAACACCTCACATAGTTAAAGCTTCTCGTGCCTTTTTCGAAGGTTATTGTGCCCCATTCTTCATGTTCTTTGAAAAGCACGATGCCTCGAACCTCTACGAAAAATCAGTTTGATTATTTATTGAGGTTCCATAGAAGTCATTCTTGTTATTTTATATTGTTGTTTTGATTTACAGCTCCCAAGCCTGTTTGGAAGATCCGTAGTTGTTTTTTTTTCTTCTCTTCAGTATAAAAGAGAAGGGTTTGTAAGAGGTTGTGCCACCTTCGTTCAAGTGGTGCAGATAGTGATTGGGTGTTTTACGCTTGCGGATGGTATCAGAAAAATATGTCCTCGCAATGAAATCATGTGGTGGAAAAATCCCAAACAAAGCTAATTATCAGTAAAGCTAACCACGACAGGTTAGGTCATATCCACAGGGAGAAATGATTGTAATAAATTCACGAGTGTAGTGCCATCATGTTTGTAGAAGTATTCACAAAATCAATTTAATGAATATGCTGCTTTGAATGTCACTTTCAATTTCATGAGAAGTTCAAGGCTATTTATTTAAATTTCATGCCAGAAATCAAGCTCCAAAAAATATGCAGAAGATGCATGCTTTGTGGTATATCATGTAATTTTTAGTTGCATGCAAATATGAATCCAATTTCACTGTTAAATGATGTTCATAACATAAGTCAAGCCAATTCAAGAAAACGTAAGTGTATCCTTACAAATTTAGGTATATATAATAATCCAAAAATAAAAAATCCCATCTTTCAACAATGGCAAGCAATGTAAATTTAAATCAAACCCAAAACAAAGGAAATCTTCCTCTCATGCATGCTCGAAGAGGAGGCTGCAGTTGGGCATGCAGAGCTCGGAGGAGGTCGAGGACACGGAGAGCTTCATGATGTTGGTCGTCCCTTGGTGAGAGGCAATCGAAGCTTGCAGGTCGAAGGGAAGACGCTCGTGGGTGGTGGATTCCTCCGTAGGTGTGCGACGGTTGCCATCGATAATTCTGATGGCGTGGTAGGGTTCGTGGAGTAGAGGCGAGCACGGAAGAGTCAACGTCACGAAGGATCTTGTCTGGACATGACAGCTACGTGGGGAGGTGACAGAAGCTGTTTTTGCTCATTTTAAAGTCGTCGGAAATCATAGTATAGTTGTGCTAAATGCTCGTCAGAAATAATTTCTAAAGATAACGATACTTCGAGTCCCTGTCGTTCGTCTCTGGGAGGTGTTTGTGCACATCAAAAATCGATCTTTTATCGCTCTACTTTATTTGAAATCACACGTCGATTTCCAATCTTCATATTAATGTTTTGCCACTTCTATTGTGAATTTTGATTACGTGTGTGTGTGTCAGATAGATCACAAAGGTGAAAGTGTTATTTTCGGTGTGCACAATTCTAGTGATGTGGTGGTTGTTTACAGAAAAACCATTTATAGTTAGATCTTCTATATTTTTTGGAGCCGACTGCCTTGTCATAAAATATATGTAAGTAAAAGACAGGCAACTTGAACCACACAAAAAAGATGGCAACCAATAAGCTCATGGCGATTTCAAACATAGAGATATGTATAAAAATATATCTTTTATTCATTCATTCAGAGAAGTGTCTGCAACAAGGAATGTAGAGGAAAGCTTGTATAGAAATGCTTGAAAATGTAAATCTACCTAATAGAAAATGATCGCATACAAGAATCTATGGGGGAATTTTGCATGCATCATTGTGGGAGAATAAAGAGCTATACTACTAAGCAGTAAATAGAAGCAGTAAAAACTACGAAGAGCTAAGTTACTAATCTAGCAAAAAGGAAGGGCAATCAGAGGTGGTCTCCGATGGCCTTTGAGTGGCTGAGAGAAGGAGGGGCTGCCAATGGTGATTAGGCTAGCCCTTGGAGGGAGGTTGGGGAGATGATCCAGCATCCTGGCGTGGAGATGGTGGCCTCCATGGTGGTGCTTCTCGTGGAGGTGGAGTGGAGATGAAAGTGGCTAGCCTAAGTGGAATGAATGCCAAGGAGATGGATGGGTGCAAATGGCCACCCCTTAGGTCTTTTTATGGAACAAAGGGAGTCTCTCTAGAGAGAGTCCCAAGAGTGGCTGGCCAAGAGAGAGAGTGGTGGTTCTTAGATCCACCATTTGTGGATCTAATACTTGAATGGCTCTTGGTTGCTAAATTTTGCAACCAAGAGTGGCGCCACTTGAAGAGAGTTCTAGAGAACTCTAGATGTGTGGGAGTGAGTGAATGGGTGTGTGTGTGTGTGTGTGGTCGTGCCCTAGATGGCTAAGAGGTCTAGGTTAGGCCCTAAGGTGTTTGGGTAGGTGTATGCCTTGAATTAGGGTTGCAAACCCTAATTGCTAAGGGGAAATTGCAATTAAACTTTACCCAAGTTTAATTAAATGAGTGCGAACCTAATTAAGAGTGAAATAACTCAATTAGGTTGGGATTAGGTCAAATCGACTCTCACTAAGTCCAATTGGACTTGTGTTGGTTAAGATCTGAGCTCAATTGGATTCAATGAGTCCAATTGACTTATGTAATGGTAATTGACTATGATCAAAGTCAATTGGGTTTGGTGAGGACCTACTTAGGTTGTTAGGGAGGTCTTGAGGTGGTGTACTAGGGCTATGGTACCTTAATTTAGGTTCCTATGGGGTTGGAATCGGGTCTAGGGAGCTAGAGATCCAAGATCAAGGCTTGAATCTCCAAACAGGAACTGGAGAGTACTTCCAAATATCCAAAAATGGAATAAGACATCCTATACTCGAAAATC
This sequence comes from Thalassia testudinum, assembly GCA_037157565.1. Taxonomy (NCBI): domain Eukaryota; kingdom Viridiplantae; phylum Streptophyta; class Magnoliopsida; order Alismatales; family Hydrocharitaceae; genus Thalassia; species Thalassia testudinum. Next base: position 102,986,058 of record JAZHRO010000055.1, on the reverse strand, counting down.
GGAAGCCCAGACTTTTTGTTTGGACGTCCAACCAGAGTCAGGGAGAATTCTAGGTTCTATTTTGGGTATTCTACAGAAATTGGACGTCTGACAAAGTGTCTAGACATCCAGTTACACTGTAGAAGTGGGTTTGAGGTGTGCAGTAGTTGGCTACGGGTTCTGGATGTCCTATAACTTATCTAGATGTCCAGATAAGGGTTGGAAATAGGGTTTTAGGGTTTCCTAGGGTGCGATGACCTAATTTAAGGGTGGCTAAGACTTAGGGGAAGTCTCTAGGCTATCCTAGGGCTAGGATGGACCTAAGGTCTTTACATTTTACTACTTTATTCCTACTTAATAGAATAGCATACCTTAACTCCCTTGAATCATTATTCCCTATATCTAGTCTAAGTCCTCCGCTCCAGTCCTACTGCAACACCCATTATTCTTAATCCATCTTCTGATCCAGCTCCATATCCAGCTCCAGATCTAGCTTCTGATCAACCTATTGCCTGTAATTGGCATAATGCACTTAAACAGCACATTATAACAATATTTGATGTTTAGCTAAAGTAAAGCAGTAAAGATGCAAATAATGCTTATGCATGCCTGAATTACCCTAACTTTTGCTAAGTCCTAGCATAATTTAGGTCAATTAAGAACTATGATTGCTGTGTAATCATTCCCCCATGCCTAAATCTTTCTAGTCCCTAGCAAATGCAAGACTAAATTAATTACAACAGGGTCCCTAAGGGATTGATTATTTTATCAAGTCTATGCATAGGGATTTCTCTCCATTTTGTTTTCATCCTTTGCTCCAGAAATCCAGACAATCGTGAAAGTGCATCTATGTAGCTTTTGCAACGGGTTTGAGTGAAAAACTAATTCACCTCTAAAGCCTATACTTGACCCCTAGTAAAATTCTAGCAGGATAGGCAGACTTCTTCCATCAGGGTATTCAAGATATTCTATGAATTCCACCCCGGCTTTAGGCTTAGGTAGAGAATCTCTGAGGGAAAGGATTATATATTTGGTGGCTCACACTCACTTGGTGCTACATAGAGACTAGTACAACAGAATCTAGATTCCCAGATTACTAACTAACTCAACTAAGAGAAAGATGAGAAAAACTATGCTCTCTATTGATTCCTTTGTATTCATTCTCCCTTAGTCTTTTTCTTTTTCTTAGAGCTCACAACCTCACCAGATTCACATATATGATCTGTATTTGGTGGTCTCACTTGGCATTAACACTTTAATTGAGTTTCCATAGCCCTGACATTAAGTCGGAATTCCTCAGCCAGTATTCAGGTAGTCAGAAACACAAGAAAGGTGGGTTAAGGCCATATTTGGTGGATCTCAAATTTATTTGATGGTATTGCCTCAATGCAACTAAACTAAATATTCACTCTTTTTTCCTTGCTTTTTCTTCTTTTTCCAATTTGTTTCAATTTTTCTTTCTTCTCATCATATTTTTTTCATTTTTTTTTCTCATTCTTTTTTTTTTCTTTTCCAACATAACACAATTAGCATACATCCATGAACTTTATTGAGGAGGCATTATAAGGGATTGGTGGTACTCAAGAGACAATGGGTGGCTTATTTGGTGGAAGTGCCTTCTCATGGTACCGAGAGAGACAAATAGGACGATGTATGATTGGCCCATAGTTGTGGGCTATTTAAGTATTTAAGTGCCTAGAGATTAGGTTAATTCTAACATTTATTAGGCATAAATTAGGATGTAAATAGATTAATTCATATTTTTAATTTAGTTACATAATCCATGCATTGCATTCATAATTTAATTGCAAGTAGAATTAGCTTAGAATGGCATTCATTTAATTAGTTAACCAATTAGGTACATTATTTTAGTTCACATAAAAGTTGAGGGTTTGTATATAAATAACCATAATATTTTAATAATATCATTTATTCTTCTTCTTCTCAGCAACGGCTCAGCTGCCGCTGCAACACCTCCTGCCGCACTAAAGCACATTCATGGATCAACAGAGAAGGTGGATCTGCTCCCGCCTCACCATTCAAATTCGTGAAGTCAGCTACAAAAAGAGGAGAGAGGCTGCCGAGCAGGGCAGGCCTCCACCCCCAACCCACACTGTACAGAGTCCATCTCTTCCATTGCACACCACCGGCCTCAACGACGACGACGACCCTCCACCATCGTGGTCATGTGGTGTGACAGGCCGCACCTCCATCCGAAGGTCGTCTGCATTATTGTGAGCACCTCGCCATGCACCTCCCTCGTCGTCGTCATCAACAACCACCGTCGTAGCTACTGCAATCACCCCTCAGCCAGTTAAGATGTCCGGGAAGTTTCCCGGACGTCTGAAGCTTCTACCTCCCACTCCTGCAATAACCACACTCGCTCGCTCACCCGAATCGCCAGCCCTCACCCGCTCACTCCACGCCTTCCCGCACGCCCTCCAGTCGCGCACAAGGCAGGCACGGCCAGCAGTCCTCCCATGCCCTCCAGCCTTCGTGCGCACCAGCACCCACCGCCAACAGTGCGCTCATCCACCTGCAGCCTCCCCACCTCTACCTGCAGTGCCACACCAGTGCGTGCGCGCACCCATGCTAGCGTACAGCACCGGCTGCAGTGCTCACCAGCACGCAGCAGCAGAGCTGCCCTCCTCCAGCACACTCGTGCCTCCCGCGCCTGTAGTGCCTCCCACCTGTGCATGCAATAGCAGAGCCACCCTCCTCCAGTGCGTGCACTCGCCTGCAGTGCCTTCCGCCAACAGGCCACGCGCACCGCCCGCCAATAGCAGCTACAGCACCGTTTGCAGCCACCTCCGCTGGAGCTCGTCCTGCCGGCTCCGGATACCGCACGACAGGCTGCCACCACCGATTCAAAGCTCTCGGTCCAAAGAACTTCCTCTAAGCTTCCCGCGTCCGGCCATCCACTCTTCTTTGCACACGACCAAGGGGAATAAATCCCCTATTTTGCTACAGTAACATTGCCATTAATAATTACATTTCCTACCATTGTTTATTTTTAATGATATTTTGTTGATTCTGCATTGCAACAAATATTCTCTAGTTATTAAGAATTGCTATTTCATCATGATTTCTTGATTCAACCTTAATCTGAAGGCAATTTTGGCTTGATTCTTGTCTAAACTAACTACGAACAAACGCTTTTTAACCGGTGCGCATTTAAATATGTTATTGCCTCCCTGTGGATACGACCTGCTCTTCTGTCAGTGGTTATTTCTTTTTAAACATTGATTAGTCGATTTTTCCACCACATAAAACTGCAAATGACTTTAAAGCGAACAATCGACTTGTCAAATGGCGCCGTTGTCGGGGATGCAACAGGAGCAATAATTTCACCTAATTTTATTTTGATTATTTGTCAATTGCACAGTGATTTGACCATTTATTGTTTTCTTTTCTGTGCGAGAAATTTGTGCAAGAATCAACCATTATGAGAGGCGACCCTTGACGTCGCCAGAGGAGAATTGGATGAGCTATTTTGAAAAGGAGGAGAAGGACGAGGACGCGACGGTCATCGTTGTATATTTAGTCGCCAATCTAATTAAAATAGAATTAAGACTCTAGATTTAATTTCTCATTGCATTTTGTTTGAAACCCCTGTTCTGGGGTATATTTTGAGGGGTTTGTTCCTCGATTTTGTTTTGGGCCCATGTTGGGTAATTTTTGGGAGCCTGTTCCCTTTTCTTTAGATTTAGGCTTTTAGTTTATTGATTACTTTTATTTTCTTGTGCATAAGTAGTTTAAAAAATAATAATAAAAAAAAAATGAGCTTCCTGCTAGAAGCTGCCTGCCCTAGGACGAACCATTTAGGTCTGTATGAGCAGCCTCTAGATTTATTTCTCTGCATTGCATGCATTCTTGCATTGTTGATTGCTAGAAGCAAGGTATGCATTCTCTTACTTTGCATCCTATTCTTGACCACACATTGCATTTGGATTTAATTCAAAAATCACAAAATTTGTCTTGAAGCGATCTAACAAGTGGTCACATATATTCAAGAAAAAGGACTAATTAAAGGAGGGACATCTAAAAATCAACGACTTGATTGTAAAACATGGTGTGCGATTCAAAATTCAAAATCCTTTTGCGGTGAATGCACACTTATATCTTTTGCACCACAGCACTTATTTAGACACTCCTAAGTCTTGAAATGACTAGGACAAGAGCCCTCCTACTGTTGGATTCTCAAGTGTTCGGAACTAGAGATCAAAGTTTTTGTAAATCCAAAGAGGGGGATACCCTGTCACGGATTTTTGGGGGTAGTTGAGAAGCACCGCAAAAGCAAAGCTTCAAAGGATGGCTTAGGCCTACTTGCATCCCTCGATCTTCCATCTTTGGATTTACTTGACCATTTGAGATTTAGGGAAGAATACTTAAGTTCCAACTAAGTATTTTTAGGCATTTCAAAGGTTGACAATAGGCGTGTAATTGATTGGGCAACTTGTTTTGTCTGCTACAATTTGAACTAAAGTCAAAAGCCTAAATTTGTAAAGACCGAACAAGTCCTTTTGAATTGCGTTTGTATTGCATACTTGGTAGGCGTTCCCTGAGGAGACAACTTGTATTTGATCCTGAACCTGAAAGAATCCTAAGAAGAGACCTTCCAAGGGTAGAAATGGCCGGTCAAAGGAGCCTTAAGGAATATTTCATCCCAACCAATCAAGCTGGCCTTGCACTACGTAGACCTGGAGGGGACAATCCATATGAGATCAAAAGTAGTACCATATCCTTGCTACCCTCCTTTTATGTTACTACTAGGGAAGACCCTTATAGGCATATTGAGGAATTCACCGAGGTCTGTTCCACGGTGAAGCTGCAGGGCGTTACTAATGACGCTCAAATGCAGACCCTCTTTCCCTTCTCCCTGAAGGACAAAGCCGAGTATTGGTATCACACCCTTGATAATATAAATACTTGGGATGCCTTGAAGAAGGAGTTTTTGAAGAAGTACTTCCCTATGAGCAAAACAAATCACTTTAGGAGGGAAATTATGAGTTTTGTTCAACAGGATGGGGAAGCATTCCATGATGCATGGGAGTGCTTTAATGACTTGCTGACACTTTGCCCACATCACTAGGTGCCTAAATGGCAACTGGTTGAAAGGTTCTACACCGGACTTATTGATTCGCATAGGCAAACTGTGGATGGTGCCTGTGCAGGAACCTTTCTATCTAGGACTGAGGATGAAGCTTGGAACTTATTTGATACTTTGAGTGAGAATTCTATTCACTTGAATTCTACCTACATGGATAGAAAGACCACTCTCATGCAAAGAAAGTTGGAGCGAATGAGGCAAGGGACACCCAGAATTTAGCCTATCAGATTCAATTATTGAGTCAAAACATGGAAAGGCTTATGTCGAACCCGAGTTCATTCGTACCTAACACCTCCACATCCCAAGCTTCTGAATGCTTAATTTATCAAGGCAATACACACGCCACTGTGGATTGCCACTTGGCCTCCCAATTCCCTAAACTTGTATAAGCAGATTTGAATGCCACTCAAGGGTTTCGTCCAAGACCTCGTAATGACCCTTTCTCCAACACTTATAATGAGTGATGGAGGAACCACCCAAACTTTTCATGGAGACAAGGAAATGTCTCAAATTCAGGGAATTACAAACCATAATCCCTTCAAAACCATCAAATGAACCAACCTCAGACCTTTGCCCAACCTAAAACCTCTGAGATGGATGTTGAAAACTATGCAAGAAAGTCAAAGCACCATCATCCAACCACATGAGAAAGCTATACATGAGATGAAATTACAAATTGGACACCTTATTGAGGTCGTTAGACGGAGGGAGACTGGGAAGTTCCCTAGTGCTACTGAGGAAAATCCTAAAGGAAAAGGGATTGTCTTCAGGGAGCATGCTTAGGCGGTGACTATTCTGAGGAGTGGCAAAGAAATTTCCAAACCCGATGCTCCTATAGTCTCACCCCCTAAAAAACTATCCACCTCGACTTTCACCCCCACCGGAGAAGACTTGCCCAAATCTTCTCCACTTGAAATCGCCTCATCGGAAGAAGTTGCCCCCATTCCACCCCTTACTCGACATGACAACCCTTCCACCCAGAGATCAAGAGTGCCTTTTCCAGAGCACTTATCCACCTCTAGGTAGACTTCTGCTGGCTCATCTGGAGCCAAAGATAAGACGGATGAGATTATGGAAACTTTCAAGCAAGTGCAGATTAACTTGCCTTTGCTTGAAGCTATCAGGCAGATTCTATCTTATGCCCGCTTCTTAAAGGACCTGTGCACGAAAAAGCGGCAATCTAGAAAACAGGTCCAATCAAAAGTTGTCCTGCCTGATTCTGTTAGCTCAATTGCTCAACATCGCATACCCCCGAAACTTAAGGACCCAGGAGCCCCATACATCTCTGTAGTTATTGGTGACTTAAAAATTGATGAGGCTCTACTTGATCTGGGTGCGGGGGTGAACATCCTTCCGAGCTATGTGTATGGACAACTTGGGGGAGGCAATCTGAAGCCTAGCCCTGTAATCCTTCAAGTTGCTGATCGATCACTTAAGACACCACGGGGAATTTTGGAAGATGTCCTCATAAGAGTGGAGGATTTCTTCTTTCCCATTGACTTCTTAGTTTTGGACACTGACCCTACCAACAAGCCAACCAAACCCTCCATCATTTTGGGCCACCCCTTCCTTGCAACTTCTCATGCTTCAATTAATTGCAATACTGGGGCATTGAAAATGGGCTTTGGGAACAGGAAAATCCGACTTAATGTGTTTGATGCTTACAAACAAGCTGAACTTGAGGATTGTTCTAAAGTTGAGGTGATAGGTGTCCTGATTGAAGAGGCAACTCCTGCAATGTTATGTGATGAACCCCTTCATCATGTCATGCTAAATGAGCATTCCCATCTCTTGGAGGAATGTGAAGGGGATATACTAGAACTAGAGGAATTGCTAGGAGTTTCTGCTAAGTCTCTTCCCCCATCATTTTCGCCGAAGGTAGATTTGCTACCTAAGATGGGGACATCTATTATAAAACCCTCAACCATACAAGCCCCCAACCTTGAGTTGAAACACCTCCCTGACACTCTCAAGTATGTTTTCCTAGGTGCCAATGATACGCTCCCCATTATCATTTCGATTGTGCTATCTGAGGCATAGGAGGGAGCCTTGATTGAATGTCTATCTAGGCACAAGGAATCTATTGCTTGGAGCACTGCTAACATTAAGGGTATAGACTCTACACTCTGCATGCAACACATTTACACTGATAATTCCATCAAGCCTTTTAGGGACATGCAGAGACGTATGAACCCTAATATGAGGGAGGTTGTAAAAAAGGAAATCCTGAAGTGGTTGGAAGCTGGGATCATATATCCCATTGCTGATAGTAAATGGGTCAGTCCCATTCATGTGGTGCCAAAGAAGGCAAGCTTTACTGTGGAACTCAACGACCAAGGTGAACAAGTTGTCACTAGACCTTCAACTAGATGGAGGGTCTATATTGATTACCGCAAGCTGAACACCGCTACCCAGAAGGATCACTTTTTTTTGCCTTTTATTGATCAAATTCTCGAAAAATTAGCAGGGAATAAGTATTATTGCTTTCTCGATGGATATTCTAGGTACAATCAGGTGGCAGTCTTTCCTGATGACCGGAAAAGATGACACTCATGAGTCCTTACGGTACTTTTGCATTCAGGCGTATGCCGTTTGGATTATGTAATGCCCCTGCAACTTTCTAGCGGTGTATGATGTCTATATTTTTGGACATGATTGACAAGTGTGTTGAAGTATTTATGGATGACTTCTCTATTTATGGCTCGTCATTCGACTAGTGTCTCCTACACATGGAGAATTTGTTGAAACGATGTAAGGAGACTGGTTTAGTCCTCAGCTGGGAGAAAAGGCACTTCATGGTATAGAAAGGAATTGTACTTGGGCATGTTGTATTCGAGCAAGGTTTGGAAGTATATAAAGCCAAGATTGATTCTATTTCCAAACTTCCATTGCCTACGAATGTCAAATAGATTAGATCCTTTCTGGGCCATGCTGGCTTTCATAGGCGCTTTATTAAAAATTTTAGTAAGATTTCGGATAAACACCAGTTTATCATCATTTTTATGCTTTAAAACTAACCTAGCTCTTAGGATTTTACTCTGCAAACGGGTTTTTGGGCTGCATTTAGGCATAAATTAGGATAGGCATGCATTGCATCTTTTATTGTCATTTTAATGAGTTTTTGTGAGTGTTAGGGATGTACAGATGCACAGATCCCTAAAACCCTAGCACTCAAGAAGACAATTGGTGAAGGAGAAGCCCAGACTAGCTGGAACTCAGCCTAATCCAGCTCACCTCAGCTTGATCCAGCTCACCTCAGCTTGATCTAGCTCACCGCAGCTGGAACCTAGCTTACTTGAACTAGGGTTAGCTCATCCCAGCTCCATTCAGCTAATCTCAGCTGGATGGCAGCTCAAGAGAGTTCACCTTAGCTCACCCTAGCTCAAGTCAGCTCAGATCCAGCTCAACTTAGCTGAGTCTAGCTCATCTCAGCTCCCACTAGTTCACAGGGAGCTCTAGCTAGCTCAGCTGAGTTGACAGGAGTTCACCCCAGCTCAGATCCAGCTACATTCAGCTCCACTCAACTCCAGCCAGCTGAAGAAGAATTCATCTCAGCTCAGGAAGCTCAAGTCCAGCTCCCGGGGACTCAGCTTAGCTCAACTCAGTTGAGCTAAGCTACCTTAGCTGCCTCAACCAGCTTGATTCTCCCCGGGAGCACCAGACCTAGCTCACCTCAGCTCATTTTGGTAGAAGCTAGCTCACTTTAGCTTGGCTTAGTAGCTAGCAAAGAACTAGCAAGCTAAGCCAGCTAGAGTAGCCCCATGCCAGCCTCTTCAGCAGCAGCCAGCTCCAGCTCCAGCTCCAGACTTCTTCTCCTCAGCTCCTTCCTCCAAACCCTAGCTCCAACACCTTCTCCTCTACTCCACCTTTAGCTAAGCTAGCTTAGCTTATCTTAGCTTAGCATATCTTAGCTAACAACCAGCTCCTTGGCCATTCATTACCTCCAAAATCAACCCTAGCTAGCTCCACCAACTCAAGCCTACCTAAGCTAGCTACCCTACTCAAGTTGGCACCACCTCCTAGCCATCCCTTCACCCCATTATCTCCACCAAAAGACACTTCAAGTTGGTGCCAAAAACCACCCCTAACCACCTCTATATTGGCGCCACTTTCAGCCCCTTAATCCACCCTACACCTACCCACATAAGCCATCCTAGCCATCCACCTAACCCCCCTTCTAGAATCCTTCTTGGCGCCAACTTAGACCCTCTTCTAGAAGCCATTTTGGCGCCAATATCAAGGGGTGTCAACACACATAACCACCCCTTAGGTGTCCCTTAAGGTGGCGCCAAACACCCTTGGCCATTGGATCCTTAACCACCTCCCTCCTTCCATCCTAGCCATCCATTTCAAAGGTCACCATAGCCCCCCTCCTATTCTATAAAAGGCCACCACCTACCACCATTTTTGAGGCATCCTCCCTTAGTATATTTTCTACCTAAACCACCTATACCTACGGCCAATAAGAAGGAGTAGAGAAGGAGATTAAATGGGCACATCACCAGCCCTTTTGGTGCCTTCTTCTCCCCACTCTCTTCAACTTGAGCCACGCCAAGGAGGAGGACTCACCCACTTCAAGGAGGACGGCCAGGCAAAGGAGAAAAGCTTAGGGTGGACGTCCACCCTTGGAGAGAAACTTAGGGCATGCCCCCTTAGGGCTTGCCTTGGAGGTCATCACTTTGGCGGAGTACTGCAAGGAAGGAGTTGAAGGATTCTTTTCAAGCTTGGGAGCCACCAACCTTGGAGCAAGAAGCCCTCTTCTTCACCATCTATTTAGAGGATTTTTGTTTTCTTTCTTTATTTCAATTATCTAGTAGTAGAAGCATTCCTCTACTAGGCACTTTTGTTAAACACTTTATCAATTATCTAGTTGCCTTCTTCGCATATCTTGTTTGCATTTCTATTTGCTTATTTTCAGCATTCTTCACTTCCTCTCCCTAATTATTCTAGGCCTCCACTTGCTTAGAGTGAGCTTAGGGAGAGGCTCTACTTGCCACTTTAGAGTAGTTTACTTAATTGGAAGTGTAAACACTTTTCCCGCCATAATTTCGCATGTTGCCTTAGTTCAAAAATAAAGAAAAATGGTATATTGAAAATTACCAAAAAGAAAGTTGAGATATATTCCAAGCAAGAGAATCAATTTTGCAACCATATTGCCTCCTTGGATGACCCTAGATACTCCCCTATCTAGGAATATAAATTTAAGAGCGAAAGCGGATTTACGCGTTACAACGACGTATTTTAACAAACCGCGTATTTTCGCTGTCACTTTTTGGCGCCGTTGCCGGGGAGGCACGGCCTTGCATTAACTCATTTTCTCTTGCTTGAAGTGGATCTCATCCCCTTCTCTTTCTTTCTTTTGTGTGTGCAGGAACTACAGCAGGAAAGCGGGAATCTGGAAGCGAGAGCTTAAAGATCCTTTTCTTCCCGCGAAAATTCAGGTTGGTTCCTCTGTCTAGTCACATAATTAATTAAAACTACCAAAAATATATTAAACTTGGCTTTCAGGACCCTAAACACTTAAATTAAGTGGAGTGGTGCATTTTAAAATCATTGTTTGCTTGTATGCTTCTTTAGCACCATTCCATTGCAAGTATTGGTGTTCTATTTTTCGGGTCTAGATTTCTGTCCAGACTTGAAAAATCGATTCCTAACACCACAGGCCTCCTAAAATCATAAAATTTCATAGAGTGATTCCCAATTAAATTTGGAACATCTGTTCCAAATTTTAGATCAATTGGATTTGTATTTAATTTTTAAAAATTCGTGGATTACAGAGGGGTCACACCCTCTAATCTTCCTATTTTGCTACTGTCCGCGAATTTTCAGAATTTTTATACTCATCCAATTTTTGTGAAATTTATCTTGTTGGAATCCCTGTGAAATTTTACATATCATATAAAATCATAAAAATTTTCTGAGGTCGGTGGTAATACTGAAAAGTCTATAATACCCACGGGTATTATTTCTGGACTTTGACACCAGTACAATTAAAAATTCAAAACTATTATCAAACAAATTCCTAAAATCTTACAAAAATCTTTGCTGGAATCCTTGTTTGATTTTCTTCAAAGTAGTGGTGTTGTTTGACTTGTTTGGACCACTACTTAATTCTGAAAGCTAAAAATAATTCATTGGTAGTTAAATTTCTATCTCAGGGATAATTGGTTTAGGGTTTCTTCTTTCTCTTTAGAGACTCAATTAAAAGGAAATATACAATCACACATACAACTTGTCTTTCCTTTGATTGTGAACTTTCAAACTTGTTTGAAAACTTAAAGAGAAAAACCCTAAAATTCATTTAATTAAATCACATCCTAAAAGACAAAAATATAAAAAAATTGTGTGACAACTTGATTTTCATTGGAGCCACTCTCCAATTCCTGCACACACACAAAAAAATCAAATAACAGGGCAACAACCCAATAAACGCCCTCCACATTCCGTGTGCACTATAGAATCCTAGACCTAATTAAAATTTGTAGCAACTTGACCCCTAAGGCTTTATCAACTTAGGCTTGCTATTTAGGTCTTAAGTTTTCTTTAGTTAGTACCAATTCTGTCATCTATATCTGGTGTTCAGGCTGAGGGGCCGTGTCAAACGACCAGGCGCGGGTTTGTACAAGCACCTGGGGTTTTCCCTGGGAAACGTTTGGGCCCAAACCTCCCCTTAAGCAACTTGGCTAGATTTGTTGATAGAACGGGTATTCACTATTGACTACTTATTTCCTATATAGACCAAGTCTTAGGTTATTATTAGGGAGTCACAATTAAGTTAGGTCTAGTTTTTGTTTGTTTGAATTGCACACTTTCTCTCATCTCTTTCTCTTCTCCTCCCCTCCCCGTTCTTCCATTTTATGCACGGGCGACGGTCTCAAAATCCGCACTTGGAAGGACCATTTGATTTCGCCCCCCACGTAAAAAGACCACTTTTTCTGTCTTCTCCTGAAAAAATGGAAACACAACAAAATAGGTCCACTGACCCTTCCACGTCTACCTCTAACCCCACCTCTAACCCTAATTCTAACCCTTCCACTCAAAACCCAACCACCAGTAACTTTCCACACTTGGAGCTCCCCAATCTTGAGTTGCCCCACACACAACATCAAGACCCCCTACCTGATCTTTTAAAATTGATGGCCGATCAGATTAATAAATTAAATTCCAATCAACAAACATTTACTAGGAACATCCAAAACCTAGCCAATCCAAGGCCAAACCCACCACCCCGTCAGCAGCCTGTTGTTCCTCTAAAAGATTTCTATGATCCGTCTTATTATGAGGAACGACCAGGGGTGGTCATACCGGAGGGGGACTTTGAGATCAAGCCAGCCGTCCTGAACCTGATTAAACACTTTCATGGCCTTCCTAGGGAAGACCCTTTCAGCCACCTTGAAGAACTAACTCTTCTTGCACAGACAACCCGTTCCCGAAATGTGCAAGAAGACATATGGCTGATGCGGCTTTTTCCATTATCTCTTAAAGATAAGGCCGCTTATTGGTTCAGGACCATTGGCCGACCCATTACAACATGGCCTCAACTCAAGAGTGCCTTCCTCAAGAAATTCTTTCCCATAGGTCGTACCAATTCCTTACGAAGATCTATTACGACCTTTCACCAAAAATCTGGTGAAACTTTCCATGATTCTTGGGAAAGATTTCAAGACCTTTTAAGAAGTTGCCCGCACCACGAGATTCCTTTATGGCAGCTCGTGCAAATCTTCTATCATGGATTAGAAGATCAAATCCGACAGTTTGTCGACGCCTCGTGTGGCGGCAACTTCTTAAATAAAGATGCTGAAAGTGCTTATGATCTATTTGAAGAAATGAGTGAAAACTCATTTAACCAAGCTTCCATGAACACATTTTGCAGAACCCAAAACCCACAGTTTGGTGTTCATGAAATAGGCGCTCAATCTATCCCAGTCGCCCAAGACGATCTTCAAATGATCGCTCAGAAACTCGACCAGATGCATATTAATCAGAAGAAAATTGAGGAAAGACTCGCCACATCAATTCAAGCTCCACAACCACATCTAACCCAACCTAACTTTCCACGAAGAGAAAATTTGCACAATCTCAACACCACTCCTGCTGATTATTCTGAGGTTGCCCATGATTCACTGGGGAATTTCAATTATCCAGATCTTAACCCCACCCAAAATATTTCTGCCATCCAGGAGCCCTTTAAAAATTCTTCCAATTGGAAAAATTACCCGAACTACTCCTGGAATAATCAAGTTTCCTCCCAACCATATCATTTTAATGGGTATGGGTCGAATCCAAATTTCCATCCTGGGCCATCCCAACAAGATATCAATGCCCAGATGCTACGGACCCTGCAGGATACGCAAACAAAAATGACGGAAGTAACCCGCAACATCACAAATCTGAACAATCAGATTGGGGTTGCTCCCACGCAAAGACCTGTAGGACATCTTCCGTCCCAACCCATACCCAACCCTAATCACCAAGGGAACCATTATATGGGCAGAAATCCACATTATCCAAATCAGCCTCCTCCTAATCCACCTCAGCAGCCGCCCAGGTTCCTGCAATCACAGGCCCCCCCACCTCCTCCAAATAATAATCCGACTGCACATGCAGTTACTTTGAGGAGTGGGAAAACCACCACTGACCCCGAGCCTTCGCACGAACCTGGTAAGATACATGTGCAAGTTGACTCCCCACCTCCCCATCAGGAAGAAAAAGAACAACAAAAATCTCAAGACAAGATTCCTGTCCCTTTCCCACAAGCTCTCTACCCCACCACCAACAAAAAAAAGAAATCTGAGCCCACTACAGAAGAACTCATGGAGCTATTTGGGCAAGTTCATATCAATATTCCTCTCCTAGATACCATCAAATATATACCTGCCTATGCTAAATTTTTGAAGGATATTTGTACTCCTAAAAGGCAGGCTAAAAATCTAGGATAGGTGCATCTTTCGGAGACAGTAAGCTCTGTCATACAGAGTAAGCTGCCTCCTAAGATGAAAGATCCGGGGGCGCCTTTAATTTCTGTAATTATTGATGACACTACATTTAATCGCGCCCTCCTTGATCTTGGTGCCTCTGTAAATATTATTCCCACAAGTTTATTCGAAGAATTTCAGATCGGTGAATTAAAACCCGTCGAGGTTACCCTGCAATTAGCCGACCGATCTACAATCAAACCTCGTGGGATTGTCGAGGATGAATTAGTCAAGGTCCAGAATTGTGTCTTCCCTGCAGACTTTCTGGTTCTTGACATTGAGGCACCCGAATCATTACTGGACTCCCCGATAATCCTTGGACGCCCCTTTTTGGCTACTGCAAAGGCAAATATCAATTGCCACACAGGCAAAATGGATATCAACTGTGCAGGCCAAACTATCACCTTAGATATTTTTAAATCCTCCAGGAGATTCCATGATGATAACTTCTTTGAGGACTCAGATACTGAAATTTCTAATATGGTGGAGGAGACAATGTTAATAGATACCCTTACCGACCACAGTTTTTTTGAGGACTCTGATTCAGACTCAGTGGTCGGCGAGATCTGTGATCCGGAAACTTGTCTTGACTCCAAATTTGTTCCTGATACCCCCCTAACCCACCCACTATTCACGCACCTAATTTTTCCACACTAACTCACCATTCCTTCCCCGACCCCTTTCTTACGGACCTACCACCAACCCCGCCCGAGTTTGGCACCCAACCTGAATTAAAACCATGGCCAGACTCGGGCCACACTTATCAATTTCCATCTCACTTTGATCCCAATATTATTTCTAATCAATTTTCTAGGGATCTAGACGAAGACACCTTTTTTGCGGGCATCCAAGTGTCCAATTATTTACATGATTTTCCGTCTTCTGTGCATACCTTCACGCCCGGCTGAATGGCGTAAAAGATAGCACTGGATGGGAGGTAACCCATCATTTTCTTGCTTTCCTTTTTTCTTCTTTTTCCAGGTTTTATTCATCCTAAACCTGACCGTTCTTCACTAAGGTGATTCCTTTTCCCTCCTAATGCATGAGGACATGGCATATCTTAAGCATGGGGGGGTGTTTTTAAATTTTTACGATCGATTTAGGATGTTTAAAACCTAAAAACATGCATTTTTCTTTAATTTATTTCCTGCTTGCATACCAAAAAAAAAAAAAAAACTTTTTGAGGAAAAATTTTGAAATCAGGACTAAGGTCGAAAAATTCACTTCTGGTACAATGGGATTTAATCTTTAACAAACTAAGGATGAGGATTTGGATCTGATCATTAGAATTCCAGGGTCTATTTTAGACTAGATCAGATATCCTTCTCTAAAATTCCACCTGAACTCATGATAGTTCAGGTGACTTGATCCTATTTTGTAATATGGAAAGTATTTGACTTAGTTTTTGACTCAAAAACTTGCGGTTCTCGAGAAACTTCTTGTGTCAATTTTCACACACAAGCTAACATTTAAAAACAACTAAAAATTTGAAAAACTCCCTTGTTTGGATTTAGTAAAAGTCTGAATCAGGTCATTGGTATGAGTTCCCACCGTCTAGAAGAAGGAAAATACCTTCTTTGAGGACGCGATGTCAACATGTTACCGCCTCGGCGCTGCTCTATATCTATATTTCATTTCTTTAGACGGAGCATTAAAGCGCATTTCAGCAGCTCAAGTGTCTTGGACGGTGCTCTACCTATAGCGTCGGAGCAAGAGCTTAAGTTTGCTTGGAGCGCCCCTTTTCACCGCATCGTGTTTTGGGGTTGTGAGCTCCTGGGTGGTGTCATGGACAGTGCTATCCCGAAGTACTGGCGCCAGAGCCCCCTCGAGGAATGGTAACGGGAATGATGATACCGACACATCTGTTGTAAGACTAAGCTAAAAATAAGCATGGGGGAGAGAAAAAAAAAAAAACTAAATAATAATAATAATAATAATAACACGTCCTTATAAAGGTTGGCCTTTCACAAGCACAGACACAAGGTTTTAAAGGAATTTGCAAGTTGCGAATCAAATTCACGAGCCAGAAAAATCCTAAAAACAAACATTTCATGTCATCTGAATTAACAAGGGGTTAATTTGTGAATTTTCTGAGGATATATTGATCCCGTTCTATCTAATGGTTGGATCCAAAAACAAATCCTGATGTTTATCTTCAACAAATCCCGTATCTCCTGTGTTTTAATCTACCAAGGTCCCTTAATCTCTTTTTCTCCTCAAAAGTAAAAAAAAATTAGATTTACCAAAAATTCCATTTTCCAAAAAAATTAATGTTTTGCTAAGAGACTAGCAAAAGATAAGCATGGGGGTGTGATAAACACCAGTTTATCATCATTTTTATGCTTTAAAACTTACCTAGCTCTTAGGATTTTACTCTGCAAACGGGTTTTTGGGCTGCATTTAGGCATAAATTAGGATAGGCATGCATTGCATTTTTTATTGTCATTTTAATGAGTTTTTGTGAGTGTTAGGGATGTACAGATGCACAGATCCCTAAAACCCTAGCACTCAAGAAGGCAATTGGTGAAGGAGAAGCCCAGACTAGCTGGAACTCAGCCTAATCCAGCTCACCTCAGCTTGATCCAGCTCACCTCAGCTTGATCTAGCTCACCGCAGCTGGAACCTAGCTTACTTGAACTAGGGTTAGCTCATCCCAGCTCCATTCAGCTAATCTCAGCTGGATGGCAGCTCAAGAGAGTTCACCTTAGCTCACCCTAGCTCAAGTCAGCTCAGATCCAGCCCAACTTAGCTGAGTCTAGCTCATCTCAGCTCCCACTAGTTCACAGGGAGCTCTAGCTAGCTCAGCTGAGTTGACAGGAGTTCACCCCAGCTCAGATCCAGCTACATTCAGCTCCACTCAACTCCAACCAGCTGAAGAAGAATTCATCTCAGCTCAGGAAGCTCAAGTCCAGCTCCCGGGGACTCAGCTTAGCTCAACTCAGTTGAGCTAAGCTACCTTAGCTGCCTCAACCAGCTTGATTCTCCCCGGGAGCACCAGACCTAGCTCACCTCAGCTCATTTTGGTAGAAGCTAGCTCACTTTAGCTTGGCTTAGTAGCTAGCAAAGAACTAGCAAGCTAAGCCAGCTAGAGTAGCCCCATGCCAGCCTCTTCAGCAGCAGCCAGCTCCAGCTCCAGCTCCAGACTTCTTCTCCTCAGCTCCTTCCTCCAAACCCTAGCTCCAACACCTTCTCCTCTACTCCACCTTCAGCTAAGCTAGCTTAGCTTATCTTAGCTTAGCTTAGCTTAGCTAACAACCAGCTCCTTGGCCATTCATTACCTCCAAAATCAACCCTAGCTAGCTCCACCAACTCAAGCCTACCTAAGCTAGCTACCCTACTCAAGTTGGCACCACCTCCTAGCCATCCCTTCACCCCATTATCTCCACCAAAAGACACTTCAAGTTGGTGCCAAAAACCACCCCTAACCACCTCTATATTGGCGCCACTTTCAGCCCCTTAATCCACCCTACACCTACCCACATAAGCCATCCTAGCCATCCACCTAACCCCCCTTCTAGAATCCTTCTTGGCGCCAACTTAGACCCTCTTCTAGAAGCCATTTTGGCGCCAATATCAAGGGGTGTCAACACACATAACCACCCCTTAGGTGTCCCTTAAGGTGGCGCCAAACACCCTTGGCCATTGGATCCTTAACCACCTCCCTCCTTCCATCCTAGCCATCCATTTCAAAGGTCACCATAGCCCCCCTCCTATTCTATAAAAGGCCACCACCTACCACCATTTTTGAGGCATCCTCCCTTAGTATATTTTCTACCTAAACCACCTATACCTACGGCCAAGAAGAAGGAGTAGAGAAGGAGATTAAAGGGGCACATCACCAGCCCTTTTGGTGCCTTCTTCTCCCCACTCTCTTCAACTTGAGCCACGCCAAGGAGGAGGACTCACCCACTTCAAGGAGGACGGCCAGGCAAAGGAGAAAAGCTTAGGGTGGACGTCCACCCTTGGAGAGAAACTTAGGGCACGCCCCCTTAGGGCTTGCCTTGGAGGTCATCACTTTGGCGGAGTACTGCAAGGAAGGAGTTGAAGGATTCTTTTCAAGCTTGGGAGCCACCAACCTTGGAGCAAGAAGCCCTCTTCTTCACCATCTATTTAGAGGATTTTTGTTTTCTTTCTTTATTTCAATTATCTAGTAGTAGAAGCATTCCTCTACTAGGCATTTTTGTTAAACACTTTATCAATTATCTAGTTGCCTTCTTCGCATATCTTGTTTGCATTTCTATTTGCTTATTTTCAGCATTCTTCACTTCCTCTCCCTAATTATTCTAGGCCTCCACTTGCTTAGAGTGAGCTTAGGGAGAGGCTCTACTTGCCACTTTAGAGTAGTTTACTTAATTGGAAGTGTAAACACTTTTCCCGCCATAATTTCGCATGTTGCCTTAGTTCAAAAATAAAGAAAAATGGTATATTGAAAATTACCAAAAAGAAAGTTGAGATATATTCCAAGCAAGAGAATCAATTTTGCAACCATATTGCCTCCTTGGATGACCCTAGATACTCCCCTATCTAGGAATATAAATTTAAGAGCGAAAGCGGATTTACGCGTTACAACGACGTATTTTAACAAACCGCGTATTTTCGCTGTCACTTTTTGGCGCCGTTGCCGGGGAGGCACGGCCTTGCATTAACTCATTTTCTCTTGCTTGAAGTGGATCTCATCCCCTTCTCTTTCTTTCTTTTGTGTGTGCAGGAACTACAGCAGGAAAGCGGGAATCTGGAAGCGAGAGCTTAAAGATCCTTTTCTTCCCGCGAAAATTCAGGTTGGTTCCTCTGTCTAGTCACATAATTAATTAAAACTACCAAAAATATATTAAACTTGGCTTTCAGGACCCTAAACACTTAAATTAAGTGGAGTGGTGCATTTTAAAATCATTGCTTGCTTGTATGCTTCTTTAGCACCATTCCATTGCAAGTATTGGTGTTCTATTTTTCGGGTCTAGATATCTGTCCAGACTTGAAAAATCGATTCCTAACACCACAGGCCTCCTAAAATCATAAAATTTCATAGAGTGATTCCCAATTAAGTTTGGAACATCTTTTCCAAATTTCAGATCAATTGGATTTGTATTTAATTTTTAAAAATTCGTGGATTACAGAGGGGTCACACCCTCTAATCTTCCTATTTTGCTACTGTCCGCGAATTTTCAGAATTTTTATACTCATCCAATTTTTGTGAAATTTATCTTGTTGGAATCCCTGTGAAATTTTACATATCATATAAAATCATAAAAATTTTCTGAGGTCAGTGGTAATACTGAAAAGTCTATAATACCCACGGGTATTATTTCTGGACTTTGACACCAGTACAATTAAAAATTCAAAACTATTATCAAACAAATTCCTAAAATCTTACAAAAATCTTTGCTGGAATCCTTGTTTGATTTTCTTCAAAGTAGTGGTGTTGTTTGACTTGTTTGGACCACTACTTAATTCTGAAAGCTAAAAATAATTCATTGGTAGTTAAATTTCTATCTCAGGGATAATTGGTTTAGGGTTTCTTCTTTCTCTTTAGAGACTCAATTAAAAGGAAATATACAATCACACATACAACTTGTCTTTCCTTTGATTGTGAACTTTCAAACTTGTTTGAAAACTTAAAGAGAAAAACCCTAAAATTCATTTAATTAAATCACATCCTAAAAGACAAAAATATAAAAAAATTGTGTGACAACTTGATTTTCATTGGAGCCACTCTCCAATTCCTGCACACACACAAAAAAATCAAATAACAGGGCAACAACCCAATAAACGCCCTCCACATTCCGTGTGCACTATAGAATCCTAGACCTAATTAAAATTTGTAGCAACTTGACCCCTAAGGCTTTATCAACTTAGGCTTGCTATTTAGGTCTTAAGTTTTCTTTAGTTAGTACCAATTCTGTCATCTATATCTGGTGTTCAGGCTGAGGGGCCGTGTCAAACGACCAGGCGCGGGTTTGTACAAGCACCTGGGGTTTTCCCTGGGAAACGTTTGGGCCCAAACCTCCCCTTAAGCAACTTGGCTAGATTTGTTGATAGAACGGGTATTCACTATTGACTACTTATTTCCTATATAGACCAAGTCTTAGGTTATTATTAGGGAGTCACAATTAAGTTAGGTCTAGTTTTTGTTTGTTTGAATTGCACACTTTCTCTCATCTCTTTCTCTTCTCCTCCCCTCCCCGTTCTTCCATTTTATGCACGGGCGACGGTCTCAAAATCCGCACTTGGAAGGACCATTTGATTTCGCCCCCCACGTAAAAAGACCACTTTTTCTGTCTTCTCCTGAAAAAATGGAAACACAACAAAATAGGTCCACTGACCCTTCCACGTCTACCTCTAACCCCACCTCTAACCCTAATTCTAACCCTTCCACTCAAAACCCAACCACCAGTAACTTTCCACACTTGGAGCTCCCCAATCTTGAGTTGCCCCACACACAACATCAAGACCCCCTACCTGATCTTTTAAAATTGATGGCCGATCAGATTAATAAATTAAATTCCAATCAACAAACATTTACTAGGAACATCCAAAACCTAGCCAATCCAAGGCCAAACCCACCACCCCGTCAGCAGCCTGTTGTTCCTCTAAAAGATTTCTATGATCCGTCTTATTATGAGGAACGACCAGGGGTGGTCATACCGGAGGGGGACTTTGAGATCAAGCCAGCCGTCCTGAACCTGATTAAACACTTTCATGGCCTTCCTAGGGAAGACCCTTTCAGTCACCTTGAAGAACTAACTCTTCTTGCACAGACAACCCGTTCCCGAAATGTGCAAGAAGACATATGGCTGATGCGGCTTTTTCCATTATCTCTTAAAGATAAGGCCGCTTATTGGTTCAGGACCATTGGCCGACCCATTACAACATGGCCTCAACTCAAGAGTGCCTTCCTCAAGAAATTCTTTCCCATAGGTCGTACCAATTCCTTACGAAGATCTATTATGACCTTTCACCAAAAATCTGGTGAAACTTTCCATGATTCTTGGGAAAGATTTCAAGACCTTTTAAGAAGTTGCCCGCACCACGAGATTCCTTTATGGCAGCTCGTGCAAATCTTCTATCATGGATTAGAAGATCAAATCCGACAGTTTGTCGACGCCTCGTGTGGCGGCAACTTCTTAAATAAAGATGCTGAAAGTGCTTATGATCTATTTGAAGAAATGAGTGAAAACTCATTTAACCAAGCTTCCATGAACACATTTTGCAGAACCCAAAACCCACAGTTTGGTGTTCATGAAATAGGCGCTCAATCTATCCCAGTCGCCCAAGACGATCTTCAAATGATCGCTCAGAAACTCGACCAGATGCATATTAATCAGAAGAAAATTGAGGAAAGACTCGCCACATCAATTCAAGCTCCACAACCACATCTAACCCAACCTAACTTTCCACGAAGAGAAAATTTGCACAATCTCAACACCACTCCTGCTGATTATTCTGAGGTTGCCCATGATTCACTGGGGAATTTCAATTATCCAGATCTTAACCCCACCCAAAATATTTCTGCCATCCAGGAGCCCTTTAAAAATTCTTCCAATTGGAAAAATTACCCGAACTACTCCTGGAATAATCAAGTTTCCTCCCAACCATATCATTTTAATGGGTATGGGTCGAATCCAAATTTCCATCCTGGGCCATCCCAACAAGATATCAATGCCCAGATGCTACGGACCCTGCAGGATACGCAAACAAAAATGACGGAAGTAACCCGCAACATCACAAATCTGAACAATCAGATTGGTGTTGCTCCCACGCAAAGACCTGTAGGACATCTTCCGTCCCAACCCATACCCAACCCTAATCACCAAGGGAACCATTATATGGGCAGAAATCCACATTATCCAAATCAGCCTCCTCTTAATCCACCTCAGCAGCCGCCCAGGTTCCTGCAATCACAGGCCCCCCCACCTCCTCCAAATAATAATCCGACTGCACATGCAGTTACTTTGAGGAGTGGGAAAACCACCACTGACCCCGAGCCTTCGCACGAACCTGGTAAGATACATGTGCAAGTTGACTCCCCACCTCCCCATCAGGAAGAAAAAGAACAACAAAAATCTCAAGACAAGATTCCTGTCCCTTTCCCACAAGCTCTCTACCCCACCACCAACAAAAAAAAGAAATCTGAGCCCACTACAGAAGAACTCATGGAGCTATTTGGGCAAGTTCATATCAATATTCCTCTCCTAGATACCATCAAATATATACCTGCCTATGCTAAATTTTTGAAGGATATTTGTACTCCTAAAAGGCAGGCTAAAAATCTAGGATAGGTGCATCTTTCGGAGACAGTAAGCTCTGTCATACAGAGTAAGCTGCCTCCTAAGATGAAAGATCCGGGGGCGCCTTTAATTTCTGTAATTATTGATGACACTACATTTAATCGCGCCCTCCTTGATCTTGGTGCCTCTGTAAATATTATTCCCACAAGTTTATTCGAAGAATTTCAGATCGGTGAATTAAAACCCGTCGAGGTTACCCTGCAATTAGCCGACCGATCTACAATCAAACCTCGTGGGATTGTCGAGGATGTATTAGTCAAGGTCCAGAATTGTGTCTTCCCTGCAGACTTTCTGGTTCTTGACATTGAGGCACCCGAATCATTACTGGACTCCCCGATAATCCTTGGACGCCCCTTTTTGGCTACTGCAAAGGCAAATATCAATTGCCACACAGGCAAAATGGATATCAACTGTGCAGGCCAAACTATCACCTTAGATATTTTTAAATCCTCCAGGAGATTCCATGATGATAACTTCTTTGAGGACTCAGATACTGAAATTTCTAATATGGTGGAGGAGACAATGTTAATAGATACCCTTACCGACCACAGTTTTTTTGAGGACTCTGATTCAGACTCAGTGGTCGGCGAGATCTGTGATCCGGAAACTTGTCTTGACTCCAAATTTGTTCCTGATACCCCCCTAACCCACCCACTATTCACGCACCTAATTTTTCCACACTAACTCACCATTCCTTCCCCGACCCCTTTCTTACGGACCTACCACCAACCCCGCCCGAGTTTGGCACCCAACCTGAATTAAAACCATGGCCAGACTCGGGCCACACTTATCAATTTCCATCTCACTTTGATCCCAATATTATTTCTAATCAATTTTCTAGGGATCTAGACGAAGACACCTTTTTTGCGGGCATCCAAGTGTCCAATTATTTACATGATTTTCCGTCTTCTGTGCATACCTTCACGCCCGGCTGAATGGCGTAAAAGATAGCACTGGATGGGAGGTAACCCATCATTTTCTTGCTTTCCTTTTTTCTTCTTTTTCCAGGTTTTATTCATCCTAAACCTGACCGTTCTTCACTAAGGTGATTCCTTTTCCCTCCTAATGCATGAGGACATGGCATATCTTAAGCATGGGGGGGTGTTTTTAAATTTTTACGATCGATTTAGGATGTTTAAAACCTAAAAACATGCATTTTTCTTTAATTTATTTCCTGCTTGCATACCAAAAAAAAGAAAAAAACTTTTTGAGGAAAAATTTTGAAATCAGGACTAAGGTCGAAAAATTCACTTCTGGTACAATGGGATTTAATCTTTAACAAACTAAGGATGAGGATTTGGATCTGATCATTAGAATTCCAGGGTCTATTTTAGACTAGATCAGATATCCTTCTCTAAAATTCCACCTGAACTCATGATAGTTCAGGTGACTTGATCCTATTTTGTAATATGGAAAGTATTTGACTTAGTTTTTGACTCAAAAACTTGCGGTTCTCGAGAAACTTCTTGTGTCAATTTTCACACACAAGCTAACATTTAAAAACAACTAAAAATTTGAAAAACTCCCTTGTTTGGATTTAGTAAAAGTCTGAATCAGGTCATTGGTTTGAGTTCCCACCGTCTAGAAGAAGGAAAATACCTTCTTTGAGGACGCGATGTCAACATGTTACCGCCTCAGCGCTGCTCTATATCTATATTTCATTTCTTTAGACGGAGCATTAAAGCGCATTTCAGCAGCTCAAGTGTCTTGGACGGTGCTCTACCTATAGCGTCGGAGCAAGAGCTTAAGTTTGCTTGGAGCGCCCCTTTTCACCGCATCGTGTTTTGGGGTTGTGAGCTCCTGGGTGGTGTCATGGACAGTGCTATCCCGAAGTACTGGCGCCAGAGCCCCCTCGAGGAATGGTAACGGGAATGATGATACCGACACATCTGTTGTAAGACTAAGCTAAAAATAAGCATGGGGGAGAGAAAAAAAAAAAAACTAAATAATAATAATAATAATAATAACACGTCCTTATAAAGGTTGGCTTTTCACAAGCACAGACACAAGGTTTTAAAGGAATTTGCAAGTTGCGAATCAAATTCACGAGCCAGAAAAATCCTAAAAACAAACATTTCAAGTCATCTGAATTAACAAGGGGTTAATTTGTGAATTTTCTGAGGATATATTGATCCCGTTCTATCTAATGGTTGGATCCAAAAATAAATCCTGATGTTTATCTTCAACAAATCCCGTATCTCCTGTGTTTTAATCTACCAAGGTCCCTTAATCTCTTTTTCTCCTCAAAAGTAAAAAAAAATTAGATTTACCAAAAATTCCGTTTTCCAAAAAAATTAATGTTTTGCTAAGAGACTAGCAAAAGATAAGCATGGGGGTGTGATAAACACCAGTTTATCATCATTTTTATGCTTTAAAACTAACCTAGCTCTTAGGATTTTACTCTGCAAACGGGTTTTTGGGCTGCATTTAGGCATAAATTAGGATAGGCATGCATTGCATTTTTTATTGTCATTTTAATGAGTTTTTGTGAGTGTTAGGGATGTACAGATGCACAGATCCCTAAAACCCTAGCACTCAAGAAGGCAATTGGTGAAGGAGAAGCCCAGACTAGCTGGAACTCAGCCTAATCCAGCTCACCTCAGCTTGATCCAGCTCACCTCAGCTTGATCTAGCTCACCGCAGCTGGAACCTAGCTTACTTGAACTAGGGTTAGCTCATCCCAGCTCCATTCAGCTAATCTCAGCTGGATGGCAGCTCAAGAGAGTTCACCTTAGCTCACCCTAGCTAAAGTCAGCTCAGATCCAGCTCAACTTAGCTGAGTCTAGCTCATCTCAGCTCCCACTAGTTCACAGGGAGCTCTAGCTAGCTCAGCTGAGTTGACAGGAGTTCACCCCAGCTCAGATCCAGCTACATTCAGCTCCACTCAACTCCAACCAGCTGAAGAAGAATTCATCTCAGCTCAGGAAGCTCAAGTCCAGCTCCCGGGGACTCAGCTTAGCTCAACTCAGTTGAGCTAAGCTACCTTAGCTGCCTCAACCAGCTTGATTCTCCCCGGGAGCACCAGACCTAGCTCACCTCAGCTCATTTTGGTAGAAGCTAGCTCACTTTAGCTTGGCTTAGTAGCTAGCAAAGAACTAGCAAGCTAAGCCAGCTAGAGTAGCCCCATGCCACCCTCTTCAGCAGCAGCCAGCTCCAGCTCCAGCTCCAGACTTCTTCTCCTCAGCTCCTTCCTCCAAACCCTAGCTCCAACACCTTCTCCTCTACTCCACCTTTAGCTAAGCTAGCTTAGCTTATCTTAGCTTAGCTTAGCTTAGCTAACAACCAGCTCCTTGGCCATTCATTACCTCCAAAATCAACCCTAGCTAGCTCCACCAACTCAAGCCTACCTAAGCTAGCTACCCTACTCAAGTTGGCACCACCTCCTAGCCATCCCTTCACCCCATTATCTCCACCAAAAGACACTTCAAGTTGGCGCCAAAAACCACCCCTAACCACCTCTATATTGGCGCCACTTTCAGCCCCTTAATCCACCCTACACCTACCCACATAAGCCATCCTAGCCATCCACCTAACCCCCCTTCTAGAATCCTTCTTGGCGCCAACTTAGACCCTCTTCTAGAAGCCATTTTGGCGCCAATATCAAGGGGTGTCAACACACATAACCACCCCTTAGGTGTCCCTTAAGGTGGCGCCAAACACCCTTGGCCATTGGATCCTTAACCACCTCCCTCCTTCCATCCTAGCCATCCATTTCAAAGGTCACCATAGCCCCCCTCCTATTCTATAAAAGGCCACCACCTACCACCATTTTTGAGGCATCCTCCCTTAGTATATTTTCTACCTAAACCACCTATACCTACGGCCAAGAAGAAGGAGTAGAGAAGGAGATTAAAGGGGCACATCACCAGCCCTTTTGGTGCCTTCTTCTCCCCACTCTCTTCAACTTGAGCCACGCCAAGGAGGAGGACTCACCCACTTCAAGGAGGACGGCCAGGCAAAGGAGAAAAGCTTAGGGTGGACGTCCACCCTTGGAGAGAAACTTAGGGCACGCCCCCTTAGGGCTTGCCTTGGAGGTCATCACTTTGGTGGAGTACTGCAAGGAAGGAGTTGAAGGATTCTTTTCAAGCTTGGGAGCCACCAACCTTGGAGCAAGAAGCCCTCTTCTTCACCATCTATTTAGAGGATTTGTGTTTTCTTTCTTTATTTCAATTATCTAGTAGTAGAAGCATTCCTCTACTAGGCATTTTTGTTAAACACTTTATCAATTATCTAGTTGCCTTCTTCGCATATCTTGTTTGCATTTCTATTTGCTTATTTTCAGCATTCTTCACTTCCTCTCCCTAATTATTCTAGGCCTCCACTTGCTTAGAGTGATCTTAGGGAGAGTCTCTACTTGCCACTTTAGAGTAGTTTACTTAATTGGAAGTGTAAACACTTTTCCCGCCATAATTTCGCATGTTGCCTTAGTTCAAAAATAAAGAAAAATGGTATATTGAAAATTACCAAAAAGAAA
Organism: Thalassia testudinum; assembly: GCA_037157565.1. Classification (NCBI taxonomy): domain Eukaryota; kingdom Viridiplantae; phylum Streptophyta; class Magnoliopsida; order Alismatales; family Hydrocharitaceae; genus Thalassia; species Thalassia testudinum. Next base: position 102,959,235 of record JAZHRO010000055.1, on the reverse strand, counting down.
GTTGAGATATATTCCAAGCAAGAGAATCAATTTTGCAACCATATTGCCTCCTTGGACGACCCTAGATACTCCCCTATCTAGGAATATAAATTTAAGAGCGAAAGCGGATTTACGCGTTACAACGACGTATTTTAACAAACCGCGTATTTTCGCTGTCAATTTCTAGGCCACTTTGTGACTTGTTGGCGAAGGAATCTTCCTTCAATTTTGATTCAAAGTGTGTCGAGGCCTTTCAAACCCAAAAGGAGGCCTTGATCTCTGCGCCTATTCTCCAAGCTCCTGATTGGACACTCCCATTTGAGCTTATGTGTGATGCTTCGGATTATGCAGTGGGAGCAGTCCTTGGATAAAGGGTTGAGGGAAGACCTAATGTGCTGCATGAAACGTCGGTTTTGTTTTGTTATAACGTTGTAGTAAAGCCGGTTATGACCAACACTTCAAATATAAATTTTTTTACTCGGAAAATAAAAGAGTTCCCGAGGTCGAACTCAGGGAGCAAGTTGTATTCTAGAGATATACATGTTTCTTTTACAAAAAGAGAGAGGGAAAGAATTTGTTGTTTTCTCTTTGTTCTGCAGAGGGGATGCTCTTCTTTCTCTCTTTCTTTAGATCTCCTTCTTTCTCTCTGTTCTGCAGAGGTGATGTTCTTCTTCTGCAATGGTGATGCTCTTCTTCTTCTTCCTGCTGTTCCTGCTTTGGTGATGTTCTTCTTTCTTCTTCCTGCTGTTCCTGCTTTGGTGATGTTCTTCTTTCTTCAGAGCTCCTTGTTCTTCTTCTTCGTTCTGCAGAGGTGATGCTCCTCTTCAGATCTCTTTCTTCTTCTTCCTCGGTTGCTGCCTTGACCTCTCTTCTTCTTCTTCTGCTTTGGCCGTTGCTCTTCCTTCTTCTTCAGCCTGCCTTCTTTCCTGCTCTGGCTGCTGACCTTCCGTCGTCTGACCCGGTGCTTAGACGACTTAACTATGCCTTTGCTACAGTGCAGCTCCTTCTTCTTCAGCGGGTCTTCTTCTTCGCCTGTGCCTGCACACTTCAGGGTTTTTCGTCAAGAGGCAAAACCTACTCCACCCCCCTCCCCCCGCGTCTCTCTTCCTCTCTGAAACCACTCTTGGGAAAGCTCTCCCAGAGCTACCGGGTAATCGGGTTCGGGTCACGCCCGGGTCCAGGCCCACCGGCGTGCGGTGGTGGGCGAGGAGTGCAGGTCGGTTTAATCGGGTCGGGCCAGGTCCGCGGAGCGTGGTCACGGACGAGGCCGGGTCGGGTGAGAGGGACCTCACCCCGTGGTCAGGAGGCAGACAGCATAAGGCACTTTTTGCCTTTATGCGTCCGCGCGCCTCCGAGAAGTTCCGAGGTGGGACTAAATGTCCCACCCCAATTGAGTGCCCGTCGCGGAGGGAGCAGTGGGCGATCGTGGCTTCACGTGCGGCCTTCGCCCCATCTGCGAGCCTGGGACGTTTCGCTGAGACTCCCCGCGCAACCTGGGAGTCGAACCTGGGCGAAGGCGTGCCTGCACCTGCAGGTGAAGGAGCTCTGCCTGCTCAGTAATGGCGACGGCGGGCGAGTCACCTGGTCACAGAAGAACGGCCTCTCGGCCAAATCAGACAGGCGGGGGACCTTCGCCGTGGCACGGCGAAGGTGGTCAGGGGGTCTGCAGGGGGCGTGATGGAGCCAACAGGTCGTCCTAGGTCAAACTGTGAGCGAAGAAGTGGGTGTGTTCGGTGGATCTGCAGAGGGCGTTTGGTGGGAAGTGGAGGGGCGGAAGAGGATCAGGGTGAGGAGGCGGAGGTTCTGCGGTGGTCGGCGAGCCGTGTGGGTCGCTGAGGTGATGGGAGCGGCTCGCCGGAGGGTGGTCGGAGGCGGAAAGGGTGAGGGTGAACAGGAGCGGTCGAGGGTTTAATCAAATAAAAGACAGTGAGGAAAAGAAAGAGGGGGAGGTGGGGAGGAGTTCTGACCTAGCTATGGAGACGAAAGGGGCCGAGACAGGGCGACAGTCGTATCGACTGTCGCCGGAGAAGAAGATGCCCAGGGGAAGGGGCGGCGGCGAGCAGAGGGCTGGAGAGGCGCCAGCTGGGTACGGCGTGGCGCAGGAAGAGCAGGGGAGGAGGTCTCTGCTGCAGGTATTACGGCAGAGCGAAGAGGAGGAGGGGGAGGAAACCGCCGGAGCTGGTGAGCGTCTGCCGGAGAAAGAAGAGAAGGAAGTTGGGGATTTTCTCCGTCAGATCCAGGCTGCCCTGGTCGGTGGAGCAGCGGGGGGTATTTATAGGGATGAAACAGGGAGGAAGGCGGAGGGAGACGACGTGTCTCCCTCGCCGGAGAATGGTCGGAACACGAACCCATACCGTCCGTGCGTTCGCACGGCCGGTATGGTGGGCTACAATGACCAGGGGGGTGCTCCTGCGACGGCTGACGACGCAGGGCACCCCCGGTTTACTTGCCAGGTCCCCCACCTCACCCTGCGCGGCGCCATGCTCCGCGCAAGGTCGCCGGAGCATGGTGCTGGTAGGGTTTTGCAGGATGGACCTGATTGCAAAGAACGAAGGAGAGTTAGGGGCCAAAATGCGAGGGTTCAAAAGTTGAGGGCCAAAGAGTAAATATATGCGGACCAAAGTGTAAAGTCGGTCAAGGAGGTTTCTTCTTAGGCTCAAGTTTTTATACATGACTAATTAGGACCTAAGGAATCTGATGGTGAATTTCATTTCCATATTAAACCTTGTTTGGCTGGTCAATTTGCGCAAAAACCCAAATTAAGTTATTAATTGGGCATGGTTCTCAATGTAGGTCAAAATGGGTTCTAAAGGCCAAAGTGAAGGTTCTAAACCCTAGAGGTTATTTTTCTATGAATTTTAGAGGGTTTATTCTATTTTTACTTTGCCTCGAACCTTGTGAATTGAAGTGGGTTGTTTTAGGGTTACAGATTATCATTTGGTTTCTTGGAGGTGCTGTAGCCCTTGCTAGATCATTTCATCCCACTTTTATTCTTATTAAGCTACTTTGACCTATGTTTGGCCTATGAATTACCCTGTATGCAGATTATACTGGTAAAATTGCACTTTTACCCCTTATGACTTGTTTTCTTCTCAAACTCAGAATTCTCTGAGTTAAGCCTTTCCTTGAGTTATGTAGGAGCTTTTATCCTTTGTATTGGGTCAAAATGAGCTAGTTATGGCTCATGATGAGGTTCTCATCATACCCCCATGCCTAGCTTTTGCTAGTCCCTTAGCAAAAACTTAAGGTTTCAACCCTTGTTCTAGACCATGAAGTTTTTAATGGTTTTAGATAAGTGCCTTTTTTATTTGAGCATAGATTAGGTTAGAATGCTGACCATAGGCCTAAAAGGTACTCTAGTACCAATCAAGATCCAAATCTGTCTAGCCTTAGCCTCAGTCTTTTAGCAAAGGTTTTTAAGGCCCACAAGAACTAACCTAAGGTTTATTGGACTTCGTGGTTAAAGCACCCGTGCCTGAAATGATTTTAGCCCTGGCTCAGTTCGCAGTGCGTTTTGTAAGAGAGAGATAGAAAGTTTTTCTGTTTGGAGAGTTTTCTCTCTCTTTTTCTTTTTAGTTCTAGCCTAGGATTGGCTTTTCAACACGGTCTGTATCAGATTCCTTGCTCCCATCATCAATCCTCAAGGGTTCCTAGCGATCGATGCTTCGAGATAGCACCGCCCATGGCAACCCCCGGAACCCTGGCTATTGAGATTTCGAGATAATCCCATCCATGGTATTCCGTGGCCGAATCCAGACCCTGGCAATTGACACTTTGAGATAATGCCATCCATGGAATCTGAACCAGCAGAGTGCTTACATGCCCCCCGTAGGATATGTAAATATCCTAAGAGACAAGCACCGAGGAGATGATATTTTGTTACGCATCTTCGAGGGGATTTCCTGCCTCTTTGCGCTGGGAACTCGTCCAAATCAACTTGTGTTGATCGGCCGCTCCTATTCTAGGTGTTCTTTTCAGATTTTTGCGACGCTTCTGCGTGATTCTGATTTTTACGCTTACTGAACCAGGCTGTGTGTGAGATTAGGGTGCTTAGGTTACTGAGTCCCGTAAACCAAAAATTAGTTAACGAGGCCGAATACTCCCTAAGCCTTAGACCTAATACTTCAGCTTTTCATTTTCCTCAACCTCTTGAGGAGTGTCCAGATCTTAATGGGTACTAAGAGTCTATTCAAGAATGCCTAAGGTTTGCATTCTTTACTAATCTTATTGTGCACTTTTCTTGAATGAGGTCTAGAACTTAGGTTAATTCCTTAGTTCCTTACTAATGACTATCACTTTTTCTCATAATTTTGTGCTCCTTTTTCATTTTGTTTCTTTTCTCCTTCACAAAATTTTCTTCTCCTCTTTTCCTCTTATTCTTTTTTGAATTTTTTTTTTTTTTTTTTTTTTAAATTTTTATGGTGTTTTTGGCATATGTGAATTTTTTTGTTTGAAACCTTTTCTTACAAATTTTTGTACTTTCATACCCCCCCATGCCTAAGATTTGCAATGTCCTCATTGTAACCTAGGGGGTCTTAGTTCATTCCTTAAGACAGAAATTTGGATGAGTGAATGGGTCGGGTTGAATTTTTGCGGACGATTTCAAATCCCAGATGCAAACATCTGAGTTGGGGTCGGCTGTCTATAAGGGTGAACTTTGAGTGCTGAAAGGTGTCAGAACAAGTTTCAGGTTTTCAAAGAGAATGACGGGCTGCCTCCCGTTAAGCGCTGAGTTTTACGCCATCGGCTGGGCGCAATAAGCTCAAGGGGAAGGGAGGATATAAGATGCCTCAGCCAAATCAGTAGAAGTTACATCAATGAACGGCTTGAGTCTCTGACCGTTCACGATGAAAGGTTCAGAATCGTGGCTGAGTGGACTGATTTCGATTGCTCCATTTCCAAAAACCTGTCGGACCAAATATGGTCCGACCCACTTAGATCTCAGTTTTCCTGGGAAGAGTTTGAGTCGGGCATCGAAGAGTAGGACCTTTTGACCAGGATGAAAGATCTTTCTCGAGATGTGTTTGTCGTGGAAGGCTTTAACCCGCTCCTTGTAGATTTGCGAGTTCTCGTACGCGTCTATGCGTAATTCATCGATCTCGCTGATTTGGAGTTTTCTGTGGGTCCCAGCCTTGGAAAGATCTAGATTACAGTCCCGTACTGCCCAATAGGCTTTATGCTCCAGTTCGATGGGAAGGTGGCATGCCTTTCCGTACACCAATCTAAAGGGAGACATGCCCAATTGGGTCTTGTGGGCGGTCCTATAGGCCCACAATGCTTCCGGAAGTCGGGACGACCAGTCCTTCCTGTCAGGTCGAACAGTGACTTGCAGGATTTTCTTGATCTCCCGATTAGACAGCTCAGCTAGACCATTAGTTTGGGGGTGGTAAGGAGTAGAGATTCGGTGAGACACCCCGTATTTGGTCATCAGTGACCTAAACTGAGCATTTGTGAAATGGGTCCCCCCATCAGAAATTATTGCACGAGGAATCCCGAACCTTGAGAAAATGTGTTGATGAATGAATTTGAGAACGATTTTGTGATCACAGGTTCAGGTCGGTATGGCTTCGATCCATTTGGACACGTAGTCCACAGCCAACAGAATGTATTCGAAACCATCCGAAACAGGAAAGGGGCCCATAAAATCAATCCCCCAAACATCAAAGATTTCGCATACTAGAATCGGTTGCATAGGCATCATGTCACGACGGCTCATGTTGCCCAAAGTCTGGCAACGACTGCATGCCTTGCAATGACTGTGTGCGTCTTTGAACAGTGTGGGCCAGTAAAAGCCGCACTGGAGGACTTTTGATGCGGTTTTATGCCCGGCAAAATGGCCACCGCATGCCTGGTCATGGCAGAAAGAGAGGATATTGTTGACTTCCCCTTCCAGGACACATCTCCGGATGATCTGATCGGCACCTATGCGGAAGAGGTACGGGTCTTCCCAAATGTAATACTTGGCATCGGCGCGTAATTTGTCTTTCTTGGCCTTCGGCCAATCGAACGGGGTCTGATGAGATGCCAAGTAATTTACAATATTAGCGAACCATGGAAGGCTAGTACCAATAGTCAGCAGGTGCTCATCGGGAAAATGCTCAGTGATGGGTCTGGAAGGGTCAATTATTTCAGAAGGAAGACGGGACAAGTGATCAGCTACCACGTTTTGTTTTCCCGCTTTGTCGCGAATCTCAAGGTCAAATTCTTGCAACAGCAAGATCCATCGGATCAATCGAGGTTTCGCGTCCTTCTTTGCAAGGAGATGCCTCACAGCCGTGTGATCCGAGTATATGATGACATGGGAACCCAGAAGGTACGATCTGAACTTCTCTAGGGCAAATACTACAGCTAGCAGCTCTTTCTCAGTAACTGTATAGTTACGCTGAGCCTCATCGAGTGTTTTGCTGGCGTAGTAAATGACCACAGGTTTCTTGTCATTTTTCTGCCCCAAAACCGCTCCTACAGCGAAGTCGGATGCATCACACATGATCTCAAAGGGTTGAGACCAATCAGGGGACTGTAGGATCGGGGCTTGGGTGACTCGGTCACGCAGGATTTCAAATGCTTGAGTGCATTCCTTGGAGATTTCGAAGGGAACATCCTTGGAGAGAAGAGTGGTCAGGGGGCGTGCGATTTTTGAAAAATCAGGGATAAATCGTCGATAAAAACCGACATGCCCTAAAAAGGATCGGATGTCCCTGATCGAGCTAGGCATAGGAAGGTGAGAAATCAGATTAACCTTAGCTCGATCCACTTGGATACCTTTCTCCGAAATTGAGTGTCCCAGGACAATTCCCTCAGGCACCATGAAATGGCTCTTTTCCCAGGAAAGAACCAAATTCACGTCGATGCACCGCCTGAGTATCTGGACCAAGTGTTGGAGGCAATCGTCGAATGATGCTCCGAAAACTGAAAAGTCATCCATGAAGACTTCCAGATAATCACCTACCATATCTGAGAATATGGCAAGCATGCATCGCTGAAAAGTAGCGGGTGCATTGCAAAGACCGAAAGGCATCCTTCGGAAAGCGTATGTTCCGAAGGGGCAGGTGAACGTGGTCTTTTCTTGGTCCTCAGGATGGATTGCCACCTGGTTATAACCGGAGTACCCGTCAAGAAAGCAGAAGAACCTATTTCCCGCTAATTTTTCGAGAATTTGATCAATGAAGGGTAGTGGGAAATGATCCTTCTTCGTGGAGGAATTGAGTCGACGGTAATCTATACAGACTCTCCACGAGTTGGCTAATCGGGTAGGAATGATTTCTCCGGTCTCAGTCGTTATAGTGGTGAGTCCTGCCTTCTTAGGCACGACCTGAATTGGGCTCACCCAACGACTATCGGAGATCGGGTAGATGATCCCGGCATCTAACCACTTGATGATCTCCTTTTTCACGACCTCCTGCAGATTGGGGTTTAAGCGTCTCTGCATTTCACGAGAAGGTCGTGTGCCCTCTTCTGAATAGATATGATGAGTACAATAAGAGGGACTTATTCCAGTCAAATCATCGAGAGTCCATCCGATGGCTCTGCGATGTTGCTGGAGGACAACAATCAGACGGGATTCCTGTTCAGGACTGAGGTTGGAATTGATGATCACAGGAAGGGTCTGATTAGAACCCAAAAAGACGTATTTTAAGTGAGCAGGAAGGGGTTTCAGTTCGAGGATGGGGTTTTCAGCAGCAGCGGGTGGTTCAGTATAGATGTGAGGTTCAAGGGTGGGAGTTACTGGGTTGTTCACATCTGGATTTGACTCCTCTGTTTGCGGGTCAAGATCCTTCTGTGGTTGATGAGGCATACTCAAGTCATTCTGGAGGTGTGATTCATCAACCAAAGACTTGATGTCACAAATTTGCTCGATGACGCCGCAATTAATTCCTTGTTGGGCCTTAAATATATCAATTTTCAGTGTTTGATCTCCAAACTTAAGCTCTATTTGGCCCTCCTCACAGCTGATGTTGGCTTTAGCAGTAGCCAAGAAAGGTCTCCCTAGAATGATTGGTGTATCCCTAGGGTTCTCAGGTGCATCCATGTCTAAGACTATAAAGTCCACTGGAAAATAGAAATCCCGCACTCTCACGATAACATCCTCGAGAACCCCTTTTGGTGACTTTATAGATCGATCTGCTAATTGTAATGTCACCTCGGTTGGTTTCAGCTCAGATTCTTCTAGATGGTCAAGCAAGGATGTGGGTATCAGATTTATAGATGCACCTAAGTCTAACAATGCTCTATCAAATTGGGTACCACCTATCTTACAGGAGATCAGGGGAGTTCCAGGATCTTTTGCCTTGGGTGGGAGTCTACTAAGGATTACAGAGCTGGCTTGCTCTGACAGAACAATTGGGCTCCCTCCCTTGGTTCGCGGCTTACGCTGGGGTGTACATATATTCTTTAGAAATCGTGCGTAAGCTGGTACGTGGCGGATTGCATCCATCAAGGGGATGTTTATGTGGACCTGCTCAAAGAGCTTGACCAGGTCTTCCTCAGGGGCCACGGGTTTGGTGGTCTTCTTTCCCTTGGTCAGGGCCTCGGGAAACGGGATCTTGGTTGGTTCTTCTAGGATAGGTCCAGGTTGTGGGTCTGGAACAGCGGTACCTTGGATAACTATCCTAGGGTCATGGTTATCAGGCTGGGAGTGGTTTGGATAATGCAGGTCTTGAGTTGTCTTACCACTACGTGTTGTTACAGAATTTAATCCAGCCTGGTTTTGGTTTGGGTTTGGTAGGAGGGGTGGCTGCTGCTGAAATCCCGCACGAGAAGTTGAGGCTTCCATCTCGTCTGGAGATGGAGCAGTGGGGGCCTAATAAATCCATTGAGCGTGGCCTAAATTTGGATTCATAACGCGCTTCTGGGTTGGCACGTTATTTGGGTTAGGAAGAGGTTGGGAAGGGAGTGTGCCTGGCTGGCGAGAATTTGCCAACTGGGCCAGCTGAGTTTTAACTTCAGTAAGCTCGTCCTTGTGCTGTTTTTGAATAGCCGCATTCGTTTTTTGAATGTCAGCCAGAGTCTGAAGGATTAAGGACATTTGATCTTGATTTGGCCCTGATGGATAAGTAGGGTTGGGCCGAGGCTGAGGCAGCTGGTAGTGATGAGAGGGCTGTGGGCGGGACTGAAAAGGTGGTCTTTGGGTTTGGGAATTTCCCGCCCACTGAAAATTGGGATGGTTTCGCCATCCAGGGTTGTAAGTGTTGGAGAATGGGTCGTTCTGGATGGCGTTGAGGTCCTCGCAGGTCTGAGGAACCTCCTGAGAATCAGGGAAAGGAGGAATGGAGTTCCCCCGGCTGGTGTAGAAAGGATCGGATGATCTTCCAGTCCAAGAATCAGATGGGGATGGATATGGATCCATCCCAGGGGAGGATCGGTGGAGGATATTTTGCACAGTCTCCTGTGTGGAAGGAGGTTGTACAAAGGAGTTACGCGCAGAGGTGGCTCGCTGCAAGTGCTGAGTCAGCTCATCCACCTTCTTTTCAATGATTGAGACCTTGTCCAATCGACTGGCCATTAATTCCAGGTCGACTGATGCGGACAGGCCCTGCGTCTCATGTGCTCCCTTAAGATTCGTCGCTGCGCGGGTATTCGTCCTGTCGAATAATCCCATGGAGTCATTGTTGATGGAGTTCTCGCACATGTTTTCGAGAATCTCCCATACGGTGTCTTCATGTTGACCCATGATGTTTCCTCCGCAAGTTGCATTGACGAAAAGGCGGATGTCCTCACGGAGCCCCTGGTAAAAAGATTGGACTTGTTCCCATTTAGGAACTCCGTGATGGGGGCACTTTCTCATGAGATCCTGAAAACGATCCCATGCCTCATGGAGAGGTTCTCCTGATTGTTGGGTGAAGTGTGTAATCTGATGGCGCAAGGCGTTGGTCCGACCAACGGGAAAGAATTTTTTCAAAAACTCGGATTGAAGTTCTTCCCAAGTGTTGATCGGCCGGGTCTGAGTTTGATACCAATGGGCGGCCTTGTCCATAAGAGAAAAGGAGAACATCTTCATGAGAAGAATATCCCGATTTTGCGCATCTGATCCAAAAGTGTGGGCCAGATGCTTTAGCTGTTTGATGTGCTGGAAGGGATCTTCAGAATTAAGCCCATGGAATTTAGGTATAGCATGAATCATGTTGGGCTTTAGTTCGGAATCAGGTCCTCCAATCGGGATTCTAACTCGAGGCTCAATGGCCACCGCAGCAGGATTGTAGTGGTCCCGCATCATAGGACGCTGCGGTGGGTGCACGAAGTTTTGGAAGAGGTCATTGAGTCGCTGGAGCTGGTGTTCCAGATTATTTTCTTCCTCAACTGGCTGAGCCATGATGGGGGAAGAAGAAGAACTTGGTTCTGAATCAGAAGAGAGAATAATGTGAGGGTGTTGCTGCACAAACACGGGCGTCGAGGCTTGGCCTTGACGAGAGTGAATTTCTAAAGGAGGTCTTAAGGGTGGTCTTAGAGACCTCCTTCCGTACATGCACAGTTGGGAGAGGTAAGTTTAGAAGGTGCTGGACCCAATCAAGACACCCAAAAATGTGTTGGGTGACTATAGAGGTGCGGGGCAGATGGACCCCTTGATCAGAAAGATCGTCCACCTGAGAATTACCTGGGCAGCCAGAGAGGGAGAGTCCCGCGAAGACCCCTACACGGTAGAGCGTCCCCACGGGTTACAGGGTTTCCCCCACCCGACCTCTCTTGTCACTGCGGTTCCAGGTAGACCAGAATGGGGATCTTGACCTCTTAAGTCTACCAATTTTAAGATCAGGGTGCTTAAGGTTTCACTTGAACTTTAGTCTTTTTAAGTGCAAAGAGTGACCTAATTTAAGGTTGGTTGACCCAAGGGGTCAACTTTACCTATTGTTTTCTTTAAGAGCTTTTAGGTCCTGTCTTTTAGGGTTCAAGTGTTTAGAGAGAGCCAATTGTTTTAGGATTTTTCTTGTTAATTATTTTCAATCAATGGCTTGGGCACACCTCTTTTGGATTTCCTCAATTCTTGATCAAGGGGTGTGTCTCTACTGAAATCCTAATGTTTGACCTTATGTTGGCTCTACTTGGTCCATTTAACTCTTTGTTGGGCAATTAGGGCTCAAGCAAGAATGTGTTAGCCCTTAAATACCCTTAATAGTGTGCAGGAGTGATGAGTTGAAAACATGCAACTCTTTATGGTTACTAAGTATGGAAGACAGGTTAGCCCTATATTGCTTGTTCTTTTCTTTTCTTCCTCTTTAGAGTTTAGGGGTTAATAGTGAGAGGAAAGATTTACCTGTCTTCGGAGTGGTTGTCGTGTGGTTGCTTGTCTTCTTGAGTTCCTGTAGCTGCACAAAAGAGGGGAGATTATCAGAAATTAAAAGATACAGGAATTTTTACCTCTAGAATAGCCGTTGCTCCCCGGCAGCGGCGCCAAAATGAAACGTCGGTTTTGTTTTGTTATAACGTTGTAGTAAAGCTGGTTATGACCAACACTTCAAATATAAATTTTTTTACTCGGAAAATAAAAGAGTTCCCGAGGTCGAACTCAGGGAGCAAGTTGTATTCTAGAGATATACATGTTTCTTTTACAAAAAGAGAGAGGGAAAGAATTTGTTGTTTTCTCTTTGTTCTGCAGAGGGGATGCTCTTCTTTCTCTCTTTCTTTAGATCTCCTTCTTTCTCTCTGTTCTGCAGAGGTGATGTTCTTCTTCTGCAATGGTGATGCTCTTCTTCTTCTTCCTGCTGTTCCTGCTTTGGTGATGTTCTTCTTTCTTCTTCCTGCTGTTCCTGCTTTGGTGATGTTCTTCTTTCTTCAGAGCTCCTTGTTCTTCTTCTTCGTTCTGCAGAGGTGATGCTCCTCTTCAGATCTCTTTCTTCTTCTTCCTCGGTTGCTGCCTTGACCTCTCTTCTTCTTCTTCTGCTTTGGCCGTTGCTCTTCCTTCTTCTTCAGCCTGCCTTCTTTCCTGCTCTGGCTGCTGACCTTCCGTCGTCTGACCCGGTGCTTAGACGACTTAACTATGCCTTTGCTACAGTGCAGCTCCTTCTTCTTCAGCGGGTCTTCTTCTTCGCCTGTGCCTGCACACTTCAGGGTTTTTCGTCAAGAGGCAAAACCTACTCTACCCCCCTCCCCCCGCGTCTCTCTTCCTCTCTGAAACCACTCTTGGGAAAGCTCTCCCAGAGCTACCGGGTAATCGGGTTCGGGTCACGCCCGGGTCCAGGCCCACCGGCGTGCGGTGGTGGGCGAGGAGTGCAGGTCGGTTTAATCGGGTCGGGCCAGGTCCGCGGAGCGTGGTCACGGACGAGGCCGGGTCGGGTGAGAGGGACCTCACCCCGTGGTCAGGAGGCAGACAGCATAAGGCACTTTTTGCCTTTATGCGTCCGCGCGCCTCCGAGAAGTTCCGAGGTGGGACTAAATGTCCCACCCAAATTGAGCGCCCGTCGCGGAGGGAGCAGTGGGCGATTGTGGCTTCACGTGCGGCCTTCTCCCCATCTGCGAGCCTGGGACGTTTCGCTGAGACTCCCCGCGCAACCTGGGAGTCGAACCTGGGCGAAGGCGTGCCTGCACCTGCAGGTGAAGGAGCTCTGCCTGCTCAGTAATGGCGACGGCGGGCGAGTCACCTGGTCACAGAAGAACGGCCTCTCGGCCAAATCAGACAGGTGGGGGACCTTCGCCGTGGCACGGCGAAGGTGGTCAGGGGGTCTGCAGGGGGCGTGATGGAGCCAACAGGTCGTCCTAGGTCAAACTGTGAGCGAAGAAGTGGGTGTGTTCGGTGGATCTGCAGAGGGCGTTTGGTGGGAAGTGGAGGGGCGGAAGAGGATCAGGGTGAGGAGGCGGAGGTTCTGCGGTGGTCGGCGAGCCGTGTGGGTCGCTGAGGTGATGGGAGCGGCTCGCCGGAGGGTGGTCGGAGGCGGAAAGGGTGAGGGTGAACAGGAGCGGTCGAGGGTTTAATCAAATAAAAGACAGTGAGGAAAAGAAAGAGGGGGAGGTGGGGAGGAGTTCTGACCTAGCTATGGAGACGAAAGGGGCCGAGACAGGGCGACAGTCGTATCGACTGTCGCCGGAGAAGAAGATGCCCAGGGGAAGGGGCGGCGGCGAGCAGAGGGCTGGAGAGGCGCCAGCTGGGTACGGCGTGGCGCAGGAAGAGCAGGGGAGGAGGTCTCTGCTGCTGGTATTACGGCAGAGCGAAGAGGAGGAGGGGGAGGAAACCGCCGGAGCTGGTGAGCGTCTGCCGGAGAAAGAAGAGAAGGAAGTTGGGGATTTTCTCCGTCAGATCCAGGCTGCCCTGGTCGGTGGAGCAGCGGGGGGTATTTATAGGGATGAAACAGGGAGGAAGGCGGAGGGAGACGACGTGTCTCCCTCGCCGGAGAATGGTCGGAACACGAACCCATACCGTCCGTGCGTTCGCACGGCCGGTATGGTGGGCTACAATGACCAGGGGGGTGCTCCTGCGACGGCTGACGACGCAGGGCACCCCCGGTTTACTTGCCAGGTCCCCCACCTCACCCTGCGCGGCGCCATGCTCCGCGCAAGGTCGCCGGAGCGTGGTGCTGGCATGGTTTTGCAGGAGGGACCTGATTGCAAAGAACGAAGGAGAGTTAGGGGCCAAAATGCGAGGGTTCAAAAGTTGAGGGCCAAAGAGTAAATATATGCGGACCAAAGTGTAAAGTCGGTCAAGGAGGTTTCTTCTTAGGCTCAAGTTTTTATACATGACTAATTAGGACCTAAGGAATCTGATGGTGAATTTCATTTCCATATTAAACCTTGTTTGACTGGTCAATTTGCACAAAAACCCAAATTAAGTTATTAATTGGGCATGGTTCTCAATGTAGGTCAAAATGGGTTCTAAAGGCCAAAATGAAGGTTCTAAACCCTAGAGATTATTTTTCTATGAATTTTAGAGGGTTTATTCTATTTTTACTTTGCCTCGAACCTTGTGAATTGAAGTGGGTTGTTTTAGGGTTACAGATTATCATTTGGTTTCTTGGAGGTGCTGTAGCCCTTGCTAGATCATTTCATCCCACTTTTATTCTTATTAAGCTGCTTTGACCTATGTTTGGGCCCTGAATTACCCTGTATGCAGATTATACTGGTAAAATTGCACTTTTACCCCTTATGACTTGTTTTCTTCTCAAACTCAGAATTCTCTGAGTTAAGCCTTTCCTTGAGTTATGTAGGAGCTTTTATCCTTTGTATTGGGTCAAAATGAGCTAGTTATGGCTCATGATGAGGTTCTCATCACTGCATTATGTAAGCAAAACTTTAACCGAACCTCAGCAAAACTACACCATCACTGAAAAAGAATTACTTGCTGCAGTTTTTGCTCTAGAGAAGTTTAGGTCTTATCTACTTGGGTCTAAGGTGATTATTTTTACTGATCATGCAGCAGTGAAACATCACATTGCTAAGAAAGCTTCTAAGCCACGTCTGATTAGGTGGATCCTACTCCTTCAAGAATTTGACTTGGAAATACATGAAAAGAAAGGAGTAGAAAATGTTGTGGCTGACCACCTGTCTCGCCTTCCTCTTAATGAGTCTCTTTCTGGAGACATTCGCGAGACATTTCCCGATGAAACTCTGATGGCGGAAACACCAACTTTACCTTAGTATGTAGACACTGTAAATTACTTGGTCACTGGACAAACTCCTGGCTCTTGGGATGAGCAAAAAAGAAAGAGATTCATTTCTCAAGCAAGATATTTTCATTGAGAAGAGCTGGAATTATTTAGAATTGGACAAGATCAAGTATTGAGACATTGTGTGCCTGAAGAGGAACAACAAAGTGTGCTGAGTTTTTGCCATGAACTTCATTGTGGAGGACACTTTTGTGCTGAGAAAACTGCTTTTAAGGTTCTCTAGTTCGGGTTTTGGTGGCCTTCTTTATTTAAGGATTCTCATAGCTTTGTTAAGGCCTGTATTAGATGTCAATGGGCTGGAACAATTGGGAAGAGGAATGAAATGCCTCAAGATCCTATTCAATCTATTGAAATTTTTGATATGTGGGGAATTGACTTTGTAGGTCCCTTCCCGTCGTCCCATGGTTTTGAATATATCTTGGTGGTAGTTGATTATGTCTCTAAATGGATAGAGGCCATTCCTACACACACAAATGACCACTCTGTGGTTTTGAAATTTGTGAAGGCCAATATCATATCCCGTTTCGGCTGCCCCAAGACTATTATAAGTGATGGGGGACCTCATTTCCGAAACCACCACTTCAATCGGTTAATCAAGAGTTTGGGAGTGACCCACAAGGTCGCTACCCCTTACCATCCTCAGACAAGTGGCCAGGTTGAAGTGTCAAATAGGGAGATAAAAAATATTTTGGAAAAGACCGTTAGACCTGATAGGAAAGGCTGGTCCCAAAAGCTTGATGATGTTTTGTGGGCTTATCGAATGGCCTATAAGACCCCTTTGGGTACTTCTCCCTTTCGGATTGCATATGGAAAAGTGTGGCATTTACCTGTTGAGTTGGAACATAAAGCACCTTGGGCAATTGGAAGAGTTAACATGGATTTAGAGAAGGCAAGTAAGGCACGACTTCTAGAATTAAGTGAGCTTGAGGAGATGAGGAATGATGCTTGTGACACCTCTCAAGCTTATAAAGAAAGAACTAAGGTCTTGCATGATAAGTTTATTCTTCGAAAGACCTTTGAGCCCAACCAACAAGTCTGGCTTTTCAATTTCAGACTTAAGCTTTTTCCTGGGAAGTTAAAATCTCGTTGGGATGGGCCTTACATAATCACCAAAATATTTTCGCATGGAGCTGTGGAGATCAAAAATCCTTCCTCTTCAGCAACTCCCTTTATCGTCAACGGTCAACGGTTAAAACCGTACATAACTTTAGATGGCCATCTGGTTGACGAAGTCACTCTTGAGGAGCCTTAGCTCCTACCATTCTCTACCTCAGGTAATATCTTCCTTTAACTATTTTTATTTTCAATGAGGACATTGTTTGAACGAGGCATGGGGGAGAGGACCTGAGGCATTTTGTTTATAGCATGCATATAGAAAAAAGAAAATGACAAAACAAAAAAAAAGTTTTGAGCTCAACTGGCTAAGTCCTACATTCCTAAGCAAATCAGAACTCTAGGGTAGACTAAATTAATTCTAGGGTCAAACATTAGAAGCTAAATGAGCTGCTAGCTTTTGTCCTTTAGGGTCATTTGTGGACTTAAAAACTTAAGTAGGAGTTAAGTTGCGGACCATTCCTCAAGAGGTCGAGGAAGGGAAGCTAAGGTTTCAGTTAAAAGGTGGGGTAGTACCTGGAGTCTTATTCTACCTTTTGGTTTACGGGTCCTTGTCACCCAAGCATCCAAATTTCACACACTTGGTCTGGTAATTAACTTAATTTCTTCCTTTCTGAAAAGAGATTTGGTTCTCTTAGTTTTGACTTAGGAGAGGCTTGAAAACACATTTTGATTGGAAGAGTTCCCGCAGCAGGAGAGGTGGAGTATATACTCACCTTGAGGATGCGATGATAACATATTACCTCCTTGACACTTGCCTCTTAGGATATCCATCCAACTGGGGGCATGTAAGCGCATTGTGCAGTTCAGGTACCATGGGCAGTCCTATCGCGAAGTGCCGATTGCCATAGGCATGAATTCGCCTAAGAAATCCATGGGTGATACTATCTCGAAGTGTCGATTGCCAGGAGTTCTTGGGGTCGTTATGGGCGGTGCTATCTTGAAGCATTAAAAGCCAGGCACCCTTCGAGGAATGGTAATGGGGACAATGAATCCGACACAGACCGTGTTGATAGCTGATCTGAGGTTAGACTTAGAAGAATCAAACAAACAAACAAAAAAAATATATATATATATATATATAAAACTTTTTCCTTTAACTCAAATAACTCAGACTAATGCACAGGCATGGATGCTTTAATCTCATGGATTAATAAACTTTAGGGTAGAGTCAGAAATCAGGGAAACTTATGCCTGCAACTCATCTTTAGCCGACCTAGTTTGTAACTTAGCAACTACTTAGGAACCTTGGGTCTAGAGTCTGAACTTAATATGCTTCTGAAGGAAGACCAAGTGAGTTAACTAGTCTATTTGGAGTGCTAGGTTTCGCTTAATTTTGCTAGGAACTAGTAAAAATAGGCAAGGGGGTATTTGATTAGCCCATAGTTGTGGGCTATTTAAGTATTTAAGTGCCAAGACATTAGGTTAATTCTAACATTTATTTAGCATAAATTAGGATGTAAATAGATTAATTCATATTTTTAATTTAATTACATAATCCATGCATTGCATTCATATTTTAAATGCATTTAGAATTAGCTTAGAATGGCATTCATTTAATTAGTTAAACAATTAGGTACATTATTTTAGTTAACATAAAAGTCGAGGGTTTGTAAATAAATAAACATAATATTTTAATAATATCATTTATTCTTCTTCTTCTCACTAACGGCTCGGCTGCCGCTGCAATGCCTCCTGCCCCACTAAAGCACATTCATGGATCAACGAAGAAGGTGGATCTTCTCCCGCCTCTCCATTCAAGTTCGTGAAGTCAACTACAAAAAGAGGAGAGAGGCTGCCGAGCGGGGTAGGCCTCCACCCCAACCCACACTGTGCAGAGTCCATCACTTCCATTCCACACCACCAGCCTCAACTGTAGTGACGACCCTCCACCACCGTGGGCGTGTGGTGTGACAGGCCACACCTTCATTCGGAGGTCGTCCGCATTACCGTGAGCACCTCGCTGTGCACCTCCCTTGCCGTCGTCATCAACAACTACCATCGCAGCTACTACAATCACCCCTCAACCAGTTAAGACGTCCGAGAAGTTTCCCGGACATCTGAAGCTTCTACCTCCCACTCTTGCAACAACCACACTAGCTCGCTCACCTGAACCGCCTGCCCTCACCCACTCACTCCATGCCTGCTCGCACACCCTCCAGCCGTGCGCAAGGAGGGCACGGCCTGCAGTCCTCCTACGCCCTCAGCCTTCGTGCGCACCCGCGCCCACAGCCAACAGTGTACGCATCCGCCTGCAGCCTCCCCGCCGCTACCTGCAGTGCCACACCAGTGCGTGTGTGCACCCACGCCAGCATGCAGCATTAGCTGCAGTGCTCACCCGCACGCAGCAGTAGAGCTGCCCTCCTCCAGCGCACCCGTGCCTCTCGCAGCTACAGCGCCTCCCTCCTTTGCCGCAATAGCAGAGCCGCCCTCCTCCAGCGTGCGCACCCGCCTGCAGCGCCTTCCGCCAACAGCAACTGTAGCACCGTTTGCAGCCACCTCCGCCATAGCTCGTCCAGTCGGCTCCGGCCACCACGCGACACCCCACCACCACCGATTCGAAGCCCTTGGTCTGAAGAACTTCCTCCGAGCTTCCCGCGTCTGGCCATCCACTCTTCTTTGCACACGGCCAAGGGGAATAAATCCCCTGTAACATTGCCATTAATAATTACATTTTCTGCCATTGTCAATTTTTAATGATATTTTATTGATTCTGGATTGCAACAAATATCCTCTTGTTATTAAGAATTGCTATTTCGGCATGATTTCTTGATTCAACCTTAATTTGAAGGTAATTTTGGCTTGATTCCTATCTAAACTAACTACGAACAAATGTTTTTTAACTGGTGCGAATTTAAATATGTCATTGCCTCCCTGTGCATACGACCTGCTCTTCTGCGAGTGTTTAGTTCTTTTTAAATATTGATTAGTCGATTTTTCCACCACATAAAACTGCAAACAACTTCAAAGCGAATAATTGACTCGTCAGTGTATTTCTAACCTTGGCATCAATACCCTCCTTCAGCCGAGGATTCCGTAAAGAATGGTCATAACCATCCACCTTAGCCCTAGTTTTATGAAAACTTACTCTACGTGTATTTGCCTTATTTGGTGGCTCTCAAAATTTCACACAAAATGTATACATAGGAACCGAGAGCGAAAACTATGTCTAATCTCAAAGTATCATCACCGAATTATCTAGGATTCCAGATTCCTTGTACTAGCCTTAGAGCACCAGTACACTCTACTCTTATCTCACACTATTTGGTGGATTTTTGGAGGAAAATCTACCTGACTCCCAAAACACTATCTAGGGGGTTCAAGAAATGAAGCACTGCTTCTTCTCGACAGACTAAGGGCGTTTATCGGCCTTCACCATGAATCCATTGCAAATTCTACATGTGTGTGAAAAGGTATACTGGATTCCAGATTACAGGAATCAACTAGAGGATAAAATCCCTAATGCATTCTCTTAATTAAATAATCTTATTCATGAATGCAATATGTATATATGCTATAAACAATTAACCTCTTATATTCATACTTCATAAAATTTTTCCTTTCGGGTTACATTTAGCTTGATCCTAAATTTAGAATACGAGGTGAGCCAGTGAGTCAAAATGGTTGTTGCAGATGATTTCTAGCTCTAATCTGAGCATTAGAGGTGGAGTCAGTTGTTCTTTTATCTAGGGTCCTAAAGTACGTTTTACATGTAGCTCCGAGGTCTTCCTAAATGTTGGCATAAAAATTTTTAGTTTTGTTGTATCTACCCCCCATGCTAAGTCCTTGCATGTCCTCATGCATGAATATAAAAGAAAATAAATACAGCAAGCAGAGAATGGGTAGAAATCACCTGTAATTGCTCCTGAAATTATATATTCAACATCGGCCAACCTGTCAGTATGCAATATGCAGAAAGAAAATATGCTAAAAGAAAAATATGCTATATATAAAAATGGTTATCTATAGAAGATGGTGGAATGTGGGATATGCTATCTATATGTGCAGAGTTTAACACCTCCAGCTGGGCGAGAATTCAATCACACGACCTCAATAAGATGAACAATCTCGTCAGGTGAAGGAGGTTCCTGGGACAAAAATAGCTTGAGGCGCTGGCCATTTACTATAGATATATGCTTAGATTTTGGGCCCCTGATTTGGACTGCACCATTAGGATATGGCTGAATCACAACAAATGGGCCAGTCCACTTGGACTTGAGCTTCCTTGCGAATAGTTTTAATCATTAATCAAACAACCAGACTTGCAGGTTTGGCATGAATGCTTTCCTCTAGATGTGGCAGTCATGAAAGGCCTTGGCCTTTTCCTTGTATATCAATGCATTCTCATAGGCCTCCTGCCGGATCTCTTCTAATTCTTTGAGTTGGAGTTTCCGTTCTTGACCTCTTGCATTGAGGTCAAGGTTACATTTTCGCATTGCCCAAAAGGCACTATGTTCCAGCTCTACAGGAAGGTGATAGGCCTTGCCATATACCATGTGATATGGTGACATTCTGAGTGAGGCTTTATATGCAGTCTGATATGCCCAGAGTGCATCAACTAATTTATCGGACCAGTCCTTCCAGTCTGGTCTAGCCATCTTTTCGAGAATCAGCTTGATCTGATGGTTAGACACTTGAGCCTGCCCAATGTTCTGTGGGTGATACAGGGTGGCTACACGGTGATGTACCCCATATTTCTTTAATAATGACCTAAAATCGTCATGGATGAAGTGGCTTCCCCCATTGCTAATCAAAGCATGGGGTTTTCCAAATCTTGCGAAGATGTACTGCTGTACAAAAGAAATGACGGTCTTATGATCAGCCCGTCTCGCCGGGATGGCCTTGACCCACTATAAGACATAGTCGACGGCTAGTAATATGTACTCAAAACCATGCGAGTTCGGAAAAGGGCCCATAAAATCGATGCCCCAGTGTTGGGGAGTCGTAGGTTGCATTTTTGATAAAAAAGGAATGCGTCGTAGTATAGTCGCGAAGTACGATCCAACAAAGATATTATTTTGCAAAAATTACGAGACTTGAGTCCTGGTCGTTCGTCTATGGGAGGCGTTGTTTTCGCTTTTGAAATCAATCTTTTTTTACTACTCTACTTCGTTTAAAGATGCACACCAGTTTCTAATCTCCTAACTAGGACTTCACCACTCCTGTTATTAACTCGGATCACATGCGCATGCATCAAGTAAATCAAGAAAGTGAACGTGTGAGTTTCTGTGCGCACGATTCTAGTGAGGTGGTGACTAGTTATGGAGAAAGTATCTATTGTCAGATTTTCAATATCCTCAGGAAATGACATGCTCGTGCATAATATATACAGTTAAAGTGCAGGCACTTAAATCATGCAAATACGATAATTATTAAGCTCGTAGTGATTTCAAACACATAAAGAGACATATATATATATATAAATGCAATTTCATTCATTCATTGGAGAGTTGTTGCATAAGGAAATCTAGAGGAAAGCTTATACATAAATGCTTCAAAATCAAACGTAGCTACTAGAAAACGATTGCATACAAGAATCGATGGGGGGATTTTGCACGCATCATTGGGGGAGAGGTAAGACTACACTACTAAGCAGTAAATAAAAGCAGTAAATTTACGAAGAGTTAAGCTACTAATCTAGCAGAAGGAAGGGCATTCGGAGGTGGTCTCCGATGGCCTTTGAGTGGCTGAGAGAAGAAGGGGCAGCCAATAGAGCTTGGGTTAGCCCTTGGAGAGAGGTTGGGGAGCTGATCCAGCTTCCTGGCATGGAGATGGTGACCTCCATGGTGGTGCTCAACTCGTGGAGGTGGAGTGGAGATGGAAGTGGCTAGCCTAAGTGGAATGGATGCCAAGGAAGTGAATGGGGGTGTTTGGCCGCCCAAGGGCTCTTTTTATAGACCCAATGGCTTCTATCTAGAGAGGTGTAGAACTCTCTAGAGAGAGTCCAAGAGTGGCCGGCCACATGTGGGTGGATGTGGTCTTTGAGATCCAAGAATTGTGGATCTCAATTTGAATTCCTCTTGGTTGCTAAATTTGGCAACGAAGAGGTGGTGCCATCTCAAGAGGTCTCTAGAGAATTCTAGAGAAGTGTGTGTGCGTGAATGGGTGTGTGTGTGTGTGTGTGTGGTCGTGCTCTATGTGGCTAGGTGGCTTAGGTTAGGTCCCAAGGGGTTTGGGTTGGTGTAGGTCTTGAATTAGGGTTACAAACACTAATTGCTAACGGGAAAATGCAATTAAACTTAACCTAAGTTTAATTGAATGAGTGTGAACCTAATTGAGAGTAGAATAACTCAATTAGGTTGGGTTTAGGTCAATTGGACTCTCACCAAGTCCAATTAAACTTGTGTAGGTTGAGATCCAAGCTCAATTGGACTCAATGAGTCCAATTGACATAGGTGAAGGTAATTGACTTGATCTAAGTCAATTGGGTTTGGTGAGGACCTAATTAGGTCCTTAGGTAGGTCTAGAGGTGATGTACTAGGGTTAGGACACCATAATTTAACTTCCTATGGGGTTGGGATTTGGTCTAGGGAGCTAGAGATCCAAGACCAAGACTTGAATCTCAAAACAGGGACTAGAGACCAGTATTAGAGATCCAATAATAGGATCAAACGACTTACACTCAAAAATTAGAAGTCCAGACTTCAGTTCTGGAAATCTAATTTGAGTCAGGGGGAAATCAGGGTTCTGTTTTGGGTATTCTGCAGAAATTGGACGTCTGAGAAAGTGTCTGGACGTCTAATAACACTGTAGAAGTGGGTTTGAGGTGTGCGGGAGATGGCTAAGGATCCTGGATGTCCTATAACTTATCTGGACATCCAGATAAGGGTTGGAACTAGGGTTTTAAGGCTTCCTAGGGTGTTGTGACCTAATCTAAGGGTGGCTAAGGCTTGGGGATGTCTCTAGCCTATCCTAGGTCTAGGATAAGCTCTTCACATTTTACTACTTTATTTCTACTTAATAGAATAGCAAAATTTAATTCCCTTACATTATTGTTCCTATATCTAAGCTAATCCTTCTGCTCCAGCTCTACTACAACTCTCGTTATTTCATATCCAGCTTCTGGTCCTGCTCCAGATCCAGCTTCATATCTGCTTATTGCTTGCAATCAACTTAATGCACTTAATCAGCACATTATAACATTATTTTATGCATAGCTAAAGGAAAGCAGTAAAGATGCAGATAATGCTTATGCGTAAATGAATTTCCCTAACTTATGCTAAGTTCTAGCCTAATCTTGGTCAATTAAGACCTATGATTGCTACGCAATCATACCCCCATGCCTAAATCTTGCTTTTCCCTAGCAAATGCAAGACTAAATTATTTACAGCAAGGGTCCCGAAGGGACTGATTATTTTATCAAGTGTATGCATAAAGACTTTTCTCCTTTTTGTTGTCATCCTATGCTCGATAAATTCAGACAATCGTGAAAGTGTATCTATGTAGCTTTTGCAACGGATTCGAGTGAAAACTAATACACCTCTAAAGCCTGTTCTTGACCCCTAGTAAAAATTCTAGCAGGATTGGCAGACTTATTCCCTTGGGGTATTCAAGATATTCTATGAATTCCACCCCAGCTTTGGGCTTAAGTAGAGAATCTCTGAGGGAAAAGATTATATCTTTGGTGGTTCACTCTCACTTGGTGCTACATAGAGACTAGTACTATAGAATCTAGATTGCCGAATTACTAAGTAACTGAACTCAGAGGAAGACGAGAAAAACTATGCTCTCTTTGATTCCTTTATATTCATTCTCTCTTACTCTTTTTCTTAGAGCTCACTATCTCACTAGATTCATACATATGATTTGTATTTGGTGGTCGCATTAGGCATTAACACTTCAATTGAGTTCTCATAACCCTAACACTAAGTCGGAATTCCTCAACCAATATTTGGGCAGTCAAAAACATAAGAAAATAGGTTAGGGCCATATTTGGTGGATCTCAATTTTATTTGGTGGTATTGCCTCGATGAAATAAACACTAAATATTCATTCTTTTCTTTGCTTTTTCTTCTTTTTCTAAATTTTTTTCACTTTTTCTTTCTTTTCATCTTTTTTTCTTTTTTTCAACACCACACAACTAGCATACATCCATGAGCTTTATTGAAGAGGCATTATTAGGGATTGGTGGTACTCAAGAGACATTGGGTGGCTTATTTGGTGGAAGTGCCTACTCATGGCATAGGGAAAGACGGATAGGACGGTGTGTTTCTGACCTTGACATCAATACCCTCCTTTAGTTGAGGATTCCGTAGAGAATGGTTGTAACTATCCAACTTAGCCCTAGTTTTATGAAAACTCGCTCTCCTCATATTTGCCTTATTCGGTGGCTCTCAAAATTTCACACAAAAATGTATACGCAGGAACCGAGAGTGGAAACTATGCCTAATCTCTGAGTATCATAACCTAATTATCTAGGATTCCAGATTCCTTTCACTAACCTTAGAGCACCAGTACACTCTACTCTCATCTCACACTATTTGGTGGATTTTTGGAAGAAAATATACCTGACTCCCAAAACACTGTCCAGGGGTTCAGGAAAAGAAGCACTGCTTCTTCTCGACAACTTGAAGACATTTATCAGCCTTCACCATGAATCCATTGCAAATTCTATGTGTGTGTGAAAAGTTGTACTAGATTCTAGATTACAGGAATCAACTAGAGGATCGAATTCTTAATGCATTCTCTTAATAAAATAATCTTATTCATGAATGCAATATGTGTATATGCTATGGAAATGTAACCTCGCATAATTTGTACTTCATGGATTTCCCATATCGGGTTACAATCAGCTTGACCCTAAATTTAGAACAAAAGGAGAGCAGGTGAGTCGGATGTGGCTATTGCGAACAATTTCTAGCTCCAATGTGAGCATTGGAGGTGGAGTCAGTTGTTCTTTTATTTAGGTTCCTAAAGCTGAGGTTTTTCTAAGTGTTGCCAAAAAAATTTTGAGTTTTTCTATATCTCCCCCCCGCCCCCCAATGAGTAAGTTCTTGCATGTCCTCATGCATGAATATAAAAGAAAATAAAAATTGCGAGGAGAGAAAGGGTAGAAATCACCTGTAATTACTCCTGAAAATATACATTCAGCACCGGCCAACCTGTTAGCATGCAAAATACAAAAGGGAAATATGCTAAAAGAAAAATATGCTATGTATAAAAATGGTTATGTATAGATGATGGTGAAACGTGGAATGAATGGTATTTATACGTGCTAAGTTTAACGCCTCCAGCTGGGTGAGCACTTAGTCACACGTCCTCACTAAGATGAATTGTCTCGTCAGGTGGAGGAGGTTCCTGGGCCAAAAATGGCTTGAGGCACTGGCCATTTACCATCAATATATGCCCAGATTTTAGGTCCTTGATCTGGACTGCCCCATTAGGATATGGCTGCATCACAACATATGGGCCAGTCCACTTGGACTTAAGCTTCTGCGCAAACAGTTTTCGCCATGAATCAAACAACTAGACTCGCTGGTTGGGCGTGAATACTTTCCTCCGGATGTGGCGGTCATGAAAGGCCTTGGTCTTGTTCTTGTATATTAATGCATTCTCATAGGCCTCCCGCCGGATTTCTTCTAATTCGCTGAGCTGGAGTTTCCATTCTCAACCTCCTGTATCGAGGTCGAGGTTGCATTTTCGCACCGCCCAAAAGGCACGGTGTTCCAGCTCTACAGGAAGGTGACATGCCTTACCGTATACCATGCGATATGGTGACATTCCGAGTGGGGCCTTGTATGCAGTCCGATATGCCCAGAGTGCATCGATTAACCTGTCGGACTAGCCCTTCCTGTCTGGTCTAACCGTCTTCTGGAGAATCAACTTGATTTGATTGTTAGACACTTCAGCCTGCCCATTGGTCTGCGGGTGATACGGGGTGGCTATGCAGTGATGTACCCCGCATTTCTTTAATAACGACCTGAAATGGGTGCGGATGAAGTGGCTTCCCCCATCGCTAATCACAGTGCAGGGTATTCCGAATCTCGCTAAAATATTTTGCAGGATGGAAGAAATGACAGTCTTGTGGTTAGCCCCTCTCGCCGGGATGGCCTTGACCCACTTTGAGACATAATCAATAGCTAGTAATATGTACTCGAAGCCATGCGAGTTCGGAAAAGGACCCATAAAATAGATGCCCCAGACGTCGAACACTTCTACAACCATGATGTGTTGGAGTGGCATCACGTTTCTCCTGGTCAAAGAGCCGACCGATTGACATCGTTTGCAGTGTTGGGCATAATCGTGTGTATCTCTAAAGATGGTTGGCTAGGAAAATCCCAATTGCAAAATTTTTGCCGCAATTTTCCATCCTGAGAAATGGCCACCACACGCATCATTGTGGCAGAAAGATAACACACTAGGGATCTCAGAGTCTGGGATGCATCTACGAATAATCTGATCTGCTCCAATACGGAAGAGTAGTGGGGCATCCCAGAGGTAGCATTTGGCCTCTACAATGAATTTGAGTTTTTGGTCTTTGGATAGGTTCGCGGGAATTTTGCCTGTGGCAAGGTAGTTCACGAAATCCGCATACCAGGGGAACTCAACAAAATGAATTGCCAAAAGTGATTCATCCGAAAATTGTTCATTGATAGGTAGGGAATAAGGAATGTGGTCTGGGTCCAATCTGGATTGGTGATTCGCCACAACATTTTGTTTTCTGGCTTTGTTGCGGATCTCGATATCAAATTCCTGCAATAGAAGGACCCATCTAATGAGTCGTGGTTTGGCATCCTTCTTTGCCAACAAATGTCGGAGGGCGGAGTGGTCAGTGATGATGACATTGGACCCTAATAAATATGATCTGAATTTCTCTAACCCAAATACTAGTGCTAGCAGTTCCTTTTCAGTGGTAGTATAATTGCACTGAGCCTCATTCAGCGTCTTGCTAGCATAGTATATGACAAAGGGTTGTTTCTCCCGACGTTGGTCTAAAACAGCACCGACGGCAAAATCAGAAGCATCGCACATCATTTCAAAATCAAGCGACCAGTTAGGTGGTTGGAGAATCAAGGAGTTGGAAATAGCGCTTCGTAAAGTCTCAAAGGCACTGAGACACGAGGTATCAAATTCAAATGGGACATCAGTAACCAGGAGATTCGTTAAAGGCCACGCAATTTTTGAGAAATCGCATATAAATCTTCCATAGAAGCCGATGTGGCCCAAGAATGATCTGATCTACTTGACCGAACTAGGTGGTGGTAAGTGGGAGATAATCTCATATTTAGCCCGGTCGACCTCGAGCTCATTTTTGGAGACCCTGTGCCCTAGTACTATGCCATCCCTCACCATGAAATGGCTTTTCTCCCAGGATAGTACAATGTTTACCTTAACACACCATTTCAGGATCTTGGTGAGGTTATCAAGACAAGACAGGAAATCATCTCCGAAAATAGAGAAATCATCCATGAATACCTCCACATAATCCCCAATCATGTCAGAGAATATAACCATCATACAATGCTGAAATGTTGTTGGTGCGTTGCAGAGACCAAAGGGCATCAACGTGAAGGTGAATGTTCCAAAGGGGCATGTGGATGTGGTCTTGTCTTGATCTTCCAGGCTAATTACTACCAGATTATACCCGGAGTATCCATCCAGAAAGCAGAAGAAATTGCATCCGGCTAACCGTTCCAAGATCTGATCAACGAATGGAAAAGAAAAGTGATCCTTCTGGGTAGCCATGTACAGTTTCCTGTAGTCAATGCAGACCCGCCAAGATGTCACAGTGCGGGTCAGGATGGATTCGCCCTTATCATTTTTCATGACGGTGAGTCCTACTTTCTTGGGCACTATCTGAATCGGACTCACCCACTGGCTGTTTGAAATTGGATATACACTTCCTGCATCCAGCCATTTGATGATCTCCTTCTTAACAACCTCTATCATATTCGAGTTTACCCGTCTTTAAGGTTGTCTCGAAGGTTTCACCCCCTCATCCCTGTAAATGTGATGAGTGCAATACGAGGGGCGAATACCGCGGAGATTAGCAATACTCCACTCGATAGCAGCCCTATGGTTTTGAAGTGTAGAAATCAATTGATGCTCCTGTTCTTGGGTTAAGTGGGCATTGATAATGACTGGGTATGTCTCACTTTCGCCCAAGAACACATACTTGAGTGAGTCAGGTAAGGGCTTCAATTCAATCACGGGTGGGTCGGAATTAGAACTGAGAGTGGGAGGAGCAGAATCGAGGGTGGGAATTCGCTGATCCATGTACACGTGAATTCCCACTGAGTCGCTCCCTGTGAAATTGATTGTGACTGTGTTAATGGGAAACCCGTTAGCTGTAGTCACGTCTTCCTGTAACAACAGGGGCGATTCGGTAATTTATGGATCTGGATAGCTGAATTCAGGGGTGCTGTGGTCAGAAGCACACCCTAAGCAGTCAGATCCTTGGGGAGATATGTGTAATGCAGTGGTTTCAATCCTGTGTGGATCGAGGTCCGAGAACCCTAATAGTGTAGACGAATGAGACATTGGGTCATCACAAAGGTGCCCAACTTACCACAGTAAGCTGAATCTTCGCCTTCACCGTCCTCCTCTATTCGATCACAGTCGAAGTTCTTTACTGCCCGGAATATGTCTAGTCGAAGTTGCTCATTGCCTAGTCATCATACCCCCATGCCTAGCTTTTGCTAGTCCCTTAGCAAAATTTCAAGGTTTTAACTTCTGCTCTAGACCCTGAGTGTAAGTGCTTTTCTTTTTCTTTTGTGATTAGGTAGGAATGCCAACAATAGGCCCAGAGGTATTCAAGTACCAACCAAAATTCGGACCTGTTCCGCTTTAGCCTCAGTCCTCCGCAAAGGTTTCTAAGGCCCACAGAAACTAACCTAGGGTTTGTTGGACTCCGCGGTTAAAGCACCCGTGCTGGAGACATTCTTAGCCTAAGTTCAGTTTGCAGTGCGTTTTTGTAAGAGAGATAGAGGATTTATTTGTTTGGAGAACTTTTCTCTCTCTTTTTCTTTTTATTTCTAGTTTCTGATTAGCTTCTCAACACGGTCTGCATCGGATTCCTCGTCCCCATCATTAATCCTCAAGGGTTCCTAGCTATCGAAGCTTCGAGATAGCACCGTCCATGGCAACCCCTAGAACCCTGGCTTTCGAGATTTCGAGATAATCCTGCCCATGGTGTTCCATGGCCGAATTCTGACCCTGGCGATCGACATTTCATGATAATGCCGCCCATGGTATCTTAACCAGCAAAGTGCTTACATGCCCCCAGTAGGATATTTAAATATCCTAAGAGACAAACACCGAGGAGACGATATGTTGTTACTCATCTTCGAGGGGAATTTCCTGCCTCTCCGCGCCGGGAACTCGTCCAAATCAACTTGTGTTGATTGGCCGCTCCTAATCTAGGTGACTTTTTCAGAACATGAAACACTTTTGCGTGATTTGGATGTTTATGCACACTGAACCAGACTGTGTGTGAATTTAGGGTGCTTAGGTTACCGAATCCCGTAAACTGGAGGTCAGTTAACGAGGCTGAATACTTCCTAAGCCTTAGACCTAATACTTAAGCTTCGCATTTTCCCCAACCTTTTGAGGATTATCCAGATTTGAGCAGATACATGAATTTTTAGGCTAAAGAATCTAGCCCAAGAGGCCTAAGACCAGTGTTCCTGCTAATCTCTTGTTATGTCTCCTTAGTACTTTTTCTTTTATTTCTTTTCTTGATCTGGTCTAGAACTTCAGTTAATTCCTTAATCTTTTACTAATGACTATTTCTTTTCATTTTCATTTTGTGCTCCTTTTTGTCATTTTTGTTGTTTTTCTCCTCGTTATGAATATGTGGCTTACAAAATTTCCTCCCTCCCCTATTTTTTTGTTCTTTTTCATAATTTTTCAATTTTTTTGTGTTTTTGACATATGCAAAAAATTTTTGTGTGAGAGACTCCTGACTTTTTTCTTGGTTCTGTATGTATGCACTTTATCACCCCCCCATGCCTAAGTTTTGCAATGTCCTCATTGTAAACGAAGGGTGTGAAATAGTGTTGAGGTCAGGGACTTAGAACAGGATACATCGGGTGGGTGAATGGGTCGAAAATGAATGATGCGGATGATTTCAAGCTCTGATATGTGTACCAGAGGTGGGATCAATTGTCTAAGGCTGAAGTCAAGGTGCAATGGATGTGGAGTACAGACAGATAATCAGACGGGTCTCTATTTTTGGGATGACGGGTTGCCTCCCGTTAAGCGCTAAATTTAATGCCTTCAGCCGAGCGGAAAATGGGGTGGAGAGGGAGTGGTCAAATCAGTGGACTTTTGTAAAACGAGCACCTTGATTAAGAGCCTGGTTGGTCCAACCAGGTGCTTGTTAAGATCAGTCGGCTGATGATGCAGCCCAAACCCAATAAGTCTTGTGCGTTGATAGATGTAGATCAACAGATGCGGAACCCACCATATGTAGTGAAGTTCAAATGAATATGGAAGTGAAAACCTGGGTTTAGGCTGAGTCGACTCAGCCAGGTCAAAGTAGGGTTCCGGAAAATAGTCAATGTAAGGTGTCGAATCCCTACAGGGGTGATCACAGAATGACGGCTCCTGTTTTTCGGTCTGATCAATGCCCGATACCCGGTATAGATATGGAGTTGAATCATCTGCAATCGGCTCAGTGAGAGGTGAATCAGAATAGAAATTGAGTCTGGTTGCTGGTCGAGGTAGAGAACGGGTTTTGATTGGTTCTGTATATGTGGAGCAGGTGGCTTCAAAGAAAATTGGCTTGTTATAATCAGGAAGCAGATTTTCTCCGATGTTATGGTCAGATTCGAAATCGTCGAAGAGTTTGCGAAAATCGAAGTCTGAATGAGATTCAAGATCATGAGTTCCATCACCATAGAATAAATCATATGTTGTATACTCAGCAGCCTGACTAGGGTCTAGCCTAAATGTTAATTCTGAGCTTAAAAATGTTTCCTTATCTGGTAGAGGCTCAGGTTCTAAGCTAGTAGGGCAGACCCAATTGAAACCCCGCTCGTCCAACTCCTCGGTTTCTGTATCGTAGATTGACATGACTTCCAAAAAATCAATTAGTTCCTCTGAGGATGTTGGCGAGGGATATTCATCAAATCAAGGCCCAAAATCATATTCTTCATTGAAAGATTGATCTTCTTCATATGGGGCCTTGAAATCTTCAAAATAGGTTTCAGATCTAGGTTCCAGGCTTAGGATGTGGGTTGAATTACTAGAATCTAGGTCTGAATAACCTTCAAGGGTCACCTTATCAGAATAAGGGATGGAATTTATACCCTCGAGAGGTTCAGTTCTACTCTCATACTTGCAGGAGTTTTGGGATTCTAGAATGAGCTCATCATGGTCTTTTCCTGCATTTGGAGCTTCCCAACCATCTTCAATATCAGGTACATTATACTCCATCTGGGTTGGGAATCCACAACCATTTTGTGCCTCAAACCCGAGATCAGATTGATCCTCGATGTTGTCCCAAGATGGTTCATCCTCTGTTTATGGTATATACGGGTACTTCTGGTCAATAACTTGTTTTACTAATCTCAGTATCTCTTCCCATTTTTCAAGACTATCATGGTGTTGCTTCCAAAGTCGAGGATTTGTCATACATTGAAGGTATTCAATATTGTGCAGTTTTTCTATCTCAATGTATGCAGTAATGATCAAGTCACGGGTTGATCCTTTTGTTGCTTTTGCTAATAGTACTTGGGCACAAGTTATGATAAAGGATGTGGTTCTTGGGACATCAACCTGATAGTTTCCTACTAGTGTTGAGGTTTATTAAGTTTCATAGAATTTCATGGCATCCTCAATCATTTTATCTCTCATGGATCTTTGATATTCAGGTTTCTTGAATGGTGGTCCTAAGTTGTTTGGCTGCATATTTGGATCAGGTGGTCGAGTCAAGATGTAGAATCAGAGTTTGAATCAAGATGTAGAATCAACTTATGAAGCGATCAGATCTAAATAACGAGTCCCACTGAAAATTTGTATGTGTGCTCTAAAGAGAAAAGATGAGGGACTGGAGGTGTTTTTGACCCAATCAAGACACCCAAAGATGTTTGGATTACTATGGAGGTTTGGGGCGGACGGACCCCTGGATCAAAAGATCGTCCACTTGAGAATTACCTAGGCAGCCAGAGAGGGAGAGTCCCACAAAGACCCCTACACGGTAGAGCATCCCCACGGGTTACAGGGTTTCCCCCACCCGACCTCTCTTGTCACTGAGATTCCAGGTAAACCAGAATGGGGACCTTAACCTCTTAAGTCTACCACTTTTATTTCAAAAGTGCTTTAGGGTTCTCACTTGAACTTTAGATAGCTTGATGTTGTGACCTAATTTAGAGGTTGGTTGACCCAAGGGGTCAACTTCACCTGACCTGTCCTATGGATGGCGAAATGATTCTAGGTTTGGAGCCTAGTGATCACCCTGATTCGACTCCCAGGTTGTCAGGTCCAAAAATTTTAAGATTCAAGTGATTTTAGAGCTTCTTTTTTTCTTAGGGTTTGTCATGTTTACCTCTCTTCAATCAAGGTCTTGGGCGGCACACTGATGCGGGAAGGTTTATTTCCTTTTATGTAGGCATGTGTGACTAACACTCCAAGATCCTACTGTAGAAACCCTAATTTGGTTCTATTTCTAATCCACTTTTTCTTTTTGAAAAGGTTCCCTTTAGACTTAAAAACAAGAAGTGTGTTGTCCGCTGAGATTAAGCGTGATTTCAATTAGGCACATGAATTTGTGGGATAGAATCTAAAAAAATCGCTCCAACTTCAAGAAGATTTGAAAAATTTTCGCGAAATCAGGAAATGTTTGCTTAAAGATGGTGATTACTATATAAAGAAGGCAATTGATTCCTAAATTGATTTCTTCCTTTTGTCCTTTCAGGATTAGGGGATGGTTTAAGGAAGAAAAGAAATTACCTGCCCTGGAGTGGTTGACTTGCGGGAGGGATTTTCTCGTGAAATACCTGCAAGATCAAAACAAAGCAAAGTAGGGCAAGTTAGTGTTCAATATGATAAAAAGAATGTAGAGGCTAGTGATAAATTGCTCGTTGATCCCCGACAACGGCGCCAAAATATAGAAGGCGACATGGCTCGATCGTGTTTTAACAGTTACTGCGTCGTAGTATAGGTGATCAAGCGTCGTCAACAAATAAAGATATTATTACTCGAAAATCGGAGTATCCGAGGTCGAACACAAGGAGCAATTGGAATTTACTACTAATCTCAAATGTAATTGAACACTCTAATTTACTCAAAACTTGAATTCAAATATGAATGTATGCGGTTAAAAAGTAATTATGACTAAAGAGTAAAATTGGACGTCTGATCACAAGATCAGACGTCTTAAAAGTGTTTTCCCTTTTTCTTTTGCTTTCTTTCTTCTGCAGTCTTCACTTTGCCTTTCTTCTTCTTTCTCTGCAGTCTCTCTTCCTTCCTTCTCTTCTCTCTTCTGTGAAGGCTTCTTCTTCCTTAGTCTCTTCTGTCTCTTCTCTTCAACTCTTTCTTCTCCTTCTTCTCTTCTCTTTTCTACTAAGGCTTCTTCTTCCTTGGTCTCTTCTGTTGTTCCTGCCTCTGCTTCTTTTCTCTTCTGTCTTCTTCTTCTTTTTGTCTGCAGTCTTTCTTTCTTCCTCTTCTCTGCCTCGCTCAGCCTCGTCTTCTTCCTTCTCTTCTCTTCCTCAATGCTCATCCTGCCTGCATAGAGAGCAAAAACCTACCCTGTCCCTCTACCCACACGTCTCTCTCTCTCTGCAATTCACTCAAAGGACGCTCTCCCAGAGCCACAGGTAATCGGGTCAGATTTCGCACCTAGGACCAGGCATATATACGAGTGGGTGATGCGCGAGGTGTGCTCAGATAGGGTCAAGTCGGAGCCCACTAGATCCGTGAGCTGAAACCACGGACGAGGCGAGCGCTAGGTGAAGGACCTCACCCCTGTGCGTTCGGATTCAAAGAGCTAATAACACAAAATCACTTTATACCTCTTCAGCTGCTTGTAACTTCACGATGTGGGACTATTAGTCTCGCCTTGCCCTCGCGCGCACCCGCAGAAGACTCTTCATGCAATTGCCAAGGCTGCAGGCTTCGCTGCGCTCCTTGCTGGACCAAATGTCTTCGCACTGCTCGCCCGAGTCCACTGCACCTGAAGCCTGGAGGTCCTGAGCCCTGGAGCTGCTCCAAAGCTGCTTCAACCGTCAATGGCGGCAGGGGCTGAAATAATGTCAAACACAAAACAAGCCTCTCGGCTTAATCAGACCAGCTGGGGACCTTCGCTGTGGCACGGCGAAGGTCGTGCACGGTGAAGCAGGTCATGGGACATCCTAGGCATGCGTGCCTAGGTCATCCTATGACCGGAAGTGTGGGGGTGTTGGGGGGCTGTGGTGGAGGCGTCGAGGGATGGTGGATGGGCGGAGAGTGTTCCTTGCGGTGAAGCGGAGCTTATGAGACGGTTGGCGAGGCGTGTGGAGGGGCGGAATGATGGGGGCGACTAGCCAGAGGTCGGCCGGTGACGTGGAAGATGAGGGTGGTCAGGCAGTGTTGAGGGGCAATCAATTGAAATAAAATCAGGAAAAGGAAGAGGGGAGGTTGTGGAACAATTCTAACCTACTTACAGGGACGAAGGGTACGGAGAGGCAGACAGCAGTACCTGCTGTCGCCGGAGAAGAAGCTGCCTAGTGGAGGCGGACGGCGGCGACGGTGGGGCTGAGGCGGCGTGTGCGGGTGTTGCGCGATGCGGAGGAGAATCAGGAAGATGACTCTGCCACTGATTTTGTGGCAGAGCGAAGAGGGAGGGGAGGGGGGCTCACCGGAGCTCGCTGGACCCTTGGCCAGAGAAGAAAGAGAAGAATTTGAGGTGGAAGTCCGGCCAAGTCAAGCTAAAAATGAGTGGCCGGGTTTGGGGGTTCTTTTATAGGCACTGGGCTGTGCTTTCAGAGCATGGAGGGCACACCATTACCTCCACCGGCTTGCTGGAGAAGGAAAGAGGGTGGATACCCAAATCCCTCGTGCGTTCGCACGAGAGATTGGGTTCACACTAGGGATGAAGATTAGCCTTAGATGGAAGGGAATTCCTCAGAGAATCTCCCTTCCATTTCTGGGAGGGGATCTCTAAGGAATCAGAGAGTATTCCCACTCTAATCCTCGCCAGAGAGGGATTTTGCCCCACTAATGGTGGAAGGGCCTGATTGCAAAGGTGGTGAGGAAGTTAGGGGGCTCTCTGCGATGATTTTCATAAGTTAGGGACCAAAATGTGATTTGGGTGTACTAAATTGCAAAGTAGGTCAAGATGACCTCCACTTAGGTCCAAATTTTGGTACAAACCTAATTTGGACCTAAGGAATCCAATGGTAAAGTTGTATTTTAGGTTTGACCTCGTTTGACTGGACATTTTGAGTAAAAACCAAAATTAGGTTAATTAATGAGCTAGGACCCTATTCGAGGTCAAACTAGGTTCCAAAGGCAAAATTAAGTGTTCTAAGCCCTAGAGGATATTTTTCCATGATTTTTAGAGGGTTTACTTGATTTTTATCCTGACCGGAACCTTGTTGATTTAAGCAGTCTGTTTTAGGGTTACTAAATGTCATTTAATTCCTAGATTGCACATGAACCCATTTCTAATTGATTCAACCCACTTTTCATTTCATTTAGACTTCTTGACCTATGTTTTGCCTCTGAGAAATCCCGTTTATGTACTACAATGGTAAAATTACAGTTTTAACCTTTATTTCATGTTTTCTTCTCAGAGCACTTATTCCTTCATTTAGGCCTTCTTCTAGGTTATGTAGGAGCTTTTATTCTCTTTATTAGGTCAAAATGAGCTAGTTATGGCTCATGATGAGGCTCTCATCACCTAGGGCAATCTCCATACACCCGGATGCACAATCAATGTTTGCTCGGGCTGCCGCCAAAAATGGGCGACACAAAATAATTGGTGCATCACAGAGATTAGGAGGAACTTCCATATCGAGAACGAAAAAATCTGCGGGAAAGCAGAACCTGTGGACTTTCACGATCAAGTTCTCAACCACCTCCCTCAGTGTTTTAACTGATCTATTAGCCAGCTAAATTGTAACCGAGGTGGTTTTCAACTCCCCAAATTGAAATCGATCAAATATAGCAGTGGGACTTAAGTTGATGGACTAACCCAACTCTAAAATGGCCCGATCAAGTGGAGAATCCTACAGGAAGTAGGATATGAGTGGGGTACTAGGGTCTTTCTTCTTCAGCGGTAGGTCAGCTAGAATCACAGCGCTAGCTTCTTTTGACAGTACCGCCTGTTGTCCAATTCTCTGTTGTCGCTTCAGGGTACAATAGTCCTTGAAGAACCTAGCGACAGCGGGAATGTTATCGATAGCCTTAAGGAGGGGGACCTGAATATGTACTTCCTTAAACATCGATTTCAGGTCCTCGAAATTCCATGTGTCCTTTTTCCGTACTGCATTTCATGTCAGAGCCTCAGGAAAGGGGATGGGAATCTCAGGGTTGAATGGCCTCTTACCCTTATCTACCGCAGGTGGCTCCTGAGATGATGAAGGAGTCGAATCTGCCTGCAACGAAAGGTGGGAAAAATCAGAACCTGCCTGGGTGGTGGGTCGAATGTCTTCCTTCTGCTCCGCAATGAGACAGCGTGTGCGTCGGCTTGTTGTCAATGAGGTGGTGGGGGAGCGGATGGGGCAGAATACATGGGATTCTGCAAAGGCAGCTGGCCTTGCACGTAACCGGGTGGTGC
The DNA here is from genome assembly GCA_037157565.1 of Thalassia testudinum. Lineage (NCBI taxonomy): Eukaryota > Viridiplantae > Streptophyta > Magnoliopsida > Alismatales > Hydrocharitaceae > Thalassia > Thalassia testudinum. Next base: position 102,922,854 of record JAZHRO010000055.1, on the reverse strand, counting down.
AGGAGGCGCCTGTAGTATGGCTTGTGCGTATCCCTGCAGTGCTTGAAACCTAGGCGGGGCACCCTGGTTCTACACATATCGAGGATTCAAGATAGGTTGGGAGGGCAAGGCTCCCTGAGTCCTATGCTCCTGCAACAGCAGGTTCTGCATGTTCTGTATGGTCTGAATCTGATCAGCCATCGCCTTCATAATCTACATGCTATCATGTGTAGAATTTCTCAACAATTCTTGCAGCTCCACTTCTAGCGCCTCCAAGGGTTCAGCCCGCTTTGGAGGGTGGTTGGCAGCTTGGTGTAGCGGCTGGTATAATGATTGGGGTTATTGCTGCTAAGACGGGAATGGCTGCTGCCTAGGATACGTGTTTTGTGCATTCCCGTATTGCCTGGTCTGGTAGTGTGGATCTTGATGTGGTCTCTGTGAATTGCCAGACCAGGAGAAGTTCGGATGCTGGGGCCAACCAGGGTTATACGTCTCTGAATACGAGTTATTACACCCAGATCCTTGGATAGCGCTAACGTCCTCGTAGGCCAAAGAAGTCTAAGACGTATATCCGTCAAGGGGGTACGCATTATAATCTGCGGGTGGTGCATAACCCTGGTCGAAAGGTGCCAGATATGGATTATTCACGGGATCTTGATATGCGGGATCTCGTAAATATGGAGAAGATGCATCCCGAGTGAGTAGATTAACTCAAGTAGGTGGGGCTCGGGGTGCATAGGAGGGTCATGAGGTAGCATGGCTTAAGTCGAATTGACCCTGACTAATCTAGTCAATCTTCTTCTCGATTAAGTTTATTTCATCCAGCTGCTTTACGATGATATCCATGTCAGCTTGAATAGACTCGACGTGAGCCTCGTCGACACCAACCCGCTGCTGACCAGGCCGCTGGAACTGGTTCATAGATGCGGCATTCATTGAGTTCTCTGCTAATGATTCGAACAGCTCAAATGCGCTGTTCTCATCTTTTGCAAGAAAATTCCCGCCGCTAGATGCATCGACCAGATACCGATGTGTGTCATCCAGCCCAAGGAAAAGATCTGAGCTAAGTGCCATCTGGGTATACCATGATGCGGGCATTTCTGGAGAAGGTCGTGAAATCTATCCCATGCTTCATGTAATTTCTCCCCATCTCCCTGGGAGAAAGTCGTGATTGCATGCCACATTGCATTTGTTCGATCGATTGGGAAGAACTTTTGTAGGAATTCACATTGTAATTCTGGCTAGGTTCCAATTAGCTTCCCAATAGTCTTGAAGCAGCATGAAGCTTTGTCCCTCAGCGAGAACGGAAAAGGCTTCATCAGAACAATCCCGAGATCAATATTCCTGGGTCGAATCATTTCAGCGGGTTGACTCAGGTCCTTAAGGTGCTAGAATGGATCTTCGCTTGAGTTCCCATAGAAATGAGTGCTGATCAACCCAATTACATTATGCTTGAGCTCAAACGTATCTTTGCTTGCGGGAATTCTAACTAGCTGTGCGACGATAGGTGTGGCTAGGTCGTAGAAATCCTACTGGTGTTCTCCTTGTTGTGGGTGCTGCATCATGTCAAGCGCCGTCGGAATACGATCCATGCTCTGCTGATGCAGTTCCTCAGATTCAGTGACCCGGGCTTCTAAATGAGCCATCAGGTCCAGATTCTCGATGTCCTGACCCGGTCTAGGTCTAGGTCCAGGATTTTCCATGGTGCTCTTGGAGTAGAAGAAATGGGGGGAGAAGATGGTCCGGGTGAGGTGACTCGCCTCCTTAGGAGTGGCTCCCAAGGTCCAACTAAGTTAGGTCGAAGTGACCTCCTTCCATGCATACACCGCCCAACCCCTGGGTTGGTGTAGCCACGTAGGGCAAGGCTAAGGCCCTGTCAATCAAATGGTCCTTAAAGATCCAGTGACTAGATTTTTCGTTAGAGATTTGACTTCCTGAAGACAAGTTCGTCGTACAACCGATTGAAAGTGGTTCCCGCCTCTCAAGCTAACCCAGCCAGTCTCGTTACAAGGGGACTAAGTGGAAGGTTCTTCCTTTGGCTTATGCCTCCGGTTCAGTTGACCCCCGAGCCGCGGTCGTTTGACACTACCCCACAGACTTAGCCACCAGGTTCGGAAAGAGAGATTAAAATCACCCAGTAGTACGACAATGAGCTCGGGTTGATTTCGTGTTTTAAAATTACTTTTTAACCCATTTTCTTTAGTGGGATTTGTGGTGAGTGGCGCACAAGGTGACCACGCTCACCGAGTAACTAGACTTGATTAAGTTTATGTTAGCCCAAAGTGTGGTCTCTAGTTGTAACCCTAAGGGTTTAACCAAAGCTGCATGCACTTCTAGGGCTTTTCTCTGTTTCATCAAACAACAAAAGTATTGTTGATTCTCTGATAAGAATTGGAATCCAATTAATTTGAAATTTTTCGAGTAGATTCCTTTTTCAATTAGTTTTTCAGAAAATATTTTTTTTGAATTTTTACTATTTCAACTGAAGTTTTAGGGAATTTTGAATTTCAAGGGGTCAGATCTACAACTTTGACCCCTTGTCGGTTTTTCATTTTGAAATAGTATCAATTGACCTTCAAAATTTTGGAAAAGTATGGAAAATAAAGCCAATGAGATCATCTTTCAAACCCCACCACTTTTAGCCAAAATAGATTCGCAGATTGCTCGAAATCGCTTTTTGAAATTTGAAAAATTTTGTATTTGGGTCAGTCTGACCCCTGTGCACTGCGTAAATTTTTAAAAATTGTATGCTTGGGATTTTTTCAAAGTAATGGTGTCATTTGAAAGATGGTTTGAAAATGAAGATCTAACTTAAATTTCAGAATTTTTCGCTAACTAATTTTTTGGCAATCGAATTTTTAAGTTAGATTTGAAATCTGGCTGAAAATCAGAAGATGGTGGAAAAGCTTTTTTAAAGAGGTTTGAATTGAAATCTAGGCTTTCCACCAAAAAGGCTTTTTTTCCTTTTCAAAACTTTTGCATGTTCTTTTTTTTTTCCGTTTTTCTTTCAGAAAGAAATCTTCAAATGATTCAACGAAAATGCCTCTTTTTTTTTTAAAGTAACCTAGATTCGAAAGGAAACCTAATTTAGATTTTTTTTCAAATTTTTTTTAATTTTTTTTCCTTTTTCACTAAAATGAGAAAACTCTTTTTTTTTTCACAAAGAATTTGTCAAAGGAAAGTGTAGAAAGTAAATCTACTCCTAGGATTCAGAAAGAGAAACCTAATCTAAGATAGATGATGTGCACCTGATTTTTCTTCACCGCGCTTGGAGTGTGTGCAAATCCAATTTTCGTGCCATGTTGTCCTGCACATCAAAAACAAAGTAGAGGCAAATTTGTCAGTGAAAGATTAAAAGATCGAAATCAAGAAAAATGACGTTGCCTCCCCGGCAACGACGCCATTTGTTGGGGAGTCATAGGTTGCTTTTTTGATAGAAAAGGAATGCGCCGTAGTATAGTTGCGAAGTATGATCCAACAAAGATATTGTTTTGCAAAAATTACGAGACTTGAGTCCCAGTCGTTCGTGTCTGGGAGGCATTGTTTTCACTTTTGAAATCGATCTTTTTTTGCTACTCTACATCGTTTAAAGATGCACGCTGGTTTCTAATCTCCTAACTAAGACTTCACCGCTCCTGTTATTAACTCGGATCACATGCGCATGCGTCAAGTAAATCAAGAAAGTGAACGTGTGAGTTTCTGTGCGCACGATTCTAGTGAGGTGGTGACTAGTTATGGAGAATAATCTATTGTCAGATTTTCAATATCCTCAGGAAATGACAAGCTGGTGCGTAATATATAGACAGTTAAACAGCAGGCACTTAAATCACGCAAATACGATAATTATTAAGCTCGCAGTGATTTCAAACACATAAAGAGACATATATATATAAATGCAATTTCATTCTTTCATTGGAGAGTTGTTGCACAAGGAAATCTAGAGGAAAACTTATACATAAATGCTTGAAAATTAAACGTAGCTACTAGAAAATGATTGCATACAAGAATCGATGGGGGGATTTTGCATGCATCATTGGGGGAGAAGTAAGACTACACTACTAAGCAGTAAACAAAAGTAGTAAATTTACGAAGAGCTAAGCTACTAATGTAGCAGAAGGAAGGGCATTCGGAGGTGGTCTCCGATGGCCTTTGAGTGGCTGAGAGAAGAAGAAGGGGCAGCCAATAGAGCTTGGGTTAGCCCTTGGAGAGAGGTTGGGGAGCTGATCCAGCTTCCTGGCATGGAGATGGTGACCTCCATGGTGGTGCTCAACTCATGGAGGTGGAGTGGAGATGGAAGTGGCTAGCCTAAGTGGAATGGATGCCAAGGAAGTGAATGGGGGTGTTTGGCTGCCCAAGGGCTCTTTTTATAGACCCAATGGCTTCTATCTAGAGAGGTGTAGAACTCTCTAGAGAGAGTCCAAGAGTGGCCGGCTACATGTGGGTGGATGTGGTCTTTAAGATCCAAGAATTGTGGATCTTAATTTGAATTCCTCTTGGTTGCTAAATTTGGTAACCAAGAGGTGGTGCCATCTCAAGAGGTCTCTACAGAATTCTAGAGAAGTGTGTGTGCGTGAATGGGTGTGTGTGTGTGTGTGTGGTCATGCTCTATGTGGCTAGGTGGCTTAGGTCTGGTCTTAAAGGGTTTGGGTAGGCGTAGGTCTTGAATTAGGGTTACAAACCCTAATTGCTAAGTGGAAAATGCAATTGAACTTAACCTACATTTAATTGAATGAGTGTGAACCTAATTGAGAGTAGAATAACTCAATTAGGTTGGGTTTAGGTCAATTGGACTCTCACCAAGTCTAATTAAACTTGTGTGGGTTGAGATCTAAGCTTAATTAGGTTTGGTGAAGGTAATTGACTTGATCTAAGTCAATTGGGTTTGGTGAGGACCTAATTAGGTCCTTAGGTAGGTCTAGAGGTGGTGTACTAGGGTTAGGCCACCTTAATTTAGGATCCTAAGGGGTTGGGATTGGGTCTAGGGAGCTAGAGATCAAAGGCCAAGACTTGAATCACAAAATAAGGACTGGAGACCAGCATCAGATTCCAATAATAGGATCAGATGACTGATGAGAGCCTCATCATGAGCCATAACTAGCTCTTTTTGACCCAATAAAAAAGATAAAAGCTCCTACATAATCTTGAAGAAGGCCTAAATGAAGGAATAAGTGCTCTAAGAAGAAAACATGAATTAAAGGTTAAAACTGCAATTTTACCATTGCAGTACACAAATGGGTTTTCTCAAAGGCAAAACATAGGTCTAATGGTCTAAATAAGATAAAAAGTGGGTTGAGCCAATCAGAAATGGGTTCATGTACAATAGGAATTAAATGACATTTGGTAACCCTAAAACAGACCCACTTAAATTAAGAAGGTTCCGAACAGGATAAAAATCAAGTAAAACCTCTAAAAATCGTGGAAAAATATCCTCTAGGGTTTAGAACACTTAAATTGGCCTTTGGAACCCGGTTTGACCTAGATTAGGGTCCTAGCTCATCAATTAACTTAATTTAGGTTTTTACGCAAAATGTCCAGTCAAACGTGGTCTAACCTAAAATCCAACCTCACCATTGGATTCCTTAGGTCCAAATTAGGTTTGTACCAAAATTTGGACCTAAGGGGAGGTCATCTTGACCTACTTTGCAATTTAGTACACCCAAATCATAATTTGGTCCCTATCTTTTGAAATCATTGCAGAGAGCCCCTAATTTCCTCGCCACCTTTGCAATCAGGTCCTGCCGCCATTGTTAGGGCAGAACCAACCTTTGGCGAGGTTTAGAGAGGGATTATTCTCTGATTCCTCAGAGATCCCCTCCCAGAAATGGAAGGGAGATTCTCTGAGTAATTCCCTTCCATCTACGGCCAATCATAATCTCTGATGTGAACCCAATCTCTCGTGCGAATGCACGAGGGATTTGGGTATCTTAACCTATTTCCTACTCTGACGAGCCATCAGAGGCAATAGGCGTGCCCTCCACGTTCTGAAAGCACGGCCCAGTGCCTATAAAAGAACCCACACCTCCGACCGCTCAATTTTAGCTTGATTTGGCCGGAGGTCTACCTCCAATTCGTCTCTTTCTTCTCCGGCCAAGCATCGAGCAAGCTCCGGCGAGCCCCCTCTCCCATCCTCTTCGCTCTGCCATAAAACTAGTGGCAGAGTTATCTTCCTGACTCCCCTCCGCGTCGCGCAGCACCCGTGCACGCTGCCTCAACCCCGTCGTCGCCGTCGTCCTCCCCCACTGGGCAGCGTCTTCTTCGGCGACAGCAAGTACAGCTGTCCACCCTCCGTCTCCCTTCGTCCTAACAATTAAGGTTAGAACTACTCCCCGTGTTCCCCTCTCTCTTTTCCCCCTGTATTTTCATTGAATTGCCCCTCGACCGACGCTGACCACCTCCATCTTCCTCACCTCCGACTGACCTCCGGCGAGCTGTTCCCACTATTCCACCCCTCCACACGGCTCACCAACCGACTCATAAGCTCTGCCTCACCACAAGGAACAGCTTCCGCCCATCAGCCATCCCTCTACACCTCCGCAGTAACCCCCCGAACAACCCCACAACTCCGGCCACAGGTTGACCTAGGCACGCACGCCTAGGCCATCCTGCGGCCTGCAGCACCGTCCCCCGCCTTCACCGTGCCACAGCAAAGGTGCCCAGCTGGTCTGATTAGGCCAATAGGCCGTATTGGTGATTGACAGGGTTTAAGCTCCTGCTGCCATTGGGGACATTTCAAGCAGCTTCGCAGCAGCTCCAGGTGACAGATCTTCCAGGCTTCAGGTGCAGCAGGATTGCGCAAGCAGTGCAAAGCCCTCGAGTCCAGTTTGGGGCGCTGAGAAGTCTGCAGCTGGGGAATTGCACGAAGGTCTGCAGGCGCACGCGAGGGCGAGGCACAGACTGGATAGTCCCACATCTTTGAAATGCAAAACGCAGGTACAGTATAAATTGTTTTTGTGTTTTATGCTTAACGCCTCCAAAAGCACAGGGGTGAGGTCCCTTACCTGACCCACTCAGCTCGTCTGTGGTTTCACCTCGCGGATCTGGCGGGATCCGACCCAACCCTAACCTACACACTCCTCGCGCATCACCCACCTGCAAGTGCGCCTGGTCCCGGGTGCAAAATCTGACCCGATTACCCGTGTGGCTCTGGGAGAGCGTCCTTGAGTGAATTTCTAAGAGAGAGAGACGTGCAGGTAGAGGGAAAGGGATAGGTTCTGCTCTGTGCAGGTAGGCTGAACGTTGAGGAAGAAAGACTTAGCTGCGAGGAAGAAGAAGAGAAGGAAGAAAGAGGGCAAGGCAGAGAAGAGAAGGAAGAATAGAGACCAAGGAAGAAAGAGAAGCCTTCGCAGAAAGAAGAAGAAGAAGGCAGAAGAAAGGACTGCAGAGCCAAAGAAGGAGAAGAAAGAGGAGACCAAGGTAGAATCTGAAGAAGAAAGACTAAGGAAGAAGAAGAGACTGAGAAGCAAGGCAAGAAGAAGAGCCTACGCAGAAGAAAAGAGAGGCCAAGATAGAAGAGAAGAAAGGAAAGGCTACTGAGAAAGAAATATCTGCAATAAAGAGAAAACACTTTTAAGACGTCTGATCACAACATCAGACGTTCAATTTCTTTTTTTTTTTTTAGCATAATTACTCTTTACCCTCATACATTCATGTTTGAATTTAAGTTTTGAGTAAATTAGAGTGTTCAATTACCTTTTGATTAGTAGTAAATTCCAGTTGCTCCCTGTGTTCGACCTCGGATACTCCGATTTTCAAGTAATAAAAACTCTTTATTTATTTGAACTCCTCGTCGGCTTTAGTACAACGTGACATTCTCTTTAAAACCTGCACAAAACGAACGAACAATGACTTATACTCAAAAATCAGAAGTCCGGACTTCAGTTCTGGACGTCTAATTTGAGTCAGGGGGAAATCAGGATTCTGTTTTGGGTATTCTGCAGAAATTGGATGTCTGACAAAGTGTCTAGACGTCCAATAACACGGCAGAAGTGGGTTTGAGGTGTGTTGGGGATGTCTAAGGGTCCTGGATGTCCTATAACTTATCTGGATGTCCAGATAAGGGCTGTAACTAGGGTTTTAAGGCTACCTAGGGTGTTGTGACCAAATCTAAGGGTGGCTAAGGTTTGGGGAAGTCTCTAGGCTATCCTAGGGCTAGGATAAGCTCTTCACATTTTTCTGCTTTCTTTTTACTTAATAGAATAGCAAACTTTAACTCCCTTACATTATTGTTCCTAAATCTAAACTAATCCTTCTGCTCCAGCTCTGCTACAACTCCCATTATTTCAAATCTAGCTTCAGATCCTACTCCAAACCAGCTCCATATCTGCTTGTTGCCTGTAATCAACATAATGCACTTAATCAGCACATTATAACATTATTTTATGCATGGCTAATGGAAAGCAGTAAAGATGCAGATAATGCTTATGCGTGCATGAATTTCCCTAACTTATGCTAAGTTCTAGCCTAATCTAGGTCAATTAAGACCTATGATTGCTTCGCAATCACCCAGATGTCGAACACTTCTACGACCATGATGGGCTGGAGTGGCATCATGTCTCTCCTGGTCATAGAACCGACCGACTGGCATCATTTGCAGTGTTGGGTGTATTCCTGTGTATCTCTGAAAATAGTTGGCCAGAAAATCCCGACTGCAAAATTTTTACAGCGATTTTCCATCCGAGGAAATGACCACCACAAGTATCATTGTGGCAAAAAGATAACACAGTGGGGATCTCGGAATCTAGGATGCATCTTCAAATAATCTAATCCACTCCAATACGGAATTGCAGTAGGTCATCCCAGAGGTAGAATTCGACGTCCGCAGTGAATTTCAGTTTCTGGTCTTTTGATAGGTTCGTGGGAATCTTGCCTGCAGCAGGGTAGTTCGCGATATCCATGTACCAAGGGAACTAAATAGAATGAACTGCCAAAAGAGATTCATCTGAAAATTGCTCGTGGATAGGTAGGGAATAAGGGATGTGGTTTGGGTCCAGTCTAGATAGGTTATCAGCCACAACATTCTACTTTCCAACTTTATCGGGGATTTCGATATCAAATTCCTGCAGTAGAAGGATCCATCTGATGAGTAGGGCAAATTGCTACTTGATCTTCTGGGCTAATCGCTACTTGATTATTGTTTACGGGACAAAATCGTTGTTTTTAAAAGATGTACATTGTAGTATAGATGAAATAGCTGCAAAAACAAATAAGAATTTACTACTCGAAAACCTAGGTATTCGAGGTTGAACATAGGGAGCAAATTGTATTTAAAAACTAGAATCACAACTTTAAATTTTATCAAATGCAATGACAAATCCAATCAAATTTATAAAGTAAAAAATGAGGTCAATGTATAAAGAAGCTCAAAAAATGAACGTCTATTGTAAAATCAGATGTCTTAAGTCTTTGCTACAACAGTGCAAAGCTTTCTGTATTCTTCTTCATCTTTTCTTCATTGATTCTAACTTTGCCTTCTGATCTTCTCTCTTCTTTTGCCATCTATTCTCTGCAACTACTCTTCTTCTTTTCTCTTCTTCTTTCTTCTTTTTCTGATTCCTTTTGCCTTTGATTCTCTGCTTGGCCGCACCTTCTCCTTCCTTGTCTTTTCTTAAGCCTCCTCTTCTTCTTTTTATTCTCTTGTTCCCTTAGCTTTCCTCTACTTTGGCCTCCTTGTCTTCTGCCTTTGCCTTCAAGTCTTCCTTCCTTCTTCAACCTCTACTTCTACGGCTAAGTCCTTCCTTCTCCTTCCTTAGCTGCCCCTGCATTCAGCTTCTTACTCATCTTCAGCAGTTGCCTCCTCCTCCTTACGCTGGACGGCACGGAGCAATACCTACTCCTACCCTCCCCCACATCACTCTCTCACTATTTCTCTCTTCACTCTCCCAGAGCCGAGTAATCTGGTTGGGTTTCGCGTGCCCAGGTCCAGGCGCACCGGTGTGGGTGGTGCGCGAGGAGTGCAGGGCATACGGGTCGGGTACCAGGTCCACGGGGGTGTGTGTCGCGAACAAGGCGAGGTTATACGTGGTCGAGGGACCTCACCCCGTGTTACTTGAGGCGATAAGAGAGAAACACAAAAACAATATAAATGACTCACCTACGTTGAGAACTTACGAGGTGATACTAAACTGTCCTACCCACTTCTTCGCACTCGTAGGGAAGAAACCTGACCAATTGAGGCAGCTGCAGTTGCCGACGCTTCTGATTGCCAGGTGCTGAAGGTTCGCTAGAGGGTTCCACACAGCTGGGGCATCTCAACTTGGATGGGAATGACCTGGAGCTCGCGAGCTTGCTGCTTCACACCTTCGGTAATGGCGGCACAAGCATGAAACTGAAATGCACACACACAGCCTTGTGGCCTTGTCAAACTTGGGAAGCTTCGCCGTGTCATGGTGAAGGTGAGACGGGGGTTGGTTGGCTGCGGAACGGCCTAAGCGTGCGTTCCTGGGTCGTTCTGTGGTCATGAAGGTGTGTGTGTCGGGTGAGGGTGTATGGCGTGTGTGGCAGTAGGTGAAGGGGCAGAGGATGATCATTGAGTGATGGCGACGGTGATGAGGCAAGTGGCGAGGCGCGTGGAGTGGGGGAGTGACGGATTCACCACGCCAGTGGTTGGCTAGAGATGAGGGAGATGAAGGTGGATAGTGGCTATCGAGGGGTGTTTTATGAAATTGAATGAAGGAAAATGAAGAGTAGAGGGAGAGGAACTTGTCTGCGTGTAGCTAGACAAAGGGGAGGTAGAGGGGACGAGCAGCATGTATGTGCCATCGTCGGGGAAGAAGGCCATGAGGTGAGGATGATGGTGACAAGGAAGGGGTCGGAGAGGTGCATGCTGGTACAACACGACACGGAAGAGCAAGGCGAAGATAACTTTGCCACTGGTATTATGGCAGAGTGATGAGAGGTGGGAGGAGGGAACGTCGAAGCTTACGGGCAGTTGGCTGGAGACGAGGAAGGAAGAAATTTGGGGGAATTCTTAGGCTAATTCAAGCTTAAGATAGGTGGGACGGTCTGGGGCATCTTTCTTAGGCAATGGAGGAGGGCCATGTGCTTGGAAGGCAAGCTTCCAAGCATGGCAACTTCGCCGGAGTGGGAAATCCGTGAGATACTCATATCTCTCGAGTGTTCACATGAGAGATTGGGTGCAAATCGAATCTCGAGATTAAGTTCAGATGGTGAAGAATTCCTCAGAGAATCTTCCTTCCAAATCTGGGAGATCTTTGAGGATTTGGTAAGAAATCCTCCTCAAATCCTCGCAAGGGTAGGATTCCTCCGGTGTAATGGCAGAGGGACCTGAATGCAAAGAGTGGCAAGGAAGATAGGGGGGTTTGTGAAAGGGTTTTCAAAAGTTAGGGGCCAGATTGTAATTAGGTGGACTATTTTGCAAAGTAGGTCAAGATGACTTTCTCTTAAGACCAAATTTTGGACAAACCTAATTTGGTCCTAAGGAATCCAACAGTGAAGTTGGATTTTAGGTTTGACCATGTTTGAGTAGACATTTTGCACAAAAACCCAAATTAGGTCAAATACTGAGTTACGACCCCATCTACGTCAAAATAGGATTCAAAGGCCAAATTGAAGGTTATAAACCCTAGGGGATATTTTTCCATGAATTTTAGAGGGTTTAGTCGATTTTCATATTGACTAGAACCTTGTAAATTTAAGTGGGTTTGTTTTAGGGTTACATAATTTCATTTAATTCTTAAATCTCACAATAACCCTTTTCTGACTGAGCCATCGCACTTTTCCTCTTATTAAGTCCAATTGACCTATGTTTAGCCCCTGAGAAATCCCGTTGATGTACTGAAATGGTAAAGTTGTAGATTTTCCCCTTTATTTCATGTTTTCTTCCCAGAATAGTAATCCCTTGAATTATGCCTTTCTTTTGGTTATGTAGGAGCTTTTGTTTACTTTCTTAGGTAAAACTGAGCTAGTTAGGGCTCACGATGAGGTTCTCATCATACCCTAATGCCTAGCTTTTGCTAGTCTTTTAGCAAAATTTTAAGGCCTTAACATTTGTTTTAGGCCATGATTTTCTTTTATCAGTTGTGATAAGTTCTTTTTCTTTTTCTTTTGTGACTAGATCAGAATGTGAACAATAGGACTAGAGGTACTCAAGTGCCAACCAAAATCTTGACCTAACCAGCTTTTTTGTGATATGTGATTTTTTTGTTTAAACCTTTTCTTGAAATGAGTTTTCATAACATTTTGCACTTTCATACCCCCCCTTGCCTATGATTTGCAATGTCCCCATTGTAGATTAGGTGGGTTTGAATTTAGCTTAGTTCATTCATTAGGACAGGTGTTGGGTGGGCGAATAGGTCAAGGTGACTGTTGCGAACGATTTCTAAACTCGGGTACAGGTACCTAAGGTGTAGTTCGCTCTTCTAATGGATAAACCATAAAGTGCATATGAATTCAGCATAGAAATGTCGGGAAAGGTTTCGGGTTTTTCAAAGAATGATGGGTTGCCTCCCGTTAGGCACTATGTTTTACGCCATCGGCTAGGTGCAATGAGCTTAGGGAGAATGGAGGATAAAGGATGACTCAGTCAAATCTGAATTGGTCATGTCAATGAACGGTTTGAGTCTCTAACCATTCACGACAAAGGGTTCGGAATCATGGCTGAGCGGACTGATCTCAACAACTCCATTTTCAAAGATTTGTCGGACTAGGTAGAGTCCGATCCACTTAGATCATAGCTTTCTTGGGAATAATGAGTCAAGCAACAAAGAGTATAACCTTTTGACTAGGATGAAAGATCTGTCTAGAAATGTGTTTGTCATGAAAGGCTTTAACTCACTCTTTATAAATTCACGAGTTCTCATGCGCGTCATGGTGTAATTCATCGATCTCGCTCATTTGAAGCTTTCTATGGGTTCCAGCCTTATAAAGATTTAAGTTTCAATTCTATACTACCCAATAGGCTCTATGCTCCAATTTGACGGGGAGGTGATATGCCTTCCCGTACACCAGTCTGAAGGGAGACATACCTAATTAGGACTTGTGGGCTGTCCTGTAAGCCCACAATGCTTCCAGAAGCTGGGATGACCAATCCTTCCTGTCAGGTCGAACAGTAACCTGGAGGATTTTCTTGATTGCCTAGTTTGATAGCCCAGCCAGACCATTACTTTGGGGGTGGAAAGGAGTAGAGATTCGGTGTGACACCACGTATTTGGTCAACAGTGACCTGAACTGAGCATTTGTAAAATGGGTCCCTCCATTGGAAATTATTACGTGTGGAATCCCGAACCTTGAGAAGATGTTTTGATGAATGAATTTGATAACTTTGTGATCATTGGTTCGGGTCGGAATGGCTTTGATCCAGTTGGACATGTAGTCAACAGCGAGCAAGATGTATGCAAAGCCATCCGAAATAGTGAAGGGTCCCATAAAATCAATCCCCCAAATGTCAAAAATCTCGCATACTAGAATCAGCTGTAAAGGCATCATGTCACGATGGCTCATGTTGCCTAAGGTCTGGCAATGGGTATGTGCTTTACAATGATTGTATGCATCCTTGAAAATTGTAGACCAGTAAAAGTCACACTGGAGGACTTTTGATGTGATTTTGTGTCCTGAAAAATGTCCACCGCATGCCTGGTCATGGCAGAAAGAGAGTATGTCTTTGATTTCTGCTTCCGCAGCACATCATCGAATTATTTGATCAGTACCAATGCAGAATAGATATGGGTCTTCTCGAAGGTAATACTTCGCATCGGAACACAATTTGTCCTTCTTGGCCTTTGGTCAATCGGATGGGATTTGATTTCATGCCAAGTAGTTCACTATGTCAGCAAATCATGGTAGCCCTTTATCGATAGTCAGGAGGTGCTCATCAGGAAAATCATCCGTGATGGGTCCGGAATGGTCAATGATCTCAGAAGGAAGGTGGGACAAGTGATCGACTACCACGTTCTGTTTTCCCACTTTGTCATGAATCTCGAGGTCAAATTCTTGCAATAGCAAGATCCATCAGATTAATCGAGGTTTCGCATCCTTCTTTGCAAGGAGATGCCTCACAGTTGTGTGATCCGAGTTGATGATAACATGGGAACCCAGGAGGTATGATCTGAATTTTTCTAGGGCAAATACTACGGCTAGCATATGCTGAGCCTCGTCTATTGTTTTGCTAGCATAGTAAATGACCACGGGTTTCCCGTCAATTTTCTGCCCCAAAATCGCTCCTACAATGATGTCGAATGCATCGCACATGATCTCAAATGGTTGAGACCAATTAAGGGATTGTAGGATCAGGGCTTTGGTAACTCAGTCACGAAGGATCTCAAATGCTTGAGTGCATTCCTTGGAGATTTTGAAAGGTACACCCTTGTAGAGAAGAGTAGTCAGGGGGCACGTGATTTTTGAAAAATCATTGATAAATCGATGGTAAAAATCGACGTGCCCCAGAAAAAAATGGATGTCCTTGATCAAGCTAGGCATAGGGAGTTTGGAAATCATGTTAACCTTGGCTCAATCGACTTGGATGCCTTTCTCTTAAATCAGATGTCCCAGGATGATTCCCTCAGGCACCATGAAATGGCTCTTTTCTTAGGAAAGAACCAGATTCACATCGATGCACCACCTAAGTATTTGGACCAAGTGCTGGAGGCATTCGTTAAATGAAGCTCCAAAAATTGAAAAGTCATCCATGAAGACTTCCAGGTAATCACCTACCATATTTGAGAATATGGCAAGCATGCAACCCTGAAAAGTCGTGGGTGCATTGCAGAGATCGAATGGCATCCTTTAGAATGAGTACGTCCCGAAGGGGCAGGTGAACTTGGTCTTTTCTTGGTTCTCTGGATGGATTTCCACTTGGTTATAACCGGAGTACCCGTCAAGAAAGCAGGAGAACCTATTTCCCTTTAGTTTCTCAAGGATCTGATCAATAAACGGTAGTGGGAAATGATCCTTCTTCATGGAGGAATTGAATCTTCTGTAATCAATGCAGACTCTCCACGAGTTAGCTATTCAGGTTGGTATGACCTCTCCAGTTTCAGTCGTAATGATGGTGAGTCCGACCATCTTAGGCGCAACTAGGATTTCACTCACCCAGCGACTGTTGGAGATCGGGTGATGATCCCTGCATCTAACCACTTGTTGATGTCCTTGTTCGTGACCTCTTGCAGATTAGGGTTTAAACGTCTCTGCATCTCTTGCAAAGGTCATGTGCCCTCTTCATTGTAGATTCGATGTGTGTAATAAGAGGGGCTTATGGCAGTCAACTCATCGAGAGTTCATCCAATGGCTCTACGATGTTGCTGGAGAATAGTAATCATACGGGATTCCGGGTCAGGTGTGAGTCTGGAGTTGATAATCACAGGAAACATCTGATTCGAACCCAAAAAGACGTACTTCAGATGATCGGGAAGGGGCTTGTGTTCCAGGATGGGATTATCAACTGTAGTGGGCAGTTCAGGGTCTGTATCAGGGACAAGGGTAAGAGTCATGGGTGGGCCAAGATCAGGTTCAAACTCCTCTGTTTGAGGGTTTTGATCTTGTGGTGGTTGATCGGGGATAATCAGGTTGTCCTCAACATGCGATTCATCAACCATAGCTTTGATATCACATATTTGCTTTATAACCCCATAATTAATTCCTTGTTGGGCCTTAAAGATGCCAATCTTCAGAGCTTGGTTCCCAAATTTTAATTCTATTTGGCCCTCATCATAGTTTATGTTTGCCCTAGCAGTGGCCAGAAAAGGTCTCCCTAATATAATCGGTGTATCCCATGGGTTCTTAGGTGCATCCATATCCAGAACTATGAAATCCACTGGGAAGTAGAAATCCCATACCCTAACAATGACATCCTCGAGTATTCCTTTAGGTGACATGATAGATCGATCGGCTAACTATAATGTCACCTCAATTGGTTTAAGTTCGGACTCTTCAAGGTGGTGAAGGAGGGCTGTAGGTAATAGGTTTATGAAGGAACTGATGAAAGCCTCATCATGAGCCATAACTAGCTCATTTTGACCTAATAAAGAGAGTGAAAGCTCCTACATGACCTAGAAGAGGGCTTAATTGAAGGAATAGGTGTCCTGAGAAGAAAACATGAAATAAAGGTTAAAACTGAAATTTTACCATTGTAGTACATAAACAGAATTTCTCAGAGATAGAGCATAGGTTAAATGGTCTAAATGAGATAAAAAGTGGCTTGAATCAGAAATGAGTTCATGTGCAATCTAGGAATTAAATGACATTTGGTAACCCTAAAATAGACCTGCTTAATTGAACAAGGTTTCGTTCAGGATAAAAATCAACTAAATGCTCTAAAATTCATGTAAAAATATCCTCTAGGGTTTAGAACATTCAAATTGGCATTTGGAACCTAGTTTGACATAGAATAGGGTCCTAGCTCATCAATTGACCTAATTTGGTTTTTACACAAAATATCCAGTCAAACATGGTCAAACCTAAAATCCAACTTCAACATTGGATTCCTTAAGTCCAAATTAGGTTTGTACCAAAATTTGGACCTAAGGGGAGGTCATTTTGACCTACTTTGCAATTTAGTACACCCAAATCACATTTTGGTCCCTAACTTTTGAAAATCATCGCAGAGAGCCCCCTAACTTCCTCGCCAACCTTGCAATCAGGTCCTTCCACCATTATTGGGGCAGAATCCTGCTCCGGTGAGGATTAGAGAGGGAATACTCTCTGATTCCTCAGAGATCCCCTCCTGGAAATGGAAGGGAGATTCTTTGAGGAATTCCCTTCCATCTGAGGCTAGTCATGATCCCTGATTTGATCCCAATCTCCCTTGCGAACGCACGAGGGATTTGGGTATCCACCCACTTTCCTTCTCCGGTGAGCCGTCAGTGACGAATGCTTGCCCTCCACACTCCAGAACACAAGGCCTATGCCTATAATAGAACCCCCAAACCCGGCCACTCAATTTCAGCTCTACTTGGCCGGATTTCACCGCAAATTCATCTCCTTCTTCTCCGACCAAGGGTCCAAGCGAGCTCCGGCGAGCTCCCCTCCCCTTCCACTTTGCTCTACCACAAAACCAGTGGCAGATCCGTCTTCCTCATCCTCCTCCGCGTCACGCAATGCCCGCTCGAGCTGCCCTAACCCCGTCGTCGCCACCATCTTCCCCCACTGGGCATCTTCTTCTCCGACGCAGTCGATACGGCGAGTCGCCTCTCCACCCCCCCTTCGTCCCTGCAAGTAGGTTAGAACTACTCCACATCTTTCCCTCTTTCTTTTCCCCACTATATTTCACTTGATTACCCCACGACCACGCCTAACCACCGTCATCTTCCATCGCTCCGGCGAGTCGCCCCCGTCGCTCCACAACTCCACACGACTCGCCGAGTGTCGTAAAAGTTCTGCCTCACCACACTGAACACACCGCCCCTCCACTGCACGCTACGCCTGCACAACGCACCCCCTAACTCACCCATCCATCCGGCCACAGGACGACCTAGGCACGCACGCCTAGGCTACCCCGCAGCCTGTCAACTTGCTCTTCACCTTCGCCGTGACAAGGCAAAGGTTCCTCAGAAATCTGATTAGGCCGCGAGGCCATTTTCGTGTATGACAGATTCATATCCCCTGCCGCCATTGACGGTGACTCGAAGAAGCTCTAAGCTCGCTCCAGGCTTCAGGACCACAAGGCTCCAAGTGTAGCTCGCTCGGGGAAGCACTGCAAAGCTATCTGACCAAGCAAGAGATGCTATGAAGTCCGCAGCTGTGGCAATTGCAGGAAGGATTTCTGCGAGCGCGCACGAGAAAAGGCAGCAACCTTTAGTCCCACATCGGTAACCTACAAGGCGCTGGCGTGGTTTAAATTATTTTTGTCATAACTTCTCTACGCCTCCGAATGCACCTGGGGTGAGGTCCCTTACGTATCTGACGTCGCCTCGTCCGCGATTTCACCACGCGGATCTGGCACGATCCGACCAGACCCTTGCCTAAGCACACCTCGCGCATCATCCTCACGCCGGTGCGCCTGGTCACGGGTATGTTATCCGACTCGTTAACCTGACTCTGGGAGAGCTTCCTGTGAGCGATTTGCAGAGAGAGAGACATGCGCGGGTGTGGGTAGAGGAGTAGGTTTTGCCTTGGCTGTGGTGTGTGTGCAGGAAAGAAGGAAGGGAGGAAGAAGCCAACACTTAGTCGCAGGAAGGACAAGGAAGAAGAGCAAGGCAGAAGAGAGTCTGCAGAGAAAGAAGAAGAGAGGCCAAAGTAGATCCAAGGTAAGAAGAAGATAGAAGGAAGACAAAAGAGAAAGAAGCAAGGCAGAAGAAAATGAAAGAAATATCAGAAGAAGAATAACACTTTTAAGACATCTGATCTTATGATCAGACGTCCAATTTTACTCTTTTGTCTAGATTTTTTTTTTTTAACACATACATCCATATTTGAATTAAAGTTTTGAGTAAATTAGAGTGTTCAATTACATTTGAGATTAGTAGTAAATTTCGATTGCTCCCTATGTTCTACCTCGGATACTACGATTTTCGAGTAATAAAATCTTTATTTGTTTTGAACGCTTTTTCGGCTATACTACAATGTGACATCCTTTAAAAACCCGATCAAGACGTCCAAAACAGGCACCTAAGTCTAACAAGGCTCTGTCAAATTGGGTATCACCAATTTTACACGAAATCAAGGGAAGACCTGGGTCTTTAGCCTTAGGTGGGAGTTTACTCAAAATTACAGAGCTGGCTTGCTATGACAGTACGATCGGACTCCCATTTTTAGTTCACGGCTTACGCTTGGGTGTACACACGTCTTTCAAAAATCGTGCATAAGCTGGTACGTGGCAGATTGCATCCATCTAGCGGATGTTTATCTGGACCTATTCAAAGAGTTTGACCAGTTTCCCCTTGGGAGCCACAGGTTTAGTTATCCTCTTTCCCTTGGTGAAGGCCTCGGGAAATGGAACCCTAGTTGGTTCCTCTAGAATAGGTCTAGGTTCTTGATCTAGGATAGGGGTACCCTGGATAACTATCCTAGGGCTTGGGTTACTACCAAGCTTGGAGTGGTTTGGATAATGTGGGTCTTGGGTTGCTTTACCACTACAAGTTGTTACGGAGTTTAATCCTGCCTGGTCTTGGTTTGGGTTTGGTAAGATGGCTGGCTACAGCTAAAATCTCGCATAAGATGATGAAGCTTCCATCCCGTCGGGTGATGGAACAGAAGTGGCCTGATAAATCATATGTGTGCGGCTTGGATTTGGGTTCATAACACACCTCTAGGTCAGCATATTATTTGGCTTTGGCAGAGGTTACGAAGGAAGGGTGCCAGGTTGGTGGGAATTCGCCATCTGGGCAAGTTGATTGCGAACCTCTGTGATCTCATCCTTGTGCTATTTCTACATTGCTTCATTCATCTTCTGAATGTCAGCTAGTGCTTGAAGGATAAGAGTCATTTGATCATGGTTTGGCCCAGATTGATTGGTGGGATTGGGCCAAGGCTGAGGCGGCTGATATGGATGAGGAGCTTGTGGACGAGGTTGATAAGGTAGTCTTTGAGTCTGAGAATTTCCCGTCCACTGGAAGTTGGGATGAATTCACCATCAAGGGTTGTAGGCATTGGAGAATGGGTCATTTTGGATGGCATTGAGGTCCTCGCAGGTATGAGGAGCCTCAGGAAAGTCAGAATACAAGGGTTCAGCGCTCCCCCAACTAGAATAGAGTGGATCAGAGGTCCCTCCGGTCTGAGAGTCAGACGGGGGTGGATACCGGTCCATCCCCTGAGAAGATTGATGATAGATGTTCTGCATAGTTTCCCTCACAAGAGGTGGCCGTGCAAAAGAGCTCTGCATAGAGGTGGCTCGCTACAGATGCCAGGTCAGCTCGTCCACCTTCTTCTCTATGATAGAGACCTTGTGCAACCGACTGGCCATCAGTTCCAAGTTGACAGATGTGCACAGGTCTTGGATCTCATGTGCTCCCCTAAGATTCGTTGATGCACGGGCATTCGTCCGATTGAATAAGCCCATGGAGTCATTATTGTGGGAGTTCTCGCACATATTTTCGAGAATCTCCCACACCGTGTCCTCATGTTGACCCATGATGTTTCCTCCGCAGGTTGTATTGACGAATAATTGGATGTCTTCACGGAGTCCTTGGTAAAAAGACTGGACTTGTTCCCATTTAAGAACTCCATGATGGGGGCACTTTTGCATGAGATCTAAGAATCAATCCCATGCCTCATGAAGAGGTTCTCCCGATTGTTGAATGAAATGAGAGATCTGATGGTGAAGGCATTTTTCTGGCCAATGAGAAAGAACTTCTTCAGAAATTCGGACAGAAATTCATCCCATGTGTTGATCGGACGAGTTTGAGTTTGATAACAATGAGCAGCCATGTCCATGAGGGAGAAAGAAAACATCTTCATGAGTAGAATATCCAATTTTGTGCATCCGACCTAAAGGTCTGGGCCAGATGTTTAAGCTGCTTAATGTGCTGGAATGGATCCTCAGAGTTAAGCCCATGGAATTTTGGTATGTCATGAATCATATTGGGCTTGAGTTCAGAATCATGACCTCCTGCCGGGATTCAGACTCGAAGCGCGATTGCCACCGCAGCGGGATTATAGTGATCTCGCATCATAGGATGCTGCGGTGGGTTTACAAAGGTTTGGAAGAGATCATTTAGGCGCTGAAGTTGGTGCTCAAGGTTGTTCTCCTCTTCAATGGGTTGTGCCATGATGGAAGAAGGAGAACCTGGTTCTGAATCAGAGGAAAGATTTATGTGGTGGGGTTGCTGCACAAACAAGGGTGTCTAGGCTTGGCCTCAGTGGGAGTGAATTTCTAATGGAGGCCTTAAGGACCTCCTAATAAACATGCACCGAAGGATTTAATGAGATCAAAATGTGCTGGACCCAATTGAGACACCCAAAAAATGTTGGGTGACTATAGAGGTTTGAGGTAGACAATACCCCTTAGTCAAAAAGGTCATCCACTTGAGAAATATCTGGGTAGCCAGATAGGGAGAGTCCCGCAAAGACCCCTACACAGTAGAGCATCCCCACGAGTTACAGGGTTTCCCCACCCAACCTCTCTTGTCACTGAGATTCTGGGTAGACCAGAATGGGGACCTTGACCTTTTAAGTCTACCTCTTTTTGTTAATATCAAGGTGCTTAGGGTTCCACTTGAACATTAAGTCTTTTGAGTGCAAAAAGTGACTTAATTTTATGGTTGATTGACCCAAAGGATCAACTTCACCTCTTTGTTCCTTTGAGAGCTCTTAGGTCCCTTCTTTTAGGGTTCAAATAGATTAAGAGCCTGATTTGCTTAGGGTTTCTCTTGGATAGATCATTTCAAACAAGGCTTAGGCAACTCTTTTTGAAAATTTTTTATTCTTTGCATAAGAGAAGATGTGTGTCTAAAACCCTAAACTGAAATCCTTAGGTTGGCTCTATTTGGTCCACTATAGTTGCCTCAAAAATGGTTTGTAGGGCTCAATCAAGAAGGTTTTAGCCCTAGTTACCGTAATTGGATATGCAATTCAAAGATGTGTTGAAATGAAAATCAGGCAACTTTCATGAATTACTAAATATGGAAATAGGTAGCCCTAGGATGATTTTTCTTTGTTTTTTCCTTTTCAGACTTTGAGGGGATTAAGAGAGAGAGATAATGAAAGTTTACCTGTTTCTTGGCGTGGTTGTTGTGCAGCTACTTTCCTTTTCATCCCCTGAAACAAACACAGTAAAAGAGAGAGATTAAGTCAATACTGAACCAAAGGTTGTGATCAAAGTTTCTAAAATGCCCGTTGGTCCCCAGCAATGGCGCCAAAATGCTTATGGGGTGAAATCGAGGTTTTAAAAAGTTGTACGTTGTAGTATAGATGAAATCGCCGTGAAAACAAATAAGAATTTATTACTCGAAAACCAAAGAATCCTAGGTCGAACATAGGGAGTAAATTGGTATTTAAAAACTAGAATCAAAACTTTCAATTTTATCAAATGCAATGACCAATCCAATCAAAGTTGTAAAGTAAAAAAATGAGGTCAATGTATAGAGAAGCTCAAAAAATGGATGTCTGATGTAAAATCAGAAGTCTTAAGTCTTTGCTGCTACAGTGCAAAGCTTTCTCTTCTATTCTTCTTCTTTTCTTCATTGATTTCTGACTTTGCCTTTTGATCTTCTCTCTTCTTCTACCTTCTATTTTCTATAACTATTCTTCTTCTTCTGTCTTCTTCTTTCCTCTTTTACTGAATCCTTCTGCCTTTGATTCTTTGCTTGGCCGCACCTTCTCCTTCCTTCTCTTTTCTTTAGCCTCTTCTTCTTCTTTTTATTCTGTTGATTGCTTAGCTTTCCACAACCTTGGCCTCCTTGTCTTCTACCTTTGCCTTCAAGTCTTCCTTCCTTCTTCAACCTCTACTTCTGCGGCTAAGTCCTTCCTTCTCCTTCCTTCCTTAGTTGCTCCAACCTTCAGCTTCTTCCTCTTCTTCAGTAGCTGCCTCCTCCTCCTTCTTCTTTCCCTGAACAGCATGGAGCAAAACCTACCCCTACCATCCCCCGCATTGCTCTCTCACTATTTTTCTCTTTGCTCTCGTAGAGCCGGGTAATCAGGTTGAGTTTTGCGTGCCCGGGTCTAGGCGCACCGGCGTGGGAGGCGCACGAGGAGTGTGGGGTATACAAGTCGGGTACCAAGTCCGAATGGGTGTGTATCGCAGACGAGGCAGGGGCGTACGTGGGCGAGGGACCTCACCCTGTGTTACTGGAGGCGATAAGAGAGAAACACAAAAATAATATAAATGACTCACCTACATTGAGAACTTACGAGGTGGGACTAAAGTGTCCCACCCGCTTCTTCGCACCAACAGGGAAGACACCCAACCAATTGAGGCAGCTGCAATCGCGGACGCTTCTGATTACCAGGTGCAGAAGGTTCGCAGGAGGGTTCCATGCACCTGGGGCATCTCAACCTGGAAGGGAATGACCTGGAGCTCGCGAGCTTGCTGCTTCACGCCTTCAGTAATGGAGGCAAAAGCGCTAACTTGAAATGCACGCACACGACCTTGCGTCCCTATCAAACAACTTGGGAAGCTTCGTCGTGTAACGACGAAGTTGAGATGGGGGTTGGTTGGCTACGGAATGACCTAGACATGCGTGCCTACGTCATTCTGTGGTTGTGAAGGCACATGTGTCAAGTGAGGGTGTAGGGCGTGTGTGGCGATTGGTGAAGGGGCAGAGGATGATCAGTGAGTGATGGTGATGGTGATGAGGTAGGTGGCAAGGTGTGTGGAGTGGGGGAGTCACGGATTTGTCTCGCTAGTGGTCGACTGGAGATGAGGGAGACGAAGGTGGACAGTGGCTATCGAGGCGTGCTTTATAAAATTGAATGAAGGAAGATGAAGAGTAGAGGAAGAGGGACTTATCTACATGTAGCTAGACGAAGGGGGGTAGAGGAGACGAGCGGCGTGCATGTGCCTTCTTCGTGGAAGAAGGCCTTGTGGTGAGGATGACGGTGATAAGGAAGGGGTCGGCGTGCTGGTACGACGTGTTGCAGAAGAGCAAGCCAGAGATAACTCTACCACTAGTATCATGGCAGAGCGACGAGAGGAGGGAGGAGGGATCGTTGGAGCTTGCAAGCAGTTGGCTGGAGGCGAGGAAGGAAGAAATTTGGGGGAATTCTCAGGCCAATTCAAGCTTAAGATGGCCGGGAGGGTCTAGGGCATCTTTTATAGGAACTGCTGGAGGGCCATGTGCATGAAGGCAAGCTTCCAAGCATTGCAACTTCTCTAGAGTTGGAAATCCATGAGATACTCATATCTCTCGAGCGTTCACATGAGAGATTGGGTGCGAATCGGATCCTCGATTCATGTTCAGATGGAGAATTTTTCAGAGAATCTTCCTTCCAAATCTGGGTGGAGATCTCTGAGGATTTGGGGAGAAATCCTCCTCAAATCCTCACCGGGCTAGGATCCCTCCGCTGTAATGGCAGATGGACCTGAATGAAAGGAGTGGCGAGGAAGATAAGGGGGTCTGTGCAAGGGTTTTTGAAAGTTAGGACCATAATATAATTGGGTGGACTATTTTGCAAAGTAGGTCAAGATGACCTTTCCTTTAGCCCAAATTTTGGTACAAACGTAATTTGGACCTAAGAAATCCAATGGTGAAGTTATATTTTAGGTTTGATGTCATTTGACTAGACATTTTGCATAAAAACCCAAATTAGGTCAAATACTGAGCTAGGACCACTATCTAGGTCAAAATAGGTTCCAAAGGCCAAATTGAAGGTTCTAAACAATAAGGGATATTTTTCCATGAATTTTGGAGGGCTTAGTTGTTTTTTATCCTGACCAGAACCTTGTGAAATTAAGTGCGTTTGTTTTAGGGTTACAGAATGTCATTTAATTCTCAAATCTCACAATAACCCTTTTCTGACTGAGCCATCCCACTTTTCCTCTTATTAAGTCCTATTGACCTTTGTTTAGCCCCTGAGAAATCCCGTTGATGTGCTGCAATGGTAAAATTGCAGTTTTTACCCTTTATTTCAAGTTTTCTTCCTAGAATAGGAATCCCTTGAATTATGCCTTCCTTTAGGTTATGTAGGAGCTTTTGTTTACTTTCTTAGGTCAAAATGATCTAGTTTGGGCTCATGATGAGATTCTCATCAATTATACCTAGAGTATCCATCCAAAAAGCAAAAGAAACTATGTCCAGCTAGCCATTCCAAGATCTGATCAATGAAAGGCAAAGGAAAGTGATCCTTCTGAGTAGCCATGTTCAGTCTCCTATAGTCGATGCAGACCTGGCAAGATGTCGCAGTGCAGGTCGGGATGGATTTGCCCTTATCATTTTTCACAACGGTGAGTCCTACTTTGTTGGCCACTATTTGAATCGGACTCACCCACTGGCTGTTAGAGATTCGGTATGCAATACTTGCATCCAGTCATTTGATGATCTCCTTCTTAACAACCTCTAGCATATTTGGGTTAAGCCGTCTTTCAGTTTGTTTTGAAGGTTTCACTCCCTCATTCATGTAAATGTGATGAGCGCAATACGAGGGGTGAATATCATGGAGATTAGCAATACTCCACCCTATAGCAACCCTTTGGTCTTGTAGCCTAGAAATCAATTGATGCTCCTGTTCTTGGGTTAAGTGGGCATTAATAATGACTGGGTATGTCTCACTTTTGCCCAAGAACACATACTTAAGTGAGTCAGGTAAGGGCTTCAATTCAATCATAGGTGGGCCAGAGTAAGAAATGGGAGTGGGAGGAGAAAACTCGAGGGTGGGAATCTACTAATCCATCTGCACATGGATTCCCATTGATTAGCTTCCCGTGAAATAATCGGTTGTGACTACGTTAACGGGAAACCCATTAGCTGTGGTCACGTCTTCTTGCAACGACAGGGGTGATTCAGTAGTGTGCGGATCAGGATAGCAAGATTCAGGGGTGCTATGGTCGAAAGCACACCCTAAACAGTCAGATCCTTGGGGAGATATGTGTAGTACAGTGGTCTCAGTCCTGTGTGGATCGAGGTCCAAGAACCCTGATAGTGCAGACAAATGCGACATTGGGTTGTCACAAAGGAGCCCAATGTTATCACAGTATGCCGAATCTTCGTCTTCACCATCCTCCTCTATGTGATCACAGTCGAAATTCTTTGCTGCCCTGAATATGTCAAGTCAAAGTTGCTCATTTCCTAGGGCTATCTCCATACACCCAGATGCACAATCAATGTTTGCTCGGGCTGTCGCCTAAAAATGGGCGACCCAAAAGAATTGGTGCATCTCGGAGATTAGGGGGAACTTCCATATCGAGACAAAAAAATATGTAGGAGAGCAGAATCCGGGGACTTTCATGGTCACATTCTCAACCACCCCCCATGGTGTTTTGATTGATCTATCAGCCAAGTGAATCGTGACCGAGGTGGGCTTCAACTCCCCAAATTGAAATCGATCAAATGCGGCAATGGGAGTTAGGTTGATGGACGAACCCAGATCTAGAAGGGCCCGATCAAATGGAGAATCCTGCAAGAAGCAGGATATATGTGGGGTACCAGGGTCTTTCCTTTTCGGTAGCATGCAGACTAGAATCATGGCGCTAGCGTCTTTTAATAGTACCGCCTGTCGTCTAATTCTAGGTTGTCGCTTCGGGGTACAATAGTCCTTGAAGAACCTAGCAACAGTGGGAATGTGATCGATTTCCTCTAGGAGGGGGACCTGAATATGTACTTCCTTGAACATTGATTTCTGATCCTCAAAATTCTGCATGTCCTTTCTCCATACTAAATTTCATGTTAGAGCCTCTGGAAAAGGAACAAGAATCTCGAGGTTGAGTAGCCTCTTACCCTTATCTACCACAGGTGGCTCCTAAGATGAAGGAGTCGAACCCACTTGCAGCGAAGGGTGGGAAAAATCAAGACCCGCCTGCCTATGTGGTGGGTCGAGTGTCTTACTCCCACTCCTTAAAGAGATAGCATTTGCATTGGCTTGCTATCCATGAGGTGGTGGGGGAGTGAAGGGGCAGAGTATGCGAGGTTCTCCAAAGGTAGCTGGCCTTGAGCATAAACAAGTGGTGCAGGAGGCACCTGTAATATGGTGTGTGCTGGTCCCTGCGGTGCCGGAAACCTAGGCGAGGCACCTTGGTTCTACACATATCGAGGGTTTGAGACAGGTTGTGAAGGCAAGGCTCCCTGAGTCCTATGCTCCTGCAACAGCTGGTTCTGCATGTTCTGTATAGTCTGTATCTGGTCAACCATCGCCTTCATAATCTACAAGCTATCCTGTGTAGATTTCCTCATTGATTCTTGCAGCTCCTCTTTCAGTGCCTCCAAAGGGTCAGCCCGCTTTGGAGGGTGACTGGCAGCTTGGTGCAGCCGCTGGTATAAAGAACGGGGTTGCTACTGATGTGGGATTGGCTGCTGCTTGGGTTACGTGTTTTGCACATTCCCATATTTCCTGGTCTAGTAGTGTGGATCTTGATGTGGTCTCTGTGAATTACTAGACCAGGAGAAGTACGGACACTGGCACCAACCAGGGTTATACGTCTCTGAATATGGCTTATTACTCCCATATCCTTGGATAGCACTGACGTCCTCATAGGTCGAATATGTTTGAGACATATATCTCTCAAGGGGATATGTACTATAATCTGCGGGTGGTGGGTAACCTTGGTCGTAAGGTGCCAGATCTAGATTGATTACAAGATCCTGATATGCGAGATCTTGTAAATAAGGAGAAGATGCATCCGGAGTGAGTAGACTAACTCGAGCAGGAGGGTCTCAGGGTGCATAGGAGGGTCTTGAAGTGGCAGAGTTCATGTTAGATTGACCCTGACTAATCTGGTCAATCTTTTTCTCAATTATGTTTATTCAATCCAGCTACTTGACGATGATATCCATGTCGGCTCGAATAGACTCGGTGTGAGCCTCATGGACACCAACTCACTGCTGACCAGGCTGCTAGAACTGGTTCATGGATGCGGCTTTCATCGAGTTCACCACCAAAGATTCGAACAACTCGAGTGCGCTGTTCTCATCCTTCATGACGAAATTCCTGCCACTAGATGATCAGCTAGATACTGATGTGTGTCATCCAGACCATGGTAAAAGATCTGAGCTAGGTGCCATCTGGGTATACCATGGTGCGGGCATTTCCGCAAAAGGTCGTGAAATTGATCCCAGGCTTCATGCAACTTCTCCACAGCACCTTGGGAGAAAGTCGTGATCGCATGCCTCATCACGTTCATTTGACCAATTGGGAAGAACTTTTGTAGGAATTCACGTCGTAATTCCAGCCAGGTTCCAATTGGCTTCGCAATGGTCTTGAACCAGTATGAAGCTTTGTCCCTTAGAGAAAATTGGAAAAGCTTCGTTAGAACAATCCCAAGATCAAAGTTCCTGGGTCGAATCGTTTCTGCGAGTCAACTCAGGTCCTCTAGGTGCTGGAACGGATCTTTGCTTGAGTTTCCATAGAAGAGAGTGCTGATCAACCCGATCACGTTGGGCTTAAGACCAAATGCGTCTTCGCCTGTAGGAATTTTGACTAAAGGTTTGACGATTGGTGCTGCTGGATTGTAGAAATCTCACAGTTGTTCTACTTGTGGCGGATGCTGCATTCTGTCAAGCATTGTCAAAATATGGTCCATGCTTTGCCGATGTCGCTCCTCAGATTCAACCACCCGGGCTTCTAGACGAGCCATCGGGTCCATACTATCAATAGCCTGACCCAGTCTAGGTCCAGGTCCAGGATTAGCCGTTGTGGTTATGGGAGTAGAAGTGGGGGTGGAAGATGGTCCTGGTAAGGTGACCCGCCTCCTTGGGAGTGGCTCCCAAGGTCCAACCAATTGAGGTCTAAGTGACCTCCTTACTTGCATACACCACCCAACCACTGGGTTGGTGTAGCTAAGCCAGATAAGGCTAAGGCCCTGTCAATTAGATGCTCCTTATGGATTAGATGACCAGATTTTTCACTTTAACTTCTAATTCCCGAAGAAAATTCATCGTACAACCGACTGAAATAAATTCCTGCCACTCGGCTAACCCAGCCAAGAGGTTGAAAGCACCCAGTACTATGACAATGAATTTGGGTTTATTTCATGTTTAGACTTGATTTTTAGCCCATTTTCTTCAATTGGGGTTTTCTTTTGGTGAGTGGCCCACAAGGAGACCAACTCACCAGCTAAGTACTATACTTGATTAAGTCTAGGTTAGCCAAATGTGGTCTCTAAATTGTAACCCTAAAGGTGTAACCTAGGGTTCATGTAATTATAGGGTTTTGTTCTTTTATTTTCTTTTCTTCTTTAGCAAACCACAAAAATTACAATCAGTTCTCTAGCAATATTTGGAATCCAATTAACTTGAAATTTTGCTAGAAGATTCCTTTTCAATTATATTTTTGGAGAATTTTTTTTGAAATTTTTACAATTTGAACCGAATTTTTAGAGATTTTTGAATGTCAGGGGGTTAGATCTGGAATTTTGACCCCTGATTGATTTTTT
The DNA here is from genome assembly GCA_037157565.1 of Thalassia testudinum. Taxonomy (NCBI): domain Eukaryota; kingdom Viridiplantae; phylum Streptophyta; class Magnoliopsida; order Alismatales; family Hydrocharitaceae; genus Thalassia; species Thalassia testudinum. The sequence goes on along the minus strand of JAZHRO010000055.1, from coordinate 102,893,966 downwards.
GCTTTGAAATAGTATCAAATGACTTTAAAAAATTAACTAAAAATATGAAAAATAAAGCCAATGAGATCAGCTTTCAAACCCCACCAATTTTAGTCAAAAAAGATTGTGAGAATGCTCAAAATTACTTTTTGAATTTTGAAAATCTCAGATCTAGGTCAATCTGACCCCCTTGCACTTCACAAATTTTCAAAGATTTTATACTTGGAATTTTTTCAAAAGAATGGTGCCGTTTGAAGGATGGTTTGAAAATGAAGCTTTGGCCTGAATTTTAGAATTTTTTATTCGCTAATATTTCAGCAATCGAATTTTTAAAATAGACTTTGAACCGAGGCTGAAAATCAGAGAATGGTGGAAAAGCTTTTAAAAGGTGTTTGAGTTTGAAATTCAAGCTTTCCACCAAAAGTGTTTTTCTTTTTTCAAAAACTTTTGCACGTTTTCTTTTTTTTCAAAAAGGAATTTTTCTTTTCAAAGGGTTTTCAGATATATATATATATTTTTGCTTTTTTCAAACTAACCTAGTATTCAAAAGGAAACCTAATCTACATTTTTTTGATTTTTTTTTGAATTTTTTTCTCTTTCTCACGAAAATGAATAAGTTTTTTTTTTTCCAAAAGAAATTGCTAGAAGCAAATCTAATCCTAAGGTTCAAAAGCAAACCTAGCCTAAGAACAGATGTGCACCTGATTTCTTTTTCCGTGCTCGACGCTTGTGCAAATCCCATTTTCTTTCTATGTTGTCCTGCACATCCAAAAACAACGTAGAGGACGATTTGTCAGTGGTAGTTTAAAAGATCGTAATCACGAAAAATGATGTTGCCTCCCCAGCAATGGCGCCATTTGACAGAAGCTGCTTACGCGCATTTTAAAGTTGTCGAAAATCGTAGTATAGTCATGCTAAATGCTCGTCAAAAATAATTTCTAAAGATAACGAGACTTTGAGTCCCGATCGTTCATCTCTGCAAGGCATTTGTGCACATCTGAAATCGATCTTTTATCGCTCTACTTTATTTAAAATCGCACGTCTGTTTCTAATCTTCGTTTTAAAGTTTCACCACTTATATTGTGAATTTTAATTACATGTGCATGTGTTAAATAGATCACAAAGGTGAAAGTGTGACTTTCGTTGTGCACAATTCTAGTGATGTGGTGGCTGTTTACAGAAAAAGCTTTTATAGTTAGATCTTCTATATTTTCCAGAACTGACTTCCTTGTCGCCAAATATATATAAGTGAAAGACAGGAAACTTGAATCACACAAAAAAGATGGCAACCAATAAGCTCATGGTGATTTCAAACATAGAGATATGTACAAAAATATATCTTTTATTCATTCATTCAGAGAAGTGTTTGCAACATGGAATGTAGAGGAAAGCTTGTATAGAAATGCTTGAAAATGTAAATCTAGCTAACAGAAAATGATCGCATACAGGAAGGGCATCATTGGGGGAGAATAAAGAGATATACTACTAAGTAGTAAATAGCAGTAAAAACTATGAAGAGCTAAGTTACTAATCTAGCAGAAAGGAAGGGCACTCGGAGGTGGTCTTCGATGGACTTTGAGTGGATGACAGAAAGAGGGGCGGCCAATGGTGCTTAGGCTGGCCCTTAGAGAGAGGTTGGGGAGATGATCCAGCATCCTGGCGTAGAGATGGTGGCCTCCATGGTGGTGCTCCATGTGGAGGTGGAGTGGAGATGAAAGTGGCTAGCTTAAGTGGAATGAATGCCAAGGAAATGGATGGGTGCAAATGGACACACCTTAGGCCATTTTATAGATGTAAGGGAGTCTCTCTAGAGAAGTGTGGAACCCTCAAGAGAGAGTCCCAAGAGTGGCCAGCCAAGAGAGAGAGAGGTGGTTCTTAGATCCACCATTTGTGGATCTAAGACTTGAATGGCTCTTGGTTGCTAAATTTTGCAACCAAGAGTGGTGCCACTTGAAGAGAGTTCTACAGAACTCTAGATGTGTGGCAGTGCGTGAATGGGTGTGTGTGTGTGTGTGTGTGGTCGTGCCCTAGGTGGCTAAGAGGTCAAGGTTAGGTCCTATGGGCTTTGGGTAGGTGTATGCCTTGAATTAAGGTTGCAAACCCTAATTGCTAAGGGGAAATTGCAATTAAACTTAACCCAAGTTTAATTGAATGAGTGTGAACCTAATTGAGTGTGAAATAACACAATTAGGTTGGGCTTAGGTCAATTGGACTCTCACTAAGTCCAATTGTACTTGTGTAGGTTGAGATCTGAGGTCAATTGGACTCATTGCGTCCAATTGACTTAGGTAATGGTAATTGACTATGATCTAAGTCAATTGGGTTTGGTGAGGACCTAATTAGGTCCTTAGGGAGGTCTAAAGGTGGTGTACTAGGGTTAGGGTACCTTAATTTAGGTTCCTATAGGTTTGGAATTGGGTCTAGGTAGCTAGAGATCCAAGATGAAGGCTTGACTCTCAAAACAGGAACTGGAGAGCAGTTCCAAACATCCAAAAATGGAATCAGACGTCTTATGGTCAAAAAATCAGAAGTCCAGACTTGTCTTGATGTCCAATCAGAGTCAAGGAGAATTCTAGATTCTGGTTTGGGTATTCTGTAGAAATCGGATGTTTGACAATGTGTCCGGACATCCAATTGCACAGCAGAAGTGGGTTTGAGGTGTACGGGAGTTGGCTAAGGGTTATGGACATCCTATAACTTAACTGGGTGTCTAGATAAGGGTTGGAAATAGGCTTTTAGGGTTTCCTAGGGTGCGGTGACCTAATCTAAGGGTGGCTAAGGCTTGGGGGAAGTCTTAACGCTATCCTAAGGTTAGGATGGACCTAAGCTCTTCACATTTTACTGATTTATTCCTACTTAATAGAATAACATACCTTAACTCCCTTGCATTGTTATTCCCTATACCTAATCTAAGTCTTCTACTCCAGTCCTACTGCAACAGCCATTATTCCTGATCCAGCTTCAGATCTAGCTCCAAATCTAGCTCCAGATCTAGCTTCTGATCAGCTTATTGCCTGTAATTGACATAATGCACTTAATCAGCACATTATAGCATTATTTTATGCATAGCTAAAGTATAATAGTAAAGATGCAGATAATGCTTATGCATGCATGAATTACCCTAACTTTTGCTAAGTCCTAGCCTAATTTAGGTCAATTAAGACCTATGATTACTGCGCAATCAGGAGGTGATCGACGATTTTTGGGTTCATTTCCGTTGGTGCAGTACGTGGTGAAGGAGGAAGAGAAAGGAGAGGAGGCGATGCATTGGGCTTTTACGTGTGGGAGTTGTGCATCCTGGTGTGCGGTGTTGGCATTGCATGATGGGACCATGTGTGAGGAGAGTGCTGGCTGGAGGTGTTGCCCACGCAAGGGTATGTGATGGTCGTCGGTGAGCACTGGCCGAAGAGGAAGATACGGTCTCTAGAAGTCTGGGATCCTTCCTAGATGTCTTAAAGTAACAAGATGGCACACAATTGTGGGTTGTGACAGTGGCTCGCAGTGGCGGAGAGAAGGCACATGGTTGCAAAGTTAGAGACGCAGTTGCAGGTGTCGATGCTATCACCACTGACTCCAGTGATGGATTTATCGGAGGCAAGACGCGGTGTTGGTCATAGAAGGTGAGACATGGTTGTGGTTGTGTCCGTCGATGGTGGAAGTGCGGTGGCGAAAGGTCGCAGTCATGGATGTGGCCGATGATGGAGGCTCACAGTGGTGGTGGCACAGAATGGAGAGGTTGCCTGTGGGGAGGGGATGTGGAGATGGCCAGCTTCCTCCCTGTGGAGAGAGATGAGATTCTGGTTGTCCTACTATCCCTGTTATATATATAGAAAATGAGAGAGAGAGTTAGAGAAGGAAAGAGTCAACAATCATAATTTTATGTTGCCATTTGAGGGAGAGAGAGATAAGGAATCATCAATATTTTTTGTGACCAAAAGAGGCAAGGGGTTTTAGGGAAAATAAAGAAGGGATTAAGGGATGCAAAAGAATGATTCTCTTTCTAAATTTTGCCAAAATAAAATTCCCACAATATGACACCTCAAATTTAGATTTGATGTGAAGTCCTTGCCTTTAAAGTGAATAATTAATTCTTTCACATTAATATTGAAGTAATTAATGTATGAAATGATACATTCAAAGCTCACATCATTTGGTCATTATCATACATGTTTTAGATAAAATACATGTCCAAATACTAATGTACTTAAGCACTAAATGCATCCAGTAATGTGGACTTATCAAATACCCCCATGCCTAAGTTTTGCTAGCCCGAGCAAAATCAAATGAAACAAACCAAGTTTCCAGGCTAGATTAGATTGATCGTTAGGATGCCTTACCATGCCACACTCTAGAAATTAGATTGAAAGATCAACTATAGGCCAAAAGATACTCAAGTACAAGCCAAGATATAGACCTGACCGGCCCCAGCCTTGGCTCTACTGCGAAGGTTTCTGAGGCCCACAAAAACTGACCAGAGGTTTGTTGACCCCAATTGTTAAAGCACCCGTGCATATATGTAGCAAGGCTAGGTTCAATTTGCTAGTGCATTTTTAGTAAGAGAGAGAGGGAGAAATATTATTCGAGAGTTTTCGCTCTTTCCTTTTTAATTCCCCTAGAGTCAATAATGGATTGTCCCTAAACACGATCGATATCAAATTCCTTATCCCCACCATCAATCCTCATAGGGTCCCTTGCAATCGATGCTTCAGGAAAGCACCACCTATGGCAACCCCTGGAATGCTAGATTTTGACACTTTGGGGTAGTGCCGCCCATGGCATTCTGTAGCTAAATTTCGACCCTGGCAATGGACATTTCGGGATAATGCCCCTTAGCATCTGAATCAGCATGAGATGCCTCCGTGCCCCTGGTAGGATATTCAGATATCCTAGGAGACAAGCTAAGGAGACGATATGTTATAATGCATCTTCAACGGGATTATTTTACATTCCTTCTCTCTATGTCGAGAACTCATCCAATGAACTTGTGTCTTGAAGCTGCTCCTAAGTCAACTTTTCAAGAAAACATTTTCAGAACAGACACTTTTTGGCATTATTTTTCTTTATGCGCACTGAACCAGACCAGTATGTGATTTCTGCATGCCTAGGTTACCAAGTCTTGCAAACCAAAGGGCAGGCAACGAGGTCGAATAATCCCTAAGTTTTAAATTTAATATATCAACCTTGCAACTCCCTCAACCTCTAGAGCAATTGACCAGATCTTAACAAATACGTCTGTATTTAAGCCCTAAAACAGACTCAAGAGGCCTAAAGTCGGTATCCCTCACTTATCTCCTTTTCTTTAGTACTTCAGGACTTTATTTATTCATTCATTCTGGCATAGAACTTAGGTAACTTTTTCGTAATCAACTGCTGGGATGAGCACAATTTTGCATACTTTCTTTTAGTGTCTCTCCTTAATATATTTGAAATTTAGCTCACAAAAATTTCATCTCCTTTATCTCTCTTCTTCTCTCTTTTCCATTCTTTTTTTCTTGTTTATGGAAGATGGATGCCCTAATTGCACGCAGAATATGTAGAAATGCTATGAACAACCTCAGCTTATACCCCCCCATGACTAAATATGATAATGCCCTCACTGAAAAACAAAAGCAAGGAAAGATATTACATGTGGTGGAGTAGGGATAGCTCGTAAATCAAGTTCTTGAAGGGAAGTAGAAAGAGGCCCACAGAAGATACCTAACCAACTTGGCCTGGCAAGTAACCCAAGATGTTGTCAAGCAGGTGATGGATAGTGAGGCCAAATACTCGCCAGAAGCAGGTGAAAAGAGGGTACTCCTGAGCTATTTATGGAGGTTTTATATAATACACATGAGTAGTGACCATCAAGTGTGTGTAATGAGGAGGCAAAGGCTCCTCGAGTAGATTTGTGTGGGCAATAGAGGGTATGAAGAAGTATACCCTGAGACTGATGGGATGACATGGAAGAGCATTGATCCACACTCGCCACTCTATTACAGGGTGTATTAGTCTGGATATCCCCCTGTTAATCAGAAGTATGAGCAGAGATTTTAGGAAGCTATTTCTGTAGAAGTCTAAGTCTCTCAGGTGTGGTGTAGGTACGAGGATTAAAGACAGTGCAAGCAATTCAACATTCATCCTCGATATCTATTACAATTCTTGTTTTTTATCAGAAGCAGCCTTAGTGACTGATTACCTTTCATGCTGCATATCATTGGTGTGCGTGTCTTGGAATGGGCCCAAATGTTCATCATCCAAAGTGAACCGTTCAAGAGTGTCACTCATTTCACTATCATGTTGAAGTGGGTTGGAAGCAATAAGGTTGTGAGTGTCCCCAATAATGACATCCCCAGGTTCTTGTTCAATGCTAAGATCCTGCTCTTGGGGTGTATAGATTCCTTCCTAAAGAGTAGTAATTGCTTCCATTTTATTCGACTATTGGAGAGGATGATCTTGATTGTCAAAGGTATGTAGGAATCCGGATTTGGCTAATTTAGTAAGATCCTCAAGGGGTAAGCCCTCAAACAAAACATATTCGCCCATAGAGTCACTCCATATGCTGATTCCAAGCCCCTCGAAGTCATCATCATCCTCTTCTACATTTTGTCCCTCTTGACTCTAAGCCTCAAGAGAATCTTTCATATCAGGATCAAGTGCTTCCTAACAAATCAACTCTTTATGTCCTTGAGACCAATATTGACCTAATTCTTCCAATTCCATCTCAATTTTCTCATGATCACTTGGGTTGGGGACTTGTGAATCCCCAGAATATTCAATGAGAGGTGTTGGTCCCCTTGATAGAGGAATGTGGTTATTATCACTTCCTTCCAGTATGATTTCTTCTGACATCCAAGGCTCCTGGAATTTGTTAACTTCAAAAATCACAGTCCTCAGGGAGCTCTAACTAAGGTGCAAGGTCCTCAAAAGTGTAAAGTATATTCATAGGATCCCTAGGTTGGCATATAGATTCCACCTAAGGATTCAGACTGGGAGCGGGGTTGACTATTTGACTGCGACCCGCTTCATCAAATGCAACGAAGACACTATCATTTGGGTCAGGTTCATCTAATGGGACCAACTTCTCCTTCCAATTAAGATCAGGTGGATAGTCACCAAGATTGCCTTCTAGTGGCATATCTCAAGAGGGACTGATCATGTTTTTGTGTGATTTTTATATTTAGGGTTTTAAGTCGTTGCAATACACAAAATTGGATTCCCTTTTAAATTTATATTCCTAGATAGGATAGTATCTAGGGTTGTCCAAGGAGACCAAATGTTTGCAAAATTAAAATCCCTTGCTTTAAAGATGGAGCTCAACTTTCTTTTTGGTGTTTTATATATATGATTTTTTTTTGGTTTTGAAATAACGAGAACAAGGCGGGTTTGTTGATAGCAAGAAAATTCTCTATGCTAATCCACTACACTACTATTATAGTGACAAGTAGAACCTCTCCCTAAGCTCACTCTAGGCACGTGGAGGCCTAGAGTAATTAGGGAGAGGGAGTGAAAAAGGTTAAATAAGAATTCTACAAGACTATGCAACAAAAAAGATTAAAGAAGGAAACTTTAATTAAAAGAGAGTGTTTTACAAAAAACCCTAGAAGATGAATGCTTCTACTACTAGATAATTGCAACAAAAAAAATAAAACACAAATCTTCTTGAATTGTTGGTGAAGAGGGAAAGCTCCTTGCTCCAAGCTTAGTGGCCCCCTGGCTTGAAAAGGGTGCCTCCTCCTTCCCTGAAAATGGTGTCCTCCAAGGCGATAGCTGCCACCTTTAATTCTTCTCCTCCAAGGGTGGACGTCCACCCTAGGTTCTTCTCCTTTGCTTGGCCATCCTCCTTGAAATGGAAAGCTCCTCCTCCTTTCCGTGGCCCAAGTTGAAGAGAGTGGGGGGAAGAAGGCACCAAAGGGGCTCGTGATATGTGACGAGTTGATTCTTCACTTTTAAAGTCATTTGTCACATAAAATGATAAATCATTTGTAGTTCTACGTGGTGGAAAAATCGATTAATCAACAATTAAAATATCCACTCACAGATGAGTGGTCGTGTCCATAGGGAGGCAATGATGCAATAAAATCTCAATTATTTCGTAGTCTTTCAATCAAGTGCGAAATCCCTAATCAAATCTGACATGAACTGCGATGGAAAGAAGATGCAAAATAACTCAAAACTATAAGGGTATATGTGCAATTTTTCCTCACTGAAATATTCAATAAATATGTGATGATTTTATGTAATTTTCAATTGACATGTGTTAAACAAAATTTGTGCACATTTTAATCCCAAAACCATTGTTAAAACATGTAAATATCAATAACCGCGTAATTATTAGAAAGCATGAGTATGCAGTCACAATTTTGCCACAATAAAATAAACATAAAATAAAATTGATTTTGGTGGAAATGGCATTAAATGTAATATTTAATTAACACTAAAACAAGGGATTTTACCTCTCTCCACCTTACGCATGGGAGAGAGGTTCAATCAAGGAGAGACTCCCACAGGAGGTTGGCTGAAGCGAGGCCATCGCGGTGGTGGCAGCGGTGCGTTGCAAGGTGGCCGGAGCCCACCTGCCAGAAAAGAGGAGTGGCGGCGGTGGAGGAGCTGCTGCTGCCGCACGTGCTGCAGGCATGCAGCTGCTAAGGCGTGCAGCTTATGAGGTGCGCGGGCCGTACGGCGAGGACATGCACGGGAAGAGCTGCTGCGCGTAAGGGTGTAGTGTGGAGGCGTAGGAGGCAAGGGGGCTGCTGTGTGCTGGAAGTGTGCTGGAGGAGGTCGGTGAGGGCGTTGAAGGGGCGGGCTCGTGGAGCTGCTGGTGGGCCGCTGGAGGCAACACACGCATGTGAAAGAGAAGGCACGCCTGCTGGGTGCTCGCAGGAGCTGTAGGACGGTGTCCTGGCACTGGTTGGGCTGGCGCGCAGCGTTGAACGGCTACTGTTGCTATTGGAGGCACATAGGTGCACCCGGGGGTGGGCGTGCGGAGGTAGGTGCGGGTGTGGGGCCTGCAGTGGTGCTGGAGGTGGGCACTACAGAAGTTGATGAGGTGCGGGCTCTACTGTTGAAGGCACTCGTAGACTGTAGGTCTGCTGGAGCGGGTGCTAGGCGCTACTAGCGCATGCGCTGAGGGTGAAGTGAGCGCGTTCGCGATGGTTTGATGCCACTACTGGAGGTTCTGGTGGAGATGAAGAGGCGTGCGGTGTGCAGTGGCTGGTGGCTAGAAAAACAAAGGACGGGGGAAGAAGATGAAGGTGGCGCTGTAGGAGTTTCAGACATTTGGGAACATTCCCAGACGTGTGAATGGATGAGGGTGTGAAGTTGCAGCGGCTGCAGTGGTGGTTGTTGGTGATGACAGTGAGGGTGGTGCATGCTGAGGTGCTCACAGTAATGCAGACAAGCTCCAGATGGCAGTGTGGCCTGTCACGCCACACCCCCACGGTGGTGGAGGCTTGTCACCACGGTTGAGGCTGGTGGTGGTGGAGCGGACGAGAGATCAACTCTCTGCACAGTGGTGGGTTGGGGATGGTGGCCTCCTGGTGCATGGCAGCCTCCCTCCTTTTGTATCCACGGCCATCATTTCAAAAATCAAAAATGCCGTAGCATAAATGTGATGTGCAGGAGGAGGCGGAGCCGAAGCCAGAGTAGTTACCTGTGCAGAGGAGAAGAAAGAATAAAAGAATAAAATATTATAGTTATTTATACATAAGCCCTTAAATTCTATGTTAAATTAAAACAATGCATGCAATGCACCTAATTGGTTAACTAATTAAATGAATGCAATTCTAAGTTAATTCTAAATGAATTTAGTTATGAATGCAATGAATGAATTATGCAATTAAATCAGAAATATGAATTAATCTATTTACATCCTAATGCATGCTAAATAAATGTTAGAATTAACTTAATGTCTAGGCACTTAAATATTTAGATAGCCCACAAATAAGGGCTAATCAAATACCCCCATACCTTGTTTTTGGTAGTCCCTAGCAAAATCAAGCAAAACCTAGCACTCCAAGTAGACTAGCCAACCCAATCGGTCTTCCTTTGGAAACATATTAAGTTCAGAGTTTAGACCTAAGGTTCTCAAGTAGTTGTGAAGTTACAGACTAGGTCGGCTAAAGACGAATTGTAGGCATAAGTTTCTCTGATTTCTGACTCTACCCTAAGGTTTATTGATCCCTGAGATTAAAGCATCTATGCATGTGTATTGGTCTAAGTTATTTAAGTTAAACGAAAAAGGATTTTTTTTTTGAATAATATATATATATTCTTTTTTTTTTCCTCTAAGTCTAACCTCGGATCAGTTGTCAATACGATCAGTGTCGGATTCATTGTCCCCATTACTATACCTCGAAGGGTGCCTGGCTTTCGATGCTTCAAGATAACATCGCCCATAGTGACCCCAAGAATTCCTGGCAATCGACACTTCGAGATTGCATCGCCCATGGATTTCTAAAGCGAATTCAGGCCTGTGGTAATCGGCACTTCAAGATAGGGCTGCCCATGGTACCTGAACCGCACAATGCGCTTACATACCCTAAGTAGGATGGATATCCTAAGAGACAAGCGCCAAAGAGGTAATATGTTATCATCGCATCCTCAAGGTGAGTATATACTCCACCTCTCCTACAGTAAGAGCTCTTCGAATCAAATTGTGTTTTCAAGCCTCTCGTAAGTCAAAACTAAGAGAACCAAATCTCTTTTAAGAAAGGAATTAAGTTGATTACTTACTTACACCAGACCAAGTGTGTCAAATTTGGATGCTTGGGTTACATGGACCTGTAAACCAAAAGGTAGAACAAGACTCCAGGTACTACCACACTTTTAAACTCGAACCCTAGCTTTCCTTCCACAACCTCTTGAGGAATGGTCTGCAACCTAACTACTACTTAAGTTTTTAAGTCCACAAAGGACCCTAAAGGTCTAAAGCTAGTAGCTCATTTAGCTTCTAAAGTTCGACCCTATAACCAACTTAGTCTCACCTAGAGTTCTGATTTGCTTAAGAATGTAGGACCTAGCCAGTTAAGCTGAAAACTTTTTTTTTAATTATTATTTTTTATTTTTATTTGTTTAGATTTTTTTTAATGCAAATGTATGCAACACAGAATGCTTTAATTAAATGCATGAATGCACTATGCTATGTATATCCCCAAGTACACCCCCCATGCCTAAAATCTGCAATGTCCTCATTGGATAGAAGGATGTTACCTGGGTCAGAGATGAGCTGTCGTTCTTTTTTTAGCAGCCAAGTAGGCAAAAAGAACTGTAAATCAGGTTCAAGGATTGCAAAAATAGGCCCTAAAAATGAGCAAAGTAATGCTGGCCAAGAAAATAGGTAACCTAGGATGTTGGTGAGTTGATGATGAATCCAAATAGAAAATGCTCGCCCAACTAAGATGGGAATGAAATCTTTCTAGGTCACGAGAAGAGGTTCTAATGGATAAACTGGCATAACAACCTCCAAAGGGGTAGGTGGAGGATGATAAGGATCCTCCAAAAGGAATGGGGAAGGAATGGTGCAAGGATAAACCCCAGGGGCAATGGACTGATTAAAGAAATCATCAATCCATACCCGATACTCCATTACAAGAATTATTGGTTTGTTAAGCCCCCCGGTCAGAACAAAAATGAGCAAATCTCTAAGGCAAGGATCGTCTAGGGTGTCTAAGTTTCGAGGTTGCAGGATGGCCATAAGATCTAGGTTGGGTTTAATCATCTCGGTGTCCATCCCTAACACTCTTTCCAAATCCTCAATTGCATCCCTAGCATTCCTTGCACCATCACATGTATCTTCTTGCACTTCATCAGGAGTCATAATTTCGCCTTCAGAATAAGCGAATCAGAGGGTGACTTCGAATCAAATGAAGGCAGGTTGGAAGAAACAAATCTGGGGATTATCCTATCAATGTGATCCCCAGGTTCTTGTTCTTTACTCAAATCTTCCCCAGAGTCTAGATGTGAATTCACATAATTCTTAGAAGTTGCCTCCAAATTTTCCATCATCTCATCATGAGGAGAAATATCATCAACGAATGTGCTAAGGAAACCTAATTTGGTCAAATTTGTGACATCCTCAGGGGCTAACTCTTCAAATAAGACATAATCACCCTTAGTGTCACTCCAAATCTTGAATGTAGGTTCCTCATATAATTCGTCTTTCTCCTCATCATATGATTCATCATATACCCGAGGTCTAGAATCATTTAATATCTAAGCAGATCTCCTAGGGTACTCTATCTGAGGTAAATGGTTTACACTGGTAACATCAGACTCCTCAGATAGGTCAATTTCTTCAGGGTTAAGTTCCTTACAAAGGGAGGGTAGGATTAACAACTTGACTTCGACCCACTTCATCAAATGTCACGAAAATACTATCATCTGGGTCGAGGTCTTCCAATGTTACCATCATTCCCTTCTTTTGACTCCAATATAATTCAGGTGGATACTCAATCTTATCATCATCTTCCTCAGGTTGCCACCTTTCTTCATCCAATGCATGGCTACTTTCATATGTATCTTCCTCCCATTTAAGGCGTGGATCTCTCAAGGAAGTGTCATCTAATGGGGAGGTTTCAAAATCGAACCTCGAAAAGTAGCTATTCTCCCTTACATAATCCCCAAACTTTCCCTCCAACTTAAAGTGTAGCTCTCCCACAGGAGCTGCATCAATTGTAGAGGGGTGTACATCATCCTCAATGTGGTAGATTGGGTGGCTAATTTCATCTCTTTCTTGTTGGCCTGCTCTCAAAGATTCTCCTAACAATTCAATCATTTCGTTTTGCATTTTCTATATTTCCATCTTCGAGGAGAGGTCATTTCTATCATAAGAGAAGTCAGGCTCAGGCTTATAGTACCCAGGAGTGTCTATCCAACCATTATAATTATTCAGGGAGGGTAGGTTGGATATTTCTATGGTGTGTGGGATATTGGGCAAAGCAAATCCTGCTCCTAGGTTCTAATCACTGATTTGGGGCTTAACCGGGCTCCTACAATAGAAGTAAAACGGATCCCAATGATTGTCATTACGTCCATCAAAGGATGGACCATCTCGGCATATGCGATCGAAGAGTGCGGAGTGGGGGTGAAGGTGTGGGCAAGATGTGAAAGCATCAAAGCCAATGTGGTCCATTCTAACTCACATCTCAATTAGAATTCCTCAAGAAAAACACAATTCAAAAAGGACTTTTTAGGACTTTCCCAATTTAGGCTTTTGATTTAAGTCTGATTGCAAGTGACAATACAATTTGTTCAATCAATTTATGCACCTATTGTAGACCTACGGCTCGCCTAAGAAGACCTAGTTGGAGCTTAGGTGTTCTTCCCTAAATCTCAAATGGTAAAGCAACTCCAAAGATGGAAGATCGAGGGATGCAAGTAGGCTTAAGCTTTCCTTTGAAGCTGTGCCTTCACGGTGCTTCTCAACTACCCCCAAAAATCTGTGACAGGGTATCCCCCTCTGTGGAGTTACAAAACATTTAATCTCAAGTCCTAAACACTTCAGAATCCAATGATAGGAGGGCTCTTGTCCTAGTATTTCCAAACCTAAGGAGTGTCTAAAAGCGTGCCGTGGTGCAAAAGATATAAGTGTGCCTACACCATAAAAGATTTTGAATTTTGAATCGCACGCCAAGTTTGAAAATCAAATCCTTGGTTTCTAGATGTCCCTCCTTTAATTAGTCCTTTTTCAAGAATATATGTGACCACTTGTTAGATTGCTTCAAGACAAATTATGTGGTCTTCGAATTACGTCCAAATGGAATGCGTGACCAAGAATAGGATGCAAAGTAAGCGGATGCATACCTTGCTTCTAGCAATCAATGATGTGAGAATGCATGCAATGTAGAGAAATAAATCTAGAGGCTGCTCATATAGACCTAAATGGTTCGTCCTAGGGGCAGGTGACTTCTAGCAGGTAGCTCATATATATTTTTTTTTAGCAACTTATGCACAAGCAAATAAAGGGTAAACAATCCACAAAATAAATTAAAAACCTAATCTAAAGAAAAGAGGGAACAAACTCCCAAAAACTACCCAACATGGGCCTAAAACAAAATCAGGGAACAAACCCCTAAAAATAGACCCAAGAACAAGGCTCTCAAACCAAATGGGCAATGAAAAATTAAGTCTAAAGTCTTAATCCTACTCTAATCAAATCAACAACTAAATGTACAGAGATAATCGCCGCGTCCTCGTCCTTCCCCTCCCTTGCAAGGTAGCTCAATCAATTTCTCCTCTGTCGACATCAAGGGTCGCCTCTCATGATGGCTAGTGTGATTGCGAGTCATAGAATATGTGTCGCAGATTGTTGCATTCGCCTCTCTCTAATTCCTCACGCAAATTCCTCGCATAGAAAAGATAATAAATGGTTAGTTCACTGTGCAATGAGAACAAATAAGAAATGAAATCAAGTGAAATTATTGCATCTATTGCCTCCCCAACAATGACATCATTTGACAAGTTGATTCTTCTCTTTTAAAGTTGTTTGTCACATGAAATGATGTGTCATTTATACTTATATGTGGTGGAAAAATCGACTAATCAACAATTAAAATATGCACTCACAGAAGAGCGGGTCGTGTTCACAGGGAGGCAATGGTGTAATAAAATCTCAATTATTTCGTAGTCTTTCAATCAAGTGTGAAATCCCTAATCAAATTCGACATGAATTGCGATGGAAAGAAGATGCACAACAACTCAAAAATATAAGGGCATATGTGCAATTTTTCCTCACTAAAATATTCAATAAATATGTGATGATTTTACGTAATTTTCAATTGACATGTGTTAGAGAAAATTTGTGCACATTTTAATCCCAAAACCAATGTTAAAACATGTGAATATCAATAACTGCGTAATTATCAGAAAGCAAGAGTATGCAGTCACAATTTTACCATAATAAAATAATCATAAATTAAAATTGATTTCGGTGGCAATGGCATTAAATGTAATTTTTAATTAACACCAAAACAGAGGATTTTACCTCTCTCCTCGTGCATGGGAGAGAGGTTCAATCGAGGAGAGACTCCCACAGGAGGTTGGCTAAAGCAAGGCCATTGCGTTGGTGGAGGTGGTGCGTCGCAAGGTGGCCGAAGTTGGCCTGCTGGAGGAGAGGAGTGGTGGCGGTCAAGGAGCTGCTACTGCCGCGCATGCTGCAGGCATGCAGCTGCTAAGGCGTGCAGCTTCTGAGGCGCGTGGGTCGTGCGGCGAGGACACACGTAGGAAGAGCTACTGCGCGCAAGGGTGTAGTGTGGAAGCGTAGGAGGCAAGGGGGCTGCTGCACGCTGGAAGTGCGTTGGAGGAGGTCGGTGAGGGTGCGTGGAGCTGCTGGTGGGCTGCTGGAGGCAACACGCGCGTGTGGAAGAGAAGGCACGCCTACTGGGTGCTCGCAGGCGCTGCAGGCTGGCGTCCTGGCGCTGGTTGGGCGGGCATGTGGAGTTGAACAACTACTGCTACTACTTTAGGCGCGTAGGTGCACACGGGGGTGGGCACACTGAGGTAGGCACGATCATGGGACTCTGTAGTGGCGCTAGAGGTGGGAGCTGTAGAAGTTGATGAGGCGCGGATTCTGCTGTTGAAGGCGCATGTAGACTGTGGGTCTGTTGGAGCGGGTGGCAGGCACTGCTGGCGCATGCGCTGTGGGTGAAGGGAGCGCGTGCGTGGGGGTTTGATGGCACTGCTAGAGGTTCTGGTGGAGATGAACAGGTGTGCGGTGTGTTGTGGCTGGTGGCTGGAAAAACAAAGGATGGGGGAAGAAGATGAAGGTGGTGCTATAGGAGTTTCAGACATCTGGGAACATTCCCAGATGTCTTAATGGATGGGGGCGTGAAGTTGTAGCGGCTGCAGTGGTGGTTGTTGGTGATGATGGTGTGGGTGGTGCACGCTGAGGCGCTCACAGTAATGCAGACGAGCTCCAGATGTCGGTGTGGCCTCTCACGCCACACACCCACGGTGGTGGAGGCTCGTTGCCATGGTTGAGGCCAGTGGTGGTGTAGGGGACGAGAGATCAGCTCTCTGCACAGTGGTGGGTCGAGGATGGTGGCCTCCTGGTGCATCGCAACCTCCCTCCTTTTGTAGCCATGGCCATCATTTCAAAAATCAAAAATGCCGTAGCATAAATGTGATGCGCAGGAGGAGGAGGTGGAGCCGAAGCCGGAGGAGTTACCTGTGCAGAGGAGAAAAATGAATAAAAGAATAAAATATTATAGTTATTTATGCATAAGCCCTTAACTTCTTTGTTAAATTAAAACAATGCATGCAATGCACCTAATTGGTTAACTAATTAAATGAATGCAATTCTAAGTTAATTCTAAATGAATTTAGTTATGAATGCAATGCATGAATTATGCAATTAAATCAGAAATATGAATTAATCTATTTACATCCTAATGCATGCTAAATAAATGTTAGAATTAACTTAATGTCTAGGCACTTAAATACTTAAATAACCCTCAAATATGGGCTAATCAATATGCGCCTTTAATCTTCTTCTCTACTCCTTTTCCGTAGGTATAGGTGGATGTAGGTGGAAGTAAACACTAATGGAGGATGGGAATTATGTGGTGGTATGGCAGGGTATTTATAGGATGGGAAGGGGGGTGGTTATGTTGTTTTCTTGATGGGAAATGAAGGGGTGCTTGGATATTTTGGAGGGAAAAATGGGAGGGAAATGAAGAGGTTCCTTGGTTTTCCCTCCAAAAATGCCTTCTAGAAGGAAATTTTGGGGGGAGAAAATGAAGGGTGGAGATGGGTTTTGATGGTGGATGTAGGGTGGTGATGGAAGGGATAGTTGGCACCAAAATAAAATAGGAGTAGGTGGTCTTTTTGCTGGAGATTAGGTAGTTGGGTAGTAGGTTTTGGTGCCATGGAGGTGGACTAGCTAAGTTAAGCAGCTTAGCTAGATTAGCTAGTAGGGAGTAGAGTTGGAGGCATTCAGAGCTAGGGTTTTTACGGAGAAGAGCTGGAGGTAGTCATCTTGAGCTGAACTAGAGCTGGTGCATGCTGAAGAGAGCTGCAAGAAGCTACCTTAGCTGGCTTGGCTTGCTAGTTCTTTGCTAGCTACTAAGCCAATCTAAAGCAAGTTGGCTTCTGCTGAAAGGAGTTGAGGTGAGCTAGGTCTAATGCTCCCGGGGAGGATTAAGCTGGGTGAGGTAGCTAAGGTAGCTTAGCTCAACTGAGTTGAGCTAAGCTGAGTCCCCGGTAGCTGGACTTGAGCTTCCTAAGCTGGAATGAAGTCATCTTCAGCTGACCGGAGTTGAGTGGAGCTGTATGTAGCTAGACCTGAGTTGGGGTGAACACCAATCAACTCAGCTGAGCTAGCTAGGGCTCCCTGTGGACTAATGGGAGCTAAGATGAGCTAGACTCAACAAAGTTGAGCTGGATCTCAGCTGACCTGAGCTAGGGTGAGCTAAGATGAGCTCTCTTTAGCTGCTATTCAGCTGAGGTGAGCTGAATGGAGTAAGATGAGCTAACCCTAGTTCAAGTGAGTTGGAATCTAGCTATGGTGAGCTGGATCAAGCTGACTTCCAGTTAGTCTGAGCTTCTTCTGCACCAGTTGCCTTCCTGAGTGCTAGGGTTTTGGAGTTCTGACAATCTGTATATCCCTAACACTCACAAAAATACATTAAAATGACGATAAAAGGTGCAATGCATGCCTAACCTAAATGATGCCTAAATGCAGCCCAAAAACCCATTTGCGGAGCAAAATCCTAAGAGCTAGGTTTGTTTTAATGCATAAAAATGATGATAAACTGACGTTTATCACACCCCAATGCTTATCTTTTGCTACTCTCTTAGCAAAACATAAACTTTTACAAAATGGAATTTTTGGGTAATGTAATTTTTTTCAACTTTTAAGGAGAAAAAGATTAAGGGACCTTGGATGATCGAAACACAGGAGGCACATGACTTGTTAAGGATAAACATCAGGATTTGTTTTTGGATCCAGCCATTCGACAAAATAGGATGAATATATCCTTCAAAAAATTCACAAATTAACCCCTTGTTAATTCAGATGACTTGAAATTTTTGTTTTCATGATTTTTCTGGCTCATGAATCTAATTTGCAACTTGCAAAATCATTTAAAACTTTGTGTCCGTGCTTGTGAAAAGCCAACATTTATAGGGGCATGTTTATTTATTTATTTATTTTATTATTATTATTATTATTGTGTTTTTTTTCCCCATGCTTATTTTTAGCTTAGTCTTACAACAGATGTGTCAGGATCATCATTCCCGTTACCAATCCTCGAGGGGGCTCTGGCACCAGTACTTCGGGATAGCACTGTACATGACACCACCAAGGAGCTCACAACCCCAAAACACAATGCGGTGTCAAGGGGCACTCCAAACAAACTCAAGTTCTTACTCCAACACTATAGGTAGAGCACCATCCAAGACACTTGAGTTGCTAAAATGAGCTTTAATGTTCCATCTAAAGATATGAAATAAAGATATGGAGCAGCGCCAAGGCGGTAACATGTTGACATTGCATCCTCAAAGGAGGCATTTTCCTCCTTCTTGGCGGTGGGAACTCAAACCAATGATCTGCTTCAGACTTTTACTAAGTCCAAACAAGGGAGTTTTTCTAATTTTTAGTTGTTTTTAAGTGTTGGCTTGTGTGTGAAAATTGACACAAGAAGTTTCTCAAGAAATGCAAGTTTTTGAATCAGAAACTAAGCCAAATACTTTTCACATTACAAAATATGATCAAGTCACCTGAACTATCATGAGTTTAGGTGGAATTTTTAGAGAAGGATATCTGATCTAGTCTAAAATAGACCTTGAAATTCTAATGATCAGATCTACATCCTCATCCCTAGTTTGTTAAAGATTAAATCCCATTGTACCAAAAGTGAGTTTTTCGACCTTAGTCACGATTTCAAAATTTTTCCTCAAAAGGTTTTCAGCATTTTTATTTTTTTGGGCATGCAAGTAGGAAAATAAAATAACTAAAGAAAAATGCATGTTTTTAGGTTTTGAAATTCCTAAATCGATCGTCAAATTTTAAAAACATCCCCCGATGCGTAAGATATGCAATGTCCTCATGCATTAGGAGGGAAAAGGGATCACCTTAATGAAGAGCGATCGGGTTTAGGATGGTCAAAACCTGGAAAAAGAAAGGAAAAAGGAAAGCAAGAAAAATGATGGGTTACCTCCCATCCAGTACTATCTTTTACGCCATTCAACCGGGCGTGAAGGCATGCACAGAAGACGGAAAATCATGTAAATAGTTGAACACTTGAATGTCTTTAATAACAATGTCTTCCTCAAGATCCCTAAAAAGATGAGTGGTAAAGATAAAGGGATCAAAATAAAATAGAGAAATGGAAAAAGGACCTCGATCTGGCCATGGTTTGAATTGATGATGAAAGCCAAACTTAGGTGGATCAGATGGTAGGTCCAATAGAAAAGGGAGCGGAAAGGAGTTAGTGAGATGTAGGATGGGTGAAGTTAGTGTCGATATTTTTGGTGAAAAAATAGGAAGATGAAAAGGGGGAAAGTCGAACCCTAATTGATCTGGAAAGTCTTGGATCACATACTTATCCTTGGAATAAGAATCAATAAAATCTAGATCAATAGTGGTCAAAGATGAATGAGATTGGATCAACATAGACTTCTCAAATACTGCTTCCATTTTATTATCATTGTCCTCAAAAATTTTGTGATCAATGGACCACTTGGAAGCTTGAAATAAATCTAATGAGAAGGCCTAGTTACTGCAATTTATATTCATTTTCCCAGAATGAGAATTGATATTAGCTGCTGCCATAATTAGAAAAGGTTTTCCAAGGATGACATTAATGAGAGCCTTAGGTCTATGTCAAGGGCCAGAAAATTTACCGGAAATAGACAATTCTAGACCTTAATAAAACTATCCTCAACAACTCCCTGCGATTAAATGGTAGATCTGTCTTCCAATTGGAATTGAACCTTAGTAGGTTTTAAATCACTGAATCAAAATTCCTCAAATAAGATTGGGGCGATGAGATTACTAGAGGTACCTAAGTCGAGAGGGGCACGAAAAAAAATGGTGTCAGTTATGACAAATGAGATGAGTGATGTGCCCTGGTCTTTTTTTGTGAAAGGCAGCTTGCCCTGAAAAACTGAGCTGGCTGTCTCAGAATGGACCAACCTTTCTAGATTCTGATCATGCCTTTCTGAAGTAAATTTTTTAGAGGCATGGGGAGAATCTAGGAAGGGAATATTCCTCTTGACTTGCTCAAATAAGTCAAAAGGATTGTGGTCAGAGGGCTCTAATTTTGGATTGTTGGATTACAGCTTTTGAGAGTGGGAAATAGGGTTTGAATCAGGTGTTTTCAGGATTTCTTTTTCTTCTTCCTTACTGAGGTTAGGGGAGTCAATTTACATTGGTTGAGAATCAGTTTCATCATTTGAATGTGAAGGCCTTAAATCCATGGTGGTTTCCTCACTCCTCAAAGTCTCTGCATACGCAACTTGGTGATCCCTGGGAGGAGGTGGGGGGGCTTGATGTTGATAGAAACTGGGTTGGTGCTGCGATATTGGGTTAATAGGAGGCTGAACCGTGTGGTTCTTATGTTGGTATCCACCCAGGTGTTGGTTCTTGTGATTAATAAAGTTTGGTGTGGGTTGGGATGGTGAGTGTCCTGCAGGCCTTTGAGTTGGAATATCCCCAATTTGATCATTGAGATTGTTAATAAAATGGGTTGTTTCCTTTGTTTTTCTTTGTAACTCCTATAGGGTTTTCATCATCTAGGCATTAATGTCTTCTTGAGATTGCTCAGATTGATAAGTCTGATTTCAACCATACCATCCAAACAGGTTCTGTTGTTGGTGTGGAACCAGATTGGTCCAGGAGTGAGCCGGATAATTCCCCCCAATAGAGGAATTTTCAATTTCTCCTGGAATGTAGGGACATTTTGGGTGGGGTGATGATTGGGATAAACATAATTCCCTGTTGAACCACAAAAAGCCTCAGAATAATAATTATACTCAGCACGAGATTTATGCAGATTTTCTCTCTTGTGGGTGTTAAAAGGGGTGAGATGTGGAACGTGTGGAGCTTAGGCAGGTGTGGCAGGACTTCCTTGGTTGGCTAGGTTTGTTAAATCCTTATGCAACTGTTGTTGCTTAACTTGTAGCTAAGCCATGATAGAGTAGAGATTAGGTGGAGGGGCCTGATTAAGTAGCTCCTTGGTGGAAAAATAAGGGAAAGAAAAATTAGCATGCAGGTTAGAGGACCAATTTTGATTTTCCATTTTGAAAGAAGAGGATGAATGTAGGAAAAGTCCTTTTGGGGAGGCAAAATCAAGTGGTCCCTCCAAGTGTGGAGTTTTGGATTGCCGCCCGTGCAAAATGGAGGAAATGGTAGGGGAGGAGAAGAGATGGAGATGAGAGAAGTGTGCACACAAGCAATAAAATTCTAGACCTAACTTAACTGTGACTACCTAGAATTTAACCTAAGACTTGGTCTACATAAGAAATAAGTAATTAACAGTGAATACCCATTCTGTCAAGAAATCTAGCTAAGTTGTTTAAGGGGAGGTTTGGGCCCAAGCGTTTCCCAGGAAAATCAACAGGTGCTTGTACAAACCTGCGCCAGGTCGTTTGACATGGCCCCTCAGCTTGAACACTAGATATAGATGACAGAATTGGTATTAACTAGAGAAAACTTACGCCCTATATACCAAGTTTAATTTGATGAAACCTTACGGGTCAAATTGCAACAAATTTTAGTTAAGGCTAGGATACTAGTGTGCACACCGAATGTGGAGGGCGTTGCTTGGGTTGTTGCCTATTATTTCAATTTTTTTGTTTGTGTGCAGGAATTGGAAAGTTGTTCCAATGGAAAGCAAGTTGCCACACAATTATTGTATTTTTGTCTTTAAGGATTGGATTTAACTTAGTGTATTTTTAAGGTTTTCTTATTAAGTTTTCAAACAAGTTTGAGATTCCACAAACAAGAGGAAATCAAGTTGTATGGAAAAGGAAATGTTTCCTTTTGGTTGTTTATCTCTAAAAATGAAAAAGAAACCCTAATCCAATTGATCCTATGACAGAAATTTAACTACCAATGAGTTATTTTTAGGCTTTCTGTATTAAGTAGTGGCCCAAACAATTCAAACAATACCACTACTTTGAAGAGAATCAAACAAGGATTCCAGAAAATATTTTTGTAATATTTCAGGAATTTTTTTATTATTTGTTTTAAATTTTTATTTGTGCTGGTGTCAAAGTCTAGAAATGATACCTGTGAGTATTATAGACATTTTGTACCACCACTAGCATAAAAAAATCTTGATGATTTTATGTGAGATGTATAATTTCAAAAGGATTCCAGAAAGATAAATTTCAACAAAATTGGATGAGCATAAAAATTCTTAAAATTCACGGATAGTAGCAAAATAGGAAGCTCAGAGGGTGTGACCCTTCAGCAGTCCACAAATTTTTAAAAATTAAATACAAAGCCAAATGATTTGCAATTTGGACCAGAAATTCCTAACTTGATTTGAAATCACTATGTGAAATTTTAGAAATTTAGGAGATTTGTGGTGTTAGGGATTGATTTTTGAAGTTTGGATAGAAATCAGGACTCGAAAATCAAAACACGAACACTTGGATTGGAATGGTGTTTAATGAAGCATACAAGCAAACAATGAATTTTAATGGACACCACTCAACTTAATTAAGATGTTTGGGATCTTGAAAGCCAAGTTTAATATTTTTTTGGTAGTTTTAATTGACAATGTGCCCAGAAAAGAGAACCAACCTGAATTCCACGGGAAGAAAAGGAACTTTGAGCCCTTGCTTCCAAATTCTCACTTTCTCCATGCAATACCTGCACACACAAGAGAAAAGAAAGAGAAGGGGATGAGATCCACTTCAATCAAGAGAAAAATGATTAATGCAAAGCCGTGCGTCCCTGGCAACAGTGCCAAAAAAGTGATCGTGTTTTGCGCGGTTTGTTAAATTAGGGTTTTAAGTCATTGCAATGCACAAAAATGGATTCTCTTTTAAATTTATATTCTAAGATAGGGGAGTATCTAGGGTCGTCCATGGAGGCCACATATTTACAAAATTAAAATCCCTCGCTTTAAAGATGGAGCTCAACTTTCTTTTTGTTGTTTTATATATATGACTTTTTTTGGTTTTGAAATAACTAGAACAAGGTAGGTTTGTTGATAGCAAGAAAATTCTCTATACTAATCAACTACGCTACTATTATAGTGACAAGTAGAACCTCTCCCTAAGCTCACTCAATGCACATGGAGTCCTAGAGTAATTAGGGAGAGGGAGTGAAAAAGGTTAAATAAGAATTCTACAAGGCTATGCAACAAAAAAGATTAAAGAAGGCAACTTTGATTAAAAGAGTGTGTTTTACAAAAAACCCTAGTAGATGAATGCTTCTACTACTAGATAATCGCAACAAAGAAAATAAAACACAAATCTTCCAAAATTGTTGGTGAAGAGGGGAAGCTCCTTGCTCCATGATTAGTGGCTCCTAGGCTTGAAAAGGGCTCCTCCTTCTCCTTCCTTGAAAATGGTGTCCTCCAAGGCGGTAGCTACCACCTTTAATTCGCCTCCTCCAAGGGTGAACGTCCACCCTAGGTTCTTCTCCTTTGCCTGGCCATCCTCATTGAAGTTGATAGCTCCTCCTCCTTAGCATCGCCCAAGTTGAAGAGAGTGGGGGGAAGAAGGCACAAAAGGGGCTGGTGGTATGCCCCTTTAATCTTCTTCTCTACTCCTTCTTCTTGGCCGTAGGTATAGGTAGATGTAGGTGGAAGTAAACACTAATGGAGGATGGGAATTATGTGGTGGTACGGTAGGGTATTTATAGGATGGGAAGGGGGGTGGTTATGTTATTTTCTTGATGGGAAATGAAGGGGTGCTTGGATATTTTGGAGGGAAAAATGGGAGGGAAATGAAGAGGTTCCTTGGTTTTCCCTCCAAAAATACCTTCTAGAAGGCAATTTTGGAGGGAAAAAATGGAGGATGGAGATGGGTTTTGATGGTGGATGTAGGGTGGTGATGGAAGGGATAATTGGCACCAAAATAAAGTAGGAGTAGGTGGTCTTTTTGCTGGAGCTTAGGTAGTAGGGTAGTAGGTTTTGGTGCCATGGAGGTGGACTAGCTAAGTTATGCATCTTAGCTAGTAGGGAGAAGAGTTGGAGGCATTTGGAGCTAGGGTTTTCAGGGAGAAGAGCTGGAGATAGTCGTCTCGAGCTACACTAGAGCTGGTGGCTGCTGAAGAGAGCTGCAAGGAGCTACCTTAGCTGCCTTGGCTTGCTAGTTCTTAGCTTGCTACTAAGCCAAGCTAAAGCAAGTTGGCTTCTGCTGAAAGGAGTTGAGGTGAGTTAGGTCTAATGCTCTTGGGGAGGATCAAGCTGGGTGAGGTAGCTAAGGTAGCTTAGCTCAACTGAGTTGAGCTAAGCTGAGTCCCCGGGAGCTGGACTTGAGCTTCCTAAGCTGGAATGAAGTCATCTTCAGCTGGTCAGAGTTGAGGGAGATGGATGTAGCTGGACATGAGCTGGGGTGAACTCCAGTCAACTCAGCTGAGCTAGCTAGAGATCCCTGTGGAGTAATGGGAGCTGAGATGAGCTAGACTCAGCTAAGTTGAGCTGGATCTGAGTTGACTTGAGCTAGGGTGAGCTAAGATGAGCTCTCTTGAGCTGCTATTCAACTGAGTTGAGCTGAATGTAGCTAAGATGAGGTAACCCTAGTTGGAGTGAGTCTAAATCCAGCTATGGTGAGCTGGATCAAGCTGAGTTCCAATTAGTCTGAGCTTCTTCTTCACCAGTTGCCTTGTTGAGTGCTAGCGTTTTGGAGTTCTGACAATCTATATATCCCTAACACTGACAAAAACACATTAAAATGACAATAAAAAGTGCACTACATGCCTAACATAATTGATGACTAAATGCAGCCCAAAAACTCATTTGCGGAGCAAAATCTTAAGAGCTCGGTTTGTTTTAATGCATAGAAATGATGATAAACTAGCATTTATCAGGGACATCTAAGTGATAGCTACTCCTCAAAATAGGATCCATGTTCTCATTGTTTTCATTGAAATTATCTTGGTAATCGGGGATAGAAGGGTTGGGATTAGAATTGACTGTAGGAGGATCGCTAAGCTGGTTAATCTCTTCAGTTAATCTTTGACTATTTGATGTAAACACATTTACACTACTTAAGTTGTCTATTTATGCATGTTCTTAAGCATAGGATTGCATTTCATGATATAAATATTCCATCATCTTGCATTTAGAGTACTTTGAATAAAATGGAGGTTAATTGCCTCCTTTTATGTGCTTGGACAGGGCAAACATTTTATCGGGGCCTCAGATCGAAGATGTAACCGTATGGATGTGATCAGGGCAACAATTGGAGTTCAACGACTCCAAGATCGCCCTAATCAGGCATCTGTAGCATCAAATAGTGATCGGGGAACCCTAGAAGATCAAGGGTCAGGATGGTGTAAATCCGCACTTCAATTGACAAATCCGGTTGCACGGATGAATTCGGATCGACGATCACAGCCTAATGATGCAAAAATCGAGTCAATCCGACATCCGCAGCACCATCTACAACATCCATAAGATGGACGACCAAGATGGCACCACGTGGCACCATCTCGGCTGCCCAAATGGCCGCATGCAATCACAGAAGCCTCCGTGTTTGCCCTCTCTCCGTCGTTGGATCTCGATGCAACGGCTGTGAATAGCTGCACCACAATTCGCCCGCTAGACCATCCGTCCCCGTAGCACAGTGGTCGAAGGCACTATCGCGTTCACAAGACGCGGGATCGAGCCGCAGCGAAGGGAAGAAGGCTGCGAGCGAGCGAGTGCGGGCATGCGTTGGATCGCAATTGGGTGGCTCAGGTCTTCCAATAGCAGCTACGCACTATTTCACGCAAGGCGGGAACATGCCATCATACGCGTTGGGCACACGCGCAGCGAGTGGGTTAGGTGCATTTTTAAGCCCTCCGATCTCGTGATCGGACGGCTGTGGATGAAGGAACGTGGGCGGGCTTTGAGAGAGAGAGTACCTGAGGAGGCGCGCGTGGGGAGTACCCGCTACACTCACGTTGGGGCTTTAGCGACGGTTTTATCCGTCACTAAAGACCCCTCATTTAATGTTTTAAAGATGTAAAGACCAATTTACCCCCACTCCTTGCAACTATAAAAGGAGACCCCTCCATACGAAATTCTCATCGCTTCCTTCTCTTCTCTACCTCTCCAAAGCTCAAGGGAAGCTTGTCCCACACCCTAGATGCTCCTCGCAAGATAAAGTCTAAATTTTCATCCCCCTTCGAAAGTGGATCCCGCGATGACGACGGCGTGCTACCCCGTTCCTGTTCTTCTGCTTCGTCCTCCTTCGTCCTGCTCTGTCCTCCTTCATCCAGGCATCGTCCCATCCAGCTCATCCTCCAAGCAATCGTCGAGGAGGATAACTTCTCTCTCCCATTCTTCTTTATAGCTTTTCTAGTGTAGTATTTTCCTGCTTTCTAGTGTAACCGATTTCCCACTTTTTAGTGTAATTTTTATTTGGTTTGATTGTAGAAACATTTTGAAATATTGAATGCATGTTCTCTTTCTCTCTCTCTCTTCCTTTTAGTCTGGTAGCTTCATTGTAATTATATCGTCTCGCTTTTCAAAAATTCTAAAAAAAAAAATAATTGCAATTATAGATCGACGTAGCCTCCCTGTGTTCGACCCGGAAATCAAATTTCGGTATAAATTTTATTTGTTAAACATGAATTCTTCGCTTTCAAGCTGCAACGATAGGTTTTCCAAAACCAAACACGTTAGTGTAGCAATTCGTAAGTTCAACATTTTGGCGCCGCTGCCGGGGAGGCAACGATTTCCGATCTTTTCTTCGCATTTCTTGCACTTTATTATTTTTGAACTTACTTTCTCTTGTGTCTATTGTTTTGCAGAGACCTCCATCAAGGAATCAACAAGCGGTAGACTAGAGTAAAGTGCAGTTGAGGACAACTGTAAGTGCTCCCCATTCTTTTCCCTTCCATAGATTTCATTCGCCACATTAAATCCAAATTCCAATTAACCTAGGTGTTTGCATAAATTCTAGGAATAGTTTGGTTGTTTGGATTTTCACTCACATTCATTCCACCCTCATTCATAAAAAAAAGTAACAAAAAGTTATTCTTGTGGGGTAATTTTCAACAAACACACAACACACACCCACAATCAAGTCACTTAATCAACTTGATTTATTTCTACTCAATCGGGTTCTGATCTGTGGAACCGGTACACACAAAGCAACACATAATAGAGTAGAAATCTTTCTAGGTTACCCATCTTTGAGTGCCTAACTTAGTGGTGCAATTGTGGCCAATTGTTTGAGTTATTTGGGCCGCACCACTCTATTTAAAACCAACTTATCAAGTAGCTCCTCCTTAGGGTTTTCAATCGAGGTCTATTCCAGGCACTCCACTTTCTTTCTGATTTTAAAGGAAACAATCTTCACCCGTGTTTTACAACTTGGTTTGCCTAGAAACTTGATTGCAATTAACCTAATTTGAAACCCTAAAAGCTACTTAAGCAAGATTTGAACATTAAAATTCACGCATCATAATAGTTTTGCTTGAAAACCCTGGTTGTGCATGCACTTACACAAATCTCAATCAATCATTAAGGGCACAACCCATTTTAAGGGCCCATCACATTCCATAAGCACCACAATTCCAGGCCATAATAAAATTGAGTAGACGTTGGCCTTAAGGTCTGATTTGTTCTTCAAGGCCTAGTTTGAGATTATTTTTGATTAACCTACTTGTACTGATTAATCTGATGTCTAGCTAGGGGAGTAGCGTCAAACGACTGCGGCTGGCGGGTACACTAGGAACCGGAGGCGAAAGCCGAAGGAAGAACCTTCCCCCCAGTCCCTCCTTCTAACTGGTTGGATTAAACAGACGCAAGTAGAGTAAGTCATTTATAGTCTTAAGGCGGGTTTTAGGAGTCAGTAGATCCTTAGGCTACCCCACTTAACGATAGCCTTGTTTTGTTATGCTGCTGGGTCCCTATCCCTAGTCCTTCTGACGTTCTCCTTGTTTATGCTGGGAAGACGGTCATTGAATCCCCGATTGGAAGGACCATTAGAACATTCTAGGAGGTGCAAGTTGGATTTGGGTCAATTTGATCCCTTGGTCGAATAACAGCCTCCTCTACTTGGAAATCCATAGGAAGAATTTCGAAGGCAGCTGGAAGAAATGCAGAGAATGTAGGAATGGTTCCAGAGAATGCAGGGTGCTCAGCCCTTGAAGGATTTTTATGATCCTTCAAATTACGGGAACGTCCCGCGATCCAGATTCTAGCCGGTGACGTAGAAATCAAGCCCCAAGTGTTACGCCTGATTAAACATTATCATGGGCTTGGCTCCGAAGATCCGTTTCAGCATTCGGAGGACTTGACCACTTTCGCCCAGACCACCAATGCTCGAAACGTAAACGAGGAGTAAATGATCATGAGGCTCTTCCCCCATTCTTTTAGGGATAAGGCTGCACATTGGTATATGACAATACAACTTGGAATGAGTTGAAATCGGCCTTTCTGAAGAAATTCTTCCCAATCAGTCGTACCAATGCTTTGAGACAGGCAACCACTACCTTTACCAAATGGTCGGGGGAGCAGTTTCATGTGGCCTGGGAGCGATTCCAAGAATTATTACGGAGGTGTCCACACCACGAGGTGCCGAAATGGCAACTCGTGCAGATCTTCTATCATGGGATGACTGAGCAACTCAGAAATCTTGTGGATGCTTCTTGTGGAGGCAATTTTCTCAACAAAGATGCAGATAGTGCACATGATTTATTTGAGAAAATGAGTGAGAATTCAATCAATCATGCCTCCATGGATACTTTTAACTGGTCCTAGCGACCCAGATCAAATGTCAATGAAGTCCATGACTCTCATTCATTTGATATGGAATTGATTTGCAACAAACTTGATAAGGTGGACTTGGTTGCTAAAAGAACGGAAGAGTTGATGGCTGGCAATTCTATGAACAATTCTTGATCCACTCAATCCCAAAATTCAGGATTCCATTCCTCATGAGCTCCTTCTGGACGGGAGTTCGTGAATCAACTCGATGCGGCTCAACCTGTGAGTCAGCATTTTTCGTAACCCCACGGATTCCCAACTGGGGCCTTTGATCCCAGTTTTTCTGATCCTTCCCTTTCTTTCTTTCCATCCTCACCTTATGAGGATGTCTGCGCTGTACAAGAGAATGTTAGATCCAACCCCTACTCGAATGCCTATAATCCAGGTTGGAGAAACCACCCTAACTTCTCTTGGAAAAATCCGAGACAACAGACCCAATTCCGACATAGCAATTATGCTCCGCAACGACCAATGGGTCAGGGTCAAGTATATACTTAGTTGTCTCTGAATCAGGTCAATCAGCCAGCTTGGAATGCCCGTCAACCGGCAGGGTTGGCTGATTTGAACCGTCAAATGGTAGAGATGTAAGGATCTATGCTCCAGCTCATGCAGCAAATGAAAAACTTGCTGGACAACTTGCAATCCGGGCTCATTGCTAACTCCCATCAACCTGGATCTCTACCATCCCAACCCGTACACAACCCGCAAAATATTATGAATTCAGGCAATCAAGCCCAAGGATACGGAAATCAGAGGGACCCACACGCACATGCTCAGGTGGTTGAGCAGGGTTCCTCATCTTCTTCTTCTTCTACAAATTAACAATTCATGGTCAATCAAGCCCCTCCAATCTTTCCTAACCCTCCCCAAGACCCAAATTCTTATGCTTCTGCAAATTCTGTAACTTTGAGGAGTGGTAAGAAGAGTTAGGATCCACAACCACACTATTCTGATCTTTTGAATCCTGAAGAACCTGAGCAGAGAGAGGAGAATTCTAGAGGAGAAACCAAGGCTCAGGAACCTGATTCCAAAGATCAGAATCATGTTCTTTTCCTGAAGCCTTAACCAAATCAAAGAAGAAGAAGTCTGTTGATAGCAATGAGGAGCTTCTGAATTTATTTAAGAATGTTGAGATCAATATCCCGCTCCTTGATGCTATCAAGCACATACTGGCTTACGCAACATTTTTAAAGGAATTATGTACACAAAAGCGTAAGTCAAGAGTCTATTCCGAGGAAGTTGGTACTCTCTGAGCAGGCTAGTTCTGTTATCCTGCACTACCTCCCTCAGAAAAAGAGAGATCCTGGTGCTTCTTTGATTTCTTGCATTATCAGAGATTACAAATTTGATAGAGCACTTTTGGATCTCGGTGCATCCATCAACCTAATTCTGACTTCTCTCTATGAGAAGTTTGGGTTAGGTGAACTTCGGCCAACTTCAGTAATGCTACAGTTAGCAGACCGTTCAGTCACAAACCCGCGAGGCGTTATTGAAGATGTTATAGTTAAGGTCAAGGATTTCTATTTTCTTATAGATTTCCTTGTCCTTGACATGGATGTACCTGATAATCTGAGGAACACACCTATCATTCTGGGGCATCCGTTCCTAGCTACCGCAAAGGCCAACATTAATTGTGAAAGCAGTAGCATGGAAATCGCCTTTGGGGACCAACGAATGAAATTGGGTATTTTTAAGGCGATCAACAAATTTGAGGATTGTGGATTTATTGAGGAACTTGATGAGGATAATGATAATATTGAAACTTGTTTGACCGTTTCTTCAATTGAAAGTTCCTCTTTGGATGATGAATTTGACCCGCAACCCTCTATGGCTGACCTGACATCTTCGGAAGAGGTTATTGATTTTGTTCACTCACAACCTCTTTCTCTTGTTGAATCTTCACCATCTACCCTATCATCAATCATCAACCCACCCCAGCTTGAATTGAAACCATTGCTCAAGAATTTGAAATATCAATTTTTAGGACCACAGAATATGCTCCCTGTGATTATCAATGCTAAATTGATAAAGGAGCAAGAGATTAAGTTGATCATGGTCCTAAAGGAACATAAGGAGGCAATTGGTTGGACCATTCATGACCTCAGGGGGATCGAGCCATCTTACTGTAATCATAGAATATTTTTGGAAGATGGATCCCACCCATCTCGCCAGATGCAAAGGGAGA
Source organism: Thalassia testudinum (assembly GCA_037157565.1). NCBI lineage: Eukaryota > Viridiplantae > Streptophyta > Magnoliopsida > Alismatales > Hydrocharitaceae > Thalassia > Thalassia testudinum. The sequence goes on along the minus strand of JAZHRO010000055.1, from coordinate 102,862,946 downwards.
TTGAATCCAAATATGCGAGAAGTGGTCAAAAAAGAAATCATCAAGTGGCTCGATGCAGGAATTATTTATCCAATCTCTGACAGTCCCTGGGTAAGTCTCGTTCAGATTATTCCAAAGAAAGCCGGGATTACTGTTGTGACTAATGAGAGAGGAGAATCTGTCACAACTCGTTCAGCTTCCTCTTGAAGAGTTTGTATTGATTATAGGAAGCTGAACACAACCACTAAAAAGTATCATTTTCCCCTGCCCTTCATCGATCAAATCTTGGAAAAATTAGCTAGGTAGAAGTACTTCTATTTTCTTGATGGCTACTTAGGATACAACCAAGTTCCTATCCATCCTGAGGATCAGGAAAAAACTACTTTCACCAAACCCTATGGAACCTTTGCTTTTCGTAGGATGCCTTTCGGGTTATGCAATGCACCTGCGACTTTTCAAAGGTGTATGCTAGCCATATTTTTTGACATGGGGGGTGAGTTTATGGAAGTCTTCATGGATAATTTCTCTATTTTTGGAGAATCATTTGACTCTTGTTTGGCTAATTTGGAAATGAATCTTAAGCGATTTATCAAGACACGACTGGTCCTTAGCTGGGAAAAGAGTCATTTCATGACCCAAGAGGGCATCATTTTGGCTCATGTAATCTCTGAACGGGGAATTGAAGTGGACAAAGCTAAGGTTGCTGCTATCACTAAACTTCCTCCTCCCACATCTGTTAAACAAATCAGATCATTTCTTTGCCATGTGGGATTTTATCGAAGATTCATCAAGGATTTCTCGAAGGTTGCTCGTCCTTTGAGCAATCTTCTTGCCAAAGAAACGCCGTTTGTTTTTGACGAATCATGCTGAAAGGCATTTGATTTCCTGAAAATGGCAGTCACCTGTGCTCCAATTTTACAACCACCAATTTGGATAGCCTCTTTTTACATCATGATCGACATTTCTGATTACGCGGTCAGGGCTGTCTTGGGTCAGAAAATTGATCGAAAGCCCTCTATCATCTACTACACTAGTAAAACTCTTGATGAAGGCAAGAGGAATTACACTGTTACTGAAAAGGAATTACTAACTGTAGTATTTTCTTTGGAAAAAATCAGGGCTTATCTCTTAGGGTCTCATGTTATCATTTATATCGACTACTCAGCCTTGAGACATCTCTTGGCTAAAAAGGATGCTAAACCCCAGCATACTCGTTGGATTCTTCTTCTTCAAGAATTTAATCTTGAAATCAAGGATAAAATCGAGGTACAAAATGTGGTAGCGGATCATTTGTATAGACTTTTAGGTGATTCTTCTTGTCCAGACATTCTGATTGTTTACACTTTTCCGGACGAAGCTATTCTTACAGTTTTAGGTGTCCACACCCCATGGTTTGCTGGCATTGTTAACTATTTGGCCATTGGTCAAATCCCCCAGGATTGGACCAAGCAACAACGGGATAGACTCAAATCTAAGGCCAAATACTACTTCTGGGAGGATCCTGAACTGTATCGCATCGGCTCTGATCAGATTATTCGCCTATGTATTCCAGAGAATGAATTCAACAGTATACTCGAGTTCTGCCATGCATCTGGGTGTGGTGGACATTTCTCCGGGAAAAAGATGGCTGCAAAAATCTTGCAATCTGGCTTCTATTGGCCATCATTATTCAAGGATGCCCAGGATTTCTCAAGGTCATGTTCTCGATGTCAGGCACTCAGGAGCATAACTAAGAGAGACATGATGCCCCTAAACCCTATTCTTCCTGTCGAAATTTCTGATGTTTGGGGCATCGATTTCATGGGACCCTTTATCCCTTCATTTGGACATCAGTACATTTTTGTTGCTTTTGATTATGTGTCCAAATGGATTGAGGTGATTCCCACCCGAACCAATGACCACAAGGTGGTCATCAATTTTGTCAAGAAAAATATCTTCAGTAGGTTCGGGATTCCGAGGGCTATCATCAGTGATGGTAGCACTCATTTTACTAACGCCCAATTCCAGAATTTATTGGCCAAATACGGGGTTAATCACCAAATTTCCACACCTTACCATCCCCAGACGATTGGACAAGCCGAGATCTCCAATCGAGAGATCAAGAACATTCTGCAAAAAATGGTTAGGCCTAATCGCAAGGATTGGACTCAAAAGCTTGAGGATGCTCTTTGGGCCTACCGTACGACATAAAAAATGCCCATCGGCATGTCTCCATTACATTTGGTGTATGAAAAGGCGTGCCATCTACTTGTAGAGATTGAACACAGGGCATTCTGGGCAATCAAACAATGCAATTTAGATCTGAATCAAGCTGGGAAGACCAGGAAACTCCAACTATCTGAGTTGGAGGAGCATAGAAATGGTGCTTATGAGAATGCCAAGACCTACAAGGCTCGGACCAAAGCTCTACATGATCAATTGATTTCACGCAAGAGCTTTGAGCCAAACCAGAAGGTCTGGTTGTTTGATTCTAAACTTAAGCTCTTTCCTGGCAAACTTAGATCTAAATGGAATGGTCCATTCATAATTGATTAGATTTTTCCAAATGGTGCTGTTCAGATCTCTGACCCAAAGACGGGTAACACATTTAAAGTCAACGGTCAATGTCTGAAGCCTGTTGTTGGTCGTATTCTTCCAGAACCTATCTCAGACTCTGTTGCTCTAGCCATTCTATGACTTCTTTAGCTGGACTTCGCCTAGTTGACTGCATTAAACTCAGTAGTTGTACATTTGACACAAGGCTGATACGAGCTTCATATTCAAGTGACATCTTTCATATTCTACCCTTTCTTTCATGTCTCTTTTTCAATGAGGACATTGCATCAGCTAAGCATGGGGGGGTGGATTCATTTTTGAATTACTTGGTCAGCTTTGTGAAATTCATGTAAATTGTTTATAAAAAAAAAAGTCAAAATTAGGAAGGATTAGTTGGACATTAGGACTTTTCAATCCTAAGAAATTTTACATTAGGATCTGAACACAAAGACCCTTCAGGTCTTTGGACTTAATTAGCCCGTGTATCTACTAAAATGTGGTTTTGCCTTTCGAGTCCTCGCCATCTTAATTCTATCATAATTGGAATAAATAAGTTTGGGTGATAAGTACACGACTTATCAACCCACCCTCTGATTTGAGGGAATTTCTGAGTTTTAAGCATCTACACACTTTCTTTGCACTGACTCGTTGTTCGGCGATCCTAACGGAAATTGGGTAGCTAATGAACCTTCTAGGGTGATATGCTGGCAAGTTATCATGGGTAACAGCCTATAGGTAGGTTGTTCAAAGCCCAGTCACTGGACCTTTCTCTTTTTCCTGCCCTTAGGTAAATTTTATACCAGGGAAGCCACCGACTTAAAAAAAAAAGAAAGACAAAAAAAAAATCAAAAAGAAAAGGAGAAAAGGAAAAAAAAGAAATAAGCCACACTTCGTCGCACGAGTATGGCTGGCAAGTTGTCGGTGGTAACAGCTTATCGACCGATTGTCTAGAACCCAGCTCAGTAAATGCACTAAAAAAATTCCCAAAACACTTAGGAAGAAGCAGAGAAGTAGAATAAACTAGGGAGATATACACTGAATTCACCCTTGTGTTGACCCCGTAAAAAATAAAAGTAGGGAGAAAGCTACCAGTTGTAAAGATACACCTTTAGGCAGAATTCTTTTTAGGTCACCTATAGGTGTAGAAATCTGAAGTCCATTTTAATTGTCGGTCAATGAGTCTATTACAATCACAATAAGATGCTTAAAACTTAGGGTTCTCATCAAATCTTGGGTGAGTTGAATGGCCGTAGAAAGCCACTCTTAAACCCTAAAATTTGAAAATCCAAAAGAAATTTGAAAAGAGTAAAATGAGAAAAAGAAAATTTTCTTTGAATAAGGCGAGGGTTTGAGGCGGTCTGCATTTTGGCAGATACTCGAGCACTGTTGTGTCTTTGAAAGTTTAGTTCCAAAGCAGATAATTTCTTAATGATTGAAAATAACTCAGGCCCAAATAATCCAACCTAATTCTTTTATAAATAGCATATAGTTTTTGCTAGAGACTAGCAAAGGATAGGCATGGGGGTATGATGTAAACACATTTACACTACTTAAGATGTCTATTTATGCATGTTCTTAAGCATAGATTGCATTTCATGATATAAATATTGCATCATCTTGCATTTAGAGTAGATTGAATAAAATGGATGTTAATTGTTTCCTTTTATGTGCTTAGACGGGGCAAACATTTTATCAGGGCCTCGGATCGAAGATCCAACCGTATGGATGTGATCAGGGCAACGATTGGAGTTCAACGACTCCATGATCGCCCTAATCAGGAATCTGTAGCATCAGATAGTGACTGGGGAACCCTAGAAGATCAAGGGCCAGGATGGTTAAATCCTCACTTCAATTGACAAATACAACTACATGGATGAATTCGGATCGACGATCGTAGCCTAACGACGTAAAAATCGAGTCAATCCGACATCCGTAGCACCATCTACAACATCCAGAAGATGGATGGCCAAGATGGCACCACGTGGCACCATCTCAGCCGCCCAAACGGCTGCATGCAATCACAGAAGCCTCTGTGTCCACCCTCTCTCTGCCGTTGGATCTCGATCCAATGGCTATGAACAGCTACACCACAATTCGCCCCCTCGACCATCCGCGCCCCGAAGCACAGCAGTCGAAGGCACTATCACATTCACAAGATGCGGGATCGAGCCGCAACAAATGGAAGAAGGGCGCGGGTGAGCGAGCGCGGGCATGCATTGGATCACGATCGGGTGGCTCAGGTCTTCCACTAGCAGCCACGCGCTATTTCACGTGAGGTGGGAACGCGCCATCGTACGTGCTGGGCACGCACGCAGCGAGCGGGTTAGGAGGCATGTGGGTGGGCGTTGAGAGAGAGAGGGGCTGAGGTGGCATGTGTTGGGAGCACCCACTACACCCACGTTGTGGCTTTAGCGATGGTTTTATCCGTCACTAAAGACCCTTCATTTGATGTTTTAAATATGTAATGACCAATTTGCCCCCACTCCTTGCAACTATAAAAGGAGACCCTCCATACGAAATTCTCATCCCTTCCTTCTCTTCTCTACCTCTCCAAAGCTCAAGAGAAGCTTGTCCCACACCCGGGATGCTCCTCGTGAGATAAAGTCTAAATTTTCGTCCCCCTTCGGAAGTGGATCCCGCAACGACGATGGCGTGCTACTCCGTTCCCGTTGTTCTACTTCGTCCTCCTTCGTCCTGCTCTGTCCTCCTTCGTCCAGGCATCGTCCCGTCCAGCTCATCCTCCAAGCAATCGTTGAGGAGGATAACTTCTCTCTTCCATTCTTCTTTACAGCTTTTCTAGTGTAGAATTTTCCTGCTTTCTAGTGTAACCAATTTCCTGCTTTTTAGTGTAATTTTTATTTGGTTCGATTGTAGAAACATTTTGAAATATTGAATGCATGTTCTCATTCTCTCTCTCTCTCTTCCTTTTAGTTTGATAGCTTCATTGTAATTATCTTGTCTCGCTTTTCAAAAATTCTATAAAAAAATATAATTGCGAATATAGATCGACATAGCCTCCTTATGTTCGACCCAGAAATCAAATTTCGGTATAAATTTTATCTGTTGAACACAAATTCTTCGCTTTCAAGTTGCAACGAAAGGTTTTCCAAAACCAAACACGTTAGTGTAGCAATTCATAAGTTCAACACTATTCCTAAAAGTTTCTCTCATAGAATCCATCATTTCTTCCTATTGTTTTCGCATTTCTATCATAAAAGAGGAGAGGCTACCATCAGATTGGAGAGGATAGTCATCCTCAAGGTTATAATCCCTAGGGGATTCTATCCATCTAGGAGTGTAAGAATCATCATGGGCGGGTGGGTTGGGCATAGTCATGGATGGGTTAGGGATGGTGTATCCCTCTCATAGGTTATGCTCATGATCACAAGATTGGAGAATAATCAGACCAATGCTCCTATAGTAGGAGTAGAAAGGATCCCAATGCTCATCAAATGATGGATAGCTACTGGTCATGGGATTGGGATTGGGTATTCTAAGGTAAGAGGATGTGAAGTAGTTATTGTAATCCATTTGAAAACATGACTTGGACAACACACCCCAATCAAATGCAAGGCAATGGGACTCTCTTTTCTCTTTTCAGAGTAGATTTAAACCAACCTCCAATCTACCCCTTAAAGTTGTCATATGGGGTCAAGTTTTGCACCCATCCATTCCCACTCTAGTGGTACAAGAGGGAGCTGTGACCTGAGATCCCTGACAAGCTCTTGGACAAGACAAAAGTCATTTACATTCTCTCTTGGTGGCAAAAGAAGTTTCACAATCAATTACTTGCCTTAATTCAACCTTCAAGTGCCTTAGGACCCATGCTTTCCTTCAATGATACTCTCTGGTGATTAAGTGAGCAGTTACTCCAAGGACGAACAAAGGGATCCAAATAGGGCAAACCCTTCCTTTGAGGTGATGCATAAGTGGTGCCACTTAACTACCCATTTGTTCCTTCAAGGGGTGTCCCCCTCCGTGAAGTACCAAAACACTTGGTTAAAAGATAATACCACTACCACAAAGCAACATAGGAGGGTCTGCACCAATAAAAAGATTGGTGCCTATAGCCTTAAGGTATCGAGCTTTAGTGAGTTGCCTAATGTGCGTGCTCAGTGCCAGAAGTGTGCATCACACCACAAATCATTTTTGATCTTGAAACATAGACAAGTCCCTTTGAATCAGATCAAATATGACATGGTTTTAAGGTCGAATCTGATTATCAGTCCCAATTTCAAATAGGCGACCGCTGAATTAGTTTAATTTAATAAATTTTGGTGGTCTTGAATTTTTATCCAAATGCAAATGCGTGGATAGGAGCTAGATGCAAAGTTAGAAAGGTGTACCTGTCTCCAGCAATCTTCATGAAAATATGCTCGCAATGCAACAATGAGATCTAATATGCTGCTCAATCACCCCTAAATGCACCCACCTAAGGGAATGCAACTCTTAAATAGGTAGCTCGATTTTTTATTTTATTTGTTTTAGAGGCAAGCATGCAAAAAATTGAATCGCGTGAGTAGAGAAAATATAGCCCCTAGTCTCTAAAGAATGTAAGGACAGACCCCCAAAAATCTGCCCCAATTACTATAAAGGTGAGAAGACAGAAATAAAATTTGTGACAAAGGAGAATCCCTTGTGAGAGCAGCATCCAGGTGTCCTACATCTTTTCTGCTTGTGGACATCGCTCATGGTTGATATCATCGCTCCACTGCGCCTGTCGCCTTGTCAGATTCCTCACATAGAAAAGATAACAACTGGTCAGATTATTGTGCAACTCAGAATAATCAGACATAAAAATCAGGTGAATCTATTGCGTCTATTGCATCCTCGACAATGGTGCCATTTGTTCAAGCATTTTTCACTTGTAGATGGTATCAGAAAAACATGTCATCACAGTGAAATCATGTGGTGGAAAAATCCCGAACAAAACTAATTGTCAGTAAAACTAACCACAATGGATTCAGTCGAATGCACAGGGAGGAACAATTACAATAAATCCACAAGTGTAGAGCCATCATGTTTGCAGAAGTATTCTCAAAATCAATTTAATGAATATGCTACTTTGAATGTGACTTTCAATTTCTTGAGAAGTTTATGGCTATTTAAATAAATTTCATATCAGAAATCAAGCTCCAAAAAATATGTAGATGATGCATGTTTTGTGGCATGCCATGTAATTTTGAGTTGCATGCAAATCTGAATCTAATTTCAATGTTAAATGATGCGCATAAAATTAGTCAAGCCAATTCAAGAAAACGTAAGTGTTTCCTTGCAAATTCACCTCAATATAATAATCCAAAAATAAAAAATCCCATCTTTCATCAAAGGCACGCAATGTAAATCTAAATCAAATGCAAAATAGAGGAAATCTTCCTCTAATACGTGCCTAAGGAGGAGACCGCAGTTGGCCATGTGGAGCTTGGAGGTGGTCGAGGACACGAAGAGCTTCACGATGGCGGAGGTCCCATGGCGAGAGGCAACTAGAGCTCTCCGGTCGGAAGGAAGACACTCGCCGGTAGTGGGTTCCTCCATAGGTGTGTGTGGGCTTCCGTCAACAATTCTGAGGGGCTGGCAGGGTTCGAGGAGTCGAGGCGAGCGTGGGAGAGTCAATAGCATGAAGGATCTTATCCGGAGGTGATGGCTATGTGGGGAGGTGATCGACGATTTTTGGGTTCCTTTCTGTTGGTGTAGCAGGTGACAGAGGAAGGAAAAGGAGAGGAGGTCATGCGTAGGGCTTCTATGCACGGGCATTGTGCACACCTGGCGTGTGGTGTTCGCGTTGCACGAGGGGACCGTACGTGAGGGGAGTGTTGGCAAGAGGTGTTTCCCACGCAAGGGCGCGTGATGGTCATCGATGAGCACTGGCTGAAGAGGAAGATGGGGTCTCTGGATGTTTGGGAACCTTCCCAGATGTTATAAAAGAACAAGATGGCATACAGTTGTGGGTTTTGATGATGGCTCGCAGTGGCAGAGAGGAGGCACATGGTTGCGAAGTCAGAGATGAAGTTGCGACTGTTGATGCTGTCACCACCAACTGTGGTGATGGATTTGTCGGAAACAAGATGCGGTGGTGGTTGTGTCCATCGGTGGTGGAAGCATGGTGGTGGAAGGTCACAGTCATGGATGTGGCTGATGATGGAGGCACGTGATGGTGGTGGCACATGGTGGTGAGGTTGCCTATGGGGAGGGGATGTGCAGATGGGTAGCTTCCTCCCCGTGGAGGGAGATGTGATTCTGGTTGTCGTGCCATCCCTGTTATATAAAGAGAAAATGAGAGAGAGAGTTAAAGAAGGAAGGAGTCAACAATCGTAATTTTATGTTACCATTTGAGGGAGAGAGAGATAAGGAATCATCAATATTTTTTGTGACCAAAAGAGGTAAGAGATTTTAAGGCAAATAAGAAGGGATTAAGGGATACAATGATTCTCTTGCCAAATTTTGCCAAAATAAAATTCCCACAATATGACACCTCAAATTTAGATTTGATGTGAAGTCCTTGCCTTTAAAGTGAATAATTAATTCTTTCACATTAATATTAAAGTAATTAATACATCAAATGATACTCTCAAAGCTCACATCATTTTGTCATTATCATACATGTCTTACATAAAATACATGTCCAAATACTAATGCACTTAAGCACTAAATGCATCCTCTAATGTGGACCAATCAGATAGTGGATTGACTAGCTTGTACTAGTTGGAAAGATCCTAAGCTGGGAGGCTTAAGTAGTGATTTTTACTCGGATTGGGTTTCCACTACAAATCAGGTGTACACTGTACATGAATCTCTGGTGTTTTATTTTTTAATCTAACTTATATCTTTAAAGCAATACTATTCACCCCTCCCATCTAGTATTTAGTTGTGATCCACAGGATATTCTACAACCCTCAGTAAGTGTTGGAGAAAGGGTCAAGCTTAGAATATCCCTTGATGGCATGGGCATCTTCAAAGGTAGAAGGTGCTGAAGAGGAGGGAAAAGAATAATCAGAGTTTGAGGGAGAAAAGGTCCCTCCCTGGAACATGGTCAGGGGTTGTCCAGGTGCATTTGGTTCATAGACTGAACCAGGTCCACATTGTTTGCTCCCTTCACTAGAGAGAAGGTCTGTAATGGGGTTTGGGATTGATTCAATAGCTCATTAGTCTTCTTATCCACCAACTCAACCTGATCCAATTTCTTGGATAAAATGTCCATGTCAACCATTCCAGAATTAGCTTGTACCTCATAAATCCCACAACAAGGTTGACTAGACCGATTAAATTTGGTCATGGAGGCATTGTTAACTGAGTTCTCACTCATTCACTCAAAAAGCTTGAATGTGCTTTCATCATCCTTATTCAAAAAATTACCTCCACTTGAGGCATCCACGAAATTCCTAAGGTTTCTATCCAAATCATGGTAGAAAATCTAGGCCAATTGCTACCTTGGAACCTCGTGGTGTGGGCATTTCCTCAATAATTCATTAAATCATTCCCACACCTCGTGAAATTGCTCTCTACTTTGTAGGGTAAATGTAGTGATGTCTCTCCTAAGGGCATTAGTCATTCCTATGGGGAACAACTTCTTAAGAAAAGCATGCCTTAATTCCTCCTAAGTGGAGATGGGCATCCCTAAAGTCCTAAGCCAATGAGACTCATTTTCTGTTAGGGAGAATGGGAACATCTTAATTAACACAATATCCAAACGGATGTTCCTAGGTTTCACGGCCCGAGCAATCCGATCAAGTTCCTTCAAGTGTTGGAAAGGGACTTCATTTGAGCTCCCATGGAAATGGCTTTGAATCAAGCTAAGGACATTAGGTTTTAGCTCAAAATCATCTTACCCTTCGGGGACCCTAAGGTATGGCTCTACGTAGATGGCAGACGGATCATAAAAATTAAGGAGAGGCCTTGGTTGGCCCGTAAGGGGTGGTGGTGGGTTGGGTGGGTTCAGAGGGGTTTATCCTTGAGGGTTCTACCCTTAATTCTACCCTTGAGGATTCTGTAGTCGGTGTATGGCCTGCATTATGGTGTGAATCTATTGTTGCTGAAGTTGGTGGTTGGTGGTAATTTGAGCCTGAATCATGGTCATGGCATCGGGTTGAGGTTGGTCCTCAACCTCCTTAACTCATGGGTCGGCCACGTCCTCCGTCCTATCTATTGAGAAATCAAGTTTTCTCATAGTTTCTCTATCTAAAGCAACCAATTCGGGATGAAGTGATCACCTTCCGTGTATATGATGAGATACTTGTCATGATCTCTACTTACCCCTAATTAACTAGTCTTCCTAGTTAATTAGCTAAGGTTATGAATATATAAGAGTTAATTATAGAATAAGGAATATCTAGTAAAGGACCTTAAAAATAAGTTGAAAATGACATTTTATCTTTCAATTAATATTATTAATAATCTAGATAACAATTGGACTCGAAATCCTATTAATCATTCCTTTAATTAATAAGTTAAGTAACTTAAACATAATGCATACCTAAGTATATAATAACTTAAGTAATTTTACTTAATCTAATAAATTAATCTATAAAGGTCAAAAATATAAATTCAAGGTGAGAACATAATATTTACCTTTTTTACTAACATATATAAAAAGTTGAAAAAGATCTAAGTTAAAATAAACCTTTAAAACCTAAGTTTACATTTTGGTCCCTAAAACTAATGACAATCAGGTCCTTATTTCTCACATAAGTCCATAACTTTCATTACGTCTAAGTCCCTTTTTGTCTTCTTCTTCTTCTTCTTCTTCAGCCGAACGGACAGTTGGTGACGGAGAGTCACGCCATCGCACGATCACCGCCCTGCAGACATCACCCTTCTTTGTCCAAGCTCTTGCAGCTTGCGCTCACCAACTCCTCTTCATCCATCAGTATGGATTAACCGGAAATCCTACTTTCTAGTGGGAGATAATCTCACCGTCGTCGGAGACGATGCCTGAGGTTAAGCTCCTCAAGCTCCTTCTTCGGCCAAACCTCGCCACTTTCTTCGCTGCCAACCACTATAAATACCCCCTCACCCCTCTGATTTAACTCAAGTTGGCTCCCTTCCCTCTTCTAACACTGAGTCGATCCAATAGGCTATTTGTCCAAAACTCTGACGACTTTCCATCTCACTTTCTGACTTCCTCCATCCATTTTGATCAGTTGAGGAGATCCGCTGTGGTCTGCCGCATCTCTAGACACAAGCACTGACAAAGGAGTCCTCCGCTTCACCTCACATCTGCCCGCCGGAGATTCTTCCTTTCACCCTCTGATTTCATCGTCCGCAATGAGATTTTGGCGGAACCCTATTGACCCCTTCGTCCAGGTAACAGTAGATTAAGAGTAGGAGTAGGAGTAGGTTAGCTTAGTTAATTAGATAATTAGTTAGATTAGAGTTACTGTCAGAATTTTAGTTGTCATCTTCTCCAACTTTGGTGATCTCCTTGAGTTCGCCAGAGCCTTAATCTTGTCTTTTTAACTCATTGTCCACCTTCCTTTAACTTTCACAATCATTTCTATCCCACTTAATTGTTTAATTGATCATTGATTTGCCTAATTCACCTTCACCTCCACCAACTACTATCATTGTCCATGGCGATAGTAGCTGAGCATAGCTTCAACTTCATAGGGTTCGCCATCACTTATTCACAACCTAAGGACCATAATTAACACTCCAATAAGTATAATTACCATCTATAATATAAACACCCAATTTTAATTAAGCTTGTGAGCTTGCTGTCCATGGCAGATCAGGAGCAGTTCAAATCCTTAATTATATAAATATTTATGATCGCAAGTATTTGTAGACTTGTTTTGACCACTCAATTGAGTGGTCAAATAGGTCTTGAGCTTAATCCACTCAGATCCTTCAAGAAATGAAATTCACTGTTAATCCTTAACTCTAATGAATAAAATGAGAATTAATTGAGTTCTTGAGGTTCCTTGCAACCTCAGGAACCTTTTTAGACCAAAAGTGGCACGTTTTACCAATCTATACATAGTTTGTTTTTTTTCTGGACTCGCCGGAGCTCTGGTGAGCTCCGGCGAGTCATTTTCAAGCTTCAACCTACAAAACAAGGTGAAAAGCTCTAGAATGATATAAGTGTGATCACTGATTAATTTGAGGTCATTTAGTTGGAATTTTAACCATTGGAGCTGTAGATTGAGGTTCATCTTCTTCAACTCCAGCAGAGTTGGAGAAGTCTGACAGATAGATCCGAAGAGCATTTAAGGAACTTAGAAGCTTCAGTGCAGTGCACTAAAGCTATTCATGTCTTCAAATTTGTGAAACAATCTTTCAATTGCTCCGATGAACAAAGTGGCTTTGGATCTCAGGAGGAAAGCTTATAACCCTAGAAATCTTAGTTAGAACACCTATCTCAGGGTCTGAGCCTATTCTTGGTGTTGAAAGGATTCTAATTTAGGCTTTAATTTCACCTGAAGAGGTTTAAATCAAGAAGTGAAATTTTTAAGCCTTTCAGTCAAACCTGGGAAGAAGATTCTGATTTTGAGCTAGAAATGATGAATTGATGGATTCAAACTATTTCTGGGAAGATTGTGAACGATTTAAAAGAGGTTTGAGTGAGCTCTGATGGATTAATTGATAGGATTTGATTTCTATCCAGTTTGGGTTACTTTTGAACCCAAACAGACAGAAGTGGTATTTTAATGAGTTTTGATCTTATATCCTCCCGAGATAAGTCAATTTTAATCCTTAGATTCTATTTAAATAGGTTAGATATGTTCTTAAGTGTCTATTACACATTTTAAGTTGTAAAATCTGTTCTCTGAAGCTTACAGCGAAGCTTGAAGCTTCTCTGTGTTGCCTGAAGCTTTAAGAGCTTCAAATCCCACGTCTGTAGCTGCAGAATTAACCTTAGACAGTATTCAGAGCTTTAGCTAATAGAGATAAGTCCATCTGAGGACTCTATCAACATTAACCTTAGACACCTCAGATCTTTCCAACAAGCCTTGAATCACTTGGAACGGAGCTCTGAGTAGGAACATATGGTCGATTGAAATCAGGTCTGGAGGGGGGAACATAGTCCCACATTGGTTAACTACGAGCACAAGCCTTGGAATGAAAGTGATTTATTTTATAGGAATTTCAGTCGTCAAGCGCTCAGTGCGATCTGAACATCTGACATTCGAGCATGTGTGTGTGTGTGCGGGCATGTGTGTGCCTGTGGGTGTGCACCCGAGTGGGCGTGAATGAGTGTGGCCCTGGGAGGGTGAGGCCTAGGAGGCGTGAACCGATTTGGCTTGGTTGAGTCGGATTGGCTCGAAACTATGAACCGAAAAATAACTGAAATCGAACCTAATGAAATCAGGCGAGGACCAAGTAGGATCTGGTCCCACCCTGGCCTCAGGGTGCTGTGTATTCTTGTAAGGACCTCGCTGCAAATAAAATAATTTTTGGTTAAGAAGGAAAATAAACTCGGTTCAGCTGAAGGATCAAAGGAAAAGCTAATGTTAAGTGAAGAACTAAAGGCTAAGGAAAGAAAGAAGAAAGAGAATAGGCACTAAGGGGACTAAGAAGAAAGCTAAGGGAAGATAAGAAGAAGGCAGGAACAGAACAAGAGAAACAGAGAAAAGAGTCGAGAATAAAAAGAAGAGAAAGAAAAATAAGTAAAGAGATAGAGACTAAAGAAGTGAAGAAAAAAAATTTATTTTTCTTGCATCATTTCAATTTCTTTTTGTTCTTAAATGTTGTAATAAGGCATGTTTTAATAGAACAACCCTTATTGCCTTATTTCTTTTGAAATAAATTGGAAATTAACATGTTCACTTGTTAATAAAGTACATCATTTGAGTAAATGTATTTTCATATGGAATTTTGTATAATTCTTAAAGTTTAAATCATTTTGCAAAATTCATGCTGTACAATTAACTTAATTGTACCTCTTAAACTTATAAAGAAAATAAAAGATAATTAGTGAATTTAGAATGAATTATACCTCCCAGCGAACAACCTGGACTCAACCAGTAAAAATTTCTAAAATGTTAGGTCAATTCGACCCTATACTACACAACCGACATAACATTGAGTTAACCTAAGTAACTTTTCTCTACTCTAAATTAAGTGAAATTAACTTAATTACTGAGTTGAGTAAAGAAATGTATCATTTTAATGGCACCGTTGTTGGGGAGGTAATATTTTGTTTCATTTCATTCATCAAAACATTCCCTGGCATTATTTCGTCTAAGCATCATTTTAATGGCATCATTGCCAGGGAGGCAATCCCTTAATTCACTAGAATTTTGTTGGATTAATTTTCTAATTAGGAGGTATTTTGTAATTATATTTTTGTTTTTAATGTTTTTGTTCTAATTAGTTTTGTTTGTTTTGTTTTCATTTTTGTTTTCTATCTTCTTTTCAGGTTTACCTTCGCGGGTAATCTCATGAGAAGGCGGGAAACTATTTTTGCGTGCTGCTATTTTTGTTTTTGAGAGTATTCCTAGTCTTAGTCTTTAGAGTAGTTTGTATTGTTGCATTTAAAAATTAAAAAATACAAAAATACATCTTTGTCTATCTAGCAGCAGCATATACATAGGCATACACTCTTAGGAGTGCATTAACTGCTAGTAGTTAGTGCGAATCCGACTCAGGGAATTTTTAAACTATTTTTTTCGCATCAGTGGGGAAACACGAGAAAACCAGTGTAGATCCCTATCCTTGGATAATTAAAAAGACCACAATTTCTTTTTTGAAAAGATCTAAAAAGCGACCATTGTATTTTACTTGAAATATTTTTGAAAAAGATTAACAAAAGATAGGAAGTAGAAATTGACTTAAATCTGATTGCAGAATGCATGCAGGTTTTTCAATCGCTATCATTTGCTGCATACTATCGCGCACATAGTGCGATCACTAGAGTCACATGAGTCTATTTTTCTAACTCACCTGTTTGCACCTCTTAGGGCTTTGGTCGAAGATCAATAAGTTGTCTCACTACTACAACCCCGTTGAGCCAGTAGTGAGTGGTCTCGATCCTAGACCTTAGACCTTTGAGCTTTAAGGTACGCACCTGTGTAGACATAGATTAGGATGCATATTTTGATACTGTTACTCTATTTGTTTGCGTCAAATTACTTTTGCATATCTTATGAATCTCTTCTTTCCTTTGAAAGAAGAGCAAAACCTGCGTCTTTGCACTATTTTGCAGGTTTTTGTGCCGATGTTTTCTTATCGGTGGTGTGCGTGTACCTTTGCACATTATTTTCCATTTATGGACAGGAGGCGATCCTTGCATCCGCCTCTTTTACCATCGTTGACAGGTGATCCTAGGTCGGTTGTAGATAAGCAACCAATGGTTTTCCCGTTTGATCCATCTACTTCTATGGATCAATTGTAGAATCTTAATCCTGAGATCCCTTCGTCTTCTGGTCAGGAGGAGATGCCGCCTTTTGATGTTCATGAGGTGCTCCTGAACTAGAACCTTAGGATGCTTGAGCAAACAAGACAAATCAATCTATTAATAGCAGCCTTAAATAATTTACAGACTCTTCAAACCCATCCTCCACCTCGAACTGAGGCGGGTTTTGAAATCCCTAATTTACCGATCAATCGTCCAAGGCCTCTACTTAGAGATTATTAGAACCCATCTAATGCAAAGTAGAGCTTAATGTTAGGATACCTATTGGGAAGAATGATCTTGAATTAAAGCCAAACATTATAAGTTTAATTCCCCACTTTGACGGATTTGCATCCGAGGATCATTTCAACATATAGAAGATTTGAAAAATCTATCTCAAACTCTTGGACCTCGAAATCAAAATAGGGAAATCCTACTAATGAAAATGTTCTCTTTTAGCCTTAATGATAAAGCTACATATTGGCATAGAACTATAGCAAAACCAATCTCAACTTGGGGTGAACTTGATTCCACATTTTTGAAGAAATTCTTTCCAATTGGTCGAACCAATGCTTTAAGGTGAGCTATTACTACTTTCAATCAAAACCAAGGACAACCAATTCAAGAAGCATGGGAACGTTTTCATGAATTGCAAAGGAAATGCCCACATCATGACATCCCTCATTGGCAACTCATGCACATTTTTATTATGGATTATAAGAGGGCATTCGCAATCTACTCGATGCCTCTTGTGGAGGGACTTTTCTAAATCACGATGCAGAATCTGCCTCAGAATTATTTGAAGGGATGGCGGAAAACTTGATCAACAATGCATCTATGTCGCAATTTACGCGGGGCGCAAACACAAATCACCAAAATCCACATAAGGGCATCCACGAGATTGGTAATCCGTCCAGTTCAAAGGATTTAGAGATTATTGTAGAAAAATTGGACAAAGTCGATATCGTAGCAAAGCATCTCGACAAGGTCAGAAACACAATGAAGTCTCTTATGCCACTACTTGCTACGAATCCCGTGTATTCACCTGTTTCACAAATTCCCGCAGGGATGGAATTTGTGAATAATCTGGATTTTTGAGATCCATCTTCCTTGGGTTTTCTATCTACTCCACCAACCCAAGGAGGGACCTTTGTCCCACAACCTTTCCCACCTTTTTCCCCATGCTTTTCTATTGCAGAAAACACGTCGTATCTTTTAGATTTACACGCCATCCAGGAAAACACTCCAAGTCCAAACTCCTATTCAAATTCCTATAATCCTGGATGAAGAAGCCACCTAAATTTCTTTTCGCCTGATCAAAATCAAAATGAAAGACCAAATTATCCAAATCAGACACATTTTAATCCACCTCCATTGCCTCCTCAGCAATCAAATTTAATCCTAACCCGATGAGGATGCAGAATAACTCTAGAGCTATTAGAGATACATAGCTAGACCAGATTTTAAGAGCTGTGTCAGAGAGTCAGTGACAAAATGCTGAAGCTCTCGCTGAGATCCATAGTCAATGTAAGATAGAGTTGGCTGATTTGCGGAATCAGATCACGCTTTTGGCTGAGTCTCGTCAGCCAGCTACTCTTCCATCTCAGCTAATTCCGAATCCTTGGAATCTATCAAATCCTAGGCAAATTCAAGGCCAAGTCCATTTTCTTAATCAGGCCTTTAATTCTAATCATAACCCATCCTCCGTATTACCTAAAAATAACCCACCAAACCTGCATCAGCAACCTATTTTGTATCAAAGTGATCCACCTATTATTGAGAATCAAAACTGACTCTGCTGATCTACTAAACTTGGTTGAAACATTTTTAAATTGCCTTAATCTTGAATGTTCTACATCTCAACCTAAATCAGATTTAATTTTCACAAGATTTACTCTGATCTTTGTAAGATTTTTCACGAGAATCTGATTTTGGGTTATGCAAGATGTATTCTAGGAAATTTTTGGATGAGTTTTGACTAGGTGGTTTAATCTGTTTTTTCGATTTTCATCCAATTCTTTCATAACTCCTCTATTTTTACCATAAACCTATTCTTGTAAGGAGTTTTTTACTACGGTTTGCGCCTAACTGAAGGTGTAAAACTTGACAGTTGTACACAGCTGTTTACTATTTTTACCCTTTCACTTCATATTTCACTGATTACCTTCATATTTTCACCCTTCTTACAATGAGGACATTGTAAAATTTTGGCTTGGGGGGCTGTTGAAGTGAAATTTTCACTTTTAGTGTGGGTTAAATAATAAAAATTCATAAAAATTGAATATCTATGAAATTTAAAAAAATAAAAATTCCAAAAATGATAAAAATTTTAAAAAACCAAACATTTCAGAAGAATTTGAGAAATTTTTGAAAAAAAAATTATAAAAATTGAAAAATCTTATATACAAAAAATAAATATATATAAATACAAAAATTTGAAAAAGAAAATTCATAAAAATAATAAGAGGGGTATATTCATTTTTACGGAAGAAAAGAAGAAAAAAAATATATATATTTATTATAATTAAGAGCTTAATTTTATATTAAATGTTAAGTTAATTCGACCCAATACTACTAATTGGCATAATTTCGAGTTAACCTGAGTGACCTTTTCTCTACTCTTAATTAAGAAAAATTAACTTAATTACTGAGTTGAGTAAAGTAACGCATCATTTTAATGGCACCGTTGTCAAGGAGGCAATCCCTTTATTAACAAAAATTTAGTTGGTTTAATTGCCTAATTAGGAGGAATTTTGTAATTATATTTTTGTTTTTAAAGTTTTTTTTTGTTTGTTTTGTTTTTGTTTTTGTTTCTCTCTTCTTTTCAGGTTTACCTTTGCGGGTAATTGATGAGAACCTCATCATAACCCATAACTAGCTCATTTTGACCCAATACAAAGGATAAAAGCTCCTACATATCTCAAGGAAAAGCTTAACTCAGAGAATTCTGAGTTTGAGAAGAAAACAAGTCATAAGGGGTAAAAGTGCAATTTTACCAGTATAATCTGCATACAGGGTAATTCAGGGCCCAAACATAGGTCAAAACAGCTTAATAAGAATAAAAGTGGGATGAGATGATCTAGCAAGGGCTACAGCACTTCCAAGGAACCAAATGATAATCTGTAACCCTAAAACAACCCACTTCAATTCACAAGGTTCGAGGCAAAGTAAAAATAGAATAAACCCTCTAAAATTCATAGAAAAATAATCTCTAGGGTTTAGAACCTTCAATTTGGCCTTTAGAACCCATTTTGACCTACATTGAGAACCATGCCCAATTAATAACTTAATTTGGGTTTTTGCGCAAATTGACCGGTGAAACAAGGTTTAATATGAAAATAAAATTCACCATCAGATTCCTTAGGTCCTAATTAGTCATGTATAAAAACTTGAGCCTAAGAAGAAACCTCCTTGACCGACTTCACACTTTGGTCCTCATATATTTACTCTTTGGCCCTCAACTTTTGAACCCTCGCATTTAGGCCCCTAACTCTCCTTCGTTCTTTGCAAACAGGTCCCTCCTGCAAAACCCTGCCAGCACCATGCTCCGGCGACCTTGCGCGGAGCATGGCGCCGCGCAGGGTGAGGTGGAGGACCTGGCAAGTGTACCGGGGGTGCCCTGCGTCGTCAGCCGTCGCAGGAGCACCCCCATGGTCATTGTAGCCCCCCATACCGGCCGTGCGAACGCACGGACGGTATGGGTTCGTATTCCGACCATTCTCCGGCGAGGGAGACACGTCGTCTCCCTCCGCCTTCCTCCCTGCTTCAACCCTATAAATACCCCCCGCCGCTCCACCGACCAAAGCAGCCTGGATCTGACGGAGAAAACCCCCAGCTTTCTTCTCTTCTTTCTCCGGCAGACGCTCACCAGCTCCGGCGACTTCCTCCCCCTCCACCTCTTCGCTCTGCCGCACTACCAGCAGCAGAGACTTCCTCCCCTGCTCTTCCCGTGCCACGCCGCACCCATCTGGCGCCTCTCCAGCCCTCTTCTCGCCGCCGCCCCTCTCCCTGAGCATCGTCTTCTCCGGCGACAGTCGATACGACTGTCGCCCTGTTCCTCCCCCTTCGTCCCTGCAGTTAAGTTAGACCTACTCCCCTTCTCCTCCTCTATCTTTCCCCGCTTTCGATTTAGTCAATTAAGCCCTCTACCGACCCTGTTCACCCTCATCCTCTCCGCCTCCGACCACCCTCCGGCGAGCCGCTCCCATCACCTCAGCGACCCACACGGCTCGCCGACCACCGCAGAACCTCCGCCTCCTCACCCTGATCCTCTTCCGCCCCTCCACTTCCCACCAAACACCCTCTGCAGATCCACCGAACACACCCACTCCTTCGCTCACAGTTTGACCTAGGACGACCTGTTAGCTCCATCTCGCCCCCTGCAGACCCCCTGACCACCTTCGCCGTGCCACGGCGAAGGTCCCCCGCCTGTCTGATTTGGCCGAGAGGCCGTTCTATTGATTGCAGGTTCCAGGCCTTGACCGCCATTGGCGAGGAAGCTCGAAGCTTGCTTGAGGTTGCTCCAAGCCTAGATATCCCAGGTTGAAGAGCCACGGCCAGCGCGAAAGAGTCTTGCGCACACACCCTGGCCCTTAATTGGAGTTGCGCGCCTCAACAGCTGATGCAATTGGAAGCACCATCCCTGCTGCAGGCGTGAGAGAAAAGGGGTGCGCGGATAGTCCCACCTCGGGAATTTCTGAAGCCACACACCCACATAAATTGCAAAAGTGCCACCATCTGTTTGCCTCAGTTACCACGGGGTGAGGTCCCTCTCACCCGACCCGACCCGACTCGGCCTCGTCCGTGACCACGCTCCGCGGACCTGGCCCGACCCGATTAGACTGACCTGCACTCCTCGCCCACCACGCACGCCGGTGGGCCTGGACCCGGGCCTGACCCGAACCCGATTACCCGATAGCGCTCTGGGAGAGCTTCCGAAGAGTGATTTCAGAGAGAGAGATACGCGGGGGAGGGGGGTAGAGTAGGTTTTTGCCTCTTGACGAAAAAAACTCTGAAGTGTGCAGGCCAAAGAAGAAGAAGCAGACCCGCTGAAGAAGAAGGAGCTGCTGCACTGTAGCGAAGGCATCGTTAAGTCGTCTCAGCACCGGGGCAGACGACGGAAGGTCAGCAGCCAGAGCAGGAAAGAAGACAGGCTGAAGAAGAAGGAAGAGCAACGGCCATCGCGAAAGAAGAAAAAGAGAGGTCAAGGCAGGTGAAGACAAAGAAGAAGAAGGAATGAAGAGAAGCAAGAAGCAAGAAAAGAAGAAGACGATCTGACGAAAAAGAAAGAAAGGAAACAAGGAAGAACAGAAGAAGAAGAGCACGAGGGGAAGATCTGAAGAAAGCAGAAGAAGAAGAAGAAGAAGAAGAAGAAGAAGAACAGGAAGAACCAAAGACAAAGAGGAAGAAAGAAGAAAAGAAGAAGAAGCCAAATTTTCATCTCTCTCTCTCTCTCTCTTTATTTTTGTAATAGAACTTGTATATCTCTAGAATACAACTTGCTCCCTGAGTTCGACCTCGGGAACTCTTTTATTTTTCCGAGTAAAAAATTTTATATGAAACGTTGGTAACAACCGGCTTTACTACAACGATATAACTGAAACCGACGTTATCATTTTGGCGCCGCTGCCGGGGAGCAACGGCTATTCTAGAGGTAAACATTCCTGTATCTTTTAATTTCTGATAATCTCCTCTCTTTTGTGCAGCTACAGGAACTCAAGAAGACAAGCAACCACACGACAACCACTCCGAAGACAGGTAAATCTTTTCTCTCACTATTAACCCCTACACTCTAAAGAAAAAGAAAAGAAAAGAACAAAGCAATATAGGGCTAACCTGTCTTCCATACTTAGTAACCATAAAAAGTTGCATGTTTTCAACTCATCACTCCTGCACACTATTAAGGGTATTTAAGGGCTAACACATTCTTGCTTGAGCCCTAATTGCCCAACAAAGAGTTAAATGGACCAAGTAGAGCCAACATAAGGTCAAACATTAGGATTTCAGTAGAGACACACCCCTTAATCAAGAATTGAGGAAATCCTAAAGAGGAGTGCCCAAGCCATTGATTGAAAATAATTAACAAGAAAAATCCTAAACAATTGGCTCTCTCTAAACACTTGAACCCTAAAAGACAGGACCTAAAAAGCTCTTAAAGAAAACAATAGGTAAAGTTGACCCCTTGGGTTAACCAACCTTAAATTAGGTCACTCTTTGCACGTAAAAAGACTAAAGTTCAAGTGAAACCTTAAGCACCCTGATCTTAAAATTGGTAGACTTAAGAGGTCAAGATCCCCATTCTGGTCTACCTGGAACCGCAGTGACAAGAGAGGTCGGGTGGGGGAAACCCTGTAACCCGTGGGGACGCTCTACCGTGTAGGGGTCTTCGCGGGACTCTCCCTCTCTGGCTGCCCAGGTAATTCTCAGGTGGACGATCTTTCTGATCAAGGGGTCCATCTGCCCCGCACCTCTATAGTCACCCAACACATTTTTGGGTGTCTTGATTGGGTCCAGCACCTTCTAAACTTACCTCTCCCAACTGTGCATGTACGGAAGGAGGTCTCTAAGACCACCCTTAAGACCTCCTTTAGAAATTCACTCTCGTCAAGGCCAAGCCTCGACGCCCGTGTTTGTGCAGCAACACCCTCACATTATTCTCTCTTCTGATTCAGAACCAAGTTCTTCTTCTTCCCCCATCATGGCTCAGCCAGTTGAGGAAGAAAATAATCTGGAACACCAGCTCCAGCGACTCAATGACCTCTTCCAAAACTTCGTGCACCCACCACAGCGTCCTATGATGCGGGACCACTACAATCCTGCTGCGGTGGCCATTGAGCCTCGAGTTAGAATCCCGATTGGAGGACCTGATTCCGAATTAAAGCCCAACATGATTCACGCTATACCTAAATTCCATGGGCTTAATTCTGAAGATCCCTTCCAGCACATCAAACAGCTAAAGCATCTGGCCCACACTTTTGGATCAGATGCGCAAAATCGGGATATTCTTCTCATGAAGATGTTCTCCTTTTCTCTTATGGACAAGGCCGCCCATTGGTATCAAACTCAGACCCGGCCGATCAACACTTGGGAAGAACTTCAATCCGAGTTTTTGAAAAAGTTCTTTCCCGTTGGTCGGACCAACGCCTTGCGCCATCAGATTACACACTTCACTCAACAATCAGGAGAACCTCTCCATGAGGCATGGGATCGTTTTCAGGATCTCATGAGGAAGTGCCCCCATCACGGAGTTCCTAAATGGGAACAAGTCCAATCTTTTTACCAGGGACTCCGTGAGGACATCCGCCTTTTCGTCAATGCAACCTGCGGAGGAAACATCATGGGTCAACATGAAGACACCGTATGGGAGATTCTCGAAAACATGTGCGAGAACTCCATCAACAATGACTCCATGGGATTATTCGACAGGACGAATACCCGCGCAGCGACGAATCTTAAGGGAGCACATGAGACGCAGGGCCTGTCCGCATCAGTCGACCTGGAATTAATGGCCAGTCGATTGGACAAGGTCTCAATTATTGAAAAGAAGGTGGATGAGCTGACTCAGCACTTGCAGCGAGCCACCTCTGCGCGTAACTCCTTTGCACAACCTCCTTCCACACAGGAGACTGTGCAAAACATCCTACACCGATCCTCCCCTGGGATGGATCCATATCCATCCCCATCTGATTCTTGGACTGGAAGATCATCCGATCCTTTCTTCACCAGCCGGGGGAACTCCATTCCCCCTTTCCCTGATTCTCAGGAGGTTCCTCAGACCTGCGAGGACCTCAACGCCATCCAGAACGACCCATTCTCCAACACTTACAACCCTGGATGGCGAAACCATCCCAATTTTCAGTGGGCGGGAAATTCCCAAACCCAAAGACCACCTTTTCAGTCCCGCCCACAGCCCTCTCATCACTACCAGCCGCCTCAGCCTCGGCCCAACCCTACTTATCCATCAGGGCCAAATCAAGATCAAATGTCCTTAATCCTTCAGACTCTGGCTGACATTCAAAAATCGAATGCGGCCATTCAAAAACAGCACAAGGACGAGCTTACTGAAGTTAAAACTCAGCTGGCCCAGTTGGCAAATTCTCGCCAGCCAGGCACACTCCCTTCCCAACCCCTTCCTAACCCAAATAACGTGCCAACCCAGAAGCGCGTTATGAATCCAAATTTAGGCCACGCTCAATGGATTTATCAGGCCCCCACTGCTCCATCTCCAGACGAGATGGAAGCCTCTACTTCTCGTACGGGATTTCAGCAGCAGCCACCCCTCCTACCAAATCCAAACCAAAATCAGGCCGGATTAAATGCTGTAACAACACGTAGTGGTAAGACAACTCAGGACCCGCATTATCCAAACCAATCCCAGCCTGATAACCATGACCCTAGGATAATTATCCAAGGTACCGCTGTTCCAGACCCACAACCTGGACCTATCCTAGAGGAACCAACCAAGATCCCGTTTCCCGAGGCCCTGACCAAGGGAAAGAAGACCACCAAACCCGTGGCCCCTGAGGAGGACCTGGTCAAGCTCTTTGAGCAGGTCCACATAAACATCCCCTTGATGGATGCAATCCGCCACGTACCAGCTTACGCACGATTTCTAAAGAATATATGTACACCCCAGCGTAAGCCGCGAACCAAGGGAGGGAGCCCAATTGTTCTGTCAGAGCAAGCCAGCTCTGTAATCCTTAGTAGACTCCCACCCAAGGCAAAAGATCCTGGAACTCCCCTGATCTCCTGTAAGATAGGTGGTACCCAATTTGACAGAGCATTGTTAGACTTAGGTGCATCTATAAATCTGATACCCACATCCTTACTTGACCATCTGGAAGAATCTGAGCTGAAACCAACTGAGGTGACATTACAATTAGCAGATCGATCTATAAAGTCACCAAAAGGGATTCTCGAGGATGTTATCGTAAGAGTGCGGGATTTCTATTTTCCAGTGGACTTTATAGTCTTAGACATGGATGCACCTGAGAACCCTAGGGATACACCAATCATTCTAGGGAGACCTTTCTTGGCTACTGCTAGAGCCAACATCAGCTGTGAGGAGGGCCAAATAGAGCTTAAGTTTGGAGATCAAACACTGAAAATTGATATATTTAAGGCCCAACAAGGAATTAATTGCGGCGTCATCGAGCAAATTTGTGACATCAAGACTTTGGTTGATGAATCACACCTCCAGAATGACTTGAGTATTCCTCATCAACCACAGAAGGATCTTGACCCGCAAATAGAGGAGTCAAATCCAGATGTGAACAACCCAATAACTCCCACCCTTGAACCTCACATCTATACTGAACCACCCGCTGCTGCTGAAAACCCCATCCTCGAACTGAAACCCCTTCCTGCTCATTTGAAATACATCTTTTTGGGTTCTAATCAGACCCTTCCTGTGATCATCAATTCCAACCTTAGGCCTGAACAGGAATCCCGTCTGATTATTGTCCTCCAGCAACATCGCAGAGCCATCGGATGGACCCTCGATGATTTGACTGGAATAAGTCCCTCTTATTGTACTCATCATATCTATTCAGAAGAGGGCACACGACCTTCTCGTGAAATGCAGAGACGCTTAAACCCCAATCTGCAGGAGGTCGTGAAAAAGGAGATCATCAAGTGGTTAGATGCCGGGATCATCTACCCGATCTCCGATAGTCGTTGGGTGAGCCCGATTCAGGTTGTGCCTAAGAAGGCAGGACTCACCACTATAACGACTGAGACCGGAGAAATCATTCCTACCCGATTAGCCAACTCGTGGAGAGTCTGTATAGATTACCGTCGACTCAATTCCTCCACGAAGAAGGATCATTTCCCACTACCCTTCATTGATCAAATTCTCGAAAAATTAGCGGGAAATAGGTTCTTCTGCTTCCTTGACGGGTACTCCGGTTATAACCAGGTGGCAATCCATCCTGAGGACCAAGAAAAGACCACATTCACCTGCCCCTTCGGAACATACGCTTTCCGAAGGATGCCTTTCGGTCTTTGCAATGCACCCGCTACTTTTCAGCGATGCATGCTTGCCATATTCTCAGATATGGTAGGTGATTATCTGGAAGTCTTCATGGATGACTTTTCAGTTTTCGGAGCATCATTCGACGATTGCCTCCAACACTTGGTCCAGATACTCAGGCGGTGCATCGACGTGAATTTGGTTCTTTCCTGGGAAAAGAGCCATTTCATGGTGCCTGAGGGAATTGTCCTGGGACACTCAATTTCGGAGAAAGGTATCCAAGTGGATCGAGCTAAGGTTAATCTGATTTCTCGCCTTCCTATGCCTAGCTCGATCAGGGACATCCGATCCTTTTTAGGGCATGTCGGTTTTTATCGACGATTTATCCCTGATTTTTCAAAAATCGCACGCCCCCTGACCACTCTTCTCTCCAAGGATGTTCCCTTCGAAATCTCCAAGGAATGCACTCAAGCATTTGAAATCCTGCGTGACCGAGTCACCCAAGCCCCGATCCTACAATCCCCTGATTGGTCTCAACCCTTTGAGATCATGTGTGATGCATCCGACTTCGCTGTGGGAGCGGTTTTAGGGCAGAAAAATGACAAGAAACCCGTGGTCATTTACTACGCCAGCAAAACACTCGATGAGGCTCAGCGTAACTATACAGTTACTGAGAAAGAGCTGCTAGCTGTAGTATTTGCCCTTGAGAAGTTCAGATCATACCTTCTGGGTTCCCATGTCATCATATACTCGGATCACACGGCTGTAAGGCATCTCCTTGCAAAGAAGGACGCGAAACCTCGATTGATCCGATGGATCTTGCTGTTGCAAGAATTTGACCTCGAGATTCGCGATAAAGCGGGAAAACAAAACGTGGTAGCTGATCACTTGTCCCGTCTTCCTTCTGAAATGATAGACCCTTCCGGACCCATCACTGAGCATTTTCCCGATGAGCACCTGCTGACTATTGGTACTAGCCTTCCATGGTTTGCTAATATTGTAAATTACTTGGCATCTCATCAGACCCCGTCCGATTGGCCGAAGGCCAAGAAAGACAAATTACGCTCCGATGCCAAGTATTACATTTGGGAAGACCCGTACCTCTTCCGCATAGGTGCCGATCAGATCATCCGGAGATGTGTCCCGGAAGGGGAAGTCGACAATATCCTCTCTTTCTGCCATGACCAGGCATGCGGTGGCCATTTTGCCGGGCATAAAACCGCATCAAAAGTCCTCCAGTGCGGCTTTTACTGGCCCACACTGTTCAAAGACGCATACAGTCATTGCAAGGCATGCAGTCGTTGCCAGACTTTGGGCAACATGAGCCATCGCGACATGATGCCTATGCAACCGATTCTAGTATGCGAAATCTTTGATGTTTGGGGGATTGATTTTATGGGCCCCTTTCCTATTTCGGATGGTTTCGAATACATTCTGTTGGCTGTGGACTACGTGTCCAAATGGATCGAAGCCATACCGACCCGAACCTGTGATCACAAAATCATTCTCAAATTCATTCATCAACACATTTTCTCAAGGTTCGGGATTCCTCGTGCAATAATCTCTGATGGGGGGACCCATTTCACAAATGCTCAGTTTAGGTCACTGATGACCAAATACGGGGTGTCTCACCGAATCTCTACTCCTTACCACCCCCAAACTAATGGTCTAGCTGAGCTGTCGAATCGGGAGATCAAGAAAATCCTGCAGGTCACTGTTCGACCTGACAGGAAGGACTGGTCGTCCCGACTTCCGGAAGCATTGTGGGCCTATAGGACCGCCCACAAGACCCAATTGGGCATGTCTCCCTTTAGATTGGTGTACGGAAAGGCATGCCACCTTCCCGTCGAACTGGAGCATAAAGCCTATTGGGCAGTACGGAACTGTAATCTAGATCTTTCCAAGGCTGGGACCCACAGAAAACTCCAAATCAGCGAGATCGATGAATTACGCACAGACGCGTACGAGAACTCGCAAATCTACAAGGAGCGGGTTAAAGCCTTCCACGACAAACACATCTCGAGAAAGATCTTTCATCCTGGTCAAAAGGTCCTACTCTTTGATGCCCGACTCAAACTCTTCCCAGGAAAACTGAGATCTAAGTGGGTCGGACCATATTTGGTCCGACAGGTTTTTGGAAATGGACCAATCGAAATCAGTCCACTCAGCCACGATTCTGAACCTTTCATCGTGAATGGTCAAAGACTCAAGCCGTTCATTGATGTAACTTCTACTAATTTGGCTGAGGCATCTTATATCCTCCGTTCCCCTTGAGCTTATTGCGCCCAGCCGATGGCGTAAAACTCAGCGCTTAACGGGAGGCAGCCCGTCATTCTCTTTGAAAACCTGAAACTTGTTCTGACACCTTTCTGCACTCGAAGTTCACCCTTATAGACAGCCGACCCCAACTCAGATGTTCGCATCTGAAATTTGAAATCGTCCGCAAAAATTCAACCCGACCCATCCACTCACCCAAATTTCTGTCTTAAGGAATGAACTAAGACCCCCTAGGTTACAATGAGGACATTGCAAATCTTAGGCATGGGGGGGTAGGAAAGTGCAAAAACTTGTAAGAAAAGGTTTCAAACAAAAAATTCACATATGCCAAAAATACCATAAAAATTAAAAAAAATTTTTCGAAAAAGAATAAGAGGAAAAGAGGAGAAGGAAAATTTTGTGAAGGAGAGAACAAACAAAATGAAAAAGGAGCACAAAATTAAGAGAAAAAGTGATAGTCATTAGTAAGGAACTAAGGAATTAACCTAAGTTCTAGACCTCATTCAAGAAAATAACTGAAAAGTGCACAATGAGATTAGTAAGAATGCAAACCTTAGGCATTCTTGAATAGACTCTTAGTACCCATTAAGATCTGGACACTCCTCAAGAGGTTGAGGAAAATGAAAAGCTGAAGTATTAGGTCTAAGGCTTAGGGAGTATTCGGCCTCGTTAACTAATTTTTGGTTTACGGGACTCAGTAACCTAAGCACCCTAATCTCACACACAGCCTGGTTCAGTAAGCGTAAAAATCAGAATCACGCAGAAGCGTCGCAAAAATCTGAAAAGAACACCTAGAATAGGAATGGCCGATCAACACAAGTTGATTTGGACGAGTTCCCAGCGCGGAGAGGCGGGAAATCCCCTCGAAGATGCGTAACAAAATATCATCTCCTCGGTGCTTGTCTCTTAGGATATTTACATATCCTACGGGGGGCATGTAAGCACTCTGCTGGTTCAGATTCCATGGATGGCATTATCTCGAAGTGTCAATTGCCAGGGTCTGGATTCGGCCACGGAATACCATGGATGGGATTATCTCGAAATCTCAATAGCCAGGGTTCCGGGGGTTGCCATGGGCAGTGCTATCTCGAAGCATCGATCGCCAGGAACCCTTGAGGATTGATGATGGGAGCAAGGAATCTGATACAGACCGTGTTGAAAAGCCAATCCTAGGCTAGAACTAAAAAGAAAAAGAGAGAGAAAACTCTCCAAACAGAAAAAACTTTCTATCTCTCTCTTACAAAACGCACTGCGAACTGGGCCAGGGCTAAAATCATTTCAAGCACGGGTGCTTTAACCACGAAGTCCAATAAACCTTAGGTTAGTTCTTGCGGGCCTTAAAAACCTTTGCTGAAAGACTGAGGCTAAGGCTAGACAGATTTGGATCTTGATTGATACTAGAGTACCTTTTAGGCCTATGGTCAGCATTCTAACCTAATCTATGCTCAAATAAAAAAGGCACTTATCTAAAGCCATTGAAAACTTCATGGTCTAGAACAAGGGTTGAAACCTTAAGTTTTTTGCTAAGGGACTAGCAAAAGCTAGGCATGGGGGTATGATGAGAACCTCATCATGAGCCATAACTAGCTCATTTTGACCCAATACAAAGGATAAAAGCTCCTACATATCTCAAGGAAAAGCTTAACTCAGAGAATTCTGAGTTTGAGAAGAAAACAAGTCATAAGGGGTAAAAGTGCAATTTTACCAGTATAATCTGCATACAGGGTAATTCAGGGCCCAAACATAGGTCAAAACAGCTTAATAAGAATAAAAGTGGGATGAGATGATCTAGCAAGGGCTACAGCACTTCCAAGGAACCAAATGATAATCTGTAACCCTAAAACAACCCACTTCAATTCACAAGGTTCGAGGCAAAGTAAAAATAGAATAAACCCTCTAAAATTCATAGAAAAATAATCTCTAGGGTTTAGAACCTTCAATTTGGCCTTTAGAACCCATTTTGACCTACATTGAGAACCATGCCCAATTAATAACTTAATTTGGGTTTTTGCGCAAATTGACCGGTGAAACAAGGTTTAATATGAAAATAAAATTCACCATCAGATTCCTTAGGTCCTAATTAGTCATGTATAAAAACTTGAGCCTAAGAAGAAACCTCCTTGACCGACTTCACACTTTGGTCCTCATATATTTACTCTTTGGCCCTCAACTTTTGAACCCTCGCATTTAGGCCCCTAACTCTCCTTCGTTCTTTGCAAACAGGTCCCTCCTGCAAAACCCTGCCAGCACCATGCTCCGGCGACCTTGCGCGGAGCATGGCGCCGCGCAGGGTGAGGTGGAGGACCTGGCAAGTGTACTGGGGGTGCCCTGCGTCGTCAGCCGTCGCAGGAGCACCCCCATGGTCATTGTAGCCCCCCATACCGGCCGTGCGAACGCACGGACGGTATGGGTTCGTATTCCGACCATTCTCCGGCGAGGGAGACACGTCGTCTCCCTCCGCCTTCCTCCCTGCTTCAACCCTATAAATACCCCCCGCCGCTCCACCGACCAAAGCAGCCTGGATCTGACGGAGAAAACCCCCAGCTTTCTTCTCTTCTTTCTCCGGCAGACGCTCACCAGCTCCGGCGACTTCCTCCCCCTCCACCTCTTCGCTCTGCCGCACTACCAGCAGCAGAGACTTCCTCCCCTGCTCTTCCCGCGCCACGCCGCACCCAGCTGGCGCCTCTCCAGCCCTCTGCTCGCCGCCGCCCCTCTCCCTGAGCATCGTCTTCTCCGGCGACAGTCGATACGACTGTCGCCCTGTTCCTCCCCCTTCGTCCCTGCAGTTAAGTTAGACCTACTCCCCTTCTCCTCCTCTGTCTTTCCCCGCTTTCGATTTAGTCAATTAAGCCCTCTACCGACCCTGTTCACCCTCATCCTCTCCGCCTCCGACCACCCTCCGGCGAGCCGCTCCCATCACCTCAGCGACCCACACGGCTCGCCGACCACCGCAGAACCTCCGCCTCCTCACCCTGATCCTCTTCCGCCCCTCCACTTCCCACCAAACACCCTCTGCAGATCCACCGAACACACCCACTCCTTCGCTCACAGTTTGACCTAGGACGACCTGTTAGCTCCATCTCGCCCCCTGCAGACCCCCTGACCACCTTCGCCGTGCCACGGCGAAGGTCCCCCGCCTGTCTGATTTGGCCGAGAGGCCGTTCTATTGATTGCAGGTTCCAGGCCTTGACCGCCATTGGCGAGGAAGCTCGAAGCTTGCTTGAGGTTGCTCCAAGCCTAGATATCCCAGGTTGAAGAGCCACGGCCAGCGCGAAAGAGTCTTGCGCACACACCCTGGCCCTTAATTGGAGTTGCGCGCCTCAACAGCTGATGCAATTGGAAGCACCATCCCTGCTGCAGGCGTGAGAGAAAAGGGGTGCGCGGATAGTCCCACCTCGGGAATTTCTGAAGCCACACACCCACATAAATTGCAAAAGTGCCACCATCTGTTTGCCTCAGTTACCACGGGGTGAGGTCCCTCTCACCCGACCCGACCCGACTCGGCCTCGTCCGTGACCACGCTCCGCGGACCTGGCCCGACCCGATTAGACTGACCTGCACTCCTCGCCCACCACGCACGCCGGTGGGCCTGGACCCGGGCCTGACCCGAACCCGATTACCCGATAGCGCTCTGGGAGAGCTTCCGAAGAGTGATTTCAGAGAGAGAGATACGCGGGGGAGGGGGGTAGAGTAGGTTTTTGCCTCTTGACGAAAAAAACTCTGAAGTGTGCAGGCCAAAGAAGAAGAAGCAGACCCGCTGAAGAAGAAGGAGCTGATGCACTGTAGCGAAGGCATCGTTAAGTCGTCTCAGCACCGGGGCAGACGACGGAAGGTCAGCAGCCAGAGCAGGAAAGAAGACAGGCTGAAGAAGAAGGAAGAGCAACGGCCATCGCGAAAGAAGAAAAAGAGAGGTCAAGGCAGGTGAAGACAAAGAAGAAGAAGGAATGAAGAGAAGCAAGAAGCAAGAAAAGAAGAAGACGATCTGACGAAAAAGAAAGAAAGGAAACAAGGAAGAACAGAAGAAGAAGAGCACGAGGGGAAGATCTGAAGAAAGCAGAAGAAGAAGAAGAAGAAGAAGAAGAAGAACAGGAAGAACCAAAGACAAAGAGGAAGAAAGAAGAAAAGAAGAAGAAGCCAAATTTTCATCTCTCTCTCTCTCTCTCTTTATTTTTGTAATAGAACTTGTATATCTCTAGAATACAACTTGCTCCCTGAGTTCGACCTCGGGAACTCTTTTATTTTTCCGAGTAAAAAATTTTATATGAAACGTTGGTAACAACCGGCTTTACTACAACGATATAACTGAAACCGACGTTATCAGTAATCTCAGGAGAAGGTGGGAAACTGATTTGCTATTGTTTCTTTTTGTGAGTATTCCATAGTCTTTTGTATTGTTGCATTAAAAAAAATAAAAATACAAAAATACATCTTTTTCTGACTAGCAGCAGCATATTATAGGCATACACTTAGGAGTGCATTTTATCTGCTAGTATTAGTTTCAAATTGACTCGGGAATTTTTAACTGTTTTTCTCGCATCAGCGGGAAAACACGAGAAAACCCACATAGATCTCTGTCCTTAGAGAATTAAAAAGACCACATATTTTTGTTTGAAAAGATCTAAAAAAGTGGCCATTGTATTTTACTTGGTATATTTTTGAAAAATATTAGCTAAATAGAGGAAGTAAAAATTGTGGCTTAAATCCGATTGCAGAATGCATATGGGTTTTTCAATCGCTATCGTCTACTACATGCTATTGGGCACACAGCACGATCACTAGAGTCACACAAGTCTATTTCTCTCTCTTCTTTGCACCTCTTAGGGCTTTGGTCGAAGATCAACAAGCCTATCTCACTACTAGAGCCCCAGGGAGCCAGTAGTGAGCGGTCTCGATCCTAGACCTTAGACCTTTGATCTTTAAGGTACGCACCTATGTAGAAACAGATTAGGATGCGTATTTTGATACTGTTACTCTATTTGTTTGCATCAAATTACTTTTGCATATCTTAGGAAACTCTTCTTTCCTTTGAAAGAAGAGCAAAACCTGCGTCTTTGCACTGTTTTGTGGTTTCTTGTGCCGTTGTTTTCTTATCGGAGGTGTGTGTGTGCCTTTGCACATTATTTTCCATTTATGGATCGAAGGTGATCCTTGCATCCACCTCTTGCACCATCATTGATAGGTAATCGTAGGCCGGTTGTAGATAAGCAACCAATGGTTTTCCCATTTGATCCATCTAGTTCTATGGATTAAATGTAGAATATTAATCTTGAGATCCCTTCTTCTTCTGGTCATGAGGAGATGCCGCCTTTTGATGTTCATAAGGCACTCCTGAACCAGAATCTTAGGATTCTTGAGCAAACTAGAAAAATTAATCTTTTAACAGCAGCCTTAAATTATTTACAGACTCTTCAAACCCGTACTCCTCGACCTAAGGCGGGTTTTGAAATCCCTGATTTATCTATCAATCGTCCAAGGCCTCTACCTAGAGATTATTATAACCCATCTAATGCACACGTAGAGGCTAATGTTAGGATATTTATTGGGGAGAATGATCTTGAATTAAAGCCAAACATTATAAGTTTAATCCCCCACTTTGCCAGATTTGCATCTGAGGATCCATTTCAACACATTGAGGATTTGAAAAATTTATCTCAAACTCTTGGTCCTTGAAATCAAATAGGGAAATCCTACTAATGAAAATGTTCTCTTTTAGCCTTAAAGATAAAGTTGCATATTGGTATAGAACTATAGCAAGACCAATCTCAACTTGGGCTGAACTCGAATTTGAATTTTTGAAGAAATTCTTTCCTATTGGTTGAACCAATGCTTTAAGGCGAGCTATTACTACTTTTAATCAAAACCAAGGAGAACCAATTCATGAAGCGTGGGAACGTTTTCATGAATTGCAAAGGAAATGCCCACATCATGACATCCCTCGTTGGCAACTCATGCATATCTTTTACTATGGTTTACAAGAGGGCATTCATAATCTAGTCAATGCCTCTTGTGGAGGGAATTTTCTAAATCACGACGCTGACTCTGCATCAGAATTATTTGAAGGGATGGCAGGAAACTCAATCAACAAAGCATCTATGTTGCAATTTACGTAGGGTGCAAGCACGAATCACCAAAATCAGCATAAGGGCACTCACGAGATCAGTAACCCATCCTGTTCAAAGATTTAGAGATTATTGCAGAAAAATTGGACAAAGTCGATATCATAGCAAAGCATCTCAACGAGGTCAGAAACATAATGAAGACTCTTACACCTCTACTTGCTACGAATCCCACGTATTCACTTATTTCTCAAATTCCCTTGGGAGGGAATTTGTGAATAATCTAAATTCTAGAGATCCATCTTCATTGGGTTTTCTATCTACACCTTCACCAAACCATGGAGGGACCTTTATCCCACAATCTTACCCACCCTTTCCTATTGTAGAAAACATGCCATATCTTTTAGGATTACACGCCATCCAGGAAAACACTCCAAGACCAAATCCATATTCAAATTCCTATAATCCTGGATGGAGAAGCCACCCAAATTTCTTTTGGGCTGATCAAAATCAAAATCAAAGAGCAAATTATCCAAATTAAACCTATTTTAACCCACCTCCATTACCTCCTCAGCAATCAAATTTAACGCCTAACCCGATGAGTATGCAGAATTACTCTAGGCCTATTAGAGATACACAGCTAGACCAGATTTTAAGAGCAATGTCAAAGAATCAGCGACAAAATGCTGAAGCTCTCGCTGAGATCCATAGGCAATGTAAGGTAGAGTTGGCTGATTTATGAAATCAGATCACGCTTTTGGCTGTCTCATTAGCTAGGTACTCTTCCATCTCAACCAATTCCAAATCCTAGGAATTTGCTAAATCCTAGGCAAAATCAAGGCCAAGTCCATTTCACTAATTAGCCCTTTGATTCTAATCATAACCCATCCTCTGTACTTTCTGAAAATAATCCACTAAACCTGCATCAGCAACCTATTTTGTATAAAAATGATCCACCAATTATTGAGAATCAAAATCGACTCTGCTGATCTTCTGAACTTGGTGGAAACATTTTTAAATTGCCTTAATCTTGAATGTTCTACATCTCAACCTAAATCAGATTTAATTTTCACTAGATTCACTTTGATCTTTGTAAAATTTTTCACGGGAATCTGATTTTGGGTTCTGCAAAATCTATTCTAAGCAATTTCCGTACGAGTTTTGACTGGGTGGTTTAGTTTGTTTTTCTGAATTCAATCCAATTCTTTCATAACTCCTCTGTTTTTACCATAAACCTATTCCTTTTAGGAGTTCTTTACTAGGGTTTACGCCTAGCTGAAGGCGTAAAAACTTTGCACTTGTACATAGCTGTTTACTATTTTTACCCTTTTATTTTTCTTATACACTAACTCTGAAACTTTCACTTCATATTTCACTGATTACCATCATATTTTCACCCTTCTTGCAAAGAGGATATTGTAAAATTTTGGCTTAGGGGGTGTTGAAGTGAAATTTTCACTTTAAGTATGGGTTAAATAATAAAAAATATATAAAAATTTAATATCCACAAAATTATAAAAAAATAAAAAATTCCAAAAATGATAAAAATTTTAAAAAATCAAAAATTTCATAAAAATTTCAAAAATTTTTGAAAAAAAACATAAAAATTGAAAAATCTTATATACATAAAAATAAAAATATATAAATACAAAAATTTGGAAAAGAAAATTCATAAAAATAATAAGAGGGTTATATTCATTTATAAAGAGGAAAAGAAGAAATATATATATATATATATTATAATTAAGAGCTTAATTTTCTTTTAGGTCAGAAATTAAAATGATATAGAATATATATAGAATATTTAAGTGCATTCAATTCTTAATTAGATTTTTACTTTAAACATTTTGTAAAAACACACTTTTATTTTCTTAAAAAAAAATAAGATTCTATTTGAATTAGGAATCTTTTAAATCTTTTAAAGATTTATTTTTCTATTATTACCTTGAATTAAGAAAATATGTGTGTTAAGATTTAAGCTTAAGTTTTGGAATTAAATTATAACTTTTTAATCATTTAGATTAAGTAATCCTTTTGCTTTTTGAAATTTTGATTTTATCATAAAGTTAAGTAAAAAGGCCAGATATTCAAAGTTAATTAGATAGAAAGTTAGTAGAATTTTATTTTACAAGACTTATAGGCTAAAGATAAATAACTAGACTTGGTAAATTTTGTCTTAACGGATCCTATTGGAGGAAACTAAGAATTTAAAGAACCTCGGAGTGAAGGGCTTTGTTGTCCAAGCTCTGGTTTGAGAGTTAGGTAAACTAAACATCTAAATTCACACACATAGAATTGTCTTGTTGGCATCTGAGACTGCGAAAACACAGAGGTTAAGAGATCTGTTCTGAATCCTCTTTAGTCCAAGGATTTCCATGGGGCAGTTCTTGAAAGGTGAAGGATGAGCCACTGACCTAGAAAAAGGATTTGGAGAATAATGATAGTAAGAAAAATGAGAAGGGGGGAAAAGAAAAAAAAAAGAAAAAAAAATAAAACACCCCGCAGTTAAGTGTCTCGTTATAAATGGGTGCTTATGCAGTTTTTCCATAATAAATAAAAGCATCTCAATACAATTGCATGCTACCCTTCCTTCCATCAAATAAAAAGAACACCTCACTACAAATGGGTGTTCTAACCTATAGAAAAGTGAAAAAAAAATATGTAGATAAAAATATTAGGAATAAGAGACCCAGTGGTCCACCGGGGAGATATACACAAAAATTGTTGACCTCAGAATAGAAAAATGGTGAGGAGAAAGCAACCAAACGTGAGTAAGGCCAAGCTAAAGGCTTGAATTGGAATAATTGGGATTGGAAATTGATGTCTTAAGATCTGGATTTTTGTAACTTTGGATGCCTTTAGGATAAATCTCTTCACTGAGCATCGATGTTTTAAAATCATAGCTACTGAACCTTGACATTGGGCAATGAAGCCTAAGAAATCAGGTTTTGAAAATTTTAAGTTGAGACCTAAAGGAGAAAATTGACAGAATCCTAGGTTTAGAAGTTATTCTTTTGTGTTGTAGGCTAGTAAATTAGAGTTTAGTACTCTAAGTTTGATTAATAATGAGTATCAGGTTAATTTGCCTAAACTTATATTGATAAAAGTCAAATGTCATAAACAAAGGATTGACTTAAATCTATTTGAGTTTTTGAGTTAAAATTTAATTCTCAATCCTTAAGTTTTGTTTTCTTAAAACACTTTGTATTCTAATTTGAGTTAAGAATAGTTACAAAGATTAAGAGATTTTTGAAGAGTTCTAACTCAGAGTAAAATTCTTGTTTATAAATTATTTTAAGTGTGTTTTGAAAAATGTTATAAGTGTAAGTCTAAGTAAGAAAATTTCCACAGGTGCTCTATACATTAATCATTTATATTAAACTTAAAAATTTCTGACCTAACCTTTCCTCTACATAGTTACTATTTATAACAATTTAAACCCAAGTGCTTTAAATCATCATAGTCTTAATTACTTCTGCTAGGGACTAGCAAAACTTTGGCTTGGGGTTATGATGAGAGACTCATCATGATCTCTAATACCCTTAATTAACTAGTCTTCCTAGTTAATTAGCTAAGGTTATGAATATATAAGAGTTAATTATAGAATAAGGGATATTTAGTAAAGGACCTTAAAAATAAGTTTAAAATGATATTTTATCATTCAATTAACATTATTAATAATCTAGATAATAATTGGACTCGAAATCCTATTAATCGTTCCTTTATTCAATAGGTTAAGTAACTTAAACATAATGTATAGCTAAGTATATAATAACTTATGTAATTTTCGTTATTCTAGTAAAATAATCTAAAAAGCTCAAAAATGTAAATTAAAGGTGAAAACATAACATTTACCTTTTTTACTAACATATATAAAAAGCTGAAAAAGATCAAAGCTAAAATAAACCTTTAAAACCTAAGTTTACATTTTGGTCCCTAAAACTCATTGCAATTGGGTCCTTATTTCTCACACAGGTCCTTAATTTTCATTACATTTAAGTCCCTTTCCATCTTCTTCTTCTTCTTCAGCCGAATGGACGGCTGGCGACGGAGAGTCACGCCACCGCACGATCACCTCCCTACCCGACATCACCCTTCTTTGTCCAAGCTCTTGTAGCTTGCGCTCATCAGCTCCTCTTCATCCATCAGTCTGGATTAACCGAAAATCCTAATTTCTAGTGGGAGATAACCTCACTGTCGTCGGAGATGACGCCGGAGGTTAAGATCCTCAAGATCCTTCTTCGGCCAGACCTCGCCACTTTCTTCGCTGCCAACCACTATAAATACCCCCTCACCCCTCTGATTTAACTCAAGTTGGCTCCGTTCCCTCTTCTAACACTGTGCCGACCCAATAGGCTATTTGTCAAAAACTTTGGTGACTTTCCATCTCACTTTCTGACTTCCTCCATCCATTCTGATTAGCCGAGGAGATCCGCCATGGTCTACCGCATCTCTGGACACAGGTGCCGACCAAGGAGTCCTCCACTTCACCTTACATCTGCCCGTCGGAGATTCTTCTTTTCACCCTCTGATTTCGTTGCCCGCCATGAGCCTTCGGCGAAACCCTATTGACCCCTTCGTCCAGGTAACAGTAGATTAGGAGTAGGAGTAGGAGTAGGAGTAGGTTAGCTTAGTTAGATAATTTGTTAGATTAGAGTTAATGTCAGAATTTTAGTTGTCATCTTCTCCGACTCCGGCGAGCTCCTTGAGCTCGCCAGAGCCTTAATCTTACTTTTTAACTCATTGTCCACCTTCCTTTAACTTTCACGATCATTTCTGTCACACTTAATTATTTAATTGATCATTGATTCGCCTAATTCACCTTCACCTCCACCAACTACTATCACTGTCCATGGTGACAGTAACTGAGCATAGCTTCACCTTCATAGGGTTCTGATGAGAGCCTCATCATGAGCCATAACTAGCTCATCTTGACCTAATAAAGAAGATAAAAGCTCCTACATAACCTAGAAGAAGGCTTAACTGAAGGAACAAGTGCTCTGAGAAGAAAACATGAAATAAAGGTTAAAACTGCAATTTTACCATTGCAGTACATAAACGGGATTTCTCAGAAGCAAAACATAGGTCAAATGGTCCAAAGTGGGTTGAATTAATCAGAAATGGGTTTATGTGCAATCTAAGAATTAAATGACACTTGGTAACCCTAAAACAGACCCGCTTAAATTAACAAGGTTCCGGTCAGAATAAAAATCAAGCAAACCCTCTAAAAATCATAGAAAAACATCCTCTGGGGTTTAGAACACTTAATTTGGCCTTTGGAACCTAGTTTGACCTAGATTAGGGTCTTAGCTCTTCAATTAACCTAATTTGGGTTTTTACGCAAAATGTCCAGTCAAACGAGGTCAAACCTAAAATCCAACTTCACCATTGGATTCTTTAGGGCCAAATTAGGTTTGTACCAAAATTTGGACCTAAGGGGAGGTCATCTTGACCTACTTTGCAAGTTAGTACACCCAAATCACAAAGAGGTCCCTATCTTTTGAATATCCTTGCAGAGAGCCCCCTAGGTTCCTCGCCTTCTTTGCAAACCGGTCCTGCCGCCATTGCTAGGGCAGAACCGAGCTCCGACGAAGTTTCGAGAGAGATGGCTCTCTAATTCCTCAGAGATTCTCTCCCAGAAATGGAAGGGAGATTCTCTGAGGAATTCCTTTCCTTCTAAAGCCAATCAAATTCGCTGGCGTGAACCCAATCTCTCGTGCGAACGCACGAGAGATGTGGGTATCTTTCTTCCTTCCAACTCCGGCGAACCGGCTGACCTAATTGCTCGTCTTTCACGCACTGATAGGAGCGGCCAGCACCTATAAAACACCCCTCGGACCCGGCCACTCATCTTAAGCTTGATTTTGACGGAGATCCCCTCCAAATTTCTTCTCTCCCATCTCCGGCCAAACGACCCACAAGCTCCGGCGACCGCCTTCCCTCCTTCTCATCACTCTGCTGCCATACCAGCAGCAGAGTCCTCTCCGCCTCTTCCTCCCGCGGCACGCTGTACCCTGCGCGCAAGCTCCTGACCTCATCTTCGTCGCCGCTTCCTCCCCCAGGGTCTTTCTTCCCCGACGACGGCAGTCACGAGCCGTCCTCTCCACTGCCTCCCTTCACTCCAGACAACCCCAGATACGTTCTCCATCCTCTTCTCTCTTTTTTCCCCCTGTTATCTCCCTTGATCGACCCTCGACAGACGCTAACCACCTCCATCGTCTTCGCCTCCGACCGCACTCCGGCGAGCCGCCCACACCACTCCAGCCCTCCACACGGCTCGCCAACCACCTCGAAAGCTCCGCCTCACCTCCAGGAACACATTCCACCCTACCACTGCCACTCCAGCCCTCCACAACCACCCCCCGACCAACCCACCATCTCCGGCCACAGGTTGACCTAGGCACGCATGCCTAGGCCGA
The DNA here is from genome assembly GCA_037157565.1 of Thalassia testudinum. Classification (NCBI taxonomy): domain Eukaryota; kingdom Viridiplantae; phylum Streptophyta; class Magnoliopsida; order Alismatales; family Hydrocharitaceae; genus Thalassia; species Thalassia testudinum. Next base: position 102,822,380 of record JAZHRO010000055.1, on the reverse strand, counting down.
CCTGTGGCCTGCTGCACTGCCCACCGCCTTCGCCGTGCCACGGCGAAGGTCTCTATCTATTCTGATTTGGCCGAGAGGCGCGTTTTGTGTACGACAGGATTCGAGCCGCTACCGCCATGGACGACCTCTGATGAAGCTCCCGCGAAGCCCCAGGCACCCGGTCTTCCAGACTACAGGTGCTGCATACTAACGCAAGTGTCGCGAGGTGAACGAATCCAGCCGAGGAGCGCTAGCAGAGCCAGCAGCTGCGGGGCAATCGCACGACGAGGCTTCTGCAGGCGCACGTGAAGGCGAGACCAGATAGTCCCACATCGTGGGATTGCAACCGTCAGGTACCGTATAAGTTGTTTTTACGCTTTACTCTTATCGCCTCAGTAAGCACAGGGGTGAGGTCCCTCACTGACCCCACCCGCCTCGTCCGCGGCCTGAACACGCAGACCTGGCGGATCCGACCCGACCTAGACCTGCGCACTCCTCGCGCATCACACACCTGCAGGTGCGCCTGGTCCCGGGTACGATCCGACCCGATTGAGACTGTGGCTCTGGTAGAGCGGTTAGAGTGAATTGCTTGAGAGAGAGACACGCGCGGGTAGAGGGAGAAGGGTTAGTTTTTGTTCCCTGTGCAGGTAGGCTGATTGCAGGAGAAGGACTTGGCCGCTGCAGAAGAAGGAGAAGCAAGACAAAGAAGAAGAAGAAGGCAACGAAGAAAGGAGAAGCAAGACAGAAGAAGAAGAAAGAAAGAAGTCTTCGCAGGAGAAGAAGGAAAGCAGAAAGGTTAGAAGTCTTCGCAGGAGAAGAAGAAGAAGGACAAGGAAAGATTGCAAAGAGATCCGAAAGGCAAAGCAGAAGAAGAAAAAGAGAAAGAAAGATCACATTTAAGACGTCTGATACATAAATCAGACGTCTAATTCTATTTTTTTTACATCTTTCTTAAAAACTCTTTGAATCAATTATATTTGCATTTAACAGTTGTATTCTTGGGTTTTACAAAGTACTGAGTTTGCTCCCTGTGTTCGACCTCGGATACTCTAGTTGTTCGAGTAATAAAATTATTTATATTTGTTTAAACGTTTTGTCGGTTCTACTGCAACGTAATACGCCTTTAAATCCGCACAGAAACGTTGACAACATTTTGGCGCCGTTGCCGGGGAGCAACGGGCACTTTTAAAGCTTTTGAGTACAACTTTTCTATTTAATATCTGACTTAACTTCTCTTTTGTTGTGTTCAATCAGGGAAAGCAAAACAAAAAGGAAAGAATAGCAACTGCACAACAGACTGGAACAGGTAATTTCCATAAGCCCTCTCCCTTAACCCTCGCACAATCTAAAAAAAAAAAAAGAAAAAAAAAGGAGAGAAATCAACTTAGGGCTACCTGTCTTATATTTAGTAACTCATCAAGTTGCCTGATTTTCATTTCAACATATTTTTGTCTGTCATCCAACTAAGGCAACTAGGGCTAAAACTTTCTTGATTGAGCCCTAGGTGCTAAATTCTAAGGCAACTAAATTGGACCCATTAGAGCCAAGTTAGGATTGCAAAGCTAGGGTTTTTAGAGACACATCTTCTCTAAAACAAAGAAACAAACTTTCCAAAAAGAAGTGTGCCTAAACCGTGTTTGAAAATATTTATACAAGAGGAACCCTAAGCAAATCAGGCTGATAATCCATTTGAATCATAAAAGGAAGGACCTAAAAGCTCTCAAAGGAACAAGAGGTGAAGTTGATCCCTCGAGTCAACCAACCTTAATATTAGGTCACTTTTTGCACTCAAAATACTTAAAAGTTCAAGTGGAACATTAAGCACCTTGATCTTAAAATAAAAAAAAAGGTAGACTTAAGAGGTCAAGATCCCCATTCTGGTCTACCTGGAACCGCAGTGACAAGAGAGGTCGGGTGGGGGAAACCCTGTAACCCGTGGGGACGCTCTACCGTGTAGGGGTCTTTGTGGGACTCTCCCTCTCTGGCTGCCCAGGTATTTCTCAGGTGGACGATCTTCTGATCCAGGGGCCCATCTGCCCCGAACCTCTATAGTCACCCAACAATTCTTGGGTGTCTTGATTGGGTCCAGCACCTTCTAATCTCATCACATCTTCCTGTGCATGTTTGGTAGGAGGTCCTTAAGACCACCTTTAAGACCTCCTCTAGAAATTCATTCTCGCCGAGGCCAAGCCTCGACGCCCTTGTTTGTGCAGCAACCCCACCACATAAATCTTTCATCTGATTCAGACCCTGATTCTCCCTCTTCTCCCATTATGGCACAACCCATTGAAGAGGAGAATAACCTTGAACACCAACTTCAACGCTTGAACGATCTCTTTCAGAACTTTGTAAACCCACCACAGCGACCTATGATGCGAGATCACTATATTCCCGCTGCGGTGGCAATCGAACCCCGAGTACGAATCCCAATTGGAGGACCCGATTCTGATCTAAAGCCCAATATGATTCATGCCATACCAAAGTTCCATGGGCTTAACTCTGAGGATCCATTCCAACACATTAAACAACTCAAGCATCTGGCCCAGACTTTCGGGTCAGATGTACAAAACCGGGATATCCTACTCATGAAAATGTTTTCGTTCACCCTCTTGGACAAGGCCGCGCACTGGTATCAGACTCAGACCCGCCCGATCAACACTTGGGAGGAATTACAGTCCGAATTTTTGAAAAAATTCTTCCCTGTTGGCCGGACGAATGCCTTGCGCCACCAGATTACTCATTTCACTCAACAACAGGGAGAACCTCTTCACGAAGGTTGGGATCGATTCCTAGATCTCATGCGAAAGTGTCCCCATCACGGAGTTCCTAAGTGGGAACAAGTCCAGTCTTTTTACCAGGGACTCCGTGAGGATATTCGTCTAATCGTCAATGCAACATGTGGAGGAAACATCATGGGCCAACACGAGGACACGGTGTGGGAGATTCTCGAAAACATGTGCGAGAACTCCATAAACAATGACTCCTTGGGCTTATTTGACAGGACGAATGCCCGCGCATCGACGAATCTAAGAGGGACACATGAGACGCAGGACCTGTCCACTTCTGTTGACCTGGAATTGATGGCCAGTCGGTTGGACAAGGTCTCTATCATAGAAAAGAAGGTGGACGAGCTAACTCGACATTTGCAGCAAGCCACCTCTGCACAAAACTCTTTTGCACGACCTCCTCTGGCAAGGGAAACAGTGCAAAACATCTATCACCAACCTGCCAAGGGGATGGGCCCCTATCCACCCCCGTCTACCTCCCAGACCGGAGTGACCTCCGATCCCGTCTACTCGAGTTGGGGGAACTCTGAACCCTCGTATTCTGACTTTCCTGAGGTTTCTCAGAACTGCGAGGACCTCAACGCCATCCAGAACGACCCATACTCCAATACCTACAACCCTGGATGGCGAAATCATCCTAACTTTCAGTGGGCGAGAAACTCTCAAAAACCACCATATCAACCCCGCCCACAAGCTCCTCGTCCATATCAGCCGCCTCAGCCTCGGCCCAATCCCACCTACCAATCTGGGCAAAATCAGGATCAACTGACTCTTATCCTTCAAACGCTGGCTGACATTCAAAAAATGAATGCGGCAATGCAAAAACAGCACAAGGACGAGATCACAGAGGTTCGCAACCAACTGGCCCAGATGGCAAATTCTCGCCAACCTGGCACCCTTCCTTCGTAACCTCTGCGCAACCCAAATAATTTGCCGACCCAGAGGCGCATTATGAATCCAAATCCAGGCCACGCACATTTGATTTATCAGGCCCCTGCTACTCCATCACCAGATAGGATGGAGGCTTCTACATCTTATGCAGAATTTCAGCAGCAGCCACCTCTCCTACCTAACCCAAACCAAAGTCAGGCTGGATTAAACTCTGTAACAACACGTAGTGGTAAAACAACACAAGACCCACATTATCTGAACCACTCCAAGCCTGATAATCGCCAAGACCCTAGGGTAGTCATCCAAGATACTACTGTCCCAGATCAAGAACCTGGACCTATCCTAGAGGAACCAGCTAGGATCCCATTTCCTGAGGCCTTGACCAAAGGAAAAAGGACAACCAAACCTGTGGCTCCTGAGGAGGATCTGGTCAAGCTCTTTGAACAGGTCCAGATAAACATCCCGTTGATGGATGCAATCCGCCACATACCGGCTTACGCAAGATTCTTGAAAGACATATGTACACCTAAACGTAAGCCGCGAACCAAGGATGGGAATCCGATCGTACTGTCAGAGCAAGCCAGCTCTGTCATCCTGAGCAAACTCCCACCCAAGGCTAAAGACCCAGGAACCCCCTTGATTTCTTGTAAAATTGGTGAAACCCAACTTGATAGAGCCCTACTAGACCTAGGTGCCTCCATAAATTTAATACCTACATCCCTCCTTGACCACCTTGAAGAATCTGAACTTAAACCCACTGAGGTGACATTGCAGTTAGCTGATCGATCCATCAAGTCACCCAAAGGAATACTCGAGGATGTCATTGTTAGGGTACGAGATTTTTATTTCCCAGTGGACTTCATAGTACTGGACATGGATGCACCTAAGAACCCAAGGGACACACCAATCATATTAGGGAGACCCCTTCTGGCCACTGCTAGGGCCAATATAAACTGCGAAGAGGGCCAGATAGAATTAAAATTTGGGAATCAAAATCTGAAGATTGACATTTTCAAAGCCCAACAAGGGATTAATTGTGGGGTTATAGAGGAAATTTGTGATGTCAAAGCCGTGGTTGATGAACTGCATATAGAGGACAACCTGATTATTCCTGATCAACCACTAGAAAATCAAAAACCGCTAACAGAGGAGTGCGAACACAATCTAGACACACCTATGACTCCTACCATTGCTCCCGATACAAACCCTGAACCACCCGCTGCTGCTGACAATCCTGTCATGGAACTCAAGCCCCTTCCCGAACATCTAAAATATGTCTTTTTGGGTTCAAATCAAACATTTCCTGTGATTATCAATTCTCGACTCACACCTGACCAGGAACTCCGTTTGATTTCTGTTCTCCAGCAACATCGTAGAGCCATTGGATGGACTCTAGATGATTTGACTGGTATAAGCCCTTCATACTGCACGCATCGAATCTACACAGAAGAAGGCTCACGACCTTCAAGAGAAATGCAAAGGCGACTAAACCCTAACCTACAGGAGGTCGTGAAAAAGGAGATCATTAAGTGGTTAGATGCAGGGATCATCTACCCGATCTCCGACAGTCGTTGGGTGAGTCCAACACAAGTGGTACCTAAGAAGGCAGGACTTACCATCATCACGACTGAAACCGGGGAAGTCATTCCTACCCGAATAGCTAATTCGTGGAGAGTCTGCATTGATTACAGAAGACTAAATTCCTCCACGAAGAAGGATCATTTCCCACTACCGTTTATTGATCAGATCCTCGAGAAACTAGCGGGAAATAGATTCTTCTGCTTTCTTGACGGGTACTCCGGTTACAATCAGGTGGCAATCCATCCAGAGGACCAAGAAAAGACCACATTCACCTGCCCCTTCGGGACGTACGCATTTCGAAGGATGCCGTTCGGTCTCTGCAATGCACCTGCAACTTTTCAGCGGTGCATGCTTGCCATATTCTCAAATATGGTAGGTGATTATCTGGAAGTCTTCATGGATGACTTTTCAGTTTTTGGACAATCATTTGACGATTGCCTCCAACACTTGGTCCATATACTCAGGCGGTGCATCGAGGTGAATTTGGTTCTTTCCTGGGAAAAGAGCCATTTCATGGTGCCTGAGGGAATTGTCCTGGGACATTTAATCTCAGAGAAAGGCATCCAAGTGGATCGAGATAAGGTTAACCTGATTTCCAAGCTCCCTATGCCTAGCTCGATTAAGGACATCCGATCTTTTTTGGGGCACGTCGGTTTCTACCGTCGATTCATCCCTGATTTCTCCAAAATCGCGCGCCCCCTGACCAATCTGCTTTCCAAGGATGTGCCTTTCGGAATTTCCAAGGAATGCACTCAAGCATTTGAGATCCTACGTGACCGAGTCACCCAAGCCCCAATCCTACAGTCCCCTGATTGGTCTCAACCCTTTGAGATCATGTGCGATGCATCTGACTTCGCTGTAGGAGCGGTTTTGGGGCAGAAAATTGACGGGAAGCCTGTGGTCATTTACTACGCCAGCAAAACACTGGATGAGGCTCAGCGTAACTATACGGTTACTGAGAAAGAGCTGCTGGCTGTAGTATTTGCCCTGGAAAAATTCAGATCATACCTTCTGGGTTCCCGTGTTATCATATACTCGGATCACACAGCTGTGAGGCATCTCCTGGCCAAGAAGGACGCGAAACCTCGATTAATCCGCTAGATCTTGCTGTTGCAAGAATTTGACATCGAGATTCGCGACAAGGCGGGAAAGCACAATGTGGTAGCTGATCATTTATCCCGCCTTCCTTATGAAATTATTGATCCTTCCGGACCTATTACAGAACATTTCCCTGATGAGCACCTCCTGACTATCAGTACAAGTCTTCCATGGTTCGCCGATATTGTTAATTACCTGGCAACACATCAGATTCCGCCCGATTGGTCGAATGCCAAAAAGGACAAATTGCATTCCGATGCCACGTATTACCTATGGGAAGACCCGTATCTCTTCCGCATTGGTGCTGATCAGATAATCCGACGATGCATCACGGAAGCGGAAATCAAAGACATACTCTCATTCCGCCATGACCAGGCATGCGGTGGACATTTTTCGGGACATAAAACCGCATCGAAAGTCCTCTAGTGTGGTTTCTACTGGCCCACAATTTTCAAAGATGCATACAATCACTGTAAGGCATGTTCCCATTGCCAGACTCTAGGCAACATGAGCCATAGAGACATGATGCCTCTACAGCCGATCTTGGTATGCGAAATTTTTGATATTTGGGGGATTGATTTCATGGGACCCTTTCCTACCTCGGATGGCTTCGAATACATTTTACTCGCAGTTGATTATGTTTCCAAGTGGATAGAAGCCATTCCGACCCGAACCAACAATCATAAAGTCGTTATAAAATTCCTTCATCAAAACATTTTCTCAAGGTTCGGGATTCCGCGCGCTATAATTTCCGACGGAGGGACCCATTTTACAAACGCTCAGTTCAGGTCACTGATGATCAAATACGGGGTGTCACACCGAATCTCTACTCCTTACCACCCCCAAACTAATGGTCCAGCTGAGCTATCTAACCGAGAGATCAAGAAGATCCTTCAGGTTACTGTTCGACCTGATAGAAAAGATTGGTCTTCTCGGCTTCCGGAAGCATTGTGGGCCTATAGGACCGCCCACAAGACCCAATTAGGAATGTCTCCCTTCAGACTAGTGTACGGGAAGGCATGTCACCTCCCCGTCGAATTGGAGCATAAAGCCTATTGGGCAGTACGGACCTGTAATCTCGACCTTTCTAAGGCTGGAACCCACAGAAGATTTCAAATGAGCGAGATCGATGAATTACGCCACGACGCATATGAGAACTCGCGAATTTACAAAGAACGGGTTAAAGCTTTTCACGACAAACACATTTCTAGAAATGTCTTTCATCCTGGTCAAAAAGTGTTACTCTTTGATGCTCGACTCAAACTATTCCCAGGAAAGTTAAGATCCAAGTGGGTCGGACCCTACCTAGTCCGCCAAATCTTCGGAAATGGAGCTATTGAAATCAGCCCACTCAGCCACGATTCTGAACCCTTTGTCGTGAACGGACAGAGACTCAAGCCGTTCATTGACATGACCGATATAGATTTGACTGAGTCATCCTTTACCCTCCTTTCCTCTTGAGCTCATTGCGCCCAGCCGATGGCGTAAAACTCAGCGCTTAACGGGAGGCAACCCGTCATTCTTTGAAAAACCTGAAACCGTTTCTGACATCGCTATGCGGAACTCATATTGCACTTTAGGGTTCATCCATTAGAACAGTCGACTTCACCTCAGGTATACCTACCCGAGATTAGAAATCGTTCGCAACAAGTCGCTTCGACCCATTCACTCACCACACACCTGTCCTAACACATGAACTAAGCTGAATTCGAACCCACCTAATTTACAATGGGGACATTGCAAATCTTAGGCATGGGGGGGTATGAAAGTGCAAAATGTCAGAAAATTCATATCAAGAAAGGGTTTCACGTAAAAAAAAAAAAAAAAAAAAGAAGAAGACTTGATAGAGGGGAGGAACAATTCAGGGTCATACAAATGAGAGGAGGAAAAGAAAGAAAAATGACAAAAAGAACAAAAAAAAAAGTGGGGAGGGAGGAAATGTTGAGGAGAAAAAGAGCAAAAATGAAGAAAGGAGCACAAAAGGAAAAGAAAAAGAAAAAGTCATTAGTAAAAGATTAACGGGTTAACTGAAGTTCTAGACCGAGTCAAGAAAAAGAAAAGAAAAGTGCTACGGAGATATAACAAGAGATTAGCGGGAACGCTGGTCTTAGGCCTCTTGGGCTAGATTTTTAGCTTAAAAATTCATGTATCCATTAAAATCTGGATAATCCTCAAGAGGTTGAGGAAAATGCGAAGCTTAAGTATTAGGTCTAAGGCTTAGGAAGTATTCGACCTCGTTAACTGACCTCCGGTTTGCGGGATTCGGTAACCTAAGCACCCAAATTCACACACAGTCTGGTTCAGTGCGCATAAATATTCAAAACACGTAAGAGCGTTTAATATTCTGAAAAAGTCACCTAGATTAGGAGCGGCCAATCAACACAAGTTGATTTGGGCAAGTTCCCAGCGCGGAGAGGCGGGAAATTCCCCTCGAAGATGCGTAACAACATATCGTCTCCTCGGTGCTTGTCTCTTAGGATATTTAAATATCCTACTGGGGGCATGTAAGCACTCTGCTGGTTCAGATACCATGGGTGGCATTATCACGAAATGTCGATCGCCAGGGTCTGAATTCGGCCACGGAATGCCATGGGCGGGATTATCTCGAAATCTCGAAAGCCAGGGTTCCGGGGGTTGCCATGGGCGGGATTATCTCGAAATCTCGAAAGCCAGGGACCCTTGAGGATTGATGATGGGGACGAGGAATCCGATACAGACCGTGTTGAGAAGCTAATCCGAAGCTAGAAATAAAAAGGAAAGAGAGAGAAAAGCTCTCCAAACAAATAAATCCTCTATCTCTCTCTTACAAAAAAAACGCACTGCAAACTGAGCGTAGGCTAAAAATGTCTCAAGCACGGGTGCTTTAACCGCAGAGTCCAACAAACCCTAGGATAGTTTTTGTGGGCCGTAGAAACCTTTGCGAAGGACTGAGGCTAAAGCAGAACAGGTCCAGATTTTGGTTGGTACTGGAGTACCTCCAGGCCTATTGTCGGCATTCCTACCTAATCACAAAAGAAGCACTTATCATAACTAAGGACACTTTGGGTCTAGAATGGAAGTTAAAACTTTGAAATTTTGCTAAGGGACTAGCAAAAGCTAGGCATGGGGGTATGATGAGAGCCTCATCATGAGCCATAACTAGCTCATCTTGACCTAATAAAGAAGATAAAAGCTCCTACATAACCTAGAAGAAGGCTTAACTGAAGGAACAAGTGCTCTAAGAAGAAAACATGAAATAAAGGTTAAAACTGCAATTTTACCATTGCAGTACATAAACGGGATTTCTCAGAAGCAAAACATAGGTCAAATGGTCCAAAGTGGGTTGAATTAATCAGAAATGGGTTTATGTGCAATCTAAGAATTAAATGACACTTGGTAACCCTAAAACAGACCCGCTTAAATTAACAAGGTTCCGGTCAGAATAAAAATCAAGCAAACCCTCTAAAAATCATAGAAAAACATCCTCTGGGGTTTAGAACACTTAATTTGGCCTTTGGAACCTAGTTTGACCTAGATTAGGGTCTTAGCTCTTCAATTAACCTAATTTGGGTTTTTACGCAAAATGTCCAGTCAAACGAGGTCAAACCTAAAATCCAACTTCACCATTGGATTCTTTAGGGCCAAATTAGGTTTGTACCAAAATTTGGACCTAAGGGGAGGTCATCTTGACCTACTTTGCAAGTTAGTACACCCAAATCACAAAGAGGTCCCTATCTTTTGAATATCCTTGCAGAGAGCCCCCTAGGTTCCTCGCCTTCTTTGCAAACCGGTCCTGCCGCCATTGCTAGGGCAGAACCGAGCTCCGACGAAGTTTCGAGAGAGATGGCTCTCTAATTCCTCAGAGATTCTCTCCCAGAAATGGAAGGGAGATTCTCTGAGGAATTCCCTTCCTTCTAAAGCCAATCAAATTCGCTGGCGTGAACCCAATCTCTCGTGCGAACGCACGAGAGATGTGGGTATCTTTCTTCCTTCCAACTCCGGCGAACCGGCTGACCTAATTGCGCGTCTTTCACGCACTGATAGGAGCGGCCAGCACCTATAAAACACCCCTCGGACCCGGCCACTCATCTTAAGCTTGATTTTGACGGAGATCCCCTCCAAATTTCTTCTCTCCCATCTCCGGCCAAACGACCCACAAGCTCCGGTGACCGCCTTCCCTCCTTCTCGTCACTCTGCTGCCATACCAGCAGCAGAGTCCTCTCCGCCTCTTCCTCCCGCGGCGCGCTGTACCCTGCGCGCAAGCTCCTGACCTCATCTTCGTCGCCGCTTCCTCCCCCAGGGTCTTTCTTCCCCGACGACGGCAGTCACGAGCCGTCCTCTCCGCTGCCTCCCTTCACTCCAGACAACCCCAGATACGTTCTCCATCCTCTTCTCTCTTTTTTCCCCCTGTTATCTCCCTTGATCGACCCTCGACAGACGCTAACCACCTCCATCGTCTTCGCCTCCGACCGCACTCCGGCGAGCCGCCCACACCACTCCAGCCCTCCACACGGCTCGCCAACCACCTCGAAAGCTCCGCCTCACCTCCAGGAACACATTCCACCCTACCACTGCCACTCCAGCCCTCCACAACCACCCCCCGACCAACCCACCATCTCCAGCCACAGGTTGACCTAGGCACGCACGCCTAGGCCGACCTGCGGCCTGCTGCACTGCCCACCGCCTTCGCCGTGCCACGGCGAAGGTCTCTATCTATTCTGATTTGGCCGAGAGGCGCGTTTTGTGTATGACAGGATTCGAGCCGCTGCCGCCATGGACGACCTCTGATGAAGCTCCCGCGAAGCTCCAGGCACCCGGTCTTCCAGACTACAGGTGCTGCATACTAACGTAAGTGTCGCGAGGTGAACGAATCCAGCCGAGGAGCGCTAGCAGAGCCAGCAGCTGCGGGGCAATCGCACGACGAGGTTTCTGCAGGCGCGCGTGAAGGCGAGACCAGATAGTCCCACATCGTGGGATTGCAACCGTCAGGTACCGTATAAGTTGTTTTTACGCTTTACTCTTATCACCTCAGTAAGCACAGGGGTGAGGTCCCTCACTGACCCCACCCGCCTCGTCCGCGGCCTGACCACGCGGACCTGGCGGATCCGACCCGGCCTAGACCTACGCACTCCTCGCGCATCACACACCTGCAGGTGCGCCTGGTCCCGGGTACGATCCGACCCGATTGAGACTGTGGCTCTGGTAGAGCGGTTAGAGTGAATTGCTTGAGAGAGAGACACGCGCGGGTAGAGGGAGAAGGGTTAGGTTTTGTTCCCTGTGCAGGCAGGCTGATTGCAGGAGAAGGACTTGGCCACTGCAGAAGAAGGAGAAGCAAGACAAAGAAGAAGAAGAAGGCAATGAAGAAAGGAGAAGCAAGACAGAAGAAGAAGAAAGAAAGAAGTCTTCGCAGGAGAAGAAGGAAAGCAGAAAGGTTAGAAGTCTTCGCAGGAGAAGAAGAAGAAGGACAAGGAAAGATTGTAAAGAGATCCGAAAGGCAAAGCAGAAGAAGAAAAAGAGAAAGAAAGATCACATTTAAGACGTCTGATACATAAATCAGACGTCTAATTCTATTTTTTTTACATCTTTCTTAAAAACTCTTTGAATCAATTATATTTGCATTTAACAGTTGTATTCTTGGGTTTTACAAAGTACTGAGTTTGCTCCCTGTGTTCGACCTCGGATACTCTAGTTGTTCGAGTAATAAAATTATTTATATTTGTTTAAACGTTTTGTCGGTTCTACTGCAACGTAATACGCCTTTAAATCCGCACAGAAACGTTGACAACAGGTTCTCCATCACTTATTCACAACCTAGGGACCCTAATTAACACTCTAATAAGTATAATTACCATCTATAATATAAACACCAAATTTTAATTATGCTCCTGAGCTTGCTGTCCATGGCAGCTTTGGAGCAGTTCAAATCCATAATTATATATATATTCATGATCACAAATATTTGTTGACTTGTTTTGACCACTCAATTGAGTGGTGAAATAGGTCCTAAGCTTAATCCACTCAGATCCTTTAAGAAATGAAATTCACTATTAATCCTTAACTCTAATGAACAAAATGAGAATTAATTGAATTCCTGAGGTTCCTTGCAACCACAGGAACCTTTTTAGATCAAAAATGGCATGTTTTACCAATCTGTACATAGTTTGTTTTTTTTCTGGACTCACCGGAGCTCCAGCGAGCTCCGGTGAGTCATTTCCGAGCTTCAGCCTACAGAACATGGTGAAAAGCTCTAGAATGATATAAGCGTGATCACTGATTAATTTGAGGTCATTTAGTTGGGATTTTAGCCACTGGAGCTATAGATTGAGGTTCATCTTCTCCAACTTTGGCAGTGTTGGAGAAGTCTGATAGGTAGATCTGAAGAGCATTTAAGGAATTTAGAAGCTTTAGTGCAGTGCACTGAGGCTATTCATGTCTACAAATATGTAAAACAATCTTTCAATTACTCTGATGAACAAGGTGGTTTTGGATCTCAAGCGAAAAGCTTAGAACCCTAGAAATCTTAGTTAGAGCACCTATCTGAGGTTCTTAGCCTGTTCCTGGAGTTGAAAGGATTCTAATTTGGGCTTTAATTTCTCCTGAAGAGGTTTAAATCATGAAGTGAAATTTTTAAGCCTTTTAGTCAAACCTAGGAAGAAGATTCTGATTTTCAGCTCAAAATGATGAATTGATGGATTCAAACTATTTCTGGGAAGATTGTGAATGATTTAAAAGAGGTTTGAGTGAGCTCTGATGGATTAATTGATAGGATTTGATTTCTGTCCAGTTTGGGTTACTTTTGAACCCAAACCGACAAAAGTGGTATTTTGATGAGTTTTGATCTTAAATCCTCCCGAGACAAGTCAATTTTAATCCTTAGATTATGTTGAAATCAGTTAGATATGTTCTTAAGTGTCTGTTACACATTTTAAGTTGTAAAATCTATTCTCTGAAGCTTACAGAGAAGCTTGAAGCTTCTCTATGTTGCCTGAAGCTTTAAGAGCTTCAAATCCCACTTCTGCAGTTGCGAAATTAACCTTAGACACTATTCAGAGCTTTAGCTAAGAGAGATAAGTCCATCTGAGGACTCTGTAAACATTAAAACAATTTCCAGGCATTATAACCCATATGAACCCCTTGATTGCACTCTTCAAAGTGAAGAGGAAAACATCCTCTTATCTTAAAATTGACCTTGCAACTTTGTAGAGCAACCTCAGAGCTTTCCAACAAGCCTTGAATCATTTGGAACGGAGCTCTGAGTAGGAAGAAATGGTCAATTGAAATTAGGTCTAGAGGGGGGAACATAGTCCCACATCCGTTAAGTACCAGTGCGTGCCTTGGAATAAAAGTGATTTGTTGTATAGGCATTTCAGTCGTCAAGCACTCGGCGTGATCTGAACATCTGACATTTGAGCATGTGTGTGTGTGTGCGGGCATGTGTGTGCCGTGGGTGTGCACCCGAGTGGGCATGAGCGAGTCTGGCCCTGGGAGGGCAAGGCCTTGGAGGCGTGAACTGGTTTGGCTTGGTTGAGCACTGAAGGGTAAGGAAAGAAAGAAGGAAGAGAACAGGCACTAAGGGGCCTAAGAAGAAAGCTAAGGGAAGATAAGAAGAATGCAGGAACAAAACAGGAGAAAGAGAGAAAAGAGTCGAGAATAAAAAGAAGAGAAAGAAGAATAAGTAAAGAGAGAGATAGAGACTGAAGAAGTAAAGAAAAGAATTTATTTTTCTTACATCATTTCAATTTCTTTTTGTTCTTAAATGTTGTAATAAGGCAAGTTTTAGTAGAACAACCCTTATTGCCTTATTTCTTTTGAAATAAATTGGAAATTGACTTGTTTACTTGTTAATAAAGTACATCATTTGAGTAAATGTGTTTTCATATGGAATTTTATATTATTCTTAAAGTTTAAATCATTTTGCAAAATTCATGCTTTACAATTAACTTACTTATACCTCCTAAACTTATAAAAAATATAAAAGATAATTGGTGAATTTAGAATGAATTATACCTCCCAGCGAACGACCTGGACTCAACCACTAAAAATTTTTAAAATGATAGGTTAATTCAACCCTATACTACACAACAGACATAACTTCAACTTAACCTAAGTGACTTTTCTCTACTCTAAATTAAGTTAAATTAACTTAATTACTGAGTTGGCTAAAGAAACGTATCAGAATACACTGGAGAAGAACCAAGAGAGATGCGAAGGGAAACAGATGTGACAAGTGTGTGCACAATCAAGCAAACAAATCTAGGCCCTAAAGTGTACCCCTAGGCAACTTATGCTTCAGAAGTAGATTCTGACCACACGATGAATTCATTGTTCTCCTTACTCTCGAAGGTTGTAGAGTTGGGAAGGCAGAGCGTGGGGAGCATGTCCCAAAGGTCGCTAATTATGATAAACCCTGACTTGCTTAAGTCGTTTGACAATCGGGCCTCCCAACTCAACACCTTTTCGAGCAAGAAAACATCACTAATTCACTTTGCGTTTAGGAAAATACCCTGAAACGTACTCAATAATTCCTAGGGCCAATGTGTACTTAATTTTTAGGGCTGGATCAATGCTTGTACTTAAGGATTAAGTGAACGGCATTAGGGGGTTAATGCCCTTAAAATTTCTATTTAAGCCGCATGCACAATTGGTGCAAGGGCCCAAAGCCAAAACAAGTGTTCTTTAACAAGCAAGATTAAGATGTGTGATTTTCTAAAATTTGAACCTTGCTTTAATGGATTTTAAAATTTCACTTGTTTACACATTCAAACAAGGCACAAATGTATAGTCACACGGTTAGTGAAAATTGATTTTCTTTAAGACCTTTTGTGTGACTATAATGTTAGAAACTCCCTAGTGTGGAAGATCCTAGGTTGTGCAGCTTCTACTCAATGAATTATTTTTAAAGATTTTGTCAAGAAGGGTCCAATCAAAACAAGCAATGACCCTATCCAGACCAAAATCGAATGAGATTTTTAAAAAAATTAATTTCAAATTTTTTTGAGGATGATAGACCACCAAATTCAAGTTTTTTCAAGAGGGGTTCAATCTATCTCGAACTTCTAGATCAATGTGCAAGTTTAATATCTTGATAGGAAAAAGAAGTAATAAATTTCAAATGCAAAATTTGTCACTAGATGAAGTGAAGAGAATTTTAAGATCTTTCCAGAAATATAAATCTCTCACAAATCTGAGCTGTGTTGAGTTCGTAGTAGTAAGAACAACCTATAGATCTCTAGAAATTAGGACAACCTTGCATACTTCTAGTAAAGAATTGCTCACAACCAAACCTCAAAAAGTTTCGCTTTGAAATTTGAGGTCGAGTTTGTTTACTAGATGGAGCACCTCTGAGATTTTTCTTAATATTTTTAGAAGTGCTAAGGGTCCTTTAATCATGTCCTAAACCAGAATCTAGAAAATGATATTGCAAAGTTAACAGGTTGAAGGCCGAATGGTGGTGTTTTCATTGACAGACAAAAGAGAGGATTTTTTTTTAGAACACCACCATTTTTTTTCTTGGTCCAAAGATGACGAATTTCCTTTTCAAATGTGGGAAGATAACATCGAACCTTCATGTTGATGGTGGCCTTCTCTCGCGCTTCCTTTGACCCACCTGACTTGTACTCCTCTCGTTGCCAATGCATGAGATTTCTGCATTGTAGAGTGTGTTATGACATCAATTTTAATAAGAATATCAAATAGTGAATTCAAATGTCAAACATAGGGGTGTTGAAAATCGAATCAATTAGTCACTTATTTTTAATGTGATTATTTGCTTGCATGAAGAATAACGAGAAAAAGAGAGAGAGTAAAGGGTTAGAAATCTGAGGCTGACACAGGTCACTAACTACGCATGAAAAGTAGATATGATGAAGCATAATAGAATCTGGCTAAGAATGAGCACAAGACAACAATTATGATGTCAAAATCTACTTTATTGAATATCAAAAATGGTCTTGCAATTGTAACCAACAAAACTAGATGAATGCTTAAAGAAAAATAAACTACAAGCTATAGAAAACTATCAAATAAATACGAGAATGCGTTGATGTAGCCACAGTAGTGGGGGAAGCTTTCGTCGACTTCTCAGAGACTCCAAGGACCTTGCTTGAGCTCTAAAGAGGTGGAGACTTGTCTGTGTTGAAGATGTGTGACAATAGGGGTCCATAGGGCCTTTTATTTGGTGGAGGAGGCCTATGCCAAATGCTTTGAAGCAAAAGAACATTAAAGACCACATGGGACACACAAAGCATGCATAGTAGCCCATGCATCACACACACATCGTGCAGCACAGCTGTGCATGCGTAATGCACATAGCACTGGCAACCACATATAGCCCACGGCCATCCGATGCTTGATGAGCAATCCAGATCGCATGAGACACGCACTGTAGATCACGCCCTATTCATGTCAGATCTCGCGTGCATCCCCTCGTATTGCATGTCGACAAATGCATTTTCGTCAGTGAAAATCAAGGTTTCGAGAGAACCCATTGTCGTAGTCGCAAAAATCGCTACCAGATAAAATTTATATCGAAACTCGAAGTGAGTCTCGAGTCAAACACAAGGAGGCAAACGTTTTGTTTGTGAAATCCGCGGTTTGATTTTATTTATTTTTGTTCTTATCTTTTGTATTTTTTTTGGTATTTTATAAGATAGAATACCAAGAAAAATTTGTGTTATCTATTCTAAGCTACTCTAGAAGAATAAGAGAGAGAGAGAGAGACATCAATATATTGCTAATCAGAGTTTGCTATAGGTAAACAAGTACATTAGAAATTGGTAAAGATAGAGAGAGGTGAGAACAGTACCACTCGAGGTCTCTTGGAGGACAACTCGCTCTGACGATGCCCGAATGAAGTTGGCGAGAGGCTAGATGAAGGTGAACAGCGTCGGAGGATGGACGACGAAGGATGGGACGGCATTGCGACGAGGATCTACTTCCCGAAGTGGTGAGACGACGGCCATTGGATGCTCCACAAATGGGGGCAAGAGGCAAGAAAATATTTTGATTTTCTACTCTAGAGGGTAATCTTGAGCTTGGGATAAGCTCTCTCTAAAGCTTTGGAGGTGGTGAGGGAGAGAAAGGAAGAGATGATTATGGATGGAGGGGTGTAGGCCTTTTTATAGTGGACGAGAGGGGGATAAAACAAGTATTGGACAACTACCGACAGCAAAGATGATGGTAAAGCTCTAGCTTAAGCGTTGCTATAGCCTCCAGCTCACACTAGCACATGCGCCCGGTCACAACTTTCTCGCGTGGATGAATCTCCACCATTAGATTTCCATCGAACTGCCAGGCTCGCGTGCTGACCACACTAGAGTTCACGCACTAGCCCCACGTATGATCGCACGTCGACCCATGCGTCAGATCTCGGGTCTGCATCGTATGGCGCTCGTCGGACCATGCTGCTGCTCTCTCCACTGTATGATCTCCATCACACAGTCCAATTCCAATAGTGCACCATGGCTGATGGACTCATTCCCTCGCTACGGCTCGTACTCGCACTCGTGATTTGAGAATAATGTAAAGACCGTAGATTATCACGCGGTTAGATTTTATGTGCACACGTTCTCAACCTTTTGATCTTGATCCAACGGTCGAGATCTCATCTCCATCTTCTCCTTTAAATCTAAACACTGAGTGTACGTGAATCTCAACCGTTGGATTGATATCCAACTACTGGGATTGCTTGATGAAGTTGAGTGGAGGGGCAAGGTCGATTTCGGCTGCTGTGATGGCACCACATGGCACCATCGTGGCTGTCCTTTTCTTTGTAGGTGGCACCACGGATGTCGGATTGGGTTGATTTCCGCACTGCTGGGCTACGATCGTCGGTCTGGATCCATCTGGTTGGTCGGAATTGGTATCTGTGGTTTGGACTGGTACCACTTGTCTCTTGGCCTTTGACCTTCCTCGGATTGCATAATGTGCTACGGAACTCTAGTCACAACAATTTTGGATGCGTTGGACTCCGATCGTCATCCCAATCAGATCCATATGGTTAGATCGTCAATCTGAGGCCCCAAAATAAATCTCCTCTCTTGGTCACGAAAGGACACAAATTAACCTAAACATTATACAAACTATTCTAAATGTAGAATGATCATGCTATGCAATATTTATAATATGTAATGCATATCTACGCCTAGGAACAAGCATAAATATGGATTTTAACCTAAATGGATGTTTATACATTACGTGGGTGCCATCCACGCTATCACATTGCCTCTATTTCGTCCGCGTGATCACGCCTCAATGACGTTGATTTCGTGCGCTTCCTACCTTAGGGATGAGAGGGGTGAGTTGCACGCAACGTGGCTTCATCCCCACCCTTCAATCTTAATTGCTCGGCTGAATTGCAATGTCGAAGCGTTGAGGGGGGGCTGCAAATTACGTTTCAAACCTACGTCGAGAGTAGAGTGGAAGGTGTTCACCCACTGTGCTATTGACGTGGATTGTCACATGGATGGTGTGGGGGTCTCGTGATTTCGACAGTTGGGTCTCGATCCAACAATCGAGATTCTTCATGGCGTTCCAAGCTATGCTTAGGGTGGCAACGTGGCCGATTCATAGCTGTTGGATGATGATCCAACTGTCCATTTCAGAGGCTATGTTGCTTAGTGGTAGGGCATGGAGTAGCAGACAATCTGGATGGCACCATGTGGTGCCATCTGGATAGTCCGTCTTCTTTCCTTTGTAGGAGATGCTACGGATGTTGGATTCGGTCGATTTTTGCGTCGTTGGTTTGCGATTGTTGAGGTGAATCCATCTGTAGGGTCTGATTGGCCATCTGAAGCTTGTTTCATGGTGCTTTTTTATAACTTGGCCATTAAATGTTAGTTCCGAGTAGCATCATTATAAAACAAGGCAAAATGCATGCCTTGCTCCTAAATCAACTATATTATAATATTTAAGCACTTGTGCCCTTGAGATTGACTGTAATTGACATAGTTATCACTGTTATTTGTAGGGTCATCATACCTCCATGCCCACGCATTGCTAGTCCCTAGCGAGGTTAATCTAAATGCACTCTATAATTAGAATTAAGAATCGATCGCTTAGGCATAAGTTGCTGATTGCACAGCAAACATAGGTCTTAATTGACCTAGATTAGGCTAGAACTTAGCATAAGTTAGGGTTATTCATGCATGCATAAGCATTATCTGCATCTTTACTGCTTTACTTTAGCTATGCAAAAAATAATGCTATAATGTGCTGATTAAGTGCATTATGTCGATTGCAGGCAACAAGCTGATCAAGAGCTGGATCTGGAGTAGGATCTAAAGCTGGATCAGGAATAATGGGAGTTGAAGCAGAGCTTGAGTAGAAGGCTTAGAGTAGATGTAGGAATAATGATATAAGGGAGTTAAGGTTTGCTATTCTATTAAGAAGGAATAAAGCAGTAAAATGTGAAGAGGTTAGGTCCATCCTAGCCCAAGGATGGCATAGAGACTTCTTCCAAGCCTTAGCCAGACTTAGATTAGGTCACAGCACCCTAGGAAGCCCAAAACCCTTGTTCTAACCGTTATCTTGACGTCCAGATAAGTTATAGGACGTCCAGGACCCTTAGCCAACTCTCACACACCTCAAACCCACTCCTGCAAGGTTGTTGGACATCCAGACACTTTGTCAAACGTCCAATTTCTACAAAATACCCGAAACAGAAACTAGATTTCCCCTTGACTCAGATTGGATGTCCAGAACTGAAGTATGGACGTCTAATTTTTGAGTATAAGTCATCTAATTTTGTTTTTGGACATCTGGGACTGGTCTTCAGCCCCTGTTTTGAGATTCAAGCCTTGATCTTGGATTTCTAGCTCCCTAGACCTAATCCCAAACCCATAGGAACCTAAATTAAGGTGTCCTAACCCAAGTAAATCACCTCTAGACCTACCTAAGGACCTAATTAGGTCCTCCCCAAACCCAATTGACTTAGATCAAAGTCAATTACCTTCACCTAAGTCAATTGGACTCATTAAGTCTAATTGATCTTAGATCTCAACCCACACAAGTTCAATTAGACTTAGTGAGAGTCCAAGTGACCTAAACCCAACCTAATTGAGTTATTTCACTCTCAATTAGGTGCACACTCATTCAATTAAACTTAGGTTAAGTTTAATTGCAAATTCCCCTTAGCAATTAGGGTTTGTAACCCTAATTAAAGGCATACACCAACCTAAACCCCTTAGGACCTAACATAAACCACCAAGCGACATAGGGCACGACCACACACACACCCACACACATACCCATTCATGCACTCCCACACATCTAGAGTTCTCTAGAACTCTCTCCAAGTGGTGCCACTCTTGGTTGCCATATTTACCAACCAAGAGGCATTCAAATTGAGATCCACATTTTTTGGATCTCATAACCACTTGGTCGGCCACTCTTGGACTCTCTCTAGAGAGTTCCACACCTCTCTAGAGAGAATCCCTTAGGTCTATAAAAAGGCCTAAGGGGTGGCCATTTGCACCCATTCACATCCATTGGCTTCCATCCACTTTTTGGCCATACTTGCTTGGCTCCATCCACCTCCACTTAGGTTAGCCACCACCATCACCACTCCATCTCCATGAGCTGAGCACCACCATGAAGGACACCATTCCAGGATGCCAGATCACTCCTCCAACCTCTCTCCAAGGGCTGGCCTAAGCTCCATTGGCCGCCCCTCTTTCTCCTTTCCACCACTCCAAGGCCAATGGAGTCCACCTCCGAATGCCCTCACTTCTGATAGATTAGTATCTAGCTCCTTACATTTACTATTTTTATTTGCTGCTTAGTAGTGTAGCCCTTATTCTCCCCCAATGATGCATGCATATATATGTCTATTGTTGAGAATCGCCATGAGCTCATTGCAATATCTTTTGTGTGATTAATGTTGCCAGCTTTTAATTCCTGATATTCCTACACCTAAGCATGTCGTACTTAAATCTGTAATGACCATGAACCGGCATGCAACTTTAAACAAAGTAGAATGCTAAAAGATCAAATTCAAACTTAAAACAAATGCCTCCTAGAGACGAATGACCTGGACTCAAGTCTCGTTATCTTTTAATAAATATTTTTGTTTGATCGTTTTGTGCACTATACTACGACACTTTCCTTATCAAAAATGTGCTTTATGCTCTCAGCAAATGGCGCCATTGCCAGGGTGGCAAAGTCATTTTCCTTGATTTTGATCTTTTAAACTATCACAGATAAATCTCTCTCTACTTTGTTTTGGTTGTGTAGGACAACATGGAAGAAAAATAGCATCTGCGCACACAACGAGCACAGCAAAGAAAAAATCAGGGCAACACGGAAGAAAAATGGGATCTGTGCACACAACGAGTGCAGTAAAGAAAAAATCAAGTGCACATCATCTCCTCATTAGATTAGGTTTCCTTTTTGAACCCTAGGAGTAGATTTACTCTCTGCAAGTTCTTTTGAAAAAAAACCTCTATTCAATTTCATGACACGAAAAAAAAAATAAAAAAAAAACAAAGAAAAAAATCTAGATTAGTCTTCTTTTTGAATCATAGGGTAGTTGAAAAAGCAAAAAGAAATATATATATATATATATTTGTGAAAATCCATTGAAAGAAAAATTATTTATCCTTTTGAAAAGGAAAAAAAATTTGCAAAAGTTTTGAAAAAAAAAAACATTTTTTTGGTGGAAGGCTTGGATTTCAAACCCAAACCCTCTTTAAAAAAGTCTTTCCATCATCTTTTGATTTTCGGCCAGATTATAAGTTTCATTTAAAAATTCAATTGCCAAAAAAATCACCAACCAAAAAATTCGGAAATTTAAGCCAAATCTTTATTTTCAAGCCATCTTTCAAACTCCACAATTCTTTTGTAAGAATTCTAAGTGTACTATTTTTAAAAATTTGTGAAGTGCAACAGGGTCAGGCTGTCCTAGATTCGAGATTTTTCAAATTTCAAAAAGCAATTGCAAGCAACTCACAAATCTTTCTTGACTAAAATTGGTGGGGTTTGAAAGCTGATCTCATTGGCATTATTTTGCATATTTTTTCTGAATTTTTGAAGGTCACTTGATACTGTTTGAAAGCGAAAAAATGATCAGGGTTCAAAATTCCGGATCTGGCTCCCTGACATTTAAAAATCCCTAAAAATTATGTTCAAATAGAAAAAAATTCCTAAAAATATTCTCTGAAAAGATAATTGAATAAGGAATATGCTCACCAAATTTCAAGTTAATTAGATTCCAATTGTTGTCAGAGAACGAACTTTAGTTTTGTGGTCTGCTTAAATAGAACAAAACCCTAGAAGTGCATGAACCTTAGGGTAAATCTCTAGGGTTACAACTTAGAGACCACACTTGGTCTAACCAAGGCTTAATCAAGTCTAGTACTTAGCTGGTGAACTTGGTAACCTTGTGGGCCACTCACCAAGAGAAAATCCCACTGAAGAAAATGGGCTAAAATAAATTTTAAAACACGAAATAAAACCCAAATTCATTGTCGTACAACTGGGTGGTTTCAACCTCTTGGCTAGGTTGGCAAAGAGGCGGGAATCGCTTTCAGTCAGTTGTATGATGAATTTCTTCAAGAATTAAAACCTAAAATGAAAAAATCCGGTCATCTGATTCATACGGACCACTTGATTGACAGGGCCTTAACCTTGTCTTACTTGGCTACACCAACCTAGGGGTTGGGTGGTGTATGAGTGGAAGGAGGTCACTGAGACCTCACTTGGTTGAGCCTTAGGAGCCACTCCGTAGGAGGCAAGTCACCTCGCTAGGACCATCTTCCCCCCTACTTCTACTCCCAGAGCGACCATGGCTAATCCTAGACTTACACCTAGACTAGGTCAGGATATCGAGAATCTGGAGCCTATGGCTCATCTGGAAGCCTGAGTAGTCGAATCCAAGGAGCGGCATCAGCAGAGCATGGATCGCATCTTAACGACACTTGATAGGATGCAACATCTGCCGCGAGGAGAACAACTGTGGGATTTCTACGACCCAGTCGCACAAATCGTCGCACCACTAGTCAGAACTCCCGCCAGCAGAGACACGTTTGAGCTCAAGCCCAATGTGATTGGGTTGATCAGCACTCACTTCTATGGGAACTCAAGTAAAGATCCGTTGCAGCACCTTGAGGACTTGAGTTGACTCGCTAAAACGATTCAACCTAGGAATATCGATCTCAGAATTGTTCTAATGAAGCTTTTCCCATTCTCTCAGAGGGAGAAAGCTTCATAGTGGTTCAAGACCATTGGGAAGCCAATTGGAACCTAGCAAGAATTACGATGTAAATTCCTACAAAAGTTCTTCCCAATCAGTCAAACAAATGCAATGCAGCGTGCAATCACGACTTTCTCCCAGGGAGCTGGGGAGAAGTTACATGAAGCTTGGGACAGATTTCACGACCTTCTCCGGAAATGCCCGCACCATGGTATACCCAGATGGCACCTGGCTCAGATCCTTTACCATGGGCTGGATGACACACATCGGTATCTGGCCGATGCATGTAGTGGCGGGAATTTCCTCGCAAAAGAGGAGAACGTCGCATTTGAGCTGTTTGAACCATTAGCGAACTCGATGAATGCCTCATCCATGAACCAGTTCCAGTGACCTGGTCAGCAGCGGGTTGGTGTCCACGAAGCTCACATCGAATCTATTCGAGCCAAGATGGATATCATCGTCAAGTAGCTGGATAGAATAAATCTAATCTAGAAAAGATTGACTAGATTGGTCAGGGTCAATCTGACTTGAGCACTACCGCCTCAAGACCCTCCTATGCTCCCTGAGCCCCTCCTGCTCAAGTTAATCTACTCACTCAGGATGCATCTTCTCCATATTTACGAGATCCCGCATATCAGGGTCCCGTAAATAATACAGATCTAGCACCTTACGACTAGGGTTACGCACCACTCGCAGATTATAATGTGTATCCCCTAGATGGATATAAATCTCAGACATCTTCGGCCTACGAGGACGTCAATGCTATCCAATGATACGGGTGTAATAACCTGCATTCAGAGACATATAACCCTGGTTGGTGCCAGCATCTAAACTTCTCTTGGTCTGGTAATTCATAGAGACCACATCAAGATCCACACTACCAGACCAGGCAATACGGGAATGCGCAAAACACGTACCCTAGGCAGTAGCCATTCCCGCATCAGCAGCAACCCTACTCTTTATACCAGCCGTTGCACCAAGCTGCCAGCCACCCTCAAAGGCGGGCTGACCCTTTGGAGGCACTGAAAGAGGAGTTGCAAGAGTCAATGAGAAAATCTACAAAAGATAGCTTGCAGATTATGAAGGCAATGGATGACCAGATACATACCATATGGAACACGCGGAACCAGCTATTGCAGGAGCATAGGACTAAGGGAGCCTTGCCCTACCAACCTATCCTGAATCCTCGAAATGTGCAGAACCAGGGCACCCTGCCTAGGTTTCAGGCATCGTAGGGACAGGCACATGACATATTAGAAGCGCCTCCTGCACCACCCGATTACACGCAAGGCCAGCTGCCTTTACAGAACCCTGCATATTCTACCCCTTCTGCTCCCCCACCACCTCATGGATAGCAAGCCGATGCGCATGCTGTCTCTTTGAGTAGCGGAAGGAAGACATTTGACCCACCACTTAGGTAGGCGGGTCTTGATTTTTCCCACCCTTTGCCGCAGGCGGGTTCGACTCCTTCCTCATCTCAGGAGCCACCTACAGTAGATAAGGGTAATAGGCCACATGACACTGAGATTCCCATCCCTTTTCCTGAGGCTCTGACACGAAATGCAGTACGGAAAAAGGACATGTGGAATTTTGAGGACCTGAAATCGATGTTCAAGGAAGTACATATTCAGTTCCCCCTCCTCGAGGCAATTGATCACATTCCCACTGTCACTAGGTTCTTCAAGGACTATTGTACCCCGAAGCGACAGCCGAGAATTAGACGACAGGCGGTTCTATCGAAAGAGGCTAACGCCGTGGTTCTAGATGACTTGCTGTCGAAAAAGAAATACCCTGGTACCCCATTCATATACTGCTTCTTGCAGGATTCTCCATTTGATCGGGCCCTTCTAGATTTAGGTTCATCCCTCAACCTAACTCCCACTGTCGTATTTGATCAATTTTGATTTGGGGAGTTGAAGCCCACCTCGATCATGATTTAGCTAGCTGATGGATCAGTCAAAACATCGAGGGGGGTGGTTGAGAACGTGATCGTGAAAGTCCCCAGGTTCTGCTTTACCATAGTTTTTTATTCTCGATATGGAAGTTCCTCCTAATCTCCAAGATGCACCAATTATTTTGGGTCGCCCATTTCTATTGACAGCTCGAGCGAACATTGATTGTGCATCCAGGTGTATGGAGATAGCCTTGGGCAATGAGCAAGTTCGACTTGACATATTCAAGGCAGCAAAGAATTTCAACTGCGATCGAATAGAGGGGGATGGTGAAGACGAAGATTCGGCATACTGTGGCAACATTGGTCTCCTTTGTGACGACCCAATGTCTCATTCGTCTGCACTATCAGGGTTCTTGGACCTCGATCCACACGGAACTGAGACCACTGCACTACACAAATTTGATTAGCCCAAGTTTGTGGGCTATTTAAGTTTTTAAGTGCCTAGACATTAAGTTAATTCTAACATTTATTTAGCATAAATTAGGATGTAAATAGATTAATTCATATTTCTAATTTAATTACATAATTCATGCATCGCATTCATATTTAAATGCATTTAGAATTAACTCAGAATTGTATTCATTTAATTAGTTTACCAATTAAGTACATTGAATGCATTAATTTAGGTTTACATAAAAGTTGATGGTTTGTATATAAATATCCATAATATTTTATCATTATTTTTTATTCCTCTTCTATGTGCAACGGCTGCATTTCTTCCTCCAGCTGCCACAGTGAAGAACCCAATCAAGGAGAAGCGGATGTGTTGGATCTGGTCAGGGCAGCTGATTTCAAAAGAGAGGAGGAGGCTGTTGAGCTCGGGAGGCCACCATCCCAACAATCCACATTGTGCAGAGAGTCCATCTCATCCATTTCACCATCACCAGCCTCAACCACGGCGACGAGCCTCCACCACCGTGGGCATGTGGCGTGACAAGCCACACCGCCATCTGGAGCTCGTCTGCATCACTGTGTCTCACTAGAATCAACATCACCACCCTCGCTGTGATCACCAACAACCTCCACTTCATGCCTCTTCATCTCTTCCAACCTCCAGCGCCATCCCCAGCCTGCGTGCTCCTTCCATGTAACCTCAGCGCACTGCACCATCTGCAGCAGCAACCGACTTCACAACATGCACCTGCCCACTCATCATCTCCAGCCTCTTCATCATCTCCAGCCTGCAGCAGTGCCCGCTCCTTCTACGCCTCACCTCCACTTCACACCCGCATCACACCACCTGCACACACAGCAGCAGGACCGGCCGCTCCTTCACACCCGCGTTCCTCCAACTGCACAAGACCGCCAGCGCCGCAGCATGCCTCACCTTCAGTGCGCTCACCTCTCGTGCGCCCACTCCAGCTCGCCTGCCTTGCAGCCTGTAGAGTGCACCTGCTGTAGCGCCCACCTCCTGCGTGCAGCAAAACCCACGCCTTCCACCGACAGAGCCCGCGCTCGCTCCTTCCGCACCTCGTCGCCACCTCCAGCGCACTTCCAACATGTAGCAGTACGCGTGCTCCAGACTGCAGCATGCGGGCCACCTCCGTCCACTCCTGTGGCAGTAGCAACACTAGAACTGCCGCTATCTTTCTCCTTCGACAGGCTGGCTCCGGCCACCACTCGACGTGCGGCTGCCACCACCGCGACGGCCTCACTTCAGCCAACCGCCTGTGCGAACCTCTCCTCGATTGAACCTCTCTCCCGATCGTGAGGAGGAGAGAGGTAAAATCCACTGTTTTTAGTCTAATTAGAAATTACATTTCATGCCATTGCTGGGGAAAAGAATTTTGATTTATGAATATTTTATTATGGTAAAATTACAACTTCATACTCAAGCTTTCTTACAATTGCGTGGCTTTTGTAATTAACATTGTTTGACATTGGTTTTGGGATTTAAATGTCCATAAATTTTCTTTAGTACATGTAAATGTAAAATTGCATAACATCATCACATATTTATTGAATATTTCAGTGAGGAAAAATTGCACATCTACCCTTACATTTTTAAGATATTGTGCATCTTCTTTCCTTCGCACTTCATGTCAGATTTCACTTCGGATTTCTCATGAGATTGAACGAATATGGAATAATTGAGATATTATTGCATCATTGCCTCCTTGTGGACACGACCCGCTCCTAATTGAGTGGTTATATTAATTGTTGATTAGTCAAATTTTCCACCACATGGAACTACAAACGACGAGACATTTTATGTAACAAACAATTGTAAAAGCGAAGAATCGACTCATCAAAATGGTGCCGTTGCTGGCGAGGCAACACAAGCAATAATTTCACCTGATTTTATTTTGATTATTTCTCAATTGCACAGTGATTTGACCATTTATTATTTTTTTTCTATGCGAGAAATTTGTGCGAGGAACCAACCATCGTGAGAGGCGACCCTTGACGTCGCCAGAGGTGGAATTGGTCGAGCTACCTTGCAAAGAAGGGGAAGGACGAGGACGAAACATACATTTAATCGCTAATTTAATTAGAGAGGATTAAGACCTTAGATTTATTTTTTTTTTCATTGCACATTTGGTTTGAAACCCTTATTCTGTGGTATATTTTGAGGGGTTTGTTACCCAATTTTATTTTAGGCCCATGTTGGGTAATTCTTGGGAGCCTGTTCCCTTTTCTTTAGATTTAGGTTTTTAATTTATTTTGTGGATTGCTTACTTTTATTTGTTTGTGCATAAGTAGTTAAAAAAATTTTAAAAAAACTGAGCTACCTGCTAGAAGCTGCCTGCCCCTAGGACGAACCATTTAGGTCTGTATGAGCAGCCTTTAGATTTACTTCTCTGCATTGCATGCATTCTTGCATTGTTGATTGCTGGAAGCAAGGTACGCATTCTCTTACTTTGCATCCTATTCTCTATCACGCATTGCATTTGGGTTTAATTCGAAGAGCACAAAATTTGTCTTGAAGCGATCTAACAAGTGGTCACATATTTTCTTGGAAAAGGACTAATTAAAGGAGGGACATCTAAAAATCAAGGACTGGATTTTCAAATGTGGTGTGCAATTCAAAATTTGAAATCTTTCACGGTGAATGCACACTTATATCTTTTGCACCACGGCATGCATTTAGACACTCCTAAGTCTTGAAATGACTAGGACAAGGGCCCTCCTACCATTGGATTCTGAAGTGTTCGGAACTTGAGATCAAAGGTTTTGAAAATCCAAAGAGGGGGATACCCTATCACGGATTTTTGGGGGTAGTTGAGAAGTACCACGAAAGCACTGCTTCAAAGGAAGGCTTAGGCCTACTTGCATCCCTCGATCTTCCGTCTTTGGAGTTGCTCTACCATTTGAGATTTAGGGAAGAACACCTAAGCTCCAACTTGGTCTTCTTAGGCGAGACGTAGGTCGACAGTAAGCATGTAATTTGATTGAACAAATTGTATTGTCACCTACAATCTGACTTAAAATCAAAAGCCTAATTGGGAAAGACCTAAAAAGTCCTTTTTCAATTGTGTTTTGCTTGGGGAATTCAGATTGAGGTGTGAGTTAGAATGGACCACATTAATTTTCATCCTTTCACATCTTGCCCACACCCTTACCCCCACTCTGCACTCTTCGATCCCATATGCCGAGATGGTCCATCCCTTGATGGACATAATGACAACCATTGGGATCCGTTTTACTCTTATTAAAGGAGTATTGTCTTGGTTAAGCCCCAAATCAGTGAGCAGAACCTAGGAACGGGATTTGCTTTGCCCAATATCCATAATTCCATAGAAATACCCAACCCACCCTCCCCTAAAAATTATAATGGTTGGACTGACACTCCTGGGTACTATAAGCCTAAGCCTGACTTCTCTCATGATAGAAATGACCACTCCTCCTTGAAGATGGAAATACAGAAAATACAAAACGAAATGATTGAATTGTTAGGAGAATCTTCGAGAGCAGGACAACAAGAAAGAGATGAAATTAGCCACCCAATCTACCCCATTGAGGATGACGTACACCCCTCTACAATAGATGCATCTCCTGTGAGAGAGCTACACTTTAAGTTGGAGGGAAATTTTGGGGAGAATAGCTACTTTTCGAGGATCGATTTTGAAACCTCCCCATTAAATGATACTTCCTTGAGAGATCCACGCCTTAAGTTGGAGGAAGGTACATATGAAAGTAGCTATGCATTGGTTGAAGAAAGGTAGCAACTCGAGGAAGATGATGATAAGGTTGAGTATCCATCTGAATTATATTAGAGTCAAAAGAAGGGAATGATGGTACCATTGGAAGACCTCAACCCAGATGATAGTATTTTCGCGACATTTGATGAAGTGGGTCGAAGTCAAGTTGTTAATATTACCCTCTCTTCAGATCACGAGATGGAACTCAAGCCCACTGTTAGGGAACCTAACCCTGAAGAAATTGACCTATCTGAGGAGTCCGATGTTACCAGTGTAAACCATTTACCTCAAATAGAGCACCCTAGGAAATCTGCTGAGATATTAAATGATTCTAGACCTCAGGTAAATGATGAATCATATGATGAGGAGAAGATGAATTATATGAGGAACCTACATTCAAGATTTGCAGTGATACTAAGGGTGATTATGTCTTATTTGAAGAGTTAGCCCCTGAGGATGTCACAAATTTGACCAAATTAGGTTTCATTAGCACACCCATTGATGATATTTCTCCTCATGATGACATGATGGAAAATTTGGAAGCAACTTCTAAGATTTATGTGGATTCACATATAGACTCCTGGGAAGATTTGAGTAAAGAACAAAAACCTAGGGATGACATTGATAGGATAATCCCTAGATCTGTTGCTTCCAGCCTGCCTTCATTCATTTCGAAGTCACCCTCTGATTCGCTTATATCCGAAAGCGAAATTGTGACTCCTGATGAAGAGCAGGAAGATACATGTGATGGTGCAAGGAATGCTAGGGATGCAATTGAGGATTTAGAAAAAGTGTTAGGGATGGACACCGAGCTGATTAAACCCAACCTAGATCTTATGGCCATCCCGCAACCTCAAAACTTGGACACCCTAGATGATCCTTGCCTTAGAGAATTGCTCACTTTTGTTCTGACCGGGGGCTTAACTGACCAATATTTCCTGTAATGGAGTATTCGGTATGGATTGATGATTTCTTTAGTTAGTCCAATGCCCTGGGGGTTTATCACTGCACCATTTCTTCCCCATTCTTTTTGGAGGATCCTTGTCATCCTCTCCCTACCCCTTTAGAGGTTGTCATACCTGTTTATCCTTTAGAACCTCCTTTGGTGACCTAGGATGATTTCATTCCCATCTTTGTTTGGCGAGCATTTGCTATCGGGATTCATCATCAGCTCGCCAACATCCTAGGTTACCTATTTTCTAGGCCAACATTGCTTTGCTCATTTTTAGGGCCTATTTCTGCAATCCTTGAACCTGATTTGCTGGTTCTTTGGCTATTCAGCCCAGCTCTGACCTAGCAAATATCCTTCTATGCAATGAGGACATTGCAGATTTTTGGCATGGGGGTTGTACTTGGCGATATACATAGCATAATGCATTCATTGCATACATTTGCATTAAAAAAAAAAATTTTGAGCTTAACTGGCTAGGTCTTTCATTTTTAAGCAAATCAGAACTCTAGTATAGACTAAGTTAATTCTACAGTCAAACTTTAGAAGCTAAATGAGCTACTAGCTTTAGACCTTTAGGGTCCTTTGTGGACTTAAAAACTTAAGTAGGAGTTAAGTTGCGGACGATTCCTCAAGAGGTTGAGGAAGGAAAGGTAGGGTTTGAGTTAAAAGGTGGGGTAGTACTTGGAGTCTTGTTCTACCTTTTTGTTTATGGGTCCTTGTAACCCAAGCAACCAAATTTCACACACTTGGTCTGGTGTAAGTAATCAACTTTCTTAAAAGAGATTTGGTTCTCTTAGTTTTGACTTAGGAGAGGCTTGAAAACACAATTTGATTGGAAGAGTTCCCGCTGTAAGAGAAGTGGAGTATATACCCACCTTGAGGATGTGATGATAACATATTACCTCCTTGGTGCTTGTCTCTTAGGATATCCATCCTACTGGGGACATGTAAGCGCATTGTGCGGTTCGGGTACCATGGGCGGCCCTAGCTCAAAGTGCCGATTGCCATAGGCCTGAATTCATTTAAGAAATCCAAGGGTAATACTATCTTGAAGTGTCAATTGCCAGGAGTTCTTGGGGTCGTTATAGGGGTGCTATCTCGAAGCATCGAAAGCCAGGCACCCTTCGAGGTACGGTAATGGGGATAATGAATCCGACAAAAATTGTGTTGATAGCTGATCAGAGGTTAGACTTAGAAGAATCAAACAAAAAATATATATATTATTCAAAAAAAAAATCCTTTTTCTTTAACTCAAATAACTCAGACCAATGCACATGCATGGATGCTTTAATCTCAGGGATCAATAAACCTTAGGGTAGAGAAAGAAATCAGGGAAACTTATGCCCGCAACTCGTCTTTAGCCGACCTAGTCTGTAACATAGCAACTACTTGGGAACCTTAGGTCTAGAGTCTAAAATTAATATGTCTCTAAAGGAAGACAGATTGGGCTGACTAGTCTACATGGAGTGCTAGGTTTTGCTTAATTTTGCTAGGAACTAGCAAAAACTAGGCATGGGGGTACTTGATTAGCACATATTTGTAGGCTATTTAAGTATTTAAGTTCCTAGACATTAAGTTAATTCTAACATTTATTTAGCATAAATTAGGATGTAAATAGATTAATTCATATTTCTAATTTAATTACAAAATTCATGCATCGCATTCATATTTAAATGCATTTAGAATTAACTTAGAATTGTATTCATTTAACTAGTTAACCAATTAGGTACATTCCATGCATTAATTTAGGTTAACATAAAAGTTGAGGGTTTGTATATAAATAACCATAATATTTTATCATTATTTTTTATTCTTCTTCTACGTGGAACGGCTGCATTTCTTCCTCCAACTGCCGCAGTGAACCCAATCAAGGAGGAGCGAATGTGCTGGATCTGGTCGGGGCAACTGATTTCAAAAGAGAGGAGGTAGCTGAGCTCGGGAGGCCACCATCCCAACAATCCACACTGTGCAGAGAGTCCATCTCATCCATTTCACCATCGTCGGCCTTAACTGCGGCGACAAGCCACCACCACCATGGGTGTGTGGCATGACAAGCCACACCGCCATCTGGAGATCGTGTACATCATTGTGTCTCACCAGAATCAACATCACCACCCTCGCCGTCATCACCAACAACCTCCACTTCACCCCTCTTCATCTCTTCCAGCCTCCAGCGCCATCCCCAGCCTGCGCAAGCCCTCCTTGTAACCTCGACGGGCCACACCTTCTGCAGCAGCAACTGACTTCACAACCAGCACCAGCCCACGCACGCCTCTTCATCATCTCCAGCCTGCAGCTCTGCCCGCTCCTTCTATGCCTCACCTCCACTTTACGCCCACATCACACCACCCCCGCACACAGCAACGGGACCGGCTGCTCCTTCACACCCACGTCCCTCCAGCTACACAAGACTGCCAGCACCTCATCATGCCTCACCTTCAACGTGCTCACCTCCCGCGCTCCCACTCCAGCGCACTCGCCTTGCAGCCTGCAGAGCGCACCTCCAGTGCACAGTAGAACCCGTGCCTCCGCCTGCAGAGCACGTGCCCGCTCCTTCCGTGCCTCGCAGCCACCTCCAACGCACTTCAAGTGCGTAGCAATACGTGCGCTCCTGCCTGCAGCACGCGCGCCACCTCCGTGCGCTCCCTGCGGCAACAGCAATGCCAGAACCGCCACTACCTTTCTCCTCCGACAGGACGGCTCCGGCCACTGCTCCACGTGCAGCTACCACCACCGCGACGGCCTCACTTCAGCCAACTGCCTGTGTGAACCTCTCCTCGATTGAACCTCTCTCCCGATTGCGAGGAGGAGAGAGGTAAAATCCTCTATTTTTAGTCTAATTAGTAATTACATTTCATGCCATTGCCGGGGAAAAGAATTTTGATTTATGAATATTTTATTATGGTAAAATTACAACTTCATACTCAAGCTCTCTTACAATTGCATGGCTTTTGTAATTAACATTGTCTGACATTGGTTTTGGGATTTAAATGTGCACAAATTTTCTTTTATACATGTAAATGGGAAATTGCATAAAATAATCACATATTTATTGAATATTTCAATGAGGAAAAATTGCCCATCTACCCTTACATTTTCAAGATATTGTGCATCTTCTTTCCATCGCATTTAATGTCTGATTTGACTACGGATTTCTCATGAGATTGAATGAATATGAAATAATTGAGGTATTATTGCATTATTGCCTCCCTATGGACATGACCCACTCCTAATTGAGTGGTTATATTAATTGTTGATTAGTAGATTTTTCCACCACATAGAACTACAAATAATGTGACATTTTATGTAACAAACGATTGTAAAAGTGAAGAATCGACTCGTCAATATCTCCCCGAGGATCTAACTGTTTAGGGTGTGCTTCTGGCCATAGAACCCCTGAATCTAGCTATCCTGATCCACACATTATTGAATCGCCCCTGTTGTTGCAGGAAGATGTGACCATAGGTGACAGGTTCCTCATTAACGCAATCACAACAGATTATTTCACAGGGAGCAACTCAGCAGGAATTCACGTGCACATGCATCAGCAGATTCCCACCCTCGATTCTACTCCTCCCACACCATTTCTAACTTTGACCCACCCGTGATTGAATTGAAGCCCTTACCTGACTCACTCAAGTATGTGTTCTTGGGCAAAAGTGAGACATACCCAATCATTATCAATGCCTACTTAACCCAAGAACAGGAGCATCAATTGATTTCTTCATTGCAAGACCATAGGGCTACTATCGGGTGGAGTATTGATGATCTCCACGATATTCGCCCCTCGTATTGCACTCATCATCTACACGGATGAGGGGGTGAAACCTTTGAGACAACCAAAATGACGGCTTAACCTGAATATGCTAGAGGTTGTTAAGAAGGATATCATCAAATGGTTGGATGCAGGTATTTTATACCCAATCTCAGATAGACAGTGGGTGAGTCCATTCCAGATAGTGCCCAAGAAAGCAAGACTAACCATTGTAACGAATGAAAAAGGCGAATCCATCTCGACCCTCACTGTGACATCTTGGCAGGTGTACATAGACTATAGGAAACTGAACATGGCTACCTAGAAGGATCACTTTTTTCTACCTTTCATTGATCAGATCATTGAATGGTTAGCCTAATGTAGTTTCTTTTACTTTCTGGATGGATACTCCAGGTATAATCAAGTAGCGATTAGCCTGGAAGATCAAGACAAGACCACATTCACATGACTCTTTGGAATAATCACTTTGAAGCGGATGCCCTTTGGCCTCTGCAATGCACTAGTGACATTTCAGTGTTGTATGATGGCCATCTTCTTTGACATGATTAGGGACTATGTGGAGGTATTCATGGATGACTTCTCCATTTTTGGAGATGATTTCACATCTTGTCTTGATAACCTCACCAAGATCCTGAAACGGTGTATTGAGATGAACTTAGTACTATCTTGGGAGAAAAGCCATTTCATGGTAAGTGATGGCATAGTACTAAGGCACAGGATCTCCAAAAATAGACTCGAGGTCGATCAAGCTAAATCTGAGATTATTTCCCTCTTACCGCTACCTAGCTTTGTTATGCAGATCAAATCATTCTTGGGTCACGTCGGCTTCTATCGAAGATTTATCGCGATTTCTCAAAAATTGCATGGCCCTTGACGAATCTCCTGTTTGTCGATGTCCCATTTGAATTTGATACCTCGTGTCTCAGTGCCTTCAAGACTTTATGAGGCACTGTCTCCGACTCCCAGACTCTCCAACCACTCGACTGGTTGCTCAATTTCAAAATGATGTGCGACGCGTTTGACTTTGCCGTCGATGTTGGTTTAGGCCAGCATCAGGAGAAACAACCCTTCGTCATATACTATGCTAGAAGGATGCTGAATGAGGCTCAGTGCAATTACACTGTCATCGAAAAGGAACTGCTAGTAGTAGTATTTGGGTTGGAGAAATTTAGATCGTACTTATTAGGGTCCAAAGTCATCATTTTCACTGACCACTTCGTCCTCCGACATTTGTTGGCAAAGAAGGATGCCAAACCACGGCTCATCAGTTGGATCCTTCTATCGCAGGAATTTGATATCAAAATCCAAGACAAAGTTGGAAAGCAGAATGTTGTGGCGGATCACCTATCTAGACTGGACCCAGATCACATTTCTTATTCCCTGCCTATCCACGAGCAATTTCCAGATGAATCTCTTTTGACTGTTCATTTTGTTGAGCTCACCTGGTATGCGGATATCGCGAACTACCTTGCCGCAGGCAAAATTCCCGTAAATCTATCCAACGACCAGAAACTCAAATTCATTGCAGAAGCCAAAAACTACCTCTGGGATGACCCACTGCTCTTCTACATTGGAGCAGGTTAGATTATTCGAAGATGCATCCCAGATTCTAAGATCCCAAGTGTGTTATCTTTTTGCTACAATGATGCTTGTGGTGGTCATTTCTCAGGATGAAAAACCGCTACAAAATTTTTGTAGTTGGGATATTTCTGGCCAACCATCTTCAGAGATACACACGAATATGCCCAACACAGCAAATGATGCCAGTTGGCCGGTTCTATGACCAAGAGAGACATGATGCCACTCCAGCCCATCATGGTTGTTGAAGTGTTCAACGTCTGGGGCATTGATTTTATAGGCCCTTTTCTGAACTCGCATGTCTTCGAGTACATATTACTAGCCGTTGATTATGTCTCGAAGTGGGTCGAGGCCATCCTAGCGAGATGGGCTGATCATAAGAGCATCGTTTCATTCATACGGCAGTACATCTTCGCGAGATTTGGAACACCCCACGCTCTGATTAGTGACGGGGGAAGCCACTTCATTCATGCCCATTTCAGGTCATTACTAAAGAAATATGATGTACATCACTGTATAGCCACCCCGTATCACTCGCAGACCAATGGGTAGGTTGAAGTGTCTAATTGTCAGATCAAGCTGATTCTCCAAAATATGGTTAGACCAGACAGGAAGGATTGGTCTGAAAAATTAGTTGACACACTCTGGGCATATCGGACCACATACAAGGCCCCACTGAGAATGTCACCATATCGCATGCTTTAGGACAAGGCCTGTCACCTTCCTGTAGAGCTGGAACTTCGCACCTTTTGGGCAGTGCGAAAATGTAACCTTAACCTCGATGCAGGAGGTCAAGAATGGAAACTCCAACTCAGCGAACTAGAAGAGATCCGGCAGGAGGCCTATGAGAATGCATTGATATACAAGGACAAGACCAATGCCTTTCATGATCGCCACATCTGGAGGAAAGCATTCACGCAAAACCAGTGAGTCTGGTTGTTTGATTCATGATTAAAACTGTTCGTAGGGAAGCTCAAGTCCAAGTAGACTGGCCCATATGTTGTGATTCATCCATATCCTAATGGGGCAGTCCAGATCAGGGACCCAAAATCTAGGCATATATCTATGGTAAATCGCCAGCGCCTCAAGCCATTTTTGGCCTAGGAACCTACTCCACCTGATGAGATTGTTCATCTTATTGAGGACGTGTGATTGAATTCTCACCCTGCTGGAGGCATTAAACTCAGCACATGTAGATAGCATATATCCCACATTCCACCAGCGTCTATACATAACCATTTTTATATATAGCATATTTTTCTTTTAGCGTATTTCCTTTTCATATATTGCATGTTGACAGGTTGGTCGGTGCTGAATGTATATTTTCAGGAGCAATTCTAGGTGATTTCTACCCACTCATCCTTTGTCAATTTATTTTCTTCTATATTCATGCATGAGGACATGCAAGAACTTTGGCATGGGGGGGTAGATACAACAAAACTGAAAAAAATTTTATGCCAACATTTAGGAAAACCTCGGAGCTGCATGTAAAACGTACTTTAGGACCCTAAATAAAAG
Source organism: Thalassia testudinum (assembly GCA_037157565.1). Taxonomy (NCBI): domain Eukaryota; kingdom Viridiplantae; phylum Streptophyta; class Magnoliopsida; order Alismatales; family Hydrocharitaceae; genus Thalassia; species Thalassia testudinum. Next base: position 102,784,959 of record JAZHRO010000055.1, on the reverse strand, counting down.
AACAATCGACTCCACCTCCAATGCTTGCATTGGAGCTAGAAATCGTCCGCAACAGTCACTTCCGACTCACTTGTTCACCTCGTGTTCTGAATTTAGGGTCAAATTGAATGTAACCCGATACGGGAATTCTACAAAGTACAAATTATACGAGGTTACTTGCTTATAGCATATTACATTCACGAATAACATTATTTTATTAAGACAATGCATTAGGGATTTTATCCTCTAGTTGATTCCTGCAATCTAGAATCCAGTACAACTTTTCACACACATGTAGAATTTGCAATGGATTCATGGTGGAGGCTGATAAACGTCTTCAGTCTGTTGAGAAGAAGCAGTGCTTCTTTTCCTGAAACCCTAGACAGTGTTTTGGGAGTTAGGTAGATTTTCCTCCAAAATTCCACCAAATAGTGTGAGATGAGAGTAGAGTGTACTAGTGCTCTAAGATTAATACATGGAATCCAGAGTCCTAGATAATTAGGTGATGATACTCAGAGATTAGGCAGAGTTTCTGCTCTCAGTTCCTGCGTATACATTTTGTGTGAGCATTGAGAGCCACCAAATGAGGAAAACGTGCCGAGAGCGAGTTTTCATAAAACTAGGGCTAAGGTGGATGGTTATGACCATTCTCTACGAAATCCTCGACTGAAGGAGGGTATTGATGTCAATGTCAAAAATACACCGTCCTATCCATCTCTCCAGGTGTAGTGAGTAGGCACTTCAACCAAATAAGCCACTCAATGTCTCTTGTGTACCAACAATCCCTTATAATGCTGCCTCAATAAAGTTTAAGGATGCATGCTAGTTGTGTTATGTTGAAAAAAAAATTAGAAAAATAAGAAAAGCAAAGAAAAAAGAGTGAACATTTAGTTCAGTTGCATTGAGGCAATACCACCAAATATGGCCTCAACCCACCTTTCTTGTGTTTCTGACCACCCAAATGCTGGCTGAGGAATTCCGACTTAGTGTTAGGGTTATGAAAACTCAATTAAAGTGTTAATGCCAAGTGAGACCACCAAATATAGATCATACAACTGAATCTGGTGAGATTGTGAGCTCTAAGAAAAAGAAAGAAAAGAAAAGAGAAAAAGAGAAGAGAGGAGAGAATGAATATAAAGGAATCAAAAGAGAGCATAGTCTTTCTCATCTTTCTCTGAGTTGAGTTACATAGTAATCCAGGAATCTAGATTCTACAATACTAGTCTCTATGTAGCACCAAGTGAGAGTGAGCCAGCAAATATATAATCTTTTTCCTCAGAGATTCTCTACCTAAGCCTAAAGCTGGGGTGGAATTCATAGAATATCTTGAATACCCCGAGGGAAGAAGTCTGCCTATCCTGCTAGAATTTTTACTAGGGGTCAAGTACAGGCTTTAGAGGTGAATCAGTTTTTCACTCGAATCCGTTGCAAAAGCTACATAGCTACACTTTCACGATTGTCTTGATTTTTAAAGAATAGGATGAAAATAATGAGAAAAATCTCTATGCATACACTTGATAAAATAATCAGTTCCTTAGGGACCCTTGCTGTAAATAATTCAGACTTGCATTTGCTAGGGGCTAGCAAGATTTAGGCATGGGGGTATCATTACGCAGCAATCGTAGGTCTTAATTGGCCTAGATTAGGCTAGTAGTTAGCATAAGTTAGGGTTATTCATGCATGCATAAGCATTATCTGCATCTTTACTGCTTTACTTTAGCTATGCATAAAGTAATGTTATAATGTGCTGATTAAGTGCATTATGTCGATTGCAGGCAATAAGCTGATCAGGAGTTGGATCTGGAGTAGGATCTGAAGCTGGATCAGGAATAATGAGAGTTGAAGTAGAGTTGGAGTAGAAGACTTAGAGTAGATGTAGGAAGAGTGATGTAAGGGAGTTAAGGTTTTCTATTCTATTAAGTAGGAATAAAGCAGAAAAATGTGAAGAGCTTAGGTCCATCTTAGCCCTAAGATAGCCTAGAGACTTCTCCCAAGCCTTACCCACCCTTAGATTAGGTCACAACACCCTAGGAAGCCCAAAAACCCTATTTCCAACACTAATCTGGACATCCAGATAAGTTATAGGACATCCAGGACCCTTAGACAACTCCCGCACACCTCAAACCCACTTCTGCAGGGTTATTGGATGTCTAGACACTTTGTCAGATGTCCAATTTTGCAGAATACCCAAAACAGAGCCTAGATTTCCCCCTGACTCAGATTGGATGTCCAGAACTGAAGTTTGGACTTCTGATTTTTGAGTATAAGTCATCTGATTTTTTTCTGAACGTCTGGAACTGGTCTCCAGTCCCTGTTTTGAGATTCAAGCCTTGATCTTGGATTTGTAGCTCCCTAGACCTAACCCCAACCTCATAGCAACCTAAATTAAGGTGTCTTAACCTTATTGCATCACCTCTAGACCTACCTGAGGACCTAATTAGGTCCTCACCAAAGCCAATTGACTTAGATAAAAGTCAATTACCTTCACCTAAGTCAATTGGATTCATTGAGTCCAATTGAGCTTAGATCTCAACCCACACAAGTCCAATTGGACTTAGTGAGAGTCCAAGTGACCTAAACCCAACCAAATTGAGTTATTTAACTCTCAACTAGGTTCACACTCATTCAATTAAACTTAGGTTAAGTTTAATTGCAAATTCCCCTTAGCAATTAGGGTTTGTAACCCTAATTCAAGGCATACACCTACCTAAACCACTTCGAACCTGACCTAAACCACCTAGCCACATAGGCCATGACCACACACACACACACTAACACACACACCCATTCACACACTCTCACACATCTAGAGTTCTCTTGAACTCTCTTCAAGTGGCGCCACTCTTGGTTGCCAAATTTAGCAACCAAGAGGCATTCAAATTGAGATCCACATTTTCTGGATCTCATAACCACTTGGCCGGCCACTCTTGGACACTCTCTAGAGAGTTCCACACCTCTCTAGAGAGAATCCCTTAGGTCTATAAAAAGACCTAAGGGGTGGCCATTTGCACCCATTCACATCCATTGGCTCCCATCCACTTGTTGGCCATACTTGCTTGGTTCCATCCACCTCCACTTAGGCTAGCCACCACCATCTCCATTCCATCTCCACGAGCTGAGCACCACTATGAATGACACCATGCAAGGATGCTGGATCACTCCTCTAACCTCTCTCCAAGGGCCAGCGTAAGCTCCATTGGCCGCCCCTCTTTCTCCTCTCCACCACTCTAAGGCCATCAGAGCCCACCTCCGAATGCCCTCACTTCTGATAGATTAGTAGCTAGCTCCTTACATTTACTGCTTTTATTTACTGCTTAGTAGTGTAGCCCTTATTCTCCCCCAATGATGCATGCAAAATCCACCCGTAGATTCTTGTATGCGATCATTTTTTGATAGCTAGCTTTACATTTTTAAGCATTCATGTATAAGCTTTCTACTACATCCATGTTGCAAACATCCTCTGAATGAATGAATGAAAAATATTTTTTCTATATATATATGTCAATGTGTAGAGAATCACCATGAGCTCATTGCAATATCTTTTGTGTGATTAATGTTGCCTGCTTGCAATTCCTGATATTCTAGCAACTAAGCATGTCGTACTTAAATCCGTAATAACCATGAACCAGCATGCAACTTTAAACAATGTAGAACGGTAAAAGATTGAATTCAAACGTAAAACAAATGCCTCTCAGAGACGAACGACCGGGACTCAAGTCTTGTTATCTTTTTATAAATATTTTTTTGATCGTATTGCGCACTATACTACGATGCTTTCCCTATCAAAAATGTGCTTTACGCTCTCAACAATTACTTATCAACAGGAGGAAATTTCTACTAAGAACCTAACCCACAGAAAGACAACAATGCTCTAATGCCAGCCAAAATGCAGACCTCCGAAGTCCTCGCCATATTCTATATAAAAGCAAATTCTTTTTTTCTTATTTTCTAATTTTTTTAGGATTTTGGAGTTAAAAGTTTCAAGGTAACTTTTTACAGCTACCCAACCCACCAAAGATTTGAAAGGACTCTTAGTGCTGAGCATCTTATTGTGAAAATTATCGAGGACTCACTCAAGGGCAATTAAAATGGACTTCAGGTTTCTACGCCCTTAGGTGATCCGAAAAGAAAAGAAATGCTACCTAAAGGTGTATCTATCTAACTGTTAGCTTTCTCCCTACTTTTATTCTTATGGGGTCAATACAAGGGCGAACCTAGTGTATATCTCCCCAGCTTAGTCTACTTCCCCACTTCTTCCTTAAGTGTTTTAGAATTTTTTAGCGTTTATGATCTGGCTCTAAACAAACATCCAATGGGCCTTCTAATCCACGACAACATGCTAGCCATACCCGTTCGGTGAAGTCTGGCTTATTTCTTTCTTTTCTTTTCTACTTTTTTCTATTTTCTTCCTTTTTTTCTTTTCTTCTTATTTTTAAGTAGGTGTCTTCCCTAGTCTAATATTTACCTAAAGGCATACGTCAAAGAGAATGAGTTGCGTGGCTAGGCTCTAAACAATCAACCAATGGGGCATCTAACTGATGACAACTTGCCAGTCATACCACCCTAGGAGGTTCATTAGCAACCTAATTTTTGTTAAAACTATCGAGGAGTGAGTTAGTGTGAGAAGTATGCAAATGCTTACCTTATAAGTCCCCCAAATCATAGGGTGGATCAATAAGTCGCATACTTATCACCCCATTTTATTAACCAAATTAACATAGCTTATGGTGGCGAGGACTTGAGAACAAGTCCACATTTTAGTGGACACCTGAGCTGATTATCCTCGAAGACCTAAAGTGTCTTTATATTTAGGTTCTTAATGTATCATTTCTTAAGGTTGACAAGCTCCTAATACCTAAGTTCTCTTTTCCTAGTTTAATTTTTTTTATTGGAAAAATAAAGAGAGACAGGTACAGAAATTAGATGTTTTGCAAAGCTGACAAAACAATTCTGGAATACAATATCTACCCCCCATTCCTATCTAATGCAATGTCCTCATTGTATAACAAAAATAGGAAAAGGTGCATAATAAACAGAATATCAAATGAATTTCATGATGGTCTAGTCAGGTCCACTGAGAATATATATAACTATTGAGTTTAATGCCTTCAGCTAAGCATAATGCTCCAATAGAATGAAGAAATCAAAAACTTAGAAAGGTGGGTTAGGATTAGCATAAAAGGTTTGACCTAGAAGCTTGCAAGATGGTGTCCACAGATGTGGATCAATTTATGATGCCGACTCAAGCCCCATGGTCAAGTGGTTTTAAGGTTCTAGATGAAAATCACTCAGAACTGGAGATCGTTGAGTTCGCGGGGCCCGACCTGCGATTTGTGCTCATGTAACCCAAGTCTAAATTTCTGGATAATTGGTAGGTTTGGACAAATAGGTGAGGTTATCCATTTAGCATTACACTTAATAAAATAATCCAATATTTTATATTTTGGTTGCATATCCTCAAAACCAAAACTACCTTCCTGATAGAAAGTAGGTGGTTTGAGGTGCAAATGATGTGTCACGCATGCCTATGTCTGTTCCTCTCTTAATCTACAAGCATGTGGACAAGTTGATTTGGATGAGTGCAACCCGAATCTAAAATGCCAGACACTAAAGATGTAGGCTTTGTAATCAACTTATGTCCCATTAAAGTAGTAATCCCTCAAATTTTATCAATCCCAATGAATTCGGGTTGTGAGATTTCAAATTTGATAGGGCATGTATCAAAATCAATAACTCCATAATGGGGCCAAAATCAACCATGCAGTCTCTCTCTAAAGAAAAATCCATCCCTTCAATTAGGGTTTCATTGCTTATTCCGTCTAATTCTTTAATCCTTAGATTATTATCTTCAACCTCTTTTAGATCGGACTTAGTTTCCAATGTTGACGTAGAGGTAGGGCTAGTTTCATCATCTAACTAAGACTCAGATTCTTTCCCTTGGCCCTCCTCCAAACTTGTGATAGGGTTTTCAAATGATTCAAAATCAGGAATTTCGAAGTTGTAATCCCACTCACCATATTCAATTTTGGATGTCTCTTCCACCAAATCACTTTCCTATGGAAGATTAGATGTGGATTCAAAGACATCGACCCCAAGTTTCTTATCAAAATTCTCAATTTTCTCCTATATTGAGTGGAGATTCTGATTTTTGTCCTCAACCCACCCCAAATCCTGTTCTAAGGAATCCTTAATGACATTTTCTAATGAGTTGTCCAATAATGGGGTGATATGAATGGTGTACTCAACCAGTTTTGGGCAATTAGATGTAGTCCAATTGATCATCACAGGGCCTTGCTTCATGAATTCCATAAATGGGATTGCTTTCAACAGTGTTCTTTGTCCCTCTTCATCCTATTGTTGGAACATATCTATCATGGCTTGTTTCCTCTCAATTAATTCTTGGTTTTCTCTATATAACTCCAACTGAAGGCTATCAGGAATTAACTGAGTGTCATTAGGTTTTCCTTCAATTTCCTTAGCATTCAACTCAGGGTTAAGGGTATGGGCAAGGATGTGTGTAAAGGTCCATAATGGGGTTTAAGTTTTTGGGTGGGTCCCCTATTATGTCATTTTCAGAGTCCAATTCCTCAAGAGGTGCCATTTTTTGTTTAGTCCTACTCCGGATTAATTGAGGTTCTAAATCCTCCTAGTAGGATTTTTCATCAGGGGTCCAAAGTGGGGGTTGATCATACTTGGTCTGCCCAGGTTTATGATCATCATCAGTTGATTTCCATTTTTCTAAAATCCCTTCCAATCCATAGGTCAAGTGGCGGAGATCCTTTTCAGATGACTGTTTGCACCTCAAAACACGCCTGTAATAACGCCTTTTTGTGCTATTTTCTAGGATTAACATTGCATAATAGGATCCTGCAATCGCATTTGTAAAAACACTTGCATGCATGCATTTAATCAAGAGAGGAAGAGGAGTGAAACAATCTCCTACATAGTTACATTTTTCTTCAAGTGCCTCCTTGCAAAATCACCCTCTTTTTATTTTTCCTCTTGATTTCTTCTTTTCTCTCCTTCCCGCGGCTGCATCCTTCCCGCGGCTGCACTCTTCCCGCAGCTGCATGCAGCAGCCACGCAGCACTTCTTCCCGTCACGTCTCCCTGCCAACGTCGCTCCCTATAGCTGCAACTCGCACACCCTCTCCCTGCTGCAGCCGGCACGCCACTCTCCCCTCCTCTATAAGTAGCTGCAGCTTCATCCTTGCAAGGGCGGCTGCTGCAGCTGCTGAAAAAACCCGCAGCCATCTTCTCCACCACTTTCCCCTCCCATACGCCGGCCCTCCGTCGAGGAGGCACCCGGCGAGCAGGAGAACCCACTGTGGTGCACACTGTTTGCACCTCAAAACACGCCTATAAGGACGCCTTCTTATGCTATTTTCTAGCATTAACTATGTATATTATAATCCTATAGTCGCATCTGTAAAAATACTTGCATTCATGCATTTAATTAAGAGGAGGGAAGATTGAAATAAATGACTTCATAATTCACTTTTTTCCTCAAGTGCCTCTTTACAAAAATCCATCTCTTCTATTTTTTTATCTCCACTTGATTTTTATTTTTCCTACGGCTGCAACTTCTTCTCCGCTGCCTCTCCCTGCCGTCCTTCCCGCTGCTGCACCTTCCCGCACCTCTCCCTGCAGCTGCCATTCCCCCCATTCCCCGCATGCCCCGCCATGCTCTCCTCCTCTATAAAGCCGCAGCTCTTCCTCGCGACAAGGGGGGAACATTGCTGCAATACGCAGCTGCGGGCTGGCTGCAGCAAGAAAGAATCACCACCAGCAGGCCGCCACCTTCCTCTCCTCCCTCTCCCCTCCATACGTCGGTCCTCCTCCGAGGAGAAACCCGACGGGCAGGAGCTCACTGTGGTGCACACTACCACAGTGAGACCATCACCGCCCAGCTCTTCAAAGAGCCGGTGGGCATGGTGGCTCTCTGTTTTCATTTGTTTTCCGTTCCTGCCCTTCCCGCCATTGCTGCTTCTTCAAAGTCTGAAGCTTGAAGCAGCAGTAGCAGCTAAGCGGAAGCAGCAGCAGCAGCTAAGCGGCGGCAGCAGCAGCAGCTAAGCGGCGGCGGCCCCCGCAGCTTCCGCGAGCGTCTGCAGGCGCCCCAGCCCCTCTGCACGCGCCTGCAGGGCTTCCCCGCCTCCGTTCGTCTGCTCTGTCGCCCGCCTCTGCGCCCGCAACCGGTCGCTGCGCTCCTCAGCAGCGGCCGGCCAAGCGTCTCCCTGCCTCCCTACCAGCCTCTGCAAGCGCCCGCGCGTGCCTGCAGACTCCCCGCCTCCTTCTCCGGGCGCGCTGTCGCGAGCCTCCGCGCTCGCAGCAGGTCGACGCAGACTCCTCATCTCCTCTGCGCGAATACGCGCCCACGACCATCAGACGACGGCCTTCGACTGCAGACGACTTGAAACGTGCTCCCTCGCCTCCTGCAGTGCGGCTGCCTCCGTTCTCTCCTCTCCTGCCAGCTCTCTCCTGCATTCTCTCCCTCTGCCGATCTCTCTCTCTCTCTTTCTCTTTTTTTCACTTACAGCAACACACACACACCCATTCACCGACACACACACTCACACACTAATAGTAACTTATATACATACATATATATATATATATATATATATATATACATATACATATATCTATATATATATACTTATATATACATAGTATATCTATATAGTTATGTATACATACATATAATATAATATATATATACATATACATATATAATATATATATATATATACACATACTCATATACATATATATATATATACATATCTATATACTTATACATATACACATATATATATATACATATATATCTAGATACATATATACCTATATACATATATATATATATATCTATATAGTATTATATATATATACTTATATACATATATACATAGCTATATACATATATACATATATATATATATATATATATATATATATACACCTATATATATATATATATCTATCTATATATATCTATACATATATACTTATACATTTATATACATACATATGTACATATATTTTCACGTTATTTACTATACGCTGTATCGCGGGAATATTTGCACCAGTTGCTGATATTCTGCGATACAGCGTGTACAAAAAGCGTGGTCCCATACATCATCCATCCTCCATCCACACTCCACGCGGCACCTAGTCGTGTTGGTTGCGTCTCTCTAGACGTCGGCTGACTCGACATAGTGCTACACTCCATCGTCACCTCCACCCCCACCCCTTTATATATATACTACATATAAATATATATCTATAGCTACTATATTTACTTTCTATCTGATAGCTTCCTTAGTAAAAAGATAAAAAAAAAGGTATAAAAGTGAAAAGATAATCTTTGATTTGCAGGTACCCCATCTTGCAAGTAGCAAGACGTGTTTTGAAACTCTGTTTTGGCTAAAAGCCAAGGACACAATTTTGAGGGTGTGCCTCAAGAACAAGGATTACCAGAAAAAAAACCTAAATAAGAAAAATACCAAAAACAGAATAAACGAACGGAAGAGACGCGTTTTAAGGAAAACGTAGAAACTCGACTTGAACCCCACTTCCCTGAGTTCGACCCTGGGCTTAAAAGTGACAAGATAAAATCAATTAGGCCAGGTTAAAAATTTTGTAAAGAGATGGTTAGGTCTGAATTAGGTTAACCACTATACACATTTCAACGATAAAAATATCATATTAACAACCTATCCAGGCCGACCATCACACACCACCACAGTGGGAGCACCACCGCCCAGCTCTTCGACGAGCCGGTGAGCGTGGTGCATTCCCTCGCTTCGTTTTTTTTTCTTTAACGCCATTGCCGCCGCTCCAAGCTTCGAAGCTTGAAGCCACGGCAGCAGCAGCCCAGCAGCAGCAGCAGTAGGTCCTCCCGCCCCTCCGCGACCGTCCCCGCAGTCGCTCACCGCCTCCGCGCGCGTCTGCAGGGCGTTCCCCGCCTCCGTCTCCGTTCTGTCCGCCTCGCAGTTGCACCCGTAGCCGTCCGCCGCGCACACTGCAGCGGCCGGTTACGGCCTCGCGCCGCCCCCTGCCCTCCTCCGCGACCCTCCGCGACCACCTGCGGACCTCCTCCATGCTCGCTCCTCCACGCCTTCGCCCGCCCGTCGCCTTCTCGCAGGCCTGCAGAACCCTACGCGAAGGCGCGCCCGCACCCGCCGTCTTCAGACGTCCGCCGCCGCGAGCAGACGTCTTAACTCGCTGCCATCGTCCGCGCTCTCGATCTCTCCAGCCCGCTCTCGATCTCTCCAGCCCGCTCTCTCTCTCTGCTGATCTCTCTCTCCCGCTCTCTCTCTCTCACGTATTCTCTCTCTCTCTCTCTCTCTGTTTTTTTACTCACAGCAACACACACACACATTCACCGACGCACACACACCTATACCAACACATACACACACACTCACACACTTATAGTAACATATATATACTTATATACATCTATATATATAATATATACATACATATATATATATATATATACTTATATACATAGTAATATCTATATTTATGTATACATACATATATATATAATATATATACATATATATATAATATATATATATATATCTACTTATATATATCTATATACTTATACATATACTTATATATATATATATACTTATATACATAGTATATCTATATATTTATGTATACACACATATATATATAATATATCTATATATATATATATACACGTATATATATATCTATATACTTATACATATACTTATATATATATACATATATACTTATATACATATATATATATACATATCTATATACTTATATATATACACACATATATATATATCTAGATACATATATACTTATATACATATATATATATACATATCTATATACTTATATATATACACACATATATATATATATCTAGATACATATATACTTATATACATATATATATATATACATCTATATAGTATTATATATATATACTTATATACATATATACATAGCTATATACATATATACATACATATATATATATACATATACACCTATATATATATATATATATAATACATATATATCTATATATATCTATACATATATACTTATACATTTATATACATATAGATATATTTACTCATATACATACATATGTACATATATTTTCACGTTATTTACTATACGCTGTATCACGGGAATATCTGCACCAGTTGCTGATATTCCCTAATACACGCGTACAAAAAAAAAGCGTGGTCCCATACATCATCCATCCTCCATCCACACTCCACGCGGCACCTAGTCGTGTTGGTTGCGTCTCTCTAGACGTCGACTGACTCGACATAGTGCTACACTCCATAGTCACCTCCACCCCGACCCCTTTATATATATACTACATATAAATATATATCTATAGCTACTATATTTACTTTCTATCTGTTATCTTCCTTCTTAGTAAAAAGATAAAAAAAAGGTATAAAAGTGAAAAGATAATCTTTGATTTGCAGGTACCCCCGTCTTGCGAGTAGCAAGACGTGTTTTGGAACTCTGTTTTGGCTAAAAGCCAAGGACACAATTTTGAGGGTGTGCCTCAAGAACAAGGATTACCAGAAAAAAACCTAAATAAGAAAAATACCAAAAACACAATAAACGAATGGAAGAGACGCGTTTTAAGGACAACGTAGGAACTCGACTTGAACCCCACTTCCCTGAGTTCGACCCTGGGCCTAAAAGTGACAAGATAAAATCAATTAGGCCAGGTTAAAAATTTCTGTAAAGAGATGGTTAGGTTCAAATTAGGTTAACCACTATATATATTTCAACGATAAAATCATCATATTAACAACCTATCTGTGCCGACCCATCATGACTTTTCTGGCGCCGCTGCCGGGGAGGTGCGCCTTCGAGTAAGTTTCTATCCAAATCCTTTCAATTTTTCTCTTCCCTCTTCACGGGTACTATTGTGTTTGGTGTGCAGGTGAACCTGGTGGAAGGAGAAGAAGGCTGACGAAGTCGAGGACGTGAGCAGATCCAAGGCGGGAACGAGAGCGTGAAGACGCCGACATCGCATTGGAGCTTTGCACACATTGCCGAACAAGTAGGTTCTCTTTTCTCATCAAATTAGGGTTAACTTGCCACCACAATAAAAAAAAAAAAAAAAAAAATTTTAACTAAAAACTAGAAAAACTTCTTGGGATTTCTTGAGGGCAAGTGGATTAAAATTAACTTGATTGATTGGTTGTCTTCACTCCCACTGCCTCGGGATTTCCTGCCTTACTTCGCATAGCGAAAATCCGAGAATCTTGATTCTTAGATTTTTCGCCGTGGGAAGTATTCTTTGAGGCAAAGAAAAAGATTGCTTGTATCCCTCTTTTGCCTCACTTATCTTTAATTCAGGATCACATTTTTGGTGGGGAGACTTGGAATTGAGTTGATTCCAACCCCACCACGACTTTTCAAACTTGCCTGTGATTCGATCCTGAATACTTCAACCCCAACAATTTTATTTTCTTTATCTTTTGGTTGAAGCCTTGTGTGTGGAAATTATTTCTGGTGATTGGGAGCACTTGAATTGAAGTGCTTTGGCACCCTGTCACATTCATATAAAACTGATTCCTGCATCCACACTTAGAAATCTCCATTTAGGGTAGCCCATTGCATTTTAAGCAAGCATTAACTAACTGATAATTGAAGAAGGGTTTCTTGGGTTTTAGAAGGAAAACCTGTATTTTTGCAAAAACCCGGAGATTGGTTGAATTGGTAATTCAGCAAAACCCTAAAATTCATACTACTTAAGGCTGAACTCTAAAAACCATTCGCCAATAAAAACTTCAATTCGGGGAGATTTCCCCGTTGCATGCTTGTTCTTACACACTCTTAAAATCAATCACTTGGGCATTACCCGTAAACAACGCCCTTCACATTCCAAAAGCACTTGACCCTAAGCCTCTAATTAAAACTGGTAGTAACTTGACCCTTACTAAGGATTGGAGGTCTAACTACCTGTGTGTAGCGACTACGTGCTGGTAAGAGTTCCCGCGTGCTATCGGGTGTCTAAGACTGGGGCAAACGGCCTTTCAATCTGGCCCGGTGGTTCCGCGGTGCTCTCATTCGGTTCCATAGTTCGTGATAGTAGGTAACTTAGATCTTTAGGTCTAAGGGCACACTGTAGAGGTTAGGAACTTGACTGTATTGATTTGTAATCAAGTGTACCTTTGCGGCGTCATTTCTCTCATCCCTTTTCCCTTCTCATCTCCCCAATTCTTCCTGCGGTAGTGCATGTTTGGGAGGAGGTCACAAAACCCTGAACTATTTGAATTGACTGATAAATCTAGAAAACAAGTCGAATCGTCCTCCTCCTCCACAAACATGGCTGCACGCCCACCCCCAAATCCCGAGGGAGGAAACCACCCTCAGAACCCACCAGGTGGTGGAGCCTTAGATCCCATAACCCGCATCCAAGCCCAAATGGAAATGTATAATGAGCAAATCGAAGCCATTTGGGAAACATTGGAGGAAATGCAGAACCCTCCCGAACGGGAGGAGCCTAGGTCTCTTAGCTCTTATCAGAATCCCGCTGCTACAGAGACCATAGGATAAATTCGGGTCCCCATGGGCGGGGACGACTTTGAATTAAAACCAAACATAATTGGCCTAATCAATTTTCACTTTCATGGTCTTGCAAGTGAAGACCCATTTCTCCACTTGGAAGACCTAACCCGACTTGCTGAAACCGTTAAACCAAGAAATGTCGGGTTATCTATAGTCCTCATGAAGATGTTCCCGTTTTCATTACGGGATAAAGCGTCGCAATGGTTACGCACCCTTGGGAGAACCATCCACTCTTGGGAAGAAATGCGAACAGCATTTCTCAAGAAGTTCTTCCCAATCGGGCGGACCAATGCGCTTCGCCGTGCTATCACTTCATTTACGCAACAAAACGGCGAACAATTTCATGAGGCATGGGAGAGGTATAACGACCTCCTCAGGAAGTGTCCGCACCACGGTCTGCCTAAGTGGCATATAGCCCAGATTTTCTACTATGGGCTAAATGAGACTTTGAAGCAGATTGCAGACGCTTCCTGCGGAGGGAACTTTATGAATAAAGACGAGAATGGAGCATTCGAGCTGTTTGAAAATATGAGTGAAAACTCGATGAACAATGCTTCCATTGTCGCCTTTAATCGTACCAGCCAGCCCCGAAATGTCCACGAAGTTGACACGGGACCCTCCCATTCATCCACTGATCTAAGCCTTATTGCACAAAAACTGGATGAAGTCTCCGTCGTGCATAAGAAGCTGGACGAGCTTCTGGCCAACCCCGCCCGATCTATGGCAAACACCACCTCTTCACCACTTCGTCACAATCCAAGTTCTTCTAATACCAGGCTTATCCCGAGTAACCCCGTTAGACCTTCCTTACCGAGTGTCGCGCCAAGCGACTCGTTAAGTCATGTGGAACTGGTTTCTGCGAGCCAGTATTTCGACACGGAGGACCAAGCCTCCGTTTGCTCAGACGCATATCTACATGCGGACGCATCTTCTGGCATAGAAGATGCTTGCGCCCTGGGGAACAACCAGTTCTCTGCCACTTATAACCCAGGGTGGCGTAATCATCTGAACTTCGCATGGTCCAACAACCCGCAGCGCCAAAACCCCGCGGGTGGACCAATGCGACCGTCCGCACCCGTCATCCCAAGGGTCCAGTTTAATCCTATGGCAAATCCGCCATCAGGCCCTTGCGTACCACAAACTGAACACGCATCAAGCCCTCTTGACAAATTGATGCGAATGATGACGGAAATGTCAAAGCGCCATGAAGAGAACATGACCTCTCTTCAGCACCAATTGGCACAGCAGAACGCCGAGGTCAGTCAACTACGCATGGTGACTCGATCTCAGGGCACTCTTCCCTCCCAACCTGTTCCAAACCCGCGAAGTTTCGTGCCCCGTGGTTCTCAACCACAGGTACGACCTTCTCAGGGACAGGTTAATCAAGTTCTGCAAGCTCCGAGCATTCCACCAGGATTTCAGGCTAATCCTGCTGCAGCACCACACTCTTATATCCCCATTGCAAACCCTCCTCCACCGTATGATCCCACTGGACCCGCATCGTCCAATGCTATCACTACGAGGAGCGGTAAGCAGACCGTCGATCCGCCTCGACCTGATCCTGGCCCATCTTCTTCTTCGCCCTCTCATTCGGGAGGCATACCGCATTCGCGAGAGGATGATGCACCAAAACTTGTGCCAGAATCAGTCCCATTCCCTGAGGCTCTACTAAGGGAGCCAAAAGGCAAAAAGAAAAATACGCAGGCCTTTGACAACCTACGTAATTTGTTCAGGGATGTAGAAATCAAGGTACCCCTGCTCGAGGCAATCGACCACATACCTACTGTCGCTCGATTTTTCAAAGACTACACAACACCTAGGCGACAGTCAAAGAAGACTAAGAATCCGGTGGTTCTCTCGCCTCATGCGAGTTGTGCTATACTGTCAAACTTACCACCGAAGCAGAAAGATCCGGGCACACCACTGATTTCCTGTAGCATCCAAGGCTGCAGTTTTAACCGTGCCTTGCTTGATCTAGGATCTTCCATCAATCTCATACCGACCATCATGCTCAAAAAATTTTCCTTGGGAAATCTGAAACCCACCCCTGTCACGTTACAGTTGGCAAATCGTTCTGTCAAAATCCCGAAGGGTGTGGTGGAAGATGTGGTGGTTAGGGTCAACAGTCTCTGTTTTCCTGTTGACTTTCTTGTTTTAGATATGGAAGTTCCTAGTTCACTTTCTGATTGTCCGATCATCCTCGGTCGACCTTTCTTGGCCACAGCCCGCGCCCACATCGACTGCGAGTCGGGCTGTATTGAGATTGCCATTGGATCTGAGAAGCTCAAGCTTAACATATTCAAGGCAGCCAAGAACTTTGATTGCAATTGCATTGAGGATGACACGTCTGACGAGGACATGGCCGTCAGTGCGTGTATCGGACTAATTGGGACCTATTCGGACTGCTGCGGATTACCTATAAACACTGATAACTGCCTGACCAACGCATACTGTGACGTTCCCCAATCCCTCCCTTGTCCAGTACCTTCTCCTGGCCAGACTTCTGACGAGGTTTTCTCCGCTTCCCATACCTCGTGGTCTGAGTCATATCCGGGCTACTCACTGTCGGTCCATACTCATGAAGACCGAATTGCCCTTTCTTCCCCGCCAAATCAGGCGGATTTACAAATCCACACTGGGACCTTGAGCCCATATACTTCTCACTGGGGCTATTCATTTTTGGATCCATCTATCCAAGAAGCCCCTCTTCTTGGCCAATCTGAAGGCCAGTTTCTTCCTCCTAACTTGTTCTCCTACCCGTCTGGGACACTCTCGTCCCAAGAAATGCCAGATCCTTCCCCATCCACTCCCGAGCTAAAAGTGCTGCCTAATACACTCAAGTATGTTTTCCTGGGACCAAATGAAACGCTCCCTGTAATCATCAGTTCAAAATTAACCATGGAGCAGGAGTGCAAACTAACTAAGGTCCTCCTAGAACACAAGGCAGCTATTGGATGGTCTTTATCAGACTTATCTGGTATTAGTCCCTCCTACTGCACTCATCGTATATATACGGAGGAGGAGGCTCGACCTTCTCGCGAGATGCAGCGACGTCTCAACCCTAACATGCGGGAGGTCGTTAAGAATGAAATCATTAAGTGGCTGGATGCGGGTATAATCTACCCGATCAGCGATAGCCCCTGGGTGAGTCCGATTCACGTTGTGCCCAAAAAGGCAGGACTCACCATCCGTGTCAATGACAGGGGCGAATCCATCCCTACACGCACTCCTACATCTTGGAGAGTGTGTGTAGATTATAGGAAACTCAATGCTGCAACCAAGAAAGATCACTTCCCGCTACCATTTATTGACCAAATCCTGGAGCGGTTAGCGGGAAATAAATTTTTCTGCTTCCTGGATGGATTCTCAGGATATAACCAGGTGGCAATAGACCCCCGAGACCAAGAGAAAACCACTTTTACCTGCCCTTTCGGCACCTTCACCTTTAGAAGGATGCCGTTCGGACTTTGTAACGCGCCAGCAACTTTCCAGAGATGCATGCTGGCGATATTTCATGACATGGTGGGTGACTTTCTCGAGGTCTTCATGGATGACTTTTCAGTCTTTGGACCATCTTTCGACGAATGTCTTGCCAACCTGACTCGCATCCTTAGGAGATGTATTGAAGTAAACCTCGTGCTTTCCTGGGAAAAAAGTCATTTTATGGTGCACGAGGGAATTGTTCTTGGACATATCATCTCCGATAGGGGTATCGAGGTTGACAGAGCTAAGCTCGATATCATTGCTGATTTACCTGTGCCTGGTTCTGTCAAACAAATCCGCTCCTTCTTGGGACACGTCGGTTTCTATAGGAGATTCATCAAAGACTTCTCCAAAATTTCTCGACCCTTAACTCATCTCCTATCAACCGACGTGCCCTTCGACATGGGCCCTGACTGTATACAAGCATTCACGCAGCTGCGTAATGCTGTCACCAAGGCCCCTATTCTCTAGCCGCCTGATTGGTCCCTCGACTTTGAACTTATGTGTGACGCTTCAGACCTTGCAGTCGGAGCCATCCTGGGACAAAGACGCGATAGACACCCCTTCGTGGTATACTACGCCAGTAAGACGTTGGACGAGGCCCAGCGTAATTATACTACCACTGAAAAGGAACTACTGGCAGTCGTCTTTGGGCTGGAGAAATTCCGTTCTTACCTTCTAGGCTCTCACGTTATTGTTTTCACTGATCACGCGGCCATTCGCCATCTCATGCACAAGAAGGATGCCAAGCCTAGACTGATTCGTTGGATCCTTCTGCTCCAGGAATTTGACATTGAGATTCGTGATAAGGTCGGAGCCCAGAATGTTGTGGCTGATCACCTTTCCAGACTGGACCCTGACCATATTGGACTTACTCTGCCAATTAATGAACTTTTTCCTGATGAGCACCTATTGGCAATAAATGTGGCAAGTGGACCGTGGTATGCCGACATTGCCAATTACCTTGCTTCTGGATCTCTTCCACGTGGCTGGCCTAAAAACCAGCGCGAGCGTCTCATGGCAGAAGCAAAGTATTATTTCTGGGATAATCCACTTCTTTTTCGGATAGGTGCTGATCAAATCATCCGTCGCTGTATTCCTGACAGTGAGTTCCCCAGTGTGCTACCCTTCTGCCACGATCAGGCCTGTGGAGGCCATTTCTCTGGGAGGAAAACTGCAGCCAAGGTGTTGCAGTGCGGTTTCTTTTGGCCCTCCCTTCACCAGGATGCGCACACTTATGCCAAACATTGCACTAGGTGCCAGTCATTAGGGTCAATGGCACGTCGTGACATGATGCCCTTGCAACACATCCTAGCTACGGAAATCTTCGACATCTGGGGAATTGACTTCATGGGTCCCTTTCCTCTATCCAACGGCTTCGAATTCATCCTCATGGCCGTCGACTATGTTTCAAAATGGATCGAGGCTATTCCCGCGCACCGTGCTGACCATGTTATCTCCACCCGATTCGTCAAAGACCATATCTTTGCGCGTTTTGGGATCCCTCGGGCCATTATCTCGGATGGAGGAAGCCACTTTACCCATGCTTCTTTTCGGGCACTTCTGAGGAGGTACGGAGTCCACCATCGTATCGCATCCCCGTATCATCCTCAGACGAACGGCCAGGCGGAAGTGTCGAACCGGCAAATCAAGCAGATTCTCCAGAAAACGGTTCGGCCTGACCGTAAGGATTGGTCCGACAAGCTGACTGACGCACTTTGGGCGTATCGGACCGCCTTCAAGGCTCCCCTTGGTATGTCTCCATATAGAATCGTTTACGGGAAGCCTTATCATTTGCCTGTGGAGTTGGAGCACCGCGCTTATTGGGCGGTTCGCCAATGTAACCTCGACCCAGACTTGTGTGAACGAGAAAGGAAACTCCAACTCCAAGAGCTGGAAGAGCTCCGTCGTGAAGCCTATGATTCTGCTCTAACCTTTAAACAGCGCACTAAGGCTTTTCATGACAGCCATGTTCGGCGGAAGGAATTTGAGCCATCTCAGCAAGTTTGGCTCTATAATGCCCGACTCAAATTCTTTCCTGGGAAATTAAAGTCCAAATGGACTGGTCCTTTTCTGGTCTCAAGACCATTCCCCAATGGGGCCGTCGAAATCGAAGATCCCAAATCTGGGCGTAAATTTACGGTCAACGGGCAGCGTTTGAAACCCTATCTGACTCATGAACCTGCCCCCGTTGGAGAAACCGTTGCCCTGCTGGAGGGTAACTAATTCTTTGCCTCATTCTGAGTCCAGCTGGGGACATTAAATTCAGCGCTTGTTGGGAGGCACCCTAACAGCACTCACCATCCACCATCACTTTTCACACCTCTATCGCAATCACTTCACTTTTCTCTTCACCACCCACCATCCACCCACCCTTCCACCCTGATCTATACCCTGAACCTCAGCTCTTGTTACCCGATCTTCCATCCTTCCTCAGCCTTTCCCTGCATGCATATGAGGACATAGCATTGTTTGGCATGGGGGGGTGGATAGGCATCCATAGGATCCGGGTATGTTATGGTATTATACAGTTCCCACCTATTTATAAATATGCAAAAAAAAAAAAAAAAAAAGAAGAAAAGAAAAGAAAAAAAAAATATATATATATATATTATAATAAATGGTGTTTAATAATGATCTTGAAGCTGAGACAAAAAGGCAATAAGTGTTTATGGATATTCAACCTCTATTTTGAAGACTTTCCAGGCCACAAAAGCTTGATTCGCTCAGGCTCGGCTTAATTCACTTAAAGCATTGACAAAATAGATCAAGATCTCTCCTAACTAAGGATGTATTCTTGTACCTGAGACACCAGTACAGGATCCGTTGGTTTGCTTTTTCTTGAGAGCTTAAGTAAACTTGGTTCACACTACACATATCAGGAAAGACCAGGTGAACATAAGATCCAACCCTAGTGTTCATTAGGGAAGGTGGAGTCCTTACCTGTGTACGCAGGTAGACTTTTTATCCCAGGCTTTAGTCTTGTGTTTAGGAGCGACTCTTTCCACCAAAAAGAAACTCTCCCACCAAAAAAAAAAAAAAAGTGTGCTTCAAAAAGTGTTGTAAGAGATATACTGACACGTGTTTCAAAAAAAAAAAAAAAAAAAAATCAGAAAAGAGATGTTTTAAAAGAGGCAGTATATCTCATAAATGTCTATATACTTTGTTTTTCGGTAAGTCACAAAAAAAAAAAAAAAAAAAATCAGAAAATGGGAGTTGAGTTTTCCGTCATCATCTTAAGGGTCAATTCGAAGACATGAGCTGAAACTGGGACCAACCTGTACTTAAAAATTCGTGAAACCCTGGGATTGAGTCTTAATGTTCATCTGGTCAGTCTTGATCCTTCACTATGCACAAACCATAACCTCTTGAGCTCTCGAGTACGGCAAAAACCTCCTGGGTCCTGGAAATTGTACTTAAGGTTTAAATATCAAGAGTCCTGGTCAGTTGAGAGATGATCTATGTCATGTGAGACTTAAAGTACTGGTAGTCTTCTTTACAATTGGTTCTCACAATATTCCATAGTAAACACACCTGTATCACCTCAGAAGAAAATCTTCAGCTTAAGATCATTTCTAAATACTATTTTGCTAGGGACTAGCAAAAGATAGGCATGGGGGTATATGTTTGCACCTCAAAACACGCCTGTAATAACGCCTTCTTGTGCTATTTTCTAGCATTAACATTGCAAAATAGGATCCTGTAATCGCATTTGTAAAAACACTTGCATGCATGCATTTAATCAAGAGAGGAAGAGGAGTGAAACAATCGCCTACATAGTTACATTTTTCTTCAAGTGCCTCCTTGCAAAATCACCCTCTTTTTATTTTTCCTCTTGATTTCTTCTTTTCTCTCCTTCCCGCGGCTGCATCCTTCCCGCGGCTGCACTCTTCCCGCAGCTGCATGCAGCAGCCACGCAGCACTTCTTCCCGTCACGTCTCCCTGCCAACGCAGCTCCCTATAGCTGCAACTCGCACACCCTCTCCCTGCTGCAGCCGGCACGCCACTCTCCCCTCCTCTATAAGTAGCTGCAGCTTCATCCTTGCAAGGGCGGCTGCTGCAGCTGCTGAAAAAACCCGCAGCCATCTTCTCCACCACTTTCCCCTCCCATACGCCGGCCCTCCGTCGAGGAGGCACCCGGCGAGCAGGAGAACCCACTGTGGTGCACACCACCACAGTGGGAGCACCACCGCCCAGCTCTTCGACGAGCCGGTGGGAGTGGTGCATTCCCTCGCTTCATTTTTTTTCTTTAACGCCATTGCCGTCGCTCCAAGCTTCGAAGCTTGAAGCCACGGCAGCAGCAGGTCCTCCCACCCCTCCGCGACCGTCCCCGCAGTCGCTCACCGCCTCCGCGCGCGTCTGCAGGGCGTTCCCCGCCTCCGTCTCCGTTCTGTCCGCCTCGCAGTTGCACCCGTAGCCGTCCGCCGCGCACACTGCAGCGGCCGGTTACGGCCTCGCGCCGCCCCCTGCCCTCCTCTGCGGCCCTCCGCGACCACCTGCAGACCTCCTCCACGCTGGCTCCTCCACGCCTTCGCCCGCCCGTCGCCTTCGCGCAGGCCTGCAGAACCCTACGCGAAGGCGCGCCCGCACCCGCCGTCTTCAGACATCCGCCGCCGCGAGCAGACGTCTTAACTCGCTGCCATCGTCCGCACTCTCGATCTCTCCAGCCTGCTCTCTCTCTCTCTGCTGATCTCTCTCTCCCGCTCTCTCTCTCTCACGTATTCTCTCTCTCTCCCGCTCTCTCTCTCTCTCTCTCTCTCTGTTTTTTTACTCACAGCAACACACACACACACATTCACCGACACACACACAGCTATACCAACACATACACACACACTCACACACTTATAGTAACATATATATACTTATATACATCTATATATATAATATATACATACATATATATATATATATATATACTTATATACATAGTAATATCTATAGTTATGTATACATACATATATATATAATATATATACATATATATATAATATATATATATATATCTACTTATATATATCTATATACTTATACATATACTTATATATATATATATACTTATATACATAGTATATCTATATATTTATGTATACACACATATATATATAATATATCTATATATATATATATACACGTATATATATATCTATATACTTATACATATACTTATATATATATACATATATACTTATATACATATATATATATACATATCTATATACTTATATATATACACACATATATATATATCTAGATACATACATACTTATATACGTATATATATATACATATCTATATACTTATATATATACACACATATATATATATATCTAGATACATATATACTTATATACATATATATATATATACATCTATATAGTATTATATATATATACTTATATACATATATACATAGCTATATACATATATACATACATATATATATATACATATACACCTATATATATATATAATACATATATATCTATATATATCTATACATATATACTTATACATTTATATACATATAGATATATTTACTCATATACATACATATGTACATATATTTTCACGTTATTTACTATACGCTGTATCACGGGAATATCTGCACCAGTTGCTGATATTCCCTAATACACGCGTACAAAAAAAAAGCGTGGTCCCATACATCATCCATCCTCCATCCACACTCCACGCGGCACCTAGTCGTGTTGGTTGCGTCTCTCTAGACGTCGATTGACTCGACATAGTGCTACACTCCATAGTCACCTCCACCCCCACCCCTTTATATATATACTACATATAAATATATATCTATAGCTACTATATTTACTTTCTATCTGTTATCTTCCTTCTTAGTAAAAAGATAAAAAAAAGGTATAAAAGTGAAAAGATAATCTTTGATTTGCAGGTACCCCGTCTTGCGAGTAGCAAAACGTGTTTTGGAACTCTGTTTTGGCTAAAAGCCAAGGACACAATTTTGAGGGTGTGCCTCAAGAACAAGGATTACCAGAAAAAAACCTAAATAAGAAAAATACCAAAAACACAATAAACGAATGGAAGAGACGCGTTTTAAGGACAACGTAGGAACTCGACTTGAACCCCACTTCCCTGAGTTCGACCCTGGGCCTAAAAGTGAAAAGATAAAATCAATTAGGCCAGGTTAAAAATTTCTGTAAAGAGATGGTTAGGTTCAAATTAGGTTAACCACTATATATATTTCAACGATAAAATCATCATATTAACAACCTATCTGTGCCGACCCATCAATGACCTATCTTGGTTATGGTATAGGGAAGGGTAGGGGTCTTGGTGCTCTCCTAGATTGTAGATCCTATCAATTTGGTTAGTGGGTGGGTGAGACCTAAAAGAGGAGTCATCATAAGGAGAATTATCTTCAAGACAAGATCCCTAAGGTTTGGATCATACCCCTGTATGGATGGGTTGGGTGTATCCGAACAGGAGGTTGGTGTGGATTGGGTAAAATTGGGATAGTTGGGATAAGAAGGATATCCTGGGGACTCAAGACCGTGGTTATAAACACAACTAGGCGGCTGGTTATCCCAAGTGAACTTTGGATATGGTCTACTTGAGTTAGAATGAAAATCATGTTGGGGATAGTTTGGGTAGGATGGGTAGGCATTAAGATCCATGGTTTCGAAGAAGTGAAGGGATGAGGGAATAACAGAAGAGAGAATTGTATGTGCACAACCAACCAAACAAGCCGAGCCCTACAGTGTTTACCTAGGTGACCTAAAAGCCGTGGAAATAATGATCAAGTCTGTAAGCACTTAAACCCCCCTTCCCAAAGTTATTCCAGCCAAGTTGATTATGAGGGTAGTAAGGGGAAGGTTCTTCCTTTGGCATACGTCACTGATTCCTTGATACCCCCCAACCACGATCATTTGACACTTCCCTGTAGCCTAGACACTAGATTCCACGATGGGAATTAAGGCCAAGAACTTAACCAAACCAATCACACTTCTAAGACTTACATTAGTCATACTTAGGGCACATCTAATCAATTTTAATTAAGGGCTAGTGATACAGATTTCACACAGTGTGCAAAATGCGAGCTTTAGATGTCATTGCAATGTGTAAAATAGATTGCTCTTAAAATTTATATTCCTAGATATGGCGTGTATTTAGGGTCGTCCAAGGAGGCCAATTGTTAGTGACATAAGATGGTTCTCTCTCTCGCCTCTCAAATCCACACTTTATGTTTTTGTATTTTTGATTTTGCTATTTTTAGGGTTTTCATATAACGGGCACTTGAAAGTGAAAGTGATTATAGTAAAGCTATGCCTATCAACTGCTCTAAAGTGATAAGAATGCCCTCTCTTTTACGCTCACCTTAGGCAAGTGCGGATAGGGTAATTAGAAGAGAGTTGTGGTGCACTACAACTACAAGAAAATCACACTAAGTAGAAAACATGAATTAGAAGGAAAAGTTGAAACTTGCACTACTAGTAAAGTTAACAACAAGTAGTTGAATGCTTCTTACAAGAAAACGACAAACTACACTAGCTAATACAAAGAAAATAAGGAAGAAGAAAAGTCCTCCAAAGATGATGAAGGAGTAGCCCTTGGTCCAAGTACAGTAGCTCCTATGCTTGAAAAGAACTCTCGTTGCTTCCAAGTGATGCTCCTCCATGGTGGACATCCACGACCTTGATGAAGATCTCCTCCTTGCCTGGCCGTCCCTCTAGATGAATGATTCTCCTCCTTGGCGTGGCACAAGGGAGAAAAAGAGAGAGAAAGAAGGCACCAAGGGGACGAGTAGGTTGCCCCCTTGATCTTCTTCTCTTCTACTTCTTCCTTGGACTTAGGTACAAGGTGATATGGGTAGAGTAAACTAAGGGAGATGGGAATGTGGTTGTGGTTAAGGGGGGTATTAATAGGAAGGGAGAGGGGTGGGCGTACCCCTTTGATTGGATGGTTAGGATGGCTAGATGGGGGTGGTTGGTGGATCCTTTGGCTAAGGCTATTTAGTGCTAACTTAAGGGTGTGAAGGTGGGTAGTTGTAGGTGGTGTTGGTGAATTTTGGTGGTGGAGAGACACCACAAATTGGTGCCAAAGAGGAGGCTTCTACAAGAGATTATGTGGTGCCAACTTATGGATGGTTAGGATGGGTTTAAAGGGAGATGGGTGGTGGAGACAAGGGAAATTTTGGAGAGAATGTTGGCTTGGAGGTTAGGGTTAATTATGGCTAGGTTTGGTTCCATTTGAGAGGTGATTTGGTGGTGTTAATACGGTGAAGGGATGTGGTTAGGTTGTCGGCAAAAGGGATTAGTAATAGGAACTTAGGTGGACTAGGTTTAAGGTTATGTGGTGGAGCTTAAGCTAGGTGAGTTAGGGTTATGTTTAGGTGCCATGGAGGTGGACTCAGCTAATCTAAGCTAGTAGGTGAATGGAATAGGAGACATAGGGAGCTAGGGTTTTGGAGGTGTGGAGCTGGAAGGAGTTGCCTTAAGCTGCACTGGAGCTGATTGTTGCTGAAGTGAACTGCAAGGATCTACCTCAGGTAGCTTATCTTGCTAGTTCTTTACTAGCGCCTAAGCCAAGCTTAGATTAGATGGCATGCGCTGGCGCTCGTGCACGCACGCTGCGTTGCCGCTGCTGCTTGCGAGCACCACTGCCCGATTGATTGTGGATTGGGGGGGCTGCAGGGATTCAAACCCACGCCCCTCCATTGAGAACCGCCGTTCCCACCAATGCGCTGGGTCATCCTTTGTGTCACAAGGAGGAGCTTGGTGCAGATGCTTCCTAGCCGTTCGACCTTGAACCAATGGCTAGGATTTAAGGGTGTGGGTGATGAAGAGAGTAGGCTGTGGCTGCTGGCTGGTGTTGGGTGGCCTGGATTGCGCCATGTGGCGCCATCTCGGTTGTTCATCTTCTTCTTGTAGAGGGTGCCACGATGCTCAGATCAAGATGATTCCAAAGATGTCGAATTGCGATAGTCGCTTCGAATCCATCCGTACGGTCGGATTTTCCATCCAAAACTCGTATGGATGTTGCATTGCCTCCTGGCCATATAAAATGATGGAATTAATATAGAAAACATACAACTATCCTAAATGCCATGGAATGGATGTTATGCATTATTTATAACATGATACACAATTTTGATCCTAGGAACTATCATAAATAAGCAATTTATCTTGAATTCAGGTTTGGTCATCATACCATCATGCTTACTTTTTGCTAGTCCCTAGAAAAATTAACCTAAATGCTATGTATAAAAATAGAATCAAGATTCTAGTATTTAGGCAAAATTCATTGATTGCTTTAAAAAATCTCAACCCAACACCTAATTACAAAAGCTCAACAGTGCCCTGGTGCCTGCCAGAATGCAAGCTGTCCAAACCATCACCTTATTTAAGAAGAAAATTTTTTTTCTTATTTTTCTTCTTTTGTAGTTTTCTTTGTAGTTTTGGAGTTTGAGAGTTCTAGGATAACTTTTTATGGCTACCTGACCCGCCCAAAACTTGAAAAGGACTTTAAGTGCTAAGCATCTTGTGAAAATAGTGAAAGACTCACTAAGTGGTCGTTAAAATGGACTTTGGGTTTCTACGACCCCAGGTGACCTTGCATAGAGGTTTATCTTTTTGATCAGTAGCTTTCTCCCTACTTCTTTTATTTATGGGGTCAATACAAGGGCTAACCCAGTGTATATCTCCCCGATTTTTTCTACTCCCCTACTTTTTCCCTAATTGTTTTGGAAATTATTGTGCATTTTCTGTGAGCTGGGCTTTGGACAACTGGCCAATGGGCTGTTACCCACGACCACTTGCCAGCCATACTCCTGCGGTGAAGTGTGGCTTTATTTTTTTTATTTTCTCCTTTTTCTATTTCTTTTATTTTTTTTTCTAAGTAGGTGGCTTCCCTGATCTAAGATTTACCTAAACGTAGTACAAAAAAAATGGTCTTGTGGCTGGGCTCTAGACAACCGGTTGATGAACTGTTACCACTGACAACTTGCCAGCCATACCACCCAAGTATGTTAGCTACCCAATTTTCATAAAAATCGCCAGAAGGTGAGTCAATGCAAATAGTGCATAGATGCTGATGGGAACACCATCATGAGCCCTAACTAGCTCATTTTGACCCAATGAGGAGAATAAAAGCTCCTACATAACCAACTGGAGGTCCTAACACACTGAATAACCTTTCTGAGAGAAAAGCAAGAAATAGGGGGTAAAACTGTAATTTTACCATTGCACCGCAAGAACAGGTTTTCTCAAGAGCTAAACACTGGTCAAAAGGTCTTAACAAGATGAAAAGTGGGTTTAATTTGACAGAAAAGGGTTTGTGCGTACATTGTGAATTAAATGACTTCTTGATTAGACAAGGTTCTGGTCTGGATAAAATTCACCTAAAGCCTTTAAAAATCATAGAAAAATATTATCTAGGGTTTATAACTTTCAATTTGGCCATTTGAACCCATTTTAACCTAGAATGGGGTCTCAGACAAACATTTGCCGTAAATTAGGTTCCTACATAAATTGCCTAGTCAAACGTGGTCAAACCTAAATTTCAACTTCACCATTGGATTCCTTAGGTCGAAATTAGGTTTGTACTAAAATTTTGGCCTAAAGGGAACTAATCTTGACCCACTTTCCAAATAAGTTCAACCTGATTACATTTGTACTCGTATCTTTGAAAAACCACTCCAGAAACCCCCCTAGCTTCTTCATTGTTCTTCACAATTAGGTCCCTCCGCCATTATAGCAGAGGAATCCTACTCCGACGGAATTTAGAAGGAGATTCCTCCTTGATTACTCAAAGAATCCCTTCCAAAATTGGAAGGAAGATTCCTTAAGTAATCTCCTCCAGTCCAAACCCATCAATGATCCATGATTTGTACCCAATCTCTCATCCGAACGCATGAGAGATTTGGGTCTTTTTCAAGCTTCCATCTCTGGCCACCATACCTTGCTTTGGAAGCCTGCCTTCCATGCGCAAATCCTTCCCCAGTGGCCTATTTAAGATGCCCCAGGTTCAACCACATCTCCTCAGCTTGAAATTGGTCTAGTTCCCCCCCAATTCTTCTCTCCTCATTGGTCGCAACACCTCCGCAAGATCCAACGGTTCTTCCCACGCTAATTCATCACCCAACCACAATACCAGTGGTTGGGTTGTCTTCCTCTCACTCGTTCGCATCACACAACACCGATCGATGCCGCCTCTACCATCATCTTCGCCGCCGCCGCCTCTACGGAGATCTTCGTTTGCGGAGTCAGCCATACCAGCCCCTATGTCTCCCCTGTCCCTTTCGTCCTTTAGAGGTAGGTATTAGATTCCCTCTTTCTCCTACTCCCATTTCATCTCTTTATTTCTCAGAAAGACCCCTCAATGCCACTAATCACCATCACCTTCTCCACCTTCGACGATCCCTCCGACAAGGTGCCCCCGTCGCTCCGCACCTCCATCCACCTCACCAACCACCCTACAAACTTTGCCTTGAATCACTGATCATAATCCCCTACTTCATTCACTATAGTAACTACCCTAACATCCCACCAAACACACCCACTCACATGGTCACAGAGAACCCTAGACACTCTCACACTGCCATCCCTACGCCATGCTAGCCACTGCAGTACACTTGCCATGCCTTGGCGAATCTCCCTAGATGTTTTGACATGGCTGCAAGGCCATTCTCATGTTTACCGGTACCTGACCACCGGCCACCATGGACGAAGAGCTTGAAGCCCGTGTGCTATGCTCCACTGTTGCTGCTCCAGGTGAGAGGCCCAGGTGACGTGGACTTGAGGCACGAATGTTGTCAAGTTCCCAATTGGAGCCAAAAGCCCTTGCCGCTTCGTGAATTGAAGAGGACACCTGCTACTGCGATGCACGCAACGGAGGTGGGACATTTAGTCCCACCTCAAAACTGTACAAGTGGGCAGGTGCGCATAAAAGGAATTTCTGGCAGGGCATATCACCTCCGTGGCACTACCCATGCAGACCTGGCCACAACCTGTTTACCAGACCAACTCACTCCTCGCTCACCACCCACGTCGGTGAGCCTGGACCTGGGTCTCCTTAGGTCCGATTGCCTGAACTGGTTGTGGCTCTGGGAGAGTGAGCTGAAATAGAGAAGAGAGAAAGAGAGGAATGCTATGCAAGGGATGGGGGGTT
Source organism: Thalassia testudinum (assembly GCA_037157565.1). NCBI lineage: Eukaryota > Viridiplantae > Streptophyta > Magnoliopsida > Alismatales > Hydrocharitaceae > Thalassia > Thalassia testudinum. Next base: position 102,755,752 of record JAZHRO010000055.1, on the reverse strand, counting down.
TTGCCTTTGAAAGCTTTGCTCCACTCTTAGCCAAATACAGAGAAGAAGAAAAGGTCAGGTAGCAAAGAATAAAGAAGGAAGGAGGAAGAAGCTAAGGAATAGAAGGCTAAAGAAGAAGCCAAGGATGGAAGAAGAAGGAAGGAGAAGGGCTAGAGAAGAAGGAAGAAGCCAAGCAAGAGAAAGAAGAAAGAAGAAGGAGGAAGCTAAAGAAGAAGAAGCAGAAGGCAGAGAAAGAGAAGAAGGAAGAAAGTCAGAAGAAAAGGGAAAGGAAAGAATCAAAGTCAGAGAAAAAGGTGCCAACAACAAAGAAGCCAGAAGAGAAAGAAGGAAGGAGAAGCCGCAAGAGAAATCAGAGAAAGAAATCTAAGAAAAAGAAAACACTATAGCACATTACTTTTAAGATGTCTAATTTTGTAATCAGACGTCCAATTTTTCATAAGCTCTCCATTATTTTTAGCTACAATTCTTTTTATGCTTCATTTACTCATGCTTTACATTCTTAATTGGATTTTGAGTAGTATTATGTGTTCAATTTGCATTTATTATTGAGATTAGTATGTGAATTCCATTTTCTTCCTCTGTTCAACCTCGGACTTCAAAATTGGAGTAATAAACTTGTAGTTGTTTTGAATGCTTTTTCAGCTATACTACAATGCGACACTCTTAATACCAATTTTGCACTCCAAACATTTTGGCACCGTTGCTGGGGAGCAACGTGCAATTCACCATTATTCCCTACATTAATTTATTATATTTGAGCAATAACTTGCCCTATTTGCTTTATTGTGACTGTGCGAGGTACTTCACGAGGAGATTCTCCACGCAAATCAACCACTCCAGGGCACGTAACTTCTCTATCCTTCCTTAATCAACGACCTAATCTTGTGAAGATAAAAAGGAAATAATCAATTAGGAATCACCTACCTTCTTTTCATAGTAATCATCATTTCAAAGGCCAAGTTTCCTAATTTGTGATTTTTTTTTCTCATTGAAGTTGAAGCGATTCTATTTAGAGATCCTACCCCAAAATTTTGTGCCTAGTAGAGATTACTCTTAATCTCTAATTTTCTTGGACTATGCACTTGTTTGAAGTCCAAGGAGAACATCTATGAAAATAAAAGAGGACTTGGAAATAAAGATAAATTTGGGTTTCTACATTAGGGTTTTGGATTATTAGATCACACTTTCCTGCATAAAAGGAATAAAACCCGCTTATATTTGTGTGCTATCTAAGCCCTTGATTGAAAAGAGCTAATCAAGAAAACCCTAAAATCAAGCTCTAAACTCACTTGATTCCTAAAAACCTTAGTCCTATTAACTTGAGAGTCAAATCAAGGTGAGTTCTAGGTCTTGACCTAGAATCATTCTACCATCTTTAGGGTAGGTCAGGTGAAGTTGGACTACATTGTAGGCCAACCAACCTCCAAATTCAATCACAAATCAAAACAACTACTAATTCAAGTGAAATCAAAAGGCACAAATTAGGATATAAAACTCGTAGACTTAATATGTCAAGTTATCCATTCTGGTCTACCTGGACCCTCAGTGACAAGAGAGGTCGGGTGGGGGAAACCTTGTAACCCGTGTGGGCACTCTACCTTGTACGGGTCTTTGTGGGACTCTCCCTCTCTGGCTACCCAAGTAATTCTCAAGTGGATGACTTTTTGATCCAGGGGTATCATCCACCCTGAACCTCTATAGTCATCAAAAAATCTTTGGTTGCCTTGATTGGGTCAACATTACATCCAGTTCCTCATCCCTTCTCTTCAAAGCACACACACATATCTTCTGTGGGATTCTCTTTCAGATCAAATTACTTCAATCCAAACCTGAATTCTGATTCTACATATTGATTCCACCATCTGATTCAAAAATGCAAGCTGGTTACTTAGGGAAACCATTGAAGAAACCTGAATCACAAAGATCCATGAGTGATAGAGTGATTGAGGATGCCGTTGAATTTTACGAGATTGAATACAAAACCTCAAAACCAGAAGAAGACATTCAAGTTAATGTACCAACAACAACAACCTTCATTGTAAACTATGCCAAATTGTTATTAACAAAAGCAACATAGGGATCAACCCGAGACATTCTCATAATAGGATACATTGGGATAGAAAAATTGCATAACTTTGAATATCTCCAATGCATGACAAATCCTGTACTTTAGGAAATACACCAAGATGATCTTGAAAAAAGGGAAGAGATGATAAAATTATTGAAACAAGTTATCAATCAAAAATACCCGTACATGCCCCAAACAGTCAATTAAACATCTTGGACTAAGATTGAGATCAACATAACTTCCCAAATCCCGGGTTTGAGGAACAAGGTTGTTGCGGATTCCCAACCAAGATGGAATATAACATGCCTGATCTTTCAGGAGGTTAGGAAGTCCCAATTGCAGGAGAACATGATTTTGAGCCAGCCCTAGAAAACCAAAATCTTGGTTCACCAAGCATAGAATTTTGAGACTCCTGTAATGATGAGATTAAAACAGAACCTCCCGAGGGTGTAAATCCCACCCCTTATTCTGATAAGGTGAACCTCGAAGGAAATTCTGACCTAGATTCTAGTAATTCAACCCAAATCTTCAGTCAAGAATCTGGATCAGAAACATATTAGGAAGATTACAAGGCCCCGTATGACGAAGATCAATGTTTACATGAAGATTATGATTTTGAGCCTTTGTTTGATGAATATCCTTCTCCAACATCCTTAGAGATACAGATTGATTTTTTGGAAGTCACACCAATCTATGATATATAAATTGAGGAGTTGGAAGAGTGGGGTTTTAATTGGATCTTTCCCACAAGCCAAAAGCCTGACCCAGACCCTATAAGGACACCCTTTTAAGCTCAAAATCTACAAATGGGCTAGACCTAAGTCAGGTTGCTGAGACTACATCTCTTGATAGTGGAACCTCTGATCTCAAATTGAACTCAGAACTTGATTCTCGTAATTTCTCCGATGATTTCGAATCTTACCATGAGTTCGGAGAACCATTGTTTCCTGACAACTACGAGCTAATCTACAACCTCAGCTCACATGATTCAATCTTAGACTCTAACTCTGAGGTCCCTAATCCCAAGATCACTGATTTAAATTCAGATCCCAGTGAGATGGAATCATTTCTTTTCGATCCTCAGGAATCAAAATCGGAAAGTTCCGAGAGTGACTACAGTCAAAAATTCGAATCTTTTCTTGACCCAGATTTTCTTCATCCTATAAACACTCTTCAGGCATTCACTTTTGAATTTGATAGCCACTATTGGGACTCTCTAAATGAACCCACCTTTAATTCCCTTTTAGAGAAGCCCTCATACATAATTCTTATTGATGCCACCTCCTTCACATATATAGAACCCATCCAAACCCATTTTCAACCCTGACCAGCAACCAGACTCAATTTCTATTCTGATTCCCCTCTTACTGAGCCGATTGCTGAAGATTCGCCTCCACATTTTTATCAGGTTTTGGACATTAATCAAACTAGAAATCACACTCCATCCTTCTCTGATCACTCCTGTAGGGTTTCCGCATCATCCACTGATTATTTTAAGGATCCCTACTCTGATCCGGCTAATTCGACTTAGCCAAACCCTGGATTCACACTTCCATATCACTCTGAGCTCCATAGTATATGGTGGGTTCCACATCTCTTGATCTGCATTTATCAACCCACTAGATTGATTAGGTTTGGGTTGCATTATCAGCGTGTTGATCAGAACAAGCACCTAGTTGAACCAACCAGGCTCTTGATCAACGTGCTTGTTCTACAAAACTCAGCTGATTTGACCACTCCATCTCCATACCATTTTCTACACGGTTGAAGGCATTGAATTTAGCCCGTAATGGGAGGCAACCTGTCATTGCAAAAAACTCAGGATCCTTCTGATTATCCTTTTAGACTTCGTGTCTATTGCTCCCTGAGTTCGATTTTAGAATAGTCAATCTCACCTCTGGTACACGTGCTGGAGCTTGAAATCATCCGCAACAGTCATTCCCAACCCGTTCACCTACCCTATAAATCCAATTCTAAATTTCTAAACCCAAACTGATCTCCAAATCCTCCATTTATAATGAGGACATTGTAAAACTTAGGCATAGGTGGGTGGTAAAGTGAAAGCATATAGCAATCAAACTTCAGAAGGGTTCTCACAAAAAATCACATATTCCAAAAATACCAAAAAAAATAGAAAATTATGAAAAGGAGCAAAAAAATGGAGAGAAGAAAATTTTGATGCCATACAAATCTTGAGGAGAAAAAGGGGAAAACTCAAAAAGGAGCACAAGTTGAAAAGAAAAGAAAAGAGATAGTCATTCGTAAGAAATTAAGGGAATAACTGAGTTCTAGACCATGTCAAGAGAAAGAAAAAAGGAAAAAGTGCTAAGGAAACATAGAAGAGATTAGTGGGAACGCTGATCTTAGGCCTCTTGGGCTATACTCCTAGGCTTAAAAGTTTAAGTATCCGCTATGATCTGGATAGTCCTCAAGAGGTTGGGGAAAAAGCGAAACTTAAGTATTAGGTCTAAGGCTTAGGGAGTATTCAACCTTGTTAACTGACCTCTAGTTTACGGGACTCGGTAACCTAAGCGCCCCAATCCACACACAATCTGGTTCAGTGCGCATAAGTATCAAAATCACTCAAAAGCATTTAAATTGCTCTGAAAAAAGTCACTTAGATTAGGAGCGACCGATTAACACAAGTTGACTTAAACGAGTTCCCGTCAAGGAGAGGCAGGAAATTCCCCTTGAAGATGCGTAATAACATATCGTCTCCTCGGTGCTTGTCTCCTAGGATATTTACATATCCTATCAGGGGCATGTAGGCACCCTACACTAGTTCAGATGCCATGGGAATTATTATCACGAAATGTTGATTGCCAGGTTCTGGATTTAGCTACAGAATGCCATGGGCAGATTATTTGGAAAACTTGAACGGCAAGGTTCTAGGGGTTGCCATGGGCGATGCTATCCCGAAGCATCGATTGCCAGGGACCCTTCTAGTATTGATGATGGGGACTAGGAATCTGATATAGACTGTGTTGATAAGCTGATCCGAAGCTAGATATAAAAAGAAAAGAGGGAGAAAACTCTCCAAACAAAGAAAATCGCTCTACCTCTCTCTTACAAAAATGCACTACAAACTGAACCAAAGCTAAAATATGTTACAAGCACGGGTGCTTTAACCCCGGAGTCCAACGAAGCTTAGGATAGTTCCTATGGGACTTAAAAACCTTCGAGGCAAACTGAGGCTAGGGTTGGTCAGGTCCAGATCTTGTTTGGTACTTGAGTACCTCTTGGCCTACTTTTGGCATTCTAACCTAATCTATAGAAAAAAAGCATGCATCACGATTTTGAGCAACAAAGGAACACATGGTCTAGAATCAAAGTTAAAACCATAAAATTTTGCTAAGGGACTAGCAAAACCTAGGCAAGGGGGTATGATGGGAACACCATCACGAACCCTAACTAGCTCATTTTGACCTAATGAAGAGAATAAAGGCTCCTACAAAACCAACTACAGGTCCTTACTCACTGAATAACCTTTCTGAGAGAAAAGTAAGAAATAAGGGGTAAAACTATAATTTTACCACTGCAGTGCAACAATGGGTTTTCTCAAGGGCTAAACACAAGTCAAAAGGTCCAAACAAGATAAAAAGTTGGTTGGATTTGACAGAAAAGGGTTTGTGTGTACACTATGAATTAAATGGCTTCTTGAAAACCTAAAGTAGACCCACTTGATTAAACAACGTTTTGGTTAGAGTAAAATTCACCTAAACCCACTAAAAATCATATAAAAATATTCTCTAGGGTTTAGAACTTTCAATTTTGCCATTGTAACCCATTTTGACCTAGAATGTGTTCTCAGACAAATAATTACCCTAAATTGGGTTCTTGCGTAACTTACCCAGTCAAACATGGTCAAACCAAAAATCCAACATCACCATTGGATTCCTTATGTCCAAATTAGGTTTATACCAAAATTTGGACCTAAGTGGAACTCATCTTGACCTACTTTGCAAATAAGTCCAACCTGATTACATTTGTACACCTATCTTTCAAAAACCTTTGCAAAAATCCCCCTAGCTCCATCATTCTTTGTAATTAGGTCCCTCCACCATTAAAGCAGAGAAATCCTACTCTAGAGAAATTTAGAAGGAGATTCCTCCTTGATTACTCAGAGAATCCCTGCCAAAATTGGAAGGGAGATTCCCTGAGTAACCTCCTCTAGTCTGAACCCATCAATGGTCCACGATTTGTACCCAATCTCTGATGCTAACGCATGAGAGATTTGGGTATTTTTGAAGCTTCCACCTTTGATCACCATACGCATAAATCCTTCCCCAGAGGCCCATTTAAGATGCCCCATGTTCAACCGCTTCTCCTCAGCTTGAAATTGGGCTGGTTCAACCACAATTCTTCTCTCCTCGTCGGCCGCAACACCTCCGCAAGTTCTGGCAATTAAGCCCCCACTAATTCGTCGCCCAACCACAATACTAGTAGTTGGGTTGTCTTCTTCTCACTCGTCTGCACCGTACAACATCGGCTGATGCCACCTCTGGCCTCGTCTTCGCCGCCACCTCATCTACGGAGATCTTCGTCTCACGCATCTGCCATACTAGCCCTGAATTGTCCCCTGTCCCTTTCATCCAATAGAGTTAGGTATTAGATTCCCTCTCTCTCCTACTCTCGTTCCCTCTATTTCTCAAAAACACCCCTCGACGCCACTGATCACCATCACCATCACCTTCGACGATCCCTCTGGCGAGGTGCCCCTGCCTCTCTACACCTCCATCCACCTCGCCAACCACCCTACGACCTTCGCCTCGACTCACTTATCATAATCCCCCACTTCATTCACTTCAGTAACCACCCTAGCATCCCACCAAACACACCCACTCACACGGCCACACAGATCCCTAGACACGGTCACACAGCCAACCCCACACCACTCCAGCCACTGCAGTACACTCGCCATGCCTTGGCGAATCTCCATGGATGTTTTGACGTGGCCACAAGGCCATTCTCATGTTTACAGGTACCCGGCCACCGGTCTCCATGGACAAAGAACTTGAAGCTCACGTGCTATGCTCCAGCTGTTGCTACTCCAGGCGATAGGCCCAGGTCATGCGGACTTGAGGCACGAATGCACTTAGGTTCCCTATTGGAGTCAAAAGCCCTTGCAGCTTTGTGAATTAAAGAGGACACCTGCTGTTGCAGCACGCACAAGGGAGGTGGGACATTTAGTCCCACCACGGAACTGCACGAGCAGGAGGGTGTGCATAAAAGGAATTTCTGCTAGAGGCTTATCACCTCCAACTCATGGGGTGAGGTCCCTATCTCCCTCTCTCATGGCCTCGTCCATGGCACCACCCACGTGGACCTGGCCATGGCCCATTTACTCGACCAACTCACTCCTCGCTCACCACCCACGTCGATGAGCCTGGACCCAGTCTCCGTTAGGTCTGATTACCCGAACTAGCTGTGGCTCTGGGAGAGACAACCAAAATAGAGAAGAGAGAAAGAGAGGAATGCTATGCAGGGGAAGAGGGGTTTTGCTTTGGAAAGCATCGCTCGACACTTAGCCAAATACAGAGAAGAAGAAAAGGTCAGGCAGCAAAGAAGAAAGAAGGAAGGAGGAAGAAGCTAAGGAAGAGAAGGCTAAAGAAGAATCCAAGGAAGGAAGAAGAAGAAGGAAGGAGAAGGGCCAGAGAAGAAGGAAGAAGACAAGGAAGAGAAAGAAGAAAGAAGAAGGAAGAAGTTGAGGTTCGTAAGGCAAAGGAGAAAGCTAAAGAAGAAGAAGCAAAGGGCAGAGAGAGAAGAAGGAAGAAAGTCAGAAGAAAAGGCAAAGGAAAGAATCAAACTCAGAGAAGGAGCCAACAACAAGGAAGCCAGAAGAGAAGGAAGAAAGGAGAAGTTCCAAGAGAAATCAGAGAAAGAAATCTAGGGAAAGGAAAGCACTGTAGCGCATAACTTTTAAGATGCCTGATTATATAATCAGACGTCCAATATTTCATAAGCTCTCCATTAGTTTTAGCTACAATTCTTTTTATGCTTCATATACTTATGCTTTACATTCTTAATTAGATTTTGAATAGTATTATGTGTTCAATTTACATTTATTATTGAGATTAGTGCGTGAATTCCATTTGCTCCCTGTGTTAGACCTTGGACTTCAAAATTCGAGCAATAAAATTATATTTGTTTTGAATGCTTTTTTGGCTGTACTATAATGCGACACTCTTAATACCGATCTAGCACTCCAAATAGATGCTTCACCTTAAAATTCCTCCAAATCAGAGGACGGGTTGATAAGTCATATGCTTACCATTCCAATTTATTTACCAAATTAAAACAAATTTTGATTGGCGAGGACTCTAGACTAAATCCACATTCGGGTGGACACCTGGGATAATTAAGCCTGAAGAGCTGAAGAGTCTAAGTATTCAGGTCTCAAAGTATCAATTCTTAAAGTTTGTAACTCCAAATGGCTAAGTTCTCATTTCCTAATACTAAAAAAAATATATATATATATTTTAAGGAAATTACTGTTACAGCTGAGAAAAAGGTTGTAAAATATGTCCACACCCCCCATGCTTAGCTATTGCAATGTCCTCATTGTGAAAAATGAAAGCACGTAGGAGAATAGAAGTGGAAGAATAGCACCTGGTTTCTGTGAGACTCTGGTCAGCTTGGAACAGTCTTCACATGTGCTGAGTTTAGTGCCTTCAGCTAGGTGAGGTCCTCAATAAAAAAAATAACTAAACATTGAGGCCTCAACAACACAGTTTTTAGGCCCCCAGGTATAGGTCTCAGAGAGTTATAATGGGCTTGCCAAAGAGATGAACAATGAAAGTGGCAAGGTGGTGGTGCATGGAGAGCCCAAATGGTCTCCAATAGGAGTTTTTTTGATTTATTACAGAGGAAGTATGGTTGGGTGAAAAAGGACAGTGAGGGTTTTGTGATATCCTGGGGATTTGTGGGTACTCTAGAACACCTAATGTTTGAAGAGTTCCTCCCCAATGTTCAATTTCATCCTCACACTCTGGGTTCTTAAACCAACCACCTTGATCCTTAGAATTCCCACCCACAATTTGGACCTCAAACTCTAAGCATTAAGGATAAGGATGTTGTTGGGTTTTATCTTGATCATGTGAATCATCCAACAAATTTTTGATTTCATGTATATCTTCCTCATCCTGCGTTACTACAATTGGTCGCATTTTTGTTTTGTCCTCAATCATTTCAGCAACTATGTGATCTTCATCCCGAGTTTGGGTTGAGTTGGCCATCAAAAGGTTGTCTAAGGTATGTATGGCCATTACTTCCTCTACTATAGCAAGCTCCTCCATCGAAGCACACTTAATTTTATTCTTCTTTGAGACCTCAAAAATAATGAATTGATTTATCTTATCCCATGAGGCCATTTCTATATTTCCTGATTCAAAATCAATCCTTGCCTTGGCAGTAGCCAGGAAAGGTCTTCCCAAAATAATCAGGGTGTGGTTGAGCTGTTTTGGGGTTTCCATGTCTAGGACCATGAAATCAGCAAGGTAATGCAAATCATTAACCTTGACTAAAGCATCATCCAAAATACCCCTTGGTTTTGTAATGGATCTATCAGCTAACTGCAATGTTATGTCAGTGTGTTTTAGGCAGCCTAGACCCAATTCCATGTGCAGTGAGGTGGGATCACACTAATGGAAGCACCCAAGTCGAGGAGGGCCCCATCACAACTAATGCTTCCTATTGTGCAAGAAATCAGTTGGGCTCCCAGGTCCTACTTCTTAGGAGGTAGCTTGTTTAGGATCAATGTGCACGTGTTATCGGACAAAACTACTCTCCTATTGATTTCAGATTTTGCTCTATGCCTTTCTTTATAAGCACTCTGTAAACCTATAGCATAAGTGGGGATTGATCCGATAGCCGTGAGGAGTAAAATTATTATCAATTTGAAAGCTTGAAGTAAGGACATTTTTCCTCCAATTTCTCCTCCAACTTTTTCTGTTTGCTCACACAACAACAACGTACTCCCGAATCAGACTCTAATGTTTTGTTGATCACATTCTTAGCTTGGAGTTTGGAATTCTTGCTACAGGGCCTAATGGGGTTGACATGGGGTTGGGTAGGTCCCTTGTGTCTACTACCACTCCTTAAGGTGATGGTGTTTTCCGTGGCAAAATACTGTTGGTTAGTGCCTTGGGGAGGGTTGGGCAAAACAGGAGCCTCCCGGTTGATTATGGTAAGAACTTGGTTCAATCCGAGAGGGGCTAGGGTAGCCTGATAGATAGCTAGAGCTTGAGCATGGGACTCCCCATCATTACCAAACCCTTGAGGCCCAGTGCCTCAGTTCTGAACATTCCTTGGGTTTGGTACAAATTGTGATGGTAGAGATTCGAGTTGTCAGTTGTTTATACTAAGTCTAGAATGCAAGGTGTCCAGCGAAGTTTTCATCTGCTGCATGAGCTGGAGCATTGACCCTTGCATTTCTACCATTTTCAAGTTCAAGTCAGCCTGCTTGGCGGGTTATTGACCATTCCACATGGGCTGATTAACCTAATTTAGGGGCAATTGAGTATATACATAACCCTGACACATTGGTTTTAGCAGTACATAGTTGTTGGGTCGATATTGGATCTGCTGCCCCTAATCTTTCCAAGAGAAGTTAGGATGATTTTTCCAACCAGAATTGTAGGAATTCGAATAAGGGTTGGACCTAACATTCTCTTACACAGCATGAGCATCCTCATAAGATGAGGATGAAGAAGGATCAGAAAGACTGGGATCCAAGGCCCCAGTTTGGGACCCATAAGGTTCTGAGAAGAGTTAGCTCAGAGGTTGAGCCGGTTCTAGTTGGTTCACAAACTTCCGTCCCGTAGGAGCTTGCAAAGAATGGAATCCCGATCCTTGGGATTGAGTGGATCAGGAAAAGTTAGAGTTTCCGAACAACCACTCTTCCATTCATTTAGTAACCAGATCCATCTTATCTAATCTATTGCAGATCAATTCCATATCTGATGTATGAGAATCTTAGACCTCATTGGTATTTGATCTAATTTGTTGGGATCGGTTGAAGGTTTCCATGGAGGCATGGTTTACAGAATTTTCACTCATTTCCATAAACAAATCATATGCACTATCTGCATCCTTGTTGGGAAAATTGCCTCCGCAAGAAGCATCCACATGACTACGGAGTTGATCATTCAACTCATGATAAAAAATCTACACAAGTTGCCATTTAGGCACCTCGTGGTATGGACACTTCCGCAACATATCCTGGAATCTCTCCCAGGCCTCATAAAATGGTTCCCCCTGCCGCTGGACAAAAGTGGTAATTGCCCGTTGCAATGTATTGGTTCGCCCAATTGGGAAGAATTTCTTTAGGAAGGCTGATTTCATAGCAGACCAGGTAGCAATCGGTCTTCCAATGGTGCAATACCAATGTGCGGCCTTATCCCTGAGTGAATGGGGGAAAAGCCTCATGGGCATTTGTTCTTCATCCACATTCCGCAATTTGGTGGTCTGAACTAGAGCGATTAGGTCTTCCAAATGTTGGAATGGGTCTTCCGAGCCAAGCCCGTGAAAGTGTTTAATTAGACTCAAAAGCTGGGGCTTGATCTCAACATCTCCGGAGGGAATCACAATGCCGGGACGATCCTCATAATTTGAAGGATCATAAAAATCCTTCAAGGGCCAAGTGCCCTGACCATTCATTCATTGGAACCATTGTTGCATCTGATGTAATTCTTCCAACTACCTCTGAATCAGCCCTTGCTGGTTCGGAAGCGGGGGAGGTGGTTGTTGATCAGCCATGGGATCTGCTTGGCTAAAGATCAACCTCCACCTTTGGGAATGGTCTAACGGTCCTTCCAATCTAGGGTTCAATGACCTCCTTCCAAGCATGCACTAGAAGGAAGTCGGAAGAATGGGGAAGAGAAGGGACCCTTCAGCACAAAAATACATGGCTGGCCTTTGGTTGGGTAGCCTAAAGGTCTACAGACTCTCAGAATACATCCTAAGACTATGGACGATTTACTCTACCTATGTCCAGGCAATCCAGCCAGTTAGAAGGAGGGACTGGGGAGAAGGTTCTTCCTTTGGCTTGCCCCTCTGGTTCCTAGTGTACCACCCAACTGTGGTGGTTTGATGCTACTCCCCTATCTAGACATCAGATTGTCTAGTAGAAGTAAGTTAATCATGAATAACCTCAGTCTGGATCCCGATGAGCAAATGAATCCTTAGGGCCAACGTCTAATTGATTTTATTTAGGCTTGGGAATTTGGTGCTCTGGAATGTGTTGTGCCCTTAATGATTTGTTTGAGAATGTGTGAATGTCCACAACCAAGAGGTTTTCAAGCAAGATTATTAATGATGAGGTAAGTTTTAGGTTTCGAATCTTGCTTAATACTTTTATGATACAAATATTAGGAGTTTTCAACCAAGTTTGTGAGGCAAACCATATTTATTTTTGAAAGCACATGTTCAAGTATTGTCCTTTAGAAATCAAGAAAAAAATGGAGTGCCTGGCTTGACCTAAATATTGAATCCTATGGGGCAGCTAGAAAATGAACCTCTTTTAGTTTAGGTGGTGTGGCCCAAACAATTCAATCAATTGGCTCAAATGCACCACTGATTAAGGCACACAAAAAGGTCGCTAACCTAATATGATTTCTACTCTTTTATGTGTTGAATTTGTGTACTGGGTCCACAGGTCGGAAGCCCAGTTGAGTAGATGAAAATCATGTCCGATTATATGCCACAACTGTGGGTGTATATAGTGTGTATATTGGTTTGTCCCATACAAAGTATCTTTTTTATTTTATATGCAAGGGTGAGGTTGATGAAGGTGGTAAACAAGACAATAATTCTATCCTAGGGTTTATGCAAACACCTAAGTAGATTAGGTCTTGGTTATGAGTGTGGCGAAATGACCTAGTGGGGGTGAATGTGGGGGACACTTACAGAGTACTCTACCCACACTTTACTCTGATCTACCACACTTGGATCTCCATGTTAGGGTACTTGCAAGATAGTATATCAAATACAAGTAGGGCTAGTGCTATCTAAATGTAAAGAAACACAATAAACAATAAAGTAAATTCCGTTGCCTCCTCGGCAACAACACCAAAATGATCGGGCGTGTTTCGCATATTAGAAATCAGGTTTACAAGTAACTCATCGTCGTAGTTGCAAAACACGTCGATCAAATAAAATTTATATCGAAAGTCCAAGGGAGTCCCAGGTCGAACACAAGGAAGCGATGTTTACGTTAGTGAAAACCATGCTTCGATTTGTTTCTTTTTGTTATTTTAGGGTTTAGTTATTTTTTCTGTAGTTTTGTAGGAAGAAAAAAAGCAAATGATTCACAAGATAGAGATGGAACGAAAATGGTATAGATATCACTTCAATGTCTATTACAATCTACTGTGAATGCATAAAAAGAGAGGGGGATGAGAGGAAATCTCTCGAATCGGCTGTTTAGCGAGATGACGGCGCCTGGTGGAAACTCGAACGAAGAAGGTGACGAGCAGGATGATGGGGATGAGATGTAGGAGGACATCGGGTTGACGAAAGCTTCGGCATGGCTCCGGAATGGAGGTGAGAAGATGGAGATGATTTGATACCGGAATGGAGGTGGGAGGACTGCTCCAAGGTGACCTATGAAGGAGGACGGGAAGTTGGAGGAGTATTTGGTGGGGCAGAGGTTCGTTATACTGATAGGTGCCTTGGGAGCATGAGAACAAGCTCTAATGGAGCATTGGTAGGCTTGTTAGAGATTGGGAGTAGGTGGGAGTAGAGTAGGTAGAGATGGCTTGGAAGGGAGGGGGTGTAGGTCCTTTTATAGTGGAAGAGAAGAGGCTAAAAATAGGTAAAAGACCTTTAGCGACCTCCAGACCATCGCTGGAAACGTTGCTGTAGACAGCTCACATCTGCTCACGCCCTTTGCTAGCTTGGTTGGCTTGCAATGAAGTAGCGACGACTGTAAGCGTCGGTGTAGCTCAGCTCAGCTGTCACTGAAAGCTGGCACTAACCGCACACATGCCTGCACTGCACTGCCGCCTATCACACACGCTGATCGCGCGATGGCTTGCTGGTGTGCACGCTGGCGTGCGTGCGCTGCACTACCTCTACTGCTTGGTGCGATGCTACCTGGCTGATTTCATCATTGGGGTAGGCTACGAGGATTCAAACCCACGCCCCTCCCTTGAGAACCGCTGTTCCCACCAATGCGTTAGGTCATCCTTTATGTTGCGAGGACGAGCTCAGTGAAGCTGCTTCCCAGCAATTGGATCTTGATCAAATAGCTAGGATTTAATGGCGTGGATGATGAAGGTAGTGGGTGGTGGCTACTGGTCGGTGTTGGGTGGCCTGGGTGGTGCCACGTGGCACCATCTGGGCCGTCTGTCTTCTTCCTCATTTAGAGGGTGCCATGATGCTTAGCTCAAGATGATTCTAGCGATGCCGAACTACGATCATGGCTCCAGATCCATCCGTACAGTTAGATTTTCCATCCGAAAGTCATATGGCTATTGCATTACCGCATTGGCCATATAAAATGATGGAATTAATTTAGAAAACATAAAACTATCTTAAATGCCATGCAATGGATGTTATGCAATATTTATAACATGATATGCAATGCTAAGCCTAGGAACTATCATAAATAAGCTATTTATCATGAATTCTTGTGTGTTCATCAGTTAGCTTGTGGATTTCGGGTGGAAGGGTTAGAAGTAGGATTAAAATTGGGGTTAGACAGATTTTGTGGTTGACAAGTGGAAGCGGTAGTGGACCTTTTCTGTTGATTTTTCATTTTCTTAGAATGTAGGTGAGAGGAAGAATGTGAAAATAGAGGTTTTTTTGTGAGGGGGGCAAAATCTGGTGGTCCCTCCATGTGTGGAGTTTGGGACCTCCGCCGGTGCATACAATGGAAGAGATGGGGAGGAGAGGAGGGAGAGATGAGAAGTGTGCAAGCAAGCAATACAAAATTCTAAACCTTACCTTGAGGGTGACTCCATAAAATAACCTTAAGACTTGGTCTACCCTGGCAAAAAGAAATCATTGGTGAATACTCATTCCCTCAACAAATCTGGCTAGGCTGAATAAGGCGAGGGTTGGGCCCAAGCATGTCCCAAAAAAATCACCAGCGACTTGTATAAACCCGTGCTTGGTCATTTGACACAACCCCTCTACCTGCCACTAGATATAGATGAAGGAATTGATATCAACTAAAGAAATATTGTGTGGTTGAATTAGGCGGGAAGTGGTGGCCAAGCCAATTCAAAGGAGGTTTGGAAACAAGGATTTTTGTTGTTAAAGTATTTTAGGGTTTTGATAAAGATTTCATGTCTTTAAGGATTCTCTCTTGTTAAAATTTCAACAAGGTTTTGAAGTTTCACAAATAATATCAATCAGGTTGCTGTTGGTAGAGTTAAATTCCTTTAGAGTTTATGTGACTACGAGAGAAATTGAAACCCTAATGTGGAAATCCTATGTATGCAGCTCCTAAAAAAAGTGAATGTCTTTTTGAAATCTTTAAAAGTGGTAATTCAAAAAAGAAAAGAACACTACCACTTGATGTAAAATCAAGCAAGGAATCCAAAAATAATTTTTTTCAGATCTTTCAAAAATTATTTGATATTTTGTTGGAATTTTTTTTCTTACCAGTGTCAAGGGTCAAAATTGATAGATTTAGAGAATTGATTCTACAGAAATATCAAATAGTCTCAAAACTTTTTGAGAATTTTATATCATGTACATAATTTCTCAAGGTTTCCAACACCATGAAGCTTACCAAATCTAATGAGTAGAAAAATTTATAAAATTCATGGAGAGTAAGAAAATAGTAAGGAAACATGGTCTGACCCTTGTTAAGTCCAAGAATTTTTAAGTTTTTTTTGTTTGGTCAAATTTCTTCAAAATTGTACTCAAGGTTCTTGAGTTAAGGGACCTCCCTGGATGAAATTTGGTGATTTTATGAAGCTCCTAAATGCCTGAAGCTAATTTTTGAAAATCAAGACACAAGTCTAGAGTTTCAAAAATCGAACACTAGTATGGAATAGGTGGTGGAAAAATGCACAAACAAGCAACAAAATGACTTTTAGGGTTCCTCCAACAATAGTTTTTCTTATTTTTGTTTTTTTTTCAATTTAAAGATTTTTAGAGAGATTTTTGGTTTTTGATGTTGAAAGGAAATGGCCTGGGGTGCTTAGCTGAAGTACGTGGGAAGAAAAGAAACTTGTAGCTTCTGCTCCAAGTGCCCCAAACCCCACTCCCAATCCTAATTTGCTCCTAAAATCAAAACAAAAAAAATTTGTGAATATCTAATAGGGCAAGAGAGAGATTAATGAGGTGACTAAGCAGTGCCTCCCCAGCAACGGTGCCAAAAAGTTATACAGATTTTACGTTGTTTGTAAAATGGGAGTTTTAGATGTCGTTGAAATGCTAAAAATTGATCGCACTTAAAATTTATGTTCCTAGATATGGTATCTAGGGTCGTCCAAGGAGGCTAATTGTTAGTCACATAAGATGGTTCTCTCCCTTGCCTCTCAAATCTGCACAATATATTTTTGTATTTTTGAGTTTGTTATTTTTAGGGTTTTGAAATATTAGGCACTTGAAAGTGAAAGTGAGTACGCTAGCTAATAAATGCCAGTTTATCATCATTCTTATACCATAAAACAAACCTAGCACATAGGATTTTAACTTCGCAAATGGGTTTTTGGGCAACATTTAGGCATCAATTAGGTTCGGCATGCATTGCATTTTTTATTGTATTTTTAAAATATTTCTTTAATTGTTAGGGATAAACAAATCGATAGATTCCTAAAACCCTAGCACTCACGAAGGCAATTGGTGAAGAGGAAACCCATTCCAGTTGGAACTCAGCCAAATCCAACTCATCATAGATGATACTAGCTCACTTGAGTTAGGGTTAGCTCCATTAAGCTCCATTCAGCTCATCTTAGCTAAATGGTAGCCCAGGGCAGCTCATCTTTGCTCACCCTAGCTCAAGTCATCTCATACCCTACTCAACTTAGTTGAGTCTAGCTCACCTTTGCTCCATTCAGTTCACTGGGAGCTCTTACTAGCTCAGCTAAGCTGACTGGAGTCCACCTTAGCTCATTTCCGGCTACTTCTAGCTCCACTCAACTCAAGTCAGCTAAAGATGACTTCACACAACTCAGGCTGGCTCAAGTCCAGCTCCTGGGAACTCCACTTTGATCAACCAAATTGAGTTAAGCTACCTTAGCTACTCCAGCTAACTAGGCCCTCCCTGGGATGATCAGACCCAACTCACCTCAGCATATTTTAGTAGAGGCCACCTTAATTTAAGTTGGCTTGCCAGCTAGCAAAGAACTACGAAGCTAACACAGGTAAAGTAGCTCCTTGCAACTCCCTTCAGCAGCTACCAGCTCTAGTTCAGCTCCAGAAATTCTTTCCTTAGCTCCTTTTCCCTAAACCTAGCTCCATCCCACCTCCTCCTCTACTCAACTACTAGCTAAGCTAGCTTAGCTAGCTTAGCTTAGCTACACTTTAGCTCGTAATGTCCACATCCTACCTAAAACCCTAACAAAGCTTCACCTCAACTTAACTAGTAGCTCCACCTAAAAAAACACCTCCACTCCCTTCCCATTTTGGCCCCAACCACCAACCCCACATCCCTTCACACCTCCACCTCCAAATGCCTCCAAAAAGGTGGTGCCAAAAGACCCATAACCACCTTATACTTGGAGCCACTTTTTCTCTCCAAAAACCCCTCCATCACCACCATACACCTACCACTATAGCCTATCCAAACCCTACACCTAACCCCACTTTAGAAACCCATACTAGGAACCACCTAACTTCACCTTAACTACTTCCTAACCACCATATAAATGGTGCCAAAACACCACCCACACCCCTTCACCTTGGCACCATTCATACCTACCTAGATCCCACAACCACCATTACACGGAACCATCCTAGCCGTTCAAAAAGACCACACCACTTAACCCACCTAAACCCTCCTAAAGTTGGTGCCAAACACCTAACTAGACCTCGACACTTCCCTTAAGTTGGCACCAACTTACCCTAGCCATCCATCACCTAACCACCACCCTATGACCTAATCCTATCCATACAACACATCAACCTATCCCTTAACTCTAACCCACATAGAGTTGGTGCCAACTCTTCCACCCATCTTAACCACCACCTCGTGCATCCCTCTCCCTCCATGTCAACCCACATCCACTATTCATCCACCAACATCCATATCCTAGCCATCCATAACACCACTCTTCCCTTAACCATAGCCAACACCAACCTACACCTCCTCCACTGTATAAAAAGACCCATAACCACCACCATTTCCATAATCCTTTGGCTTGATATTCTCCACCTATATCCTACCATATTCACGGCCAAGAGAAGAAGGAGAAGAAGAAGATTAAGGGAATACTCTGTCCCCTTGGTGCCTTCCCCTCTTCCCTTCTCTCTTGTGCCACCACCAGCCAGAGGAGCAGCCAAGCAAGGAAGACCTTAGGAGGAGGTCCTAAGGGTGGTACATGCCACCCTAGGAGGAGATTGAAGGTGGAGATCATCCACCACTGGAGGAAAAAAGGTATACCCCTCCTAGGGCTTGCCAAGGAAGACATAATTTTGGAGGAGCTATTCAAGGAAGGAGCTACAGAAAACCTTTACAAGTCTAGGAGCAACTGAGCTTGGAGCAAGGACTCTCTCCTCTTCACCACCATCATCGAGAGGATCTTTGTTTTACTCTTTTTTGTTCTTTCTCATTTTGTAGTATAAGCATTCCTCTATACGCATTCCTGTAAAACAAATTTTCTCCATTTATAAAGTTTCCTTCCTAAATTTTTGTTGCATCTTTTAACTGCTTTCACTTTAGTGTTCTTTTTCACTGCCTCTCTATAATTACCTTAGGTCTCCACGTACCTAGGGTGAGCTTAGAGAGGGGTTATTTCTTTCACTTAGGTGTTAGCTAGTTCCCACTTTTGCTTCCAGAATTTCCCTTTATTTCAAAATGTAAAAAAATATTATATTTAAAAACCTAAAATGAAAGTTGATTTCCCATTTTCAAGCGAGAGTTGTAAGGTGCAAACTTGCCTCCTTGGACAACCCTAGATACCCTACTATCTAAGTTTTACAAATTTTAAAAGTGATTGTGAAATTGCGAGTTGCAATGACTTAAACCCTAGTTTTAACAAATCACGCATTCATCGCATTACTTTTTGATGCCATTGCCCGGAAGGTGCGGCTTTGCATTAATCGATTCTCTTTCTTGATAAGTGGATCTCATCCCCTTCTCTTTGTTTTCTTTTGTGTGTGCTGGCATTGCAGGAAGAAGGCAGGATTTTGAAAGGGAGAGCATAAAGTCCCTTTCTTTCTAAGGATTTCAAGTTGGTTCCCCTTTCCTTGACACATTAATCTTTAAGAACTACCAAATATATATTAAATTAGTCTTTTAGGATCATAAACATTAAAATTGGGTAGAGTGGTGGCCTTTAAAATCAATTGTTTGATTATTTAAATCATTTAACACCACATTACCTAAAGTGTTGGTGTTCTGATTTTCGGGTCCAAACCTCTATCCGAACTTCAAATATCAATTCCCAACACCAAAGGCCTCTTAAAATCTTGAAATTTCATCCAAGGACTCATAATCAAATTTGGAACAACTTTGACAAATTTTAGAGTAATTGGAGTTGTAGAGAATGTTTAAAAATTTGTTGACCATAGGGGAGTCATCTCCTCTGATTTCACTGTTTTGCTACTATCCGAGAATTTTAGGAATTTTTATACTTATTCAATTTTTATGAAATTTAATTTTATGGAATCCATGTAAAATTATACATATCATATAAAATCACAAAAATTTTTGGTGGCCAGTGGTGGTATTGAAAAGTCAAAAATACCCACAGGTATCATTTTCGGACTTTGACACCAGCACAAAGAAAAATCTTAGAAAAATATCAAATAAATTCCTAAAATCACAATAAAATGAAATCCTTGTGTGATTTTCCTTCCAGTAGTGGTGTTGCTTCTTTGTTTGGACCACTACTTAAAAAGAAAAGCCTGAATCAATTCACTGGTAGTAACATTTCTGCCTAGGGATCAATTCAATTAGGTTTCTTTTCAAAATTAGAGACCCACTTTTTAAAAGGAAATCTACATTCAACCATACAACTTGATTTCCTTTTTATTGTGGAACTCAAACTTGTTTGAAAACCTAAAAAGAAAAGCCTAAAAGGACACTAAGATAAATCAAATCCTAAAAGAAGAAAAATAACAAATTGTGTGATGACTTGAAATTAGCATTGGAATCACTCCTTCCAATTTGCACTCAATACAAAAAATTGAAATAACAGGACATTACCCCAATCAACGTACTGCACATTCTCGTGCACAATTAGACATCCAAGCGTAATTTAAAACAAGTAGCCCTTTGACCACTTAAGGACTTCCCAAAAACTTAGGCTTGATATCATATATCTAAGGGTTATTAAGTGCTCCTAATTCCTTTTGAAATACACAGTGGCAGACTTAGAGGGAAGTCAAATAACAAGTGCGAGTTTACACAAGCCCCTAGTGATTTTCTCAGGAAGTGCTTGAGCCTAATCAACCTCTTTAGTCTAATTGGGTACTCTTAAGGAACTAGGTTCTCCTATTAATTTCTTCCATATTGGGTTCCCAAGTCATAGGTTGCATTAAGGGGTCAACTTTAAGATAGATTAGGTTTAGTAGTTTGATTTGCACACTTTCTCTCATCTCACACTCTCCTCCTCCCCTCCCGTTCGTCCATTAAGTGCATGAACGGGTGAAGGTCCCAGAATCCACATCTTGAGGGACCATTTGATTTTGCCCCCTGCACCAAAAGATCTTTGTTTTCTTCTTCCTCTTCCTCAGTTTTTAATATGGAAAACAATTCAACAAATATTGCTTCCACTGCCCAACCTGCCATTAACCCATCAACTGACGCACAAGCTAACTTCCCCATCCTTAACCTCGCACATTTGGAGCTGCTGCAAGGTGGCTCTTTCAATCAAAATTCAAACACCTTTTCTCTAATGGTTGACCAATTGGTTCAACTTCAACAAAACCAACAACAATTGGCTAGGATTGTCACGATCCTAGCCAATCAAAGATTTAGTCAACCACTTAGGGAACCTCTAGTATTTCTTAAGGATTTTTATGATCCTTCTAATTATGAAGAGAGACTCGGAGTGGTTATACCCCAAGAGGATTTTGAAGTTAAACTTGCCATTCTGAACTTTATTAAACATTTCCATGTGCTTCCGAGAGAGGATCCATTTTTCCACCTCGAGGAGCTAACTGTCCTTGCTCAAACTACCCATTCTCGTAATGTACAGGAAGAGGTGTGATTCATGAGACTCTTTCCTCTCACTTTAAAGGACAAGGCATCACATCGGTTTAGGATGGTCAGGCGCCCTATCACCACCTGACCCCAATTAGAAAGCACTTTTCTTAAAAAATTCTCTCCAATAGGTCATGCAAATGCTTTACGCCAATCAATAATGCCCTTTCAACAAAAATCTGGTGGACCTTCCCATGAATCTTGGGAGAGATTTTGAGAACTTCTAAGAAGTTGCCCCCACCATGAAACTCCACGATGGCAGGAAGTGTAGATGTTCTATCATGGATTAGAAGATCAATTAAAAAGATTCGTGGATGCTTCATGTGGGGGTAATTTCCTTAATAAAGATACCAAAAGTGCCTTCCTCCTTTTTGAAGAAATGAGTGAAAACTCATTTAATATGGCTTCAATTGACACTTTTGGTAGAACCAACAACCCCTGACTTGGAGTCAACTAAATTGTTCCAGCCACTCAAGATGATCTACACATGATAGCTCAACAACTAGATCGGAAGCAAATCAACCAGAAAAAAATGGAAGAAAAGCTTACCCAAAAACTAGCGCCTTATCCCAACTCCCCTCCCCTTCTCAGAAGAGAAAATCTGCATAATATCAATGCTACCCCTACTGGGTAGCATTTTTCAGGTTACTCACAAGATTTGTTGACTAGGACTATGAATCAAAGTCTTTTTGACTCCACCACTGAAAACATTTTTGCTCTCCAGGAGCAATTTAGAAAACCCTCCAATACATACAATCAAAATTGGAGGACCAGCCTGAATCCCTCCTGGAAAGCCCCAAATCATGTTCTGTTTCCCAAACAAAATCAATTTTAAAATTATGGGCAAAACTTGCATCAACCTTGGCCATCCCAGCAAGATATCAACACCCAGGTCATGAAAAATCTACAAGGTATGCAGAATCACATGACGGAAGTAACCCGCAAGATAACCAACTTGTAACATCAAGTTAAGGTTACTCCTGATCATAGACTTGCTGGCAATCTGCCATCCGAACCCATGCCCAATCCTAACAATCAATGGAATCAATATCAAGGTGGATATCCTAGTCAACCTATCTACCCAGCACCATAGCACCTGCTGGGTTTAAACCAAAATCAGGCCCACCATCCTCCTCCCAGAAACAACCGTACTGCAAGTGGAGTAACTCTAAGGAATGGGAAAACCACTCATGATCTTTTGCCTGCTCAAGAAACTCACCTAATAGAAAACAGGTTAGCTCTTCTCCCTCTTTTTCAAACCCCGTTCAGGAACACAAAAATGCACAACATGTACACCCAGCCCCTTTTCCACAAGCCCTTCACAAAAAAGAGAAAAGAAATTCTAGCCCACTGATAAGGAATTGATGGATCTTTTTGGGCAAATAGAAATCAATATCCCTCTCCTAGTTGCCATAAAATACATTCCTGGCTATGCCAAATTTTTGAAAGATTTGTGTACCCCAATAAGGCAGCCAAGAAACCTAAGAAAGGTTATCCTTCCAAAGACAGTATGCTCACTTGTGCAGAGCAAACTGCCTTTAAAAAGAAAAGATCCAAGCGCCCCCTGATTCAATTTGTCATTAATGACACTTAGTTTGATCGTTCCCTTTTGGATCTCAGTGCCTCAATTAATCTCATCCCCACTGTCATTTTTGAGGAATTCAAGATCGGTGAATTAAAGCCTATCTAGGTAACACTTCAACTATTAGACCGGTCTATAATTAAACCTAAGGGGATAGTTGTGGATGTAATTATTCGAGTAAAAAATTGTCTAATTGCCGTAGACTTTTTGGTCTTGGACATAGAGGTACCGGAAGCTTTGAAGAATGCCCCTATAATTCTTGGAAGACTATTTTTAGCCACCATGAAAGCCAATAATAATTATGATTCTGGAAAGATGAAGATCATGTGTGGCGGTGAATCTATTACCCTAGATATTTTTCAAGCTTCTAGGCATTTCCAAGAACTAGATTTCTTTGATGATACGGATTCAGAAATTGAAAATTTAGTGGAGGAAACAATGCAGATTTCACGCCTGGGTTCCTATTTTGCAATTCACACGATTCCAGAATAATTTGATTTACCTCACCCTCGCACCCTAACTGCATCTTCTCCATTTGACTCCTTATCCAACGCTCTCCCTCTTACTTCACCCCATACTGCACAAGCTAAAATCATTTCTGAGTTGGGCCCTCAATTGGAATTGAAACCCTTACCTGACTCCCTTAAATATGTTTTCCTCGGTCCAAACTAGACCATGCCCCTAATTATCAATTCTAGACTTTCTGTGGCATAAGAGGAAAACTTCTCTAGGTCTTGAGCAAACACCAAAAAGCTATTGGCTGGATCCTTACAGATCTTAAGGGTATTAATCTGTCATATTGCACCCGTCGAATTTATCTTGAGGACGATTCTCGCCCCTCCCACCAAACACAAAGGTGCTTGAACCGTAATATGCATGAGGTGGTAAAAAAGGAGATTATAAAGTGGCTCGATGCTGATATCATATACCCCATTTTTGACAGCTCCTGGGTTAGTCCTACACTAGTAGTGCCTAAAAAGGCTGGACTGACAATTGTCACCAATGAACATGGGGAAGATATAGCCACTCGAACCGCTTCTTCATGGTGTGTAAGCATTGATTACATAAAATTGAACACCGCCACCAAGAAGGACCATTTTCCGCTCCCCTTTATTGATCAAATCTTGGAGCGATTAGCCGGACGTGATTACTACTACTTTCCTGACAGTTATTCTGGCTATAATCAAGTTGCAGTACATACTGAAGATAAAGACAAAACTACATTCACTTGCCCCTTCGGAACCTTTGCTTTCCGAAAAATGCCTTTCTATCTTTGTAATGTACCTACGACTTTTCAAAGGTGTATGCTTGCAATTTTTTCTGACCTAGTAGGTGAATGTCTTGAGGTCTTTATGGATGACTTCCCTATTTTTGTAGATTCTTTTGACCTTTTTCATAGAAATCTCAGAAGAACTGTCCAAAAATGCATAGAACTTAACGTTGTCCTCAGCTACGAAAAGGGTCATTTCATGGTCCAAGAAGGTACTATCTTGGGCCATGTCATTTTCAAAAAAGGAATCGTAGTAGATTGAGCTAAAATCAATGCTATCTCTAAGCTTGCACAGCCAATTTCTATAAAATAGATAAGATCTTTTTCGAGGCATGTGGGCTTCTACCATCATTTCATTGAGAATTTTTCCCAAATCTCCAAGCCCTTAAGCCATTTACTTACCAAAGGCTAGCCTTTTGACTTCAAAGCCCAATGCTTGGAGAGTTTTTATCAGCTAAAGAAAACTGTCATAGAGGCACCCATTTATAGGGACCTAGCTGGAATTGTCCCTTTGAATTAATGAATGATGCCTTTGATTTTGTTGTGGGGGCCATTCTAGGGCAAAGAATTGACAAGAAGACCATTGTGATCTACTATGCCAGCAAAGCACTTGACGATGCACAACGGAATTACACAGTTACTAAAAAAGAACTTCTTGCCATTGTCTTTGCCCTAGAAAAATTTTGCTCTTATTTGTTGGGATCACATGTAACAGTATATACCGACCACTTTACACTTAAATATCTGTTGAACAAGGAGGATGCGAAACCCTGCGTTATCCATTGGATCCTATTGCTCTAGGAATTTAACTTGGCAATCAAGGATAAGGCAGGTTCACAAAATGTAGTGGCCAATCGCCTCTCTCATCTTTTGACGAATGACATGTTGACCCCCCTGAAAAATTCCGTGATGAAACTATCTTTGCTGTCAATACCCTCCCTTGATTTGCACCTACTGCAAACTACCTAGCAGCAGAACAAATCCCCTCTGATTAGCCAAAAACCAAAAGGGATAAATTCTTTGCTAACATTAAATATTATTTTTGCATGGAGTGTAACCTTTTCCTCATTTGTGTCGATCAGGACATTATACGTTGTTTCGCCAATTCAAAAATTCATGATATTCTAATACATTGTCACTCAATGGCCTTTGGCGGACATTTCTTGGGCAAGAAAACTGCATCTAAAATCCTCAATTCTGGTTTCTTTTGGCCTAGATGCACAAAGATGCTCACACCTTTGTTTGGTCCTGTGTGCGTTACCAGAGCATCGGCAACATGACTCGAAAGTATATGATGCTCCTCAATCCAATCTTAGAGGTTGAAAGTTTTGATGTATGGGGCGTCGACTTCGTGGGATCATTCATCAACTCTTGTGAGTATTTGTCATTCTAGTCGTAGTTGACTATGTATCAAAATGGATAGAAGCAATACCCACATGCACCAATGATCATAAAATGGTTATCGAATTTATCAAGAAAAACATTTTTTCAAGATTTGGCATTCCCAGGGCCATCGTCAATGACAGAGGATCACATTTTACTCACTCTCAACTCTACTACCTTCTTTCTAAATATGGGGTTAATCATAAAATTTCCACTCCTTACCACCCAAAACCAATGGCCAAGCGGAAGTTTCTAATCGAGAGATAAAACTATTTTACAAAAGTCGATTAGGCCTAATCGTAAAGATTGGTCCAATAAATTGGACGAAGCCTTATGGGCCTACCGTGCCACTTTCAAAATGCCACTAGGCATGTCTCCTTTCCATCTAATTTTTGGAAAGTCATGCCCTCTTCTGGTAGAACTCGAACATAGGGCTTTCTGTGCAATCAATTAATTAAATATGGGTTTTTATGAAGTCAGTACCCACAAGAAACTCCAATAAATTAAATTGAAAGAATTATGTAATTTTTCTTATAAAAATGAATGGATTTATAAAGATCTAACAAAGAAGTTTCATGATACATATATTATCAAGAAGCATTTTGAAGTTAATCAACGCATTTGGCTTTTTGATGCAAGATTACGTATTTTTCCTGAAAAATTAAAATCCATGCGAACCGGCCCTTTTATTGTCCTCAAAACATATCCATATGGCACTGTTGATCATTTTGATCTGAAAACAAATAATACTTTTCAAGTCAACGCCTAGCGTTTAAAGCCCTATCTTGATAATACTCCGAATCTCCCTTCTAACACACTTGATTTAATCGACTTACCCACTAATGATCACTGATGCACTTCACGCACGGCTGAATGGCATAAAAGATAGCACTGGATGGGAGGTAACCCATCATTTTTCTCCCACTTTTCGCTCTTTTTCTTTTCTTCAGAGGTTTTGAATATCCCATTTTTAACCTCCTTCACTGAGGTAATACCTTTTCCCTTATAATTTCATAGGACATGCCACATCTTAAGCATGGGGGGGTGTTTCTAAATTTTGAGAATCAAATCAGGATTTTTAAAACCAAAAAATATGCAATTTTCATATTTCAATTTTTGCATGCATACCCAAAAAAATAAAAATGTTGAAAGCTTTTTAGGGAAATTTTGAAATCGGGACTAAGGTTGAACATTCACTTTTGTTACAGTGGGATTTAATCTTTAACAAACTAGGGATAAGGACATGGATCTGATTATTAGAATTTCAAGGTCTACTGTTAGACTATATCAAATATCCTTCAATAAAATTCTACCTGAACTCATGACAGTTTAGGTGAGTTGATCCCCTTTTGTAACATGGAAAGTATCCTACTTTGTTTATAATTCAAAAGCTTGCATATCATGCAAAATTTCTTGTGTCAAAATTCACGCAACAGCCAACACCAAAAAAACAATTAGAAATTAGAAAAACCCCTTGTTTGGCCTTAGTAAAAGTCCAAAACAGATCATTCGTTTGAATTCCCACTACCGAGGAGGAAAATGCCTCCTTTGACGACGTAATGTCAAAATATATCGCCTCGTCGCTACTCTATATCTATATTTCATATCTTTAGATGGATCATTAAGGGCCATTTTTGCAGCTCAAGTGTCTTGGACAGTGATCTACCCATAGAGTTGGAGCTAAAGCTTGAGTTTTCTTGGAGTGTCCCTTTACACGGCATTGTGTTTTGGGGTTATGAGCTCCTGGGTGGTGTCATGGATGGTACTGTGCTGAAGTACTGGCGCCAGAGCCCCATTGATGATTGGTAATGGGAATGATGATCCCAACATAACTACTATAGGACTAAGCTAAGAATAAGCATGGGGGAGACCAAAAAGAAAAGTTTTAACCAAAAACAAGACCTTATTGATGTTGGCTTTTCACAAGCATAGATACAAGGTTTTAAAGGTTATTGCAAGTTGTGAATCAGATTCAAGAGCCAGAATAATCCTAACTACAAAAATTTTGAGTCATTTGAATTAACAAAAAGTTAACCTGTGAATTTTTTGTGGATATATTGATCCCGATTCATCTAATTCTCAGATCCAAAAATAAATCCTGATGTTTATCTTTAACAAATCCAGTACCTCCAGTGTTTTAACCAACCATGGTCCCATGATCTCTTTGTACCTAAAAAAGTTAAAAAATTAGTTTTCCCAAAAATTTTACTCTGTAAAAATTAATTTTCTAAGAGACTAGGTAAAGATAAGCATGGGGGTGTGGTAAACGCCAGTTTATCATCATTCTTATGACCTAAAACAAACCTAGCTCTTAGGATTTCAACATCGCAAACTAGTTTTTGGGCTACATTTTGGCATCAATTAGGTTAGGCATGCATTGCATTTCTTATTGTATTTTTAATATGCTTGGTTGAGTGTTAAGGACAAACAGATTGATAGATCCCTAAAACCCTAGCACTCATGAAGGCAACTATTGAAGAGGAAGTTCATTCCAGCCGGAACTCAGCTAAATCCAGCTCATTATAGTTGGATACTAGCTCACTTGAGTTAGGGTTAGCTACAATAAGCTCCATTCTGCTCATCTTAGCAGAATGGTAGCTTATGGCAACTCATCTTAGCTCACCCTAGCTTAAGTCAGCTCATACCCTACTCAACTTAGTTGAGTCTAGCACACCTTCGCTCCATTCAGTTCACTGGGAGCTCTAGCTAGCTCAGCTATGTTGACTGGAGCCCACCTTAGCTCATGTCCAGCTACTTCCAGCTCCACTCAACTCAAATCAGCTGAAGATGACTTCACACAGCTCAGGCCAGCTCAAGTCTAGCACCTGGGAACTATACTTAGCTCAACCTAGTTCAATTAAGCTACCTTAGCTACTCTAGCAAGCTAGGCCCTCCCTGGGAAGATAAGACCAGTCTTACCTCAGCATATTTTAGCAGAAGATAGCCTACCTTAGCTTGGCTTAGCAACTAGCAAAGAACTAGCAAGCTAAGCCAGCTAAAGTAGCTCCCATCAACAGCTACCAGCTCCAGACATTCTTTCCTCAGCTCCTCTTACCTAAACCCTAGCTCCATCCCACCTCCTCCTCTACTCAACTACTAGCTAAGCTAGCTTAGCTTAGCTACACCTTAGCTCCTAATGCCCACCTCCTACCTAAAATCCTAACCCAGCTCCACCTCAACCTAGCTACCAGCTCCACCTAAAAAAACACCTCCACTCCCTTCCTTTTTTGGTGCCAACCACCAACCCCACATCCCTTCGCTCCACCACCTCCAAAAGCCACAAAAAGGGTGGTGCCAAAACCCACATAACCATCTTATACTTGGTGCCACTTTTTCCCTCCAAAAACCCCTCCATCACCACCATACACCTACCCCTACAAACTATCCAAACCCTACACCTAATCCCCTTCTAGAAACCCATACTAGGCACCACTTAACTTCACCTTAACCACTTCCAAATTACCATATAAATGGTGCCAAAACACCACCCACGCCCCTTCTCCTTGGTCCCATTCATATCTACCGTTGATCCCACAACCACCACCACATGGAATCGTCCTAGCCCTTCATAAAGCCAGTGACACTTAACCGACCTAAACCCTCCCAAAGTTGGTGCCAAAACACTTAATCAAACCTCCACACATCCTTGAAGTTGGCTCCAACTTACCTTAGCGATCCATCTCCTAACCACCACTGTATGACCAAATCCTAGCCATACAACACATCAACCTATCCTTTAACTCTAACCCACATAAAGTTGGCGCCAACTCTTCCACCCACCATAACCACCACCTCATGCATCCTTCTACCTCCATGCCAACCCTCATCTACCATTCATCCACCAACTTCCATATCCTAGCCATCCATAACACCACTCTTCCCTTAACCATATTCAACACCAACCTACACCCCCTCCACTCTTTAAAAAGACCCATAATCACCACCATTTCCATCATCTTTTGGCTTGACATTCTCCACCTATATCCTACCATATTCAAGGCCAAGAGAAGAAGGAGAAGCAGAAGATTAAGGGTATACTCTATCCCATTGGTGCCTTCCCCTCTTCCCTTCTCTCTTATGCCACCACCAGCCAGAGGAGTAGCAGGCAAGGAAGACCTTAGGAGGAGGTCTTGAGGGTGGTACCTGCCACCCTAGGAGGAGATTGTGGGTGGAGATCATCCACCTTTAGAGGAGCAAAGGCATCCCCCTCCCCTTAGGGCTTGCCAAGGGAGACATCATTTTGGAGGAGCTATTCAAGGAAGGAGATGGAGAGAACCTTTTTAAGCATAAGAGTAGCTAAGCTTAGAGTAAGAACTCTCTCCTCTTCACCACCATTATCAAGAGAATATTTGTTTTACTTTTTTTTTATCTTTTGTTTTCTACCATAAGCATTCCTCTACAAGCAACCTTGTAAAAGAAATTTTCTCCATTTATAAAGTTACCTTTCTAAATTTTTGTTGCATCTTTTGCCTGCTTTGACTTTAGTGTTCTTTTTCACTCCCTCTCTCTAATTACCCTAGGTCTCCATGTACCTAGGGTGAGCTTAGAGACAGGTTATTTTTTCACCAAGGTGTTAGCTTTAGGAAGTTAGGTGTAGCTATTTCCTGCTTTTGATTCCATAGTTTCCTGTTATTTCAAAACACAAAAAAATCTTATATTTAAAAACCTAAAATGGAAGTTGATTTCCCAGTTTCAAGTCAGAGTTTTTAAAGTGCAAACTTGCATCGTTGGACTACCCTATATACCCAACTATCAAGGTTTTACAAATTTTAAAAGCGATTGCGAAATTACATGTCCCAATGACTTAAACCCTAGTTTTAACAAATCACGCTTTCTTCACGTCACTAGCCATGCCTATCAACTACTCTAAAGTGGCAAGAATGTCCTCTCTTCTAAGCTCACCTTGGGCAAGTGCACTTAAGGTATTAGAAGAGAGTTGTGGTGCACTACAACTACAAGAAAATCACACTAAATAGAAAACACGAAATGGAAGGCAAAGTTGAAACTTGTATTACTAGTAAAGTTAACAACAGGTAGCTGAATGCTTCATACAAGAAAATGACAAACTACACTAGCTAATACAAGAAAACAAGGAAGAAGAAATGGCCACCAAAGATGACAAAGGAGTGGTCCTTGCTACAAGCACAATAGCTCCTATGCTTCAAAAGAACTCTTCGTACTTCCAGGTGATGCTCCTCTAGGTTTGTCCTCCAAGATGCTCCTCCAAGGTGGACATCCACGACCATGATGAAGATCTCCTCCTTGCCTGGCCATCCCTCTAGATGAATGATTCTCCTCCTTGGCATGGCACAAGGGAGAAAAAGAGAGAGAAGGAAGGCATCAAGGGGGTAGGTAGGTTGCCCCCTTGATCTTTTTCTCTTCTTCTTCCTTGTCCTTAGGTGTAGTTGGATATGGGTAGAATAAAATAAGTGAGAAGATGGGTATGTGGTGGTGGTTAAGGGGGGTATTAATAGGAAGGAAGAGGGGGTTGGCATGCCCGTTAGATTGGATGGTTAGGATGGCTAGATGGGTGTGGTTGGTGGATCCTATGGCAAAAGCTATTTGGCACAAACTTAAGGGTGTGAAGGGTGGCAGTTGTAGGTGGTGCTGGTGGCTATTGGTAGTGGAGGGACATCACAAATTGCTGCCAAAGAGGAGGCTTCTAGAAGGGCTTCAGTGGCGCCAAGTTATGGATGGTTGGGATGGGTTTAAAGGAAGATGTGTGATGGAGATGATGGAGGTTTTGGTGGGAAAGTTGGAATGGAGGTTAGGGTTAGTTATGGGTAGGTTTGGAGACATTGTAGAGGACACACTTGGTTGTGTTAGTAGGGTGAAGGGATGTGGTTAGGTTGGATCCAAAAAAGATTTGGAATAGGAACTTAGGTGGACAAGGTTTATGGTTATTTGGTGGTGCTAAAGCTAGGTGAGTTAGGGTTAGGTTTTGGTGCCATGGAGGTGGACTTAGCTAAGCTAAGCTAGTACGTGAATGGATTAGGAGGCAAAGGGAGCTAGGGTTTTGGAGGTGAGGAGCTGGAAGGAGTTGCCTTGAGCTGGACTAGAGCTGATGGCTGCTGAAGAGAATTGCAAGGAGCTACATTGGTTGGCTTAGCTTGCTAGTCCTTTGCTAGTTGCTAAGCCGAGCTAAGTTGAGATGGTTTCTATTGATATGAGCTGAGGTGAGCTGGGTCAGGTCTTCCTATAGATTACCTAGCTAGCTAGAGCAGCTAGCTTAGGTTAAGTAGCTCAACTCAACCAAGTTGAACTGAGTGAAGTACCCAGGGGTAGGACTTGAGCTGGCCTGAGCTGGTTGAGGTCATCTTCAGCTATCAAGGATGAGCTAGTTAATAGTAGTAGCTAGCCCTAGTCAGGTTGAGCTTCCAATGAATTGTTCTTAGCTGGAGGAGCTGGAATGGAGCTAGGATGAACTGTTATGAGATTGTTTGGGCTGCCATCCAGTTGAGATGAGTTGAATGGAGTTGAAGTGAACTGAATGGAGCTAAGGATGAGTTGTTCCAACTAGAATAAGCCGGGATCCAGCTAGGATGAGCTGGATCTAGCTTGGATCCAATTGATAGGTGCTTATTCTTCATCTTCTACCATCCTGAGTGCCAAGATATGTGGGATTCTGACTTTCCACCTATCTATGACACTTAGATAAATGCATTAAAAAGATAATAAAAAGGAAGGCATGCCTAACCTAAGTAAATGCCTACATGCAGCCTCAAAAGCCATTTGCAGATTAAAAGCTCTAAGAGCTAAATTTTTTTAAGGCATAAGAATGATGATAAATTGACATTTATCAGCTAGGATAGTGCTTGTGCTCAAGGTATGTAATGAGGCGTTGTTGGGGGTTGTGCCTCCTAATTAATCCAATTGAGCATGTGTATACACTCAACAAAATAGGGTTTTCAAGCGAGGTTTTTAAGATGTGTCTTTTAATGATTCATCCTTGCTTTAGTGCCCTTTAGGGTTGGAGTTTCTTCATATTTTGAAACAATGTACATAGATGGGGATCTTGTATGTAATTTTTCATTATTTCCTATTTTTTGATCAGTAAAATGCCCTCCCGGATTGCTATCGTTGCATGATAGCTTTCCTTTCAGTTTCAGAAAAAGAAAAAATATTTTCAAACAATTTTCGTAGTTTGCACACAATTTTTGCAGACAACGGGTGTTCGTCAATTTCCTTTAGGACAAATAATGTGGCCCTAGGAAAATAACCCTAATGTATTCACCCTAAAGTTTGTGTGATTCTACCAGGTGCATTCATTTTAGTTTGAGTGGTGCGGCCCAGTACAAAACACGTTTGGCTTCGTAAGCACCACTCCAGGGAGAAGAATGGAAGAAATAAATTTTTTTTGTTTGAGTGGTGGGTTCAAGATGTGGGTTAAGTAGCCATTAACCATGCTAATTCCTGGATTTTCTTTTTTTTTTTGACTTTTTTCTTCTTAGCAAGCAAATAATCAACTAACCTAGGGTTTATGCGTAATTGCATTTCTTTATTTTCAATAAGGAAAGGATGAGACTGCACTAAGGTGAAGTGATACTCACAAAAGTCTTTACTGTAGTTTGCTCCCAGTCTATTGACTTCAAGTGCACCCCTCTTGTCACTTCCATGCCAAATTCCTATAATCAATCAATAGAAAGAGAGAAAAGAGAGATAGAAAATGTGAGTACCAATACAAGGATAAAAGAAACCAAAAAATATGTTTTCTCCCCAGCAATGGTGCCAAAAACTTGCTCAGTATAACATGTGTTCTGACATCAATTTTAATAAGTTCGAACAGTAAATTGGAGTGTCGAACACAGGGAGGGAAAAGATCGAATCAATTAGTCGCTTACTTTTATTACCACATGATGATTTGCTTTCATGAAGAATAGTGAGAAAGAGAGAGAGTAGATGGCTAGAAATCTGAGGTAGACATACCTCACTAACTACATATGAAATGTTGACATGATGAAGCATAATAGAATCTAGCAAAGAATGAGCACAAGATAACAATTATGATATCAAAATCTACTTTATTGAATATTAAAAATGGTCTTGCAATTGTAACCAACAAAACTTGATGGATGCTTAAAGAAAAAAAAATTACAAGCTATAGAAAACTATAAACTAAATGCGAGAAGGTGTCAATGTAGCCACAATGTTGGAAGAAGCTTTCATTGACATCTCGGTGACTCCAAGGACCTTGGTTAAGCTCTATAGGGGTGGAGACTTGCTCATGATGAAGACGTGTGACAATGGGGGTCCATAGGGCCGTTTATAGGGTGGAGGAGGCCCTTTCCAACTGATTTGGTGCGAGAGCACATTAAAGGCCATGTGGGACACACTAGGTGCATGTAGCGGCCCATGCATCGCGCACTCATTGAGCAATGCCATTGTGCATGCGTGTTGTACACAGCGTTGGCAACCACATATCTGCCATGGCCATCCGATGCTTGCTGAGCAGTCCAAATCGCATGAGATTCACATTGTACATTGAGCCCTCTCCACGTGAGATCTTGCATGCATCTACTTGTATCGTGTGGGCACCATTCACGTTGCCACGTTGCCTTCATTTCATCTGCATCATTGCACTCAATGGCATTGATTTTGCATGCTTCGCACCCTAAGGATGAGAGGGGTGAGCTGAGCACAACGTGGCTTCATCCTTATCCTTCATTCTCCAGTGGATGGCTAAATTGCAATGTAGATGTGCTAAGGGGGGGTGCACATTGTGTTTGAAACCCACACCAGGAGAAATGGGGAAGGCATTCGCCCACGAGCTATCCATGCCGATTGTCACGTGGATGGTGAGGGGGTCTCATGATTTCGACCATTGGATCCTGATCCAACGGTCGAGATTCTATGTGGCATTCTAAGCTGTGCAGAGGACGGTGATGTGGTCGATTCGTGGCCATTGAATGACAATCAAATGGCCTATTTCAGAGGCTATGTTGCTTAGTAGTAGGGCGTGGAGTAGCAAGCGCTCCGTATGGCGCCACGTGACACCATCTAGATCGTTGATCTTCTTTCCCTCGTAGGAGGTGCTACGAATGTCGAATTCAGTCGATTTTCACACCATTGGGCTGTGATCGATGATTTGAATCCATTCGTATAGTCTGATTGGTCATCTGAAGCCTATTTCAAGGTGCTCTTTTATAACCTAGCCATAAACACTAGTTTCGAGCAACATCATTATAAAACAATGCAAAATGAATTCCTTGCTCAACCCACTATACTATAATATTTATGCACTTGTCCCTTGAGATTAACTCTAATTGGCAGAGTTATCACTGTTATTTGTACATTCATCAATGGCACCACGTGGTGCCATCACAATTGCCCAACGTTGCTCGCACTAACCTCTCCACAGCTCTAGAAGGCACTGGTATGAATAACGTCAATCATTGGATCTCAATCCAATGGCTGATCTCATGCCATGCCATTGCAAGAGGATGACCATTGGATTGTAATCCAATGGCCCTTATCAACCCTTCCAGCGCCTTCTTTTCATAACTGCTCACCAGCCAAGATTATGATCGTCCAATCTCACATGGACGGACTTGATTTTGCGCTCTACACGACTGGCTAGTGGTCGCTGCTCCTCCCTCTCAAAGGTGCAACGCGCATTTGAATCCTTTAGAGAGGCATGAGAATGGGCATTACTCACAGCCTCAGTGCGGATGCTCATGATAGCACCACATCAAAGCATGCACATTACTCACACCCTCAACGTACACTACCTAATGGTAACACCAACATCTATGTTAACTGGACTAATTTAGCCTAATTATAAGAATGGACTTTAATTTGTAAAAGAAGGACGTAATTTGATTCTAAGCTGAATACGTGAAGACGATGGGAAATTTCGTTAATTCTAATGTTTTAATGAGAAATCAAGAGTAAGGGGTTAATCAGTACCTAACCCAAGGTCAAATGAACTTAAAATCCCTAGAAGTGGGCATGACTAAATTAGAGTTTTTTGCGATTTAAAGATTATTTTGATAATATAAAACCTAATTAAAGCATCACGTCAATTGAACGAATTTTAGTGGAAATAAATTTAAGATAAACCTCGTGAAAATCATTGAAAAATATTCTAAGGTTTGGAGCCTCCACTTTGACCAAAGGAAATCATTTTGACCAAAAATTGATACTTAGGCAGGAAATTTCAGCATTTAGGGTTATGATACAAATTACCTTGTTAAACTACAACAAAACATAAATTTGAGGTCACCAATAGATTATGTTTCTTCTAAATTTTGATCCCAATCGGAGTTCATCTTGTCCCAGATTGCATTTTAGCCCATTTGTCTTTAATTATTACAAAGGCCCTCCCATGTTTTGACTTTTCTTACATCTAGGGCCCTTCTTTCATCACCAGTCCAAAGAAGGCGACAATAGCTTCATAAAATGCACCCAAAATTGGCCGACCTTGATTGGAGAAAAGCATCATCAATTCTTAACCAAATCCTTCCAAATTTGTAGGGATTTAGTTAAAAATTTGAGGGATTGGTAATCAAATATTGCCCTTTCGATTGCACTAAGTCTCGTGCCCCTATTTGGAACACATGAGCTTTGGCGAGCACAAGATTCATTGATCAAAGGTTACCAAATTCTCCAACAATCTTGTGAATTTATAGCAATTGGTTGAGAAATCCTCTCCTACATAATTTATTGCATGATCCCAAGCACAATTCAGTAGAGATTTGACTGTGTAGCACCCTCTTCTTGAACGCATGGCCTCCACATCTTTGATTGCAATGACCTCCTCCATCCACCCTTTTCTACATGTCCTATGACCAAAATAGCACCACCATCCTCTTCCTCTCCTTCTTTAGACCTTAGCTGGCCAAAGCTAGGTCATTTCGATCCTGCCCTCATCGCCATTGCCATCGCCAGACTCGTAGTCTTCTTCGTGTTCGGCCGGCCAATGCCGAACACAATCCTCCCTCGTTCATCCAATTTAGGTAGATGTTCTCCTTCTCCTTCTCCATAGACTATCGTAGCACCTTTAGATTTAGGATTTAACCCCAAATTCTTGCCATCCTTCTCTCTCTTCTCCACGTCCGGTGAGAACTCAAGCAAGCATGAACCATGATGCTATGCCACGTTCCACCAAACCACCTATGCCAAAAGCACTCAAGAAATTGAGGGTTTTGGTCTAT
This sequence comes from Thalassia testudinum, assembly GCA_037157565.1. Lineage (NCBI taxonomy): Eukaryota > Viridiplantae > Streptophyta > Magnoliopsida > Alismatales > Hydrocharitaceae > Thalassia > Thalassia testudinum. The sequence continues at coordinate 102,718,972 of JAZHRO010000055.1, read as the reverse complement.
AAATTACTCAATCGAACTTCACCTTCATTTGCTACCTTCCTTGCATTTTTCCAGCCACTCTATACCACCATACACCAAATCGCCACCACCATCACCTTCGTCATGTTACGACGAATCTTCTCATATGTCTAATTAGGGCCAAAAGCCCTTATTCCTCCATGTTGGTGATCGCCCTCGCCGCCTTCTTCTCTGACTCTGAGTAAGACCTTCAGTGAACCATTCATGATGAGTCCACCCTCACTGAGTGCGGAATCCCTTAGGGAACATATCTGGGCCATTGGATTGGCAATCCAAGGCCAATTGGCTAGCAATCGATCTCCACATCTCCATGGCTGAAACAATGAAGAAGACAAAGGACAAGGGGAACTCTCTAGTCCTGCATCGTGGAACATAAAGCTAGATTTGGCTACAAAAGGAAACATGTGCATTATCTATTTACTCAAGTAACCGGGGGTCGGGTCCCTATATACCATCACGTGCACACACACGCCCGCACACACACAAGCGTGAACTGGTTCTAGAATAGATTTTGAACTAAGCTTGGGTCTGCTTGTGGATTTGATTGTCTAAGGGTACTGGGATGAATTGGGTTCGAATTTGAATTGATTTGTTCTAGGACTTAAACCAGATTTGTGGCTTTGTGAAGGCTCTCTCTTTGGGCTTGAAATTTAATTAAGTGTTAGAGTCTCTCTTTAGTTGATAACCCCAAATTTTTTGGCCTTAACAATCATTTATTTTTTGAGTTTGATATTACATTCATTAAGTAATATATTTATTTATATCAAGCTCTTTTGTGCCACAGTATATTCAATTGATTAGTGGTTTGAATTATGATTAATTTGCTACCTAATACGACCTCAAACTTACATTGGAGCTTATAAACTTAAGTGTTGGTTCTCTTTCTTTGCTATACTACGATGCGTATTTAAAACTTGATGAAACTGCATTAACATTTCAGTGTCAATATCAGGGAGCAACGCACAGTTTTGCCACTAGTCATATTCATTCTGATTTGATTTCTAGCTTGACTTGTTTGAGTGTTTCAAGGCAAATCACGTACTCAGGATCATCAAGCTCAGAGCAACCACACCAAGGGCAGGTGATGTAGACATAATTATTGAAGATAAAATGGCTAATCATGCATGTTCCTAGGCTTAGATTTGCATTTCATGTTACAAATATTGCATATCATGCATTATTCTGCATTTAGAGTAGCTGTATATATGTTATGTTAATTAGGTCCTTTTTATGGTTAGGAGAGAAGAGGATTTATTCTAGGGCCTCGGATGGACGATCAGACTGTACGGATCTGATCAGGACGACGATCGAAGGCTAACAACTCCGAAATCATCTAGATCGGAGTCCCATAGCGTCATATGAAGTCTGAGGAAGATCAATGGCCAGGAGGGCAATGCGACATCCGTATGGGCTTCAAATGAAATATTTGACATACGGATGGATCTAGAGTAACGATCATAGTCCAGAAACGTGGAAATCAACTCGATCCAAGCATCGTGTCACCCTCTGCAACAAAAAAACATTGGATGGCCTAGATGGTGCCACGTGGCAGCATCTAGGCTGGCCAACTCTGGCCAGTAGTCTCAGCATTGCCTCCTCATCAATGCTAATCTTGCACCACAGCCGTTGGATCAAAATACAGTGGCTTAGGTTTCATGTCCACCGTGTGCATTAAGACATCCGCGTGACAATCTGGATGTCTTGCCACATTGGTTGGATAGAGGCACTCCCAAAGGAGGGGTGCAGGTTCGAATCCCCACAACCCCCCCAATTCCTCAATTCAGCTGGTGCCCAACGCAGCCAACGTGTGCACGTGCATGCAGCAGCAGTAGCACTCGGGTGTAGCGGCCGCGCAGTGCCCGCACACACAGCGCAGCGCCAACATGCGAGAGCGCGATGTGTGCACCAGTGGAGCTTGAGCAGTAGGGATACGTGCAGATCTTCAGTGACGTGGGCCTTTAGTGGCACTTGCAGTTATCACTAATTGGCCTACGCAGTGCGTGCACCAGCCAAGGCAATGAAGAGGCGTGGATCTTTAGTGACAGCTCGAGTGGCCTTTAGGGACACTTGTAGCTGTCGCTGAATGTCTATGCGCAGGATTCTCTTCTTTGCATCAACTTTATAATGGCCTACACACCCCCCTTGCCAAAGTATCTCTACCTACTCTACTCCCACCTATTCCTAAGCTCTAACTAGCCTACCAACGCTCTGTTAGAGATTGCTCTCAAGCTCCCAAGGTGCCTATTAGTATAGCGAACCTCTGCCCCACCAAATACTCCTCCAACTTCCCATCCCCATTCATAGGTCACCTTGGTGCCATCCTCCCACCTCCATTCTTGTAGCAGATCATCTCTGCCTTCTCACCTACATTCCGGAGCCTCATTGAAGCTTTCCTCTACCTGACGTCCTTCTACATCTCACCTCTGTCATCCCGCTCCTCACCTCCTTCGTCTGAGCTTCTGCTAGGCATCGTCGTCTCACCGAATAGCCTCTTCGGGAGATTTCGTCTCACCTCCCACAATTTTTATTCTTTCGTAGATTACTGTAATAGACATTCATGTAATATTTCATATTTGATTCCCTCTCTATCTTGTTATTTCTTGTCTTTTTATTTCAAAAACAAAAAAATAACAAAACCTTAAAACACCAAAAATAAATAAATCGAAGCTCGATTTTCATACAAAGTAATTGTCACCTCCCTATGTTTGACTCGGGATTCCATTGGAGTTTCGATATAAATTTTATTTCATCACAAGTTTTGCAACTACTACAATGGGATACTAACAAGAGGCGATTCTCGCTCATGTTTTGAAAATAGAGATCGCGTCGTAGTATAGTGTGCGAAAACGCTCGTCAAAAATAATTTATGAAGATAGCGAGAGTTGAGTCCCGGTCATTTGTCTCTCGAAGGAGTTTATGAAAATGCAGATTTGAAATCAATCTCTCTTTCTCTACTTATTCAAAATCACATGTTGATTTATGCTAAGTTCGTATTTATGTAGGACATACTTAGTTGCTAGGGTATCAGAAATTAAAACATGCAACTTCAATCACACAAAAATATTGCAATGAGGCTCATGGTGATTTTCACAAATAGATATTCATGATGGTGTTTGCAACATAAAGCTCATGCAAAGCTTGTAAAGGAATGCTTGAAAACATAAATCTAGCTAGTAGAAAATGATTACATACATGAATCTAAGGGGGCATTATGCATGCATCATTGGGGGAAAATTTAGAGCTACACTATTAAGCAGTAAATAAAGCAGTAAAACTATGAAGAAATATAACCTAATATATCAGAACTAAGGGCATTCAGAGGTGGGCTCCGATGGCCTTTGACTTGGTTGAGAGAAGGAGGGGCGGCCAATGGTGCTTAGGCTGACCTTTGGAGAGAGGTTGAGGAGGTTATCCAACATCTTGGCATGGAGATGGTGGTGGCCATGGTGAAGCTACTCGTCAAGGTGGAATGGAGGTGGAATGAAGCCAGATAAAATGGAGCTAAGAGTGAATGGGTCCAGAGTGTCACCCCTTAAGTCTTTTTATAGACCTAAGGGAAGCTCCATAGAGAATTGTGGAATTCTCTAGAGAGGTCTATGGTGGGATTCTAGGTTCTGTCTGGATGTCCAATCAGAGTCAGGAGGGATTCTAGGTTCTGTCTTGGGTATTTTGCAGAAATTGGATGTCTAACTGAGTGTCTGGATGTCCAATAACACAACAGAAGTGGGTTTAAGGTGTGTGGGAGTTGGCTAAGGGTTTTGGACATCCTATAACTCATCTGGACATCCAATTAGAGGTTGGAATTGGGGTTTTAAGGTTTCCTAGGATGAGATGACCTAATCTAAGGGTGGCTAAGGCTTGGGAAACCTTATAGGCTGTGCTAGGGCTAGGATGGACCTAAGTTCTTTGCAATTTATTGGTTCATTCATACTTAATAGAATATCATACCTTAACTCCCTTACATTATTTTATACTACATCTAATCTTGATCTTCCACTCCAGCTCTACTGCAACACCAATTTTTTATTATTCTTCGGATCCAGCTTTGCATCTAGCTTCAGATCTTGCTTCTGATTAGCTTATTACCTACAATTGACATAATGCACCTAATCAGTGCATTATAGCATTATTTTATGCATAGCTAAAAGAAAGCAGTAAAGGTGCAAGTAATGCTTATGCATGCATGAATTACCCTAACTTATGCTAAGTCCTAGCCTAATTTTGGTCAATTAAGACCTATGATTGCTATGCAATCATTCCCCCATGTCAAAATCTTGCTAGTCCCTAGCAAATGCGAGACTCAACTATTCAAAAAAAGGTTCCTAAGGGATTGATTATTTTATCAAGTGTATGCCTAGAGATTTTTCTCCTTTTTGTTTTCATCCTATGCTCTATAAATCCAGACAAATGTGAAAGTCCAGCTATGTAGCTTTTGCAATGAATTCGAGTGACAAACTAATTCACCTCTAAAGCCTGTACTTGACCCCTAGTAAAATTCTAGTGGGATAGGCAGACTTCTTCCCTTGTGGTATTCAAGATATTCTATAAATTCCACCTAGCTTTAAGCTTAGGTAGAGATTCTTAGGGGGAAAAGATTATATATTTGGTGGCTCACTCTCTATTGGTGCTACATAGAGATTAGTACTATAGAGTCTAGATTCCCAAAATATTATGTAACTCAACTCAGAGAAAGACGAGGAAAGCTATGCTCCCTTTTGGTTCCTTTGTATTCATTATTTCTTTTTCTTTTTCTTTTTACTTTCTTTTGTTTCTTTTTCTTAGAGCTCACAATCTCACCAAATTCACACATATGACCTGTATTTGGTGATCTCACTTGGCACTAACACTTTAATTGAGTTCCCATAACTCTAACACTAAGTCATAATTCCTCAACAAATATTCGGGCGGTCAGGAACACATGAATGGTGGGTTAAGGCCTTATTTGGTGGATCTCAAATATTTTTGGTGGTATTGCCTCAATGAAACTAAAATAAACACTAAATATTCACTCTTTTTTTCTTTACATTTTCTTCTTTTTCTAATTCTTTTTCAATTTTTTTTCATAATTTTTTAATGTAAAAATTTTTCTTCATTTTTTTTTTCAACACAACACAACTAGCAAACATCCATGAAATTTATTGAGGATGCATTATTAGGGATTGATGGTACTCAAGAGGCATTATGTGGCTTATTTGGTGGAAGTGCCTACTCATGGCACTGGGAGAGACTGATAGAACGGTATATTTTTGAACTTGACATCAGTACCCTAGTTCAGCTGAGGATTCTGTAAAGAATGGTCGTAACCATCCACCTTAGCCCAAGTTTTATGAAAACTTGCTCTCCACGTATTTACCTTATTTGGTGGCTCTAAAAATTCACACAAAATGTATACGCAGGAATCGAGAGCGAAAACCATGCCTAATCTCTAAGATTCATCACCTAATTATCTAGGATTCCAGATTCCTTACACTAATCTTTGAGCACCAGTACTCTCTATTCTCATTCAAATTATTTGATGGATTTTTGGAAGAAAATCTACCTAGCTCCCAAAGCACTATCCAAGGGTTCAGGAAAAGAAGCATTGCTTCTCGGCAAACTAATGACGTTTATCAGCCTTCACCGTGAATCCATTGCAAATTGTACGTGTGTGTGAAAAATTATACTGGATTCTAGATTACAGGAATCAACTAGAGGATAAAATCCCTAATGCATTCTCCTTATAAGATAATCTTATTCGTGGATGCACTATGTATGTATGCTATAAGCAAGTAACCTCTTATATTCGTACTTCATGAAATTTCCCTTTCAGTTACATATAGCTTGACCCTAAATTTAGAACAAGAGTGAGAGGGTGAGTCAGAAGTGGCTATTCGGACAATTTTTAGCTCCAATGTGAACATTGGAGGTGGAGTCGATTGTCCTTTTATTTAGGGTCCTAAAGTACGTTTGACATGCAGCTCCGAGGTTTTCCGAAATATTGGCATAAAAATTTTTATTTTTGTCGTATCTACACCCCCATGCCTAAGTTCTTGCAAGTCTTCATGCATGAATATAAAAGAAAATTAGTATAGCAGGTAGTAAATGGGCAGAAATCACCTAGAATTGCTCCTGAAATTTTAGCGTTCAACATCGGCCAACCTGACAGTATGCAATATGAGAAAAGGAAATCTGATTAAAAGAAAAATATGCAATGTATAAAGTGAGTATGTATAAGGTGATGGATAAATGTGGGGTAGATGCTGAGTTTAACACCTCCAATTGGGCGAAAACTCAATCCGATGTATCAGTTCAGCATAGGAGCCAGTCAAGATAAAGAGAAAAATGTGCTCACGTGCTCCTAAGATTAGTGGTCCGGAGATGTGAATCAACTGATTGTGCACCCCTACTCCAAAAAGTCTAGCTATAAAAAGTGTGGAGTGGTGGTGGAAAATAGAGTATAATCAGAGGGGGGGGTCATGATGTTGATTTAGCTGATTTATCATGTCCTGCAATTCAGCAGGAAGTTGCTGAGGGAGTAGATCGAAATGTATCTCAGAACCAAAAGCTCTGCACCTCCATCCACCTCGCCAAGCACCCTACTAATGATGTAAAAATGGTTGTTGTTGACACCGATGCTCCCCGGCAACGGCGCCAAAATAATGGTGATGGTTGTGAAAATGGTTGTTGTGAATGTTTGTTGGTAATAATTGTTGATCATGTCGTTGTAGTATAAGGTGTATAATATAACATTAAGGATGTCGTATAGTGGTGAGTATGGGTGAGTACCAATCATTACAACCATTATTATCATTTGCTTATTTATCTAATTTTTACTGGTTTTGTTCCAGGTCGTTCTCTGGGAGGCAATTTATTGAATTTAATTCGGTCACTCTTTGATTATCTCCAAAATTGTCTTCTTATTCAAAAAGAAACTTTACATTTAAAGAATGAATGAATGTTTTATTTACCTAGTTACTAAGAAGTGCTTGCAAAAAATACTAACTATGAACAAGCATCAAACAATCTATTATTATACTCTAAACTATGTATTTACAAGTTATACTATTAACACTAATATGTTAGTTCATACTACATTAGGATACCATAGTGTAAAAACTTAACTTACTAGTGATTTATTTATAGTGACATATATATCAGTTTTAGTGACAGATATAAATGTCGCTAAATCTCAGAAAACACTATATACAAACTAAAGAAGCAAACTGAGGTCTTTAGCGACATTTATAGTGTCGTTTTATTCTGTTAGTAATTATGTGGGTTTACTTATACGTATGTATATTACTTATTCTACTGCTGTATGTACTGAGTCTTTTCTGTTGTTATCTCGTGTTCTCTCTTTTTTTTTTTTAAGTCGTCTGTCCTTTCATTTTGTTCTGTGGTATTTCAGAGGCTGCGGTGGAGAGTCCTTAGTGTAAAATGTGTTTAATTAGCGGGCGCGCTTTTCGAGGGATACACAGCACCCTTCGGGTGGGACCAGACCTCTACTAAGCGCGCCCTAATCTCAGATTAGGTGCTTAATTACGTTTTCGTATCAGCGCAGGGCCTCAGCCCAACGCCAGACAATACTCGCACGCTCGGGCTCCCAGCCCCACACGTACATCACATATCAGAGTTCACTACAAATCGGGTTATCGGACCAGACAATGCATGCAGTTATTCGGGCGCCCGGCGCCATGACGACTGGTAAAGCTATTGCATAAATTATATTTATATGCTGCGTTTGGTTTACAGCCCACGATGTGGCGCTATTCCAGCGCCACATCGTGCGCTGGAAATCAGACGCAGCTGCGTCTGTGTGCGTTTTTGGCCCTCGATTTGGGGGCCATAAATTATTAAAAAAAATAAAATAAAATATGGTAAATAAAATATTTACATAATACTACATAATTGATTAATTAATTTTGAATTTTAAATATTTTTACTATACAAATAAATTCGCTAAACTAGGCTGATTATACAGGTTGATTTAGGTGATTAAATAGTTAATTACATATAAAATAATTAGTAAATGGTCTAATTGACCTTAAACAGTTTTAACTTACATACTTAAGTATTTAATACATATTTTTATTGTATTTTTACGAATTTATTTATGTTTGATTTAGGCTAAAATAGCAATTCTGTGTAGTTTATAATTAAAACTAAGTTACAGTAAGTTATACTAGGTATAATTATACTTTGACTAACTTAAATTACTTAATATATATATATTCCCAAGTTTATAGATTTATTTACTTGATTATTGCTCTAACTTATTAACTTAGCTACTAAATCAGTAAATATAAATCTGTACATACATATATACATAAATCAGTAAATACATACATACTAGATTAGTATATATACATATTTTTACATAGATTACATATGTATACGAATTTCTGTACAGGTTTTATACATATTTACAGTATAACTATGAATCTAACTGATATGCTATAGTTATAGTTATAATACTATGAATGGGTATATTTACAGTTTTAAAATAAGTCTATGCCATTAGGCTTTTGTATAAAGTTAGGGAATTAGAGTTGATTGATTTTTTTTTATTTGAGTTTAGACAGCAGCCGCAGCTACTGTCAGAGGAGATGGAGAAGAGAAGAATGTGCTGTTTTAGTGTTGTTGTTTACAGTGGCAGTGGCTTAAGCCACTGTCAAATGGCTAACTGCTGCTGCAGTTAGTCCACTTGAAGAGGGGGGAAGTATTCTACAGAGAAGAGGGAAATTTAGAGAAGAAGGGAGTTTAGAGAAGAGGGGAATGTAGCTGCTAGATGCAGCATATTGCTGTGTAACTGGGAGTAAGATAAAATTCAAAAGAAACTACAATTTACAGAGTTGAAATCCAAATCTGAAAGGGGTTTAAATCTCACGAAAATCTCATGTAAATTCAGCTCAAATACTCATTAGGAAAAACCTTATCAGAAGCATCCTTTCAGATCAACATTCAAATGGCATTGAGTTAGTCTTCCTAATGCCATAGACAGCATGAAGGAAGACTTAGCTCGATCAATTAAAACCAAAGAAACACAATCCCAGTTTCTTGCAACCTTAAGGAGTATGGAAAACTCCTTAGGTTAGAGAATCACGATACAGAAATGATCATCAACACAAATAGTGCATGGCAGTTCTGAAATAGCAAAAAGAGACTAAGAATGCATTAAGGAAATTTAATGGAAGCTGGCGAATGCATTCAAAACAAAATATAAACAGAATTATGAAAGGCTCTTCTGATTGGTTCTCTGTCACCAGAGAACTTCTCAGAATCCTTTCCCACAATGAAAACCAAAAATCCCTTCAATTTGTCAGATCTGTCAAAACATTTCAGAGAGTAAAAATCCTTTAAAAATCTAGATCAAAAGTGCTCTGACAAACTGAGGCAATCCATTTAAAACAGAGGGGCTTTTATGAAACAAATGGAATGAGTGAGAAGCCCCAAATGGTGCTTGTGACGCCACTTTCAGATCTGAGGCAGTGTGCCATCAGATCTGAAATTGGGTCAGGATGTGTGGGTGATTGATGAAAAATTCGTCGTTAAAGGGAAAAACAAGAATCAGAATCTGGATGATGGGGAAAACAAAACATGAAGAGGGAGATAAATTGAACAGTGAACAGATGATTCTTCCCCTCTGATCTGGACTGATCAGAGGAGGTGAGGGAGGGGATCTAATACTAATTCTACTCCTAAGACTAATCTAACTACAGCTAACATTGAACACTAACAATTAAAACTAAATCTATTCTAAACTACTGCAAACTAAATCTAACACTACTTGTGCAGAATTAAAAACTAAACTAAAAGGAAGAATGGGACCTATGGGTCCTTAGCCGGCGGCTAAGGAGGAAGAAAGGAGGAGGGTGACTCCAGCAGAGGGAAGAGTCTGCTAGTGAGACTCCAGGGTCGTCCTCAGGTGCTACGAGGTCCTTAGCGACGAGGAGGGTCGAGAGCAGGTGATGATTCCACAGCCGGTGGCTGTGAAATCAGGGTCTAGATGAGGAGGAGAGACTGGAGTGGAAGAATTGATCGCTAAGAGATGTAGGAGGGAGCGATCCTTTGCGCGCGACACCACTGAGGTGCTTAAATAGCAGCTCAGTGACTGAGATCACCGCAAGGGTGAGGTTAATCAAAATTAGGCCGGCGGTGAGGATGAGATGGGTAGAGCGCGCGGCGAGTCAAGAGAGAGATCTGACCGTCAGATCAGATCTGGGAAGAGAGGTGAACGCACGCACCGAATCGCGCGAAGGTTCCATTTGATTCCAGCCGCAGATCGTGATCAAAAGTGCGATGGACGGTCGAGAATGGCTGTGTTCTTCGCGCACTACAGTGCGCGTGAAGAACACAGGCTTCTCTCTGAAATGAGGGAAAACTTGCAGGAAGACCCTTAAACGAAGGGGTAGAAGAATAGCGTGCAGGTCCAAAAGTGAGAAGAACTATAACTGGAAGGGCCTTGCAGTCATACAGAAGGGTCCCTGCGGCTTGCAAAAAGGTCCAAGAAGGAGTTTTGAAGGGTAGAAATGTAATGCATGAAGGACCTAATTGTAATCTATTTATTTCTAAGCCTAAATGATGTCCAATTACTTTCAAATTTTTACATGTGCTTAATTGAACATTTAAGACATTGATTTTACTTCTGATTTATCTTTTCAAACTTGTTTATGTGTTCAATTGATGCATGGATCATCATTTGTTCTTTAGTTTTCAGAATATCTCATTTTTGTGACCTAATTAGGAGGTTTTAACACACATTAAAAGTTTTAGGTCTTTTCTTTAATTCCCACACTTAACCCTTTTTATGTGTTAATTTGATATTGTTTTGCTTAGTGTCTAGCTTAATTTCGGCCTTTTAGCTATGATGATTAGCCACTCATCATACCCCCATGCTTACGTTTTGCTAGTCCCTTAGCAAACAATCTGTTGAAGTGTAAGGCAATTTAAGTATCAGCAAGGTAAGTGTGTAAAGATATCTTTTTCTTCTTTCAAAAATTTTTAAGTGTTTTATGATGATCTTTAAGCTGAAAAATTTTTTCAATAAACCAACTGTGTTTTTGGACATTGTGAGAACCTGGTTACTGAGGATAACCTACCAGAACTCGAGGCTTAAATGACATAGACCATCTCTCAACCAACAAGGATTCTTGATATTTAAACCTTAAGTCGAATTCCAGGACTCAGGGGGTTTTTACAGAGACTCAGAATGCTATGAAGTTATGGCTGTGCTTTGTGATAAGTCAGGACTAACCAGGTGAATTCTAAGGCTCAATCCCGGGGTTTCACTTCTTTTTAAGTCCAGGTTGGTCCTAACTTCAGCTCATGTTTTCGGATGACTCTCAAATTGATGGTATTCAATCCCAACCCTTAATGTATTTGTGGCTCAGAGAAGAATTTTTTTTTTTTTTTTTTTTTTTGGTGGACAAACAGGGTATTGTTTTGAACCCTGAAAACATTTTTGGTGGAAGGGTAGTTTTTCAGACTTTTTGGAGAACATACTTGACTTTTTTTTTTTTTTTTTTTTTAACAGTATGACTCCGGAACTTATTTGGTAGAGCGCACTGTATTTGGTGGGTGGATTTCTTTTGTGGAAAGAGCTTCTCCTAGACACAAAACTAAAGATTAGGACAAAGAGTCTACCTGCACGCACAGGTAAGGACTCCACCTTCCCTAATGAACACAAGGGTTGAGGTTTAGGTTCAAGTGGTCTTTCCTGACATTGTGTAGTGAAAGCCAAGGTTACTTAGACTCCTAAGTCAAAGCAAACCAACGAATCCTGTACTGGTGACTCAGGTACAAGAATTATCCTAAAGTTAGGAGAGACTGTGGTCTATCTTGTCAAGGCTCGAAGTGTATTAAGCCTAAGCTTGTACCAAGCTTCTATGGCCCGGCAGGTCAAACTAGTAATGGTTGAATGTCCATAGACACTTATTCTATTATTATTATTTTTTTTTTTTCAGTTATAAGATCACTTATCTTTTCTTTCTTTTTCTTTTTCTTTCTCTCCCTCCCCTCTTGAAATGAATGTCCTCCTTTGATAATGAAGTACATGTCCCTTATTGTATTTTTGGAATTTTTCTGATTTGTTATTTTTTTGTATTTTTAGCTTTGTAATTTTTTTTTTTCAAAATTTTTTCAAAATTTTTCAATTTTTTTGAAGTATATAATTTTTTTGATAATACTATATGTACTATAGTTGTGTCTACAATTGCATTTTGGTTTAAATGGTTTACCATTTACACCCCCCCATGCTTAAATGTTTCAATGTCCTCATTGAATGAAAGGGTGGATGCAAATGCATTCTCTGCTTTTCACTATCCTAGACTAGGTGATGGAAGGAAGTCGGAATGAGGAGATAAAATCTCTGTGCGGACGATTTTAAGTCTGATCTAGGATCAGAGTGAACAGTCGGGCTAGGAAGTGAAATGCATGACATGTGTGTCAATGAATGTATGCTCAGAATGCAAGGGTAGACACTATATGCAAATGAAAGCTAAAGTAAGAAAGGTGTAAAACAGCTATATACAAGGGTAGGTGTTTGCTAAGTTTAACGCCTTCAGCTAGGCGAAAACTTAGTTGGTAGCTCAAAATGTAGGACCGAAATGGTGGAATTGACAAGTCTGAGATCATGCGGCTCAATGAAAGGTTTCAGTCTTTGTCCATTAACAATAAAGGGTTCAGATTTGTCAAGTTCAATGATCTCAACGGCTCCATTATCAAATAATCTCAAGATCATGTCGATTCAATGTTATGCACTGGTTGTGAAATGTCATGTGTTTGGTTTTGCAGTGCTGGTCTAGGTTGGACATACCTTTGAGCAGGTATGTTCCTAGGGTTGGGTTGTGCTTGTGATGGGAGTGAATGTGGCTGACGGGACTCCGTCAAGTGTGATAGCTGGGCTCTCATCTCATCTAAGGCCGCGTCCTGTCTTTGCTGCATAGCAATATTCTGTTGTTGCATATCAGCAAGAGCTTTCATGATAGACCCCAACTGGTCATCTCGTGTAGGCCCAGATTGAGAGTATTGGGTGGGCCTGGGTTGGGGTTGTTGGTAGGTACGCGGTGGATATTCGTGTGATTGTGGAGGTGGTGCTCGGATCGGGTTGTGTAATGGTGGTGCAGAAGGTTGTTGAAAAGGAGGTCTTTGTGAACTTCCCGACCACGAGAAATTTGGATGATTACGCCATCCAGGGTTATAGGTTTGTGTGAAAGGATCATTGTGAATGGCATGAAGCTCCTCCGAAGCTCCAGAAGGTGCAGGGAAGTCAGTGAAGGGAGGAACAAGGGTTCCTCCAACCGGTGAAGGATATGGAAATGGAAAATCTGGTAATGCAGTTTGTGTCACAGAAAGGTTATTCACAGTTTCCCTCCCTGTGGGAAACTGAGAAGAAGTGTTTTGTGCTGGTGACTGAGAAGAAGATGGGTGTTTTGAGAGAAATTTCCATACTTCATCTACTTTCTTCTCGATTAAGCCCACTTTATCTAGTTGACTAGCCACTATCTCTAAGTCTTTGCTACTGGATTGGGCTTCATGTACCCCCGTGTGTGAGTGGGAATGTGAATAGGATTTTGAGACTCGGGAGGTAACGGATTAGAAGTGGAAGGCAAAGAAGATGATGCAGTAGCTTGGGTAGCAGTACCCAAGGGGAGTACAAGTTCTGGGTTTTGGGATCTCCTACCTTCCATTGAGTTGGTTTTTTTTTTTTTTTTTTTGAAATCCCGTTTACTCTAATTCGATCCAACTCAATGGGAAAAAATTTTTAACGTTCATGATAAAACAGAAGAATCCCAATAAAATCTCAATTCAAGAAGACCAATCAATCGAAATGAATCGGAGAAAATTTTTCCTAGAGGCTGCTACGCAAAGTATGTTATATGCAAACAATTGTTTCAAACAATTGTACGTATCCTAAGATAAACCTAGCGAAGTGCAGACCTCTAAAATCCACTGGGAATCTGGATAAGACTGAGCATGCGAATCCAGATCCTGTGGTTGCAGAAAGATGAGGTAGAAACCCGTGTATTGTGGCCTTAAGTGATCATGCTGTGTGCACGATAACATTCAACACAAGGCGATTAAAATCTCAAACATGGTTTCACCCAATTTTGCTATCTCCTTTTTGATTTAATTGAAGTGATTAAAATGTGTTTTCTATGCTGCTCGTTTCACTTTTTAATAAATTCAGAACAAGTAGTGGTCTTCTTTAATTTTAAGTCAAATGCAAATATGGCAGGAGTTAGAGTTAGGTAAGAAATGCGTACCTGACTCCAGCAATCTTCTAATGCAGATTTGACTTGAATTAAAATCTAGCAGGAATGAAATGCAATCCTAAAATGGATGCCTAAGGTTATGCTGCTGCTAGATAAGTATGAGGTCTTTTTGATTTTTTTGATTTTTCTGAAAAAATTTTATATGCAATTCAAAAGTAAGGAAAGAAATTAAGAAGATAAAGAAATAAAGTCCAGATAATCCAGAATTATTACAAAAATTGTGTGAGAACAAGCTCTCACAACTTATGACTAACAATTGTTCCTAATTAATAAACCTAAAACTAAAACTAATACTAAAATCCTACAGCTACTTCGAGGCAAAACTCCACCAGGAAGACGGATCTGGAGCGCAGCGACTCCACCAGGAAGACGACACTCCTCAAGTGCTGTGGAAAAACAAATGATTAGTAAGAGAATAAAGGAATGTATACACAATTAATTCAATGGAAAATAAAAGCAATTATAATGAATGAATGAATGAAATAAAGAATTTCTATATACAAAAGAATAAAAAGAAAATTTTGGTGCAAAGAGCGTTGCCTCCCCGGCAACGGTGCCAAAATAATGGTGATGGTTGTGAAAATGGTTGTTGTAAATGTTTGTTGGTAATAATTGTTGATCATGTCGTTGTAGTATAAGGTGTATAATATAACATTAAGGATGTCGTATAGTGGTGAGTATGGGTGAGTACCAGTCATTACAACCATTATTATCATTTGCTTATTTATCTAATTTTTACTGGTTTTGTTCCAGGTCGTTCTCTGGGAGGCAATTTATTGAATTTAATTCAGTCACTCTTTGATTATCTCCAAAATTGTCTTCTTATTCAAAAAGAAACTTTACATTTAAAGAATGAATGAATGTTTTATTTACCTAGTTACTAAGAAGTGCTTGCAAAAAATACTAACTATGAACAAGCATCAAACAATCTATTATTATACTCTAAACTATGTATTTACAAGTTATACTATTAACACTAATATGTTAGTTCATACTACATTAGGATACCATAGTGTAAAAACTTAACTTACTAGTCATTTATTTATAGTGACATATATATCAGTTTTAGTGACAGATATAAACGTCGCTAAATCTCAGAAAACACTATATACAACCTAAAGAAGCAAACTGAGGTCTTTAGCGACATTTATAGTGTCGTTTTATTCTGTTAGTAATTATGTGGGTTTACTTATACGTATGTATATTACTTATTCTACTACTGTATGTACTGAGTCTTTTCTGTTGTTATCTTGTGTTCTCTCTTTTTTTTTTTTTAAGTCGTCTATTTTTTCATTTTGTTCTGTGGTATTTCAGAGGCTGCGGTGGAGAGTCCTTAGTGTAAAATGTGTTTAATTAGCGGGCGTGCTTTTCGAGGGATACACAGCACCCTTCGGGTGGGACCAGACCTCTACTAAGCGTGCCCTAATCTCAGATTAGGTGCTAAATTACGTTTTCGTATCAGCGCAGGGCCTCAGCCCAACGCCAGACAATACTCGCACGCTCGGGCTCCCAGCCCCACACGTACATCACATATCAGAGTTCACTACAAATCGGGTTATCGGACCAGACAATGCATGCAGTTATTCGGGCGCCCGGCGCCATGACGACTGGTAAAGCTATTGCATAAATTATATTTATATGCTGCGTTTGGTTTGCAGCCCACGATGTGGCGCTATTCCAGCGCCACATCGTGCGCTGGAAATCAGACGCAGCTGCGTCTGTGTGCATTTTTGGCCCTCGATTTGGGGGCCATAAATTATTAAAAAAAATAAAATAAAATATGGTAAATAAAATATTTACATAATACTACATAATTGATTAATTAATTTTGAATTTTAAATATTTTTACTATACAAATAAATTCGCTAAACTAGGCTAATTATACAGGTTGATTTAGGTGATTAAATAGTTAATTACTTATAAAATAATTAGTAAATGGTCTAATTGACCTTAAACAGTTTTAACTTACATACTTAAGTATTTAATACATATTTTTATTGTATTTTTACGAATTTATTTATGTTTTATTTAGGCTAAAATAGCAATTCTGTGTAGTTTATAATTAAAACTAAGTTACAGTAAGTTATACTAGGTATAATTATACTTTGACTAACTTAAATTACTTAATATATATATATTCCCAAGTTTATAGATTTATTTACTTGATTATTGCTCTAACTTATTAACTTAGCTACTAAATCAGTAAATATAAATCTGTACATACATATATACATAAATCAGTAAATACATACATACTAGATTAGTATATATACATATTTTTACATAGATTACATATGTATACGAATTTCTGTACAGGTTTTATACATATTTACAGTATAACTATGAATCTAACTGATATGCTATAGTTATAGTTATAATACTATGAATGGGTATATTTACAGTTTTAAAATAAGTCTATGCCATTAGGCTTTTGTATAAAGTTAGGGAATTAGAGTTGATTGATTTTTTTTTATTTGAGTTTAGACAGCAGCCGCAGCTACTGTCAGAGGAGATGGAGAAGAGAAGAATGTGCTGTTTTAGTGTTGTTGTTTACAGTGGCAGTGGCTTAAGCCACTGTCAAATGGCTAACTGCTGCTGCAGTTAGTCCACTTGAAGAGGGGGGAAGTATTCTACAGAGAAGAGGGAAATTTAGAGAAGAAGGGAGTTTAGAGAAGAGGGGAATGTAGCTGCTAGATGCAGCATATTGCTGTGTAACTGGGAGTAAGATAAAATTCAAAACAAACTACAATTTACAGAGTTGAAATCCAAATCTGAAAGGGGTTTAAATCTCACGAAAATCTCATGTAAATTCAGCTCAAATACTCATTAGGAAAAACCTTATCAGAAGCATCCTTTCAGATCAACATTCAAATGGCATTGAGTTAGTCTTCCTAATGCCATAGACAGCATGAAGGAAGACTTAGCTCGATCAATTAAAACCAAAGAAACACAATCCCAGTTTCTTGCAACCTTAAGGAGTATGGAAAACTCCTTAGGTTAGAGAATCACCATACAGAAATGATCATCAACACAAATAGTGCATGGCAGTTCTGAAATAGCAAAAAGAGACTAAGAATGCATTAAGGAAATTTAATGGAAGCTGGCGAATGCATTCAAAACAAAGTATAAACAGAATTATGAAAGGCTCTTCTGATTGGTTCTCTGTCACCAGAGAACTTCTCAGAATCCTTGCCCACAATGAAAACCAAAAATCCCTTCAATTTGTCAGATCTGTCAAAACATTTCAGAGAGTAAAAATCCTTTAAAAATCCAGATCAAAAGTGCTCTGACAAACTGAGGCAATCCATTTAAAACAGAGGGGCTTTTATGAAACAAATGGAATGAGTGAGAAGCCCCAAATGGTGCTTGTGACGCCACTTTCAGATCTGAGGCAGTGTGCCATCAGATCTGAAATTGGGTCAGGATGTGTGGGTGATTGATGAAAAATTCGTCGTTAAAGGGAAAAACAAGAATCAGAATCTGGATGATGGGGAAAACAAAACATGAAGAGGGAGATAAATTGAACAGTGAACAGATGATTCTTCCCCTCTGATCTGGACTGATCAGAGGAGGTGAGGGAGGGGATCTAATACTAATTCTACTCCTAAGACTAATCTAACTACAGCTAACATTGAACACTAACAATTAAAACTAAATCTATTCTAAACTACTGCAAACTAAATCTAACACTACTTGTGCAGAATTAAAAACTAAACTAAAAGGAAGAATGGGACCTATGGGTCCTTAGCCGGCGGCTAAGGAGGAAGAAAGGAGGAGGGTGACTCCAGCAGAGGGAAGAGTCTGCTAGTGAGACTCCAGGGTCGTCCTCAGGTGCTACGAGGTCCTTAGCGACGAGGAGGGTCGAGAGCAGGCGATGATTCCACAGCCGGTGGCTGTGAAATCAGGGTCTAGATGAGGAGGAGAGACTGGAGTGGAAGAATTGATCGCTAAGAGATGTAGGAGGGAGCGATCCTTTGCGCGCGACACCACTGAGGTGCTTAAATAGCAGCTCAGTGACTGAGATCACCGCAAGGGTGAGGTTAATCAAAATTAGGCCGGCGGTGAGGATGAGATGGGTAGAGCGCGCGGCGAGTCAAGAGAGAGATCTGACCGTCAGATCAGATCTGGGAAGAGAGGTGAACGCACGCACCGAATCGCGCGAAGGTTCCATTTGATTCCAGCCGCAGATCGTGATCAAAAGTGCGATGGACGGTCGAGAATGGCTGTGTTCTTCGCGCACTACAGTGCGCGTGAAGAACACAGGCTTCTCTCTGAAATGAGGGAAAACTTGCAGGAAGACCCTTAAACGAAGGGGTAGAAGAATAGCGTGCAGGTCCAAAAGTGAGAAGAACTATAACTGGAAGGGCCTTGCAGTCATACAGAAGGGTCCCTGCGGCTTGCAAAAAGGTCCAAGAAGGAGTTTTGAAGGGTAGAAATGTAATGCATGAAGGACCTAATTGTAATCTATTTATTTCTAAGCCTAAATGATGTCCAATTGCTTTCAAATTTTTACATGTGCTTAATTGAACATTTAAGACATTGATTTTACTTCTGATTTATCTTTTCAAACTTGTTTATGTGTTCAATTGATGCATGGATCATCATTTGTTCTTTAGTTTTCAGAATATCTCATTTTTGTGACCTAATTAGGAGGTTTTAACACACATTAAAAGTTTTAGGTCTTTTCTTTAATTCCCACACTTAACCCTTTTTATGTGTTAATTTGATATTGCCTACGACCTCCACCTTGACTCACTAATCAAAATCCCCCACTTCATTCACTCCATTAACTGCCCTAACATCCCACCAAACACACCCACTCACATGGCCACAGAGAACCCTAGACATGCTCGCACAGCCATCCGCATGCCATGCTAGCCACTGCAGTACACTCGCCATGCCTTGGCGAATCTCCCTAGATGTTTTGACATGGCCGCAAGGCCATTTTGATGTTTACAAGTAGCTTACCACCGGTCGCCATGGAAGAAGAGCTTGAAGCTCGTGTATTGTGCTCCACTATTGCTGCTCCAAGCGAGAGGCCCAAGTGACACGGACTTGTGCCACGAATGTGCTCAGGCACCCAATTGGAGCCAAAAACCCTTGCTACTTCATGAATTGAAGAGGACACCTGCTGCTGTGGCGCATGCAAGGAAGGTGGGACATTTAGTCCCACCTCGGACCTGGACGAACAGGCGAGTGTGCATAAAAGTAATTTCTGCCAGAGGCATATCACCTCCAACTCACGGGGTGAGGTCCCTATCTTCCCTTCTCGCGGCCTCATCCGCGGCACTGCCCACACGGACCTGGCCACAACCCACTTACCTGACCGACTCACTCCTCACTCACCACCCACGCTGGTAAGCCTGGACCTGGGCCTCTGTTAGGTTCAATTACCCGAATCAGCTGTGGCACTGGGAGAGAGAATCGAAATAGAGACGAGAGAAAGAGAGGAACGCTACACAGGGGATGGGGGGTTTTGCCTTGGAAAGCTTTGCTCCACACTTAGCCAAATACAGAGAAGAAGAAAAGGTCAGGCAGCAAAGTAGAAAGAAGGAAGGAGGAAGAAGCTAAGGAAGAGAAGGCTAAAGAAGAAGCCAAGGATGAAAGAAGAAGATGGAAGGAGAAGGGCCAGAGAAGAGGGAAGAAGTCAATGAAGAGAAAGAAGGAAGAAGAAGGAAGAAGCTGAGGTTCGCAAGGCAAAGGAAGAAGCTAAAGAAGAAGTAGATGGCAGAGAAAGAGAGAAGAAGGAAGAAAGTCAGAAGAAAAGGGAGAGGAAAGAATCAAAGTCAGAGAAGGAGCTACCAATAGAGAAGCCAGAAGAGAAAGGAGGGAGAAGCCGCAAGAGAAATCAGAGAAAGAAATCTAAGGAAAAGAAAGTACTGTAGTAGATAATTTTAAGACATCTGATTTTGTAATGAGACGTCCAATTTTTAATAAGCTCTCCATTATTTTTGGCTACAATTCTTTTTATACTTCATATACTCATGCTTTACATTCTTAATTAGATTTTGAGTTGTATTTTGTGTTCAATTTGCATTTATTATTGAGATTAGTACGTGAATTCCATTTGCTCCCTATGTTCGACCTCGAAATTCAAAATTTGAGTACTATAATGCGACACTCTTAATATTGATCTAGCACTCCCAACATTTTGGCACCGTTGCTGGGGAGCAATGCGCAATTCACCACTATTCCCTGCATTAATTGATTATATTTGAGCACTAACTTGCCCTATTTGCTTTATTGTGACTATGTGAGGTACTTCACGAGGAGATTCTCCACGCAAATCAACCACTCCAAGGCAGGTAACTTCCCTATCCTTCCCTAATCAAACTCCTAATCTTGGGAAGATAAAAAGGAAACAATCAATTAAGATCACCTGCCTTCTTTTCATAGTAATCATCATTTCAAAGGCCAAGTTTCCCAATTTGCAAATTCTTTTTCTCATTGAAGTTGAAGCGATTCTATTTATAGATCCTACCCCAAAATTCCTGTGCCTATTAGGGATTACTCTTAATCTCTAATTTTCTTGGAGTACGCACTTCTTGTTTGAAGTCCAAGGAGAACATCTGTGAAAATCAAAAAGGACTTGGAAATAAATCCAAATTAGGGTTTCTACTTTAAGGTTTTGGATTGTTTGATCACACTTTCCTACATAAAAGGAAACAAACCCACCCGTATTTGTGTGCTACCTAAGCCCTTGATTGAAAAGAGCTAATCAAGAAAACCCTAAAATCAGGCTCTAAACTCACTTAAACCCTAAAAACCTTGGGCCTAATAACCTGGGAGTCAAATCAAGCTGAGTTCTAGGTCTTGACCTGGAGTCATTCTTCCATCTTTAGAGTAGGTCAGGTGAAGTTAGACTACATTGTAGGCCAACCAACCTCCAAATTCAGCCACAAGTCAAAAAAATTGGTAATTCAAGTGAAATCAAAAGGCACAAATTAGGATATAAAACTTGTAGACTTAAGAGGTCAAGTTATCCATTCTGGTCTACCTGGACCCTCAGTGACAAGAGAGGTCGGGTGGGGAAAACCCTGTAACCCGTGGGGGCGCTCTACCATGTAGGGGTCTTTGCGGCACTCTCCTTCTCTGGCCGCCCACGTAATTCTCAGGTTGATGACTTTCTGATCCAGGGGTAGCATCCACCCTAAACCCCTATAGTCATCCAAAAATCTTTGGGTGCATTGATTGGGTCAACATCACATCCAGTCCCTCATCCCTTCTCTTTAGAACACACACACACACACATATCTTCAGTGGGATTCTCTTTTAGATCAAATTAGTTCAATCCAAACCTAAATTTTGATTCTACATATTGATTCCACCATTTGATTCAAAAATGCAGCCTGGTTACTTAGGCAAACCATTGAAGAAACCTGAATCACAAAGATCCATGAGAGATAGAGTGATTGAGGATGCCCTTGAATTTTATGAGATTGAATACAAATCCTCAGAACTAGTAGATGACATTCAGGTTAATGTACCAACAACAACCTTCATTGTAAACAGTGCACAATTGTTATTAACAGAAGCAACAAAAGGATCAACCTTAGACATTCTCATAACAGGATATATTGAGATAGAAAAATTGGATAACTTTAAATATCTCTAATGCAAGACAAATGCTGTACTTTGGGAAATACAAGATGATCTTGAAAAATGGGAAGAGATGATAAAATTATTGAAACAAGTTATCGATCAAAAATACCCATATATGTCCCAAACAATAAATGAAACATCTTGGACTAAGATTGAGGATCAACATGACTTCCCAAATACCAGGTTTGAGGCAGAAGGTTGTTGTGGATTCCCAACCCAGAAGGAATATAACATGCCTGATCTCTAAGTAGGTTGGGAAGTCCCAATTGCAGGAGAACACGATTTTGAGCCAGCCCTAGAAAACCAAAATCCTGATTCACCAAGCATAGAATTTTGAGACTCTTGTAATGATGAGATTAAAATAGAACCTCTCGAGGGTGTAAATCCCGCCCCTTATTCTGATAAGGTGACCCTCGAAGGCAATTCTAACCTAGATTCTAGTAGTTCAACCCACATCCTCAGTCTAGAATCTGGATCAAAAACTTATTGGGAAGATTACAAGGCCTCGTATGACGAAGATCAATGTTTCTGAGCCTTTGTTTGACGAATATCCCTCTCCAACATCCTTAGAGATACAGATTGATTTTTCGGAAGTCATGCTAATCTACGATATATAAATCGAGGAGTTGGAAGAGTGGGGTTTTAATTGGATCTTTAACACAAAACAAAAGTTTGATCCCAGACCCTATAAGAACACCTTTTTAAGCTCAGAATATACAGATAGGCCAGACCCAAGTCAGGTTGCTTAGAGAACATCTCTTGATGGTGGAACCTCTGATCTCAAATCAAACTCATAACTTGATTCTCGCAATTTCTCTGATGGTTTTGAATCTTACCATGAATTCAAAGAACCATTATTTCCTGACAACTAGGAGCCAATCTACAACCTCAGCTCACATGATTCATTCTTCGACTCCAACTCTGAGGTCCCTTATCCCGCGATCACTTATTTAAATTCAGATCCCATTGAGATGGAATCATTTCTTTTCGATCCTCAGGAATCAAAATCAAAAAGTGCCAAGAGTGACTACTGCCTAGAATTCAAATCTTTTCTTGACCCAGATTTTCCTAATCCTATAAACACTCTTCAGGCAT
The DNA here is from genome assembly GCA_037157565.1 of Thalassia testudinum. NCBI lineage: Eukaryota > Viridiplantae > Streptophyta > Magnoliopsida > Alismatales > Hydrocharitaceae > Thalassia > Thalassia testudinum. The sequence continues at coordinate 102,696,005 of JAZHRO010000055.1, read as the reverse complement.
TCACTTTTGAATTTGATAGCCACTACGGGGACTCTCTAAATGGACCCACCCTTAATTGCCTTTGAGAATCCCTCATACACAATTCTTATTGATGCCACCTCCTCCACATATACAGAACCCATCCAAACCCATTTTCAACCCCGACTCGCAACTGGACTCAATTTCTATTTTCATTCCCCTCTTTTTGAGCTGATTACGGAGGATTCGCCTCCACATTTTTATTGGGTTTCGAACATTGATCAGACTACAAATCATGCTCCATCCTTCTCTGATCATTCCTGTAGGTTCCACATCATCCACTGATTATTTTAAGGATCCCTACTCTAATTAGGTTGATTCAACTCAGCCAAACTCTAGATTCACACTTCAGTATCATTCCGACCTTCATAGTATATGGTGGGTTCCACATCTCTTGATCTTCATTTATCAACCCACCAGATTGATTGGGTTTGGGCTGCTTCATCAGCTTGTTGACCTGAACAAGCACCTGGTTCGACCAACCAGGCTCTTGATCAAGGTGCTTGTTCTACAAAACCCAACTAATTTGACCACCCCCTCTCCATATCATTTCCCACTCAGCTGAAGGCGTTGAATTTAGCACATAACTGGAGGCAACCCATCATTGCAAAAAATCGAAGATCCTTTTGATTATCCTTTTGACTTCACGTCTATTGCACCCTAAGTTCGAATTTAGAGCAGTCAATCTCACCTCTGGTACACATGCCAGAGCTTGAAATCATTCGCAACAGTCATTCTGACCTGTTCGCCCACCCAATAAATCCAGTACTAAATTTCTGAACCCAAACCGATCTCCGTACCCTCCATTTACAATGAGAACATTGCAAAAGTTGGGCATGGAGGGGTGGAAAAGTGCAAGCATGCAAAAATCAAAGTTTTGAAGGGTTCTCACAAAAAATCACATATTCCAAAAAAACCAGAAAAAAGAGAAAATTGTGAAAAAGAACAAAAAAATGGAGGAGTGAAGAAAATTTTGAGACCATACAAATATTGAGAATAAAAAGGGGAAAAGTGAAAAAGGAGCATATGTTGAAAAGAAAAGAAAAGAGATAGTCATTAGTAAGAAATTAAGGGAATAACTGAGTTATAGACCATATCAAGAAAAAGAAAAATGGAAAAAGTGCCAAGGAAACACAGAAGAGATTAGTAGGAACACTGATCTTAGGTCTCTTGGGCTATACTCCTAGGCTTAAAAATTCAAGTATCGGCTAAGATCTGGATAGTCCTCAAGAGTTTGAGGAAAATACGAAACTTAAGTATTAGGTCTAAGGCTTAGGGAGTATTCGGCCTTGTTAACTGATCTCTAGTTTGCGAGACTTGGTAACCTAAGCACCCCAATCCACACATAATCTGGTTCAGTGTGCATAAGTATTAAAATCAAGCAAAAGCGTTTAAATTGCTCTAGAAAGGTTGCCTAGATTAGGAGCTGCCGATCAGCACCACTTGACGAGTTCCCGACACGGAGAGGCGGGAAATTCCCCTCGAAGATGCGTAATAACATATCGTCTCCTCGGTGCTTGTCTCTTAGGATATTTACATATCCTACCGGGGGCATGTAAGTACCCTGCATTGGTTCAGATGCCATGGGCGTTATTATCACGAAATGTTGATTACTAGGGTCTGGGTTTAGCTATAGAATGCCATGGGTGAGATTATCTCAAAATCTCGAATGCTAGGGTTCTAGGGGTTTCCATGGGCAGTGCCATAGCAAAGCATTGATTGCCAGGGACCCTTTTAGGATTTATAATGGGGACTAGGAATCCGATATAGGCCATGTTGAGAAGCCAATCCGAAGTTATAAATAAAAAGAAAAGAGAAAGAAAACTCTCCAAATAAAGAAAATCCCTCTGTCTCTCTCATACAAAAATGCACTGCGAACTGAACCAAGGCTAAAATATGTTACAAGCATGGGTGTTTTAACTGCAGAGTTCAATGAACCTTAGGATAGTTCCTGTGGGCCTTAAAACCCTTCGAGGTAGACTGAGGCTAGAGCAAGCCAGGTCTAGATCTTGGTTGGTACTTGAGTACCTCTAGGCCTACTATTGGCATTCTAACCTAATCTATAGAGAAAAAGCATGCATCACGATTTTGAGCATCAAAGGGACACATGGTCTAGAATCAAAGTTAAAACCTTAAAATTTTGCTAAGGGACTAGCAAAAGCTAGGCATGGGGGTATGATGAGAACGCCACCATGAGCCCTAACTAGCTCGTTTTGACCTAATGAAGAGAATAAAAACTCCTATATAACCACCTGCATGTCTAAACTCACTGAATAACCTTTATGAGAGAAAAGTAAGAAACAATGGGAAAAGCTATAATTTTACCATTGCAGTGGATTAATAGGTTTTCTCAAGGGCTAAACATAGGTCAAAAGGACCGAATAAGATAAACAATGGGTTGGACTTGACAGAAAATGGTTTGTGTGTACACTGTGAATTAAATGACTTCTTGAAACCCTAAAATAGACCCACTTGATTAAGCAAGGTTTTGATCGGGATAAAATTCACCTAAACCCACTGAAAATCATGTAAAAATATTCACTAGGGTTTACAACTTTCAATTTGGCCATTGGAACCCATTTTCACCTAGAATGTGTTCTCAGACAAACATTTGCCGTAAATTGGGTTCTTGCGTAAACAACCTAGTCAAATGTGGCCAAACCCAAAATCCAACTTCACCATTAAATTTCTTAGGTCCAAATTAGATTTGTATCAAAATTTAGACCAAAGGGGTACTCATCTTAACCCACTTTGCAAATAAGTCCAACCTAATTATAGTTGTACCCCTATCTTTCAAAAACCTCTGCAAAAATCCCCTAGCTCTTTCATCGTTCTTTGCAATTAGGTCCCACCACCATTATAGTGGAGAAATACTACTCCGGCGAACTTTAGATTGAGATTCCTCCTTGATTACTTAGTGAATCCTTCCCAAAATTAGAAGGGAGTTTCCTTGAGAAACCTCCTCCAGTCTGAACCCATCAGTGATCCATGATTTGTACCCAATCTCTCATGCAAACACATGAGAGATTTGGGTCTTTTTGAAGCTTCCATCTCTGGCCACCATACCTTGCTCGGAAGCTTGGCTTCCTGATAAATGTTAGTTTATTATCATTCTTATGCATTAAAACAAACCTAGCTCTTAGGATTTTACTCTGCAAATAGGTTTTCGGGCTGCATTTTGGCATTAACTAGGTTTGGCATGGATTGCATTTTTTTCATGTCTTTTTAATGTGTTTTTGTGAGTGCTAGGGATGAACAGATATACAAATCCCTAAAGCCCTAGCACTCAAGAAGGCAACTGGTGAAGAGGAAGCTCATACTAGCTAGAACTCAGCTTGATCAAGCTCACCACTGCTGGAATCTAGCTCAATTGGATTAGGTTTAGCACATCCTTGCTCCATTCAGCTCATCTCAGCTGAATGGCAGCTCAAGAGAGCTCATCTTAGCTCACCCTAGCTCAGGTCAGCTCAGATCCAGCTCAACTTAGCTAAGTCTAGCTCATCTCAACTCCCACTAGTCCACAGGGAGCACTAGCTAGCTCAGCTGAGTTGACAGGAGTTCACCCCAGCTCAGGTCCAACTACATCCAGCTCCACTCAATTCCAGCCAGATGAAGATGAACTGATTCCAGCTCAGGAAGCTCAAGTCCAGCTCCCGGGGACCCAGCTTAGTTCAAGCTAATTGAGCTAAGCTACCTTAGCTTTCTCAACTAGGTCAATCCTCCCTGGGAGCACTAGACCTAGCTCACCTCAACTCCATTCAACAGAAGCCAGCTCACTATAGCTTGGCTTAGCAGCTAGCAAAGAACTAGCAAGCTAAGCCAGCTAGAGTAGCCCCATGTTAACCTCTTCAGTAGCTGCCAGCTCCAATTCAGCTCCAGAATCAACATATCCAGCTACTCTCCTCAAACCTTAAGCTCCATATGCATATTTCTCTACTCCATAGCTAGCTGAGCTAGCTTAGCTTAGCTTAGCTTAGCCTAGCTAGCACCCACCTCCCTGGCACCAGAAACCTAACCCTAACTCCACCTACATAACCTACCACTCCAAGTCCACCTAAGCATAGTTAAGCTAGCTCCACCTCTACTCAAGTTGGCGCCACCTCTTCACCACCTTTCACCCCTCAACTAACCACAGAAAGACACCTAAAGTTGCTGCCAAAACTAACCCTAACTACCACCCATTTGGCACCAACCTCAACCCCCATATCCACCCTACACATAACCCCTCCAAGCCATCTCCACCATCCACCTCAACCCTCTTCTAGAAGCCTAGAAGTTGGTGCCAACCCATGGCACCTCTCCATGGTTGGTGCCAGTTTTAGGTGCCCCTTGGCCACCCATGACTACCCCCGTTACACCCCATAGTTTGCGCCAACTCTCCTTAGCCCTAGGATCACCTGACCACCTCCATCTTCCATCTTAGCCCTCCATCTCAAGAGTCACCTTAAGTCCTCATCCTACGCTATAAAAGGTCCACCACCCACCACCTTACAACCCATCCTTGGCTAGGAAAATTTCTTCCCATATTCTACCTAAAGCCCACGCCCACGAGAGAAGAAGAAGAAGATTAAGGGGATATTCTGTCCCCTTGGTGCCTTCCGCTCTTCCCTTCTCTCTTGTGCCTATGCCAGCCAAAGGAGGAGCTAGGCAAGGAAGACCTTTGGAGGAGGTCTTGAAGGTGGTCCACACCACCTTGGAGGAGAACTTGAGGGTGGTGCATGCCCACCCTTGGAGGAAAGGCTTGTGGTGGAGAGCATCTACCTTGGAGGGGCTTTCAAAGAAGGAGGAGACCATCTTTTCAAGCCAAGGAGCAGCTAGGCTTGGAGCAAGAAGACTCCCTTCTTTACCAGATTCTACAAGAGGATTTGTGTTTCGTTTCTTGCTTTTATATTCTCCATTTCTACTAGAAGCATTCCTCTACATGTCTTTGTAAATGAACACAAATTCTACTAGCTTAATTTGCCTTCTTTTTAATTTCTATTGCAATTGTTTGTCTTTGTTCTAGCACTTGTTTCACTTCCACTTCCTAATTATTCTAGGCCTCCACTGGCCTAGAGTGAGCTTAAGGAGGGACATATTTATCTCCTAAGTTTTATCTTAGTAATTATAGGTGTTAGTACTTTTTCGTCACAATTTGCATTTTGCCCTCATTATTTCAAAACTGAAAAAAAATTATATATTTAAAATACCAAAAAGAAAGATTAAGTTTCCCTTTAAAGCAAGAGATTTGAATTGCAAATTTCCCTCCTTGGACGACCCTAGATACTCCCCTATCTAGGAATATAAATTTAAAAGCGTATGCAAATTTGCGTGTTATAGCAACAATAAAAACCCTAATTACTAATCATGCGATTTTTCGCATCACTTTTTGGTGCCATTGTGAGAGAGGTACAGCTTTGCTTAGTCTTTCTTTCTATTGCTTGAAATGGATCTCATCCCCTTCTCTTTCTTTTCTCTTACGTGTACAGGTATTATAGGAAGAAAGTGGGAATTTGGAAGCAAAAGCTCAAAGTTCCTTTTCTTCCCACGGATTTTCAAGTTGGTTTCCTCTCTCTTGTCACACCTAAACTAAAAGACTACCAAAATACACTAAAATTGGCTTTCAGGACCTTAAACAACTTAATTAAGTGGAGTGGTGCATTTTAAAAGTCATTGATTGCTTGTTTGCACCATGGACACCACTCCATTTCAAGTATTGGTCTTCTATTTTTTGGGTCCAGATTTCTCTCCAGAATTGAAAAATCAATTCCAACACCTCAGGTGTCCTAAAATCATGAAAGTTCGTACAGTGATTTCAAATTAAGTTAGGAACATCTGTTACAATTTTTAGATCAATTGGTTTTGTATTTAATTTTTAAAAATTCGTAGACTGTAGTGAGGTCACAGTCTCTAATCTTCCTATTTTCCTACTATATGTGAATTTTTAGAATTTTTATGCTCATCTAATTTCTATGAAATTTAGCTTTCTGGAATCGTTGTGAAATTTTAGACATTATATAAAATCATCAAGATTTTCTAAGGTCAGTGGTAGTACTAAAAAGTCCAAAATACCCACAGGTTTCATTTCTAGACTTTGACACCAGTACAAATAAAAATTCAAAACAATTATCAAACAAATTTTCAAAATTTTACAAAAACATTTTCTGGAATCCTTGTTTGATTCTCTTCAAAGTAGTCACACTTTTTGAATTGTTTGGACCACTACTTAAGACAGAAAGCCTAAAAATAACTCATTTGTAGTTAAATTTCTATCCTAGGACCAATTGGATTGGGGTTTCTTTTTTTCATTTTTAGAGACAAACAACCAAAAGGAAACATATCTTCAACCATACAACTTGATTTCCTCTTATTTGTGGAAGCTTAAACTTATTTGAAAATTTAAGAGGAAAACGCTAAAAATACACTAAGTTAAATCCAATCCTGAAAGATAAAAATACAATAATTATGTGATAACTTGCTTTTCATTGGAACCACTTTCCAATTTCTGCACACACAATAAAAATTGAAATAACAGGGCAAAAGCCCAGTTAATATCCTCCATATTTCGTGTGCACGCTAATATCCTAGAACTAATTAAAATTTGTAGCAATTTAACCTCTAAGGTTTTTATCAATTTAGGCTTGCTATATAGGTCCAAAGTTTTCTATAGTTAATAACAATTCTGTCATCTATATCTGGTGTTCAGGATGAGGGGCCGTATCAAATGACCAGGCGCGGGTTTGTACAAGCACCTGGGGATTTTCCTGGGAAATGTTTGGGCCCAAACCTCCCCTTAAGCAACTTGGCTAGATTTGTTGACAGAACGGGTATTCACTATTGATTACTTATCTCCTAAGTAGACCAAGTCTTAGGTTTATTTCTAGGGAGTCACACTCAAGTTAGGTTTAGAATTTGATTACTTGTGTGCACACTTCTCTCATCTCTATCCCTACTCCTCCCCTCCCATTCTTCCATTTTATGCACGAGTGACAGTCTCAAAATCTGCACTTGGAAGGACCATTTGATTTCGCCCCTCGTGAAAAAAGATCACTTTTTCTGTCTTCTTCTTCTTCTAAAAATATGGAAAATCAACAAAATGGTTCCACTAACCCTTCTACTTGCACCTCTAATCCTACCTCTAACCCCACTACTAACCCTAATTCTTACCCTTCGACCCAAAAACCACCCACCTTTAACTTCCCACACTTGGAGCTCCCTAATCTTGAATTGCCTCAATCACAACATCAAGACCCCATGCCTTATCTTTTAACAATGATGGCTGAGCAAATTGCTAAATTAAATTCCAATCAACAAACATTGACTAGGAACATCCAAAACCTAACCAATCAAAGGCCAAACCCACCACCCCGTCAACAGCCTATTATTCCTCTAAAGTTTAGTGTTCGTGAGTAGGCACCCAAGCTATCCTTGTCACCCAAGATGATCTTCAAATGATTCCCCAAAAACTTGACTAGATGCACATTAACCAAAAGAAGATTGAGGAAAGACTTTCCACATCAACCCAAGCGCCGCACAGTCCACATCTAACCCAACCTAACTTTCCACGAAGAGAAAATTTGCACAATCTCAACACTACTCTTGCTGATTATTACCAGTATTCTGAGGTTGCCCATGATTCTCTAGGGAATTACAACTATCCAGATCTTAAGCCCACTTAAAATATTTCTACCAACTAGGAGCCCTTTAAGAATTCTTCCAATTGGAAAAATTACCCGAACTATTCTTGGAATAATCAGGTTCCTTCCCAACCAGATCATTTAATGGGTATGGGTCGAATCCAACCGTTCATCCTGGGCCATCCCAACAAGACATCAATGCCCAGATGATGCGAACCTTGTAGGAAATGCAAACAAAAATGACAAAAGTATCCCGCACCATCACAAATCTGAACAATCAGATTGGGGTTACTCCCATGCAAAGACCTGCAAGACATCTTCCGTCCCAACCCATGCCCAACCCTAATCACCAATGGAACCAATATCCGAGCAGAAATCGACACTACCCGAATCAGCCTACTACCAATCCACTACCTTAGTAGCCTCCCAGGTTTCCACAATCGTAGGCCCCCCACCTCCTCCAAATAATAATCCGACTGCACATGCGTTTACATTGAGTGGGAAAAACCACCACTGATCCAGGCATCTTAGCCCTGCATCTCAAGAGTCACCTTAAACCCTCATCCTTCCCTAGAAAAAGACCACCACCCACCACCTTACAACCCATCCTTGGCGAGCAAAATTTCCTCCCATATTCTACCTAAAGCCCACACCCAAGAGAGAAGAAGAAAATGAAGATTAAGGGGATAATCTATCCCCTTGGTGCCTTCCCCTCTTCCCTTCTCTCTTATGCCCACGGCAGCCAAAGGTGGAGCCAGGCAAGGAAGACCTTTGGAGGAGGCCTTCAAGGTGATCCATGCCACCTTGGAGGAGAGCTTGAGGGCGGTGCATGCCCACACTTGGAGTGAAGACTTGAGGTGGAGTGCATCCACCTTGGAGGAGCTTTCATGGAAGGAGAAGAAGGAGACCCTCTTTTCAAGCCAAGGAGCAACTAGGCTTGGAGCAAAAAGACTCCCTTCTTCACTAGATTCTGCAAGAGGATTTATGTTTCTTTTATTGCTTTTATATTCTCCAATTCTAGTAGAAGCATTCCTCTACATGTCCTTGTAAAAGAACACAAATTCTGCTAAATTAATTTGGGTTCTTTTAAATTTCTTTTGCAATTGTTTGTCTTTGTTCTAGCACATGTTTCACTTCTACTTCGTAATTACTCTAGTCCTCCACTTTCCTAGAGTGAGCTTAGGGAGGGGACATATTTATCTCTTAAGTTTTAGCTTAGTAATTGTAGGCGTTAGTACTTTTTCATCATAATTCTCATTTTTCCCTCATTATTTCAAAATTGAAAAAAATTATATATTTAAAATATCAAAAAGAAAGGCTGAGTTTCCCTTTAAATCAAGAGATTTGAAATGCAAATTTGCCTCCATGGATGACCCTACATACTCCCCTCTCTAGGAGTATAAATTTAAAAGCATATGCGAATTCGCATGTTACAGCGACATTAAAAACCGTAATTACAAATCATGCGATTTTTCGCATCACTTCCAAGCTTAAATCCTTCCTAGAGGACTATTCAAGATGCCCCAAGTTCAACCGATTCTCCTCAGCTAGAAATTGGGTCGGTTCCCCCATAATTCTTCTCTCCTCACCAGCCTCAACACCTCCGCAAGCTCCAATGGTTATTCCCTCGATAATTCATCTCCCAATCACAATACTAGTTGTTGGGTTGTCTTCCTCTCACTCGTCTGCATCACGCAACACCAGCCAACACCACCTCTGCCCTCATCTTCGTTGCCGCCTCATCTACGGAGATCTTCGTCTCCGACGTCGACCATACCAGCCCTGACTTCTCCCTTGTCCCTTTCATCCTTTAGATGTAGGTATTAGATTTCCTCTCTCTCCTACTCCCGTTCCCTCTCTTTATTTCTCAAAAACACCCCTCGAATGCCACTGATCACCATCACCTTCTCCACCTCTGGCGATCCCTATGGCGAGGTGCCCCCACCGCTCTAGACCTCCATCCACCTCGCCAACCACCCTATGACCTCTGCATCAACCCACTGATCATAATCCCCCACCTCATTCACTCCAACAACCGCCCTAACATCCCACCAAACACACCTACTCACGCGGCCACACAGAGCCCTAGACACACTCACACAGCCATCCCCATGCCACGCTAGCCACTGCAGTACACTCACCAAGCCTTGGTGAATCTCCCTGGATGTTTTGACGTGGCCACAAGGCCATTCTCATGTTTACAGGTACCTGACCATTGGCGACCATGGACGAAGAGCTTGAAGCTCGCGAGATGTGCTCCAACTGTTCCTGCTCCAGGCGAGAGGCCTAGGTCATGCGGACTTGAGGCATGAATGCGCTCAGGTTCCCAATTAGAGACAAAACCATTGCATCTTCGTGAATTGAAGAGGACATCTACTACTGTAGCACGCACAAGGGAGGTGGGACATTTAGTCCCACCTAGAAACTGAACGAGCAGTAGGGTGCGCATAAAAGGAATTTTAGCTAGAGGCTTATCGCTTGCAACTCATGGGGTGAGGTCCCTATCTCCCTCTCTCACGACCCTATCACCCTCTCTCACAGCCTCGTCCGTGGCACTGCCCACGTGGACCTGGCCACGATCCATTTACCCAACCGACTCACTCCTTACTCACCACCTACACCGGTGAGCTTTGACCCAGGTCTCCACTAGGTCCAATTACCCAAACCGACTGTGGCTCTGGGAGAGAGAATTGAAATAGAGAAGAGAGAAAGAGAGGAATGCTATGCAAGGGAAGGGGGGTTTTGCCTTCGAAAGCTTCGCTCCACACTTAGCCAAATACAGACAAGATGAAAAGGCCAGGCAGCAAAGAAGAAAGAAGGAAGGAGGAAGAAGCTAAGGAATAGAAGGCTAAAGAAGAAGCAAAGGAAGGAATAGGAAGAAGGAAGGAGAAGGGCCAAAGAAGAGGCAAGAAGCCAAGGAAGAGAAAGAAGAAAGAAGAAGGAAGAAGTTGAGGTTCGCAAGGCAAAGGAAGAAGCTAAAGAAGAAGTAGATGGTAGAGGGAGAGAGAAGAAGGAAGAAAGTCAAAAGAAAAGGCAAAGGAAAGAATCAAAGTCAGAGAAGAAGGAGCTAGCAATAGAGAAGCCAGAAGAGAAAGGAGGGAGAAGCTGCAAGAGAAATCAGAGAAAGAAATCTAAGGAAAAGAAAGCACTGTAGCAGATAAATTTTAAGACAACTGATTTTGTAATCAGACGTCCAATTTTTCATAAGCTCTCCATTATTTTTGGCTACAATTCTTTTTATGCTTCATATACTCATGCTTTACATTCTTAATTAGATTTTGAGTTGTATTTTGTGTTGAATTTGCATTTATTATTGAGATTAGTGCGTGAATTCCATTTGCTCCCTGTGTTCAACCTCGAAATTCAAAATTTGAGTACTATAATGCGACACTCTTAATATTGATCTAGCACTCCCAACATTTTGGCGTCGTTGCTGGGGAGCAACGCGCAATTCACCACTATTCCCTGCATTAATTGATTATATTTGAGCACTAACTTGCCCTATTTGCTTTATTGTGACTATGTGAGGTACTTCACGAGGAGATTCTCCACGCAAATCAACCACTCCAAAGCAGGTAACTTCCCTATCCTTCCCTAATCAAACTCCTAATCATGGAAAGATAAAAAGGAAACAATCAATTAAGATCACCTACCTTCTTTTCATAGTAATCATCATTTCAAAGGCCAAGTTTCCCAATTTGCTAATTTTTTTTCTCATTGAAGTTCAAGCGATTCTATTTACAGATCCTACCCCAAAATTCCTGTGCCTATTAGGGATTACTCTTAATCTATAATTTTCTTGGAGTACGCACTTCTTGTTTGAAGTCCAAGGAGAACATCTGCAAAAATCAAAAAGGACTTCGAAATAAAGCCAAATTAGGGTTTCTACTTTAAGGTTATGGATTGTTTGATCACACTTTCCTACATAAAAAGAAACAAACCCACCCGTATTTGTGTGCTACCTAAGCCCTTGATTGAAAAGAGCTAATCAAGAAAACCCTAAAATTAGGCTCTAAACTCACTTAAACCCTAAAAACCTTGGGCCTAATAACCTGGGAGTCAAATCAAGCTGAGTTCTAGGTCTTGACCTGGAGTCATTCTTCCATCTTTAGAGTAGGTCAGGTGAAGTTAGACTACATTGTAGGCCAACCAACCTCCAAATTCAGCCACAAGTCAAAAAAATTGGTAATTCAAGTGAAATCAAAAGGCACAAATTACGATATAAAACTTGTAGACTTAAGAGGTCAAGTTATCCATTCTGGTCTACCTAGACTCTCAGTGACAAGAGAGGTCGGGTGGGGAAAACCTTGTAACCCGTGGGGGTGCTCTACCATGTAGGGGTCTTTGCGGCACTCTCCTTCTCTGGCCGCCCACGTAATTCTCAGGTGGATGACTCTCTGATCCAGGGGTATCATCCACCCTGGTCTAGCGCTCCCAATAGATGCTTGGCCTTAAAATCCTGCCAAATTAGAGGGTGGGTTGATAAGTCATATACTTATCATCCCAATTTATTTACCAAATTAAAATTAATTTGCATTGGCGAGGACTCGAGACTAAATCCACATTACGGTGGACACCTGGGATAATTAAGCCTGAAGACCTGAAGAGTCTAACTATTCTGGTCTCAAAGTATCAATTCCTAAAGTTTGTAACTGTTTGCACCTCAAAACACGCCTATAATAACGCCTTCTTGTGCTATTTTCTAGCATTAACTATGTATATTATAATCCTATAGTCGCATTTGTAAAAAACGCTTGCATGCATGCATTTAATCATGAGAGGAGGAGAAACGAATAAATGGCTTCGTAATTCACATTTTATCTCAAGTGCCTCCCTGCAAATTCCACCTTTTTATTTTTCCTCTTAATTTCTTCTTTTTTTCTCATTCCCGCGGCTGCCTTCTTCTTCCCGCGCCCACATGCACTCCATGCTGCGATGCCATACCCTGCCAACGCCTCTCCCTGCGGTTGCCACTCTCCAACGCCTCTCCCTGCTACAGCCATGCCCCACGCCACGCTCTCCTCCTCTATAAAGCCGCAGCTTCCTCCTCGCGACGGGAGGAGGGCGAGCTGCTGCAAAACGCCACCCTGCAGTCCACCACCTTCCTCTCCACCGTTCTCCCCTCCCATACGTCGGCCCTCCGTCGAGGAGGCACCCGGCGAGCAGGAGAACCCACTGTGGTGCTCACCACCACAGTGGGAACACCACCGCCCAGCTCTTCAACGAGCAGGTGGGCGTGGTGTCTTCTTTTCTTTTCGGTTTCATCTCCACGCCATTGCTGCCGCTTCAAGGTCTGAAGCTTGAAGCAGCAGCAGCAGCAGCTAAACCGCGGCAACAGCAGCAGCAGCAGCACCCCCGCCTCCTCCGCGACCTTCCCCGCAGGCGCGCAACCCTCCGCGCGCGGCTGCAGGCCCGTTCCCCGTCTCCGCCTCTGCTCTGTCGCCTCTGCAATTCCACCCGCGACAGGCCGCTGCGCGCACTGCAGCGGCTGGCTACGGCCTCGCGCCGACCCCCGCGAACCTCTGCAACCCTCCGCGACCGACTGCAGACTCCCCGCCGCCCTCTCCGAGCACGCCATCGCCCGCTCTCCTTCCTCGCACCCGGCCTGCAGACGCGTCACCTTCTCCGCGCGAAGACGCGCCTGCATCCGCGATCTTCAGACGTCCGCCGCCGCGAGCAGACGCCTTAACTCGCTGCCATCGTCCGCGCGTCCGCGATCACTCCTTCGCCCGCTCTCTCTCTTTCACGATCTCTCCCGCCCGCTCCCTCTCTGTCTGCCGCTCTCTCTCTCTCTCACGTATTCTCTATCTCTCTCTTTCTCTCTCTCTCTCTTTTTTTTCACTTACAGCAACACACACACACCCATTCACCGACACACACACTCACACACTAATAGTAACTTATATACATACATATATATATATATATATATATATATATATACATATACATATATCTATATATATATACCTATATATACATAGTACATCTATATAGTTATGTATACATACATATAATATAATATATATATACATATACATATATAATATATATATATATATATATACACATACTCATATACATATATATATATATACATATCTATATACTTATACATATACACATATATATGTACATATATATCTAGATACATATATACCTATATACATATATATATATATATCTATATAGTATTATATATATATACTTATATACATATATACATAGCTATATACATATATACATACATATATATATATATATATACACCTATATATATATATATATATATCTATATATATCTATACATATATACTTATACATTTATATACATACATATGTACATATATTTTCACGTTATTTATTATACGCTGTATCGCGGGGATATCTGCACCAGTTGCTGATATTCCCTGATACACGCGTACAAAAAAGCGTGGTCCCATACATCATCCATCCTCCATCCACACTCCACGCGGCACCTAGTCGTGTTGGTTGCGTCTCTCTAGACGTCGGCTGACTCGACATAGTGCTACACTCCATCGTCACCTCCACCCCCACCCCTTTATATATATACTACATATAAATATCTATAGCTACTATATTTACTTTCTATCTGATAGCTTCCTTAGTAAAAAGATAAAAAAAGGTATAAAAGTGAAAAGATAATCTTTGATTTGCAGGTACCCCATCTTGCAAGTAGCAAGACGTGTTTTGAAACTCTGTTTTGGCTAAAAGCGAAGGACACAATTTTGAGGGTGTGCCTCAAGAACAAGGATTACCAGAAAAAAACCTAAATAAGAAAAATACCAAAAACAGAATAAACGAACGGAAGAGACGCGTTTTAAGGAAAACGTAGAAACTCGACTTGAACCCCACTTCCCTGAGTTCGACCCTGGGCCTAAAAGTGACAAGATAAAATCAATTAGGCCAGGTTAGAAATTTTGTAAAGAGATGGTTAGGTCTGAATTAGGTTAACCACTATACACATTTCAACGATAAAAATATCATATTAACAACCTATCCGGGCCGACCATCAGTAACTCCTAATGGCTAAGTTCTCATCTCTTAATTCTAAAATATATATATATATATGTTTTTTAAGGAGGGAAATTACTGTTATAGCTGACAAAAATGTTATAACATATGTCCACCCCCCCATGCTTATCTATTGCAATGTCCTCATTGTGAAAAATGAAAGCACGCAGGAGAGTAGAAGTGGAAGAATAGCAGCTAGTTTCCATGAGACTCTGGTCTGCTTGGAACAGTCTTCACATGTGTTGAGTTTAGTGCCTTCATCTAGGCGAGGCCCTCAATAAAAAAAATAACTAAACATTGAGGCCTCAACAACATAGTTTTTGGGCCACCAGGTATAGGTCCCGGAGAGTGAAAATGGGCTTGCCGAATAGATCAACAATGAAAGTGACAAGCTGGTGGTGCAGGGAGAGCCCAAATGGTCTCCAATAGGAGTTTTGTTGATTTATTATAAAGGAAGTGTGGTTGGGTGAAAAAGGATGGTGAGGGTTTTGTGATGTGCTGGGGAATTGTGGGTACTCTAGAAAACCTAATGTTTGAAGAGTTCTTCCCCAGTGTTCAATTTCATCCTCACACTCTGGGTTCTTAAACCAACCATCCTGATCCTCAGAATTCCCACCCACAAGTTGGACCTCAAACTCTAAGCATTCAAGATAAGGATGTTGTTGGGTTTTATCTTGATCATGTGAATCATCCAACAAATTTTTGGTTTCATGTATATCTTCCTCATCCTATGTTACTACAATTGGTTGCATTTTTGTTTTGTCCTCAATTATTTCCACAACTATGTGATCTTCTTCCCAAGTTTGGGTTGAGTTGGCCAGTAAAAGGTTTTCTAAGGTATGTATGGCCATTACTTCCTTTATTCTAGCAAGCAACTCCATTGAACCACACTTATTTTATCTTCCTTGAGACCTCAAAAATATTGAATCGATTTATCTTATCCCCTGAGGCCATTTCTATATTTCCCGATTCACAATCAATCAGTGCCTTGGCAATAGCCAAGAAAGGTCTTCCCAAAATAATCGTGGTGTGGGTGAGCTGTTTCGGGGTTTCCATGTCCAGGAACATGAAATCAGCAAGGTAATGCAAATCATTAACCTGGACTAAAACATCCTCCAAAATACCCCTTGGTTTTGTAATGGATCTATCAGCTAACTGCAAGGTTATGTTAATGTGTTTTAGGTAGCCTAGACCCAATTCCATGTGCAGGGAGGTGGGGATCAGAGTAATGGAAGCACCCAAGTCAGGGAGGGCCCGGTCAGAAGTAATGCTTCTTATTGTGCAGGAAATCAGCAGGGCTCCCAGGTCCTGCTTCTTAGGAGGTGACTTGTTTAGGATCAATGTGCATGTGTTATCGGACAAAACTACTCTCCTATTGATTTTAGATTTCGCTCTATGCCTTTCTTTATATGCACTTAGTAAACCTATGGCATAGGCAAGGATTGATTCGATAGCCGCAAGGAGTAAAATGATTGTCAATTTGAAAGACTAAAGTAAGGACATTTTTCCTCCAATTTCTCCTTAGACTTTTTCTTTTTGCTCATACAACAAAAGCATACTCCCAAATCAGACTCTAATGTTTTGTTGATCACATTCTTAGTTTGGACTTTGGAATTCCTACCATGGGGCCTAATGGGGTTGACATGGGGTTAAATGGGTCCCTTGTGTCTACTACCACTCCTCAAGGAGATGGTGTTTTTCATGGCAAAATACTGTTGGTTAGTTCCTTGGGAAGGGTTGGGCAAAACAGGAAACTCCCGGTTGATTATGGTAAGAACTTGGTTCACTCCGGGAGGGGCTAGGGTAGCCTGATAGATAGCATGAGCTTGAGCATGCGACTCCCCATCATTACCAAACCCTTGAGGCCCAACGCCTCGGTTCTGAACATTCCTTGGGTTTGGTACAATTGTGATGGTAGAGATCAGAGCTGTTGGTCATTTGTACTAAGTCAAGAATGCAAGGTGTCCAGTGAGGTTTTCATCTGTTGCATGAGCTGAAGCATTGACCCTTGCATTTCTACCATTTTTGGGTTCAAGTCAGCCTGCTCAGCGAGTTGTTCAGCATTCCACTTGGGCTGATTAACCTGATTTAGGGAAAATTGAGTATATACATGACTTTGACCAATTCGTTTTTCTGGTACATAGTTGTTGGGTCGATATTGGGTCTGCTGCCCCTGATATTTCCAAGAGAATTTAAATGATTTTTCCAAACAGAATTGTAGGAATTCGAATAAGGGTTGGACCTATCATTCTCTTGCACAGCATGAGCACCTTCATAAGGTGAGGATGAAGAAGGATCAGAAAGACTAGGATCCAAGGCCCCAGTTTGGAGCCCATAAGGTTCCTAGAAGAGTTGGCCCAGAGGTTGAGCCGGTTCCAGTTGGTTCACAAACTCCCATCACGTGGGAGCTTGCAAAGAATGGAATCTCAATCCCTAGGATTGAGTGGATCTAGAAAAGTTAGTGTTTCCGGACAACCACTCTTCCATTCATTTAGTAACCAAATCCATCTTATCTAATCTATTGCAGATCAATTCCATATCAATTGTATGAGAATCTTAGACCACATTGGTATTTGATCTAATTTGTTGGGATCAGTTGAAGGTTTCCATGGAGGTGTGGTTTAAAGAATGTTCACTCATTTCCTCAAAGAAATCATATGCGCTATCCACGTCCTTGTTGAGGAAATTGCCTCTGCAAGAAGCATCCACATGATTATGGAGTTGATCATTCAACTCGAGATAAAAAATCTGCACAAGTTGCCATTTAGGCACCTCATTGTGTGGACACTTCCGCAACAGATCCTGGAATCTCTCCCAAGCCTCATAAAACGGTTCCCCCTGCTGCTGGGCAAAAGTGGTAATTGCCTGTTGCAATGAATTGGTTCACCCAATTAGGAAGAATTTCTTTAGGAAGGCCAATTTCAAAGTTGTCCAAGTAGCAATTGGTCCTCCAATGGTGCGATACCAATGTGCGGCCTCATCCCTGAGTGAATGGGGGAAAAGCCTCATGAGCATTTGTTCTTCATCCACATTCCGTGATTTAGTGGTCTGAACCAGAGTGATCGGATTTTCCAATTGTTGGAATGGGTCCTTCGAGCCAAGCTCGTCAAAGTACTTAATTAGACTCAAAACCAGGGGCTTGATCTCAACATCTCCGGTGGGAGTCACAGTGCCGGGATGATCCTCAAAATTTGATGGATCGTAAAAATCCTTCAAGGGCCGAGCGCCCTGACAATTTAGTCATTGGAACCATTATTGCATCTACTACAATTCTTCTAACTGCCTCTGAATCATCTCTTGCTAGTTCAGAAGTGGGGGAGGTGGTTGTTGATTAGCCAAGGGATTTGCTTGGCTAAAGCTCAACCTCTGCCTCTGGGAATGGTCTAAAGGTCCTTCCAATCTAGGGTTCAATGACCTCCTTCCAAGCATACACCGGAAGAAAGTTATAAGGATGGGGAAGAGAAGGGACCCTGCAACACAAAAATACTTGCCTATCTTTAGGTTGGGTAGCCTAAAGTTCTACAGACTCTCAGAATACATCCTAAGACTGTGGATGGTTTACTCTACCTATGTCTAGGCAATGCAACCAGCAAGAAAGAGGGATTAGGGAGAAGGTTCTTCCTTTGGCTTGCACCTCCGGTTCCTAGTGTACCACCTAGCTGCGGTCGTTCGATGCTACTCCCCTAGCTGGACATCAGATTGGCTAGTAGAAGTAGGTATATCATGAATAAGCTCAGTTTGGATCCCGATGAACGAACGAATCCATAGGGCCAACGTCTAATTGATTTTATTTAGGCTTGGGAAATGGGTGCTCTGGAATGTGATGGACCCTTAATGTGTTGTGCCCTTAATGATTTGTTTGAGAATGTGTGAATGTGCACAACCAAGAGGTTTTCAAGCAAGATTATTAATGATGAGGTGAGTTTTAGGATTCGAATCTTGCTTAATAGCTTTTAGGATTCAAATATTAGGTGTTTCCAACCATGTTTTGTGAGGCAAACCAAATTTACTTTTGAAAGTACGTGTTCAAGTATCTAACTTTAGAAATCAAGAAAAAAATGGAGTGCCTAGCTTGACCTAATTATTGAAACCTATGGGCCAGCTAGAAAATAAACCTCTTTTTGTTTAGGTGGTGTGGCCCAAACAATTCAATCAATTGGCTCAAATGCACCACTGATTAAGGCACACAAAAAGGTGGTTAACCTAATATGATTTCTACTCTTTTATGTGTTGAATTCGTGTACCAGGTCCACAGGTCGGAAGCCCAGTTGAGTAGATGAAAATCATGTTCGATTATGTGCCTCAACTGTGGGTGTATATAGTGTATATATTGATTTATCCGATAGAAAGTATCTTTTTTTTTTTATATGTAGGGGTGAGGTGGATGAAGGTGGCAAACAAGACAATAATTCTATGCTAGGGTTTATGCAAACACCTAAGTAGATTAGGTCTTGGTTATGAGTGTGGCAAAATGACCTAGTGGGGTGAATGTGGGGGACACTTACAAAGCACTCTACCCGCACTTTACTGTGATCTACCGCACTTGGATATCCATGCTAGGGTACTTGCAAGACAATATATCAAATACAAGTAAGGTTAGTGCTATGTAAATGCAAAGAAATGCAATAATAATAAAGTAAATTCCGTTGCCTCCCCGGCAACAATGGCAAAATGATCAGGCATGTTTCACGTGTTAGAAATTGGGGTTACAAGTAGCCCATCATCGTAATTGCAAAACACGTTGATTAGATAAAATTTATACCGAAACTCCAAGGGAGTCCCAAGTCGAACACAAGGAGGCATTGTTTACTTTAAGTGAAAACTGCGCTTCGATTTGTTTCTTTTTGGTATTTTAGGGTTTAGTTATTTTTTTGTATTTTTGTAAGAGGAAAAAAAGAAAATGATTCACAAGATAGAGATGGAACGAAAATGGTATAGATATCACTTCAATGTGTATTACAATCTGCTTTGAAAGCATAAAAAGAGAGGGGGTTGAGAGGAAATCTCTCGAATCGGCTGTTCGACAGGATGACGATGCTTAGCGGAAGCTCGGACAAAGAAGGTAAAGAGCGGGACGACGGGGATGAGATGTA
This sequence comes from Thalassia testudinum, assembly GCA_037157565.1. Classification (NCBI taxonomy): domain Eukaryota; kingdom Viridiplantae; phylum Streptophyta; class Magnoliopsida; order Alismatales; family Hydrocharitaceae; genus Thalassia; species Thalassia testudinum. The sequence continues at coordinate 102,676,243 of JAZHRO010000055.1, read as the reverse complement.
GGAGGACGTTGGGTTGAGGAAAGCTTCGGCATGGCTTTAGAATGGAGGTGAGAAGACGGAGATGATCTGCTACTGGAATGGAGGTGGGAGGATGACTCCAAGGCGACTGATGTAAACACATTTACACTACTTAAGATGTCTATTTATGCATGTTCTTAAGCATAGGATTGCATTTCATGATATAAATATTGCATTACATGCATCATCTTGCATTTAGAATACTTTGAATAAAATGAAGGTTAATTGTCTCCTTTTATGTGCTTGGATAGGGCACATATTTTATCAAGGCCTCGGATCAAAGATCCAACCGTATGGATGTGATCAGGGCGACGATTGGAGTTCAACGACTCCAAGATCACCCTAATCAGGCATCCGTAGCATCAGATAGTGACCTGCGAACCCTAGAAGATCAAGGGCTAGGATGGTGTAAATCCGCACTTCAGATGATAAATTCGACCGCACGGATGAATTTGGATCGACGATCGCAGCCCAACAACACAAAAATCAAGTCAATCCGACATCCGCGGCACCATCTACAACTTCCAGAAGATGGACGGCCAAGATAGCGCCACGTGGTGCCATCTCAGCCGCCCAAGCGGTCGCTTCATCTTGTGAAGGCCCCGCACCTGATCGCACTCCGCCGTTGGATCTTAATCCAACGGCTGTGGGCGCTCGCATTTGAAAATGCCCGCTCGACCATCCACGCCCCATAGCGCAGCAGTTGAGCGTGCCATCGCGAGTGCGGGGCGCAGGTTCGATCTGCGGCGAGGAGCTGCGGGCGTGAGTGATTGGGTGTGGGTGGAGCATTGGATGGACATCGGATGGCCGTGCGCGCCCGATAGAGTCGACATGCAATTGGACACGCAATTGAATGCACAATCAGATGCGCGCAGCACGCGGGTGCGGACGCATCTTAAGGAAATCAATGGACGTGCGCGGGCGTTGCGTGCGCGAGCAGCCGAGCAGGCTCGCACGAGCCTCCCACATCGCCCACGAAGGGAGCTTTAGTGACGGATTTATCCGTCACTAAAGACCCCTCATTTACTATTTTGAAGTTATAATGTCCATTTTGCCCCCACTCCTTGCTACTATAAAAGGAGACCCCCTCCATACGAAATTCTCATCCCTTCTTTCTCCTCTCTACCCCTCGAAAGCTCAAAAGAAGCTTGTCCCATACCCGGGATGCTTCTTGTGAGATAAAGTCCAATTTTCGTTCCCCTTCGGAAGTGGATCCCACGACGACGACGGCGTGCTACTCCATTCCCGTTCTTCTACTTCATCCTCCTTCGTCCTGCTTCGTTCTCCTTCGTCCAGGTGTCGTCTCGTCTGGCTCGTCCTCGAAGCAATCGTCGAGGAGGATAACTTCTCTCTCCCATTCTTTTTACAGCTTTTCTAGTGTAAAATTTTCCTACTTTATAGTGTAATTGATTTTCCGCTTTCTAGTGTAACTTTTATAAACAATTGAAATATTGAATGCATGTTCTTTTTCTCTCTCTCTCTCTCTCATAGTTTGATAGCTCCATTGTAATTGTATCGCCTTGCTTAACAAAAATCCTAAAAAAATATAATTACGAATATAGACCAACGTAGCCTCCCTGTGTTCGACCCGGAATTATTTTCGGTATAAATTTTATTTGTTGAACATGAATTCTTCGCTTTTTGAACTACAATGATAGGTTTTCCAAAACCAATCTCGTAAGCGTAGCAATTTGCGAAACACGTTCAACATTTTGGCGCCGTTGCCGGGGAGGCAACAATTTCTGATCTTTTCTTCGCATTTCTTGCACTTTATTTGTTTTCTAACTGGCTTTCTCTTGTGTCTATTGCTTTGCAAAGAGCTCCATCAAGGAATCAACAAGCGATAGACTGGAGTAAAGTGCAGTTGAAGACAACTGTAAGTGCTCCCCCATTCTTTCCCCCTCCGTAGATTTCAATCGCCACATTAAATCCAAATCCCAATTAACCTCGGTGTTTGTATAAATCCTAGGAATAGTTTGGTTGTTTGGATTTTCACTCACATTCATTCCACCCTCATTTAAAAAAAAAATAACAAAAAGATAATCTTGTGGGGCAATTTTCAACAAACACACAACACACACCCACATTAAAGGCACTTGATCAACTTGATTTATTTTTTACTCAACCGGGATCTGATCTGTGGAACCGGTACACACAAAGCAACACATAACAGAGTAGAAATCATTCTAGGTTAATCATCTTTGAGTGCCTAACTTAGTGGTGCATTTGTGGCTACTTGTTTGAGTTGTTTGGGCTGCACCACTTTATTTAAAACCAACACATCAAGTAGCACCTCCTTAGGGTTTTCAATCTAGGTATATTCCAGGCAATCCACTTTCTTTCTGATTTTAAAGGAAAACAATCTTCACTCGTGTTTTACAACTTGTTTTGCCTAGAAACTTGATTGCAATTCACCTAATTTAAAACCCTAAAAGCTACTTAAGCAAGATTTGAACACTAAAATTCACACATTATCAATAATCTTGCTTGAAAACCCTGGTTATGCACGCACTTACACAAATCTCAATCAATCATTAAGGGCACAACCCATTGTAAGGGCCTAACAGCAAAATGCGCGTGATTTGTAAAAGCGGGTTTTTAACGTCGTTGTAACACGCGAATCCGCTTTCGCTCTTAAATTTATATTCCTAGATAGGGGAGTATCTAGGGTCGTCCAAGGAGGCCAAATGTTTGCAATAGTGATTCTCTTGCTAGGAATATAAATCTCAACTTTCTTTTTGGTATTTTTCAATATATCATTTTCTTTTATTTTTAAACTAAGGCAACATGCGAACTAATGGCGGGAAAAGTGTTTACACTTCGAATTAAAATACTAATTTTATGTGACAAGCAGAACCTCTCCCTAAGCTCACTCTAGGCAAGTGGAGGCCTAGAATAATTAGGGAGAGGGAGTGAATAATGCTGAAAATAAGCTAATAGAAATGCAAACAAAAAAAAATTGCAAAGAAGGCAACTAGATAATTGATAAAGTGTTTTACAAAAGGCCTAGTAGAGGAAAGCTTGTACTACTAGAAAATTGCAAATAAGAAAATAAAACACAAATCCTCTAGATAGATGGCGAAGAAGAGGGCTTCTTGCTCCAAGGTTGGTGGCTCCCAATCTTGAAAAGAGTCCTTCAACTCCTTCCTTGCAGTGCTCCGCCAAGGTGATGTCCTCCAAGGCAAGCCCTAGGGGGGCGTGCCCTAAGTTTCTCTCCAAGGGTGTACGTCCACCCTAGGTCCTTCTCCCTTGCCTGACCGTCCTCCTTGAAGTGGAAGAGTCCTCCTCCTTGGCATGGCCCAAGTTGAAGAGAGTGGGGAGAAGAAGGCACCAAAAGGGCTGGTGGTGTGCCCCTTTAATCTCCTTCTCTACTTCTCCTTGGGCGTAGGTATAGGTGGATGTAGGTAGAAAATACACTTAGGGAGGATTGTGTGGTGGAGATGAGGGGGGGATTTTGGAGGGAAAAGTGGCGCCATTAAGGGGTGGTTATGGGTAGTTTTTGGCGCCAATTTTAGGTGTCTTTTGGAGGTGGTGGGTAGGTTAGGTTGGTGCCAAGTAGGTTAGCTTATGTGGAGCTTAGGTGGAGCTAGTTGGGTAGAGTTGGTAGGTGGGTTTTTGGGGTAGTACAAGCCAAGGAAGTTGGAGCATAGCAAAGTTAAGCTAAGCTAAGCTAGCTTAGCTAACGGAGGAGTAGAGGAGAAGGTGTTGGAGCTAGGGTTTGGAGGAGGGAGCTGAGGAGAAGAAGTCTGGAGCTGGAGCTGGAGCTGGCTGCTGCTGAAGAGGCTGGCATGGGGCTACTCTAGCTGGCTTAGCTTGCTAGTTCTTTGCTAGTTGCTAAGCCAAGCTAAAGTGAGCTAGCTTCTACCAAAATGAGCTAAGGTGAGCTAGGTCTGGTGCTATCGGGGAGAATCAAGCTGGTTGAGGCAGCTAAAGTAGCTTAGCTCAACTGAGATGAGCTAAGCTGAATCCCCGGGAGCTGGACTTGAGCTTCCTGAGCTGAGATGAATTCTTCTTCAGCTGGCTGGAGTTGAGTGGAGCTGGATGTAGCTGGATCTGAGCTGGGGTGAACTCCTGTCAACTCAGCTGAGCTAGCTAGAGCTCCCTGTGAACTAGTGGGAGCTGAGGTGAGCTAGACTCAGCTAAGTTGAGCTGGATCTGAGCTGACTTGAGCTAGGGTGAGCTAAGGTGAACTCTCTTGAGCTGCCATCCAGCTGAGATTAGCTGAATGGAGCTGGGATGAGCTAACCCTAGTTCAAGTAAGCTAGGTTCCAGCTATGGTGAGCTGGATCAAGCTGTGTTCCAACTAGTCTGGGCTTCTCCTTCACCAATTGCCTTCTTGAGTGCTAGGGTTTTAGGGATCTGTGAATTTATACATCCCTAACACTCACAAAAACACATTAAAACAACAATAAAAAATGCAATGCATGCCTATCCTAATTTATGCCTAAATGCAGCCCAAAAACCCATTTGCGGAGTAAAATCCTAAGAGCTAGGTTAGTTTTAAAGCATAAAAATGATGATAAACTGGTGTTTATCACACCCCCATGCTTATCTTTTGCTAGTCTCTTAGCAAAACATTAATTTTTTTTTTTGGAAAACAGAATTTTTGGGAAATCTAATTTTTTTGACTTTTGAGGAGAAAAAGAGATTAAGGGACCTTGGTAGATTAAAACACAGGAGATACGGGATTTGTTGAAGATAAACATCAGGATTTGTTTTTGGATCCAACCATTAGATAGAACGGGATCAATATATCCTCAGAAAATTCACAAATTAACCCCTTGTTAATTTAGATGACTTGAAATGTTTGTTTTTAGGATTTTTCTGGCTCGTGAATCTGATTCGCAACTTGCAAATTCCTTTAAAACCTTGTGTCGGTACTTGTGAAAAGCCAACCTTCATAAGGACGTGTTATTATTATTATTATATATATATATATATATTTTTTTTTTTTTTCTCCCCCATGCTTATTTTTAGCTTAGTCTTACAACAGATGTGTCGGTATCATCATTCCCATTACCATTCCTCGAGGGGGCTCTGGCGCCAGTACTTCGAGATAGCACTGTCCATGACACCACCCAGGAGCTCACAACCCCAAAACACGATGCTGTGAAAAGGGGCGCTCCAAGCAAACTCAAGCTCTTGCTCCGACGCTATAGGTAGAGCACCATCCAAGACACTTGAGCTGCTGAAATGCGCTTTAATGCTCCGTCTAAAGATATGAAATATAGATATAGAGCAGCGCCGAGGCGGTAACATGTTGACATCACGTCCTCAAAGAAGGTATTTTCCTTCTTCTCGACGGTGGGAACTCAAACCAATGACCTGATTCAGACTTTTACTAAATCCAAACAAGGGAGTTTTTCAAATTTTTAGTTGTTTTTAAATGTTAGCTTGTGTGTGAAAATTGACACAAGAAGTTTCTCGAGAACCGCAAGTTTTTGAGTCAAAAACTAAGTCAAATACTTTCCATATTACAAAATAGGATCAAGTCACCTGAACTATCATGAGTTCAGGTGGAATTTTAGAGAAGGATATCTGATCTAGTCTAAAATAGACCCTGGAATTCTAATGATCAGATCCAAATCCTCATCCTTAGTTTGTTAAAGATTAAATCCCATTGTACCAGAAGTGAATTTTTCGACCTTAGTCCCGATTTCAAAATTTTTCCTCAAACATATATATATATATATGTATATTTTTTTTTTTTTCAAGCAGGAAATAAATTAAAGAAAATTGCATGTTTTTAGGTTTTGAACATCCTGAATCGATCATAAAAATTTAAAAACACCCCCCCATGCTTAAGATATGCCATGTCCTCATGCATTAGGAGGGAAAAGGGATCACCTTAGTGATGACGGTCGGGTTTAGGATGAACAAAACCTGGAAAAAGAAGAAAGAAAAAAAAAGGAAAACAAGAAAATGATGGGTTACCTCCCATCTAGTGCTATCTTTTACGCCATTCAGCCGGGCGTGATGTGTACTAGTGATCAAGGGTGGCTGGCTCAGTAAAATTAAAAGATTCAGATGGAATTTTAGGCGTATGGTCAAAATAGGGCTTTAAACGCTGGCCATTGACTTGAAATATCGAATTAGTTTGTGGATCAAAAAGGTCAACAGCACCGTATGGATATGTTTTATGGACAATAAAGGGGCCGGTCCATTTAGATTTTAATTTGCCAGGAAAAAGATGTAATCTCGCATCGAAAAGCCAAACACGTTGATTAACGTCAAAGTGTTTCCGAACAATATATTTATCGTGAAATTTCTTTGTTCGGTCTTTATAAATCTCGCATTTTCATAGGAAAAATTACGTAATTCTTCCAATTCAGTTAATTGTAATTTTCTATGGTTACCGGCATCAGATAAATCCATATTAAGTTGTTTTATTGCCCAAAAAGCCCTATGTTCTAATTCTATCGGGAGATGGCATGCCTTCCCGAAAATCAGACGGAAGGGAGACATGCCAAGCGGAGTTTTAAAAGCGGTACGGTAGGCCCATAAAGCGTCGTCCAATTTGGTGGACCAGTCCTTATGGTCGGACCTAACCGTCTTTTGTAGAATATTTTTAATTTCCCAGTTAGAAACTTCAGCCTGGCCATTAGTTTGGGGGTGATATGGTGTGGAAATTTTATGATTAACCCCGTATTTAGAAAGGAGGTGACGGAATTGTGAGTGGGTGAAATGTGAGCCTCCGTCACTGATAATGGCATTTGGTATGCCGAATCTTGAGAAAATATTTTTCTTAAGAAATTCGACAGCCACACGGTGATCACTAGTGCAGGTGGGTATTGCTTCTATCCATTTAGAAACATAGTCTACTGCGACTAATATATACAAATACCCACTAGAGTTGATGAACGGTCCCATGAAGTCGATGCCCCAAACATCGAAAATTTCAACCTCTAAAATAGGATTAAGGGGCATCATATCCTTTCGAGTCATGTTGCCGATGCTCTGGCAACGCACACAGGACCGAACGAAGTCATGAGCATCTTTGTGCAAGCTGGGCCAATAAAATCCTGCATTAAGGATTTTAGCTGCAGTTTTCTTGCCCGAAAAATGTCCGCCACAGGCCATTGAGTGACATTGTGTTAAGATATCATGGATTTCAGAATCAGGGACACATCGTCGAATAACCTGATCGGCACAAATGCGGAAAAGGTCGGGCTCCTCCCAAAAATAATATTTAATATCAGCAAAGAACTTATCCCGTTTTGTTTTTGGCCAATCAACGGGGATTTGTTCTGTTGCTAAGTAGTTTGCAATGGGTGCAAACCAAGGGAGGGTTGTAGCAGCTAAAATACTTTCATCAGGGAACTGATCTGGCGGGGTCATTATGTCATTTGTCATAAGACGAGAGAGATGATTGGCCACTACATTGTGCAATCCCGCCTTATCCTTGATTTCCAGGTTAAATTCCTGGAGCAGCAGAATCCAACGGAAAAGGCGGGGTTTCACATCTTTCTTAGTCAGCAAATATTTAATTGCTGAGTGGTCTGTATAAACAGTGACACGTGACCCCAACAGATAAGATCTAAATTTTTCCAAGGCAAATACAATGGCAAGAAGTTCCTTTTCAGTAACCGTGTAATTCCGTTGTGCGTCATCAAGGGTTTTGCTAGCATAATAGATCACAACGGGTTTCTTGCCAATTCTTTGCCCTAGAACGACCCCTACAGCAAAATCTGAGGCATCTGTCATTAATTCAAAGGGACTATTCCAGTCAGGTCCCTGCAATATTGGCGCCTCAGTAACCTCTTTCTTCAACCTCAAAAAACTCTCCAGGCACTTATTATTAAAATCAAAAGGCTGGTCTTTAGTAAGAAGCTGACTTAAAGGCTTGGAGATTTGGGAAAAGTTTTGTATGAATCGATGATAGAAACCCACATGACCCAAAAAGGATCTGATTTGTTTGACAGTAGTGGGTGGTGGGAGCTTAGATATAGCATCTATTTTTGCTTTATCTACCGCAATTCCTTGTTTAGAAATAACATGGCCCAAGACAATACCTTCTTGGACCATGAAATGGCTTTTTTCCCAGCTGAGGACCAGGTTAACTTCTATGCACTTTTGGAGGGTTCTTTCAAGATTTTTGAGGCAATGGTCAAAAGAATCTCCAAAAATAGAGAAGTCATCCATAAAAACTTCTAAACATTCACCTACCAGGTCTGAAAAAATTGCAAGCATGCACCTTTGAAAAGTCGCAGGTGCGTTGCAAAGACCGAAGGGCATTCTTCGGAAAGCAAAGGTTCCGAAGGGGCAGGTGAAAGTTCTTTTATCCTGGTCCTCAGGATGAACCGCTACTTGATTATAGCCAGAATAACCGTCCAAAAAATAGTAAAATTCCCGTCCGGCTAACCGCTCCAAGATTTGATCAATAAAAGGGAGCGGGAAATGATCCTTCTTAGTGGCGGTGTTTAATTTTCGATAATCTATACACACGCGCCAAGAAGAAGCGGTTCGAGTGGCTATATTTTCCCCCTTTTCATTGGTGACAACTGTTAGTCCAGCCTTTTTGGGGACAACTTGAGTTGGACTAACCCAGGAGCTGTCAGAAATGGGGTAGATGATATCAGCATCCAGCCACTTAATAATCTCCTTTTTTACCACCTCCTGCATACTAGGATTCAAGCGCCTTTGTGGTTGGCGGGAGGGGCGAGAATCGTCCTCTAAAAATATACGGTGCGTACAATAGGACGGATGAATGCCTTTAAGATCAGAAAGGGTCCAGCCAATAGCTTTTCGATATTTACTCAAAACGTGGAGAAGTTTGTGCTCTTGTGCCCCGGTGAGTCCAGAATTTATAATCAGGGGCAGGGTCTGATTTGGACCCAGGAAAACATATTTAAGTGAATCGGGCAAAGGTTTTAATTCCAATTGTAGGCCCGGTTCCGAAAGTGTTTCTGCTTTGTGGGTTAGAGGTGAGGTGAGAGTGAAAGGGTCAGCTGGAATGTTAGCTGGTTGTGTAGTTGAGGTGGAAGGGTGAGAAAAAGTAGATTGTTCAGGAACGTATTTACAGCAAAACAGGAACCTAATTGGGAAATTTGCAATGTTTCTTCCACAATGTTTTCTATTTCTGAATCCGAATCATCAAAGAAATCTGGTTCCTGGAATCGCCTAGAGGCTTGAAAAATGTCTAGGGTTACAGATTCACCGCCACACATGATCTTCATCTTTCCAGAATCACAATCAATATTGGCGCGGGCGGTGGCCAAGAATGGTCTTCCAAGAATAATGGGGGCAAACTTAAGTGCTTCAGGTACCTCTATGTCCAGGACTAAAAAATCTACTGCGAATAGACAATCTTTGACCCGGACAAGAACATCTTCAACAATTCCCCTTGGTTTAATCGTAGATCGGTCGGCTAATTGGAGAGTAACCTCAACAGGTTTCAATTCACCGATCTTAAATTCCTCAAAAATAACTGTGGGGATAAGATTAATTGAGGCACCAAGATCCAACAGAGCGCGATCAAATGAGGTATCATTAATGATAACTTGGATTAGGGGGGCGCCGGGATCTTTTCTCTTAAGAGGCAGTCGGCTCTGTACAACTGAGCTGACTGTCTCTGGAAGAATCACCTTTCCTAAATTCTTGGGCTGCCTTTTTGGAGTACATAAATCTTTTAAGAATTTTGCATAGGCAGGGATATACTTAATGGCATCTAGGATAGGGATATTAATTTCTACTTGCCCAAATAAATCCATTAATTCCTTCTCAGTGGGCTCAGATTTTGTTTTTTTCTTTTTTGAAGAGTGGAGGGCTTGTGGAAATGGGGCAGGGTTGCCCTATTTTGCATGAATTGGTTCCTGAACAATAGGAGGGGAAGAGTTAATCTATGTGTCATTAGAGCGGGTTTCTTTAACAGGCAGGGTATTTTGAGTGGTTTTCCCATTCCTCAAGGTAACTGCATTTGCAGTCTGGTTGTTTCTAGGATGAGGACGGGGAGCCTGGCTGTTATTGAAACCCGGCGGATGCTGAGGTGCTGGCTGAATAGGTTGACTGTGATATCCACCTTGGCATTGATTCCTTTGATTGTTTGGGTTGGGCATGGGTTGGGATGGTAAATTCCCAATAGGTCGATGATCAGGAGTAACCTTAACTTGTTGTAAATTGGTAACCATGCGGGTTACTTCTGTCATTTGAGTCTGCATTCCTTGTAGAGTTTTCATGACTTGATTATTAATTTCATCCTGGGATGGTCCAGGTTGATATAAAGGTTGCCCATAATTCCCAAAATAGTTTTGTTTGGGAAAAGGAATCGGATTCGGGTTTTTCCAGGAGTGATTCGGGTTAGTCCTCCAATTTTGATTGGAAATGTTGGAGGGGTTTCTAAATTGCTCCTGGAGAGCATAAATATTTTCTGAGGTGGAATCAACAATATTTTGGTCAAAATTCCCGGTTAAATCTTGCGGGAAATCGGCCGGGAATTGCTGGTCAGCAGATGTGGCATCGATATTGTGTAGATTCTCTCTTCGGAGAATGTGTGGGGGGTTAGTGTGTGGAGAGTGGACGTGTGGAGCTTGTTTGTTTGTGAGCTTTTCTTCTATTTTCTTTTGGTGAATTTGCATCTGGTCCAGTCGTTGAGCTAACATATATAAATCATCTTGTGTGACTGGAACAGAGGTGGTTTTGGAGTCAATTTCATGGACTCCATGTCTGGGGTTTTGTGATCTGCCAAAAGTGTCCATTGAAGTCATGTTAAATGAGTTTTCACTCATTTCTTCGAAGAGAAGATAGGCACTTTCGGCGTCTTTGTTAAGAAAATTGCCCCCACATGAGGCATCCACAAATCGTTTTAATTGATCTTCTAATCCATGATAGAAGACCTGCACTAGCTGCCATTGTGGAATTTCATGGTGGGGACAACTTCTTAGAAGTTCCTGAAATCTTTCCCAGGCTTCATGGAGGGGTTCACCAATTTTTTGTTGAAAGGTCGTTATAGATCTTCTTAATGCATTTGTTCGACAGATCGAAAAAATTTTTTTAAGAAAAGCACTTTTTAATTGGGGCCAGGTGGTAATAGGACGCCCAACTGTTCTAAACCAATGTGAAGCTTTGTCTTTGAGAGAGAGAGGAAAGAGTCTCATTAACCACATGTCTTCCTGCACATTGCGGGAACGAGTGGTTTGAGCGAGGACAGTTAATTCCTCGAGATGACAAAAAGGGTCCTCTCTTGGAAGACCATGAAAATGCTTGATAAGGTTTAGAATAGCGGGTTTGATTTCAAAATCCCCTTGTGGTATGACCACCCCTGGTCTTTCCTCATAATTGGAAGGATCATAGAAATCCTTAAGAGGAACGACAGGCTGTTGGCGAGGTGGTGGATTTTGTCCTTGATTAGCTAGGTTCGTGATAGTCCTAGCTAGATCTTCTTGATTTTGTTGTAGCCGAGCCAAATGGTCGACCATTAATGCAAAGGGATTTGTATTATGGGTTATAATTGGAGGGCCACCTGGCCCAGCTGATATTTCTGGTTGCTCCAAGTTAGGAAGGTGAGGGAGGGTGGAGTCAGCTTGTGGGTCGGCTGACGGGTTAGAAGTGGAAGCAGAATTTTTTTGACGGCTTCCTGGGTTTTCCATTTTTCTAGAAGACGAGGGGGAAGAAAACAATGATTTCTTGCTACGAGGGGCGAAATCAGATGGTCCCTCAAGGTGTGGCTTTTGGGACCATCGCCCGTGCATGCACTACTTGGAAGAAATGGAGGGGAGGAGAAGAGATAGAGATGAGAGAAAGTGTGCAATCAAACAAACAAACTAGACCTAACTTAAATGTGACTCCCTAATAATAACCTAAGACTTGGTCTATATAAGAAATAAGTAGTCAATAGTGAATACCCGTTCTATCAACAAATCTAGCCAAGTTGCTTAAGGGGAGGTTTGGGCCCAAACGTTTCCCAGGGAAAACCCCAGGTGCTTGTACAAACCCGCGCCTGGTCGTTTGACACGGCCCCTCAGCCTGAACACCAGATACAGATGATAGAATTGGTACTAACTAAAGAAAACTTAAGACCTAAATAGCAAGGCTAAGTTGATAAAGCCTTAGGGGTCAAGTTGCTACAAATTTTAATTAGGTCTAGGATGCTATAGTGCACACGGAATGTGGAGGGCGTTTATTGGGTTGTTGCCCTGTTATTTGATTTTTTTTTGTGTGTGTGCAGGAATTAGAGAGTGGCTCCAATGAAAATCAAGTTGTCACACAATTTTTTGTATTTTTGTCTTTTAGGATGTGATTTAATTAAATGAATTTTAGGGTTTTTCTCTTTAAGTTTTCAAACAAGTTTGAAAGTTCACAATCAAAGGAAAGACCAGTTGTATGTGTGATTGTATATTTCCTTTTAATTGAGTCTCTAAAGAGAAAGAAGAAACCCTAAGCCAATTATCCCTAAGACAGAAATTTAACTACCAATGAATTATTTTTAGCTTCCAGAATTAAGTAGTGGTTCAAACAAGTCAAACAACACCACTAATTTGAAGAAAATCAAACAAGGATTCCAGAAAAGATTTTTGTAAGATTTTAGGAATTTGTTTGATAATAGTTTTGAATTTTTAATTGTACTGGTGTCAAAGTCCAGAAATAATACCCGTGGGTATTATAGACTTTTCAGTATTACCACCGACCTCAGAAAATTTTTATGATTTTATATAATATGTAAAATTTCACAGGGATTCTAACAAGATAAATTTCACAAAAATTGGATGAGTATAAAAATTCTGAAAATTCGCAGACAGTAGAAAAATAGGAAGATTAGAGGGTGTGACCCCTCTGTAATCCACGAATTTTTAAAAATTGATTACAAATCCAATTGATCTGAAATTTGGAAAAGATGTTCTAAACTTAATTGGGAATCACTCTATGAAATTTTATGATTTTAGGAGGCTTGTGGTGTTAGGAATCTATTTTTCAAGTCTGGACAGAAATCTAGACCCGAAAAACAGAACACCAATACTTGCAATGGAATGGTGCTAAAGAAGCATACAAGCAAACAATGATTTTAAAATGCACCACTCCACTTAATTTAAGTGTTTAGGGTCCTGAAAGCCAAGTTTAATATATTTTTGGTAGTTTTAAATAATTATGTGACTAGAAAGAGGAACCAACCTGAATTTTCGCGGGAAGAAAAGGATCTTTAAGCTCTCGCTTCCAGATTCCCGCTTTCCCGCTGTAGTTCCTGCACACACAAAAGAAAGAAAGAGAAGGGGATGAGATCCACTTCAAGCAAGAGAAAATGAGTTAATGCAAAGCCGTGCCTCCCCGGCAACGGCGCCAAAAAGTGACAACGAAATGCGCGTGATTTGTAAAAGCGGGTTTTTAACGTCGTTGTAACACGCGAATCCGCTTTCGCTCTTAAATTTATATTCCTAGATAGGGGAGTATCTAGGGTCGTCCAGGGAGGCCAAATGTTTGCAATAGTGATTCTCTTGCTAGGAATATAAATCTCAACTTTCTTTTTGGTATTTTTCAATATATCATTTTCTTTTATTTTTAAACTAAGGCAACATGCGAACTGATGGCGGGAAAAGTGTTTACACTTCGAATTAAAATACTACTTTTATGTGACAAGCAGAACCTCTCCCTAAGCTCACTCTAGGCAAGTGGAGGCCTAGAATAATTAGGGAGAGGGAGTGAAGAATGCTGAAAATAAGCTAATAGAAATGCAAACAAAAAAAAATTGCAAAGAAGGCAACTAGATAATTGATAAAGTGTTTTACAAAAGGCGTAGTAGAGGAAAGCTTGTACTACTAGAAAATTGCAAATAAGAAAATAAAACACAAATCCTCTAGATAGATGGTGAAGAAGAGGGCTTCTTGCTCCAAGGTTGGTGGCTCCCAATCTTGAAAAGAGTCCTTCAACTCCTTCCTTGCAGTGCTCCGCCAAGGTGATGTCCTCCAAGGCAAGCCCTAGGGGGGCGTGCCCTAAGTTTCTCTCCAAGGGTGTACGTCCACCCTAGGTCCTTCTCCCTTACCTGGCCGTCCTCCTTGAAGTGGAAGAGTCCTCCTCCTTGGCGTGGCCCAAGTTGAAGAGAGTGGGGAGAAGAAGGCACCAAAAGGGCTGGTGGTGTGCCCCTTTAATCTCCTTCTCTACTCCTTCTCCTTGGGCGTAGGTATAGGTGGATGTAGGTAGACAATACACTAAGGGAGGATTGTGTGGTGGAGATGAGGGGGGGATTTTGGAGGGAAAAGTGGCGCCATTAAGGGGTGGTTATGGGTAGTTTTTGGCGCCAATTTTAGGTGTCTTTTGGAGGTGGTGGGTAGGTTAGGTTGGTGCCAAGTAGGTTAGCTTATGTGGAGCTTAGGTGGAGCTAGTTGGGTAGAGTTGGTAGGTGGGTTTTTGGGGTAGTACAAGCCAAGGAAGTTGGAGCATAGCTAAGTTAAGCTAAGCTAAGCTAGCTTAGCTAACGGAGGAGTAGAGGAGAAGGTGTTGGAGCTAGGGTTTGGAGGAGGGAGCTGAGGAGAAGAAGTCTGGAGCTGGAGCTAGAGCTGGCTGCTGCTGAAGAGGCTGGCATGGGGCTACTCTAGCTGGCTTAGCTTGCTAGTTCTTTGCTAGTTGCTAAGCCAAGCTAAAGTGAGCTAGCTTCTACCAAAATGAGCTAAGGTGAGCTAGGTCTAGTGCTATCGGGGAGAATCAAGCTGGTTGAGGCAGCTAAAGTAGCTTAGCTCAACTGAGATGAGCTAAGCTGAATCCCCGAGAGCTGGACTTGAGCTTCCTGAGCTGAGATGAATTCTTCTTCAGCTGGCTGGAGTTGAGTGGAGCTGGATGTAGCTGGATCTGAGCTGGGGTGAACTCCTGTCAACTCAGCTGAGCTAGCTAGAGCTCCCTGTGAACTAGTGGGAGCTGAGGTGAGCTAGACTCAGCTAAGTTGAGCTGGATCTGAGCTGACTTGAGCTAGGGTGAGCTAAGGTGAACTCTCTTGAGCTGCCATCCAGCTGAGATTAGCTGAATGGAGCTGGGATGAGCTAACCCTAGTTCAAGTAAGCTAGGTTCCAGCTATGGTGAGCTGGATCAAGCTGGGTTCCAACTAGTCTGGGCTTCTCCTTCACCAATTGCCTTCTTGATTGCTAGGGTTTTAGGGATCTGTGAATTTATACATCCCTAACACTCACAAAAACACATTAAAACAACAATAAAAAATGCAATGCATGCCTATCCTAATTTATGCCTAAATGCAGCCCAAAAACCCATTTGCGGAGTAAAATCCTAAGAGCTAGGTTAGTTTTAAAGCATAAAAATGATGATAAACTGGTGTTTATCAGGGCCCATCACATTCCATATGCACCACAATCCCAGGCCTTAATAAAATTGAGTAGACGTTGGCCTTAAGGTTTGATTCGCTCTTCAGGGCCTAGTCTGAGATTATTTTTGATTATCCTACTTGTATTGATTAATCTGATGTCTGGCTAGGGGAGCAGAGTCAAACGATCGCGGCTGGGGGGTACACTAGGAACCGGAGGCGAAAGCCAAAGGAAGAACCTTCTCCCCAGTCCCTCCTTCTAACTAGTTGGATTAAACAGACGCAAGTAGAGTAAAACACTTACAGTCTTAAGGATGGTTTTGGGAGTCAGTAGATCCTTAGGCTACCTCACTTAAGGACAGCCTTGTTTTGTTGTGCTGTAGGGTCCCTATCCCCAGTCGTTCCGACCTTCTCCTAGTTTTTGCTGGGAAGATGGTCATTGAATCCCTGATTGGAAGGACCGCTAGAACATTCTAGGAGGCGCAAGTTAGATTTTTGTCAATTTGATCCCACGGCCGAAAAACAGCCTCCTCTGCTTGAAAATCCACAGGAAGAATTTAGAAGGCAGCTGGAACAAATGCAGAGAATGCAAGAATGATTCCAGAGAATGCAGGGTGCTCAGCCCTTGAAGGATTTTTATGATCCTTCGAATTACGGGGAACGTCCCTGATGAGAGCCTCATCATGAGCCATAACTAGCTCATTTTGACCCAATAAAGAAGATAAAAGCTCCTACATAACCTAGAAGAAGGCCTAACTGAAGGAACAAGTGCTCTGAGAAGAAAACATGAAATAAAGGTTAAAACTGCAATTTTACCATTGCAGTAGATAAACGGGATTTCTCAGAGGCAAAACATAGGTCAAATGGTCTAAATGAGATAAAAAGTGGGTTGAGTCAATCAGAAATGGGTTCATGTGCAATCTAAGAACTAAAAGACACTTGGTAACCCTAAAATAGACCCGCTTAAATTAACAAGGTTCCGGTCAGAACAAAAAGCAAGTAAACCCTCTACAAATCATGGAAAAACATACTCTAGGGTTTAGAACACTTAATTTGGCCTTTGGAACCTAGTTTGACCTAGATTAGGGTCCTCGCTCTTCAATTAACCTAATTTGGGTTTTTACGCAAAATATCCAGTCAAACGAGGTCAAACCTGAAATCTAACTTCTCCATTGGATTCCTTAGGTCCAAATTAGGTTTATACCAAAATTTGGACCTAAGGAGAGGTCATCTTGACCTACTTTGCAATTTAGTACACCCAAATCACAAATTGGTCCCTATCTTTTGAATACCATTGCAGAGAACCCCCTAGGTTCTTCGCCTCCTTTGCAAACCGGTCCTGCCGCCATTGCTAGGGCAGAACCGAGCTCCGGCGAGGTTCAGAGAGGGATTCCTCTCTAATCCCTCAGAGATTCCCTCCCAGAAATGGAAGGAGAATTCTCTGAAGAATTGCCTTCCATTTAAGACCGATATCGATCCCTGGTGTGAACCCAATCTCTCGTGCGAACGCATGAGAGATTTGGGTATCCTAACTCCTTTCCATCTCCGGCGACCAACCTCAGGCAATTACGTGCCTTCACGCTCTGCACACCAAGTCCAGTGCCTATATAAGAACCCACAACTCCGGCCGAAGAAGCTGAGCTTGGTTTGGCCGAGGTTCCACCCCCAATTCCTCTCCTCCTGCCCGGCCAAACTCCCAGCAGGCTCCGGCGAGGCCCCCTCCCCTCCCTCTTCGCTCTGCCACAAAACTAGTGGCAGAGTTAACTTCCTGACCTTCCTCCGCGTCGTGCAGTACCAGCGCACGCCGCCTCAGCCCCGTCGTCGCCGTCGTCCTCCCCCACTGGGCGTCATCTTCTCCGGCGACAGCAGGTACTGCTGTTCGCCCTCCGTCCCCTTTCGTCCTTACAGTTAGGTTAGAACTCCTCTCCATCCTCTCCTCTCTCTTTTCCCCCTGTTATCTCCCTTGATTGACCCTCGACAGACGCTAACCACCTCCATCGTCTTCGCTTCCGACCGCACTCCGGCGAGCCGCCCACACCACTCCAGCCCTCTACACGGCTCGCCAACCACCTCGAAAGCTCCGCCTCACCTCCAGGAACACACTCCACCCAACCACTGCCACTCCAGCCCTCCACAATCACCCCCCGACCAACCCACCATCTCCGGCCACAGGTTGACCTAGGCACGCACGCCTAGGCCGACTTGCGGCCTGCAGCACTGCCCACCACCTTCGCCGTGACACGGCGAAGGTCTCTAGCTATTCTGATTTGGCCGAGAGGCGCGTTTTGTGTATGACAGGGTTCGAGCCGCTGCTGCCATGGACGACCTCTGATGAAGCTCCCACGAAGCTCCAGGCACCCGGTCTTCCAGGCTACAGGTGCTGCATACTAGCGCGAGTGTCGCGAGGTGAACGAGTCCAGCCAAGGAGCGCTAGCAGAGCCAGCAGCTGCGGGGCAATCGCACGACGAGGCTTCTGCAGGCGCGCGTGAAGGTGAGACCAGATAGTCCCACATCGTGGGATTGCAACCTTCAGGTACCATATAAGTTGTTTTTGTGTTTTACTCTTATCGCCTCAGTAAGCACAGGGGTGAGGTCCCTCACTGACCCCACCCGCCTCGTCCGCGGCCTGACCACGCGGACCTGGCGGATCCGACCCGACCTAGACCTACGCACTCCTCGCACATCACACACCTGCAGGTGCGCCTGGTCCCGGGTACGATCTGACCCGATTATGGCTGTGGCTCTGGGAGAGCGGTTTGAGTGAATTGCTTGAGAGAGAGAGATGCACGGGTAGAGGGAGAAGGGTTAGGTTTTGCTCCTGTGCAGGCAGGCTGAACGCAGGAGGAGAAGGACTTGGCCGCGAGAAGGAAAAGAAAGAAAGAAGAAGGAACGACAGAGAAGAATAGAAGAGGAAGAAACAAGGCAGAGAAGAAGAAGCAAGAAAGAAGCCTTCGCAGGGGAAGAAAGAAAAGTGCAAGCCAGAAGCAGAGGCACAGAGAAGCCAAGTGAAGACTTTGCAGAGATCAGAAGAAGAAAAGAAAGAGCAAAGACTGCAGCATAAGAAGAAGAAGAATAATCAAGAAGAAAAGGAGAAATGCTTTTAAGACGTCTGATCACAAGATCAGACGTCCAATTTCATATTTTTTTGCCCTAACTCCTTTTAATCGCATACATTCATACCTGAATTGATATTTTGAGTAAATTAGAGTGTTCAATTACATTTTGATTTAGTGGTAAGTTCCATTTGCTCCCTGTGTTCGACCTCGGATACTCCGATCCTCGAGTAATAAAATTATTTATATTTGTTCGAACGTTTTGTCGGTTATACTACAACATAATACGCTTTAAATCCGCACGAAACGCCCGTGAACATTTTGGCGCCGTTGCCGGGGAGCACTGCACAATTTACCACTAGTCTCTACATTCTTTTTATCATATTGAACACTAACTTGCCCTACTTTTCTTTGATGTGATCTTGCAGGTACTTCATGAGAAAATCTCTCCCGCAAGTCAACCACTCCAGGGCAGGTAATTTCTTTTCTTCCTTAATCATCCCCTAATCTTTGAAAGACAAAAGGAAGAAAATCAAGTTAGGAATCAATTGCCTTCTTTATATAGTAATCACCATCTCTAAGGCAACACATTTCTTGATTTTGCAAAAATTTCTGCAAATATTCTTGAAGTTGGAGTGATTTTTTTTCCATCCCACAAATTCTTGTGCCTAATTGAAAATAAACGCTTAATCTCGGCGGACCACACACTTCTTGTTTATAAGTCCAAAGAGAACTTTTGAAAAAGAAAAAGAGGATTGGAAATAGAACCAAATTAGGGTTTCCACATTAGGGTCTTGAAGCGCTAGTCACACATGCCTGTGTAAAAGGAAATAAATCCTCCCGCATCAGTGTGCTACCCAAGCCCTTGATTGAAGAAAGTAAATAAGACAAACCCTAAAATTGAGCTCTAAAATCACTTGAATCTTAAAATTTTCTTTTGACCAAATAACCTGGGAGTCAAATCAGGGTGATCTCTAGGCTCCGAGCTTAGAATCATTCTGCCATCTATAGGACAGGTCAGGTGAAGTTGACCCCTTGGGTCAACCAACCTCTAAATTAGGTCACAATACCAAAAACATCTAAAGTTCAAGTGAGAACCCTAAAAGCACCTTTGAAATAAAAAGTGATAGACTTAAGAGGTCGAGGTCCCCATTCTGGTTTACCTGGAATCTCAGTGACAAGAGAGGTCGTGTGGGGGAAACCCTGTAACCCGTGGGGACGCTCTACCATGTAGGGGTCTTTGCGGGACTCTCCCTCTCTGGCTGCCCAGGTAATTCTCAGGTGGATGACTTTCTGATCCAGGGGTCCATCCGCCCCAAACCTCCATAGTCATCCAAACATCTTTTGGGTGTCTTGATTGGGTCAAGAACATCTCCAGTCCTGCATCTTTTCTCTATAGAGCACACACACTCATTTTCAGTGGGACTCGTTATTCAGATCTGATCGCTTCATAACACATCTTGAGTCAAACTCTAATCGTGATTCCACCACCTGATCCAAATATGCAGCCGAACCACCTAGGACTACCAGTCGAGAAACCTGAATACCGGAGATCCATGAGAGATAAAATGATTGAGGATGCCATGAGATTTTATGAAAATGAAGAAACCTCAACAACAGTAGGAAGCATTCAGGTTGATGTCCCAGCAACCACAACCTTTGTCATAACTTGTGTCCAAGTACTATTAGCAGAAGCCAACAAAGGATCAACCCGTGACTTACTCATTACTACATACATTGAGATAGAAAAACTGCACAATAGTGAATACCTTCAATGTATGACAAATCCTCGACTTTGGAAGCAACACCAAGATAGTCTTGAAAAACGGGAAGAGATAATGAGATTAATAAAACAAGTGATTGATCAGAAATACCCGTACATACCGCCAACAGAGGATGAACTATCTTGGGACAACATCGAGGATAAATCTGATCTCGGGTTTGGGGCACAAAATGGTTGTGGATTCCCAACCCAGATGGAGTATAATGCACCTAATATTGAAGAAGGTTGGGAAGCTCCAAATGCAGGAAAAGACCATGATGAACCCATTTAAGAATCCCAAGACTCCTGCAAGTATGAGAGTAGAACTGAACCTCTCGAGGGTGTAAATTTTGTCCCTTATTCTGATAAGGTGGCCCTCGAAGGTTATTCAGACCTAGATTCTAGTAATTCCACCCACATCCTAAGCCTAGAACCTAGATCTGAAACCTATATTGAAGATTTCAAGGCCCCATATGAAGAAAATCAATCTCTTAATGAAGAATATGATTTTGGGCCTCGATTTGATGAATATCCCTCGTCAACCTCCTCAGAAGAACTAATCGAGTTTTCGGAAGTCATGCCAATCTACGATACAGAAACCGAGGACTTGGACGAGCGGGGTTTCGATTGGCTCTGCCCTATTAACCTTGAACCTGAGCCTCTACCAGATAGGGACACCTTTGTAAGCTCAGAATTAACATTTAGGCTAGATCCCAGTCAGGCTGCTGAATATACAACATATGATTTATTCTATGGTGGAACTCATGATCTAGAATCTCATTCAAACTTTGATTTTCGCAAACTCTCCAACGATCTCGAATCTGACCATAACATCGGAGAAAATCTACCTCCTGATTATAACATGTCAATCTTCTTTGAAGCCACCTGCTCCACAGATACAGAACCAATCAAAACCCGTTCCCCACCCCGACCCGCAATCGGACTCAATTTCTATTCTGATTCACCTCTCACTGAGCCGATTGCAGATGATTCAACTCCATATCTATACCGAGTATCGGACACTGATCAGACCACAAATCAGGAGCCTCCATCCTTTGACCGTCCCTGTAGGGATTCCACACCTTACATTGATTATTTTTCGGAACCCTACCCCCACCAGGCTGATTCGACTGAGCCCGAACTCGAGTTTTCACTTCCATATCTATCAGAACATCACTGCATTTGGTGGGTCCCACATCTGCTAATCTACATCTATCAACCCACCAGACTTATTGGGTTTGGGCTGCATCATCAGCCCACTGATTTGAACAAGTACCTGGTTGGACCAACCAGGCTCTTAATCAAGGTGCTTGTTTTCCAAAACTCCATTGATTTGACCACTCCCTCTCCACCCCATTTTTCGCTCGGCTGAAGGCATTAAATTTAGCGCTTAACGGGAGGCAACCCGTCATCTCAAAAATAGAGACCCATCTGATTAGCCGTCTGTACTCCTCGTCTATTGCACCTTGAGTTCAGCCTTAGACAGTTGATCCCACCTCTGGTACACGTATCAGAGCTTAAAATCATTCGCATCACTCATTCCCGACCTATTCACCCACCCGATATATCCTGTTCTAAGCCCCTGACCTCAACACTAATTCCCACCCTCTGTTTACAATGAGGACATTGCAAAACTTAGGCATAGGGGGGTGATAAAGTGCATACATACAAAACCAAGAAAAAAATCAGAAGGATTCTCACAAAAAATTCGCATATGTCAAAAACACAAAAAATTGAAAAATTACGAAAAAGAACAAAAAAAAAAATGGGGAGGGAGGAAATGTTGTGAGCCATATAATCATAAGGAGGAGAAAAAGAGCAAAAATGAAGAAAGGAGCACAAAAGGAAAAGAAAAAGAAAAAGTCATTAGTAAAAGATTAAGGGGTTAACTGAAGTTTTAGACCGAGTCAAGAAAAAGAAAAGAAAAAGTGCTAAGGAAACATAACAAGAGATTAGCGGGAACGCTGGTCTTAGGCCTTTTGGGCTAGTATCTTTAGCTTAAAAATTCACGTATCCGTTAAAATCTGGATAATCCTCAAGAGGTTGAGGAAAATGCGAAGCTTGAGTATTAGGTCTAAGGCTTAGGAAGTATTCAGCCTCGTTAACTGACCTCCGGTTTGCAGGATTCGGTAACCTAAGCACCCCAAATTCACACACAGTTTGGTTCAGTGCGCATAAAACATCCAAAACACGCAAGAGCATTTAATATTCTGAAAAAGTCACCTAGATTAGGAGCGGCCAATCAACACAAGTTGATTGGGACAAGTTCCCAGCGTGGAGAGGCGGGAAATTCCCCTCGAAGATGCGTAACAACATATCATCTCCTCGGTGCTTGTCTCTTAGGATATTTAAATATCCTACTGGAGGCATGTAAGCACTCTGCTGGTTCAGACACCATGGGTGGCATTATCACGAAATGTCAATCGCCAGGGTCTGAATTCGGCCACGGAACGCCATGGGCGGGATTATCTCGAAATCTCGAAAGCCAGGGTTCCAGGGGTTGCCATGGGCGGGATTATCTCAAAATCTCGAAAGCCAGGGACCTTTAAGGATTGATGATGGGGACGAGGAATCCGATACAGACCGTGTTGAGAAGCTAATCCGAAGCTAGAAATAAAAAAAGAAAAGAGAGAGAAAAGCTCTCCAAACAAATAAATCTTCTATCTCTCTCTTAGAAAAAACGCACTGCAAACTGAACTTAGGCTAAAAATATCTCAAGCACGGGTGCTTTAACCACGGAGTCCAACAAACCCTAGGTTAGGTTCTGTGGGCCGTAGAAACCTTTGCAGAAGACTGAGGCTAAAGCGAAACAGGTCCGGATTTTGGTTGGTACTTGAGTACCTCTAGGCCTATTGTCGGCATTCCCACCTAATCACAAAAGAAAAGGAGAAGCACTTATCATTGTTGACAACATTCAGGGTCTAGAACGGAAGTTAAAACTTTGAAATTTTGCTAAGGGACTAGCAAAAGCTAGGCATGGGGGTATGATGAGAGCCTCATCATGAGCCATAACTAGCTCATTTTGACCCAATAAAGAAGATAAAAGCTCCTACATAACCTAGAAGAAGGCCTAACTGAAGGAACAAGTGCTCTGAGAAGAAAACATGAAATAAAGGTTAAAACTGCAATTTTACCATTGCAGTAGATAAACGGGATTTCTCAGAGGCAAAACATAGGTCAAATGGTCTAAATGAGATAAAAAGTGGGTTGAGTCAATCAGAAATGGGTTCATGTGCAATCTAAGAACTAAAAGACACTTGGTAACCCTAAAACAGACCCGCTTAAATTAACAAGGTTCCAGTCAGAACAAAAAGCAAGTAAACCCTCTACAAATCATGGAAAAACATACTCTAGGGTTTAGAACACTTAATTTGGCCTTTGAAACCTAGTTTGACCTAGATTAGCGTCCTAGCTCTTCAATTAACCTAATTTGGGTTTTTACGCAAAATATCCAGTCAAACGAGGTCAAACCTGAAATCTAACTTCTCCATTGGATTCCTTAGGTCCAAATTAGGTTTATACAAAATTTGGACCTAAGGAGAGGTCATCTTGACCTACTTTGCAATTTAGTACACCCAAATCACAAATTGGTCCCTATCTTTTGAATACCGTTGCAGAGAACCCCCTAGGTTCTTCGCCTCCTTTGCAAACCGGTCCTGCCGCCATTGCTAGGGCAGAACCGAGCTCCGGCGAGGTTCGGAGAGGGATTGCTCTCTAATCCCTCAGAGATTCCCTCCCAGAAATGGAAGGAGAATTCTCTGAAGAATTGCCTTCCATTTAAGACCGATATCGATCCCTGGTGTGAACCCAATCTCTCGTGCGAACGCACGAGAGATTTGGGTATCCTAACTCCATTCCATCTCCGGCGACCAACCTCAGGCAATTACGTGCCCTTCACGCCCTGCACACCAAGTCCAGCGCCTATATAAGAACCCACAACTCCGGCCGAAGAGGCTGAGCTTGGTTTGGCCGAGGTTCCACCCCCAATTCCTCTCCTCCTGCCCGGCCAAACTCCCAGCAGGCTCCGGCGAGGCCCCCTCCCCTCCCTCTTCGGTCTGCCACAAAACCAGTGGCAGAGTTAACTTCCTGACCTTCCTCCGCGTCGCACAGTACCAGCGCACGCCGCCTCAGCCCCGTCGTCGCCGTCGTCCTCCCCCACTGGGCGTCATCTTCTCCGGCGACAGCAGGTACTGCTGTTCGCCCTCCGTCCCCTTTCGTCCTTACAGTTAGGTTAGAACTCCTCTCCATCCTCTCCTCTCTCTTTTCCCCCTGTTATCTCCCTTGATCGACCCTCGACAGACGCTAACCACCTCCATCGTCTTCGCCTCCGACCGCACTCCGGCGAGCCGCCCACACCACTCCAGCCCTCCACACGGCTCGCCAACCACCTCGAAAGCTCCGCCTCACCTCCAGGAACACACTCCACCCTACCACTGCCACTCCAGCCCTCCACAATCACCCCCCGACCAACCCACCATCTCCGGCCACAGGTTGACCAAGGCACGCACGCCTAGGCCGACCTGCGGCCTGCAGCACTGCCCACCACCTTCGCCGTGCCACGGCGAAGGTCTCTAGCTATTCTGATTTGGCCGAGAGGCGCGTTTTGTGTATGACAGGGTTCGATCCGCTGCCGCCATGGACGACCTCTGATGAAGCTCCCACGAAGCTCTAGGCACCCGGTCTTCCAGGCTACAGGTGCTGCATACTAGCGCGAGTGTCGCGAAGTGAACGAGTCCAGCCAAGGAGTGCTAGCAGAGCCAGCAGCTGCGGGGCAATCGCACGACGAGGCTTCTGCAGGCGCGCGTGAAGGTGAGACCAGATAGTCCCACATCGTGGGATTGCAACCCTCAGGTACCATATAAGTTATTTTTGTGTTTTACTCTTATCGCCTCAGTAAGCACAGGGGTGAGGTCCCTCACTGACCCCACCCGCCTCATCCGCGGCCTGACCACGCGGACCTGGCGGATCCGACCCGCCCTAGACCTACGAACTCCTCGTGCATCACACACCTGCAGGTGCTCCTGGTCCTGGGTACAATCTGACCCGATTATGGCTGTGGCTCTGGGAGAGCGGTTTGAGTGAATTGCTTGAGAGAGAGAGATGCGCGGGTAGAGGGAGAAGGGTTAGGTTTTGCTCCTGTGCAGGCAGGCTGAATGCAGGAGGAGAAGGACTTGGCCGCGAGAAGGAAAAGAAAGAAAGAAGAAGGAACGGTAGAGAAGAATAGAAGAGGAAGAAACAAGGCAGAGAAGAAGAAGCAAGAAAGAAGCCTTCGCAGGGGAGGAAAGAAAAGAGCAAGCCAGAAGCAAAGGCAAAGAGAAGCCAAGTGAAGACTTTGCAGAGATCAGAAGAAGAAAAGAAAGAGCAAAGACTGCAGCAGAAGAAGAAGAAGAATAATCAAGAAGAAAAGGAGAAGTGCTTTTAAGACGTCTGATCACAAGATCAGACATCCAATTTCATATTTTTTTGCCCTAACTCCTTTTAATCGCATACATTCATACCTGAATTGATATTTTGAGTAAATTAGAGTGTTCAATTACATTTTGATTTAGTGGTAAGTTCCATTTGCTCCCTGTGTTCGACCTCGGATACTCCGGTCTTCGAGTAATAAAATTATTTATATTTGTTCGAATGTTTTGTCGGTTATACTACAACATAATACGCTTTAAATCCGCACGAAACGCCCGTGAACAGTCCCGGCGTCCAGATTCCAGCCGGTGACGTAGAAATCAAGCCCCAGGTGTTAAGCCGGATTAAACATTATCATGGGCTTGGCTCCGAAGATCCGTTTCAGCACTTGGAGGATTTGACCACTTTGGTCCAGACCACCAGTGCTCGAAACATTAACAAGGAGCAAATGATCATGAGGCTCTTCCCCCACTCTCTTAGGGATAAAGCCGCGCATTGGTATAGGACAATAGGAAGACCAATTACAACTTGGAATGAGTTCAAATCGGCCTTTCTGAAGAAATTCTTCCCAGTCGATCGTACCAATGCTTTGAGACGGGCAATCACTACCTTTACCCAGCAGTCGGGGGAGCAGTTTCATGTGGCCTGGGAGCGATTCCAGGACTTATTGCGGAGGTGTCGACACCACGAGGTGCTGAAATGGCAACTCATGCAGATCTTCTATCATGGATTGAAGGAGCAACTTAGAAACCATGTGGATGCTTCTTGCGGAGGCAATTTCCACAATAAAGATGCAGATAGTGCACATGATTTATTTGAGGAATTGAGTGAGAATTCAATTAATCATGCCTCCATGGATACTTTTAACTGGTCCCAGCAACCCAGATCAAATGTCAATGAAGTCCATGACTCCCATTCATTTGATATGGAATTGATTTGTAATAAACTTGATAAGGTGGACTTGGTTGCTAAAAGAATGGAAGAGTGGATGGCTGGCAATTCTATGAACAACTCTCAATCCACTCAATCCCAAAATTCGGGATTCCATTCCTCACGAGCTCCTTCTGGACGGGAGTTCGTGAATCAACTCGATGCGACTCAACCTATGAGTCAGCATTTCTCGGAACCCCAAGGGTTCCCAACTGGGGCCTTTGATCCCAGTTTTTCTGATCCTTCGCTTTCTTTCTCTCCATCCTCACCCTATGAGGATGTCTGTGTTGTACAAGCAAATGTTAGATCCAACCCCTACTCGAATGCCTATAATCCAGGTTGGAGAAACCACCCTAACTTCTCTTGGAAAAACCCGGGGCAACAGACCCAATTCGGACCCAGCAACTATGCTCCGCAACGACCAATGGGTCAGTGTCAAGTATATACTCAGTTGCCTTTGAATCAGGTCAATCAGCCAACTTGGAATGCCTGTCAACCCGCAGGGCAGGCTGATTTGAACCGTCAAATGGTAGAGATGCAAGGATCTATGCTACAGCTTATGCAGCAAATGAAAAACCCGCTGGACAACTTGCAATCCGGGCTCATTGTTAACTCTCGTCAACCCGGATCTCTACCATCCCTACCCGTACACAACCAGCGAAACATTATAAATTCGGGTAATGAAGCCCAAGGGTACGGAAATCAGAGGGACTCTCACGCACATGCTCATGTGGTTGAGCAAGGTTCCTCATCTTCAT
This sequence comes from Thalassia testudinum, assembly GCA_037157565.1. Taxonomy (NCBI): domain Eukaryota; kingdom Viridiplantae; phylum Streptophyta; class Magnoliopsida; order Alismatales; family Hydrocharitaceae; genus Thalassia; species Thalassia testudinum. The sequence continues at coordinate 102,649,081 of JAZHRO010000055.1, read as the reverse complement.
CTTCTGCTAATCAACAATTCATGGTCAATCAAGCCCCTCCAATCCTTCCTAACCCTCCCCAAGAACCAAATTCTTACGCTTCTGCAAATTCTGTCACTTTGAGGAGTGGTAAGAAGACTCAGGATCCACAACCACACTATTCTGATCTTTTGAATCTTGAAGAATCTGAGGAGAGAGAGGAGAATTCTAGAGGAGAAATCAAGGCTCAGGAACCTGATTCCAAAGATCTGACTCATGTTCCTTTTCCTGAAGCCTTAGCCAAAGCAAAGAAGAAGAAGTCTGTTGATAGCAATGAGGAGCTTCTGAATTTATTTAAGAATGTTGAGATCAATATTCCGCTCCTTGATGCTATCAAGCACATACCGGCTTACGCAAAATTTTTAAAGGAATTATGTACACAAAAGCGTAAGTCGAGAGAATCCGTTCCGAGGAAGGTGGTACTCTCCGAGCAGGCTAGCTCTGTTATCCTGCACTACCTCCCTTAGAAAAAGAGGGATCCTGGTGCTGCTTTGATTTCTTGCATTATCGGAGATTACACATTTGATAGAGCACTTTTGGATCTCGGTGCATTCATCAACCTAATTCCGACTTCTCTCTACGAGAAGTTTGGGTTACGTGAACTTCAGCCAACTTCAGTAACGCTACAGTTAGCGGACCGTTCGGTCACAAACCTGCGAGGCGTTATTGAAGATGTTATAGTTAAGGTCAAGGATTTCTATTTTCCTGTAGATTTCCTTGTCCTTGACATGGATGTACCAGATAATGTGAGGAACACGCCCATCATTCTGGGGCGTCCGTTCCTGGCTACCGCAAAGGCCAACATTAATTGTGAAAGTGGTGGCATGGAAATCGCCTTTGGGGACCAACGAATGAAATTAGATATTTTTATGGTGATAAACAAATTTGAGGATTGTGGATTTATTGAGGAACTTGATGAGGATAATGTTAATATTGAAACTTGTTTGACAGTTTCTTCAATTGAGAGTTCCACTTTGTTTGATGAATTTGACCCGCAACCCTCTGACCTGACATCTTCGGAAGAGGTTACTGATTTTGTTCATTCAAAACCACATCCTCTTGTTGAATCTTCAGCATCTACCCTACCATCAATCATTTCCCAACCCCAGCTTGAATTGAAACCATTGCCCGAGAATCTAAAATATCAATTCTTAGGACCGCAGAATATGCTCCCTGTGATTATTAGTGCTAAATTGACAAAGGAGCAAGAGATTAAATTGATTAAGGTTCTAAAGGAACATAAGGAGGCAATTGGTTGGACCATTCATGACCTTAGGGGGATTGAGCCATCTTACTGTAATCATAGAAGATTTTTGGAAGATGGATCCCGCCCTTCTCGCCAGATGCAGAGGAGATTGAATCCAAATATGTGAGAAGTGGTCAAAAAGGAAATCATCAAGTGGCTCGATGCAGAAATTATTTATCCAATCTCTGACAGTCCCTGGGTAAGTCTCATTTAGATTGTTCCAAGGAAAGCCAGGATTACTATTGTGACCAATGAGAGAGGTGAATCTGTCACAACTCGTTCAGCTTCCTCTTGGAGAGTTTGTATTGATTAGAGGAAGCTGAACACAGCCACTAAAAAGGATCATTTTCCCTTGCCCTTCATTGATCAAATCTTGGAAAAATTAGCTAGGTAGAAGTACTTCTGTTTTCTTGATGGCTACTCGGGATATAATCAAGTTCCTATCCATCCCGAGGATCAGGAAAAAACTACTTTCACCTATCCCTACGGAACCTTTGCTTTTCGTAGGATGCCTTTCGAGTTTTGCAATGCACCTGCAACTTTTTAAAGGTGTATGCTAGCCATATTTTCCGACATGGTGGGAGAGTTTATGGAAGTCTTCATGGATGATTTCTCTATTTTCGGAGAATCATTTGACTCATGTTTGGCTAATTTGGAAATGATTCTTAAGCGATGTATCAAGACACGACCGGTCCTTAGCTGGGAAAAGAGTCATTCGTGACCCAAGAGGGCATCATTTTGGGTCATGTAATCTCTAAACGGGGAATTGAAGTGGACAAAGCTAAGGTTGATGCTATCGCTAAACTTCCTCATCCCACATCTGTTAAACAAATCAGATCATTTCTTGGCCATGTGGGATTTTATCGAAGATTCACCAAGGATTTCTCGAAGGTTGCTCGTCCTTTGAGCAATCTTCTTGCCAAAGAAACACCATTTGTTTTTGACGAATCATGCTGAAAGGCATTTGATTTTCTGAAAATGGCAGTTACCTGTGCTCCAATTTTGCAACCACCAATTTGGACAGCCCCATTTGAGATCAGGACCGACGCTTTTGATTACGCGGTCGGGGCTATCCTGGGTTAGAAAATTGATCGAAAGCCCTCTGTCATTTACTACGCTAGTAAAACTCTGGATGAAGCCCAGAGGAATTACACTGTTACTGAAAAGGAATTACTAGCTGTAGTATTTGCGTTGGAAAAATTCAGGGCCTATCTCTTGGGGTCTCATGTTATTGTTTATACCGACCACTCGGACTTGAGACATCTCTTGGCTAAAAAGGATGCTAAACCCCAGCTTATTCGTTGGATTCTCCTTGTTCAAGAATTTGATCTTGAAATCAAGGATAAAGCCGGGGTGCAAAATGTGGTAGCAGATCATTTGTCGAGACTCCTAGGTGATTCTTCTTGTCCGGACATTCCGATTGCTGACACTTTTCCGGACGAAGCCATTCTTACAGTTTTAGGTGTCCACACCCCATGGTTTGCTGACAATGTTAACTATTTGGCCGTTGGTCAAATCCCCCAGGATTGGACCAAGCAACAACGGGATAGACTCAAACCTGAGGCAAAATACTACTTTTGGGAGGACCCTGAACTGTATCGCATCAGCTCTGATCAGATTATTCACCGATGCATACCGGATAATGAATTCAACAGTATACTCGAGTGCTGCCATGCATCTAGGTGTGGTGGACATTTCTCCGGGAGAAAGACGGCTACAAAAATCTTGCATTCTGGCTTCTATTGGCCGTCTTTATTCAAAGATGCCCAGGACTTCTCAAGGTCATGTTCTCGATGTCAGTCACTCGAGAACATAACTAAGAGAGACATGATGCCCCTAAACCCTATTCTTCCTGTAGAAATTTTTGATGTTTGGTGCATCGATTTCATGGCACCCTTTATCCCTTCATTTGGACATCAGTACATTCTTGTTGCTGTTGATTATGTGTCCAAATGGATTGAGGCAATTCCCACCCGAACCAATGACCACAAGGTGGTCATCAACTTTGTCAAGAAAAATATCTTCAGTAGGTTCGGGATTCCGAGGGCTATCATCAGTGATGGTGGCACTCATTTTACTAATGCCCAATTCCGAAATTTATTGGCCAAATACAGGGTTAATCATCGAATTTCCATACCTTACCATCCCCAAACGAATGGACAAGCTGAGATCTCCAATCGAGAGATCAAGAACATTCTACAAAAAATGGTTAGGCCTGATCGTAAGGATTGGACTCAAAAGCTTGAGGATGCTCTTTGGGCCTACCGTACGGCATATAAAATGCCCATCGGCATGTCTCCATTCCGTTTGGTATATGGAAAGGCGTGCCATCTACACGTAGAGATTGAACACAGGGCATTCTAGGCAATCAAACAATGCAATTTAGATCTGAATCTAGCTGGAAAGACTAGGAAACTCCAACTATCTGAGTTGGAGGAGCTTAGAAATGATGCTTATGAGAATGGCAAGATCTACAAGGCTCGGACCAAAGCTCTACATGATCAATTGATTTCCCGTAAGAGCTTTGAGCCAAACCAGAAGGTCTGGTTATTTGATTCTAAACATAAGCTCTTTCCTGGTAAACTTAGATCTAAATGGAACGACCCATTCATAATTGATCAGATTTTTCCTAATGGTGCCGTTCAGATTTCTGACCCAATGACGGGTAACACCTTTAAAGTCAACGGTCAACGTTTTAAGCCTGTTGTTGACCGTAATCTTCCAGAACCCATCTCAGACTCTGTTGCTCTAGCCATTCTGTGACTTCTTTGGCTGGACTTTGCCTAGCTGACGGCATTAAACTTAGCAATTGTACATATGACACAAGGCTGATACGAGCTTCATATCCAGGTGACATCTTTCATATTGTACCCTTTCTTTCATGTCTCTTTTCCAATGAGGACATTGCATCAGCTAGGCATGGGCGGGTGGACTCATTCTTGAATTATTTGGTCAGCCTTGTGAAATCCATGTAAATTGTCTCTCTTCTTATTTAAAAAATTTTTACAAAAAAAAAAAATTAGGAAGGATTAGTTGGACATTAGGACTTTTCAATCCTAAGAAATTTTACATTAGGATCTGAACACAAAGACCCCTCAGGTCTTTGCACTTAATTAGCCTGTGTATCCACTAAAATGTGGATTTGTTTTTGAGTCCTCGACATCTTAATTCTTTCGTAATTGGATTAAATAAGTTTGGGTGATAAGTACACGACTTATCAACCCGCCCTCTGATTTGAGGGAATTTTAAGTCTTAAGCATCTACACACTTTCTTTGCATTGACTCGTTCTTCGACGATTTTAATGGAAATTGGGTAGCTAATGAACCTTCTAGGGTGATATGGCTGGCATGTTATCGTGGGTAACAGCCCATAGGTAGGTTGTCTAGAGCCCAGTCATTGGATCTTTCCTAGTTTGCTGCCTTTAGGTAAATCTTAGACTAGGGAAGCCACCTACTTACAAAAAAAAAAAAAAAAAAAGAGAAATGAACAAAAAGAAATAAGCCACACTTCGCCGCATGAGTATGGCTGGTAAGTTGTCGGTGGTGACAGCTCATCGACCGGTTGTCCAGAACCCAGCTCAGAAATGCACCAAAAATTCCCAAAAAACTTAGGAAGAAGCGGAGAAGTAGAATAAATCGGGGAGGTATACACTGGATTCACCCTTGTGTTGACCCCGTAAGAAAAAATAATAAAAGTATGGAGAAAACTACCGGTTGTAAAGATACACTTTTAGGTAGAATTCTGGTTAGGTCACCTAAAGGCGTAGAAATCCGAAGTCTGTTCTAATTGCCTGTCAACGAGTCTATCACAATCACAATAAGATGCTTAAAGCTTAGGGTTCTCATCAAATTTTGGGTGAGTTGAATGGCCGTAGAAAGCCACTCTTAAACCCAAAAATTTGAAAATAAAAAAAAATTAGAAAAGAGAAAAGGAGAAAAAGAAAATTTTCTTTTAATAAGGCGAGGGCTTGAAGCGGTCTGCATTTTGGCTAATACATGGGCACTGTTGTCTCTTTGAAAGTTTAGTTCCTAAGTAGACAATTTCTTAATGATTGAAAAATAACTCAAGTCAAAATAATCTAACCTAATTCTTTTATAAATAGCATATAGTTTTTGCTAGGGACTAGCAAAAGATAGGCAAGGGGGTATGATGTAAACAAATTTACACTACTTAAGATGTCTATTTATGCATGTTCTTAAGCATAGGATTGCATTTCATGATATAAATATTGCATTACATGCATCACCTTGCATTTAGAATACTTTGAATAAAATGGAGGTTAATTGTCTCCTTTTATGTGCTTGGATAGGGAAAATATTTTATCAGGGCCTCGGATCAAAGATCCAAACATATGGATGTGATCAGGGCGACGATTGGAGTTCAACGACTCCAAGATCGCCCTAATTAGGCATCCGTAGCATCAGATAGTGACCTTGGAACCCTAGAAGATCAAGGGCCAGGATGGTATAAATCCGCACTTCAGATGATAAATCTTACCGCACGGATGAATTCGGATCGACGATCGTAGCCCAACGACACAAAAATCAAGTCAATCCGACATCCGTGGCACCATCTACAACTTCAGAAGATGGATGGCCAAGATAGCACCACGTGGCGCCATCTCAGCCGCCCAAGCGACCGCTTCATCTTGTGAAGGCCCCGCACCAGATCGCTCTCCACCGTTGGATCTTAATCCAATGGCTGTGGGTGCTCGCATTTGAAAATGCCCGCTTGACCATCCGCGCCCCATAGCGCAGCGGTCGAGCGTGCTATCGCGAGCGAGGGACGCGAGTTCCATCCGCGGCGAGGAGCGGCTAGCGCGAGCGATTGGGCACGGGAGGAGCATCGGATGGACATCGGACGGCCGTGCGCGCTCGATAGAGTCGACGCGCAATTGGACACGCGATTGAATGCACAATCGGACGCGCGCAGCGCGCGGGCGTCGACGCATCTTAAGCCGTCCGATCTCACGATTGGATGGCTGGAAATCAATGGACGTGCGCGGGGGTTGCGCGAGCGAGCAGCCAAGTGGGCGCGCACGAGCCGTCTACATCGCCCACGAAGGGAGCTTTAGTGACGGATTTATCCGTCGCTAAAGACCCCTCATTTACTATTTTCAAGTTGTAATGTCCATTTTGCCCCCACTCCTTGCAACTATAAAAGGAGACCACCTCCATACGAAATTCTCATCCCTTCTTTCTCCTCTCTACCCCTCCAAACCTCAAAAGAAGCTTATCCCACACCCGGGATGCTTCTTGCGAGATAAAGTCCAATTTTCGTTCCCCTTCGAAAGTGGATCCCGCGACGACGACGACGTGCTGCTCCGTTCCCGTTCTTCTGCTTCGTCCTCCTTTGTCCTGCTTCGTTCTCCTTCGTCCAGGCGTCGTCCCGTCCGACTCGTCCTCCAAGCAATCATCGAGGAGGATAACTTCTCTCTCCCATTCTTATTTACAGCTTTTCTAGTGTAGAATTTTCCTGCTTTATAGTGTAATTGATTTTCCGCTTTCTAGTGTAGCTTTTATAAACAATTGAAATATTGAATGCATGTTCTCTGTCTCTCTCTCTCTCTCTTTGTCTCTCTCTCTCTCATAGTTTGATAGCTCCATTGTACTTGTATCGCCTTGCTTAACAAAAATCCTAAAATAATATAATTGCGAATATAGATCAACGCAGCCTCCCTGTGTTCGACCCGAAATTATTTTCGGTATAAATTTTATTTGTTGAACACGAATTCTTCACTTTTTGAACTACAACGGTAGGTTTTCCAAAACCAATCTCGTAAGTGTAGCAATTCGCGAAACACGTTCAACAGTGACCTATGAAGGAGGATGGGAAGTTGGAGGAGTATTTGGTGGGGCAGAGGATCGTTATACTAATAGGTGCCTTGGGAGCCTAAGAACAAGGTCTAATGGAGCATTGGTAGGCTTGTTATAGCTTGGGAGTAGGTGGGAGTAGAGTAGGTAGGGATGGCTTCGAAGGGAGTGGGTGTAGGTCCTTTTATAGTGGAGGAGAAGATTCTAAAAATGGGTAATGGACCTTAAGCAACCTCCAGACCATTGCTGGAAACGTTGTTGTAGATAGCTCACATCCGCTCATGCCCTTACCTTGCTTAGCTGGCATGCAATGAAGTAGTGACAGTTGTAAGTGTCGCTATAGGTCAGCCTAGCTGTCATTGCAAGTTGGAACCAACCGCACATGTGCCCGCGTTGCGCTGCCGCCTATCAGGCGCGCTGATCGCGCGGCGGCCTGCAGGTGTGCACGCTGGCTTGCGCTGGCACACGCATGCACGTACTGCATTACCGCTACTGCTTGCGTGCGATGTTACCTGGCTGATTTGATGATTGGGGGAGGCTATGGGGATTCGAGCCCGCACCCCTCCCTTGAGAACCGTTGTTCCCACCAATGCACTAGGTTGTCCTTTGTGTTGCGAGGAGGAGCTTGGTGTAGACGCTTCCCAGCCGTTGGATCTTGATCCAATGGCTAGGATTTAATGGCGTGGATGATGAAGGGAGTGGGTGGTGGCTGCTGGTCGTTGTTTGGTGGCTTGGATGGCACCACATGGCACCATCTGGGCCGTCTGTCTTCTTCCTCTTGTAGAAGATGCCACAGTGCTCAGATCGAGATGATTCCAGCGATGCCAAACTGCAATCGTCGCTCCAGATCCATCCATACGGTCAGATTTTCCATCCGAAACTTGTATGGATGTCGCATTGCCGCACCGGCCATATAAAATGAAGGAATTAATATACAAAGCATACAACTATCCTAAATGCCATGCAATGGATGTTATGCAATATTTATAATATGATGTGTAATGCTAATCCTTGGAACTATCATAAATAAACAATTTATCATGAATTCATGTGTGTTCATTAGTTAGCTTGTGGATTTTGGGTGGAAGGGTCAGAAGTGGGATTAGAATTGGGGTTAGACAGATTTTGTTGTTGAGTGGAAGCGGTATTGGACCTTTTCTATTGATTTTTCATTTTCTTAGAGTGCAGGTGGGAGGAAGAATGCGAAAATAGAGGTTTTTTTTAGGGGGGCAAAATCAGGTGGTCCCAACAATTGTGGAGTTTGGGACCACCGCTGGTGCATTCAATGGAAGAGATGGGGAGGAGAGGAGGGAGAGATGAGAAGAGGTGTGCAAGCAAGCAATACAAAATTCTAAACCTTACCTTGAGGGCGACTCTATAAAATAACCTAAGACTTGGTCTACCCAAGCAATAAGAAATCATAAGTGAATACTCGTTCCATCAACAAATCCATCTAGGTTGAATAAGTGGAGGGTTGGGCCCAAGCATGTCCCAAAAAAATCACTAGCAGCTTGTATAAACCCGTGCCTGGTCATTTGACACAACCCCTCTTCCTGCCACCTGTTATAGATGAAGGAATTGATATCAACTAAAGAAATCTTAAAACCTTAATTGCAACACTAAGTTTGGTGAAACCTTAGGGATCAAATTACTATAAAGTTTTAATTAGGTCTAGGAGCTTAAATTGCACCAGGAATGTGATGGGTGTTGATTTAGGATAATGCTAGACTATTTCTTTTTTTATGTGTGGATGAATTAGGCGAGAAGTGGTGCCCAAGCAAATTCAAAGGAGGTTTGGAAACAAGGATTTTTGTTGTCAAAGTATTTTAGGGTTTTGATAAAGATTTGATGTCGTTTAGGATTCTTTCTTGTTAAAATTTCAAACAAGGTTTTGAAGTTTCACAAATAATATCAATCAAGTTGTTGTTGGTCGAACTAAATTCCTTTAGAGTTGATGTGACTACGAGAGAAATTAAAACCCTAATGTGGAAATCCTATGTTTGCAGCTCCTAAAAAAAATGAATCTCTTTTTGAAATCTTTAAAAGTGGTAATTCAAAAAGGAAAAGAATGCCACCACTTGATGTAAAATCAAGCAAGGAATCTAAAAACAATTTTTTTCAGATTTTTCAAAAATTGTTCGATATTTTGCTGGAATTTTTTTTCTTACAAGTGTCAAGGGTCAAAATTGATAGATTTAGGGAATTGATTCTCTAGAAATATCAAATGGTCTCAAAACCTTTTGAGAATTTTATATCAAGTACATAATTTCTCAAGGTTTCGACAACATGAAGCTTACCTAAATCTGATGAGTAGAAAAATTTATAAAATTCATGGATTGTAAGAAAATAGTAAGGAAACAAGGTCTGACCCTTATTCAGTCCGTGAATTTTTAATCTTTTTCTGTTTAGTTAAATTTCTTGAAAATTGTACTGAAGGTTATTAAGTTAAAGGCACTTCCCTGGATGAAATTTGGTGACTTAATGAATCTACTAAATGCTTGAAGCTAATTTTTGAAAATCAAGACAAAAGTCTAGAGTTTCAAAAATTGAACACTAGTATAGAATAGCTGGACGAAAACTGCACAAACAAGCAACAAAAATGACTTTTAAGGTTCCTCCACCCGTAGTTTTTTTTATTTTTGTTTTTTTTGATAATTTAAAGATTTTTAAAGAGATTTTTATTTTTTGATTTTGAAAGGAAATCGCCTGGGGTGCTTAGCTGAAGTATGCGGGAAGAAAAGAAACTTGTAGCTTCCACTCCAAGTGCTCCAAATCCCACTCCCAATCCTAATTAGCACCTAAAATCAAAATAAAAAAAATTTGTCAATATCTAATGGAGCAAGAGAGGTATTAATGAGGTGACTAAGCAGTGCCTCCATAGCAACGGTGACACAAGTGATACGGATTTTACATTGTTTGAAAAATGCGAGTTTTAGATGTCGTTGCATTGCTAAAAATTGATCGCTCTTAAAATTTATGTTCCAAGATATGGTGAGTATCTAGGGTCATCCAAGGAGGCCAATTGTTAGTCACATAAGAAGGTTCCCTCCCTTGCCTCTCAAATCGGAATAATATATTTTTGCATTTTTTATTTTGTTATTTTTTGGGTTTTGAAATAACAGGCAGTTGAAAGTGAAACTGAAAACGGTAGCTAATAAACACCTATTTATCATCATTCTTATACCCTTAAACAAAACAAGCTCATAGGATTTTAGCTTTGCAAATGGGTTTTTGGGCTACATTTAGGCATCAATTAGGTTCGTCATGCATTGCATTTTTTATTGTATTTTTAGAACATTTCTTTAAGTGTTAGGGACAAACAGATCGATAGATCCCTAAAACCCTAGCACTCACAAAGGCAACTAGTGAAAAGGAAACCCATTCCAGTTGGAACTCATCCAAATCCAACTCATCATAGATGATACTAACACACTTGAGTTATGGTTAGCTCCATTAAGCTCCATTCAACTCATCTTAGCTAAATGGTAGATTAGGTCAGCTCATCTTAGCTCACCTTAGCTCAAGTCAGCTCATACCCTACTCAACTTAGTTGAGTCTAGCTCACCTTAGCTCCATTCAATTCACTAGGAGCTCTTGCTAGCTCAGCTAAGCTGACTGGAGTCCACCGTAGCTCATGTCCAGCACTTCTAGCTCCACTCAACTTAAGTCAGCTGAAGATGACTTCACACAGCTCAGGCCAGCTCAAGTCCTGCTCCCGGGAACTCCACTTTGATCAACCAAATTGAGTTAAGCTACCTTAGCTACTCCAGCTAACTAGGCCCTCCCTAGGATGATCAGACCCAACTCAACTCAGCATATTTTAGTAGAAGCCAGCTTAATTTAACTTGGCTTAGCAGCTAGGAAAGAACTAGCAAGCTAACCCAGGTAAAGTAGCTCCTTGCAACTCCCCTCAGCAGCTACCAGCTCTAGTTCAGCTCCAAACATTCTTTCCTCGGCTCCTCTTCCCTAAACCCTAACTCCATCCCACCTCCTCCTCTACTCAACTACTAGCTAAGCATGCTTAGCTAGCTTAGCTTAGCTACACCTTAGGTCATAATGTCCACATCCAACCTAAAACCCTAAACTAGCTTCACCTCAACTTAACTACTAGCTCCACCTAAAAAAACACCTCCACTACCTTCCCATTTTGGCACCAACCACCAACCTCACATCCCTTCGCACCTCCACCTCCAAACGCCACCAAAAAGGTGGTGCCAAAAGCCCCATAACGACCTTATACTTGGAGCCACTTTTTCTCTGCAAAAACCCCTCCATCACCACCATACAGCTACCCCTATAGCCTATCCAAACCCTTCACCTAACCCCCTTCTAGAAAATCATACTAGGAACCACCTAACTTCACCTTAACTACTTCCTAACCACCATATAAATGGCGCCAAAACACCACCCACACCCCTTCACCTTGGCGCCATTCATACCAACCTTGATCACACAACCACCATCACACGGAACCATCCTAGCCCTTCAAAAAGCCCATGCCACTTAACCCACCTAAACCATCCTAAAGTTGGTTCCAAAACACTTAACCAAACCTCCACACTTCCCTTAAGTTGGCACCAACTTACCCTGGCCATCCATCTCCTAACCACCACCCTATGACCTAATCCTAGTCATACAACACATCAACCATCCCTTAACTCTAACCCACATAGAGATGGCGCTAACTCTTCCACCCATCTCAACCACCACCTCATGCATCCCTCTCCCTCCATCTCAACCCACATCCACTATTCATCCACTAACATCCATATCCTAGCCATCCATAACACCACTCTTCCCTTAACCATAGCCAACACCAACCTACACCTCCTCAACTGTATAAAAAGACCCATAACCACCACCATTTCCATAATCATTTGGCTTGATATTCTCCACCTATATCCTACCATATTCACAGCCAAGAGATGAAGGAGAAGAAGATTAAGGGGATACTTTGTCCCCATGGTGCCTTCCCCTCTTCCCTTCTCTCTTGTGCCACCACCAACCAGAGGAGCAGCCAAGCTAGGGAGACCTTAGGAGGAGGTCCTGAGGGTGGTACATGCCACCCTAAGAGGAGATTATGGGTGGAGATCATCCATCATTGGTGGAGCAAAGGTATGCCCCACCTAGGGCTTGCCACGGAAGACATCATTTCAAAGGAGCTATTCAAGGAAAGAGCTACAAAAATCCTTTTCAAGTCTAGGAGCAACTAAGCTTGAAGCAAGGACTCTCTCCTCTTCACCACCATCATCGAGAGGATGTTTGTTTTACTCTTTTTTGTTATCTTTCATTTTGTAGTATAAGCATTCCTCTATAAGCATTCCTATAAACAAATTTTCCCCATTTATAAAGTTGCCTTCCTAAATTTTTGTTGCATCTTTTATTTCCTTTCACTCTAGTGCTCTTTTTCACACCACCTCTCTAATTACCTTAGGTCTCCAAGAACCTCAGGTGAGCTTAGTGAGGGGTTATTTTTTTCACTTAGGTGTTAGCTTTAGAAAATTAGGTGTAGCAAGTTCCCGCTTTTGCTTCCAGAATTTCCCCTTATTTCAAAATGTAAAAAAAATCTTATATTTAAAAATCTAAAATGAAAGTTGATTTCCCATTTTCAAGCGAGAGTTCTAAAGTGCAAACTTGCTTCCTTGGATGACCCTAGATACCCCACTATCAAAGTTTTGCAAATTTTAAAAGTGATTGCGAAATTGCGAGTTGCAATGACTTAAACCCTAGTTTTAACAAATCACGCATTTGTTGCATTACTTTTTGATGCCATTGGCCGGAATGCGCAGCATTGCATTAATTGATTCTCTTTCTTGATAAGTGGATCTCATCCCCTTCTCTTTCTTTTCTTTTGTGTGTGCTAGCATTGCAGGAAGAAGGTGGGATTTTGGATGGGAGAGCATAAAGTCCCTTTTCTTTCTAAGGATTTCAGGTTGGTTCCTCTTTCATTGACACATTAATCTTTAGAAACTACCAAAAAAATATTAAATTAGGCTTTTATGATCATAAACATTAAAATTGGGTAGAGTGGTGGCCTTTAAAATCAATTGTTTGATTATTTAAATCATTTAACACCACATTACCTAAAGTGTTGGTGTTCTGATTTTCGGGTCCAAACCTCTATCCAAACTTCAAATATCAATTCCCAACACCGAAGGCCTCTTAAAATAGTGAAATTTCATCCAAAGACTCAAAATCAAATTAGGAACATCTTTGCCAAATTTCAGTGCAATTAGAGTTGTAGAGAATGTTTAAAAATTTGTGGACCATAGGGGGGTCATCTCCTCTGATTTCACTATTTTGCTACTATCCGAGAATTTTAGGAATTTTTCTACTTATTCAATTTTTATGAAATTTAATTTTATGGAATCCTTGTAAAATTATACATACCATACAAAATCACAAAAACTTTTGGTGGCCACTGGTGGTATTGAAAAGTCAAAAATACCCACAGGTATGATTTCTTGACTTTGACACCAGCATAAAGAAAATCTCAAAAAAATATCAAACAAATTCCTAAAATCACAATAAAATGAAATCCTTGTTTGATTTTCCTTCTAGTAGTGGTGTTGCATGCTTTATTTGGACCACTACTTAAAAAGAAAAGCCTGAATCAATTCACTGGTACTAACATTTCTACCTAGGGATCAATTCAATTAGGTTTATTTTCAATATTAGAGACCCACTTTTTAAAAGGTAATCTACATTCACCCATACAACTTGATTTCCTTTTTATTGTGGAACTCAAACTTGTTTGAAAACCTAAAAAGAAAACCCTAAAAAGATGCTAAGATAAGTCAAATCCGAAAAGCAGAAAAATAACAAATTGTGTGACAACTTGAAGTTGGCTTCGGAATCACTCCTTCCAATTTGCACACACTACAAAAAATTGAAATAACAGGGCATTACCCCAATCAACGTACTCCACATTCTCGTACACAATTAGACAACCAAGCCTATTTTAAAACAAGTTGCCCTTTGACCACTTAAGGACTTCCCAAAAACTTAGGCTTGATATCCAATATCTAAGGGTTGTTAAGCACTCCTAATTCCTTTTGAAATACACGGTGATAGACTTAGAGGGAAATCAAACAACAAGTGCTGGTTTACATAAGCCCATGGTGATTTTCCCAGGAAATGCTTGGGCCCAATCCACCTCTTTAGTCTAATCGGGTACTCTTAAGGAACTAGGTTATCCTATTAATTTCTTCCTTATTGGGTTCCCAAGTCTTAGGTTGCATTGAGGGGTCAACTTTAGTATAGATTAGGCTTGGTAGTCTGATTTGCACACTTTCTCTCATCTCTCTCTCTCCTCCTCCCCTCCCGTTCTTCCATTAAGTGCATGAATGGGTGAAGGTCCCAGAATCCACATCTTAAGGGACCATTTGATTTTGCCCCTGCACCAAAAGGTCTTTGTTTTCTTCTTCCTCTTCCTCTGCTTTTAATATGGAAAACAATTCAACAAATACTGCTTCCACTTCCCAACCTGCCATTAACCCATCAGCTGACCCACAAGTTGACTTCCCCATCCTTAACCTCCCACATTTGGAGCTACCACAAAACCTTGAATGGCTAGGTTGCTCTTTCAATCAAAATTCAAACCCTTTTCTCTAATGGTCGACCAATTGGTTCGACTTCAACAAAACCAACAACAATTGGCTAGGATTGTCACGAACCTAGTTAATCAAAGATCGAGTCAACGACTCGGGGAACCTCTTGTATTTCTTAAGGAATTTTATGATCCTTCTAACTATGAAGAGACACTTGGAGTGGTTATACGCGAAGAGGAATTTGAAGTTAGACCTGCTAGTCTAAACCTTATTAAACATTTCCATGGTCTCCCGAGAGAGGACCCCTTTTGCCACCTCAAGGAGTTAACTGCCCTTGCTCAAACCACCTATTCCTGTAATGTGCAAGAAGTGGTGTGACTCATGAGACTCTTTCCTCTCACTTTAACGGATAAGGCATCACATTGGTTTAGGACAGTTGGGCACCCTATCACCACCTGACCCCAACTAAAAAGCACTTTTCCTAAAAAATTTTCTCCAATAGGTCATGCAAATGCTTTATGCCAATCAATAATGTCCTTTCAACAAAAATCTGGTGAACCTCTCCATGAGTCTTGGGAGAGATTTCGAGAACTTCTCAGAAGTTGCCCCCATCATGAAATTCCACGATGGCAGCTAGTGCAGATCTTCTATCATGGATTAGAGGATCAATTAAAAAGATTCGTGGATGATTCATGTGGGGGTAATTTCCTTAATAAAGATACCAAAAGTGCCTACCTCCTTTTTAAAGAAATGAGTGAAAACTCAATTAATATGTCTTCAATTGACACTTTTGGTAGAACAGACAACTCCAGACATGCAGTCAACTACATTTGTTCTGACCACTGAAGATGATCTACACATGACAGCTCAACGACTGGATCGGATGCAAATCAACCAGAAAAAAATGGAAGAAAAGCTCACCCAAAAACTAGCTCCTCAACCCAACTCCCCTCACCTTCTCAGAAGATAAAATCTGCACAATATCAATGCTACCCCTACAGGGTAGCAATTTTCTAGTTACTCACAAGATCTGTTGACTGGGACTTTTGTTTATATGAATCAAAATCTTTTTTACTCCACCATTGAAAACATTTCTATTCACCAAGAGAAATTTTGAAATCCCTCCAATACATACAATCAAAACTGGAGGACCAACCCGAATCCCTCCAGGAAAGCCCTAAATCAAGTTCCATTTCCCAAACAAAATCAATTTGGGAATTATGGGCAAAACTTGCATCAACCTTGGCCATCCCAGGAAGATATCAACACCTAGGTCATGAAAAATCTACAAGGTATGCAGAATCAAATGCTAGAAGTAACCCACATGATAACCAACTTGTAACATCAAGTTAAGGTTACTCTTGATCATAGACTTGCTGGTAATCTACCATCTGAACACTTGCCCAATCCTAACAATCAACGGAATCAGTATCAAGGTGGATACCCTAGTCAACCTATCTACCAAGTACCATAGCACTCACTGGGTTTAAAGCAAAATCAGGCCCACCATCCTCCTCCCAGAAACAACCATACTGCAAATGGACTAACTCTGAGGAATGGGAAACCACTCATGATCATTTGCATGCTCAAGAAACCCGCCTAAAAGAAAAGTAGATCAGCTCTTCTCCCTCTTCTTCAAACCCTGTTTAGGAACACAAAAATACACAACAGGTCACCCAACCCCTTTTCCACAAGCCCATCACAAAAAAGAAAAAAGAAATTCGAGCCCACTGATAAGGAATTGATGGATCTTTTTGGTCAAGTATAAATCAATATCCCTCTCCTAGTTGCCATAAAATACATTCCTTCCTATAAAAAATTTCAGAAAGATTTGTGTACCCCAATATGGCAGCCAAGAAACCTAAGAAAGGTGATCCTTCCAAAGACAGTAAGCTCAGTTCTGCAGAGCAAACTGCCACTAAAAGGAAAAGATCCAGGCACCCCCTGATTCAAGTGGTCATTAATGACACTTCCTTTAATCGCACCCTTTAGAATCTCAGTGCCTCAATTAATCTCATCCGCACTGTCATTTCTGAGGAATTCAAGATCGTTGAATTGAAGCCTATCTACGTAACACTTCAACTATTAGACTGGTCTGCAATTAAACCCAAGGGGATCGTTGAGGATGTAATTATCTGAGTCAAAATTTGTCTATTTGCCGTAGACTTTTTGGTCTTGCACATAGAGGTACCGGAAGCTTTGAAGAATGCCCCTATAATTCTTGGAAGACCATTTTTAGCCACAACGAAAGCCAATAATAATTATGATTCTATAAAGATGAAGATCATGTGTGGCGGTGAATCTATTACCCTAGATATTTTTCAAGCTTCCAGGCATTTCCAAGAACTAGATTTCTTTGATGATATGGATTCAGAAATTGAAAATTTAGTGGAGGAAACAATGCAAAATTCACGCCTAGGTTCCTATTTTGCAATTCACACGACTCCTGAACAATTTGATTTACCTCACCCTCACACCCTAACTACATCTTCTCCATTGGACTCCTTAACTAACTCTCTCCCTCTTACTTCACCCTTCACTCCACAAGCTAAAATCATTTCAGAGTTGGGCCCTCAATTGGAATTGAAACCCTTACCCGACTCCCTTAAATATGTTTTCCTTGGTCCAAACCAGACCATGCCCCAAATTATCAATTCTAGACTTTCTGTGGCACAAGAGGAAAACTTCTCCAGGTCTTGAGCAAACAACGAAAAGCTATTGGCTGGATCCTTGCGGATCATAGGGGTATTAATCTGTCCTATTGCATCCATCAAATTTATCTTGAGGACGATTCTCACCCCTCCCACTAACCACAAAGGTGCCTGAACCATAATATGTAAGAGGTGGTAAAAAAGGAGATTATAAAGTGGCTTGATGCTGATATCACATACCCCATTTTTAACAGCTCCTGGGTTAGTCCTACACTAGTAGTGTCAAAAAAGGCTAGACTAACAATTGTCACCAATGAACATGGGGAAAATATAGCCACTCGGACCACATGTAAGCATTGATTACAGAAAATTGTACATCGCCACCAAGAAGGACCATTTTCCTCTCCACTTTATTGATCAAATCTTGGAGTGATTAGCCAGACGTGATTACTACTATTTTCCTGATAGTTATTCTGACTATAATCAAGTTGCGATACATCCTGAGGATAAAGACAAAACTACATTCACTTGCCCCTTCGGAACCTTTGCTTTCCAAAGAATGCCTTTCTGTCTTTACAACGCACATACGACTTTTCAAGGGTGTTTTCTTGGAATTTTTTCTGACCTAGTAGGTGAATGTCTTGAAGTCTTTATGGATGACTTCTCTGTTTTTGTGGATTCTTTTAACCTTTTTCATAGAAATCTTGAAAGAACTCTCCAAAAAAGCATAGAAGTTAACCTTGTCCTCAGCTGGGAAAAGGGTCATTTCAAGGTCAAAGAAGGTATTGTGTTGGGCCATGTCATTTTCAAAAAAGGAATCTTAGTAGATCAAGCTAATTGATGCCATCTCTAACCTCCCACCGCCAATTTCTATAAAATAGATAAGATCTTTTTCAAGGCATGTGGGCTTCTACCACTGTTTCATTAAGAATTTTTCCCAAATCTCCAAGCCCTTAAGCCATTTACTTACCAAAGGCCAGCCTTTTAACTTCAAAGCCCAATGCCTAGAGAGTTTTTATTAGCTGAAGAAAATTGTCACAGAGGCACCCATTTATAGGGACCTAACTGGAATTGTCCCTTTGAATTAATGATTGAAGCCTTTGATTTTGTTGTGGGGGCCATTCTAGGGCAAAGAATTGACAAGAAGACTGTTGTGATCTACTATGCCAGCAAAGCACTCGATGTTGCACAATGGAATTACACAGTTACTGAGAAAAAACTTCTTGCCATTATCTTTGCCCAAGAACAATTTTGCTCTTATTTGTTGGGATCACGTGCCATAGTATATACCGACCACTTTACACTTAAATATCTATTGAACAAGGAGGATGCAAAACCCTGCCTTATCTTTTGGATCCTATTGCTCTAGGAATTTGACTTGGAAATCAAGGATAAGGCAGGCTCGCAAAATGTAGTGGCCAATCATCTCTCCCATCTTTTGATGAATGACATGTTGACCCCCCTAAAAAATTCCATGACGAAACTATCTTAGCTGCCAATACACTCCCTTGGTTTGCACCAACTGCAAACTACCTAGCAACAGAACAAATCCCCTCTGATTGGCTAGAAACCAAAAGGGATAAGTTCTTTGCTAACATTAAATATTATTTTTGTAAGGAGCCTAACCTTTTCCTCATTTGTGTCGATCAGGACATTAGACGATGTGTTGCTGATTTAGAAAATCTTGATATTCTGACACATTGACACTCAATTGACTTTAGTGAACATTTCTCGGGCAAGAAAACTGCATCTGGAATCCTCAGTTCTGGTTTCTTTTGGCCAAGATGCACAAAGATGCCCATACCTTTATTTGGTCCTGTCTACGTTGCCAGAGCATCGGCAACATGACTTGACGGATATGATGCCCCTCAATCCAATCTTAGAGGTTGAAACTTTTGATGTATGGGGCATCGTCTTCATGGGATCATTCATCAACTCTTGTGGGTATTCATTGTAGTTTCCCAACTAGGAGGGGGTGACAATAAATTGCAGAAATATAATATAAAATAATCTTACAAAATTAAATCACACAAGGTACACAATTATTTTTAGGTGGAAACCCACACTGGGTGAAAACCACCACCTAACCCTCTCGAGTTAGGGTTTTCCGATCAACCAAGTTGATCAAATCCACTAAACAAATCACTTAAACGAGGGTGATTCAACCTCAATTACAACCACGCTACTTTATACAAGGGTAGTGTACCTCAAACCCCTTCTCTTCACGAGAAGGATTTTATCCCACGAATGAGACGGGAATTCGCAAAGCGAATACCCTACCAAAGAATAAAGATAAATAACAACAATCCTATAGAGACAACAAATTAATATTTAACCTAAGCTTCTATAGGAATTAAGATGCTTCCCTTTGAAAGGAGTGCGTCGAATCGATGACGTGGGTGCGTGAGCTACACAACGGCACAACGTCGCTCTCGTGAACTACGGCAGGAGAGCAGGTGCGCAAAGGCTTGATGCTCTCAAGTTGAAGAACTGGAGCTTGGGGAGCAAGAGCTTTTCTAGGACACAAAGGAGTAGAAAGTATGTTGCTTGGATATGTCTTGGTGTCTATTGGTGTGCAAGAGGTTCCTCTCTATTTATAGAGGCCTTAGGAAAGCTTTGGAAGGCTTTGGAAAGCTTCCATAGTCGTTGGTTGCAAAGCCCTAGAGAATCAGGCCAAAATCAGGAACAATCATTACACTGACAGGGTTATCAGATGTCTGATCCTGGAATCAGACGTCTAGAAGATCAGTTTAAGACGTCTGGGAACAAAGTCAGATATCCGATTTTAGGTGGGTTTCTTCCTGACTTGAATCAGATCTAAATAGGGTTTTAGTGCAAGTCCATCAGACGACATACCGGACGTCTAGCACTATGTCTGGACGTCTGGAAATCTACTTTCCTGCGGGAATGGATTTCCAAGAGAGTGCAACGGCTAGAAAATCTCTGAGAATAGATTTTCGGGTAAGCCAAGGCAAAACGGTCATTTATCAGACGTCTGGAAAGGCTTAAGGACGTCTGATAAGACTCTAACAATCTTATTCTTTAGTGTTTATTAAGCCATCCAACAGTCCACTAATTGGACGTCTGGCAAAAACATTAGACGTCTTCTAAGACATCTTGTCTAAGGTCTGGACATCTGATTTCATCAGACAGAGCTAACTAAGTCCAACCTAAATGTTATCAGTCGTCTGAATCAACAGTCAGACGTCTTGAAACATATTATCAGACGTCTAATTTTGGAATTAGACGTCCGAAAAAGCTGTTTGAACACTATATTGGTTTTCTAAGTTCCCCAAAGAAAACCTAAGTGTCCTAGGGTTGTGCAGGTGTTCCTAGGACTACTATTAGGGTACTTTGAGGCTCTTTAACAAGATGTTCTAAGGAACAAAAAGTAGCAAGGAAATAAAGACAAAAGTACATGAGGAAAATAAATAGAATTCTATCCTATTCTTCTTGTCCTTCCATCTTCAATCTATCGCTTCTCGCGAATGTCCTCTGTTCCCGATCAAGCTCCTCCAATCTGTCCTGGATGCGAGCTCGAACTCCATCTAATCACGTCTCCATTTGCAATTGACCTGAAATCTAATACTCCAAGTGCAAATGTAAAAAGACACGTGTTTTGTTATCATCAAAGCAAATGATCGTGGTACTCTATCACCAACAATCTCCCCCTTTTTTATTATGACAAAACCATAAATTATAATGCAAAAAATCCTCCCCCTTTTTGACATTACCAAAAAGGTTTGATTGATTTTAAATTTCCTATAACTCCCTCTTAAAACATGCTCTTCTACGTATTTCTTTTAACAAAAGTAATGTCCTCCCCCTTTTTGTAACAACAAGATAGCTATTTTTCTTCTCCCCCTTACTAAAGGAAATTTAGCTAACTTACATCTCCCCCTTAATAATTGACAATTAGCTCATAATTTTTAACTCCCCCTATCTAAATGCTAATGATAAACAACGATAGGGTCAAGAATTTTTACCTCACCGACCATGGCCAATAAAATGGCCCAAATGGTGGTGGTGGATGCCACATCGGATGGGGCTCCCATCCATAGCTTGGAGGCCCGGGCATTGGCACCGGTCTCCAGTCTAGTGGTCGACGTGCGGTAGATCCATCATTTGTTCGCCGTCTCATTGGTCTTCTTGTTCTCCTCCTTGGTCTACTCCTTGGTTCTCCCAACTCGAGTTGACCAGCCTTGAGCTTGTAGGTCCAGTCCTTCGTGTTGTAGTTGTCCTTGAAACCTACAAAACATGATTCCAATTCTTTCTTTGGTATCCAAGTGAGCTTGGATCTGGATCTGTTAGCAGGTGTCCTTGACGGAGATCCTTTCTCAACCTTACGGCTATAAAAATTATCTACTTTGTTGATTAATTTGTTAGAGTTTTCCCTAAGACATGCAATTTCTTTTTCTATAGTATGCATCTTAGTCTTTAAATCAGAGATTTCTAACTTTAAACTATCATTTTCTTCAATCAATTTAATATTTTCATTGATTAAATTTTTGTTTTCAAATAACATGTTATTACCCTAACTGTTGAGGAGGAATTTGAATTTCCCTTTGAGCAGGAAAAGCCATTGTTGGATGGCTGGCCGCCTGAGGGGGTCCGATGCCGGTGCCGGTGACTCTGATGGATGGGCGGTATGGCGTCCATGATCTTGGCGTAGGAAGGTGCGTGATTTACGTGTTCCTGTGGGTGCTAGGAACATGGGCAGGAGGGATGTTCGTAATGGTTGGGGCAGAGGTCGAAGGGAGGTGACTTGCTATTGGTGTCGCCTTCGAGGGCACCTAGTGGTGACCTGCTGGCGTCCACTACTATGTCTAGCGTGCGAAGGTTTTGGTCACAAATACGACGCCTGCCGGGTGACATGTGATGGCTCTGGGGGCAGGGACTACTTAACACCTTCGTGGCCTTGGGGTAAGCTGCAGATGCCCCTCCCCACGAAATGGTCGGGGCTTGCGCCTTGGATGTTGAGGTTCCTCTGACTGATGATGTCAAAGTAGTGGAATTGGCTTTACGTAGTGCTTTGATTAGAGAAGTTATGAGAGGCACCATATCGATGGGCAGAATTCGACAACTGGTGAGATCTCTCTCTTTATCAATTGATGATTGGAAGATTGCCATTATTTCGTAGTCGCGATTTGTGCTGTTTCATGTGGGTGCGGGAGATGTTGAAAGATATTGCTTTCAGACTTGTTTTTTGGATGGACTATCAGTGATCTGGAGGCTGGTATCCCCTTTTGATGGATCTTTGCCTGAACGTCCCCCTCAGAGATCAGCCGCCAGGTCTGGTGTTCTTGAGATCAGAGGTCAGCCTCTACATCTGAGATCTAGGAAGGTGGTGGAAAACATGATAGCTGGGTTTGCATCTGTGTCCGTGGATGCTGCTGTTGGGCTGATTGAAGGGGATGCCAGTGGTCTGAATGTGAGGGTGAAGGTTTTCAGGGCTGGTGCCATTCCTGATAAACTGATCCTCAGATGTGGGGGCAGTTCTTGGATGCTCCGTCTGAATTTTATTGTGGCAGATCAAGAGGTTGTCTCTAAATTTCGTCCCCCCTCTTATGCTATGGTGCTGAAATCTAAAACGCCTCCCTTCCATCCAAATTATGCTAATCAAGATATGATGGCTGAATGTTCTAAAGGCAAGGAATTGGGGGATGGGGTAGGGAATCTGGGGGATGTAGAGATGAGGACTAAAGCTCTGGATTTTGTGGCTGATGTGTCTCTGATCCAAGACCTCCCCTCCTGTGCTGAGGTGCTGAAGTCCAAAGCCCCTTCCCTGCAACCACTTGGTGACTGTCAGAAGGTGGTGGCAGAATGTTCAGGAGAGAGGGATTTGATAGATGAAAAGGGGGGCCTGGGAATTATGGAGATGAGGTCTGAAATTCAGGACATTGTAGATGATGTACCCCTGCTCCAAGAGGCAGCTGCAGTGATGGATGATGATGGAAAGGAAATGAGTTTATCAAATGAAGTTGTGAGTGAGGATCTGAAAACCCATCTGGGTGAGTCTGATGAAGGGATGATTATGAATGTGATTAATGAGTATGCTACCTCAGATATGGTGGACACTTCTGTGAGTCCTGTGAATTTACAGACTTGCTCTCCTGTGGTTAAATTTTGTGCATGCGAAGTCAAAGACTCCTTCTGCTAGGAGTTGGAAACCTCCCTATAAGCTGAGATTAAGAAGGCACACTCCCACACAAAAGGTTGTTGAATCAGTTGTTGCAGCTGTGATGAAGGTTAACAAGACTTTTGCAGCTATGAAGGGGACAGACCTGATCACCTAATGAAGATCTTGAGCTGGAATGTGCGTGGGCTACGCGATAGAAGTAGGAGGGGGTCGCTAATTAGATATTTGCGTGAATGGGAAATTGATTATGCCATTCTTTAGGAGACAGACATTGACTGTGCTTTTGATAGGGCATGGGAAGAGATGAGGGCAGGATCTGCAAATGACCTTGTGGTGTTCAATTCCATTGGCAGATCTTGGGGAATTGCCATTTGGTGGAGGAAGTAGATGCTGTGCTTATAGGAGGTGTCCATGGCTAGGCACCTTCTGACCTGTAGATTCACGAGAAGCCAGGGGGACAGTGTCTTCTTTGTGACTGGTGTATATGGGCCAAATGATCCTAATAAGAGGCAGGAATTATGGGAGGACTGGAATCTGGCTGCAGAATTTGTAGGTGGGGGGGCTTGGCTTGTTGGAGGTGACTTTAATTGTACCTTTGTGGGGAGTGACAGACCTAATGGGGTGGTTGACAGCTCCTCCACAGGATTTCAGTTGATGGTCCAGGCCTTGGGGATGTGCCAATTTCCATCATCGGGGGCTGAATTCACTTGGAGGAATGGCAATGGGCTCATGTCTAAGATTGACAGATTTTTTGGGAATGCTATGCTGTTAGATCTCTTCCAGATGTCTTTTGTATGTGGTCTTGAACGTCCATTTTCTGACCATACACCGTTGATGTGGGATAATGATGAGCAGGTGGTGGCTGGTTCCTATTTTAAATTTAGCAGATCTTGGCTGAGGGAAATAGGGTTCAGAGGCATGCTTGCCAACTGGTGGAGGTCACAACAGGGTGAGGGTACAACCACCTCCAGACTGGCTTCTAAGCTTAAGGCTTTGAAGGGCATGCTAAAGGAGTATGGAGATATTGTCTCAGTTCATAGACATCAGAAGCGTCATGAGGCCTTGCTGAAAATTCAAGAACTGGATACCAAAGAAGCTGTGGACCATCTATCTGAACTTGATCTTGCTGAAAGAAGAAGATGGCAGGGGGTGGTAATTGAAGAAGACGTGAAATTGGAGATGGATTGGAGGGAGCGATCTAGACAGCTATGGCTAAGTGAGGGGGATGCAAACACAAAATTTTTTCATTTGGCTGCTAGCTCTAGGAGGAGAACAAATCTGATCTCATTAGCGGTTGTAGAGGGGCAGAGAATTACCTGCTTATCTGATATCAGAACTGAGGCCGTCAGATACTTCAAGGAATCTTCAAGATCTGCAGGTAGGGGCAACTGGAGAATGACAGCAAATGATTTGCCCAGGATTAATGAGTATCAAGGGGCCAGCCTGATTGAATCTATTTCTGAGGCTGAAGTATTGAAGGCTATTAATGATCTTAATTGTGAACGATCGCCGGGTCCTAATGGAATCTAGGTTTTCTTCTACAAAGAAGTATGGGACATTGTGGGCTCAGAGGTTATGGGGGTAATTAGAGAATTCCAATGTGGCAATTTTTGCTTTGAAAGAATTAATAGATCTTATCTGTTTCTTTTGCCTAAAACTCCGGGTGCTGAATCTTTTTAGGAATTTAGACCCATTTCTCTTTCTAACTCCTTATATCTGGTGATTGGAAAGGTCTTGGCTAATAGATTGAGGCCTGTACTGCAAGATTTGATCAATCATGCTCAGTCTGCTTTCCTCTCGGGTAGATCCCTACAAGAATATTTTATATTGACCCAAGAGATGGTTTGCGGCTAGCATAAGAGGAGATGCAAGGCCTTCATGTGGAAGGTTGATTTTCGTAGGGCTTATGACTCAATTAGTTGGCCTTATTTATGGGATGTGCTTCAAAGAAGGGGCATTCCCCCTACTTGGATAGCTTGGGTTAAGAGTTGTATTACCACGGCCTCCTTTACCCATCTAATAAATGGGAAACCCTGTGGTGCATGGATACAGCCTCAATGTGGCATCAGGCAAGGATGCCCCCTAGCCCCATTGATATTTAATTTGGTAGTTGACAGTTTAGCCTGGTTTGTTTGTAAGCTTTCTGAAGTGGGTCTTGTTAGAGGATATTCGCTCTCTTGTAGGAATAGTCTGGATCCCATTCTTCAATATGCAGATGATACTGTCTTTTTTGTTGAAGGATCCATGGAAGGACCGTTGGCTTTGCATCACCTGGTTGATATCTTTGGTGAGCTTTCTGGACTGTGGTTAAATATGGACAAGTCTGGTTTGGTTTGATTTGGTTTATCTGAGGTGGAGCAAGAGGCCTTAGCAACCATCCGGATGACTCCCCGCATCAGCCTTCCTATTAGATATCTTGGGCTACCCTTGAGGTTTTCCAGGTTGAACAGAGGTGATTGGAATTGCCTTTTTGACAAGATCTCTATGAAACTTGATGGTTGGCACAGCAGATTCTTATCCAGAGGTGGAAGGCTTATCTTGCTCAATTCGGTGATCACCTCCATTCCTGTTTTCTACTCCATTTTCAAAGGACCAAGATCCATTTGGAAAAGATTGGATGTGATGAGGAAGAGATTTTTTTGGAAAGGAGCTAGACACAAGGGCAGCTTCTTGCAGCCTCTCAAATGGGATCAAATCTGCTATCCTAAGGAGCTGGGTGGTCTTGGGATCAAGTCCTTGCAGCACTTTAATGATGCCTTGCTGCTCAAATGGGCTGTTAAGCTGTTGCAAGGTGATCTAAAACCGTGGTCTGATCTGATCAGAGATAGATATGGAGCTTCCAACAGCAGATTTTCTAGACTTCAGCGAAACTGTCCATCACCTTTCTGGAAATCAGTAACTAAGGCTTTGGCTGATCACTTCCATATGTTGCAACCATCACTTGGAGATGGTAGGTCTTTCAGATTTTGGAAAGAGGAATGGTCTGAATTGGGGGTCTTGAGGGAGCTCTATCCGAGAGCTTTTGATGCAGCAGCTGACAAGAATGCTACGGTCAGCAAGATCTGGTCTTGCAGCAGCAGCAGTTGGATTCTGGATGATGTGGAATCCAGCAGCAGCAGAAGAACAACCCGGTAATGGGATGAGAAGAGAAGGCTTTTATTAGACCTTGAAAGTTTCAGACCTAGGCCTGGAACGGAGGACAGATATCTGTGGGATGGGATCTAGAGTGTCAAATCTGGGTATAACAGAATGCTAAATTTTGAAGAGTGACGTAGACATGATTCCATTGATAAGAAGATATGGTTGTTAAAAATTTCTCTCAAGGTATAAATCTTCCTTTGGCTGTGCAGGAGGGATGGATTAACCACAAGTGATCTACGCCACAGAAGATTGGGTACTGATCATCATGTGTGTTTCTTATGTGAGATGAGCACTAATAATGTAAATCACCTCTTCTCTTCTTGCCTTATCACTGATGTCATTTGGAGAAAAATTTGTCAGGAGACTTTACCAGATTGGGATTCTCTGTGGCATGGGTTTGAGGTGAGAGGGAAACCACATGTCCACATGGCAGCTTCTATTTGGTGTGTATGGAAGGCATGGAATGAGAGACATTTTCAGGAGAGGCTGGTATGTTGTGAGAATATTGTAAGAGAGTGCTGGTCCCTCATACAGTCTTGGGGATCCTTTTGGTAATCTCCCTTTTTTGAACATAATGTACTACTCCGAACTGCTATCGCAGGACGATAGCTCTCCTTTCTGTTTCAAAAAAAAAAAAGAAAAATGTTATTATCCTTAGGACTAGTTTCTATGTCCTAAAGTTTTTTTTCTAACCTATCATTTTCAGATTTAAGAAAGCTAAGGTTCTTTTTAATGCTTTTGTTTTCTATTCTTAATGATTTACTAACATCAACTAGTTCATTAAAAGCTTCTTGTAAATCGAAATTTACCTCGTTGTCTGAGTCGCTTCCGCTTTCGCTGTTGCTATCACTTCCTCTGGTCATGAATCCAAAGCAAACCATTTCTTCTTCTATAGACTTTTCTTCTTCTTCCTTCGAGATCGAATCGTCCCAACTGGCTTGGAATGCCTTCTTCTTAGATTTCTTCTCCTTTTCCTTCTTCTCCTTTTTGAGAAGAGGGCACTCTGGTCGTAGGTGCCCTTTCTCGTTGCAGTGATAACAACGTCTAGGGCTTTCCTTCTTCTCCTTTTTCTCTTTCTTTGATTCCCTACAAAACTTGAAAATTTTTTAAGTAAAATTTTAAAGTCTTCATCGTCGGAACATACCTCGCTATCCGATGCGGCTCTGAAGGCGAGAGTCTTCTTTGGTTTAGGCTCCAGTGTATCCTTCTTCTTCCACTTTAACTTAGTCTCGTAGGCCATTAGATTGTCTAAGAGATCTTCAATGTTGAGATCCTCCACTTCATTTGCCTCCTCGATGGCGGTGACTTTCTGTTCCCACTCCAGTCCAAGGGAACGAAGAAGCTTCCCTTGAAGCTCCCCCTTGATGAAAGTCTTCCCTAAAGCTTTCAAATTATTTACAATGAGAGTGAGCCTAGTGTTCATCTCACTTAAAGATTCGTTAGGCTTCATAGAAAAAGATTCAAATTCTTGAGAAAGTAAATTTATTTTAGAAGTATTTACCTTAGAGGTACCTTCGTGAGTAACCTGAAATGTGTGCCAAATCTCTTATGCGGTGGCACATTGTGAGATTCTGTTGAACTCCTCTGGGCTGAGCATGCAGTAAAGAGCGTTCATGGTCTTCGCATTCAAAGAGAACTCACAAATTTGTTGTTGCGAGTAGCCTCCCATGGGTTTCTCTGGGATCTCAAATGGCGTCTCACACATGGCCAAAATCGTGAAGTCATTGGCTTGAAGCCAAGTCTTCATCCGCAGCTTCCAGTAGGGGTAGTTGCTCCCGTCGAAGAATGGCAGACGGGATGTGGACTGCCCCTCAGAGATTCGGATTGCGGAACTGCTCCCCTCCATGATCTTCTTGCCCAGTGTTACTCCGATTACCAAGAACCTGCTCTGATACCAATTGTAGTTTCCCTACTAGGAGGGGGTGATGTAATAAATTGCGAAAATATAATATAAAACAATCTTACAAAATTCAATCACGTAAGTTACACAATTATTTTTTGGTGGAAACCCACACTAGGTGAAAACCACTACCTAACCCTCTCGAGTTAGGATTTTCCGATCAACCAAGTTGATCAAATCCACTAAACGAATCACTTAAATGAGGGTGATTCAACCTCAATTACAACCACGCCACTTTATATGAGGGTAGAGTACCTCAAACCCCTTCTCTTCACGGGAAGGATTTTGTCCCACAAAGTAGACGGGAATTCGCAACGCGAATACCCTACCAAAGAATAAAGCTAAGTACAACAATCCTATAGAGCCAACAAAGTAATATTTAACCTAAGCTTCTATAGGAATTAAGATGCTTCCCTTTGCAAGGAGTGCATCGAATCGATGCTACGGGTGCATGAGCTACATGATGGCACAATGTCGCTCTCGTGAACTACGACGGGAGAGCAGGTGCGCAAAGGCATGATGCTTTTAAGATGAAGAACTTGAGCTTGGAGAGTAAGAGCTTTTCTAGGACACAAAAGAGTAGAAAGTATGTTGCTTGGGTGTGTCTTGGTGTCTATTTGTGTGCAAGAGGTTCCTCTCTATTTATAGAGGCCTTAGGAAAGCTTTGGAAGGCTTTGGAAAGCTTCCAAAGCCATTGGGTGTAAAGCCCAAGAGAATCAGGCCAAAATCAGGAACAATCATTGCACTAACAGGGTTATCAGACGTCTGATCCTGGCATCAGACGTCTGGAAGATCAGTTTAAGACGTCTGGGAACAAAGTTGGACGTCTGATTTTAGGCAGGTTTCTTCCTGACTTGAATCTGATCTAAACAGGGTTCTACTGCTATTCCATCAGACGACATACTGGACGTCTGGAAACCTACTTTTCTGCTGGAATGGATTTCCAAGAGAATGCAACAGCTAGAAAATCTTTGAGAAGAGATTTTCAGGTCAGCCGAGGCAAAATGGTCATTTATCAAACGTCTGGAAAGGCTTAAGGGCGTCTGATAAGGCTCTAACGATCTTATTCTTCAGTGTTTGTGAAGCCAGCCAACGGTCCATAAATTGGACGTCTGGCAAAAACATCAGACGCCTTCTAAGACGTCAGGTCTAAGGTCTGGACGCTGATTTAATCAGACAGAGCTAACTAAGTCCATCCTAAATGTTATCAGACAACTGAATCAATAGTCAGACGTCTTAAAACATATTATCAGACGTCTGATTTTGGAATTAGACGTCCGAGAAAGCTGTTTGAACTCTATATTGGTTTTCTAAGTTCTCCACAGAAAACCTAAGTGTCCTAGGGTTGTGCAAGTGATCCTAGGGCTACTATTAGGGTACTTTGAGGCTCTTTAACATGATGTTCTAAGGAACAAAAAGTAGCAAGGAAATAAAGACAAAAGTACATGAAGGAAATAAACAGAATACTATCCTATTCTTCTTGTCCTTCCATCTTCAATCTATCGCTCCAAGCAAATCTCCTCTATTCTCCATCAAGCTCCTCCAATCAGTCCTTGATGCGAGCTCGAACTCCATCTAATCACGTCTCCATTTGCAATTGACCTGAAAACTATTACTCCAAGTGTAAATGTAAAAAGACACGTGTTTTGTTATCATCAAAACAAACGATCGTGGTGCTCTAGCACCAACATTTGTCATTCTAGTCGTAGTTGACTATGTATCAAAATCGATAGAAGCAATACCCACACGCACCAATGATCACAAAATGGTTGTCGAATTTATCAAGAAAACATTTTTTCGAGATTTGGCATTCCTAAGGCCATCGTCAATGACGGAGGATCACATTTTACTCACTCTCAACGATGTCACTTCTTTCTAAATATGGGGTTAATCATAAAATTTCCGCTCCTTACCACCCCCAAACCAATGGCCAAGCGAAAGTTTCTAACCGAGAGATAAAAATATTTTACAAAAGTTGATTAGGCCTAATCGTAAAGACTTGTCCAATAAATTGGATGATGCTTTGTGGGCCTACCGTACCACTTTCAAAACACCGCTAAGCATGACTCCTTTCCATCTGATTTTTGGAAAGGCATGCCCTCTTCTGGTAGAACTCGAAAATAGGGCTTTCTGGGCAATCAATCAATTAATTATGGGTTTTTATGAAGTCATTACCCACAAGAAACTGCAATAAACTAAATTGGAAGAATTATGTAATTTTTCTTATAGAAATGCATGGATTTATAAAGACCGAACAAAGAAGTTTCATGGCAAATATATCGTCGGGAAGCATTTTGATGTTAATCAATGCGTCTGGCTTTTTTATGCAAGATTACGTATTTTTCTTGAAAAATTAAAATCCATGTGGACCGGCCCTTTT
This sequence comes from Thalassia testudinum, assembly GCA_037157565.1. Lineage (NCBI taxonomy): Eukaryota > Viridiplantae > Streptophyta > Magnoliopsida > Alismatales > Hydrocharitaceae > Thalassia > Thalassia testudinum. The sequence continues at coordinate 102,618,242 of JAZHRO010000055.1, read as the reverse complement.
ATTGTCCCCAAAGCATATCCATATGGCACTAATGATATTTTCGATCCGAAAATAGGAAATACTTTTCAAGTCAACGCCTAGCGTTTAAAGCCCTATCTTGTTAATACTCTAAATCTCCCTTCTGACACACTTGATTTAATCGACTTACCCACTAATGATCACTGATGCACTTCATGCACGGCTGAATGGCATAAAAGATAGCACTGGATGGGAGGTAACCCATCATTTTTCTCCTGGCTTTCGCTCTTTTTCTTTCCTTCAGAGGTTTCAAATATCCCATTTTTAGCCTCCTTCACCGAGGTAATCCCTTTTCCCTTCCAATTGCAAAGGACATGCCACATCTTAAGCACGAGGGGTGTTTCTAAATTTTGAGAATCAAATCATGATTTTTAAAACCCAAAAATATGCAATTTTCTTATTTCATTTTCTGCATGCATTCCCAAAAAAATAAAAATGTTGAAAACATTTTAGGGAAATTTTGAAATCAGGACTAAGGTTGAATATTCACTTTTGGTAAGTGGGATTTAATCTTTAACAAACTAGGGATAAGGATATGCGTCTGATTATTAGAATTTCAGGATCTACCATTAGACTATATCAAATATCCTTCTGTAAAATTCTACCTAAACTCATTAGAGTTCAGGCGACTTGATCCCCTTTTGTAACATGGAAAGTATCCAACTTTGGTTCTAATTCAAAAACATGCATATCTAGCAAAATTTCTTGTGTCAAAATTCACACACCAGCCAACACCTAAAAAATAATTAGAAATTAGAAAAACCCCTTGTTTGTCCTTAGTAAAAGTCCAAAATAGATCATTGGTTTGAGTTCCCACCGTCGAGGAGGAAAGTACTATTTTGAGGATGTAATGTCAAAATGTACCACCTCATCGCTGCTCTATATCTATATTTCATATCTTTAGACGGAGCATTAAGGTGCATTTTTGCAGCTCAAGTGTCTTAGACAGTACTCTACCCATAGCGTCAGAGTGAAAGCTTGAGTTTGCTTGGAGTGCCCCTTTACACCGCATTGTGTTTTGGGGTTATGAGCTCTTGGGTGGTGTCATGGACAGTACTATGTTGAAGTACTCGTGCCAGAACCCCATCGAGGATTGGTAATGGGAATGATGATCCCGACATAACTGTTATAAGACTAAGCTAAGAATAACCTTGGGGGAGACGAAAAAGAAAACTTTTAAACAAAAACACGACCATATTGATTTGGCTTTTCACAAGCACAGATACAAGGTTTTAAAGGTTATTGCAATTTGTGAATTGGATTCAAGAGCTAGAAAAATCCTAATTGCAAAAATTTTGAGTCATCTAAATTAACAAGGGGTTAATCTATGAATTTTTTGAGGATATATTGATCTCGATTCATCTAATTCTTTGATCCAGAAACAAATCCCATTGTTTATCTTTAACAAATCCTGTACCTCCTATGTTTTTAACCAACCATGGTCCCATGATTTCTTTCTACCTAAAAAAGTTAAAAAATTAGTTTTCCCAAAAATTTTGCTCTGTAAAAAATTATTTTGCTAAGAGACTAGCAAAAGATAAGCCTGGGGGTGTGATAAATGCCAGTTTATCATCATTCTTATGCCCTAAAACAAACCTAGCTCTTAGGATTTTAACATCGTAAACTAGTTTTTGGGTTGCATTTAGGCATCAATTAGGTTAGGCATGCATTGCATTTTTTATTGTATTTTTAATATGCTTGTTTGAGTGTTAGGGACAAACAGATTGATAGATCCCCAAAACCCAAGCACTCATGAAGGCAACTAGTGAAGAGGAAGTTCATTCTAGCTGGAACTCAGCTAAATCCAACTCATCAAAGCTGGATACCAGCTCACTAGAGTTAGGGTTAGCTACAATAAGCTCCATTCAACTCATCTTAGCAGAATGGTAGCTTAGGGCAACTCATCTTAGGTCACCCTAGCTCAAGTCAGCTCATACCCTACTCAACTTAGTTGAGACTAGCACACCTTTGCTCCAGTTAGTTCACTGGGAGCTCTAGCTAGCTCAGCTAAGTTGACTGGAGCCCACCTTAGCTCATGTCCAGCTACTTCCAGCTCCACTAAACTCAAGTCAGCTGAAGATGACATCCCATAGCTCGGGCCTGCTCAATTCCAGCACCTGGGAACTCTACTTATCCCAACCTAGTTCAGTTAAGCTACCTTAGCTACTCTATCTAGCTAGGACCTCCCCGTGAAGATAAGACCAGTCTTACCTCAGCATATTCTAGCAGAAGCAAGCTTACCTTAGCATTGCTTAGCAACTAGCAAAGAACTAGCAAGCTAAGCCAACTAAAGTAGCTCCCATCAGCAACTACCAGCTCTAGACATTCTTTCCTCAGCTCCTCTTCCCTAAACCCTAGCTCCATCCCATCTTGTCCTCTACTCAACTACTAGCTAAGCTAGCTTAGCTTAGTTACACCTTAGCTCCTAATGTCCACCTCCTACCTAAATTCCTAACCTAGCTCCACCTCAACTTAACCACCAGCTGCACCTGAAAAAACACCTCCACTCCCTTCCCTTTTTGGTGCCAACCAGTAACCCCACATCCCTTCACACCACCACCTCTAATAGCCACCAAAAGGGTGGCACCAAAACCCACATAACCACCTTATACTTGGTGCCACCTTTTCCCTCCAAAAGCACCTCCATCACCACCATACACCTACCCCTACAACCTATCCTAACCCTACAACTAACCCCCTTCTAGAAACCCATACAAGGCACCACCTACCTTCACCTTAACCACTTCCTAACTACCATATAAACTGCACCAAAACACCACTCACACCACTTCGCCTTGGTGACATTCATACCTACCGTTGATCCCACAACCACCACCACATGGAACCATCCTAGCCCTTCATAAAGCCAGCAACACTTAACCCACGTAAACCCTCCTAAAGTTGGTACCAAAACACTTAAGAAAACCTCCACACATCCTTGAAGTTTGCTCCAACTTACCTTAGCCATCCATCTCCTAACCACCACCGTATGACCTAATCCTAGCCATACAGCACATCAACCTATCCTTTAACTCTAACCCACATAGAGTTGGTGCCAACTCTTCCACCCACCATAACCACCACCTCATGCATCCTTCTACCTCCATGCCAACCCTCATCCCCCATTCATTCACCAACTTCCATATCCTAGCCACCCATAACACCACTCTTCCCTTAACCATATTTAACACTAACCTACGCCCCCTCCACTCTATAAAAAGACCAATAACCACCACCATTTCCATCATCCTTTCGCTTGATATTCTCCACGATGTAAACATGTCTACAGTACTTAAGATGTCCATTTATGCATGTTCTTAAGCATACAATTGCATTGCATACTATAAATATTGCATAGCAAGCATCATCGTGCATTTACACTAGTTTGAATAAAATGGAGATTAATTATCTCCTTTTATGTTCAGGGACAAGGTAAACCTTTTATCAAGGCCTTGGATCGAAGATCCAACTATACAGATGTGATCAAGGCAACGATTGGAGTTCAACGACTCCAAGATTGCCCTAATCGGACATCTGTAGCATCAGATAGAGGCTGGGGAACCCTAGAATATCAAGGGACAAGTTGGTGTGAATCCGCACTTCAAATGACAAATCCAATTGCATGGATGGATTCAGATCAACAAGTGCAACCTAACGGCGCGAAAATCGACTCAATCTGACAACTGTGCCACCATCTACATCATCCAAATGATGGACGGCCAGGATGGCGCCACGTGGTGCCATCTCAGCCGCCCAACTGGACGCTACACCCGTCACACCCTCTCTTCTTCATCGCTTCTCTACCGTTGGATGATCATCAGACAGCTGTGGATGCACACGCCTAAACCGTAACCGCGACACAAGTGCCTGTGTAGCGCATTGGTCAAACACACTCCCGAGAAGGCGTGGTGCACGTTCGAGCCTGCATGAGTGGCTGCTGGGGTGCGGGTGAGCGGGGTCCATGACTGCTCGATCGCGATCGAGCAGTTGCAGGTGCTCAATCCATTTCATGCGCTATCGCACGCCCGTGCATGACGCGAGATTGCACGCGGCCGTTGCGTGTAGAGGAGGCGGGTGAGGGCACATCTCAGCCGTTCGATCTAGCGGTCGAACGACTGAGATTTGATGAACGTGGAAAGACATTGCGCTCATGAAAGATGGGCAGGCGGCACACGTCACCCATGATGGGGCGTTAGCGACAATTTTATCCATCACTAAAGACCCCTTATTCATTGTTTTGAGATTTAAATGACCACATTGCCCTCATTCCTTGCAACTATAAAAGGAGATCCCCTCCACACAAAATTCTCATCCCTTCCTTCTCTTCTCTCCCTCTCCAAAGCTAAGGAGAAGCTTGTCCCACACCCGGGATGCTTCTCGCAAGATAAAGTCAAAATTTCATCCCCCTTACGGAAGCGGATCCTGCGATGACGACAACGTGCCGCCCCGTTCCCGTTCTTCCCACTTCATCCTCCTTTGTCTAGCTCCGCTCCCCATCTTCCAGACGTCGTCCCATTTTGCTCATCCTCCAAGCGACCGTCGAGGAGGATAATTCTCTCTCCATTCTTTTTAATGCTTTTTAGAGTAGATTTACTGCTTTCTAGTGTAATCATCTTCTACTTTCGAGTCATAATGTTTAGTGTAATGAATAATGTCATTGTTAATGAATTTCATGTCCATTCTACATCTATTTTTGGTTTTTGTTTGTAATATTCTCTCTCTCTCTCTTCTATTTATTGTAAATAGCTAGATAGGTTTTAATCAATTAAGTTACTTCGTGACAAACAAAACAAAGGCATATTTTTAAATTAAACGTCCGCCTCCCTGAGTTCAACCCAGGATTTCCATTCTGGTATAAATTTTTTATGTTGAGCACGAGTTCTTCGCTTTCAATCTATATTGACAGGTTCTTCAAAATCAAATATGTTAGCGTAGCAACTTGTAGCGTTCAACATTTTGGCACTGTTGCCGGGGAGGCGACGCTCTTTGATTTTCTTTTCGCATTTTCCAACTTACGAATCATTTACCTCACTTCTCTCCTTTCTTATTGTTATTGCAGGTACTCCTTCGAGACAATCAAACACGGTAGATCAGAGCAAAGTGCTGTTGAAGGTTCTGTGAGTTATCCCCCATCCTCCCACCCATTAGTTTTCATTTCACCACATAATAACACAAACTTAAATCAACCAAGGTGTTCTTATAAACTCTAAGGTTAGTTTTGTTTGTTTGTTTGACACCCACACCTGCCCCAACCTTGACATTAAAGAAAGAAAATAAAAAAAAATCTCATAGAGGTACACAACCTCATCTAATTTTCAAACTCAACCGGTAAACCGATCTTTGGAGCTGGTACACATCCAAACACATAACAGAGTAGAAATCAGATTAGGTAATCACTTGTGTGCCTAATTAAGTGGTGCAACAGGCCAATTGTTTGAGTTGATTGGGTGCACCACTTCAATTAAAATGAACTCATCAAGTAGCTACCGCTTAGGTTCAACTCTTAGGAATTTACCAGGCACTCCACATTCTTTTTAAGCTTCAAACGAAAATATCTTCACCTGTGCTTTCAAAACTTGGTGTGCCAAGACAACTTGTTTGAAAACACCTAAAGTTGAATCCTAAAAGCTACTAAGCAAGAATTGAATCCCAAAGTTCACCACATCAAAAATAATCTTGCTTGAAAATCACTTGTTGTGCACGCACACACACACATCAATCAATTATTAAGGGCACAACCCAGATAAAGGGCCTATCACATTCCAAAGCACATTCAAACCTAGCCCTAAATAAAATAGAGTAGACATTGGCCTTAAGGATTCGACTCGCTCTTCAGAGCCCAAACGAGATTATTTTCGATTAGTCTGTTTCTACTGTTCGATCTGATGTCTAGCTAGAGGAGCAGAATCAAACAATCATGGCTGGGGGGTACACTAGGAACCGGAGGCACAAGCCGAAGGAAGAACCTTCTCCCCAAGCCCTCCTTCTAACTGGTTGGATTGAATAGACAGAAGCAGATCAAATCGTTTCTCTATCTCAAGATGGGTTTTAGGAGTCTATAGGCCTTTAGGCTAGCCCACTTATGGACAGGTTTGATTGCTTGTATTGCAGGGCACCTTTCTTCCTCCCGTCTCTCATGAATCCTTCCACATTTTATATGCATTCCTGCTCTTTCCCTCTTGTTTTGAGTTATCCTCGACATGACAATTATCCCGACTCATACTGTAATAAACCATCAGTTAGTTGGGATAACTCGGATTGGGGATACAGTCCCAGACCTCTGTGTTTAGGGTCTAACCCTGAACACTGTGATTGTGATTTCTATCCTTCTTAGAGCCACATCGAGTATAGATCATCAACCTTTCATGGACATCCTAATACGACCTACAATCAAGAAGGATACACTGATCCTTACCCATCCTCTGATTACACTGCCTTTAGGTCATCACTACCTTTTGAACAATCTGAAGTGACCTATTATCAGGAAGGGTATAATGAATCTCAATTCATTAATTCCCCTGCATTGATCCCAAACTCGCCCAACCCTGAACCAACTCATTTGGTTCAGGGTAACCAGATTCAAGATAAGGTTCTGGCCAACTTGAGGAATATCATACAATCTTTAGAAGTTCAGCCAATACCTTGCATTGGAAGAATGGAGCCCTTGATTGAAATGATTGATGATTTGAACAAGTATATGTTGGATTGGCTCCAGGATGTTAAGGATAAGAACCCGGGTGAGTTTCTACTTGGGAAGTTAGCGAAATTGAGGATGAGATTTGTGGTTGCTTTAGTTCAGTCATGGGACAATTCCCAGGATAACTCCCTTCAGGAGAGCCAACGTCAGAACCCGTTCAGGCACCTGTTGGGGGGGACATATGTTACGACGCTGACCAGATTGAAATAGAGCAACCAATTAAGGATAATCTGATTTCTTGACCAGAGATCCGTGAGCCAGGGTACAAGAAAACTTATGTCTCCATGGATCAGAAAGCGACAGATGATTTTGGGACATACATTAATATGGATTTCAATTTCTTTGATTCTAATGGTGAAGATTCAAGTTGTAAAGTCTTACGTGAGTTTACAGAATATGATTTCTGTGAGACGATTGGGCCTGAGGAATTTGATAAATCATTTGATAGCCCAATAACTGAGGAAACTGTTCTTATTGGGGTCACATTAAGGATCTAGAATCGCATTTTCTGGAGGATTCAATCCAATGCCCTGATTGTCTGTTACACCCCATTGAGCTTATCGATGATTCTGTTTTTGAGATAACTAGACCCAAGTCAATTCTGATTCAACCACATCTTTTAGACTTGGAAATTTCAAATGGGGTGATTAATATGCAGGAGGTTTTAGAATTTGACACTCTGAATGAGGAGCAAAGGAGTTGGGAAATTTTGATTTGGGAAGCGAATTTCGGAGGAAATAGAAGACTAAGTCTAAGGGCTCCATTTTATCAGAAATCATCGAACCAGGACCCTTATGACATTTGTTTTGAGGATGTCCAACCCAAGCATACATTCATTGATTATCCTTTGGAGCTTGAATTCTCTGTAACCCGACTTTTGGTCTTGGGTTGCATCCTCATAAATTATAGGCCCGACCCTACTTGCATACTGATTTTAGGTTTTGGGTAATTTTTATCCAGAACCTTAGATATTCTCGATTATGGGATATGGGTCTGCACCACAATTTGGTCCACATCTGTGGACATCTGTTGGTAGGTCAGAGGTTTCTCCTTTGTATTCTGATTCTGACCTGCACCTATGAATTCTTTATTTCTCTTCTTTGTATAGTGTGCCTAGCCAAAGGCACTAAATTCAGTATGTATACAGTTCTTTTTAGTTTTTATCTTGGAGCGGACCCAACATTCAAGCAATTCAGGTGCTTTCTACTCTATTACACTCTATTTTGTCTTTTTAATATAATGAGGACATTGCATTAGATAGGCATGGTGGGGTGGATATTCATCTCTGAATTTATTCGTCAGCTCCGTAGATTTGTTCTATTTTCTTTTATTTATATTTGAAAAAAAAATTATGGAATTAGAAAAGAGAACTTGGGTTTAAGAAAATTTTAAATCTTAGGAAATACTACATTATGATCTGAACACAAAGACCCGTCAGGTCTTTGGACTTAAGCAACCCGTGTAACCACTAAAATGTGCATTTGTTTTTCGAGTCCTCGCCATCTTAATTCTATTGTAATTGGAGTAAATAAGTTTGGGTGATAAGTACATGACTTATCAACCCACCGTTTGATTTGAGGGAATTTTGAGTTTTAAGCATCTACACACTTTCTTTCCACTGACTCGTTTTTCGACAATTTTAACGAAAATTGGGTTGCTAATGAACCTTCAGGGTGATATGGCTGTCAAGTTATCATGGGTAACAGCAAAAAGGTAAGTAGTCTAGAGCCCAGTCACTAGACCCTTGTCTTTTTGCTACCTTTGGGTAAATCTTAGACCAGGGAAGCCACCTACTTAAAAAAAAAGAGTCGAAAAGAAAAGAAAAAGAAAAGGAGAAAAGAAAAAAAAAAAATCCACACTTCTCCGCACCAGTATGGCTAGCAAGTTGTCGGTGGTACCAACTAATCGACCGGTTGTCTAGAACCTAGCTCAATAAAGGCACTGAAAATTCCCAAAACACTTAGGAAGAAGCAGAGAAGTAGAATAAACCGAGGAAATATACACTGGATTCACCCTTTTGTTGACCCTGTAAAAATAAAAGTAGGGAGAAAGCTACTGGTTGTAAAGATACACCTTTAGGCAGAATTCTCTTTTTAAGGTCACCTAGAGGCGTAGAAATCCGAAGTCCATTTTTAATGTCAATCAACGAGTTTATCACATTCACAATAAGTTTCTTAGAACTTAGGGTTCTCATCAAATCTTGGGTGAGTTGAAAGGCCATAGAAAGCCACTCTTAAACCCTAAAATACAAAAATCCAAAAAAATTAATAAGAAGAAAAAGAGAAAAAGAAATTTTGCTTTGAATAAGGCAAGGGCTTAAGACGGTCTGTATTTTGGCAGATACCTGGGCACTGTTGTGTCTTTGAAAGTTTAGATCCTAAGTAAACATTTTCGTAATGACTGAAAATAACTCATCTCCAAATAATCCAACCAAATTCTTTTATAAATAAAATATAGTTTTTGTTAGGGACTAGCAAAAGATAGGCATGGGGGTGTGATGTAAACATGTTAACAATACCTAAGATGTTTATTTATGCATGTTCTTAAGCATAGAATTGCATGGGATAGAATAAATATTACATAATATGCATCATCTCGCATTTAGATTAGTTTGAATAAAATGGAGGTTAATTGTCTCCTTCTATGTTCAGTGACAGGGCAAAATTTTTATCAGGGCCTGGGATCGAAGATCAAACCATACAGATGTGATCAAGGAGACGATCGAAGTTCAATGACTCCAAGATCGCCCTAATTAGACATCTGTAGCATCAGATAGAGATCGGGGAACCCTAGAAGATCAAGGGTCAAGATGGTGTGAATCCACACTTCAAACGACAAATCCGACCGCACTGATGGACTCGGATCGACAATTGCAGCCTAACGGCGCCAAATTTGACTATATCCGACAATCGTGACACCATCTACATCATCCAGAAGATGGACGGCCAAGATGGCACCACATGACGCCATCTCAGCCGCCCAACCAGCAGTTGCACCCACCGCACCCTCCCTTGTTCATCGCTTCTCCGCCGTTGGAGATCATCGAACGGCTGTGGATGCACGCACCTAAAAAGTAGCTGCGACACAAGCTTCTGTGTAGTGCGTTGCTAAAATGCACTCGCGAGAAGGCGAGGAACACGTTCGAGACTGCACTAATGGCTGTTGGGGTGTGGGTGAGCGGGATCCGCGACTGCTCGATCGCGATCGAGCAGCTACGGGCGCTCAATCTGTTTCATGTGCTATCGCATGCCCACACGTGACACGAGATCGCACGCGACCGTTGCACGGAGTGGTGGGTGAGGGCGCGTCTCAGCCATTGGATCTCACGATCGAACGGCCGAGATTTGATGAATGTGGAAAGGCGTTGAGCATGCAGAAGATGGGCAGGCGGCACACATCGCCTACGATGGGGCTTTAGCGATGGTTTTATCCGTCACTAAAGACCCCTATTTAATGTTTTGAGATTTAAATGACCAAATTGCCCTCATTCCTTGCAACTATAAAAGGAGACCCCCTCCACATGAAATTCTCATCCCTTCCTTCTATTCTCTCCCTCTCTAAAGCTCAAGAGAAGCTTGTCCCACACTCGGGATGCTTCTCGTGAGATAAAGTCAAATTTTCGTCCCCCTTTCAGAAGCGGATCCCGCGTCGACGACGACGTGCTGCCCCATTCTCGTTCTTCCCGCTTCATCCTCCTTCATCCTGCTCCGCTCCCCGTCTTCCAGACAACATCCCATCCAGCTCGTCCTCTAAGTGACCATTAAGGAGGATAATTCTCTCTCCATTCTTTTTAATGCTTTCTAGCATAGATTTACTGCTTTCTAGTGTAATCATTTTCTGCTTTCTAGTCATAATGTTTAGTGTAATGAACAATCTCGTTGTGAATGAATTCCATGTTCATTCTACATCTCTTTTTGGTTTTTGTTTGTAATATTCTCTCTCTCTTCTATTTATTGCAAATAGATAGATAGTTTTTAATCAATTAATCTACTTTGTGACAAATAAAACAAACGTATATTTTTAAATCAAACATCCGCCTCCCTGAGTTTGACCTAGGATTTCCATTCCAGTATAAATTTTATTTGTTGAACACGAGTTCTTCGCTTTCAAACTACAATGACAATTTCTTCAAAACTAAACATGTTAGCGTAGCAACTCGTAGTGTTCAACACTCCGCCTATATCCTACCATATTCAAGGCCAAGAGAAGAAGGAGAAGAAGTAGATTAAGGGGATACTCTATCCCATTGGTGCCATCCCCTCTTCCCTTCTCTCTTGTGCCACCACCAACCAGAGCAGCAGCCAGGCAAGGAAGACCTTAGGAGGAGGTCCTGAGGGTGGTACACGCCACCCTACGAGGAGATTGTGGGTGGAGATCATCCCCCTTTAGAGGAGCAAAGGCATTCCCCCCCTTAGGGTTTGTCATGGAAGACATCATTTTGGAGTGCTATTTAAGGAAGGAGATGGAGAGAACCTTTTTAAGCACAAGAGTAGCTGAGCTTAGAGCAAGAACTCTCTCCTCTTCACCACCATTATCAGGAGAATCTTTGTTTCACATTTTTTTTATCTTTTGTTTTGTACCAGAAGCATTCCTCTGCAAGCATTTCTGTAAAATAAATTTTCTCCATTTATAAAGTTTCCTTTCTAAATTTTTGTTGCATCTTTTGACTAATTTGACTTTAGTGTTCCTTTTCACTCCCTCTTTCTAATTACCCTAGGTCTCCACGTACCTAGGGTGAGCTTTGAGAGGGGTTATTTCTGTCACCTATGTGTTAGCTTTAGAAAGTTAGGTGTAGCTATTTCCCACTTTTGATTCTGTAATTTCCCGTTATTTCAAAACACAAACAAATCTTATATTCAAAAACCTAAAACGAAAGTTGATTTCCCATTTTCAAGCCAGAGTTTTTAAAGTGCAAACTTGCCTCCTTAGACCACCCTAGATACCCCACTATCTAGGTTTTACAAATTTTAAAAGTGATTGAGAAATTGCATGTTGCAATGATTTAAACCCTAGTTTTAACAAATCATGCTTTCTTCGCATTACTAGCCATGCCTATCAACTACTCTAAAGTGGCAAGGGTGTCCTCTCTTCTATGCTTACCTTGGGGAAGTGCACTTAAGGTATTAGAAGAGAGTTGTGGTGCACTACAACTACAAGAAAATCATACTAAATAGAAACATGAATTGGAAGGTAAAGTTGAAACTTGTATTACTAGTAAAGTTAATGACTGGTAGCTGAATGCTTCATACAAGAAAATGACAAACTACACTAGCTAATACAAGAAAATAAGGAAGAAGAAAAGGGCTCCAAAGATGACGGAGTGGTCCTTGCTACAAGCACAACAGCTCCTATGCTTGAAAAGAACTCTCCTTACTTCCAAGTGATGCTCCTCTAGGTTTGTCCTCCAAGATGCACCTCCAAGGTGGACATCCACGACCATGATGAAGATCTCCTCCTTGCCTGGCCATCCCTCTAGATGAATGATTCTCCACCTTAGCATGGCACAAGGGAGAAAAAGAGAGAGAAGGAAGGCACCAAAAGGGTAGGTAGGTTGCCCCCTTGATCTTCTTCTCTTCTTCTTCCTTGTCATTAGGTGTGGTTTGATATGGGTAGAATAAACTAAAGGAGAAGATGGGTATGTGGTGCTGGTTAAGGGGGGTATTAATAGGAAGAAAGAGGGGGTTGGCGTGCCCCTTTGATTGGATGGTTAGGATGGTTAGATGGGGGTGGTTGGTGGATCCTATGGCTAAAGCTATTTGGCACAAACTTAAGGGTGTGAAGGGGGGTAGCTGTGGGTGGTGTTGGTGGCTATTGGTAGTGGAGGGACATCACAAATTGGTGCCAAAGAGGAGGCCTCTGGAAGGGCTTAGGTGGCACCAACTTATGCATGGTTGCGATTGGTTTAAAGGGAGATGTGTGATGGAGATGAGGGAGGTTTTGGAGGGAAAGTTGGCATGGTGGTTAGGGTTAGTTATGGGTAGATTTGGAGCCATTCTAGAGGTGACACTTGGATGTGTTAGTAGGGTGAAGGGATGTGGTTAGGTTGGATCCAAAAGGGATTAGGAATAGGAACTTAGGTGGACTAGGATTAGGGTTATTTGGTGGTGCTTAAGCTAGGTGAGTTGGGGTTAGGTTTTGGTGACATGGAGGTGGACTTAGCTAAGCTAAGCTAGTACGTGAATGGATTAGGAGGCAAAGGGAGCTAGGGTTTTGGAGGTGAGGAGCTAGAAGGTGTTGCCATGAGCTGGACTGGAGCTGATGGCTGCAGAAGTGAATTGCAAGGAGATACATTAGCTGGCTTAGCTTGCTAGTTCTTTGCTAGTTGCTAAGCCGAGCTAAGTTGAGATGGTTTCTAATGATATGAGCTGAGGTGAGCTGGGTCAGGTCTTCTTATAGATTACTTAGGTAGCTAGAGTAGCTAGCTTAGGTCAAGTAGCTCAGCTCAACCAAGTTGAACTGAGTTAAGTACCCGGGAGCAGGACTTAAGCTTCCTGAGCTGGTTATGGTCATCTTTAGATGTCTAGGCTGAGCTAGTTAATAGCAGTAGCTAGCCCTAGTCAGATTGAGCTTCCAGAGAATTGTTCTAAGCTGGAGGAGATGGAATGGAACTAGGATGGACTGTTATGAGATAGTTTAAGCTACCATCCAGCTGAGATGAGTTGAATGGAGTTGAAGTGAGCTGAATGGAGCTAAGGATGAGTTGATCCAACTTGAATAAGCTGGAATCCAGCTAGGATGTGCTGGATCTAGCTAGGATCTAATCGATAGGTGCTTCTTCTTCATCTTCTACCATCCTGAGTGCCAAGATATGTGGGATTTTGACTTTCTACCTATCTCTGACACTTAAATAAATGCATTAAAAAGACCATAAAAAGCAATGCAAGCCTAACCTAAGTAAATGCCTACATGCGGCCACAAAAGGCATTTGCGAAGAAAAAGCTCTAAGAGCTAAATTTGTTTTAAGGCATAAGATTTATGATAAACTGGCATTTATCAGCTAGGACAGTGCTTCTGCTCAAGGTATGTAATGAGGCGTTGTTGGGGGTTGTGCCTCTTAATTAATCCAATTGAGCGTGTGTATACACTCAACAAAATAGGGTTTTCAAGCAAGGTTTTTAAGCTGTTTCATTTAATGATTCATCCTTGCTTTAGTGCTTTTTAGGGTTGGAGTTTCTTAATATTTTCAAACAATGTACATAGATGGGGATCTTGTATGTAATTTTTCTTTAATTCCTATTTTTTGATCAATAAAATGCCCTCCCTAATTGCAATCTTTGCATGATAGCTTTCCTGTTAGTTTTAAAAAGAGAAAAAATATTTTCAAACAATGTTCATAGTTGGCACACAAAGTTTATGCAGACAATGGGTGTTCGCCAATTTCCTTTAGCGCAAGTAATGTTGCCCTAGGAAAACAACCCTAATGTATTTACCCAAAAGTTTGTGTGATTCTACCATGTGCATTGATTTTAGTTTGAGTGGTGCGGCCCAATACAAAACTCGTTTGGCTTCGTAAGCACCACTCTAGGAAGAATAATGGAAGAAAGAAATTTTTTTTGCTTGGGTGGTGGGTTCATGATGTGGGTTAAGTAGCCATTCACCATGCCAATTCTTGGATTTTTACTTTTTTTGGATTTTTTTTTTTCTTAGCAAGCAACTAATCAACTAACCTAGGGTTTATGCATGAGCCTAAATGTAATTTTTTTTTCAATAAGAGAAGGATGAGACTACACTAAGGTGAAGTGATACTCACAAATGTCTTTACTGTAGTTTACTCCCAATCTATTGACTTCAAGTGCACCCCTCTTCTCACTTCCATGCCAAATTCCTCCAATCAATCAATAGAAAGAGAGAAAAGAGAGAAAATGTGAGTAACAATGCAACGATAAAAGAAGCTAAAAAATATGTTTTCTCCCCAGCAACGATGCCAAAAACTTGCTCCTTATAACATATGTTATGACATCAATTTTAATAAGATCGAACAATGAATTGGAGTGTTGAACACAGGGTGGCAAAAAATTGAATCAATTAGCCGCTTATTTTTATTACCACATGATGATTTGCTTGCATGAAGAATAGTGAGAAAGAGAGAGAGTAGATGGCTAGAAATCTAAGGTAGACATACCTTGCTAACTACGTATGTAATGTAGACATGATGAAGCATAATAGAATCTTGCGAAGAATGAGCACAAGACAACAATTATGATATCAAAATCTACTTTATTGAATATTAAAAATGGTCTTGCAATTGTAACTAACAAAACTTGATGAATGCTTAAAGAAAAAAAAATTACAAGCTATAGAAACTATAAACTAAATGCAAGAAGGTGTCAAGGTAGCCACGATGGTGGAAGAAGCTTTCATCGACGTCTCAGTGACTCTAGGGACCTTGGTTATGCTCTAGAGGGGTGGAGACTTGCTTGTAATGAAGAAGTGTGACAATGAGGGTCCATAGGGCCATTTATAGGGTGGAGGATGCCCTTTCCAACTGATTTGGTGTGAGAGCACATTAAAGGCCACACGGGACACACTAGGCGTGTGCAGCGGCCCGTGCATCGCGCACTCATTGCACATGCCATTGTGCATGTGTGCTGTACGCAGTGCTAGCAACCACATATTGACCATGGCCATCCGATGCTTGCTGAGCAGTCCAAATCGCATGAAATGCACGTTGTTGATTAAGCCCTCTCCACATGAGATCTTGCATGCATCTACGTGTATCGTGTGGGCACCATCCACGCCACCATGTTGCCTTCATTTCATCTACGTCATTGCACTCAATGGCATTGATTTTGCATGCTTCGCACCTTAAGGACGAGAGGGGTGAGCTGAGCACAACGTGGCTTCATCCACTTCCTTCAATCTCCTTTGGATGGCTAAATTGCACTGTAGATGTGCTAAGGGGGGGTGCACATTGTGTTTCAAACCCACACCCGAAAAAATGGGGAAGGCTTTCACCCACGAGCTATCCACTCTGATTGTCGCATGGATGTCAAGGGGGCCTCATGATTTCTACCGTTGGATGGTGATCTTTGGTCGAGATTCTATGTGGCATTCCAAGCTATGCAGAGGACAGCGACTGGTCGATTTGTGGCCATTGGATGAAAATCAAATATTTCAGAGGCTATGTTGCATAGTAGTAGGGCATGGAGTAGCAAGCGCTCTGGATGGTGCCACGTGGCACCATCTGGATCATCGATCTTCTTTTCTTCACAGGAGGAGCTATGAATGTCTAATTCAGTCGATTTTCGCACCGTCGGGCTAAGATCATTGATCTGAGTCCATTCGTATAGTCTGATTGGTCATCTGAAGCCTATTTCAAGGTGCTCTTTTATAACCTAGCCATAAACATTAGTTTCGAGCAACATCATTATAAAACAATGCAGAATGCATGACTTGCTCCTAAACCCACTATAATATAATATTTATGCACTTGTACCTTGAGATTAACTCTAATTGCCATAGTTATCACTGTTATTTGTACATTCATGAATGGCACCATGTGGTGCCATCACAACTGCCCAACGTTGCTCGCACCAACCTCTCCACAGCTCTAGATGGGACCTGCATGAATAACGTCAATCATTGGATCTCAATCCAATAGCTGATTGCATGCCATGCCATTGCAAGCGGATGACCATTGGATCGCAATCCAATGGCCCTTATCAACCCTTCCTGCACCTTCTTATCATAACTGCTCACCGGCCGAGATTGTGATCATCCGATTCCACGTGGACGAACTTGATTGTGCACTCTACACCACTAGATAGCGGTTGCTGCTCCTCCCTCTCAAAGGCGCAACGTGCATTTGAATCCTTTGGAGAGGCATGAGAAAGGGTATGCCAATTTCAATTACAACCCTTGGATCAGGCGCAGATGCTCACGATAGCACCACGTCAAAGCATGCACATTGCTCATGGCCTCAGCGTGTTCTACCTGATGGTAACACCAACATCTATGTTAACTAGCCTAATTTAGCCTAATTACAGGAATAAATGAACTTTAATTTGAAAAAGAAGGACGTAATTCGATTCTGAGTTGTATATGTGAGGAAGATGGGAAATTTCGTTAATTCTGATGTTTTAATGAAAATCATGAGTAAGGGCTTAATCAGTACCTAATCCAAGGTCAAATGAACTTAAAATCCCAAGAAATGGGTGTAAACTGACTGAATCAGAGTTTTTTGAGATTTAAAGATTACTCTAATAATAAAAAAACTAATTAAATCCTCATGTCAATTGAACAGATTTTGGTGGAAATAAATTTAAGATAAACCTCCTAAAAATCATTGAAAATTATTCTAAGGTTTAGAACCTCCACTTCGACCAAAGGAACACATTTTGACCAAAATTGATACTTATGCGGGAAATTGCTGCATTTAGGGTTACGGTGCAAATTACCTAGTCAAACTACATCAAAATAAAAATTTGAGGTCACCAATAGATTACTTGGGTCAAAATTATGTTTCTCCAAAATTCTGATCCCAATAGGAGTTCAACTTGTCCTAGAATGCATTTTAGCCCACTTGTCTTTAATTATTACAAAGGCCCTCCCATGTTTTGACTTTTCTTACATCTAGGGCCCTTCTTTCATCACCATTCCGAAGAAGGCGACAATAGCTTCAGAAAATGCACCCAAAATCGCCAGACCTTGACTGGAGAAAAGCATCATCAATTCTTAATCAAATCCCCCAAAATTTGTAGGGATTTAGTTAAGAATTTGAGGGATTGGTAATTAGATATTGCCCGTTCGATTGCACTAAATCTCATGCCCCTATTTGGAAAACATGAGCTCTGGCGAGCTCAAGATTCATCGATCAAAGGTTACCAAATTCTCAAACAATCTTGTGAATTTATGGCAATTAGTTTAGAAATCCTCTCCTATGTAATTTGTTGCATGATCCCAGGCACAATTCAGCAGAGATTTGACCTTGTAGCACCCTCTTCTTGAACGCACGGCCTCCGCATCTTTGACTGCAATGACCACCTCCATCCACCCTTTTCTGCATGTGCTATGACCAAAATAGCACCACCATCCTCTTCCTCTCCTTCTTTAGACCTTAGCTGGCCAAAGCTAGGACATTTCGATCCTATCCTCATCATCGTTGCCATCACCAGACTCGTAGTTTTCTTCGTGTTAGGCCGGCCAATGCCGAACACAATCCTCCCTCGTTCAACCAATTTACGTAGTTGTTCTCCTTCTCCTTCTCCCATAGACTAACTTTGCACCTTTAGATTTAGGATTTAATCCCAAATTCTTGCCGTCCTTCTCACTCTTCACGTCCGGTGAGAACTCAAGCAAGCATGAACCACGATGCTACGCCACCTCCCACCAAACCACCTATGCCAAAAGCACCCCAGAGACTTGTAGATCAAAAGATATCAAGAAATTAAGGGTTTTGATCTATAAATCCCTCAACCGAACTTCACCTTCATTTGCTACCTTCCTCACATTTTTCCATCCACTCTATACCACCATAAACCAAATCACCACCACCATCACCTTCGTTGTGTTATGGCAAAGCTTCTCATGTATCTAATTAGAGCCGAAAGCCCCTATTTCTCAATGTTGGTGATCGCCCTTGCCGCCTTCTTCTCTGACTCCAAGTAAGACCTTCGGTGAACCATTCATGACGAGTCCTCCCTCATTGAGAGCAGAATCCCTTGGGGAACATATCTAGGACATTGGATTGGCAATCCAAGACCAATTGGCTAGCAATCGATCTCCACATCTCCATGGCTGAAATAATGAAGACAAAGGACAAGGGGAACTCTTTAGTCCTGCATCGTGGAACATAAAGCTAGATTTGGTTACAAAAGGAAACAAGTGCATTATCTGTTTACTCAAGTAACGGGGGGTCGGGTCCCCGTATACCATCACATGCACACACACGCCCGCACACACGCAAGTGTGAACCGGTTCTAGAATATATTTTTAACCGAGCTTGGGTCTGGTTGTGGATTTGACTGTCTGAGGGTATTGGGCTGAATTGGGTTGGGATTTGAACAGATTTGTCCTAGGACTTAAATAGGATTTGTGGCTTTGTGAAGGCTCTCTCTTTGGGCTTGAAATTTAATTAAGTGTTGGGAGCTCTCTTTAGTTGATAACCCCAAATTTTTTGGCCTTAACACTCATCTATTTTTGGTGTTTGATATTACATTCATTAACTAGTATATTTATTTATATCAAGCTCTTTTGTTCCTCAGTATATTCAATTGATTAGTGGTTTGAATTATGATTAATTTGCTACATAGGATGACCTCGAACATACATTGGAGCTTATAAATTTAAGTGTTGGTTCGCTTTCTCTACTATACTACGATGCATATTTAAAACTTGACAAAAGCGCATTAACATTTCAGTGTCAACATCAGGGAGCAATGCACAGTTTCACCACTAGTCACATTCATTCTGATTCGATTTCTAGCTTGACTTGTTTGATTGCTTCAAGGCAAATCACGCTCTCAAGATCATCAAGCTTGGAGCAACCACACTAAAGGCAGGTGATGTAGACATAGCTATTGAGGATAAAATGGCTAATCATGCATGTTCCTAGGCTTAGATTTGCATTTCATGTTATAAATATTGCATACCATGCATCGTTCAACATTTAGAGTAGTTGTATATATATTATGTTAATTTGGTCCTTTCTTTGGTTAGGAGAGAAGAGGATTTATTTCAGGTCCTCGGATGGACAATCGGACCATACGAATTTGATCAGGACGACGATCGAAGGCTAACACCTCTGAAATTGTTTAGATCGGAGTCCTATAGCATCATATGAAGTCGGAGGAAAGTCAATGGCCAAGAGGGCAATGCGACATCATTATGGGCTTCAGATGAATTATCTGACCATACGGAGGGATCCAGAGTAACGATCGCTGTCCAGAAATGTGAAAATCAACTCGATACAAGCACTGTGGCACCCTCTGCAATAAAAAGAAGAATGGATGGCCTATATGGTGCCACATGGCACCATCCAGGCCGCCCAACTCTTTCAAGCAATCCCAGCACCGCCTCCCCATCAACGGTGATCTTACACCACAGTCGTTGGATCAAAATACAACGACTTAGGATTCAAGTCCACCACGTGCATTAAGACATCCTCACGACAATCTGGATGACTTGGTGCGTTGGTTGGAGAGAGGCACTCCCAAAGGAGCGGTGCGGGTTCGAATCCCCACAGCCCCCCCAATTCTTCAATTCAGCCGGTGCCCAACGCAGCCAACGCATGCGCATGCATGCAACAGTAGTAGCACTTGGACATAGCGGCGACGCAGCGCCCATGCGCATAGCACAACGCCAACACTCGAGAGTGTGATGCGTGCACCAACGGAGCATGAGTAGTAGGGATACATGCGCATCTTTAGCAACGTGGGCCTTTAGTGACACTTACAGCTGTCACTAGTTGGCCTATGCAGTGTGTGCGCCAGCCAAGGCAATGAAGAGGCACGGATCTTCAGTGACAGCTCGAGTGGCCTTTAGTGACACTTGTACTTGTCAATGAATGTCTATGCGTGGGACTCTCTTCTTTCCATCCACTATATAATGGCCTACACAACCCATTCGCTAAAGCATCTCTACCTACTCTACTCCCACCTACTCCTAAGCTCTAGCAAGCCTGCCAACGCTCTGTTAGAGCTTGCTCTCAAGCTCGCAAGGTGCTTATTAGTATAGCGAACCTCTGCCCCACCAAATACTCCTCCAACTTCCTATCCCCATTCATAAGTCACCTTGGTGCCATCCTCCCACCTCCATTCCTGTAACAGATCGTCTTTGCCTTCTCACCTCCATTCCAGAGCCACACTGAAGCTTTTTGCTACCTGACGTCCTTCTTCATCCCACCTCTATCGTTTCGCTCCTTACCTCCTTCGTCTGAGCTTCCACCAGGCACTGTCGTCTCACCAAACAGCTGCTTCAGGAGATTTCTTCTCACCTCCCTCTCTTTTTACGCTTTCGTAGATTATTGTAATAGACATTCATGCAATATATCATATTTGATTCCATCTCTATCTTGTGAATTCTTATCTTTTTATTTCAAAAACAAAAAAATTAACAAAACCCTAAAACACCAAAAGTAAACAAATCGAAGCATTCTTTTCATACAAAGTAATCATCGCCTCCCTATGTTCAACCCAGGACTCCCTTGGAGTTTCGATATAAATTTTATTTCATCACGAGTTTTGCAACTATGACGATGGGATACTGGTAACAGGTGATTCTCGTGCATGTTTCGAAAATAGAGATCTCGTCGTAGTATAGTGCGTGAAAATGCTTATCAAAAATAATTTATAAAGATAGCTAGAGTTGAGTCCCGATCATTTGTCTCTTGGAGGCATTTACGGAAATGCGAATTTGAAATAGATTTCTCTTGCTCCACTTATTCAAAATCGCATGTCGATTTATGCTAAGTTCATATTTATGCACGACATGCTTAGTTACTAGTGTATCATAAATTAAAACATGCAACTTCAATCACACAAAAATATTGCAACGAGGCTCATGGGGATTTTAACAAATAGATATATATAGAAAAAGATTTTCATTGATTCATGATGGTGTTTGCAACATAAAGCTCATGGAAAGATTTTAGAGGAATGCTTGAAAACATAAATCTAGCTAGCAGAAAATGATTACATACATGAATCCAAGGGGGAATTATGTATGCATCATTAGGGGAGAATTTAGAGCTACACTATTAAGCAATAAATAAAGTAGTAAAATTATGAAGAACTATAATCTAACATATCAGAACTAAGGGCATTCAAAGGTGGGCTCCGATGGCCTTAGACTTGGTTGAGAGGAGAAGGAGGGGCAGCCAATGGTGCTTTGGCCAACCCTTGGAGAGAGGTTGAGGAGGTGATCCAACATCTTGGAGTGGAGAAGGTGGTGGCCATGGTGAAGCTACTCGTTAAGATGGAGTGGTGGTGGAATGAAGCTAGCTAAAATGGAGCCAAGAGTGAATGGGTCCAAAGTGCACCCCTTAAGTATTTTCATAATCCTCAGGGAGGCTCCCTAGAGAATTACAAAATTTTCTAGAGAGGCTTGTGGTGGGATTCTAGGTTATGCCTAGACGTCCAATCAAAGTTAGGAGGGATTCTAGGTTCTGTCTCGGGTATTCTGTGGAAATTGGATGTCTGACCAAGTGTCTGGACATCCAATAACACTGTAGAAGTGGGTTTAAGGTGTGCAAGAGTTGGTAAAGGGTTCTGGATGTCCTATAACTCATCTAGACATCCAGATAGAGGCCAGAATTAGGTTTTTAAGGTTTCCTAGGGTGCGATGACCTAATCTAAAGGTGGCTAAGGCTTAGGGAAGCTTCTAGGCTATCCTAAGGCTAGGATGGACCTAAGTTCTTCGCAATTTATTGCTTTATTCCTAGTCAATAGAATAACATACCTTAACTCCCTTACATTATTATCTATTACATCTAATTTATATCTTCCGCTTTAGCTCTACTGCAACACCAAATATTCAATATTCTTCAGATCCAGCTTCAGATCTAGCTTCTGATTAGCTTATTACCTGCAATTGACATAATGCACCTAATTAGTACATTATAGAATTATTTTATGCATAGCTAAAAGAAAGCAGTAAAGGTGCTAGTAATGGTTTTGCATGCACGAATTACCCTAACTTTTGCTAAGTCGTAGCCTAATTTAGATCAATTAAGACGTATGATTGCTATGCGATCATACCCCCATGCCTAAGTCCTGCTAGTCCCTAGCAAATGCAAGACTAAGTTATTCACAGAAAGGTCCCTAAAGGATTGATTATTTTATCAAGTGTATGCCTTGAGATTTTTCACCTTTTTGTTTTCATCCAATGCTTTATAAATCCAGACAAATGTAAAGGTGCAGCTACGTAGCTTTTGCAACGGATTCGAGTGAAAATATAATTCACCTCTAAAGCCTGTACTTGACCCCTAGTAAAATTCTACTGGGATAGGTGGACTTCTTCCCTCGCGGTATTCAAAATATTCTATGAATTCCACCTTAGAGGGAAAGGATTATATATTTGGTGGCTCACTCTCGATTGGTGCTACATAGAGATTAATACTATGGAGTCTAGATTCCCAAATTATTAGGTAACTCAACTCTGAGAAAGACGAGAAAAACTACGCCCCCTTTTGGTTCCTTTGCATTCATTATCTCTTTTTCTTTTTCTTTTTCTTTTCTTTTCTTTCTTTTTCTTAGAGATCACAATCTCACCAAATTCATGCATATGACTTGTATTTGGTGATCTCACTTGGCATTAACACTTTAATTGAGTTCCCATAACTCTAACACTAAGTCATAATTCCTCAACCAATATTCGGGTGGTCAGAAACACAAGAAAGGTGGGTTAAGGCCATATTTGGCGGATATCAAATTTATTTGGTGGTATTGCCTCAATACATATGAAATAAACACTGAATATTCACTCTTTCTCTCTTTGCTTTTTCTTCTTTTTCTAATTCTTTTTCAATTTTTTTTTCATCATTTTTTGTGTAAAATTTTTTTTCACTTTTTTTTTTTCAACACAACACAACTAGCACACATCCATGAACTTTATTGTGGAGGCATTATTAGGGATTGGTGGTATTGAAGAGACATTGGGTGGCTTATTTGGTGGAAATGCCTACTTACGGCACCGGGAGAGACTAATAGAATGGTGTATTTCTGACCTTACATTAGTACCCTACTTCAACTGAAGATTCCGTAAAGAATGGTCGCAACCATCCACTTTAGCCATAGTTTTATGAGAACTAACTCTCTGCGCATTTGCCTTATTTGGTGGCTCTAAAAATTCACACAAAATGTATATGCAGGAATCAAGAGCGAAAACTATGCCTAATCTCTGAGTATCATCATCTAATTATCTAGGATTCCAGATTCCTTGCACTAATTTTAGAGCACCAGTACTCTCAATTCTCATCTCACATTATTTGATGGATTTTTGGAAGAAAATCTACCTAGCTCCCAAGTCACTGTCCAAGGGTTCAGGAAAAGAAGAACTGCTTCTTCTCGACAGACTAATGACTTTTATCAGCCTTCACCTTGAATCCATTGTAAATTCTACATGTGCGTGAAAAATTGTACTGGATTCTAGATTGCATGAATCAACTAGAGGATAAAATCCCAAATGCATTCTCTTAATAAGATAATCTTATTCTTGGATGCACTATGTATATATGCTATAAACAAGTAACCTCTTCTATTCGTACTTCATGAAATTTCCCTTTCGGTTACATTCAGCTTGACCCTAAATTAGAACAAGAGGTGATAGGGTGAGTCGGAAGTGCTATTGCAGATGATTTTTAGGTCCAATGTGAGCATTGGAGGTGGAGTCAGTAGTCCTTTTATTTTGGGTCCTAAAGTACGTTTGACATGTAGCTCTAAGGTTTTCCTAAATGTTGGCATAAAAATTTTCAGTTTTGTCGTATCTACCCCCCCCCATGCCTAAGTTCTTGCATGTCCACATGCATGAATATAAAAGAAAATAAGTATAGCAGGGAGTAAATGTGTAGGAATCACCTAGAATTGCTCCTGAAATTTTAACATTCAGCATCGGCCAACCAGACGGTACACAATATGTGAAAAGGAATTATGCCTAGAAGAAAAATATGTAATGTATAAAGTCAGTATGTATAAGGTGATGGATGAATGTGGGGTACATGCTGAGTTCAACACCTCTAGCTGGGCATAAACTCAATTAGATGTATCAGTTCTAGCATAGGATCCAGTCAAGATTAAGATAAAGATGTGCTCGTATGCTCCTAGAATTAGTGGTTCGGAGATGCGAATCAACTGATTGTGCACCCCTATCCAAAAAGTGTAGCTATAAGAAAGAGTGGAGTGGTGGTTGAAAATAGTGTATAATCAGAAGGGGGGTCATGATGTTGATTTAGCTGATTTATCATGTCCCACAATTCAATAGAAAGTTACTGAGGGAGTAGATCAAAATGTATCTCAGAACCAAAAGCTCCGCACCTCCATCTACCTCGCCAACCACCCTAGGACCTCCGCCTCGACTCACTGATCATAATCCCCCACTTCATTCACTCTAGTAACCGCCCTAACATCCCACCAAACACACTCACTCACACAGCCACAGGGAACCCTAGAGACGCTCACACAGCCATCCCCATGCCACGCCAGCCACTGCAATACACTCGCCATGCCTTGGTGAATCTCCCTGGACATTTTAACATGGCCACAAGGGCATTCTCATGTTTACGGGTACCTGACCACCGGCCACCATGGATGAAGAGCTTAAGGCTCACGTGCTGTGCTGCACTGTTGTTGCTCCAGGTGAGAGGCCTAGGTGACGTGGACTTGAGGCACAAATGCGCTCAGGTTCCCAATTGGAGTCAAAATCCCTTGCTGCTTTGCGAATTAAAGAAGACACCTGCTGCTGTGGCACATGCATGGGAGGTGGGACATTTACTCCCACCTCGGAACTAGACGAGCAGGCAGGTGCGCATAAAAAGAATTTGTACCAGAGGCATATCACCTCTAACTCATGGGGTGAGGTCCTTATCTCCCCCTCTCATGGCTGCATCCGCGGCACCACCCAGGTAGACCTAGCCACGACCCGTTTACCTGACCGACTCACTCCTCGCTCACCACCCACGCTGGTAAGCCTAGACCAGGGTCTCCATTAGGTCCGATTACCCAAACAGACTGTGGCTCTAGGAGAGCGAACCAAAATAGAGAAGAAGGAAAGAGAAAAACACCATGCAGGGGATGGGGGGTTTTGCCTTGGAAAGCTTCGCTCCACACTTAGCCAAATACAAAGAAGAAGAAAAGGTCAGGTAGCAAAGAAGAAAGAAGGAAAGAGGAAGAAGCAAAGAGAAGGCTAAAGAAGAAGCCAAGGATGGAAGAAGAAGAAGGAGAAGGGCCAGAGAAGAAGGTAGAACCCAAGGAAGAGAAAGAAGGTAGAAGAAGGAAGAAGCTGAGGTTCGCATGGCAAAAGAAGAAACTAAAGAAGAAGAAGCAGAAGGCAGAGAAAGAGAAGAAGGAAGAAAGTCAGAAGAAAAGGCGAAAGAAAGAATAAAAGTTATAGAGGAAGGAGCCAACAATAGAGAAGCTAGAAGAGAAAGAAGGAAGGAGAAGCCGCAAGAGAAATCAGAGAAAGAAATCGAAGGAAAAGAAAGCACTATAGCACATAACTTTAAGACATCTGATTTTGTAATCAGACGTCCAATTTTTCATAAGCTCTCCATTATTTTTAGCTACAATTCTTTTCATGCCTCATATACTCATGGTTTACATTCGTAATTAGATTTTGAGTAGTATTATGTATTCAATTTATATTTATCATTGAGATTAGTGCGTGAATTCCATTTGCTCCCTGTGTTCGACCTTAGACTTCAAAATTGGAGTAATAAAATTGTATTTGTTTTGAATGCCTTTTCAGCTGTAATACAACGCGACATTCTTAATACCGATCTAGCGCTCTCAACATTTTGGCACCATTGCCGAGGGGCAACACGCAATTCATCACTATTCCCTGCATTAATTAGTTATATTTGAGCACTAAGTTGACTTATTTGCTTTATTGTGACTGTGCGAGGTACTTCACGAGGAGATTCTCCACGCAAATCAACCACTCCAGGGCAGGTAACTTCTCTATCCATCCCTAATCAACCACCTAATCTTGGGAAGACAAAAAGGAAACAATCAATTAGGAATCACCTGCCTTCTTTTCATAGTAATCATCATTTCAAAGGCCAAGTTTCCTAATTTGCAAATTCTTTTTCCACATTGAACTTGAAGCGATTATATTTAGAGATCCTACCCCAAAATTCTTATGCCTATTAGGGATTACTCTTAATCTCTAATTTTCTTGGACTATGCACTTCTTGTTTGAAGTCCAAGGAGAACAATTGTGAAAATCAATGAGGACTTGGAAATAAAGCTGAATTAGGGTTTCTACATTAGAGTTTTGGATTATTAGATCACACTTTCCTACATAAAAGAAAACAAACCCTCTCGTATTTGTGTGCTACCGAAGCCCTTGATTGAAAGGAGCTAATCAAGAAAATCAAAAAATCAAGCTGTAAACTCACTTGAACCCTAAAAACCTTGGGCCTAATAACCTGGGAGTCAAATCATGGTGAGTTCTAGGTCTTGACCTGGAGTCATTTTGCCATCTCTAGGGTAGGTTAGGTGAAGTTGGACAACAATGTAGGCCAACCAACCTCTAAATTCAGTCACAAGTCAAAATAGCAGCTAATTCAAGTGAAATCAAAAGGCATAAATTAGGACATAAAACTGGTAGACTTAAGAGGTCAAGTTATCCATTCTAGCCTACCTGGACCCTCAGTGACAAGAGAGGTCAAGTGGGGGAAACCTTGTTACCCGTGGGGGTGCTCTATCGTGTAGGGGTCTTTGTGAGACTCTCCCTCTCTGGCTGCCCAGGTAATTCTTCGGTGGATGACTTTCTGATCCAGGCGTATCATCTACCCCGAACCACTATAGTCATCCAAAAATCTTTGGGTGCCTTGATTGGGTCAGCATCACATCCAGTCCCACATGCCTTCCCTTTAGAGTGCACACACATATCTTCAGTGGGATTCTCTTTCAGATGAAATTAATTCGATCCAAACCCAAATTCTGATTCTACATATTGATTCCACCATTTGATTCAAAAATGTAGCCTGGTTACTTAGGCAAACCATTCAAGAAACCTGAATCACAAAGATCCATGAGAGATAGAGTGATTAAGGATGCCCTTGAATTTTATGAGATTGAATACAAAACCTCAAAACTAGTAGAAGACATTCAGGTTAATGTACCAACAACAACGACTGATTAGCCCATAGTTGTGGGCTATTTAAGTATTTAAGTGCCTACACATTAGGTTAATTCTAACATTTATTTAGTATAAATTAGGATGTAAATAGATTAATTCATAGTTTTAATTTAATTACATAATCCATGCATTGCATTCATATTTTAAGTGCATTTAGAATTAGCTTAGAATGGCATTCATCTAATTAGATAACCAATTAGGTATATTGTTTTCATTAACATAAAAGTTGAGGGTCTGTATATAAATGGCCCTAATATTTTAACATTATTCTCTTTGTTCTTCTTCTTGCAGGAATGGCAGGCTGCCGCTCCAATGCCCAGCTGCCACAGTGAAGAACCCATTCAAGGGGGAGCGGATGTGGTGGATCTTGTCGGGCGGCTGATTTCAAATTTGTGCAGGCCACTACAAAAGGAGGAGGGAGGCAGCTGAGCTCGGGAGGCCTCCACCACCGACCCACCAATGTGCAGAGAGACCTTCTCTGTTGCACTCCATACTGCCAGCCTCTACTGTGGTGGCGAGTCTCCACCACTGTGGACGTGTGGTGTGACAGGCCACACCGCCATCCGGAGCTTGTCCGCATCACCGTGAGCACCTTAGCGTGCATTTCCCTCGCCGTCGTCACCAACCACCACCAACGCAGCTATTTATTCAACCACCCTTCAGTAACTTAAGACGTCCGGGAAATTTCCCGGACGTCTGAAGCTACCCACTCACCTCCACCTACTTGCCTCCGTACCCATTTGAAGTCCACCCGCAATAGCTCTCCACGCAGCGCCCTCTTCCCGTGCCTACAGAGCCACCCGCTCACCTCCAACAGCCCACGCCCTCCTCAGCCTGCAGCACTCTCCAACCGCACCCGCTCTCCACGCACCTGCAGCCCACGCCATCCTCCCGTGCCTGCAGACCAGTGCACACCTTCACCCGCGTGCCTGCCACCAGCAGCAGCCACCCGCGCACAGCTGCAGAACTCCAACCGCCCTTGCCCGCGCGTGCAGACCAGCGCAAACCTCCTTCCCCGCGCTTGCAGACAAGCGCCATTCACCCGCGCCTGCAGACCAGCGCACACCTCCTCCTGCGCCTGCAGACCTGCGCACAGCTGCAGAACTCCAACCGCCCTTCACCCGCGCCTGCAGCGCCATTCACCCGCTCCTACAGCACCCTTCACCCGTGCTCCCATGCCCCCAGCCGCTCCCGTGCCCTCTGCCAATAGGCAGCGTGCCCACGCCAGCCGTAGCAGTGTGCCCACGCCAGCAGCAGTAGCCACACACACAGCAGCAGCAGCCACCTACGCAGTAGCAGCGCGTGGCAGTCTTCACGCCAACAGGCCGCGTGCGCTCACCGGCTATAGCACCTCCGCCGGAGCTCGTCCAGCCACCTCTGGCCGCCGCACGACACGCTGCCACCACCACTTCGAAGCCCTCGGTTCAAGGGACTTCCTCCGAGCTTCCCGCGCCCGGCCATCCGCTCCTCGTCGTGCAAGACAAAGGGGAAAAATTCCCCTGTTTTGCTACAGTAACATGCCAATTAAATATTTCATTTTCTACCATTGTCACTTTTTAATCATATTTTATTGATTTTGCATTGCGGAAATATCCTCTAGTTTCTCAAAATTGCTATTTTAGCATTGTTTCTTGCTTAAACCTTAATCTGAAGTCAATTTTGGCATGATTCTTGTCCAAACTGACTACGAACAAACATTTTTAACTGGTGCGAATTTTAATATGTCATTGTCTCCTTGTGGGTACGACCCGCTCCTCTGCGAGTGGTTATTTCTTCTTAAATATTGATCAGTCGATTTTTTCCACCACATTAAACTGCAAACGACTTAAAAGCGAAAGATCGACGAGTCAAGTGGCACCGTTGCCGGGGAGGCAACAGAAGCAATACTTTTGCCTAATTTTATTTTGATTATTTGTCAATTGCACAGAGATTTGACCATTTATTATTTTCTTTTCTGTGCGAGAAAATTTGTGCAAGAATCAGCCATTGTGAGAGGCGATCCTGGACGTCGCCAGAGGAGAATTGGACGAGCAATTTTGAAAGGAGGAGAAGGACGAGGACGCGACGGACACCATTGTATTTAGTCGCTAGTTTAATTACACTAGAATTAAGACTGTAGACTTAATTTTTCATTGCAGATTGTTTGAAGCCCTTGTTCTGGGGCATATTTTGAGGGGTCTGTTCCCCGATTTTGTTTTGGGCCCGTGTCTAGGTAATTTTTGGGAGTCTATTCCCTTTTCTTTAGATTTAGGTTTTTTTTATTACTTTTATTTGCTTGAGCATAGGTAGTTCTAAAATAAAAATAAAAAAATGAGCTGCCTGCTAGAAGCTGCCTGCCCTAGGATGAACCATTTAAGTCTGTATGAGTAGCCTCTAGATTTACTTCTCTGCATTGCGTGCATTCTTGCATCGTAGATCGCTGGAGGCAAGCTACGCATTCTCTTACTTTGTATCCTATTTTTGATCACGCATTGCATTTGGGATTTAATGCGAAGACCACCTAATCTGTACTGAATAAATCTAACAAGTGGTCACATTTTTTTTTAGAAAAAGG
Organism: Thalassia testudinum; assembly: GCA_037157565.1. Lineage (NCBI taxonomy): Eukaryota > Viridiplantae > Streptophyta > Magnoliopsida > Alismatales > Hydrocharitaceae > Thalassia > Thalassia testudinum. The sequence goes on along the minus strand of JAZHRO010000055.1, from coordinate 102,588,177 downwards.
ACTAATTAGAGGAAGGACATCTTAAAAACCAAGGATTTGATTTTCAAACTTGGCGTGCGATTCAAAGTTCAAAATCTTTTACGGTGTATGCACACTTATTTCACTTGCACCACGGCATGCTTCTAGACACTCAAATTTGGAAATACTAGGACAAGAGCCCTCCTTTCGTTGGATTCTGAAGTGTTCGGAACTTGAGATCAAAGGTTTTGCAAGTTCAAAGAGGGGGATGCCCTGTCACGGATTTTTGGGGGTAGTTGAGAAGCACCGAGAAAGCACAGCTTCAAAGGAAGATTTAGGCCTACTTGCATCCCTCGATTTTCCGTCTTTGGATTTACTTAACCATTTGAGATTTAGGGAAGAACACCCAAGCTCCAACTAGGTCTTCTTAGGCGAGCCGTAGGTCGACAATAGGCGCGTAAATTGATCGAACAAATTGTATTGTCACCTGCAATCTGACTTAAAATCAAAAGCCTAAATTGGGAAAGACCTAAAAGGTCCTTTTTGAATTGTGTTTTGCTTGGGGAATTCTGATTTAAGTGTGTGTTAGAATGGACCACATTGCTTTTCATCCTTTCATATCTTGCCCACACCCTCACCCCCACCTGCATCCTTCGATCCCAGACGCCAAGATGGTCCATTCCTTGATGGACATAATGATAATCATTGGGATCCATTTTAGTCCTATTATAGGAGTATTGGCCTGGTTAAGCCCCAAATCAGTGAGCAGAGCCTAGAAGCGGGATTTGCTTTGCCCAATATCCCACATACCAAAGAAATACCCAACCCACCCTCCGTGAAAAAGTATTATGGTTGGACAAACACTCCTGGGTACTATAAGCCTGAGCCTGACTTCTCTCATGATAGAAATGACCTCTCCTCTTTGAAGATGGAAATACAGAAAATACAAAACGAAATGAGTGAATTGTTAAGAGAATCTTTGAGAGCAGGCCAACAAGAAAGAGATGAAATTAGCCACCCAATCTACCCCATTGAGGATGATGTACACCCCTCTACAATAGATGCATCTCCCGTGGGAGAGCTACACTTTAAGTTGGAGGGAAATTCTAGGGAGAGTAGCTACTTTTCGAGGATCGATTTTAAAACCTCCCCATTAGATGACACTTCCTTGAGAGATCTACAATTTTGGTGGGAGGAAAATACACATGAAAGTAGCTATGCATTGGATGAAGAAAGGTGGCAACTTGAGGAAGATGATGATAAGGTTGAGTATCCACCTGAATTATATTGGAGTCAAAAGAAGGGAATGATGGTACCATTGGAAGACCTCGACCCAGATGATAGTATTTTCATGACATTTCATGAAGTGGGTCAAAGTCAACTTGTTAATCCTACCATCCCTTCTGATCATGATATGGAACTCAAACCCACCCTTAGGGAACCTAACCCTAAAGAAATTGACCTATCTGAGGAGTCTGATGTAACCAGTGTAAACCATTTACCTCAGATGGAGCACCATAGGGGATCTGCAGAGATATTAAATGATTCTAGACCTCGGGTACATGATGAATTGTGTGATGAGGAGGAAGATGAATTATATGAGGAACCTACATTCAAGATTTGGAGTGACACTAAGGGTGATTATGTCTTATTTGAAGAGTTAACCCCTGAGGATGTCACAAATTTGACCAAATTAGGTTTCCTTATCACACCCATTGATGATATTTCTCCTCATGATAAAATGATCGAAAATTTGGAAGCAATTTCTAAGATTTATGTGGATTCACAAATAGACTCTGGGGAAGATTTGAGTAAATAACAAAAACCCGGGGATGACATTGATAGGATAATCCCTAGATCTGTTGCTTCCAACCTGCCTTCATTCACTTCGAAGTCACCCTCTAATTCGCTTATATCTGAAAGAGAAATTGTGACTCCTGACGAAGAGCAGGAAGATACATGTTATGGTGCAAGGAATGCTAGGGATGAAATTGAGGATTTAGAAAGAGTGTTTGGGATGGACACCGAGCTGATTAAACCCAACGTAGATCTTATGGCCATCCCACAACCTCGTAACTTAGACACCCTAGACGATCCTTGCCTTAGAGAATTGCTCACTTTTATTCTGGCTAGGGGGCTTAACAGACCAATATTTCCTGTAATGGAGTATCGGGTATGGATTGATGATTTCTTTAGTCAGTCCATTACCCTGGGGGTTTATCTCTGTACCATTCCTTCCCCATACCTTTTGGAGGATCCATCTTATCCTCCCCCTACCCCTTTGGAGGTTGTTTTACCTGTTTATCCTTTAGAACCTCTTCTGGTGACCTGGGAAGATTTCATTCCCATTTTAGTTGGGCGAGCATTTGCTATCGGGATTCATCATCAGCTCGCCAACATCCTAGGTTACCTATTTTCTAGGGCAACATTGCTTTGCTCATTTTTAGGGCCTTTTTCTGCAATTCTTGAACCTGATTTGCAGGTTCTTTGGCTATTCAGCCCAGCTCTAACCCAGGTAATATCCTTCTATGCAATGAGGACATTTCAAATTTTAGGCATGGGGGGGTGTACTTGGGGATATACATAGCATAATTGCATACATTTGTACATATAAAAAAAAAAAAGAGAAAAAAAAAGGTTTTGAGCTTAACTGGCTAGATCTTGCAGTCTTAAGCAAATCAGAACTCTAGGGTAGACTAAGTTAATTCTAGGGTCAAACTTTTGAAGCTAAATGAGCTACTAGCCTTAGACCTTTAGGGTCCTTTGTGGACTTAAAAACTTGAGTAGGAGTTAAGTTGCGGACCATTCCTCAAGAGGTTGAGGAAGGGAAGCTAGGGTTTGAGTTAAAGGGTGGGGTAGTACCTGGAGTCTTATTCTACCTTTTCGTTTACGGGTCCTTGTAACCCAAGCATCCAAACTTCATACACTTGGTCTGGTAATCAACTTAATTTCTGTCTTTCTGAAAAGAGATTTGGTTCTCTTAGTTTTAACTTAAGAGAGGCTCGAAAACACATTTTGATTGGAAGAGTTCCCGCCGCAGGAGAGGTGGAGTATATACTCACCTTGAGGATGCGATGATAACATATTACCTCCTCGGTGCTTGTCTCTTAGGATATCCATCCTACTGGGGCCATGTAAGAACATTGCGCGGTTCAGGTACCATGGGCGGCCTTATCTCGAAGTACCGATTGCCATAGGCCTGAATTCGCTTAAGAAATCCATGGGCGATACTATCTCGAAGTGTCGATTGCCAGGAGTTCTTGGGGTCATTATGGGTGGTGTTATCTCGAAGCATCGAAAGCCAGGAACCCTTCGAGGTATGGTAATGGGGACAATGAATCCGACACAGACCGTGTTGATAGCTAATCTGATGTTAGACTTAGAAGAATCAAACAAACAAAAAAGAAAAAAAATCCTTTAACTCAAATAACTCAGACCAATACATAGGCACGGATGCTTTAATCTCAGGGAACAATAAACTTTAGGGTAGAGTCAGAAATCAGGGAAACTTGTGCCTGCAACTCATCTTTAGCCTACCTAGTCTGTAACTTAGCACCTACTTAGGAACCTTGGGTCTAGAGCCTGAACTTAATATGCTTCTGAAGGAAGACTAAGTGAGCTGACTAGTCTACTTGGAGTACTAGATTTCGCTTAATTTTGCTAAGGACTAGCAAAAACTAGGCAAGGGGGTATTTGATTAGCCTATAGTTGTGGGCTATTTAAGAATTTAAGTGCCTACACATTAGGTTAATTCTAACATTTATTTAGTATAAATTAGGATGTAAATAGATTAATTCATAGTTTTTATTTAATTACATAATCCATGCATTGCATTCATATTTTAAGTTCATTTAGAATTAGCTTACAATGGCATTCATCTAATTAGATAACCAATTAGGTATATTGTTTTCATTAACTTGAAAGTTGAGGGTCTGTATATAAATGGCCCTAATATTTTAACATTATTTTCTTTGTTCTTCTTCTTGCAGGAACGGCTGGCTGCCGCTCCAAGGCCCAGCTGCCACAGTGAAGAACCCATTCAAGGGGGAGCGGATGTGGTGGATCTTGTCGGGCGGCTGATTTCAAATTTGTGCAGGCCACTACAAAAGGAGGGAGGCAGCCGAGCTCGGGAGGCCTCCACCACCGACCCACCACTATGCAGAGAGACCTTCTCTCTTCAACTCCATACTGCCGGCCTCTACTGTGGCGGCGAGTCTCAACCACCGTGGGCGTGTGGTGTGACAGGCCACACAGACAGGCCACACAGCCATCCGTAGATCGTCCGCATCACCGTGAGCACCTTAGCGTACATCTCCCTCGCCTTCGTCGCCAACCACCACCACTGTAGCTACTAATTCAACCACCCTTTTGTAACTTAAGACGTCCGGGAAATTTCCCGGACGTCTGAAGCTACCCACTCACCTCCACCCACTCGCCTGCATACCCATCTGAAGTCCACCCGCAACCGCTCTCCACGCAGCGCCCTCTTCCCGTGCCTACAGAGCAACCCGCTCACCTCCAACAGCCCACGCCCTCCACAGCCTGCAGCACTCTCCAACCGCACCTGCTCTCCACGCGCCTGCAGCCCACGCCATCCTCCCGAGCCTGCAGACCAGTGCACACCTTCACCCGCGTGCCTGGCACCAGCAGCAGCCACCAGCGCACAGCTGCAGAACTCCAACCACCCTTCCCCACGCCTGTAGACCAGCGTAAACCTCCTTCCATACGCCTGCAGACAAGCGCCATTCACCCGCGACTGCAGACTAGTGCACACCTCCTCATGCGCCTATAGACCCGCGCACAACTGCAGAACTCCAACCGCCCTTCACCCGCGCCTACAGCGCCATTCACCCACGCCTACAGCACCCTTCACCCGTGCTCCCATGCCCCTAGCCGCTCCCGTGCCCCTAGCCGCTCCCGTGCCCTCTGCCAACAGGCAGCATGCCTACGCCAGCGGCAGCAGCGTGCCCATGCCAGCCGTAGGAGCCACCAACACAGCAGCAGCAGCCACCGACGCAACAGCAGCGTGCGGCAGTCTTCACGCCAACAGGCCACGCGCGCTCTCCGCCGGAGCTCGTCCGGCCACCTTCGGTCGCCGCACGACACGCCGCCACCACCGCTTCGAAGCCCTCGATTCAAGGGACTTCCTCCGAGCTTCCCGCGCCTGGCCATCCGCTCCTCGTCGCGCAAGACAAAGGGGAAAAGTTCCCCTGTTTTGCTACAGTAACATGCCAATTAGAAATTACATTTTCTGCCATTGTCACTTTTTAATCATATTTTATTGATTCTGCATTGCGGAAAATATTCTCTAGTTTCTCAAAATTGCTATTTCAGCATTGTTTCTTGCTTAAACCTTAATCTGAAGTCAATTTTGGCTTGATTCTTGTCCAAACTGACTACGAACAAATGTTTTTAACTGGTGCGAATTTTAATACATCATTGCCTCCCTGTGGATACAACCCGCTCCTCTGCGAGTGGTTATTTCTTCTTAAATATTGATCAGTCAATTTTTTCCACCACATTAAACTGCAAACGACTTAAAAGAGAAAGATCGACGAGCCAACGACCTTCATCGTAAACTATGTCCAATTGTTATTAACAGAAGCAACAAAGGGATCAACCTAAGACATTCTCATAACAGGATACATTGAGATAGAAAAATTGCATAACTTTGAATATCTCCAATGCATGACAAATCGGGTACTTTGGGAAATACACCAAGATGATCTTGAAAAATGGGAGGAGATGATAAAATTATTGAAACAAGTTATCGATCAAAAATACCCGTACATGCCCTAAACAATTAATGAAACATCTTGGACTATGATTGAGGATCAACATGACTTCCCAAATCCTGCATTTGAAGCACAATGTTGTTGTGGATTCCAAACCCAGATGGAATATAACATGCCTAATCTTTAAGTAGGTTGGGAAGTCCCAATTACTGGAGAACACGATTTTGAGCCAGCCCTAGAAAACCAAAATCCTAGTTCACCAAGCATAGAATTTCGAGAATCCTGTAATGATGAGATTAAAATAGAACCTCTCAAGGGTGTAAATCCCGCCCCTTATTCTGATAAGGTGACCCTTGAAGGCAATTCTGACCTAGGTTCTAGTAATTCAACCCACATCCTCAGTCTAGAATCTGGATCAGAAACTTATTAGGAAGATTACAAGGCCTCGTACGACGAAGATCAATGTTTAAATGAAGATTATGATTCTAGGCCTTTGTTCGATGAATATCCCTCTCCAACATCCTCAGAGATACAGATTGATTTTTCGGAAGTCACGCCAATCTACGATATAGAAACCTAGGAGTTGGAAGAGTGGGGTTTTAATTGGATCTTTCCCACAAGCCAAAAGCCTAAGCCCAGACCCTATAAGGACACCTTTTAAGCTCAGAATTTACAGATAGGCTAGACCCAAGTCAAGTTGCTGAGACTACATCTCTTGATGGTGGAACCTCTGATCTCGAATCAAACCTAGAACTTGATTCTCGCAATTTCTCTGATAATTTCGAATCTTTCCATGAGTCCGGAGAACCATTGTTTCCTGACAACTACGAGCCAATCTACAACCTCAGCTCACATGATTCATTCTTCGACTCCAACTCTGAGGTCCCTAATCCCGAGATCACTGATTTAAATTCAGATCCCAGTGAGATGGAATCATTTCTTTTCAATCCACAGGAATCAAAATTGGAAAGTGCCGAGAGTGACTATAGCCTAGAATTTGAATCTTTTCTTGACCCAGATTTCCTTCATCCTAAAAGCACTCTCCAGGCATTCACTTTTGAATTTCATAGCCACTATGGGGACTCTCTAAATGAACCCACCTTTAATTCCCTTTTAGAGAAGCCCTCATACACAATTCTTATTGATTCCACCTCCTCCACATATACAGAACCAATCCAAACCCATTTTCACCCCGACCCGCAACTGAATTCAATTTCTTTTTTTTTTGAAACATTGAGGATTGCTATCATGGACCGATAGCAATCCAGAGGGTAGTATATTCCATATAAAAGGAAAAGCAATTACAGGTGTGAAGCCCAACTATACATGAGAGACCAGCCCTCCTTTACAATATTCTCACATCTCACAGATCTCTCCAGAAAAAGCTTATCATTACGCGCCCTCCACACACACCACAAAATAGCTGCCATAGCCCCCAATGGTCTATCAGGAGTGATGAACCTTTGCCATAATGAATCCCAGGAGGGGAGGGGTTCTAAACAAACCAACCTCCAAATCTTATCCACGATCAAACAGGAGGAGAAAATGTGTGATGCCCTATCAGAATGAAACCCACAAAGAGGGAAAGCATTTAAAATTGCCCCCATCCTTCTGTGTCTCAGATCACCAGTGATCAACCCTTCACGTCTGCATAGCCACAAAAATATCTAAACCTTTAGAGAACTCTTAGGAGCCAAATCTTTCTGTCAACAGGGTCCCATTCCACCTCACTATTGGCTCTAATAACCTTCTCATATGCCTGCTTCACTAAAAAACTGCCCTGCCGGCAGTAAGTATCAATCTCACTACTCACAAGCTGCATCTGCTATAGACTGGCCATCATTTTCTGCCTTTCCTCCCATAAGCGATTGCCCAGCCTGCACTGCTGCAGACCTTTCAGCCGCCAGCACCCCTCTTCCTGAGACCAGAAACTGCTAATTGTGGCTTCCTTATCTGCAGCAGCATCATATACCCTCGGGTAGACCTCTTTCAGCAGGCCCATGTCAGACCATCACTCATTCCATAAGCTGAAGCCTCTGCCATCTCCGAGCTTGGGTTGCAGCAGATGCCAATAGCTAGAGACTATAGAAATCACTAAACGCCAAAAGGGAGAAGGTTTCTTTGGCTAAAGCCTCTGCAAAATGTTGTTAGATCTACCATAGCAGTCCCTGATCAAGTCCTCCATTAGCCCCTCCTTGACAACCAGAATCCTGATGGCCCATTTCAGCAACAAGGCTTCATTAAATTCTTTGAGAGCTTTAATTCCCAACCCCCCAATCTCCTTAGGTTTGCAGATACAATTCCATCATATGGGCTGCATGAATCTGCCCTCATGACCTGCACCCTTCCCGAAGAATCTCTTCCTCATAGTATCCAATCTCTTCCAAATACATTTAGGGGCCTTAAAAATGCTGAAGTAGAAAATCGGTATGGCTGTTATGGCTGAATTGAGTAGGATTAATCTTCCACCTTTGTATAGGAATCTACTGCTCCAATCCTTCAGCTTTCCAGACACCCTCTCAAAAAGAACATTCCAATATGATTTTTTCAGTTTTGTGGCCCTCAAAGGTAGCCCAAGGTATCTCAAAGGCAATTTAGCACAGGGTGACCCCAAAACACCCTCCAACTCCCTCTGTTCCTATTCATTCATGCCAAAGAAAATCAAAATCGATTTATCCTTGTTCAGTCATAAGCCTGAAATGTCACAAAAAATCTTTACCAGTAACCCCAGAGCATGTGCCTCAGACCTGGATCCATCAACAAAAAACACCGTGTCGTCTGCATACTGTAGAATGGGGGCCAGGTTTCCCCTGTTAGACAGTGAGTACCCTTTAATAAAACCCACCTTAGCAAATTTGCAGGCATACCTTGCAAGCTCGTCCACCACAAGGTTAAAGATCAAAGGGGCAAGTGGGCACCCATGTCTGACCCCCCGCTGAGGTTGGATCCATGCTCCACATGGCTTTCCATTGACCAAAGGTGAAAAAGAAGCCGTAGTAATACATCGTTTCATCCATTAGATCCAAAGAGGGGGAAATCCTCTTCTTCTAAATATCTCCCATAGGTATGACCAAGAGATCGAGTCATAGGCCTTTTGGAAATCCACTTTCCACATGAATGCCCTACACTTCCTACAATGCCATCCGTTCACCATTTCCTGAGCCAATATGAAGGATTCTTGAAGAGATCTATTCAGCAAGAAGGTAGCCTCACTGGATGAATCAGGTCCTGTAGAATAACTCTCAGCCTATTAGCCATGGTCTTGCTGATGATAAGATAGATGGAGTTTGAGAGGGAAATTGGCCTGAACTCAGAGAAGTGCTTTGCTCCCATCAATTTATGCAAAAGAAATAGGTAAGACTTGTTAATCCTCTAAAAGCCCGCATTCCCCACCTCAAATTCTTTGATAACATCCATCACCTCCTTACCCACCACACCCCACATCTCCTTGTAAAAGAAAACCTGCACTCCATCAAGGCCCAGAGAGCCTTCCACATTTAATTCACTGATTGCTTGCAAGGTCTCCTGTTCAGTAGTAGGTGCCGTCAAGTGTTCAGCCTATTCACTCGACACCCTAGGACCCTCATTTCTTGCCATTCTCCAATTCCCCCTCTTTGTTGCCCGAGATGCCTCTCTAAAATATTTGATGGCCTCAGATTTAATCTCCTGATCAGAAGAGACCCTATGTCCACCACATATCGCAGAGGAAATAAAATTAGCACGTCTTCGAGAGCTAGCTGCAAGATGAAAGAACTTTGTATTGGCATCCCCCTCCTTAAGCCACAGCTGCCTGGATCTCTCCCTCCAATCTATTTCTTATTTTAAGTCTTCATCAAGAACCACACCCTGCCACATTTTTCTTTCAGCCAACTCATCTTCAGACAATCGGCTAGTTTCTTCCTTGGAGTCCAGCTCCTGAATTTTACTCAAAGCTTCCCTTCTCCTTTGCCCCCTCAGCAAACCAACAGTAGAACCATATCCTTTCAAGATCATGCGCAAACCAGCCAACTTAGCTGACAGCCTGACAGTGACAGACTCCTGGACCTCTTTAGCTCTCCACCAAGAGCTGATCATCTAGTAAAAACCTGGTTCATACATCCAAGAACGTTTCATTTTGAAATAGGATCCAATCTGGTTTTCTTCACCACTGTCCCACACCAACAGGGTATGGTCTGAGAAGGGTCGACTCATCCCACTCACATTCAACAATTGAAATCTAACAAGGATGTCCACATTCCCGAAGAATCTATCTAGCCTAGAATCCAGCCCATTCCCATTGCACCAAGTAAATTCCACACCCGAGTAAGGATACTCATTCAACTGCAGAGATTGAACCACCATTTGAAAACCAATACTCGAACTGTCCACATTGCCATTTGGCCTATCAGCCCCTATTAACACACAATTAAAGTCGCCACCCGTCAGCCACATTCCCCCCTGCACCAAATCAGCCACCGCAGACCGCTCCTCCCACAGCTCCTGCCTGGCAGATGCATTACATGCACCATATACTATAGTAATCCAAATATACTCCTGCCCCTACTAAATCTAAAATTTGCATGCCAGCATATGTCTGGCTTTGTGAACCTCCAAACACTAAGCCCACCTCTTCCTCCACCAAACAGCAATGCCACCAGACAACCCATTTGTGTCAGTCTGCACACAATCATTCATCCTTGAGGCTATCAAGTCAGACCACAGCCTATCAAAATTGCCTTCAATGTGTGTCTCTTGAATGAGCACACAGTCGATTCCCCATTCTCTCAAATATCTCATCAAGGATGCCCTCCGGCTCTTATCGCGTAGCCCATGCACATTCCAAGTGAGAATCCTCATCAGTCCTCACTGGGCCCCTCTCTCCTGAGGGAATGACATTTGCACACTTGCATGACCTTCGCAACCTCATCTTCATCCATCAGTATAATAGCCTTTGATTTCCTCTGGCGCAGGCTATACAGTGATCCCCCCTTGCCATTCTTTGCGTGAGATCCCCCTTCACATTTATGGTCTTCCTTCTCTTGCAGGTCCTGTTGACCCTTTACAGACCGTGGCTATGCACCCAAATTCCCCTGCTCCTCATTCTCCACACCAACTGAAAGTGCATCCCCTACCATTGTGGGCGACAGTTCTGCTGTTTCCCCTTCACCCAATTCCTCCTTTTCTTTAATCTGAAGCCCCCTCCACTCCCCTTCACAGTAGTCCTTATCAGCCTCAGCAATTAGAGGTTCATCACCATGAGCCGTGCACAGCTCCTGAGAAGTCGCCTCCCCGTCAGCTATAGATCCAGATGACTTAACTTGCTCAGCTATAGTATCACCCACCATAAATTTCAGCCTTAGCATCCAGGAGCTACCACCGCACCTCAAGATCAGATTGTCAGGTATAGAACCAGCGATGAAGACCTCAACCTTCACCCTCAGCAGATGTCCATTCCCCTCCAGAACTCCGACGTCCACATCCTCTGCCACTGTTACAAAGCCAGAAATCATCGTCGACACAACCTCCTTTGATCTCAAGTGCAGAGGCAGCCCCTTGATCTCTAGTTTTCCCATCCTGTTCCCCACTCTCTGGGGTGGTCTCTCCAACAGGGCTCCATCGAAAGGAGAAACCAATCTCCAGATCACCGTGCAGCCATCATTGCAAGATGATCGAAACCGTAGCTTCTCGACGTCCCCCATACCCAACCCAAAGAGAACAAAGCGTGTATCTGATAGAAAAGAAATATGCCATGAGTTGGTCGAAAGGGATAGAGATGTTACTAGGTTGCGAACACTCTCTGTCGATGGCCTTTTAGACATTACCTGTCCCACCAAAGCTCCACACAAGGCCACCTCCATAGCTTTGATGCTCTCCGTCATCGGCACCTCCACATCAGCCATAAGCCCCTCGGTTCATGCAGAGATGGGGGTGGAGGCAGAATTTGCGCAGCCCAAAAATTCAAATTTCCCGAGGGTGGGAAGGGGCGAAAACCCCTCGGTCCCCCCCACCTTCTGCACGAGTCCCTTTTATGATCAAAACCCCCGCATCCCAAACAAACCACGTGGAGTCGGTAGGTGGCAGCCATGTGTCCCCACCGTCGGCATCGGAAACACATAACACTGTTGAGCAGCTTTGCACCCCTTCTACCAGACCACCTCTCCTCCATCCCCCTTTTGCCGCAAGCCGTAGACACCCCCCACTCCTTCCTCCTTCAACCCTTAGGTCTCCAAATCGGCCAACCATCCCCCACCCTATTCCCGCCCACCGTCGCCCCAAGATCACTTGCCGTCGTCCGAACTCAATTTCTATTCTGATTCCCCACTTATTGAGCTAATTGTGGATGATTCACCTCCACATTTTTATTGGATTTCAGACATTGATCAAACTACAAATCACACTCCATCCTTCTCTGATCACTCTTCTAGGGTTTTCGCATCATCCACTAATTATTTTAAGGATCACTACCCTGATCAGGTTGTTTCGACTCAGCCAAACCTTGGATTCACACTTCCGTATCATTCTGAGCTCCATAGTATATGGTGTGTTCCACATCTCTTGATCTACATTTATCAACCCACCAGATTGATTGGGTTTGGGCTGCATCATCAGCCTGTTGATCTGAACAAGCACTTGGTTGGACCAACCAGGCTCTTGATCAAGGTGCATGTTCTACAAAACTCAGTTGATTTGACCATTCCCTCTCCATACCATTTCCCACTTGGTTGAAGTCATTGAATTTAACACTTAACGGGAGGCAACTCGTCATTCCAAAAAATCCGAGATCCTTATGATTATCCTTTTGGACTTCACGTCTATTGCACCTTGAGTTCGATTTTAGAACAGTCAATCTCACATCTGATACACGTGCCAGAGCTTAAAATCATCCGCAACAGTCATTCCTGACTCGTTCGCCCACCTGATAAATCCAGTTGTAAATTTCTAAACCCAAATCGATCTTCATACCCTCCTTTTACATTGAGGACAATGCAAAACTTAGGCATTGGGGGTGGTAAAGTGCAAGCATAGAAAAATCAAAATTTAGAAGGGTTCTCACAAAAATCACATATTCCAAAAATACCAAAAAAAAATACAAAATTATGAAAAAGAACGAAAAAATGAGGGAGAGAAGAAAATTTTGTGTTCATATAAATCTTGAGGAGAAAAAGGGGAAAAGTGAAAAAGGAGCACAAGTTGAAAAGAAAAGAAAAGAGATAGCCATTAGTACGAAATTAAGGGAATAATTGAGTTCTAGACCATATCAAGAAAAAGAAAATAGGAAAAGGTGCTAAGGAAACACAGAAGAGATTAGTAGGAACGCTGATCTTAGGCCTCTTGGGCTATACTCCTAGGCTTAAAAATTCAAGTATCTGTTAAGATTTAGATAGTCCTCAAGAGGTTGGGGAAAATGTGAAACTTAAGTATTAGGTCTAAGGCTTAGGGAGTATTCAGCCTCGTTAACTGACCTCTGGTTTGCGGGACTAGGTAACCTAAGCACCCCAATCCACACATAATCTGGTTCAGTTCGCATATTTATCAAAATCACACAAAAGCGTTTACATTGCTTTGAAAAAGTTGTCTAGATTAGGAGTGACTGATTAACATAAGTTGATTTAGATGAGTTCTTGGGACAGAGAGGCAGGAAATTCCCCTCGAAGATGCATAATAACATATCGTCTCCTCGGTGCTTGTCTCCGAGGATATTTACATATCCTACCGGGGGCATGTAAGAACCCTGCGCTAGTTCAGATGCCATTGGCGTTATTATCACGAAATGTCGATTGCTAGGGTTTGGATTTAGCTATAGAATGCCATTGGTGGGATTATCTCTAAATCTCGAATGCCAGGGTTCTGGTGGTTTCCATGGGCAGTGCTATCCCAAAGCATCAATTGCTAGGGGTCCTTCTAGGATTGATGATGGAGACTAGGAATCCAGTACAGACTGTGTTCAGAAGCCAATCCGAAGCTAGATATAAAAGGAAAAGAGAGAAAACTCTCCAAACAAAGAAAATCCCTCCGTCTCTCTCTTTCAGAAACGCACTGCAAATTGAACCAAGGCTAAAATATGCTATAAGCACTGGTGCTTTAACCGCGTAGTCCAACAAACCTTAGGATAGTTCCTGTGGGCCTTGAAAACCTTCAAGGCAGACTGAGGATGGAGCTGGTCAGGTCCAAATCTTGGTTGGTACTTAAGTACCTCTAGGCATACTATTGGCATTCTAACCTAATCTATAGAAAAAAAGCATGCATCACGATTTTGAGCATCAAAGGAACACGTGGTATAGAATCAAAGTTAAAACCTTAAAATTTTGCTAAGGGACTAGCAAAAGCTAGGCATGGGGGTATGATGGGAGCACCATTATGAGTCCTAACTAGCTCATTTTGACCCAATGAAGAAAATAAAAGCTCCTACATAACCAACTGCAGGTCCTAACTCACTGAATAACCCTTCCGAGAGAAAAGTAAGAAACAAGGGGTAAAATTACAATTTTACCATTGCAGTGCAACAACGGGTTTTCTCAAGGGCTAAACACAGGTCAAAAGGTCCTAACAAGATAAAAAGTTTGTTGGATTTGACAGAAAAGGGTTTATGTGTACACTGTGAATTAAATGACTTCTTAAAACCCTAAAATAGACTCACTTGGTTAAACAAGGTTATGGTCAAGATAACATTCACCTAAACCGAATAAAAATCATAAAAAAAATTATATAGGCTTTAGAACTTTCAATTTGGCCATTGGAACCCATTTTGACCTAGAATGTGTTCTCAGACAAACATTTGCCCAAAATTGGGTTCTTGCATAAATTACCCAGCCAAATGTGGTCAAACCCAAAATCCAACTTCACCATTGGTATCCTTAGGTCAAAATTATATTTGTACCAAAATTTGGACCTAAGGGAACTCACCTTGACCCACTTTGCAAATAAGTCCAACCTGATTACATTTGTACCCCTATCTTCCAAAAACCTCTGCAGAAATCCCCTTAGCTCCTTCGTTGTTATTTGCACTTTGGTCCCTCCACCATTATAGCAGAGAAATCCTACTCTAGCAAACTTTTGAAGGAGATTCCTCCTTGATTAATCAGAGACTCCCTCCCAAAATTGGAAGGGAGATTCCCTATGTAACCTCCTCCTGTCTGAACCCATCAGTGATCCATGATTTGTACCTAATCTCTCATGTGAATGCATGAGAGATTTGGGTCTTTTTGAAGCTTCCAACTCCAGCCACCGTACCTTGCTTGGAAGCTTTTCTTCCAAGTGAAAATCCTTCCTTAAAGGCCTATTTAAGATAACCCAGGTTCAACCGCTTCTCCTCAGCTTGAAATTGGGCCAGTTCCCCCATAATTCTTCTCTCCTCGATGGTAGGAACACCTCTGCAAGCTCCAATGATTATTTCCTTGCTAATTCATTGCCCAACCACAGTACCAGCGGTTGGGTTTTCTTCCTCTTACGCATCGTGCAAAATTGGCTGACGCCACCTCTACCCTCGTCTTCAACGCTGCCTCATTTACAGAGATCTTCGTCTCCGGTGTTCGCCATACCAGCCCTGACTTCTCCCCTATCCCTTTCATCCTTTAAAGATAGTTATTAGATTCCCTCTCTCTCTTACTCTCGTTCCCTCTGTTTAATTCTCAAAAACACCCCTCGACACCACTGATCACCACGACCTTCTCCACCTCCGGTGATCACTCTTGCAAGGTGCCCCCACCGCTCCGCACCTCCATCCACCTCGCCAACAACCCTACGACCTCCGCCTTGACTCACTGATCATAATCCCCCACTTCATTCACTCCAGTAACCACCCTAACATCCCACCAAACACACCCACTCACATGACCATAGAGAACCCTAGACATGCTCACACAACCATCACCACACCACGCCAGCCACTGCAGTACACTCGCCATGCCTTGGGGAATCTCCCTGGATGTTTTGACGTGGTCGCAAGGCCATTCTCATGTTTACAGGTAGCCGACCACTGGCCACTATGGATGAAGAGCTTGAAACTCGCATGCTGTGCTCTAGCTATTACTGCTCCAAGCGAGAGGCCCAGGTGACGTGGACTTGAGGCACGAATGTGCTCAGGTTCCCAATTAGAGACAAAATCCCTTGTAGCTTCGCTAATTGAAGAGGACACCTGCTGCTGTAACGCGTGCAAGGGAGGCGGGACATTTAGTCCCACATCGAAACTAGATGAGCGGGAGGGTGCACATAAAAGGAATTTATGCCAGAGGCTTATCGCCTCCAACTCACGGGGTGAGGTCCCTATCTCCCTCCCTCATAGCCTTGTCCGCGGCACTGCCCACATAGTTCTTGCCTTGACCTGTTTACCTGACCGACTCACTCCTCACTCACCACCCACGTCGATGAGCCTGGACTCGAGTCTCCGTTAGGTCCAATTACCCGAACTGACTGTGGCTCTGGGAGGGAGAACCAAAATAGAGAAGAGAGAAAGAAAGGAATGATATGCAGGGGAAGGGGGGTTTTGCCTCGGAAAGCTTCACTGCATACTTAGCCAAATACTGAGAAGAAGAAAAGGTCAGGCAGTAAAGAAGAAAAAAGGAAGGAGGAAGAAGCTAAGGAAGAGAAGGCTAAACAAGAAACCAAAGAAGGAAGAAGAAGGAGGGAGGAGAAGGGCAGAGAAGAAGGAAGAAGCCAAGGAAGAGAATGAAGAATTAAGAAGGAAGAAGTTGAGGTTCGCAAGGCAAAGGAAGAAGCTAAAGAAGAAGAAGTAGAAGGTAGAGAGAGAGAAGAAGGAAGAAAGTCAGAAGAAAAGGCAAACGAAAGAATCAAAGTTCGAGAAGGAGCCAACAATAGAGAAGCTAGAAGAGAAAGGAGAAGCCGCAAGAGAAATCAGAGAAAGAAATCTAAGGAAAAGAAAGCACTATAGCACATAACTTTTAAGTTGTCTGACTTTGTAATTAGACGTCCAATTTTCATAAGCTCTCCATTATTTTTAGCTACAATTCTTTTTATGCTTCATATACTCATGGTTTACATTCTTAATTAGATTTTGAGTAGTATTATGTGTTCAATTTGCATTTATCATTGAGATTAGTGTGTGAATTCCATTTGCTCCCTGTGTTCGACCTCGGACTTCAAAATTCGAGTAATAAAATTATATTTGTTTTGAATGCTTTTTCGGTTGTACTACAACGCGTCACTCTTAATTCCGATCTAGCACTCCCAACAGATGCTTAGCCTTAAAATCTCCCCAAATCAGAGGTGGGTTGATAAGTTGTATACTTATTGTCCCAATTTATTTACCAAATTAAAATGAATTTGGATTGGCGAGGACTCAAGACTAAATCCACATTCTGGTGGACACCTGGGATAATTAAGCCTGAAGACCTAAAGAGTCCAAGTATTCAGGTCTCAAAGTATCAATTCCTAAAGTTTGTAACACCTAATACCTAAGTTCTCATCTCCTAATTCTAAAATATATATATACTTTTTTTAAGGAAGGAAATTACTGTTACAGCTGACAAAAAGGTTATAACATATGTCCACCCTCCAAGCTTAGCTATTACAATGTCCTCATTGTGAAAAATGAAAGCACGTAGGAGAGTAGAAGTGGAAGAGTAGCACCTGATTTTCCTGAGACTTTGGTCAGCTTGGAACAGTCTTTACATGTGCTGAGTTTAATGCCTTCATCTAGGTGAGGTCCTCAATAAAAAAAAACTAAACATTGAGGCCTCAAAAACATAGTTTCTGGGCCCCCAAGTATAGGTCTTGGAGAGTGAAAATGGGCTTGCCAAAGAGATGAACAATGAAAGTGGCAAGCTGGTGGTGCAGGGAGAGCCCAAATGGTCTGCAATAGGAGTTTTGTTGATTTATTATAGAGGAATTGTGGTTGGGTGAAAAAGGACGGTGAGGGTTTTGTGATGTGCTGGGGATTTGTGGGTAGTATAGAATACCTAATGTTTGAAGAGTTCTTCCCAAATGTTCAATTTCATCCACACACTCTGGGTTCTTAAACCAACCATCCTGATCCTCAGAATTCCCACCCATAAGTTGGACCTCAAACTCTAAGCATTCAGGATAAGGATGTTGTTGGGTCTTATCTTAATCATACGAATCATCCAACAAATTTTTGATTTCGTATATATCTTCCTCATCCTGCATTACTACAATTGGTTGCATTTTTGTTTTGTCCTCAATTATTTCCGCAACTGTGTGATCTTCCTCCCGAGTTTGGTTTGAGTTGGCCATTAAAAGGTTGTCTAAGGTATGTATGGCCATTACTTCCTCTATTCTAGCAAGATCCTCCATCGAACCACACTTAATTTTATTCTTCTTTGAGACCTCAAAAATACTGAATTGATTTATCTTATCCCCTGAGGCCATTTCTATATTTCCTGATTCACAAATAATCCTCGCCTTGGCGGTAGCTAGGAAAGGTCTTCCGAAAATAATCGGGGTGTGGTTGAGCTATTTTGGGGTTTCCATGTCCAGGACCTTGAAATCAGCAAGGTAATGCAAATCATTAACCTTGGCTAAGACATCATCCAAAATACCCCTTGGTTTTGTAATGGATCTATCAGCTAACTGCAAGGTTATGTCAGTGAGTTTTAGGTAGCCTAGACCCAATTCTATATGCAGTGAGGTGGGGATCACACTAATGGAAGCGCCCAAGTCGAGGAGGGCCTAATCAAAAGTAATGCTTCCAATTGTGCAGGAAATCAGCGAGGCTCCCAGGACCTGCTTCTTAGGAGGTAGCTTGTTTAGGATCAATGTGCATGTGTTATTGGACAAAACTACTCTCCTATTGATTTCAGATTTTGCTCTATGCCTTGCTTATATGCACTCAGTAAACATATGGCATAGGCGAGGATTGATCCAATAGCCATGGCGAGTAAAATGATTGTCAATTTGAAAGCCTGAAGTAAGGACATTTTTCCTCCAATTTCTCCTCTAATTTTTTGTTGATCACATTCTTAGTTTGGAGTTTGGAATTCTTGCAACAGGGCATAATGGGGTTGACATGGGGTTGGGTAGGTCCCTTGTGTCTACTACCACTCATCAAGGTGATGGTGTTTTCCGTGGCAAAATACTATTAGTGCCTTGAGGAGGGTTGGGCAAAATAGGAGCCTCCAGGTTGATTATGGTAACTTGGTTCACTCCGGCAGGGGCTAGGGTAGCCTGATAGATAGCATGAGCTTGAGCATGCGACTCCCCATCATTACCAAACCCTTGAGGCCTAGTGCCTCGATTTTGAACATTCCCTGCTTTTTGGTACAAATTGTGATGGTAGAGATCCGAGTTGTCAGTTGTTTGTAGTAAGTCTAGAATTCAAGGTGTCCAGTGATGTTTTTATCTGTTGCATGAGTTGAAGCATTGACCCTTGCATTTCTACCATTTTCAGGTTCAAGTCAGCCTGCTCGAATGGTTGTTGAGCATTCCGCATGGGCTGATTAACCTGATTTTGGGGCAACTGAGTATATACACGACCCTGACCTATTGGTTTTTGAGGTACATAGTTGTTGGGTCAATATTGGGTCTGCTACCCCTGGTATTCCAAGAGAAGTTAGGATGATTTTTCCAACCAGAATTGTAGGAATTCGAATAAGGGTTGGACCTAACATTCTCTTGCACAGGATGAGCATCCTCATAAGATGAGGATGAAGAAGGATCAAAAGGACTGGGATCCAAGGCCCCAGTTTGGAACCCATAAGGTTCTGAGAAGAGTTGGCACAGAGGTCGAGCCGATTCGAGTTGGTTCACAAACTCCCATTCTGTAGGAGCTTGCGAAGAATGGAACCCTGATCCATGGGATTCAATGGATATAGAAAAGTTGGAGTTTCCGAACAACCACTCTTCCATTAGTTTACTAACCAAATCCATCTTATCTAATCTATTACAGATCAATTCCATATCAGATGTATGAGAATGTTAGACATCATTGGTATTTTATCTAATTTGTTGGGATTGGTTGAAGGTTTCCATGGAGGTGTGGTTTAAAGAATTTTCACTCATTTCCTCAAACAAATCATCTGCATTATCTGCGTCCTTGTTGAGGAAATTGCCTCCACAAGAAGCATCCACATGATTACGGAGTTGATCATTCAACTCGTGATAAAAAATCTGTACAAGTTGCCATTTAGGCACCTCATGGTGTGGACACTTAAGCAACAGATCCTGTAATCTCTCCCAAGCCTCATAAAATGGTTCCCCCTGCCACTGGGCAAAAGTGGTAATTGCCCGTTGCAATGCATTGCTTCACCTAATTGGGAAGAATTTTTTAGGAAGGCCAATTTCAAAGTTGTCCATGTAGCAATCGATCTTCAAACGGAGCGATACCAATGTGTGGCCTTATCCCTGAGTGAATGGGGGAAAAGCCTCATGAGCATCTGTTCTTCATCCACATTCTGCAATTTGGTGGTCTGAACCAGAGTGATCAGGTCTTCCAAATGTTGGAATGGGTCCTCCGAGCCAAGCTCGTGAAAGTGCTTAATTAGACTCAAAACCTGCGGCTTGATCTCAACATCTCCGGTGGGAATCACAATGCTAGGACGATCCTCATAATTTGAAGGATCACAAAAATCCTTCAAGGGCAGAGCACCCTGATCATTCATTCTTTGGAACCATTGCTGCATCTGATGCAATTCTTCCAACTGCCTCTGAATCAGCTCTTGCTGGCTCAGAAGCGAGGGAGGTGGTTGTTGATCAGCCATGGGATCTACTTGGCTAAAGCTCAACCTCCGCCTCTGGGAATGGTCTAAAGGTCCTTCCAATCTAGGATTCAATGACCTCCTTCCAAGCATACACTGGAAGGAAGTTAGAAGGACAGGGAGGAGAAGGGACCCTGCAGCACAAACATACATGCCTGTCCTTATGTTGGGTAGCCTAAAGGTCTACAGACTCTCAGAATACGTCCTAAGACTATGGATGATTTACTCTACCTATGTCCAGGCAATCCAACCAGCTAGAAGGTGGGACTGGGGAGAAGGTTCTTTCTTTGCCTTACACCTCCGGTTCTTTGTGTACCACCCAGCTGTGGTCATTTGATGTTACTCCCCTAGCTAGACATCAGATTGTCTAGTAGAAGTAGGTTAATCATGAATGAGCTCTGTCTGGATATTGATGAGCGAATGAATCCTTACGGCCAACATCTAATTGATTTTATTTAGGCTTGGGAAATTGGTGCTCTGGAATGTGATGGGCCCTTAATGTATTGTGCCCTTAATGATTTGTTTCAGAATGTGTGAATGTGCACAACCAGGAGGTTTTTAAGCAAGATTATTAATGATGAGGTGAGTTTTAGGATTCGAATCTTGCTTAAAGACTTTTAGGATTCAAATATTAGGTGTTTTCAACCAAGTTTCGTGAGGCAAACCAAATTTATTTTTGAAAGCGCATGGTCAAGTATCTTACTTTAGAAATCATGAAAAAAATGGGGTGCCTGGCTTGACCTAATTATTGAATCCTATGGGACAGCTAGGAAATGAACCTCTTTTAGTTTAGGTGGTGCGGCTTAAACAATTCAATCAATTGGCTCAAATGCACCACTAATTAAGGTACACAAAAAGGTGGTTAACCTAATATGATTCTACTACTTTATGTGTTGAATCCTTGTGTCGGGTCCACAGGTCAGAAGCCCGGTTGAGTACATGAAAATTATGTCCGATTATGTGCCTCAACTGTGGGTGTATATAGTGTGTATATTGATTTGTCCCATAGAAAGCATCTTTTTTTTTATATATATGCAGGGGTGAGGTGGATGAAGGTGGCGACAATAATTCTATCCTATGGTTTATGCAAACACTTAAGTAGATTAGGTCTTGGTTATGAGTGTGGTAAAATGACCTAGTGGGGGTGAGTGTGGGGGACACTTGCAGAGTACTCTACCCGCACTTTACTCCGATCTATCACACTTGGATCTCCATGCTAGGGTAGCTGCAAGACATCATATCAAATACAAGTAGGGTTTGTGCTATGTAAATGCAAGGAAATGCAATAAACAATAAAGTAAATTCCATTGCCTCCCCGGTAATAGCGCAAAAATGATCGGGCATGTTTCGCGTGTTAGAAATCAAGGTTACAAGTAACTCATCGTCGTAGTTGCAAAACACGTCAATCAGATAAAATTTATACCGAAACTCTAAGGGAGTCCCGGGTCGAACACAAGTAGGCGATATTTACTTTAAGTGAAAACCATGCTTCAATTTGTTTCGTTTTGGTATTTTAGGGTTTAGTTTTTTTTTGTATTTTTGTAAGAAGAAAAAAAGCAAACAATTCACAAGATAGAGATGGAATGAAAATGGTATAGATATCACTTCAATGTCTATTACAATCTACTATAAAAGAACAAAAAGAGAGGGAGGTGAGAGGAAATCTCCCAAATCGGCTGTTCGGTGAGACGATGGCACCTGGTGGAAGCTTGGACGAAGAAGGAAAGGAGCAGGATGATGGGGTTGAGATGTAGGATGACGTCGGTTTAAGGAAAGCTTCGACGTGGCTCCGCAATGGAGGTGAGAAGACGGAGATGATCTGCTACTGGAATGGAGGTGGGAGGACGGCTCCAAGGTGACCTATGAAGGAGGATGGGAAGTTGGAGTATTTGATGGGGCAGAGGTTCGTTATACTAATAGGTGCCATGGGAGCTTGAGAATAAGCTTTAATGGAGCATTGGTAGGCTTGTTAGAGCTTGGGAGCAGGTGGGAGTAGAGTAGGTAGAGATGGCTTGGAAAGGAGGGGGTGTAGGTCCTTTTATAGTGGAGGAAAGGAGGCCAAAAATGGGTAAAGGACCTTTAGCGATCTCCAGATTGTCACAGGAAATGTTGCTGTAGACAGCTCACATCCGCTCACGCCCTTAGCTGGCTTAGCTGGCTTGCAATGAAGAAGCGATGGCTGTAAGCATCACTGTAGGTCAGCCCAGCTGTAATTGAAAGCTGGCACCAACCGCACATGAACCCATGCTACGTTGCCACCTATCACACACACTGATTGCGTGATGGCCTGTTGGTGTACGGTGGCGTGCGCTGGCATGCTGATTGCGCGGCAATCATAGGTCTCAAATGACCTAAATTAGGCTAGGACTTAGAATAACTTAGTGTAATTCATGCATGCGTAAGCATTACTTGCATCCTTACTGCTTTCTTTTAGCTAAGAATAAAATAATGCTATATAATGTACTGATTAGGTGCATTATGACAATTACAGCCAATAAGCTTACCAGAAGGTAGATTAGAAGCTAGATTAGAAGCTAGAATAGCTGGTGTTGCAGTAGAGCAAGAGTGGAAGACTTAGATTAGATGTAATAGATAATAATGCAAGGGAATTAAGGTATGCTATTCTATTAAGTAGGAATAAAGTAGTAAAATATGAAGAACATAGGACCATCCTAGCCCTAGGATAGCCTAGAAGCTTCCCCAAGCCTTAGCCACCCTTAGATTAGGTCACCGCACCATAGGAAACCTTAAAACCCTAATTCTAACATCTATCTGGACATCCAGAAAAGTTGTTGGACATCCAGAACCCTTAGCCAACTCTCGCACACCTTAAACTCACTTCTGCAGTGTTATTGGACGTCCAGACACTTGGTCAGACGTCCAATTTCCGCAGAATAGCCAAGACAGAACCTAGATCCCTCCGAACTCTGATTGGACGTCAAGACAACAAGTCTGGACTTCTGATTTTTCACTATAATACATCTGACACTTTTATTGGATGTCTGGAACTGCTCTCCAATTCCTGTTTTGAGATTCAAGCCTTGATCTTGGATCTCTAGGTCCCTAAACCCCATTCCAACCCCATAGCAACCTAAATTAAGGTGCTTTAACCCAAGCACATCACCTCTAGGCCTCCTTAGTGAGATAATTAGGTCCTCACTAAACCTAATTGACTTGGATCTTAGTCAATTCCATAAGCCTCTTCAATTGTACTCATTAAGTCCAATTGAGCCCTGATCTCAACTCACACTCTCCAATTGGACTCAGTGAGAATCCAATTGACCTAAACCTTACTTAATTGAGTTATTTAACTCTCAAATAGGTTTCCACACACCCAATTAAACTTGTATTAAGTTTAATTGCCCTTTACCTTAGTGAATTAGGGTTTACAACCATAATTTGAGACCTACCTTGACCTAAACCCACTAGAACATAACCTAATCAACCTAGTCACCTTAGTTTCAACCCAAACACACCCACACACACCATCCACACTAAAATACCTAGCCTAGAGTTCTCTAGAACTCTCTACCATGTGTGCTTGCCTTGGTTGCTAAAATTAGCAACCAAGTGCCATTCAATTTTTAGATCCACATTTGGTGGATCTGAAATCCACCATCCATCCTCTCCCTCTCACTCTGCCACGAGCTCCCACCATAGGCCTCTCTAGAGAATTCCATAATTCTCTAGAGAGCTTCCCTTAGGTCTATAAAAAACCTTAGTGGGGGCCATTTGCACCCATCCCATTCTTGGCACTCTCTCACACCTAGGTTAGCTACATTCACCTCCACTCCACCTCCATGAGTTGTGCACCATGGCTGCCACCATCTCCATGCCAAGATGCTGGATCACCTCTCCAACCTCTCTCCAAGGACCAGCCAAAGCACCATTGGCCGACCCTCCTCCTCTCAACCATTCAAAGGCCATCGGAGCCCACCTTCGAATGCCCTTAGTTTCTGCAAGATTAGTAGCTAGTTCTTCAAAATTACATGCTTTCATTTACTGCTTAGTAGTGTAGCTCTTATTCTCCCCCAATGATGTATGCAAAATCCCCCCATAGATTCCTGTATGCGATCATTTTTTGTTAGCTAGATTTATATTTTCAAGCTTTGCTCTGTAAGCTTTCCTCTAAATTCCATGTTGCAAACACCCTCCTGATTGAATGAATAAAAGATATATTATTTTATATACATATCTCTGTGTTGAAAATCACCATGAGCTTATTGATTGTAATCTATTTCGTGTGATTTGAGTTGCCTGCTCTTCATTTTTATATATTGTAACCAACATGTCGGTACCAGATTGTATTGAAGATTTTACTATCAATGCAATTTCCGTAAACAGCCACCACTTAACTAGAGTTGTGCGTACTGAAACTCATACTTTCACCTTCGTTATCTAACACATGCACACGTAATCAGAGTTCACAATAGCAGTGGCAAAACTTTAATCCGAAGATTGGAAACCGGCGAGCAATTCTAAACAAGTAGAGTGATAAAAGATCGATTTCAAATTTGCATAACACCTCCTAGATATGAACGACCAGGACTCAAAGTCTCATTCTCTTTAGAAATTATTTTTGACGAGCGTTTAGCACGACAATACTATGATTTCCAACGACATTAAAATGCGTGAAAATGGGTCTATCAAATGGCACCATTGTCGGGGAGGCAATGCCATTCTTTATTTCGATCTCTAGAAATCTAAATGACAAATCTTCCTCTACTTTGTTTTTGGATGTGCAACACAACATGAGAGAAAGGGAATCTACACGCACATCAAGCGCGGGAAAAACATCTGGTGCACATCTCCTCTTAGATTAGGATTTCCCTTCCTGAACCCTAAGTTAGGTTTATTTGAAAAAAGAAGAAAAAAAAGCCTATTTATTTTTATGGAAAAGAAAAAAAATCAAAGAGAAAAATCTAGGTAGTTTGAATAGGTTTCTTTTTGAACCCTAAGTAAGCTTTGAAAAAGCAAAAAAAAGAAACAATTTGAAAATCCTTTGAAAAAGAAAATCCTTCTTGAAAAAAAAAAATTTCAAAATGTTTTCAAAAAGAAAAATTTTTTTTGGTGGAAAGTTTGAATTTTAAACTCAAACACCATTTAAAAGCTTCCCCACGACCTTGTGATTTTCGGCCAGACTTCAAAATCTGACTTAAAAATTCAATTGCTGAAAAATTAATCAGCAAAAATTCTGAAAATCAGGCTATACCTTCATTTTCAATCCATCTTTCAAACATCACCATTCATTGGAAAAAAATTTAAGTACAAAATTTTTAAAAATTCACAAAGTTCATGGCGTCAGACTGACTAAGATTTGAAAAGTTCCAAATTCAAAAAGCAAATTCGAGCAATCCATGAATCCCTTTTGATATAAAATGGTGAGGTTTGAAAGCTTATCAATGAATGAGAACTTAGCCAATTTGGTTTTTTATATATATTTTTGTATATATTTTTTTTTTAGGCATGCAAACAATCAACGGGTGGAGTGGGACTCACAAAAGGTCTTCGCAACACTTTACTCCATATCAACCGTCTCGGATCGCACCCCTCCGCCACCCAAGCGTCGAATTCCTGCAACTAATCAACTAGAGGGAGAAAATGAGTTAGAAGATGTGAATGTGACTGTAGGATGAAAGCAACAAAAGAAATTCATTGCCTCCCCAGCAACGGCACCAAAACCTGACACGTGCAGAATGCATTTGTTTAATTATGCCATTGCAGTATGCATTCGTGACGTTGGTTTTAATTAAAAATGTGGATTTGGTGAGTCCAAGTGTCGAACATGAGGAGGCATGAAATCGGATTAGTTTGTTGCTTTAGTTGTCACAGGAATTTTTGGTTTGCTTACTTGCAATAAAACAAGAGAGAGAGAGTACGGTTAGAGATCATGTTTGAAAAATGTCAATCATTCTTAGAGGATGTGAGCTACGATATATGAAACATCATCAACATATAGCAAGAAATTAGAGTTTGTTTATAACTATAACAATAGATGAAAGCTTAAACAAGTGCAACATAAAACTAAAGTAAAGAGAGTGCGAGGATAAGGCAAGGTGGCCACGGTGGTGGAAGGGGGCTTCGTCGATAGCTTGACAACTCCGAGGCGGGTATGGAGTGTTTAGTGGAGCTAGGAGAGGGCTAGTATTCCACGGAGAGTGTGTATGAATTGAATGTCGTTGAATGGGGTGGTTGAAAAGGTTTACGTAGAGATGAAGGGGTTTCCAAAGTAAGGGTTTTAGCAAGATCTAAAACGTCGCTAAAGCCATTCAATAAGTGTCGGTGAAGCCCCTCCCCTGTTAGTCCAAGTGCGTGCACGTGCTTCCTCCTCCTCCCACCCAATGAAAGATCGGACGGCTGAGATCGTGCACTGAGCACTAGCTCAAATCGCACTGCGAGCTCTGAGCGCATGCCTACACGTGATCGCGTAAGTTCACATTGGGCGCATGAGAGCGTGCCGCATAGCATGCCTTTGAACAGCTCGATGGTGATCGGATGGTCAGAATCCGCTGCGATGCGGGCTGGGGCTCTATTTGGGGCACAATTGGAGTCGAACACTCGCTACTGCTTTGCGACTACAAGCCTTCAACCACTGTGCTTCATCCACGAGTTGGTGCAAAGGTGAGATCACACGCAGGTGATATCGACCCTGGGATGGGGATCCAACGGTTAGATTTTCATATTGAAGGAGCTTTGGGCGGGGTGGAGGGCTCTCCTGTTGCGGATTTTCAGCCGTCGAATCTGATGATCAGAGGACTTAAAAGTCATTTGATGTTGCGGGAGGGTAGTGGATGCGGGCAGGCGGGTGCCACGTGGCATGTTTTGGGTCGTTGATCATTAAATCAATGGCTAGAAATTCTTGGGCCAATCAAGGGAGCTCTGGATGTCGGATTTAAGTGATTTCATGTCCGTTGGACTCCATTCATCGATTTGAATCCATTCATGTGGTCCGATTGCTCATCTAAAGCCTGATTCAACATTAACTTGTACAGATTTCCATTAAACATTGATTTATGAGCAATCTTAATTTGCGATGCATGTAGTGCTCCTATGGCCATTACGGTGTGTTATTAATGCACATATATCCTCAAAGTAAACCCTGCTTGATAGAATTATCATCATTGAATGCAGAATTATCAGTACTCTAGAATACCTAACATTTCAAGAGTTTCTCCCCAAAGTTTAATTTCATCCTCACAATCAGGGTGCTTAATCCAACCATCATGATCCTCATGATTCCTGCCCAAAAGCTGAACCTCAAACTCTAAAAATTCAAGATGAGGACATTGCTGGGTTTTAACTTGATCATGTGAATCATCCAACAAATTTCCAATTTGATGAATATCTTCCTCATCCTGGGCTGCCATAGTTGGTTGTATGTATTTATTGTCCTCAATTATCCTTGCAACCGTGTGATTTTCTTGCTAAGTTTCGGTTGAGTTAGTCATTAAAAGGTTATCTAAGGTATGTACGGCCATTACCTCCCCTATTTTGCCAAGCTCCTCCATCAAACCACCCTTAATTTTATCCTTCTTTGAGACCTTGAAAATATTAAATCATTTTACTTTATTCCCAGTGCCTGTTTCTATATTTTCCAATTCACAATCAATCCTTCCCTTAGTGGTAGCCAAGAAAAGTCTTCCCAAAGAAATTAGGGTGTGGTTGAGCGATTTTGGTGCTTCCATGTCTAGGACCATGAAATCGGCAAGGGAATGCAAATCATTGACCTTGACGAAGATGTCCTCCGAAAGACCCCTTGGTTTTGTAAGGGATCTATCAACTAACTGCAAGGTTATGTCAATGTGTTTCAGTTAGCCTAGACCCAGTTCCATATGCAGTGAGGTGGGGAACATATTAATGGAAGCACCCAAGTCGATGATGTAAACATCTTTATATTACATAAAATGTCTATTTATGCATGTTCTTAAGCATACAATTACAATACATACTACAAATATTGCATAGCATGCATCATCTTGCATTTAGATTAGTTTGAATAAAATGGAGGTTAATTGTCTCCTTTTATGTTCAGGGACAGGGCAACTTTTTATTGGGCCTTGGATCGAAGATCCAACCATACACATTTGATCAGGGCGACGATTGGAGTTCAACGACTCCAAGATTGCCCTAATTGGACATCTGTAGCGTCAGATAGGGATTGAGGGACCCTAGAAGATCAAGGGCCAAGATGATGTGAATTCACACTTCAGACAACAAATCCAGCTGGACGGATGGATTCGGATCGACAATCGTTGCCTAATGGCATGAAAATCAACCCAATCCAACAACCGTGGCACCATCTACAACATCCAGAAGATGGACGGCCAAAATGGCGCCAAATGGCACCGTCTCAGCCACCCAACTGGTCGCTACACCCACCACACCTTCTCTTCTTCAATCTAATCATCGCTTCTCAGCCTTTGGACGCTCATCCAATGGTTGTGGGGCACGCACAGACAATCCTTAAGTGCAACACAAACGCGCTGATAGCACGTTGGTCTAGCGTGCTTGTGAGAAGGCGAGGCAGGCGTTCGAGTTGCGAGGAGCGGATGCTGAGGCACTGCAAGCGGTCACGATTGAGCGCTCGATCACGATCGAGCAGCTGCATGCACTTGATAGTGCTTACGGTCCATCAAACGCCCACACATAACGCGGGATCTCACGCAAGCATTGCGGCTTGATGAGGCGCGGCGAGGATCTCCCTCAGCAGTTCAATCTCACGATCGAACGACCGAGATTTCAAGATCATGTGAGAGCATTGTGCCTTGAGGAGATGAGCGAGCGCGCGCACGCTGCCACTATGCCCACGTTCAGACGTTTAGCGACGGATTTATCCGTCACTAAAGATCCTGAATTAATGATTTTCAAATTAAAAAGACCAAATTGCCCTTACTCCTTGAAACTATAAAAGGAGACCCCCTCCATACAAAATTCTCATCCCTTCATTCTCTTCTCTCCCTCTCCAAAGCTGAAGGGAAACTTGTCCCACACCCGGGATGCTTCTGAAGAGATAATGTCAATTTTTCACCCCCATTTCGAATGTGGATCCCGTGATGATGACGATGTGCTACTCTGTTCCCATTCTTCCCACTTCATCCTCCTACTTGCTCCATTCCTCTTCTTCCAGGCATCGTCTCGTCCAACTCATCCTCCAAGAGACCGCCGAGAAGGATATCTCTCTCTCTCCATTCTTTTTAATGCTTTATAGAGTAGATTCACTACTTTCTAGTGTAATCATTTTCTACTTTCTAGTCGTAATGAGTAGTGTAACGAACAATCTCTTTGATATTGAATTTCATGTCCATTCTACATCTCTTTTTGTTTTTGTTTATAATATTGTCTCTGTCTTCTATTTATTGTAAATCGATAGATAATTTCTAATCAATTATTCCGCTTCGTGACAAATAAAACAACCACACATTTTTAATCAAACGTCCGCCTCCCTGAGTTCGACCTGGGATTTCTATTCTGGTACAAATTTTATTTGCTGAACATGACTTCTTCGCTTTCAAACTACAACGACCGATTTTCAAAACCAAATACGATAGAGTAGTAACTCAAAGCTTCAACATTTTGGTGTCATTGCCAAGGAGGTGATGCCCTTCGATTCTTTTTTCGCATTTTCTAACTTACAAATCATTTACCTCACTTCTCTCCTTTCTTATTGTGATTGCAGGTGCTCTTTCGAGATGAGCAAAAATAGTAGATTAGAGCAAAGTGCTGTAGAAGGTTCTGTAAGTTTTCCCCTACCTGCTACCCATTAGTTTTCATTCCACCATGTAATAACACAAACAAAAATCAACCTAGGTGTTCTTATAAACTCTAAGGTTAGTTTTGTTTGTTTGTTTGACACCTACACTCACCTCAACATCCACATTTAGAAATAAAATTTAAAAAAATCTCACTGAGGTACACAACCTCATCTGATTTTCAAACTCAACAGGTAAGCCGATCTTTGGAACTGGTCGATCATGTTTCGCGTGTTAGAAATCGAGGTTACAAGTAACCTATCATCGTAGTTGCAAAACACGTTGATCAGATAAAATTTATACCGAAACTCCAAGGGAGTCCCAGGTCGAACACAGGAAGCAATGTTTACTTTATTGAAAACTGCGCTTCAATTAGTTTCTTTTTGGTATTTTGCGGTTTTATTATTTTTGTATGTTTTTGAAATAAAAGACAAGCAAATGATTCACAAGATAGAGATGTGGAACAAATATGATATATGTATCAATTCAGTGTCATTTACAATGAACCATAAAAGCAAAAAAAGAAAGGGAGGTGAGAGGAAATCTCCCGAATCGACTGTTCGGTGAGACGACAGCACCTGGCGGAAGCTCGGACGACGGAGGTGCGATGCTAGAGGACGTCGAGTTGAGGAAAGCTTCGGCGTAGCTCCGGAATGGAGGTGAGAAGACAGAGTTGATTTGCTACTGGAATGGAGGTGAGAGGACGGCTCCAAGGTGACCTATGAACGGAGATGGGAAGTTGGAGGAGTATTTGGTGGGGTAGAGGTTTGCTACACTAATAGGCACCTTGGGAGCTTGAGAACAAATTCCAATGGAGCATTGGTAGGCTTGCTAGAGCTTGGGAGTAGGTGGGAGTAGAGTAGGTAGAGATGGCTTGGAAAGGAGGGGGTGTAGGTACTTTTATAGTGGTGGAGAAGAAGCAAAAATTGTATTTGGGTCTTTACTGACATCCACAAATGTCCTTCAGCTGTCGCTAAAGATCCGCCCTTCAATTGCTCTTTCTGGCGCGCACGGGCCTTTAGTGACGTCCACAAACGTCGCTGCAGCTGTCGCTGAAGATCTGGCCTTTAAACTCCCTGGCTGGCGTGCATCGAACATTAGTGACAGCTGCAAGCATCACTAATGGTGCGTCACTGGAGATTCGTTCCATTCCTTCCTGGCACTGCATGCATCGTGCGCCCGTGTCGCACGCGCGCTAGCGTGCACTGGAATATGCGGGTGTGTCACGCTGCGCTGCGCGGTGAATTTGGAAATTTGGGGGGCTGCAGGGATTCGGACCCGCGCCCCTTCGATGCGAACCGCTTCGTCAACTAGTGCATCGTGTCGCCCTTTGTGTCGCGAGGAAGAAATCGGTGCAAACACTTCCCAGCCATTGCATCTTGATCCAACGGCTAGGATTAACAGCGTAGATGATGAGGGAGAGTGGGTGGTCGCTGCTGGCCGAGTTTGGATGGCCCAGATGGCGCCACAGGCGGTGGCTGCTAGTTGGGTTTGGGCAACCTGGATGGCTCCACGTGGCGCCATCTGGGCGATGCATCTTCTTCTACTTATAGAGGGTGCCACAATGCTCAGATAGGGATGATTCCTGCGATGTCGGACTGCGATCGTCGCTCC
This sequence comes from Thalassia testudinum, assembly GCA_037157565.1. Classification (NCBI taxonomy): domain Eukaryota; kingdom Viridiplantae; phylum Streptophyta; class Magnoliopsida; order Alismatales; family Hydrocharitaceae; genus Thalassia; species Thalassia testudinum. Next base: position 102,556,473 of record JAZHRO010000055.1, on the reverse strand, counting down.
GAATTCATCCGTACGGTTGGATTATCCATCCGAAACCCATATGGATGTCGCATTGCCCCCTGGCCATTGATCTTCCTCGGGCTTAATGTGATGCTACAAGACTTCGATCTGGACGATTTCAGAGGTGTTAATCTCCGATTGTCGTCCCGATCAGATCCGTATGGTCTGATCATCCATCCGAGGCCCTAAAATAAATCCTCTTTTCTCCTAACCATAAAAAGGACCTAATTAACCTAAAATATAAACAACTACTCTAAATGCAAAATGATGCATGCTATGCGATATTCATATTATGATATGCAGTGCTATGCCTAGGAACTATCACAAATAAGCATTTTACGATGAATTTATACGTGTTTATCAGGAACCGATACGCATATTCAAACAAATAATTGAATAGAAAACAGATTAGGTAATCACTTGTGTGCCTAATTAAGTGGTGCAACAGTCCAATTGTTTGAATTGATTGATCCGCACCACTTCAATTAAAATCAACTCATCAAGTAGCTGCCGCATAGGTTCAACTCTTAGGGATTTACCAGGCACTCTACATTCTTTTAAGCTTTAAAGGAAAACATCTTCACCTGTGCTTTCAAAACCTGGTGTGACAACAAAACTTGTTTGAAAATACCTAAAGTTGAATCCTAAAAGCTACTAATCAAGATTTGAATCCTAAAATTCACTGCATCAAAAATAATCTTGCTTGAAAACTATTGGTTGTGCACCCACACACACATCAATCGATCATTAAGGCACAACATAGATAAAGGGCCCATCACATTCAAAAGAACATTCAAACCTAGCCCTAAATAAAATAGAGTAGATGTTGGCTTAAGGATTCGACTCACTCTTCGAAGCCCAAAATGAGATTATTTTTTATTAGTCTGTTTCTACTGTTCATTCTGATGTCTATCTAGGGGAGCATAACCAAACGATCGCTGTTGGGGGTACACTAGGAGCTGGAGGTGCAAGCTAAAGGAAGAACCTTCTCCCCAGTCCCTCCTTCTAACTGGTTGGATTGAATGGATAGAAGTAGATCAAATCATTTCTTTATCCCAAGATGGGTTCTAGGAGTCTGTAGGTCTTTAGGCTAACACACTTAAGGGCAGGTTTGATTGCTTTCATTGAAGGGCACCTTTCTTCCTCCCATCTATCATGAATCCTTCCACATTTTATACACATTCCTGCTCTTTCCCTCCTGTTATGAGTTATCCTCAACATGACGATTATCCCGAATCGTACTGTAATCAGCCATTGGTTAGTTGGGATAACTCAAATTGGGGATACAATTCCGGACCTCTGTATTTAGGGTCTAACCCTAACCATCATAATTGTGATTTTTATCCTTCTCAGAGCCACATCGATTATAGATCGCCACCCTTTCATAGACAACCTAATATGATCTACAATCAAGGAGGATACATTAATCCTTACCCATCCTCTGGTTACATTGCCTTTAGGTCATCACCACCTTTTGAACAATCCGAAATTACCTATTATCAGGAAGGGTATAACAAATCTCAATTCGTTAACTCCTCTGCACTAATCCCAAACCCATCCAACCCTGAAACAAGTCATTTGGTTCAGGGTAACCAGGTTTAAGATAAGGTTCTGACAATCTTTAGAAGTTCAGCCAATACCTTGCATTGAAAAATTGGAGCCTCTGATTGAGATGATTGATGATTTGAGCAAGTATTTTTTGGATTGGCTCTAGGATGTTAAGGATAAGAACCCAGGTGAGTTTCTACTTGGGAAGTTAGCGAAATTGAGAATGAGATTTGTGGTTGCTTTAGTTCAATCGTGGGATGATTCCCAGGATGAACTCCCTTCAGGAGAGCCAATGTCAGAACCCGCTTAAGCACCTGTTAGGGGGGACACGTGTTACGAGGCTGACTAGATTGAATTAGAGCAACCAATTAAGCATGATCTGATTTCTTCACCCGAAATTCCTGATCTGGGGTACGAGGAAACGTATGTCTCCATGGACCAGAAAATTGTTGGTGCTAGAGCACCACGATCATTTGTTTTGATGATAACAAAACACGTGTTATTTAACATTTGCAATTTGAGTCCTAGATTTCAGGTCAATTGCAAATGAAGACGTGTTTAGACGGAACTCGAGCTCACATCCAGGACGGATTGGAGGAGCTTGACGGAAAATAGAGGAGGTTCGCGTGGAGCGAAAGATTGGAGATGGAAGACAAGAAGAATAGGATAGATTCTTTTTTATCCTTTCATGTATCTCTTGTATTTATTTTCTTGCTCTTCATTTTCCTTAGACATTATGTTAAAGAGCCTCAAAGAACCCTAACAGTAGTCCTAGGAACACCTGCACAACCCTAGGATACGTAGGTTTTCTGTAGAACACTTAGAAAACCAATATAGGGTTAAAACTGACTTTCCAGACGTCTAATTCACGAATCAGACGTCTGATAAAGGATTTTAAGACGTCTGACTGTTGTTTCAGACGTCTGATAACTGTTAGGCTGGACATAGTTAGTTCTGTCTGATGAATTCAGACGTCCAGACCTTATACCAGACGTCTTAGGAGACGTCTGATGACTTTGCCAGACGTCCAGTTAGTGGACCGTTGGCTGGCTTAGAAGACACTCAAGAATATGACCGTTAGAGCCTTATCAGACGTCCATAGGACTTCACAGACGTCTGATAAATGACCGTTTTGCCTCGGCTGACCCAAAATCTCTTCTCAGAGATTTTCTAGCCGTTGCAACGTTTGGAAATCAATTCCCACGGTAAAAGTAGGTTTCCAGACGTCCAGACTTAGTGCCAGACGTCCTCTATGTCGTCTGATGGACTTGTACAAAAACCCTGTTTAGATCTGATTCAAGTCAGGGAGAAACCCGCATAGAATCAGACGTCTGACCTTGGAATCAGACGTCTTAAAGTGGCCTTCCAGACGTCTGATGACAGAATTAGACGTCTGATAACCCTGTGAAGTGTAATCATTGTCCTGATTTCGGCCTGATTCTCTTGGGCTTTGCACCCAACGGCTATGGAAGCTTTTCCAAGCCTTCCAAAGCCTTCCTAAGGCCTCTATAAATAGAGGGGAGCCTTTGCAACACAAAAAAACAAGAGACACACTTAGAAAAACAAGACACACACCTTGCAATACACTTTCAAACCTTTTGTGTCCAAAGAAAAGACTCTCTTGCTCTCCAAGCTCAAGCTCCATTTTCTTGAGAGCATTCAACCGTTGCGCACCCGCTCTCCCGCCGTAGATAACGAGAGCGACGTAGCGCCATCGCGTGGCACACGCACTGCGTCATCGTCGACGCACTCCTTGCAAAGGGGAGTTTCCTATTTCCTATCGAAGCTAGGTTTAATTTTGTTGGCTCTATAGGACTGTTATTTTATTTTATCTTTGTATTTTGGTTGGGTATTCGCCTTGCGAATTCCCGTCTCCTTCGTGGGACAAAATCCTTCTCGTGGAGAGAAGGGGTTGAGGAACGCTACCCTCGTACTTGTAGCGTGGTTGTACTGAGGTTGAATCACCCTCGTTCAAAGTGATTCGGTTAGTGGATTTGATCAACTAGGTTGATCGGAAAATCTTAACTCGAGAGGGTTAGGTGGTGGTTTTTACCCGGTTTGGGTTTCCACCTAAAAATCTTTGTGTACATTTTGTGATTGCTTAATTTCTTGTGATATTGCTTTATATTTTTATTTCCGCAATTTATTACGTCACCCCTCCTGGTAGGGACGAACTTTCATTTGGTATCAGAGCAGGTCTCGCATTTTCGGCGTTACAAACCGGCGAGGATCTAAACATGGAGGGAAGCTGCTCCACAAGCAGGATTTCCGAGGGGCAGTCCACAACCCGTCCGCCGTTCTTCGACGGAAGCAACTACCCCTACTGGAAGCTGCGGATGAAGACGTGGCTTCAAGCCACCGACTTCACGGTCTGGGCTAGATGCGAGACGCCATTCGACATCCCAGAAAAACCCGCCGGAGGATACTCGCAGCAGCATATTCGAGAGCTTTCACTCAACGCAAAGGCAATGAATGCCATGTATTGCGCATTGAGTCCGGAAGAGTTCGAGAAAATCCAAGAGTGCACCACCGCCCACGAGATATGGAGGAGGTTGGAAGGCACTCATGAGGAGACAAGCTCGGAGGAAGAAGAAGAAGAAACCGCTTGCTTTGGTTTCATGGCCAGAGGAACCAACAGCGACAGCGAAAGTGGAAGCGACGACAGCGACAACGAGGTAAATCTCGATCTTCAAGAAGCATTTAATGAACTTTTTGAGATTAGTAAATCACTTAAAATAGAAAACAAAAGTATTAAAAAGAACCTTAGTTTTCTTAAAAATGAAAATAATAGGTTAGAAAAACAACTTAAGGACATAGAAGCTAGTCCTAGAATTGATAACCTATTATTAGAAAATCAAGACCTCATCAATGAAAATAATAAATTGATTGAGGAAAATGATAGTCTAAAGTTAGAAATCTATGATTTAAAGACTAAGATGCAAACTATAGAAAAAGAAATTGCATGTCTTAGGGAAAATTCTAACAAATTAATCAACAAAGTTGATAATTTTTATAGCCCTAAGGTTGAGAAAGGATCTCCATCAAGGAGACCTTCTAACAAATCCGGATCGAAGCCCACTTGGATACTGAAAAAAGAATTAGAATCTTGTTTTGTAGGGTTCAGGGATAATTACAACATAAGGGACTGGACCTACAAGCTCAAGGCTGGTCAACTTAAGTTGGGAGAACCAATGAGTAGACCAAGGAGGAGAAGAAGAAGACCGACGAGACGGCGAACAAACGACGGACCCGCCGCACGTCGACCACCAGATTGGAGACCGGCGCCAATGCCCGGGCCTCCAAGCTACGGATGGGAGCCCCATCCGATGTGGCATCCACCACCACCATTCGGGCCATTTTATTGGCCATGGTAGGTGAGGTAAAATTCTTAACCCTATCTTTTTATAAGCATTTAGATAGGGGGAGTTAAAATTAATAAGCTAATTGTTAATTTTTAAGGGGGAGATGCAAGTTAGCTAAATTTCCTTTAGTAAGGGGGAGAAAAATAATAGCTATCTTGTTGTTACAAAAAGGGGGAGAATATCACCTTTGCTAAAATAAATTCATAGAAGAGCATGTTTTAAGAGGGAGTAATAGGAAATATAAAATCAATCAAACCTTTTTGATAATGTCAAAAAGGGGGAGGATTTTTATGCATTATTATTTACGATTTTGTCATCATCAAAAAGGGGGAGATTGTTGGTGCTAGAGCACCACGATCATTTGTTTTGATGATAACAAAACACGTGTTATTTAACATTTGCAATTTGAGTCCTAGATTTCAGGTCAATTGCAAATGAAGACGTGTTTAGACGGAACTCGAGCTCGCATCCAGGACGGATTGGAGGAGCTTGACGGAAAATAGAGGAGGTTCGCGTGGAGCGAAAGATTGGAGATGGAAGACAAGAAGAATAGGATAGATTCTTTTTTATCCTTTCATGTATCTCTTGTATTTATTTTCTTGCTCTTCATTTTCCTTTGACATTATGTTAAAGAGCCTCAAAGAACCCTAACAGTAGTCCTAGGAACACCTGCACAACCCTAGGATACGTAGGTTTTCTGTAGAACACTTAGAAAACCAATATAGGGTTAAAACTGACTTTCCAGACGTCTAATTCACGAATCAGACGTCTGATAAAGGATTTTAAGACGTCTGACTGTTGTTTCAGACGTCTGATAACTGTTAGGCTGGACATAGTTAGTTCTGTCTGATGAATTCAGACGTCCAGACCTTATACCAGACGTCTTAGGAGACGTCTGATGACTTTGCCAGACGTCCAGTTAGTGGACCGTTGGCTGGCTTAGAAGACACTCAAGAATATGACCGTTAGAGCCTTATCAGACGTCCATAGGACTTCACAGACGTCTGATAAATGACCGTTTTGCCTCGGCTGACCCAAAATCTCTTCTCAGAGATTTTCTAGCCGTTGCAACATTTGGAAATCAATTCCCACGGTAAAAGTAGGTTTCCAGACGTCCAGACTTAGTGCCAGACGTCCTCTATGTCGTCTGATGGACTTGTACAAAAACCCTGTTTAGATCTGATTCAAGTCAGGGAGAAACCCGCATAGAATCAGACGTCTGACCTTGGAATCAGACGTCTTAAAGTGGCCTTCCAGACGTCTGATGACAGAATTAGACGTCTGATAACCCTGTGAAGTGTAATCATTGTCCTGATTTCGGCCTGATTCTCTTGGGCTTTGCACCCAACGGCTATGGAAGCTTTTCCAAGCCTTCCAAAGCCTTCCTAAGGCCTCTATAAATAGAGGGGAGCCTTTGCAACACAAAAAAACAAGAGACACACTTAGAAAAACAAGACACACACCTTGCAATACACTTTCAAACCTTTTGTGTCCAAAGAAAAGACTCTCTTGCTCTCCAAGCTCAAGCTCCATTTTCTTGAGAGCATTCAACCGTTGCGCACCCGCTCTCCCGCCGTAGATAACGAGAGCGACGTAGCGCCATCGCGTGGCACACGCACTGCGTCATCGTCGACGCACTCCTTGCAAAGGGGAGTTTCCTATTTCCTATCGAAGCTAGGTTTAATTTTGTTGGCTCTATAGGACTGTTATTTTATTTTATCTTTGTATTTTGGTTGGGTATTCGCCTTGCGAATTCCCGTCTCCTTCGTGGGACAAAATCCTTCTCGTGGAGAGAAGGGGTTGAGGAACGCTACCCTCGTACTTGTAGCGTGGTTGTACTGAGGTTGAATCACCCTCGTTCAAAGTGATTCGGTTAGTGGATTTGATCAACTAGGTTGATCGGAAAATCCTAACTCGAGAGGGTTAGGTGGTGGTTTTTACCCGGTTTGGGTTTCCACCTAAAAATCTTTGTGTACATTTTGTGATTGCTTAATTTCTTGTGATATTGCTTTATATTTTTATTTCCGCAATTTATTACGTCACCCCTCCTGGTAGGGACGAACTTTCAAAAATGACAGATGATTTTGGGACATACATTAATATGGATTTTGATTTCTCTGATTCTGATGGTAAAGATTCAATTTGCGAAGTCTCATGTGAGTTTACAGAACGTGATTTCTGTGAGATGATTGGGCTTGAGGAATCTAATAGATAATTTAATAGTCCAATAATTGAGGAAACTGACCTTATTGGGGCTGACATTACGGATCCAAAATCGCATTTTCTGGAGGATTCAATCCAATGCCCTGATTGTCAGTTACACCCCAATGAGCTTATTAACGATTCTATTTTTGAGATTATTAGACCCAAGTCATTTCTGATTCAGCCACATCTTTTAGACTAGGAAATTTCAGACGGGGTGATTAATATACAGGAGGTCCCAGAATTTGAAATTCTGAATGAGGAGGATAGGAGTTGGGAAATTTTGATTTGGGAAGCAAACTCCAAAGGAAATAGAAGACCAATTCTAAGGGTTCCAATTCATTTGAAACCGTCAAACCAAGACCCTTACGACATTTGTTCTGAGGATGTTCAACCCAAGCGCACATTCATTGATTATCCTTTCGATATCGCATTCTTTGTAACCCAATACTTTGGTCTTGGGTTGCAGCCTCATAAATCGCAGGCCCAACCCCGGTTGCATACTGATTTTAGGTTTTGGGTAATTTTTATCCAGAACCTTAGATATTCTCAATTATGAGGTATGGGTCTGCACCACAATCTAGTCCACATTTGTCGACATCTGCTGGCAGGTTAGAGGTTTCATTTTTTTATTCTGATTTTGACCTGCACTTGTGAATTCTTTATTTCTCTTCTTTGTATAGTGTGCCTAGTTGAAGGCACTAAATTCATCACATATACAGTTTTTTTTAGTTTTATCTCGGAGCAGACCCGACATTCACATAATTCAGGTGCTTTCTACTCTATTCCACTCTATTTTATGTCTTTTTAATAGAATGAGGACATTGTATTAGATAGGCATGGGGGAGTGGATATTCATCTCTGAATTTATTCGTCAACTCCGTAGATTCATTTTGTTTTCTTTTATTTATAAAAAGAAAATTATGGAATTAGGAAAGAGAACTTGGGCTTAAGAAAATTTTCAATCTTAGGAAATATTACATTAGGATCAGAACACAAAGACCCTTCAAGTCTTTGGACTTAATCAGGCTGTGTATCCACTAAAACGTGGATTTATTTTTTGGGTCCTCACTAACCTGAATTCTATTTTAATTTGAATAAATAAGTTTGGGTGAAAAGTACACGACTTATCAGCTCGCCCTTTAATTTGAGGGAACATTAAGTCCAAAGCATCTACACACTATCTTGTCATTGACTCATTAATTGATAGTTCTAATGGAAATTGGGCAGCTAATGAACCTTCTAAGGGGATATGGCTGCTAAGTTATCGTGGGTAACAACTCATAGGTAGGTTGTCCAAAGCCTAGTCACCGGACCATTCTCTTCTTGCTGCCTTTAGGTAAATCTTAGACTAGGGTAGCCACCTACTAAAAAAAAAAAAAGAAAGAAAAAGAAAAGGAGAAAAAAAAACAAAAGAAATAAACTGCACTTCACCACACGAGTATGGCCAGTAGGTTGACAGTGGTAACAGCTCATCGACCGGTTGTCCAGAACCTGACTTAAGAAATGCATTTAAAATTCCCAAAACACTTAGGAAGAAGCAGAGTAGTAGAATAAACCGGGGAGATATACACCAGATTCACCCTTGTGTTCACCCCATAAAAATAAAAGTAGGGAGAAAGCTACTAGTTGTAAAGATACACCTTTAGGCTGAACTATCTTTTTAAGGTCACCTAGATGCGTAGAAACCCAAAGTCAGCTCTAATTGCCGATCAATGAGTCTATCACATTCACAATAAGATGCTTAGAACTTAGGATTCTCATCAAATCTTGGGTAAGTTGAATGGCTGTAGAAAGCCACTCTTAAACCCTAAAGTAAAAATCCAAAAAAAAAAAATAGAAAAGAAGAAAAAGAGAAAAAGAAATTTTTCTTTGAAGAAGGCGAGGGCTTAAGGCGATCTGAATTTTGGCAGATACCCGAGCACTGTTGTGCCTTTGAAAGTTCAGATCCTAAGTAAACATTTTCTTAATGATTGAAAATAACTTATGCCCAAATAATCCAACCAAATTCTTTTATAAAAAGCATATAGTTTTTGCTAGGGATTAGCAGAAGATAGGCATGGGGGTGTGATGTAAACATATTTATATTACATAAAATGTCTATTTATGCATGTTCTTAAGCATAGAATTGCATTACATATTATAAATATTGCATAGCATGCATCATCTTGCATTTAGATTAGTTTGAATAAAATGGAGGTTAATTGTATCCTTTTATGTTCAGGGATAGGGCAACTTTTTATCATGGCCTCGGATCGAAGATCAACCATATAGATTTGATCAGGGCGATGATTGGAGTTCAACTCCAAGAACGCCCTAATCAGACATCTATGGCATCAGATAGAGATCGAGGGACTTTAGAAGATCAAGGGCCAAGATGGTGCGAATCCACACTTCAGACGACAAATTTGACCGCAGAGATAATTCGGATCGATGATCGCAGCCTAATAGTGTGAAAATTGACGTAATTCGACAACCGTGGCACCATCTACATCATCCAGGAGATGGACGACCAAGATGGTGCCACGTGGTGCCATCTTAGCTACCCAACCGGCTGGTGCACCCGCCACACCTTCTCTTCTTCAATTTGATCATCGCTTCTTAGCCGTTGGATGCTCATCCAACGGCTGTGGGGCACGCACACGCAATCCCTAAGTGCGACACAAACACGCTGATAGCGCATTGCTCGAGTGTGCTTGCAAGAAGGCGAGGCACGCGTTTGCGTCGTGAGGAGTGGATGCTGAGGTGCAGCAAGTGGGCGCGATTGAGTGCTTGATCGCTATTGAGCAGCTGCACGGGCTCAATAGCGCTCACACTCCATCATAAATAAGCTCAATGGGGTGTAACTAACAATCAGGGCATTTGATTGAATCCTCCAGAAAATGCAATTCTGGATCCGTAATGTGTGCCGTAATAGGATTAGTTTCCTCAGTTCTTGGGCTATTAAATGATCTTTCAGATTCCTCAGGCCCAATCGTCTCACAAAAATCATGTTCTGTAAATTCGCGTGAGACTTCGCAACTTGAATCTTCACCATCATAATCAAAGAAATCAAGTCCGTATTAATGTATGTCTCAAAATCATCTATCACTTTTTGATCCATGGAGACATACGTTTCCTTATACCCTAGCTCAGGGATCTCAGATGAAGAAATCAGATCTTCCTTAATTGGCTGCTTTAATTCAATCTGGTCAGCCTCGTAACATGTGTCCCGCCCAACAAGTGCCTGAGCAGGTTCTGTCATTGGCTTTCCTGAATGGAGTTCATCCTGGGAATTATCCCATGATTGAATCAAAGCGACCACGAATCTCATCCTCAATTTCATTAATTTCCAAAGTAGAAACTCACCCAGGTTCTCATCCTTAACATCCTAGAGCCAATCCAACAAAGACTTGTTCAAATCATCAAATATATCAATCAGGGGCTCCAATCTCTCAATGCAAGGTATTGGCTGAACTTCTAAAGATTGAATGATATTCCTCAAGTTAGCCAGAACCTTATCTTGAACCTAGTTACCCTAAACCAAATGAGTTGGTCAAGGGTTAGGCGGGTTTGGGGTCAAAGCAGGGGAATTAATGAATTGAGATTCGTTACACCCTTTCTGATAATAGGTTATTTCAGATTGTTCAAAAGGTGGTGATGACCTAAAGGTAGTGTAATCAGAGGATGGGTAAGGATTAGTGTATCCTTCTTGAATGTAGATCGTATTAGGTTGTTCATGAAAGGTTGACGATCTATAATCAATGTGGCTTTGAGAAGGATAGAAATCGCAATCATAGTGTTCAAGGTTAGACCCTAAACACGAAAGTCCGAAACTGTATCCCAAGTCTAAGTTATCCCAACTAACTGATGGTTGATTACAGTACGAGTTGGGATAATCATCATGTTGAGGATAATTCACAACAGGAGGAAAAGAGCGGGAATGCGTGTAATATATGGAAGGATTCATGATAAGCAGGAGGAAGAAAGGTGCCCTGTAATATAATCAATCAAACCTGTCCTTAAGTGGGTCAGCCTACAGACCTACAGACTCCCAAAAATCGTCTTGAGATAAAGGAACGATTTGATCTACTTCTGTTTGTTCAATCCAACCAATTAGGAGGGATTGGGGAGAAGGTTCTTCCTTCGGCTTGCGCCTCCGGTTCCTATTGTACCCCCCAGCCGCGATCATTTGATTCTGCTACCCCAGTTAGATATCAGATTGAAAAGTAAAAACAGACTAATCGAAAATAATCTCGTTCTAGGCTCTGGACGTACGAGTTGCTACAGTAATGTGTTTGGTTTTGAAAACCTGTCGTCGTTGTACGAAAGTGAAGAACTCGTGTTAAACAAATAAAATTTATACCGAAATTGAAATTATGGGTCGAACACTGAGAGGCGGACGTTTGATTTAAAAACTACGCGTTCAATTTTATTTGTCATGAAGTAATTCAATTGATTAAAACTATCTAACTATTTACAATAAATAGAAGAGGGAGAGTAAGAGAGAGAGAATATTACAAACAGAAATCAAAACGAGATGTAGAATGAACAAGGAATTCATCATTAAGGAGATTGTTTGTTTCACTAAACATTACAACTAGAAAGCAGAAAATAATTACACTAGAAAGCACTAAATCTACTCTAAAAAGCATTAAAAGAATGGAGAGAGAAATGTCCTCCTCGACGGTCCTTGGAAGACGAGCTGATCTACTTCTGAAAGTAGTAAATCTATTTTAGAAAGTAGTAAAAAGAATGGAGAGAAAAATATCCTCCTCGACGATCGCTTGGAGGACGAGCCGGACGGGATGATGCCTAGACGAAGGAGGACGAAGCAGAAGAACGGGAACGGGGCAGCACGTCGTCGTCATCACGGGATCAACTTCCGAAGGGGGACAAAAATTTGACTTTACCTCGTGAGAAGCATCTCGGGTGTTGGACAAGCTTCTCTTAAGCTTTGGAGAGGGAGAGAAGAGAAGGAAGGGATGAGAATTTTGTATGGAGGGGGTCTCCTTTTATAGTTGCGAGTGAGGGCAATTTGGTCATTTAATTCTCAAAACATTAAATAAGGGGTCTTTAGTGACGGATAAAACCGTCGCTAAAGGCCCATTGTGGGTGTAGTGGGCGCTGCCTACGCGGCTGCTGGCTTTCACACGCCCTTAATGCTTGCACACATCCGTTGAATCTCAGCCGTCCGATTGCGAGATCAAATAGGTTAAGAAGCGCCTTCCCTGCTCCTCAACGCACGCCCGCCTGCATGCGATGCTGCATTACCGCCGCGCGTGCAATTAGCGCGTGGGCGCTATCGGGCTCATGCGGCCATTGGATCACGATCTGACGCTCCACGCACCTGCTTGCCCACACTTGATTTGAGGCTCGTAGGGGCTCAGTCCCCCGCTAGTGCCTCGCGATAAGCCACTGGACCGCTGTGCTGCATCGTCCAAATGGTCGCGAAGACGTTTTCAAGACTCCACATCCACAGCCATTGTATCTTGATCCAACGGCGGAGAAGCGACACTCTGATTGAAGAAAAGAAGGTGCGGCGGTGCTGGTGGCCGGTTGGATGGTTGAGATGGCACCACGTGGCACCATCTTGGCCGTCCATCTTCTGGATGATGTAGATGGTGCCACGGTTGTTGGATTGAGTCAATTTTCATGCCGTTAGGCTGCGATCGTCAATCCGAATCCATCCGTGCGGTCGGATTTATCGTTGAAGTGTGGATTTACACCATCTTGGCCCTTGATCTTCTAGGGTTCCCTGATCTCTACCTGTTGCTACAGATGTCTGATTAGGGAAATCTTGGAGTCGTTGAACTCCAATCGTCGCCCTGATCATATTTGTACGGTTGGATCTTAGATCCGAGGCCTCGATAAAAAGTTTGCCCTATCCAAGCACATAAAAGGAGATAATTTACCTCCATTTTATTCAAACCAATCAAAATGCAAGATGATGCATGTTATGCAATATTTATATCATGCAATGCAATCGTATGCTTTAGAACATGCATAAATAGACATCTTAAGTAGTGTAAATGTGTTTACATTATTTTCCAACTGAGCCTAGTCCAGAAATCCAATCAGCCTTGCTCCAATTAATCTAAAATTTTGCTTCTACACATATAAAAATAAGCTTATCAAGGTACCAGATACAATTGCAGGAACGATTGCACAAGAGCACAAAAGTATGCATTATTTACGAAATGACCTATAATGACTAATCTAACCTAACTAAATGTAATCTAATGCAAATTACCCTTAGACTAACATTAATTAGGCATTAATTAGCATAAATAAATATTGAAATATGACCATCCTTTTGACTTCACTAACCAATTCCCGGATAGTTATAGTTGGTTGAAGAAGTATGTCATAGAGGTAATAATTTTATAGGGAGCTGACTAAAATTGTCCCTTTGAATTAGTGGCTGATGCCTCTGATTTTGCTGTAGGGGTTGTTCTAGGGAAATGTATTGACAAGAAGCCCATTGTGATCTATTATGCCAATAAAACCCTTGATGATGCACAACAGAATTACATGATAACTGAAAAAGAACTTCTTGCCATCGTTTTTGCCCTAGAGAAATTCAACTCATATCTATTGGGGTCACATGTCACTATTTATACTGACCACTCAACACTTAAATATGTACTGAGCAAGAAAGATGCGAAACCATAACTTATCAATTAGATCCTACTACTCTAGGAATTTGACCCAGAAATTAAGGATAAGGTGGCATCGCAAAATGTTGTGGTCGACCATCCCTCTCATCTTATGATGAATGACGTGTTGACCCCTCCAGATGTTTTCCTTAATGAGACCATTTTAGCTGCTAATGCCTTCCCCTGCTTTGCAGCTATTGCAAACTATCTAGCAACAGAACAAATCCCTTCTGATTGGCCAAAAACCAAACGAGGTAAGTTCTTTGCTGACATTAAATATTATTTCTAGGAGGAGCTCGACTTGTTCCACATCAATGCTGATCAGGTCATTCGATGATGTGTTCCTGAGTCAGACTTTCATGATATTCTACCGCATTATCACTAAATGGCCTATGGCAGTCATTTTTTAGGCAAGAAAACTACAACTAAAATCCTAACTTCTGGATTCTTTTGGCCCAGCTTGCACAAAGATGCTCACTCTTTTGTTCGATCCTATGTGCATTGCTGGAGCATCGACAACATGACTTGAAAGAATATGATGCCCCTTAAACCAATATTAAAGGTTGAAATTTTTGATGTATGGGGCATCAACTTCGTGGGACCGTTCATCAACTCTTGTGGGTATTTATACATAACAGTTGCAGTCGACTATGTATCAAAATGGATTGAAGCAATACCCACATGCACCAATGATCAAAAGGTTGTCGATTTCACCAAGAAAAATATTTTTTCGAGATTTGGCATCCCTAAAGCCATCACTAGTGATGGAGGATCACATTTCATTCACTCTAAATTCCGTCACCTTTAATCCAAATATGGAGTTATTCATAAAATTTTCACTCCTTACTACCCCCAGAAAAATGGCTAGGCAGAATTTTCTAACCAAGAAATTAAAAAATTTTTGCAATAAACGGTTAGGCCCAATCATAAAGACTGGTCCAATAAATTGGACAATGCTTTATGGGCCTACCGTATAGTTTTTAAAACTCCCCTTGGCATGTTCCCTTTCCTTCTGATTTTTGGTAAGGCATGCCACCCCCTGATAGAACTCAAACATAGGGCTTCTTGGGCAATTAAACAATTAAACATGGATTTATCTGAAGCTAGTAAACAAAGGAAATAATAATTAACTAAATTGGAGGAATTGCATAATTTCTCTTACAAAAATGCAAGGATTTATAAAGATCGAACAAATAAATTTAATAATAAATATATCGTTCAGAAACATTTTGATATCAATCAACTCATTTGGCTTTTCGATGCACGTTTACCCATTTTTCCAGGCAAACTTAAATCCAAGTGGACCAGCCCATTTATTGCCCTAAAAACATATCCATATGGCGTAGTTGATCTTTTTGATCCAGAAATGAATTGTACCTTTCATTTCATTGGCAACGTTTAAAGCCCTACTTAGACAATTTCTCGTATCTCCCATCTGACACTATTGATTTAATTGACTTACCTTCTAATGATAATTGGTACAATTCAAGCGCAGTTGAATGGCACAAAAGATAGCGTTGGATGGGAGGTAACCCATCATTTTTCTTACTTTTCATTTTTCATTTTCTTTTTGAGAGGTTTTGACTATCATTACCATGACCACCTTCACCAAGGTGATTTCTTTTATCTTCCTACTGCATGAGGACATGGCATATCTTAGGCATGGGGGAGTGTTTTTAAATTTTCTCGATCAATTCAGGAATTTCAAAACCTAAAACATTCAAATTTTTAGTTCATTTTTGCTTACGTACGCCCAAAAATTAAAATGCTGAAAACATTTTGAGGAAATCTTGAAATTGGGACCAATGTTAAAAAATTCACTTTGAGGTACAATGGGATTTAATCTTTAACAAACTAGGGAACAGGATGCAAATCTAATTGTTAGAATCTCTGGGTGTATTTTTAGACTAGATCAAGTATCCTTCCGTAAATTCCACTTGAACTCATGATGATTCAGGTGACTTGATCTCCTTTTGTGACCTGGAAATTATTTGGCATAGCTTCTGACCCAAAAACTTGTGTCTCTTGCAAAATTCTTGCGTCAAATTTCACACACAAAGCCAAAACCTAAAAGACATTTAGAAATTAGAAAAGCCCTTTGTTTAGTCTTAGTGAATTTGAAGTAGATGATTGGTTTAAGTTCCCAATGCCGAGGAGGAAAATGCCTCTTTTGAGGATGCAATGTCAACATGTTACCACGTTGGCACTACTCTATATTTATATTTCATTTTTTTAGATGGAGCATTAAAGTGTAATTTTGCAGCTCAAGTGTCTTGGATGGTGCTTTACCCATAGTGTCGGAGCAAGAGCCTGAGTTCAATTGGAGCGCCCCTTTATACCACATTGTGTTTTCGGGTTATGAGCTCCTGGGTAGTGTATTAGACAATACTATCTTGAAGTGCTGGCACTGGAACCCCCTTTAGGATTGGTAAGAGGAATAATGATCCCAACTCATCTGTTGTAGGATGAAGTTAGGAATAAGCATGAGGGAGACCAAAAAGAAAAAAGTTTTCAAAAACACCTTATAAATGTTGGCATTCACAAGCACTGACAAAAGATTTTAAAAGATTATGCAAGTTGTGAGTCAGAATCAAGAGCCAAAGAAGTCCTAACTACAAAATAATTTTAGGTCATTTGAATTAACGAGCTGAGGGAACACCATAATGAGCAATAAATAGCTCATTTTGATCTGATTAAGTCAATGAAAGCTCCTACATATCCATCAGAAGGTCTTAAGGGCACAAAACATTGAATTGAGAAGATAAGAATACAGGGTTATTTCTGCAAATTTAGCATTCTATCAGAGAAATAGGATAACCACGGGTTTTTCCAGGGGCTAATTAAAGGTGAAATGACCTTAAGAGTCTACCAAGTTGGTTGGTGCAGGTAGAAACAGGTTTTCACACACTTCAAGAAGTAAACGACAATTGAAATCCTAAAAATAGACCCACTTAATTAACTAAGGTTCTGGTTTGGCTAAAATTCACCAAAACACTTTAAAAATCATATAAAAATATTCTTTACGATTTGGCATCTGTGATTTGACCATCTGAACCCGTTCTGACCTAAAACTTAGACTCAGACAAACAGTTGCCTTAATTTGGGTTTATGTACAATTTACCTAGTCAAAGTTGCTCAAAACCTAAATCCGACTTCACCATCAGATTCCTTGTGTTTAAATTAGGTTTGTACCAAGATTTGTACCCAATCAAAGATTCCCTTGACCTAGTTTGCATTTCACTCCTGGCAGACTCTTTTTATCAAATAATGGCCCTTAACTTTTTGAATTATTAAAAAATAGGTACCTAACATCTTCATCATCTTCACATTTAGGTCTCTGACACCATTGGTGTGAACATGTTGAGCTCCAGCGAGATTCGAGCGAGATTTTCTCGCTCGATTCTCAATTAAACAATCCCAAATTTGAATCGGAGATTGATTGCGAAATTCCCTTCCACTTGAGAGCGGTCTTGGGCTCCAATTCTTTCACAAAGGTCATGCGAACCTTTCAAAGTTTCGACTATCTTATTCCGTAAAAACATTCCAAGCTTGGAAGCTTCTTTCCAAGCTTTGAAGGGCTACCTATGGTCTATAAAAGAACCTATGTCACATGGCCAAGCTTTTTAGCAAATTTTGGTGAGTCAAAACACCCTAATCTACCCTCTCTAGCCACCAAACACCTTTGCTCCGGCGACCTCTCTCCGACCTACTCCTCCGCACCTCCAACCATCAAATTGGAGGTGCCACCATCTTCCTTTCTTCCTTGCGCACCTCTCCGATCAAAAGGAGGGCGTTCCTCTGCCTCATTCGCCATCTCTACCGTCTTCTTCGACTCCAGCATGCCATGACTGGAGCTCTCCACCTCTCTACTTTGCCCCTAAGTCCCTCTGTACCTTTCTCTCTTCCTCTATTTGTTTTTTTCCGCACTTACTACACTCTCACGACCACCAACCACTCCCCCCGCACTTCATCTTCTTCATGGCTGGCAAAACTCCGATGTGTCCGAGCCACTGACATATTTCACCAAATAGTCCTGTGCCACTTCCATAAGTTCCCCCGCATCACCCTCTACAAAAGCCCTTATCCTATTTGGCGATTCACTTACCAGGACACCTCCCCGAACTCAAGCACTTTCGCTTCACCTCCTCAAGGTTGTCAGGCCTCCACCATTACTCGCACCACACACTACACCCATCACCACACTCACCATTCCACGGCGATCCTTTTGAGCCTGTTTGACGTGGCTGTAAGGCCATTCTCATGGTTTAAAGTTCTTTGCCAATCTCCGCCACAGTCGCCATCTTCGCTGCCCCGTTCTTCGAGCTTCAAGCCATAAGATCTCCAGGCCTTTGCTCTAGGCATTGCGGACAAGTCCCAGGAAAGCATTCAAGTCAACAATTGAGGACCTTAGCTCCGCGGCTGCTTCAATCGGTCAAGATTTACTCTTCCAGGTGCACGCTATGAGCTTCTATGGGATAGTCCCACATAGTGGGTAGACGAAGGCTGTGTGTGACTTAAGTGGTTTTTGTGCCTCATCCTCGTTGCCTCAGTAAGCACGGGGTGAGGTCCCTCTCCACGTGCACTCACACATGTGCCCTCACCCGCGGTCACGCCACGCGGGTCTAGGTTTTAATCCGATTGCCCGGATACCCAAGTCCGACTAGCATTACAAAGAAAGAAAGGGGGGGTTTTCCCCTTTGCACCTCTCAACACTTAGTTTCTAAGAGGCTTCTGTGCCTCTATGTTGTGCATGTGTGATAAATGCCAGTTCATAATCATTCATATGCATTAAAACAAACCTAGCTCTTAGGATTTTGCTCTGCAAATGGGTTTTTGGGTTGCATTTAGGGATCAATTAGGTTAGGCATGCATTGCACTTTTTTATTGTCTTTTTAATGTGTTTTTGTGTGTTAGGGATATACATATTGTTAGAACTCCAAAACCCTAGCACTCAGGAAGGCAATTGGTGAAGAAGAAACTCAAACTAGCTGGAGATCAGCTTGATCCTGCTCACCATAGCTGGATTCCAACTCACATGAACTAGGGTTAGCTCATCCTAGCTCCGTTCAGCTCATCTCAGCAGAATGGCAGCTCGAGAGAGCTCATCTTAGCTCAATCTAGCTCAGGTCAGCTCAGATCCAGCTCAACTTAGCTGGATCTAGCTCATCTCAGCACCCATTAGTTCATAGGGACCTCTAGCTAGCTCAGCTGAGTTGACTGAAGTTCACCTCAGCTCAGGACTAGCTACATCTAGCTCCACTCAAGTCTGGCCAGCTGAAGATGACTTCATCTTAGCTCAGGAAGCTCAAGTCCAACTCTCGGGGACTTAGCTTAGCTCAACTTAGTTGAGTTAAGTTACATTAGCTCCCTCAAGTAGCTAGGTCCTCCCCGAGAGCATTAGACCCAGCTCACCTCCACTCCTTTTAGTAGAAGCCAGCTTGCTTTAGCTTGGCTTAGTAGCTAGCAAACAATTAGCAAGCTAAGACAACTAAGGTAGCTCCTTGCAACTCTCTTCAGCAACCACCAGCTCCAGTGTAGCTCAAGATGACTACCTCCAGCTCTTCTCCCTAAAACCTTAGCTCCAAATGCCTCCAACCATATTCCTACTAGCTAAGCTAGCTAAGCTACTTAGCTTAGCTAGTCCACCTCCATGGCACCAAAACCTACTACCCTACTACCTAAGCTCTGGCAAAAAGAGCACCTACTTCTACTTTATTTTGGTGCTAACTATCCCTTCCATCACCACCCAACATCCACCATCAAAACCCATCTCCACCCTCCATTTTTTCCCTCCAAAATCAATGCCTTCTAGAAGGTATTTTTGGAGGGAAAACAAAGGCACCTCTTCATTTGCCTCCCATTTTTCCCTCCAAAAAATATCCAAGCACCCCTTCATTTACCATCAAGAAAACACCATAACCACCCCCCTTCGCATCCTATAAATACCCTACCCTACTACCACATAATTCCCATCCTCCAAATAGTTTAATTCCGCATTACATCCACCATAATTCACGGCCAAGGTAGAAGAAGAAGAGAAGAAGATGAACGGGGCAAACTACCTGCCCTTTTGGTGCATTCTTCCCCTTCTTTCTTCTCCCTTGTGCCATGCCAAGGAGGAGGAGCACTTCCGCAACAGGAGGATAGCCAAGCAAGGAGTAGTAAGGGTGGTGCACGCCCACCCTTGGAGGAGGATAGTTAAGGTGGAAGCTTCCACCATGGAGGACACCATTTGAAGGAGCTTTACAAGTAAGGAGTTGGAGGACTCTTTTCAAGCCCAGGAGCTACCAAGCTTGGAGCAAGAAGCCATCATCTTCTTCACCATCTCATTTGGTGGATTTGTGTTTTTATCTTCATGCATTTCAAGCAGATTAGAAGCTTTCCTATATGTGTTTTGTGTAGAAACAAGTTCAATTCATTTCATGTTGCCTTCTTTCAAATTATTGTTGCATTTTCCTTTTACCATAATCTAGCACCTTTTCACTCCGTCTCCTTAAACCCATATAGGTGCCTAGAGTGATCTTAGGGAGAAGCCTTTCCTGTCACTCTAGCAATAGTTTAGTGGATTAGATTTAGATCACCATTTTCTTCATCAACAACTTTGCGAATGATTTATTACGGAGCAACCACAGGTCTTAATTGACCAAAATTAGGCTAGGGCTTAGCATAAGTTAGGGTAATTCATGCCTGCATAAGCATTACTAGCACCTTTAATGCTTTCTTTTAGCTATGCATAAAATAATGCTATAATGTATTGATTAGCTGCACTATGTCAATTGTAGGTAATAAGCTGATCAGAAGCTAGATCTGAAGTTAGATCTAAAGCTGGATCAGAGGAATAAAGAATAACCAGAGTTGTAGCAGAGCTGGAGTAGAAGACCTAGAATTAGATGTAGAAGATAATAATGTAAGGGAGTTAAGGTATTCTATTCCATTAAGTAGGAATAAAGCAATAAATTGTGAAGAAGATAGGTCCATCCTAGCCCTAGGTCAGCCTAGAAGCTTCCCAAAGCCTTAGCCACCCTTAGAATAGGTCATCACAAGCTAGGAAACCTTAAAACCCTAATTCTGGCATCTATCTGGATTTCCAGATGAGTTGTAGGATGTCCAGAACCCCTAGCCAACTCCTACACACCTTAAACCCACTTCTACAGTATTATTCGACATCCAGACACTTGGTTAGACATCCAATTTCTACAGAATACCAAAGATAGAACACAAAATCCCTCCTGGCCATGATTGGACGTCCAGACAACAACTCTGGACTTCTGATTTTTCACTATAAGAAGTCAGACACTATTATAAGACGTCTAGAACTACCCTCCAGATCCTCTTTTGAGCTTCAAGCCTTGATCTTGGATCTCTAGCTCCCTAAACCCAATTCTAACCCCTAGGAACCTAAACTAAGGTGCCCTAACCCTAGTACATCACCTTTAGACCTCCCTAAGGAACTAATTAGGTCCTCACTAAACCTAATTGACTTGGATCATTGTCAATCTCTTCAGTCTATTCAATTGGAATCATTGACTCCAATTGAGCCCTGATCTCAGCACACACTGTCCAATTGGACTCAGTGAGAGTCCAATTGACCTAGACATGACTTAATTGAGTTACTTTAATCTCAATTAAGTTTTCACACACCCAATTAAACTTGTATTAAGTTTAATTGCACTTTACCTTAGTGAATTAAGGTTAATAACCCTAATTTGAGACCTACCTTGACCTAAACCCTCTAGGACCTAACCTAATCGATCTAACCACCTAAGTTTCGAACCACACACATGCACAGACACCATCCACATTAAAATAGCTACCCTAGAGTTCTTGATTGCGCAGCAATCATAGGTTTTAATTGGCCTAGATTAAGCTAGGACTTAGCATAAGTTAGGTTTATTCATTCAAGCATACACATTATCTACACCTTTACTGCTTTCCTTTAGCTATGCATAAAATAATGTTATAATGTGTTGATTAAGTGCATTATGTCGATTGCAGGGAATAAGCTGATCAGGAGCTGGATCTGAAGCTGGATCAGGAATAACGGGAGTTGTAGCAGAGCTGGAGCAGAAGGCCTAGTTTAGATGTAGCAATAATAATGTAAGGGGGTTAAAGGTTTTCTATTCTATTAAGTAGAAATAAAGCAATAAAATGTGAAGAGCTTAGGTCCATCCTAGCCCTAGGATAGCCTACAGACTTCCCCAAGCCTTAGCCACCGTTAGATTAGGTCACAACACCCTAGGAAGCCCTAAAACCCTAGTTCCAACCCTTCTCTGGACGTCCAGATAAGTTTTAAGACGTCCAGGACCCTTAGCCAACTCCCGCACACTTCAAACCCACTTCTGCTGTGTTATTGGACGTCCAGACACTTTGTCAGACGTCCAATTTCTGCAGAATACCCAAAACAGAACCTGAAATCCTTCCTGGCCCTTATTGGACGTCCAGACAACAAGTTTAGACTTCTGATGTTTGAGTATAAGACATCTGATTATATTATTTGATGTCTGATACTGCTCTCCAATTCCTATTTTGAGATTTAACCCTTGATCTTGGATCTCTAGGTCCCTGAACCCAATTCCAACCCCATAGGAACCTAAATTAAGGTGCCCTAACCCTAGTACATCACCTCTAGACCTCCCTAAGGACCTAATTAGGTCATCACTAAACCTAATTGACTTGGATCTTAGTCAATTCCATCAGCCTATTCAATTGGACTCATTGAGTCCAATTGAGCCCTGATCTCAGCACACACTGTCCAATTGGACTCAGTGAGAGTCCAATTGACCTAGACCTGACTTAATTGAGTTGTTTTACTCTCAATTAAGTTTCCACACACCCATTTAAACTTGTATTAAGTTTAATTGCACTTTGCCTTAGTGAATTAGGGTTTATAACCCTAATTTGAGACCTACCTTGACCTAAACCCACTAGAACCCAACCTAATCAACCTAGCCACCTAAGTTTCGACCCACACACACCCACACACACCCAAACACACCATCCACAATAAAATATCTAGCCTAGAGTTCTCTAGAACTCTCAACCATGTGTGGTTGCCTTGGTTGCCAAAAATAGCAACCAAGAGCCATTCAATGTTTAGATCCACATTTGGTGGATCTGAAAACCACCTTCCACCCTCTCTCTCTCACTCTCCCACGAGCTCCCACCATAGGCCTCTCTAGAGAATTCCATATTTCTCTAGAGAGCTTCCCTTAGGTCTATGGAAAGACCCCTTGGGTGGCCATTTGCACCCATTCACTCCCTTGGCAATTGCCCTCCATTGGTGCCATTCACGCCACCTCCACTTAGCCACTCACTCCACCTCCACGAGCTCACTACCACCACCATGGAGGACACCATGCCGGGATGCTGGATCAACCCTACTTCTCTCCAAGGGCTGCCTAAGTTCCATTGGCCACCCCTCATTCTCCTCTCAACCACTCCAAGGCCATCGGGGACCACCCCTGAATGCCCTCTATTCTTCTAGCTCTAGATCATGCTCTTCATAATTTTTATTGCTTTCATTTACTGCTTAGTAGAGTAGTCTTACTTCTCCCCCAATGATGCATGCAAAATCCCCCCGTTGATTCTTGTATGCAATCGTTTTCTGGTAGTTAGATTTAATTTTAAGCATTCATGTATAAGCTTTCTTTTAGATTTCCTTGTGAAACAACTCTCCCATGTTGAATGAAAATTTCATTTTCTATATATATATCTCTTATGTGTTTGAAATCACCTTGAGCTGAATGATTATCATATTTGCGTGATTTAAGTGCCTGTTCTTTAATCGCCTACATATTATGCACAAGCATGTCGTTTAAATAAAGTAGAGCGGCTTTAGGATCGATTTCAAAAACAAAAACAACACCTCCCAGAGACGAATGACCGGGACTCAAAGTCTCATTATTTTAAAAAATAATATCTTTGTTGGATCATATTTCACAACTATATTATGATGCTTTTATCAAAAATGCGATCTACGTTTTCACCAAGAGTTCTCTAGAACTCTCTACCATGTGTTGTTGCCTTGGTTGCTAAAATTAGCAACCAAGAGCCATTCAATTTTTAGATCATCATTTGGTGGATCTAAAAACCATCTCCATCCACTCTCTCCACTCTCTCAACATGCAACCACACCTCCTCCTCTCCCTCTCAAGGCTGTCCTCCTCCTTCAAGGCTCCCTCCATGGAGGGCTAGGAAGAAGCTCTCATCTAAGCTTCTTCAATGGTGGCAAGAAGAAGACCATAAGGATGCAACACCTTCTCCATTCTTCTTTTGGGCGTGCCCTCTTCTTCCATCATAGAGGATCCACGCCCCCATTTTCTTTTCTTCTTAGATGGCCATAGGGAAAACCCCCCTCAACGTCTTCTCAAGGACGACCATTGGTAGAGAAAGGGTGCAACACCCTCCCCTCTACACTTGGGTGCACACACCCATCCTCCTCTCTTTAGTGGACGGCCAAGAAGGCTTCTCCTTAGCCTCTCTTGGTTGATCCCTTTCTTTAGTTTACCTTTATTTCCATGTATCTGTATTTTATAGCAACTTAGTTTTTGATGCATGATACTCCTGTCTAATGGTTTTATATGCATGCTATTATCATCATTGCTTACAACTTTGATGCATGCTTTCATTTCGTGTTTCAAAATAAAGATCAAAAACACAAAATGACAAAAGAATATTAGTTTAGATTAGATTTAGGTTAGATTAAGCTGATCCAAATCTTGAATTATTTTCACACCTCCCAGAGATGAACGACCGGGACTCAAGTTCTAAAAAGAAAAGAAATCCATGCGAGTTTTGTTATTATAAATATTTTTGTCAAGGGGATTTCGCAACTATACTACGATTTTCGATGATTTCAAAATACATGATTTCCACGCTTGTTAATGATCATTATTTCAAAACCATAAAAAAATATAAATTAAAAAGATCGAAAAGGAAGGTGAATTTCATTACCAAGCAAGAGATGTATTTTTTCCAAACATCTGATCTCCTTGGACAACCCTAGATACCCCACTATCTAGGTAATAAATTTTAAAAGCGAATCCATTTTTGTGCGTTGCAACAACTTAAAATCCTAAATTAACAAACCGCGTGAAAACACTATCACTTTTTGGCGCTGTTGCCAGGGAGGCACGACTTTGTAAATTATTTTTCTCTTGCCTGAAGTGGATCTCATCCCCTTGCCACTCTTCTTTCTTTTGTGTGCAGGAACCACAGGAAGAAAGCGGGAATTTGGAAATGAGAGCTCAAAATTCCTTTTCTTCCCACGATTCTAGGTTGGTTTCTTCTTTCATGTCACGCTTAGCCTAAAAGACTACCAAAATACACTAAACTTGGCTTTTAGGATCTTAAACATCAAATTTTGGTAGAGTGGTACCTTCAAAACCAATTGTTTGATTGATTGCCCATTAAACACCACTTTACCTTAAGTGCAGGTGTTTTGTTTTTCGAATCCAAACTTTTGTCTGGATTTGAAAAATCAATTTTGAACGCCGTAGGCCTCCAAAAATCTTGAATTTCACCTAGAGATTCCAAATCAAGATGGGAACATCTGCTCCAAAAAATCATACTAGTTGGATTTGTATTTAATTTTTAAAAATTCGTGGACTGCAGAGGGATCACCCCTCTAATCTTCTTGTTTGCTACTATCCATGAATTTTTAAAATTTTTATACTCATCAAATTTTTATAAAATTTATCTTTCTGGAATCCTTTTCAAATTGTACACATTACCAAAAATAACTAGAATTTTCTATATCCAGTGGTGGTACTAAAAAGTCCAAAATACACATGGGTATCAATTCTAGATGTTTACACTAGCAAAAAGAAAAATTCTTTAAAAATATCAAACAAATTCCTAAAATCCTAAAAAAATATTTTCTGGAATCCTTGTTTGATTTTCCATAAAGTAGTGGTGTTGATTGCTCTATTTGGACCACTACTTAATCCAGAAAACCTAAAAAAGATCCATTGGAAGTTAAATTTCTGTCTTAGGATCAACAAGATTAGGATTTCTTTTTCATTTTTAAAGGCAAACAACTAAAAGGAAATTGATCTCAATCTATACAACTTGATTTCCTTTTGTTTGTAGATCTCAAAACTTGTTTGAAGTCTTAAGAAAGGAAACCCTAAAATGCATTCCTTTAAAACAAATCCTAAAAGACAAAAATACATAAAATTGTGGGACAACTTGCTTTTCATTGAAATCAACTTCCAATTCCCGCATACACACAAAAAAATTGAAATAATAGGGCAATAACTCAATGAACGCCCTCCACATTCCGGCGCACTTTAGTATCCAAAAGCTAATTAAAATCTGTAGCAATTTGACTACTAAGGTTTCCTCAACTTAGGCTTGCTATCTAGGTCTTAAATTTCCTTTAGTTAATATCAATTCTGTCTTATATATCTGTTGTTCAGGTTGAGGGTCCGTGTCAAACGACCAGGCGCGGGTTTGTACAAGCACCTAGGGATTTTCCTGGGAAATGCTTGTGCCTAAACATCCCCTTAAACAACTTGGCTAGATTTGTTGACAAAATGGGCCTTCACTATTCATTACTTATTTCCTAGGCAGTCCAGGTCTTAGGTTATTTTTAGGGAGTCAAATTTAAGTTAGGTCTACAATTTTGATTGCTTGTCTGCATACTTTCTCTCATCTCCATCTCTTCTCCTCCCCTCCTATTTGTTCCATTTTGCACGGGCGGCGATCCAAAACTCCACACTTGGAGGGACCACTTGATTTTTGCCTCCCCAAAAAGACTTTTCCTGCATTTTCCATCTTCTTTAAAATTGAAAAATCAAATTAGTCCTCTAACCTACATGCTAATTATTCTTTCCCCAATCTTTCCACCCAAGAGCTTCTTAATCAGGCTCCCCCAAGTAATTTCTACTCCTTTATGGCTCAGCTACAAGTTAAGCAACAACAGTTGCATAAGGATTTAACAAACCTAGCCAACTAAGGGAGTCCTGCCACA
This sequence comes from Thalassia testudinum, assembly GCA_037157565.1. NCBI lineage: Eukaryota > Viridiplantae > Streptophyta > Magnoliopsida > Alismatales > Hydrocharitaceae > Thalassia > Thalassia testudinum. The sequence goes on along the minus strand of JAZHRO010000055.1, from coordinate 102,529,750 downwards.
CCTACCCAAGCTCCACACATTCCACATCTCACCCCTTCCTACATCCCATAGAGACAAAATTTGCATACGACCCATGCTGAGTATAACCATTATTTTGAGGCTTTCTATGGTTAAACGAGGAATTATACTTATCCAAATCATTACCCCACTCAAAATGTCTCCACCATCTAGGTGCAATTGTAAAATTCCTCTAATTGGAGGAATTATCCAGCTCAATCCTGGACCAATCCAGTTCCTCACCAACAACAAAACCCAATTGCAGGGCGTGGTTCAAAATCAACTTATCAATCTGGGCCATCTCAAGAAGACATCAATGCGCAAAGGTTGAAAACCCTGCAGGATATGCAAGGAAAAATAACAGAAATAACCTGTGCTATTAATAATCTTAATGATCAATTTGGGGTTATTCCAAACCACAGACATGTAGGACACTCACCATTGCAGCCGACACCAAATATTTTCAATCACAGGAACCAACACCCAGGTGGACACCAACATTAGAACCACACTGTTCAGCCTCCTATTAACTTGATATCTCAGCACCAACCCAGTTTCCATCAACATCAAGCCCCCCCATGATCGCACGTGCTTCGCATGTTTGAAATCAGGGTTTGGAGTAACCCGTCATCGTAGCTGCAAAACTTGTGGTCAAATAAAATTTATACCAAAACTCTAAACGTGAGTATCGGGTCAAACATAAGGAGGCGAACGTTTGGTTCTATGAAATCTGCGCTTCACTATTTATTTGTTTATTTCATTTTTGTCATTTCTAATTTTTTTGTTATTTTTAACAAGCAAGAGATTAGGTTGATGAAAACTTTATCTACTTACAAAAATATAAGAGGGAGAAGGAGAGGGTGAGAGGGAGAGAAACAATCATCTATTCATCAAAAACTGTTTGTTCCACTATGAAAGTAGGAAAAATCTACACTATGAAAGTGTAAAAAGATAGAATGGGTTGAGAAAAAACCCCCTCGATGGTTGCTCGGAGGACAACTCGCTTTGACATCGCCTGGATAAAGGCTGTGAGGAGCGAGACAAATGGGGACAAACCGGAGGAAGGAGGATGGGGCAGGATGGCGTTGCAGCAAGGATCTTCTTCCCGAAGGTCGATGAGAGGACTGCCATGGGATGCTCCACGAATGGGGATGAGGGGAGGGAAAACTATTTGGTTTTACTCTAGAGGAGCTTCTCGAGCATGGCACAAGCTGTCTAGAGCCTCGGAGATGGTGAAAGGAAGAAAGGAAGAGATGAAGAAAAATGGGATGGGTAGGAGTCCTTTTATAGAGGAGGAAAGAATCAAATTCGTATACAGGACATTTAGTGACGGTCATATACATCGCTGAAGATCCACTGCAAGAGTCACTAAAGACAACCCACGTGCCCACCCACTACTGTGCTGGCTTATGCTCCGCGAGCCTCCATGCGTGAGCCTGCATGCACTGCTGCTATGCGTGCGTGCCTCCATAGGCGCTGGCACGCACTTGCACATGCGTGCCTTCATGGGTGCACGCACGCACCTGCCTTGCTGTGTGCATGTAGTGGTGCATGCATGTGCATGGTTAGCCTAGGTTATGCCATGTAGTGTGATTTGGGTCTTCCATCTTCTTTGTGTTGTAGGGGCTGCTATAGAGGTCAGATTGAGTCAATTTTTGCGCTGTTGGGCTACGATCATCGACCAGAATCCATCCATGTGGTTGATTTGTCATTTGAAGCTCTAGATTATGTCACCTAGTCCCTTGGCTATTGATTTTCCTCAGATTGCACATGTTGCTATGGGACTTCGATCAAGATGATTTCAGAGGCGTTGGACTTCGATCATCGTCCTGATCAGATCCGTACGGTTGGATCGTCAATTCGAGGCTTTGAAATAAATCTCCTTCTCTCTTGACCACAAAAAGGATGTAATTAACGTAAAATATACACAACTACTCTAAATGTAAAATGATGCAAGCTATGCAATATTTATAAAGTGAAATGCAAATCTAAGCTTAGAAACATGCATGAATAGGCATTTTAACCGAAATAGATGTGTCTATATCATACCCCCATGCCTATCTTTTGCTAGTCCCTAGCAAAATTAAACTATATGCTATGTATAAAATCAAAATTTGGATTAGATCGTTTAGGCCTGGGTCGTTTATTACCAATAGAAAATTTCAACTAAGGCCTTGAACAACGAAATCTCAATGGTACCTGGGTGCCTGCTAGAATGCAGATCGCCCAAGTCCTCGCCTTATTTGAAAAGGAAATATACATTTTCCTTTATTTTTCTTCTTTCCTAATTTTTTTTTACTTTCGGATTTTGAGAGTTTCGGGATAACTTTTTATGGCTACCCAACCCACCCAAGACTCGAAAAGGACTGTAAGCGCTAAGCATCTTGTGAAAATAGTGAAAGACACATTAGGCCACCATTGAAACTGACATCGAGTTTCTACAACCCTTGGTGACCCTGCTTAGAGGTTTATCTTTTCCACTAGTTGATTTCTCCCAACTTCTTTTATTTATGGGGTCAACACAAGGGCGAACCCAGAGTATATCACCTCGGTTTATTCTACTTCCTCTCTTCTTCCCTGAGTGTTTTGGGAATTATTATTCATTTTTTGTGACCTGGGTTCTGGACAATCGGCCAATGGGCTGTTACCCATGACCACTTGCCAGGCATACTCATGCAGTGAAGTATGGTTTCGTTTACTTTTTATTTTTTTCTCCTTTATCTATCTTTTTCTTTTTGTTTGTTTATTTTTTTTCTCGTAAGTAGGTGGCTTCCCTAATCTAAGATTTACCTAAAGGCAGTATAACGAAAATGATCCGATGATTGGGCTCTGGACAACCAGCCAATTAGCTATTACCACCAACAACTTGCCAGCCATACCACCCTAGATAGTTCATTAGCTACCTAATTTCTGAAGAAACCACCAAAAAGTGAGTTAATGCAAAAAAAAGTATGTGGATGCTTAGGCTTAAAGTCCCCCCAAATAAGACTGTGAGTTGATAAGTCATATACTTATCACCTCAATTTATTTACCGAATTAAAATAAGACTGACTTGGCAAGGATTCGAGACTAAGTCTACATTCGAGTACACACCTGGGCTAATTAACCGCGAAGACCTAAAGATTCTAAGTATTCAGGTCCTATCGTATCATTTCCTAAAGTTAATAACTTCCAGATGCCTAATTTTTCTTCTCCTAATTCTTCTTTTTTTTTATCTTTTTGAATTTTAATTTCTTTTTCTTTTTTTTTAAAGAAACTAAAAGAAATTCTATGAAGTTAACAAAATGATTTCATAATTAAGTATCCACCCCCCCAGCCTAAATGATGCAATGTCCTCATTGTAAAATTAAAGACATGAAAAGGGTGGATTAAATAGAATATCACCTTGACATTGTGAGGAATCTAGTCAGCTCCGCAGAGAACATGAAATATAAACACGTGATAAATTTAATGCCTTCAGCTGGGCATAAAACGCATACGTGGAAGAAATTGAGAATTCACAAGTGTGGGTTAGAATCAAAATAAAAATATTGATTCTCAGACCCACCAACAAAAGATTTCCATTAACGTGGACCAGATTATGATGTAGACCACACAGGGTCGAGTGGTTCTCAGGTTCTGGATGAAACTATCCCAGAACGGAAGGTTGTTGTGTTTGTGGGGCTGGGCCTGTGGTTTAGTGGTGTGTAACCCAAGACCAAAGTGTCAGACAACAGGTAAAGATGGTTCAATAGGTGCGGTTGTCCACTTAACATCTACCTTAAAAAAATAATTAGTTATTTCGAGCTTGGGTTGCACATGAAGGATATCGTAAGGGTCCAGGTGGAAAGTAGGTGGTTTTAGGTCAATAGGAAACCTTAGATCCAAACTTATTTTTCCCTCAAAATTAAACTCCCAAATTTTCATTTCAACATTCCTGTCCTCCAACATCAAGTGCTCAGGTTCCGAGACCTCTAGCATGCCGTTCACCACATAAGATTTACCCAAGTCTAGAAATCTTGACTAACTCAGAATTGACTTGGGTACAATGATTTCCAAATCAGAATCAATCCCTTTGGGGTGTGGTTGAGGAATGAGGATATTGATTGAATCTTCTAGTAAATGAGAATTTGAATACTCCAACTTAACCCCAACGAAATTCAAATCTTCAATAATTGGCCTATCAAAAGGTTTGTCAGATTCCTCAAGCTCGTTTGTCTCACTAAAATCATCTTCCCAACACTCATGTGAAACATCACTAAGAGATTCCTCACCCTCAGAATCAAAGAATCCATGTTCCTGATTTATATATGTCTCAAAATTGATTGTGATTTCTTGGTTCAAAGAGACATTTTTCCTCGTTCCCTGGCTCAGGGATCTCGGGTGAATTAATCGATTCATCCTCAATGGGTTGCTCTAGCACAACCTAGTCATCCCTGGTCTCAAAAAATGTATCCCCCACGACAGGCGCCTGAGCGGGTTCAGACATTGGCTCTCCTGAAGGGGGTTCATCTTGAGAATCATCCCAAGATTTGACTAGAGAAACCACAAATTTCATCCTCAACCTCGACAATTTCCCAAGAAGAAACTCACCCAGGTCCCTATCCCTAACACTTTGGAGCAAATCCAATAAAGAGCTATTCAACTCATCCATCATTTTTATCATATGCTCCATTGCTTCAGTGCGTGGTATTGGCTGGGCTTCTAAAAATTGTATGGTGTTCCTCAAATTAGCCAACACCCTATCCTAGATCTGGTTCACCTGAACTGATTGGTTCAATTCAGGTTTGGGTGGGTTTGGGTTAAATCTAGGGGAGTCAAGATGTTGAGGTTCTCGGATCCCTCCCTGAAAGTAGGTCATTCTAGGTTGTTCAAAGGATGGTGGCAACCTATATTCAGTGGAATACTGTGGAGGGTTGGTGTTATAATCATTATATCCTTCCTGATTGTAGATCGGGTTGGTTTGGTCATCTAAGGATGGAGATCCATAATCATTGCAGGTTTGGGAAGGATAGCAATCGTAGTCTTGTTGTCTAGGGTTAGACCCTGGACACTGAGCTCTGGAATCGTATCCCCAATCAAAGTCATCTCAGCTAGTGATGGGTAATTACAAGTCAAGTCAAAATAGTAATCATCTTGGGGAAAAGTGGTGGTCGGAGGATAGGATGGGAAATGCATGTAAGAAGTGGAAGGATACATGGTGAAGTACGGAAAGAAATCAGAAGAGTGAAAGGTACCCTACAGTACAATCAACCAAACCTCTCCTTATATGGGTAGCCTAACGACCTACAGACTCCCAAGACCCATCATAAGATTATAAACAATTTAGTCTAGTTTTATCCAGTCAACCAAACCAGTTAGGAGGGATTGGGGAGAAGGTTCTTCCCTTGGCTTGTGCCTCCAATTCCTAGTGTACACCCCAGTCGTGGTCGTTTGACACTACTCCCCTAACTCAGCATCAGATGGACTAAGAGAAGCAGATTAATCGAAAAAACCTCAGTCTGAGCCACAAAGAGCGAATCAATCCTTAAGGCCAACCTCTACTCTGTTTTAATTAGGCTTGGGATGATTGTGCTATTGGAATGTGATAGGCCCTTTAGATGGGTTGTACCCTTAATGATCAGTTAAAATGTTCGTGCGTGCACAACCAATGTTTTCAAACAAGGTTATTTGATGATGTGTCTTTTAGGATTTAACCTTGTTTAGTAGCTTTTAGGGTTTAATTCTTAGGTTGGTTCAATCAAGGTTTAGTAGAACACTCCACGTTTTGAAAGCACGGGTGATGATTGTTCCCTTAAAAATAAAAAATAATGTGAAGTGTCTGTTTCAACCCTAAGAATCAACCATAAGTAGCATGCTACTTGATGGATTAGTTTTAGATTGAGTGGTGTGGCCCAAACAACTCAATCAATTGGCTTGTTGCACCACTTAGTTAAGTCACACAAGGATGTTTAACCTATTCAGATTTCTACTTACTTATGTGTATTGAGTTGAAGTGTACTGGGTCCACAGGTCAGATCCTGGTTAAGTGGTAGAATCATAGTGATTGTGTGCCTTATGATAAGAAGTTGTTGGTGTTAAGTGTGTAGCTTTCAATTAAATCCCACAAGAGAAGAATATTTTTTATTATTAATTTTTTATTTATGTGGATGGCAAGGTGAGTGGAGGTGGCAAACAAACAACCAAATCTATCCTAGGGTTTATAAAAAGTACCAATGTTTATTTGTGTTTGAGTTAATAGCCTATGGATTGAAAAGTAAGGTGGGGGTGGTGTGAGGGACACTTACAAAACACTCTACCGGCAATTTACTCCAATCTACAGCACTTGGATCTCCATGCTAGGGTACTTGCAAAATAATAGGTCAGAGATAAGTGGAGTTAGTGTTATGTAAATGCAAAGATGCACAGAAAATAATAAAGTAAATTTCATTGCCTCCCCGGCAACGACGCCAAAATGATCGCATGTGTTTCGTATGTCTGAAATCGGGGTTTGGAGTGACCCATCAGCGTACTTGCAAAACTCGTGATCAAATAAAATTTATACAGAAACACGAAAAGTGAGTCTTGGGAAGAACACGAGGAGGTGAATGTTTGGTTTTACGAAATCCACGTTTCACTTTTTATTTGTTTATTTCATTTTTGTCTTTTATAATTTTTTTGGTATTTCTAACAAGCAAGAGATTAGGTCAATGAAAACATTATCTACTTGAAAAGTATAAGAGAGAGAGGGAGAGGGAGAGAGAGAGAGAGAAACAATATCTATTCATCAAGAACTCTTTGTTATACTACGAAAGCGGGAAAAATCTACACTACGAAAGCACAAAATGATAGAATGGGGTGAGTGAAATCCCCCTCGATGGTTGCTCGGAGGGCAACTCTCTCTGACGTCCCCTGGAAGAAGGTGGTGAGGAGTAGGACGAAAGTGGATGAAGCTGGAGGACAGAGGATGGGGCAGGACGGCGTCGCGGCAAGGATCTTCTTCCTAAAGGGCGGTGAGAGGATGGCCATGGGATGCTCCACGAATGGGGATGAGGGGAGGGAAAATCTTTTTGGTTTTACTCTAGGGGAGCATCTCGGGCTTGAGACAAGCTCTCTCCAGTGCCTTGGAGGTGGTGAGAGGAAGAAAAGAAGAGATGAGGAAAAATGGGAGGGGTAGGCGTCCTTTTATAGAAAAGGAAAGAATCAAATTTGTATATAGGACATTTAGTGATGGTCATAAATGTTGCTGAAGATCTACTGCAAACGTCGCTGAAGACAGCCCACGCACCCACTCGCTGCTGTGCTAGCATACACTCTGCGTGCTTGTGTCGAGTGCCTTTGCACGTGCACTTACATGCACTCCCGTGATGCTGTGTGCATGCAGTGACACATGCGTGCGCATAGGTAGCATGGGTTGCACCACGTGGCACGATCTAGGCCATCCATCTTTTTTTTGTAGGGGCTGCTATAGAGGCCGAATTGACTCGATTTTCATACCATTGGGCTGCGATCGTCGACCCTAATCCATCCGCGCGGTTGGATTTGTCGTTTGAAGCTCCAAATTACATCACCTAGTTCGTTAGCCGTTGATCTTCCTCGGACAGCATATGGTGCTACAGGACTTTAATTAAGGCCATTTTGGAGGCGTTGGACTCTGATCATCGTCCTGATCAGATCCGTACGGTCGAATCGTCAATTTGAGGCTCTGAAATAATTCTCCTTCTCTCTTGACCACAAAAAGGATGCAACTAACCTAAAATATACACTACTCTAAATGTAGAATTATGCATTCTATGCGATATTTATAACATGAAAAGCAAATCTAAGCTTAGGAAGATGCATGAATAGGTATTTTAACCTAAATAGATGTGTCTATATCACCCTACCTCCTCTCAGTGATAACCAAACTTCATATGCAGAAACATTGAGTGGGAAAACCACCATTGATTTAGGGCCTCCACATCAAACTAATGAAACCCATTCTCAACCTATGCAAATTGACTCTCCTAACCTCAATCAGGAAGAAGAAAAAGAAATCCCAAAAACACTTCATTCAAATCCTACTTCTCACTCTTAAACACTACCATCCAATCTTTTTGATCAGAAATCAGAGCCCTCTCACCAAGATCTTTTCGACTTATTTGGGCAACTCGAGAAGAATGTCCCCCTCCTAGATACCACCCCTGCATTTGACAAATTTTTGAAAGAAAAGTTTACTCCGCCATGGGAGGCTTAGAATCTAGGAAGGGTGGTCCTTTCTAAGACAACAAGCTTAGTTGTTCAGAGCAAGCTGACTCTCACAAAAAAGGACCCAGGTGCATCCCTCACCTTATTTGTCATAAATGACACCATTTTTTTTCATGCCCCTCTCGACTTAGGTACCACCATTAATATCATTCACCTAGTCTTATTCGAGGAATCTCAATTTAGTGATTTTAAACCTACTAAGGTTCAATTTCAATTGGGAGATCGATCTACCATTCAACCGTGGGGAATCATTGCGGATCATATTGTCAAGGTCCAAAATTGTGTAAATCAGATAAATTTTCTGGTCCCTGACATAGATGTACCTGTAGCTCTCACTAATACCATTCTTGGAAGACCCCTTCTGATTACTGCAACAGCTAATATCAACTCTCATTATGGCAAAATGAATATAAGTTGCGGTAACCACATTTTCTCATTAGATTTATTTCAAGCTTCCAAGAGGTCCATTGATCATAACATTTTCTTGGACACTGATAATACAATGGGAGCAATTTGTGAGAAATCTTTGTTGATCAAATCCTACTTAGCTTTGACCACCATGGATCTAGATTTTATTGATTCCTATTCTAAGGATGATTTTGTGGTCCGAGACTTTCCAGATCAACTAGGGTTTGACGTTTACTCTTTTGATCTTCCTACTTTTTCACCAAAAACAACCACACTAACTTCACCCACCCTACATCTCACTGACTACTTTCTCCCTCCCTTTCCATTGGGCCTACCACATGATCGACCAAAGTTGGGCATTTTACATGAACTTAAACCATAGCCAGACCCGGGTCACTTTTCCATTTTTTCACTTCATTTTGATTCTTATTTCTTTATCAATAATCTTTTTCGGGATCGTGAGGAAAACATATTTCTTGAGGACATTCAAGTGTCCTACTATTTACACGATTGTCCGTCTTATGTGCATACCTTCATGCCCAGCGGATTGGTGTAAAAGATAGCATTGGATGGGAGGTAACCCATCATTTCTCTTGCTTTCTTTTACCCATTCTTTTTCTAGTTTTGGACCATCCTAAACCCAACTACCAATCACTAAGGTGATCCCTTCTCCCTCCTAATGCTTGAGGACATTGCATATCATAAGCATGGGGGGTGTTTTTAAAATTTTGATGATCGATTTAGGATTTTCAAAACCTAAAAATATGTTTTTTTTTTCTTTTTTCATTTTCTTGTTTCCTGCTTGCATACCTATAAATAAATAAAAATATTGAAAACCTTTTGAGGAAAATTTTGAAATCGAGACTAAGGATGATAACTCACATTTGGTACAATGGGATTTTATCTTTAACAAAGTAGTGATGAGGATATGGATCTGATCATTAGAATTTTATGGTTTATTTTTAGACTAGATCAGATATCATTCTGTAAAATTTCACCTAAACTCGTGATAGTTTAGGTGACTTGATCCTCTTTTGTAAATGGAAACTATCTGACTTAGTTTCTAATTCAAAAACTTGCATTTCATGCGAAACTTCTTGTGTCAAATTTCACACACAAGCCAACACCTAAAAACAACTAAAAATTAGAAAAAACTCTTTTGTATGGCCTTAGGAAAAGTCTAAAGCGGATCGTTGGTTTGAGTTCCCACTGTCGAGGAGGAAAATGCCTCCTTTGCAGATGCGATGTTAACATGTTACTGCCTCGGCGCTACTCTATATCTGTATTACATATCTTCAGGCAGAGCAATAAAGTGCATTTTTGTAGCTCAAGTGCCTTGGATGGTACTCTACCTACAGTGTTCGAGTAAGAGCTTGAGTTTACTTGGAGTGCCCCTTTGCACCGCATTGTGTTTTGGGATTGTGAGCTCTTGGGTGGTGTCATGGACAATGCTATCTGGAAGTACTGGCGCTAGAGCCCTCTCAAGGATTGGTAATAGGAATGATGATCCCGAGACATCTCTGTTGAAGCTATGGGTTGCTACGCTATCATATTTGGTTCTGAAAAGAACTTGTCGTTGTACTTTCAAAGTGAACTCGTGTTCAACAAATAAAATTTATACCAGAATAGAAATCCCTGGTTTAACTCAGGGAGATGAGACACTCATCATGATCTCTAATTACCCCTAATTAACTAGTCTACCTAGTTAATTAGCTAAGGTTATGAACATATAAGGGTTAATTACAGAACAAGGGATATTTAGTAAAGGACCTTAAAATAAGTTAAAAAAGGCATTTTATCATTCAATTAACATTATTAATAATTTAGTTAATAATTGGACTCAAAATGCTATTAATCATTCCCTTAATTAAAAAGATAAGTAACTTAAACTTAATGTATACCTAAGTATATAATAACTTAAGTAATTTTACATAATCTAATAAATTAATCTAAAAGGTCAAAAATGTAAATTCAAGGTGTTGACATAATATTTACCTTATTTACTAACATATATAAAAAGTTGAAAAAGATCTAAGTTAAAATAAACCTTCAAAACCTGAGTTTACATTTTGGTCCTTAATATTGATTATAATCAGGTCCTTATTTCTCACATAGGTCCTTAAGTTTTGTTACATTTAAGTCTCTTTCCCCCTTCTTCTTCTTCTTCTTCTTCAATCGAATGAACGACTGACGGCAGAGAGTCACGCCACCGCATGATCACCTCCCTGCCGACATAAACCTTCTTTATCCAAGCTCTTGCAGCTTGCGCTCACCACTTCCTCTGGATCCACCAGTCTAGATTAACCGAAAATCCTATTTTTCAGTGGGAGATAACCTCACCATCGTCGGAGACGACAACGGAGGTTAAGCTCCTCAAGCTCCTTCTTCGGCTAGACTCCGTTATTTTCTTCGGTGCCAACTACTATAAATACCCCCTCACCTCTCAGATTTTACTCAAGTTGGCTCCCTTCCCTCTTCTAACACTGTAGTCGACTTCGATAGGCTATTCGTCCAAAACTGTGGTGACTTTCCATTTCACTTTCCGACTTCCTCCATCCATTCTGATCAGCCGAGGAGATCCGCCATGGTCTTTCGCATCATTAACATAGGCATCGACCAAAGGAACCCTCCGCTCCACCTCAAATCGACCCACTGGAGATCTTTCTTCCACCCTTTGACTTCGTCATCCGCTATGAACCTTCGACGTAACCCTATTGACCCCTTCGTCCAGGTAACAATAGATTAGGAGTAAGATTAGGAGTAGGAGTAGGAGTAGGTTAGCTTAGTTAGGTAGGTAGGTAGTTAGATTAGATGTAATTTTAGAATTTTAGTGTTCATCTTCTCCGACTCTGGCGAACTCCTTGAGTTTGCCAGAGCTTTAATCTTGTCTTTTGAAATCGCTGTCCACTTTCCTTTAACTTCCATGATCATTTCTAAATCACTTAACCGTTTAATTGATCACCTAATCACCTAATTCACATTTCACCTCCACCGACTACTGTCACTGTCCATGGTCACAGTAGTAGGCTTAATTTCACCTTCATAGGGCCTTCCATTATTTATCCATCACTTATGGACCCTAATCGACACTATAATGCATATAAATATCACATATAAATTAAACACCCAAATATAATTAAGCTCCTGAGCTTGCTGTCCATGGTGGCTCAGGAGCAGTTCATACTTTTAATTAACTATGTAATTATGACTGCTATTATCTGTTGACTTCTTTTAACCTCTCAATTGAGTGGTTAAACAAGTCCTGAGCTTCTTTCAAATCAAATTTTTAAAGAAATGAATTCATTGTCAAATCTTAATTCTAATGGACAAATGAAGAATTAAATGTGATTCTGAGGTTCCTAGCAACCTCAGAATCCTTTCTAAATCAAAAGTGGCAAGTTTTCACAATCTGTACACATATTACAAATTTTCTAGACTCACCGAAGCTCCAGTGAGCTCCGTCGAGGCAAAACTGTGTTTCAGCCTCTATAATTTGTTGAGAAGCTCCAGAATGATAAAATATGGATCACTGATTGTTTTAAGGATGTTTATTTGAGGATTTAACCACTGGAGTTGTAAATATGAATTCATTTTCTCCAACTCTGGCGGAGTTGGAGAAGTCTATTAGTTAGGTTTAAGTTGAGTTTAAGGAACCCAGAAGCTTCAGTGAGATGCACTGAAGCTATGCATGACTTCATTCCACGGTAACAACCTCTGATTTCCTCTGATGAACACACACCTTTTCAAACTCAGGCGATGAGCCTGTAACCCTATAAATCTTGGTCAGAGCATCAATCTGAGAATTTGAATGAGTTTCTGAGGTTAGGTTTACCTATAACAAATCTCATGCCATTCATGTTTTAATCAACCAAAGCCTCGTAAACTCCTCAAAAGTAAAAAAATTACTCTTTCGCAAAAATTTGTTTTGTGAAAATAAGTTTCGCTAAGAGACTAGCAAAAGATAAGCATGGGGGTGTGATAAACACCAATTTATCTTCATTCTTATACCCTAAAACTGATCTAGCTTTTAGGGTTTTAACTTTACAAATTGGTTTCGGGTTTCATTTAGGCATTACTTAGGTTAAGCATGAATTCCATAGTTTTTGTGTTTTTGACACGTTTATTCGAGTGTTAGGTATGAACAGATAACTAGATCCCTAAAACCCTAGCATTCAGGAAGGCAATAGGTGAAGAGAAAGCTAATTGCAGCTAGACCGTAGCTAAATCTAGCTCAACATAGCTAGATACCTACTCACCTGGGTTAGGTTTAGCTCTCTCTAGCACAATTCATCTCATCTAAGCTGGATGGTAGCTCAGGGTAGCATACCTCTGCTCAGATTCAGCTCAACTTAGTTGAGTCTAGCTTATCCTAGCTCCAATCAGTTCATTGGGAACTTAAGCTAGCTCAACACAGTTGACAAGTGTTCATTCCAGCTCGACCCTAGCTCTCCCCAACTCCACTAAACTCACTTCAGCTTACTACTACTTGTCAACTTAGTAGCAAAGCTAGCCTGGAGTTTCCATCAGAAGTAGATCTACCTTAACCCAGAATCAGACAGGTTGAGACCAACTCAACTTAGCTTTAATACCCAAGCTTAGCTGCTAGTAGATGAACTAGTTAGCAAAGCTGAGTAGCTGAGCTCTTATGAAGACCTCCATCAAAATCAACTCCGAAAATTTCCTTAAGCTCGAGATATACTTCAGATAGCTTCTGGCTACATTCCTCCAGCTAAAACCTACCTATTCCTCCACTTCCCTACTAGCTATGTTAACTTAGCTAACTTAGCTTAGCTCTACTAAGCCCCCCTACTATGGCCATCCACCATCACCTAAACCACTTCCTCTCCCTTCCTCATTTGGTGCCAAAACTGCCCAACCACCACCTCCCTTTGGTGTCCCTTCATGTGGCGCCAACATTAGGCACCTCTTCACCATCGTAACCAGCTGATAACCTACCCTAAGTTGGCGCCAATACACCCTACAACCACCACATTAAATTAGAGCCAACTCTCCCCTACCAATCCACCCATTTGGTGCCAATTTGATGCACCATTCCACTCCCCTAACAACCCTGCAACCCCGACCTAAGATGGCACCAAAATCATCTATCCACCCCGTAATTCTTAGCACCAACCAATAATCCCATCTCCACCTTACACATAACCTATTCAACATATCTCCATCCTTCAGTAGTTGGCGCCAAACACCAAACCCACAACCACAACACAAACCCTTGCCAACCCCCCTTAACTCCATCTTCATACACCTCTCCCTTTGGAGCCAACTCACCATAGCCCTCCATCACATAACTACCATCATCCAAGCCAATCCTATAATTACATCAAAAGAAAGAAAATTTTTCAAAAAAAAAAAAAAATACAAAAGAAAAGTCGATTTCTATTTTGCCAAGTGAGAGACTTTGAATTCGTATTTCCACCTCCGTTGGGATGATCAAAAGCCTCTCCAAGTACTTGATGTTTACAAAATTTAAAAGTGATCGAATTATCATGTTGCAACGATAAAAACCTAACTTTATCAAATCATGCCTTTTTGATATTAATACACCATCACACGGCACCCCCACACACCACCAACACACACATTCACTCCCGTTGTGTTCTTTTTGCTTTGTATAAATAGTCCTGGGAATCATTACTCAAGGCCTTGTTTCTTTTTCCTTCTTATTGTCATCAATTCCATATGTTGGAGGCAACCTTGGTTGTCTCCTTGATTGTCATTTTCCTTTCTTGTGGACTTTCTCTTTATGTTTATTCAATAAAAGTTGCATGTTTAATCTCATGCTCTCATATTGTTTCAGTAGTTTTTATTCCAAAAATTTAAAAAAAAGTAAAACATGCAAAAGACCAAAAGGATTTAGTTTGTAGTGTGGCTGTGATTTTGCTCCTAATACAAAATACCATAAAATTTACAAAAGGAAAAAGTAAAAAAAGATAATAATATTGATAGATTGACCTAAGCGACAGATGGACAAAAATCACCTCCCTGAGGAATCTACTCGGACTCACCAAATCTAACATCAAAAATTTGATTAGTGGTCATGTAGTAAAAATTAAAAGATAATGAATTTAGGTGCAAAAGATAAATAACAACGACAACTTAAACAATTCAATCTCGCATGCCTAAGCTCTTCTACCTATCAGTTCGGGATAGGAATAGTGTAGGTAGGATCATGGATAGTACTATCCATATTTTGGGTTCTAAGGCTAAGGTGTCCTAGTGGGAGTGCTTTTGGGTTTGGGAAGGGTATCCTAGGCTTTATAGGGGTATGGATAGGGATATCCCCCTCTCTCTTCTCGGGTGGATCATGCTTTGCTTTCTTCTCTTTCACACTTTATTCTTCTTTATTTCACCCCCTAGAATTATTTAGATCACTTTATTACATGCATATAACAATAAAAGCATTAAGTAACACGATAAACTCTCATTATTGTATATATAGCAATACAAAATGATGCAATGCATGATATGAATGTACTAATCATAAGCTAATATACGATCTAACATAATTTAGGTTAATTAAGTCTCATGATTGCTGCGCAGTTACATGGTGACGTGAATTGGAGCTTCAAACGACAAATCTAACTGTATGGATGACCGCCGCGAAATGCATTTGTGTAAATTTCTCATTGTACGACATTTTACAATGTCAATTTAATAGAAGAATCAGACATGAGTCTGAGTGTCGAGCACAGGGAGGCAAAGTATTGATCTGCTAATCGCTTTCGTCTCACAACACTATGTCGTTTTGTTCACTTGCGAAATGAATAGAGAAAGAGAGAGAGAAATCGAGAGAGAGGGAGATAGAGTTAGAAATCCATGCTCAATAGATGATAATAACAAGATATCAAAGATATATTCTACTAATTATCCAAATGTTGTCAACAACAAAAATGTTTATGAATGCTTGAATGAAAGATATAAACTATAACTATCAAACAAATAATTATTCAAGCTTGAATGAAGATCAAGATCCAACCACTGACAATGGGTGATGCCTTGATAAAGAGTAGGTGCTAGCCAATGTTGGGAGGCTTAGGTGGCTCCAGGTGGCGCCATCTGGGCCGTCCATCTTCCTTTTACTGTAGAAGATGCTGTGGTGCTCTGATCTAGATGATTCCTACATTATCGGATTGCGATCATTGCTCTGAATCCATCTGTATGGTCAGATCTTTCATCTAAATCCTGTAAGGATGTCGCATTGCCCCCTAGCCATTGATCTCTGTCGAGCTTGTTGTGGGAGCTATGGAAGTTGGATCGAAGTGATATCATGTTTGTTGGACTTTATTCGTCGACCGAATCCATCCTTACAGTATGATCTCTCATCTAAGACCTATTTCAATATGGACTTGTGCACATGGTCATTAAACATTGATTCTAAGCGATCTTTAAGATGAAGTAATGCAGAAAGCATGCAATGCTCCCGTACCCACTATAATATAACATTATCGCACAAGTTCCCTCGAAATTGACACTAGTTGATGTTATTAACACTTGTAGTTGTAGAGTCATCAGTTGCCTCCTAGGAAGTACTGAGTTTACTACCTTCAGCTGGGTGTAGTTCCAGTTCAACTCTTAATGAGGGTTATAACTTCCTTCAGGGGAATCTAGGCAAGAATGTGATTCAATCTTTGGCCATTCACTGTAAAGGTTTGCCCAGCCTTGGGATTAGCAATTTCTATCGCCCTACTGGGATAAGATCTGACCACTTGATATCGTCCTATCCACTTAGATCTCAGTTTTCTGGGAAAGAGTTAACTCTTGCGTCAAAAAGCCAAACTTGCTGATTTGGCTCGAAGGTTTTTCTATTAATGTGCTTATCGTGGATGGCTTTCATCTTCTCCTTATAAAGGCTATTATTCTCGTAAGCATCCCGATGGGTTTCCTCAAGCTCGAAGAGTAGGAGCTTATTTCGAGATTTGACCATTTGGGCATCCATATTGCACTACTTAACAACCCAGTATGCCTGGTGCTCCAACTCAATCGGAAGGTGACAAACTTTGCCAAGGACCAATTGATATGGTGACAAACCTATCAAGGTCTTAAAAGCAATCCTGTATGCCCAAAGGGCATCATATAATTGTGTGGACCAATCCTTCTGGTCAGGTCTCACACTCTTTTGCAGAATATTCTTAATCTACCTATTTGAGACCTCAATTTGCCCATTCATCTATGGGTGATATGGGGTGGCAATGCGTTGAGTAACCCCATATTTCTTAAGTAAGGCACGAAATTAGGCATTAATGAGGTGACTCCCACCATCGCTGATCATGGCTTTAGGTATCCCAAACCGGGAAGGATATTTTTCTTAACAAAGTCCATGACAGTCTTGTGGTCACATTTTAAGGTAGGTACAGCTTCGAAGTCTTTGCAAAGTTATGTGCATGCAAGAAAAATGATGGCCAATAAAAATCGAACTGCAAAACTTTTGTAGCCATCTCCTTCCTAGAGAAGTGGCCACCAAAGGCTTAGTCATGAAAGAAGGATAGCACACTTTGAACTTCCTCTTGAAGAATACACCTCCTAATGATTTGGTCAACACAAAGTCTAAACAACATAGGATCATCCCAAAAATAATGCTTGGCCTCAACTTGGAACTTATCTTGTTGCAGTCTATACCAGCCATGTGGAGTATGCCCTACCACTAAATAATTGGCTAAGTTCGCATACCAGGGTAGACTCTTTCGATGCATGACTAGAAGTTGTTCATCAGGAAATTTGTCGGTTAAGGGTAATGAGGGCCCAATGTGTTCCAAGTGAAGTCTAGATAAGTGGCTCGCTACAACAATCTTGGATACAGCTTTGTCACATATTGCCAAGTCAAACTCCTGTAAGAGTAGGATCAATCTGATTAGTCTGGGTTTACCATCCTTTTTGGCTAACAAATGTTGGATAGTCGAGTGGTCGGTGTAAATGATCACATGGGATATTAAAAGGTATGATCGAAACTTTTCCAATCCAAAAACTACGGCAAGCAACTCTTTTTCTGTGACAGTGTAATTCCATTAAGCCTCATCCAAGGCTTTGCTCGCGTAGTAAGTTCACCATAGGTTTCTTCTCTCGTCTTTGTCTTAGGATTGCTCCAATAGCAAAGTTTGATGCATCACAAATTATTTCAAAGTCCTAGGACCAATCTGGGGTTGTAAAATGGGTGCAGTCGAGATTGCATCCCTAAGGGTAGTGTAGGCCTTGATGCATCAGGTGTCATGTCAAAAAGTACATCATTGGCTAGAAGGTTAGTCAAGGGCTTGGAAAGTCTGGAAAAATCTTTTATGAACCTTCTATAGAAGACAATGTGTCCTAGGAAGGATCTGGTTTGCTTGACAGAACTAGGAAGTTGAAGTTTGGAAATTAAATCAACCTTAGCTTAGTCAACTTCTATGCCTCTATGTGAGACGCTGTGACAGAGGACAATCCCTTCCTGAACCATAAAATGGATCTTTTCCCGGCTTAAAATCAGGTTGACCTTGATATATCATTCCAGGATTTTCTCTAGGTTACCAAGGCAATGGTCGAATGAGTCCCCAAAAATAGAGAAATCACCCATAAAGACCTCCAAATATTCACCCACCATCTCCAAGAAGATGACTAACATGCAATGCTGACTGGTAGCGAGTGCATTGCATAACTCGAATGGCATACGACGGAATGCAAATGTGGCATACAGGCAAGTGAACGTCGTCATCTCTTGGTCCTCTGATCAATAGCAAGCTGATTATATCTTGAATATCCATCAAGGAAGCAAAAATATTTCTGCCATACTGATCATTAGAGAATCTAGCCAATGAATGGTAGGGGGAAATGGTCCTTTTCAATGGCCTCATTAAGCTTCCGATAATCAATGCATACCCACCATGCAGTGGTGGTGCAGGTGGGGATGGATTCACCCTGGTCATTCGTAACCACATTGAGCCCCACTTTCTTTGGTACCACTTGGGTAGGGCTAACCTAGGGCTTATCAGAAATTGGTTAAATGATTTTTGCATCAAGCCACTTTATTATTTCTCTTTTAATGACCTCTTGCATATTTGGGTTCAATCGCCTTTGCATCAGGAGAGTAGGTCGAGCCCCATCTTCCAAATAGATCTTGTGAGTGCAATAAGTAGTGCTAATTCCCCTTATGTCAGAAATTGTCTACCTAATAGCTGTCCGATGTTCAGAAAGGGTAGTAGTCAACCTAGGTTCTTTGTCCCTAGTTAGGTGTGCATTGATAACCACAACGAAAGTCTGATTAGGTCCTAAGAAAACATACTTAAGGTTGTTTGGCAAAGGTTTCAGTTCAGGTGTGGGTGGGACAATGTTTGGCAGGTAAGGGAAGGGTGGGAGTTGATTAACATCAATCTCCTCAAATGGAGGTTGTTGGTGGTAATCAGTTCTGCAAATTTCAATCTTCAAAGATTGGGATGGATCAGTGTGGTCAATAACTATTTGAATCAGATGGTCTTCTAAAAAGCTTACAGTCAGGCATTCTTCATCCAGTGTTTCCACAGGATTGCATTCCTCAACCCAACCACAATCAAATGACTTTTTTGTCTTGAAGATATCCAATTGCATCTTCCTATCTCCGAAGGAAATTTCCATAGATCCCGTGTCACAGTAAATATTAGCCTTGGCCATAGCCAACAAGGGTCTGCTTAGGATGATGGGTGTGTTGTGTAGTTGTTCGAGGACTTCCATGTCAAGGAGTAAAAGGTCAACCGAGAAGTAGAAGTCCTTAACCTGAACAATTACATCCTCGACTACCTTTTTTGTGGTTTTCGTGGATCAGTCAACTAGTTGGATAGTCAAAGGTGTAGGTTTTAACTCTCTAAATCCAAACTGGTGATAAAGGGTTGTTAGGATTAAGTTAATTGAGGCACCTAAGTACAAGAGTGCTCTATCAAACATCATGTCACCAATATTACATGATATCAGAGGAGCTCCAGGGTTAGTTCTTTTAGGAGGGAGGCTACTCAATATCACTAAAATAGCTTGTTCTGAGAGAACTAATTTCCTAGGTGCTTCAGTTCTTAGCTTATGCATGGGTGTGCAAACATCCTTCAAAAGCTTTGCGTAAGCTGGGATATGTTTGATCGCATCGGGGAGAGGTATATTGATCTAAACATGCTTGAAAACTTCCAACAACTCCTCTTTCTCAGCCACATTTTTGTTCGTCTTTACTTTGTCCAATGCTTCAGGGTATGGGATTTGGGTTTGAACTGGGTCAGGTTCCTCATCCTTGGGTTCCTCCCACTCATCCTCAGAATTAAGCATCTCAAGTACAGAAGTCCTAGGAGGGGTTGGCCATTTGGGGTCCCAGGTTTGAGTGCCGCTTCTCAACGTAATCACATTGGCAAATGCATTGGAACTAGGGTTAGGCCCTTGAGAGGAAGAAGAGATAGCAAACCCAGGAGGTGTCTGTGGGTCTTGTTGAATCATATGAGCTTGCCCCTGATTTAGTTGGAACCCTTGAGGATTTTGGCCTCTGTTCATTACATTCCTTGGGTTCGATTGTGGCCGAGAAGCAAGAAACTCCTATTGTATGTTGTCCAATAGTTGACTCAACTGTCCCTTCACTAATGCCATCTCCTCCTAATGTTTCTAATTCATGTCAACCATCATTTTAATCAAGGTGTCCATTTGGTTTTGCTACATAGGAGCCGCCCTATTCTAATTATATGATGGCCTGGTAGGTGGACCAGCCTGATTGGAAGGAGGGTTTTTCTTAGGCTAGTTCTGGAATTGGTTTGGTTTTTCATTCGACGAGGCAATGTTTGCGTGGTTGTGCCATCCAAGTTTGTAATTGTATGTACCTCTACTTTGATGCACCAAAATTATGTTTATTACTAAGACTGACATTTTGGGACTATCTTGGATTGAAGCCTCTGTTCGGGACAATAGTTTAAATAGTTGCTGATGTGTGTCCTTTTCATTTATTTGAGTATAGGACCTTATTGTAGGGAACCCCAAATAAAACTCAAAAATGAGTTTTTCACATAGCTTTTCAAAACTAGATTTTAGGGTTATTAATTGACCAAACTTATTCATTGATCAACCAAATCACTTTGATCAACCAACCTAATTATTTGACCGATCAAATCAATCCATTTTAGGAAGTTGAGAAAAATCCTCTTGATCAACCAACCAAGCTAATTGATCGACCAATCTTGTTTCCAATTCAATCAAAACTTTTTGTATAAATAGATGTCGTACTCAACCCTTTCAATAATAACTATAAAATAGAAAACCACCTCACGTTATTAAAGCTTCTCATGCTTTTTTCAAAGGTCATTTTGTCCCGTTCTTCACGTTCTTAAAAAAGCTCGATGCCTCGAACCTCTGCGAAAAATCAGTTTGATTATTTATTGAGGTTCCATAGAAGTTATTCTTGTTATTTTATATTGTTGTTTTGATTTACAGATCCCAAGCCTATTTGGAAGATCTGTAGTTGTTGTTTTTGCTTCTCTTCAGGATAAAAGAGAAGGGTTTGTAAGAGGTTGTGCCACCTTCGTTCAACTGGTGTAGGTAGTGGATTGACTAGCTTGTACTAGTCGAAAAAATCCTAAGTTGGAAGGGTTAGGTAGTGGTTTTACCCAGATTGTGTTTCCACTATAAATCAGGTGTACTCTATGCATGAATCTTTGGTGTTTTATTTTCTAATCTAATTTATATTTTCAAAGTAATACTATTCACCCCTCCCCTCTAGTATTTAGTTGCGATCCACAGGATATTCTATAAACCTCATTTGGTATCAGAGACTAGATGTCTAGTATGACGTCAAAGTCATCTATCGACACATATGCTGAGGGGCAATCTGCTGCTCGTCCTCCATTTTTCGACTAGACAAACTATGGCTATTGCAAGACTAGGATGCAGATTTTCCTTGAATCCATGGACTTTGAGGTATGGGATGTCATTGCATCCAAATACACATGTTCTGAAATCAAGGATGGTGTGGTGGTGACACCAGACCAAAAGAAGATGGCTACCCACAATCCAAAGCAATGGGCGTAACCTTCTGCAGACATTCAAAAGTCGAATTCAACGGCGTCTCTACATGCAAAACAACATACGAGATCTGGAGCATACTAGAAGACACACACGAAGGAACAATGACAAGTCAATTCATCGCTTTTAAAGTCTTTTGTCACATAAAATGACGCATCATTTGTAGTTCTATGTGGTGGAAAAATCGACTAATCAACAATTAATATAACCACCCAATTAGGAGCCGGTCATGTCCATAAGGAGGCAACGGCCTATTTAAACTCGCAATGGTCAAAAAACAATGTTCACTATTAATTTAGTCAAGAAACTGACTCAAAATCACTTTCAGATTAGGTAAATATTAAGTGTAAATGCTGAAATAGCAATTTTGCACAACTAAAGGATATTTTTTGCAATGCAGCCTAATAAAATAATAATAAAAGTTCACAATGGCACTAAATGTAATTATTAATGGGGGCACTAAAATAGGGGAAATTCTTCCCCTTGTCTGTGCACGAGGAGGAGGCCGCGATTGAAGACGAGAAGCTCACCGGTGGTTGAGTAACCCAAGGGCTATTCGATGGTGTTGGTCTCATGGCCAATGGTCGTCGGAGGTGACGGTGCTGAGGAGAGGAGCGGCGACTGTCGATGATTGTTGTAGCTCTCTGCTGCTGCACGTTGCAGGCCACACGCTGCAAGCATTGACGGCGCGCTGTAGGGAGTGCTGGCGGAAGTGCAGCACGCTCTACGCGGCCGGCTGGAGGGCGTGCGGGCGCGTGTACCTAGAGGGCACACGGGCAGAGGTGCGGGCGCGTGCAGCTAGAGTAGGGCACGCTCTGCGCGCGTGGCTGGAGGCGATGCTGCTGTCGGGTGGACACGCGGTTGCTGGTAGGATGATGCGGAGGCTGCTGCTGGATCAGGCCGAGAGGCATGTGAAGACAGTGGCTGGGCACCGCTTGCGCATGCACGCTGATGCACGGTATGGAGTTGGCGGAGCGCTGCTGATGCACGTGGGATGGCGTAGTTTTTCGGTTCTTTTTAGTGGAGTAGAGGAAAAATAGAGGACGGGGGAAGAAGATGAAGGTGGTGCTGTAGCAGTTTTAGACGCCTGGGAACATTCCTAGATGTCTTAACAGATGGGGGCGTGAAGTTGCGACGGCTGCGGTGGTTGATGTTGGTGATGGCAGTGAGGGTGGTGCACGCTGAGGTGCTCACAGTAATGCAAACGAGCTCCAGATGGCAGTGTGGCCTGTCATGCCACATGCCCATGGTGGTGGAGGCTCGTCGCCACGGATTAAGGCCTGTGGTGGTGGAGCAGATGAGATGTTAGAGCTCTGCACAATGGTGGTCAGGGATGGTGGCCTCCCCAAGCTCCGCTGCCTCCTCCTCTCCCCTGTAGTATTAGCTACCCCGACCAGATCCATCACACCCGCTCCTCCAAGAATGGAGTCTTAAGTACAGGCAGCTGGCAAAGATTGAATGCAGGCAGAGGAAGTGGAATGGTTGCCAGCGGGAAGAAGAAGAATAGTTAATAAAATGAAATATTTGGATTATTTATACACAAATCCATAAGTTTTATGTTAATTAAAACAATGCATGAAATGCACCTAATGCCATTCTAAGTCAATTTCAAGTGCCTTTAGTTATGAATGCAATGCATGAATTATGTAGTTAAATCAGAAATATCAATTAATCCATTTACATCCTAATGAGTGCTAAATAAATGTTAGAATTAACTTAATGTCTAAGCACTTAATTACTTAAATAACCAACAAATATGGGCTAATCAAATACCCCCATGCCTAGTTTTTGCTAGTCCCTAGCAAATCCAAGAAAAACCTCACTCCCCAAGTAGACTAGGCAACCCAATCAGTCTTCCTTTAGAAACATATTAAGTTCAGACTTTAGACCTAAGGTTCCGAAGTAGTTGTTAAGTTACAGACTAGGTCGGCTAAAGACGAGTTGTAAGCATAAGTTTCCCTGATTTCTGATTCTACCCTAAGGTTTATCGATCCCTGAGATTAAAGCATCCGTGCATGTGCGTTGGTCTGAGTTACTTGAGTTAAAGGAAAAAGGATTTTTTTTTTTTGAATAATATATATATATTTTTGTTTGATTCCTCTAAGTCTAACCTCGGATCAGCTATCAACACGGTCTGTGTCGGATTCATTGTCCCCATCACCGTACCTTGAAGGGTGCCTGGCTTTCGATGCTTCGAGATAGCACCGCCCATAGTGACCCCAAGAACTCCTGGCAATCAACACTTCGAGATAGTATCGCCCATGTATTTCTTAAGTGAACTCAGGCCTGTGGTAATCGACACTTCGTGATAGGGTCACCCATGGTACCTGAACCGCACAATGTGCTTACATGCCCCCAGTAGGATGAATATCCTAAGAGACAAACACTGAGGAGGAAATATATTATTATCACATCCTCAAGGTGAGTATATACTCCACCTCTCTTGCAGCAGGAACTCTTCCAATCAAATTGTGTTTTCATGCCTCTCTTAAGTCAAAACTAAGAGAACCAAATTTCTTTTATGAAATGAATTAAGGTGATTACTTACTTACACAAGACCAAGTGTGTGAAATTTGGATGCTTGGGTTACAAGGACCTGTAAACAAAAAGGTAGAAGAAGACTCCAGGTACTACCCCACCTTTTTACTTGATCCCTAGCTTTCTTTCATCAACCTCTTAAGGAATGGTCTGCAACTTAACTCCTACTTAAGTTTTTAAGTTCACAAAGACCCTAAAGGTCTAAAGCTAGTAGCTCACTTAGCTTCTAAAGTTCAACCCTAGAACCAACTTAGTCTCACCTAGAGTTCTGATTTGCTTAAGAATGCAAGAGCTAGCTAGTTAAGCTCAAAACTTTTTTCTTTTTTTTTCAATGCAAATGTATGCAATGCAGAATGCTTTAATTAAATGCATGAATGCACTATGCTATGTATATCCCCAAATACACCACCCCATGCCTAAAATCTGCAATGTCCTCATTGCATAGAAGGATATTACCTAGGTCAGAGATGGGCTACCATTCTTTTGTTAGCAGCTGAGTAGCCAAAGAACCTACAAATCAGGTTCAAAGATCACAGAAATAGGCCCTAAAAATGAGCAAAGTAATGCAGGCTTAGAAAATAGGTAACCTAGGATGTTGGTGAGCAGATGATGAATCTTGATAGCAAATGCCCACCCAACCAGGATGGGAATAAACTCTTCCCAGGTCACCAGAAGAGGTTCTAAAGGATAAACTGGCATAACAACCTCCAAAGGGGTAGGGGGAGGATGACAAGGATCATCCTAAAGGAATGGGGAAGGAATGGTGCAGTGATAAACCCCCAGGGCAATGGACTGACTAAAGAAATCATCAATCCATACCTAACACTCCATTACAGGAAATATTGGTTTGTTAAGTGCCCCGGTTAGAACAAAAGTGATCAAATTTTTAAGGCAAGGATCGTCTAGGGTGTCCATGTTTCGAGGTTGCAAGATGGCCATAATTTCTAGGTTGGGTTTAATCAGCTCAATGTCCATCCCTAACACTCTTTCCAAATCCTCAATTGCATCCCTAGCATTCCTTGCACTATCACCAGTATCTTCCTGCACTTCATCAGGAGTCAAAATTTTTCCATCAGACATAAGCAAATAAGAGGGTGACCTCAAAACAAATGAAGGCAGGTCGGAAGCAATAGATCTAGGGATTGTCCTATCAATGTCATCCTCGGGTTCTTGTTCTTTACTCAAATCTTCCCAGACTCTAGATGTGAATCCACATAAATCTCAGAAGTTGATTCCAAATTTTCCATCATTTCATCATGAGGAGAAATATCATCAATGGCTGTGCTAAGGAAACCTAATTTGGTCAAATTTGTGACATCCTCAGGGGCTAACTCTTCAAATAAGACATAATCACCCTTAGTGTCACTCCAAATCTTGAATGTAGGTTCCTCATATAATTCATCTTTCTCCTCATCATATGATTCATCATATAGCCAAGGTCTAGAATCATTTAATATCTCAGCAAATCCCCTAGGTTGCTCTACCTGAGGTAAATGGCTTACACTGGTAACATCGATCTTCTCAGATAGGTCAATTTCATCAAGGTTAGGTTCCTTAAGGGTTGGCTTGAGTTCCATCTCGTGATCAGAAGGGAGGGTAGAACTAACAACTTGACTTCGACCAACTTCATCAAATGTCGTGAAAATACTATCATCTGGGTCGAGGTTTTCCAATGGTACCATCATTCCCGTCCTTTGACTCCAATATAATTCAGGTGGATACTCAACCTTATCATCATCTTCCTCGGGTTGCCACCTTTCTTCATCCAATGCATAGCTACTTTCATATGTATCTTCCTCCCATTTAAGGCATGGATCCCTCAAGGAAGCGTCACCTAATGGAGAGGTTTCAAAATCAATCCTCGAAAAGTAGCTATTCTCCCTTACATAATCCCCAAAATTTCCCTCCAACTTAAAGTGTAGCTCTCCCACGGGAGATGCATCTACTGTAGAGGGTTGTACATCATCCTCAATGGGGTAGACTGGGTGGCTAATTTCACATCTTTCTTGTTGGCCTGCTCTCGAAGATTCTCCTAACAATTCAATCATTTTGTCTTGCATTTTTTGTATTTCCATCTTCAAGGAGGAGAGGTCATTTCTATCATGAGAGAAGTCAGGCTCAGGCTTATAGGACCCAGGAGTGTTTGTCCAACCATTATAGTTACTTAGGGATGGTGGGTTGGGTATTTCTTTGGTGTGTGGGATATTGGGCAAAGAAAATCCCACTCCTAGGTTCTGCTCACTAATTTGGGGCTTAACCAGGCCAATACTCCTGTAATAGGAGTAAAACGGATCCCAATGATTGTCATTATGGCCATCAAAGGATGGACCATCTCGGTGTATGGGATTGAAGAGTGCAGAGTGGGGGTGAGGGTGTGGGCAAGATGTGAAAGGATGAAAATCAATGTAATCCATTCTAACTCACACCTCAATCAAAATTCCCCAAGCAAAACACAATTCAAAAAGGACTTTTTAGGTCGTTCCCAATTTAGGCTTTTGATTTAAGTCAGATTGCAGGTGACAATACAATTTGTTCAATCAATTTTCATGCTTATTGTCAACCTACAGCTTGCCTAAGAAGACCTAGTTGGAGCTTAAGTGTTCTTCCCTAAATCTCAAATGGTAGAGCAACTCCAAAGACGGAAGATCGAGGGATGCAAGTAGGCCTAAGCCTTCCTTTGAAGCTGTGCTTTCGCGGTGCTTCTCAACTACCCCCAAAAATCAGTGACAGAGTGTCCCCCTCTTTGGAGTTAAAAAACCTTTGATCTCAAGTTCTAAATACTTCAGAATCCAATGATAGGAGGGCTCTTGTCCTAGTATTTCCAAACCTAAGGAGTGTCTAAAAGCGTGCCGTGGTGCAAGAGATATAAGTGTGCATACACTACAAAAGATTTTGAATTTTGAATCACACGCCATGCTTGAAAATCAAATCCTTGGTTTTTAAATGTCCCTCCTTTAATTAGTCCTTTTTCTAGAAAATATGTGACCACTTGTTAGTTCTTTTCAATACTGATTAAGTGTTCATCGAATTATGTCCAAATGCAATGTGTAATCAAGAATAGGATGCAAAGTAAGAGAATGTGTACCTTGCTTCCGGCAATCAAAGATGCGAGAATGCACTTAATGCAGAGAAATAAATCTAGAGTCTGCTCATACAAACCTAAATGGTTCATCCTAGGGGTAGGCAGCTTCTAGCAAGTATCTCATTTTCTTTTTTTACCTACTTGTGCACAAACAAGTAGAAGATAAACAACCCACAAAGGAAAACCTAGATCTAAAGAAAAGAGGGAACAGACTTCCAAAAATTACCCAACAAGGGCATAAAATAAAATCGTGGACCAAACCCCTAAAAATATATACCAGAACAAGGGTCTCAAACCAAATGTAAGTGTAGGAAAATAAATAAAAGTAAAGTTCTAAAACCTAAATTCTATCTGCTTGACAAATCGACAGAGATGAAGATGATCACTCCAGATGTCCTCCTAGTTGGTGACAACAAAGTTCACCAATGTTCAAACTCTTCCTCGTACATGTGAAACTCGATTCCTCCTCCAAAGTGGTGGAAACAAGGTCCACCATGGTGTTTCTGAGGCTGATGCGACAATTCATGCATAATATGTCCCTCAAAACAAACCAAATAAAACAGGTTAAATATGCCTCAATTAAGAATCAATTTGAACAAATGAATAATTGCAAATTAATTAAGCCTGTTGCCTCCCCGGCAACGACGCCATTTGATGAGTCGATTCTTTGCTTTTAAAGTCATGTGTCACATAAAATGATGTGTCGTTTGTAGTTCTATGTGGTGGAAAAATTGACTAGTCAACAATTAATATAACCACCCAGTTAAGAGCGGGTTGTGTCCACAAAGAGGCAATGGCCTATTTAAACTCGCAAGGGTCAAAAACCAATGTTAACTATTAATTTAGTTAAGAAACCAACTCAAAATCACTTTCAAATTAGGTAAACAATAAGTGTAAATGCTGATATAGCAATTTTGCACAACTAAAGGATATATTTTGCAATGCAGCTAAATAAAATAATAATAAAAGTTTACAATGGCACTAAATGTAATTATTAATAGGGGCTTTACTGTAGCAAAACAGGGGAAATTCTTCCCCTTGTCCGTGCGCGAGGAGGAGGATGCGATTGAAGACGAGAAGCTCACCGGAGGTTGAGTGAGCCGAGGGCTATTTGATGGTGTTGGTCTTGTGGCCAACGGCGGTCAGAGGCGGCGGCGGTGAGGAGAGGAGCGGCGGTAGTTGGTGGTGGTTGTAACTCTCTATTGCTACTATGTGGGTGCTACTGAGCTCAACCGCAACTGTTGCTGCTGCGCGCTCCAGGCCGCATGCTGCATGCGTCGACGGCGCACTGCAGGGAGTGCTGGCGGAAGTGCAGCGGGCTCTACGTGCACGGCTGGAGGGCATGCGAGCACGTGTAGCTTGAGGGCACATGGGCGGAGATGCGAGCGCATGCAGCTAGAGTAGCACGTGCTCTATGCGCGTGGCTGGAGGCGATGGCCGCTGGATGGTGGACACACGGTTGCTGGGAGGAGGACGCGGAGGCTGCTGCAGGATCTGGCTGAGAGGCACGCGAAGACAATGGCTGGGCACCGCCTACGCATACATGGTAATGCACAGTATGGAGTTGGAGGAGCACTGCTGATGCATGTGGGATGGTGTGGATTTTGGGTTCTTTTTAGTGGAGTAGAGGAAAAATAGAGGATGGGGGAAGAAGATGAAGGTGGTGCTATAGGAGTTTCGGACATCTGGGAACATTCCCAGACGTCTTAACGGACAGGGGCATGAAGTTGTGATGGCTGCGGTGGTGGATGTTGGTGATGGTGGTGAGGGTGGTGCACGCTGAGGTGCTCACAGTAATGCAAACGAGCTCTTGATGGTGGTGTGGCCTGTCACGCCACACGCCCACGGTGGTGGAGGCTCGTCGCCACGGATTGAGGCTGGTGGTGGTGGAGTGGATGAGAAGTCAGAGCTCTACACAGTGGTGGTCGGGGATGGTGGCCTACCTGAGCTCAGCTGCCTCCTCCTCTCCCTTGTAGTCTCAGCTGCCCCAACCAGATCCAACACAACCGCTCCTCCATGAATGGGTCTTGAGTGCAAGTAGCTGGCGAAGACTGAATGTAGGCGGAGGAAGTGGAACGGTTGCTTGCAGGAAGAAGAATAACTAATAAAATTAAAATTTGGATTATTTATTATTGAACTTACGAATTGCTATGCTAACGTGTTTGGTTTTAGAAAACTTGTCGTTGTAGCTTGAAAGCGAAGAATTCGTGTTCAACAAATAAAATTTGTACCGAAATTTGAATTTCGGGTCAAACACAGGGAGGCTACGTCGATCTATATTTGTAATTATATTTTTTTTAGAATTTTTGAAAAGCGAGGCGATATAATTACAATGAAGCTATCAGACTAAAAGGAAGAGAGAGAGAGAGAAAGAGAACATGCATTCAATATTTCAAAATATTTCTACAATCAAACCAAATAAAAATTACACTAAAAAGCGAGAAATCGACTACACTAGAAAGTAGGAAAATTCTGCACTAGAAAAGCTGTAAAGAAGAATGAGAGAGAGAAGTTATCCTCAATGATTGCTTGGAGGACGAGCCAGACGGGACGACACCTGGACGAAGGAGGACGAAGCAGAAGAACGGGAACGAAGCAGCACGCCGTCGTCATCACGGGATCCACTTCCGAAGGGAGACAAAAATTTAGACTTTATCTCGCGAGGAGCATCCCGAGTGTGGGACAAGCTTCTCTTAAGCTTTGGAGAGGTAGGGAAGAGAAGGAAGGGATGAGAATTTCATGTGGAGGGGGTCTTCTTTTATTGTTGCAAGGAGTGGGGGCAAATTAGTCATTACATCTTTAAAACATTAAATAAGGGGTCTTTAGTGACGGATAAAACCATCGTTAAAGCCCCAATGTGGGTGTAGTGGGTGCTCCCCACGTGCGCCTCCTCAGCTACCAACTCTCAACGCCCGCCCACGTTCATCCATCCACAGCCGTCCGATCGTGAGATCTTCTAAGGTTCCCCAATCACTATCTGATGCTACGGAAGCCTGATTAGGGCGATCTTGGAGTCGTTGAACTCCAATCGTCATCCTGATCACGTCCATACGGTTGGATCTTTGATCCGAGGCCCCGAGAAAAAGTTTGTCCTATCCAAGCACATAAATGGAGACAATTAACCTCCATTTTATTCAAACTACTCTAAAGGCAATATGATGCATGTTATGCAATATTTATACCATGAAATGCAATCCTATGCTTAAGAACATGCATAAATAGACATCTTAAGTAGTGTAAATGTGTTTACATCATTTATACACAAATCCTTAAGTTTTATGTTAATTAAAACAATGCATGTAATGCACCTAATGCCAGTCTAAGTCAATTTCAAATGCCTTTAGTTATGAATGCAATGCATGAATTATGTAATTAAATCAGAAATATGAATTAATCTATTTACATCCTAATGCATTCTAAATAATTGTTGGAATTAACTTAAAGTTTAGGCACTTAAATACTTAAATAGCCCACAAATATGGGCTAATCGAACAACTAAGGTAAAGGAAACTAGAGTTAATTTATTAACCCAAAATTACAAGCTTTTTAGGATGAAGAAGTGAGAATCCATCATTGTGATGTTCACACGATTCATGGACATCATAAACTCCCTACGGAATCTGGATCAAGACATAAGGAATGAAGCTCTGGTAAGGAAGACTCTTCATTCACTTACCAGTGATTTGGAGACCAAGACAACAAACATTCAAGAATCGAAAGATCTGTCCACCCTCAAATTGGAAGATCTTATCAGAAGCCTCATGGCCTACGAAGTCCAACTTCAACACATGAAGGAGAAAGAAGATGAAGGAACCAAAAAGAACATCATAGCCCTTGATGCAAACCAAAAATCTGAAGAATCATCAAGCGGAGAAGAAGAAGACATAGCTCCTCTCTCCAAAAAGTTTAGAAAGTTTTCCAAGAACAAGAGAAGCTGGAGGAAGAAGGAAGAATAAGAAATGGATACAATCATCTGTTACAACTGCGAAAGGAAGGGACACATCAAGAAAGATTGTCCACTTCTCAAGAAAGAGTCTGAGAAGAAGTAGTTCTTCATAAAGAATGGAAAGAAGAAAGCTTTCATGGCAACATGGGATGAATCAGACTCAAGCTCAGAAGAAGAGGAAACTTCGAGACAAGAAGCTCTTCTAGGACTAATGGCACTAGAACATGAGGTAACTTCTTTTTCACTAGATGAATTATTAGATGCATTTTTTGAGATGCATGACATAGCTATGTCATTAAAAATAGAGAATAGAAATCTGACTAAGGCATTAAGAGAAGAGAGATCACACAAAGACATTCTTAATTAAAAAAAAAATGAATTAGCTGTTGAGATCACATTACTAAAATCACAAATAGACAATTTAAAGGTAGATATTGATAAATTGAACGAAAACTTTGCTAGTCTCTTTACTGTTCTGACTAAATTTACAAATGGAAGTAGAAACTTGCGTAAATTACTAGGAACACAAACCCAAAACACAACAAAATTTGGGTTAGGCTATATACTAGAGAATAACCATGAAGCATCTAGTTACAACCACAACAAAGAGAAATGTAGCTTGCCAATAAGCAATGGAAACTAACCACCATGGTCCCAGGCAAGAAAGGGTACCAAAGAGCATTTTGCAATCTTGTTTTGTAGGCTCAGTAGATTATAAGAAGTGGAATTCCAACAAATCAATGGAACATTGAAGCCACTATACGAAACGAAGCCTCACAATCGCAAATCAATGATAGGAAAGAGAAGGAAGATGGATTATGGACAGTGGCTGTTCCAAGCACATTATCGGTGAAGAAGACCTATTCCTACAACTCAATCATCAGGAAGGTGGTACGGTCATGTTTGGAAACAACCATATGGGCTGTATTATTGGTGCTGGTTAAATTGGTAATTGTTCTACCTCTATTGAAAATGTGCACTTAGTTAAAGGCTTAAAACACAATCTATTAAGTGTAAGTCAAATATGTGATAAGGGGAACATAATTACATTTACATCAAAATGCTTTAAAATTCGTGATGAAGAAACAAATCAAGTTATTCTTAAAGGAAATAGACACAAAGATATTTACACCATAAGCTTCAACAAATACGACAGTCTTGAATGTCTAGTCATATCTGATGAAGAAGCAACTCTTTGGCATAAAATACTAAGTCATGTTCACATGGGAAGCATTAGTAAACTTGTGAAACATGAACTTGTCAAAGGTCTGCCAAGGATCAACTTCAAGAAAAGCAAAGTCTGCCATTCTTGTCAAGTCAGCAAACAAAAGAAAAACCCTTTTAAACCAAAAAGGATGGTTAGCACTTCTCAACCCCTAGAGCTACTTCACTTAGACTTTCTCAGACCAACCAAATCCAAAAGCCTAAGCAGGTGGATATATTATTTAGTCATAATTGACGACTTCTCTAGATTTGCTTGGGTATCTTTCACAAAGAGTGACGACTTAACCATAGATGCCTTTAGCAAACTAGTTAGAAGATTACAGAATGAAAAAGGATATGAAGTAATAAGGATTAAAAGTGATCATGGTGGAGAATTTGAAAATGAATATTTTTCGAATTTTTGTGATCAATATGGAATTAAACATGAGTTTGCCTTCCCTAGAGCTACACCTCAAAATGGAGTAGCTGAGAGGAAAAATAGGACCTTACAAGAGTGTGCCCGCACAATGTTGTATGAGCCAAAGCTGTCTCGATATTTTTGGGCTGAGGCTGTAAACACTACTTGTTATATCCAAAATAGAACCTTGATCGGACTGATTCTAAAGAAGGCACCTTTTGAACTCTATCATGGAAGAACACTAGGAATTTCCTACTTCAAGATTTTCGGAAGTCGATGTTTTACACTTAACACTGAAGATAATCTTTATAAGTTAGATGCAAAAAGCTCATAAGGGATTTTCCTGGGTTATTCAACCAGAAGCAAAGCCTATAGGGTCTTTAATAGGAAGAATTCTGTTGTTGAAGAAACCATGCATGTACCATTTGATAAAACATTAGTTCAACCTGAATCATCCACAATTGATGATGATACAATAGATGATCCTGCAAACATTCCAGAAGGTATTATTTCTAATGAATTACCCAAGGATATCTCTTTTGTGAAAGATCATCCAAAAGAACTAGCAATTGGAGAATTATTAAAAGGAGTTTAGAATAGATCTTCCCTTAACACACTTGCTTTTATTACTTTTGTATCTCAATTAGAAACTAAAAATATTAAGGAAGCCTTCTTAGATAATTTTTGGATTATTGCTATGGAAGATGAGCTAAACCAATTTAGGAAAAATCAAGTATGGGAACTTGTACCAAAACACGAGCAACAAACTATTATTGGAACCAAGTGGATTTTTAGGAACAAATTTAATGAATCAAGAAATATAGTTAGAAATAATGCTAGACTTATGGCTCAAGGATATAATCAAGAAGAAGGAATAGATTTTGATGAAACATA
Source organism: Thalassia testudinum (assembly GCA_037157565.1). Taxonomy (NCBI): domain Eukaryota; kingdom Viridiplantae; phylum Streptophyta; class Magnoliopsida; order Alismatales; family Hydrocharitaceae; genus Thalassia; species Thalassia testudinum. The sequence continues at coordinate 102,496,054 of JAZHRO010000055.1, read as the reverse complement.
TGCACTTGTTGCCCGACTTGAATCTATTAGAATGTTGCTAACTTTTGCAGCCCATATGGAATTCAAGCTTTTCCAAATGGATGTTAAAAGTGCCTTTTTAAATGGATTCATTAAGGAGGAAGTCTTTGTTAAACAACCTCCAGGATTTGAAGATCCAAATCATCCAAAACACGTATACAAATTAAACAAAGCATAATATGGACTAAAATAAGCTCCACAAGCCTGGTATGAAAGATTAAAAACATACTTAATTGGCAATGAGTTTAAAATTGGTTAAATAGATCCAACTGTATTTACAAAAATAAAACAAAATGACGTCCTAATAATTCAAATATATGTAGATGATATTATTTTCAGTGCTACTAATGATCTACTTTGCCAAGGTATTGCAGGATCAATTTGAGTTGAGTATGATGGGAGAACACAAGTTCCTCCTAGGACTTATGATTGATCAACTATCCTATGAAATCTTCATATCTCAAATAAAATACACAGCAGAGATACTAAAGAAATTCTCAATGGACAATGTCAAAGGTAAAGAAACACTGATGGTAGCATCTACACATTTGAAAACTGATGACACAGGTAAATCAGTAGATCAAAAACTTCATAGGAGCATGATAGGATCCCTATTATACTTAACTACAGGTAGACTGGTGATCGCACAGCAAAAATGCTCCAACAATTGTGCCATCTTGTGCTACTTCCGAGCATTGACAGTGTATATTAGGTAGACATAGTCGCAATTGTAGAAAAAAATGAATGCATGGATTTATTTGAGAGGGGAGGAGAGTGAATAATATGGCCTTGAAATTAACGTTTTCCTCAAGTGTTGCCTCGCAAAATCACCATCCTCATCGTTTATTGACTTTGAATTTCTTCTTCTCCATGGCTACGAGGCATGGCAGCTCTTCTTCCCGCCATTCTCTGCAACAAGCTTGCCCTGCCAGCCGCATGCAGAGCCATGCACAGCCCATGGCATGGCTGTGCATGCCCCTTTCCACTTTCAGAAGAGCACAGCTATCTTCCTTGCGGCTAAGCCTGGTCCACACAACAACAGCACCTCCTTCCTCCAGGTCGTCTCCTCGCCTCTCCTCTCCATATGCATCCTCTCTTCTTCTTGAGGAGCCACGTTGCAGGCAGGAGTAACTCACAGTGGTACACAACCACCTCTGTGAGTCCCACCACCGCCCAGCTCATCAACGAGCCGATGGGCACAGTTGTTCACCTCTCTGTTTCGTCATTCCAAGCAATTTTCGCCATTGCCACAAAGCCGAGCTTTGAAGCTCAAGTACAACAGCAGCACAGCACCCGACTCTTCTTTTGCGTGCGCCAGCCACCGTGCGCCCCTGCAGCAGCTGGCGCAGCACTTTCCGCACGCGCAGGTGCACTTTGCAGCGCTCGTACATGTAGAACAGGGCACAGCCGGTCACGCGAGCTGAGCGTGCACTATAGCTACTGTTCACGCTAGAGAGCGCGACACTGTAGCTACAGTGTGGTGACCAGAAAGTTTCTCACTTATCCGGTCACCGCGCGCTCTCTCTCCACGCCACTACCGTCGCCAGCCCGTCCACGCACACACGTGCCATCATCTCTCCCCGCACTCACTCTCGCATCTGCACTCGCCCGCTTCTTCGCCTACGTTTCCCTCAGCGTGCAGCACAGTGTGCTATGGTTCGCAGTGCACTACGCTACACCTTCCTCCCACGCCCGCTCCCTCCAGCGTGTGCATGCATCTTCGCACGCCTACGCGCCTGTGCCTACGCGCCTGTGCTTGCACGTGGACGTCAAACGTCAGCCGCTGCCTCCAAATGGCTTAACTCACCGTGCCTTCTTCACTCCAGCAGACGCTCTCTCTCTCTCTCTCATAGCACTCTCTCACTCCCTCCCGTAGACACATACACACACACACACTCTCGTACACACACACTCTCACTTGTACATGCCAATATACACACACATATATATATATATATCTATATATATTTATATATATATATATACATACACATATTAGTACCTATACAATTATATATAAGTATATGTACATACAAACATACATACTTATATATATATATACATATATCTATACATATATTAGTACCTATATAACTAAGTATACGTATATATACATATATATATATATAATATATATACACATATATTTTTACATATATATATATATATATATAAATATACCATACATATATACATATATTTATCTATAACTATAAATACATATATATATATATATCTTTCTACATATATCTATATACAAAGATACTTATGCTAATATATCTATATACATATATACATATCTATAACTATATACATATATTACTATATATATATATCTATATCTATATATAGTTATATATACTTACATCTATATATAATTATAAATATATATATATATATACATACATCTATCTACATATATATTTACATATCTACATATATACATATACATATATATATTTACATACATAACTACATATACACATATATAATTATAACCATATATATATATGTATATATAGATATATATTTACATATATACAAACATATATATATTTTTTCATATCACCTACCATACATTGTTTTGCAGGAATATCTGCACCAGTTGCTGATATTCCCTGATACACGAATACAGAAAGAGTCTCCACACACATCTTCCACCCATCCATCCTACACTCCATGCGGCACTTCGTCCTGTTGGTTGCGTCTTCCTAGACGACGATCAACTCGACACTGTGCTACATGCCATTTCCACCTCCACCCCATCTCTTTCTTGCCATTAAAAGGATAAAAAAAAATATACAAAAAAGAAAAGATAATCCTTGACTTGCAGGTACTCAGTCTTGCGAATAGCAAGACCAGTTTTGAAACCCTAATTTAGCTCGAAGCCAAGAACTTGATTTTGAGGGTGTACCTCAAGGACAAAAATTATCAGAAAAAAATCTTAAATAGAACACCAAAAACATAATAAACAAACAGAAGAGATTCGTTGTAGGAAAGGCGTAGAAACTTATTCACCTCTAATCCCGCTTCCCTGAGTTTGACCCTGGGCCGAAAAGTGACCAAGATAAAATCAAGTAGGCCAGGTTAAAAATTTTCTAAAAAGATGGTCAGGCCCGATTTAGGTTAACCACTATACTCATTTCAACGATTAAATCACCACACTCTTTCTGGCACCATTGCCGGGGAAGTGCGCATTCAAGTAAGTTTCTACTCCATTACTTTAATTTTTCTCTTCTCAGACCCTTCTCTTCACAGTTGTTTCTGTTTGTTGGTGTGCAGGTGAACGAGTTGCAAGGAGAAGGCAGGCAGATGAAATCGGAGACGTGAGCAGATCCAAGGCGGGAACGAGAGCGTGAAGATGCCGACACCGCACTAGAGCTTCGTACATGTTGCTAAACAAGTAGGTCTATCCTTCTTAGCAACTTAGGTCAACTTGTCACCTTAATAATATAAAAAAAAATAACTAAAAAAAAAAAAAAACTTAAACAACACTTTTTGGGATCTCTTGGGGCAAGTGGATTAAAAATCACTTGTTTGATTGTTTGCCATCACTCCCACCACCCCGGGATTTCCCGGCAAACTTCGCATAGCAAAGATCCTAGAATATTGATTCTTGAATCTTTCACCATGTGAAGTATTCTTTGAGGCAAAAATAAATAGATTGATTGCCATCCCTCTTTGCCTCATTTATCTACAATTCGGGATCACCTTTTTGGTGGGGAGACTTGGAATTGAGTTGATTCCAATCCCACCACGACTCTTCACGTGCCTAAGATTCAATGTCGAATACTTCAACCCCAACAATTTGATTTTCATTATCTTATGGTTGAGCCTTGTGTGTGGAAATCATTTTGGTGATTGGGATCACTTGAATTGAAGTGCTTTGGCTTCCTTTCACACTAATCTAAAATTGATTCGTGCATCCACACATAGAAATCTCCATCTAGGGAAGCTCATTGCATTTTAGCACGTATTAACGAACTGACATTGAAGAAGGGTTTGTTGGGCTTAGAAGAAAACTTGTATTCTCTCAAAACCTGAAGAATTGTTGAATTGGTAATTCAGAGAAATCCTAAAATCCATACTACTTAAGGCTGAATTCTAAAAACCATTCACCAATTAAAACTTTAATTCTGGGAGATTTCCCCGTTGCATGCTTGGTTTACACACTTTGTAAAATAAATCACTTGGACATTACCCATAGATAATTCCCTTCGCATTCCAGAAGCACTTGATCCTAAACCTCTAATTAAAACTGGAAGCAACTTGACCCTTATTAAGGATTGGAGGTCTAACTACCTGCGTGTAGAGCCTACATGCTGGTGAGGGTTCCTGCGTGCTATCAGGTGTCTAAGATTGGGGCAAACGGCCTTTCAATCTGGCCCGGTGGCTTCGCGGTGCTCGCATTCGGTTCCGTAGGTCGTGATAGTAGGTAACTTAGATCTTTAGGTCTAAGGGGACACTGTAGAGGTTAGGAATTTGATTGTATTGATTTGTCATCAAGTGTACCTTTGTGGTGTCATTTCTCTCATCTCCTTTTCCCATCGTATCCCCCCCAATTCTTCCTGCGGTGGTGCATGTTTGGGAGGAGGTCACAAAACCCTAAACTGTGTGAATTGCCTGATAATTTTAGAAAAGAAGCCAAATCATCCTCCTCCTCCACAAACATGGCTGCACACCCACCCCCAAATCCCGAGGGAGGAAATCACCCTCAAAACCCACCCGGTGGTGGAGCCTTGGATCCCATAACCTGCCTCCAAGCCCAAATGGAAATGTATAATGAACAAATTGAGGCCATTATGGAAACATTGTAGGAAATGCAGAACCCTCCCGAACGCGAGGAGCCTAGGTCTCTTAGCTCCTATCAGAATCCCGCTGCTACAGAGACCAAAGCACAAATTCAGGTCCCCATCGGCGGGGACGACTTTGAATTGAAACCTAACATAATTGGCGTGATAAATTTTCATTTCCAAGGTCTTGCAAGTGAAGATCCTTTCTCCACTTGGAAGACCTATCCTGATTGGCTGAAATAGTTAAACCAAGAAATATCAGGTTACCTATAGTCCTCATGAAAATGTTCCCATTTTCATTGCGGGATAAAGCGTTGCAGTGGTTACGCACCCTTGGGAGAACCATCCACTCTTTGGAAGAGATGCGAACAACGTTTCTCAAGAAGTTCTTCCCAATCGGGCGAACCAATGCGCTTCGCCGTACTATCACTTCATTTACGCAACAAAACGGCGAACAGTTTCATGAGGCATGGGAGAGATATAATGACCTCCTCAGGAAGTGTCCGCACGATGGTCTGGCTAAGTGGCATATAGCCCAGATTTTCTATTGTTGGCTAAATGAGACTTTGAAGTAGATTGCAGATGCTTCCTGTGCAGGGAATTTCATGAATAAAGATGAGAATAGAGCATTCGAATTATTTGAAAATATGAGTGAAAACTCAAGGAACAATGCTTCCATTGCCACCTTTAATCATACTAGCATGCCCCGTAATGTCCACGAAGTTGACACGGGACCCTCCTATTCATCCACAGATCTCAGCCTTATTGCACAGAAATTGGATGAAGTCTCCATCGTGCACAATAAGCTGGATGAGCTTCTGGCCAACCCCGCCCGTTCTATGGCAAACACCCCCACCTCACCACTTCGTCACAATTCCAATTCTTCCAACACCAAGCTTATCCCGAGAAACCCCGTAAAACCTTCCTTACCGAGTGTCGCGCCGAGCGATTTGGTAAGTCATGTGGATTTGGCTTCTGCAAGCCAGTATTTTGGCACGGAGGACAAAGCCTCCGTGTTCTCGGATGCATATTTACATGTGGATGCGTCTTCTGCCATAGAAGATGCTTGTGCCCTGGGGAACAACCCGTTCTCTGCCACTTATAACCCAGGGTGGCGAAATCATCCGAACTTCGCATGGTCCAACAACCCGTAGCGCCAAATCCCCGCAAGTGGACCAATGTGACCGTCTCCACTCGTCATCCCAAGTGCCCAGTTTAATCCTATGGCGAATCCGCCATCGGGCCCTTGCGTATCGCAAACAGAACATGCATCAAGTCCTCTTGGCAAATTGATGCGAATGATGACGGAAATTTCAAATCGCCATGAAGAGAACATGACCTCTCTTCAGCATGAATTGCCGCAGCAGAATGCTAAGATCAGTCAACTACGTGGTGGTTAGGGTCAACAGTCTCTGTTTTCCTATTGACTTTCTTGTTTTAGATATGGAAGTTCCTAGCTCACTTTCTGATTGTCCGATCAACCTTGCTCGACCTTTCTTGGCCACAGCCCGCGTCCATATTGACTGCAAGTCGGGCTATATTGAGATTGCCGTTGAATCTGAGAAGCTCAAGCTTAACATCTTCAAGGAAGCCAAGAACTTTGATTGCGATTGCATCGAGGATGACACGTCTGACGAGGACATGGCCGTCAGCGTGTGTATCGAACTAATTGGGACCTATTCTGATTGCTGCGGACTGCCTTTAAACACTGACGATTGCCTAACCAACAAATATTGTGACATTCCCCCATCCCTCCCTATTCCCGTACCTTCTCCTGACCAGACTTCTGACGAGGTTTTCTCTGCTTCCCATACCTCGTGGTCTGAGTCATATCTGGGCTACTCACTGCTGGTCCACACTCTTGAAGACCGGATTGCCCTTTCTTTCCTGCCAAATCAGGCGGAGCTGCAACTCCACACTAGGACCTTGAGCCCACATACTACTCACTAGGGCTATTCCTTTTTGGATCCATCTATCCAAGAAACCCCTCTTCTTGGCCAATTTGAGGGCCAACTTCTTACTCCTAACTTGTTTTCCGATCCGCCTGGGACACTCTCGTCCCAAGAAATACCAGATCTTTCACCATCCACTCCCGAGCTGAAAGAGCTGCCTAGTACACTTAAGTATGTTTTCCTGGGGCCAAATGAAATGCTCCCCGTAATCATTAGTTCAAAATTGACTAGGGAGCAAGAGTGCAAACTCACAAAGGTCCTTATGGAACACAAGGCAGCAATTGGATGGTCGTTATCAAACTTATCTGGCATTAGCCCCTCCTACTACACTCACCATATATATACGGAGGAGGAGGCTCGACCTTCCCACGAGATTCAGCGACGTCTCAACCCTAACCTGCGGGAGTTCGTAAAGAAGGAAATTATTAAGTGGCTGGATGCGGGTATAATCTACCCGATCAGCGGTAACCCCTGGGTGAGTCCGATTCACGTTGTGCCCAAAAAGGCAAGACTCACCATCCGTGTCAATGATAGGGGCGAATCCATCCCTACACGCACTCCTACATCTTGGAGAGTGTGTGTAGATTATAGGAAACTAAATGCTACAACCAAGAAAGATCACTTTCCGCTACCTTTCATTGACCAAATCCTAGAGCGGTTAGCGGGAAATAAATTTTTCTATTTCCTGGATGGATTCTCAGGATATAACCAGGTGGCAATTGACCCCGAGGACGAAGAGAAAATCACTTTTACCTGCCCCTTCAGCACCTTTGCATTTAGAACGATGTCGTTCGGACTTTGTAACGCACCAGCAACTTTCCAAAGATGTATGCTGGCGATATTTCATGACATGGTGGGTGACTTTCTGGAGGTCTTCAAGGATGACTTTTCGGTCTTTGGACCATCTTTTGATGACTGTCTTGCCAACCTGACCCATATCCTTAGGAGATGTATTGATGTAAACCTCATGCTTTCTTGGGAAAAAAGTCATTTTATCGTACACAAGGGAATTGTTCTCGGACATATCATCTCCGATAGGGGTATCGAGGTTGACAGAGATAAGCTTGATGTAATTGCTGATTTACCTGTGCCTGGCTCTGTCAAACAAATCCGCTCCTTCCTGGGACATGTCGATTTCTATAGGAGATTCATCAAAGATTTCTCTAAGACTTCTCGACCTTTCACTCATCTCCTATCGACCGACGTACCCTTCGTTATGGGCCCCGACTGCATACGAGCATTCACGCAGCTGCATAATGCTGTCACCAAGGCCCCTGTTCTCCAGCCACCTGATTGGTCCCTCGACTTTGAACTCATGTGTGACGCTTCTGACCTTGTAGTCGGAGCCATCCTGGGACAAAGACACGATAGACACCCCTTCGTGGTGTACTACGCCAATAAGACGTTAGATGAGGCCTAGCATAATCATACTACCACTGAGAAAGAACTACTGGCGGTCGTCTTTGGGCTGGAGAAATTCCTCTCTTACCTTCTGGGCTCACATGTTATTGTTTTCACTGATCACACAGCCATTCACCATCTCATGCATAAGAAGGATGCCAAGCCTAGACTGATTCGTTGGATCCTTCTACTCCAAGAATTTGACATTGAGATCCGCGATAAGGTCGGATCCCAGAATGTTGTGGCTGATCATCTTTCTAGACTGGACCCTGACCATATTGGACTTACTCTATCAATTAATGACATTTTTCCTGATGAGCACCTATTGGCAATTAATGTCGCAAGTGGACCTTGGTATGCCGACATTGCCAATTACCTTTCTTTTGGGTCCCTTCCACGTGGCTGGCCTAAAAACCAGCTCGAGCGTCTCATGGCAGAAGCAAAGTATTATTTATGAGATAATCCACTTCTTTTTCGAATAGGTGTTGATCAAATCATCCGTCACTGTATTCCTGACAGCGAATTCCCCAGTGTGCTATCCTTCTGCCACAATCAGGCCTGCGGAGGCCATTTCTCTGGGAGGAAAACTGCAGCCAAGGTGTGGCAGTGCGGTTTCTTTTGGCCCTCCCTTCACCAGGATGCACACAATTATGCCAAACATTGCACTAGGTGCCAGTCGTTAGGGTCAATGTCACGTCGTGACATGATGTCCTCGCAACCCATCCTAGCTACGGAAATCTTCAACATTTGGGGAATTGATTTCATGGGTCCCTTTCCTCCTTCCAATGGCTTCGAATTCATTCTCGGGGCTGTTGATTATGTTTCGAAATGGATCGAGGCTATTCCCACGTGCCGTGCTGACCATGTTATATCCACTCGATTTGTCAAAGACCACATCTTTGCTCGCTTTGGGATCCCTCGATCCATTATCTCGAATGGAGGAAGCCACTTTACCCATTCTTCTTTTTGGACACTTCTGTGGAAATACGGAGTTCACCATCGTATCACATCTCCGTATCATCCTCAGACGAATGGCCAGGCAGAGGTGTCGAACCGGCAAATCAAGCAAATTCTCCAGAAAATGGTTCGGCCAGACCGTAAGAATTGGTCTGACAAGCTGATTGACGCACTTTGGGTGTATCGAACTGCCTTCAAGTCTCCCATTGGTATGTCTCCTTATAGAATCATTTACGGGAAGCCTTGCCATTTCCCCATGGAGTTGGAATACCGCACTTATTGGGCTGTTCACCAAAGTAACCTCGATGCAGACATGTGTGGTCGAGAAAGGAAACTCCAACTCCAGGAGCTGGAAGAGCTCCGTCGTGAAGCCTATGATTCTGCCTTAACTTTCAAGCAATGCATTAAGGCTTTTCACAACAGCCGTGTTCGGCGGAAAGAATTTGAGCCATCTCAGCAAGTTTGGCTCTACAATGCCCGGCTCAAATTCTTTCCTGGGAAACTGAAGTCCAAATGGACTGGTCCTCTCCTAGTCTCAAGACCATTTCCCAATGTGGCCGTTGAGATTGAAGATCCCAAATATAGGCATAAATTTATGGTCAATGGGCAGCGTTTGAAACCCTATCTTACTCACGAACCTACCCCCGTTGGAGAAACTGTTGCCTTACTGGAGGGTAACTAATTTTGTGCCTCATTCTGAGTCCAGCTGGGGATGTTAAATTCAGCGCTCGTTGGGAGGCACCCCAACAACACTCCGCCACAATCACGATCACTTCACTATTCACTTCACCACCCACCATTCACCCACCCTACCACCCTACTGTATACCCTACACCTCAGCTCTCGTAACCCCATCTTTCATCCTTCCTCTACCCTACCCTGCATGCATATGAGGACATAGCATCATTTGGCATGGGGGGGTGGATAGGCGTTCATAGGATCTGGGTATTTTATGGTATCATGCAGTTTCCATCTATCTATATATAAAAAAAAAAATGGTGTTTAGTAATGATCTAAAGGCTGAAACAAAGATACAATAAGTGTTTATGGATATTCAACAACTGTTTTGAAGACTTTCCCAGCCACAGAAGCTTGATTCGCTCAGGCTTGGCTTAATTCACTTGAGCATTGACAAAATAGATCAGAATCTCTCCTAACTAAGGACGTATTCTTGTACCTGAGACACCAATACAGATCCGTTGGTTTGCTTCTACTCGAGAGCCTAAGTAATCTTAGTTCAACACTACACAAATCAAGAAAGACTAGGTGAACATAAGATCCAACCCTAGTGTTCATTAGGGAAGGTGGAGTCCTTACCTGTGCGCGTAGGTAGACTTTATATCCCAGGCTTTAGTCTTGTGTTTAGGAGAGACCCTTTGCACCAAAAGAAAGGTGTGCTCCTCCAAATAATGTTGTAGGAGATATACTAACACATGTTTTAAAAAAAAAAAAAAAGAGATGCAAATAAGTCAGTATGTCTCACAAATGTCTGTAAAGTTTCACCATACAAAAGTTCTTCAGGGCAAGTTACAAATACCTTATTTTCTTTGAGCCACAAATGTCATAGAATGGGAGTCGAGTTTTCCGTCATCTCTTTAAGGGTCAATACGAAGACATGAGGTGAAACTGGGACTAACCTGCACTTAAAAATTCATGAAACCCTGGGCTTGAGTCTTAATGTTCATCTGGTTAGTCTTGATCCTTCACTATGCGCAAGCCATAATCTCTTGAGGTCTCGAGTACGGCAAAAACCTCCGGGTCCTGGAAATCATACTTAAGGTTTAAATATCAAGAGTCTAGGTTAGTTGAGAGATGGTCTATGTCATGTGAGACTTAAAGTACTGGTAGTCTTCCCTACAATTGGTTGTCACAATATCCAACAAATAAACACACCTAAGTTGCCTCAGAAGAAAAACTTCAGCTTAAAGATCATTTCTAAATACAATACAAAAATGGTTTGCTAGGGACTAGCAAAAATAGGCATGGGGGTATGATCGCACAGCAAAAATGCACCAACAATTTTTCCATCTTGTGCTATTTCCAAGCATTGCCAGTGTATATTAGGTAGACATAGTCACAATTGTAAAAATAAACACATGCATGCAATTATTTGAGAGGGGAGGAGAGTGAATAATAAGGCCTTGAAATTAATGTTTTCCTCAAGTGTAGCCTCGCAAAATCACCATCCTCAGTTTTTATTGACTTTGAATTTCTTCTTCTCCACGGCTACAAGGCATGGCAACTCTTCTTCGTGCCATTCTCAGCAAAAAGCTTGCCCTGCCAGGCGCATGCAGAGCCATGCATAGCCCAGGGCATGGCTGTGCATGCATCTTTCCTCTTTAAAAAGAGCACAGCCATCTTCCTTGCGGCTAAGCCTAGTCTACACAACAATAGCACCTCCTTCCTCCAGGGCATCTCCTCCCCTCTCCTCTCCATACGCAGCCTCTCTTCTACTTGAGGAGCCACGCAGCGGGCAGGAGCAACTCACAGCGGTACACAACAACCTCTGTGAGTCCCACCACCACCAAGCTCATCAAAGAGTTGGTGAGCACGGTGGTTTACCACTCTGTTTTGTCCTTCCAAGCCATTTTCGCCATTGCCCCAAAGCCGAGCTTTAAAGCTCAAGCACAGCAGCAGCACGGCACTGGACTCTTCTTCCGCGTGCGCCAACCACCTCACGCCCCTGTAGCAGCCGATGCAGATCTTTCCACGTGCGCAGGAGTGCTCCGCAGCGCTCGCACACGCAGAACAGGCCACAGCCGGTCACGTGAGCCGAGCGTGCACTGTAGCTACTGTTCACGCTAGAGAGCGCGACACTGTAGCTACAGTGCGGTGATCGGAAAGTTTCTCACTTATCAGGTCACCATGCGCTCTCTCTCCGCGCCACTACCGCCGCCAGCCCATCCACGCACGCCCACACCCACGTCTCTCCCTACGCCTGCTCTCGCGTTCGCACTCTCCCGCTTCTTCGACTGCGTTTCCCTCAGCGCGCAGCGCGGTGCACTGCAGTCCACAACATGCTGCGGTACACCTTCTTCCCACGCCGGCTCCCTCCATCGTGCACGTGCATCTTCGTGCACCTACGTGCCTGTGCTTGCGCGTGGACATCAGTCGTCGACCTCTACCTCCAGACAGCTTAACTCGCCGTGCCTTCTTCACTCCAGCATACGCTCTCTCTCTCTCTCTCACAGCACTCTCTCACTCCCTCCCGCGGACACATACACACACACGCACACTCTCGTACACACACACTCTCACTTGTACATGCTTATATACACACTTATATATATATGTCTATATATATTTATATGTATATATATACGTATATATATACTTATTAGTACCTATACAATTACATAAAAGCATATATATATATACTTATATATATATATATATACATATATATATATTTATATATATATATATATTTATATACATATATATATATGTACAAATATACATACATATATAAATACATATATATATATCTATCTTTATATTTATATACGTAGATACTTATACTAATATATCTATATACATATCTACAACTATATACATTTATTACTATATGTATATATATATATCTATATCTATATATAGTTATATATACATACATATATATATAATTATAAATATATATATACATACATCTATCTATATATATATTTACATATCTATATATATAAATATACATATATATATACATACATAGCTACATATACTCATATATAATTATAACCATATATTTATATGTACATATAGATATATATTTACATATATACATACATATATATATTTTTACATATCACCTACCATACTTTGTATTGTGGGAATATCTGCACCAGTTGCTGATATTCCTCGATACACGAATACAGAAAGCGTCTCTGCAAACATCTTCCACCCATCCATCCTACACTCCACGCGGCACTTTGTCCTGTTGGTTGCATCTTCCTAGATGACGATCAACTCGACACCGTGCTACACGCCATTTCCACCTCCACCCCCACCCCTATCTACATATATAATATATATATACCATATTTATCTTATTTCTATTTCTCTTTCTTGCCATTAAAGAGATAAAAAAAAAATACCAAAGAGAAAAGATAATCCTTGACTTGCAGGTACTCAATCTTACGAATAGCAAGACCAGTTTTGAAATCCTAACTTGGCTCGAAGCCAAGAACCTGATTTTGAGGGTGTACCTCAAGGACAAAAATTATCAGAAAAGAATCTTAAATAGAAAAACACCAAAAACATGATAAAGGAACAGAAGAGATTCATTGTAGGAAAGGCATAGAAACTTATTCACTTCTAATCCCACTTCCCTGAGTTCGACCCTGGGCCTAAAACTGACCAAGATAAAATCAAGTAGGCCAGGTTAAAAATTTTGTAAAAAGATGGTTAGGCTTGATTTAGGTTAACCACTATACTCATTTCAATGATTAAATCACCATATTAACACAACCTATCTGGCTCTACACCAACCTGACATTCTATTTTGCACTTGTTTATGTGCTTGTTTTCAAGTAAACCCTAAGGAAACTCATCTAAATGCTGTTAAAAGAATCTTTAGATATCTAAACAACACACAAGACTTAAGACTCTTCTATTCAAGGTTAGACACGCTAGAATTATATTCCTTTTGTGAAGCTGACTATGTGGGTAGCCTGACAGACTGAAAGAGTACTAGTGGAACTTGTCAATTTCTCGGAAATTCCCTAGTCTCTTGGTCTCTGGAAAACAAAATACTGTATCTCTATCCACAACTGAAGTAGAATATGTAGCAGCATCTTTAGCTTGCTCACAACTATTGTGGATGAAATAGACATTAGAAAACTTTGGATTAACTTTTAATAATAACAAAATCTTGTGTGACAACACTAGTGCCATCAACTTATCCAAGAATCCAGTACAACACTCTAGGACTAAACATATTGATATTAGACATCACTTTCTTAGAGATTATGTTTCAAAAGGGGATATCAACATAGGATTCATTAACATAGAAAAATAGCAAGGTGATGTATTCCCAAAACCTTTATCAAAAGATAGGTTTAATCAAATTTATCATTCACTAGTCTTATCGAGATTAAAAGAGCTTAATTAAATGATCTCAGAAATGACTCTTTTATTGTTTTGCTGGGTCAATTTTCAAAAATTGATCGACCAACATTTCATCGATCAAAACTATTGTTCGATCGACAAAAACATGAATTTGCTTAGCGGGAATTTTCCCTCCAGTGTTTTCTCCTTTTGATAGATCAGTGAAAATTTTTGACCAACCAATCTGTTTGGGAGGGATTTTTCCCTGCAAACTTTCAAACTCTTGTCGATCAAATAATTATTTTGATTGATCATTTCTTGTTTTGATCAACCAAAATCTAATTTTGATCGACTAAAACTAGGCGGATTCACCTTTGTGATTGCGATCTAGTTTCCTCGTTTTCTTTTTGCAATCATCATTTACCATTTCTAACCTATGTGATTAGTTACTTTAAGTGCATTTACCTATCTTACTAATCACGCTCTTTGTAAAATACCTCTTTTTTAGCCCCAACAACCTACTTTTTACCATACAAAAAGACTTTTGTCCCTACTTTTCAAACAATAACCGACCCCACTTCTCTCCTCACTGACTGATCGACCAACGCTGCCAGCTCTGACCACATTGCCTCCTCTGTGTGTGGGTCCCTCGTGCATCTGTCCTCATGTGTGCATGCCCGATCATCGCCTCCTCATACCTCTATGCTCGTGCAACTTCAACCTCCTCGCACGCCCTCAATTTGGCCTCCATTTTGATTGACCAACTTTGGTTCGATCTCGGTACATTCTAAACCTTGAATACATCCATTCCTTTGGATTTTTCTTGTATTTAAAATGTGCTTTGACTTACTCTCACTTGTTTGATCTTATTTGGTATTTTTCTTAAAAAATCTTATAGCATTAGTGAGTTTATCATCCGGTTGATAGCTTCTTTTTCTGGTCTAAGGACTTTTGGTCGACCAAACCCTTTGGGTGATCGACCAAACGTCCAGTTCAATTTTGGTCGAGCAAACGTCCGGTTCAATTTTGGTCAACCAATAAACAATTTTGACCAACCAACTATGTTTTTCCAGCACCAATGATGGCACCCGAAAGTGCTCAGGGCTCTTCTAGTCATCGTAATGATACTTTCAATCACTTTTTTATTACTGAGGCTACTCGTGATCGATTTTCTTTGTTTGCTAAGTTCTCTCTACACATCAGACAACCTGTTGACTTCACCTATTTGCTTTCTATTTTCCCTGGGATCTGTAAAAATTTTGATACCATCAGATTTTATGTTTATTTGAGAAGAAATTTTATGCGGGTTCAAAGCATAGCCGCATTCCCGGTGTTGATCCCATGGCCTATCTCCTATTTTTTGCCAATCTCAAAGATATAGGTGAAGGCTCCAACATCGAGTTGACCTCGAACGTCTACGAGATAGAGGTTCTGGTCAATGCGGACATTTTGACGGAGATTCTTAGTTGCCTTTCTATTGGACATACTTTTCTTGAGTTGCATCAGCAAACTCAGTTCGATACTATCAGGGAGACCTTGCTCGCTCCCTCTCCTTTTGACTTGGGGCATCCTACCAAGTCACCCTTTTTCAGATGTTTGCATCACTTTCTAAATCGTGTTTTCTTGTGGAACTTTTTGCCCAAGTCTACATCTTTTGAATAATGCCCTGGTATAATGTTGATCACCCTCTAGGCTTTTATGAAGAACAAATGGTTCAATTGGAACCACTTCATTCTTTATCTTATGAGTAAGCCACCGAGTAGCCCCTTCTAGTTTTGGAAACTTTTAAGCCATATTTTTCTTCATTTCAATGTACCCATGGACATCAATCATAAATAGTTTCAGTTGTGTCCCCATTTTTGATAAACTCACTTATGCGAAGATGGAGCAAGCACAGGGAGCTCGCAATGAGGGTGCACCACAAAAGTAGCAGCAGCAGGAGCATTCCACAGTACCTCATCTATTCCCGCCTCATGAGCACTTCATTGCGACATGTCCACCTCCAGTGAGACCTTCACCCTCTTTCTACGATCAGGACTGGAACCTCATGGACAGACAAATATCAGGCAGGGACTTTGTCACTATACAGGATGTGACCAGTGGTATTTCCTTGATGATGCATAGGCAAAGAGAGATAGACATGGTTATGATGAGGCATGGGCATCAGGTATCCGATTACATGAATGCTCAGAGTCAGTTTTTGGATAGACTTGGAGAGTCTGTTCATAGCATTCAGTAGTAGCTTCACCAATCTCGTTGCCCTCGTCGTTTGACTACCATGCTTTCTGCAGGACCTCCTCTTCCTACATCATCAGTAACACCAATGGCACCATCAGCACTAGCAGGTTCAGCTGACCAGCAGATTACTCCTTCTAGCAGGACATCCAGGCCTTTGACAACATGTTCGTCAGCTCAGCAATGCCTTTGCCTTGGTCAGCCTGCATCTTCTGAGAGATCAAATTCACAGGATCTTGAGCGAGATACTGATCTTCAAAGCACTATGGATGCCTTTATCGAAACTTTAGATGATTAGTTGTTGTATTGGCTTTCATCATGGCATGTATCAGTTTATTTTAGACTCTCTTTATGTTATCTTTTCTAGACATTTTGTTATGTTGTTGCATGGATATTATCTCCTTCTGTTTTATATTACTAACTCTCTCAATGCATGTTCATTTATTGTTGCTTATATTACCTGTTTAAGAGGGAGTTGATTGTAAAATAACCAGCTGCACATTTACTTTTTGTTGAAACAAAAAGGGGGAGATATTATGCGAAGCTATTTTCAATTTCATGATTATAATTTTGTCGTCATCAAAAAGGGGGACAATGTATGTACCCTTGTTTTGATGCACAAAAATTATGTTTACTGCTAAGACTGACATTTCAAGACTATCTTGGATTGAAGCCTCTGCTCAAGACAAAAGTTCAAATAGTTGCTGATGTGCATCTTTTTTATTTATTTGAGTGCAGGACCTTATTGTAAGGAACCTCAAATAAAACTCAGAAATAACTTTTTCACGTATCTTTTCAAAACCATATTTTAGGCTTACTGATCGATCGAACTTATTCATTGATGGACTAAGATGCTTATATTACCTGTTTAAGAGGGAGTTGATTGTAAAATAACCAGCTGCACATTTACTTTTTGTTGAAACAAAAAGGGGGAGATATTATGCGAAGCTATTTTCAATTTCATGATTATAATTTTGTCATCATAAAAAGTGGGACAATGTATGTACCCTTGTTTTGATGCACAAAAATTATGTTTATTGCTAAGACTGACATTTCAGGACTATCTTGGATTGAAGCCTCTGTTCAACACAAAAGTTCAAATAGTTGCTGATGTGCATCTTTTTCATTTATTTGAGTCCATGACCTTATTGTAAGGAACCTCAAATAAAACTCAGAAATAACTTTTTCATGTATCTTTCCAAAACCAGATTTTAGGCTTACTAATCGACCGAACTTATTCATTGATGGACTAAATCACATTGATCAACCAACCTAATTATTTGACCAATCAAATCAATCCATTTTAGGAAGTTGAGAAAATCCTCTTGATCAACCAACCAAGCTAATTGATCAACGAAGTGATTGTTGAGAGTGGAAAACTATGCGATCAAAGTTGGATTTGAAAACCCGTCGTAGTTCGAGTTACGAAGAAATCCGTTCAACAGATAAAATTTATACCAAAAATCCGTAAAGAAGTTCCTGGTCGAACACAGGGAAGCAGACGTTTGAATAAAAATACACGTTTTATTTGTTTGTCACTGTCGAAAACTGGCTATCTATTTAAGAAATAATCAATAGAAGAGAGAGAGAGAATATCACAAATAAAACCAAAAGAGAGGTAGAATAAACATGGATTTCATTATAAGAAGCTTTTCATTACACTACTCATTATGACTAGAAAGTGGGAAATCCACACCATAAAGTAGTAAAGAGAATGGAGAGAGAAATATCCTCCTTGACGATTGCTTGGAGGATGAGCCAGATGGGACGATGCCTGGAAGATGGTGAACGGAGTGGGAAGAAGGAGGATGAAGCGGGAGAAATGGGAACAAAGCAGCACGTCGTCGTCGTCGTGGGATCCGCTTCCCGAATGCAGAGAGGACAACCACAGGATGCTCCATGAAGGGGGACGAAGGTGGAAAAATTATGATTTCTACTCTAGAGGAGCATCCCAGGTTTGGACAAGCTCTTAGAGCTTTGGAAGGGGTGAGAGAAGAGAAGGGATGAAAAATTCATAGGGTAGGGTTCTCCATTGTAGTTGCAATGATTGAGGGCATTTTGGTCATTACAATATGAAAAACATTAATATGAGACCTTTAGTGATGAACTAAAACGTCACTAAAGGTATGTCGTGGGTGACATGTGCACGCACTGCGCGCCCGCTCCTCTTTCATGTCAAAACACACGCCTACGGTTGGGCGATATCAGCTGTCCGATCTCAAGATCAGACTACTTAAAGTCGTCCTTGCCCACACCTTGCTTCATCCTCGCACCACTTGACTACACGTCAGATCGGGAGTGAGGTGAAGTGTCTGAACATGCGTACGCCCAATTGGGCGATCAGGGCCGTTCGTAGTCGATCGCACGGTCTGGATTTAATGCATGCATATAGTGGATCAAGAGTCGAACCCGTGCCCCGCGCATACGCAACCTCTCGCAACCACTGCGTTGTGCCTTCATTTGTGTCGCATGGAGGTTTTAAGTGGCATGCGCTCACGGCCGTTGGATCAAGATCCAACATCCCAGATCACGCCTTGCTGCGCCTTCAGAAGATAAGAAGCAGTGCTGAGCTGCAACGTGGCTAATTCCCAACTGTTGGATGGGCATCCAATGGCAGAAATTTGTCGAGCGGGTGAAGAACAAAAGCAGAGGTGGGTCCCTGGGGTCGGTTGTGCAGTTGAGATGCACCATGTGGTGCCATCTTGGTCGTCCATCTTCTGTGTGTTGTAGACGATGCCACGGGTGTCGAATTGGACCAATTTTCATGCAGTTTGGCTGCAATTGTCGATCCGAGCCCATCCATGTAGTTGGATTTGTCATCTGAGGTGCGAATTAACACCATCTTGGCCCTTGATCTTTAGGCTTCCTCGGTCTATATCTGATGCTATGGATGTCCGATCAGGGTGATCTTGGAGTCGATGAACTCCAATCTTCGCCCTAATCAATTCCATACGGTTGAATCTTTGATCCAATGCCCTAATTAACAAGTTGCCCTGCCTCTGGCCATAAAAGGACATAATTAACCTAAATTTTATACAGACTACCCTAAATGCAAGACGATGCATGTTATGCAATATTTATAATATGTGATGCAATTCTATGCCTAAAAACATGCATAAATAGATAATTTATGTGATATAAATATGTTTACATCACACCCTCATGCCTATTTCTTGCTAGTCCCTAGCAAAACTGCATGCTATTTATAAAAGAATTAAGTCAGATTTCTTGGGCAATAGTTATTTTCATCACTTACAGATTTCAATTAGGACCTGAACTACAGAGACACCACAGCACCTGGGTATCTGCCAAAATGAAGACCACCTCAGGTTCTTGCCTTATTCAAATAGGGATTTCTTTTTCTCGTTTTCTTCTTTTCAAATATTTTTGGATTTTTGAGTTCAGGTTACAAAGCAACTTTCTTCGGCCACTCAACCCACCCAAGACTCAATAAGAACCCCAAATTCTAAGCATCTTTTGGTGAAATTGATAGACTCGTTGATAGGCAATCAGAACGGACTTCAGGTTTCTATGCCCCTAGGTGAGCTTGAAAAGGATTCTGCCTAAAGGTGTATCTATACGACTGGTAACTTTCTCCCTATTATTTTTATGGGGTCAATACAAGGGTGAATCCAGTGTATATCTCCTCAACTTATTCTACTTCTCCACTTCTTCCTAAGTGTTTCAGGAATTTTTATGTGCATTTCTTGAGCTGGGATCTGGACAACCGATCGATGAGCTATTACCACCGATAACTTGCAAGCCATACTCGTGTAGCAAAGTATGGCTTATTTCTTTTTGTTTCTTTTTCGTTCTTTTCTCCTTTTCTTTTTCTTTTACTTTTCTTTTTGAACTATCTTTTTCTTTTTAAATAGGTGGCTTCCCTGGTCTAAGATTTACCAAAAGGCAATAGGAAAAGAATGGTTCAGTGGCTGTGCTCTGGACAACCTACCTATGGGCTGTTACCCAAGATAACTTGCCAGCTATACCACCTTAGAAGGGTCATTAGCTACCCAATTTTTGTTAAAACCATCGAAAAATGAGCCAGTGCGAATAGTGTGTAGATGCTTAGACTTGCAGTTTCCTCAAATCAGAGGGTAGGTTGATAAGTTGTGTACTTATTGATAAGACATTTTTCGCTTTTGAATAATGTTACTAAGATGATTTGTCATTGTAGGATCAAAGTGGCGGAAAACAACTTAACAAAACAATTAAAATTAAAATTAAACCACTCACAAGAGAGCAGGTCATGTCCATAGGGAGACAATGACTTATTTAAACTCACGATTAGGTTGAAATCAAGTTCGCTGAAATATTCTTCAAATCAAACAATGCCTATGTAGCTCTGAATGTAAACCTTAAATTTATGGAGAAGTCAACGGTGTTAATGTAATTTTTACGTAAGAAAATTATCCATGTGCAAGGGTATGCCATGTACTATTCACTTGCATGCATAGTAAAATGTAATTCAAAATTAAATTCAATTCACATAGAGATGAATAACAAGGTTTAACAATTCTCTAGAAGCAAGAGCATGAAGGCATAAAGTAACAACAATAAAATAATCATAAATCAAAATTCATTTTTGTGGCAATGGCATGAAATGTAAATATGAATTCCACCATAAAGAGAGGATTCTACCTTTCTCCTCCACGTGCATGGTAGAGAGGTTCGTTTGAGGAACTCTTCTGAGAGTAGGTTAGCCAGAGAGAGGGCTCCACAAAGGTGGCGGCGGCAGGTTGAAAGATGGTTGGAGTCGGCTAGACGGAGGAGAGAAGCGATGGCGGTGGAGGTTGCTGCTACTGGCTACGCTTGCTACAGGTGTGAGGAAGCATGGGTGCGTGGAGGGGTGGGCGCTCTGCAGGCTGCACGAGCGCGTGGGATTTGGTTGCCATGCTGCTACAGGTGCTGTAGGGGGCAATGCTGGAGATGAAGGCGTGGGCATGCAGGCGGGAAGCGCAGGCGCTAGGGCATGGAGGTGAAGGCGTTGCTGGAGGATGCACGTTAAGCTAAGCCACGCGGCATGCAGGCCGGAGGTGAATTCACACGGTGTGTTGGGCATGCTAGGCAAGGGTGTGTGGACGTGCAAGCTAGAGGTGTGTACGGTGGCTAAGGTGGGCACGTGCACACTTGTTGTGCTAGAGGCACACACCGTGGTGCGATTGGCTGTAACAGAGGCGCTGGAAGGAGAGGTTGCAGCTCTTTGTGCTGCAGCGGGTGTGGCGAGGTTTTTGGGTTATTTTTGGTGGAGGAAAAACAGAGAATGGGGAAGAAGATGGAGGTGGATGCTGGTGATGGTTGATGATGGTGGTAACAAGTCATGCATCAGTAGATGCACTCACAGTAGGCGAGCTTCAAGGAGCTCGTGCATGGTGGTGGTCAAGTACATCGTCTTGGCGCGGTTGTCTATTACCCTGCTGGCCCACAGTGTGACGGAGCTTGGCCATGGAGGCCCACGGTGGTGGAATGCTGCATGGTGGTGGAATGGGTGGTGGCCTCCCTTCAACAGCAGCCCTTCCTCCTCTTTTGTAGCCACAGCTACAAAGATTTGAAATTCAAAAGGCCACCATCGAATCAATGCTGATGCATAGGAGGAGGAGGCAGAGACGATGGAGTTACCTGCAACGGGGAAGAGAAAAAGAATAAAATAAATAGGATTATTTATACATAACTCCTTAACTTCTATGTTAATTAAAATAGTGTATGTAATGCACCTAATTAATTAACTAATTAAATGTATGCAACCCAAGGTTAATTCTAAATGCATGAATTATGCACTTAAGCTAAAAATATGAATTAATTTATTTACATCCTAATGTATGCTATCTAAATGTTAAAGTTAACTTAATGTCTAGACACTTAAATACTTAAATAGCCCACAAATATGGGCTAATCAAATACCGCCATGCCTAGTTTCTACTAGTCCCTAGCAAATCCAAGCAAAACATAGCACTCCAAGTAGATTAACCTACCCAAATGGTCTTCCTTTAGAAACATGTTAAGTTCAGACTTTAGACCTAAGTTTCCCAAGTTGTTGCTAAGTTACAGACTAGGTCAGCTAAAGACGAGTTGCAGGCGCAAGTTTCCTTGATTTCTGACTTTACTCTAAGGTTTGTTGATCCCTGAGATTAAAGCATCCGTGCATGTGCATTGGTCTGAGTTATTTGAGGTTGGTATGACTGCCAACCAAGAAAGGAAAAAGGATTCTTTTTATTTATATATATATATTATTTTGTTTGATTCCTCTAAGTCTAACCTCGGATAAGCTATCAACACGGTCTGTGTCAGATTCATTGTTCCCATCACCATACCTGGAAGGGTGCCTGGCTTTCGATGTTTCGAGATAGCACCGCCATAGCGACCACAAGAACTCCTAGCAATCAACACTTCGAGATAGTATTGCCCATGGATTTCTTAAGCGAATTAAAGCCTGTGGCAATCGGCTCTTCGAGGTAGGGTCGCCCATGGTACCTGAATCGTACAATGTGCTTACATGCCCCCAGTGGGATGGATATCCTAAGAGGCAAGCACCGAGGAGGTAATATGTTATCATCGCATCGTCAAGGTGAGTATATACTCCACCTCTCCTACAGCAGGAACTCTTCCAGACAAATTGTGTTTTCAAGCCTCTCCTAAGTCAAAACTAAGAGAACCAAATTTCTATTAAGAAAGGAATTAAGGTGATCACTTACTTACACAAGACCAACTGTGTGAAATTTAGATTCTTGGGTTACAAGGACCTGTAAACCAAAAGGTAGAACAGGACTCCAGGTACTACCCCACCTTTTAACTCAATCCCTACCTTTCCTTCCTCAACCTCTTGAGGAAAGGTCCGGAACTTAACTCCTACTTAAGTTTTAAGTCCACAGAGGACCCTAAAGGTCTAAAGCTAGTAGCTCACTTAGCTTCTAAAGTTCGACCCTAGAATCAACTTAGTCTAACCTAAAGTTCTAATCTTATGCCTAGGAATGTAGGGCCAGCCAATTAAGCTCATTAATACAAAATGTTTTCTTTTTTTCAATGCAAATGTATGCAATGCAGAATGCCTTAAATAAATGCATTAATGCACTATGAATAAATGCTACATATATCTCCAAGTACACCCCCTAATGCCTAAAATCTATAATGTCCCCATTACATAGAAGGATATTACCTGGGTCAGAGATGGGCTGCCGTTAATTTGCTAGCAGTCGAGTAGCCAAAGAACCCGCAAAGCAGGTTCAAGGATTGCCAAAATAGGCCCTAAAACTGAGTAAAGTAATGTTGGCCTAGAAAATAGGTAACCTAGGATGTTGGCAAGCTGATGATGAATCCCAACAGCAAATTCTCGCCCAAATAAGATGAGAATGAAATCTTCCTAGTTCACCAGAGGGGGTTCTAAAGGATAAATTGGAATAGCAACCTTTAAAGGGGTAGGGGATGGATGACAAGGATCTCCAACAGAGGTGGGGAAGGAATGGTGCAGAGATAAGGCCCCAGGGTAATGGACTGACTAAAGAAATCATCAGTCTATACCCGATACTGCATTACAGGAAATATTAGTCTGTTAAGCCCCTCGGTCAGAACAAAAGTGAGCATATCTCTAAGCCAAGGATCGTCTATGGTGTCCAAGTTTCGAGGTTGCGGGATGGCCATAAGATCTAGGTTGGGTTTAATCAGCTCAGTGTCCATCCTTAACAATCCTTCAAAATCCTCAATTGCATCCCTAGCATTCCTTACACTATCACAAGTATCTTCCTGCACTTCATCAGGAGTCAAAATTTCACCTTCAGACATAAGCGAATCAGAGGGTCAGTTCGAATCAAATGAAGGTAGCTTGGAATAAACAGATCTAGGGATTATCCTATCAATGTCATCCCTAGGTATTTCTTTACTCAAATCTTCCCCAGAGTCTATATGTGAATCCACATAAATCTTAGAAGTTGCTTCCAAATTTTCCATCATTTCATCATTAGGAGAAATATCATCGATGGGTGTGCTAAGAAAACCTAATTTGGTCAAATTTGTGACATCCTCAGGAGTTCACACTTCAAATAAGACATAATTGCACTTAGTGTCACTCCAAATCTTGTATGTAGGTTCCTCATATAATTTATCCATCTCCTCATCATACGGTTCATCATATACACAAGGTCTAAAATCATCTAAAATCTCAATAGATCCCCTAGGGTACTCTATCTAAGGTAAGTGGTTTACACTGGTTACATCAGTCTCCTCAGATAGGTCAATTTCATTAGGGTTAGGTTCCCTAAGGCTGGGCTTGAGTTCCATCTCGTGATCAGAAGGGAGGGCAGGATTAATAACTTGACTTTGTCCCACTTCATCAAATGTCATGAAAATACTATCATCTGGGTCAAGGTCTTCCAATGGTACCATCATTCCCTTCTTTTGACTGAAATATAATTCAGGTGGATACTCAACCTTATCATCATCTTCCTCGGGTTGCCACCTTTCTTCATCCAATGCATAGCTACTTTCATATGTATCTTCCTCCCATTTAAGGCATGGATCCCTCAAGGAAGCGTCACCTAATGGAGAGGTTTCAAAATCAATCCTCGAAAAGTAGCTATTCTCCCTTACATAATCCCCAAAATTTCCCTTCAACTTAAAGTGTAGCTCTCCCATGGGAGATGCATCTATTGTAGAGGGGTGTATGTCACCCTCAATGGGGTAGATTGTTTGGCTAATTTCATCTCTTTCTTGTTGGCCTGCTCTCGAAGATTCTCCTAACAATTCAATCATTTCTTCTTGCATTTTCTGTATTTCCATCTTCAAGGATGAGAGGTCATTTCTACCATGAGAGAAGTCAGGTTCAGCCTTATAGTACCCAGGAGTGTTTGTCCAACCATTATAATTATTCAGGGAGGGTGGGTTGGGTATTTCTATGGTGTGTAGGATATTGGGCAAAGCAAATCCCGCTCCTAGGTTTTGCTCACTGATTTGGGGCTTAACTAGGCCAATACTCCTATAATAGGAGTAAAACGGATCCCAATGATTGTCATTATGTCCATCAAAGGATGGACCATCTCGGTGTATGGGTTCAAAGAGTTCAAAGTGGGGTAAGGGTGTGGGCAAGATGTGAAAGGATGAAAATCAATGTAGTCCTTTCTAACACACACCTCAATCAAAATTTCTCCAAGCAAAACACAATTCAAAAAGGACCTTTCAGGTCTTTCCCAATTTAGGCTTTTGATTTAAGTCGGATTGCAGGTGACAATGCAATTTGTTCAATCAATTTTCGCACTTATAGTTGACCTATGGATTGCCTAAGAAGACCTAACTGGGAGTTAGGTGATCCTCCTTAAAGCCCAAAAAGTTTAGTGACCACCAAACACGGCAAAGAAGGATGCAAGTAGGGTTAAACCCTTCCTTTGAAGCGTTGCTTTCACGGTGCCTCTTAACTACCCTCATTCCACAAGGTTTGGAGGCAACTTCACCTCTGAACAAAAGTTTGGGTAACTTTAGACCTCAATAATAGGAGGCTATAGTCCTAGCAGTTCCAAACCTAAGGAGTGTCTAAAAGCGTGCCGTGGTGCAAGAGATATAAGTGTGCATACACTGCAAAAGGTTTTGTATTTTGAATCACACGCCAAGTTTGAAAATCAAATCCTTGGTTTTTAAATGTCCCTCCTTTAATTAGTCCTTTTTCCAGAAAATACGTGACCACTTGTTAGATCTATTCAATACAGATTCGGTGATCTTGTAATTAATCCAAATGCATTTGCATGACAGGTAGAAATGAAAAGTTAGAACTACGTACCTGATTCCAGCATTCTTCATGGAATATGTAAGATAGGAAATTAGATCTAGATGTTGCTCATTCAATCCTAAATGATACGACCTAGGGGCAGGTAGCTCATGTTTTTTGTTTTTTTTTTTATGTACAATCAAGAAAAATAAAATCAATTCACAAAAGAAAACCTTGATCTAAAGAAAGAGGAAACAGGCTCCCAAAAATTACCCAACACGGGCCTAAAACAAATCAGGGAACAAACCCGTCAACTTTACCCCAGAATAAGGATTTTCCAAATGAATGTACTAAAATAAAGAGAAGAAAGAAAAATAAAATCTATACACAGCTAAATGGATGAGATCAAGATGTGGTCCACTGGGTATCTCCTCCAGTGGTGGAAACAAGGTCCACCAAGACGTTGCTGTGGCAGATGTGATGCTCCTTCTCCTAGTGTTGCAAATCCACCGACGATGTCAAGGATCGCCTGATTTTTTTGGCTGGTGTGATAAGATGTCTCCAAATACATGTACCTTGCACCAAACAGAAAATCAAATTTAAATATGCCTCAAATAAAATGTGAACAAATAATTAAATAAATGCAAGTCTAATAGGCCCATTGCCACCTCGACAATGGCGTAATTTGATAAGATGATTTTAGCTTTCAAATAATGTTATTAAGAAGCTTTGTTGTTTTAGAATCAAAGTGGTGGAAAACCACTTAACAAAATAATTAAAATTAAAATTAAACCACTCACAGGAGAGCGGGTTGTGTCCACAGGGAGGCAATGACTTATTTAAACACGCAATTAGGTCAAAATCAAGTTTGCTGAACTATTCATCAAATCAAACAATGCTTATGCAGCTCTCAAAGTAAACCTTAAATTTATGGAAAAGTCAAGGGGTGTTAATGTAATTTTTATGTAAGAAAATTATCCATGTGCAAGGGTATGCCATGTACTATTCACTTGCATGTATACTAAAATGTAATTCAAAATAAATTCAATGCACATAGAGATGAATAACAAGGTTTAACAATTCTTTAAAAGCAAAAGCATGAAGGCATAAATTCACAACAATAAAATAATGATAAATCAAAATTCACTTTTGTGGCAATGGTAAGAAATGCAAATACTAATTCCATCACAAACAGAGGATTCTAACTCTCTCCTCCTCTCACATGGGAGAGAGGTTCGTTCGAGGAACTCTTCTGGGAGTAGGTTGGCCGGAGCAAGGGCTTTGCAACAGTGGCGGTGGTAGGTTACGAGATGGCTGGAGTCGACCGGTCGGAGGAGAGAAGCAGCGACGGTGGAGGTTGCTACTGCTGGCCGTGCCTGCTACTGGCGGTGGTGTGCGAGCGCTGCAGGCGCGAGGAAGCATGGGCGCGTGGTGGGGCAGGCGATCTGCAGGCCACACGGGTGCACAGGGTTTGGTTGCTGCGCAACTGCAGGTGCTGCAGGGGGCGACGCTGGATGTGAAGGCACGGGCATGCAGACGTGAGGCGTAGGCGTGCAGGCACGAGGTGTAGGCGCTGGGGCGTGGGGACATTGAGGTGAAGGTGCTACTGGAGGATGTGTGCTAGGCAAGGGCACATGGCGTGCACGCTGGAGGTGAAGGCATGCTGTGGAGTGGGTGCGCTAGGTGTGGGCGCACGGGCATGCAGGCTGGAGGTGTGCACGGTGGCTAAGGTGGGCAAGCAGACTTGCGGCGCTGGAGGCACGCGCGATGGTGCGCTTGGCAGTAACTGAGGCGTAGGAAGGAGAGGTTGCAGCTCTTTGTGCAGCAGCGGGTGTGGTGAGGGTTTTGGGTTCTTTTTGGTGGAGTGGAGGAAAAATAGAGAATGGGGAAGAAGATGGAGGTGGATGATTGTGATGGTTGATGATGGTGGTAACAAGCTGTGCATCATTAGATGCACTCATAGTAGGCGAGCTTCGAGGAGCTCGTGCACGGTGGTGGTCAAGTCCATCCACTTGGCACTGTGGTCTATCACCCCGCTGGCCTACAGTATGATGGAGCTTGGCCGTGGAGGCCAACGGTGGTGGAATGCTGCATAGTGGTGGAATGGGTGGTGGCCTCCCTTGAACGATAGCCCTTCCTCCTCTTTTGTAGCCACAACTACAAAGATTTGAAATTCAAAAGGCCACCGTCGAATCAATGTTGATGCGGAGGACGAGGAGGTAGAGATGGAGGAGTGACTTGCAATGGAGAAGAAAAAAAGAATAAAGTAGTTAGGATTATTTATACGTAACTCCTTAAATTCTATGTTAATTAAAATAGTTTATGTAGTGCACCTAATTAATTAACTAATTGAATGTATGCAACCCTAGGTTAATTCTAAATGCATAAATTATGCACTTAAGCTAAAAATATGAATTAATTTATTTACATCCTAATGTATGCTATCTAAATGTTAAAATTAACTTAATGTCTAGACACCTAAATGCCTAAATAGCCCACAAATATGGGCTAATCACTTATCACCCCAACTTATTTAATCAAATTGAAATCAAATTCAGGATGGCGAGGACTCGATAAACAAATCCACATTTACTGGATATCCATGCCGATTAAGCCCAAAGACCTGAAGTGTCTTCGTGTTCAAATCATATAGTTTTATTTCTTAAGATTGAAAATTTTCTGAAGCCCAAGTTCTCTTTCCTAAATCCACAATTCTTTTTTTTTTATAAAAACAAAATGAATCTATGGAGCTGATGAAATAATTCAAAGGTGAATATCCACCTCCCTATGCCTATCTAATGCAATGTCCTCATTATTTTAAAAACATATGAAACAGAGTGGAGTAGAGTAGAAAGCTCCTGAATTGCGTGAATAATAGGTCAACTTTGAGATAAAAAGAAATTGTCTACGTGATGAATTTAGTGCCTCTAGCTAGGCACACTATACAAAGAAGAAGAAATATTAAATTCACAGGTGTAGGTCAGAATCAGAATAAAAAGATGCAACGTAAGACCTGGCAGCAGATGTCCACTGTTTATGCTGCGAGATAGTATTTTAAAAGATGTCTCACTGTAATATAGATGAAATCTCCACGAAAACAAATAAGAATTTATAACTCGAAAATCAATGTATCCGAGGTCGAACGCGGGGAGCAGTTGGATATTCCAAAACTTAAGAACACAACTTTCAATAAAAAGCAATAACTAGTTCAAAAAAAATTGAAGGGTAATGTTATGGAGAAAAAGTGCTCAAAAAGATTTAGACGTCTGATATTTTATCAGATGCCTTAAAAATTCAGACTAGAGTGCTTTTAAATTGTTGGCCTTCTGTGTCTTCTCTTCTTTTGCTTTACTCTACGGCTACGGCGCTTCTTCTCCTTTTTCTGCTTCTACCCTTGGATTCTCTTCTTCTTCCTCTTCTGCAGCTAAGTCCTAGAATTTGTTCTTTTCTTCTTCAGTTTCCTTCCTCCACTTCTTTTGCTTGGCCGCTCTTGCCTCTCTTCTTCTTTCTCTTGGTCTGCCGCTCCTTTGCTACAGTGCATCTCTTTTCTTCTTGTCCTTCTTGCAGCGGTACCTTCTTCCCTCTTAAGTCCTTCAGCTGCTTCCTTCTCCTGCTATGCCTCTTCCTTCCTTAGCTTCTTCTTCCTGCACAACACCACGCAGAAAAACCTAACCCCTACCCTTCTCACGTCTCTCTCCCTCTATTTCTCTCTATGGTACGCTCTCCTAGACCCGGGTAATCGGGTCAGTCGCGTGCCCGGGTCTAGGCGCACCGGCAGGGGTGTGGTGAGCAAGGAGTGCTAGGTTAGGTAGTTGGATCAAGTGCTAAGTCCGCGGGGAAAGGTCGCGGATGAGGCGTGGTGAGTGAGGGCAAGGGACCTCACCCTTATGTGACTTGAGGCAAATAACACGATTCACAAAATCAATTTAAACCACATGCCACACTCTTGCGTTTCCGTGGTGGGACTTGGGACTAAAAGTCCGACCCACTTCTATTGGCACCTGCAGGAGGATATCTTCACATAATTGACGCAGTTACAGGTCTCGCAGCAACTGCTATCAGATTGGATTCGCTTACTCACTCAACCCGCATAGCCTGGGGTCCCAAAACCTGACGCTTGTGGCCTGAAGCTCAGAAGTAAGCTGCTTGTATGTTTGTTAATTGTGGATGGGGGCTCTACCCTACACGACACAAAAGTAGCCTTGCGGCTCTCTCAGATGACAGGAGAACCTTCACCGTGTCACGGCGAAGGTGAGGTGGGGGTTGGCGTGGCTCAGACCAGCCTAGGTGTGCATGCTTAGGTCGGACTGTGATCGAGTGAGTGGGTTTGTTCGATGGAAGCGTGGAGCGCGTGTGGTGGGCAGTGAGTGGGTGGAAAGTGTTCAGTGGTCGATGTCGGAGGTGAAAAGGTTGGTGGCGAGACATGTGGAGGTGTGGAGTGATGGGTGCGTCTCACCAAAGGTCGGCCGGAGATGGGGAAGATGAGGGTGGATAGTGGCAGTCAAGGGGTGTTCTATGAAATAGAAGGAGGGAAAAGAGAGAGTAGAATAAGAGGAACTTTTCTGGGGTACTTGGAGCGAAGGGGACACAGAGGAGACGAACGACGTGTGTATGCCATTTCGGAGAAGATGGCCATGAGGTGGAGATAACGGCGACGAGGAGGAGATCAGGGAAGCATGTGCTGGTGCAGCGCAATGCAGAAGAACGAGGCAAAGCAAACCATGCCACTGGTATGGTGGCAGAGCGACGAGAGGAGGGAGGAAGAGTCGCCGGAGCTTGTGGCCTACTTGGCCGGAGAGAGGGAAGATGAATTCTGGGGGAGTTTGCGGCCAAATCAAGCTTGAGGGATTCGCAGAGGACCGGGGATACTTTTATAGTCGCTGGCCGTGCTTCTGGTGGTTGGTGGGCAAGCCTTCTATTGTAAACTCCTCGCCAGAGAAGGAAGGTAGTTAGGATACCCAATCTCTCGAGCATTCCCATGAGAGATTGGGTGCAAATTTGATCTGGAGATTACGTTCAATCGATAGAGAAATCCTCAGAGAATCTCCCTTCCAAATCTGGGAGGAGATCTCTGAGGATTCGAGATATCAGCCTTGAATCCTCGCCGGAGTGGGATTCCTCCACTATAATGGTGGAGGGTCCTGGATGCAAGGGTGGCGAGGAAGCTAGGGGGCTCTATGCAAGGGTTGTTTCAAAAGTTAGCAGCCAGAATGTAATTGTGTGGACCATTTTGCAAAGTAGGTCAAGATGACCTTCCCCTAGGGCCAAATTTTGGTATAAACCTAATTTAGACCTAAGGAATCCAATGGTGAAGTTGAATTCTAGGTTTTATCACGTTTGACTAGATATTTTGCATAAAAACCCAAATTAGGTTAAATACTAAGCTAGGACCCCAATCTAGGTCAAAATAGGTTCCAAAGGCTAAATTGAAGGTTTTAAACCCTAAGGGATATTTTTTCATGAATTTTAAAAGGTTTACTTGATTTTTATCCTGGCCCAAACTTTGTTGAATTAAGCAGGTCTATTTTTGGGTTACAGAATGTCATCTAATTGTTGGATTGCACAATAACCCATTTCTGACGGAACCAACCCACTTTTTATCTTATTTAGACCATTTGACCTTTGTTTTGCCTCTGAGAAATCCTATTTATGTACTACGATGGTGAAATTGCAATTTTTATCCTTTAGTTCATGTTTCCTTCTTAGAATAGTAAACCCATGACTTAAGTTTTCCTTGAGGTTATGCAAGAGCTTTTGTTTACTTTCTTAAGTCAAAATGAGCTAGTTAGGGCTCTTGATGAGGCTCTCATCATATCGCCATGCCTAGCTTTTGCTAGTCCCTTAGCAAAATTTTTAAGATTTTAACCTCTATTCTAGACCATGAGTTTCTTCTATTAGTTACGACAAGTGCTTTTTCATTTTCTTTTGCGATTAGTTAAGAATGACGACAATAGGCCTAGAGGTACTCAACTGCCAACCAAAATCCAGACCTATCCCACTTTAGCCTCAATCTTCCGCAAAGGTTTTTAAGGCCTGTAGAAACTATCCTAGGGTTTGTTAGATTTAGCGGTTAAGGCACCCATGCTTCAGACATTTTTAACTTAGGTTCAATTTCCAGTGCATTTTTGTAAGAGAGAGATAGAGGATTTATTTGTTTGGAGAGATTTCTCTCTCTTTTCTTTCTATTTCTAGCTTCGGATTGGCTTCTCAACACGGTCTGTATCGGATTCCTCGTCCCCATCATCAATCCTCAAGGGTCCCTAGCGATTGATGCTTCGTGATAGCACTACCCATGGCAACACCCAGAACCTTGGCATTCGAGATTTTGAGATAATCCCTCCCATGGTGTTCCATGGCCAAATTCAGACCTTGGCAATCGATATTTCATGATAATGCCACCCATGGTATTTGAACCAGCAGAGTGCCTACATGCCCCTGGTAGGATATTTAAATATCTTAAGAGACAAGCACCGAGGAGACGATATGTTGTTACGCATCTTTGAGGGAAATTTCCTACTTCTCCGCATCGGGGACTCATCCAAATCAACTTGTGTTGATCAACTACTCCTAATCTAGGCAACCTTTTAAGAACACTAAAATGCTTTTTTGCGTGATTTTGATATTTATGTGCATTGAACCAGGCTGTGTGTGAATTGGGGTGCTTAGGTTACCGAATCCCGCAAACTGATGGTCAGTTAACGAGGCCGAATACTCCCCAAGCCTTAGACCTAATACTTAAGCTTCGCATTTTCCCCAACCTCTTGAAGAGTGTCCAGATTTTAGTGGGTACCTGAATTTTTAAGCCTAAGAGTCTAGCCCAAATGGCCTAAGATCAGCGTTCCTGCTAATCTCTTTTGTATCTCCTTAGCACTTTTTCTTCTCTTTTTTAATTGTCTTGATGTGGTCTAGAACTTCAGTTAATCCCTTAGTCTTTTACTAATGACCATTTTTTTCTTTTTAATTTTGTGCTTCTTTTTGGCATTTTGCTCTTTTCGTCCTTCCAATTTGCATAGCCCAAAAATTTGCTCTCCCCCCTCCTTAGTTTTTTTTTTCTTCTTTTTAAAGATTTTTCATTTTTTATATATATATATACTTTTTTTATCTGTGATTTTTATTTTTTATTTTGTTGAAACATTTACTTTGTATGAGTTTTCCTGACATTTTGCACTTTCATGCCCCCCATTCCTATAATTTGCAATGTCCTCATTGTAAATTAGGTGGGCTCGAATTCAGCTTAGTTCATTCATTAGGATAGGTGTTGGGTGGGCAATCAGGTGAAAGTGACTGTTGTGAACGATTTCTATTCTCGGGTAGGGGTACCTGAGGTGGAGTCGAATATTCTAATGGATAAACCCTAAAGTGCAAAATGAATTCAGCGTAGAAATGTCAGGAAAGGTTTTGGGTTTTTCAAAGTGCCATCGGCTAGGCGCAATGAGCTCAAGGAGAATGGAGGGTAAAGGATGACTCAGCCAAATTTGTACTGGTCATGTCAATGAAGGGTTTGAGTCTCTGGTCATTCACAACAAAGGGCTCAGAATCGTGGTTGAGTGGGCTTATTTCAATGGCTCCAATTCCAAAGATTTGTCAGACTAGGTAGGGTCCGATCCACTTAGATCGTAGCTTTCCTGGGAATAATGAGTCGGGCATCAAAGAGTAGAACCTTTTGACCAGGATGAAAGATCATTCTAGAAATGTGTTTATCATGAAAAGCTTTGACCCATTCTTTGTAAATTCATGAGTTCTCATACGCCTCATGGCGTAATTCATCGATCTCGCTCATTTGAAGACTTCTATGGGTTCCATCCTTAGAAAGATCTAAGTTGCAATTCCGTACTTCCCAATAGGCTTTATGCTCCAATTCGATGGGGAGGTGACATGCCTTCTCGTACACCAGTCAGAAGGGAGACATACCTAATTGGGTCTTGTGGGCAGTCCTATAGGCCCACAATGCTTCCGGAAGCTGAGAAGACTAATCCTTCCTATCAGGTCGAATAGTAAACTGGAGGATTTTCTTGATCTCTCGATTTGATAGCTCAGCTTGACCATTAGTTTGCTGGTGTTAAGGAGTAGAGATTCGATGCGACACCTTGTATTTGGTCATCAGTGACCCGAACTGAGAGTTTGTGAAATGGGTCCCTCCGTCGAAAATTATTACTCGTGGAAACCCGAACCTTGAGAAGATGTTTTGTTGAATAAATTTGATAACAACCTTATGATCATTGGTTCGAGTCGGAATGGCTTCTATCCACTTCGACATGTAGTCAACGGTGAGTAAGATGTATTCGAAGCCATCCGAGATAGGGAAGGGTCCCATAAAATCAATCCCCCATATGTCAAAAATGTCGCATACCAGGATCAGCTGTAAAGGCATCATGTCTCGATGGCTCATGCTACCCAAGGTCAGGCAACGGGTACATGCCTTACAGTGATCGTATGCGTCCTTGAAAATTGTGGGCCAGTAAAAGCCACACTGGAGGACTTTTGCTGTAGTTTTATGTCTTGAGAAATGTCCACCACATGCCTGGTCATAGCAGAAGGAGAGTATGTCTTTGATTTCTACTTCCCCAACACATCGTCAAATTATTTGATCAGCACCAATGCGAAATAGATACGGGTCTTCCCATAGGTAATACTTGGCATCAGAATGCAACTTGTCCTTCTTGTCCTTCGGCCAATCAGACGGGATCTGATATGATGCCAAGTAGTTCACTATGTCTGCGAACCATGGAAGCCCTGTATTAATAGCCAGGAGGTGCTCATCAGGAAAGTGTTCTATGATGGGTCCAGACGGGTCAATTATTTCAGAAGGAAGGCGGGACAAGTGATCAGCTACCATGTTTTATTTTCCAGCTTTATTAGGAATCTCGAGGTCAAATTCTTACAACAGCAAGATCCATCAGATTAATCGAGGTTTCGCGTCCTTCTTTGCAAGGAGATGCCTCACAGCTGTGTGAACCGAGTGATGATAACATGAGAACCCAGGATGTATGATTTGAATTTTTCTAGGGAAAATACTACAGCGAGCACTCTTTCTCAATTACCGTGTAGTTACGATGAGCTTCGTCTAGTGTTTTGCTAGCGTAGTAAATGACCACAGGTTTCACGTCAATTTTCAGCCCCAAAACTGCTCCTACAGCAAAGTCAGATGCATCGCACATGATCTCAAAGGGTCGACACCAATCAGGGGACTGTAGGATTGGGGCTTGGGTAACTCGATCACGAAGGATCTCAAATGCTTGAGTGCATTCCTTGGAGAATTCGAAAGGCACGTCCTTGGAGAGAAGAGTAGTCAGGGGGCGCTTGATTTTTGAAAAATTAGGGATAAATCGATGGTAAAAATCGACATGCAGCAGAAAAGATCGAATGTCCTTGATCGAACTATGCATAGGGAATTTGGAAATCAAGTTAACCTTGGCTCGATCGACTTGCATGCCTTTCTCCGAGATTAGATGTTTCAGGATGATTCCCTCAGGCACCATGAAATGGCTCTTTTCCTAGGAAAGAACCAAATTCACATCTATGCACTGCCTGAGTATTTGGACCATGTACTGGAGGTAATCGTCAAATGATGCTCCGAAAATTGAAAAGTCATCCATGAAGACTTCCATATAATCACCTACCATATTTGAGAACATGGCAAGCATGCACTGCTGAAAGATTGCAGGTGCATTGCAGAGACCAAAAGGCATCCTTCGAAACGTGTATGTCCCAAAGTGGTAGGTGAACGTGGTCTTTCTTGGTCCTCTTGATGGATTGCAACCTGGTTATAAGTGGAGTACCGGTCAAGAAAGCAGAAGAACCTATTTTCTTCTAGTTTCTCGAGAATTTGATCAATAAATGGTAGTGGGAAATGGTCCTTCTTCATGGAGGAATTGAGTCTTCTGTAATCAATGCAGACTCTCCATGAGTTAGCTATTCGGGTAGGTATGACCTCTCCGGTTTCAGTCGTGATGATCGTGAGTCCAGCCTTTTTAGGCACAACCTGGATTGGACTCACCCAACGACTGTCGAAGATCGGGTAGATGATCCCTGCCTCTAACCACTTGATGATCTCCTTTTTCATGACCTCCTGCAAGTTAGGGTTCAAACATCCCTGCATCTGTCGTGAAGGTCGTGAGCCCTCTTCTATGTCGATTCGATGTGTGCAGTAGAGGGGCTTATGCCCGTCAAGTCATCGAGAGTCCATCGAATGGCTCTACGATGTTGCTAGAGAATAGTAATCAGATGGAATTCCTGGTCAGGTGTGAGTCGGGAGTTGATAATCATAGGAAATGTCTGATTGGAACCCAAAAGGACATACTTTAGATGCTCGGGAAGGGGCTTGAGTTCCATGATAGGATTATTAGCAGCAGCAAGTGGTTCGGGGTTTGTATCAAGAACAAGGGTTGGAGTTATGGGTCTGTCTAGATCAGGTTCATACTCCTCTGGTTGCGGGTTTTGATCTTCTAGTGGTTGATCAGGGATAATCAGGTTGTCCACAATATGCGATTCATCAACCACAGCTCTGATATCACATATCTGCTCATAACACTGCAGTTAATCCCTTGTTGGGCCTTAAAGATGTCAATCTTTAGAGTTTGATTCCCAAATTTTAATTCTATTTGGCCCTCTTCATTGTTTATGTTGGCCCAAGCAGTGGCCAAAAAAGTTCTCCCTAATATAATTGGTGTATCCCTTGGGTTCTCAGGTGCATCCTTATCTAGAACTATGAAATCCACCGGGAAGTAGAAATCCTGCACCCTAACAATGACATCCTCGAGTATTCCTTTAGGTGACTTGATGGATCAATCGACTAACTTCAATGTTACCTCAGTCGGTTTAAGTTTAGACTCTTCAAGGTGGTCAAGGAGGGATGTAGGTATTAGATTTATGGAGGCACCTAGGTCTAACAAAGCTCTATTAAATTGGGTTTCACCAATTTTACATGAAATCAAGGGAATTCCTGGGTCTTTAGCCTTGGGTGGTAGTTTACTCAAGATTGCAGAGCTGGCTTGCTCTGACAGTACGATTGGATTCCCACTTTTGGTTCGTGGATTACGCTTGGGTGTACACATGTCTTTCAAGAATCTTGCGTAAGCCGGTACGTGGTGGATTGCATCCATCAAGTGGATGTTTATTTGGACCTGTTCGAAGAGCTTGACCAGATCCTCCTCGGGAGCCACGGGTTTGGTTATTCTTTTTCCTTTGGTTAAGGCCTCAAGAAATGGAACCCTAGTTGGTTCTTCTAGAACAGGTCCAGGTTCTTGATCTGTGATAGGGGTATCCTGGATAACTATCCTAGGGTTTTGGCTACTACCAGGCTTCGAGTGGTTTGGATAATGTGGGTCGTGGGTTGCTTTACCATTACGAGTTGTTACGGAGTTTAATCCTGCCTAGTTTTGGGTTGGGTTTTGTAACAGGGGTGGCTGCTGCTGAAATCCTGCATAAGGCGTCGAAGCTTCCATCCTGCCTGGTGATGGAGTAGCAGGGGCTTGATAAATCATAGGTGCGTGGCCTGAATTTGGGTTGATAACGTGCCTCTAGGTTGGCACGTTATTTGGGTTTGGCAGAGGTTGTGAAGGGAGGGTGCTAGGTTGGCAGGAATTTGCCATCTAGGCTAGTTGATTGCGAACCTCTATGATTTCATCCTTGTGCTGTATTTGCATTGCCGCATTTGTCTTTTGAATGTCAGCCAGTGCTTGAAGAATAAGAGTCATTTGATCCTGGTTTGGCCTAGATTGATAGGTGGGATTGGGCCGAGGCTGAGGCTGCTAATATGGATGAGGAGCTTGTAGACGGGCCTTGCAAGGTTGTCTTTGAGTCTAATAATTTCCCATCCACTGAAAGTTGGGATGATTTCACCATCTAGCGTTGTAAGTATTAAAGAATGGGTCATTTTGGATTGCTTTGAGGTCCTCGTAGGTCTGAGGAGCCTCGAGAAAGTCAGAATACGAGGGTTCGAAGTTTCCCCAACTAGAATAGAGTGGATCAGAGGTTCCTCTGGTCCGAGAGTCAGATAGGGGTGGATATGGGTCCATCCCCTGAAAAGGTTGGTGATAGATGTTATACACAGTTTCCCTCGGTAGAGGTGGCTGTGCAAAAGTGTTCTACGTAGAGGTGGCTCACTGTAGATGCCGAGTCAGCTCGTCCACCTTCTCTATGATAGAAACCTTGACCAATCGACTGTCCATCAGTTCCAAGTCGACGTATGTGGACAGGTCCTGCGTCTCATGTGCTCCCCTAATATTCGTTGATGCAGAGGCATTCGTCCAGTCGAATAATCCCATGGAGTCATTATTGATGGAGTTCTCGCACATGTTTTCGAGAATCTCCCATATTGTGTCCTCAAGTTGACCCATGATTTTCCTCCGTAGGTTGCATTGACGAACAATCGAACATCTACACAGAGTCCCTGGTAAAAGGACTGGACTTGTTCCCATTTAGGAACTCCGTGATGGGGACACTTTCGCATGAGATCTAAGAATCTGTCCCATGCTTCATGAAGAGGTTCTCCCGTTTGTTGGGTGAAATGAGTGATCTGGTGGTGCAAGGCATTTGTCCAGCCAATGAGAAAGAACTTCTTCAAGAACTCGGACTGAAGTTCATCCCATGTGTTGATCCGACGAGTCTGAGTTTGATACCAATGAGCAGCCTTGTCCATGAGGGAGGAAGAAAACATTTTCATGAGTAGAATATCCCAATTTTGTGCATCTGACCCGAAGGTTTGGGCTAGATGCTTGAGCTATTTAATGTACTGGAATGGATCCTCGAAGTTAAGCCCATGGAATTTTGGTATAGCATGAATCATATTGGTCTTGAGTTCAAAATCAAGACCTTCAGCCGGGATTCGAACTCGAGGCTCAATTGTCAATGCAGCGGGATTATAGTGATCTAGCATCATTGGATGCTACGATGGGTTTACAAAGCTTTGGAAGAGATCATTTAGTCACTGAAGTTGATACTCAAGGTTGTTCTCTTCTTCAATGGGTTGTGCCATGATGGAAGAAGAAGGAGAACTTGGTTCTGAATTAGAGGAAAGGTCTATGTGGTGAGTGGTGAGGTTGCTGCACAAACAAGGGCGTCGAGGCTTGGCCTCGGCGAGAATGAATTTCTAAAGGAGGTCTTAAGGATGGTGTTAAGGACCTCCTACCAAACATGCATCGAAGGATGTGATGAGATTAGAAGGTGCTGGACCAATCGAGACACCCAAAAATTGTCGGGTGACTATAGAGGTTCGAGGCGGATGATACCCCTTAGTCAGAAAGGTCATCCACTTGAGAAGTACCTGGGTAGCCAGAGAGGGAGAGTTCCGCAAAGTCCCCTACATGGTAGAGTGCCCCACGAGTTACAGGGTTTCCCCCACCTGACCTCTCTTGTCACTGAGATTCCAAGTAGACCAGAATGGGGACCTTGACCTCTTAAGTCTACCTTTTTTAATTAAGATCATGGTGATTAGGGTTCCACTTGAACTTTAGGCCTTTTGAGTGTAAAAAGTGACCTAATTTTAAGGTTGGTTGACCCAAAGGATGAACTTCACCTCTTGTTCCTTTGGGAGCTTTTAGGTCCTTTCTTTTAGGGTTCAAATGGATTAAGAGCTTGATTTGCTTAGGGTTTCTCTTGTATAGATCTTTTCAAACAAGGCTTAGGCACACCTCTTTTTGAAATTTTTGCTTCTTTGTTTAAGAGAAGGTGTGTCTCTAAAACCCTAGCTTTGCAATCCGTAGGTTGGCTCTTGTTGGTCCAATTTAGTTACCTCAAAAATTTGTATCTAGGGCTCAATCAAGAAAGTTTTAACCCTAGTTACCTTAGTTGGATGTGCAATTTAAGATGTGTTGAAATGAAAACCAGGCAACTTTGATGAATTACTAAGTTTGGAAACATGTAGCCCAAGGTTGATTTTACTTCATTTTTTCCTTTTCAAACTTTGAGGGGATTAAGAGAGAGGGCTAATGAAAGTTACCTATTCCTTAGTGTGGTTGTTGTGCGGCTGCTCTTCTTTTCTCTGCTTTCCTTTAGACAAGCACAACAAAGGAAAGAAATTAAGTCAGTATTGAATCCGAAGTTGTGATCAAAAGCTTCAAAAATGCCCGTTGCTCCCTGGAAACGGTGCCAAAATGTTTACACGGCGAGATCATATTTTAAAAGATGTCTCGTTGTAAAATAAATAAGAATTTATAACTTGAAAATCAATGTATCCAAGGTCGAACACGAGGAGCAATTAGGTATTCCAAAACTTAAGAACACAACTTTCAATAAAAAGCAACAACTAGTTCAACAAAAATTGAAGAGTAATGTTTTGGAGAAAGAGTGCTCAAAAGGATTTGGACGTCTGATATTTTATCAGACATCTTAAAAATTCAGACTACAGTGCTTTTAAATTGTTGGCCTTCTATGTCTTCTCTTCGTTTGCTTTGCTCTGCAGCTATGGCTTCTTTTTCTCCTTTTTCTTCTTCTTCTACCCTTGGTTTTCTCTTCTTCTTCTTTCTCTTCCGGTAGCTAAGTCCTGGCCTTTCTTCTTTTCTTCTTCAGTTTCCTTCCTCCGCTTCATTTGCTTGGCCACTCTTGCCTCTCTTCTTCTTGTTTCTCTGGGTCTACT
Source organism: Thalassia testudinum (assembly GCA_037157565.1). NCBI lineage: Eukaryota > Viridiplantae > Streptophyta > Magnoliopsida > Alismatales > Hydrocharitaceae > Thalassia > Thalassia testudinum. The sequence continues at coordinate 102,455,389 of JAZHRO010000055.1, read as the reverse complement.
GGTCCTCTGCTATAGTGCATCTCTTTTCTTCTTGTCCTTCTTGCTGCGGCTACCTTCTTCCTTGTTAAGTCCTTCAACTGCTTCTTTCTGCTCCTGCTATGCCTCTTCCCTCCTTAGCCTCTTCTTCCTGCACAACACCACACAGCAAAACCTAACCCCTACCCTCCCTGCATCTCTCTCTCTCTATTTCTCTCTGCGGTACGCTCTGCCAGAGGCAGGTAATCAGGTCAGTCGCGTGCTCGGGTCCAAGTGCACCGACGTGGGTGTGGTGTGCGAGGAGTGCTAGGTTAGGTAGTCGGGTCGGGTGCCAGGTCCGCGGGGTAAGGTCGCGGATGAGGCATAGCGAGTGAGGGAGAGGGACCTCACCCCTGTGTGACCTGAGGCAAATAACACGATTCACAAAATCAATGTAAACCATGTACCTCACTCTTGCATTTCCGAGGTGGGACTAAAAGTCCCGCCCGCTTCTAATCGCACCTGTGGGAGGATATCTTCACATAATTGATGCAGCTATAGGTCTTGCAGCAACTACTATCAAACTTGATTCGCTCACTCACTCAACCTGCATAGCTTGGGGTCCTGAAACCTGACGCTTGCGGCCAGAAGCTCGAAGGCAAGCAGCATGTATGCTTGTTAATGGTGGACGAGGGCTCTACCCTGCACGACACAAAAGTAGCCTTGCGGCTCTATCAGACAATAGAACTTTTGCCATGTCATGGTGAAGGTGATGTAGGGCTTGGCGTGGCTCAGACAGGCCTAGGCATGCGTGCCAAGGTCAGACTGTGACCGTGTGAGTGGGTTTGTTCGGTGGAAGTGTGGAGTGTGTGTGGCAGGCAGTGAGTGGGTGGAAAGTGTTCAGTGGTCGATGGCAGAGGTGAAGAGGTTGGTGGCAGGATGTGTGGAGGTGTGGAGTGATGGGTGCATCTCATCGGATGTCGGCTGGAGATGGGGAAGATGAGGGTGGACAGTGGTAGTCGAGGGGTGTTCTATGAAATAGGAGGGAAAAGAGAGAGTAGAGGAAGAGGAACTTATCTGGGGTACTTGGAGCAAAGGGGAGGCAGAGGAGACGAATGGTGCATGTATGCCGTTGTCGGAGAAGATGGCCCTATGGTGGAGATAACAGCGACGAGGAGATCAAGGAAGCGTGTGTTGGTGCGGCGCAACGTAGAAGAACGGGGCGAAGCGATCCCTATCACTGGTATAGTGGCAGAGAGATGAGAGGAGGGAGGGAGAGTCGCCGGAGCTTGTGGGCTACTTGGTTGAAGCGAGGGAAGATGAATTCTGGCGGAGTCTGCTGCCAAATCAAGCTTGAGGGATTCGCAGAGGATCGGGGATCCTTTTATAGTCGCTGGTTGGGCTTCTAGTGCTTGGAGGGCAAGCCTTCTATCACAAACTCCTCACTGGAGAAGGAAGGTAGTTAGGATACCCAATCTCTTGAGCATTCGCACGAGAGATTGGGCGCAAATTTGATCTGGAGATTGCGTTCAATCAATGGAGAAATCCTCAAAGAATCTCCCTTCCAAATCTGGGAGATCTCTGAGGATTCGAGGAGATATCAGCCTTAAATCCTCATCGGAGTCGGATTACTCTATAGTAATGGCGGAGGGAGCTGGATTCAAGGGTGGTGTGGAAGCTAGGGGGCTCTACGCAAGGGTTTTTTCAAAAGTTAGGGGCCAAAATCTAATTGGGTGGACAATTTCGCAAAGTAGGTCAAGATGACCTTTCCTTAAGCCCAAATTTTGGTATAAACCTAATTTGGATCTAAGGAATCAAACTGTGAAGTTGAATTTTAGGTTTAACCACGTTTGATTGGACATTTTACATAAAAATCAAAATTAGGTTAAATACTAAGCTAGGACCCTAATATATGTCAAAATAGGTTCTAAGGGCCAAATTGAAGATTCTAAACCCTAAGGGATATTTTTCCATGAATTTTGGAGGGTTTAGTTGATTTTTATCCTAGCCTAAACCGTGTTGAATTAGGCGGATCTGTTTTAGGGTTATAAAATATCATTTAATTCTTAGATTACTCAAAACCCATTTCTGACCGAACCAACCCACTTTTTATCTTATTCAGACCATTTGACCTATGCTTTGCCTCTGAGAAATCCCGTTTATGTACTGCAATGGTGAAATTTCCATTTTTATCCTTTAGTTCATGTTTCTTTCTTAGAATAGTAAACCCATGACTTAAGTCTTCCTTGGGGTTATGTAGTAGCTTTTGTTTACTTTCTTGTGTCAAAATGAGCTAGTTAGGGCTCATGATGAGGCTCTCATCATCCATAAATTTGGACAAGATTGTGTTGCAAACCCATACCCCATGGTCGAGTATATCTAAGGTTCTAGATAAAAATTATCCAGAACCTAAAATCAGTATGCTAGTGGGGTCGGGCCTACAATTTATGAGGATGCATCCCAAGACAAAAAAGTCAAGTTATTGAAAATTCAAGATCAAAAGGATAATCAATGAATGTTTACTTGGGTTGGACATCCCCAGAACAAATGTTGTAAGGGTCGTTGTTTGATTGTTTCAGATTAATTGGAACCCTTAGACTCGATCTTGTAGTTCCTCCGAAGTTTGCTTCCTAAATAAAAATTTCCCGGCTCCTGTCCTCCTCATTCAGAATGTCAAATTCCAGGACCTCCTGCATATTAATCACCCCGTCTGAAATTTTCAAGTCTAAAAGATGTGGTTGAATCAGAATTGACTTTAGTATATTATCTCAAAAATAGAATCGTCAGTAAGCTCAATGTGGTGTAACTGACAATCGGGGCATTGAATTGACTCCTTCAGAAAATGCGATTTTGAATCCATCATGTGAGCCCTAATAAGATCAATTTTCTCAGTTATTGGGCTATCAAATGATTTAACAAATTTTGCAGGCCCTATCATCTCACAGAAATCGTGTTCTGTAAACTCACGAGAGACTCTCAAATTAATTCTTCACCATCAGAATGAAGGAAATCTAAATCCATATTAATGTACGTCCCAAAATCATCCATCACTTTCTGGTCCATGGATACATATGTTTCCTCGTACCCTAGCTCAGGGATCTCTGGTGAAGAAATCAAATCATCCTTAATTGGTTACTCTAGGTCAATCTGGTCAGCCTCGTAACACATGTTCCTCCCAATAGGTGCTTGAGAGGGTTCTGACATTGGCTCTCCTTAAGGGGGTTCATCTTGGGAATCATCCCATGATTGAACTAAATCAACCACAAATCTCATTCTCAATTTTGCTAACTTCCCAAGTAAAAACTCACCCGGGTCCTTATCCTTAACATCCTGGATCCAATCCAACAAACACTTGTTCAGATCATCAATCATTTCAATCATGGGCTCTAATTCTTCAGTGCAAGGTATTGGCTGAGCTTCTAAAGAATGTATAGTATTCCTAAAGTTAGCCAAAACCTTATCTTGGACCTGGTAACCTCAACCAAATGGGTTGGTTGAGGGTTGGGTGGGTTTGGGATCAGTGCAGAGGACTTAACGAATTGAGATTCGTGATACCCTCCCTTATAATAGGTCATTTCGAGTTGTTCATGAAGTGGTGATGACTTGATGGTAGTGTACTCAGGATATGGGTAAGGATTAATGTATCCTCCTTGATTGTAGATCATATTAGGTTGTCCATGAAGGAATGATGATCTATAATCGATGTGGCTCTGAGAAGGATAAAAATCTTGATGATGGTGTCCAGGTTTAGATCCTGAATAAGAAATTCCAGAACTGTATCCCCAATCGGAGTTATCCCAACTAACAGATGGTTGATTACAGTACGAGTCAGGATAAACATCATGTTGAGGATAAGTCATAACAAGAGGGAAAGAGCGGGAATGCGTATAAAATGTGGAAGGATTCATGGTAGACAGAAGGAAGAAAGGTGCCCTACAATACAAACAATCAAACTTGCCCTTAAGTGGGCTAGCCTAAAGACCTACAGACTCCTAGAACCCATCTTGAGATAAAGAAACGATTTGATCTACTTCTTTCCATTCAATCCAACCGATTTAAGTGAGGGACTGGGGAGAAGGTTCTTCCTTCGGCTTGCGCCTTCGGTTCCTAGCATACCACCCAGCCGTGATCGTTTGATTCTTCTCCCCTAGCTAGACATTAGATTAAATGGTAGAAATAGACTAATAAAAAATAATCTCATTCTGGGCTCCAAAGAGCGAGTCGAATTCTTAAGGCTAACGTCTACTCTGTTTTAATTAGGGTTAGGTTTGAATGTGCTTTTGAATGTGGTGGGCCCTTTATCTGGGTTGTGCCCTTAATGATTGATTGATGTGTGTGTGCATGCACAACCAGTAGTTTTCAAGTAAGATTATTTTTGATGCGGTGAATTTTAGGGTTAAAATCTTGCTTAGTAGCTTTAAGGATTCAACTTTAGGTATTCTCCATCAAGTTTTGTTAGCACACCAGGTTTTGAAAGCACAAGTGAAGATGTTTTCCTTTGAAGCATAAAAGAATGTGGAGTGCCTAGTAAATCCCTAAGAGTTGAACCTATGTGGCAGCTACTTAATGAGTTGATTTTAGTTGAAGTGGTGTGGCCCAATCAACTCAAACAATCGGCCTATTGCACCACTTAATTAGTGGTGACGACCTTCCTCTATAGTTCTATTATTTCGTCGTAGTATAGTATAGAGAAGTGATTACCAGTTTAATACAATTTGTTACTCGGAAATAAAAGAGTTCCCGAGGTCGAACTCAGGGAGCAAAGTGTATTCTAGAGATACAAATTCTTATTACAAAAATATTACAAAAATAAAGAGAGAGAGAGAGAGGGAGAGATAAAAATTTGGTTTCTTCTTTCTTCCTCTTTGTTTTCTCTCTCTTTGGCTTTTGGTTTTTCTTCTTTATTTATCTCCTGGTGGTCTTCTTCTTCTGCCTTCTGTTCTTCTTATTTCTTCTCTTCTTCAGAGCTCCTCATCTTCTTTTCTTTCAGTTCTGCCTTTCTTCAGCTTCTCCTTTCTTCTTTCTGCCTCAGCTGTAAAGCTTTTCTTCTTGCGATCCCTTGCTCAGTGGCACGACATCTTTGTTCTCCTTATTTCTTTGCAGTCCTTTTACTGCAAGGCGTCGTCTGATTTTCTAATCAGACGACTTAAATCGCCGCTGCTACAGTGCTCCACCTTCTTTCAGTCTTCGTCGGCCTTCTTCTTCTTCTCTTCTTCCACGGTTCTTCTTCTTTGTTTACCTGTGCCTGCACACTTCAAAGTTTACGTCAGTGGGCAAAACCTACTCTACCCCCCCCGGCGTCACTCTCTCTCAGAATTCGCTCTTAGGGAAGCTCTCCCAGAGCAACCGGGTAAATCGGGTACGCGGGTCGCGCCCGGGTCCAGGCCCACCGGTGTGCGGTGGTGGGCGAGGAGTGCAGGTCGGGCTAATCGGGTCGGAGCCAGGTCCGCGGGGCGTGAGCGCGGATGAGGCCGGGTAATCGGGCGGGTGAAGGGGACCTCACCCCGTGTGCTGAGGTGATAAGGCTTATTCACAAAAATAATTTAAACGGTGAAAGAGTTGCGAGGCTTACCGATGTGGGACTAAACTGAGGCCTCTCCTCTTGTGCGCTTGCTGGAAGACCGCGGCCTTGCTTCTGCAGCTGCAACTTCGATTTTCGTCGGTTGCTGGCTGGCTGCCTTCGCAGGAGTCTCCGTAATCCGCAGCAGCTAGAAACCTGGAGTCCTCAAGCCTGGAGCGCGGGAGAAGCTGCTTCAATGTGGCGTTAATGGCGGTCGAGCCTCAGAACCTGTCGGACACGAATATGGCCTCTCGGCCTGATCAAACTACTGGGGAACCTTCGCCGTGGCACGGCGAAGGTGTTGAGCTGTGCGGCAAGACGCAAGGCGGTGTCTGGCGGCAGCCCTAGGTCGGACTGCAACCGGAGAAATGGGTTTGTTTGGGGGAGCGTTACAGAGGTGTGGAGTGGCAGTGGAGGGGTGGGGGGTGCTCAGTGTGATGAGGCGGAGGTTCGGTGAGGGTCGGCGAGGCGTGTGAGGCTGTGGAGCGATGGGGGCGTCTCGCCGGAGGGTGGCCGGAGACGAAGGGGGTGACGATGGTCAGGGTCGGTCGAGGGCTTAATTGAACAAATTGAAACCGGGGAAAGAAAGAGGAGTGGAAGGGAAGTAGTTCTAACTTACTTGCAGGGACGAAGGGGGAGCAGCAGGGCGACAGTCGTATCGACTGTCGCCGGAGAAGAAGATGCCCAGGGGAAGGGGCGGCGGCGAGGAGAGGGCCGGAGAGGTGCGCGCTGGGTGCGGCGCGGTGCGGGAAGAGCGAGGGAGGACAACCCTACAGCTGGTAGTGCGGCAGAGCGACGAGGAGGAAGAGGAGAGGCCGCCGGAGCTGGAAGGCTTCCTGTCGGAGTGGGAAGAGAGGAATTGGGGGTCTTTCTCCGTCAGGACCGAGCTCCCTTGAACGGTGGAGCGACGGGGGGTACTTATAGGGTAGAATCAGAGAGGAGGGCGGAGGGAGACGACGTGTCTCCCTCGCCGGAGGACGCCGGAGATGGAGACCCATACCGTCCGTGCGTTCGCACGGCCGGTATGGTGGGTTGCAGCGACCAGGGGGGTGTTCCTGCGACGGCTGACGACGCAGGGCACCCCCGGTTTACTTGCCAGACCCTCCCCCTTACCCTGCGCGGCGCCATGCTCCGCGCAAGGTCGCCGGAGCATGGTGCTGGTCAGGTTTTGGCAGGAGGGACCTGAATGCAAAGAACGAAGGAGAGTTAGGGGCAGAAATGTGAGGGTTCAAAAGTTGAGGGCCAAAAAGTAAATAAATGAGGACCAAATTGTAAAGTTGGTCAAGAAGGTTTCCTCTTAGGCTCAAGTTTTTATACATGACTAATTGGGGCCTAAGGATTATGATGGTGAATTTTATTTCCAGATTAAACCTTGTTTGACCGGTCAATTTACGTAAAAACCCAAATTAAGTTGTTAATTGGGCATGGTTCTCAATGTAGGTCAAAATGGGTTCCTAAGGCCAAATTGAAGGTTCTAAACCCTAGAGATTATCTTTCAATGAATTTTAGAGGGTTTAGTTGATTTTTTTCTCTACCTCGAACCTCGTGTTTTTAAGTGGGTTTGTTTTTAGGGTTATAGGATGTCATTTAATACCTTGGAGTTGTTGTAGCCCTTATTGAATCATCTCATCCCACTTTTCCTCTTATTAGGTTCCTTTGACCTATGTTTGGACCCTGAGTTACCCTATTTTCAGATTGGATTGGTGCAATTGCATTTTTACCCCTTAGTTTCTGTTTTCTTTGTGAACTCAGAATCTCTCTGAGTTAAGCCTTTCCTTGAGTTATGTAGGAACTTTTATCCTTTGTATTAGGTCAAAATGAGCTAGTTATGGCTCATGATGAGGTTCTCATCAATTAGGCACACAAGTGATTACCTAGTCTAATTTCTATCAATTATGTGTTTGGGTGTGTGTACTAGTTCTAAAGATCTGTTTACCAGTTGAGTTTGAAAATCAGATGAGGTTGTGTTCCTAAGTGAGATTTTTTAATTTTTCTTTTTCAATGCGGAGGGTAGGGTGGGTGTAGGTGTCAAACAAATAATCAAAACTAACCTTAGGGTTTATAAGAACACCTAGGTTGATTTATGTTCGTATTATTACGTGATGGAATGAAAACTAATGGGTGGGAGGTGGGGGTAAACTTACAGAACCTTCAACAGCACTTTTCTCTAATCTACCACTTTTGCTCATCTCAAAAGAGTACCTCTAATAACAATAAGAAAGGAGAGAAGTAAGGTAAATGATTCGTAAGTTGAAAAACATGAAGAATCAAAGAGCGTCGCCTCCCAGACAACGGAGCCAAAATGTTTGATTCGAAAACCCGTTGTCGTAGTTCGAGTCACGAAGAAATCCGTTCAACAAATGAAATTTATACCAAAAATTTGTAAATAAGTTTCGGGTCAAACATAAGTAGGTGGACATTTGATTAAAAATATGCGATTTATTTGTTTGTCGTGAAATAGATTAGCTGGTGGAAAACAAGCTATCTATTTAACAAATAATAAATAGAAGAGGGAGAGAGAATATCACAAATAAAACAAAAAGAGAGGTAGAATAAACATGTATTTCATTATAAGTTGTTCATTACACTACTCATTACGACTAGAAAGCTGAAAATTTACACTAAAAAGTAGTAAATCTACTCTAGAAAGCTATAAAGAGAATGGAGAGAGAAATATCCTCCTCGGCAATTGCTTGGAGGATGACTCGGATGGGATGACGCATGGAAGACAGGGAGCGGAGTAGGATGAAGGAGGACGAAGTAGAAGGAACGAGAACAAAGTAGCACATCCTCATCATCGCGGGATCCACTTCCAGAATGTAGAGAGTGAACAACCGCAGGATGCTCCACGATGGTGGACGAACGTGGAAAAATTATGGCTTCTACTCTAGAGGAGCATCCTGGGTTTGGGACAAGCTCTTAGAGCTTTGGAAGGGATGAGAGAAGAGAAGGGATGAAAAATTCGTAGGGTTGGGGTCTCCTTTAATAGTTGCAAGGATTAGGGGAATTTTCGTCATTACAATATCAGAAACATTAATATGGGACCTTTAGTGACAGACTTAAATGTCACTAAAGATCCGTCGTGGGCAACGTCTATGCACGATTGCTCCTCTTGCACTCCTAAACGTACGCCTACATTTGGGTGATATCAGTTGTCCAATCTCAAGATCGGACGGCTTAAAGTCATCCCCCCTTGTGCAGTGCTTCATCTTCGCATCGCTTGATCACACGTCAGATTAGCTGTGAGGCAGAGCATCGGATCCCACGTACTCTCGATTGGGCGATCAGGGCCGTCTATAGTCGATCACGCAGTCTGGATTAAACGCGCTCATGCAGCGAATCAAGAGTCAAACCCATGCCCCGTGCACCGCAACGCCTCGCGACGACCATGCTTCACCTTCATTTGTGTCGTGTGGAGGTTTTAAGTGTCTCGCGCTCATGGTCGTTGGATTAAGATCCAACGGCCTAGATCATGCCTTGCCGTGCCTTTAAAAGATGTGGGCGGTGCTGAGCAGTGACGTGGCTGAATCTCCACCATTGGATGGGCATCCAACGGTGGAGATTCATCGAGCGGGTGAAGAAGAAAACCAGAGGTGGGTCCCTAGGGCTTGTCAAGCGACTGAGATGGTGCCACATGGTGCCATGTTGGCCGTCCATCTTCTGTGTGCTGTAGACGATGCCAGGAGTGTCAGATTGGACAAATTTTCGCCTCATTAGCTGCGATCGTCGATTCGAACCCATCCATGCTGTCAGATTTGTCATCTGAGGTGTGGATTAACATCATCTTGACCCTTGATCTTTATGCTTCCACGGTCTATATCTGATGTTACAGATGTCCGATCAGGGCGATCTTGAAGTCGTTGAACTCCAATCGTCCCCGTAATCAGATCCATATGGCTGGATCTTCGATCCAAAGCCCTAATTAACAAGTTGCCCTATCTCTAGCCATAAAAGGAGGCATTTAACCTAAATTTCATACAGACTAACCTAAATGCAAGATGATGCATGTTATGCAATATTTATAATATGTGATGCAATTCTATGCCTAAGAATGCACGTAAATAGATAGTTTATGTGATATAAATGTGTTTACATTAGTGATCGAACAACATTCAGAATTGATCGACCAAAGTACTTTTTGATCAACCAATTTTATTTCCTATTCAAGCAAAACTTTTTGTATAAATAGAGTCGTACTCAACCCTTTCAATAAAAACTTTAAAATAGAAAAACACCTCACATAGTTAAAGCTTCTCGTGCTTTTTTCGAAGGTTATTGTGCCCCATTCTTCACGTTCTTTGAAAAGCACGATGCCTCGAACCTCTACGAAAAATTAGTTTGATTATTTATTGAGGTTCCATAGAAGTCATTCTTGTTATTTTATATTATTGTTTTGATTTACAGATCCCAAGCCTGTTTGGAAGATCCGTAGTTGTTTTTTCTTCTCTTCAGTATAAACGAGAAGGGTTTGTAAGAGGTTGTGCCACCTTCGTTCAAGTGGTGCGGATAGTGATCGGGTGTTTTACGCTTGCAGATGGTATCAGAAAAATATGTCCTCGCAATGAAATCATGTGGTGGAAAAATCCCAAACAAAGCTAATTATCAGTAAAGCTAACCATGACAGGTTAGGTCATATCCACAGGGAGAAATGATTGTAATAAATTCACGAGTGTTGTGCCATCATGTTTGCAGAAGTATTCACAAAATCAATTTAATGAATATGCTGCTTTGAATGTCACTTTCAATTTCATGAGAAGTTCAAGGCTATTTATTTAAATTTCATGTCAGAAATCAAGCTCCCAAAAATATGCAGAAGATGCATGCTTTGTGGTATATCATGTAATTTTGAGTTGCATGCAAATATGAATCCAATTTCACTGTTAAATGATGTTCATAACATAAGTCAAGCCAATTCAAGAAAACGTAAGTGTATCCTTACAAATTTAGCTATATATAATAATCCAAAAATAAAAAATCTGATCTTTCAACAATGGCAAGCAATGTAAATTTAAATCAAACCCAAAACAAAGGAAATCTTCCTCTCATGCATGCTCCAAGAGGAGGCTGCAGTTGGGCATGCAGAGCTCGGAGGAGGTCGAGGACACGGAGAGCTTCATGATGTTGGTGGTCCCTTGGTGAGAGGCAATCGAAGCTTGCAGGTCGAAGGGAAGACACTCGTGGGTGGTGGATTCCTCCGCGGGTGTGCGACGGTTGCCATCGATAATTCTGATGGCGTGGTAGGGTTCATGGAGTAGAGGCGAGCACGGAAGAGTCAACGGCACGAAGGATCTTGTCTGGACATGACAGCTACGTGGGGAGGTGACAGAAGCTATTTTTGCTCATTTTAAAGTTGTCGGAAATCATAATATAGTTGTGCTAAATGCTCGTCAGAAATAATTTCTAAAGATAACGCTACTTCGAGTCCCTGTCGTTCGTCTCTGGGAGGTGTTTGTGCACATCAAAAATCGATCTTTTATCGCTCTACTTTATTTAAAATCACACGTCGGTTTCCAATCTTCGTATTAATGTTTTGCCACTTCTATTGTGAATTTTGATTACGTGTGTGTGTGTCAGATAGATCACAAAGGTGAAAGTGTTATTTTCGGTGTGCACAATTCTAGTGATGTGGTGGTTGTTTACAGGAAAACCATTTATAGTTAGATCTTCTATATTTTTTGGAGCCGACTGCCTTGTCGTAAAATATATGTAAGTAAAAGACAGGCAACTTGAACCACACAAAAAAGATGGCAACCAATAAGCTCATGGCGATTTCAAACATAGAGATATGTATAAAAATATATCTTTTATTCATTCATTCAGAGAAGTGTTTGCGATAAGGAATGTAGAGGAAAGCTTGTATAGAAATGCTTGAAAATGTAAATCTACCTAATAGAAAATGATCGCATAAAGGAATCTATGGGGGAATTTTGCATGCATCATTGTGGGAGAATAAAGAGCTATACTACTAAGCAGTAAATAGAAGCAGTAAAAACTACGAAGAGCTAAGTTACTAATCTAGCAAAAAGGAAGGGCATTCAGAGGTGGTCTCCAATGGCCTTTGAGTGGCTGAGAGAAGGAGGGGCTGCCAATGGTGATTAGGCCGGCCCTTGGAGGGAGGTTGGGGAGATGATCCAGCATCCTGGCATGGAGATGGTGGCCTCCATGGTGGTGCTTCTCGTGGAGGTGGAGTGGAGATGAAAGTGGCTAGCCTAAGTGGAATGAATGGCAAGGAGATGGATGGGTGCAAATGGCCACCCCTTAGGTCTTTTATGGATCAAAGGGAGTCTCTCTAGAGAAGTGTGGAACTCTCTAGAGAGAGTCCCAAGAGTGGCTGGCCAAGAGAGAGAGTGGTGGTTCTTAGATCCACCATTTGTGGATCTAATACTTGAATGGCTCTTAGTTGCTAAATTTCGCAACCAAGAGTGGCGCCACTTGAAGAGAGTTCTAGAGAACTCTAGATGTGTGGGAGTGCATGAATGGGTGTGTGTGTGTGTGTGTGTGTGGTCATGCCCTAGATGGCTAAGAGGTCTAGGTTAGGCCCTAAGGTGTTTGGGTAGGTGTATGCCTTGAATTAGGGTTGCAAACCCTAATTGCTAAGGGGAAATTGCAATTAAACTTAACCCAAGTTTAATTAAATGAGTGCGAACCTAATTAAGAGTGAAATAACTCAATTAGGTTGGGCTTAGGTCAATTCGACTCTCACTAAGTCCAATTGGACTTGTGTTTGGTTGAGATCTGAGCTCAATTGGATTCAATGAGTCCAATTGACTTAGGTAATGGTAATTGACTATGATCAAAGTCAATTGGGTTTGGTGAGGACCTACTTAGGTTGTTAGGGAGGTCTAGAGGTGGTGTACTAGGGCTATGGTACCTTAATTTAGGTTCCTATGGGGTTGGAATCGGGTCTAGGGAGCTAGAGATCCAAGATCAAGGCTTGAATCTCAAAACAGGAACTGGAGAGTACTTCCAAATATCCAAAAATGGAATAAGACATCCTATACTCGAAAATCGGAAGCCCAGACTTTTTGTTTGGACGTCCAACCAGAGTCAGGGAGAATTCTAGGTTCTATTTTGGGTATTCTGCAGAAATTGGACGTCTGACAAAGTGTCTGGACATCCAGTTACACTGTAGAAGTGGGTTTGAGGTGTGCAGTAGTTGGCTAAAGGTTCTGGATGTCCTATAACTTATCTGGATGTCCAGAAAAGGGTTGGAAATAGGGTTTTAAGGGTTTCCTAGGGTGCGGTGACCTAATTTAAGGGTGGCTAAGGCTTAGGGGAAGTCTCTAGGCTATCCTAGGGCTAGGATGGACCTAAGCTCTTTACATTTTACTACTTTTTTCCTACTTAATAGAATAGCATACCTTAACTCCCTTGCATCATTATTCCCTATATCTAGTCTAAGTCCTCTGCTCCAGTCCTACTGCAACACCCATTATTCTTAATCCATCTTCTGATCCAGCTCCATATCCAGCTCCAGATCTAGCTTCTGATCAGCTTATTGCCTGTAATTGACATAATGCACTTAAACAGCACATTATAACATTATTTTATGCTTAGCTAAAGTAAACAAGTAAAGATGCAAATAATGCTTATGCATGCCTGAATTACCCTAACTTTTGCTAAGTCCTAGCATAATTTATGTCAATTAAGAACTATGATTGCTGTGTAATCATACCCCCATGCCTAAATCTTTCTAGTCCCTAGCAAATGCAAGACTAAATTAATTACAACAGGGTCCCTAAGGGATTGATTATTTTATCAAGTGTATGCATAGGGATTTCTCTCCATTTTGTTTGCATCCTTTGCTCTAGAAATCCAGACAATCGTGAAAGTGCAGCTATGTAGCTCTTGCAACGGGTTTGAGTGAAAAACTAATTCACCTCTAAAGCCTATACTTGACCCCTAGTAAAATTCTAGTAGGATAGGCAGTCTTCTTCCCTCAGGGTATTCAAGATATTCTTTGAATTCCACCCCGGCTTTAGGCTTAGGTCGAGAATCTCTGAGGGAAAGGATTATATATTTGGTGGCTCACACTCACTTGGTGCTACATAGAGACTAGTACAACAGAATCTAGATTCCCAGATTACTAAGTCAACTAAGAGAAAGATGAGAAAAACTATGCTCTCTTTTGATTCCTTTGTATTCATTCTCCCTTAGTCTTTTTCTTTTTCTTAGAGCTCACAACCTCACCAGATTCACATATATGATCTGTATTTGGTGGTCTCACTTGGCATTAACACTTTAATTGAGTTTCCATAGCCTTGACATTAAGTCGGAATTCCTCAGCCAGTATTCAGGCAGTCAGAAACACAAGAAAGGTGGGTTAAGGCCATATTTGGTGGATCTCAAATTTATTTGATGGTATTGCCTCAATGCAACTGAACTAAATATTCACTCTTTTTTCCTTGCTTTTTCTTCTTCTTCCAATTTATTTCAATTTTTCTTTCTTCTCATCATATTTTTTTCATTTTTTTTTTCTCGTTCTTTTTTTTTCTTTTCCAACATAACACAACTAGCATACATCCATGAACTTTATTGAGGAGGCATTATAAGGGATTGGTGGTACTCAAGAGACAATGGGTGGCTTATTTGGTGGAAGTGCCTTCTCATGGTATCGAGAGAGACAAATAGGACGGTGTATGATTAGCCCATAGTTGTGGGCTATTTAAGTATTTAAGTGCCTAGAGATTAGGTTAATTCTAACATTTATTTAGCATAAATTAGGATGTAAATAGATTAATTCATATTTTTAATTTAGTTACATAATCCATGCATTGCATTCATATTTTAAATGCATGTAGAATTAGCTTAGAATGCCATTCATTTAATTAGTTAACCAATTAGGTACATTATTTTAGTTCACATAAAAGTTGAGGGTTTGTATATAAATAACCATAATATTTTAATAATATCATTTATTCTTCTTCTTCTCAGCAACGGCTCAGCTGCCGCTGCAACGCCTCCTGCCGCACTAAAACACATTCATGGATCAACAGAGAAGGTGGATCTGCTCCCGCCTCACCATTCAAATTCGTGAAGTCAGCTACAAAAAGAGGAGAGAGGCTGCCGAGCGGGGCAGGCCTCCACGCCCAACCCACACTGTACAAAGTCCATCTCTTCCATTTCACACCGCCGGCCTCAACCACGGCGACGACCCTCCACCATCGTGGTCGTGTGGTGTGACAGGCCACACCTCCATCCAAAGGTCGTCTGCATTACTGTGAGCACCTCCCCGTGCACCTCCCTCGTCGTCGTCATCAACAACCACTGTCGCAGCTACTGCAATCACCCCTCAGCCAATTAAGATGTCTAGGAAGTTTCCCGGACGTCTGAAGCTTCTACCTCCCACTCCTGCAATAACCACACTCGCCCGCTCACCCGAATCGCTAGCCCTAACCCTCTCACTCCACGCCTGCCTGCACGCCCTCCAGCCGCGCACAAGGCGGGCACGGCCAGCAGTCGTCCCGTGCCCTCCAGCCTTCGTGCGCACCAGCACCCACCGCCAACAGTGCGCTCATCCGCCTGCAGCCTCCCCACCCCTACCTGCAGTGCCACACCAGTGCGTGCGCCCACCCATGCTAGCGTACAGCACTGGCTGCAGTGCTCACCAGCACGCAGCGGCAGAGCCGCCCTCCTCCAGCGCACTCGTGCCTCCCACGCCTGCAGTGCCTCCCACCTGTGCACGCAATAGCAGAGCCACCCTCCTCCAGTGCGTGCACTCGCCTACAGCGCCTTCCGCCAACAGGCCACGCGCACCGCCTGCCAACAGCAGCTACAGCATCGTTTGCGGCCACCTCAGCTGGAGCTCGTCCTGCCGGCTCCGGATACCGCGCGACAGGCTGCCACCACCGATTCAAAGCTCTCGGTCCAAAGAACTTCCTCTGAGCTTCCCGCGTCTGGCCATCCACTCTTCTTTGTGCACGACCAAGGGGAATAAATCCCCTGTTTTGCTACAGTAACATTGCCATTAATAATTACATTTCCTACCATTGTCGATTTTTAATGATATTTTGTTGATTCTGCATTGCAACAAATATTCTCTAGTTATTAAGAATTGCTATTTCAGCATGATTTCTTGATTCAACCTTAATCTGAAGGCAATTTTGGCTTGATTCTTGTCTAAACTAACTACGAACAAACGTTTTTTAACCTGTGTGCATTTAAATACGTCATTGCCTCCTTGTGGATACGACCCGCTCTTCTGTGAGTGGTTATTTCTTTTTAAACATTGATTAGTCAATTTTTCCACCACATAAAACTGCAAATGACTTTAAAGCGAACAATCGACTTGTCAAATGGCACCGTTGCCGAGGATGCAACAGGGGCAATAATTTCACCTGATTTTATTTTGATTATTTGTCAATTGCACAGTGATTTGACCATTTATTATTTTCTTTTCTGTGCGAGAAATTTGTGCAAGAATCAGCCATTGTGAGAGGCAACCCTTGACGTCACCAGAGGAGAATTGGATGAGCTATTTTGAAAAGGAGGAGAAGGACGAGGATGCGACGGTCAACTTTGTATATTTAGTTGCCAATCTGATTAAAATAGAATTAGTACTCTAGATTTAATTTTTCATTGCATTTTGTTTGAAACCCCTGTTCTGGGGTATATTTTGAGGGGTTTGTTCCTCGATTTTGTTTTGAGCCCATGTTGGGTAATTTTTGAGAGCCTGTTCCTTTTTCTTTAGATTTAGGTTTTTAGTTTATTGATTACTTTTATTTGCTTGTGCATAAGTAGTTTAAAAAATAATAAAAAAAAAAAAATGAGCTTCCTGCTAGAAGCTGCCTGCCCTAGGACAAACCATTTAGGTCTGTATGAGCAGCCTCTAGATTTATTTCTCTACATTGCATGCATTCTTGCATTGTTGATTGCTAGAAGCAAGGTATGCATTCTCTTACTTTGCATCCTATTCTTGATCACACATTGCATTTGGATTTCATTCAAAAACCACAAAATTTGTCTTGAAGCGATCTAACAAGTGGTCACATATATTCAAGAAAAAGGACTAATTAAAGGAGGGACATCTAAAAATCAAGGACTTGATTGTAAAACGTGGTGTGCGATTCTTCATTCAAAATCCTTTTGCGGTGAATGCACACTTATATCTTTTGCACCACAGCACTTATTTAGACACTCCTAAGTCTTGAAATGACTAGGACAAGAGCCCTCCAACTGTTGGATTCTGAAGTGTTCGGAACTAGAGATCAAAGGTTTTGTAAATCCAAAGAGGGGGATACCCTGTCACAGATTTTTGGGGGTAGTTGAGAAGCACCACAAAAGCAAAGCTTCAAAGGAAGGCTTAGGCCTACTTGCATCCCTCGATCTTCCATCTTTGGATTTACTTGACCATTTGATATTTAGGGAAGAATACTTAAGTTCCAACTAACTCTTTTTAGGCATTTCAAAGGTTGACAATCGGCGTGTAATTGATTGGGCAACTTGTTTTGTCACCTACAATTTGAACTAAAGTCAAAAGCCTAAATTTGTAAAGACCGAACAAGTCCTTTTGAATTGTGTTTGTATTGCATACTTGGGAGGCATTCCCTGAGGAGACAACTTGTATTTGATCCTGAACCTGAAAGAATCCTACGAAGAGACCTTCCAAGGGTAGAAATGGCCGGTCAAAGGAGCCTTAAGGAATATTTCATCCCAACCAATCAAGCTGGCCTTGCACTACGTAGACCTGGAGGGGACAATCCATATGAGATCAAAAGTAGTACCATATCCTTGCTACCCTCCTTTTATGTTACTACTAGGGAAGACCCTTATAGGCATATTGAGGAATTCACCGAGGTCTGTTCCACGGTGAAGCTGCAGGGCGTTACTAATGACGCTCAAATACGGACCCTCTTTCCCTTCTCCCTGAAGGACAAAGCCGAGTATTGGTATCACACCCTTAATAATATAAATACTTGGGATGCCCTGAAGAAGGAGTTTTTGAAGAAGTACTTCCCTATGAGCAAAACAAATCACTTTAGGAGGGAAATTATGAGTTTTGTTCAACAGGATGGGGAAGCATTCCATGATGCATGGGAGTGCTTTAACGACTTGCTGACACTTTGCCCACATCACTAGGTGCCTAAATGGCAACTGGTTGAAAGGTTCTACACCGGACTTATTGATTCGCATAGGCAAACTATGGATGGTGCCTGTGCAGGAACCTTTCTATCTAGGACTGAGGATGAAGCTTGGAACTTATTTGATACTTTGAGTGAGAATTCTTTTCACTTGAATTCTACCTACATGGATAGAAAGACCACTCTCATGCAAAGAAAGTTGGAGGCGAATGAGGTAAGGGACACCCAGAATTTGGCCTATGAGATTCAATTATTGAGTCAAAACATGGAAAGGCTTATGTCGAACCCGAGTTCATTCGTACCTAACACCTCCACATCCCAAGCTTCTGAATGCTTAATTTATCAAGGCAATACACACGCCACTGTGGATTGCCACTTGGCCTCCCAATTCCCCAAACTTGTATAAGCAGATTTGAATGCCGCTCAAGGGTTTCGTCCAAGACCTCGTAATGACCCCTTCTCCAACACTTATAATGAGTGATGGAGGAACCACCCAAACTTTTCATGGAGACAAGGAAATGTCTCAAATTCAGGGAATTACAAACCATAATCCTTTCAAAACCATCAAATGAACCAACCTCAGACCTTTGCCCAACCTAAAACCTCTGAGATGGATGTTGAAAACTATGCAAGAAAGTCAAAGCGCCATCATCCAACCACATGACAAAGCTATACATGAGATGAAATCACAAATTGGACATCTTGTTGAGGCCGTTAGACGGAGGGAGACTGGGAAGTTCCCTAGTGCTACTGAGGAAAATCCTAAAGGAAAAGGGATTGTCTTTAGGGAGCATGCTCAGGCGGTGACTATTTTGAGGAGTGGCAAAGAAATTTCCAAACCCGATGCTCCTATAATCTCACCCCCTAAAAAACTATCCACCTCGATTTTCACCCCCACCGGAGAAGACTTGCCCAAATCTTCTCCGCTTGAAATCACCTCACCGGAAGAAGTTGCCCCCATTCCACCCCTTACTCGACATGACAACCCTTCCACCTAGAGATCAAGAGTGCCTTTTCCAGAGCACTTATCCACCTCTAGGCAGACTTCTGCTGGCTCATCTGGAGCCAAAGATAAGATGGATGAGATTATGGAAACTTTCAAGCAAGTGCAGATTAACTTGCCTTTGCTTGAAGCTATCAGACAGATTCCGTCTTATGCCCGCTTCTTAAAGGACCTGTGCACGAAAAAGCGGCAATCTAGAAAACAGGTCCAATCAAAAGTTGTCCTGCCTGATTCTGTTAGCTTAATTGCTCAACATCGCATACCCCCGAAACTTAAGGACCCAGGAGCCCCATACATCTCTGTAGTTATTGGTGACATAAAAATTGATGAGGCTCTACTTGATCTGGGTGCGGAGGTGAACATCCTTCCGAGCTATGTGTATGAACAACTTGGGGGAGGCAATCTAAAGCCTAGCCCTGTAATCCTTCAAGTTGCTGATCGATCACTTAAGACACCACGGGGAATTTTGGAAGATGTCCTCATAAGAGTGGAGGATTTCTTCTTTCCCATTGACTTCTTAGTTTTGGACACTGACCCTACCAACAAGCCAACCAAACCCTCCATCATTTTGGGCCACCCCTTCCTTGCAACTTCTCATGCTTCAATTAATTGCAATACTGGGGCATTGAAAATGGGCTTTGGGAACAGGAAAATCCGACTTAATGTGTTTGATGCTTACGAACAAGCTGAACTTGAGGATTGTTCTCAAGTTGAGGTGATAGATGACCTGATTGAAGTGGCAACTCCTGCAATGTTATGTGATGAACCCCTTCATCATGTCATGCTAAATGAGCATTCCCATCTCTTGGAGGAATGTGAAGGGGATATACTAGAACTAAAGGAATTGCTAGGAGTTTCTGCTGAGTCTGTTCCCCCATCATTTCCGCCGAAGGTAGATTTGCTACCTAAGATGGGGACATCAATTATAAAACCCTCAACAATACAAGCCCCCAACCTTGAGTTGAAACCCCTCCCTGACACTCTCAAGTATGTTTTCCTAGGTGCCAATGATACGCTCCCCATTATCATTTCAACTGTGCTATCTTAGGCACAGGAGGGAGCATTGATTGAATGTCTGTCTAGGCACAAGAAATCTATTGCTTGGAGCATTGCTAACATTAAGGGTATAGACTCTACACTCTGCATGCAACACATTTACACTGATAATTCCATCAAGCCTTTTAGGGACATGTAGAGACGTATGAACCCTAATATGAGGGAGGTTGTAAAAAAGGAAATCCTGAAGTGGTTGGAAGCTGGGATCATATATCCCATTGCTGATAGTAAATGGGTCAGTCCCATTCATGTGGTGCCAAAGAAGGCAGGCTTTACTGTGGAACTCAACGACCAAGGTGAACAAGTTGTCACTAGACCTTCAACTAGATGGAGGGTCTATATTGATTACCGCAAGCTGAATGCCGCTACCCAGAATGATCACTTTCTTTTGCCTTTTATTGGTCAAATTCTCGAAAAATTAGCAGGGAATAAGTATTATTGCTTTCTCGATGGATATTCTAGGTACAATCAGGTGGCAGTCTTTCCTGATGACCGGAAAAGACGACATTCATGAGTCCTTAAGGTACTTTTGCATTCAGGCGTATGCCATTTGGATTATGTAATGCCCCTGCAACTTTCCAGCGGTGTATGATGTCTATATTTTTGGACATGATTGACAAGTGTGTTGAAGTATTTATGGATGACTTCTCTATTTATGGCTCGTCATTCGACCAGTGTCTCCTACACCTGGAGAATTTGTTGAAACGATGTAAGGAGACTGGTTTAGTCCTCAGCTGGGAGAAAAGACACTTCATGGTATAGAAAGGAATTGTACTTGGGCATGTTGTATTCGAGCAAGGTTTGGAAGTAGATAAAGCCAAGATTGATTCTATTTCCAAACTTCCATTGCCTACGAATGTCAAATAGATTAGATCCTTTCTGGGCCATGCTGGCTTTCACAGGCACTTTATTAAAAATTTTAGTAAGATTTCTAGGCCACTTTGTGACTTGTTGGTGAAGGAATCTTCCTTCAATTTTGATTCAAAGTGTGTCGAGGCCTTTCAAACCCAAAAGGAGGCCTTGATCTCTGCGCCTATTCTCCAAGCTCCTGATTGGACACTCCCATTTGAGCTTATGTGTGATGCTTCGGATTATGCAGTGGGAGCAGTCCTTGGACAAAGGGTTGAGGGAAGACCTAATGTGCTGCATTATGCAAGCAAGACTTTAACCGAACCTCAGCAAACCTACACCATCACTGAAAAAGAATTACTTGCTGTAGTTTTTGCTCTAGAGAAGTTTAGGTCTTATCTACTTGGGTCTAAGGTGGTTATTTTTACTGATCATGCAGCAGTGAAACATCACATTGCTAAGAAAGCTTCTAAGCCACGTCTGATTAGGTGGATCCTACTCCTTCAAGAATTTGACTTGGAAATACATGAAAAGAAAGGAGTAGAAAATGTTGTGGCTGACCACCTGTCTCGCCTTCCTCTCAATGAGTCTCTTTCTGGAGACATTCGCGAGACATTTCTCGATGAAACTCTGATGGCGGAAACACCAACTTTACCTTAGTATGTAGACACTGTAAATTACTTGGTCACTGGACAAACTCCTGGCTCTTGGGATGAGCAGAAAAGAAAGAGATTCATTTCTCAAGCAAGATATTTTCATTGGGAAGAGCTAGAATTATTTAGAATTGGACAAGATCAAGTATTGAGACGTTGTGTGCCTGAAGAGGAACAACAAAGTGTGCTGAGTTTTTGCCATGAACTTCATTGTGGAGGACACTTTGGTGCTAAGAAAACTGCTTTTAAGGTTCTCTAGTTCAGCTTTTGGTGGCCTTCTTTATTTAAGGATTCTCATAATTTTGTTAAGGCCTGTATTAGATGTCAACGGACTGGAACGATTGGGAAGAGGAATGAAATGCCTCAAGATCCTATTCAATCTGTTGAAATTTTTGATATGTGGGGAATTGACTTTATAGGCCCCTTCCCGTCGTCCCATGGTTTTGAATATATCTTGGTGGCAGTTGATTATGTCTCTAAATGGATAGAGGACATTCGTACGCACACAAATGACCACTCAGTGGTTTTCAAATTTGTGAAGGCCAATATCATATCCCGTTTCGACTGCCCCAAGACTATTATAAGTGATGGGGGACCTCATTTCCGAAACCACCACTTCAATCGGTTAATCAAGAGTTTGGGAGTGACTCACAAGGTCGCTACCCCTTACCATCCTCAGACAAGTGGCCAGGTTGAAGTGTCAAATAGGGAGATAAAAAATATTTTGGAAAAGACCGTTAGACCTGATAGAAAAGGCTGGTCCCAAAAGATTGATGATGTTTTGTGGGCTTATCGAATGGCCTATAAGACCCCTTTGGGTACTTCTCCCTTTCGGATTGCATATGGAAAAGTGTGCCATTTACCTGTTGAGTTGGAACATAAAGCACCTTGGGCTATTGGAAGAGTTAACATGGATTTAGAGAAGGCAAGTAAGGCACAACTTCTAGAATTAAGTGAGCCTGAGGAGATGAGGAATGATGCTTATGACACCTCTCAAGCTTATAAAGAAAGAACTAAGGTCTTGCATGATAAGTTTATTCTTCGAAAGACCTTTGAGCCCAACCAACAAGTCTGGCTTTTCAATTCCAGACTTAAGCTTTTTCCTGGGAAGTTAAAATCTCGTTGGGATGGGCCTTACATAATCACCAAAATATTTCCGCATAGAGCTGTGGAGATCAAAAATCCTTCCTCTTCAGCAACTCCCTTTATCATCAACGGTCAACGGTTAAAACCGTACATAACTTTAGATGGCCATCTGGTTGACGAAGTCACTCTTAAGGAGCCTTAGCTCCTACCATTCTCTACCTCAGGTAATATCTTCCTTTAACTATTTTTATTTTCAATGAGGACATTGTTTGAACCAGGCATGGGGGAGAGGACCTGAGGCATTTTGTTTATAGCATGCATATAGAAAAAAGAAAATGACAAAACAAAAAAAGAGTTTTGAGCTCAACTGGCTAAGTCCTGCATTCCTAAGCAAATCAGAACTCTAGGGTAGACTAAATTAATTCTAGGGTCAAACATTAGAAGCTAAATGAGCTGCTAGCTTTTGAACTTTAGGGTCCTTTGTGGACTTAAAAGCTTAAGTAGGAGTTAACTTGCGGACCATTCCTCAAGAGGTTGAGGAAGGGAAGCTAAGGTTTGAGTTAAAAGGTGGGGTAGTACCTGGAGTCTTATTCTACCTTTTGGTTTACGGGTCCTTGTCACCCAAGCATCCAAATTTCACACACTTGGTCTGGTAATTAACTTAATTTCTTCCTTTCTGAAAAGAGATTTGGTTCTCTTAGTTTTGACTTAGGAGAGGCTTGAAAACACATTTTGATTGGAAGAGTTCCCGCAGAAGGAGAGGTGGAGTATATACTCACCTTGAGGATGCGATGATAACATATTACCTCCTTGACACTTGCCTCTTAGGATATCCATCCAACTGGGGGCATGTAAGTGCATTGTGCAGTTCAGGTACCATGGGCAGGCCTATCGCGAAGTGCCGATTGCCAAAGGCCTGAATTCGAATAAGAAATCCATGGGTGATACTATCTCGAAGTGTCGATTGCCAGGAGTTCTTGGGGTCATTATGGGCGGTGCTATCTTGAAGCATTAAAAGCCAGGCACCCTTCGAGGAATGGTAATGGGGACAATGAATCCGACACAGACTGTGTTGATAGATGATCTGAGGTTAGACTTAGAAGAATCAAAAAAAAAAAAAAAAATATATATATATATAACTTTTTCCTTTAACTCAAATAACTCATACCAATGCACAGGCACGGATGCTTTAGTCTCAAGGATTAATAAAGTTTAGGGTAGAGTCAGAAATCAGGGAAACTTATGCCTGCAACTCGTCTTTAGCCGACCTAGTTTGTAACTTAGCAACTACTTAGGAACCTTGGGTCTAGAGTCTAAACTTAATATGCTTCTAAAGGAAGACCAAGTGAGTTAACTAGTCTATTTGGAGTGCTAGGTTTCTCTTAATTTTGCTAGGGACTAGTAAAAATAGGCAAGGGGGTATTTGATTAGCCCATAGTTGTGGGCTATTTAAGTATTTAAGTGCCAAGATATTAGGTTAATTCTAACATTTATTTAGCATAAATTAGGATGTAAATAGATTAATTCATATTTTTAATTTAATTACATAATCCATGCATTGCATTCATATTTTAAATGCATTTAGAATTAGCTTAGAATGGCATTCATTTAATTAGTTAACCAATTAGGTACATCATTTTAGTTAACATAAAAGTCGAGGGTTTGTATATAAATAAACATAATATTTTAATAATATCATTTATTCTTCTTCTTCTCAGCAACGGCTCGGCTGCCGCTGCAATGCCTCCTGCCGCACTAAAGCACATTCATGGATCAATGGAGAAGGTGGATCTTCTCCCGCCTCTCCATTCAAGTTCGTGAAGTCAACTACAAAAAGAGGAGAGAGGCTGCCGAGCGGGGCAGGCCTCCACCCCAACCCACACTGTGCAGAGTCCATCTCTTCCATTCCACACCGCCAGCCTCAACTATAGTGACGACCCTCCACCACCGTGGGTGTGTGGTGTGACAGGCCACACCTTTATCCGGAGGTCGTCCGCATTACCGTGAGCACCTCGCTGTGCACCTCCCTTGCCGTCGTCATCAACAACTACCGTCGCAGCTACTGCAATCACCCCTCAACCAGTTAAGATGTCCGAGAAGTTTCCCGGACGTCTGAAGCTTCTACCTCCCACTCTTGCAACAACCACACTAGCTCGCTCACCTGAACCGCCTTCCCTCACCCACTCACTCCATGCCTGCCCGCACACCCTCCAGCGGTGCGCAAGGCGGGCACGGCCAGCAGTCCTCCTACGCCCTCCAGCCTTCGTGCGCACCCGCGCCCACAGCCAACAGTGTACGCATCTGCCTGCAGCCTCCCCGCCGCTACCTGTAGTGCCACACCAGTGCGTGTGTGCACCCACGCCAGCATGCAGCATCAGCTGCAGTGCTCACCCGCACGCAGCAGTAGAGCTGCCCTCCTCTAGCGCACCCGTGCCTCCCACACCTGCAGCGCCTCCCTCCTATGCTGCAATAGCAGAGCCGCCCTCCTCCAGCATGCGCACCCGCCTGCAGCGCCTTCCGCCAACAGGCCGCACGCACCACCCGCCTGCAGTGCCTTCCGCCAACAAGCCGCACGCACCACCCGCCAACAGCAACTGTAGCACCATTTGCAGCCACCTCCGCCATAGCTCGTCCGGTCGGCTCCGGCCACCGCGCGACAACCCACCACCATCGATTCGAAGCCCTCGGTCTGAAGAACTTCCTTCGAGCTTCCCGCGTCTGGCCATCCACTCTTCTTTGCGCACGGCCAAGGGGAATAAATCCTCTGTAACATTGCCATTAATAATTACATTTTCTGCCATTGTCAATTTTTAATGATATTTTACTGATTCTGCATTGCAACAAATATCCTCTTGTTATTAAGAATTGCTATTTCAGCATGATTTCTTGATTCAACCTTAATTTGAAGGCAATTTTGGCTTGATTCCTATCTAAACTAACTACAAACAAATGTTTTTTAACTGGTGCGAATTTAAATATGTCATTGCCTCCCTGTGGATACGACCTACTCTTCTGCGAGTGGTTAGTTCTTTTTAAATATTGATTAGTCGATTTTTCCACCACATAAAACTGCAAACAACTTTAAAGCGAACAATTGACTCGTCAGTGTATTTCCAACCTTGGCATCAATACCCTCCTTCAGCCGAGGATTCCGTAAAGAATGGTCATAACCATCCACCTTAGCCCTAGTTTTATGAAAACTTACTCTACGTGTATTTGCCTTATTTGGTGGGTCTCAAAATTTCACACAAAATGTATACATAGGAACCGAGAGCGAAAACTATGTCTAATCTCAGAGTATCATCACCTAATTATCTAGGATTCCAGATTCCTTGTACTAACCTTAGAGCACCAATACACTCTACTCTCATCTCACACTATTTGGTGGATTTTTGGAGGAAAATCTGCCGACTCCCAAAACACTATCTAGGGGGTTCAAGAAAGGAAGCACTACTTCTTCTCGACAGACTAAGGGCAATTATCGGCCTTCACCATGAATCCATTGCAAATTCTACGTGTGTGTGAAAAGTTATACTGGATTCCAGATTACAGGAATCAACTAGAGGATAAAATCCCTAATGCATTCTCTTAATTAAATAATCTTATTCATGAATGCAATATGTATATATGCTATAAACAATTAACCTCTTATATTCATACTTCATAAAATTTTCCCTTTCGGGTTACATTTAGCTTGACCCTAAATTTAGAATACGAGGTGAGCCAGTGAGTCAAAATGGTTGTTGCAGATGATTTCTAGCTCCAATCTGAGCATTAGAGGTGGAGTCAGTTGTTCTTTTATCTAGGGTCCTAAAGTACATTTTACATGTAGCTCCGAGGTCTTCCTAAATGTTGGCATAAAAATTTTTAGTTTTGCTGTATCTACCCCCCATGCCTAAGTCCTTGCATGTCGTCATGCATGAATATAAAAGAAAATAAATACATCAAGGAGAGAATGGGTAGAAATCACCTGTAATTGCTCCTGAAATTATATATTCAACATCGGCCAACCTGTCAGTATGCAATATGCAGAAACAAAATATGCTAAAAGAAAAATATGCTATATATAAAAATGGTTATGTATAGAAGATGGTGGAATGTGGGATATGCTATCTATATGTGCTGAGTTTAACACCTCCAGCTGGGCGAGAATTCAATCACACGACCTCAATAAGATGAACAATCTCGTCAGGTGAAGGAGGTTCCTGGGATAAAAATGGCTTGAGGCGCTGGCCATTTACTGTAGATATATGCTTAGATTTTGGGTCCCTGATTTGGACTACACCATTAGGATATGGCTGAATCACAACAAATGGGCCAGTACACTTGGACTTGAGCTTCCTTGCGAATAGTTTTAATCATTAATCAAACAACCAGACTTGCTGGTTTGGCATGAATGCTTTCCTCCAGATGTGGCAGTCATGAAAGGCCTTGGCCTTTTCCTTGTATATCAATGCATTCTCATAGGCCTCCTGCCAGATCTCTTCTAATTCTTTGAGTTGGAGTTTCCGTTCTTAACCTCTTGCATTGAGTCAAGGTTACATTTTCGCATTGCCCAAAAGGCACTATGTTCCAACTCTACACGAAGGTGATAGGCCTTGCCATATACCATGCGATATGGTGACATTCTGAGTGAGGCCTTATATGCAGTCTAATATGCCCAAAGTGCATCAACTAATTTATCGGACCAGTCCTTCCAGTCTGGTCTAACCATCTTTTGGAGAATCAGCTTGATCTGATGGTTAGACACTTGAGCCTGCCCATTGGTCTGTGGGTGATACAGGGTGGCTACACGATGATGTACCCCATATTTCTTTAATAATGACCTAAAATGGTCATGGATGAAGTGGCTTCCCCCGTTGCTAATCAGAGCATGGGGTTTTCCAAATCTCGCGAAGATGTACTGCTGTACAAAAGAAATGACGGTCTTATGATCAGCCCGTCTCGCCGGGATGGCCTCGACCCACTATAAGACATAGTCGACGGCTAGTAATATGTACTCAAAACCATACGAGTTCGGAAAAGGGCCCATAAAATTGATGCCCCAGTGTTGGGGAGTCGTAGGTCGCATTTTTGATAGAAAACGAATGCGTCGTAGTATAGTCGCGAAGTACGATCCAACAAAGATATTATTTTGCAAAAATTACGAGACTTGAGTCCTGGTCGTTCGTCTCTGGGAGGTGTTGTTTTCGCTTTTGAAATCAATCTTTTTTTACTACTCTACTTCGTTTAAAGATGCACACCGGATCACATGCGCATGCGTCACGTAAATCAAGAAAGTGAACGTGTGAGTTTCTGTACGCACGATTCTAGTGAGGTGGTGACTAGTTATGGAGAAAGCATCTATTGTCAGATTTTCAATATCCTCAAGAAATGACATGCTGGTGCATAATATATACAGTTAAAGAGCAGGCACTTAAATCATGCAAATACAATAATTATTCAGCTCGCAGTGATTTCAAACACATAAAGAGACATATATATATATAAATGCAATTTCATTCATTCATTGGAGAGTTGTTGCACAAGGAAATCTAGAGGAAAGCTTATACATAAATGCTTGAAAATTAAACGTAGCTACTAGAAAACGATTGCATACAAGAATCGATGGGGGGATTTTGCATGCATCATTGGGGGAGAAGTAAGACTACACTACTAAGCAGTAAATAAAAGCAGTAAATTTACGAAGAGCTAAGCTACTAATCTAGCAGAAGGAAGGGCATTCGGAGGTGGTCTCCGATGGCCTTTGAGTGGCTGAGAGAAGAATGGGCAGCCAATAGAGCTTGGGTTAGCCCTTGGAGAGAGGTTGGGGAGCTGATCCAACTTCCTGGCATGGAGATGGTGACCTCCATGGTGGTGCTCAACTCGTGGAGGTGGAGTGGAGATGGAAGTGGCTAGCTTAAGTGGAATGGATGCCAAGGAAGTGAATGGGGGTGTTTGGCTGCCCAAGGGCTCTTTTTATAGACCCAATGGCTTCTATCTAGAGAGGTCTAGAACTCTCTAGAGAGAGTCCAAGAGTGGCCGGCCACATGTGGGTGGATGTGGTCTTTGAGATCCAAGAATTGTGGATCTCAATTTGAATTCCTCTTGGTTGCTAAATTTGGCAACCAAGAGGTGGTGCCATCTCAAGAGGTCTCTAGATAATTCTAGAGAAGTGTGTGTGCGTGAATGGGTGTGTGTGTGTGTGTGTGTGGTCGTGCTCTATGTGGCTAGGTGGCTTAGGTTAGGTCCTAAGGGGTTTGGGTAGGTGTAGGTCTTGAATTAGGGTTACAAACACTAATTGCTAAGGGGAAAATGCAATTAAACTTAACCTAAGTTTAATTGAATGAGTGTGAACCTAATTGAGAGTAGAATAACTCAATTAGGTTGGGTTTAGGTCAATTGGACTCTCACCAAGTCCAATTAAACTTGTGTAGGTTGAGATCCAAGCTAAATTGGACTCAATGAGTCCAATTGACATAGGTGAAGGTAATTGACTTGATCTAAGTCAATTGGGTTTGGTGAGGACCTAATTAGGTCCTTAGGTAGGTCTAGAGGTGATGTACTAGGGTTAGGACACCATAATTTAGGTTCCTATGGGGTTGGGATTTGGTCTAGGGAGCTAGAGATCCAAGACCAAGACTTGAATCTCAAAACAGGGACTGGAGACCAGTATTAGACGTCCAATAATAGGATTAAACGACTTACACTCAAACATCAGAAGTCCAGACTTCAGTTCCGGACATCTAATTTGAGTCAGGGGGAAATCAGGGTTCTGTTTTGGGTATTCTACAGAAATTGGACGTCTGAGAAAGTGTCTGGACGTCTAATAACACTGCAGAAGTGGGTTTGAGGTGTGCGGGAGATGGCTAAGGATCCTGGATGTCCTATAACTTATCTGGACATCCAGATAAGGGTTGGAACTAGGGTTTTAAGGCTTCCTAGGGTGTTGTGACCTAATCTAAGGGTTGCTAAGGCTTGGGGAAGTCTCTAGGCTATCCTAGGTCAAGGATAAGCTCTTCACATTTTACTACTTTATTTCTACTTAATAGAATAGCAAAATTTAACTCCCTTACATTATTGTTCCTATATCTAAACTAATCCTTCTGCTCCAGCTCTACTACAACTCTCGTTCTTCATATCCAGCTTCTAGTCCTGCTCCAGATCCAGCTTCATATCTGCTTATTGCTTGCAATCAACTTAATGCACTTAATCAGCACATTATAACATTATTTTATGCATAGCTAAAGGAAACCAGTAAAGATGCAGATAATGCTTATGCGTAAATGAATTTCCCTAACTTATGCTAAGCTCTAGCCTAATCTTGGTCAATTAAGACATACGATTGCTACGCAATCATACCCCCATGCCTAAATCTTGCTTTTCCCTAGCAAATGCAAGACTAAATTACTTACAGCAAGGGTCCCGAAGGGACTGATTATTTTATCAAGTGTATGCATAGAGATTTTTCTCCTTTTTGTTGTCATCCTATGCTCTATAAATTCAGACAATCGTGAAAGTGTATCTATGTAGCTTTTACAATGGATTCGAGTGAAAACTAATACACCTCTAAAGCCTGTTCTTGACCCCTAGTAAAAATTCTAGCAGGATAGGCAGACTTATTCCCTCGGGGTATTCAAGATATTCTATGAATTCCACCCCAGCTTTGGGCTTAGGTAGAGAATCTCTGAGGGAAAAGATTATATCTTTGGTGGTTCACTCTCACTTGGTGCTACATAGAGACTAGTACTATAGAATCTAGATTGCCGGATTACTAAGTAACTGAACTCAGAGGAAGACGAGAAAAACTATGCTCTCTTTGATTCCTTTATATTCATTCTCTCTTACTCTTTTTCTTAGAGCTCACTATCTCACAAGATTCATACATATGATTTGTATTTGGTGGTCTCATTAGGCATTAACACTTCAATTGAGTTCTCATAACCTTAACACTAAGTCGGAATTCCTCAACCAATATTTGGGCTGTCAGAAACATAAGAAAATAGGTTAGGGCCATATTTGGTGGATCTCAATTTTATTTGGTGGTATTGCCTCTATGAAATAAACACTAAATATTCATTCTTTTCTTTGCTTTTTCTTCTTTTTCTAAATTTTTTTCACTTTTTCTTTCTTTTCATCTTTTTTTCTTTTTTTCAACACCACACAACTAGCATACATCCATGAGCTTTATTGAAGAGGCATTATTAGGGATTGGTGGTACTCAAGAGACATTGGGTGGCTTTTTTGGTGGAAGTGCCTACTCATGGCATCGGGAAAGACGGATAGGACGGTGTATTTCTGACCTTGACATCAATACCCTCCTTCAGCTGAGGATTCTATCGAGAATGGTTGTAACTATCCAACTTAGCCCTAGTTTTATGAAAACTTGCTCTCCTCATATTTGCCTTATTCGGTGGCTCTCAAAATTTCACACAAAAATGTATACGCAGGAACCGAGAGCGGAAACTATGCCTAATCTCTGAGTATCATAACCTAATTTTCTAGGATTCCAGATTCCTTGCACTAACCTTAGAGCACCAGTACACTCTACTCTCATCTCACACTATTTGGTGGATTTTTGGAGGAAAATCTACCTGACTCCCAAAACACTGTCCAGGGGTTCAGGAAAAGAAGCACTGCTTCTTCTCGACAAACTGAAGACATTTATCAGCCTTCACCATGAATCCATTGCAAATTCTATGTGTGTGTGAAAAGTTCTACTAGATTCTAGATTACAGGAATCAACTAGAGGATCGAATTCTTAATGCATTCTCTTAATAAAATAATCTTATTCGTGAATGCAATATGTATATATGCTATGGAGATGTAACCTCGCATAATTTGTACTTCATGGATTTCCCATATCGGGTTACAATCAGCTTGACCCTAAATTTAGAACAAAAGGAGAGCGGGTGAGTCGGATGTGGCTATTGCGAACGATTTCTAGCTCCAATGTGAGCATTGGAGGTGGAGTCGGATGTTCTTTTATTTAGGTTCCTAAAGCTGAGGTTTTCCTAAGTGTTGGCAAAAAAATTTTGAGTTTTTCTATATCTCCCCCCCGGCCCCCAATGAGTAAGTTCTTGCATGTCCTCATGCATGAATATAAAAGAAAATAAAAATTGCGAGGAGAGAATGGGTAGAAATCACCTGTAATTGCTCCTGAAAATATACATTCAGCACCAGCCAACCTGTTAGCATGCAATATACAAAAGGGAAATATGCTAAAAGAAAAATATGCTATGTATAAAAATGGTTATGTATAGATGATGGTGAAATGTGGAATGAAAGGTATTTATACGTGCTGAGTTTAACGCCTCCAGCTGGGTGAGCACTTAGTCACACATCCTCACTAAGATGAATTGTCTCGTCAGGTGGAGGAGGTTCCTGGGCCAAAAATGGCTTGAGGCACTGGCCATTTACCATCAATATATGCCCAGATTTTAGGTCCTTGATCTGGACTGCCCCATTAGGATATGGCCGCATCACAACATATGGGCAAGTCCACTTGGACTTAAGCTTCTGCGCAAACAGTTTTAGCCATGAATCAAACAACCAGACTCGCTGGTTGGGCGTGAATACTTTCCTCCGGATGTGGCGGTCATGAAAGGCCTTGGTCTTGTCCTTGTATATTAATGCATTCTCATAGGCCTCCCGCTGGATTTCTTCTAATTCGCTGAGCTGGAGTTTCCATTCTCAACCTCCTATATCGAGGTCGAGGTTGCATTTTCGCACCGCCCAAAAGGCACGGTGTTCCAGCTCTACAAGAAGGTGACATGCCTTATCGTATACCATGTGATATGGTGACATTCCGAGTGGGGCCTTGTACGCAGTCCGATATGCCCAGAGTGCATCGATTAACTTGTCAGACTAGCCCTTCATGTCTGGTCTAACCGTCTTCTGGAGAATCAACTTGATTTGATTGTTAGACACTTCAGCCTGCCCATTGGTCTGCGGGTGATACGGGGTGGCTATGCGGTGATGTACCCCGGATTTCTTTAATAACGATCTGAAATGGGTGTGGATGAAGTGGCTTCCCCCATCGCTAATCAGAGTGCAGGGTATTCCGAATCTCGTGAAAATATTTTGCAGGACGGAAGAAATGACAGTCTTGTGGTTAGCCCCTCTCGCCGGGATGGCCTTGACCCACTTTGAGACATAATCAACGGCTAGCAATATGTACTCGAAGCCATGCGAGTTCGGAAAAGGACCCATAAAATAGATGCCCCAGACGTCGAACACTTCTACGACCATGATGTGTTGGAGTGGCATCATGTTTCTCCTTGTCAAAGAGCCGACCGATTGACATCGTTTGCAGTGTTGGGCATAATCGTGTGTATCTCTAAAGATGGTTGGCTAGGAAAATCCCGACTGCAAAATTTTTGCCGCAATTTTCCATCCTGAGAAATGGCCACCACACGCATCATTGTGGCAGAAAGATAACACACTAGGGATCTCAGAGTCTGGGATGCATCTGCGAATAATCTGATCTGCTGCAATACGGAAGAGTAGTGGGGCATCCCAGAAGTAGTATTTGGCCTCTACAATGAATTTGAGTTTTTGGTCTTTGGATAGGTTTGCGGGAATTTTGCCTGTGGCAAGGTAGTTCACGAAATCCGCATACCAAGGGAACTCAACAGAATGAATTGCCAAAAGTGATTCATCCGAAAATTGTTCGTAGATAGGTAGGGAATAAGGAATGTGGTCTGGGTCCAATCTGGATTGGTGATCCGCCACAACATTTTGTTTTCTTGCTTTGTTGCGGATCTCGATATCAAATTCCTGCAATAGAAGGACCCATCTAATGAGTCGTGGTTTGGCATCCTTCTTTGCCAACAAATGTCGGAGGGCGGAGTGGTCAGTGATGATGACATTGGACCCTAATAAATATGATCTGAATTTCTCTAACCCAAATACTAGTGCTAGCAGTTCCTTTTTGGTGGTAGTATAATTGCGCTGAGCCTCATTCAGCGTCTTGCTAGCATAGTATATGACAAAGGGTTGTTTCTCCCGACGTTGGCCTAAAACAGCACCGACGGCAAAATCAGAAGCATCGCACATCATTTCGAAATCAAGCGACCAGTTAGGTGGTTGGAGAATCGAGTTGGAAATAGCACTTCATAAAGTCTCAAAGGCACTGAGACACGAGGTATCAAATTCAAATGGGACATCAGTAACCAGGAGATTCGTCAAAGGCCACGCAATTTTTGAGAAATTGCATATAAATCTCCGATAGAAGCCGATGTGGCCCAAGAATGATCTGATCTACTTGACCGAACTAGGTGGTGGTAAGTGGGAGATAATCTCATATTTAGCCCGGTCGACCTCGAGTTCATTTTTGGAGACCCTGTGCCCTAGTACTATGCCATCCCGCACCATGAAATGGCTTTTCTCCCAGGATAGCACTATGTTTACCTTAACACACCATTTCAGGATCTTGGTGAGGTTATCAAGACAAGACAGGAAATCATCTCCGAAAATAGAAAAATCATCCATGAATACCTCCACATAATCCCCAATCATGTCAAAGAATATAACCATCATACAATGCTGAAATGTTGTTGGTGCGTTGCAGAGACCAAAGGGCATCCACCTGAAGGTGAATGTTCCAAAGGGGCATGTGGATGTGGTCTTGTCTTGATCTTCCAGGCTAATTACTACCTGATTATACCCGGAGTATCCATCCAGAAAGCAGAAGAAATTGCATCCAGCTAACCGTTCCAAGATCTGATCAACGAATGGAAAAGAAAAGTGATCCTTCTGGGTAGTCGTGTTCAGTTTCCTGTAGTCAATGCAGACCCGCCATGATGTCGCAGTGCGGGTCAGGATGGATTCGCCCTTATCGTTTTTCATGACCGTGAGTCCTACTTTCTTGGGCACTATCTGAATCGGACTCACCCACTGGCTATCTGAAATTGGATATACACTTCCTGCATCCAGCCATTTGATGATCTCCTTCTTAACAACCTCTAGCATATTCGAGTTTACCCGTCTTTAAGGTTGTCTCGAAGGTTTCACCCCCTCATCCGTGTAAATGTGATGAGTGCAATACAAGGGGCGAATACCACGGAGATTAGCAATACTCCACTCGATAGCAGCCCTATGGTCTTGAAGTGTAGAAATCAATTGATGCTCCTGTTCTTGGGTTAAGTGGGCATTGATAATGACTGGGTATGTCTCACTTTCGCCCAAGAACACGTACTTGAGTGAGTCAGGTAAGGGCTTCAATTCAATCACGGGTGGGTCGGAATTAGAACTGAGAGTGGGAGGAGCAGAATCGAGGGTGGGAATCCGCTGATCCATGTACACGTGAATTCCCACTGAGTCGCTCCCTGTGAAATCGATTGTGACTGTGTTAATGGGAAACCCGTTAGCTGTAGTCATGTCTTCCTGTAACGACAGGGGCGATTCGGTAATTTATGGATCTGGATAGCTGGATTCAGGGTTGCTGTGGTCAGAAGCACACCCTAAGCAGTCAGATCCTTGGGGAGATATGTGTAATGCAGTGGTTTCAATCTTTTGTGGATCGAGGTTCGAGAACCCTAATAGTGTAGATGAATGAGACATTGGGTCATCACAAAGGAGCCCAACTTACCACAGTAAGCTGAATCTTCGCCTTCACCATCCTCCTCTATTCGATCACAGTCGAAGTTCTTTGCTGCCCGGAATATGTCTAGTCGAAGTTGCTCATTGCTTAGTCATCATACCCCCATGCCTAGCTTTTGCTAGTCCCTTAGCAAAATTTCAAGGTTTTAACTTCTGTTCTAGACCCTGAGTGTAAGTGCTTTTCTTTTTCTTTTGTGATTAGGTAGGAATGCCGACAATAGGCCTAGAGGTATTCAAGTACCAACCAAAATTCGGACCTGTTCCGCTTTAGCCTCAGTCCTCCGCAAAGGTTTCTAATGCCCACAGAAACTAACCTAGGGTTTGTTGGACTCCGCGGTTAAAGCACCTGTGCTTGAGACATTCTTAGCCTAAGTTCAGTTTGCAGTGCGTTTTTGTAAGAGAGATAGAGGATTTATTTGTTTGGAGAACTTTTCTCTCTCTTTTTCTTTTTATTTCTAGTTTCGGATTAGCTTCTCAACACGGTCTGCATCGGATTCCTCGTCCCCATCATCAATCCTCAAGGGTTCCTAGCTATTGAAGCTTCGAGATAGCACCACCCATGGCAAGCCCTAGAACCCTGCCTTTCGAGATTTCGAGATAATCCTGCCCATGGTGTTCCGTGGCCGAATTCTGACCCTGGCGATCGACATTTCGTGATAATGCCGCCCATGGTATCTGAACCAGCAGAGTGTTTACATGCCCCCAGTAGGATATTTAAATATCCTAAGAGACAAACACCGAGGAGACGATATGTTGTTACGCATCTTCGAGGGAAATTTCCTGCCTCTCCACGCCGAGAACTCGTCCAAATCAAGTTGTGTTGATTGGCCGCTCCTAATCTAGGTGACTTTTCCAGAACATGAAACACTTTTGCGTGATTTGGATGTTTATGCGCACTGAACCATACTGTGTGTGAATTTAGGGTGCTTAGGTTACCTAATCCCGCAAACCGAAGGTCAGTTAACGAGGCCGAATACTTCCTAAGCCTTAGACCTAATACTTAAGCTTCGCATTTTCCCCAACCTCTTGAGGATTATCCAGATTTGAGCAGATACGTGAATTTTTAGGCTAAAGAATCTAGCCCAAGAGGCCTAAGGCCAGCGTTCCTGCTAATCTCTTGTTATGTCTCCTTAGTACTTTTTCTTTTATTTCTTTTCTTGATCTGGTCTAGAACTTCAGTTAATTCCTTAATCTTTTACTAATGACTATTTCTTTTCATTTTCATTTTGTGCTCCTTTTTGTCATTTTTGCTCTTTTTCTCCTCCTTATGAATATGTGTCTTACAAAATTTCCTCCCTCCCCTATTTTTTTGTTCTTTTTCATAATTTTTCAATTTTTTTATGTTATTGACATATGTAGAAATTTTGTGTGAGAGACTCCTGACTTTTTTCTTGGTTCTGTATGTATGCACTTTATCACCCCCCTATGCCTAAGTTTTGCAATGCCCTCATTGTAAACGAAGGGTGTGAAATAGTGTTGAGGGTAGGGACTTAGAACAGGATACATCGGGTGGGTGAATGGGTCGAAAATGAATGATGCGGATGATTTCCAGCTCTGATATGTGTACCAGAGGTGGGATCAATTGTCTAAGGCTGAAGTCAAGGTGCAATGGATGTGGAGTACAGACGGATAATCAGACGGGTCTCTATTTTTGGGATGACGGGTTGCCTCTCGTTAAGCGCTAAATTTAATGCCTTCAACCGAGAGGAAAATGGGGTGGAGAGGGAGTGGTCAAATCAGTGGACTTTTATAAAACAAGCACCTTGATTAAGAGCCTGGTTGGTCCAACCAGGTGCTTGTTAAGATCTGTCGTCTGATGATGCAGCCCAAACCCAATAAGTCTTGTGCGTTGATAGATGTAGATCAACAGATGCGGAACCCACCATATGTAGTGAACTTCAAATGAATATGGAAGTGAAAACTCGGGTTTAGGCTGAGTCGACTCAACCTGGTCAAAGTAGGGTTCCGAAAAATAGTCAATGTAAGGTGTGGAATCCCTACAGGGGTGATCACAGAATGACGGCTCCTATTTTTCGGTCTGATCAATGCCCGATACCCGGTATAGATATGGAGTTGAATCATCTGCAATCGGCTCAGTGAGAGGTGAATCGGAATAGTAATTGAGTCTGGTTGCAGGTCGAGGTAGAGAACGGGTTTTGATTGGTTCTGTATATGTGGAGCAGGTGGCTTCAAAGAAAATTGGCTTGTTATAATCAGGAAGCAGATTTTCTCCGATGTTATGGTCAGATTCGAAATCGTCGGAGAGTTTGCGAAAATCGAAGTCTGAATGAGATTCAAGATCATGAGTTCCATCACCATAGAATAAATCATATGTTGTATACTCAGCAGCCTGACTGGGGTCTAGCCTAAATGTTAATTCTGAGCTTAAAAAGGTTTCCTTATCTGGTAGAGGCTCAGGTTCTAAGCTAGTAGGGAAAACCCAATTGAAACCCCGCTCGTCCAACTCCTCAGTTTCTGTGTCGTAGATTGACATGACTTCCAAAAAATCAATTAGTTCCTCTGAGGATGTTGGCGAGGGATATTCATCAAATTGAGGCCCAAAATCATATTCTTCATTGAAAGATTGATCTTCTTCATATGGGGCCTTGAAATCTTCAAAATAGGTTTCAGATCTAGGTTCTAGGCTTAGGATGTGGGTTGAATTACTAGAATCTAGGTCTGAATAACCTTCAAGGGTCACCTTATCAGAATAAGGGATGAAATTTATACCCTCGAGAGGTTCAGTTCTACTCTCATACTTTCAGGAGTTTTGGGATTCTAGAATGGGCTCATCATGGTCTTTTCCTGCATTTGGAGCTTCCCAACCTTCTTCAATATCAGGTACATATACTCCATCTGGGTTGGGAATCCACAACCATTTTGTGCCTCAAACCCGAGATCAGATTGATCCTCGATGTTGTCCCAAGATGGTTCATCCTCTGTTTGTGGTATATACGGGTACTTCTGGTCAATAACTTGTTTTACTAATCTCAGTATCTCTTCCCATTTTTCAATACTATCTTGGTGTTGCTTCCAAAGTCGAGGATTTGTCATACATTGAAGGTATTCAATATTGTGCAGTTTTTCTATCTCAATGTATGCAGTAATGATCAAGTCACGGGTTGATCCTTTTGTGGCTTTTGCTAATAGTACTTGGGCACAAGTTATGATAAAGGTTGTGGTTGTTGGGACATCAACCTGAATGTTTCCTACTAGTGTTGAGGTTTATTCAGTTTCATAGAATTTCATGGCATCCTCAATCATTTTATCTCTCATGGATCTCTGATATTCAGGTTTCTTGAATGGTGGTCCTAAGTTGTTTGGCTGCATATTTGGATCAGGTGGTGGAGTCAAGATGTAGAATCAGAGTTTGAATCAAGATGTAGAATCAAGTTATGAAGCGATCAGATCTAAATAACGAGTCCCACTGAAAATGTGTATGTGTGCTCCAAAGAGAAAAGATGAGGGACTGGAGGTGTTTTTGACCCAATCAAGACACCCAAAGATGTTTGGATGACTATGGAGGTTTGGGGCGGAAGGACCCCTGGATCAGAAGATTGTCCACTTGAGAATTACCTAGGCAGCCAGAGAGGGAGATTCCCGCAAAGACCCCTACACGGTAGAGCGTCCCCACGGGTTACACGGTTTCCCCCACCCGACCTCTCTTGTCACTAAGATTCCAGGTAGACCAGAATGGGGACCTTGACCTCTTAAGTCTACCACTTTTATTTCAAAGGTGCTTTAGGGTTCTCACTTGAACTTTAGATAGTTTGATGTTGTGACCTAATTTAGAGGTTGGTTGACCCAAGGGGTCAACTTCACCTGACCTGTCCTATGGATGGTGAAATGATTCTAGGTTTGGAGCCTAGTGATCACCCTGATTGACTCCCAGGTTGTCAGGTCCAAAAATTTTAAGCTTCAAGTGATTTTAGAGCTTCTTTTTTTCTTAGGGTTTGTCATGTTTACCTCTCTTCAATCAAGGTCTTGGGTGGCACACCGATGCGGGAAGGTTTATTTCCTTTTATGTAGGCATGTGTGACTAACACTCCAAGATCCTACTGTAGAAACCCTAATTTGGTTCTATTTCCAATCCACTTTTTCTTTTTGAAAAGGTTCTCTTTGGACTTAAAAATAAGAAGTGTGTTGTCCGCCGAGATTAAGCATGATTTCAATTAGGCACATGAATTTGTGGGATAGAATCTAAAAAAATCGCTCCAACTTCAAGAAGATTTGAAAAATTTTTGCGAAATCAGGAAATGTTTGCCTTAAAGATGGTGATTACTATATAAAGAAGGCAATTGATTCCTAAATTGATTTCTTCCTTTTGTCCTTTCAGGATTAGGGGATGGTTTAAGGAAGAAAAGAAATTACCTGCCCTGGAGTGGTTGACTTGCGGGAGGGATTTTCTCGTGAAATACCTGCAAGATCAAAACAAATCAAAGTAGGGCAAGTTAGTGTTCAATATGATAAAAAGAATGTAGAGACTAGTGATAAATTGCTCGTTGATCCCCAGCAACGGTGCCAAAATGTAGAAGGCGACATGGCTCGATCGTGTTTTAACAGTTACTGCGTCGTAGTATAGGTGATCAAGCGTCGTCAACAAATAAAGATATTATTACTCGAAAATCGGAGTATCCGAGGTCGAACACAGGTAGCAATTCGAATTTACTACTAATCTCAAATGTAATTGAACACTCTAATTTACTCAAAACTTGAATTCAAATATGAATGTATGCGGTTAAAAAGTAATTATGACAAAAGAGTAAAATTGGACATCTGATCACAAGATCAGACGTCTTAAAAGTGTTTTCCCTTTTTCTTTTGCTTTCTTTCTTCTGCAGTCTTCACTTTGCCTTTGTTCTTCTTTCTCTGCAGTCTCTCTTCCTTCCTTCGCTTCTCTCTTCTGCGAAGGCTTCTTCTTCCTTAGTCTCTTCTGTCGCTTCTCTTCAACTCTTTCTTCTCCTTCTTCTCTTCTCTTTTCTGCTAAGGCTTCTTCTTCCTTGGTCCCTGATAAACGCCAGTTTATCATTATTCTTATGCATTAAAACTAACCTAGCTCTTAGGATTTTACTCCGCAAACGGGTTTTTGGGCTTCATTTAGGCATAAATTAGGATAGGCATGCATTGCATTTTTTTATTATTGTTTTAATGTGTTTTTGTGAGTGTTAGGGATGTACAGATTCACAGATCCCTAAAACCCTAGCACTCAAGAAGGCAATTGGTGAAGGAGAAGCCCAGACTAGTTGGAACCCAGCTTGATCCAGCTCACCATAGCTGGAACCTAGCTTACTTGAACTAGGGTTAGCTCATCCCAGCTCCATTCAGCTAATCTCAGCTGGATGGCAGCTCAAGAGAGTTCACCTTAGCTCACCCTAGCTCAAGTCAGCTCAGATCCAGCTCAACTTAGCTGAGTCTAGCTCACCTCAGCTCCCACTAGTTCACAGGGAGCTCTAGCTAGCTCAGCTGAGTTGACAGGAGTTCACCCCAGCTCAGATCCAGCTACACTCAGCTCCACTCAACTCCAGCCAGCTGAAGAAGAATTCATCTCAGCTCAGGAAGCTCAAGTCCAGCTCCCGGGGATTCAGCTTAGCTCATCTCAGTTTAGCTAAGCTACCTTAGCTGCCTCAACCAGCTTGATTCTCCCCGATAGCACCAGACCTAGCTCACCTTAGCTCATTTTGGTAGAAGCTAGCTCACTTTAGCTTGGCTTAGCAACTAGCAAAGAACTAGCAAGCTAAGCCAGCTAGAGTAGCCCCATGCCAGCCTCTTCAGCAGCAGCCAGCTCCAGCTCCAGCTCCAGACTTCTTCTCCTCAGCTCCCTCCTCCAAACCCTAGCTCCAACACCTTCTCCTCTACTCCTCCATTAGCTAAGCTAGCTTAGCTTAGCTTAGCTTAGCTTAACTTAGCTATGCTCCAACTTCCTTGGCTTGTACTACCCCAAAAACCCACCTACCAACTCTACCCAACTAGCTCCACATAAGCTAACCTACTTGGCACCAACCTAACCTACCCACCACCTCCAAAAGACACCTAAAAGTGGCACCAAAAACTACCCATAACCACCCCTTAATGGCGCCACTTTTCCCTCCAAAATCTCCCCTCATCTCCACCACACAATCTCCCTTGAACCCATCTCCACCATCCACCTAACCCCCCTTCTAGAAGACCCCATGTTGGCGCCAACATGGTGGTGTCTCTCCACCACCAAAAGACACCAACACCACCATAACTACCCCCTTTAACACCTCTTGGGTTGGCGCCAACTCTCCTTAGCCATAGGATCACTAACCACCTCCATTCTTCCATCCTAGCCCTCCATTTCAAGGGGCACCTTAACCCCCCATCCTACCCTATAAAAAGACCACTACCCACCACCATTCAAGCCATCCTTGGCTAGCCATTTCACTCTCATATTCCACCAAGAATCCCACGTCCAAGAGAGAAGAAGAAGAAGAAGATTAAGGGGATATTCTGTCCCCTTGGTGCCTTCCCCTCTTCCCTTCTCTCTTGGGTCACGCCAGCCAAAGGAGAAGCCAGGCAAGGAAGATCTTGGAGGAGATCTTGAAGGTGGTCACGCCACCTTGGAGGAGTTTTTAAGGGTGGTGCACGCCCACCCCTTTGGAGAGAGCATTAAAGGTGGTAGCTTCCACCTTGGAGGAGCTCTCAAGGAAGGAGAAGAAGGAGGCCCTCTTTTCAAGCCAAGGAGCAGCTAGGCTTGGAGCAAGAAGACAACCTTCTTCACCATTGTTACAAGAGGATTTGTGTTTCTTTTCTTGCTTTTAAATTGTTCAATTCTAGTAGAAGCTTTCCTCTACTTGTCCTTGAAAAGAACACTCATTCTACTCAATCAAAAATTGCCTTCTTTTAAGCTTTTTATTGCAGTTGTTTGTTTTGGTTCTAGCACTTATTTCACCTCTTCTTCCTAATTACCCTAGGCCTACACTTGCCTAGAGTGAGCTTAGGAAGAAGATATTTCTATCTTTTAGAATTTTAATCATTTGTAGGTGTTAGTTCTTTTCGCTACAATCTGCCGTTTGCCCTCGTCTTTTCAAAATACAAAAAAATTACATATTGAAAAATATTAAAAAGAAAGTTGAGATTGTATTCCAAGCAAGAGAATCATTATTGCAATTTTTGCCTCCTTGGACGACCCTAGATACTCCCCTATCTAGGATATAAATTTTAAAAGCGAAAGCGGATTCGCGTGTTACAACGACGTTAAAAAGCTGCTTTTACAAATCACGCGCGTTTCGCTATCACTTTTTGGCGCCGCTGCCGGGGAGGCACGGCTTTGCATTAACTCAT
Source organism: Thalassia testudinum (assembly GCA_037157565.1). Taxonomy (NCBI): domain Eukaryota; kingdom Viridiplantae; phylum Streptophyta; class Magnoliopsida; order Alismatales; family Hydrocharitaceae; genus Thalassia; species Thalassia testudinum. Next base: position 102,413,260 of record JAZHRO010000055.1, on the reverse strand, counting down.
TTTCTCTTGCTTGAAGTGGATCTCATCCCCTTCTCTTTCTTTCTTTTGTGTGTGCAGGAACTACAGCGGGAAAGCGGGAATCTGGAAGCGAGAGCTTAAAGATCCTTTTCTTCCCGCGAAAATTCAGGTTGGTTCCTCTTTCTAGTCACATAATTAATTAAAACTACCAAAAATATATTAAACTTGGCTTTCAGGACCCTAAACACTTAAATTAAGTGGAGTGGTGCATTTTTAAATCCATTGTTTGCTTGTATGCTTCTTTAGCACCATTCCATTGCAAGTATTGGTGTTCTGTTTTTCGGGTCTAGATTTCTGTCCAGACTTGAAAAATCGATTCCTAACACCACAGGCCTCCTAAAATCATAAAATTTCATAGAGTGATTCCCAATTAAGTTTGGAAGATCTGTTCCAAATTTCAGATCAATTGGATTTGTATTTAATTTTTAAAAATTCGTGGATTACAGAGGGGTCACACCCTCTAATCTTCCTGTTTTGTTACTGTCCGCGAATTTTCAGAATTTTTATACTCATCCAATTGTTGTGAAATTTATCTTGTTGGAATCCCTATGAAATTTTACATATCATATAAAATCATAAAAATTTTCTGAGGTCGGTGGTAATACTGAAAAGTCTATAATACCCACGGGTATTATTTCTGGACTTTGACACTAGTACAATTAAAAATTCAAAACTATTATCAAACAAATTCCTAAAATCTTAAAAAAATCTTTTCTGGAATCCTTGTTTGATTTTCTTCAAAGTAGTGGTGTTGTTTGACTTGTTTGGACCACTACTTAATTCTGAAAGCTAAAAATAATTCATTGGTAGTTAAATTTCTGTCTCAAGGATAATTGGTTTAGGGTTTCTTCTTTCTCTTTAGAGACTCAATTAAAAGGAAATATACAATCACACATACAACTTGTCTTTCCTTTGATTGTGAACTTTCAAACTTGTTTGAAAACTTAAAGAGAAAAACCCTAAAAATTCATTTAATTAAATCACATCCTAAAAGACAAAAATATAAAAAAATTGTGTGACAACTTGATTTTCATTGGAGCCACTCTCCAATTCCTGCACACACACAAAAAAATCAAATAACAGGGCAACAACCCAATAAACGCCCTCCACATTCCGTGTGCACTATAGAATCCTAGACCTAATTAAAATTTGTAGCAACTTGACCCCTAAGGCTTTATCAACTTAGGCTTGCTATTTAGGTCTTAAGTTTTCTTTAGTTAGTATCAATTCTGTCATCTGTATCTGGTGTTCAGGCTGAGGGGCCGTGTCAAACGACCAGGCGCGGGTTTGTACAAGCACCTGGGGTTTTCCCTGGGAAACGTTTGGGCCCAAACCTCCCCTTAAGCAACTTGGCTAGATTTGTTGATAGAACGGGTATTCACTATTGACTACTTATTTCCTATATAGACCAAGTCTTAGGTTATTATTAGGGAGTCACATTTAAGTTAGGTCTAGTTTGTTTGTTTGATTGCACACTTTCTCTCATCTCTATCTCTTCTCCTCCCCTCCATTTCTTCCAAGTAGTGCATGCACGGGCGACGGTCCCAAAAGCCACACCTTGAGGGACCATCTGATTTCGCCCCCCGTAGCAAGAAATCATTGTTTTCTTCCCCCTCGTCTTTTAGAAAAATGGAAAACCCAGGAAGCCGTCAAAAAAATTCTGCTTCCACTTCTAACCCGTCAGCCGACCCACAAGCTGACTCCACCCTCCCTCACCTTCCTAACTTGGAGCAACCAGAAATATCAGCAGGGCCAGGTGGCCCTCCAATTATAACCCATAATACAAATCCCTTTGCATTAATGGTCGACCATTTGGCTCGGCTACAACAAAATCAAGAAGATCTAGCTAGGACTGTCACGAACCTAGCTAATCAAGGACAAAATCCACCACCTCGCCAACAGCCTGTCGTTCCTCTTAAGGATTTCTATGATCCTTCCAATTATGAGGAAAGACCAGGGGTGGTCATACCACAAGGGGATTTTGAAATCAAACCCGCTATTCTAAACCTTATCAAGCATTTTCATGGTCTTCCAAGAGAGGACCCTTTTTGTCATCTCGAGGAATTAACTGTCCTCGCTCAAACCACGCGTTCCCGCCATGTGCAGGAAGACATGTGGTTAATGAGACTCTTTCCTCTCTCTCTCAAAGACAAAGCATCACATTGGTTTAGAACAGTTGGACGTCCTATTACCACCTGGCCCCAATTAAAAAGTGCTTTTCTTAAAAAATTTTTTCCGATCGGTCGAACAAATGCATTAAGAAGATCTATAACGACCTTTCAACAAAAAATTGGTGAACCCCTCCATGAAGCCTGGGAAAGATTTCAGGAACTTCTAAGAAGTTGTCCCCACCATGAAATTCCACAATGGCAGCTAGTGCAGATCTTCTATCATGGATTAGAAGATCAATTAAAACGATTTGTGGATGCCTCATGTGGGGGCAATTTTCTTAACAAAGACGCCGAAAGTGCCTATCTTCTCTTTGAAGAAATGAGTGAAAACTCATTTAACATGACTTCAATGGACACTTTTGGCAGATCACAAAACCCCAGACATGGAGTCCATGAAATTGACTCCAAAACCACCTCTGTTCCAGTCACACAAGATGATTTATATATGTTAGCTCAACGACTGGACCAGATGCAAATTCACCAAAAGAAAATAGAAGAAAAGCTCACAAACAAACAAGCTCCACACGTCCACTCTCCACACACTAACCCCCCACACATTCTCCGAAGAGAGAATCTACACAATATCGATGCCACATCTGTTGACCAGCAATTCCCGGCTAATTTCCCGCAAGATTTAACCGGGAATTTTGACCAAAATATTGTTGATTCCACCTCGGAAAATATTTATGCTCTCCAGGAGCAATTTAGAAACCCCTCCAACATTTCCAATCAAAATTGGAGGACTAACCCGAATCACTCCTGGAAAAACCCGAATCCGATTCCTCTTCCCAAACAAAACTATTTTGGGAATTATGGGCAACCTTTGTATCAACCTGGACCATCCCAGGATGATATTAATAATCAGGTCATGAAAACTCTGCAAGGAATGCAGACTCAAATGACAGAAGTAACCCGCATGGTTACCAATTTACAACAACAAGTTAAGGTTACTCCTGATCATCGACCTATTGGGAATTTACCATCCCAACCCATGCCCAACCCAAACAATCAAAGGAGTCAATTCCAAGGTGGATATCACAGTCAACCTATTCATCCAGCACCTCAGCATCCGCCGGGTTTCAATAACAGCCAGGCTCCCCATCCTCACCCTAGAAACAACCAGACTGCAAATGCAGTTACCTTGAGGAATGGGAAAACCACTCAAAATACCCTGCCTGTTAAAGAAACCCGCTCTAATGACACACAGATTAACTCTTCCCCTCCTATTGTTCAGGAACCAATTCACGCAACACAGGGCAACCCTGCCCCATTTCCACAAGCCCTCCACTCTTCAAAAAAGAAAAAAACAAAATCTGAGCCCACTGAGAAGGAATTAATGGATTTATTTGGGCAAGTAGAAATTAATATCCCTATCCTAGATGCTATTAAGTATATCCCTGCCTATGCAAAATTCTTAAAAGATTTATGTACTCCAAAAAGGCAGCCCAAGAATTTAGGAAAGGTGATTCTTCCAGAGACAGTCAGCTCAGTTGTGCAGAGCCGACTGCCTCTTAAGAGAAAAGATCCCGGCGCCCCCCTAATCCAGGTTATCATTAATGATACCTCATTTGATCGCGCTCTGTTGGATCTTGGTGCCTCAATTAATCTTATCCCCACAATTATTTTTGAGGAATTTAAGATCGGTGAATTGAAACCTGTTGAGGTTACTCTCCAATTAGCCGACCGATCTACGATTAAACCAAGGGGAATTGTTGAAGATGTTCTTGTCCGGGTCAAAGATTGTCTATTCGCAGTAGACTTTTTAGTCCTGGACATAGAGGTACCTGAAGCACTTAAGTTTGCCCCCATTATTCTTGGAAGACCATTCTTAGCCACCGCCCGCGCCAATATTGATTGTGATTCTGGAAAGATGAAGATCATGTGTGGCGGTGAATCTGTAACCCTAGACATTTTTCAAGCCTCTAGGCGATTCCAGGAACCAGATTTCTTTGATGATTCGGATTCAGAAATAGAAAACATTGTGGAGGAAACATTGCAGATTTCCCAATTAGGTTCCTGTTGTGCTGTAAATACGGTTCCTGAACAATCTACTTTTTCTCACCCTTCCACCTCAACTACACAACCAGCTAACATTCCAGCTGACCCTTTCACTCTCACCTCACCTCTAACCCACAAAGCAGAAACTCTTTCGGAACCGGGCCTACAATTGGAATTAAAACCTTTGCCCGATTCACTTAAATATGTTTTCCTGGGTCCAAATCAGACCCTGCCCCTGATTATAAATTCTGGACTCACCGGGGCACAAGAGCACAAACTTCTCCAGATCTTGAGTAAATATCGAAAAGCTATTGGCTGGACCCTTTCTGATCTTAAAGGCATTCATCCGTCCTATTGTACGCACCGTATATTTTTAGAGGACGATTCTTGCCCCTCCCGCCAACCACAAAGGCGCTTGAATCCTAGTATGCAGGAGGTGGTAAAAAAGGAGATTATTAAGTGGCTGGATGCTGATATCATCTACCCCATTTCTGACAGCTCCTGGGTTAGTCCAACTCAAGTTGTCCCCAAAAAGGCTGGACTAACAGTTGTCACCAATGAAAAGGGGGAAAATATAGCCACTCGAACCGCTTCTTCTTGGCGCGTGTGTATAGATTATCGAAAATTAAACACCACCACTAAGAAGGATCATTTCCCGCTCCCTTTTATTGATCAAATCTTGGAGCGATTAGCCGGACGGGAATTTTACTGTTTTTTGGACGGTTATTCTGGCTATAATCAAGTAGCGGTTCATCCTGAGGACCAGGATAAAACAACTTTCACCTGCCCCTTCGGAACCTTTGCTTTCCGAAGAATGCCCTTCGGTCTTTGCAACGCACCTGCGACTTTTCAAAGGTGCATGCTTGCAATTTTTTCAGACCTGGTAGGTGAATGTTTAGAAGTTTTTATGGATGACTTCTCTATTTTTGGAGATTCTTTTGATCATTGCCTCAAAAATCTTGAAAGAACCCTCCAAAAGTGCATAGAAGTTAACCTGGTCCTCAGCTGGGAAAAAAGCCATTTCATGGTCCAAGAAGGTATTGTCTTGGGCCATGTTATTTCTAAACAAGGAATTGCGGTAGATAAAGCAAAAATAGATGCTATATCTAAGCTCCCCCCGCCCACTACTGTCAAACAAATCAGATCCTTTTTGGGTCATGTGGGTTTCTATCGTCGATTCATACAAAACTTTTCCCAAATCTCCAAGCCTTTAAGTCAGCTTCTTACTAAAGACCAGCCATTTGATTTTAATAATAAGTGCCTGGAGAGTTTTTTGAGGTTGAAGAAAGAGGTTACTGAGGCACCAATATTGCAGGGACCTGACTGGAATAGTCCCTTTGAATTAATGACAGATGCCTCAGATTTTGCTGTAGGGGCCGTTCTAGGGCAAAGAATTGGCAAGAAACCCGTTGTGATCTATTATGCCAGCAAAACCCTTGATGACGCACAACGGAATTACACGGTTACTGAAAAGGAACTTCTTGCCATTGTATTTGCCTTGGAAAAATTTAGATCTTATCTGTTGGGGTCACGTGTCACTGTTTATACCGACCACTCAGCAATTAAATATTTGCTGACTAAGAAAGATGCGAAACCCCGCCTTATCCGTTGGATTCTGCTGCTCCAGGAATTTGACCTGGAAATCAAGGATAAGGCGGGATTGCACAATGTAGTGGCCGATCATCTCTCTCGTCTTATGACAAATGACATAATGACCCCACCAGATCAATTCCCTGATGAAAGTATTTTAGCTGCTACAACCCTCCCTTGGTTTGCACCCATTGCAAACTACTTAGCAACAGAACAAATCCCTGCTGATTGGCCAAAAACAAAACGGGATAAGTTCTTTGCTGATATTAAATATTATTTTTGGGAGGAGCCCGACCTTTTCCGCATTTGTGCCGATCAGGTTATTCGACGATGTGTCCCTGATTCTGAAATCCATGATATCTTAACACATTGTCACTCAATGGCCTGTGGCGGACATTTTTCGGGCAAGAAAACTGCAGCTAAAATCCTTAATGCAGGATTTTATTGGCCCAGCTTGCACAAAGATGCTCATGACTTTGTTCGGTCCTGTGTGCGTTGCCAGAGCATCGGCAACATGACTCGAAAGGATATGATGCCCCTTAATCCTATTTTAGAGGTTGAAATTTTTGATGTTTGGGGCATCGACTTCATGGGACCGTTCATCAACTCTGGTGGGTATTTGTATATATTAGTCGCAGTAGACTATGTTTCTAAATGGATAGAAGCAATACCCACCCGCACTAGTGATCATCGTGTGGTTGTCGAATTTCTTAAGAAAAATATTTTCTCAAGATTCGGCATACCAAAAGCCATTATCAGTGACGGAGGGTCACATTTCACCCACTCACAATTCCGTCACCTCCTTTCTAAATACGGGGTTAATCATAAAATTTCCACACCATATCACCCCCAAACTAATGGCCAGGCTGAAGTTTCTAACCGGGAAATTAAAAATATTCTACAAAAAACGGTTAGGTCCGACCGTAAAGACTGGTCCACCAAATTGGACGACGCTTTATGGGCCTACCGTACCGCTTTTAAAACTCCGCTTGGCATGTCTCCCTTCCGTCTGATTTTCGGGAAGGCATGCCATCTCCCGGTAGAATTAGAACATAGGGCTTTTTGGGCAATAAAACAACTTAATATGGATTTATCTGATGCCGGTAACCATAGAAAATTACAATTAACTGAATTGGAAGAATTACGTAATTTTTCCTATGAAAATGCGAGGATTTATAAAGACCGAACAAAGAAATTTCATGATAAATATATTGTTCGGAAACACTTTGACGTTAATCAACGTGTTTGGCTTTTCGATGTGAGATTACGTCTTTTTCCTGGCAAATTAAAATCTAAATGGACCGGCCCCTTTATTGTTCATAAAACATATCCATACGGCGCTGTTGACCTTTTTGATCCACAAACTAATTCGATATTTCAAGTCAATGGCCAGCGTTTAAAGCCCTATTTTGACCATACGCCTAAAATTCCATCTGAATCTTTTAATTTTACTGAGCCAACCACCCTTGATCACTAGTACACATCACGCCCGGCTGAATGGCGTAAAAGATAGCACTGGATGGGAGGTAACCCATCATTTTCTTGCTTTCCTTTTTTCTTCTTTTTCCAGGTTTTGATCATCCTAAACCCGACCGTCATCACTAAGGTGATCCCTTTTCCCTCCTAATGCATGAGGACATGGCATATCTTAAGCATGGGGGGGTGTTTTTAAATTTTTATGATCGATTTAGGATGTTCAAAACCTAAAAACATGCAATTTTCTTTAATTTATTTCCTGCTTGCATACCAAAAAAAAAATAAAAATAAAAAAAAATAAAAAAAAATAAAATAAAATAAAATAAAATAAAAATGTTGAAAACTTTTTGAGGAAAAATTTTGAAATCGGGACTAAGGTCGAAAAATTCACTTCTGGTACAATGGGATTTAATCTTTAACAAACTAAGGATGAGGATATGGATCTGATCATTAGAATTCTAGGGTCTATTTTAGACTAGATCAGATATCCTTCTCTAAAATTCCACCTGAACTCAAGATAGTTCAGGTGACTTGATCCTATTTTGTAATATGGAAAGTATTTGACTTAGTTTTTGATTCAAAAACTTGAGGTTCTTGAGAAACTTCTTGTGTCAATTTTCACACACAAGCCAACACTTAAAAATAACTAAAAATTTGAAAAACTCCCTTGTTTGGATTTAGTAAAAGTCTGAAGCAGGTCATTGGTTTGAGTTCCCACCGCCGAGAAGAAGGAAAATACCTTCTTTGAGGACGCGATGTCAACATGTTACCGCCTCGGCGCTGCTCTATATCTATATTTCATATCTTTAGACGGAGCATTAAAGCGCATTTCAGCAGCTCAAGTGTCTTGGACGGTGCTCTACCTATAGCGTCGGAGCAAGAGCTTGAGTTTGCTTGGAGCGCCCCTTTTCACCGCATCGTGTTTTGGGGTTGTGAGCTCCTGGGTGGTGTCATGGACAGTGCTATCCCGAAGTACTGGCACCAGAGCCCCCTCGAGGAATGGTAACGGGAATGATGATCCCGACACATCTGTTGTAAGACTAAGCTAATAATAAGCATGGGGGAAAAAAAAAAAAAAAAAAAATAATAATAATAATAATAATAATAACACGTCCTCATAAATGTTGGCTTTTCACAAGCACAGACACAGGGTTTTAAAGGAATTTGCAAGTTGCGAATCAGATTCACGAGCCAGAAAAATCCTAAAAACAAACATTTCAAGTCATCTGAATTAACAAGGGGTTAATTTGTGAATTTTCTGGAGGATATATTGATCCCGTTCTGTCTAATGGTTGGATCCAAAAATAAATCCTGATGTTTATCTTCAACAAATCCCGTACCTCCTGTGTTTTAATCTACCAAGGTCCCTTAATCTCTTTTTCTCCTCAAAAGTAAAAAAAAAAAAAAAAAAAAAAAAAATTAGATTTCCCAAAAATTCCTTTTTCCAAAAAATTAAAAGTTTTGCTAAGAGACTAGCAAAAGATAAGCATGGGGGTGTGATAAACGCCAGTTTATCATTATTCTTATGCATTAAAACTAACCTAGCTCTTAGGATTTTACTCCGCAAACGGGTTTTTGGGCTGCATTTAGGCATAAATTAGGATAGGCATGCATTGCATTTTTTTATTATTGTTTTAATGTGTTTTTGTGAGTGTTAGGGATGTACAGATTCACAGATCCCTAAAACCCTAGCACTCAAGAAGGCAATTGGTGAAGGAGAAGCCCAGACTAGTTGGAACCCAGCTTGATCCAGCTCACCATAGCTGGAACCTAGCTTACTTGAACTAGGGTTAGCTCATCCCAGCTCCATTCAGCTAATCTCAGCTGGATGGCAGCTCAAGAGAGTTCACCTTAGCTCACCCTAGCTCAAGTCAGCTCAGATCCAGCTCAACTTAGCTGAGTCTAGCTCACCTCAGCTCCCACTAGTTCACAGGGAGCTCTAGCTAGCTCAGCTGAGTTGACAGGAGTTCACCCCAGCTCAGATCCAGCTACACTCAGCTCCACTCAACTCCAGCCAGCTGAAGAAGAATTCATCTCAGCTCAGGAAGCTCAAGTCCAGCTCCCGGGGATTCAGCTTAGCTCATCTCAGTTTAGCTAAGCTACCTTAGCTGCCTCAACCAGCTTGATTCTCCCCGATAGCACCAGACCTAGCTCACCTTAGCTCATTTTGGTAGAAGCTAGCTCACTTTAGCTTGGCTTAGCAACTAGCAAAGAACTAGCAAGCTAAGCCAGCTAGAGTAGCCCCATGCCAGCCTCTTCAGCAGCAGCCAGCTCCAGCTCCAGCTCCAGACTTCTTCTCCTCAGCTCCCTCCTCCAAACCCTAGCTCCAACACCTTCTCCTCTACTCCTCCATTAGCTAAGCTAGCTTAGCTTAGCTTAGCTTAGCTTAACTTAGCTATGCTCCAACTTCCTTGGCTTGTACTACCCCAAAAACCCACCTACCAACTCTACCCAACTAGCTCCACATAAGCTAACCTACTTGGCACCAACCTAACCTACCCACCACCTCCAAAAGACACCTAAAAGTGGCACCAAAAACTACCCATAACCACCCCTTAATGGCGCCACTTTTCCCTCCAAAATCTCCCCTCATCTCCACCACACAATCTCCCTTGAACCCATCTCCACCATCCACCTAACCCCCCTTCTAGAAGACCCCATGTTGGCGCCAACATGGTGGTGTCTCTCCACCACCAAAAGACACCAACACCACCATAACTACCCCCTTTAACACCTCTTGGGTTGGCGCCAACTCTCCTTAGCCATAGGATCACTAACCACCTCCATTCTTCCATCCTAGCCCTCCATTTCAAGGGGCACCTTAACCCCCCATCCTACCCTATAAAAAGACCACTACCCACCACCATTCAAGCCATCCTTGGCTAGCCATTTCACTCTCATATTCCACCAAGAATCCCACGTCCAAGAGAGAAGAAGAAGAAGAAGATTAAGGGGATATTCTGTCCCCTTGGTGCCTTCCCCTCTTCCCTTCTCTCTTGGGTCACGCCAGCCAAAGGAGAAGCCAGGCAAGGAAGATCTTGGAGGAGATCTTGAAGGTGGTCACGCCACCTTGGAGGAGTTTTTAAGGGTGGTGCACGCCCACCCCTTTGGAGAGAGCATTAAAGGTGGTAGCTTCCACCTTGGAGGAGCTCTCAAGGAAGGAGAAGAAGGAGGCCCTCTTTTCAAGCCAAGGAGCAGCTAGGCTTGGAGCAAGAAGACAACCTTCTTCACCATTGTTACAAGAGGATTTGTGTTTCTTTTCTTGCTTTTAAATTGTTCAATTCTAGTAGAAGCTTTCCTCTACTTGTCCTTGAAAAGAACACTCATTCTACTCAATCAAAAATTGCCTTCTTTTAAGCTTTTTATTGCAGTTGTTTGTTTTGGTTCTAGCACTTATTTCACCTCTTCTTCCTAATTACCCTAGGCCTACACTTGCCTAGAGTGAGCTTAGGAAGAAGATATTTCTATCTTTTAGAATTTTAATCATTTGTAGGTGTTAGTTCTTTTCGCTACAATCTGCCGTTTGCCCTCGTCTTTTCAAAATACAAAAAAATTACATATTGAAAAATATTAAAAAGAAAGTTGAGATTGTATTCCAAGCAAGAGAATCATTATTGCAATTTTTGCCTCCTTGGACGACCCTAGATACTCCCCTATCTAGGATATAAATTTTAAAAGCGAAAGCGGATTCGTGTGTTACAACGACGTTAAAAAGCTGCTTTTACAAATCACGCGCGTTTCGCTATCAGTCCCTTCTGTTCTTCCTGCCTCTGCTTCTTTTCTCTTCTATCTTCTTCTTTTTGTCTGCAGTCCTTCTTTCTTCCTCTTCTCTGCCTCGCTCAGCCTCGTCTTCTTCCTTCTCTTCTCTTCTTCAACGCTCAGCCTGCCTACACAGAGAGCAAAAACCTACCCTGTCCCTCTACCCGCACGTATCTCTCTCTGCAATTCACTCAAAGGATGCTCTCCCAGAGCCACAGGTAATCGGGTCAGATTTCACACCCGGGACCAGGCGCATCGACGAGTGGGTGATGCGCGAGGTGTGCTCAGATAGGGTCGGGTCGGAGCCCACCAGATCCGCAAGGTGAAACCACGGACCAGGCGAGCGCTAGGTGAAGGACGTCACCCCTGTGCGTTCGGAGGCAAAGAGCTAGTAACACAAAATCACTTTATACCTCTTAAGCTGCTTGTAACTTCACGATGTGGAACTATTAGTCTCGCCTTGCTCTCGCGGGCACCCGCAGAAGACTCTTCATGCAATTGCCAAGGCTGCAGGCTTCGCTGCGCTCCTTGCTGGACCAGATGTCTTCGCACTGCTCGCCCGAGTCCACTGCACCTGAAGCCTGGAGGTCCTGAGCCCTGGAGCTGCTCCGAAGCTGCTTCAACCGTCAATGGCGGCAGGGGCTGACATAATGTCAAACACAAAACAAGCCTCTCGACTTAATCAGACCAGCTGGGGACCTTCGCTGTGGCACGGCGAAGGTCGTGCACGGTGAAGCAGGTCATGGGACGGCCTAGGCATGCGTGCCTAGGTCATCCTATGACCGGAAGTGTGGGGGTGTTCAGGGGGCTGTGGTGGAGGTGTCGAGGGATGGTGGATGGGCAGAGAGTGTTCCTTGTGGTGAAGCGGAGCTTATGAGACGGTTTGTGAGGCGTGTGGAGGGGCGGAATGATGGGGGCGACTAGCCGGAGGTCGGCCGGTGACGTGGAAGATGAGGGTGGTCAGGCGGTGTTGAGGGGCAATCAATTGAAATAAAATCAAGAAAAGAAAGAGGGGAGGTTTTGGAACAATTCTAACCTACTTACAGGGACGAAGGGGATGGAGAGGCGGACAGCAGTACCTGCTGTGGCCGGAGAAGAAGCTGCCCAGTGGAGGCAGACGGCGGCGACGGTGGGGCTGAGGCGGCGTGCGCGGGTGTTGCACGACGCGGAGGAGAATCAGGAAGATGACTCTGCCACTGGTTTTGTGGCAGAGCGAAGAGGGAGGGGAGGGGGGCTCACCAGAGCTCGCTGGACCCTTGGCCGGAGAAGAAAGAGAAGAATTTGAGGTGGAAGTCCGGCTAAGTCAAGCTAAAAATGAGTGGCTGGGTTTGGGGGTTCTTTTATAGGCACTGGGCCGTGCTTTCAGAGCATGGAGGGCACACCATTACCTCCATCGGCTCGCCGGAGAAGGAAAGAGGGTGGATACCCAAATCCCTCGTCCGTTCGCACGAGAGATTGGGTTCACACCAGGGATCAAGATTGGCCTTAGATGGAAGGGAATTCCTCAGAGAATCTCCCTTCCATTTCTGGGAGGGGATCTCTAAGGAATCAGAGAGTATTCCCACTCTAATCCTCGCCAGAGAGGGATTCTGCCCCACTAATGGTGGAAGGGCCTGATTGCAAAGGTGGCGAGGAAGTTAGGGGGCTCTCTGCGATGATTTTCAAAAGTTAGGGACCAAAATGTGATTTGGGTGTACAAAATTGCAAAGTAGGTCAAGATGACCTCCACATAGGTCCAAATTTTGGTAAAAACCTAATTTGGACCTAAGGAATCCAATGGTGAAGCTGGATTTTAGGTTTGACCTAGTTTGACTGGACATTTTGCTTAAAACCCCAAATTAGGTTAATTAATGAGCTAGGACCTTATTCTAGGTCAAACTAGGTTCCAAAGGCAAAATTAAGTGTTCTAAACCCTAGAGGATATTTTTCCATGATTTTTAGAGGGTTTACTTGATTTTTATCCTGACTGGAACCTTGTTGATTTAAGCAGGTCTATTTTAGGGTTACCAAATGTCATTTAATTCCTAGATTGCACATGAACCCATTTCTAATTGATTCAACCCACTTTTCATTTCATTTAGACCTTTTCACCTATGTTTTGCCTCTGAGAAATCCCATTTATGTACTACAATGGTAAAATTGCAGTTTTAACCTTTATTTCATGTTTCCTTCTCAGAGCACTTATTCCTTCATTTACACCTTCTTCTAGGTTATATAGGAGCTTTTATTCTCTTTATTAAGTCAAAATGAGCTAGTTATGGCTCATGATGAGGCTCTCATTACCTAGGGCAATCTCCATACACCCGGATGCACAATTAATGTTTGCTTGGGCTGCCGCCAAAAATGGGCGACACAAAATAATTGGTGCATCACAGAGATTAGGAGGAACTTCCATATCGAGAACGAAAAAATCTGCGGGAAAGCAGAACCCGCGGACTTTCACGATCATGTTCTCAACCACCTCCCTCGGTGTTTTAATAGATCTACTAGCCAGCTAAATTGTAACTGAGGTGTTTTTCAACTCCCCAAATTGAAATCGATCAAATACAGCAGTGGGAGTTAAGTTAATGGACTAACCCAACTCTAAAATGGCCCGATCAAGTGGAGAATCCTGCAGGAAGTAGGATATGAGTGGGGTACTAGGGTCTTTCTTCTTCAGCGGTAAGTCAGCTAGAATCATGGCGCTAGCTCCTTTTGACAGTACCTCCTGTTATCCAATTCTCTGTTGTCGCTTCAGGGTACAATAATCCTTGAAGAACCTAGAGACAGCAGGAATGTGATTGATAGCCTCAAGGAGGGGGACCTGAATATTTACTTCCTTAAACATCAATTTCAGGTCCTCGAAATTCCACGTGTCCTTTTTCCGTACTGCATTTCATGTCAGAGCCTTAGGAAAGGGGATGGGAATGTCAGGGTAGAATGGCCTCTTACCCTTATCTACTGCAGGTGGCTCCTGAGATGATGAAGGAGTCGAATCTGCCTGCAACGAAGGGTGGGAAAAATCAGAACCTGCCTAGGTGGTGGGTCGAATGTCTTCCTTCCGCTCCGCAATGAGACAGCGTGTGCGTCGGCTTGTTGTCAATGAGGTGGTGGGGGAGCGGATGGGGCAGAATACATGCGATTCTGCAAAGGCAGCTGGCCTTGCACGTAACCGGGTGGTGCAGGAGGCGCCTGTAGTATGGCGTGTGCGTATCCCTGCAGTGCTTGAAACCTAGGTGGGGCACCCTGGCTCTACACATATTGAGGATTCAAGACAGGTTGGGAGGGCAAGGCTCCCTGAGTCCTATGCTCCTACAACAGCTGGTTCTGCATGTTCTGTATGGTCTGAATCTGATCAGCCATCGCCTTCATAATCTACATGCTATCTTGTGTAGATTTTCTCAACGATTCTTGTAGCTCCTCCTTTAGCGCCTCCAAGGGGTCAGCCCGCTTTGGAGGGTGGTTGGCAGCTTGGTGCAGCGGCTAGTATAATGAGTGGGGTTATTGCTGCTGAGACGGGAATGGCTGCTGCCTAGGATACGTGTTTTGCGCATTCCCGTATTGCCTGGTCTGGTAGTGTGGATCTTGATGTGGTCTCTGTGAATTGCCAGACCAGGAGAAGTTCGGATGCTGGGGCCAACCAGGGTTATACGTCTCTGAATACGAGTTATTACACCCATATCCTTGGATAGCACTAACGTCCTCGTAGGCCGAAGAAGTCTGAGACGTATATCCGTCAAGGGGGTACGCATTATAATCTGCAGGTGGTGCATAACCCTGGTCGAAAGGTGCCAGATATGGATTATTCATGGGATCTTGATATGCGGGATCTCGTAAATTTGGAGAAGATGCATCCCGAGTGAGTAGATTAACTCAAGTAGGTGGGGCTCGGGGTGCATAGGAGGGCCGTGAGGTAGCAGGGCTTAAGTCGGATTGACCCTAACTAATCTAGTCAATCTTCTTCTCGATTAAGTTTATTCCATCCAGCTGCTTTACGATGATATCCATGTCAGCTCGAATAGACTCGACGTGAGCCTCGTGGACACCAACTCGCTGCTGACCAGGCCGCTGGAACTGGTTCATAGATGCGGCATTCATTGAGTTCTCTGCTAATGATTCGAACAGCTCAAATGCGCTGTTCTCATCTTTTGCTAGAGAATTCCCGCCGCTAGATGCATCGGCCAGATACCGATGTGTGTCATCCAGCCCATGGAAAAGATTTGAGCTATGTGCCATCTGGGTATACCATGATGCGGGCATTTCTGGAGAAGGTCGTGAAATCTATCCCATGCTTCATGTAATTTCTCCCCATCTCCCTGGGAGAAAGTTGTGATTGCATGCCACATTGCATTTGTTTGATCGATTGGGAAGAACTTTTGTAGGAATTCACATTGTAATTCTGGCCAGGTTCCAATTAGCTTCCCAATAGTCTTGAACCAGCATGAAGCTTTGTCCCTCAGCGAGAACGGAAAAGGCTTCATCAGAACAATCCCGAGATCAATATTCCTGGGTCGAATCATTTCAGCGAGTTGACTTAGCTCCTTAAGGTGCTAGAATGGATCTTCGCTTGAGTTCCCATAGAAATGAGTGCTGATCAACCCAATTACATTAGGCTTGAGCTCAAACGTATCTCTGCTTGCAGGAATTCTAACTAGCGGTGCGACGATAGGTGTGGCTAGGTCGTAGAAATCCTACTGGTGTTCTCCTTGTTGTGGGTGCTGCATCTTGTCAAGCGCCGTCAAAATACGATCCATGCTCTGCTGATGCCGTTCCTCAGATTCAGTGACCCGGGCTTCTAAATGAGCCATCAGGTCCAAATTCTCGATGTCCTAACCCGGTCTAGGTCTAGGATTTTTCATGGTGCTCTTGGAGTAGAAGAAATGGGGGGAGAAGATGGTCCGGGTGAGGTGACTCGCCTCCTTGGGAGTGGCTCCCAAGGTCCAACTAAGTTAGGTCGAAGTGACCTCCTTCCATGCATACACCGCCCAACCCCTGGGTTGGTGTAGCCACGTAGGGCAAGGCTAAGGCCCTGTCAATCAAATGGTCCTTAAAGATCCAGTGACTAGATTTTTTGTTAGAGATTTGACTTCCTGAAGACAAGTTCGTCGTACAACCTACTGAAAGTGGTTCCCGCCTCTCAAGCTAACCCAGCCAGTCTCGTTACAAGGGGACTAAGTGGAAGGTTCTTCCTTTGGCTTATGCCTCCGGTTCAGTTGAACCCCGAGCCGCGGTCGTTTGGCACTACCCCACAGACTTAGCCACCAGGTTCGGAAAGAGAGATTAAAATCACCCAGTAGTACGACAATGAGGTCAGGTTGATTTCGTGTTTTAAAATTACTTTTTACCCATTTTCTTTAGTGGGATTTGTGGTGAGTGGTGCACAAGGTGACCAAGATCACTGACTAACTAGACTTGATTAAGTTTATGTTAGCCCAAAGTGTGGTCTCTAGTTGTAACCCTAAGGGTTTAACCAAAGTTGCATGCACTTCTAGGGTTTTTCTCTATTTCAGCAAACAACAAAAGTATTGTTGATTCTCTGATAATAATTGGAATCCAATTAATTTGAAATTTTGCAAGTAGATTCGTTTTTCAATTAGTTTTTCAGAAAATATTTTTTTTGAATTTTTACTATTTCAACTGAAGTTTTAGGGAATTTTGAATTTCAAGGGGTCAGATCTACAACTTTGACCCCTTGTCGGTTTTAATTTTGAAATAGTATCAATTGACCTTCAAAATTTTGGAAAAGTATGGAAAATAAAGCTAATGAGTTCAGCTTTCAAACCCCACCACTTTTAGCCAAAACAGATTCGCAGATTGCTCGAAATCACTTTTTGAAATTTGAAAAATTTTGTATTTGGGTCAGTCTGACCCCTGTGCACTGCGTAAATTTTTAAAAATTGTATGCTTGGGATTTTTTCAAAGTAATGGTGGCATTTGAAAGATGGTTTGAAAATGAAGATTTAACCTAAATTTCAGAATTTTTCGCTAACTAATTTTTTGGCAATTGAATTTTTAAGTAAGACTTGAAATCTGGCTGAAAATCAGAAGATGGCGGAAAAGCTTTTTTTAAAGAGGCTTGAATTGAAATCTAGGCTTTCCACCAAAAAGGCTTTTTTTCCTTTTCCAAACTTTTGCATGTTCTTTTTTTTTTCCTCTTTTCTTTCAAAAAGAAATCTTGAAACGATTCAACGAAAATGCCTCTTTTTTTTTTAAAGTAACCTAGATTCGAAAGGAAACCTAATTTAGATTTTTTTTCAAATTTTTTTTAAATTTTTTTCCTTTTTCACTAAAATGAGAAAACACTTTTTTTTTCACAAAGAATTTGTCAAAGGAAAGTGTAGAAAGTAAATCTACTCCTAGGATTCAGAAAGAGAAACCTAATCTATGATTGATGATGTGCACCTGATTTTTCTTCGCTGCGCTTGGAGTGTGTGCAAATACCATTTTCATTCCATGTTGTCCTGCACATCAAAAACAAAGTAGAGGCAAATTTGTCAGTGAAAGATTAAAAGATCGAAATCAAGAAAAATGATGTTGCCTCCCCGGCAACGACGCCATTTGTTGGGGAGTCGTAGGTTGCATTTTTGATAGAAAAGGAATGCGCCGTAGTATAGTTGCGAAGTATGATCCAACAAAGATATTGTTTTGCAAAAATTACGAGACTTGAGTCCCAGTCGTTCGTGTCTGGGAGGCATTGTTTTTACTTTTGAAATCGATCTTTTTTTACTACTCTACTTCGTTTAAAGATGCACACTGGTTTCTAATCTCCTAACTAAGACTTCACTGCTCCTGTTATTAACTCGGATCACATGCGCATGCGTCAAGTAAATCACAAAAGTGAACATGTGAGTTTCTGTGCGCACGATTCTTGTGAGGTGGTGACTAGTTATGGAGGAAGCATCTATTGTCAAATTTTCAATATCCTCAGGAAATGACAAGCTGGTGCGTAATATATAGACAGTTAAACAGCAGGCACTTAAATCACGCAAATACAATAATTATTAAGCTCGCAGTGATTTCAAACACATAAAGAGACATATATATATATAAATGCAATTTCATTCATTCATTGGAGAGTTGTTGCACAAGGAAATCTAGTGGAAAACTTATACATAAATGCTTGAAAATTAAACGTAGCTACTAGAAAATGATTGCATACAAGAATCGATGGGGGGATTTTGCATGCATCATTGGGGGAGAAGTAAGACTACACTACTAAGCAGTAAATAAAAGCAGTAAATTTACGAAGAGCTAAGCTACTAATCTAGCAGAAGGAAGGGCATTCGGAGGTGGTCTCAGATGGCCTTTGAGTGGCTGAGAGAAGAAGAAGGGGTAGCCAATGGAGATTGGGTTAGCCCTTGGAGAGAGGTTGGGGAGCTGATCCAGCTTCCTGGCATGGAGATGGTGACCTGCATGGTGGTGCTCAACTCGTGGAGGTGGAGTGGAGATGGAAGTGGCTAGCCTAAGTGGAATGGATGCCAAGGAAGTGAATGGGGGTGTTTGGCCGCCCAAGGGCTCTTTTTATAGACCCATTGGCTTCTATCTAGAGAGGTGTAGAACTCTCTAGAGAGAGTCCAAGAGTGGCCGGCTACATGTGGGTGGATGTGGTCTTTAAGATCCAAGAATTGTGGATCTTAATTTGAATTCCTCTTGGTTTTTAAATTTGGTAAACAAGAGGTGGTGCCATCTCAAGAGGTCTCTAGAGAATTCTAGAGAAGTGTGTGTGCGTGAATGGGTGTGTATGTGTGTGTGTGGTCGTGCTCTATGTGGCTAGGTGG
Organism: Thalassia testudinum; assembly: GCA_037157565.1. Taxonomy (NCBI): domain Eukaryota; kingdom Viridiplantae; phylum Streptophyta; class Magnoliopsida; order Alismatales; family Hydrocharitaceae; genus Thalassia; species Thalassia testudinum. The sequence goes on along the minus strand of JAZHRO010000055.1, from coordinate 102,394,491 downwards.
CTTAGGTCAGGTCTTAAGGGGTTTGGGTACGCGTAGGTCTTGAATTAGGGTTACAAACCCTAATTGCTAAGTGGAAAATGCAATTAAACTTAACCTACATTTAATTGAATGAGTGTGAACCTAATTGAGAGTAGAATAACTCAATTAGGTCGGGTTTAGGTCAATTGGACTCTCACCAAGTCCAATTAAACTTGTGTGGGTTGAGATCTAAGCTCAATTAGGTTTGGTGAAGGTAATTGACTTGATCTAAGTCAATTGGGTTTGGTGAGGACCTAATTAGGTCCTTGGGTAGGTCTAGAGGTGATGTACTAGGGTTAGGACACCTTAATTTAGGTTCCTAAGGGGTTGGGATTAGGTCTAGGGAGCTAGAGATCAAAGACCAAGACTTGAATTACAAAACAAGGACTGGAGACCAGCATCAGATTCCAATAATAGGATCAGATGACTGATGAGAGCCTCATCATGAGCCATAACTAGCTCTTTTTGACCCAATAAAGAAGATAAAAGCTCCTACATAACCTAGAAGAAGGCCTAAATGAAGGAATAAGTGCTCTGAGAAGAAAACATGAATTAAAGGTTAAAACTGCAATTTTACCATTGTAGTACACAAACAGGTTTTCTCAGAGGTAAAACATAGGTATAATGGTCTAAATAAGATAAAAAGTGGGTTGAGCCAATCAGAAATGGGTTCATGTACAATAGGAATTAAATGACATTTGGTAACCCTAAAACAGACCCGCTTAAATTAAGAAGGTTCCGATCAGGATAAAAATCAAGTAAAACCTCTAAAAATCATGAAAAAATATCCTTTAGGGTTTAGAACACTTAATTTGTCCTTTCGAACCCAGTTTGACCTAGATTAGGGTCCTAGCTCATCAATTAACTTAATTTAGGTTTTTACGCAAAATGTCTAGTCAAACGTGGTCAAACCTAAAATACAACCTCACCATTGGATTCCTTAGGTCCAAATTAGGTTTGTACCAAAATTTGGACCTAAGGGGAGGTCATCTTGACCTACTTTGCAATTTAGTATACACAAATCATAATTTGGTCCCAATCTTTTGAAATCATTGCAGAGAGCCCCCTAATTTCCTCGCCACCTTTGCAATCAGGTCCTGCCGGCATTGTTAGGGCAGAACCAACCTTCAGCGAGGTTTAGAGAGGGATTACTCTCTGATTCCTCAGAGATCCCCTCCCAGAAATGGAAGGGAGATTCTCTGAGTAATTCCCTTCCATCTACGGCCAATCACAATCTCTGATGTGAACCCAATCTCTCGTGCGAACGCACGAGGGATTTGGGTATCTTAACCTATTTCCTACTCTGGCGAGCCATCAGAGGCAATAGGCGTGCCCTCCACGTTCTGAAAGCACGGCCCAGTGCCTATAAAAGAACCCACACCTCCGACCGCTCAATTTTAGCTTGATTTGGCCGGAGGTCTACCTCCAATTCGTCTCTTTCTTCTCCGGCCAAGCGTCCAGCAAGCTCCGGCGAGCTCCCTCTCCCATCCTCTTCGCTCTGCCATAAAACCAGTGGCAGAGTTATCTTCCTGACTCCCCTCCGCGTCGCGCAGCACCCGTGCACGCTGCCTCAGCCCCGTCGTCGCCGTCGTCCTCCCCCACTGGGCAGCGTCTTCTCCGGTGATAGCAGGTACAGCTGTCCACCCTCCGTCTCCCTTCGTCCTTACAATTAAGGTTAGAACTACTCCCTGTGTTCCCCTCTCTCTTTTCCCCCTGTTATTTCATTGAATTGCCCCTCGACCGACGCTGACCACCTCCATCTTCCTCACCTCCGACTGACCTCCGGCGAGCCGCTCCCACCATTCCACCCCTCCACACGGCTCGCCAACTGACTCATAAGCTCTGCCTCACCACAAGGAACAGCTTCCGCCCATCAGCCATCCCTCTACACCTCCGCAGTAACCCCCCGAACAACCCCACACCTTCGGCCACAGGTTGACCTAGGCACGCATGCCTAGGCCATCCTGCGGCCTGCAGCACCGTCCCTCGCCTTTGCCGTGCCACGGCAAAGGTGCCCAGCTGGTCTGATTAGGCCAATAGGCCGTATTGGCGATTGACAAGGTTTTAGCTCCTACTGCCATTGGGGACATTTGAAGTAGCTTCGCAGCAACTCCAGGCAACAGATCTTCCAGGCTTCAGGTGCAGCAGGATCGCGCAAGCAGTGCGAAGCCCTCGAGTCCAGTTTGGGGCGCTGAGAAGTCTACAGCTGGGGAATTGCACGAAGGTCTGCGGGCGCACGCGAGGGCGGGGCACAGACTAGATAGTCCCACATCGTTGAAACGCAAAACGCAGGTACAGTATAAATTATTTTTGTGTTTTATGCTTAACGCCTCCGAAAGCACAGGGGTGAGGTCCCTCACCTGACCCACTCGCCTCGTCCGCGGTTTCACCTCGCGGATCTGGCAGGATCCGACCCGACCCTAACCTACACACTCCTCGCGCATCACCCACCTGCAGGTGCGCCTGGTCCCGGGTGCAAAATCCGACCCGATTACCCGTGTGGCTCTGGGAGAGCGTCCTTGAGTGAATTGCTGAGAGAGAGAGACGCGCGGGTAGAGGGAAAGGGATAGGTTCTACTCTGTGCAGTTAGGCTGAACGTTGAGGAAGAAAGACTTAGCTGCAAGGAAGAAGAAGAGAAGGAAGAAAGAAGGCAAGGCAGAGAAGAGAAGGAAGAATAGAGACCAAGGAAGAAAGAGAAGCCTTCGTAGAAAGAAGAAGAAGAAGGCAGAAGAAAGGACTGCAGAGCCAAAGAAGGAGAAGAAAGAGGAGACCAAGGCAGAATCTGAAGAAGAAGAGACTGAGAAGCAAGGCAAGAAGAAGAGCCTACGCAGAAGAAAAGAGAGGCCAAGATAGAAGAGAAGAAAGAAAAGGCTGCAGAGAAAGAAATATCTGCAATAAAGGGAAAACACTTTTAAGACGTCAGATCACAAGATCAGACGTTCAATTTCATTTTTTTTTTTTAGCATAATTACTCTTTACCCGCATACATTCATGTTTGAATTTAAGTTTTGAGTAAATTAGAGTGTTCAATTACCTTTTGATTAGTAGTAAATTCCAATTGCTCCCTGTGTTCGACCTCGGATACTCCGGTTTTCAAGTAATAAAAACTCTTTATTTATTTGAACGCCTTGTCGGCTTAACTACAACGTGACATTCTCTTTAAAACCTGCACAAAACGAACGAACAATGACTTATACTCAAAAATCAGAAGTCCGGACTTCAGTTCTGGACGTCTAATTTGAGTCAGGGGGAAATCAGGGTTCTGTTTTGGGTATTCTGCAGAAATTGGATGTCTGACAAAGTGTCTAGACGTCCAATAACACTGCAGAAGTGGGTTTAAGGTGTGTAGGGGATGTCTAAGGGTCCTGGATGTCCTATAACTTATCTGGATGTCCAGATAAGGGTTGTAACTAGGGTTTTAAGGCTACCTAGGGTGTTGTGACCAAATCTAAGGGTGGCTAAGGTTTGGGGAAGTCTCTAGGCTATCCTAGGGCTAGGATAAGCTCTTCACATTTTTCTGCTTTCTTTTTACTTAATAGAATAGCAAACTTTAACTCCCTTACATTATTGTTCCTAAATCTAAACTAATCCTTCTGCTCCAGCTCTGCTACAACTCCCATTATTTCAAATCTAGCTTCAGATCCTACTCCAGACCAGCTCCATATCTGCTTGTTGCCTGCAATCAACATAATGAACTTAATCAACACATTATAACATTATTTTATGCATGGCTAATGGAAAGCAATAAAGATGTAGATAATGCTTATGCGTGCATGAATTTCCATAACTTATGCTAAGTTCTGGCCTAATCTAGGTCAATTAAGACCTATGATTGCTTCGCAATCACCCAGACATCGAACACTTCTATGACCATGATGGGCTGGAGTAGCATCATGTCTCTCCTGGTCATAGAACCGACCGACTGGCATCATTTGCAGTGTTGGGTGTATTCCTGTGTATCTCTGAAAATAGTTGGCCAGAAAATCCCGACTGCAAAATTTTTACAGCGGTTTTCCATCCCAGGAAATGACCACCACAAGTATCATTGTGGCAAAAAGATAACACAGTGGGGATCTCGGAATCTAGGATGCATCTTCAAATAATCTAATCCACTCCAATACGGAATTGCAGTAGGTCATCCCAGAGGTAGAATTCGACGTCCGCAGTGAATTTGAGTTTCTGGTCTTTGGATAGGTTCGCGAGAATCTTGCCCGCGGCAAGGTAGTTCGCGATATCCATGTACCAAGGGAACTAAATAGAATGAACTTCCAAAAGAGATTCATCTGAAAATTGCTCGTGGATAGGTAGGGAATAAGGGATGTGGTTTGGGTCCAGTCTAGATAGGTTATCAGCCACAACATTCTACTTTCCAACTTTATCGGGGATTTCGATATCAAATTCCTGCAGTAGAAGGATCCATCTGATGAGCAGGGCAAATTGCTACTTGATCTTCTGGGCTAATCGCTACTTGATTATTGTTTACGGGACAAAATCATTGTTTTTAAAAGATGTACATTGTAGTATAGATGAAATAGCTGCAAAAACAAATAAGAATTTATTACTCGAAAACCTAGGTATTCGAGGTTGAACATAGGGAGCAAATTGTATTTAAAAACTAGAATCACAACTTTAAATTTTATCAAATGCAATGACCAATCCAATCAAAGTTATAAAGTAAAAAATGAGGTCAATGTACAAAGAAGCTCAAAAAATGAACGTCTATTGTAAAATCAGATGTCTTAAGTCTTTGCTACAACAGTGCAAAGCTTTATGTATTCTTCTTCATCTTTTCTTCATTGATTCTAACTTTGCCTTCTGATCTTCTCTCTTCTTCTGCCATCTATTCTCTGCAACTACTCTTCTTTTCTCTTCTTCTTTCTTCTTTTTCTGATTCCTTCTGCCTTTGATTCTCTGCTTGGCCGCACCTTCTCCTTCCTTGTCTTTTCTTAAGCCTCCTCTTCTTCTTTTTATTCTCTTGTTCCCTTAGCTTTCCTCTTCTTTGGCCTCCTTGTCTTCTACCTTTGCCTTCAAGTCTTCCTTCCTTCTTCAACCTCTACTTCTACGGCTAAGTCCTTCCTTCTCCTTCCTTAGCTGCCCCTGCCTTCAGCTTCTTACTCATCTTCAGCAGTTGCCTCCTCCTCCTTACGCTAGACGGCACGGAGCAAAACCTACTCCTACTCTCCCCCACGTCGCTCTCTCACTATTTCTCTCGTCACTCTCCCAGAGCCGAGTAATCTGGTTGGGTTTCGCGTGCCCAGGTCCAGGCGCACCGGTGTGGGTGTTGCGCGAGGAGTGCAGGGCATACAGGTCGGGTACCAGGTCCACGGGGGTGTGTGTCGCGAACAAGGCGAGGGCATACGTGGTCGAGGGACCTCACCCCGTGTTACTTGAGGCGATAAGAGGGAAACACAAAAACAATATAAATGACTCACCTACGTTGAGAACTTACGAGGTGATACTAAACTGTCCTACCCACTTCTTCGCACTCGTACGGAAGAAACCTGACCAATTGAGGCAGCTATAGTTGCTGACGCTTCTGATTGCCAGGTCCTGACGGTTCGCTAGAGGGTTCCAGGCAGCTAGGGCATCTCAACTTGGATGGGAATGACCTGGAACTCGCGAGCTTGCTACTTCACACCTTCGGTAATGGCAGCACAAGCGTGAACCTGAAATGCACACACACAGCCTTGTCGCCTTGTCAAACTTGGGAGGCTTCGCCGTGTCATGGTGAAGGTGAGACGGGGGTTGGCTGGCTGCGGAACAGCCTAAGCGTGCGTGCCTAGGTCGTTCTGTGGCCATGAAGGTGTGTGTGTCGGGTGAGGGTGTAGGGCGTGTGTGGCAGTAGGTGAAGGGGCAAAGGATGATCATTGAGTGATGGCGACGGTGATGAGGCAGGTGGCGAGGCGCGTGGAGTGGGGGAGTGACGGATTCACCTCGCCAGTGGTCAGCTAGAGATGAGGGAGATGAAGGTGGATAGTGGCTATCGAGGGGTGTTTTATGAAATTGAATGAAGGAAAATGAAGAGTAGAGGGAGAAGAACTTGTCTGCGTGTAGCTAGACGAAGGGGAGGCAGAGGGGACGAGCAGCATGTATGTGCCATCGTCGGGGAAGAAGGCCATGAGGTGAGGATGATGGTGACGAGGAAGGGGTCGGAGAGGTGCATGCTGGTACAACACGACACAGAAGAGCAAGGCGAAGATAACTTTGCCACTGGTATTATGGCAGAGTGACGAGAGGTGGGAGGAGGGAACGTCGAAGCTTACGGGCAGTTGGCTGGAGACGAGGAAGGAAGAAATTTGGGGGAATTCTTAGGCTAATTCAAGCTTAAGATAGGTGGGACGGTATGGGACATCTTTCTTAGGCAATGGAGGAGGGCCATGTGCTTGGAAGGCAAGCTTCCAAGCTTAGCAACTTCGTCGGAGTGGGAAATCCGTGAGGTACTCATATCTCTCGAGCGTTCACATGAGAGATTGGGTGCAAATCAAATCTCGAGATTAAGTTCAGATGGTGAAGAATTCCTCAGAGAATCTTCCTTCCAAATCCGGGAGATCTCTGAGGATTTGGTAAGAAATCCTTCTCAAATCCTCGCAAGAGTAGGATTCCTCCGGTGTAATGGCAGAGGGACCTGAATGCAAAGAGTGGCGAGGAAGATAGGGGGGTTTGTGAAAGGGTTTTCAAAAGTTAGGCGCCAGATTGTAATTAGGTGGACTATTTTGCAAAGTAGGTCAAGATGACTTTCTCTTAAGACTAAATTTTGGACAAACCTAATTTGCTCCTAAGGAATCCAACGGTGAAGTTGGATTTTAGGTTTGACCATGTTTGAGTAGACATTTTGCACAAAAACCCAAATTAGGTCAAATACTGAGTTACGACCCCTAACTACGTCAAAATAGGTTTCAAAGGCCAAATTGAAGGTTCTAAACCCTAGGGGATATTTTTCCATGAATTTTAGAGGGTTTAGTCGATTTTCATCTTGAATAGACCTTGTGAATTTAAGTGGGTTTGTTTTAGGGTTATAGAATTTCATTTAATTCTTAAATCTCACAATAACCCTTTTTTGACTGAGCCATCGCACTTTTCCTCTTATTAAGTCCAATTGACCTATGTTTAGCCCCTGAGAAATCCCGTTGATGTACTGAAATGGTAAAGTTGTAGATTTTTCCCTTTATTTCATGTTTTCTTCCCAGAATAGTAATCCCTTGAATTATGCCTTTCTTTTGGTTATGTAGGAGCTTTTGTTTACTTTCTTAGGTAAAAATGAGCTAGTTAGGGCTCACGATGAGGTTCTCATCAGACCCCAATGCCTAGCTTTTGCTAGTCCTTTAGCAAAATTTTAAGGTTTTAACATTTGTTCTAGGCCATGATTTTCTTTTATCAGTTGTGATAAGTGCTTTTTCTTTTTCTTTTGTGACTAGATCAGAATGTGAACAATAGGCCTAGAGGTACTCAAGTACCAACCAAAATCTGGACCTAACCAGCTCTTTTGTGATATGTGATTTTTTTGTTTAAACCTTTTCTTCAAATGAGTTTTCATAACATTTTGCACTTTCATACCCCCCTTGCCTATGATTTGCAATGTCCCCATTGTAGATTAGGTGGGTTTGAATTTAGCTTAGTTCATTCATTAGGACAGGTGTTGGGTGGGCGAACAGGTCAAGGTGACTGTTGCGAACGATTTCTAGACTTGGGTACAGGTACCTAAGGTGTAGTTGGCTCATCTAATGGATAAACCATAAAGTGCATATGAATTCAGCATAGAAATGTCGGGAAAGGTTTCGGGTTTTTCAAAGAATGATGGGTTGCCTCCCGTTAGGCGCTGTGTTTTACGCCATCGGCTAGGTGCAATGAGCTTAGGGAGAATGGAGGATAAAGGATGACTCAGCCAAATTTGAATTGGTCATGTCAATGAACGGTTTGAGTCTCTAACCATTCACGACAAAGGGTCGGAATCGTGGCTGAGTGGACTGATCTCAACAACTCCATTTTCAAAGATTTGTCGGACTAGGTAGAGTCCGATCCACTTAGATCGTAGCTTTCTTGGGAATAATGAGTCGAGCAACAAAGACTATAACCTTTTGACTAGGATGAAAGATCTTTCTAGAAATGTGTTTGTCATGAAAGGCTTTAACTCACTCTTTATAAATTCACGAGTTCTCATGCGCGTCATGGTGTAATTCATCGATCTCGCTCATTTGAAGCTTTCTATGGGTTCCAGCCTTATAAAGATTTAAGTTGCAATTCTATACTGCCCAATAGGCTCTATGCTCCAATTTGACGGGGAGGTGATATGCCTTCCCGTACACCAATCTGAAGGAAGACATACCTAATTAGGACTTGTGCGCTGTCCTGTAAGCCCACAATGCTTCCAGAAGCTGGGATGACCAATCCTTCCTGTCAGGTCGAACAGTAACCTGGAGGATTTTCTTGATCTCCTAGTTTGATAGCCCAGCCAGACCATTAGTTTGGGGGTGGAAAGGAGTAGAGATTCGGTGTGACACAACGTATTTGGTCAACAGTGACCTGAACTGAGCATTTATAAAATGGGTCCCTCCGTTGGAAATCATTACGTGTGGAATCCCGAACCTTGAGAAGATGTTTTGATGAATGAATTTGATAACAACTCTGTGATCATTGGTTCGGGTCGGAATGGCTTTGATCCACCTGGACATGTAGCCAACAGCGAGCAAGATGTATGCAAAGCCATCCGAAATAGTGAAGGGTCCCATAAAATCAATCCCCTAAATGTCAAAAATCTCGCATACTAGAATCAGCTGTAAAGGCATCATGTCACGATGGCTCATGTTGCCTAAGGTCTGGCAATGGGTATGTGCTTTACAATGATTGTATGCATCCTTGAAAATTGTAGACCAGTAAAAGCCACACTGGAGGACTTTTGATGTGGTTTTGTATCCTGAAAAATGTCCACCGCATGCCTGGTCATGGCAGAAAGAGAGTATGTCTTTGATTTATGCTTCCGCAACACATCATCAAATTATTTGATCAGTACCAATGCAGAATAGATATGGGTCTTCCCAAAGGTAATACTTCGCATCGGAACACAATTTGTCCTTCTTGGCCTTTGGTCAATCGGATGGGATTTGATGTCATGCCAAGTAGTTAACTATGTGAGCAAATCATGGTTGCCCTTTATCGATAGTTAGGAGGTGCTCATCAGGAAAATCATCCGTGATGGGTCCGGAATGGTCAATGATCTCAGAAGGAAGGTGGGACAAGTGATCAACTACCACGTTCTGTTTTCCCACTTTGTCATGAATCTCGAGGTCAAATTCTTGCAATAGCAAGATCCATCAGATTAATCGAGTTTTCGCATCCTTCTTTGCAAGGAGATGCCTCACAGTTGTGTGATCCGAGTTGATGATAACATGGGAACCCAGGAGGTATGATCTGAATTTTTCTAAGGTAAATATTACGGCTAGCAGCCCTTTCTCAGTAACCGTGTAGTTATGCTGAGCCTCATCTATTGTTTTGCTAGCGTAGTAAATGACCACGGGTTTCCCGTTAATTTTCTGCCCCAAAATCGCTCCTACAATGATGTCGGATGCATCGCACATGATCTCAAACGGTTGAGACCAATTAAGGGATTGTAGGATCAGGGCTTTGGTAACTCAGTCACGAAGGATCTCAAATGCTTGAGTGCATTCCTTGGAGATTTTGAAAGGTACATCCTTGGAGAGAAGAGTAGCCAGGGGGCACGCGATTTTTGAAAAATCATTGATAAATCGATGGTAAAAATCGATGTGCCCCAGAAAAAAATGGATGTCCTTGATCGAGCTAGGCATAGGGAGTTTGGAAATCATGTTAACCTTGGCTCAATCGACTTGGATGCCTTTCTCTTAAATCAGATGTCCCAGGATGATTCCCTCAGGCACCATGAAATGGCTCTTTTCTTAGGAAAGAACCAGATTCACATCGATGCACCACCTGAGTATTTGGACCAAGTGCTGGAGGCATTCGTCAAATGAAGCTCCAAAAATTGAAAAGTCATCCATGAAGACTTCCAGGTAATCACCTACCATATTTGAGAATATGGCAAGCATGCAACCTTGAAAAGTCGTGGGTGCATTGCAGAGATCGAACGGCATCCTTCAGAATGAGTACGTCCCGAAGGGGCAGGTGAACGTGGTCTTTTCTTGGTTCTCTGGATGGATTTCCACTTGGTTATAACCGGAGTACCCGTCAAGAAAGCAGGAGAACCTATTTCCCTTTAGTTTCTCAAGGATCTGATCAATAAACGGTAGTGGGAAATGATCCTTCTTCGTGGAGGAATTGAATCTTCTGTAATCAATGCAGACTCTCCACGAGTTGCTATTCAGGTTGGTATGACCTCTCCAGTTTCAGTCGTAATGATGGTGAGTCCGACCTTCTTAGGCGCAACCAGGATTCGACTCACCCAGCGACTGTTGGAGATCGGGTGATGATCCCTGCATCTAACCACTTGATGATGTCCTTGTTCATGACCTCTTGCAGATTAGGTTTAAACGTCTCTGCATCTCTCGCAAAGGTCATGTGCCCTCTTCATTGTAGATTCGATGTGTGTAATAAGAGGGGCTTATGGCAGTCAACTCATTGAGAGTTCATCCAATGGCTCTACGATGTTGCTGGAGAATAGTAATCATACGGGATTCCTGGTCAGGTGTGAGTCTGGAGTTGATAATCACAGGAAACGTCTGATTCGAACCCAAAAAGACATACTTCAGATGATCGGGAAGGGGCTTGTGTTCCAGGATGGGATTATCAGCTGTAGTGGGCAGTTCAGGGTCTGTATCAGGGACAAGGGTAAGAGTCATGGGTGGGTCTAGATCAGGTTCAAACTCCTCTGTTTGCGGGTTTTGATCTTGTGGTGGTTGATCGGGGATAATCAGGTTGTCCTCAACATGCGATTCATCAACCATAGCTTTGATATCACATATTTGCTTTATAACCCCACATTAATTCCTTGTTGGGCCTTAAAGATGTCAATCTTCAGAGTTTGGTTCCCAAATTTTAATTCTATTTGGCCCTCATCATAGTTTATGTTTGCCCTAGCAGTGGCCAGAAAAGGTCTCCTGATGTAAACACATTTACACTACTTAAAATGTCTATTTATGCATGTTCTTAAGCATAGGATTGCATTCCATGATATAAATATTGCATTACATGCATCATCTTGCATTTAGAGTAGTTTGAATAAAATGGAGGTTAATTGTCTCCTTTTATGTGCTTGGACAGGGCAAATATTTTATCGGGGCCTCGGATCAAAGATCCAACCGTATGGATATGATCAGGGTGACGATTAGAGTTCAACGACTCCAAGATCGCCCTAATCAGGCATCCGTAGCATCAGATAGAGATCGGGGAACCCTAGAAGATCAAGGGCCAGGATGGTGTAAATCCGCACTTCAGATGGCAAATCCGACCACACGGATGAATTTGGATCGACGATCGCAGCCCAACGACACAAAAATCGAGTCAATCCGACATCCGTGGCACCATCTACAACTTCCAGAAGATGGACGGCCAAGATGGCGCCACGTGGCGCCATCTCCGCCGCCCAATCGGCCGCATGTGTCTTGTGAAGACCGCGCACCGTCTCCTCTCCGCCGTTGGATCTCGATCCAACGGCTGCGGTCGCTTACGCTTAAAAGCGTCCGCGCGACCATTTCGTCCGCGTAGCGCAGCGGCGACGCAGCTGCGGGCGAAGTGGAGGTCGCGGGTTCGAGCCGCGGTGAGGGGGTGGAAGGCGCGGGCGAGCGAGCGCGGATGAGCGTCAGATGAAGATCCAACGGCTGCGCGCGCTCAATCAGGACGACGCGCGATCGCACGCGGGCGGGCTCGCTACGCAGCGGGCGCGGATGCGATCTAAGCCGTCCGATCTCGCGATCGGACGGCTGAGACGACGCGGACGGCGTAGGCATTACGCGCGCGGGCAGCCGAGCGGGCGCACGTGGGCGCGGCGGCGACGGCGACGTCGGGGCTTTAGCGACGGTTTTATCCGTCACTAAAGACCCCTTATTTATTATTTTGAAGATGTAATGTCCATTTTGCCCCCACTCCTTGCAACTATAAAAGGAGACCCCCTCCATACGAAATTTTCATCCCTTCCTTCTCCTCTCTACCTCTCCAAAGCTCAAGAGAAGCTTGTCCCACACCCGGGATGCTTCTCGCGAGATAAAGTCCAAATTTTCGTCCCCCTTCGGAAGTGGATCCCGCGACGACGACGGCGTGCTACTTCGTTCCCGTTCTTCTGCTTCGTCCTCCTTCGTCCCGCTTCGTTCTCCTTCGTCCAGGCGTCGTCCCGTCCGGCTCGTCCTCCAAGCGACCGTCAAGGAGGATTCTCTCTCCCTATTCTTTTTACTGCTTTCTAGTATAGATTTACTGCTTTCTAGAGTAGTCTATTCGTCCTCCGAGCGTTCGTCGAGGAGGACATTTCTCCCTCCATTCTTTTAATGCTTTCTAGAGTAATTGTTTTATGTTTTCTAGTTGTAACGAAAGAACTCTTTTATGATAAATTCCTTGTCTATTCTACATCTCATTTTGATTTCCATGTATAGTATTCTTTCTCTCTCTCTTACTCCCTCTCTCTCTTTTATTTGTTGTAGATACTTAGATAGTTTAAATTGAATTTCTTCGTGACAAAATAAAAAGAAACGCGAAGTTTTTAAATCAAACGTCCGCCTCCCTGTGTTCGACCCGGAATTTTAATTTCGGTATAAATTTTATTTGTTGAACACGAATCCTTCTCTTTCGAACTACAACAACGGGTTTTTCAAAATCGAACACGTTAGCGTAGCTTCGTAATCGTTCATCAACATCTCCCTAATATAATCGGTGTATCCCATGGGTTCTTAGGTGCATCCATATCCAGAACTATGAAATCCACTGGGAAGTAGAAATCCCATACCCTAACAATGACATCCTCGAGTATTCCTTTAGGTGACATGATAGATCGATCGGCTAACTACAATGTCACCTCAATTGGTTTAAGTTCGGACTCTTCAAGGTGGTCAAGGAGGGCTGTAGGTAATTGGTTTATGAAGGCACTGATGAAAGCCTCATCATAAGCCATAACTAGCTCATTTTGACCTAATAAAGAGAGCGAAAGCTCCTACATGACCTAGAAGAGGGCTTAATTGAAGGAATAAGTGTCCTGAGAAGAAAACATGAAATAAAGGTTAAAACTACAATTTTACCATTGCAATACATAAATAGAATTTCTCAGAGACAGAGCATAGGTCAAATGGTCTAAATGAGATAAAAAGTGGCTTGAATCAGAAATGAGTTCATGTGCAATCTAGGAATTAAATGACATTTGGTAACCCTAAAATAGACCCGCTTAATTGAACATGGTTTCGTTCAGGATAAAAATCAACTAAACGCTATAAAATTCATGGAAAAATATCCTCTAGGGTTTAGAACATTCAAATTGGCATTTGGAACCTAGTTTGACATAGAATAGGGTCCTAGCTCATCAATTGACCTAATTTGGTTTTTACACAAAATATCGAGTCAAACATGGTCAAACCTAAAATCCAACTTCACCATTAGATTCCTTAAGTCCAAATTAGGTTTGTACCAAAATTTGGACCTAAGGGGAGGTCATCTTGACCTACTTTGCAATTTAGTACACCCAAATCACATTTTGGTCCCTAACTTTTGAAAATCATCGCAGAGAGCCCCCTAACTTCCTCACCAACCTTGCAATCAGGTCCTTCCACCATTATTGGGGCAGAATCCTGCTCCAGCGAGGATTAGAGAGGGAATACTCTCTAATTCCTCAGAGATCCCCTCCTTGAAATGGAAGGGAGATTCTTTGAGGAATTCCCTTCCATCTGAGGCCAGTCATGATCCCTGATTTGATCCCAATCTCCCGTGCGAACGCACGAGGGATTTGGGTATCCACCCACTTTCCTTCTCCGGTGAGCCGTCGGTGACGAATGCTTGCCCTCCACGCTCCAGAACACATGGCCTATGCCTATAATAGAACCCCCAAACCCAGCCGCTCAATTTCAGCTCTACTTGGCTGGATTCCAACGCAAATTCATCTCCTTCTTCTCCGGCCAAGGGTCCAAGCGAGCTCCGGCGAGCTCCCCTCCCCTTCCTCTTTGCTCTGCCACAAAACCAGTGGCAGATCCGTCTTCCTCATCCTCCTCCGCGTCGCGCAATACCCACGCACGCTGCCCTAACCCCGTCATCGCCACCGTCTTCCCCCACTGGGCATCTTCTTCTCGACGCAGTCGATACGACGAGTCGCCTCTCCGCCCCCTTCGTCCCTACAAGTAGGTTAGAACTACTCCACATCCTTCCCTCTTTCTTTTCCCCACTATATTTCACTTGATTACCCCACGACCACGCCTAACCACCGTCATCTTCCATCTCTCCGGCGAGTCGCCCCCGTCGCTCCACAACTCCATACGACTCGCCGACTGTCGCAAAAGTTCCACCTCACCATACTGAACACACCGCCCGTCCACTGCATGCTACACCTGCACAACGCACCCCCTAACTCACCCATCCATCCGGCCACAGGACGACCTAGGCACGCACGCCTAGGCCGCCCCGCGGCCTGTCATCTTGCTCTTCACCTTCGCTGTGACAAGGCGAAGGTTCCCCGGTAATCTGATTAGGCCGCGAGGCCATTTTCGTGTATGACAGATTCATAGCCCCTGCCGCCATTGACGGTGACTCGAAGAAGCTCCAAGCTCGCTCCAGGCTTCAGGACCACAAGGCTCCAGGTGTAGCTCGCTCGGGGAAGCACTGCGAAGCTGTCTGACCAAGCAAGAGATGCTATGAAGTCCATAGTTGTGGCAATTGCAGGAAGGATTTCTGCGAGCGCGCACGAGAAAAGGCAGCAACCTTTAGTCCCACATCGGTAACCTATAAGGCGCTGGCGTGGTTTAAATTGTTTTTGTCATATCTTCTCTACGCCTCCGAATGCACCTGCGGTGAGGTCCCTTACCTATCTGACGTCGCCTCGTCCACGATTTCACCACGCGGATCTGGCACGATCCGACCTGACCCTTGCCTGAGCACACCTCGCGCATCATCCTCACGCCGGTGCGCCTGGTCACGGGTATGTTATCCGACCCGTTAACCCGACTCTGGGAGAGCTTCCTGTGAGCGATTTCCAGAGAGAGAGACATGCGCGGGTGTGGGTAGAGGAGTAGGTTTTGCCTTGGCTGTGGTGTGTGTGCAGGAAAGAAGGAAGGGAGGAAGAAGCCAACACTTAGCCGCAGGAAGGACAAGGAAGAAGAGCAAGGCAGAAGAGAGTCTGCAGAGAAAGAAGAAGAGAGGCCAAAGCAGATCCAAGGTAAGAAGAAGATAGAAGGAAGACAAAAGAGAAAGAAGCAAGGCAGAAGAAAATGAAAGAAATATCAGAAGAAGAATAACACTTTTAAGACATCTGATCTTATGATCAGACGTCTAATTTTACTCTTTTGTTTGGATTTTTTTTTTTTTAACGCATACATCCATATTTGAATTAAATGTTTAAGTAAATTAGAGTGTTCAATTACATTTGAGATTAGTAGTAAATTTCGATTGCTCCCTGTGTTCGACCTTGGAAACTCTGATTTTCGAGTAATAAAATCTTTATTTGTTTTGAATGCTTTTTCGGCTATACTACAACGTGGCATCCTTTAAAAACCCGATCAAGACGTCCAAAACAGGCACCTAAGTCTAACAAGGCTTTGTCAAATTGGGTATCACCAATTTTAAGCGAAATCAAGGGAAGACCTGGGTCTTTAGCCTTAGGTGGGAGTTTACTCAAAATTACAGAGCTGGCTTGCTATGACAGTACAATCGGACTCCCATTTTTAGTTCACAGCTTACGCTTGGGTGTACACACGTCTTTCAGAAATCGTGCATAAGCTGGTACGTGGCAGATTGCATCCATCTAGGGGATGTTTATCTGGACCTATTCAAAGAGTTTGACCAGTTTCCCCTTGGGAGCCACAGGTTTAGTTATCCTCTTTCCCTTGGTCAAGGCCTCGGGAAATGGAACCCTAGTTGGTTCCTCTAGAATAGGTCCAGGTTCTTGATCTAGGATAGGGGTACCCTGGATAACTATCCTAGGGCTTGGGTTACTACCAAGCTTGGAGTGGTTTGGATAATGTGGGTCTTGGGTTGCTTTACCACTACAAGTTGTTACGGAGTTTAATCCTGCCTGGTCTTGGTTTGGGTTTGGTAAGATGGGTGGCTACAGCTAAAATCTCGCATAAGATGATGAAGCTTCCATCCCGTCGGGTGATGGAACAGAAGTGGCCTGATAAATCATATGTGTGCGGCTTGGATTTGGGTTCATAACACACCTCTAGGTCAGCATATTATTTGGCTTTGGCAGAGGTTGTGAAGGAAGGGTGCTAGGTTGGCGGGAATTTGCCATCTGGGCAAGTTGATTGCGAACCTCTGTGATCTCATCCTTGTGCTATTTTTGCATTGCTGCATTCATCTTCTGAATGTCAGCTAGTGCTTGAAGGATAAGAGTCATTTGATCATGGTTTGGCCCAGATTGATTGGTGGGATTGGGCCAAGGCTGAGGCGGCTGATATGGATGAGGAGCTTGTGGACAAGGTTGATAAGGTAGTCTTTGAGTCTGAGAATTTCCCGTCCACTGGAAGTTGGGATGATTTCTCCATCAAGGGTTGTAGGTATTGGAGAATGGGTCATTTTGGATGGCATTGAGGTCCTCGCAGGTATGAGGAGCCTCAGGAAAGTTAGAATACAAGGGTTCAGCGCTCCCCCAACTGGAATAGAGTGGATCAAAGGTCCCTCCGGTCCGAGAGTCAGACGGGGGTGGATACCGGTCCATCCCCTGAGAAGATTGATGATAGATGTTCTACATAGTTTCCCTCACAAGAGGTGGCCGTGCAAAAGAGCTCTGCATAGAGGTGGCTCGCTACAAATGCCAGGTCAGCTCGTCCACGTTCTTCTCTATGATAGAGACCTTGTGCAACCGACTGGCCATCAGTTCCAAGTTGACGAATGTGCACAGGTCTTGGATCTCATGTGCTCCCCTAAGATTCGTCGATGCACGGGCATTCGTTCGATTGAATAAGCCCATGGAGTCAATATTGTGCGAGTTCTCGCACATATTTTCGAGAATCTCCCACACTGTGTCCTCATGTTGACCCATGATGTTTCCTCCGCAGGTTGCATTGATGAATAATCGAATGTCTTCACGGAGTCCTTGGTAAAAAGACTGGACTTGTTCCCATTTAGGAACTCCCTGATGGGGGAACTTTTGCATGAGATCTAAGAATCAATCCCATGCCTCATGAAGAGGTTCTCCCGATTGTTGAATGAAATGAGAGATCTGATGGTGAAGGCATTTTTCCAGCCAATGAGAAAGAACTTCTTCAGAAATTCGGACAGAAATTCATCCCATGTGTTGATCGGACGAGTCTGAGTTTGATAACAATGAGCAGCCATGTCCATGAGGGAGAAAGAAAACATCTTCATGAGTAGAATATCCTAATTTTGTGCATCCGACCTAAAGGACTGGGCTAGATGTTTAAGCTGCTTGATGTGCTGGAATGGATCGTCAGAGTTAAGCCCATGGAATTTTGGTATGTCATGAATCATATTGGGCTTGAGTTCAGAATCAAGACCTCCTGCCGGGATTCAGACTCGAAGCGCGATTGCCACCACAACGGGATTATAGTGATCTCGCATCATAGGACGCTGCGGTGGGTTTACAAAGGTTTGGAAGAGATCATTTAGGCGCTGAAGTTGGTCCTCAAGGTTGTTCTCCTCTTCAATGGGTTGTGCCATGATGGAAGAAGGAGAACTTGGTTCTGAATCAGAGGAAAGATTTATGTGGTGGGGTTGCTGCACAAACAAGGGTGTCGAGGCTTGGCCTCAGTGGGAGTGAATTTCTAATGGAGGCCTTAAGGACCTCCTACCAAACATGCACCGAAGGATTTAATGAGATCAAAATGTGCTGGACCCAATTGAGACACCCAAAAAATGTTGGGTGACTATAGAGGTTCGAGGCAGACGATACCCCTTAGTCAGAAAGGTCATCCACTTGAGAAATATCTGGGTCGCCAGACAGGGAGAGTCCCGCAAAGACCCCTACACAGTAGAGCATCCCCACGAGTTACAGGGTTTCCCCCACCCAACCTCTCTTGTCACTGAGATTCCAGGTAGACCAGAATGGGGACCTCGACCTTTTAAGTCTGCCTCTTTTTGTTAATATCAAGGTGCTTAGGGTTCCACTTGAACATTAAGTCTTTTGAGTGCAAAAAGTGACTTAATTTTATGGTTGATTGACCCAAAGGATCAACTTCACCTCTTTGTTCCTTTGAGAGCTCTTAGGTCCTTTCTTTTAGGGTTCAAATAGATTAAGAGCCTGATTTTCTTAGGGTTTCTCTTGGATAGATCATTTCAAACAAGGCTTAGGCAACTCTTTTTGAAAATTTTTTATTCTTTGCATAAGAGAAGATGTGTGTCTAAAACCCTAAACTGAAATCCTTAGTTTGGCTCTATTTGGTCCACTATAGTTGCCTCAAAAATGGTATGTAGGGCTCAATCAAGAAGGTTTTAGCCCTAGTTACCGTAATTGGATATGCAATTCAAAGATGTGCTGAAATGAAAATCAGGCAACTTTCATGAATTACTAAATGTGGAAATAGGTAGCCCTAGGATGATTTTTCTTTGTTTTTTCCTTTTCAGACTTTGAGGGGATTAAGAGAGAGGGATAATGAAAGTTTACCTGTTCCTTGGCGTGGTTGTTGTGCAGCTGCTTTCCTTTTCATCCCTTGAAACAAACACAGTAAAAGAGAGAGATTAAGTCAATACTGAACCAAAGGTTGTGATCAAAGTTTCTAAAATGCCCGTTGGTCCCCAGCAATGGTGCCAAAATGTTTATGGGGTGAAATCGGGGTTTTAAGAAGTTGTACGTTGTAGTATAGATGAAATCGCCGTGAAAACAAATAAGAATTTATTACTCTAAAACCTAAGAATCCTAGGTCGAACATAGGGAGTAAATTGGTATTTAAAAACTAGAATCAAAACTTTCAATTTTAACAAATGCAATGACCAATCCAATCAAACTTGTAAAGTAAAAAAATGAGGTCAATGTATAGAGAAGCTCAAAAAATGGATGTCTGATGTAAAATCAGAAGTCTTAAGTCTTTGCTGCTACAGGGCAAAGCTTTCTCTTCTATTCTTCTTCTTTTCTTCATTGATTTCTGACTTTGCCTTTTGATCTTCTCTCTTCTTCTACCTTCTATTTTCTATAACTATTCTTCTTCTTCTGTCTTCTTTCCTCTTTTACTGAATCCTTCTGCATTTGATTCTTTGCTTGGCCGCACCTTCTCCTTCCTTCTATTTTCTTTAGCCTCTTCTTCTTCTTTTTATTCTGTTGATTCCTTAGCTTTCCACAACCTTGGCCTCCTTGTCTTCTACCTTTGCCTTCAAGTCTTCCTTCCTTCTTCAACCTCTGCTTCTGCGGCTAAGTCCTTCCTTCTCCTTCCTTCCTTAGTTGCTCTAGCCTTCAGCTTCTTCCTCTTCTTCAGTAGCTGCCTCCTCCTCCTTCTTTCCCTGAACAGCATGGAGCAAAACCTACCCCTACCATCCCCCGCATTTCTCTCTCACTATTTTTCTCTTCGCTCTCCTAGAGCTGGGTAATCAGGTTGAGTTTTGCGTGCCTGGGTCCAGGCGCACCGGCGTGGGTGGTGCACAAGGAGTGTGAGGTATACGAGTCGGGTACCAAGTCCGAATGGGTGTGTGTCGCAAACGAGGCAGGGGCGTACGTGGGCGAGGGACCTCACCCCGTGTTACTGGAGGCGATAAGAGAGAAACACAAAAATAATATAAATGACTCACCTACATTGAGAACTTACGAGGTGGGACTAAAGTGTCCCACCCGCTTCTTCGCACCCACAGGGAAGACACCCAACCAATTGAGGCAGCTGCAATCGCGGACGCTTCTGATTACCTGGTGCAGAAGGTTCGCAGGAGGGTTCCATGCACTTGGGGTATCTCAACCTGCAAGGGAATGACCTGGAGCTCGCGAGCTTGCTGCTTCACGCCTTCAGTATTGGAGGCAAAAGCGCGAACTTGAAATGCACGCACACGGCCTCGCGGCCCTATCTAACAACTTGGGAAGCTTCGTCGTGTAACGACGAAGTTGAGATGGGGGTTGGTTGGCTACGGAACGACCTAGACATGTGTGCCTACGTCATTCTGTGGTTGTGAAGGCACATGTGTCAAGTGAGGGTGTAGGGCGTGTGTGGCGATTGGTGAAGGGGCAGAGGATGATCAGTGAGTGATGGCGATGGTGATGAGGTAGGTGGCGAGGCGTGTGGAGTGGGGGAGTCACGGATTCGCCTCGCTAGTGGTCGGCTGGAGATGAGGGAGACGAAGGTGGACAGTGGCTATCGAGGGGTACATTATAAAATTGAATGAAGGAAGATGAATAGTAGAGGAAGAGGGACTTATCTGCATGTAGCTGGACGAAGGGGGTAGAGGAGACGACTGGCATGCATGTGCCTTCGACATGGAAGAAGGCCTTGAGGTGAGGATGACGGTGATAAGGAAGGGGTCGAGAGGTGCGTGCTGGTACGACGTGTTGCAGAAGAGCAAGCCGGAGATAACTCTGCCACTAGTATCAAGGCAGAGTGACGAGAGGAGGGAGGAGGGATCGTTGGAGCTTGCGGGCAGTTGGCTGGAGGCGAGGAAGGAAGAAATTTGGGGGAATTCTCAGGCCAATTCAAGCTTAAGATGGCCGGGAGGGTCTAGGGCATCTCTTATAGGAACTGCCGGAGGGCCATGTGCATGGAAGGCAAGCTTCCAAGCATTGCAACTTCTCTAGAGTTGGAAATCCATGAGATACTCATATCTCTCGAGCGTTCACATGAGAGATTGGGTGCGAATCGGATCCTCGGATCATGTTCAGATGGAGAATTTTTCAGAGAATCTTCCTTCCAAATCTGGGTGGAGATCTCTGAGGATTTGGGGAGAAATCCTCCTCAAATCCTCACTGGGCTAGGATTCCTCCGCTGTAATGGCAGATGGACCTGAATGAAAGGAGTGGCGAGGAAGATAAGGGGGTCTGTGCAAGGGTTTTCGAAAGTTAGGACCATAATATAATTGGGTGGACTATTTTGCAAAGTAGGTCAAGATGACCTTTCCTTAAGCCCAAATTTTGGTAAAAACCTAATTTTGACCTAAGGAATCCAATGGTGAAGTTAGATTTTAGGTTTGATGTCATTTGACTAGACATTTGGCATAAAAACCCAAATTAGGTCAAATACTGAGCTAGGACCACTATCTAGGTCAAAATAGGTTCCAAAGGCCAAATTGAAGGTTCTAAACAATAAGGGATATTTTTCCATGAATTTTTGAGGGCTTAGTTGTTTTCTATCCTGACCAGAACCCTGTGAAATTAAGTGGGTTTGTTTTAGGGTTACAGAATGTCATTTAATTCTCAAATCTCACAATAACCCTTTTCTGACTGAGCCATCCCACTTTTCCTCTTATTAAGTCCTATTGACCTTTGTTTAGCCCCTGAGAAATCCCGTTGATGTGCTGCAATGGTAAAATTACAGTTTTTACCCTTTATTTCAAGTTTTCTTCCTAGAATAGGAATCCCTTGAATTATGCCTTCCTTTAGGTTATGTAGGAGCTTTTGTTTACTTTCTTAGGTCAAAATGATCTAGTTTGGGCTCATGATAAGATTATCATCAATTATTCCTGGAGTATCCATCCAAAAAGCAAAAGAAACTACGTCCAGCTAGCCATTCCAAGATCTGATCAATGAAAGGCAAAGGAAAGTGATCCTTCTGAGTAGCCATGTTCAGTCTCCTATAGTCGATGCAGACCTGGCAAGATGTCGCAGTGCAGGTCGGGATGGATTTGCCCTTATCATTTTTCACAACGGTGAGTCCTACTTTGTTGGCCACTATTTGAATCGGACTCACCCACTGGCTGTTAGAGATTCGGTATGCAATACTTGCATCCAGTCATTTGATGATCTCCTTCTTAACAACCTCTAGCATATTTGGGTTAAGCCATCTTTGAGTTTGTCTTGAAGGTTTCACTCCCTCATTCATGTAAATGTGATGAGTGCAATACGAGGGGTGAATATCATGGAGATCAGCAATACTCCACCCTATAGCAACCCTATGGTCTTGTAGCTTAGAAATCAATTGATGCTCCTGTTCTTGGGTTAAGTGGCATTAATAATGACTGGGTATGTCTCACTTTCGCCCAAGAACACATACTTAAGTGAGTCAGGTAAGTGCTTCAATTCAATCACAGGTGGGTCAGAGTAAGAAATGGGAGTGGGAGGAGAAAACTCGAGGGTGGGAATCTACTAATCCATCTGCACATGAATTCCCGTTGATTAGCTTCCCGTGAAATAATCGGTTATGACTACGTTAACGGGAAACCCATTAGCTGTGGTCACGTCTTCCTGCAACGACAGGGGTGATTCAGTAGTGTGCGGATCAGGATAGCAAGATTCAGGGGTGCTATGCTCGAAAGCACACCCTAAACAGTCAGATCCTTGGGGAGATATGTGTAGTACAGTGGTCTCAGTCCAGTGTGGATCGAGGTCCAAGAACCCTGATAGTGCAGACGAATGCGACATTGGGTTGTCACAAAGGAGCCCAATGTTATCACAGTATGCCGAATCTTCGTCTTCACCATCCTCCTCTAAGAGATCACAGTCGAAATTCTTTGCTGCCCTGAATATGTCAAGTCAAAGTTGCTCATTTCCTAGGGCTATCTCCATACACCCAGATACACAATCAATGTTTGCTCGGGTTGTCGCCTAAAAATGGGCGACCCAAAAGAATTGGTGCATCTCGGAGATTAGGGGGAACTTCCATATCGAGACAAAAAAATATGTAGGAAAGCAGAATCCGGGGACTTTCATGGTCACATTCTGAACCACCCCCCACGGTGTTTTGATTGATCTATCAGCCAAGTGAATCGTGACCGAGGTGGGCTTCAACTCCCCAAATTGAAATCGATCAAATGCGGCAATGGGAGTTAGGTTGATGGACGAAACCAGATCTAGAAGGGCCCGATCAAATGGAGAATCCTGCAAGAAGCAGGATATATGTGGGGTACCAGGGTCTTTCTTTTTCGATAGCATGTAGACTAGAATCATGCCGCTAGCGTCTTTTAATAGTACCGCCTATCGTCTAATTCTAGGTTGTCACTTTGGGGTACAATAGTCCTTGAAGAACCTAGCAACAGTGGGAATGTGATCGATTTCCTCTAGGAGGGGGACCTGAATATGTACTTCCTTGAACATTGATTTCTGATCCTCAAAATTCTGCATGTCCTTTCTCCATACTAAATTTCGTGTTAGAGCCTCTGGAAAAGGAACGAGAATCTCAGGGTTGAGTAGCCTCTTACCCTTATCTACCACAGGTGGCTCCTAAGATGAAGGAGTCGAACCCACCTGCAGTGAAGGGTGGGAAAAATCAAGACCTGCCAGCCTATGTGGTGGGTCGAGTGTCTTACTCCCACTCCTCAAAGAGATAGCATTTGCATCAGCTTGCTATCCATGAGGTGGTGGGGGAGCGAAGGGGCAGAGTATGCGAGGTTCTACAAAGGCAGCTGGCCTTGAGCATAACCAAGTGGTGCAGGAGGCACCTGTAATATGGTGTGTGTTGGTCCCTGCGGTGCCGGAAACCTAGGCGAGGCACCTTGGTTCTGCACATATCGAGGGTTTGAGACAGGTTGTGAAGGCAAGGCTCCCTGAGTCCTATGCTCCTGCAACAGCTGGTTCTGGATGTTCTGTATAGTCTGTATCTGGTCAACCATCGCCTTCATAATCTACAAGCTATCCTGTGTAGATTTACTCATTGATTCTTGCAACTCCTCTTTAAGTGCCTCCAAAGGGTCAGCCCGCTTTGGAGGGTGACTGGCAGCTTGGTGCAGCCGCTGGTATAAAGAACGGGGTTGCTACTGATGTGGGATTGGTTGCTGCCTGGGGTACGTGTTTTGCACATTCCCATATTGCCTGGTCTAGAAGTGTGGATCTTGATGTGGTCTCTGTGAATTAGTAGAACAGGAGAAGTACGGACACTGGCACCAACCAGGGTTATACGTCTCTGAATATGGGTTATTACGCCCATATCCTTGGATAGCACTGACATCCTCGTAGGTCGAATATGTTTGAGACATATATCTCTCAAGGGGATATGTACTATAATCTGCGGGTGGTGGGTAACCTTGGTCGTAAGGTGCCAGATCTAGATTGCTTACAAGATCCTGATATGCGGGATCTTGTAAATAAGGAGAAGATGCATCCGGAGTGAGTAGACTAACTCGAGCAGGAGGGGCTCAGGGTGCATAGGAGGGTCTTGAAGTGGCAGAGTTCATGTTAGATTGACCCTGACTAATCTGGTCAATCTTTTTCTCAATTATGTTTATTCAATCCAACTACTTGACGATGATATCCATGTCGGCTCGAATAGACTCGGTGTGAGCCTCATGGACACCAACTCGCTGCTGACCAGGCTGCTGGAACTGGTTCATGGATGCGGCTTTCATCGAGTTCACCACCAAAGATTCGAACAACTCGAGTGCGCTGTTCTCATCCTTCACGAGGAAATTCCTGCCACTAGATGCATCAGCTAGATGCTGATGTGTGTCATCCAGACCATGGTAAAAGATCTGAGCTAAGTGCCATCTGGGTATACCATGTGAAACGCTGTGGGCAACCGGGTTTTATTATTATAGCGTTGTAGTATAGCCAGTTATTGCCAACATTTCAAATATAAAATTTTTTACTCGGAAAATAAAAGAGTTCCCGAGGTCGAACTCAGGGAGCAAGTTGTATTCTAGAGATATACATGTTTCTTTTACAAAAATAAAGAAAGAGAGAGAAAGAATTTGTTGTCTTCTTTTCTCTTTGTTTCTCCTCGTCTCAGATCTTCTTCTTCTTTGTCTGCAGAGGTGATGTTCTTCTTCTGCAGTGGTGATGCTCTTCTTCTTCTTCCAGCTGTTCCTGCTCTTCTTTTTCTTCTGTCTTTCTTCAGATCTTCTTTCTTCTTTGTTTTTCTTCTTTCAGTTCTTCCCTTGTTCTTTTGTGTTCTCCTCTGCCACGCCTTCTTCTGTTGTTCTTCAGATCTCCTTCTTTCTTTTTTCTTTTCCAGTCAGGACGTCGCCCCTCCTTCTTTCTTCTTTTCCCTTCAGGACGTCGTCTGATTTCCAAATCAGACGACTTAAACTGCCTGTTGCTACAGTGTCTCCCTCAGCTTCCTTCTTCTTCCGCGGTCCTTCTTCATCACCTGTGCCTGCACACTTCAGAGCTTACGTCAGAGGACAAAACCTAATCTACCCTCTCCCCCCCGCGTCTCTCTCTCTCTGAAACCACTCTTGGGAAAGCTCTCCCAGAGCTGCCGGGTAATCGGGTACGGGTCGCGCCCGGGTCCAGGCCCACCGGCGTGCGTGGTGGGCGAGGAGTGCAGGTCAGTCTAAGTCGGGTCGGGTCAGGTCCGCGGGGCGTGAGCGCGGACGAGACCGGGTAACCGGGCGGGTGAAGGGGACCTCACCCCGTGTGCTGAGGCAGTAAGGCTAATGCACAAAATCAATTTAAATGGTGAAAAGGTTGTGAGGCTTACCGATGTGGGACTAAACGGAGGCCTCTCCTCGCGTGCGCCTGCTGGGAGACCGCGGCCTAGCTTCTGCAGCTGCGGCTTCGATTTGCGTCGGTTGCTGGCTGGCTGCCTTCGCAAGACTCCCCGTAATCCGCAGCAGCTGGAGACCTGGAG
Organism: Thalassia testudinum; assembly: GCA_037157565.1. Classification (NCBI taxonomy): domain Eukaryota; kingdom Viridiplantae; phylum Streptophyta; class Magnoliopsida; order Alismatales; family Hydrocharitaceae; genus Thalassia; species Thalassia testudinum. Next base: position 102,368,737 of record JAZHRO010000055.1, on the reverse strand, counting down.
TCCTCAAGCCTGGAGCGCGGGAGAAGCTGCTTCAATGTGCGTTAATGGTGGTCGAACCTCAAAACCTGTCGGACACGAATATGGCCTCTCGGCCTGATCAAACCACTGGGGAACCTTCGCCGTGGCACGGCGAAGGTGTGGAGCTGCGCGGCAAGCCGCAAGGTGGTGTCTGGCAGCAGCCCTAGGTTGGACTGCAACCGGAGGAATGGGTTTGTTCGGGGGAGCCTTACGGAGGTGTGGAGTGGCAGTGGAGGGGTGGGGGGTGCTCAGTATGATGAGGCGGAGGTTCGGTGAGGGTCGGCGAGGTGTGTGAGGCTGTGGAGCGATGGAAGCATCTCGCCGGAGGGTGGCCGGAGACGAAGGGGGTGACGATGGTCAGGGTCGGTTGAGGGCTTAATTGAACAAATTGAAACCGGGGAAGGAAAGAGGAGAGGAAGGGAAGTAGTTCTAACTTACTTGCAGGGACGAAGGGGGAGCAGTAGGACGACAGTCGTATCGACTGTCGCCGGAGAAGAAGATGCTCAGGGAAAGGGGCGGCGGCGAGCAGAGAGCCGGAGAGGCGCCAGCTGGGTGCGGCGTGGCGCGGGAAGAGCAGGGGAGGAAGTCTCTGCTGCTGGTATTGCGGCAGAGCGAAGAGGAGGAGGGGGAGGAACCGCCGGAGCTGGTGAGCGTGTGCCGGAGAGAGAAGAGAGGAAAGTTGGGGGTTTTCTCCGTCAGATCCGAGCTGGGAAGAACGGTGGAGCGACGGGGGTATTTATAGGGACCGAATCAGGGAGGAAGGCGGAGGGAGACGTCGTGTCTCCCTCGCCGGAGGACGCCGGAGATGGAAACCCATACCGTCCGTGCGTTCGCACGGCCGGTATGGGGGGTTACAGCGACCAGGGGGGTGTCCCTGCGACGGCTGACGACGCAGGGCACCCCCGGTTTACTTGCCAGGCTCTCCCCCTCACCCTGCGCGGCGCCATGCTCCGCGCAAGGTCGCCGGAGCATGGTGCTGGCAGGTTTTGCAGGGGGGACCTGAACGCAAAGAACGAAGGAGAGTTAGGGGCTGAAATGCGAGGGTTCAAAAGTTGAGGGCCAAAAAGTAAATATATGAGGACCAAAGTGTAAAGTCGGTCAAGGAGGTTTCTTCTTAGGCTCAAGTTTTTATACATGATTAATTAGGACCTAAGGAATCTGATGGTGAATTTCATTTCTATATTAAACCTTGTTTGACCGGTCAATTTATGTGAAAACCCAGATTAAGTTATTAATTGGGCATGGTTCTCAATGTAGGTCAAAATGGGTTCTGAAGGCCAAATTGAAGGTTCTAAACCCTAGAGATTTTTCTATGAATTTTAGAGGGTTTATTCTATTTTTACTTTGCCTCGAACCTCGTGAATTGAAGTGGGTTGTTTTAGGGTTACAGATTATCATTTAGTTTCTTGGAATTGCTGTAGCCCTTGCTAGATCATCTCATCTCACTTTTATTCTTGTTAAGTTGCTTTGACCTATGTTTGGGCCCTGATGCAGATTATACTGGTAAAATTGCATTTTTACCCCTTATGACTTGTTTTCTTCCTAAACTCAGAATTCTCTGAGTTAAGCCTTTCCTTGAGATTTGTAGGAGCTTTTATCCTTTGTATTAGGTCAAAATGAGCTAGTTATGGCTCATGATGAGGTTCTCATCATACCCCCATGCCTAGCTTTTGCTAGTCCCTTAGCAAAAACTTAAGGTTTCAACCCTTATTCTAGACCATGAAGTTTTTAATAGTTTTAGATAAGTGCCTTTTTTATTTGAGCATAGATTAGGTTAGAATGCTGACCATAGGCCTAAAAGGTACTCTAGTACCAATCAAGATCCAAATCTGTCTAGCCTTAGCCTCAGTCTTTAGCAAAGGTTTTTAAGGGCCACAAGAACTAACCTAGGGTTTATTGGACTTTGTGGTTAAAGCACCCGTGCTTGAAATGATTTTAGCCCTGGCTCAGTTCGCAGTGCGTTTTGTAAGAGAGAGATAGAAAGTTTTTTTGTTTGGAGAGTTTTCTCTCTCTTTTTCCTTTTAGTTCTAGCTTAGGATTGGCTTTTCAACACGGTCTGTATCAGATTCCTTGCTCCCATCATCAATCCTCAAGGGTTCCTGGCGATCGATGCTTCGAGATAGCACCGCCCATGGCAACCACCGGAACCCTGGCTATTGAGATTTCGAGATAATCCCATCCATGGTGTTCCGGGGCCGAATCCAGACCCTGGCAATTGACACTTCGAGATAATGCCATCCATGGAATCTGAACCAGTAGAGTGCTTACATGCCCCCAGTAGGATATGTAAATATCCTAAGAGACAAGCACCGAGGAGATGATATTTTGTTACGCATCTTCGAGGGGATTTCCCACCTCTCCGCGCTGGGAACTCGTCCAAATCAACTTGTGTTGATCGGCCGCTCCTATTCTAGGTGTTCTTTTCAGAATTTTACGACGCTTCTGCGTGATTCTGATTTTTACGCTTACTGAACCAGGCTGTGTGTGAGGTTAGGGTGCTTAGGTTACTGAGTCCCGTAAACCAAAAATTAGTTAACAAGGCCAAATACTCCCTAAGCCTTAGACCTAATACTTCAGCTTTTCATTTTCCTCAACCTCTTGAGGAGTGTCCAGATCTTAATGGGTACTAAGAGTCTATTCAAGAATGCCTAAGGTTTGCGTTCTTACTAATCTCATTATGCACTTTTCAGTTATTTTCTTGAATGAGGTCTAGAACTTAGGTTAATTCCTTAGTTCCTTACTAATGACTATCACCTTTTCTCATAATTTTGTGCTCCTTTTTCATTTTGTTTCTTTTCTCCTTCACAAAATTTCCTTCTCCTCTTTTCCTCTTATTCTTTTTCGAAAAATTTTTAATTTTTATGCTGTTTTTGTCATATGTGAATTTTTTTGTTTGAAACCTTTTCTTACAAGTTTTGCACTTCCATACCCCCCCATGCCTAAGATTTGCAATGTCCTCATTGTAACCTAGGGGGTTTTTATTTAACTTAGTTCATTCCTTAAGACAGAAATTTGGATGAGTGGATGGGTTGGGTTGAATTTTTGCGGACGATTTCTAATCCCAGATGCAAGCATCTGAGGTGGGGTCGGCTGTCTACAAGGGTGAACTTTGAGTGCAAAAAGGTGTCAGAACAAGTTTCAGGTTTTCAAAGAGAATGACGGGCTGCCTCCCGTTAAGTGCTGAGTTTTACGCCATCGGCTGGGCGCAATAAGCTCAAGGGGAAAGGAGGATATTTTGCACAGTTTCCTGTGTGGAAGGAGGTTGTGCAAAGGAGTTACGCGCCGAGGTGGATCGCTGCAAGTGCTGAGTCAGCTCATCCACCTTCTTTTCAATGATTAAGACCTTGTCCAATCGACTGGCCATTAATTCCAGGTCGACTGATGCGGACAGGCCCAGCGTCTCATGTGCTCCCTTAAGATTCGTCGCTGCGCGGGTATTCGTCCTGTCGAATAATCCCATGGAGTCATTGTTGATGGAGTTCTCGCACATGTTTTCGAGAATCTCCCATACGGTGTCTTCATGTTGACCCATGATGTTTCCTCCGCAAGTTGCATTGACGAAAAGGCGGATGTCCTCACGGAGTCCCTGGTAAAAAGATTGGACTTGTTCCCATTTAGGAACTCCGTGATGGGGGCACTTTCTCATGAGATCCTGAAAGCGATCCCATGCCTCATGGAGAGGTTCTCCTGATTGTTGAGTGAAGTGTGTAATCTGATGGCGCAAGGCGTTGGTCCGACCAACGGGAAAAAACTTTTTCAAAAATTCGGATTGAAGTTCTTCCCAAGTGTTGATCGGCCGGGTCTGAGTTTGATACCAATGGGCGGCCTTGTCCATAAGAGAAAAGGAGAACATCTTCATGAGAAGAATATCCCGATTTTGCGCATCTGATCCAAAAGTGTGGGCCAGATGCTTTAGCTGTTTGATGTGCTGGAAGGGATCTTCAGAATTAAGCCCATGGAATTTAGGTATAGCATGAATCATGTTGGGCTTTAATTCGGAATCAGGTCCTCCAGTCGGGATTCTGACTCGAGGCTCAATGGCCACGCAGCAGGATTGTAGTGGTCCCGCATCATAGGACGCTGTGGTGGGTGCACGAAGTTTTGGAAGAGGTCATTGAGTCGCTGGAGCTGGTGTTCCAGATTATTTTCTTCCTCAACTGGCTGAGCCATGATGGGGGAAGAAGAAGAACTTGGTTCTGAATCAGAAGAGAGAATAATGTGAGGGTGTTGCTGCACAAACACGGGCGTCGAGGCTTGGCCTTGACAAGAGCGAATTTCTAAAGGAGGTCTTAAGGGTGGTCTTAGGGACCTCCTTCCGTACATGCACTGTTGGAAGAGGTAAGTTTAGAAGGTGCTGGACCCAATCAAGACACCCAAAAATGTGTTGGGTGACTATAGAGGTGCGGGGCAGATGGACCCCTTGATCAGAAAGATCGTCCACCTGAGAATTACCTGGGCAGCCAGAGAGGGAGAGTCCCGCGAAGACCCCTACACGGTAGAGCATCCCCACGGGTTACAGGGTTTCCCCCACCCGACCTCTCTTGTCACTGCGGTTCCAGGTAGACCAGAATGAGGATCTTGACCTCTTAAGTCTACCAATTTTAAGATCAGGGTGCTTAAGGTTTCACTTGAACTTTAGTCTTTTAAGTGCAAAGAGTGACCTAATTTAAGGTTGGTTGACCCAAGGGGTCAACTTTACCTCTTGTTTTCTTTGAGAGCTTTTAGGTCTTGTCTTTTAGGGTTCAAGTGTTTAGAGAGCCAATTGTTTTAGGTTTTCTTTTGAATAGGTATTTTCAATCAATGGTTTAGGCACACTTCTTTTGGATTTTCTCCATTCTTGATTTAAGTAGTGTGTCTCTAAAACCCTAATGTTGAATCTTATGTTGGCTCTACTTGGTCCAGTTAGTTCTTTGTTGGGTAATTAGGGCTCAAGCAAGAATGTGTTAGCCCTTAAATACCCTTAATAGTGTGCAGGACTAATGAGTTGAAAACATGCAACTCTTTACGGTTACTAAGTATGGAAGACAGGTTAGCCCTATATTGCTTGTTCTTTTCTTTTCTTCCTCTTTAGAGTTTAGGGGTTAATAGCGAGAGGAAAAATTTACCTGTCCTCGGAGTGGTTGTCGTGCGGTTGCTTGTCTTCTTGATTTCCTGTAGTTTTCTGCACAAAAGAGAGGAGATTATCAGAAATTAAAAAGAAACAGGAATGTTTACCTCTAGAATAGCTGTTGCTCCCCGGCAACGGCGCCAAAAATGAAACGCTGTGGGCAACCGGGTTTTATTGTTATAGCGTTGTAGTATAGCCAGTTATTGCCAACATTTCAAATATAAAATTTTTTACTCGGAAAATAAAAGAGTTCCCGAGGTCGAACTCAGGGAGCAAGTTGTATTCTAGAGATATACATGTTTCTTTTACAAAAATAAAGAAAGAGAGAGAAAGAATTTGTTGTCTTCTTTTCTCTTTGTTTCTCCTCGTCTCAGATCTTCTTCTTCTTTGTCTGCAGAGGTGATGCTCTTCTTCTTCTTCCAGCTGTTCCTGCTCTTCCTTTTTCTTCTGTCTTTCTTCAGATCTTCTTCTTTCTTCTTTGTTTTTCTTCTTTCAGTTCTTCCCTTGTTCTTTTGTGTTCTCCTCTGCCTCGCCTTCTTCTGTTGTTCTTCAGATCTCCTTCTTTCTTCTTTTCTTTTTCCAGTCAGGACGTCGCCCCTCCTTCTTTCTTCTTTTCCCTTCAGGACGTCGTCTGATTTCCAAATCAGACGACTTAAACTACCTGTTGCTACAGTGTCTCCCTCAGCTTCCTTCTTCTTCCGCGGTCCTTCTTCTTCACCTGTGCCTGCACACTTCAGAGCTTACGTCAGAGGACAAAACCTACTCTACCCTCTCCCCCCCGCGTCTCTCTCTCTCTGAAACCACTCTTGGGAAAGCTCTCCCAGAGCTGCCGGGTAATCGGGTACGGGTCGCGCCCGGGTCCAGGCCCACCGATGTGCGTGGTGGGCGAGGAGTTCAGGTCAGTCTAAGTCGGGTCGGGTCAGGTCCGCGGGGCGTGAGCGCGGACGAGACCGGGTAACCGGGCGGGTGAAGGGGACCTCACCCCGTGTGCTGAGGCAGTAAGGCTAATGCACAAAATCAATTTAAATGGTGAAAAGTTTGTGAGGCTTACCGATGTGGGACTAAACGGAGGCCTCTCCTCGCGTGCGCCTGCTGGGAGACCGCGGCCTAGCTTCTGCAGCTGCGGCTTCGATTTGCGTCGGTTGCTGGCTGGCTGCCTTCGCAAGACTCCCCGTAATCCGCAGCAGCTGGAGACCTGGAGTCCTCAAGCCTAGAGCGCGGGAGAAGCTGCTTCAATGTGCGTTAATGGTGGTCGAACCTCAAAACCTGTCGGACACGAATATGGCCTCTCGGCCTGATCAAACCACTGGGGAACCTTCACCGTGGCACGGCGAAGGTGTGGAGCTGCGCGGCAAGCCGCAAGGTGGTGTCTGGCGGCAGCCCTAGGTTGGACTGCAACCGGAGGAATGGGTTTGTTCGGGGGAGCGTTACGGAGGTGTGGAGTGGCAGTGGAGGGGTGGGGGGTGCTCAGTGTGATGAGGCGGAGGTTCGGTGAGGGTCGGCGAGGTGTGTGAGGCTGTGGAGCGATGGGAGCATCTCGCCAGAGGGTGGCCGGAGACGAAGGGGGTGAGGGCTTAATTGAACAAATTGAAACCGGGGAAAGAAAGAGGAGAGGAAGGGAAGTAGTTCTAACTTACTTGCAGGGACGAAGGGGGAGCAGTAGGGCGACAGTCGTATCGACTGTCGCCGGAGAAGAAGATGCTCAGGGAAAGGGGCGGCGGCGAGCAGAGAGCCGGAGAGGCGCCAGCTGGGTGCGGCGTGGCGCGGGAAGAGCAGGGGAGGAAGTCTCTGCTGCTGGTATTGCGGCAGAGCGAAGAGGAGGAGGGGGAGGAACCGCCGGAGCTGGTGAGCGTCTGCCGGAGAGAGAAGAGAGGAAAGTTGGGGGTTTTCTCTGTCAGATCCGAGCTGGGAAGAACGGTGGAGCGACGGGGGTATTTATAGGGACCGAATCAGGGAGGAAGGCGGAGGGAGACGTCGTGTCTCCCTCGCCGGAGGACGCCGGAGATGGAAACCCATACCGTCCGTGCGTTCGCACGGCCGGTATGGGGGGTTACAGCGACCAGGGGGGTGTCCCTGCGACGGCTGACGACGCAGGGCACCCCCGGTTTACTTGCTAGGCTCTCCCCCTCACCCTGCGCGGCGCCATGCTCCGTGCAAGGTCGCCGGAGCATGGTGCTGGCAGGTTTTGCAGGGGGGACCTGAACGCAAAGAACGAAGGAGAGTTAGGGGCTGAAATGCGAGGGTTCAAAAGTTGAGGGCCAAAAAGTAAATATATGAGGACCAAAGTGTAAACTCGGTCAAGGAGGTTTCTTCTTAGGCTCAAGTTTTTATACATGATTAATTAGGACCTAAGGAATCTGATGGTGAATTTCATTTCTATATTAAACCTTGTTTGACCGATCAATTTAAGCGAAAACCCAGATTAAGTTATTAATTGGGCATGGTTCTCAATGTAGGTCAAAATGGGTTCTGAAGGCCAAATTGAAGGTTCTAAACCCTAGAGATTTTTCTATGAATTTTAGAGGGTTTATTCTATTTTTACTTTACCTCGAACCTCGTGAATTGAAGTGGGTTGTTTTAGGGTTACAGATTATCATTTAGTTTCTTGGAATTGCTGTAGCCCTTGCTAGATCATCTCATCTCACTTTTATTCTTGTTAAGTTGCTTTGACCTATGTTTGGGCCCTGAATGCAGATTATACTGGTAAAATTGCATTTTTACCCCTTATGACTTGTTTTCTTCTTAAACTCAGAATTCTCTGAGTTAAGCCTTTCCTTGAGATATGTAGGAGCTTTTATCCTTTGTATTAGGTCAAAATGAGCTAGTTATGGCTCATGATGAGGTTCTCATCACCATGGTGCGGGCATTTCCGCAGAAGGTCGTGAAATTGATCCCAGGCTTCATGCAACTTCTCCACAACACCTTGGGAGAAAGTCGTGATCGCATGCCTCATCACGTTCATTTGACCAATTGGGAAGAACTTTTGTAGGAATTCACGTCGTAATTTCGGCCAGGTTCCAATTGGCTTCCCAATGGTCTTGAACCAGTATGAAGCTTTGTCCCTTAGAAAAAATTGGAAAAGCTTCGTTAGAACAATCCCAAGATCAAAGTTCCTGGGTCGAATCGTTTCTGCAAGTCAACTCAGGTCCTCTAGGTGCTTGAACAGATCTTTGCTTGAGTTTCCATAGAAGAGAGTGCTGATCAACCTGATCACATTGGGCTTGAGCCCAAATGCATCTTCGCCTGTGGGAATTCTGACTAAAGGTTTGACGATTGGTGCTGCTGGATTGTAGAAATCTCACAGTTGTTCTCCTCGTGGCGGATGCTGCATTCTGTCAAGCATTATCAAAATACAGTCCATGCTTTGCCGATGTCGCTCCGCAGATTCAACCATCCAGGCTTCTAGACGAGCCATCGGGTCCATATTATCAATATCCTGACCCAGTCTAGGTCCAGGTCCAGGATTAGCCATTGTGGTTATGGGAGTAGAAGTGGGGGTGGAAGATGGTCTTGGTAAGGTGACTCGCCTCCTTGGGAGTGGCTCCCAAGGTCCAACCAATTGAGGTCTAAGTGACCACCTTCCTTGCATACACCACCCAACCACTGGGTTGTTGTAGCTAAGCCAGATAAGGCTAAGGCCTTGTCAATTAGATGCTCCTTATGGATTAGATGACCAGATTTTTCACTTTAAGTTCTAATTCCTGAAGAAAATTCATCGTACAACCAACTGAAATCAATTCCCACCTCTCGGCTAACCCAGCCAAGAGGTTGAAAGCACCTAGTACTATGACAATGAATTCGAGTTTATTTCATGTTTTAGACTTGATTTTTAGCCCATTTTCTTCAATTGGGGTTTTCTTTTGGTGAGTGGCCCACAAGGTGAGCAACTCACCAGCTAAGTACTATACTTGATTAAGTCTAGGTTAGCCAAATGTGGTCTCTAAATTGTAACCCTAAAGGTGTAACCTAGGGTTCATGCAATTATAGGGTTTTGTTCTTTTATTTTCTTTTCTTCTTTAGCAAACCACAAAAATTACAATCAGTTCTCTGGCAATATTTGGAATCCAATTAACTTGAAATTTTGCTAGAAGATTCCTTTTCAATTATATTTTTGGAGAATTTTTTTTGAAATTTTTACAATTTGAGCCGAATTTTTAGAAATTTTTGAATGTCAGGGGGTTAGATCTGGAATTTTGACCCCTGATTGATTTTTTGCTTTGAAATAGTATCAAATGACTTTAAAAAATAAAGCTAATGAGATCAGCTTTCAAACCCCACCAATTTTAGTCAAAAAAGATTGTGAGAATGCTCAAAATTACTTTTTGAATTTTGAAAAATCTTAGATCTAGGTCAATCTGACCCCCTTGCACTTCACAAATTTTCAAAGCTTTTATACTTGGAATTTTTTCAAAAGAATGGTGCCATTTGAAGGATGGTTTGAAAATGAAGGTTTGGCCTGAATTTCAGAATTTTTTATTTGCTAATATTTCAGCAATCGAATTTTTAAAATAGACTTTGAACCGAAGCTGAAAATCAGAGAATGGTGGAAAAGCTTTTAAAAGGTGTTTGAGTTTGAAATTCAAGCTTTCCACCAAAAGTGTTTTTCTTCTTTCAAAAACTTTTGCACGTTTTCTTTTTTTTCAAAAAGGAATTTTTCTTTTCAAAGGGTTTTCAAATATATATATATTTTTGCTTTTTTCAAACTAACCTAGTATTCGAAAGGAAACCTAATCTAGATTTTTTTGATTTTTTTTTGAATTTTTTTCTCTTTCTCACGAAAATGAATAAGTTTTTTTTTTTTCCAAAAGAAATTGCTGGAAGCAAATCTAATCCTAGGGTTCAAAAGCAAACCTAGCCTAAGAAGAGATGTGCACCTGATTTCTTTTTCCGTGCTCGACGCTTGTGCAAATCCCATTTTCTTTCTATGTTGTCCTGCACATCCAAAAACAACGTAGAGGATGATTTGTCAGTGGTAGTTTAAAAGATCGTAATCACGAAAAATGATGTTGCCTCCCCAGCAATGGCGCCATTTGACAGAAGCTGCTTACGCGCATTTTAAAGTCGTCGGAAATCGCAGTATAGTCGTGCTAAATGCTCATCAAAAATAATTTCTAAAGATAACGAGACTTTGAGTCCCGATCGTTCATCTCTGCAAGGCATTTGTGCACATCTGAAATCGATCTTTTATCGCTCTACTTTATTTAAAATCGCACGTCGATTTCTAATCTTCGTTTTAAAGTTTCACCACTTATATTGTGAATTTTAATTACATGCGCATGTGTTAAATAGATTACAAAGGTGAAAGTGTGATTTTCGTTGCGCACAATTCTAGTGATGTGGTGGCTGTTTACAGAAAAAGCTTTTATAGTTAGATCTTCTATATTTTCCAGAACTGACTTCCTTGTTGCCAAATATATATAAGTGAAAGACAGGCAACTTGAATCACACGAAAAAGATGGCAACCAATAAGCTCATTGTGATTTCAAACATAGAGATATGTACAAAAATCTATCTTTTATTCATTCATTCGGAGAAGTGTTTGCAACATGGAATGTAGAGGAAAGCTTGTATAGAAATGCTTGAAAATGTAAATCTAGCTAACAGAAAATGATCGCATACAGGAAGGGCATCATTGGGGGAGAATAAAGAGATATACTACTAAGTAGTAAATAGCAGTAAAAACTATGAAGAGCTAAGTTACTAATCTAGCAGAAAGGAAGGGCATTCGGAGGTGGTCTTCGATGGACTTTGAGTGGATGATAGAAAGAGGGGCGGCCAATGGTGCTTAGGCTGGCCCTTAGAGAGAGGTTGGGGAGATGATCCAGTATCCTGGCGTAGAGATGGTGGCCTCCATGGTGGTGCTCCATGTGGAGGTGGAGTGGAGATGAAAGTGGCTAGCTTAAGTGGAATCAATGCCAAGGAAATGGATGGGTGCAAATGGACACACCTTAGGCCATTTTATAGATGTAAGGGAGTCTCTCTAGAGAAGTGTGGAACCCTCAAGAGAGAGTCCCAAGAGTGGCCAGCCAAGAGAGAGAGAGGTGGTTTTTAGATCCACCATTTGTGGATCTAAGACTTGAATGGCTCTTGGTTGCTAAATTTGGCAACCAAGAGTGGTGCCACTTGACGAGAGTTCTACAGAACTCTAGATGTGTGGCAGTGCGTGAATGGGTGTGTGTGTGTGTGTGTGGTCGTGCCCTAGGTGGCTAAGAGGTCAAGGTTAGGTCCTAAGGGCTTTGGGTAGGTGTATGCCTTGAATTAAGGTTGCAAACCCTAATTGCTGAGGGGAAATTGCAATTAAACTTAACCCAAGTTTAATTGAATGAGTGTGAACCTAATTGAGTGTGAAATAACTCAATTAGGTTGGGCTTAGGTCAATTGGACTCTCACTAAGTCCAATTGTACTTGTGTAGGTTGAGATCTGAGGTCAATTGGACTCATTGCGTCCAATTGACTTAGGTAATGGTAATTGACTATGATCTAAGTCAATTGGGTTTGGTGAGGACCTAATTAGGTCCTTCGGGAGGTCTAAAGGTGGTGTACTAGGGTTAGGGTACCTTAATTTAGGTTCCTATAGGTTTGGAATTGGGTCTAGGTAGCTAGAGATCCAAGATGAAGGCTTGAATCTCAAAACAGGAACTGGAGAGCAGTTCCAAACGTCCAAAAATGGAATCAGACGTCTTATGGTCAAAAATCAGAAGTCCAGACTTGTTTGGATGTCCAATCAGAGTCAAGGAGAATTCTAGATTCTGGTTTGGGTATTCTGTAGAAATCGGATGTCTGACAATGTGTCCGGACATCCAATTACACAGTAGAAGTGGGTTTGAGGTGTACGGGAGTTGGCTAAGGGTTATGGACATCCTATAACTTAACTGGGTGTCCAGATAAGGGTTGGAACTAGGCTTTTAGGGCTTCCTAGGGTGCAGTGACCTAATCTAAGGGTGGCTGAGGCTTGGGGGAAGTCTTAAGGCTATCCTAAGGTTAGGATGGACCTAAGCTCTTCACATTTTACTGCTTTATTCCTACTTAATAGAATAAGATACCTTAACTCCCTTGCATCGTTATTCCCTATACCTAATCTAAGTCTTCTACTCCAGTCCTACTGCAACAGCCATTATTCCTGATCCAGCTTCAGATCCAGCTCCAAATCCAGCTCCAGATCTAGCATCTGATCAGCTTATTGCCTGTAATTGACATAATGCACTTAATCAGCACATTATAGCATTATTTTATGCATAGCTAAAGTAAAATAGTAAAGATGCAGATAATGCTTATGCATGCATGAATTACCCTAACTTTTGCTAAGTCCTAGCGTAATTTAGGTCAATTAAGACCTATGATTACTGTGCAATCAGGAGGTGATTGACGATTTTTGGGTTCGTTTCCATTGGTGCAGTAGGTGGTGAGGAGGAAGAGAAAGGAGAGGAGGCGATGCATTGGGCTTTTACGTGTGGGAGTTGTGCATCCTGGTGCGCGGTGTTGGCATTACATGATGGGACCATGTGTGAGGAGAGTGCTGGCTGGAGGTGTTGCCCACGCAAGGGTATGTGATGGTCGTCGGTGAGCACTGGCTGAAGTGGAAGATACGGTCTCTAGAAGTCTGGGATCCTTCCAAGATGTCTTAAAGTAACAAGATGGCACACAATTGTGGGTTGTGACAGTGGCTCGCAGTGGCGGAGAGAAGGCACATGGTTGCAAAGTTAGAGATGCAGTTGTAGGTGTCGATGCTATCACCACTGACTCCAGTGATGGATTTATTGGAGGCAAGACGCGGTGTTGGTCAAAGAAGGTGAGACATGGTGGTGGTTGTGTCCGTCGATGGTGGAAGTGCGGTGGCGAAAGGTCGCAGTCATGGATGTGGCCGATGATGGAGGCTCGCAGTGGTGGTGGCACAGGATGGAGAGGTTGCCTGTGGGGAGGGGATGTGGAGATGGCCAGCTTCCTCCCCGTGGAGAGAGATGAGATTCTGGTTGTCCTACTATCCCTGTTATATATATAGAAAATGAGAGAGAGTGTTAGAGAAGGAAAGAGTCAACAATCATAATTTTATGTTGCCATTTGAGGGAGAGAGAGATAAGGAATCATCAATATTTTTTGTGACCAAAAGAGGCAAGGGGTTTTAGGGAAAATAAAGAAGGGATTAAGGGATGCAAAAGAATGATTCCCTTGCCAAGTTTTGCCAAAATAAAATTCCCACAATATGACACCTCAAATTTAGATTTGATGTGAAGTCCTTGCCCTTAAAGTGAATAATTAATTCTTTCACATTAATATTGAAGTAATTAATGTATGAAATGATACATTCAAAGCTCACATCATTTGGTCATTATCATACATGTTTTAGATAAAATACATGTCCAAATACTAATGAACTTAAGCACTAAATGCATCCACTAATGTGGACTTATCAAATACCCCCATGCCTAAGTTTTGCTAGTCCCGAGCAAAATCAAATGAAACAAACCAAGTTTCCAGGCTAGATTAGATTGATCGTTAGGATGCCTTACCATGCCACACTCTAGAAATTAGATTGAAAGATCAACTATAGGCCAAAAGATACTCAAGTACAAGCCAAGACATAGACCTGACCGGCCCCATCCTTCGCTCTACTGGGAAGGTTTCTGAGGCCCACAAAAACTGACCAGAGGTTTGTTGACCCCAATGGTTAAAGCACCCGTGCATATATGTAGCAAGGCTAGGTTCAATTTGCTAGTGCATTTTTAGTAAGAGAGAGAGGGAGAAATATTATTTGAGAGTTTTCGCTCTTTCCTTTTTAATTCCCCTAGAGTCAACAATGGATTGTCCCTAAACACGATCTATATCAAATTCCTTATCCCCACCATCAATCCTCATAGGGTCCCTTGCAATCGATGCTTCGGGATAGCACCACCTATGGCAACCCTCGGAATGCTAGATTTCGACACTTTGGGGTAGTGCCGCCCATGGCATTCTGTAGCTAAATTTCGACCCTGGCAATGGACATTTCGGGATAATGCCACCCTTAGCATTTGAATCAGCATGAGATGCCTCCATGCCCCTGGTAGGATATTCAGATATCCTAGGAGACAAGCTAAGGAGACAATATGTTATAATGCATCTTCAACGGGATTATTTTACATTCCTTCTCTCTATGTCGAGAACTCATCCAATGAACTTGTGTCTTGAAGCTGCTCCTAAGTCAACTTTTCAAGAAAACATTTTCAGAACAGACACTTTTTGGCATTATTTTTCTTTATGCGCACTGAACCAGACCAGTATGTGATTTCTGCGTGCCTAGGTTACCAAGTCCTGCAAACCAAAGGGCAGGCAACGGGGTCGAATAATCCCTAAGACTTAAATTTAATATATCAACCTTGCAACTCCCTCAACCTCTAGAGCAATTGACCAGATCTTAACAAATACGTCTGTATTTAAGCACTAAAACAGACTCAGGAGGCCTAAAGTCGGTATCCCTGACTTATCTCCTTTTCTTTAGCACTTCAGGACTTTATTTATTCATTCATTCTGGCCTAGAACTTAGGTAACTCTTCCGTAATCAACTGCTGGGATGAGCACAATTTTGCATACTTCCTTTCAGTGTCTCTCCTTAATATATTTGAAATTTAGCTCACAAAAATTTCGTCTCCTTTATCTCTCTTCTTCTCTCTTTTCCTTTCTTTTTTTTTGTTTATGGAAGATGGATGCCCTAATTGCAAGCAGAATATGTAGAAATGTTATGAACAACCTCAGCTTATACCCCCCCATGACTAAATATGATAATGTCCTCACTGAAAAACAAAAGCAAGGAAAGATATTACCTGTGGTGGAGTAGGGATAGCTCGTAAATCAGGTTCTTGAAGGGAAGTAGAAAGAGTCCCACAGAAGATACCTAACCAACTTGGCCTGGCAATTAACCGAAGATGTTGTCAAGCTGGTGATGGATAGTGAGGCCAAATACTCACCAGAAGCAGGTGAAAAGAGGGTACTCCTGAGCTATTTATGGAGGTTTTATATAATACACATGAGTAGTGACCATCAAGTGTGTGTAATGAGGAGGCAAAGGCTCCTCAAGTAGATTTGTGTGGGCAACAGAGGGTATGAAGAAGCATACCCTGAGACTGATGGGATGACATGGAAGAGCGTTGATCCACACTCGCCACTCTATTACAGGGTGTATTAGTCTGGATATCCCCCCGTTAATCAGAAGTATGAGCAGAGATTTTAGGAAGCTATTTATGTAGAAGTCTAAGTCTCTCAGGTGTGGTGTAGGTACGAGGATTAAAGACAGTGCAAGCAATTCAACATTCATCCTCGATATCTATTACAATTCTTGTTTGTTATCAGAAGTAGCCTTAGTGACTGATTACCTTTCATGCTGCATATCATTGGTGTACGTGTCTTGGAATGGGCCCAAATGTTCGTCATCCAAAGTGAACCGCTCAAGAGTGTCACTCATTTCACTATCATGTTGAAGTGGGTTGGAAGCAATAAGGTTGTGAGTGTCCCCAATAATGACATCCCCAGGTTCTTGTTCAATGCTAAGATCCTACTCTTGGGGTGTATAGATTCTTTCCTCAAGAGTAGTAATTGCTTCCATTTTATTCGACTATTGGAGAGGATGATCTTGATTGTCAAAGGTATGTAGGAATCCGGATTTGGCTAATTTAGTAAGATCCTCAGGGGGTAAGCCCTCAAATAAAACATATTCACCCATAGAGTCACTCCATATGCTGATTCCAAGCCCCTCGAAGTCATCATCATCCTCTTCTACATTTTGTCCCTCTTGACTCTGAGCCTCAGGAGAATCTTTCATATCAGGATCAAGTGCTTCCTAAAAAATCAACTCTTTATGTCCCTGAGACCAATATTGACCTAATTCTTCCAATTCCATCTCAATTTTCTCATGATCACTTGGGTTGGGGACTTGTGAATCCCAGAATATTCAATGAGAGGTGTTGGTCCCCTTGATAGAGGAATGTGGTTATTATCACTTCCTTCCAGTATGATTTCTTCTAACATCCAAGACTCCTGGAATTTATTAACTTCAAAATCACAGTCCTCAGGGAGCTCTAACTAAGGTGCAAGGTCCTCAAAAGTGTAAAGTATATTCATAGGATCCCTAGGTTGGCATATAGATTCCACCTAAGGATTCAGACTGGGAGCGAGGTTGACTATTTGACTGCGACCCGCTTCATTAAATGCAACGAAGACACTATCATTTGGGTCAGGTTCATCTAATGGGACCAACTTCTCTTTCCAATTAAGATCAGGTGGATAGTCACCAAGATTGCCTTCTAGTGGCATATCTCAAGAGGGACTGATCACATTTTTGCGTGATTTTTAAATTTAGGGTTTTAAGTCGTTGCAATACACAAAATTGGATTCGCTTTTAAATTTATATTCCTAGATAGGATAGTATCTAGGGTTGTCCAAGGAGGCCAAATGTTTGCAAAATTAAAATCCCTTGCTTTAAAGGTGGAGCTCAACTTTCTTTTTGGTGTTTTATATATATGATTTTTTTTTTGTTTTGAAATAACGAGAACAAGGCGGGTTTGTTGATAGCAAGAAAATTCTCTATACTAATCCACTACACTACTATTATAGTGACAAGTAGAACCTCTCCCTAAGCTCACTCTAGGCACGTGGAGGCCTAGAGTAATTAGGGAGAGGGAGTGAAAAAGGTTAAATAAGAATTCTACAAGACTATGCAACAAAAAAGATTAAAGAAGGAAACTTTGATTAAAAGAGTGTTTTACAAAAAACCCTAGAAGATGAATGCTTCTACTACTAGATAATTGCAACAAAAAAAATAAAACACAAATCTTCTTGAATTGTTGGTGAAGAGGGAAAGCTCCTTGCTCCAAGCTTAGTGGCCCCCTGGCTTGAAAAGGGCGCCTCCTCCTTCCCTGAAAATGGTGTCCTCCAAGGCGATAGCTTCCACCTTTAATTCTTCTCCTCCAAGGGTGGACGTCCACCCTAGGTTCTTCTCCTTTGCTTGGCCATCCTCCTTGAAATGGAAAGCTCCTCCTCCTTTCCATGGCCCAAGTTGAAGAGAGTGGGGGGAAGAAGGCACCAAAGGGGCTCGTGATATGTGACGAGTTGATTCTTCACTTTTAAAGTCATTTGTCACATAAAATGATAAATCATTTGTAGTTCTATGTGGTGGAAAAATTGATTAATCAACAATTAAAATATCCACTCATAGATGAGTGGTCGTGTCCATAGGGAGGCAATGATGCAATAAAATCTCGATTATTTCGTAGTCTTTCAATCAAGTGCGAAATCCCTAATCAAATCTGACATGAATTGCGATGGAAAGAAGATGCACAATAACTCAAAACTATAAGGGTATATGTGCAATTTTTCCTCACTGAAATATTCAATAAATATGTGATGATTTTATGTAATTTTCAATTGACATGTGTTAAACAAAATTTGTGCACATTTTAATCCCAAAACCATTGTTAAAACATGTAAATATCAATAACCGCGTAATTATTAGAAAGCATGAGTATGCAGTCACAATTTTGCCACAATAAAATAAACATAAAATAAAATTGATTTTGGTGGCAATGGCATTAAATGTAATATTTAATTAACACTAAAACAAGGGATTTTACCTCTCTCCTCCTTGCGCATGGGAGAGAGGTTCAATCAAGGAGAGACTCCCACAGGAGGTTGGCTGAAGCGAGGCCATCGCGGTGGTGGCAGCGGTGCGTCGCAAGGTGGCCAGAGCCCACCTGTAAGAAAAGAGGAGTGGCGGCGGTGAAGGAGCTGCTGCTGCCGCACGTGCTACAGGCATGCAGCTGCTAAGGCGTGCAGCTTATGAGGTGCGCGGGCCGTACGGCGAGGACATGCGGGGGAAGAGCTGCTGCACGTATGGGTGTAGTGTGGAAGCGTAGGAGGCAAGGGGGCTGCTGTGTGCTGAAGTGCACTGGAGGAGGTCGGTGAGGGCGTTGAAGGGGCGGGCTCGTGGAGCTGCAGGTGGGCCGCTGGAGGCAACACGAGCGTGTGAAAGAGAAGGCACGCCTGTTGGGTGCTCGCAGGAGCTGTAGGACGGTGTCCTGGCACTGGTTGGGCTGCCGCGCAGTGTTGAACGGCTACTGCTGCTGTTGGAGGCACATAGGTGCACCCGGGGGTGGGCGTGCGGAGGTAGGTGCTGGTGTGGGGCCTGCAGTGGTGCTGGAGGTGGGCACTACAGAAGTTGATGAGGTGCGGGCTCTACTGTTGAAGGCACTCGTAGACTGTAGGTCTGTTGGAGAGGGTGGTAGGCGCTACTAGCGCATGCGCTGAGGGTGAAGTGAGCGCATTCGCGATGGTTTGATGCCACTACTGGAGGTTCTGGTGGAGATGAAGAGGCGTGCGGTGTGCAGTGGCTGGTGGCTAGAAAAACAAAGGACGGGGGAAGAAGATGAAGGTGGCGCTGTAGGAGTTTCAGACATTTGGGAACACTCCCAGACGTGTGAATGGATGAGGGTGTGAAGTTGCAGCGGCTGCAGTGGTGGTTGTTGGTGATGACGGTGAGGGTGGTGCATGCTGAGGTGCTCACAGTAATGCAGACAAGCTCCAGATGGCGGTGTGGCCTGTCACGCCACACCCCCACGATGGTGGAGGCTTGTCACCGCGGTTGAGGCTGGTGGTGGTGGAGCGGACGAGAGATCAACTCTCTGCACAGTGGTGGGTCGGGGATGGTGGCCTCCTGGTGCATGGCAGCCTCCCTCCTTTTGTATCCACGGCCATCATTTCAAAAATCAAAAATGCCGTAGCATAAATGTGATGCGCAGGAGGAGGAGGCGGAGTCGAAGCCAGAGTAGTTACCTGTGCAGAGGAGAAGAAAGAATAAAAGAATAAAATATTATAGTTATTTATACATAAGCCCTTAACTTCTATGTTAAATTAAAACCATGCATGCAATGCACCTAATTGGTTAACTAATTAAATGAATGCAATTCTAAATTAATTCTAAATGAATTTAGTTATGAATGCAATGCATGAATTATGCAATTAAATCAGAAATATGAATTAATCTATTTACATCCTAATGCATGCTAAATAAATGTTAGAATTAACTTAATGGCTAGGCACTTAAATACTTTGATAGCCCACAAATAAGGGCTAATCAAATACCCCCATGCCTTGTTTTTGGTAGTCCCTAGCAAAATCAAGCAAAACCTAGCACTCCAAGTAGACTAGCCAACCCAATCGGTCTTCCTTTGGAAACATATTAAGTTCAGAGTTTAGTCTTAAGGTTCTCAAGTAGTTGTTAAGTTACAGACTAGGTCAGCTAAAGACGAGTTGTAGGCATAAGTTTCTCTGATTTCTGACTCTACCCTAAGGTTTATTGATCCCTGAGATTAAAGCATCTATGCATGTGTATTGGTCTAAGTTATTTAAGTTAAACGAAAAAGGATTTTTTTTTTGAATAATATGTATATATTAATTTTTTTTTCCTCTAAGTCTAACCTCGGATCAGCTGTCAATACGATCAGTGTCGGATTCATTGTCCCCATTACTATACCTCGAAGGGTGCCTGGCTTTCGATGCTTCAAGATAACATTGCCCATAGTGACCCCAAGAATTCCTGGCAATCGACACTTCGAGATAGTATTGCCCATGGATTTCTAAAGCGAATTCAGGCCTGTGGTAATCAGCACTTCAAGATAGGGCCGCCCATGGTACCTGAACCGCACAATGCACTTACATACCCTAAGTAGGATGGATATCCTAAGAGACAAGCGCCAAAGAGGTAATATGTTATCATCGCATCCTCAAGGTGAGTATATACTCCACCTCTCCTGCAACAAGAGCTCTTCCAATCAAATTGTGTTTTCAAGCCTCTCGTAAGTCAAAACTAAGAGAACCAAATCTCTTTTAAGAAAGGAATTAAGTTGATTACTTACTTACACCAAACCAAGTGTGTCAAATTTGGATGATTGGGTTAGAAGGACCCGTAAACCAAAAGGTAGAACAAGACTCCAGGTACTACCGCACTTTTTAACCCAAACCCTAGCTTTCCTTCCTCAACCTCTTGAGGAATGGTCTGCAACTTAACTCCTACTTAAGTTTTTAAGTCCACAAAGGACCCTAAAGTTCTAAAGCTAGTAGCTCATTTAGCTTCTAAAGTTCGACCCTATAACCAACTTAGTCTCACCTAGAGTTCTGATTTGCTTAAGAATGCAGGACCTAGCCAGTTAAGCTCAAAACTTTTTTTTTTAATTATTATTTTTTATTTTTATTTGCTTAGATTTTTTTTAATGCAAATGTATGCAACGCAGAATGCTTTAATTAAATGCATGAATGCACTATGCTATGTATATCCCCAAGTACACCCCCCATGCCTAAAATCTGCAATGTCCTCATTGGATAGAAGGATATTACCTGGGTCAGAGATGAGCTGTCGTTCTTTTTTTAGCAGCCAAGTAGGCAAAAAGAACTATAAATCAGGTTCAAGGATTGCAGAAATAGGCCCTAAAAATGAGCAAAGTAATGCTGGCCAAGAAAATAGGTAACCTAGGATGTTGGTGAGTTGATGATGAATCCGAATAGAAAATGCTCGCCCAACTGAGATGGGAATGAAATCTTCCTAGGTCACTAGAAGAGGTTCTAATGGATAAACTGGCATAACAACCTCCAAAGGGGTAGGGGGAGGATGATAAGGATCCTCCAAAAGGAATGGGGAAGGAATGGTGCAGAGATAAACCCCAAAGGGGTAGGGGAAGGATGATAAGGATCCTCCAAAAGGAATGGGGAAGGAATGGTGCAAGGATAAACCCCAGGGGCAATGGACTGATTAAAGAAATCATCAATCCATACCCAATACTCCATTACAAGAATTATTGGTTTGTTAAGCCCCCCGGTCAGAACAAAAATGAGCAAATCTCTAAGGCAAGGATCGTCTAGGGTGTCTAAGTTTCGAGGTTGCAGGATGGCCATAAGATCTAGGTTGGGTTTAATCAGCTCGGTGTCCATCCCTAACACTCTTTCCAAATCCTCAATTGCATCCCTAGCATTCCTTGCACCATCACATGTATCTTCTTACACTTCATCAGGAGTCACAATTTCGCCTTCAGACATAAGCGAATCAGAGGGTGACTTCGAATCAAATGAAGGTAGGTTGGAAGAAACAAATCTGGGGATTATCCTATCAATGTGATCCCCAGGTTCTTGTTCTTTACTCAAATCTTCCCCAGAGTCTAGATGTGAATTCACATAATTCTTAGAAGTTGCCTCCAAATTTTCCATCACCTCATCATGAGGAGAAATATCATCAATGGATGTGCTAAGGAAACCTAATTTGGTCAAATTTGTGACATCCTCAGGGGCTAACTCTTCAAATAAGACATAATCACCCTTAGTGTCACTCCAAATCTTGAATGTAGGTTCCTCATATAATTCTTCTTTCTCCTCATCATATGATTCATCATATACCAGAGGTCTAGAATCATTTAATATCTTTGCAGATCTCCTAGGGTACTCTATCTGAGATAAATGGTTTACACTGGTAACATCAGACTCCTCAGATGGGTCAATTTCTTCAGGGTTAAGTTCCTTAAGAAGGGAGGGTAGGATTAACAACTTGACTTCGACCCACTTCATCAAATGTCACGAAAATACTATCATCTGGGTCGAGGTCCTCCAATGATACCATCATTCCCTTCTTTTGACTCCAATATAATTCAGGTGGATAGTCAACCTTATCATCATCTTCCTTAGGTTGCCACCTTTCTTCATCCAATGCATGGCTACTTTCATATGTATCTTCCTCCCATTTAAGGCGTGGATCTCTCAAGGAAGTGTCATCTAATGGGGAGGTTTCAAAATCGAACCTCGAAAAGTAGCTATTCTCCCTTACATAATCCCCAAACTTTCCCTCCAACTTAAAGTGTAGCTCTCCCACAGGAGCTGCATCAATTGTAGAGGGGTGTACATCATCCTCAATGGCGTAGATTGGGTGGCTAATTTCATCTCTTTCTTGTTGGCCTGCTCTCAAAGATTCTCCTAACAATTCAATCATTTTGTTTTGCATTTTCTATATTTCCATCTTCGAGGAGAGGTCATTTCTATCATGAGAGAAGTCAGGCTCAGGCTTATAGTACCCAGGAGTGTCTATCCAACCATTATAATTATTCAGGGAGGGTAGGTTGGATATTTCTATGGTGTGTGGGATATTGGGCAAAGCAAATCCTACTCCTAGGTTCTAATCACTGATTTGGGGCTTAACCGGGCTAGTACTCCTACAATAGAAGTAAAACGGATACCAATGATTGTCATTATGTCCATCAAAGGATGGACCATCTCGGCATATGCGATTGAAGAGTGCAGAGTGGGGGTGAAGGTGTGGGCAAGATGTGAAAGCATCAAAGCCAATGTGGTCCATTCTAACTCACACCTCAATCAGAATTCCTCAAGAAAAACACAATTCAAAAAGGACTTTTTAGGTCTTTCCCAATTTAGGCTTTTGATTTAAGTTTGATTGCAAGTGACAATACAATTTGTTCAATCAATTTATGCACCTATTGTAGACCTACGGCTCACCTAAGAAGACCTAGTTGGAGCTTAGGTGTTCTTCCCTAAATCTCAAATGGTAAAGCAACTCCAAAGATGGAAGATCGAGGGATGCAAGTAGGCTTAAGCTTTCCTTTGAAGCTGTGCCTTCACGGTGCTTCTCAACTACCCCCAAAAATCCGTGATAGGGTATCCCCCTCTATGGAGTTGCAAAACATTTAATCTCAAGTCCTAAACACTTCAGAATCCAACGATAGGAGGGCTCTTGTCCTAGTATTTCCAAACCTAAGGAGTGTTTAAAAGCGTGCCGTGGTGCAAAAGATATAAGTGTGCATACACCACAAAAGATTTTGAATTTTGAATCTCACGCCAAGTTTGAAAATCAAATCCTTGGTTTTTAGATGTCCCTCCTTTAATTAGTCCTTTTTCAAGAATATATGTGACCACTTGTTAGATTGCTTCAAGACAAATTATGTGGTCTTCGAATTACGTCCAAATGGAATGCGTGATCAAGAATAGGATGCAAAGTAAGCGGATGCATACCTTGCTTCTAGCAATCAATGATGTGAGAATGCATGCAATGTAGAGAAATAAATCTAGAGGCTGCTCATACAGACCTAAATGGTTCATCCTAGGGGTAGGTGACTTCTAGCAGGTAGCTCATATATATATTTTTTTAGCAACTTATGCACAAGCAAATAAAGGGTAAACAATCCACAAAATAAATTAAAAACCTAAATCTAAAGAAAAGAGGGAACAAACTCCCAAAAACTACCCAACATGGGCCTAAAACAAAATCAGGGAACAAACCCCTAAAAATAGACCCCAGAACAAGGCTCTCAAACCAAATGCGCAATGAAAAATTAAGTCTAAAGTCTTAATCCTACTCTAATCAAATCAGCAACTAAATGTACAGAGATAATCGTCGCGTCCTCGTCCTTCCCCTCCCTTGCAAGGTAGCTCAATCAATTTCTCCTCTGTCGACATCAAGGGTCGCCTCTCATGATGGCTAGTGTGATTGTGAGTCATAGAATATGTGTCGCAGATTGTTGCATTCACCTCTCTCTAATTCCTCACGCAAATTCCTCGCATAGAAAAGATAATAAATGGTTAAATCACTGTGCAATGAGAACAAATAAGAAATGAAATCAAGTGAAATTATTGCATCTATTGCCTCCCCAACAATGACATCATTTGACAAGTTGATTCTTCTCTTTTAAAGTTGTTTGTCACATAAAATGATGTGTCATCTATAGTTCTATGTGGTGGAAAAATCGACTAATCAACAATTAAAATATACACTCACAGAAGAGTGGGTCGTGTCCACAGGGAGGCAATGGTGTAATAAAATATCAATTATTTCATAGTCTTTCAATCAAGTGCGAAATCCCTAATCAAATTCGACATGAATTGCGATGGAAAGAAGATGCACAACAACTCAAAAATATAAGGGCATATGTGCAATTTTTCCTCACTGAAATATTCAATAAATTTGTGATGATTTTATGTAATTTTCAATTGACAAGTGTTAGAGAAAATTTGTGCACATTTTAATCCCAAAACCAATGTTAAAACATGTGAATATCAATAACTACGTAATTATCAGAAAGCAAGAGTATGCAGTCACAATTTCACCACAATAAAATAATCATAAATTAAAATTGATTTCGGTGGCAATGGCATTAAATGTAATTTTTAATTAACACCAAAACAGAGGATTTTACCTCTCTCCTCGTGCATGGGAGAGAGGTTCAATCGAGGAGAGACTCCCACAGGAGGTTGGCTAAAGCAAGGTCGTTGCTTCGGTGGAGGTGGTGCATCGCAAGGTGGCCGGAGTTGGCCTGCCGGAGGAGAGGAGTGGTGGCTGTGAAGGAGCTGCTACTGCCGCGCATGCTGCAGGCATGCAGCTGCTAAGGCGTGCAGCTTCTAAGGCGCGTGGGTCGTGCGGCGAGGACACACGTAGGAAGAGCTACTGCGCGCAAGGGTGTAGTGTGGAAGCGTAGGAGGCAAGGGGGCTGCTGCACGCTGGAAGTGCGCTGGAGGAGGTCGGCGAGGGTGCGTGGAGCTGCTGGTGGGCTGCTGGAGGCAACACGCACGTGTGGAAGAGAAGGCACGCCTACTGGGTGCTCGCGGGCGCTGCAGGCCAGCGTCCTGGCGCTGGTTGGGTGGGCGTGTGGCGTTGAACGGCTGTTGCTACTACTTTAGGCGCGTAGGTGCACACGGGGGTGGGCACACTGAGGTAGGCACGATCATGGGACTCTGTAGTGGCACTGGAGGTGGGAGTTGTAGAAGTTGATGAGGTGCGGGTTCTGCTGTTGAAGGCGCATGTAGACTGTGGGTCTGTTGGAGCGGGTAGCAGGCACTGCTGGCACATGCGCTGTGGGTGAAGGGAGCGCGTTCGCGGTGGTTTGATGGCACTGCTGGAGGTTCTGGTGGAGATGAAGAGGTGTGCGGTGTGTAGTGGCTGGTGGCTGGAAAAACAAAGGATGGGGGAAGAAGATGAAGGTGGTGCTGTAGGAGTTTCAGACATCTGGGAACATTCCAAGATGTCTTAATCGACGGGGGCGTGAAGTTGCAGCGGCTGCAGTGGTGGTTGTTGGTGATGACGGTGTTGGTGGTGCATGCTGAGGCGCTCACAGTAATGCAGACGAGCTCCAGATGTCGGTGTGGCCTCTCACGCCACACGCCCACGGTGGTGGAGGCTCGTTGCCACGGTTGAGGCCAGTGGTGGCGTAGGGGATGAGAGATCAGCTCTCTGCACAGTGGTGGGTCGGGGATGGTGGCCTCCTGGTGCGTGGCAGCCTCCCTCCTTTTGTAGCCATGGCCATCATTTCAAAAATCAAAAATGCCGTAGCATAAATGTGATGCGCAGGAGGAGGAGGTGGAGTCGAAGCTGGAGGAGTTACCTGTGCAGAGTAGAAAAACGAATAAAAGAATAAAATATTATAGTTATTTATGCATAAGCCCTTAACTTCTATGTTAAATTAAAACAATGCATGCAATGCACCTAATTGGTTAACTAATTAAATGAATGCAATTCTAAGTTAATTCTAAATGATTTTAGTTATGAATGCAATGCATGAATTATGCAATTAAATCAGAAATATGAATTAATCTATTTACATCCTAATGCATGCAAAATAAATGTTAGAATTAACTTAATATCTAGGCACTTAAATACTTAAATAACCCGCAAATATGGGCTAATGAATATGCTCCTTTAATCTTCTTCTCTACTCCTTTTCCGTAGGTATAGGTGGATGTAGGTGGAAGTAAACACTAATGGAGGATGGGAATTATGTGGTGGTATGGCAGGGTATTTATAGGATGGGAAGGGGGGTGGTTATGTTGTTTTCTTGATGGGAAATGAAGGGGTGCTTGGATATTTTGGAGGGAAAAATGGGAGGGAAATGAAGAGGTTCCTTGGTTTTCCATCCAAAAATGCCTTCTAGAAGGAAATTTTGGGGGGAAAAAATGGAGGGTGGAGATGGGTTTTGATGGTGGATGTAGGGTGGTGATGGAAGGGATAGTTGGCACCAAAATAAAATAGGAGTAGGTGGTCTTTTTGCTGGAGATTAGGTAGTAGGGTAGTAGGTTTTGGTGCCATGGAGGTGGACTAGCTAAGTTAAGCAGCTTAGCTAGATTAGCTAGTAGGGAGTAGAGTTGGAGGCATTCGGAGCTAGGGTTTTTACGGAGAAGAGCTGGAGGTAGTCATCTTGAGCTGCACTAGAGCTGGTGGATGCTGAAGAGAGCTGCAAGAAGCTACCTTAGCTGGCTTAGCTTGCTAGTTCTTTGCTAGCTACTAAGCCAAGCTAAAGCAAGTTGGCTTCTGCTGAAAGGAGTTGAGGTGAGCTGGGTCTAATGCTCCCAGAGAGGATCAAGCTGGGTGTGGTAGCTAAGGTAGCTTAGCTCAACTGAGTTGAGCTAAGCTGAGTCCCCGGTAGTTGGACTTGAGCTTCCTAAGCTGGAATGAAGTCATCTTCAGCTGACCGGAGTTGAGTGGAGCTGTATGTAGCTAGACCTGAGTTGGGGTGAACACCAATCAACTCAGCTGAGCTAGCTAGGGCTCCCTGTGGACTAATGGGAGCTAAGATGAGCTAGACTCAACAAAGTTGAGCTGGATCTCAGCTGACCTGAGCTAGGGTGAGCTAAGATGAGCTCTCTTTAGCTGTTATTCAGCTGAGGTGAGCTGAATGGAGTAAGATGAGCTAACCCTAGTTCAAGTGAGTTGGAATCTAGCTATGGTGAGCTGGATCAAGCTGACTTCCAGTTAGTCTGAGCTTCTTCTTCACCAGTTGCCTTCCTGAGTGCTAGGGTTTTGGAGTTCTGACAATCTGTATATCCCTAACACTCAAAAAAATACATTAAAATGACGATAAAAGGTGCAATGCATGCCTAACCTAAATGATGCCTAAATGCAGCCCAAAAACCCGTTTGCGGAGCAAAATCCTAAGAGCTAAGTTTGTTTTAATGCATAAAAATGATGATAAACTGACGTTTATCACACCCCAATGCTTATCTTTTGCTACTCTCTTAGCAAAACTTAAATTTTTACAAAACGAAATTTTTGGGTAATGTAATTTTTTTCAACTTTTAAGGAGAAAGATTAAGGGACCTTGGATGATCGAAACACAGGAGGCACAGGATTTGTTAAAGATAAACATCAGGATTTGTTTTTGGATCCAGCCATTAGACAAAATAGGATGAATATATCCTTCAAAAAATTCACAAATTAACCCCTTTTTAATTCAGATGACTTGAAATTTTTATTTTTATGATTTTTCTGGCTCATGAATCTAATTCGCAACTTGCAAAATCATTTAAAACTTTGTGTCCATGCTTGTGAAAAGCCGACATTTATAGGGGCATGTTTATTTATTTATTTATTTTATTATTATTATTATTGTTATTTTTTTTCCCCATGCTTATCTTTAGCTTAGTCTTACAACAGATGTGTCGGGATCATCATTCCCGTTACCAATCCTCAAGGGGGCTCTGGCACCAGTACTTCGGGATAGCACTGTACATGACACCACCCAGGAGCTCACAACCCCAAAACACAATGCGGTGTCAAGGGGCACTCCAAGCAAACTCAAGTTTTTACTCCGACACTATAGGTAGAGCACCATCCAAGACACTTGAGCTGCTAAAATGAGCTTTAATGTTCCGTCTAAAGATATGAAATAAAGATATGGAGCAGCGCCAAGGCGGTAACATGTTGACATTGCATCCTCAAAGGAGGCATTTTCCTCCTTCTTGGCGGTGGGAACTCAAACCAATGATCTGCTTCAGACTTTTACTAAGTCCAAACAAGGGAGTTTTTCTAATTTTTAGTTGTTTTTAAGTGTTGGCTTGTGTGTGAAAATTGACACAAGAAGTTTCTCAAGACATGCAAGTTTTTGAATCAGAAACTAAGCCAAATACTTTCCACATTACAAAATATGATCAAGTCACCTGAACTATCATGAGTTTAGGTGGAATTTTTAGAGAAGGATATCTGATCTAGTCTAAAATAGACCTTGAAATTCTAATGATCAGATCTACATCCTCATCCCTAGTTTGTTAAAGATTAAATCCCATTGTACCAAAAGTGAGTTTTTCGACCTTAGTCACGATTTCAAAATTTTTCCTCAAAAAGTTTTTAGCATTTTTATTTTTTTGGCATGCAAGTAGGAAAATAAAATAACTAAAGAAAAATGCATGTTTTTAGGTTTTGAAATTCCTAAATCGATCGTCAAATTTTAAAAACATCCCCCGATGCGTAAGATATGCAATGTCCTCATGCATTAGGAGGGAAAAGGGATCACCTTAATGAAGAGCGATCGGGTTTAGGATGGTCAAAACCTGGAAGAAGAAAGGAAAAAGGAAAGCAAGAAAAATGATGGGTTACCTCCCATCCAGTACTATCTTTTACGCCATTCAACCGGGCGTGAAGGTATGCACAGAAGACGGAAAATCATGTAAATAGTTGAACACTTGAATGTCTTTAATAACAATGTCTTCCTCAAGATCCCTAAAAAGATGAGTGGTAAAGCTAAAGGGATCAAAATAAAATAGAGAAATGGAAAAAGGACCTCGGTCTGGCCATGGTTTGAATTGATGATGAAAGCCAAACTTAGGTGGATCAGATGGTAGGTCCAATAGAAAAGGGAGCGGAAAGGATTTAGTGAGATGTAGGATGGGTGAAGTTAGTGTCGATATTTTTGGTGAAAAAATAAGAAGATGAAAAGGGGGAAAGTCAAACCCTAATTGATTTGGAAAGTCTTGGATCACATAATTATCCTTAGAATAAGAATCAATAAAATCTAGATCAATAGTGGTCAAAGATGAATGAGATTGGATCAACATAGACTTCTCAAATACTGCTTCCATTTTATTATCAGTGTCCTCAAAAATTTTGTGATCAATGGATCTCTTGGAAGCTTGAAATAAATCTAATGAGAAGGCCTAGTTACTGCAATTTATATTCATTTTCCCAGAATGAGAATTGATATTAGCTGCTGCCATAATTAGAAAAGGTTTTCCAAGGATGACATTAATGAGAGCCTTAGGTACCTCTATGTCAAGGGCCAGAAAATTTACCGGAAATAGACAATTCTAGACCTTGATAATACTATCCTCAACAACTTCCTGCGATTAAATGGAAGATCTGTCTTCCAATTGGAATTGAACCTTAGTAGGTTTTAAATCACTGAATCAAAATTCCTCAAATAAGATCGGGGCGATGAGATTACTAGAGGTACCTAAGTCGAGAGGGGCACGAAAAAAAATGGTTTCAGTTATGACAAATGAGATGAGTGATGCGCCCTGGGCCTTTTTTGTGAAAGGCAGCTTGCTCTGAAAAACTGAGCTGGCTGTCTTAGAAAGGACCAACCTTTCTAGATTCTGATCATGCCTTTTTGAAGTAAATTTTTTGGAGGCATGGGGAGAATCTAGGAAGGGAATATTCCTCTTGACTTGCTCAAATAAGTCAAAAGGATTGTGGTCAGAGGGCTCTAATTTTGGATTGTTGGATTACAACTTTTGAGAGTGGGAAATAGGGTTTGAATCAGGTGTTTTTGGGATTTCTTTTTCTTCTTCCTTACTGAGGTTAGGGGAGTCAATTTACATTGGTTGAGAATCAGTTTCATCATTTGAATGTGAAGGCCTTAAATCCATGGTGGTTTCCTCACTCCTCAAAGTCTCTGCATACGCAGCTTGGTGATCCCTGGGAGGAGGTGGGGGGGCTTGATGTTGATAGAAACTGGGTTGGTGCTGTGATATTGGGTTAATAGGAGGCTGAACCGTGTGGTTCTGATGTTGGTATCCACCCAGGTGTTGGTTCTTGTGATTCATAAAGTTTGGTGTGGGTTGGGATGGTGAGTGTCCTGTAGGCCTTTGAGTTGGAATATCCCCAATTTGATCGTTGAGATTGTTAATAAAACAGGTTGTTTCCTTTGTTTTTCTTTGTAACTCCTGTACGGTTTTCGTCATCTAGGCATTAATGTCTTCTTGAGATTGCCCAGATTGATAAGTCTGATTTGGTCCAGGAGTGAGCCAGATAATTCCCCCCAATAGAGGAATTTTTCAATTTCTCCTGGAATGTAGGGACATTTTGGGTGGGGTGATGATTGGGATAAACATAATTCCCTGTTGAACCACAAAAAGCCTCAGAATAATAATTATACTCAGCACGAGATTTATGCAGATTTTCTCTCTTGTGGGTGTTAAAAGAGGTGACATGTGGAACGTGTGGATC
This sequence comes from Thalassia testudinum, assembly GCA_037157565.1. NCBI lineage: Eukaryota > Viridiplantae > Streptophyta > Magnoliopsida > Alismatales > Hydrocharitaceae > Thalassia > Thalassia testudinum. Next base: position 102,338,390 of record JAZHRO010000055.1, on the reverse strand, counting down.
TTAGGTAGGTGTGGCAGGACTTCCTTGGTTGGCTAGGTTTGTTAAATCCTTATGCAACTGTTGTTGCTTAACTTGTAGCTAAGCCATGATAGAGTAGAGATTAGGTGGAGGGGCCTGATTAAGTAGCTCCTTGGTGGAAAAATAAGGGAAAGAAAAATTAGCATGCAGGTTAGAGGGCCAATTTTGATTTTCCATTTTGAAAGAAGAGGATGAATGTAGGAAAAGTCCTTTTGGGGACGCAAAATCAAGTGGTCCCTCCAAGTGTGGAGTTTTGGATTACCGCCCGTGCAAAATGGAGGAAATGGTAGGGGAGGAGAAGAGATGGAGATGAGAGAAGTGTGCACACAAGCAATAAAATTCTAGACCTAACTTAACTATGACTACCTAGAATTTAACCTAAGACTTGGTCTACCTAAGAAATAAGTAATTAACAGTGAATACCCATTCTGTCAAGAAATCTAGCTAAGTTGTTTAAGGGGAGGTTTAGGCCCAAGCGTTTCCCAGGAAAATCACCAGGTGCTTGTACAAACCTGCGCCTGGTCGTTTGACATGGCCCCTCAGCCTGAACACTAGATATAGATGACAGAATTGGTATTAACTAGAGAAAACTTAAGTCCTATATACCAAGCTTAATTTGATGAAACCTTAGGGGTCAAATTACAACAAATTTTAGTTAAGGCTAGGATACTAGTGTGCACACCGAATGTGGAGGGCGTTGCTTGGGTTGTTGCCCTATTATTTCAATTTTTTTGTTTGTGTGCAGGAATTGGAAAGTTGTTCCAATGGAAAGCAAGTTGCCACACAATTATTGTATTTCTGTCTTTAAGGATTGGATTTAACTTAGTGTATTTTTAAGGTTTTCTTATTAAGTTTTCAAACAAGTTTGAGATTCCACAAACAAGAGGAAATCAAGTTGTATGGAAAAGGAAATGTTTCCTTTTGGTTGTTTATCTCTAAAAATGAAAAAGAAACCCTAATCCAATTGATCCTAGGACAGAAATTTAACTACCAATGAGTTATTTTTAGGCTTTCTGTATTAAGTAGTGGCCCAAACAATTCAAACAATACCACTACTTTGAAGAGAATCAAACAAGGATTCCAGAAAATATTTTTGTAATATTTTAGGATTTTTTTTATTATTTGTTTTAAATTTTTATTTGTGCTGGTGTCAAAGTCTAGAAATGATACCTGTGAGTATTATAGACGTTTTGTACCGCCACTAGCATAAAAAAATCTTGATGATTTTATGTGAGATGTATAATTTCAAATGGATTCCAGAAAGATAAATTTCAACAAAATTGGATGAGCATAAAAATTCTTAAAATTCACAGATAGTAGCAAAATAGGGAGCTCAGAGGGTGTGACCCTTCAGCAGTCCACAAATTTTCAAAAATTAAATACAAAGCCAAATGATTTCCAATTTGGACTAGAAATTCCTAACTTGATTTGAAATCACTATGTGAAATTTTAGAAATTTAGGAGATTTATGGTGTTAGGGATTGATTTTTGAAGTTTGGATAGAAATCAGGACTCGAAAATCAAAACAGGGACACTTGGATTGGAATGGTGTTTAATGAAGCATACAAGTAAACAATGAATTTTAATGGACACCACATAACTTAATTAAGATGTTTGGGATCTTGAATGCCAAGTTTAATATTTTTTTGGTAGTTTTAATTGACAATGTGTCCAGAAAAGAGAACCAACCTGAATTCCACGAGAAGAAAACGAACTTTGAGCCCTTGCTTCCAAATTCTCGCTTTCTTCATGCAATACCTGCACACACAAGAGAAAAGAAAGAGAAAGGGATGAGATCCCCTTCAATCAAGAGTAAAATGATTAATGCAAAGCCGTGCGTCCCTGGCAACGGTGCCAAAAAAGTGATCGTGTTTTGCGCGATTTGTTAAATTAGGGTTTTAACTCATTGCAATGCACAAAAGTGGATTCTCTTTTGAATTTATATTGCAAGATAGGGGAGTATCTAGGGTTTTCCATGGAGGCCACATATTTACAAAATTAAAATCCCTCGCTTCAAAGATGGAGCTCAACTTTCTTTTTGCTGTTTTATATATATGACTTTTTTTGGTTTCGAAATAACGAGAACAAGGTAGGTTTGTTGATAGCAAGAAAATTCTCTATACGAATCAACTACGCTACTATTATAGTGACAAGTAGAACCTCTCCCTAAGCTCACTCAACGCACATGGAGTCCTAGAGTAATTAGGGAGAGGGAGTGAAAAAGGTTAAATAAGAATTCTACAAGGCTATGCAACAAAAAAGATTAAAGAAGGCAACTTTGATTAAAAGAGTGTGTTTTACAAAAAACCCTAGTAGATGAATGCTTCTACTACTAGATAATCGCAACAAAGAAAATAAAACACAAATCTTCCAAAATTGTTGGTGAAGAGGGGAAGCTCCTTGCTCCATGCTTAGTGGCTCCTAGGCTTGAAAAGGGCTCCTCCTTCTCCTTCCTTGAAAATGGTGTCCTCCAAGGCGGTAGCTACCACCTTTAATTCGCCTCCTCCAAGGGTGGACGTCCACCCTAGGTTCTTCTCCTTTGCCTGGCCATCCTCATTGAAGTTGATAGCTCCTCCTCCTTGGCGTCGCCCAAGTTGAAGAGAGTGGGGGGAAGAAGGCACAAAAGGGGCTGGTGGTATGCCCCTTTAATCTTCTTCTCTACTCCTTCTTCTTGGCCGTAGGTATAGGTGGATGTAGGTGGAAGTAAACACTAATGGAGGATGGGAATTATGTGGTGGTACGGTAGGGTATTTATAGGATGGGAAGGGGGGTGGTTATGTTGTTTTCTTGATGGGAAATGAAGGGGTGCTTGGATATTTTGGAGGGAAAAATGGGAGGGAAATGAAGAGGTTCCTTGGTTTTCCCTCCAAAAATACCTTCTAGAAGGCAATTTTGGAGGGAAAAAATGGAGGATGGAGATGGGTTTTGATGGTGGATGTAGGGTGGTGATGGAAGGGATAATTGGCACCAAAATAAAGTAGGAGTAGGTGGTCTTTTTGCTGGAGCTTAGGTAGTAGGGTAGTAGGTTTTGGTGCCATGGAGCTGGACTAGCTAAGTTATGCAGCTTAGCTAGCTTAGCTAGTAGGGAGAAGAGTTGGAGGCATTTGGAGCTAGGGTTTTCAGGGAGAAGAGCTGGAGATAGTCGTCTCGAGCTGCACTAGAGCTGGTGGCTGCTGAAGAGAGCTGCAAGGAGCTACCTTAGCTGCCTTGGCTTGCTAGTTCTTTGCTAGCTACTAAGCCAAGCTAAAGCAAGTTCGATTCTGCTGAAAGGAGTTGAGGTGAGTTAGGTCTAATGCTCTTGGGGAGGATCAAGCTGGGTGAGGTAACTAAGGTAGCTTAGCTCAACTGAGTTGAGCTAAGCTGAGTCCCCGGGAGCTGGACTTGAGCTTCCTAAGCTGGAATGAAGTCATCTTTAGCTTGTCAGAGTTGAGGGAGATGGATGTAGCTGGACCTGAGCTGGGGAGAACTCCAGTCAACTCAGCTGAGCTAGCTAGAGATCCTTGTGGAGTAATGGGAGCTGAGATGAGCTAGACTCAGCTAAGTTGAGCTGGATCTGAGCTGACTTGAGCTAGGGTGAGCTAAGATGAGCTCTCTTGAGCTGCTATTCAACTGAGTTGAGCTGAATGTAGCTAAGATGAGGTAACCCTAGTTGGAGTGAGTCTAAATCCAGCTATGGTGAGCTGGATCAAGCTGAGTTCCAATTAGTTTGAGCTTCTTCTTCACCAGTTGGCTTGTTGAGTGCTAGCGTTTTGGAGTTCTGACAATCTATATATCCCTAACACTGACAAAAACACATTAAATTGACAATAAAAAGTGCACTACATGCCTAACATAATTGATGACTAAATGCAGCCCAAAAACTCATTTGCGGAGCAAAATCTTAAGAGCTCGGTTTGTTTTAATGCATAGAAATGATGATAAACTAGCATTTATCAGGGACATCTAAGTGATAGCTACTCCTCAAAATAGGATCCATGTTCTCATTGTTTTCATTGAAATTATCTTGGTAATCGGGGATAGAAGGGTTGGGATTAGAATTGACTGTAGGAGGATCGCTAAGCTGGTTAATCTCTTCAGTTAATCTTTGACTATTTGATATAAACACATTTACACTACTTAAGATGTCTATTTATGCATGTTCTTAAGCATAGGATTGCATTTCATGATATAAATATTACATCATCTTGCATTTAGAGTAGTTTGAATAAAATGGAGGTTAATTGCCTCCTTTTATGTGCTTGGACAGGGCAAACATTTTATCGGGGCCTCAGATCGAAGATCCAACTGTATGGATGTGATCAGGGCGACAATTGGAGTTCAACGACTCCAAGATCGCCCTAATCAGGCATCTGTAGCATCAAATAGTGATCGGGGAACCCTAGAAGATCAAGGGTCAGGATGGTGTAAATCCACACTTCAATTGACAAATCCGATTGCACGGATGAATTCGGATCGACGATCACAGCCTAATGACGCAAAAATCGAGTCAATCCGACATCCGCAGCACCATCTACAACATCCAGAAGATGGACGACCAAGATGGCACCACGTGGCGCCATCTCGGCTGCCCAAATGGCCGCATGCAATCATAGAAGCCTCCGTGTTTGCCCTCTCTCCGCCGTTGGATCTCGATGCAACGGCTGTGAATAGCTCCACCACAATTCGCCCGCTCGACCATCCGTGCCCCGTAGCACAGTGGTCGAAGGCACTATCGCGTTCACAAGACGCGGGATCGAGCCGCAGCGAATGGAAGAAGGGTGCGAGCGAGCGAGCGCGGGCATGCGTTGGATCGCAATCGGGTGGCTCAGGTCTTCCAATAGCAGCTACGCACTATTTCACGCAAGGCGGGAACGTGCCATCATACACGTTGGGCATGCGCGCAGCGAGTGGGTTAGGTGCATTTTTAAGCCCTCCGATCTCGTGATCGGACAACTGTGGATGAAAGAACGTGGGCGAGCTTTGAGAGAGAGAGCAGCGGAGGAGGCGCGCGTGGGGAGCACCCACTACACTCACGTTGGGGCTTTAGGGACGATTTTATCCATCACTAAAGACCCCTCATTTAATGTTTTAAAGATGTAATGACCAATTTACCCCCACTCCTTGCAACTATAAAAGGAGACCCCCCCATACGAAATTCTCATCCCTTCCTTCTCTTCTCTACCTCTCCAAAGCTCAAGAGAAGCTTGTCCCACACCTTAGATGCTCCTCGCGAGATAAAGTCTAAATTTTCATCCCCCTTCGGAAGTGGATCCCGCGACGACGACGGCGTGCTGCTCCATTCCTGTTCTTCTGCTTCGTAATCCTTCGTCCTGCTCTGTCCTCCTTCATCTAGGCATCGTCCCGTCTAGCTCATCCTCCAAGCAATCGTCGAGGAGGATAACTTCTCTCTCCCATTCTTCTTTATAGCTATTCTAGTGTAGAATTTTCCTGCTTTCTAGTGTAACCGATTTCCCACTTTTTAGTGTAATTTTTATTTGGTTTGATTGTAGAAACATTTTGAAATATTGAATGCATGTTCTCTTTCTCTCTCTCTCTCTCTTTTAGTCTGATAGCTTCATTGTAATTATATCGTCTCGCTTTTCAAAAATTCTAAAAAAAAAAATAATTGCAAATATAGATCGACGTAGCCTCCCTGTGTTCGACCCAGAAATCAAATTTTGGTATAAATTTTATTTGTTAAACATGAATTCTTCGCTTTCAAGCTGCAACGATAGGTTTTCCAAAACCAAACACGTTAGTGTAGCAATTCGTAAGTTCAACATTTTGGCGCCGTTGCCGGGGAGGCAACGATTTCCGATCTTTCTTCGCATTTCTTGCACTTTATTATTTTTGAACTTACTCTCTCTTGTGTCTATTGTTTTGCAGAGACCTCCATCAAGGAATCAACAAGCGGTAGACTGGAGTAAAGTGCAGTTGAAGACAACTGTAAGTGCTCCCCATTCTTTTCCCTTCCATAGATTTCATTCGCCACATTAAATCCAAATTCCAATTAACCTAGGTGTTTGCATAAATTCTAGGAATAGTTTGGTTGTTTGGATTTTCACTCACATTCATTCCACCGTCATTCATAAAAAAAAATAACAAAAAGTTAATCTTGTGGGGTAATTTTCAACAAACACACAACACACACCCACATTCAAGTCACTTAATCAACTTGATTTATTTCTACTCAATCGGATTCTGATCTGTGGAACTGGTACACACAAAGCAACACATAACAGAGTAGAAATCATTCTAGGTTAACCATCATTGAGTGCCTAACTTAGTGGTGCAATTGTGGCCAATTGTTTGAGTTATTTGGGCCGCACCGCTCTATTTAAAACCAACTTATCAAGTAGCTCCTCCTTAGGGTTTTCAATCTAGGTCTATTCCAGGCACTCCACTTTCTTTCTGATTTTAAAGGAAAACAATCTTCACCCGTGTTTTACAACTTGGTTTGCTTAGAAACTTGATTGCAATTAACCTAATTTGAAACCCTAAAAGCTACTTAAGCAAGATTTGACCATTAAAATTCACGCATCATAACAGTCTTGCTTGAAAACCCTGGTTGTGCATGCACTTACACAAATCTCAATCAATCATTAAGGGCACAACCCATTTTAAGGGCACATCACATTCCATAAGCACCACAATTCCAGGCCATAATAAAATTGAGTAGACGTTGGCCTTAAAGTCTGATTTGTTCTTCAGGGCCTAGTTTGAGATTATTTTTGATTAACCTACTTGTACTGATTAATCTGATGTCTAGCTAGGGGAGTAGCGTCAAACGACTGCGGCTGGCGGGTACACTAAGAACCGGAGGCGAAAGCTGAAGGAAGAACCTTCCCCCCAATCCCTCCTTCTAACTGGTTGGATTAAACAGACGCAAGTAGAGTAAATCATTTATAGTCTTAAGGCGGGTTTTAGGAGTCAGTAGATCCTTAGGCTACCCCACTTAACGATAGCCTTGTTTTGTTATGCTGCTGGGTCCCTATCCCCAGTCCTTCAGACCTTCTCCTTGTTTATGCTGGGAAGACGGTCATTGAATCCCCGATTGGAAGGACCATTAGAACATTCTAGGAGGTGCAAGTTGGATTTGGGTCAATTTGATCCCATGAACGAATAACAGCCTCCTCTGCTTGGAAATCCATAGGAAGAATTTCGAAGGCAGCTGGAAGAAATGCAGAGAATGTAGGAATGGTTCCAGAGAATGCAAGGTGCTCAGCCCTTGAAGGATTTTTATGATCCTTCAAACTACGGGGAACGTCCCGCGATCCAGATTCCAGCCGGTGACGTAGAAATCAAGCCCCAAGTGTTACGCCTGATTAAACATTATCATGGGCTTGGCTCCGAAGATCCGTTTCAGCATTCGGAGGACTTGACCACTTTGGCCCAGACCACCAATGCTCGAAACGTAAATGAGGAGTAAATGATCATGAGGCTCTTCCCCCACTCTTTTAGGGATAAGGCCGCACATTGGTATAGGACAATGCAACTTGGAATGAGTTGAAATCGGCCTTTCTGAAGAAATTCTTCCCAATCAGTCGTACCAATGCTTTGAGACAGGCAACCACTACCTTTACCAAATGGTCGGGGGAGCAGTTTCATGTGGCCTGGGAGCGATTCCAAGAATTATTACGGAGGTGTCCACACCATGAGGTGCCGAAATGGCAACTCGTGCAGATCTTCTATCATGGGTTGACTGAGCAACTCAGAAATCTTGTGGATGCTTCTTGTGGAGGCAATTTCCTCAACAAAGATGCAGATAGTGCAAATGATTTATTTGAGAAAATGAGTGAGAATGCAATCAATCATGCCTCCATGGATACTTTTAACCGGTCCTAGCGACCCAGATCAAATGTCAATGAAGTCCATGACTCTCATTCATTTGATATGGAATTGATTTGCAACAAACTTGATAAGGTGGACTTGGTTGCTAAAAGAATGGAAGAGTTGATGGCTGGCAATTCTATGAACAATTCTTGATCCACTCAATACCAAAATTCAGGATTCCATTCCTCATGAGCTCCTTCTGGACAGGAGTTCGTGAATCAACTCGATGCAGCTCAACCTGTGAGTCGGCATTTTTCGAAACCCCACGGGTTCCCAACTGGGGCCTTTGATCCCAGTTTTTCTGATCCTTCCCTTTCTTTCTTTCCATCTTCACCTTATGAGGATGTCTGCGCTGTATAAGAGAATGTTAGATCCAACCCCTACTCGAATGCCTATAATCCAGGTTGGAGAAACCACCCTAACTTCTCTTGGAAAAATCCGAGGCAACAGACCCAATTCTGACATAGCAATTATGCTCCGCAATGACCAATGGGTCAGGGTCAAGTATATACTTAGTTGTCTCTGAATCAGGTCAATCAGCCAGCTTGGAATGCCCGTCAACCGGCAGGGTAGGCTGATTTGAACCGTCAAATGGTAGAGTTGCAAGGATCTATACTCCAGCTCATGCAGCAAATGAAAAACTTGCTGGACAACTTGCAATCTGGGCTCATTGCTAACTCCCGTCAACCTGGATCTCTACCATGCCAACCCGTACACAACCCACAAAATATTATGAATTCGGGCAATCAAGCCCAAGGATACGGAAATCAGAGGGACCCACACGCACATGCTCAGGTGGTTGAGCAGGGTTCCTCATCTTCTTCTTCTTCTTCTGCAAATTAACAATTCATGGTCAATCAAGCCCCTCCAATCTTTCCTAACCCTCCCCGACCCAAATTCTTATGCTTCTGCAAATTCTGTAACTTTGAGGAGTGGTAAGAAGAGTTAGGATCCATAACCACACTATTCTGATCTTTTGAATCCTGAAGAACCTGAGCAGAGAGAGGAGAATTCTAGAGGAGAAATCAAGGCTCAGGAACCTGATTCCAAAAATCTGACTCATGTTATTTTCCTGAAGCCTTAACCAAATCAAAGAAGAAGAAGTATGTTGATAGCAATGAGGAGCTTCTGAATTTATTTAAGAATGTTGCGATCAATATCCCGCTCCTTGATGCTATCAAGCACATACTGGCTTACGCAACATTTTTAAAGGAATTATGTACACAAAAGCGTAAGTCAAGAGTCTGTTCCGAGGAAGGTGGTACTCTCTGAGCAGGCTAGTTCTGTTATCCTGCACTACCTCCCTTAGAAAAAGAGAGATTCTGGTGCTCCTTTGATTTCTTGCATTATCAGAGATTACAAATTTGATAGAGCACTTTTGGATCTCGGTGCATCCATCAACCTAATTCCGACTTCTCTCTATGAGAAGTTTGGGTTAGGTGAACTTCGGCCAACTTCAGTAATGCTACAGTTAGCAGACCGTTCAGTCACAAACCCACGAGGCATTATTGAAGATGTTATAGTTAAGGTCAAGGATTTCTATTTTCTTATAGATTTCCTTGTCCTTGACATGGATGTACCTGATAATCTGAGGAACACACCTATCATTCTGGGGCATCCGTTCCTAGCTACCGCAAAGGCCAACATTAATTCTGAAAGCAGTAGCATGGAAATCGCCTTTGGGGACCAATGAATGAAATTGGGTATTTTTAAGGCGATCAACAAATTTGAGGATTGTGGATTTATTGAGGAACTTGATGAGGATAATGATAATATTGAAACTTGTTTGACCGTTTCTTCAATTGAAAGTTCCTCTTTGGATGACGAATTTGACCCGCAACCCTCTATGGCTGACCTGACATCTTCGGAAGAGGTTATTGATTTTGTTCACTCACAACCTCTTCCTCTTGTTGAATCTTCACCATCTACCCTATCATCAATCATCAACCCACCCTAGCTTGAATTGAAACCATTGCTCGAGAATTTGAAATATCAATTTTTAGGACCACAGAATACGCTCCCTGTGATTATCAGTGCTAAATTGATAAAGGAGCAAGAGATTAAGTTGATCATTGTCCTAAAGGAACATAAGGAGGCAATTGGTTGGACCATTCATGACCTCAGGGGGATCGAGCCATCTTACTGTAATCATAGAATATTTTTGGAAGATGGATCCCACCCATCTCGCCAGATGCAGAGGGAGATTGAATCCAAATATGCGAGAAGTGGTCAAAAAAGAAATCATCAAGTGGCTCGATGCAGGAATTATTTATCCAATCTCTAACAGTCCCTGGGTAAGTCTCATTCAGATTATTCCGAAGAAAGCCGGGATTACTGTTGTGACTAATGAGAGAGGAGAATCTGTCACAACTCGTTCAGCTTCCTCTTGGAGAGTTTGTATTGATTACAGGAAGCTGAACACAACCACTAAAAAGGATCATTTTCCCCTTCCCTTCATCGATCAAATCTTGGAAAAATTAACCAGGTAGAAGTACTTCTATTTTTTTGATGGCTACTTAGGATACAACCAAGTTCCTATCCATCCTGAGGATCAGGAAAAAACTACTTTCACCAAACCCTATGGAACCTTTGCTTTTCGTAGGATGCCTTTCAGGTTATGCAATGCACCTGCGACTTTTCAAAGGTGTATGCTAGCCATATTTTTTGACATGGGGGGAGAGTTTATGGAAGTCTTCATGGATGATTTCTCCGTTTCTGGAGAATCATTTGACTCTTGTTTGGCTAATTTGGAAATGAATCTTAAGCGATTTATCAAGACACGACTGGTCCTTAGCTGGGAAAAGAGTCATTTCATGACCCAAGAGGGCATCATTTTGGATCATGTAATCTCTAAACGGGGAATTGAAGTGGACAAAGCTAAGGTTGCTGCTATCACTAAACTTCCTCCTCCCACATCTATTAAACAAATCAGATCATTTCTTGGCCATGTGGGACTTTATCGAAGATTCATCAAGGATTTCTCGAAGGTTGCTCGTCCTTTGAGCAATCTTCTTGCCAAAGAAACGCCGTTTGTTTTTGACGAATCATGCTGAAAGGCATTTGATTTCCTGAAAATGGCAGTCACCTGTGCTCCAATTTTGCAACCACCAATTTGGACAGCCCCTTTTTAGATCATGACCGACGTTTCTGATTACGCGGTCAGGGCTGTCCTGGGTCAGAAAATTGATCGAAAGGCCTCTATCATCTACTACACTAGTAAAACTCTTGATGAAGCCCAGAGGAATTACACTGTTACTGAAAAGGAATTACTAACTGTAGTATTTTCTTTGGAAAAATTTAGGGCTTATCTCTTAGGGTCTCATGTTATCGTTTATATCGACTACTCAGCCTTGAGACATCTCTTGGCTAAAAAGGATGCTAAACCCCAGCTTACTCGTTGGATTCTTCTTCAAGAATTTGATCTTGAAATCAAGGATAAAATCGAGGTACAAAATGTGGTAGTGGATCATTTGTATAGACTTTTAGGTGATTCTTCTTGTCCGGACATTCTGATTGCTTACACTTTTCCGGACGAAACTATTCTTACAGTTTTAGGTGTCCACACCCCATGGTTTGCTGGCATTGTTAACTATTTGGCCATTGGTCAAATCCCCCAGGATTGGACCAAGCAACAACGGGATAGACTCAAATCTAAGGCCAAATACTACTTCTGGGAGGATCCTGAACTGTATCGCATCGGCTCTGATCAGATTATTCACCGATGTATTCCAGAGAATGAATTCAACAGTATACTCGAGTTCTGCCATGCATCTGGGTGTGGTGGACATTTCTCTGGGAAAAAGATGGCTGCAAAAATCTTGCAATCTGGCTTCTATTGGCCATCATTATTCAAGGATGCCCAGGATTTCTCAAGGTCATGTTCTCGATGTCAGGCACTCGGGAGCATAACTAAGAGAGACATGATGCCCCTAAAACCTATTCTTCCTGTCGAAATTTCCGATGTTTGGGGCATCGATTTCATGGGACCCTTTATCCCTTCATTTGGACATCAGTACATTCTTGCTGCTTTGATTATGTGTCCAAATGGATTGAGGCGATTCCCACCCGAACCAATGACCACAAGGTGGTCATCAATTTTGTCAAGAAAAATATCTTCAGTAGGTTCGGGATTCCGAGGGCTATCATCAGTGATGGTAGCACTCATTTTACTAATGCCCAATTCCAGAATTTATTGGCCAAATACGGGGTTAATCACCAAATTTCCACACCTTACCATCCCCAGACTAATGGACAAGCCGAGATCTCCAATCGAGAGATCAAGAACATTCTGCAAAAAATGGTTAGGCCTAATCGCAAGGATTGGACTCAAAAGCTTGAGGATGCTCTTTGGGCCTACCGTACGACATATAAAATGCCCATCGACATGTCTCCATTCCATTTGGTGTATGAAAAGGCGTGCCATCTACCTGTAGAGATTGAACACAAGGCATTCTGGGCAATCAAACAATGCAATTTAGATCTGAATCAAGCTGGGAAGACCAGGAAACTCCAACTATCTGAGTTGGAGGAGCATAGAAATGGTGCTTATGAGAATGCCAAGATCTACAAGGCTCGGACCAAAGCTCTACATGATCAATTGATTTCACGCAAGAGCTTTGAGCCAAACCAGAAGGTCTGGTTGTTTGATTCTAAACTTAAGCTCTTTCTTGGCAAACTTAGATCTAAATGGAATGGCCCATTCATAATTGATCAGATTTTTCCAAATGGTGCTGCTCAGATTTCTGACCCAAAGATGGGTAACACATTTAAAGTCAACGGTCAATGTCTGAAGCCTGTTGTTGGCCGTATTCTTCCAGAACCTATATCAAACTCTATTGCTCTAGCCATTCTGTGACTTCTTTGGCTGGACTTCGCCTAGTTGACGGCATTAAACTCAGTAGTTGTACATTTGACACAAGGCTGATACGAGCTTCATATTCAAGTGACATCTTTCATATTCTACCCTTTCTTTCATGTCTCTTTTTCAATGAGGACATTGCATCAGCTAAGCATGGGGGGGTGGATTCATTTTTGAATTACTTGGTCAGCTTTGTGAAATTCATGTAAATTGTTTATAAAAAAAAGTCAAAATTAGGAAGGATTAGTTGGACATTAGGACTTTTCAATCCTAAGAAATTTTATATTAGGATCTGAACACAAAGACCTTTCAGGTCTTTGGACTTAATTAGCCCGTGTATCTACTAAAATGTGGTTTTGCCTTTCGAGTCCTCGCCATCTTAATTTTATCGTAATTGGAATAAATAAGTTTGGGTGATAAGTACACGACTTATCAACCCACCCTCTGATTTGAGGGAATTTCTGAGTTTTAAGCATCTACACACTTTCTTTGCACTGACTCGTTGTTCGGCGATTCTAACGGAAATTGGGTAGCTAATGAACCTTCTAGGGTGATATGGCTGGCAAGTTATCATGGGTAACAGCCCATAGGTAGGTTGTTCAGAGCCCAGTCACTGGACCTTTCTCTTTTTCCTGCCCTTAGGTAAATTTTATACCAGGGATGCCACCGACTTAAAAAAAAAAAAGAAAGATAAAAAAAAATCAAAAAGAAAAGGAGAAAAGAAAAAAAAAAGAAATAAGCCACACTTCGTCGCGAGCTGGCAAGTTGTCGGTGGTAACAGCTTATCGACCGATTGTCCAGAACCCAGCTCAGTAAATGCACTAAAAAAATTCCCAAAACACTTAGGAAGAAGCGGAGAAGTAGAATAAACTAGGGAGATATACACTGGATTCACCCTTGTGTTGACCCCGTAAAAAATAAAAGTAGGGAGAAAGCTACCGGTTGTAAAGATACACCTTTAAGCAGAATTCTTTTTAGGTCACCTAGAGGTGTAGAAATCTGAAGTCCATTTTAATTGTCGATCAATGAGTCTATTTCAATCATAATAAGATGGTTAAAACTTAGGGTTCTCATCAAATCTTGGGTGAGTTGAATGGCCATAGAAAGCCACTCTTAAACCCTAAAATTTGAAAATCTAAAAGAAATTTGAAAAGAGTAAAAAGAGAAAAAGAAATTTTTCTTTGAATAAGGCGAGGGTTTGAGGCGATCTGCATTTTGGCAGATACTCGAGCACTATTGTGTCTTTGAAAGTTTAGTTCCAAAGCAGATAATTTCTTAATGATTGAAAATAACTCAGGCCCAAATAATCCAACCTAATTCTTTTATAAATAGCATATAGTTTTTGCTAGGGACTAGCAAAGGATAGGCATGGGGGTATGATGTAAACACATTTACACTACTTAAGATGTCTATTTATGCATGTTCTTAAGCATAGGATTGCATTTCATGATATAAATATTACATCATCTTGCATTTAGAGTAGTTTGAATAAAATGGATGTTAATTGTTTCCTTTTATGTGCTTAGACAGGGCAAACATTTTATCAGGGCCTCGGATCGAAGATCCAACCGTATGGATGTGATCAGGGCAACGATTGGAGTTCAACGACTCCAAGATCGCCCTAATCAGGCATCTGTAGCATCAGATAGTGACTGGGGAACCCTAGAAGATCAAGGGCCAGGATGGTTAAATCCGCACTTCAATTGACAAATACAACTACACGGATGAATTCGGATCGACGATCGTAGCCTAACGACGTAAAAATCTAGTCAATTCGACATCCGTAGCACCATCTACAACATCCAGAAGATGGACGGCCAAGATGGCGCCACGTGGCACCATCTCAGCTGCCCAAACGGCCGCATGCAATCACAGAAGCCTCCGTGTCCGCCCTCTCTCTGCTGTTGGATCTCGATCCAATGGCTATGAACAGCTGCACCACAATTCGCCCCCTCGACCATCCGCGCCCCGTAGCACAGCGGTCGAAGGCACTATCGCAGTCATAAGATGCGGGATCGAGCCGCAACAAATGGAAGAAGGGCGCGGGTGAGCGAGCGCGGGCATGCATTGGATCGCGATCGGGTGGCTCAGGTCTTCCACTAGCAGCCACGTGCTATTTCAAGTGAGGTGGGAATGCGTAATCGTACGTGCTGGGCGCGCGCGCAGCGAGCGGGTTAGGAGGCATGTGGGTGGGAGTTGAGAGAGAGAGGGGCTGAGGAGGCATGTGTTGGGAGCACCCACTACACCCACGTTGGGGCTTTAGCGATGATTTTATCCGTCACTAAAGACCCTTCATTTAATGTTTTAAATATGTAATGACCAATTTGCCCCCACTCCTTGCAACTATAAAAGGAGACCCTCCATACGAAATTCTCATCCCTTCCTTCTCTTCTCTACCTCTCTAAAGCTCAAGAGAAGCTTGTCCCACACACGGGATGCTCCTCGCGAGATAAAGTCTAAATTTTCATCCCCCTTCGGAAGTGGATCCCGCGACGACGATGGCATGCTACTCCGTTCTCGTTCTTCTACTTCGTCCTCCTTCGTCCTGCTCTATCCTCCTTCGTCCAGGCGTCGTCCCGTCCAGCTCATCCTCCAAGCAATCATTGAGGAGGATAACTTCTCTCTTCCATTCTTCTTTACAGCTTTTCTAGTGTAGAATTTTCCTGCTTTCTAGTGTAACCGATTTCCCGCTTTTTAGTGTAATTTTTATTTGGTTCGATTGTAGAAACATTTTGAAATATTGAATGCATGTTCTCATTCTCTCTCTCTCTCTTCCTTTTAGTCTGATAGCTTCATTGTAATTATATCGTCTCACTTTTCAAAAATTCTAAAAAAAAATATAATTGCGAATATAGATCAACATAGCCTCCTTGTGTTCGACCCAGAAATCAAATTTCGGTATAAATTTTATTTGTTGAACACGAATTCTTCGCTTTCAAGCTGCAACGAAAGGTTTTCCAAAACCAAACACGTTAGTGTAGCAATTCATAAGTTCAACACTATTCCTAAAAGTCTCTCTCATTGAATCCGTCATTTCTTCCTATTGTTTTCGCATTTCTATCATAAAATAGGAGAGGCTACCATCAGATTGGAGAGGATAGTCATCCTCAAGGTTATAATCCCTAGGGGATTCTATCCATCTAGGAGTGTAAGAATCATCACGGGCGGGTGGGTTGGGATAGTCATGGATGGGTTAGGGATGGTGTATCCCTCTCATAGGTTATGCTCATGATCACAGGATTGGGGAATAATCAGACCAATGCTCCTATAGTAGGAGTAGAAAGGATCCCAATGCTCATCAAATGATGGATAGCTACTGGTCATGGGATTGGGATTGGGTATTCTGTGGTAAGAGGAAGTGAAGTAGTTATTGTAATCCATTTGAAAACATGACTTGGACAACACACCCCAATCAAATGCAAGGCAATGGGACTCTCTTTTCTCTTTTCAGAGTAGATTTAAACCAACCTCCAATCTACCCCTTAAAGTTGTCATATGGGGTCAAGTTTTGCACCCATCCGTTCCCACTTTAGTGGTACAAGAGGGAGCTGTGACCTGAGATCCCTGACAAGCTCTTGGACAAGACAAAAGTCATTTACATTCTCTCTTGGTGGCAAAAGAAGTTTCACAATCAATTACTTGCCTTAATTCAACCTTCAAGTGCCTTAGGACCCATGCTTTCCTTCAATGATACTCTCTAGTGATTAAGTGAGCAGTTACTCCAAGGACAAACAAAGGGATGCAAATAGGGCAAACCCTTCCTTTGAGGTGATGCATAAGTGGTGCCACTTAATTACCCATTTGTTCCTTCAAGGGGTGTCCCCCTCCGTGAAGTACCAAAACACTTGGTTAAAAGATAATACCACTACCACAAAGCAACATAGGAGGGTCTGCACCAATAAAAAGATTGGTGCCTATAGCCTTAAGGGATCGAGCTTTAGTGCGGTGCCTAATGTGCGTGCTTAGTGCCAGAAGTGTGCATCACACCACAAATCATTTTTGATCTTGAAACATAGACAAGTCCCTTTGAATCAGATCAAATAATGACATGGTTTTAAGGTCGAATCTGATTATCAATCCCAATTTCAATTAGGCGACCACTGAATTAGTTTAATTTAATAAATTTTGGTGGTCTTGAATTTTTATCCAAATGCAAATGCGTGGATAGGAGCTAGATGCAAAGTTAGAAAGGTGTACCTGTCTCCAGCAATCTTCATGAAAATATGCTCGCAATGCAACAATGAGATCTAATATGCTGCTCAATCACCCCTAAATGCACCCACCTAAGGGAATGCAACTCTTAAATAGGTAGCTCGATTTTTTATTTTATTTGTTTTAGAGGCAAGCATGCAAAAAAATGAATCACGTGAGTAGAGAAAATATAGCCCCTAGTCTCTAAAGAATGTAAGGACAGACCCCCAAAAATCTGCCCCAATTACTATAAAGGTGAGAAGACAGAAATAAAATTTGTGACAAAGGAGAATCCCTTGTGAGAGCAGCATCCAGGTGTCCTACATCTTCTCTACGTGTGGACATCGCTCATGGTTGATATCATCGCTCCGCTGCGCCTGTCGCCTTGTCAGATTCCTCACATAGAAAAGATAACAATAGGTCAAATTATTGTGCAACTCAGAATAATCAGACATAAAAATCAGGTGAATCTATTGCGTCTGTTGCATCCCCGACAATGGTGCCATTTGTTCAAGCATTTTTCACTTGTAGATGGTATCAGAAAAACATGTCATCACAGTGAAATCATGTGGTGGAAAAATCCTGAACAAAACTAATTGTCAGTAAAACTAACCACAATAGATTCAATCGAATGCACAAGGAGGAACAATTATAATAAATCCACGAGTGTAGAGCCATCATGTTTGCAGAAGTATTCTCAAAATCAATTCAATGAATATGCTACTTTGAATGTGACTTTCAATTTCTTGAGAAGTTTATGGCTATTTAAATAAATTTCATATCAGAAATCAAGCTCCAAAAAATATGTAGATGATGCATGTTTTATGGCATGCCATGTAATTTTGAGTTGCATGCAAGTCTGAATCTAATTTCAATGTTAAATGATGCGCATAATATTAGTCAAGCCAATTCAAGAAAACGTAAGTGTTTCCTTGCAAATTCACCTCAATATAATAATCCAAAAATAAAAAATCCCATCTTTCATCAAAGGCATGCAATGTAAATCTAAATCAAACGCAAAATAGAGGAAATCTTCCTCTAATACGTGCCTAAGGAGGAGGCCGCAGTTGGCCGTGTGGAGCTTGGAGGTGGTCGAGGACACAAAGAGCTTCACGATGGCGGTGGTCCCATGGCGAGAGGCAACTAGAGCTCTCCGGTCGGAAGGAAGACACTTGCCGGTAGTGGGTTCCTCCATAGGTTTGTGTGGGCTTCCGTCAACAATTCTGAGGGGCTGGCAGGGTTCGAGGAGTCGAGGCGAGCGTGGGAGAGTCAACGGCATGAAGGATCTTATCCGGAGGTGATGGCTGTGTGGGGAGGTGATCGGTGGTTTTTGGGTTCCTTTCTGTTGGTGTAGCAGGTGACAAAGGAAGAAAAAGGAGAGGAGGTCATGCGTAGGGCTTCTACGCGTGGGCATTGTGCACACCTGGCGTGTGGTGTTGGCATTGCACGAGGGGACCGTGCGTGAGGGGAGTGCTGGCAAGAGGTGTTTCCCACGCAAGGGCGTGTGATGGTCGTCGATGAGCACTGGCTGAAGAGGAAGATGGGGTCTCTGGATGTTTGGGAACCTTCCCAGATGTCATAAAAGAACAAGATGGCATACAGTTGTGGGTTCTGACGATGGCTCGTAGTGGCAGAGAGGAGGCACATGGTTGTGAAGTCGGAGACGAAGTTGCGGCTGTTGATGCTGTCACCACCAACTGTGGTGATGGATTTGTCGGAAGCAAGATGCGGTGGTGGTTGTGTCCATCGGTGGTGGAAGCGTGGTGGTGGAAGGTCACAGTCATGGATGTGGCTGATGATGGAGGCATGTGATGGTGGTGGCACATGGTGGTGAGGTTGCCTATGGGGAGGGGATGTGGAGATGGGTAGCTTCCTCCCCGTGGAGGGAGATGTGATTCTGGTTGTCGTGCCATCCCTGTTATATAAAGAGAAAATGAGAGAGAGAGTTAAAGAAGGAAGGAGTCAACAATCGTAATTTTATGTTACCATTCGAGGGAGAGAGAGATAAGGAATCATCAATATTTTTTGTGACCAAAAGAGGTAAGAGATTTTAAGGCAAATAAGAAGGGATTAAGGGATACAATGATTCTCTTGCCAAATTTTGCCAAAATAAAATTCCCACAATATGACACCTCAAATTTAGATTTGATGTGAAGTCCTTGCCTTTAAAGTGAATAATTAATTCTTTCACATTAATATTAAAGTAATTAATACATCAAATGATACTCTCAAAGCTCACATCATTTTGTCATTATCATACATGTCTTACGTAAAATACATGTCCAAATACTAATGCACTTAAGCACTAAATGCGTCCTCTAATGTGGACCAATCAGATAGTGGATTGACTAGCTTGTACTCGTTGGAAAGATCCCAAGCTGGGAGGCTTAAGTAGTGATTTTTACTCGGATTGGGTTTCCACTACAAATCAGGTGTACTCTGTACATGAATCTCTGGTGTTTTATTTTTTAATCTTACTTATATCTTTAAAGAAATACTATTCACCCCTCCCATCTAGTATTTAGTTGTGATCCACAGGATATTCTACAACCCTTAGTAAGTGTTGGAGAAAGGGTCAAGCTTAGAATATCCCTTGATGGCATGGGCATCTTCAAAGGTAGAAGGTGCCGAAGGGGAGGGAAAAGAATAATCAGAGTTTGAGGGAGCAAAGGTCCCTCCCTGGAACATGGTCAGGGGTTGTCCAGGTGCATTTGGTTCATAGACTGAACCAGGTCCACATTGTTTGCTCCCTTCACTAGAGAGAAGGTCTGTAATGGGGTTTGGTATTGATTCAATAGCTCATCAGTCTTCTTGTCCACCAACTCAACCTGATCCAATTTCTTGGATAAAATGTCCATGTCAACCATTCCAGAATTAGCTTGTACCTCATAAATCCCACAACAAGGTTGACTAGACCGATTAAATTGGGTCATGGAGGCATTGTTAACTGAGTTCTCACTCATTCACTCAAAAAGCTTGAATGTGCTTTCATCATCCTTATTCAAAAAATTACCTCCACTTAAGGCATCCACGAAATTCCTAAGGTTTCTATCCAAATCATGGTAGAAAATCTAGGCCAATTGCTACCATGGAACCTCGTGGTGTGGGCATTTCCTCAATAATTCATTAAATCATTCCCACGCCTCGTGAAATTGCCCTCTACTTTGTAGGGTAAATGTAGTGATGTCTCTCCTAAGGGCATTAGTCTTTCCTATGGGGAACAACTTCTTAAGAAAAGCATGCCTTAATTCCTCCCAAGTGGAGATGGGCCTCCCTAAAGTCCTAAGCCAATGAGACTCATTTTCTATTAGGGAGAATGGGAACATCTTAATTAACACAATATCCAAACGGATGTTCCTAGGTTTCACGGCCCGAGTAATCCGATCAAGTTCCTTCAAGTGTTGGAAAGGGACTTCATTTGAGCTCCCATGGAAATGGCTTTGAATCAAGCTAAGGACATTAGGTTTTAGCTCAAAATCATCTTACCCTTCGGGGACCCTAAGGTATGGCTCTACACAGATGGCAGAAGGATCATAAAAATTAAGGAGAGGCCTTGGTTGGCCCCTAAGGGGTGGTGGTGGGTTGGGTGGGTTCAGAGGGGTTTATCCTTGAGGGTTCTACCCTTAATTCTGCCCTTGAGGATTCTGTAGTCGGTGTATGGCCTACATTATGGTGTGAATCTATTATTGCTGAAGTTGGTGGTTGGTGGTAATTTGAGCCTGAATCATGGTCATGGCTTCGGGTTGAGGTTGGTCCTCAACCTCCTTAACTCATGGGTCGGCCATGTCCTCAGTCCTATCTATTGAGAAATCAAGTTTTCTCATAGTTTCTCTATCTAAAGCAACCAATTCGGGATGAAGTGATCACCTTCCGTGTATATGATGAGATATTTGTCATGATCTCTACTTACCCCTAATTAACTAGTCTTCCTAGTTAATTAGCTAAGGTTATGAATATATAAGAGTTAATTATAGAATAAGGAATATCTAGTAAAGGACCTTAAAAATAAATTGAAAATGACATTTTATCTTTCAATTAATATTATTAATAATCTAGATAACAATTGGACTCGAAATCCTATTAATCGTTCCTTTAATTAATAAGTTAAGTAACTTAAACATAATGCATACCTAAGTATATAATAACTTAAGTAATTTTACTTAATCTAATAAATTAATCTAAAAAAGTCAAAAATATAAATTCAAGGTGAGAACATAATATTTACCTTGTTTTCTAAAATATATAAAAAGTTGAAAAAGATCTAAGTTAAAATAAACCTTTAAAACCTAAGTTTATATTTTGGTCCATAAAACTAATGACAATCAGGTCCTTATTTCTCACACAAGTCCATAAGTTTCATTACGTTTAAGTCCCTTTTTGTCTTCTTCTTCTTCTTCTTCAGCCGAATGGACAGTTGGTGACGGAGAGTCACACCACCGCACGATCACCACCTTGCCGACATCACCCTTCTTTGTCCAAGCTCTTGCAGCTTGCGCTCACCAACTCCTCTTCATCCATCAGTATGGATTAACCGGAAATCCTAATTTCTAGTGGGAGATAATCTCACCGTCATCGAAGACGATGCTGGAGGTTAAGCTCCTCAAGCTCCTTCTTCGGCTAGACCTCGCCACTTTCTTTGCTGCCAACCACTATAAATACCCCCTCACCCCTCTGATTTAACTCAAGTTGGCTCCCTTCCCTCTTCTAACACTGAGTCGACCCAATAGGCTATTTGTCCAAAACTCCGACGACTTTCCATCTCACTTTCTGGCTTCCTCCATCCATTTTGATCAGCTGAGGAGATTCGCTGTGGTCTACCGCATCTCTGGACACAAGCACCGACAAAGGAGTCCTCCGCTTCACCTCACATCTGCCCGCCAGAGATTCTTCCTTTCACCCTCTGATTTCATCGTCCGCAATGAGATTTTGGCGGAACCCTATTGACCCCTTCGTCCAGGTAACAGTAGATTAGGAGTAGGAGTAGGAGTAGGTTAGCTTAGTTAATTATATAATTAGTTAGATTAGAGTTACTGTCAGAATTTTAGTTGTCATCTTCTCCAACTTTGGTGAGCTCCTTGAGTTCGCCAGAGCCTTAATCTTGTCTTTTTAACTCATTGTCCACCTTCCTTTAACTTTCACAATCATTTCTATCCCACTTAATTGTTTAATTGATCATTGATTTGCCTAATTCACCTTCACCTCCACCAACTACTATCATTGTCCATGGCGACAGTAGCTGAGCATAGCTTCACCTTCATAGGGATCTCCATCACTTATTCACAACCTAAGGACCATAATTAACACTCCAATAAATATAATTACCATCTATAATACAAACACCCAATTTTAATTAAGCTTGTGAGCTTGCTGTCCATGGCGGATCAGGAGCAGTTCAAATCCTTAATTATATAAATATTTATGATCGCAAGTATTTGTAGACTTGTTTTGACCACTCAATTGAGTGGTCAAATAGGTCTTGATCTTAATCCACTCAGATCCTTCAAGAAATGAAATTCACTGTTAATCCTTAACTCTAATGAACAAAATGAGAATTAATTGAGTTCTTGAGGTTCCTTGCAACCTCAGGAACCTTTTTAGACCAAAAGTGGCACGTTTTACCAATCTATACATAGTTTGTTTTTTTTCTGGACTCGCCGGAGCTCTGGTGAGCTCCGGCGAGTCATTTTCAAGCTTCAACCTACAAAACATGGTGAAAAGCTCTAGAATGATATAAGTGTGATCACTGATTAATTTGAGGTCATTTAGTTGGAATTTTAACCATTGGAGCTATAGATTGAGGTTCATCTTCTTCAACTCCAGCAGAGTTGGAGAAGTCTGACAGATAGATCCGAAGAGCATTTAAGGAACTTAGAAGCTTCAGTGCAGTGCACTAAAGCTATTCATGTCTTCAAATTTGTGAAACAATCTTTCAATTGCTCTGATGAACAAAGTGGTTTTGGATCTCTGGAGGAAAGCTTATAAACCTAGAAATCTTAGTTAGAACACCTATCTCAGGGTCTGAACCTATTCTTGGTGTTGAAAGGATTCTAATTTAGGCTTTAATTTCACCTGAAGAGGTTTAAATCAAGAAGTGAAATTTTTAAGCGTTTCTGTCAAACCTGGGAAGAAGATTCTGATTTTGAGCTCGAAATGATGAATTGATGGATTCAAACTATTTCTGGGAAGATTGTGAACGATTTAAAAGAGGTTTGAGTGAGCTCTGATGGATTAATTGATAGGATTTGATTTCTATCCAGTTTGGGTTACTTTTGAACCCAAACCGAGAGAAGTGGTATTTTGATGAGTTTTGATCTTATATCCTCCTGAGATAAGTCAATTTTAATCCTTAGATTCTATGTAAATCAGTTAGATATGTTCTTAAGTGTCTATTACACATTTTAAGTTGTAAAATCTGTTCTCTGAAGCTTACAGAGAAGCTTGAAGCTTCTCTGTGTTGCCTGAAGCTTTAAGAGCTTCAAATCCCATTTCTGTAGCTGCAGAATTAACCTTAGACACTATTCAGAGCTTTAGCTAATAGAGATAAGTCCATCTGAGGACTCTATCAACATTAACCTTAGACACCTCAGAGCTTTCCAACAAGCCTTGAATCACTTGGAACGGAGCTCTGAGTAGGAACATATGGTCGATTGAAATCAGGTGTGGAGGGGGGAACATAGTCCCACATTGGTTAACTACGAGCGCAAGCCTTGGAATGAAAGTGATTTGTTTTATAGGCATTTCAGTCGTCAAGCGCTCAGCGCGATCTGAACATCTGACATTCGAGCATGTGTGTGTGTGTGTGGGCATGTGTGTGCCTGTGGGTGTGCGCCCGAGTGGGCGTGAATGAGTGCGGCCCTGGGAGGGTGAGGCCTGGGAGGCGTGAACCGATTTGGCTTGGTTGAGTCGGATTGGCTCGAAACTATGAACCGAAAAATAACTGAAATAGAACCTAATGAAATCAGGCGAGGACCAAGTAGGGTTTGGTCCCACCCTAGTCTCAGGGTGCTGTGTATTCTTGAAAGGACCTCGCTGCAAATAAAATAATTTTTGGTTAAGAAGGAAAATAAACTCGGATCAGCTGAAGGATCAAAGGAAAAGCTAATGTTAAGTGAAGAACTAAAGGCTAAGGAATGAAAGAAGAAAGAGAATAGGCACTAAGGGGACTAAGAAGAATGCTAAGGGAAGATAAGAAGAAGGCAGGAACAGAACAGGAGAAAGAGAGAAAAGAGTCGAGAATAAAAAGAAGAGAAAAAAAAATAAGTAAAGAGATAGAGACTGAAGAAGTAAAGAAAAAAAAATATTTTTCTAGCATCATTTCAATTTCTTTTTGTTCTTAAATGTTGTAATAAGGCATGTTTTAATAGAACAACCCTTATTGCCTTATTTCTTTTGAAATAAATTGGAAATTAACATGTTCACTTGTTAATAAAGTACATCATTTGAGTAAATGTGTTTTCATATGGAATTTTGTATAATTCTTAAAGTTTAAATCATTTTGTAAAATTCATGCTGTACAATTAACTTAATTGTACCTCTTAAACTTATAAAGAAAATAAAAGATAATTTGTGAATTTAGAATGAATTATACCTCCCAGCGAATAACCTGGACTCAACCAGTAAAAATTTCTAAAATGTTAGGCCAATTCGACCCTATACTACACAACCGACATAACATTGAGTTAACCTAAGTAACTTTTCTCTACTCTAAATTAAGTGAAATTAACTTAATTACTGAGTTGAGTAAAGAAATGTATCATTTTAATGGCACCGTTGTTGGGGAGGTAATATTTTGTTTCATTTCATTCATCAAAACATTCCTTGGCATTATTTATTCTAAGCATCATTTTAATGGCATCATTGCCAGGGAGGCAATCCCTTAATTCACTAGAATTTTGTTGGATTAATTTTCTAATTAGGAGGTATTTTGTAATTATATTTTTGTTTTTAATGTTTTTGTTCTAATTAGTTTTGTTTGTTTTGTTTTCATTTTTGTTTTCTATCTTCTTTTCAGGTTTACCTTCGCGGGTAATCTCATGAGAAGGTGGGAAACTATTTTTGCGTGTTGCAATTTTTGTTTTTGTGAGTATTCCTAGTCTTAGTCTTTAGAGTAGTTTGTATTGTTGCATTTAAAAATTAAAAAATACAAAAATACATCTTTGTCTATCTAGCAGCAGCATATACATAGGCATACACTCTTAGGAGTGCATTAACTGCTAGTAGTTAGTGCGAATCCGACTCAGGGAATTTTTAAACTATTTTTTTCGCATCAGTGGGGAAACACGAGAAAACCAGTGTAGATCCCTATCCTTGGATAATTAAAAAGACCACAATTTCTTTTTTGAAAAGATCTAAAAAGCGACCATTGTATTTTACTTGAAATATTTTTGAAAATGATTAACAAAAGATAGGAACTAGAAATTGTGACTTAAATCTGATTGCAGAATGCATGCAGGTTTTTCAATCGCTATCGTTTGCTGCATACTATCGCGCACATAGTGCGATCACTAGAGTCACATAAGTCTATTTTTCTAACTCACCTGTTTGCACCTCTTAGGGCTTTGGTCGAAGATCAATAAGTTGTCTCACTACTACAACCCCATGGAGCTAGTAGTGAGTGGTCTCGATCCTAGACCTTACACCTTTGAGCTTTAAGGTACGCACCTGTGTAGACATAGATTAGGATGCATATTTTGATACTGTTACTCTATTTGTTTGCGTCAAATTACTTTTGCGTATCTTATGAATCTCTTCTTTCCTTTGAAAGAAGAGCAAAACCTGCGTCTTTGCGCTATTTTGCAGGTTTTTGTGCCGATGTTTTCTTATCGGTGGTGTGCATGTACCTTTGCACATTATTTTCCATTATGGACAAGAGGCGATCCTTGCATCCGCCTCTTGTACCATCGTTGACAAGTGATCCTAGGTCGGTTGTAGATAAGCAACCAATGGTTTTCCCGTTTGATCCATCTACTTCTATGGATCAATTGCAGAATCTTAATCCTGAGATCCCTTCGTCTTCTGGTCAGGAGGAGATGCCGCCTTTTGATGTTCATGAGGTGCTCCTGAACCAGAACCTTAGGATGCTTGAGCAAACAAGATAAATCAATCTATTAATAGCAGCCTTAAATAATTTACAGACTCTTCAAACCCGTCCTCCACCTCGAACTGAGGCGGGTTTTGAAATCCCTGATTTACCGATCAATCATCCAAGGCCTCTACTTAGAGATTATTACAACCCATCTAATGCACAAGTAGAGCTTAATGTTAGGATACCTATTGGGGAGAATGATCTTGAATTAAAGCCAAACATTATAAGTTTAATTCCCCACTTTGATGGATTTGCATCCGAGGATCATTTCAACATATAGAAGATTTAAAAAATCTATCTCAAACTCTTGGACATCGAAATCAAAATAAGGAAATCCTACTAATGAAAATGTTCTCTTTTAGCCTTAATGATAAAGCTACATATTGGCATAGAACTATAGCAAAACCAATCTCAACTTGGGGTGAACTTGATTCCACATTTTTGAAGAAATTCTTTCCAATTGGTCGAACCAATGCTTTAAGGTGAGCTATTACTACTTTCAATCAAAACCAAGGACAACCAATTCAAGAAGCATGGGAACGTTTTCATGAATTGCAAAGGAAATGCCCACATCATGACATCCCTCATTGGCAACTCATGCACATTTTTATTATGGATTATAAGAGGGCATTCGCAATCGAGTCGATGCCTCTTGTGGAGGGAGTTTTCTAAATCACGATGCAGAATCTGCCTCAGAATTATTTGAAGTGATGGCGGAAAACTTGATCAACAACGCATCTATGTCGCAATTTACGCGGGGCGCAAACACAAATCACCAAAATCCACATAAGGGCATCCACGAGATTGGTAATCCGTCCAGTTTAAAGGATTTAGAGATTATTGTAGAAAAATTGGACAAAGTAGATATCATAGCAAAGCATCTCGACAAGGTCAGAAACACAATGAAGTCTCTTACGCCTCTACTTGCTAAGAATCCCGTGTATTCACCTGTTTCACAAATTCCCGTAGGGATGGAATTTGTGAATAATCTGGATTTTAGAGATCCATCTTCCTTGGGTTTTCTATCTACTCCACCGACCCAAGGAGGGACCTTTGTCCCACAACCTTTCCCACCCTTTTCCCCATGCTTTTCTATTGCAGAAAACATGTCGTATCTTTTAGATTTACACGCCATCCAGGAAAACACTCCAAGTCCAAACTCCTATTCAAATTCCTATAATCCTGGATGAAGAAGCCACCTAAATTTCTTTTCGCCTGATCAAAATCAAAATGAAAGACCAAATTATCCAAATCAGACACATTTTAATCCACCTCCATTGCCTCCTCAGCAATCAAATTTAAGGCCTAACCTGATGAGGATGCAGAATAACTCTAGAGCTATTAGAGATACATAGCTAGACCAGATTTTAAGAGCTGTGTCAGAGAGTCAGTGACAAAATGTTGAAGCTCTCGCTGAGATCCATAGTCAATGTAAGATAGAGTTGGCTGATTTACGGAATCAGATCACGCTTTTGGCTGAGTCTCGTCAGCCAGCTACTCTTCCATCTCAGCTAATTCCGAATCCTTGGAATCTGTCAAATCCTAGGCAAATTCAAGGCCAAGTCCATTTTCTTAATCAGGCCTTTAATTCAAATCATAACCCGTCCTCCGTATTACCTGAAAATAACCCACCAAACCCGCATCAGCAACCTATTTTGTATCAAAGTGATCCACCTATTATTGAGAATCAAAACTGACTCTGCTGATCTTCTAAACTTGGTTGAAACATTTTTAAATTGCCTTAATCTTGAGTGTTCTACATCTCAACCTAAATCAGATTTAATTTTCACAAGATTTGCTCTGATCTTTGTAAGATTTTTCACGAGAATCTGGTTTTGGGTTATGCAAGATCTAATCTAGGAAATTTTTGGATGAGTTTTGACTAGGTGGTTTAATCTGTTTTTTCAATTTTGATCCAATTCTTTCATAACTCCTCTATTTTTACCATAAACCTATTCTTGTTAGGAGTTTTTAACTACAGTTTACGCCTAGCTGAAGGTGTAAAACTTGACAGTTGTACATAGCTGTTTACTATTTTTACCCTTTCACTTCATATTTCACTGATTACCTTCATATTTTCACCCTTCTTACAATGAGGACATTGTAAAATTTTGGCTTGGGGGGCTGTTGAACTGAAATTTTCACTTTTAGTGTGGGTTAAATAATAAAAATACATAAAAATTGAATATCTATGAAATTTAAAAAAATAAAAATTTCAAAAATGATAAAAATTTTAAAAAACCAAACATTTCAGAAGAATTTGAGAAATTTTTGCAAAAAAAATTATAAAAATTGAAAAATCATATATTCAAAAAATAAATATATATAAATACAAAAATTTGAAAAAGAAAATTCATAAAAATAATAAGAGGGTTATATTCATTTTTAAGGAAGAAAAGAAGAAAAAATATATATATATTTATTATAATTAAGAGCTTTATTTTATATTAAATGTTAAGTTAATTCGACACTATACTACTAATTGGCATAATTTCGAGTTAACCTGAGTGACCTTTTCTCTACTCTTAATTAAGAAAAATTAACTTAATTACTGAGTTGAGTAAAGTAACGCATCATTTTAATGGCACCGTTGTCAGGGAGGCAATCCCTTTATTCACAAAAATTTAGTTGGTTTAATTGCCTAATTAGGAGGAATTTTGTAATTATATTTTTGTTTTTAAAGTTTTTTTTTGTTTGTTTTGTTTTTTTTTTTGTTTCTCTCTTCTTTTCGGGTTTACCTATGCGGGTAATCTCAGGAGAATGTGGGAAACTGATTTGCTATTGTTTCTTTTTGTGAGTATTCCTTAGTCTTTTGTATTGTTGCATTAAAAAAAATAAAAATACAAAAATACATCTTTTTCTGACTAGCAGCAGCATATTATAGACATACACTTAGGAGTGCATTTTATCTGCTAGTATTAGTTTCAAACTGACTCGGGAATTTTTAACTGTTTTTCTTGCATCAGCGGGAAAACACGAGAAAACCCACGTAGATCTCTGTCCTTAGAGAATTAAAAAGACCACATATTTTTGTTTGAAAAGATCTAAAAAAGTGGCCATTGTATTTTACTTGATATATTTTTGAAAAATATTAGCTAAATAGAGGAAGTAAAAATTGTGGCTTAAATCCGATTGCAGAATGCATATGGGTTTTCCAATCGCTATCGTCTACTGCATGCTATCGAGCACACAGCACGATCACTAGAGTCACACAAGTCTATTTTTCTCTCTCTTCTTTGCACCTCTTAGGGCTTTGGTCGAAGATCAACAAGCCTATCTCACTACTAGAGCCCCAGGGAGCCAGTAGTGAGCGGTCTCGATCCTAGACCTTAGACCTTTGAGGTTTAAGGTACGCACCTATGTAGACACAGATTAGGATGCGTATTTTGATACTGTTACTCTATTTGTTGCATCAAATTACTTTTGCATATCTTAGGAAACTCTTCTTTCCTTTGAAAGAAGAGCAAAGCCCGCGTCTTTGCACTGTTTTGTGGTTTCTTGTGCCATTGTTTTCTTATCGGAGGTGTGTGTGTGCCTTTGCACATTATTTTCCATTTATGGACCAGAGGTGATCCTTGCATCCACCTCTTGCACCATCATTGACAGGTAATCGTAGGCCGGTTGTAGATAAGCAACCAGTGGTTTTCCCGTCTGATCCATCTAGTTCTATGGATTAAATGTAGAATCTTAATCCTGAGATCCCTTCTTCTTCTGGTCACGAGGAGGTGCCGCCTTTTGATGTTCATAAGGCACTCCTGAACCAGAATCTTAGGATGCTTGAGAAAACTAGAAAAATTAATCTTTTAACAGCAGTCTTAAATTATTTACAGACTCTTCAAACCCGTACTCCTCCTCGACCTAAGGCGGGTTTTGAAATCCCTGATTTATCTATCAATCGTCCAAGGCCTCTACTTAGAGATTATTATAACCCATCTAATGCACAAGTAGAGGCTAATGTTAGGATACTTATTGGGGAGAATGATCTTGAATTAAAGCCAAACATTATAAGTTTAATCCCCCACTTTGCCGGATTTGTATCTGAGGATCCATTTCAACACATTGAGGATCTGAAAAATTTATCTCAAACTCTTGGTCCTTGAAATCAAAATAGGGAAATCCTACTAATGAAAATGTTCTCTTTTAGCCTTAAAGATAAAGTTGCATATTGGTATAGAACTACAGCAAGATCAATCTCAACTTGGGCTGAACTCAAATTCAAGTTTTTGAAGAAATTCTTTCCTATTGGTTGAACCAATGCTTTAAGGCGAGCTATTACTACTTTTAATCAAAACCAAGGAGAACCAATTCATGAAGCGTGGGAACGTTTTCATGAATTGCAAAGGAAATGCCCACATCATGACATGCCTCGTTGGCAACTCATGCATATCTTTTACTATGGTTTAGAAGAGGGCATTCATAATCTAGTCAATGCCTCTTGTGGAGGGAATTTTCTAAATCGCGACGCAGACTCTGCATCAGAATTATTTGAAGGGATGGCAGAAAACTCAATCAACAAAGCATCTATGTCGCAATTTACGTAGGGTGCAAGCACGAATCACCAAAATCAGCATAAGGGCACTCACGAGATCAGTAACCCATCCAGTTCAAAGGATTTAGAGATTATTGCAGAAAAATTGCACAAAGTCGATATCGTAGCAAAGCATCTCAACGAGGTCAGAAACATAATGAAGACTCTTACACCTCTACTTGCTACAAATCCCACGTATTCACTTATTTCTCAAATTCCCACGGGAGGGAATTTGTGAATAATCTAGATTCTAGAGATCCATCTTCATTGGGTTTTCTATCTACTCCTTCACCAAACCAAGGAGGGACCTTTATCCCACAATCTTACC
Source organism: Thalassia testudinum (assembly GCA_037157565.1). Taxonomy (NCBI): domain Eukaryota; kingdom Viridiplantae; phylum Streptophyta; class Magnoliopsida; order Alismatales; family Hydrocharitaceae; genus Thalassia; species Thalassia testudinum. Next base: position 102,307,570 of record JAZHRO010000055.1, on the reverse strand, counting down.
CACCCTTTCCTATTGCGGAAAACATGCCATATCTTTTAGGATTACACGCCATCTAGGAAAACACTCCAAGACCAAATCCTTATTCAAATTCCTATAATCCTGGATGGAGAAGCCACCCAAATTTCTTTTGGGCTGATCAAAATCAAAATCAAAGAGCAAATTGTCCAAATTAGACCTATTTTAACCCACCTCCATTACCTCCTCAGCAATCAAATTTAAGGCCTAACCCGATGAGTATGCAGAATTACTCTAGGCCTATTAGAGATACACAGCTAGACCAGATTTTAAGAGCAATGTCAAAGAATCAGCGACAAAATGCTGAAGCTCTTGCTGAGATCCATAGGCAATGTAAGGTAGAGTTGGCTGATTTACGAAATCAGATCACGCTTTTGGCTGTCTCATTGGCCAGGTACTCTTCCATCTCAACCAATTCCAAATCCTAGGAATCTGCTAAATCCTAAGCAAAATCAAGGCCAAGTCCATTTCATTAATCAGCCCTTTGATTCTAATCATAACCCATCCTCGGTACTTTCTGAAAATAATCCACTAAACCCGCATCAGCAACCTATTTTGTATAAAAATGTTCCACCAATTATTGAGAATCAAAACCGACTCTGCTGATCTTCTGAACTTGGTGGAAACATTTTTAAATTGCCTTAATCTTGAATGTTCTACATCTCAACCTAAATCAGATTTAATTTTCACTAGATTCACTCTGATCTTTGTAAAATTTTTCACAGGAATCTGATTTTGGGTTCTGCAAAATCTATTCTAAGCAATTTCTGTATGAGTTTTGACTAGGTGCTTTAGTTTGTTTTTCTGAATTCAATCCAATTCTTTCATAACTCCTCTATTTTTACCATAAACCTATTCTTTTTAGGAGTTCTTTACTAGGGCTTACGCCTAGCTAAAGGCATAAAAACTTAGCACTTGTACATAGCTGTTTGCTATTTTTACCCTTTTATTTTTCCTATACACTAACTCTGAAACTTTCACTTCATATTTCACTGATTACCATCATATTTTCACCCTTCTTACAAAGAGGATATTGTAAAATTTTGGCTTGGGGGGTGTTGAAGTGAAATTTTCACTTTAAGTATGTGTTAAATAATAAAAAATATATAAAAATTGAATATCCACAAAATTTTAAAAAAATAAAAAATTCCAAAAATGATAAAAATTTTAAAAAATAAAAAATTTCATAAAAATTTCAAAAATTTTTGAAAAAAAACATAAATATTGAAAAATCTTATATACATAAAAATAATAATATATAAATACAAAAATTTGTAAAAGAAAATTCATAAAAATAATAAGAGGGGTATATTCGTTTATAAAGAGGAAAAGAAGAAATATATATATATATAATATAATTAAGAGCTTAATTTTCTTTTAGGTCAGAAATTAAAATGATATAGAATATATATAGAATATTTAAGTGCATTAAATTCTTAATTAGATTTTTACTTTAAACATTTTGTAAAAACACACTTTTATTTTCTGGAAGAAAAATAAGATTCTATTTGAATTAGGAATCTTTTAAATCTTTTAAAGATTTATTTTTCTATTATTACCTTGAATTAAGAAAATAAGTGTGTTAAGATTTAAGCTTAAGTTTTGGAATTAAATTATAACTTTTTAATCAATTAGATTAAGTAATCCTTTTGCTTTTTGAAATTTTGATTTTATCATAAAGTTAAGTAAAAAGGCCAGATATTCAAAGTTAATTAGATAGAGAGTTAGTAGAATTTTAGTTTACAAGACTTATAGGCTAAAGATAAATAACTAGACTTGGTAAATTTTGTCTTAACGGATCCTATTGGAGGAAACTAAGAATTTAAAGAACCTGGGAGTGAAGGGCTTTGTTGTCCAAGCTCTGGTTTGAGAGTTAAGTAAACTAAACATATAAATTCACACACATAGAATTGTCTTGTTGGCATCTGAGATCGCGAAAACACAGAGGTTAAGAGATCTGTTCTGAATCCTCTTTAGTCCAAGGATTTCCATGGGGCAGTTCTTGAAAGGTGAAGGATGAGCCACTGACCTAGAAAAAGGATTTGGAGAATAATGATAGTAAGAAAAATGAGAAGGGGGGAAAAGAAAAAAAAAAGAAAAATAAATAAAACACCCTGCAGTTAAGTGCCTCGTTATAAATGGGTGCTTATGCAGTTTTTCCATAATAAATAAAAGCATCTCAATACAAATGGATGCTACCCTTCCTTCCATCAAATAAAAAGAACACCTCACTACAAATGGGTGTTCTAACCTATAGAAAAGTGAAAAAAAAATGTAGATAAAAATATTAGGAATAAGAGACCTAGTGGTCCACCGGGGAGATATACACAAAAATTGTTGACCTCAGGATAGAAAAATGGTGAGGAGAAAGCAACCAAACGTGAGTAAGGCCAAGCCAAAGGCTTGAATTGGAATAATTGGGATTGGAAATTGATGTCTTAAGATCTGGATTTTTGTAACTTTGGATGCCTTTAGGATAAATCTCTTCACTGAGCACCGATGTTTTAAAATCATAGCTACTGAACCTTGGCATTGGGCAATGAAGCCTAAGAAATCAGGTTTTGAAGATTTTAAGTTGAGACCTAAAGGAGAAGAATTGACAGAATCCTAGGTTTAGAAGTTATTCTTTTGTGTTGTAGGCTAGTAAATTAGAGTTTTAGTACTCTAAGTTTGATTAATAATGAGTATCAGGTTAATTTGCCTAAACTTATATTGATAAAAGTCAAATGTCATAAACAAAGGATTGACTTAAATCTATTTGAGTTTTTGAGTTAAAATTTAATTCTCAATCCTTAAGTTTTGTTTTCTTAAAACTCTTTGTATTCTAATTTGAGTTAAGAATAGTTACAAAGATTAAGAGATTTTTGAAGAGTTCTAATTCAGAGTAAAATTCTTGTTCACAAATTGTTTTAAGTGTGTTTTGAAAAATGTTATAAGTGTAAGCCTAAGTAAGAAAATTTCCACAAGTGCTCTATACATTAATCATTTATATTAAACTTAAAAATTTCTGACCTAACCTTTCCTCTACATAGTTACTGAAACGTCGGTTTTGTATTTGTTATAACGTTGTAGTAAAGCCGGTTATTACCAACATTTCAAATATAAATTTTTTACTCGGAAAATAAAAGAGTTCCCGAGGTCGAACTCAGGGAGCAAGTCGTATTCTAGAGATATACATGTTTCTTTTACAAAATAAAGAAAGAGAGAGGGAAAGAATTTGTTGTTCTTTTCGTTTTCTCCTCGTGATGTTCTTCTTTCTTTCTTTTCTTCAGATCTCCTTCTTCTTCTTTGTTCTGCAGAGGTGACGCTCCTCTTCAGATCTCCTTCTTTTTCTTCTTCATGGCTGCAGAGCTTCTACCTTCAGCTACTAAGTCTTCCTTTCTTCTTCTTCTTCTGCTTTGGCCGTTGCTCTTCTTTTCTTTCTTTCTTCAGCCTGCCTTCTTTCCTGCTCTGGCTGCTGACCTTCCGTCGTCTGACCCGATGCTTCGACGACTTAACTATGCATTTGCTACAGTGCAGCTCCTTCTTCTTCCGCGGGTCTTCTTCTTTGCCTGCGCCTGCACACTTCAGAGTTTCTCGTCAGAGGCAAAACCTACTCTACCCTCCCCCCCCCGCGTCTCTCTTACTCTCTGAAACCACTCTTGGGAAAGCTCTCCCAGAGCTACCGGGTAACCGGGTTCGGATCAGGCCCGGGTCCAGGCCCACCGGCGTGCGTGGTGGGCGAGGAGTGCAGGTCAGTCGAGTCAGGTCGGGTCGGTTCGGGTCAGGTCCGCGGGGCGTGAGCGCGGACGAGACCGGGTAACCGGGCGGGTGAAGGGGACCTCACCCCGTGTACTGAGGCAGTAAGGCTACTGCACTTTTGCATCTTATGTCGCTGCGGCTCTTCAGGCATTTCCGAGGTGGGACTAAACGGCCCACCTCAATTGCGCTCCTGCAGCGGGGAATTCAGCAGGAGATGGCAGCGTCACGCGGAGTTTTCTTCCTCAGCTGCGAACCTGGTGTTTTGCCAAAACTCCTCGCAAGGCCTGGGAGTGAATCTGGGCTTGGCGCTGAGCGTGGCGCGCCTGTAGCTGCAGGCGGAAGCAGTTCCTCCTGCACGTCAATGGCGGCGGAGGTCGGGTGGCCTGTTCACAAGAAAACGGCCTCTCGGCCTAATCAGAAAGTGCCAGGAGCTTCGCCAGGGTGCGGCGAAGCTCGTGTGGGTGGTGGCGAGGCGCGGGGCGGCGTGCGAGGGCTGCCCTAGGTCGGACTGTGGGTCGGAGGATGGGTCTGTTCGGTGGAGTTGCAGAGGGTGATGTGGGGGAAGTGGCAGGGCGGAGATTGATCAGGGTGAGGAGGCGGAGGTCCTGCGGTGGTTGGCGAGCCGTGTGGGTCGCTGAGGTGATGGGAGCAGCTCGCCGGAGGATGGCCGGAGGCGGAGAAGGTGAGGGCGAACAGGAGCGGTCGAGGGTTTAATCAAATAAAAGACAGTGAGGAAAAGAAAGAGGGGGAGATGGGGAGGAGTTCTGACCTAGCTATGGAGACGAAAGGGGCCGGGGCAGGGCGACAGTCGTATCGACTGTCGCCTGAGAAGAAGATGCCCAGGGGAAGGGGCGGCGGCGAGCAGAGGGCTGGAGAGGCGCCAGCTGGGTACGGCGTGGCGCAGAAAGAACAAGGGAGGAGGTCTCTGCTGCTGGTATTGCGGCAGAGCGAAGAGGAGGAGGAGGAAGAACCGCCGGAGCTGGTGGGCGTCTGCCGGAGGGAGAGGAGAAGAAAGTTGGGGATTTTCTCCGTCAGATCCAAGCTGCGAAGAACGGTGGAGCGACGGGGGGTATTTATAGGGATCAAACAGGGAGGAAGGCGGAGGGAGATGACGTGTCTCCCTCGCCGGAGGATGGCTGGAAGCAAGAACCCATACCGTCCGTGCGTTCGCATGGCCGGTATGGTGGGTTATAACGACCAGGGGGGTGTCCCTGCGACGGCTGACGACGCAGGGCACCCCCGGTTCACTTGCCAGGTCCCCCACCTCACCCTGCGCGGCGCCATGCTTCGCGCAAGGTCGCCGGAGCATGGTGCTGGCAGGTTTTGCAGGAGGGACCTGATTGCAAAGAACGAAGGAGAGTTAGGGGCCAAAATGCGAGGGTTCAAAAGTTGAGGGCCAAAGAGTAAATATATGAGGACCAAAGTGTAAAGTCGGTCAAGGAGGTTTCTTCTTAGGCTCAAGTTTTTATACATGACTAATTAGGACCTAAGGAATCTGATGGTGAATTTCATTTTCATATTAAACCTTGTTTGGCCAGTCAATTTGCGCAAAAACCCAAATTAAGTTATTAATTGGGCATGGTTCTCAATGTAGGTCAAAATGGGTTCTAAAGGCCAAATTGAAGGTTCTAAACCCTAGAGATTATTTTTCTATGAATTTTAGAGGGTTTATTCTATTTTTACTTTGCCTCGAACCTTATGAATTGAAGTGGGTTGTTTTAGGGTTACAGATTATTATTTAGTTTCTTGGAATTGCTGTAGCCCTTGCTAGATCATCTCATCCCACTTTTATTCTTATTAAGCTGCTTTGACCTATGTTTGGGCCCTGAATTACCCTGTATGCAGATTATACTGGTAAAATTGCATTTTTACCCCTTATGACTTGTTTTCTTCTCAAACTCAGGATTCTCTGAGTTAAGCCTTTCCTTGAGATATGTAGGAGCTTTTATCCTTTGTATTAGGTCAAAATGAGCTAGTTATGGCTCATGATGAGGTTCTCATCATACCCCCATGCTTAGCTTTTGCTAGTCCCTTAGCAAAAACTTAAGGTTTCAACCCTTGTTCTAGACCATGAAGTTTTTAATGGTTTTAGATAAGTGCTTTTTTTATTTGAGCATAGATTAGGTTAGAATGCTGACCATAGGCCTAAAAGGTACTCTAGTACCAATCAAGATCCAAATCTGTCTAGCCTTAGCCTCAGTCTTTTAGCAAAGGTTTTTAAGGCCCACAAGAACTAACCTAAGGTTTATTGGACTTCGTGGTTAAAGCACCCGTGCTTGAAATGATTTTAGCCCTGGCTCAGTTCGCAGTGCGTTTTGTAAGAGAGAGATAGAAAGTTTTTCTGTTTGGAGAGTTTTCTCTCTCTTTTTCTTTTTAGTTCTAGCCTAGGATTGGCTTTTCAACACGGTCTGTATCAGATTCCTTGCTCCCATCATCAATCCTCAAGGGTTCCTGGCGATCGATGCTTCGAGATAGCACCGCCCATGGCAACCCTCGGAACCCTGGCTATTGAGATTTCGAGATAATCCCATCCATGGTATTCCGTGGCCGAATCCAGACCCTGGCAATTGACACTTCGAGATAATGCCATCCATGGAATCTGAACCAGCAGAGTGCTTACATGCCCCCAGTAGGATATGTAAATATCCTAAGAGACAAGCACCGAGGAGATGATATTTTGTTACGCATCTTCGAGGGGATTTCCCGCCTTTCTACGCTGGGAACTCGTCCAAATCAACTTGTGTTGATCGGCCGCTCCTATTCTAGGTGTTCTTTCAGATTTTTGCGACGCTTCTGCGTGATTCTGATTTTTACGCTTACTGAACCAGGCTGTGTGTGAGATTAGGGTGCTTAAGTTACTGAGTCCCGTAAACCAAAAATTAGTTAACGAGGCCGAATACTCCCTAAGCCTTAGACCTAATACTTCAGCTTTTCATTTTCCTCAACCTCTTGAGGAGTGTCCAGATCTTAATGGGTACTAAGAGTCTATTCAAGAATGCCTAAGGTTTGCATTCTTTACTAATCTTATTGTGCACTTTTCTTGAATGAGGTCTAGAACTTAGGTTAATTCCTTAGTTCCTTACTAATGACTATCACTTTTTCTCATAATTTTGTGCTCCTTTTTCATTTTGTTTCTTTTCTCCTTCGCAAAATTTTCTTCTCCTCTTTTCCTCTTATTCTTTTTCGAAAATTTTTTAATTTTTATGGTGTTTTTGGCATATGTGAATTTTTTTGTTTGAAACCTTTTCTTACAAGTTTTTGCACTTTCATACCCCCCCATGCCTAAGATTTGCAATGTCCTCATTGTAACCTAGGGGTTTTAGTTCATTCCTTAAGACAGAAATTTGGGTGAGTGGATGGGTCGGGTTGAATTTTTTTTTTTTTTCAGACGATTTCAAATCTCAGATGCGAACATCTGAGGTGGAGTCGGCTGTCCTAAAGTGTGAACTTCAAGTGCAAGAAGCTTGTCAGAACAAATTTCAGGTTTTCAAAGAGAATGACGGGCTGCCTCCCGTTGAGCGCTAAATTTGATGCCTTCAGCCAAGCGGGAAATGCTATGGAGAGGGGATGGTCAAATCAGCGGAGTTTTGTAAGACAAGCACCTTGATTAAGAGCCTGGTTGGTCCAACCAGGTGCTTGTTCAGATCAACAGGCTGATGATGTAGCCCAAGCCCAATCAATCTGGTGGGTTGATAGATGTGGATAAAAAGGTGTGGAACCCACCATAAACTATGAGGCTGAGATGGATGTGGAAGTGTAAACGCAAGGTTTGGCTGAGTTGAATCAGCCTGGTCAGAGTAGGGACCCGTAGAATAATCAGTGGTTGATGCAGGAATCCTACAGGGGTGATCAGAGAATGATAGAGCATGGTATGTAGTCTGATCAATGTTCGAAACCCGATGTGGAAATGCAATCGGCTTGGTGAGAGGTGAATCTGAATAGAAATTGAGTCCGGTTGCAGGTTGAGGTTGGGAAGAGGTTTTGATCCGTTCTGTGTGTGCGGATGAGGTGGCCATTGTGTACGAGGGCTCTTCTAGAGACGGATGATAGGTGGTTTCCTGTAGAGAGTCCTCTGGGTAACTATCAAATGCCGGAAGAGTGTCTGTAGGATGAAAGAAATCGGATTCGAGAAAAAATTTGGATTCTGGGTTACAATCACTCTTGGCATTTTCTGTTTTTGGTTCCAGAGGATCGAAAAGGAATGATTCTGTGTTATCAGTGATCTCGGGAATCAGGACCTCAGAGTCAGAGTCATGTGAACTGAGGTCGTGGATAGGCCTGGCGTGTTCAGGAAGGGGAATCTCTCCGCAATTATAGTCAGATCTGAAATTGTCGGAGAGTTGGCGAAAATGATCATGAATTCCACCACAGCACAAATCATCAGATGTGGAATCAGCAGCCTGACTGGGTTCTAGCCTATATGTCACTTCTGGGCTCAAAAAGATGTTCTGTTCAAGCTCTAAGCTGGTAGGATAGACCCCATTAAAACCTTGCTCATCCAACTCCTCAGTTTCTGTATCATAAATTGGCATGTTTTCTGAAAAATCAATCAGATTTCCTGAGGATGTTGGAAAAGGACATTCATCAAATAAAGGCCCGGAATCATATTCTGTAAAAATTTGATCTTTCTCATAAGGGGCCTCATAATCTTCCCAATAAGTTTCAGATCTAGGTTCTAGGCTTAGGATGTGGGTAGAATTATTAGAACCTAAGTCCGAATAACCTTCGAGGGTTACCTTATCAAAACAAGGGGCGGAATTTATACCCTCCAGAGGTTCAATTCTAATTTTGTTATTGCAGGAGTCTTGGAGTTCTAAGCTTGGTGATTCATGGCCTAGGGTTGGCTCAGCATTGTGTTCTCCTGCAATATCCCAACCTAATTCAACATTGTCTTCTATCTGGGTTGGGATTTTACAACCACTTTGTGCCTCAATCCCGAGATCTGGGAAACTGAATTGTTCCTTAATACTGTTCCAAGATGGTTCATCCTCTGTTTCTGGTATATACGGGTATTTCTGGTTGATAATTTGTCTTACAGATTTCATCATTTCTACCCATTTTATAAGGGCATCTTGGTGTTGTTCCCAAAGTACAGGATTTGTCAAGCATTGAAGGTATTCAGATTGGTGTAATTTTTCCATCTCAATGTATCCTGTCATGAGCATATCTCGAGTTGATCCTTTTGAAATTTCAGTCAATAGAATTTGGGCACAGTTTATGATGAAAGCTGTGGTTGTTGGAACATCAACCTGAATATTTCCTATTGGTGTTGAGGTTTTTTCTTCTTTTTCATAGAATTTTATGGCATCCTCGATCATTTTATCTTTCATAGATCTCCGATATTCAGGTTTTTTGAATGGTAGTCTTAGGTGGTTTGGCTGCATATTTGGATTAGGTGGTGGAATCAAGATGTGGAATTAAAGGCTTCGATGTAGACTCATGTTGTGCCAAGATGGAAGAAGGGAGTATCAGAGGAAAGATTAATGTGGTGGTGCTGCATAAACAAGGGAACTGAGGCCTAACCTCAGGGCAAGTGAATTCCTAAAGGAGGTTTCAAGGACCTCCTTCCAAGCATATACTGAGGGACTGGATGAGATAAGCAGGTGCTGGACACAATCAAGACACCCAAAAATTTGTTGGGTGACTATAGAGGTGCGGGGCAGATGGACCCCTTGATCAGAAAGATCGTCCACCTGAGAATTACCTGGGCAGCCAGAGAGGGAGAGTCCCGTGAAGACCCCTACACGGTAGAGCGTCCCCACGGGTTACAGGGTTTCCCCCACCCGACCTCTCTTGTCACTGCGGTTCCAGGTAGACCAGAATGGGGATCTTGACCTCTTAAGTCTACCAATTTTAAGGTCAGGGTGCTTAAGGTTTCACTTGAACTTTAGTCTTTTTAAGTGCAAAGAGTGACCTAATTTAAGGTTGGTTGACCCAAAAGGGGTCAACTTTACCTCTTGTTTTCTTTGAGAGCTTTCAGGTCTTGTCTTTTAGGGTTCAAGTGTTTAAAGAGAGAGCCAATTGTTTAGGATTTTTCTTGTTAATTATTTTCAATCAATGGCTTGGGCACACCTCTTTTGGATTTCCTCAATTCTTGATTAAGGGGTGTGTCTCTACTGAAATCCTAATGTTTGACCTTATGTTGGCTCTACTTGGTCCATTTAACTCTTTGTTGGGCAATTAGGGCTCAAGCAAGAATGTGTTAGCCCTTAAATACCCTTAATATTGTGCAGGAGTGATGAGTTGAAAACATGCAACTCTTTATGGTTACTAAGTATGGAAGACAGGTTAGCCCTATATTGCTTGTTCTTTTCTTTTCTTCCTCTTTAGAGTTTTAGGGGTTAATAGTGAGAGGAAAAATTTTACCTGTCTTCGGAGTGGTTGTCGTGTGGTTGCTTGTCTTCTTGAGTTCCTGTAGCTGCACAAAAAAGAGGAGATTATCAGAAATTAAAAGAAACAGGAATGTTTACCTCTAGAATAGCCGTTGCTCCCCGGCAGCGGCGCCAAAATGAAACGTCGGTTTTGTATTTGTTATAACGTTGTAGTAAAGCCGGTTATTACCAACATTTCAAATATAAATTTTTTACTCGGAAAATAAAAGAGTTCCCGAGGTCGAACTCAGGGAGCAAGTCGTATTCTAGAGATATACATGTTTCTTTTACAAAATAAAGAAAGAGAGAGGGAAAGAATTTGTTGTTCTTTTCGTTTTCTCCTCGTGATGTTCTTCTTTCTTTCTTTTCTTCAGATCTCCTTCTTCTTCTTTGTTCTGCAGAGGTGACGCTCCTCTTCAGATCTCCTTCTTTTTCTTCTTCATGGCTGCAGAGCTTCTACCTTCAGCTACTAAGTCTTCCTTTCTTCTTCTTCTGCTTTGGCCGTTGCTCTTCTTTTCTTTTTTTCTTCAGCCTGCCTTCTTTCCTGCTCTGGCTGCTGACCTTCCGTCGTCTGACCCGGTGCTTCGACGACTTAACTATGCATTTGCTACAGTGCAGCTCCTTCTTCTTCCGCGGGTCTTCTTCTTTGCCTGCGCCTGCACACTTCAGAGTTTCTCGTCAGAGGCAAAACCTACTCTACCCTCCCCCCCCCGCGTCTCTCTTTCTCTCTGAAACCACTCTTGGGAAAGCTCTCCCAGAGCTACCGGGTAACCGGGTTCGGATCAGGCCCGGGTCCAGGCCCACCGGCGTGCGTGGTGGGCGAGGAGTGCAGGTCAGTCGAGTCGGGTCGGGTCGGTTCGGGTCAGGTCCGCGGGGCGTGAGCGCGGACGAGACCGGGTAACCGGGCGGGTGAAGGGGACCTCACCCCGTGTACTGAGGCAGTAAGGCTACTGCACTTTTGCATCTTATGTCGCTGCGGCTCTTCAGGCGTTTCCGAGGTGGGACTAAACGACCCACCTCAATTGCGCGCCTGCAGCGGGGAATTCAGCAGGAGATGGCAGCGTCATGCGGAGTTTTCTTCCTCAGCTGCGAACCTGGTGTTTTGCCAAAACTCCTCGCAAGGCCTGGGAGTGAATCTGGGCTTGGCGCTGAGCGTGGCGCGCCTGTAGCTGCAGGCGGAAGCAGTTCCTCCTGCGCGTCAATGGCGGCGGAGGTCGGGTGGCCTGTTCACAAGAAAACGGCCTCTCGGCCTAATCAGAAAGTGCCAGGAGCTTCGCCAGGGTGCGGCGAAGCTCGTGTGGGTGGTGGCGAGGCGCGGGGCGGCGTGCGAGGGCTGCCCTAGGTCGGACTGTGGGTCGGAGGATGGGTCTGTTCGGTGGAGTTGCAGAGGGTGATGTGGGGGAAGTGGCAGGGCGGAGATTGATCAGGGTGAGGAGGCGGAGGTCCTGCGGTGGTTGGCGAGCCGTGTGGGTCGCTGAGGTGATGGGAGCAGCTCGCCGGAGGATGGCCGGAGGCGGAGAAGGTGAGGGTGAACAGGAGCGGTCGAGGGTTTAATCAAATAAAAGACAGTGAGGAAAAGAAAGAGGGGGAGATGGGGAGGAGTTCTGACCTAGCTATGGAGACGAAAGGGGCCGGGGCAGGGCGACAGTCGTATCGACTGTCGCCTGAGAAGAAGATGCCCAGGGGAAGGGGCGGCGGCGAGCAGAGGGCTGGAGAGGCGCCAGCTGGGTACGGCGTGGCGCAGAAAGAACAAGGGAGGAGGTCTCTGCTGCTGGTATTGCGGCAGAGCGAAGAGGAGGAGGAGGAAGAACCGCCGGAGCTGGTGGGCGTCTGCCGGAGGGAGAGGAGAAGAAAGTTTGGGATTTTCTCCGTCAGATCCAAGCTGCGAAGAACGGTGGAGCGACGGGGGGTATTTATAGGGATCAAACAGGGAGGAAGGCGGAGGGAGACGACGTGTCTCCCTCGCCGGAGGATGGCCGGAAGCAAGAACCCATACTGTCCGTGCGTTCGCACGGCCGGTATGGTGGGTTATAACGACCAGGGGGTTGTCCCTGCGACGGCTGACGACGCAGGGCACCCCCGGTTCACTTGCCAGGTCCCCCACCTCACCCTGCGCGGCGCCATGCTTCGCGCAAGGTCGCCGGAGCATGGTGCTGGCAGGTTTTGCAGGAGGGACCTGATTGCAAAGAACGAAGGAGAGTTAGGGGCCAAAATGCGAGGGTTCAAAAGTTGAGGGCCAAAGAGTAAATATATGAGGACCAAAGTGTAAAGTCGGTCAAGGAGGTTTCTTCTTAGGCTCAAGTTTTTATACATGACTAATTAGGACCTAAGGAATCTGATGGTGAATTTCATTTTCATATTAAACCTTGTTTGACCGGTCAATTTGCGCAAAAACCCAAATTAAGTTATTAATTGGGCATGGTTCTCAATGTAGGTCAAAATGGGTTCTAAAGGCCAAATTGAAGGTTCTAAACCCTAGAGATTATTTTTCTATGAATTTTAGAGGGTTTATTCTATTTTTACTTTGCCTCGAACCTTGTGAATTGAAGTGGGTTGTTTTAGGGTTACAGATTATCATTTAGTTTCTTGGAATTGCTGTAGCCCTTGCTAGATCATCTCATCCCACTTTTATTCTTATTAAGCTGCTTTGACCTATGTTTGGGCCCTGAATTACCCTGTATGCAGATTATACTGGTAAAATTGCATTTTTACCCCTTATGACTTGTTTTCTTCTCAAACTCAGGATTCTCTGAGTTAAGCCTTTCCTTGAGATATGTAGGAGCTTTTATCCTTTGTATTAGGTCAAAATGAGCTAGTTATGGCTCATGATGAGGTTCTCATCAGTTACTATTTATAACAATTTAAACCCAACTGCTTTAAATCATCATAGTCTTGGTTACTTTTGCTAGGGACTAGCAAAACTTTGGCTTGGGGTTATGATGAGAGACTCATCATGATCTCTAATACCCTTAATTAACTAGTCTTCCTAGTTAATTAGCTAAGGTTATGAATATATAAGAGTTAATTATAGAATAAGGGATATTTAGTAAAGGACCTTAAAAATAAGTTTAAAATGATATTTTATCATTCAATTAACATTATTAATAATCTAGATAATAATTGGACTCGAAATCCCATTAATCGTTCCTTTATTCAATAGGTTAAGTAACTTAAACATAATGTATAGCTAAGTATATAATAGCTTATGTAATTTTCGTTATTCTAGTAAAATAATCTAAAAAGATCAAAAATGCAAATTAAAGGTGAAAACATAACATTTACCTTTTTTACTAACATATATAAAAAGCTGAAAAAGATCTAAGTTAAAATAAACCTTTAAAACCTAAGTTTACATTTTGGTCCCTAAAACTCATTGCATTTGGGTCCTTATTTCTCACACAGGTCCTTAAGTTTCATTACATTTAAGTCCCTTTCCATCTTCTTCTTCTTCAGCCGAATGGACGGCTGGCGATGGAGAGTCACGCCACCGCACGATCACCTCCCTACCGACATCACCCTTCTTTGTCCAAGCTCTTGTAGCTTGCGCTCATCACCTCCTCTTCATCCATCAGTCTGGATTAACCGAAAATCCTAATTTCTAGTGGGAGATAACCTCACTGTCGTCGGAGATGACGCCGGAGGTTAAGATCCTCAAGATCCTTCTTCGGCCAGACCTCGCCACTTTCTTCGCTGCCAACCACTATAAATACCCCCTCACCCCTCTGATTTAACTCAAGTTGGCTCCCTTCCCTCTTCTAACACTGTGCTGACCCAATAGGCTATTTGTCAAAAACTTTGGTGACTTTCCATCTCACTTTCTGACTTCCTCCATCCATTCTGACTAGCCGAGGAGATCCGCCATGGTCTACCGCATCTCTGGGCACAGGTGCCGACCAAGGAGTCCTCCACTTCACCTCACATCTGCCCGTCGGAGATTCTTCTTTTCACCCTCTGATTTCGTTGCCCGCCATGAGCCTTCGGCGAAACCCTATTGGCCCCTTCGTCCAGGTAACAGTAGATTGGGAGTAGGAGTAGGAGTAGGTTAGCTTAGTTAGTTAGATAATTTGTTAGATTAGAGTTAATGTCAAAATTTTAGTTGTCATCTTCTCCGACTCCGGCGAGCTCCTTGAGCTCGCTAGAGCCTTAATCTTACTTTTTAACTCATTATCCACCTTCCTTTAACTTTCACGATCATTTCTGTCACACTTAATTATTTAATTGATCATTGATTCGCCTAATTCACCTTCACCTCCACCAACTACTGTCGCTGTCCATGGTGACAGTAGCTGAGCATAGCTTCACCTTCATAGGGTTCTCCATCACTTATTCACAACCTAGGGACCCTAATTAACACTCTAATAAGTATAATTACCATCTATAATATAAACACCAAATTTTAATTATGCTCCTGAGCTTGCTGTCCATGGCAGCTCTGGAGCAGTTCAAATCCATAATTATATATATATTCATGATCGCAAATATTTGTTGACTTGTTTTGACCACTCAATTGAGTGGTGAAATAGGTCCTAAGCTTAATCCACTCAGATCCTTTAAGAAATGAAATTCACTATTAATCCTTAACTCTAGTGAACAAAATGAGAATTAATTGAGTTCCTGAGGTTCCTTGCAACCACAGGAACCTTTTTAAATCAAAAATGGCATGTTTTACCAATCTGTACATAGTTTGTTTTTTTTCTGGACTCACCGGAGCTCCAGCGAGCTCCGGTGAGTCATTTCCGAGCTTCAGCCTACAGAACATGGTGAAAAGCTTCAGAATGATATAAGCGTGATCACTGATTAATTTGAGGCCATTTAGTTGGGATTTTAGCCACTGGAGCTGTAGATTGACGTTCATCTTCTCCAACTTTGGCAGTGTTGGAGAAGTCTGATAGGTCGATCTGAAGAGCATTTAAGGAATTTAGAAGCTTTAGTGCAGTGCACTGAGGCTATTCATGTCTTCAAATCTGTGAAACAATCTTTCAATTACTCTGATGAGCAAAGTGGTTTTGGATCTCAAGCGAAAAGCTTAGAACCCTAGAAATCTTAGTTAGAGCACCTATCTGAGGTTCTAAACCTGTTCCTGGAGTTGAAAGGATTCTAATTTGGGCTTTAATTTCACCTGAAGAGGTTTAAATCATGAAGTGAAATTTTTAAGCCTTTTAGTCAAACCTAGGAAGAAGATTCTGATTTTGAGCTCGAAATGATGAATTGATGGATTCAAACTATTTCTGGGAAGAATGTGAATGATTTAAAAGAGGTTTGAGTGAGCTCTGATGGATTAATTGATAGGATTTGATTTCTGTCCAGTTTGGGTTACTTTTGAACCCAAACCGACAAAAGTGGTATTTTGATGAGTTTTGATCTTAAATCCTCCCGAGATAAGTCAATTTTAATCCTTAGATTCTGTTTAAATCCGTTAGATATGTTCTTAAGTGTCTGTTACACATTTTAAGTTGTAAAATCTATTCTCTGAAGTTTACAGAGAAGCTTGAAGCTTCTCTGCGTTGCCTGAAGCTTTAAGAGCTTCAAATCCCACTTCTGCAGTTGCGAAATTAACCTTAGACACTATTCAGAGCTTTAGCTAAGAGAGATAAGTCCATCTGAGGACTCTGTAAACATTAAAACCATTTCCAGGCATTATAACCCGTATGAACCCCTTGATTGCACTCTTCAAAGTGAAGAGGAAAACATCCTCTTATCTTAAAATTGACCTTGCAACTTTGTAGAGCAACCTCAGAGCTTTCCAACAAGCCTTGAATCATTTGGAACGGAGCTCTGAGTAGGAAGAAATGGTCAATTGAAATCAGGTCTAGGGGGGGGAACACAGTCCCACATCGGTTAAGTACCAGTGCGTGCCTTGGAATAAAAGTGATTTGTTGTATAGGCATTTCATTCATCAAGCACTCGGCGTGATCTGAACATCTGACATTCGAGCATGTGTGTGTGTGTGCGGGCATGTGTGTGCCTGTGGGTGTGCACCCGAGTGGGCATGAGCGAGTCTGGCCCTGGGAGGGTGAGGCCTTGGAGGCGTGAACTGGTTTGGCTTGGTTGAGCACTGAAGGGTAAGGAAAGAAAGAAGGAAGAGAACAGGCACTAAGGGGCCTAAGAAGAAAGCTAAGGGAAGATAAGAAGAATGCAGGAACAAAACAGGAGAAAGAGAGAAAAGAGTCGAGAATAAAAAGAAGAGAAACAAGAATAAGTAAAGAGAGATATAGAGACTGAAGAAGTAAAGAAAAGAATTTATTTTTCTTACATCATTTCAATTTCCTTTTGTTCTTAAATGTTGTAATAAGGCATGTTTTAGTAGAACAACCCTTATTGCCTTATTTCTTTTGAAATAAATTGGAAATTGACTTGTTTACTTGTTAATAAAGTACATCATTTGAGTAAATGTGTTTTCATATGGAATTTTATATTATTCTTGAAGTTTAAATCATTTTGCAAAATTCATGCTTTACAATTAACTTACTTATACCTCCTAAACTTATAAAGAATATAAAAGATAATTGGTGAATTTAGAATGAATTATACCTCCCAGCGAACGACCTGGACTCAACCACTAAAAATTTTTAAAATGTTAGGTTAATTCAACCCTATACTACACAACCGACATAACTTCAAGTTAACTTAAGTGACTTTTCTCTACTCTAAATTAAGTTAAATTAACTTAATTACTAAGTTGGCTAAAGAAACGTATCAGAATACACTGGAGAAGAACCAAGAGAGATGCGAAGGGAAACAGATGTGAGAAGTGTGTGCACAATCAAGAAAACAAATCTAGGCCCTAAAGTGTACCCCTAGGCAACTTATGCTTCAGAAGTAGATTCTGACCACACGGTGAATTCATTGTTCTCCTTACTCTTGAAGGTTGTAGAGTTGCGAAGGCAGAGCGTGGGGAGCATGTCCCAAAGGTCGCTAATTATGATAAACCCCGACTTGCTTAAGTCGTTTGACAATCGGGCCTCCCAACTCAACACCTTTTCGAGCAAGAAAACATCACTAATTCACTTTGCGTTCAGGAAAATACCCTGAAACGTACTCAATAATTCCTAGGGCCAATGTGTACTTAATTTTTAGGGCTGGGTCAATGCTTGTACTTAAGGATTAAGTGAACGGCATTAGGGGGTTAATGCCCTTAAAATTTCTATTTAAGCCGCATGCACAATTGGTGCAAGGGCCCAAAGCCAAAACAAGTGTTCTTTAACAAGCAAGATTAAGATGTGTGATTTTCTAAAATTTGAACCTTGCTTTAATGGATTTTAAAATTTCACTTGTTTACGCATTCAAACAAGGCACAAATGTATAGTCACACGGTTAGTGAAAATTGATTTTCTTTAAGACCTTTTGTGTGACTATAATGTTGGAAACTCCCTAGTGTGGAAGATCCTAGGTTGTGCAGCTTCTACTCAATGAATTATTTTTAAAGATTTTATCAAGAAGGGTCCAATCAAAACAAGCAATGGCCCTATCCAGACCGAAATCGAATGAGATTTTCAAAAAAATTAATTTCAAAATTTTTTGAGGATGATTGACCACCAAATTCAAGTTTTTTCAAGAGGGGTTCAATCTATCTCGAACTTCTAGATCAATTTGCAAGTTTAATATCTTGGTAAGAAAAAGAAGTAATAAATTTCAAATGCAAAATTTGTCACTAGATGAAGTGAAGAGAATTTTAAGATCTTTCCAGAAATATAAATCTCTGATAAATCTGAGCTGTGTTGAGTTCGTAACAGTAAGAACAACCTATAGATCTCTACAAATTAGGACAACCTTGCACACTTCTAGTAAAGAATTGCTCACAACCAAACCTCAAAAAGTTTCGCTTTGAAATTTGAGGTAGAGTTTTTTTACTAGATGGAGCACCTCTGAGATTTTTCTTAATATTTTTAGAAGTGCTAAGGGTCCTTTAATCATGTCCTAAACCAGAATCTAGAAAATGATATTGCAAAGTTAACAGGTTGAAGGCCGAATGGTGGTGTTTTCATTGACAGACAAAAGAGAGGATTGTTTTTTAGAACACCACCATTTTTTTTCTTGGTCCAAAGATGACGAATTTCCTTTTCAAATGTGGGAAGATAACATCAGACCTTCATGTTGATGGTGGCCTTCTCTCGCACTTCCTTTGACCCACCTGACTTGTACTCCTCTCGTTGCCAATGCATGAGATTTCTGCATTGTAGTGTGCGTTATGACATCAATTTTAATAAGAAGATCAAATAATGAATTCAAATGTCAAACATAGGGGTGTTGAAAATCGAATCAATTAGTCACTTATTTCTAATGTGATGATTTGCTTGCATGAAGAATAACGAGAAAAAGAGAGAGAGTAAAGGGTTAGAAATCTGAGGCTGACACAGGTCACTAACTACGCATGAAAAGTAGATATGATGAATCATAATAGAATCTGGCTAAGAATGAGCACAAGACAACAACTATGATGTCAAAATCTACTTTATTGAATATCAAAAATGGTCTTGCAATTGTAACCAACAAAACTAGATGAATGCTTAAAGAAAAATAAACTACAAGCTATAGAAAACTATCAAATAAATACGAGAATGCGTCGATGTAGCCACAGCAGTGGGGGAAGCTTTCATCGACTCCTCAGAGACTCCAAGGACCTTGCTTGAGCTCTAGAGAGGTGGAGACTTGTCTGTGTTGAAGATGTGTGACAATAGGGGTCCATAGGGCCTTTTATTTGGTGGAGGAGGCCTATGCCAAATGCTTTGAAGCAAAAGAACATTAAAGACCGCATGGGACACAGAAAGCATGCATAGTAGCCCACGCATCACACACACATCGTGCAGCACAGCTGTGCATGCGTAATGCACATAGCACTGGCAACCACATATAGCCCACGGCCATCCGATGCTTGATGAGCAATCCAGATCGCATGAGACACGCACTGTAGATCATGCCCTATTCATGTCAGATCTCGCGTGAATCCCCTCGTATTGCATGTCGACAAATGCATTTTCGTGAGTGAAAATCAAGGTTTCGAGAGAACCCATCGTCGTAGTCGCAAAAATCGCTACCAGATAAAATTTATATCGAAACTCGAAGTGAGTCTCGAGTCAAACACAAGGAGGAAAACGTTTTGTTTGTGAAATCCACGTTTTGATTTTATTTATTTTTGTTTTTATCTTTTGTATTTTTTTTGGTATTTTATAAGATAGAATACCAAGCAAAATTTGTGTTATCTATTCTAAGCTACTCTAGAAGAATAAGAGAGGGAGAGGGAGAAACATCAATATATTGCTAATCAGAGTTTGCTACAGGTAAACAAGTACATTAGAAAGTGGTAAAGATAGAGAGAGGTGAGAACACTACCACTCGAGGTCTCTTGGAGGACAACTCACTCTGACGATGCCCGAATGAAGTTGGTGAGAGGCTAGATGAAGGTGAACAGCGTCGGAGGATGGACGACGAAGGATGGGACGGCATTGCAATGAGGATCTACATCCCGAAGTGGTGAGAGGACGGCCATAGGATGCTCCACAAATGGGGGCGAGAGGCAAGAAAATATTTTGATTTTCTACTCTAGAGGATAATCTTGAGCTTGGGATAAGCTCTCTCTAAAGCATTGGAGGCGGTGAGGGAGAGAAAGGAAGAGATGATTATGGATGGAGGGGTGTAGGCCTTTTTGTAGTGGATGAGAGGGGGATAAAACAAGTATTGGACAACTACCGATAGCAAAGATGATGGTAAAGCTCTAGCTTAAGCGTTGCTATAGCCTCCAGCTCACACTAGCACATGCGCCCGGTCACAACTTTCTCGCGTGGATGAATCTCCACCATTAGATTTCCATCGAACTGCCAAGCTCGCGTGCTGACCACACTAGAGTTCACGCGCTAGCCCCACATATGATCGCACGTCGACCCATGCATCGGATCTCGGGTCTGCATCGTATGGCGCTCGTCGGACCATGCTGCTGCTCTCTCCACTGTATGATCTCCATCACACAGTCCAATTCCAATAGTGCACCATGGCTGATGGACTCATTCCCTCGCTACGGCTAGCACTCGCACTCGTGATTTGAGAATAATGTAAAGACCGTAGATTATCACGCGGTTAGATTTTATGTGCACACGTTCTCAACCTTTTGATCTTGATCCAACGGTCGAGATCTCATCTCCATCTTCTCCTTTAAATCTAAACACCGAGCGTATGTGAATCTCAACCGTTGGATTGAGATCCAACTACTGGGATTGCTTGATGAAGTTGAGTGGAGGGTCATGGTCAATTTTGGCCGCTGTGATGGCACCACATGGCGCCATCGTGGCTGTCCTTTTCTTTGTAGGTGGCACCACGGATGTCGGATTGGGTTGATTTCCGCACTGCTGGGCTACGATCATCGGTCTGGATCCATCTGGTTGGTCGGAATTGGTATCTGTGGTTTGGACTGGTACCACTTGTCTCTTGGTCTTTGACCTTCCTCGGATTGCATAATGTGCTACGGAACTCTAGTCACAACAATTTTGGATGAGTTGGACTCCGATCGTCATCCCAATCAGATCCATATGGTTAGATCATCAATCTGAGGCCCCAAAATAAATCTCCTTCTCTCTTGGCCACGAAAGGACACAAATTAACCTAAACATTATACAAACTATTCTAAATGTAGAATGATCATGCTATGCAATATTTATAATATGTAATGCATATCTACGCCTAGGAACTAGCATAAATATGGATTTTAACCTAAATGGATGTTTATACATTATGTGGGTGCCATCCACGCTGTCACATTGCCTCTATTTCGTCCACGTGATCACGCCTCAATGACGTTGATTTCGTGCGCTTCCTACCTTAGGGTTGAGAGGGGTGAGTTGCACGCAACGTGGCTTCATCCCCACCCTTCAATCTTAATTGCTCGGCTGAATTGCAATGTCGAAGTGTTGAGGGGGGGTTACAAATTATGTTTCAAACCTACGTCGAGAGTAGAGTGGAAGGTGTTCACCCACTGTGCTATTGACGTGGATTGTCACATGGATGGTGTGGGGGTCTCGTGATTTCGACAGTTGGGTCTCGATCCAACAATCGAGATTCTTCATGGCCTTCCAAGCTATGCTTAGGGTGGCAACATGGCTGATTCATAGCTGTTGGATGATGATCCAACTGTCCATTTCAGAGGCTATGTTGCTTAGTAGTAGGGCATGGAGTAGCAGACAATCTGGATGGCACCTTGTGGTGCCATCTGGATAGTCCGTCTTCTTTCCTTTGTAGGAGATGCTACGGATGTTGGATTGGGTTGATTTTTACGTCGTTGGTTTGTGATTGTCGAGCCGAATCCATCTGTAGGGTCTGATTGGCCATCTGAAGCTTATTTCATGGTGCTCTTTTATAACTTGGCCATTAAATGTTAGTTCCGAGTAGCATCATTATAAAACAAGGCAAAATGCATGCCTTGCTCCTAAATCCACTATATTATAATATTTAAGCACTTGTGCCCTTGAGATTGACTGTAATTGACATAGTTATCACTGTTATTTGTAGGGTCATCATACCCCCATGCCCACGCATTGCTAGTCCCTAGGGAGGTTAATCTAAATGCACTCTATAATTAGAATTAAGAATCGATCGCTTAGGCATAAGTTGCTGATTGCATAGCAAACATAGGTCTTAATTGACCTAGATTAGGCTAGAACTTAGCATAAGTTAGGGTTATTCATGCATGCATAAGTATTATCTGCATCTTTACTGCTTTACTTTAGCTATGCAAAAAATAATGCTATAATGTGCTGATTAAGTGCATTATGTCGATTGCAGGTAAGAAGCTGATCAAAAGCTGGATCTGGAGTAGGATCTAAAGCTTGATCAGGAATAATGGGAGTTGAAGTAGAGCTTGAGTAGAAGGCTTAGAGTAGATGTAGGAATAATGATGTAAGGGAGTTAAGGTTTCCTATTCTATTAAGAAGGAATAAAGCAGTAAAATGTGAAGAGGTTAGGTCCATCCTAGCCCTAGGATGGCATAGAGACTTCTTCCAAGCCTTAGCCACACTTAGATTAGGTCACAGCACCCTAGGAAGCCCAAAACCCTAGTTCTAACCGTTATCTTGACGTCTAGATAAGTTATAGGACGTCCAGGACCCTTAGCCAACTCTCACACACCTCAAACCCACTCCTGCAAGGTTGTTGGACATCCAGACATTTTGTCAAACGTCCAATTTCTACAAAATACCCGAAACAGAAACTGGATTTCCCCTTGACTCAGATTGGATGTCTAGAACTGAAGTATGGACTCCTAATTTTTGAGTATAAGTCATCTAATTTTGTTTTTGGACGTTTGGGACTGGTCTCCAGCCCCTGTTTTGAGATTCAAGCCTTGATCTTGGATTTCTAGCTCCCTAGACCTAATCCCAACCCCATAGGAACCTAAATTAAGGTGTCCTAACCCAAGTAAATCACCTCTAGACCTACCTAAGGACCTAATTAGGTCCTCACCAAACCCAATTGACTTTGATCAAAGTCAATTACCTTCACCTAAGTCAATTGGACTCATTAAGTCTAATTGATCTTAGATCTCAACCCACACAAGTTCAATTAGACTTAGTGAGAGTCCAAGTGACCTAAACCCAACCTAATTGAGTTATTTCACTCTCAATTAGGTTCACACTCATTCAACTAAACTTAGGTTAAGTTTAATTGCAAATTCCCCTTAGCAATTAGGGTTTGTAACCCTAATTAAAGGCATACACCAACCTAAACCCCTTAGGACCTAACCTAAACCACCAAGCGACATAGGGCACGACCACACACACACACACACACATACCCATTCATGCACTCCCACACATCTAGAGTTCTCTAGAACTCTCTCCAAGTGGTGCCACTCTTGGTTGCCATATTTACCAACCAAGAGGCATTCAAATTGAGATCCACATTTTTTGGATCTCATAACCACTTGGCCGGCCACTCTTGGACACTTTCTAGAGTTTTCCACACCTCTCTAGAGAGAATCCCTTAGTTCTATAAAAAGGCCTAAGGGGTGGCCATTTGCACCCATTCACATCCATTGGCTTCCATCCACTTTTTGGCCATACTTGCTTGGCTCCATCCACCTCCACTTAGGTTAGCCACCACCATCTCCACTCTATCTCCATGAGCTGAGCACCACCATGAAGGACACCATTCCAGGATGCCAGATCACTCCTCCTACCTCTCTCCAAGGGCTGGCCTAAGCTCCATTGGCCGCCCCTCTTTCTCCTTTCCACCACTCCAAGGCCAATGGAGCCCACCTCCGAATGCCCTCACTTCTGATAGATTAGTATCTAGCTCCTTACATTTACTATTTTTATTTGCTGCTTAGTAGTGTAGCCCTTATTCTCCGCCAATGATGCATGCATATATATGTCTATTGTTGAGAATCGCCATGAGTTCATTGCAATATCTTTTGTGTGATTAATGTTTCCAGCTTTTAATTCCTGATATTCCTACACCTAAGCATGTCGTACTTAAATCTGTAATGACCATGAACCGGCATGCAACTTTAAACAAAGTAGAATGCTAAAAGATCGAATTCAAACTTAAAACAAATGCCTCCCAGAGACGAATGACCTGGACTCAAGTCTCGTTATCTTTTAATAAATATTTTTGTTTGATTGTTTTGTGCACTATACTACGACACTTTCCTTATCAAAAATGTGCTTTATGCTCTCAGCAAATGGTGCCATTGCCAGGGAGGCAAAGTCATTTTCTTTGATTTTGATCTTTTAAACTATCACAGATAAATCTCTCTCTACTTTGTTTTGGTTGTGTAGGACAACACGGAAGAAAAATAGCATCTGTGCACACAACGAGCACAGTAAAGAAAAAATCAGGGCAACACGGAAGAAAAATGGGATCTGTGCACACAACGAGCGCAGCAAAGAAAAAATCAAGTGCACATCATCTCCTCATTAGATTAGGTTTCCTTTTTGAACCCTAGGAGTAGATTTACTCTCTGCAAGTTCTTTTGAAAAAAAAACCTCTATTCAATTTCGTGACACGAAAAAAAAAATAAAAAAAAAATCAAAGAAAGAAATCTAGATTAGGCTTCTTTTTGAATCCTAGGGTAGTTGAAAAAGCAAAAAGAAATATATATATATATGTTTGTGAAAATCCATTGAAAGAAAAATTATTTATCCTTTTGAAAAGGAAAAAAAATTTGCAAAAGTTTTGAAAAAAGAAAACATTTTTTTGGTGGAAGGCTTGGATTTCAAACCCAAACCCTCTTTAAAAAAGTCTTTCCATCATCTTTTGATTTTCGGCCAGATTATAAGTTTGATTTAAAAATTCAATTGCCAAAAAAATCAGCAAGCAAAAAATTCTGAAATTTAAGCCAAACCTTTATTTTCAAACCATCTTTCAAACTCCACCATTCTTTTGTAAGAATTCTAGGTATACTATTTTTAAAAATTTGTGAAGTGCAACAGGGTCAGGCTGACCTAGATTCGATATTTTTCAAATTTCAAAAAGGAATTGCAAGCAACTCACAAATCGTTTTTCACTAAAATTGGTGGAGTTTGAAAGCTGATCTCATTGGCTTTATTTTGCATATTTTTTCTAAATTTTTGAAGGTCACTTGGTACTATTTGAAAGCGAAAAAATGATCAGGGTTCAAAATTCTGGATCTGGCTCCCTGATATTTAAAAATCCCTAAAAATTATGTTGAAATATAAAAAAAATCCTAAAAATATTCTCTGAAAAGATAATTGAACAAGGAATATGCTCACCAAATTTCAAGTTAATTAGATTCCAATTGTTGTTAGAGAATGAACTTTAGTTTTGTGGTCTGCTTAAATAGAACAAAACCCTAGAAGTGCATGAACCTTAGGGTAAATCTCTAGGGTTACAACTTAGAGACCACACTTGGTCTAACCAAGGCTTAATCAAGTCTAGTACTTAGCTGGTGAACTTGGTAACTTTGTGGGCCACTCACCAAGAGAAAATCCCACTGAAGAAAATGGGCTAAAATAAATTTTAAAACACGAAATAAAACCCAAATTCATTGTCGTACAACTGGGTGGTTTCAACCTCTTGGCTAGGTTGGCAAAGAGGCGGGAATCGCTTTCAGTCGGTTGTATGATGAATTTCTTCAAGAATTAAAACCTAAAATGAAAAAATCCGGTCATCTGATTCATACGGACCACTTGATTGACAGGGCCTTAACCTTGTCTTACTTGGCTACACCAACCTAGGGGTCGGGTGGTGTATGAGAGGAAGGAGGTCACTGAGACCTCACTTGGTTGAACCTTAGGAGCCACTCCGTAGGAGGCGAGTCACCTCGCTAGGACCATCTTCCCCCTACTTCTTCTACTCCCACAGCGACCATGGCTAATCCTGGACTTACACCTAGACCAGGTCAGGATATCGAGAATTTGGAGCCTATGGCTCATCTGGAAGCCTGAGTAGTCGAATCCAAGGAGCGGCATCGGCAGAGCATGGATCGCATCTTAAGGACGCTTGATAGGATGCAGCATCTGCCGCGAGGAGAACAACTGTGGGATTTCTACGACCCAGCCGCACAAATCGTCTCACCACTAGTCAGAACTCCCGCCAGCAGAGACACGTTTGAGCTCAAGCCAATGTGATTGGGTTGATCAGCACTCACTTCTATGGGAACTCAAGTGAAGATCCGTTCCAGCACCTTGAGGACGTGAGTTGACTCGCTAAAACGATTCAACCTAGGAATATCGATCTCAGAATTGTTCTAATGAAGCTTTTCCCATTCTCTCAGAGGGACAAAGCTTCATAGTGGTTCATGACCATTGGGAAGCCAATTGGAACCTAGCAAGAATTACGATGTAAATTCTGACAAAAGTTCTTCCCAATCAGTCAAACAAATGCAATGCAGCGTGCAATCACGACTTTCTCCCAGGGTGCTGGGGAGAAGTTACATGAAGCTTGGGACAGATTTCACGACCTTCTCCGGAAATGCCCGCACCATGGTATACCCAGATGGCACCTGGCTCAGATCCTTTACCATGGGCTGGATGACACACATCGGTATCTGACCGATGCATGTAGTGGCGGGAATTTCCTCGCAAAAGAGGAGAACGTCGCATTTGAGCTGTTTGAATCATTAGCGAACTCGATGAATGCCTCATCCATGAACCAGTTCTAGTGACCTGGTCAGCAGCGGGTTGGTGTCCACGAAGCTCACATCGAATCTATTCGAGCCAAGATGGATATCATCGTCAAGTAGCTGGATAGAATAAATCTAATCTAGAAAAGGATTGACTAGATTGGTCAGGGTCAATCTGACTTGAGCACTGCCGCCTCAAGACCCTCCTATGCTCCTTGAGCCCCTCCTGCTCGAGTTAATCTACTCACTCAGGATGCATCTTCTCCATATTTACGAGATCCCGCATATCAGGGTCCCGTAAATAATACAGATCTAGCACCTTACGACTAGGGTTACGCACCACTCGCAGATTATAATGTGTATCCCCTAGACGGATATAAATCTCAGACATCTTCGGCCTATGAGGACGTCAGTGCTATCCAATGATACGGGTGTAATAACCTGTATTCAGAGACATATAACCCTGGTTGGCGCCAGCATCCGAACTTCTCTTGGTCTGGTAATTCATAGAGACCACATCAAGATCCATACTACCAGACCAGGCAATACGGGAATGCGCAAAACACGTACCCTAGGCAGTAGCCATTCCCGCATCAGCAGTAACCCTACTCTTTATACCAACCGTTGCACCAAGCTGCCAGCCACCCTCAAAGGCGGGCTAACCCTTTGGAGGCACTGAAAGAGGAGTTGCAAGAGTCAATGAGAAAATCTACAAAAGATAGCTTGCAGATTATGAAGGCAATGGATGACCAGATACAGGCCATACGGAACACGCGGAACCAGCTATTGTAGGAGCATAGGACTCAGGGAGCCTTGCCCTCCCAACCCATCCCGAATCCTCGATATGTGCAGAACCAGGGCACCCCACCTAGGTTTCAGGCATCGTAGGGACAGGCACACGACATATTACAAGCGCCTCCTGCACCACTCGATTACACGCAAGGCCAGCTGCCTTTACAGAACCCTACATAGTCTACCCCTTCCGCTCCCCCTCCACCTCATGGATAGCAAGCCGATGCACATGCTGTCTCTTTGAGGAGCGGAAGGAAGACATTCGACCCACCACTTAGGTAGGCGGGTCTTGATTTTTCCCACCCTTTGCCGCAGGTGGGTTCAACTCCTTCCTCATCTCAGGAGCCACCTACGGAAGATAAGGGTAATAGGCCACATGACACTGTGATTCCCATCCCTTTTCCTGAGGCTCTGACACGAAATGCAGTACGGAAAAAGGACATGTGGAATTTTGAGGACCTGAAATCGATGTTCAAGGAAGTACATATTCAGTTCCCCCTCCTCGAGGCAATTGATCACATTCCCACTGTCACTAGGTTCTTCAAGGACTATTGTACCACAAAGAGACAGCCAAGAATTAGACGACAGGCGGTTCTATCGAAAGAGGCTAACGCCGTGGTTCTAGATGACTTGCTGTCGAAAAAGAAATACCCTGGTACCCCATTCATATCCTGCTTCTTGCAGGATTCTCCATTTGATCGGGCCCTTCTAGATTTAGGTTCATCCCTCAACCTAACTCCCACTGTCGTATTTGATCGATTTTGATTTGGGGAGTTGAAGCCCACCTCGATCATGATTTAGCTAGCTGATAGATCAGTCAAAACATTGAGGGGGGTGGTTGAGAACGTGATCGTGAAAGTCCCCAGGTTCTGCTTTACCACAGTTTTTTTATTCTCGATATGGAAGTTCCTCCTAATCTCCAAGATGCACCAATTATTTTGGGTCGCCCATTTCTAGTGACAGCTCGAGCAAACATTGATTGTGCATCCAGGTGTATGGAGATAGCCTTGGGCAATGAGCAAGTTCGACTTGACATATTCAAGGCAGCAAAGAATTTCAACTGCGATCGAATAGAAGGGGATGGTGAAGACGAAGATTCGGCATACTGTGGCAACATTGGTCTCCTTTGTGACGACCCAATGTCTCATTCGTCTGCACTATCAGGGTTCTTGGACCTCGATCCACATGGAACTGAGACCACTGCACTACACAAATCTGATTAGCCCATGTTTGTGGGCTATTTAAGTATTTAAGTGCCTAGACATTAAGTTAATTCTAACATTTATTTAGCATAAATTAGGATGTAAATAGATTAATTCATATTTCTAATTTAATTACATAATTCATGCATCGCATTCATATTTAAATGCATTTAGAATTAACTCAGAATTGTATTCATTTAATTAGTTTACCAATTAAGTACATTGAATGCATTAATTTAGGTTTACATAAACGTTGATGGTTTGTATATAAATATCCATAATATTTTATCATTATTTTTTATTCCTCTTCTACGTGCAACGGCTGCATTTCTTCCTCCAGCTACCGTAGTGAAGAACCCAATCAAGGAGAAGCAGATGTGTTGGATCTGGTCAGGGCAGCTGATTTCAAAAGAGTTGAGGAGGCTGTTGAGCTTGGGAGGCCAGCATCCCAACAATCCACATTGTGCAGAGAGTCCATCTCATCCATTTCACCATCGCCGGCCTCAACCACGGCGACGAGCCTCCACCACTGTGGGCATGTGGCATGATAGGTCACACAGTCATCTGGAGCTCGTCTGCATCACTGTGTCTCACTAGAATCAACATCACCACCCTCGCTGTGATCACCAACAACCTCCACTTCATGCCTCTTCATCTCTTCCAACCTCCAGCGCCATCCCCAGCCTGCGTGCTCCTTCCTTGTAACCTCAGCGCGCTGCACCATCTGCAGTAGCAACCGACTTCACAACCTGCACCTGCCCACTCATCATCTCCAGCCTCTTCATCATCTCCAGCCTGCAGCAGCGCCCGCTCCTTCTACGCCTCACCTCCACTTCACACCCGCATCACACCACCTGCACACACAGCAGCAGGACCGGCCGATCCTTCACACCCGCGTTCCTCCAACTGCACAAGACCGCCAGCGCCACAGCATGCCTTACCTTCAGTGCGCTCACCTCTCGTGCGCCCACTCCAGCGCACCCGCCTTGCAGCCTGTAGAGCGCACCTGCTGTAGCGCCCGCCTCCTGCGTGCAGCAGAACCCATTCCTTCCACCAACAGAGCCCGCGCCCGCTCCTTCCGCACCTCGTCGCCACCTCCAGCGCACTTCCAACATGTAGCAGTACGCGTGCTCCAGGCTGCAGCATGTGGGCCACCTCCGTGCACTCCTGTGCCAGTAGCAACACCAGAACCGCCGCTACCTTTCTCCTTCAACAGGCCGGATCCAGCCACCACTCGACGTGCGGCTGCCACCACCGCGACGGCCTCACTTCAGCCAACCGCCTGTGCGAACCTCTCCTCGATTGAACCTCTCCCCCGATCGCGAGGAGGTGAGAGGTAAAATCCTCTATTTTTAGTCTAATTAGTAATTACATTTCATGCCATTGCTGGGGAAAAGAATTTTGATTTATGAATATTTTATTATGGTAAAATTACAACTTCATACTCAAGCTTTCTTACAATTGTGTGGCTTTTGTAATTAACATTGTTTGACATTGGTTTTGGGATTTAAAGGTGCATAAATTTTATTTAATACATGTAAATGTAAAATTGCATAACATCATCACATATTTATTGAATATTTCAGTGAGGACAAATTGCACATCTACCCTTACATTTTCAAGATATTGTGCATCTTCTTTCCTTCTCACTTCATGTCAGATTTCACTTCGGATTTCTCATGAGATTGAACGAATATGGAATAATTGAGATATTATTGCATCATTGCCTCCTTGTGGACACGACCCGCTCCTAATTGAGTGGTTATATTAATTGTTGATTAGTCAAATTTTCCACCACATAGAACTACAAAGGATGCAACATTTTATGTAACAAACGATTGTAAAAGCGAAGAATCGACTCATCAAAATGGTGCCGTTGCTGGCGAGGCAACACATGCAATAATTTCACCTGATTTTATTTTGATTATTTCTCAATTGCATAGTGATTTGACCATTTATTATTTTTTTTCTATGCGAGAAATTTGTGCGAGGAACCAGCCATCGTGAGAGGCGACCCTTGACGTCGCCAGAGGTGGAATTGGTCGAGCTACCTTACAAAGGAGGGGAAGGACGAGGATGAAACATACATTTAATCACAAATTTGATTAGAGTAGGATTAAGACCTTAGATTTAATTTTTTTTTCATTGCACATTTGGTTTGAAACCCTTGTTCTGTGGTATATTTTGAGGGGTTTGTTCCCCAATTTTATTTTAGGCCCGTGTTGGGTAATTTTTGGGAGCCTGTTCCCTTTTCTTTAGATTTAGGTTTTTAATTTATTTTGTGTATTGTTTACTTTTATTTGTTTGTGCATAAGTAGTTAAAAAATTTTAAAAAAAAATGAGCTACCTGCTAGAAGCTGCCTACCCTTAGGACGAACCATTTAGGTTTGTATGAGCAGCCTTTAGATTTACTTCTCTGCATTGCATGCATTCTTGCATCGTTGATTGCTAGAAGCAAGGTACGCATTCTCTTACTTTGCATCCTATTCTCTATCACGCATTGCATTTGGGTTTAATTCGAAGACCACAAAATTTGTCTTGAAGCGATCTAACAAGTGGTCACATATTTTCTTGGAAAAGGGCTAATTAAAGGAGGGACATCTAAAAATGAAGGACTGGATTTTCAAACATGGTGTGCAATTCAAAATTTGAAATCTTTCGCGGTGAATGCACACTTATATCTTTTGCACCACGACATGCATTTAGACACTCCTAAGTCTTGAAATGACTAGGACAAGGGCCCTCCTACCATTGGATTCTGAAGTGTTCAGAACTTTAGATCAAATGTTTTGAAAATCCAAAGAGGGGGATACCCTATCACGGATTTTTGGGGGTAGTTGAGTGTTGTCAACGTTTTTGTGCGGATTTAAAGGTGTATTACGTTGCAGTAGAACCGACAAAACGTTTAAACAAATATAAATAATTTTATTACTCGAACAACTAGAGTATCCGAGGTCGAACACAGGGAGCGAACTCAGTACTTTGTAAAACCCAAGAATACAACTGTTAAATGCAGATATAATTGATTCAAAGAGTTTTTAAGAAAGATGTAAAAAAAATAGAATTAGACGTCTGATTTATGTATCAGACGTCTTAAATGTGATCCTTCTTTCTCTGTTCCTTCTTCTGCTTTGCCTTTCTGATCTCTTTGCAATCTTCCCTCGTCCTTCTTCTTCTTCTCCTCTGCGAAGACTTCTAATCTTTCTGCTTTCCTTCTTCTCCTGCGAAGACTTCGTTCTTTCTTCTTCTTCTGTCTTGCTCCTCCTTTCTTCGTTGCCTTCTTCTTCTTCTTTGGCTTGCTTTTCCTTCTTCTGCAGCGGCCAAGTCCTTCTGCGATCAGCCTGCCTGCACAGGAGCAAAACCTAACCCTTCTCCCTCTACCCGCGCGTCTCTCTCTCTCAAGCAATTCACTCAAACCGCTCTACCAGAGCCACAGTCTTAAATCGGGTCGGATCGTACCCGGGACCAGGCGCACCTGCAGGTGTGTGATGCGCGAGGAGTGCGTAGGTCTAGGTCGGGTCGGATCCGCCAGGTCCGCGTGGTCAGGCCGCGGACGAGGCGGGTGGGGTCAGTGAGGGACCTCACCCCTGTGCTTACTGAGGCGATAAGAGTAAAACGTAAAAACAACTTATATGGTACCTGCCGGTTGCAATCCCACGATGTGGGACTATCTGGCCTCGCCTTCACGCGCGCCTGCAGAAGCCTCGTCGTGCGATTGCCCCGCAGCTGCTGGCTCTGCTAGCACTCCTTGGCTGGACTCATTCACCTCGCGACACCCGCGCTAGTATGCAGCACCTGTAGCCTGGAAGACCGGTGCCTGGAGCTTCGTGGGAGCTTCATCAGAGGTCGTCCATGGCGGCAGCGGCTCAAATCCTGTCGTACACAAAACGCGCCTCTCGGCCAAATCAGAATAGCTAGAGACCTTCGCCGTGGCACGGCGAAGGCGGTGGGCAGTGCTGCAGGCCGCAGGTCGGCCTAGGCGTGTGTGCCGAGGTCAGCCTGTGGCCGGAGATGGTGGGTTGGTCGGGGGGTGATTGTGGAGGGATGGAGTGGCAGTGGTAGGGTGGAGTGTGTTCCTGGAGGTGAGGCGGAGCTTTCGAGGTGGTTGGCGAGCCGTGTGGAGGGCTGGAGTGGTGTGGGCGGCTCGCCGGAGTGTGGTCGGAGGCGAAGATGATGGAGGTGGTTAGCGTCTGTCGAAGGTCGATCAAGGGAGATAACAGGGGGAAAAGAGAGAGGAGAAGGTGGAGAACGTATCTGGGGTTGTCTGGAGGGAAGGGAGGCGGCGGAGAGGACGGCTCGTAACTGCCGTCGTCGGGGAAGAAAGACCCTGGGGGAGGAAGCGGCGACGAAGATGAGGTCGGGAGCTTGCGCGTAGGGTACAGCGTGCCGCGGGAGGAAGAGGCGGAGAGGACTCTGCTGCTGGTATGGCAGCAGAGTGACGAGAAGGAGGGAAGGCGGTCGCCGGAGCTTGTGGGTCGTTTGGCCGGAGATGGGAGAGAAGAAATTTGGAGGGTATCTCCGTCAAAATCAAGCTTCCGATGAGCGGCCGGGTCCGGGGGGTGTTTTATAGGTGCTGGCCGCTCCTATCAGTGCGTAAAAAATGCGCAATTAGGTCAGCCGGCTCGCCGGAGTTGGAAGGAAGAAAGATACCCAAATCTCTCATGCGTTCGCACGAGAGATTGGGTTCACGCCAGCGAATTTGATTGGCTTTAGAAGGAAGGTAATTCCTCAGAGAATCTCCCTTCCATTTCTGGGAGAATCTCTGAGGAATTAGAGAGCAATCTCTCTCGAAACTTCGTCGGAGCTCGGTTCTGTCCTAGCAATGGTGGCAGGACCGGTTTGCAAAGAAGGCGAAGAACCTAGGGGGCTCTCTGCAAGGATATTCAAAAGATAGGGACCTATTTGTGATTTGGGTGTACTAAATTGCAAAGTAGGTTAAGATGACCTCCCCTTAGGTCCAAATTTTGGTACAAGCCTAATTTCGACCTAAAGAATCCAATGGTGAAGTTGGATTTCAGGTTTGACCTCATTTGATTGGACATTTTGCGTAAAAACCCAAATTAGATTAATTGAAGAGCTAGGACCCTAATCTAGGTCAAACTAGGTTCCAAAGGCCAAATTAAGTGTTCTAAACCCTAGAGTATGTTTTTCCATGATTTATAGAGGGTTTACTTGCTTTTTGTTCTGACCGGAACCTTGTTAATTTCAGCGGGTCTGTTTTAGGGTTACCAAGTGTCATTTAGTTCTTAGATTGCACATGAACCCATTTCTGATTGACTCAACCCACTTTTTATCTCATTTATACCATTTGACCTCTTTTTGCCTCTGAGAAATCCCTTTTACGTACTGCAATGGTAAAATTGCAGTTTTAACCTTTATTTCATGTTTTCTTCTCAGAGCACTTGTTCCTTCAGTTAGGCCTTCTTCTAGGTTATGTAGGAGCTTTTATCTTCTTTATTGGGTCAAAATGAGCTAGTTATGGCTCATGATGAGGCTCTCATCATACCCCCATGCCTAGCTTTTGCTAGTCCCTTAGCAAAATTTCAAAGTTTTAACTTCCGTTCTAGACCCTGAATGTCTGTCAACAATGATAAGTGCTTCTCCTTTTCTTTTGTGATTAGGTGGGAATGCCGACCATAGGCCTAGAGGTACTCAAGTACCAACCAAAATCCGGACCTGTTCCGCTTTAGCCTCAGTCTTCTGCAAAGGTTTCTACGGCCCACAGAAACTAACCTAGGTTTTGTTGGACTCCGCGGTTAAAGCACCCGTGCTTGAGATATTTTTAGCCTAAGTTCAATTTGCAGTGCGTTTTTTGTAAGAGGGAGATAGAAGATTTATTTGTTTGGAGAGCTTTTCTCTCTCTTTTCTTTTTTATTTCTAGCTTCGGATTAGCTTCTCAACACGGTCTGTATCGGATTCCTCGTCCCCATCATCAATCCTCAAAGGTCCCTGGCTTTCGAGATTTCGAGATAATCCCGCCCATGGCAACCCCCGGAACCCTGGCTTTCGAGATTTCGAGATAATCCCGCCCATGGCGTTCCGTGGCCGAATTCAGACCCTGGCGATCTACATTTCGTGATAATGCCACCCATGGTATCTGAACCAGCAGAGTGCTTACATGCCCCCAGTAGGATATTTAAATATCCTAAGAGACAAGCACCGAGGAGATGATATGTTGTTACGCATCTTCGAGGGGAATTTCCCGCCTCTCCGCGCTGGGAACTCGTCCAAATCAAATTGTGTTGATTGGCCGCTCCTAATCTAGGTGACTCTTTCAGAATATTAAACGCTCTTGCGTGTTTTGGATGTTTTATGCGCACTGAACCAGACTGTGTGTGAATTTGGGGTGCTTAGGTTACCGAATCCCGCAAACCGGAGGTCAGTTAACGAGGCTGAATACTTCCTAAGCCTTAGACCTAATACTCAAGCTTCGCATTTTCCTCAACCTCTTGAGGATTATCCAGATTTTAACGGATACGTGAATTTTTAAGCTAAAGATACTAGCCCAAAAGGCCTAAGACCAGCGTTCCCCCTAATCTCTTGTTATATCTCCGTAGCACTTTTCTTTTCTTTTTCTTGACTCGGTCTAGAACTTCAGTTAACCGCTTAATCTTTTACTAATGACTTTTTCTTTTTCTTTTCCTTTTGTGCTCCTTTCTTCATTTTTGCTCTTTTTCTCCTCCTTATATGGCTCACAACATTTCCTCCCTCCCCATTTTTTTTGTTCCTTTTGTCATTTTTCTTTCTTTTCCTCCTCTCATTTGTATGACCCTGAATTGTTCCTCCCCTCTATCAAGTCTTTTTTTTTTTTTTTTTTTTTTTTACGTGAAACCCTTTCTTGATATGAATTTTCTGACATTTTGCACTTTCATACCCCCCCATGCCTAAGATTTGCAATGTCCTCATTGTAAATTAGGTGGGTTCGAATTCAGCTTAGTTCATGTATTAGGACAGGTGTGTGGTGAGTGAATGGGTCGAAGCGACTTGTTGCGAACGATTTCTAATCTCGGGTAGGTATACCTGAGGTGAAGTCGGCTGTTCTAATGGATGAACCCTAAAGTGCAATATGAGTTCCGCATAGCGATGTCAGAAACGGTTTCAGGTTTTTCAAAGAATGACGGGTTGCCTCCCGTTAAGCGCTGAGTTTTACGCCATCGGCTGGGCGCAATGAGCTCAAGAGGAAAGGAGGGTAAAGGATGACTCAGTCAAATCTATATCGGTCATGTCAATGAACGGCTTAAGTCTCTGCCCGTTCACGACAAAGGGTTCAGAATCGTGGCTGAGTGGGCTGATTTCAATAGCTCCATTTCCGAAGATTTGGCGGACTAGGTAGGGTCCGACCCACTTGGATCTTAGCTTTCCTGGGAATAGTTTGAGTCGAGCATCAAAGAGTAAAACTTTTTGACCAGGATGAAAGACCTTTCTAGAAATGTGTTTGTCGTGAAAAGCTTTAACCCGTTCTTTGTAAATTCGCGAGTTCTCATACGCGTCGTGGCGTAATTCATCGATCTCGCTCATTTGAAATCTTCTGTGGGTTCCAGCCTTAGAAAGGTCGAGATTACAGGTCCGTACTGCCCAATAGGCTTTATGCTCCAATTCGACAGGGAGGTGACATGCCTTCCCGTACACTAGTCTGAAGGGAGACATTCCTAATTGGGTCTTGTGGGCGGTCCTATAGGCCCACAATGCTTCCGGAAGCCGAGAAGACCAATCTTTTCTATCAGGTCGAACAGTAACCTGAAGGATCTTCTTGATTTCTCGGTTAGATAGCTCAGCTAGACCATTAGTTTGGGGGTGGTAAGGAGTAGAGATTCGGTGTGACACCCCGTATTTGATCATCAGTGACCTGAACTGAGCGTTCGTAAAATGGGTTCCTCCGTCGGAAATTATAGCACGCGGAATCCCGAACCTTGAGAAAATGTTTTGATGAAGGAATTTTATAACGACTTTATGATTGTTGGTTCGGGTCGGAATGGCTTCTATCCACTTGGAAACATAATCAACTGCAAGTAAAATGTATTCGAAGCCATCCGAGGTAGGAAAGGGTCCCATGAAATCAATCCCCCAAATATCAAAAATTTCGCATACCAAGATTGGCTGTAGAGGCATCATGTCTCTATGGCTCATGTTGCCTAGAGTCTGGCAACGGGAACATGCCTTACAGTGATTGTATGCATCTTTGAAAATTGTTGGCCAGTAGAAACCACACTGGAGGACTTTCGATGCGGTTTTATGTCCCGAAAAATGTCCACCGCATGCCTGGTCATGGCAGAATGAGAGTATGTCTTTGATTTCCACTTCCGTGTCGCATCGTCGGATTATCTGATCAGCACCAATGTGGAAGAGATACGGGTCTTCCCATAGGTAATACTTGGCATCGGAACGCAATTTGTCCTTTTTGCCCTTTGACCAATCGGGCGGAATCTGATGTGATGCCAGGTAATTAACAATATCGGCGAACCATGGAAGACTTGTACTGATAGTCAGGAGGTGCTCATCAGGGAAATGTTCTGTAATAGGTCCGGAAGAATCAATAATTTCAGAAGGAAGGCGGGATAAGTGATCAGCTACCACATTGTGCTTTCCCGCCTTGTCGCGAATCTCGAGGTCAAATTCTTGCAACAGCAAGATCCAGCAGATTAATCAAGGTTTCGCGTCCTTCTTAGCCAGGAGATACCTCACAGCTGTGTGATCCGAGTATATGATAACACGGGAACCCAGAAGGTATGATCTGAATTTTTCCAGGGCAAATACTACGGCCAGCAGCTCTTTCTCAGTAACCGTATAGTTACGCTAAGCCTCATCCAATGTTTTGCTGGCGTAGTAAATGGCCACAGGTTTCCCGTCAATTTTCTGCCCCAAAACCGCTCCTACAGCGAAGTCAGATGCATCGCACATGATCTCAAAGGGTTGAGACCAATCAGGGGACTGTAGGATTGGGGCTTGGGTGACTCGGTCACGTAGGATCTCAAATGCTTGAGTGCATTCCTTGGAAATTCCGAAAGGCACATCCTTGGAAAGCAGATTGGTCAGGGGGCGCGCGATTTTGGAGAAATCAGGGATGAATCGACGGTAGAAACCGACGTGCCCCAAAAAAGATCGGATGTCCTTAATCGAGCTAGGCATAGGGAGCTTGGAAATCAGGTTAACCTTAGCTCGATCCACTTGGATGCCTTTCTCTGAGATTAAATGTCCCAGGACAATTCCCTCAGGCACGATGAAATGGCTCTTTTCCTAGGAAAGAACCAAATTCACCTCGATGCACCGCCTGAGTATATGGACCAAGTGTTGGAGGCAATCGTCAAATGATTGTCCAAAAACTGAAAAGTCATCCATGAAGACTTCCAGATAATCACCTACCATATCTGAGAATATGGCAAGCATGCACCGCTGAAAAGTTGCAGGTGCATTGCAGAGACCGAACGGCATCCTTCGAAATGCGTACGTCCCGAAGGGGCAGGTGAATGTGGTCTTTTCTTGGTCCTCTGGATGGATTGCCACCTGATTGTAACCGGAGTACCCGTCAAGAAAGCAGAAGAATCTGTTTCCTGCTAGTTTCTCGAGGATCTGATCAATAAACGGTAGTGGGAAATGATCCTTCTTCGTGGAGGAATTTAGTCTTCTGTAATCAATGCAGACTCTCCACGAATTAGCTATTCGGGTAGGAATGACTTCCCCGGTTTCAGTCGTGATGATGGTAAGTCCTGCCTTCTTAGGTACCACTTGTGTTGGACTCACCCAACGACTGTCGGAGATCGGGTAGATGATCCCTGCATCTAACCACTTAATGATCTCCTTTTTCACGACCTCCTGTAGGTTAGGGTTTAGGCGCCTTTGCATTTCTCTTGAAGGTCGTGAGCCTTCTTCTGTGTAGATTCGATGCGTGCAGTATGAAGGGCTTATACCAGTTAAATCCTCTAGAGTCCATCCAATGGCTCTACGATGTTGCTGGAGAACAGAAATCAAACGGAGTTCCTGGTCAGGTGTGAGTCGAGAATTGATAATCACAGGAAACGTTTGATTTGAATCCAAAAAGACATATTTTAGATGTTCGGGAAGGGGCTTGAGTTCCATGACAGGATTGTCAGCAGCAGCGGGTGGCTCAGGGTTTGTATTGGGAGCAATGGTAGGAGTCATAGGTGTGTCTAGATCGTGTTCGCACTCCTTTGTTAGTGGTTTTTGATTTTCTAGTGGTTGATCAGGAATAATCAGGTTGTCCTCTATATGCAGTTCATCAACCACGGCTTTGACATCACAAATTTCCTCTATAACCCCGCAATTAATCCCTTGTTGGGCTTTGAAAATGTCAATCTTCAGATTTTGATTCCCAAATTTTAATTCTATCTGGCCCTCTTCGCAGTTTATATTGGCCCTAGCAGTGGCCAAAAAGGGTCTCCCTAATATGATTGGTGTGTCCCTTGGGTTCTTAGGTGCATCCATGTCCAGTACTATGAAGTCCACTGGGAAATAAAAATCTCGTACCCTAACAATGACATCCTCGAGTATTCCTTTGGGTGACTTGATGGATCGATCGGCTAACTGCAATGTCACCTCAGTGGGTTTAAGTTCAGATTCTTCAAGGTGGTCAAGGAGGGATGTAGGTATTAAATTTATGGAGGCACCTAGGTCTAGTAGGGCTCTATCAAGTTGGGTTTCACCAATTTTACAAGAAATCAAGGGGGTTCCTGGGTCTTTAGCCTTGGGTGGGAGTTTGCTCAGGATGATAGAGCTGGCTTGCTCTGACAGTACGATCGGATTCCCATCCTTGGTTCGTGGCTTACGTTTAGGTGTACATATGTCTTTCAAGAATCTTGCGTAAGTCGGTATGTGGCGGATTGCATCCATCAACGGGATGTTTATCTGGACCTGTTCAAAGAGCTTGACCAGATCCTCCTCAGGAGCCACAGGTTTGGTTGTCCTTTTTCCTTTGGTCAAGGCCTCAGGAAATGGGATCCTAGCTGGTTCCTCTAGGATAGGTCCAGGTTCTTGATCTGGGACAGTAGTCTCTTGGATGACTACCCTAGGGTCTTGGCGATTATCAGGCTTGGAGTGGTTCAGATAATGTGGGTCTTGTGTTGTTTTACCACTACGTGTTGTTACAGAGTTTAATCCAGCCTGACTTTGGTTTGGGTTAGGTAGGAGAGGTGGCTGCTGCTGAAATTCTGCATAAGATGTAGAAGCCTCCATCCCGTCTGGTGATGGAGTAGCAGGGGCCTGATAAATCAAATGTGCGTGGCCTGGATTTGGATTCATAATGCGCCTCTGGGTCGGCACGTTATTTGGGTTGGGCAGAGGTTGCGAAGGAAGGGTGCCAGGTTGGCGAGAATTTGCCATCTGGGCCAGTTGGTTGCGAACCTCTGTGATCTCGTCCTTGTGCTGTTTTTGCATTGCCGCATTCGTCTTTTGAATGTCAGCCAGTGTTTGAAGGATAAGAGTCAGTTGATCCTGGTTTTGCCTGGATTGGTAGGTGGGATTGGTCCGAGGCTGAGGCGGCTGATATGGACGAGGAGCTTGTGGGCGGGGTTGATATGGTGGTTTTTGAGAATTTCCCGCCCACTGAAAGTTAGGATGATTTCGCCATCCAGGGTTGTAGGTATTGGAGTATGGGTCATTTTGGATGGCGTTGAGGTCCTCGCAGTTCTGAGGAACCTCAGGAAAGTCAGAATACGAGGGTTCAGAGTTCCCCCAACTCGAGTAGAAGGGATCGGAGGTCACTCCGGTCTGGGAGGTAGACAGGGGTGGATAGGGGCCCATCCCCTTGGCAGGTTGGTGATAGATGTTTTGCACTGTTTCCCTTGCCAGAGGAGGTCGTGCAAAAGAGTTTTGTGCAGAGGTGGCTTGCTGCAAATGTCGAGTTAGCTCGTCCACCTTCTTTTATATGATAGAGACCTTGTCCAACCGACTGGCCATCAATTCCAGGTCAACAGAAGTGGACAGGTCCTGCGTCTCATGTGTCCCTCTTAGATTCGTCGATGCGCGGGCATTCGTCCTGTCGAATAAGCCCAAGGAGTCATTGTTTATGGAGTTCTCGCACATGTTTTCGAGAATCTCCCACACCGTGTCCTCGTGTTGGCCCATGATGTTTCCTCCACATGTTGCATTGACGATTAGACGAATATCCTCACGGAGTCCCTGGTAAAAAGACTGGACTTGTTCCCACTTAGGAACTCCGTGATGGGGACACTTTCGCATGAGATCTAGGAATCGATCCCAAGCTTCGTGAAGAGGTTCTCCCTGTTGTTGAGTGAAATGAGTGATCTGGTGGCGCAAGGCATTCGTCCGGCCAACAGGGAAGAATTTTTTCAAAAATTCGGACTGTAATTCCTCCCAAGTGTTGATCGGGCATGTCTGAGTCTGATACCAGTGCGCGGCCTTGTCCAAGAGGGAGAACGAAAACATTTTCATGAGTAGGATATCCCGGTTTTGTACCTCTGACCTGAAGGTCTGGGCCAGATGCTTGAGTTGTTTAATGTGTTGGAATGGATCCTCAGAGTTAAGCCCATGGAACTTTGGTATGGCATGAATCATATTGGGCTTTAGGTCAGAATCGGGTCCTCCAATTGGGATTCGTACTCGGGGTTCGATTGCCACCGCAGCGGGATTATAGTGATCTCGCATCATAGGTCGCTGTGGTGGGTTTACAAAGTTCTGAAAGAGATCGTTCAAGCGTTGAAGTTGGTGTTCAAGGTTATTCTCCTCTTCAATGGGTTGTGCCATGATGGGAGAAGAAGGAGAATCAGGGTCTGAATCAGATGAAAGATTTATGTGGTGGGGTTGCTGCACAAACAAGGGCGTCGAGGCTTGGCCTCGGCGAGAATGAATTTCTAGAGGAGGTCTTAAAGGTGGTCTTAAGGACCTCCTACCAAACATGCACCGGAAGATGTGATGAGATTAGAAGGTGCTGGACCCAATCAAGACACCCAAGAATTGTTGGGTGACTATAGAGGTTCGGGGCAGATGGACCCCTGGATCAGAAGATCGTCCACCTGAGAAATACTTGGGCAGCCAGAGAGGGAGAGTCCCGCAAAGACCCCTACACGGTAGAGCGTCCCCACGGGTTACAGGGTTTCCCCCACCCGACCTCTCTTGTCACTGCGGTTCCAGGTAGACCAGAATGGGGATCTTGACCTCTTAAGTCTACCTTTTTTATTTTAAGATCAAGGTGCTTAATGTTCCACTTGAACTTTTAAGTATTTTGAGTGCAAAAAGTGACCTAATATTAAGGTTGGTTGACTCGAGGGATCAACTTCACCTCTTGTTCCTTTGAGAGCTTTTAGGTCCTTCCTTTTATGGTTCAAATGGATTATCAGCCTGATTTGCTTAGGGTTCCACTTGTATAAATCTTTTCAAACACGGTTTGGGCACACTTCTTTTTGGAAAGTTTGTTTCTTTGTTTTAGAGAAGATGTGTCTCTAAAAACCCTAGCTTTGCAATCCTAACTTGGCTCTAATGGGTCCAATTTAGTTGCCTTAGAAATTAGCACCTAGGGCTCAATCAAGAAAGTTTTAGCCCTAGTTGCCTTAGTTGGATGACAGACAAAAATATGTTGAAATGAAAATCAGGCAACTTGATGAGTTACTAAATATAAGACAGGTAGCCCTAAGTTGATTTCTCTCCTTTTTTTTTCTCTCTTTTTTTTTTTTTTTAGATTGTGAGAGGGTTAAGGGAGAGGGCTTATGGAAATTACCTGTTCCAGTCTGTTGTGCAGTTGCTATTCTTTCCTTTTTGTTTTGCTTTCCCTGATTGAACACAACAAAAGAGAAGTTAAGTCAGATATTAGATAGAAAAGTTGTACTCAAAAGCTTTAAAAGTGCCCGTTGCTCCCCGGCAACGGCGCCAAAATGTTGTCAACGTTTTTGTGCGGATTTAAAGGTGTATTACGTTGCAGTAGAACCGACAAAACGTTTAAACAAATATAAATAATTTTATTACTCGAACAACTAGAGTATCCGAGGTCGAACACAGGGAGCGAACTCAGTACTTTGTAAAACCCAAGAATACAACTGTTAAATGCAGATATAATTGATTCAAAGAGTTTTTAAGAAAGATGTAAAAAAAATAGAATTAGACGTCTGATTTATGTATCAGACGTCTTAAATGTGATCCTTCTTTCTCTGTTCCTTCTTCTGCTTTGCCTTTCTGATCTCTTTGCAATCTTCCCTTGTCCTTCTTCTTCTTCTCCTCTGCGAAGACTTCTAATCTTTCTGCTTTCCTTCTTCACCTGCGAAGACTTCGTTCTTTCTTCTT
The DNA here is from genome assembly GCA_037157565.1 of Thalassia testudinum. Classification (NCBI taxonomy): domain Eukaryota; kingdom Viridiplantae; phylum Streptophyta; class Magnoliopsida; order Alismatales; family Hydrocharitaceae; genus Thalassia; species Thalassia testudinum. Next base: position 102,265,136 of record JAZHRO010000055.1, on the reverse strand, counting down.
CTTCTATCTTCCTCCTCCTTTCTTCGTTGCCTTCTTCTTCTTATTTGCCTTGCTTTTCCTTCTTCTGCAGCGGCCAAGTCCTTCTGCGATCAGCCTGCCTGCACAGGAGCAAAACCTAACCCTTCTCCCTCTACCCGCGCGTCTCTCTCTCTCAAGCAATTCACTTAAACCGCTCTACCAGAGCCACAGTCTTAAATCGGGTCGGATCGTACCCGGGACCAGGCGCACCTGCAGGTGTGTGATGCGCGAGGAGTGCGTAGGTCTAGGTCGGGTCGGATCCGCCAGGTCCGCGTGGTCAGGCCGCGGACGAGGCGGGTGGGGTCAGTGAGGGACCTCACCCCTGTGCTTACTGAGGCGATAAGAGTAAAATGTAAAAACAACTTATATGGTACCTGCCGGTTGCAATCCCACGATGTGGGACTATCTGGCCTCGCCTTCACGCGCGCCTGCAGAAGCCTCGTCGTGCGATTACCCCGCAGCTGCTGGCTCTGCTAGCACTCCTTGGCTGGACTCGTTCACCTCGCGACACCCGCGCTAGTATGCAGCACCTGTAGCCTGGAAGACCAGGTGCCTGGAGCTTCGTGGGAGCTTTATCAGAGGTCGTCCATGGCGGCAGCGGCTCAAATCCTGTCGTACACAAAACGCGCCTCTCGGCCAAATCAGAATAGCTAGAGACCTTCGCCGTGGCACGGCGAAGGCGGTGGGCAGTGCTGCAGGCCGCAGGTCGGCCTAGGCGTGTGTGCCGAGGTCAACCTGTGGCCGGAGATGGTGGGTTGGTCGGGGGGTGATTGTGGAGGGATGGAGTGGCAGTGGTAGGGTGGAGTGTGTTCCTAGAGGTGAGGCGGAGCTTTCGAGGTGGTTGGCGAGCTGTGTGGAGGGCTGGAGTGGTGTGGGCGGCTCGCCGGAGTGTGGTCGGAGGCGAAGATGATGGAGGTGGTTAGCGTCTGTCGAAGGTCGATCAAGGGAGATAACAGGGGGAAAAGAGAGAGGAGAAGGTGGAGAACGTATCTGGGGTTGTCTGGAGGGAAGGGAGGCGGCGGAGAGGATGGCTCGTAACTGCCGTCGTCGGGGAAGAAAGACCCTGGGGGAGGAAGCGGCGACGAAGATGAGGTCGAGAGCTTGCGCGCAGGGTACAGCGCGCCGCGGGAGGAAGAGGCGGAGAGGACTCTGCTGCTGGTATGGCAGCAGAGTGACGAGAAGGAGGGAAGGCGGTCGCCGGAGCTTGTGGGTCGTTTGGCCGGAGATGGGAGAGAAGAAATTTGGAGGGGATCTCCGTCAAAATCATGCTTCCGATGAGCGGCCGGGTCCGGGGGGTGTTTTACAGGTGCTGGCCGCTCCTATCAGTGCATAAAAAACGTGCAATTAGGTCAGCCGGCTCGCCGGAGTTGGAAGGAAGAAAGATACCCAAATCTCTCGTGCGTTCGCACGAGAGATTGGGTTCACGCCAGCGAATTTGATTGGCTTTAGAAGGAAGGTAATTCCTCAGAGAATCTCCCTTCCATTTCTGGGAGAGAATCTCTGAGGAATTAGAGAGCAATCTCTCTCAAAACTTCGTCGGAGCTCGGTTCTGTCCTAGCAATGGCGGCAGGACCGATTTGCAAAGAAGGCGAAGAACCTAGGGGGCTCTCTGCAAGGATATTCAAAAGATAGGGACCTATTTGTGATTTGGGTGTACTAAATTGCAAAGTAGGTTAAGATTACCTCCCCTTAGGTCCAAATTTTGGTACAAACCTAATTTGGACCTAAAGAATCCAATAGTGAAGTTGGATTTCAGGTTTGACCTCGTTTGACTGGACATTTTGCGTAAAAACCCAAATTAGGTTAATTGAAGAGCTAGGACCCTAATCTAGGTCAAACTAGGTTCCAAAGGCCAAATTAAGTGTTCTAAACCCTAGAGTATGTTTTTCCATGATTTATAGAGGGTTTACTTGCTTTCTGTTCTGACCGGAAACTTGTTAATTTCAGCGGGTCTGTTTTAGGGTTACCAAGTGTCATTTAGTTCTTAGATTGCACATGAACCCATTTCTGATTGACTCAACCCACTTTTTATCTCATTTATACCATTTGACCTCTGTTTTGCCTCTGAGAAATCCCATTTATGTACTGCAATGGTAAAATTGCAGTTTTAACCTTTATTTCATGTTTTCTTCTCAGAGCACTTGTTCCTTCAGTTAGGCCTTCTTCTAGGTTATGTAGGAGCTTTTATCTTCTTTATTGGGTCAAAATGAGCTAGTTATGGCTCATGATGAGGCTCTCATCATTGAGAAGTACCACGAAAGCACTGCTTCAAAGGAAGGCTTAGGCCTACTTGCATCCCTCGATCTTCCATCTTTGGAGTTGCTCTACCATTTGAGATTTAGGGAAGAACACCTAAGCTCCAACTTGGTCTTCTTAGGCGAGACGTAGGTCGACAGTAAGCATGTAATTTGATTGAACAAATTGTATTGTCACCTACAATCTGACTTAAAATCAAAGGCCTAATGGGGAAAGACCTAAAAAGTCCTTTTTCAATTGTGTTTTGCTTGGGGAATTCAAATTGAGGTGTGAGTTAGAATGGACCACATTAATTTTCATCCTTTCACATCTTTCCCACACCCTCACCCCCACTCTGCACTCTTCGATCCCATATGCCGAGATGGTCCATCCCTTGATGGACATAATGACAACCATTGGGATCCGTTTTACTCTTATTAAAGAGTATTGGCTTGGTTAAGCCCCAAATCAGTGAGCAGAACCTAGGAACAGGATTTGCTTTGCCCAATATCCATAATTCCATAGAAATACCCAACCCACCCTCCCTTAAAAATTATAATGGTTGGACTGACACTCCTGGGTACTATAAGCCTAAGCCTGACTTCTCTCATGATAGAAATCCTTGAAGATGGAAATAAAGAAAATACAAAACGAAATGATTGAATTGTTAGGAGAATCTTCGAGAGCAGGACAACAAGAAAGAGATGAAATTAGCCACCCAATCTACCCCATTGAGGATGACGTACACCCCTCTACAATAGATGCATCTCCTGTGAGAGAGCTACACTTTAAGTTGGAGGGAAATTTTGGGGAGAATAGCTACTTTTCGAGGATCGATTTTGAAACCTCCCCATTAAATGATACTTCCTTGAGAGATCCACGCCTTAAGTTGGAGGAAGGTACATATGAAAGTAGCTATGCATTGGTTGAAGAAAGGTAGCAACTCGAGGAAGATGATGATAAGGTTGAGTATCCATCTGAATTATATTAGAGTCAAAAGAAGGGAATGATGGTACCATTGGAAGACCTCAACCCAGATGATAGTATTTTCGCGACATTTGATGAAGTGGGTCGAAGTCAAGTTGTTAATATTACCCTCTCTTCTGATCACGAGATGGAACTCAAGCCCACTGTTAGGGAACCTAACCCTGAAGAAATTGACTTATCTGAGGAGTCCGATGTTACCAGTGTAAACCATTTACCTCAAATAGAGCACCCTAGGAAATCTGCTGAGATATTAAATGATTCTAGACCTCAGGTATATGATGAATCATATGATGAGGAGAAGATGAATTATATGAGGAACCTACAATTAAGATTTGCAGTGATACTAAGGGTGATTATGTCTTATTTGAAGAGTTAGCCCCTGAGGATGTCACAAATTTGACCAAATTAGGTTTCATTAGCACACCCATTGATGATATTTCTCCTCATGATGACATGATTGAAAATTTAGAAGCAACTTCTAAGATTTATGTGGATTCACATATAGACTCCTGGGAAGATTTGAGTAAAGAACAAAAACCTAGGGATGACATTGATAGGATAATCCCTAGATCTGTTGCTTCCAGCCTGCCTTCATTCATTTCGAAGTCACCCTCTGATTCGCTGATATCCGAAAGCGAGATTGTGACTCCGGGTGAAGAGCAGGAAGATACAAGTGATGGTGCAAGGAATGCTAGGGATGCAATTGAGGATTTAGAAAAAGTGTTATGGATGGACACCGAGCTGATTAAACCCAACCTAGATCTTATGGCCATCCTGCAACCTCAAAACTTGGACACCCTAGATGATCCTTGCCTTAGAGAATTGCTCACTTTTGTTCTGACCGGGGGCTTAACAGACCAATATTTCCTGTAATGGAGTATTGGGTATGGATTGATGATTTCTTTAGTTAGTCCATTGACCTGGGGGTTTATCACTGCACCATTTCTTCCCCATTCTTTTTGGAGGATCCTTGTCATCCTCTCCCTACCCCTTTGGAGGTTGTCATACCTGTTTATCCTTTAGAACCTCCTCTGGTGACCTAGGATGATTTCATTCCCATCTTTGTTTGGCGAGAATTTGCTATCGGGATTCATCATCAGCTCGCCAACATCCTAGGTTACCTATTTTCTAGGCAAACATTGCTTTGCTCATTTTTAGGCCCTATTTCTGCAATCCTTGAACCTGATTTGCTGGTTCTTTGGATATTCAGCCCAGCTCTGACCCAGGTAATATCCTTCTATGCAATGAGGACATTGCAGATTTTTTGGCATGGGGGTTGTACTTGGCGATATACATAGCATAATGCATTCATTGCATACATTTGCATTAAAAAAAAAAGTTTTGAGCTTAACTGGCTAGGTCTTTCATTTTTAAGCAAATCAGAACTCTAGTATAGACTAAGTTAATTCTACGGTCAAACTTTAGAAGCTAAATGAGCTACTAGCTTTAGACCTTTAGGGTCCTTTGTCGACTTAAAAACTTAAGTAGGAGTTAAGTTGCGGACGATTCCTCAAGAGGTTGAGGAAGGAAAGGTAGGGTTTGAGTTAAAAGGTGGGGTAGTACTTGCAGTCTTGTTCTACCTTTTTGTTTATGGGTCCTTGTAACCCAAGAAACCAAATTTCACACACTTGGTCTGGTGTAAGTAATCAACTTTCTTAAAAGAGATTTGGTTCTCTTAGTTTTGACTTAGGAGAGGCTTGAAAACACAATTTGATTGGAAGAGTTCCTGCTGTAGGAGAGGTGGAGTATATACCCACCTTGAGGATGTGATGATAGCATATTACCTCCTTGGCGCTTGTCTCTTAGGATATCCATCCTACTGGGGGCATGTAAGTGCATTGTGCGGTTCAGGTACCATGGGCGGCCCTATCTCAAAGTGTCGATTGCCATAGGCCTGAATTCATTTAAGAAATCCAAGGGCAATACTACCTTGAAGTGTCAATTGCCAGGAGTTCTTGGGGTGGTTATAGGTGGTGCTATCTCGAAGCATCGAAAGCCAGGCACCCTTCGAGGTACGGTAATGGGGATAATGAATCCGACAAAGATTGTGTTGATAGCTGATCTGAGGTTAGACTTAGAAGAATTAAACAAAAAATATATATATTATTCAAAAAAAAAATCATTTTTCCTTTAACTCAAATAACTCAGATGAATGCACATGCATGGATGCTTTAATCTCAGGGATTAATAAACCTTAGGGTAGAGAAAGAAATCAGGGAAACTTGTGCCTGCAACTCGTCTTTAGCCGACCTAGTCTGTAACATTGCAACTACTTGGGAACCTTAGGTCTAGAGTCTAAACTTAATATGTCTCTAAAGGAAGACCGATTGGGTTGACTAGTCTACATGGAGTGCTAGGTTTTGCTTAATTTTGCTAGGAACTAGCAAAAACTAGGCATGGGGATACTTGATTAGCCCGTATTTGTAGGCTATTTAAGTATTTAAGTTCCTAGACATTAAGTTAATTCTAACATTTATTTAGCATAAATTAGGATGTAAATAGATTAATTCATATTTCTAATTTAATTACAAAATTCATGCATCGCATTCATATTTAAATGCATTTAGAATTAACTTAGAATTGTATTCATTTAACTAGTTAACTAATTAGGTACATTCCATGCATTAATTTAGGTTAACATAAAAGTTGAGGGTTTGTATATAAATAACCATAATATTTTATCATTATTTTTTGTTCTTCTTCTATGTGGAACGGCTGCATTTCTTCCTCCAGCTGCCGCAGTGAACCCAATCAAGGAGGAGCGAATGTGCTGGATTTGGTCGGGGCAACTGATTTCAAAAGAGAGGAGGAGGTAGCTGAGCTCGGGAGGCCACCATCCCAACAATCCACACTGTGCAGAGAGTCCATCTCATCCATTTCACCACCGTCGACCTCAACTGCGGCGACGAGCCACCACCACCATGGGCGTGTGGCATGACAAGCCACACCGCCATCTGGAGCTCGTGTACATCATTGTGTCTCACCAGAATCAACATCACCACCCTCGCCGTCATCACCAACAACCTCCACTTCACGCCTCTTCATCTCTTCTAGCCTCCAGCGCCATCCCCAGCCTGCGCAAGCCTTCCTTGTAACCTCGACGGGCCACACCTTCTGCAGCAGCAACTGACTTCACAACCAGCACTAGCCCACGCACGCCTCTTCATCATCTCCAGCCTGTAGCTGCGCCCGCTCCTTCTGTGCCTCACCTCCACTTTACGCCCGCATCACACCACCCCCGCACACAGCAACGGGACTGGCTGCTCCTTCACACCCACGTCCCTCCAGCTACACAAGACTGCCAGCGCCTCATCACTCCTCACCTTCAACGTGCTCACCTCCCGCGCTCCCACTCCAGCGCACTCGCCTTGCAGCCTGCAGAGCGCACCTATTGCAGCGCCCACCTCCGGTGCAAGTAGAACCCGTGCCTTCGCCTGCAGAGCACGTGCCCGCTCCTTCCATGCCTAGCCACCACCTCCAACGCACTTCAAGTGCGTAGCAATACGTGCGCTCCTACCTGCAGCACGCGCGCCACCTCCGAGCGCTCCCTACAGCAGCAGCAATGCCAGAACTGCCACTACCTTTCTCCTCCGACAGGACGGCTCTGGCCACCACTCCACGTGCAGCTACCACCACCGCGACGGCCTCACTTCAGCCAACTGCCTGTGTGACCTCTCCTCGATTGAATCTCTCTCCCGATTGCGAGGAGGAGAGAGGTAAAATCCTCCATTTTTAGTCTAATTAGTAATTACATTTCATGCCATTGCCGGGGAAAAGAATTTTGATTTATGAATATTTTGTTATGGTAAAATTACAACTTCATACTCAAGCTCTCTTACAATTGCGTGGCTTTTGTAATTAACATTGTTTGACATTGGTTTTGGGATTTAAATGTGCACAAAGTTTCTTTTATACATGTAAATGGGAAATTGCATAAAATAATCACATATTTATTGAATATTTCAATGAGGAAAAATTGCCCATCTACCCTTACATTTTCAAGATATTGTGCATCTTCTTTCCATCGCATTTCATGTCTGATTTGACTACGGATTTCTCATGAGATTGAATGAATATGAAATAATTGAGGTATTATTGCATCATTGCCTCCCTATGGACATGACCCACTCCTAATTGAGTGGTTATATTAATTGTTGATTAGTCGATTTTTCCACCACATAGAACTACAAATGATGTGACATTTTATGTAACAAACGATTGTAAAAGTGAAGAATCAACTCGTCAATATCTCCTCGAGGATCTAACTGTTTAGGGTGTGCTTCTGGCCATAGAACCCTTGAATCTAGCTATCCTGATCCACACATTATTGAATCGCCCCTGTTGTTGCAGGAAGATGTGACCATAGGTGACAGGTTCCTCATTAACGCAATCACAACAGATTATTTCGTAGGGAGCAACTCAGCAGGAATTCACGTGCACATGCATCAGCAGATTCCCACCCTCGATTCTACTCCTCCCACTCCATTTCTAACTTTGACCCACCCGTGATTGAATTGAAGCCCTTACCTGACTCACTCAAGTATGTGTTCTTGGGCGAAAGTGAGACATACCCAATCATTATCATTGCCTACTTAACCCAAGAACAGGAGCATCAATTGATTTCTTCGTTGCAAGACCATAGGGCTGCTATCGGGTGGAGTATTGATGATCTCCACGGTATTCGCCCCTCGTATTGCACTCATCATCTACACGGATGAGGGGGTGAAACCTTTGAGACAACCAACATGACGGCTTAACCCGAATATGCTAGAGATTGTTAAGAAGGATATCATCAAATGGCTGGATGCAGGTATTGTATACCCAATCTCAGATAGACAGTGGGTGAGTCCATTGCAGATAGTGCCCAAGAAAGCAAGACTAACCATTGTAACGAATGAAAAAGGCGAATCCATCTCGACCCGCACTGTGACATCTTGGCAGGTGTACATGGACTATAGGAAACTGAACATGGCTACCTAGAAGGATCACTTTTTTCTACCTTTCATTGATCAGATCATGGAATGGTTAGCCTAATGTAGTTTCTTTTACTTTCTGGATGGATACTCCAGGTATAATCAAGTAGCGATTAGCCTAGAAGATCAAGACAAGACCACATTCACATGACTCTTTGGAATAATCACTTTCAAGCGGATGCCCTTTGGTCTCTGCAATGCACTAGTGACATTTCAGTGTTGTATGATGACCATCTTCTTTGACATGATTAGGGACTATGTGGAGGTATTCATGGATGACTTCTCCATTTTTGGAGATGATTTCACATCTTGTCTTGATAACCTCACCAAGATCCTGAAACGGTGTATTGAGATGAACCTAGTACTATCTTGGGAGAAAAGCCAATTCATGGGAAGGGATGGCATAGTACTAAGGCACAGGATCTCCAAAAATAGACTCGAGGTCGATCAAGCTAAATCTGAGATTATTTCCCTCTTACCGCCACCTAGCTTAGTTATGCAGATCAGATCATTCTTGGGTCACGTCAGCTTCTATCGAAGATTTATACGCGATTTCTCAAAAATTGCATGGCCCTTGACGAATCTCCTGTTTGTCGATGTCCCATTTGAATTTGATACCTTGTGTCTCAGTGCCTTCAAGACTTTATGAAGCACTGTCTCCGACTCCCTGACTCTCCAACCACCCGACTGGTTGCTCAATTTCAAAATGATGTGCGACGCGTTTGACTTTGCCGTCGATGTTGGTTTAGGCCAGCATCGGGAGAAACAACCCTTCGTCATATACTATGCTAGAAGGATGCTGAATGAGGCTCAGTGCAATTACACTGTCATCGAAAAGGAACTGCTAGTAGTAGTATTTGTGTTGGAGAAATTTAGATCGTACTTATTAGGGTCCAAGGTCATCATTTTCACTGACCACTTCATCCTCCGACATTTGTTGGCAAAGAAGGATGCCAAACCACAGCTCATCAGTTGGATCCTTCTATCGCAAGAATTTGATATCAAAATCCAAGACAAAGTTGGAAAGCAGAATGTTGTGGCGAATCACCTATCTAGACTGGACCCAGATCACATTTCTTATTCCCTGCCTATCCACGAGCAATTTCTGGATGAATCTCTTTTGACTATTCATTCTGTTGAGCTCACTTGGTATGCGGATATCGCGAACTACCTTGCCGCAGGCAAAATTCCCGTAAATCTATCCAACGACCAGAAACTCAAATTCATTGCAGAAGCCGAATACTACCTTTGGGATGACCCACTGCTCTTCTACATTGGAGCAGGTTAGATTATTCGAAGATGCATCCCAGATTCTGAGATCCCAAGTGTGTTATCTTTTTGCTACAATGATGCTTGTGGTGGTCATTTCTCAGGATGAAAAAGCGCTACAAAATTTTTGTAGTTGGGATTTTTCTGGCCAACCATCTTCAGAGATGCACACGAATATGCCCAACACTGCAAATGATGCCAGTTGGCCGGTTCTATGACCAGGAGAGACATGATGCCACTCCAGCCCATCATGGTTGTTGAAGTGTTCGATGTCTGGGGCATTGATTTTATAGGCCCTTTTCTGAACTCGCATGTCTTCGAGTACATATTACTAGCCGTTGATTATGTCTCGAAGTGGGTCGAGGCCATCCCAGCGAGATGGGCTGATCATAAGACCATCGTTTCATTCATACGGCAGTACATCTTCGCGAGATTTGGAACACCCCGCGCTCTGATTAGTGACGGGGGAAGCCACTTCATTCATGCCCATTTTAGGTCATTACTAAAGAAATATGATGTACATCACTGTATAGCCACCCCGTATCACTCGTAGACCAATGGGTAGGTTGAAGTGTCTAATTGTCAGATCAAGCTGATTCTCCAAAATATGGTTAGACTAGACAGGAAGGATTGGTCTGACAAATTAGTTGACACACTCTGGGCATATCGGACCACATACAAGGCCCCACTCAGAATGTCACCATATCGCATGCTATAGGACAAGGCCTGTCACCTTCCTGTAGAGCTGGAACATCGCACCTTTTGGGCAGTGCAAAAATGTAACCTTGACCTCGATGCAGGAGGTCAAGAATGGAAACTCCAACTCAGCGAACTAGAAGAGATCCGACAGGAGGCCTATGAGAATGCATTGATATACAAGGACAAGACCAACGCCTTTCATGACCGCCACATCTGGAGGAAAGCATTCAAGCAAAACCAGTGAGTCTGGTTGTTTGATTCATGATTAAAACTGTTCGTAGGGAAGCTCAAGTCCAAGTAGACTGGCCCATATGTTGTGATTCATCCATATCCTAATGGGGCAGTCCAGATCAGGGACCCAAAATCTAGGCATATATCTATGGTAAATCGCCAGTGCCTCAAGCCATTTTTGGCCTAGGAACCTACTCCTCCTGATGAGATTGTTCATCTTATTGAGGACGTGTGATTGAATTCTCGTCCAGCTGGAGGCATTAAACTCAGCACATGTAGATAGCATATATCCCACATTCCACCAACATCTATACATAACCATTTTTATATATAGCATATTTTTCTTTTAGCATATTTCCTTTTCGTATATTGCATGTTGACAGGTTGGTCGGTGCTGAATGTATATTTTCAGGAGCAATTCTAGGTGATTTCTACCCACTCATCCTTTGTCAATTTATTTTCTTCAATATTTATGCATGAGGACATGCAAGAACTTTGGCATGGGGGGGTAGATACAACAAAACTGAAAAAATTTTTATGCCAACATTTAGGAAAACCTCGGAGCTGCATGTAAAACGTACTTTAGGACCCTAAATAAAAGAACAATCGACTCCACCTCCAATGCTTGCATTGGAGCTAGAAATCGTCCGCAACAGTCACTTCCGACTCACTTGTTCACCTCATGTTCTGAATTTAGGGTCAAATTGAATGTAACCCGATACGGGAATTCCACAAAGTACAAATTATACGAGGTTACTTGTTTATAGCATATTACATTCATGAATAACATTATTTTATTAAGACAATGCATTAGGGATTTTATCCTCTAGTTGACTCCTGTAATCTAGAATCCAGTACAACTTTTCACACACATGTAGAATTTGCAATGGATTCATGGTGGAGGCTGATAAACGTCTTCAGTCTGTCGAGAAGAAGCAGTGCTTCTTTTCCTGAAACCCTAGATAGTGTTTTAGGAGTTAGGTAGATTTTCCTCCAAAATTCCACCAAATAGTGTGAGATGAGAGTAGAGTGTACTAGTGCTTTAAGATTAATACATGGAATCCAGAGTCCTAGATAATTAGGTGATGATACTCAGAGATTAGGCATAGTTTCTGCTCTCGGTTCCTGCGTATACATTTTGTGTGAGAATTGAGAGCCACCAAATGAGGAAAACGCGCCGAGAGCGAGTTTTCATAAAACTAGGGCTAAGGTGGATGGTTATGACCATTCTCTACGAAATCCTCGGCTGAAGGAGGGTATTGATGTCACTGTCAGAAATACACCGTCCTATCCATCTCTCCCGGTGTAGTGAGTAGGCACTTCAACCAAATAAGCCACCCAATGTCTCTTGTGCACCACCAATCCCTTATAATGCCTCCTCAATAAAGTTCAAGGATGCGTGCTAGTTGTGTTATGTTGAAAAAAAAATTAGAAAAAGAAGAAACGCAAAGAAAAAAGAGTGAACATTTAGTTCAGTTGCATTGAGGCAATACCACCAAATATGGCCTCAACCCACCTTTCTTGTGTTTTTGACCGCCCAAATACTGGCTGAGGAATTCCGACTTAGTGTTAGGGTTATGAAAACTCAATTAAAGTGTTAATGCCAAGTGAGACCACCAAATATAGATCATACATGAGAATTTGGTGAGATTGTGAGCTCTAAGAAAAAGAAAGAAAAGAAAAGAGGAAAAGAGAAGAGAGGAGAGAATGAATATAAAGGAATCAAAAGAAAGCATAGTCTTTCTCATCTTTCTCTGAGTTGAGTTACATAGTAATCCGGGAATCTAGATTCTGCAATACTAGTCTCTATGTAGCACCAAGTGAGAGTGAGCCAGCAAATATATAATCTTTTTCCTCAGAGATTCTCTACCTAAGCCTAAAGCTGGGGTGGAATTCATAGAATATCTTGAATACCCCGAGGAAAGAAGTCTGCCTATCCTGCTAGAATTTTTACTAGGGGTCAAGTACAGGCTTTAGAGGTGAATCAGTTTTTCACTCGAATCCGTTGCAAAAGCTACATAGCTGCACTTTCACGATTGTCTTGATTTTTAGAGAATAGGATGAAAATAATAAGGAGAAAAATCTCTATGCATACACTTGATAAAATAATCAGTTCCTTAGGGACCCTTGCTGTAAATAATTCAGACTTGCATTTGCTAGGGGTAGCAAGATTTAGGAATGGGGGTATCATTATGCAGCAATCATAGGTCTTAATTGGCCTAGATTAGGCTAGTAGTTAGCATAAGTTAGGGTTATTCATGCATGCATAAGCATTATCTGCATCTTTACTGCTTTACTTTAGCTATGCATAAAGTAATGTTATAATGTGCTGATTAAGTGCATTATGTCGATTGCAGGCAATAAGCTGATCAGGAGTTGGATCTGGAGTAGGATCTGAAGCTGGATCAGGAATAATGAGAGTTGAAGTAGAGTTGGAGCATAAGACTTAGAGTAGATGTAGGAATAGTGATGTAAGGGAGTTAAGGTTTTCTATTCTATTAAGTAGGAATAAAGCAGAAAAATGTGAAGAGCTTAGGTCCATCTTAGCCCTAAGATAGCCTAGAGACTTCTCCCAAGCCTTACCCACCCTTAACTTAGGTCACAACACCCTAGGAAGCCCAAAAACCCTAGTTCCAACACTAATCTGGACATCCAGATAAGTTATAGGACATCCAGGACCCTTAGACAACTCCCGCACACCTCAAACCCACTTCTGCAGGGTTATTGGATGTCTAGACACTTTGTCAGATGTCCAATTTTGCAGAATACCCAAAACAAAGCCTAGATTTCCCCCTGACTCAGATTGGATGTCCAGAACTAAAGTTTGGACTTCTGATTTTTGAGTATAAGTCATCTGATTTTTTTTCTGAATGTCTGGGACTGGTCTCCAGTCCCTATTTTGAGATTCAAGGCTTGATCTTGGATTTGTAGCTCCCTAGACCTAACCCCAACCTCATAGCAACCTAAATTAAGTTGTCTTAACCCTATTGCATCAACTCTAGACCTACCTGAGGACCTAATTAGGTTCTCACCAAAGCCAATTGACTTAGATAAAGGTCAATTACCTTCACCTAAGTCAATTGGATTCATTGAGTCCAATTGAGCTTAGATCTCAACCCACACAAGTCCAATTGGACTTAGTGAGAGTCCAAGTGACCTAAACCCAACCAAATTGAGTTATTTCACTCTCAACTAGGTTCACACTCATTCAATTAAACTTAGGTTAAGTTTAATTGCAAATTCCCCTTAGCAATTAGGGTTTGTAACCCTAATTCAAGGCATACACCAACCTAAACCCCTTCGAACCTGACCTAAACCACCTAGCCACATAGGGCATGACCACACACACACACACTCACACACACACCCATTCACACACTCTCACACATCTAGAGTTCTCTTGAACTCTCTTCAAGTGGCGCCACTCTTGGTTGCCAAATTTAGCAACCAAGAGGCATTCAAATTGAGATCCACATTTTCTGGATCTCATAACCACTTGGTCGGCCACTCTTGGACACTCTCTAGAGAGTTCCACACCTCTCTAGAGAGAATCCCTTAGGTCTATAAAAAGACCTAAGGGGTGGCCATTTGCACCCATTCCCATCCATTGGCTCCCATCCACTTGTTGGCCATACTTGCTTGGTTCCATCCACCTCCACTTAGGCTTGCCACCGCCATCTCCATTCCATCTCCACGAGCTGAGCACCACCATGAATGACACCATGCAAGGATGCTGGATCACTCCTCTAACCTCTCTCCAAGGGCCAGCCTAAGCTCCATTGGCCGCCCCTCTTTCTCCTCTCCACCACTCTAAGGCCATCAGAGCCCACCTCCGAATGCCCTCACTTCTGATAGATTAGTAGCTAGCTCTTTACATTTACTGCTTTTATTTACTGCTTAGTAGTGTAGCCCTTATTCTCCCCCAATGATGCATGCAAAATCCACCCGTAGATTCTTGTATGCGATCATTTTTTGATAGCTAGCTTTACATTTTTAAGCATTCATGTATAAGCTTTCTACTACATCCATGTTGCAAACATCTTCTGTATGAATGAATGAAAAATATTTTTTCTATATATATATGTCAATGTGTAGAGAATCACCATGAGCTCATTGCAATATCTTTTGTGTGATTAATGTTGCCTGCTTTCAATTCCTGATATTCTAGCAACTAAGCATGTCGTACTTAAATCCGTAATAACCATGAACCAGCATGCAACTTTAAGCAATGTAGAACGGTAAAAGATCGAATTCAAACGTAAAACAAATGCCTCCCAGAGACGAACGACCGGGACTCAAGTCTCGTTATCTTTTTATAAATATTTTTTTTGATCGTATTGCGCACTATACTACGATGCTTTCCCTATCAAAAATGTGCTTTACGCTCTCAACAGTTACTTATCAACAGGAGGAAATTTCTACTAAGAGCCTAACCCACAGAAAGACAATAATGCTCTAATGCTAGCCAAAATGCAGACCTCCGAAGTCCTCGCCATATTCTATATAAAAGCAAATTCTTTTTTTGTTTTGTTCTTATTTTCTAAATTTTTTTGGATTTTGGAGTTAAAAGTTTCAAGGTAACTTGTTACAGCTACCCAAACCACCAAAGACTTGAAAGGACTCTTAGTGCTGAGCATCTTATTGTGAAAATTATGGAGGACTCACTTAAGGGCAATTAAAATGGACTTCAGGTTTCTACGCCCTTAGGTGATCCGAAAAGAAAAGAAATGCTACCTAAAGGTGTATCTATCTAACTGTTAGCTTTCTCCCTACTTTTATTCTTATGGGGTCAATACAAGGGCGAACCCAGTGTATATCTCCCTAGCTTAGTCTACTTCCCCACTTCTTCCTTAAGTGTTTTAGAATTTTTTAGCGTTTATGATCTGGGCTCTAAACAAACATCCAATGGGCCTTCTAATCCACGACAACATGCTAGCCATACCCGTTCGGTGAAGTCTGGCTTATTTCTTTCTTTTCTTTTCTACTTTTTTCTATTTTCTTCCTTTTTTTCTTTTCTTATTTTTAAGTAGGTGTCTTCCCTAGTCTAATATTTACCTGAAGGCATACGTCAAAGAGAATGAGTTGCATGGCTAGGCTCTAAACAATCTACCAATGGGGCATCTAACTGATGACAACTTGCCAGTCATACCACCCTAGGAGGTTCATTAGCAACCTAATTTTTGTTAAAACTATCGAGGAGTGAGTTAGTGTGAGAAGTATGCAAATGCTTACCTTATAAGTCCCCCAAATCATAGGGTGGATCAATAAGTCGCATACTTATCACCCCATTTTATTAACCAAATTAACATAGCTTATGGTGGCGAGGACTTGAGAACAAGTCCACATTTTAGTGGACACCTGAGCTGATTATCCTCGAAGACCTAAAGTGTCTTTATATTTAGGTTCTTAATGTATCATTTCTTAAGGTTGACAAGCTTCTAATACCTAAGTTCTCTTTTCTTAGTTTAATTTTTTTTATTGGAAAAATAAAGAGAGACTGGTACAGAAATTAGATGTTTTGCAAAGCTGACAAAACAATTCTGGAATACAATATCTAACCCCCATTCCTATCTAATGCAATGTCCTCATTGTATAACAAAAATAGGAAAAGGTGCATAATAAACAGAATATCAAATGAATTTCATGATGGTCTAGTCAGGTCCACTGAGAATATACATAACTATTGAGTTTAATGCCTTCAGCTAAGCATAATGCTCCAATAGAATGAAGAAATCAAAAACTTAGAAAGGTGGGTCAGGATTAGCATAAAAGGTTTGACCTAGAAGCTTGCAAGATGGTGTCCACAGATGTGGATCAATTTATGATGCCGACTCAAGCCCCAAGGTCGAGTGGTTTTAAGGTTCTAGATGAAAATCACTCAGAACTAGAGATCGTTGAGTTCGTGGGGCCCAACCTGCGATTTGTGCTCATGTAACCCAAGTCTAAATTACTGGATAATTGGTAGGTTTGGACAAATAGGTGAGGTTATCCATTTAGCATTACACTTAATAAAATAATCCAATATTTTATATTTTGGTTGCATATCCTCAAAACCAAAAATACCATCCTGATAGAAAGTAGGTGGTTTGAGGTGCAAATGATGTGTCACGCATGCCTGTGTCTGTTCCTCTGTTAATCTACAAGCATGTGGACAAGTTGATTTGGATGAGTGCAACCCGAATCTATAATGCCAGACACTAAAGATGTAGGCTTTGTAATCAAGTTATGTCCCATTAAAGTAGTAATCCCTCAAATTTTATCAATCCCAATGAATTCGGGTTGTGAGATTTCAAATTTGATAGGGCATGTATCAAAATCAATAACTCCATAATGGGGCCAAAATCAACCATGCAGTCTCTCTCTAAAGAAAAATCCATCCCTTCAATTAGGGTTTCATTGCTTATTCCGTCTAATTCTTTAATCCTTAGATTATTATCTTCAACCTCTTTTAGATCAGACTTAGTTTCCAATGTTGACGTAGAGGTAGGGCTAGTTTCATCATCTAACCAAGACTCAGATTCTTTCCCTTGGCCCTCCTCCAAACTTGTGATAGGGTTTTCAAATGATTCAAAATTGGGAATTTTGAAGTTGTAATCCCACTCACCATATTCAATTTTGGATGTCTCTTCCACCAAATCACTTTCCTATGGAAGATTAGATGTGGATTCAAAGACATCGACCCCGAGTTTCTTATCAAAATTCTCAATTTTCTCCTCTATTGCCTGGAGATTCTGATTTTTGTCCTCAACCCACCCCAAATCCTGTTCTAAGGAATCCTTAATGACATTTTCTAATGAGTTGTCCAATAATGGGGTGATATGAATGGTGTACTCAACTAGTTTTGGGCAATTAGATGTAGTCCAATCGATCATCACAGGGCCTTGCTTCATGAATTCCATAAATGGGATTGCTTTCAATAGTGTTCTTTGTCCCTCTTCATCCTATTGTTGGAACATATCTATCATGGCTTGTTTCCTCTCAATTAATTCTTGGTTTTCTCTATATAACTCCAACTGAAGGCTATCAGGAATTAACTGAGTGTCATTAGGTTTTCCTTCAATTTCCTTAGCATTCAACTCAGGGTTAAGGGTATGGGCAAGGATGTGTGTAAAGGTCCATAATGGGGTTTAAGTTTTTGGGTGGGTCCCCTATTATGTCATTTTCAGAGTCCAATTCCTTAAGAGGTGCCATTTTTTGTTTAGTCCTACTCCGGAATAATTGAGGTTCTAAATCCTCCTCCTAGTAGGATTTTTCATCAGGGGTCCAAAGTGGGGGTTGATCATACTTGGTTTGCCCAGGTTTATGATCATCATCATTTGATTTCCATTTTTCTAAAATCCCTTCCAATCCATAGGTCAAGTGGCAGAGATCCTTTTCAGATGACCTATCTTGGTTATGGTATAGGGAAGGGTAGGGGTCTTGGTGTTCTCCTAGATCGTAGATCCTATCAATTTGGTTAGTGGGTGGGTGAGACCTAAAAGAGGAGTCATCATAAGGAGAATTATCTTCAAGACAAGGATCCCTAAGGTTTGGATCATACCCCTGTATGGATGGGTTGGGTGTATCCGAACAGGAGGTTGGTGTGGATTGGGTAAAATTGGGATAGTTGGGATAAGAAGGATATCCTGGGGACTCAAGACCGTGGTTATAAACACAACTAGGCGTCTAGTTATCCCAAGTGAACTTTGGATATGGTCTACTTGAGTTAGAATACAAATCATGTTTGGGATAGTTTGGGTAGGATGGGCAGGCATTAAGATCCATGGTTTCGAAGAAGTGAAGGGATGAGGGAATAACAGAAGAGAGAATTGTTTGTGCACAACCAACCAAACAAGCCGAGCCCTACAGTGTTTACCTAGGTGACCTAAAAGCCCTGGAAATAATGATCAAGTCTGTAAGCACTTAAACCCCCCTTCCCAAAGTTATTCCAGCCAAGTTGATTATGAGGGTAGTAAGGGGAAGGTTCTTCCTTTGGCATACATCACTGTTTCCTTGATACCCCCCAACCGTGATCATTTGACACTTCCCTGTAGCCTAGACACCAGATTCCACGATGGGAATTAAGGCCAAGAACTTAACCAACCCAATCACACTTCTAAGACTTACATTAGTCATACTTAGGGCACATCTAATCAATTTTAATTAAGGGCTAGTGATACAGATTTTACACGGTGTGCAAAATGCGAGCTTTAGATGTCATTGCAATGTGTAAAATCGATTGCTCTTAAAATTTATATTCCTAGATATGGTGTGTATTTAGGGTCGTCCAAGGAGGCCAATTGTTAGTGACATAAGATGGTTCTCTCTCTCGCCTCTCAAATCCACAATTTATGTTTTTGTATTTTTGATTTTGCTATTTTTAGGGTCTTCATATAACGGGCACTTGAAAGTGAAAGTGATTACAGTAAAGCTACGCCTATCAAGTACTCTAAAGTGATAAGAATGCCCTCTCTTTTAAGCTCACCTTAGGCAAGTGCGCATACGGTAATTAGAAGAGAGTTGTGGTGCACTACAACTACAAGAAAATCACACTAAGTAGAAAACATGAATTAGAAGGAAAAGTTGAAACCTGCACTACTAGTAAAGTTAACAACAAGTAGTTGAATGCTTCTTACAAGAAAACGACAAACTACACTAGCTAATACAAAGAAAATAAGGAAGAAGAAAAGTCCTCCAAACATGATGAAGGAGTAGCCCTTGGTCCAAGTACAGTAGCTCCTATGCTTGAAAAGAACTCTCGTTGCTTCCAAGTGATGCTCCTCCATGGTGGACATCCACGACCTTGATGAAGATCTCCTCCTTGCCTGGCCGTCGCTCTAGATGAATGATTCTCCTCCTTGGCGTGGCATAAGGGAGAAAAAGAGAGAGAAAGAAGGAACCAAGGGGACGAGTAGGTTGCCCCCTTGATCTTCTTCTCTTCTACTTCTTCCTTGGACTTAGGTACAAGGTGATATGGGTAGAGTAAACTAAGGGAGAAGATGGGAATGTGGTTGTGGTTAAGGGGGGTATTAATAGGAAGGGAGAGGGGTGGGCGTACCCCTTTGATTGGATGGTTAGGATGGCTAGATGGGGGTGGTTGGTGGATCCTTTGGCTAAGGCTATTTAGTGCTAACTTAAGGGTGTGAAGGTGGGTAGTTGTAGGTGGTGTTGGTGAATTTTGGTGGTGGAGAGACACCACAAATTAGTGCCAAAGAGGAGGCTTCTACAAGAGATTATGTGGTGCCAACTTATGGATGGTTAGGATGGGTTTAAAGGGAGATGGGTGGTGGAGACAAGGGAGGTTTTGGAGAGAATGTTGGCATGGAGGTTAGGGTTAATTATGGGTAGGTTTGGTTCCATTTGAGAGGTGATTTGGTGGTGTTAATACGGTGAAGGGATGTGGTTAGGTTGTCGGCAAAAGGGATTAGTAATAGGAACTTAGGTGGACTAGGTTTAAGGTTATGTGGTGGAGCTTAAGCTAGGTGAGTTACGGTTATGTTTAGGGGCCATGGAGGTGGACTCAGCTAATCTAAGCTACTAGGTGAATGGAATAGGAGACAGAGGGAGCTAGGGTTTTGGAGGTGAGGAGCTGGAAGGAGTTGCCTTAAGCTGCACTGGAGCTGATTGTTGCTGAAGTGAACTGCAAGGATCTACCTCAGGTAGCTTAGCTTCCTAGTTCTTTACTAGCGCCTAAGCCAAGCTTAGATTAGATGGCATGAGCTGGCGCTCGTGCACGCACGCTGCGTTGCCACTGCTGCTTGCGAGCACCACTGCTCGACTGATTGTGGATTTGGGGGGCTGCAGGGATTCAAACCCACGCCCCTCCATTGAGAACCGACGTTCCCACCAATGCGTTGGGTCATCCTTTGTGTCATGAGGAGGAGCTTGGTGCAGATGCTTCCTAGCCGTTCGACCTTGAACCAACGGCTAGGATTTAAGGGTGTGGGTGATGAAGAGAGTAGGCTGTGGCTGCTGGCTGGTGTTGGGTGGCCTGGATGGCGCCATGTGGTGCCATCTTGGTTGTTCGTCTTCTTCTTGTAGAGGGTGCCACGATGCTCAGATCGAGATGATTCCAAAGATGTCGAATTGCGATAGTCGCTTCGAATCCATCCGTACGGTCGGATTTTCCATCCAAAACCCGTATGGATGTCGCATTGCCCCCTGGCCATATAAAATGAAGGAATTAATATAGAAAACATACAACTATCCTAAATGCCATGGAATGGATGTTATGCATTATTTATAACATGATACGCAATTTTGATCCTAGGAACTATCATAAATAAGCAATTTATCTTGAATTCATGTGTGTTCATCATACCATCATGCTTACTTTTTGCTAGTCCCTAGAAAAATTAACCTAAACGCTATGTACAAAAATAGAATCAAGATTCCAATATTTAGGCAAAATTCATTGATTGCTTTAAAAAATCTCAACCCAACACCTAATTACAAAAGCTCAACAGTGCCCTGGTGCCTGCCAGAATGCAGGCTGTCCAAACCATCACCTTATTTATGAAGAAATTTTTTTTCTTATTTTTCTTCTTTTGTAGTTTTCTTTGTAGTTTTGGAGTTTGAGAGTTCTAGGATAACTTTTTACTGCTACCCGACCCGCCCAAAACTTGAAAAGGACATTAAGTGCTAAGCATCTTGTGAAAATAGTGAAAGACTCACTAAGTGGCCGTTAAAATGGACTTTGGGTTTCTACGACCCCAGGTGACCTTGCATAGAGGTTTATCTTTTCGATCAGTAGCTTTCTCCCTACTTCTTTTATTTATGGGGTCAATACAAGGGCGAACCCAGTGTATATCTCCCCGATTTTTTCTACTCCCTCGCTTTTTCCCTAATTGTTTGGAAATTATTGTGCATTTTCTGTGAGCTGGGCTTTGGACAACTGGCCAATTGGCTGTTACCCACGACCACTTGCCAGCCATACTCCTGCGGTGAAGTGTGGCTTTATTTTTTTTATTTTCTCCTTTTTCTATTTCTTTTCTTTTTTATTTCTAAGTAGGTGGCTTCCCTGATCTAAGATTTACCTAAACGTAGTACAAAAAAAATGGTCTTGTGGCTGGGCTCTAGACAACCAGTTGATGAGCTGTTACCACTAACAACTTGCCAGCCATACCACCGAAGTAAGTTAGCTACCCAATTTTCATAAAAATCGCCGGAAGGTGAGTCAATGCAAATAGTGCATAGATGCTGATGGGAACACCATCATGAGCCCTAACTAGCTCATTTTGACCCAATGAATAGAATAAAAGCTCCTACATAACCAACTGGAGGTCCTAACACACTGAATAACCTTTCTGAGAGAAAAGCAAGAAATAGGGGGTAAAACTGTAATTTTACCATTGCATCGCAATAACAGGTTTTCTCAAGAGCTAAACACAGGTCAAAAGGTCTTAACAAGATGAAAAGTGGGTTTAATTTGACAGAAAAGGGTTTGTGCGTACATTGTGAATTAAATGACTTCTTGAAACCCTAAAACAGACCCACTGATTAGACAAGGTTCTGGTCTGCATAAAATTCACCTAAACCCTCTAAAAATCATAGAAAAATATTATCTAGGGTTTAGAACTTTCAATTTGGCCATTTGAACCCATTTTAACCAAGAATGGGGTCTCAGACAAACATTTGCCGTAAATTAGGTTCCTACATAAATTGCCCAGTCAAACGTGGTCAAACCTAAATTTCAACTTCACCATTGGATTCCTTAAGTCGAAATTAGGTTTGTAGTAAAATTTTGACCTAAAGGGAACTAATCTTGACCCACTTTCCAAATAACTTCAACCTGATTACATTTGTACTCGTATCTTTCAAAAACCACTCCAGAAACCCCCCTAGCTTCTTCATTGTTCTTCACAATTAGGTCCCTCCGCCATTATAGCAGAGGAATCCTACTCCGACGGAATTTAGAAGGAGATTCCTCCTTGATTACTCAAAGAATCCCTTCCAAAATTGGAAGGAAGATTCCTTAAGTAATCTCCTCCAGTCCAAACCCATCAATGATCCATGATTTGTACCCAATCTCTCATGCGAACGCATGAGAGATTTGGGTCTTTTTGAAGCTTCCATCTCTAGCCACCATACCTTGCTTTGGAAGCCTGCCTTCCATGCGCAAATCCTTCCCCAGTGGCCTATTTAAGATGCCCCAGGTTCAACCACATCTCCTCAGCTTGAAATTGGTCTAGTTCCCCCCCAATTCTTCTCTCCTCATCGGTCGGAACACCTCCACAAGCTCCGGCAGTTCTTCCCACGCTAATTCATCACCCAACCACAATACCAGTGGTTGGGTTGTCTTCCTCTCACTCGTTCGCATCACACAACACTGGTCGATGCCGCCTCTACCATCATCTTCGCCGCCGCCTCCTCTACGGAGATCTTCGTTTGCGGAGTCAGCCATACCAGCCCCTGTCTCCCCTGTCCCTTTCGTCCTTTAGAGGTAGGTATTAGATTCCCTCTTTCTCCTACTCCCGTTTCATCTCTTTATTTCTCAAAAAGACCCCTCAATGCCACTAATCACCATCACCTTCTCCACCTTCGACGATCCCTCCGACGAGGTGCCCCCGTCGCTCCGCGCCTCCATCCACCTCACCAACCACCCTACAAACTTCGCCTTGACTCACTGATCATAATCCCCTACTTCATTCACTAAAGTAACTACCCTAACATCCCACCAAACACACCCACTCACATGGTCACAGAGAACCCTAGACACTCTCACACTGCCATCCCTACGCCATGCTAGCCACTGCAGTACACTTGCCATGCCTTGGCGAATCTCCCTAGATGTTTTGACATGGCCGCAAGGCCATTCTCATGTTTACAGGTACCTGACCACCGGCCACCATGGACGAAGAGCTTGAAGCCCGTGTGCTATGCTCCACTGCTGCTGCTCCAGGCGAGAGGCCCAGGTGACGTGGACTTGAGGCACGAATGCTGTCAAGTTCCCAATTGGAGCCAAAAGCCCTTGCCGCTTCGCGAATTGAAGAGGACACCTGCTGCTGCGATGCACGCAACGGAGGTGGGACATTTAGTCCCACCTCGAAACTGTACAAGTGGGCAGGTGCGCATAAAAGGAATTTCTGGCAGGGCATATCACCTCCGCGGCACTGTCCACGTAGACCTGGCCACAACCTGTTTACCAGACAAACTCACTCCTCGCTCACCACCCACGTCGGTGAGCCTGGACCTGGGTCTCCTTAGGTCCGATTGCCTGAACCGGTTGTGGCTTTGGGAGAGCGAGCTGAAATAGAGAAGAGAGAAAGAGAGGAATGCTATGCAAGGGATGGGGGGTTTTGCCTTTGAAAGCTTTGCTCCACTCTTAGCCAAATATAGAGAAGAAGAAAAGGTCAGGCAGTAAAGAAGAAAGAAGGAAGGAGGAAGAAGCTAAGGAATAGAAGGCTAAAGAAGAAACCAAGGATGGAAGAAGAAGGAAGGAGAAGGGCCAGAGAAGAAGGAAGAAGCCAAGAAAGAGAAAGAAGAAAGAAGAAGGAGGAAGCTAAAGAAGAAGAAGCAGAAGGCAGAGAAAGAGAAGAAGGAAGAAAGTCAGAAGAAAAGGGAAAGGAAAGAATCAAAGTCAGAGAGAAAGGTGCCAACAACAAAGAAGCCAGAAGAGAAAGAAGGAAGGAGAAGCCGCAAGAGAAATCGGAGAAAGAAATCTAAGAAAAAGAAAGCACTGTAGCACATTACTTTTAAGACGTCTGATTTTGTAATCAGACGTCCAATTTTTCATAAGCTCTCCATTATTTTTAGCTACAATTCTTTTTATGCTTCATTTACTCATGCTTTACATTCTTAATTGGATTTTGAGTAGTATTATGTGTTCAATTTGCATTTATTATTGAGATTAGTGTGTGAATTCCATTTTCTTCCTCTGTTCAACCTCGGACTTCAAAATTGGAGCAATAAACTTGTAGTTGTTTTGAATGCTTTTTCAGCTATACTACAATGCGACACTCTTAATACCAATTTTGCACTCCAAACATTTTGGCGCCATTGCTGGGGAGCAACGTGCAATTCACCATTATTCCCTACATTAATTGATTATATTTGAGCACTAACTTGCCCTATTTGCTTTATTGTGACTGTGCGAGGTACTTCACGAGGAGATTCTCCACGCAAATCAACCACTCCAGGGTAGGTAACTTCTCTATCCTTCCTTAATCAACGACCTAATCTTGTGAAGACAAAAAGGAAATAATCAATTAGGAATCACCTACCTTCTTTTCATAGTAATCATCATTTCAAAGGCCAAGTTTCCTAATTTGTGATTTTTTTTTCTCATTGAAGTTGAAGTGATTCTATTTAGAGATCCTACCCCAAAATTTTGTGCCTATTAGAGATTACTCTTAATCTCTAATTTTCTTGGACTATGCACTTGTTTGAAGTCCAAGGAGAACATCTATGAAAATAAAAGAGGACTTGGAAATAAAGATAAATTTGGGTTTCTACATTGGGGTTTTGGATTATTAGAGCACACTTTCCTGCATGAAAGGAAACAAACCCGCTTGTATTTGTGTGCTACCTAAGCCCTTGATTGAAAAGAGCTAATCAAGAAAACCCTAAAATCAATCTCACTTGATTCCTAAAAACCATAGGCCTATTAACTTGAGAGTCAAATCAAGGTGAGTTCTAGGTCTTGACTTAGAATCATTCTACCATCTTTAGGGTAGGTCAGGTGAAGTTGGACTACATTGTAGGCCAACCAACCTCCAAATTCAGTCACAAATCAAAACAACTACTAATTCAACTGAAATCAAAAGGCACAAATTAGGATATAAAACTCGTAGACTTAAGAGGTCAAGTTATCCATTCTGGTCTACCTGGACCCTCAGTGACAAGAGAGGTCGGGTGGGGGAAACCTTGTAACCCGTGTGGGCACTCTACCATGTACGGGTCTTTGTGGGACTCTCCCTCTCTGGCTACCCAAGTAATTCTCAAGTGGATGACTTTCTGATCCAGGGGTATCATCCACCCTGAACCTCTATAATGATCAAAAAATCTTTGGTTGCCTTGATTGGGTCAACATTACATCCAGTTCCTCATCCCTTCTCTTCAAAACACACACACATATCTTCTGTGGGATTCTCTTTCAGAACAAATTACTTCAATCCAAACCTGAATTCTGATTCTACATATTGATTCCACCATCTGATTCAAAAATGCAAGCTGGTTACTTAGGGAAACCATTGAAGAAACCTGAATCACAAAGATCCATGAGTGATAGAGTGATTGAGGATGCCGTTGAATTTTATGAGATTGAATACAAAACCTCAAAACCAGTAGAAGACATTCAAGTTAATGTACCAACAACAACAACCTTCATTGTAAACTATGCCAAATTGTTATTAACAAAAGAAACAAAGGGATCAACTCGAGACATTCTCATAATAGGATACATTGGAATAGAAAAATTGCATAACTTTGAATATCTCCAATGCATGACAAATCCTGTACTTTAGGAAATACACCATGATGATCTTGAAAAAAGGGAAGAGATGATAAAATTATTGAAACAAGTTATCAATCAAAAATATCCGTACATGCCCCAAACAGTCAATTAAACATCTTGGACTAAGATTGAGATCAACATAACTTCCCAAATCCCGGGTTTGAGGAACAAGGTTGTTGCGGATTCCCAACCCAGATGGAATATAACATGCCTGATCTTTCAGTAGGTTAGGAAGTCCCAATTGCAATAGAACATGATTTTGAGCCAGCCCTAGAAAACCAAAATCCTGGTTCACCAAGCATAGAATTTTGAGACTCCTGTAATGATGAGATTAAAACAGAACCTCTCTAGGGTGTAAATCCCACCCCTTATTCTGATAAGGTGAACCTCGAAGGAAATTCTGACCTAGATTCTAGTAATTCAACCCACATCTTCAGTCAAGAATCTGGATCAGAAACATATTAGGAAGATTACAAGGCCCCGTATGACGAAGATCAATGTTTACATGAAGATTATGATTCTGAGCCTTTGTTTGATGAATATCCTTCTCCAACATCCTTAGAGATACAGATTGATTTTTTGGAAGTCACACCAATCTATGATATATAAATTGAGGAGTTGGAAGAGTGGGGTTTTAATTGGATCTTTCCCACAAGCCAAAAGCCTGAGCCAGACCCTATAAGGACACCCTTTTAAGCTCAAAATCTACAAACGGGCTAGACCTAAGTCAGGTTGCTGAGACTACATCTCTTGATGGTGGAACCTCTGATCTCGAATTGAACTCAGAACTTGATTCTCGTAATTTCTCCGATGATTTCGAATCTTACAATGAGTTCAGAGAACCATTGTTTCCTGACAACTACGAGCTAATCTACAACCTTAGCTCACATGATTCAATCTTTGACTCTAACTCTGAGGTCCCTAATCCCAAGATCACTGATTTAAATTCAGATCCCAGTGAGATGGAATCATTTCTTTTCGATCCTCAGGAATCAAAATCGGAAAGTGCCGAGAGTGACTACAGTCAAAAATTCAAATCTTTTCTTTACCCAGATTTTCTTCATCCTATAAACACTCTTCAGGCATTCACTTTTGAATTTGATAGCCACTATTGGGACTCTCTAAATGAACCCACCTTTAATTCCCTTTTATAGAAGCCCTCATACATAATTCTTATTGATGCCACCTCCTTCACATATATAGAACCCATCCAAACCCATTTTCAACCCTGACCCGCAACCAGACTCAATTTCTATTCTGATTCCCCTCTTACTGAGCCGATTGCTGAAGATTCGCCTCCACATTTTTATCAGGTTTTGGACATTAATCAAACTAGAAATCACACTCCATCCTTCTCTGATCACTCCTGTAGGGTTTCCGCATCATCCACTGATTATTTTAAGGATCCCTAGTCTGATCCGGCTAATTCGACTTAGCCAAACCCTGGATTCACACTTCCATATCACTCTGAGCTCCATAGTATATGGTGGGTTCCACATCTCTTGATCTACATTTATCAACCCACTAGATTGATTAGGTTTGGGTTGCATTATCAGCGTGTTGATCAGAACAAGCACCTAGTTGGACCAACCAGGCTCTTGATCAACGTGCTTGTTCTACAAAACTCAGCTGATTTGACCACTCCATCTCCATACCATTTTCTACACGGTTGAAGGTGTTGAATTTAGCCCATAATGGGAGGCAACCTGTCATTGCAAAAAACTCTGGATCCTTCTGATTATCCATTTAGACTTCGTGTCTATTGCTCCCTGAGTTCGATTTTAGAATAGTCAATCTCACCTCTGGTACACGTGCTGTGACTGGTCGATCTTTCGCTTTTAAGTCGTTTGTAGTTTAATGTGGTGGAAAAATCGACTAATCAATTTTTAACAAGAAATAACCACTCGCAGAGGAGCAGGTCGTATCCACAGGGAGGCAATAACGTATTAAAATTCGTGCCACTTAAAAATGTTTGTTCGGAGTCAATTTGGACAAGAACCAAGCCAAGATTGCCTTTAGATTAAGGTTTAAGCAAGAAACAATGCTGAAATGGCAATTATGAGAAACTACAGGATATTTTCCGCAATGCAGAGTGAATAGAATATGATTAAAATGTGGCAACGGCAGAAAATGTAAATTTTAATTAACGTTTTACTGTAGCAAAACAGGGGAATTTTTCCCCGTTGTCTTGCGCGACGAGGAGCCGATGGCCGGGCGCGGGAAGCTCGGAGGAGGTCCCTTGGATCAAGGGCTTCGAATCGGTGGTGGCGGCGAGTCGCGTGGCGGTCGGAGGTGGCCGGACGAGCTCCGGCGGAGGTGTTGCAGCCGGCAGCTTGCGCAGCCTGTTGGTGTGAAGTCCGCCGCCTGCTGCTGCTGCTGCAGGGGTGGCTGCTGCCGCTGCTGTGGGCACTACTGCGGCTGGCGTGTGCGGCTGGCGTGCGCGGTGGTCGGTTGGGCGGTCTGCAGGCGGTTATGCGTGGGCGCACGGAGGGTCTGCGGAGGGCACGCGGTTGTGCGTGGGCGGTGGTCTGCAGGAGAGCGCTTGCGCGGTGGTCTGCAGGCGGTTGGCGTGTGCGGTGGAAGCTGGCGTGGGCGGAGGGTGCAGGCGGTCTGGTGGCCGGTTGGAGAGTGCAGGCTGAGGAAGTGGAGGTGAGCGGGTAACTTCAGACGTTTGGGAAATTTCCCAGACGTCTTAAGTTTCTGAGAGGGTGGCTGATCAGTAGCTCGGTGGTGGTGGTCTGGGACGACGGCGAGGGAGTTGCACGCTAAGGTGCTCACGGTAATGCAGGCGAGCTCCGGATGGCGGTGTGGCCTGTCACACCACACGCCCACAGTGGTGGAGACTCGCCGCCACGGTAGAGGCCGGCAGTATGGAGTGGAAGAGAGAGGTTCTCTCTACACAGTGGTGGGTCGGTGGCGGAGGCCTTCTGAGCTCGGCTGCCTCCGTGCTCCTTTTGTAGTGGCCTGAACAAATTTGAAATCAGCGGCCGACCAGATCCACCGTATCCGCTCCCCCTTGAATGGCTCCTTCACTGCATCACCCGGGCGTTGGAGCGGCAGCCAGCCGTTCTGAAAGAAGACGAATAAAGAAAATATTATTAAAATATTAGGGTAATTTATGTATAGACCCTCAACTTCTATGTTAATAAAAATAATATACCTAATTGGTTATCTAGTTAGATGAATGCTATTTTAAGCTAATTCTAAATGCACTTAAGATATGAATGCAATGTATGGATTATGTAATTAGATTAGAACTATGAATTAATCTATTTACATCCTAATTTATACTAAATAAATGTTAGAATTAACCTAATGTGTAGGCACTTAAATACTTAAATAGCCCACAACTATGGGCTAATCAAATACCCCCATGCCTAGTTTTTGCTAGTCCCTAGCAAAATTAAGCGAAACCTAGCACTCTAAGTAGACTAGTCAACTCACTTAGTCTTCCTTCAGAAGCATATTAAGTTCAGGTTCTAAACCCAAGGTTCCTAAGTAGTTGCTAAGTTACAGACTAGGTCGGTTAAAGACGAGTTGCAAGCACAAGTTTCCCTAATTTCTGACTCTACCCTAAAGTTTATTGATCCCTGAGATTAAAGCATACGTGCTTGTGCATTGGTCCGAGTTATTTGAGTTAAAGGAAAATTTTTTTTATATATACACCCTCTTTTTTTTTTTGTTTGTTTGATTCTTCTAAGTCTAACCTCAGATCAACTATCAACACGGTCTGTGTCGAATTCATTGTCCCCATTACCATACCTCGAAGGGTACCTGGCTTTCGATGCTTCGAGATAGCACCGCCCATAACGACCCCAAGAACTCCTGGCAATCGACACTTCAGGATAGTATCGCCCATGGATTTCTTAAGCGAATTCAGGCCTATGGCAATCGGCACTTCGAGATAGAGCCGCCCATGGTACCTGAACCGCGCAATGCGCTTACATGCCCCCAGTAGGATGGATATCCTAAGAGACAAGCGCCGAGGAGGTAATATGTTATCATCGCATCCTCAAGGTGAGTATATACTCGACCTCTCCTGCGGCGGGAACTCTTCCAATCAAAATGTGTTTTCAAGCCTCTCTTAAGCCAAAACTAAGAGAACCAAATCTCTTTTCAGAAATTAAGTTAATTACCAGACCAAGTGTGAAACATTTGGATGCTTGGGTTACAAGGACCCGTAAACCAAAAGGTAGAATAAGACTCCAGGTACTACCCCACCTTTTAACTCAAACCCTAGCTTCCCTTCCTCAACCTCTTGAAGAATGGTCCGCAACTTAACTCCTACTTAAGTTTTTAAGTCCACAAAGGACCCTAAAGGTCTAAAGCTAGTAGCTTATTTAGCTTCTAAAGTTTGACCCTAGAATTAATTTAGTCTACGCTAGAGTTCTGATTTGCTTAAGAATGCAGGACTTAGCCAGTTAAGCTCAAAACTTTTTTTTTTTTTTTTTTATATGTACAAATGTATGCAATTATGCTATGTATATCCCCAAGTACACCCCCCCATGCCTAAAATCTGCAATGTCCTCATTGCATAGAAGGATATTACCTGGGTCAAAGCTGGGCTGAATAGCCGAAGAACCTGCAAATCAGGTTCAAGAATTGCAGAAATAGGCCCTAAAAATGAGCAAAGCAAAGTTGGCCTAGAAAATAGGTAACCTAGGATGTTGGCGAGCTGATGATGAATCCCGATAGCAAATGCTCGTCCAACTAAAATAGGAATGAAATCTTCCCAGGTCACTAGAAGAGGTTCTAAAGGATAAACAGTTAAAATAACCTCCAAAGGGGTAGGGGTAGGATGACAAGGATCCTCCAAAAAGAATGGGGAAGGAATGGTATAGAGATAAACCCCCAGGGTAATGGATTGACTAAAGAAATCATCAATCCATACCCGATACTCCATTACAGAAAATATTGGTCTGTTAAGCCCCCTAGTCAGAACAAAAATGAGCAATTCTCTAAGGCAAGGATCGTCTAGGGTGTCCAAGTTACGAGGTTGTGGGATGGCCATAAGATCTAGGTTGGGTTTAATCGTCTTGGTGTCCATCCCAAACACTCTTTCTAAATCCTCAATTTCATCCCTAGCATTCCTTGCACCATCACGTGGATCTTCCTGCTCTTCATCAGGAGTCACAATTTCGCTTTCAGATATACGAGAATCAGAGGGTGACTTCGAAGTGAATGAAGGCAGGTTGGAAGCAACAGATCTAGGGATTATCCTATCAATGTCATCCCCAGGTTTTTGTTCTTTACTCAAATCTTCCCCGGATTCTATATGTGAATCCACATAAATCTTAGAAATTGCTTCCAAATTTTCCATCATTTTATCATGAGGAGAAATATCATCAATGGGTGTGCCAAGGAAACCTAATTTGGTCAAATTTGTGACATCCTCAGGGGCTAACTCTTCAAATAAGACATAATCACCCTTAGTGTCACTCCAAATCTTGAATGTAGGTTCCTCATATAATTCATCTTCCTCCTCATCACACAATTCATCATGTACCCGAGGTCTAGAATCATTTAATATCTCAGCAGATCCCCTAGGGTGCTCTATCTGAGGTAAATTATTTACATTGGTTACATCAGACTCCTCAGATAGGTCAATTTCTTTAGGGTTAGGTTCCCTAAGGGTGGGTTTGAGTTCCATATCGTGATCAGAAGGGAGGGTAGGATTAACAACTTGACTTTGACCCACTTCATCAAATGTCACGAAAATACTATCATCTGGGTCGAGGTCTTCCAATGGTACCATCATTCCCTTCTTTTGACTCCAATATAATTCAGGTGGATACTCAACCTTATCATCATCTTCCTCGGGTTGCCACCTTTCTTCATCCAATGCATAGCTACTTTCATGTGTATTTTCCTCCCACCTAAAGTGTAGATCTCTCAAGGAAGTGTCATCTAATGGGGAGGTTTCAAAATCGATCCTCGAAAAGTAGCTATTCTCCCCAGAATTTCCCTTCAACTTAAAGTGTAGCTTTCCCACGGGAGATGCATCTATTGTAGAGGGGTGTACGTCATCGTCAATGGGGCAGATTGGGTGGCTAATTTCATCTCTTTCTTGTTGGCCTGCTCTCAAAGATTCTCCTAACAATTCACTCATTTCATTTTACATTTTCTGTATTTCCATCTTCAAAGAGGAGAGGTCGTTTCTATCATAAGAGAAGTCAGGCTTAGGCTTATAGTACCCCAGAGTGTTTGTCCAACCATTATAAGTTTTCAGGGAGGGTGGGTTGGGTATTTCTTTGGTATGTGGGATATTGGGCAAAGCAAATCCCTCTCCTGAGTTCTGCTCACTAATTTGGGGCTTAACTAGGCCAATACTCCTATAATAGGAGTAAAACGGATCCCAATGATTGTCATTATGTCCATCAAGGAATGGACCATCTCGACGTCTGGGATCGAAGGATGCAGAGTAGGGGTGAGGGTGTGGGCAAGATGTGAAAGGATGAAAATCAATGTGGTCCATTCTAACTCACACTTCAATCAGAATTCCCCAAGCAAGACACAATTCAAAAAGGACCTTTTAGGTCTTTCCCAATTTAGGCTTTTGATTTTAAGTCAGATTGCAGGTGACAATACAATTTGTTCAATCAATTTACGCGCCTATTGTCGACCTACGGCTCGCCTAAAAAGACCTAGTTGGAGCTTAGGTGTTCTTCCCTAAATCTCAAATGGTCAAGTAAATCCAAAGACGGAAGATCGAGGGATGCAAGTAGGCTTAAGCCATCCTTTGAAGCTGTGCTTTCGCGGTGCTCCTCAACTACCCCCAAAAATCCGTGACAGGGTATCCCCCTCTTTGGATTTACAAAACCTTTGATCTCAAGTTCCAAACACTTCAGAATCCAACGAAAGGAGGGCTCTTGTCCTAGTATTTCCAAACCTAAGGAGTGTCTAGAAGCATGCCGTGGTGCAAGTGAAATAAGTGTGCATATACCGTAAAAGATTTTGAACTTTGAATTGCACGCCAAGTTTGAAAATGAAATCCTTGGTTTTTTAAAATGTCCTTCCATTAATTAGTCCTTTTTATAAAAAAAATGTGACCACTTGTTAGATTTATTCAGTACAGATTAGGTGGTCTTCGCATTAAATCCCAAATGCAATGCGTGATCAAAAATAGGATGCAAAGTAAGAGAATGCGTACCTTGCCTCCAGCGATCTTCGATGCAAAAATGCACGCAATGCAGAAAAGCAAATCTAGAGGCTGCTCATACAGACCTAAATGGTTCGTCCTAGGGCAGGCAGCTCGTTTTTTTTCTTTTTCTGGTTTTTTTTAGAACTACTTATGCACAAGCAAATAAAAGAAATAATAAAAAAAAAAAAAAACCTAAATCTAAAGAAAAGGGAACAGGCTCCCAAAAATTACCCAACACGGGTCCAAAACAAAATCGGGGAACAAACCCCTCAAAATTTGCCCTAGAACAAGGGTTTCAAACTAACTGTAACGAAAAATTAAGTCTACAATCTTAATTCTATTCTAATTAAGCTAGTGATTAAATACAATGGTGTCCGTCGCGTCCTCGTCCTTCTCCTCCGTTTAAAAATGCCCGTCCAATTCTCGTCTAGCGACATCAAGGATCGCCTCTCACACTGGCTGATTCTTGCGTAAAATTTCTCGCACAGAAAAGAAAATAATGAATGGTCAAATCTCTGTGCAATTGACAAATAATCAAACTAAAATTAGGCAAAATTATTGCGTCTGTTGCCTCCCCGGCAACGGCGCCATTTGACTGGTCGATCTTTCGCTTTTAAGTCGTTTGTAGTTTAATGTGGTGGAAAAATCGACTAATCAATTTTTAACAAGAAATAACCACTCGCAGAGGAGCGGGTCGTATCCACAGGGAGGCAATAAGGTATTAAAATTCGCGCCACTTGAAAATGTTTGTTCGGAGTCAATTTGGATAAGAACCAAGCCAAGATTGCCTTTAGATTAAGGTTTAAGCAAGAAACAATGCTGAAATGGCAATTATGAGAAACTACAGGATATTTTCCGCAATGCAGAGTGAATAGAATATGATTAAAATGTGGCAATGGCAGAAAATGTAAATTTTAATTAACGTTTTACTGTAGCAAAATAGGGGAATTTCTCCCCGTTGTCTTGCGCGACAAGGAGCCGATGGCCGGGCGGGGGAAGCTCGGAGGAGGTCCCTTGGATCAAGGGCTTCGAATCGGTGGTGGCGGCGAGTCGCGTGGCGGTCGGAGGTGGCCGCACGAGCTCCGGCGGAGGTGCTGTAGCCGGCAGCTTGCGCAGCCTGTTGGCGTGAAGTCCGCCGCCTGCTGCTGCTGCGGGGGTGGCTGCTGCCGCTGCCGTGGGCACTGCTGCGGCTGGCGTGTGCGGCTGGCGTGCGCGGTGGTCGGTTGGGCGGTCTGCAGGCGGTTGTGAGTGGGCGCGCGGAGGGTCTGCGGAGGGCGCGCGGTTGTGCCTGGGCGGTGGTCTGCAGGAGGGCGCTTGCGCGGTGGTCTGCAGGCGGTTGGCGTGTGCGGTGGAAGCTGGCGTGGGCGGAGGGTGCAGGCGGTCTGGTGGCCGGTTGGAGAGTGCAGGCTGAGGAAGTGGAGGTGAGCGGGTAACTTCAGACGTCTGGGAAATTTCCCAGACGTCTTAAGTTACTGAGAGGGTGGCTGATCAGTAGCTCGGTGGTGGTGGTCTGCGACGACGGCGAGGGAGTTGCACGCTAATGTCCTCATTGTGAAAAATGAAAGCACGTAGGAGAATAGAAGTGGAAGAATAGCACCTGGTTTCTGTGAGACTCTGGTCAGCTTGGAACAGTCTTCACATGTGCTGAGTTTAGTGCCTTCAGCTAGGTGAGGTCCTCAATAAAAAAAATAACTAAACATTGAGTCCTCAACAACACATTTTGTAGGCCCCCAGGTATAGGTCTCAGAGAGTTATAATGGGCTTGCCAAAGAGATGAACAATGAAAGTTGCAAGGTGGTGGTGCATGGAGAGCCCAAATGGTCTCCAATAGGAGTTTTGTTGATTTATTACAGAGGAAGTGTGGTTGGGTGAAAAAGGACAGTGAGGGTTTTGTGATGTCCTGGGGATTTGTGGGTACTCTAGAACACCTAATGTTTGAAGAGTTCCTCCCCAATGTTCAATTTCATCCTCACACTCTCGGTTCTTAAACCAACCATCTTGATCCTTAGAATACCCACCCACAATTTGGACCTCAAACTCTAAGCATTAAGGATAAGGATGTTGTTGGGCTTTATCTTGATCATGTGAATCATCCAACAAATTTTTGATTTCATGTATATCTTCCTCATCCTGTGTTACTACAATTGGTCGCATTTTTGTTTTGTCCTCAATCATTTCAGCAACTATGTGATCTTCATCCCGAGTTTGGGTTGAGTTGGCCATCAAAAGGTTGTCTAAGGTATGTATGGCCATTACTTCCTCTATCCTAGCAAGCTCCTCCATCGAACCACACTTAATTTTATTCTTCTTTGAGACCTCAAAAATAATGAATTGATTTATCTTATCCCATGAGGCCATTTCTATATTTCCTGATTCAAAATCAATCCTTGCCTTGGCAGTAGCCAGGAAAGGTCTTCCCAAAATAATCAGGGTGTGGTTGAGCTGTTTTGGGGTTTCCATGTCTAGGACCATGAAATCAGCAAGGTAATGCAAATCATTAACCTTGACTAAGGCATCATCCAAAATGCCCCTTGGTTTTGTAATGGATCTATCAGCTAACTGCAATGTTATGTCA
This sequence comes from Thalassia testudinum, assembly GCA_037157565.1. Taxonomy (NCBI): domain Eukaryota; kingdom Viridiplantae; phylum Streptophyta; class Magnoliopsida; order Alismatales; family Hydrocharitaceae; genus Thalassia; species Thalassia testudinum. Next base: position 102,229,575 of record JAZHRO010000055.1, on the reverse strand, counting down.
GTGTGTTTTAGGTAGCCTAGACCCAATTCCATGTGCAGTGAGGTGGGATCACACTAATGGAAGCACCCAAGTCGAGGAGGGCCCCGTCAAAACTAATGCTTCCTATTGTGCAAGAAATCAGTTGGTCTCCCAGGTCCTAATTCTTAGGAGGTAGCTTGTTTAGGATCAATGTGCACGTGTTATCGGACAAAACTACTCTCCTATTGATTTCAGATTTTGCTCTATGCCTTTCTTTATAAGCACTCTGTAAACCTATAGCATAAGTGGGGATTGATCCGATAGTCGCAAGGAGTAAAATGATTATCAATTTGAAAGCTTGAAGTAAGGACATTTTTCCTCCAATTTCTCCTCCAACTTTTTCTGTTTGCTCACACAACAACAACGTACTCCCGAATCAGACTCTAATGTTTTGTTGATCACATTCTTACCTTGGAGTTTGGAATTCTTGGTATAGGGCCTAATGGGGTTGACATGGGGTTGGGTAGGTCCCTTGTGTCTACTACCACTCCTTAAGGTGATGGTGTTTTCCGTGGCAAAATACTGTTGGTTAGTGCCTTGGGGAGGGTTGGGCAAAATAGGAGCCTCCCAGTTGATTATGGTAAGAACTTGGTTCACTCCGAGAGGGGCTAGTGTAGCCTGATAGATAGCATGAGCTTGAGCATGGGACTCCCCATCATTACCAAACCCTTGAGGCCCAATGCCTCAGTTCTGAACATTCCTTGGGTTTGGTACAAATTGTGATGGTAGAGATCCGAGTTGTCAGTTGTTTGTACTAAGTCTAGAATGCAAGGTGTCCAGCGAAGTTTTCATCTGCTGCATGAGCTGGAGCATTGACCCTTGCATTTCTACCATTTTCAAGTTCAAGTCAGCCTGCTTGGTGGGTTATTGACCATTCCACATGGGCTGATTAACCTAATTTAGGGGCAATTGAATATATACATAACCCTGACCCATTGGTTTTAGCAGTACATAGTTGTTGGGTCGATATTGGATCTACTGCCCCTAATCTTTCCAAGAGAAGTTAGGATGATTTTTCCAACCAGAATTGTAGGAATTCGAATAAGGGTTGGACCTAACATTCTCTTGCACAGCATGAGCATCCTCATAAGATGAGGATGAAGAAGGATCAGAAAGACTGGGATCCAAGGCCCCAGTTTGGGACCCATAAGGTTCTGAGAAGAGTTAGCCCAGAGGTCGAGCCGGTTCTAGTTGGTTCACAAACTTCCGTCCCGTAGGAGCTTGCAAAGAATGGAATCCCGATCCTTGGGATTGAGTGGATCAAGAAAAGTTAGAGTTTCCGGACAACCACTCTTCCATTCATTTAGTAACCAGATCCATCTTATCTAATCTATTGCAGATCAATTCCATATCTGATGTATGAGAATCTTAGACCTCATTAGTATTTGATCTAATTTGTTGGGATCGGTTGAAGGTTTCCATGGAGGCATGGTTTACAGAATTTTCACTCATTTCCATAAACAAATCATATGCACTATCTGCATCCTTGTTGGGGAAATTGCCTCCGCAAGAAGCATCCACATGATTACGGAGTTGATCATTCAACTCATGATAAAAAATCTACACAAGTTGCCATTTAGGCACCTCGTGGTATGGACACTTCCGCAACATATCCTGGAATCTCTCCTAGGCCTCATAAAATGGTTCCCCCTGCTGCTGGACAAAAGTGGTAATTGCCCGTTGCAATGCATTGGTTCACCCAATTGGGAAGAATTTCTTTAGGAAGGCTGATTTCATAGCTGACCAGGTAGCAATCGGTCTTCCAATGGTGCAATACCAATGTGCAGCCTTATCCCTGAGTGAATGGGGGAAAAGCCTCATGGGCATTTGTTCTTCATCCACATTCCGCGATTTGGTGGTCTGAACCAGAGTGATCAGGTCTTCCAAATGTTGGAATGGGTCTTCCGAGCCAAGCCCGTGAAAGTGCTTAATTAGACTCAAAACCTGGGGCTTGATCTCAACATCTCCGGAGGGAATCACAATGCCGGGACGATGCTCATAATTTGAAGGATCATAAAAATCCTTCAAGGGCCAAGTGCCCTGACCATTCATTCGTTGGAACCATTGTTGCATCTGCTGTAATTCTTCCAACTACCTCTGAATCAGCCCTTGCTGGTTCGGAAGCGGGGGAGGTGGTTGTTGATCAGCCATGGGATCTGCTTGGCTAAAGGTCAACCTCCACCTTTGGGAATGGTCTAAAGGTCCTTCCAATCTAGGGTTCAATGACCTCCTTCCAAGCATGCACTGGAAGGAAGTTGGAAGAATGGGGAAGAGAAGGGACCCTTCAGCACAAAAATACATGGCTGGCCTTTGGTTGGGTAGCCTAAAGGTCTACAGACTCTCAGAATACATCCTAAGACTATGGACGATTTACTCTACCTATGTCCAGGCAATCCAACCAGTTAGAAGGAGGGACTGGGGAGAAGGTTCTTCCTTTGGCTTGCCCCTCTGGTTCCTAGTGTACCACCCAGCTGTGGTGGTTTGATGCTACTCCCCTATCTAGACGTCAGATTGTCTAGTAGAAGTAGGTTAATCATGAATAAGCTCAGTCTGGATCCCGATGAGCAAATGAATCCTTAGGGCCAACGTCTAATTCATTTTATTTAGGCTTGGGAATTTGGTGCTCTGGAATGTGATGGGCCCTTAATGTGTTGTGCCCTTAATGATTTGTTTGAGAATGTGTGAATGTCCACAACCAAGAGGTTTTCAAGCAAGATTATTAATGATGAGGTGAGTTTTAGGTTTCGAATCTTGCTTAATACTTTTATGATACAAATATTAGGAGTTTTCAACCAAGTTTGTGAGGCAAACCATATTTATTTTTGAAAGCACATGTTCAAGTATTGTCCTTTAGAAATCAAGAAAAAAATGGTGTGCCTGGCTTGACCTAAATATTGAATCCTATGGGGCAGCTAGAAAATGAACCACTTTTAGTTTAGGTGGTGTGGCCCAAACAATTCAATCAATTGGCTCAAATGCACCATTGATTAAGGAACACAAAAAGGTCGCTAACCTAATATGATTTCTACTCTTTTATGTGTTGAATTTGTGTACTGGGTCCACAGGTCGGAAGCCCAGTTGAGTAGATGAAAATCATGTCCGATTATATGCCACAACTGTGGGTGTATATAGTGTGTATATTGGTTTGTCCCAACAAAGTATCTTTTTTTTTTTATATGCAAGGGTGAGGTCGATGAAGGTCGTAAACAAGAAAATAATTCTATCCTAGGGTTTATGCAAACATCTAAGTAGATTAGGTCTTGGTTACGAGTGCGGCGAAATGACCTAGTGGGGGTGAATGTGGGGGACACTTACAGAGTACTCTACCCACACTTTACTCTGATCTACCGCACTTGGATCTCCATGTTAGGGTACTTGCAAGATAGTATATCAAATACAAGTAGGGCTAGTGCTATTTAAATGTAAAGAAATGCAATAAACAATAAAGTAAATTCCGTTGCCTCCTCGGCAACAACACCAAAATGATCGGGCGTGTTTCGCATATTAGAAATCAGGTTTACAAGTAACTCATCGTCGTAGTTGCAAAACACGTCGATAAAAAAAAATTTATATCGAAAGTCGAAGGGAGTCCCCGGTCGAACACAAGGAAGCGATGTTTACATTAGTGAAAACCATGCTTCGATTTGTTTCTTTTTGGTATTTTAGGGTTTAGTTATTTTTTCTGTAGTTTTGTAAGAAGAAAAAAAGCAAATGATTCACAAGATAGAGATGGAACGAAAATGGTATAGATATCACTTCAATGTCTATTACAATCTACTGTGAACGCATAAAAAGCGAGGGGGATGAGAGGAAATCTCCCGAATCGGCTGTTTGGCGAGATGACGGCGCCTAGTGGAAACTCGAACGAAGAAGGTGACGAGCAGGATGACGGGGATGAGATGTAGGAGGACATCGGGTTGACTAAAGCTTCGGCATGGCTCCAGAATGGAGGTGAGAAGATGGAGATGATTTGATATCGGAATGGAGGTGGGAGGACTGCTCCAAGGTGACCTATGAAGGAGGACGGGAAGTTGGAGGAGTATTTGGTGGGGCAGAGGTTCGTTATACTGATAGGTGCCTTGGGAGCATGAGAACAAGCTCTAATGGAGCATTGGTAGGCTTGTTAGAGATTGGGAGTAGGTGGGAGTAGAGTAGGTAGAGATGGCTTGGAAGGGAGGGGGTGTAGATCCTTTTATAGTGGAAGAGAAGAGGCTAAAAATAGGTAAAAGACCTTTAGCGACCTCCAGACCATCGCTGGAAACGTTGCTATAGACAGCTCACATCTGCTCACGCCCTTTGCTAGCTTGGCTGGCTTGCAATGAAGTAGCGACGGCTGTAAGCGTCGGTGTAGCTCAGCTCAGCTGTCACTGAAAGCTGGCACTAACCGCACACATGCCTGCACTGCACTGCCGCCTATCACACACGCTGATCGCGCGATGGCTTGCTGGTGTGCACGCTGGCGTGCATGCGCTGCACTACCGCTACTGCTTGGTGCGATGCTACCTGGCTGATTTCATCATTGGGGTAGGCTACGAGGATTCAAACCCGTGCCCCTCCCATGAGAACCGCTGTTCCCACCAATGCGTTAGGTCATCCTTTATGTTGCGAGGATGAGCTCAGTGAAGATGCTTCCCAGCAATTGGATCTTGATCAAATAGCTAGGATTTAATGGCATGGATGATGAAGGTAGTGGGTGGTGGCTGCTGGTCGGTGTTGGGTGGCCTGGATGGTGCCACGTGGCACCATCTAGGCCATCTGTCTTCTTCCTCATTTAGAGGGTGCCACGATGCTTAGCTCAAGATGGTTCTAGCGATGCCGAACTACGATCATGGCTTCGGATCCATCCGTACAGTCAGATTTTCCATCTGAAACTCATATGGATGTTTCATTGCCGCATTGGCCATATAAAATGATGGAATTAATTTACAAAACATAAAACTATCTTAAATGCCATGCAATGGATGTTATGCAATATTTATAACATGATATGCAATGCTAAGCCTAGGAACTATCATAAATAAGATATTTATCATGAATTCATGTGTGTTCATCAGTTAGCTTGTGGATTTCGGGTGGAAGGGTTAGAAGTAGGATTAGAATTGGGGTTAGACAGATTTTGTGGTTGACAAGTGGAAGCGGTAGTGGACCTTTTCTGTTGATTTTTCATTTTCTTAGATTGTAGGTGAGAGGAAGAATGTGAAAATAGAGGTTTTTTTGTGAGGGGGGCAAAATCTAGTGGTCCCTCCATGTGTGGAGTTTGGGACCTCCACCGGTGCATACAATGGAAGAGACAGGGAGGAGAGGAGGGAGAGATGAGAAGTGTGCAAGCAAGCAATACAAAATTCTAAACCTTACCTTGAGGGTGACTCCGTAAAATAACCTTAAGACTTGGTCTACCCAAGCAAAAAGAAATCATTAGTGAATACTCATTCCCTGAACAAATCTGGCTAGGCTGAATAAGGCGAGGGTTGGGCCCAAGCATGTCCCAAAAAAATCACCAGCGACTTGTATAAACTCGTGCCTGGTCATTTCACACAACCCCTCTACTTGCCACCAGATATAGATGAAGGAATTGATATCAACTAAAGAAATATTGTGTGGTTGAATTAGGCGGGAAGTGGTGGCCAAGCCAATTCAAAGGAGGTTTGGAAACAACGATTTTTGTTGTTAAAGTATTTTAGGGTTTTGATAAGGATTTGATGTCTTTAAGGATTCTCTCTTGTTAAAATTTCAAACAAGGTTTTGAAGTTTCACAAATAATATCAATCAGGTTGCTGTTGGTAGAGTTAAATTCCTTTAGAGTTGATGTGACTACGAGAGAAATTGAAACCCTAATGTGGAAATCCTATGTATGCAGTTCCTAAAAAAAGTGAATGTCTTTTTGAAATCTTTAAAAGTGGTAATTCAAAAAAGAAAAGAACACTACCACTTGATGTAAAATCAAGCAAGGAATCCAAAAATAATTTTTTTCAGATCTTTCAAAAATTGTTTGATATTTTGTTGGAATTTTTTTTCTTACCAGTGTCAAGGGTGAAAATTGATAGATTTAGAGAATTGATTCTACAGAAATATCAAATAGTCTCAAAACTTTTTGAGAATTTTATATCATGTACATAATTTCTCAAGGTTTCCAACACCATGAAGCTTACCAAATCTAATGAGTAGAAAAATTCATAAAATTCATGGAGAGTAAGAAAATAGTAAGGAAACAAGGTCTAACCCTTGTTAAGTCCGTGAAATTTTAAGTTTTTTTTGTTTGGTCAAATTTCTTCAAAATTGTACTCAAGGTTCTTGAGTTAAGGGACCTCCCTGGATGAAATTTGGTGATTTTATGAAGCTCCTAAATGGCTGAACCTAATTTTTGAAAATCAAGACACAAGTCTAGAGTTTCAAAAATCGAACACTAGTATGGAATAGGTGGTGGAAAAATGCACAAACAAGTAAGAAAATGACTTTTAGGGTTCCTCCAGCAATAGTTTTTCTTATTTTTGTTTTTTTTTTAATTTAAAGATTTTTAGAGAGATTTTTGGTTTTTGATTTTGAAAGGAAATGGCCTAGGGTGCTTAGCTGAAGTACATGGGAAGAAAAGAAACTTGTAACTTCTGCTCCAAGTGCCCCAAACCCCACTCCCAATCCTAATTTGCTCCTGAAATCAAAACAAAAAAAATTTGTGAATATCTAATAGGGCGAGAGAGAGATTAATGAGGTGACTAAGCAGTGCCTCCCCAGCAACAGTGCCAAAAAGTGATACGGATTTTGCGTTGTTTGTAAAATGGGAGTTTTAGATGTCATTGAAATGCTAAAAATTGATCGCACTTAAAATTTATGTTCCTAGATATGGTATCTAGGGTCGTCCAAGGAGGCTAATTGTTAGTCACATAAGATGGTTCTCTCCCTTGCCTCTCAAATCCGCACAATATATTTTTGTATTTTTGAGTTTGTTATTTTTAGGGTTTTGAAATATTAGGCACTTGAAAGTGAAAGTGACTACGCTAGCTAATAAATGCCAGTTTATCATCATTCCTATACCATAAAACAAACCTAGCACATAGGATTTTAACTTTGCAAATGGGTTTTTGCGCAACATTTAGGCATCAATTAGGTTCGGCATGCATTGCATTTTTTATTGTATTTTTAAAATATTTCTTTAATCGTTAGGGATAAACAGATCGATAGATTCCTAAAACCCTAGCACTCACGAAGGCAATTGGTGAAGAGGAAACCCATTCCAGTTGGAACTCAGCCAAATCCAACTCATCATAGATGATACTAGCTCACTTGAGTTAGGGTTAGCTCCATTAAGCTCCATTCAGCTCATCTTAGCTAAATGGTAGCCCAAGGCAGCTCATCTTTGCTCACCCTAGCTCAAGTCATCTCATACCCTACTCAACTTAGTTGAGTTTAGCTCACCTTTGCTCCATTCAGTTCACTGGGAGCTCTTACTAGCTCAGCTAAGCTGACTGGAGTCCACCTTAGCTCATTTCCGGCTACTCTAGCTCCACTCAACTCAAGTCAGCTAAAGATGACTTCACACAACTCAGGCTGGCTCAAGTCCAGCTCCCGGGAACTCCACTTTGATCAACCAAATTGAGTTAAGCTACCTTAGCTACTCCAGCTAACTAGGCCCTCCCTGGGATGATCAGACCCAACTCACCTCAGCATATTTTAGTAGAGGCCACCTTAATTTAAGTTGGCTTGCCAGCTAGCAAAGAACTAGTAAGCTAACACAGGTAAAGTAGCTCCTTGCAACTCCCTTCAGCAGCTACCAGCTCTAGTTCAGCTCCAGAAATTCTTTCCTTAGCTCCTTTTCCCTAAACCCTAGCTCCATCCCACCTCCTCCTCTACTCAACTACTAGCTAAGCTAGCTTAGCTAGCTTAGCTTAGCTACACTTTAGCTCGTAATGTCCACATCCTACCTAAAACCCTAACAAAGCTTCACCTCAACTTAACTAGTAGCTCCACCTAAAAAAACACCTCCACTCCCTTCACATTTTGGCCCCAACCACCAACCCCACATCCCTTCACACCTCCACCTCCAAATGCCTCCAAAAAGGTGGTGCCAAAAGACCCATAACCACCTTATACTTGGAGCCACTTTTTCTCTCCAAAAACCCCTCCATCACCACCATACACCTACCACTATAGCCTATCCAAACCCTACACCTAATCCCACTTTAGAAACCCATACTAGGAACCACCTAACATCACCTTAACTACTTCCTAACCACCATATAAATGGTGACAAAACACCACCCACACCCCTTCACCTTGGCACCATTCATACCTACCAAGATCCCACAACCACCATTACACGGAACCATCCTAGCCGTTCAAAAAGACCACACCACTTAACCCACCTAAACCCTCCTAAAGTTGGTGCCAAACACCTAACCAGACCTCGACACTTCCCTTAAGTTGGCACCAACTTACCCTAGCCATCCATCACCTAACCACCACCCTATGACCTAATCCTATCCATACAACACATCAACCTATCCTTTAACTCTAACCCACATAGAGTTGGTGCCAACTCTTCCACCCATCTTAACCACCACCTCGTGCATCCCACTCCCTCCATGTCAACCCACATCCACTATTCATCCACCAACATCCATATCCTAGCCATCCATAACACCACTCTTCCCTTAACCATAGCCAACACCAACCTACACCTCCTCCACTGTATAAAAAGACCCATAACCACCACCATTTCCATAATCCTTTGGCTTGATATTCTCCACCTATATCCTACCATATTCACGACCAAGAGAAGAAGGAGAAGAAGAAGATTAAGGGAATACTCTGTCCCCTTGGTGCCTTCCCCTCTTCCCTTCTCTCTTGTGCCACCACCAGCCAGAGGAGCAGCCAAGCAAGGAAGACCTTAGGAGGAGGTCCTAAGGGTGTACATGCCACCCTAGGAGGAGATTGTAGGTGGAGATCATCCACCACTGGAGGACAAAAGGTATACCCCTCCTAGGGCTTGCCAAGGAAGACATAATTTCGGAGGAGCTATTCAAGGAAGGAGCTACAGAAAACCTTTACAAGTCTAGGAGCAACTAAGCTTGGAGCTAGGACTCTCCCCTCTTCACCACCATCATCGAGAGGATCTTTGTTTTACTCTTTTTTGTTCTTTTTCATTTTGTAGTATAAGCATTCCTCTATAAGCATTCCTGTAAAACAAATTTTCTCCATTTATAAAGTTTCCTACCTAAACTTTTGTTGCATCTTTTATCTGCTTTCACTTTAGTGTTCTTTTTCACTGCCTCTCTATAATTACCTTAGGTCTCCACGTACCTAGGGTGAGCTTAGAGAGGCGTTATTTCTTTCACTTAGGTGTTAGCTAGTTCCCACTTTTGCTTCCAGAATTTCCCTTTATTTCAAAATGTAAAAAAATCTTATATTTAAAAACCTAAAATGAAAGTTGATTTCCCATTTTCAAGCGATAGTTGTAAGGTGCAAACCTGCCTCCTTGGACAACCCTAGATACCATACTATCTAAGTTTTACAAATTTTAAAAGTGATTGTGAAATTGTGAGTTGCAATGACTTAAACCCTAGTTTTAACAAATCACGCATTCATCGCATTACTTTTTGATGCCATTGCCCGGAAGGTGCGGCTTTGCATTAATCGATTCTCTTTCTTGATAAGTGGATCTCATCCCCTTCTCTTTGTTTTCTTTTGTGTGTGCTGGCATTGCAGGAAGAAGGCAGGATTTTGAAAGGGAGAGCATAAAGTCCCTTTCTTTCTAAGGATTTCAAGTTGGTTCCCCTTTCCTTGACACATTAATCTTTAAAAACTACCAAATATATATTAAATTAGTCTTTTAGGATCATAAACATTAAAATTGGGTAGAGTGGTGGCCTTTAAAATCAATTGTTTGATTATTTAAATCATTTAACACCACATTACCTAAAGTGTTGGTGTTCTGATTTTCAGGTCCAAACCTCTATCCGAACTTCAAATATCAATTCCCAACACCAAAGGCCTCTTAAAATCTTGAAATTTCATCTAAGGACTCATAATCAAATTTGGAACAACTTTGACAAATTTCAGAGCAATTGGAGTTGTAGAGAATGTTTAAAAATTCATGGACCATAGGGGAGTCATCTCCTCTGATTTCACTGTTTTGCTACTATCCGAGAATTTTAGGAATTTTTATACTTATTCAATTTTTATGAAATTTAATTTTATGGAATCCATGTAAAATTATACATATCATATAAAATCACAAAAATTTTTGGTGGCCAGTGGTGGTATTGAAAAGTCAAAAATACCCACAGGTATCATTTTCGGACTTTGACACCAGCACAAAGAAAAATCTTAGAAAAATAACAAATAAATTCCTAAAATTACAATAAAATGAAATCCTTGTGTGATTTTCCTTCCAGTAGTGGTGTTGCTTCTTTGTTTGGACCACTACTTAAAAAGAAAAGCCTAAATCAATTCACTGGTAGTAACATTTCTACCAATGGATCAATTCAATTAGGTTTCTTTTCAATATTAGAGACCCACTTTTTAAAAGGAAATCTACATTCAACCATACAACTTGATTTCCTTTTTATTGTGGAACTCAAACTTGTTTGAAAACCTAGAAAGAAAAGCCTAAAAGGACACTAAGATAAATCAAATCCTAAAAGAAGAAAAATAACAAATTGTGTGATGACTTGAAATTAGCATTGGAATCACTCCTTCCAATTTGCACACAATACAAAAAATTGAAATAACAGGACATTACCCCAATCAATGTACTGCACATTCTCGTGCACAATTAGACACCCAAGCGTAATTTAAAACAAGTAGCCCTTTGACCACTTAAGGACATCCCAAAAACTTAGGCTTGATATCATATATCTAAGGGTTATTAAGTGCTCCTAATTCCTTTTGAAATACACAGTGGCAGACTTAGAGGGAAGTCAAATAACAAGTGCGAGTTTACACAAGCCCCTAGTGATTTTCTCAGGAAATGCTTCAGCCTAATCAACCTCTTTAGTCTAATTGGGTACTCTTAAGGAACTAGGTTCTCCTATTAATTTCTTCCATATTGGGTTCCCAAGTCATAGGTTGCATTAAGGGGTCAACTTTAAGATAGATTAGGTTTAGTAGTTTGATTTGCACACTTTCTCTCATCTCACACTCTCCTCCTCCCCTCCCGTTCTTCCATTAAGTGCATGAACGGGTGAAGGTCCTAGAATCCACATCTTGAGGGACCATTTGATTTTGCCCCCTGCACCAAAAGATCTTTGTTTTCTTCTTTCTCTTCCTCAGTTTTTAATATGGAAAACAATTCAACAAATATTGCTTCCACTGCCCAACCTGCCATTAACCCATCAACTGACCCACAAGCTAACTTCCCCATCCTTAACCTCGCACATTTGGAGCTGCTGCAAAACCTTGAACGGCAAGGTGGCTCTTTCAATCAAAATTCAAACACCTTTTCTCTAATGGTCGACCAATTGGTTCAACTTCAACAAAACCAACAACAATTGGATAGGATTGTCACGATCATAGCCAATCAAAGATTTAGTCAACCACTCGGGAAACCTCTAGTATTTCTTAAGGATTTTTATGATCCTTCTAATTATGAAGAGAGACTCGGAGTGGTTATACCCCAAGAGGATTTTGAAGTTAAACTTGCCATTCTGAACTTTATTAAACATTTCCATGTGCTTCCGAGAGAGGATCCATTTTTCTACTTCGAGGAGCTAACAGTCCTTGCTCAAACTACCCGTTCCCGTAATGTGCAGGAAGAGGTGTGACTCATGAGACTCTTTCCTCTCACTTTAAAGGACAAGGCATCACATCGGTTTAGGATGGTCGGGCGCCCTATCACCACCTGACCCCAATTAGAAAGCACTTTTCTTAAAAAATTCTCTCCAATAGCTCATGCAAATGCTTTACGCCAATCAATAATGCCCTTTCCAAAAAAATCTGGTGGACCTTCCCATGAGTCTTGGGAGAGATTTTTAGAACTTCTAAGAAGTTGCCCCCACCATGAAATTCCACGATGGCAGGAAGTGTAGATGTTCTATCATGGATTAGAAGATCAATTAAAAAGATTCGTGGATGCTTCATGTGGGGGTAATTTCTTTAATAAAGATACCGAAAGTGCCTTCCTCCTTTTTGAAGAAATGAGTGAAAACTCATTTAATATGGCTTCAATTGACACTTTTGGTACAACCAACAACCCCTGACTTGGAGTCAACTAAATTGTTCCAGCCACTCAAGATGATCTACACATGATAGCTCAATGACTAGATCGGAAGCAAATCAACCAGAAAAAAATGGAAGAAAAGCTTACCCAAAAACTAGCTCCTTATCCCAACTCCCCTCCCCTTCTCAGAAGAGAAAATCTGCATAATATCAATGCTACCCCGACTGGGCAACATTTTTCAGGTTACTCACAAGATCTGTTGACTAGGACTATGAATCAAAATCCTTTTGACTCCACCACTGAAAACATTTTTGCTCTCTAGGAGCAATTTAGAAAACCCTCCAATACATACAATCAAAATTGGAGGACCAGCCTGAATCCCTCATGGAAAGCCCCAAATCATGTTCTTTTTCCCAAACAAAATCAATTTTCAAATTATGGGCAAAACTTGCATCAACCTTGGCCATCCCAGCAAGATATCAACACCCAGGTCATGAAAAATCTACAAGGTATGCAGAATCACATGACGGAAGTAACCCGCAAGATAACCAACTTGTAACATCAAGTTAAGGTTCTCCTGATCATAGACTTGCTGGCAATCTGCCATCCGAACCCATGCCCAATCCTAACAATCAATGGAATCAATATCAAGGTGGATATCCTAGTCAACCTATCTACCCAGCACCATAGCACCTGCTGGGTTTAAACCAAAATCAGGCCCACCATCCTCCTCCCAGAAACAGCCGTACTGCAAATGGAGTAACTCTAAGGAATGGGAAAACCACTCATGATCTTTTGCCTGCTCAAGAAACTCACCTAATAGAAAATAGGTTAGCTCTTCTCCCTCTTCTTCAAACCCCGTTCAGGAACACAAAAATACACAACTTGTACACCCAGCCCCTTTTCCACAAGCCCTTCACAAAAAAGAGAAAAGAAATTCTAGCCCACTGATAGGGAATTGATGGATCTTTTTGGGCAAATAGAAATCAATATCCCTCTCCTAGTTGCCATAAAATACATTCCTGGCTATGCCAAATTTTTGAAAGATTTGTGTACCCCAATAAGGTAGCCAAGAAACCTAAGAAAGGTTATCCTTCCAAAGACAGTATGCTCACTTGTGCAGAGCAAACTGCCTTTAAAAAGAAAAGATCCAAGCGGCCCCTGATTCAAGTTGTCATTAATGACACTTAGTTTGATCGTGCCCTTTTGGATCTCAGTGCCTCAATTAATCTCATCCCCACTGTCATTTTTGAGGAATTCAAGATCGGTGAATTAAAGCCTATCTAGGTAACACTTCAACTATTAGACCGGTCTATAATTAAACCTAAGGGGATTATTGAGGATGTCATTATTCGAGTAAAAAATTGTCTAATTGCCGTAGACTTTTTGGTGTTGGACATAGAGGTACCGGAAGCTTTGAAGAACGCCCCTATAATTCTTGGAAGACCATTTTTAGCCACCATGAAAGCCAATAATAATTATGATTCTGGAAAGATGAAGATCATGTGTGGCGGTGAATCTATTACCCTAGATATTTTTCAATCTTCTAGCATTTCCAAGAACTAGATTTCTTTGATGATACGGATTCAGAAATTGAAAATTTAGTGGAGGAAACAATGCAGATTTCACGCTTGGGTTCCTATTTTGCAATTCACACGGTTCTAGAATAATTTGATTTACCTCACCCTCGCACCCTAACTACATCTTCTCCATTTGACTCCTTATCCAACGCTCTCCCTCTTACTTCACCCCTCACTCCACAAGCTAAAATCGTTTCTGAGTTGGGCCCTCAATTGGAATTGAAACCCTTACCTGACTCCCTTAAATATGTTTTCCTTGGTCCAAACTAGACCATGCCCCTAATTATCAATTCTAGACTTTCTGTGGCACAAGAGGAAAACTTCTCTAGGTCTTGAGCAAACACGAAAAAGCTATTGGCTGGATCCTTGCAGATCTTAAGGGTATTAATCTGTCATATTGCACCTGTCGAATTTATCTTGAGGACGATTCTCTCCCCTCCCACCAACCACAAAGGTGCTTGAACCGTAATATGCATGAGGTGGTAAAAAAGGAGATTATAAAGTGGCTCGATGCTGATATCATATACCCCATTTTTGACAGCTCCTGGGTTAGTCCTACACTAGTAGTGCCTAAAAAGGCTGGACTGACAATTGTCACCAATGAACATGGGGAAGATATAGCCACTCGAACCGCTTCTTCATGGTGTGTAAGCATTGATTACATAAAATTGAACACCGCCACCAAGAAGGACCATTTTCCGCTCCCCTTTATTGATCAAATCTTGGAGCGGTTAGCCGGACGTGATTACCACTACTTTCCTGACAGTTATTCTGGCTATAATCAAGTTGCAGTACATACTGAGGATAAAGACAAAACTACATTCACTTGCCCCTTCGGAACCTTTGCTTTCCGAAAAATGCCTTTCTATCTTTGCAATGTACCACGACTTTTCAAAGGTGTATGCTTGCAATTTTTTCTGACCTAGTAGGTGAATGTCTTGAGGTCTTTATGGATGACTTCCCTATTTTTGTAGATTCTTTTGATCTTTTTCATAGAAATCTCAAAAGAACTGTCCAAAAATGCATAGAAGTTAACGTTGTCCTCAGCTGCGAAAAGGGTCATTTCATGGTCCAAGAAGGTACTATCTTAGGCCATGTCATTTTCAAAAAAGGAATCATAGTAGATTGAGCTAAAATCAATGCTATCTCTAAGCTCGCACAGCCAATTTCTATAAAATAGATAAGATCATTTTTGAGGCATGTGTGCTTCTACCATCATTTCATTGAGAATTTTTCCCAAATCTCCAAGCCCTTAAGCCATTTACTTACCAAAGGCTAGCCTTTTGACTTCAAAGCCCAATGCTTGGAGAGTTTTTATCAGCTAAAGAAAACTGTCATAGAGGCACCCATTTATAGGGACCTAGCTGGAATTGTCCCTTTGAATTAATGAATGATGCCTTTGATTTTGTTGTGGGGGCCATTCTAGGGCAAAGAATTGACAAGAAGACCATTGTGATCTACTATGCCAGCAAAGCACTTGACGATGCACAACGGAATTACACAGTTACTAAAAAAGAACTTCTTGCCATTGTCTTTGCCCTAGAAAAATTTTGCTCTTATTTGTTGGGATCACATGTAACAGTATATACCGACCACTTTACACTTAAATATCTTTTGAACAAGGAGAATGCGAAACCCTGCCTTATCCATTGGATCCTATTGCTCTAGGAATTTAACTTGGCAATCAAGGATAAGGCAGGTTCACAAAATGTATTGGCCAATCGCCTCTCTCATCTTTTGACGAATGACATGTTGACCCCCCTGAAAAATTCCGTGATGAAACTATCTTTGCTATCAATACCCTCCCTTGATTTGCACCTACTGCAAACTACCTAGCAACAGAACAAATCCCCTCTGATTAGCCAAAAACCAAAAGGGATAAGTTCTTTGCTAACAACAAATATTATTTTTGCAAGGAGTGTAACCTTTTCCTCATTTGTGTCGATCAGGACATTATACGTTGTGTCGCCAATTCAGAAATTCATGATATTCTGATACATTGTCACTCAATGGCCTTTGGCGAACATTTCTTGGGCAAGAAAACTGCATCTAAAATCCTCAATTCTGGTTTCTTTTGGCCTAGATGCACAAAGATGCTCACACCTTTGGTTGGTCCTGTGTGCATTACCAGAGCACCGGCAACATGACTCGAAAGGATATGATGCTCCTCAATCCAATCTTAGAGGTTGAAAGTTTTGATGTATGGGGCATCGACTTCATGGGATCATTCATCAACTCTTGTGAGTATTTGTCATTCTAGTCGTAGTTGACTATGTATCAAAATGGATAGAAGCAATACCCACACGCACCAATGATCATAAAATGGTTATCGAATTTATCAAGAAAAACATTTTTTCAAGATTTGGCATTCCCAGGGCCATCGTCAATGACAGAGGATCACATTTTACTCACTCTCAACTCTACTACCTTCTTTCTAAATATGGGGTTAATCATAAAATTTCCACTCCTTACCACCCTAAACCAATGGCCAAGCGGAAGTTTCTAATCGAGAGATAAAACTATTTTACAAAAGTCGATTAGGCCTAATCGTAAAGATTGGTCCAATAAATTGGACGATGCCTTATGGGCCTACCGTGCCACTTTCAAAATGCCACTAGGCATGTCTCCTTTCCATCTAATTTTTGGAAAGTCATGCCCTCTTCTGGTAGAACTCGAACATAGGGCTTTCTGTGCAATCAATCAATTAAATATGGGTTTTTAGGAAGTCAGTACCCACAGGAAACTCCAATAAATTAAATTGAAAGAATTATGTAATTTTTCTTATAAAAATGAATGGATTTATAAAGACCGAACAAAGAAGTTTCATGATACATATATTATCAAGAAGCATTTTGAAGTTAATCAACGCATTTGGCTTTTTGATGCAAGATTACGTATTTTTCCTGAAAAATTAAAATCCATGCGAACCGGCCCTTTTATTGTCCTCAAAACATATCCACATGGCACTGTTGATCATTTTGATCTCAAAAAAAATAATACTTTTCAAGTCAACGCCTAGCGTTTAAAGCCCTATCTTGATAATACTCCGAATCTCCCTTCTAACACACTTGATTTAATCGACTTACCCACTAATGATCACTGATGCACTTCACGCACGGCTGAATGGCATAAAAGGTAGCACTGGATGGGAGGTAACCCATCATTTTTCTCCCGCTTTTCGCTCTTTTTCTTTTCTTCAGAGGTTTTGAATATCCCATTTTTAACCTCCTTCACCGAGGTAATCCCTTTTCCCTTATAATTTCATAAGACATGCCACATCTTAAGCATAGGGGGGTGTTTCTAAATTTTGAGAATCAAATCAGGATTTTTAAAACCAAAAAATATGCAATTTTCATATTTCAATTTTTGCATGCATACCCAAAAAAATAAAAATGTTGAAAGCTTTTTAGGGAAATTTTGAAATCGGGACTAAGGTTGAACATTCACTTTTGTTACAGTGGGATTTAATCTTTAGCAAACTAGGGATAAGGACATGGATCTGATTATTAGAATTTCAAGGTCTACTGTTAGACTATATCAAATATCCTTCAATAAAATTCTACCTGAACTCATGACAGTTTAGGTGAGTTGATCCCCTTTTGTAACGTGGAAAGTATCCTACTTTGTTTATAATTCAAAAGCTTGCATATCATGCAAAATTTCTTGTGTCAAAATTCACGCACCAGCCAACACCCAAAAAACAATTAGAAATTAGAAAAACCCCTTGTTTGGCCTTAGTAAACGTCCAAAACAGATCATTCGTTTGAGTTCCGACTACCAAGGAGGAAAATGCCTCCTTTGACGACGTAATGTCAAAATGTATCGCCTCGTCGCTACTCTATATCTATATTTCATATCTTTAGATGGATCATTAAGGAGCATTTTTGCAGCTCAAGTGTCTTTGACAGTGATCTACCCATAGAGTTGGAGCGAAAGCTTGAGTTTTCTTGGAGTGTCCCTTTACACGGCATTGTGTTTTGGGGTTATGAGCTCCTGGGTGGTGTCATGGATGGTACTATGCTGAAGTACTGGTGCCAGAGCTCCATTGATGATTGGTAATGGGAATGATGATCCCAACATAACTACTATAGGACTAAGCTAAGAATAAGCATGGGGGAGACCAAAAAGAAAAGTTTTAACCAAAAATAAGACCTTATTGATGTTGGCTTTTCACAAGCATAGATACAAGGTTTTAAAGGTTATTGCAAGTTGTGAATCGGATTCAAGAGCCAGAATAATCCTAACTACAAGAATTGAGTCATTTGAATTGACAAAGGGTTAACCTGTGAATTTTTTGTGGATATATTGATCTCGATTCATCTAATTCTCAGATCCAAAAATAAATCCTGATGTTTATCTTTAACAAATCCAGTACCTCCAGTGTTTTAACCAACCATGGTCCCATGATCTCTTTGTACCTAAAAAAGTTAAAAAATTAGTTTTCCCAAAAATTTTACTCTATAAAAATTAATTTTCTAAGAGACTAGGTAAAGATAAGCATGGGGGTGTGGTAAATGCCAGTTTATCATCATTCTTATGACCTAAAACAAACCTAGCTCTTAGGATTTCAACATCGCAAACTAGTTTTTGGGCTACATTTAGGCATCAATTAGGTTAGGCATGCATTGCATTTCTTATTGTAATTTTAATATGCTTGGTTGAGTGTTAAGGACAAACAGATTGATAGATCCCTAAAACCCTAGAACTCATGAAGGCAACTATTGAAGAGGAAGTTCATTCCAGCTGGAACTCAGCTAAATCCAGCTCATTATAGTTGGATACTAGCTCACTTGAGTTAGGGTTAGCTACAATAAGCTCCATTCTGCTCATCTTAGCAGAATGGTAGCTTAGGGCAACTCATCTTAGCTCACCCTAGCTTAAGTCAGCTCATACCCTACTCAACTTAGTTGAGACTAGCACACCTTAGCTCCATTCAGTTCACTGGGAGCTCTAGCTAGCTTAGCTAAGTTGACTGGAGCCCACCTTAGCTCATGTCCAGCTACTTCCAGCTCCACTCAACTCAAGTCAGCTGAAGATGACTTCACACAGCTCAGGCCAGCTCAAGTCTAGCACCTGGGAACTCTACTTAGCTCAACCTAGTTCAATTAAGCTACCTTAGCTACTCTAGCAAGCTAGGCCCTCCCTGGGAAGATAAGACCAGTCTTACCTCAGCATATTTTAGCAGAAGATAGCCTACCTTAGCTTGGCTTAGCAACTAGCAAAGAACTAGCAAGCTAAGCCAGCTAAAGTAGCTACCATCAACAGCTACCAACTCCAGACATTCTTTCCTCAGCTCCTCTTACCTAAACCCTAGCTCCATCCCACCTCCTCCTCTACTCAACTACTAGCTAAGCTAGCTTAGCTTAGCTACACCTTAGCTCCTAATGTCCACCTCCTACCTAAAATCCTAACCAGCTCCACCTCAACCTAACTACCAGCTCCACCTAAAAAAACACCTCCACTCCCTTCCTTTTTTGGTGCCAACCACCAACCCCACATCCCTTCACTCCACCACCTCCAAAAGCCACCAAAAGGGTGGTGCCAAAACCCACATAACCATCTTATACTTGGTGCCACTTTTTCCCTCCAAAAACCCGTCCATCACCACCATACACCTACCCCTACAAACTATCAAAACCCTACACATAATCCCCTTCTAGAAACCCATACTAGGCACCCCCTAACTTCACCTTAGCCACTTCCAAATTACCATATAAATGGTGCCAAAACACCACCCACACCCCTTCTCCTTGGTG
Organism: Thalassia testudinum; assembly: GCA_037157565.1. Lineage (NCBI taxonomy): Eukaryota > Viridiplantae > Streptophyta > Magnoliopsida > Alismatales > Hydrocharitaceae > Thalassia > Thalassia testudinum. The sequence goes on along the minus strand of JAZHRO010000055.1, from coordinate 102,210,070 downwards.
CAATTCATATCTGCCGTTGATCCCACAACGACCACCACATGGAATCGTCCTAGCCCTTCATAAAGCCAGTGACACTTAACCGACCTAAACCCTCCTAAAGTTGGTGCCAAAACACTTAATCAAACCTCCACACATCCTTGAAGTTGTCTCCAACTTACCTTAGCGATCCATCTCCTAACCACCACCGTATGACCAAATCCTAGCCATACAACACATCAACCTATCCTTTAACTCAAACCCACATAAAGTTGGCGCCAACTCTTCCACCCACCATAACCACCACATCATGCATCCTTCTACCTCCATGCCAACCCTCATCTACCATTCATCCACCAACTTCCATATCCTAGCCATCCATAACACCACTCTTCCCTTAACCATATTCAACACCAACCTACACCCCCTCCACTCTATAAAAAGACCCATAACCACCACCATTTCCATCATCTTTTGGCTTGACATTCTCCACCTGTATCCTACCATATTCAAGGCCAAGAGAAGAAGGAGAAGCAGAAGATTTAGGGTATACTCTATCCCATTGGTGCCTTCCCCTCTTCCCTTCTCTCTTATGCCACCACCAGCCAGAGGGGTAGTAGGCAAGGAAGACCTTAGGAGGTCTTGAGGGTGGTGCCTACCACCCTAGGAGGAGATTGTGGGTGGAGATCATCCACCTTTAGAGGAGCAAAGGCATCCCCCTCCCCTTAGGGCTTGCCAAGGGAGACGTCATTTTGGAGGAGCTATTCAAGGAAGGAGATGGAGAGAACCTTTTTAAGCATAAGAGTAGCTAAGCTTAGAGCAAGAACTCTCTCCTCTTCACCACCATTATCAAGAGAATATTTTTTTTACTTTTTTTTTATCTTTTGTTTTGTACCATAAGCATTCCTCTACAAGCAACCTTGTAAAAGAAATTTTCTCCATTTATAAAGTTATCTTTCTAAATTTTTGTTGCATCTTTTGCCTGCTTTGACTTTAGTGTTCTTTTTCACTCCCTCTCTCTAATTACCCTAGGTCTCCATGTACCTAGGGTGAGCTTAGAGACGGGTTATTTTTTCACCAAGGTGTTAGCTTTAGGAAGTTAGGTGTAGCTATTTCCTGCTTTTGATTCCATAGTTTCCTGTTATTTCAAAACACAAAAAAATCTTATATTTAAAAACCTAAAATGGAAGTTGATTTCCCATTTTCAAGTCAGAGTTTTTAAAGTGCAAACTTGCATCGTTGGACCACCCTATATACCCAACTATCAAGGTTTTTACAAATTTTAAAAGCGATTGCGAAATTGCATGTCCCAACGACTTAAACCCTAGTTTTAACAAATCACGCTTTCTTCACATCACTAGCCATGCCTATCAACTACTCTAAAGTGGCAATAATGTCCTCTCTTCTAAGCTCACCTTGGGCAAGTGCACTTAAGGTATTAGAAGAGAGTTGTGGTGCACTAGAACTACAAGAAAATCACACTAAATAGAAAACACGAAATGGAAGGCAAAGTTGAAACTTGTACTACTAGTAAAGTTAACAACAGGTAGCTGAATGCTTCATACAAGAAAATGACAAACTACACTAGCTAATACAAGAAAACAAGGAAGAAGAAAAGGCCACCAAAGATGACAAAGGAGTGGTCCTTGCTACAAGCACAACAGCTCCTATGCTTCAAAAGAACTCTCCGTACTTCCAGGTGATGCTCCTCTAGGTCTGTCCTCCAAGATGCTCCTCCAAGGTGGACATCCACGACCATGATGAAGATCTCCTCCTTGCCTGGCCATCCCTCTAGATGAATGATTCTCCTCCTTGGAATGGCACAAGGGAGAAAAAGAGAGAGAAGGAAGGCATCAAGGGGGTAGGTAGGTTGCCCCCTTGATCTTTTTCTCTTCTTCTTCCTTGTCCTTAGGTGTAGTTGGATATGGGTAGAATAAAATAAGGGAGAAGATGGGTATGTGGTGGTGGTTAAGGGGGGTATTAATAGGAAGGAAGAGGGGGTTGGCATGCCCGTTTGATTGGATGGTTAGGATGGCTAGATGGGTGTGGTTGGTGGATCCTATGGCAAAAGCTATTTGGCACAAACTTAAGGGTGTGAAGGGTGGTAGTTGTAGGTGGTGCTGGTGGCTATTGGTAGTGGAGGGACATCACAAATTGCTGCCAAGGAGGAGGCTTCTGGAAGGGCTTCGGTGGCACCAAGTTATGGATGGTTGGGATGGGTTTGAAGGGAGATGTGTGATGGAGATGATGGAGGTTTTGGTGGGAAAGTTGGAATGGAGGTTAGGGTTAGTTATGGGTAGGTTTGGAGCCATTGTAGAGGACACACTTGGTTGTGTTAGTAGGGTGAAGGGATGTGGTTAGGTTGGAGCCAAAAAAGATTTGGAATAGGAACTTAGGTGGACAAGGTTTATGGTTGTTTGGTGGTGCTAAAGCTAGGTGAGTTAGGGTTAGGTTTTGGTGCCATGGAGGTGGACTTAGCTAAGCTAAGCTAGTACGTGAATGGATTAGGAGGCAAAGGGAGCTAGGGTTTTGGAGGTGAGGAGCTGGAAGGAGTTGCCTTGAGCTGGACTAGAGCTGATGGCTGCTGAAGAGAATTGCAAGGAGCTACATTGGTTGGCTTAGCTTGCTAGTCCTTTGCTAGTTGCTAAGCCGAGCTAAGTTGAGATGGTTTCTATTGATATGAGCTGAGGTGAGCTGGGTCAGGTCTTCCTATAGATTACCTAGTTAGCTAGAGCAGCTAGCTTAGGTTAAGTAGCTCAACTCAACCAAGTTGAACTGAGTTAAGTACCCAGGGGTAGGACTTGAGCTGGCCTGAGCTGGTTGAGGTCATCTTCAGCTATCAAGGATGAGCTAGTTAATAGCAGTAGCTAGCCCTAGTCAGGTTGAGCTTCCAGTGAATTGTTCTTAGCTGGAGGAGCTGGAATGGAGCTAGGATGAACTGTTATGAGAAAGTTTGGGCTGCCATCCAGTTGAGATGAGTTGAATGGAGTTGAAGTGAACTGAATGGAGCTAAGAATGAGTTGATCCAACTAGAATAAGCTGGGATCCAGCTAGGATGAGCTGGATCTAGCTTGGATCCAATTGATAGGTGCTTATTCTTCATCTTCTACCATCCTGAGTGCCAAGATATGTGGGATTCTGACTTTCCACCTATCTCTGACACTTAGATAAATGCATTAAAAAGACAATAAAAAGGAAGGCATGCCTAACCTAAGTAAATGCCTACATGCAGCCTCAAAAGCCATTTGCAGATTAAAAGCTCTAAGAGCTAAATTTTTTTAAGGCATAAGAATGATGATAAATAGACATTTATCAGCTAGGATAGTGCTTGTGCTCAGGGTATGTAATGAGGCATTGTTGGGGGTTGTGCCTCCTAATTAATCCAATTGAGCATGTGTATACACTCAACAAAATAGGGTTTTCAAGCAAGGTTTTTAAGATGTGTCTTTTAATGATTCATCCTTGCTTTAGTGCCCTTTAGGGTTGGAGTTTCTTCATATTTTGAAATAATGTACATAGATGGGGATCTTGTATGTAATTTTTCATTATTTCCTATTTTTTGATCAGTAAAATGCCCTCCCGGATTGCTATCGTTGCATGATAGCTTTCCTTTCAGTTTCAGAAAAAGAAAAAGTATTTTCAAACAATTTTCATAGTTTGCACACAATTTTTGCAGACAACGGGTGTTCGTCAATTTCCTTTAGGACAAATAATGTGGCCCTAGGAAAATAACCCTAATGTATTCACCCTAAAGTTTGTGTGATTCTACCAGGTGCATTGATTTTAGTTTGAGTGGTGCGGCCCAATACAAAACACGTTTGGCTTCGTAAGCACCACTCCAGGGAGAAGAATGGAAGAAATAAACTTTTTTTGTTTGAGTGGTGGGTTCAAGATGTGGGTTAAGTAGCCATTAACCATGCCAATTCTTGGATTTTCTTTTTTTTTGGACTTTTTTCTTCTTAGCAAGCAAATAATCAACTAACCTAGGGTTTATGCACGAGCGTAATTGCATTTCTTTTTTTTCAATAAGAAAAGGATGAGACTACACTAAGGTGAAGTGATACTCACAAAAGTCTTTACTGTAGTTTGCTCCTAGTCTATTGAATTCAAGTGCACCCCTCTTGTCACTTCCATGCCAAATTCCTATAATCAATCAATAGAAAGAGAGAAAAGAGAGATAGAAAATGTGAGTACCAATACAAGGATAAAAGAAACTAAAAAATATGTTTTCTCCCTAGCAATGGTGCCAAAAACTTGCTCATTATAACATGTGTTCTGACATCAATTTTAATAAGATCGAACAGTATATTGGAGTGTCGAACACAGGGAGGGAAAAGATCGAATCAATTAGTCGCTTACTTTTATTACTACATGATGATTTGCTTTCATGAAGAATAGTGAGAAAGAGAGAGAGTAGATGGCTAGAAATCTGAGGTAGACATACCTTGCTAACTACATATGAAATGTTGACATGATGAAGCATAATAGAATCTAGCAAAGAATGAGCACAAGACAACAATTATGATATCAAAATCTACTTTATTGAATATTAAAAATGGTCTTGCAATTGTAACCAACAAAACTTGATGGATGCTTAAAGAAAAAAAAATTACAAGCTATAGAAAACTATAAACTAAATGCGAGAAGGTGTCAAGGTAGCCACAATGTTGGAAGAAGCTTTCATTGACATCTCGGTGACTCCAAGGACCTTGGTTAAGCTCTATAGGGGTGGAGACTTGCTCATGATGAAGACGTGTGACAATGGGGGTCCATAGGGCCGTTTATAGGGTGGAGGAGGCCCTTTCCAACTGATTTGGTGCGAGAGCACATTAAAGGCCATGTGGGACACACTAGGTGCACGTAGCGGCCCATGCATCGCGCACTCATTGAGCAATGCCATTGTGCATGCGTGTTGTACACAGCGTTGGCAACCACATATCTGCCATGGCCATCCGATGCTTGTTGAGCAGTCCAAATCACATGAGATTCACATTGTACATTGAGCCCTCTCCACGTGAGATCTTGCATGCATCTACGTGCATCGTGTGAGCACCATCCACGTTGCCACGTTGCCTTCATTTCATCTGCATCATTGCACTCAATGGCATTGATTTTGCATGCTTCGCACCCTAAGGATGAGAGGGGTGAGCTGAGCACAACGTGGCTTCATCCTCACCCTTCATTCTCCATTGGATGGCTAAATTGCATGTAGATGTGCTAAGGGGGGGTGCACATTGTGTTTCAAACCCACACCAGGAGAAATGGGGAAGGCATTCGCCCACGAGCTATCCATGCCGATTGTCACGTGGATGGTGAGGGGGTCTCATGATTTCGACCGTTGGATCCTGATCCAATGGTCGAGATTCTATGTGGCATTCTAAGCTGTGCAGAGGACGGTGATGTGGTCAATTCGTGGCCATTGAATGACAATCAAATGGCCTATTTCAGAGGCTATGTTGCTTAGTAGTAGGGCGTGGAGTAGTAGGTGCTCCGTATGGCGTCACGTGACACCATCTAGATCGTTGATCTTCTTTCCCTCGTAGGAGGTGCTACGAATGTCGAATTCAGTCGATTTTCACACCATTGGGCTGTGATCGATGATTTGAATCCATTCGTATAGTCTGATTGGTCATCTGAAGCCTATTTCAAGGTGCTCTTTTATAACCTAGCCATAAACACTAGTTTCGAGCAACATCATTATAAAACAATGCAAAATGAATTCCTTGCTCAACCCACTATACTATAATATTTATGCACTTGTCCCTTGAGATTAACTCTAATTGGCATAGTTATCACTGTTATTTGTACATTCATCAATGGCACCACGTGGTGCCATCACAATTGCCCAACGTTGCTCGCACTAACCTCTCCACAGCTCTAGAAGGCACTGGTATGAATAACGTCAATCATTGGATCTCAATCCATGGCTGATCTCATGCCATGCCATTGCAAGAGGATGACCATTGGATTGTAATCCAATGGCCCTTATCAACCCTTCCAGCGCCTTCTTTTCATAACTGCTCACCAGCCAAGATTATGATCATCCGATCTCACATGGACGGGCTTGATTTTGCGCTCTACACGACTGGCTAGTGGTCGCTGCTCGTCCCTCTCAAAGGTGCAACGCGCATTTGAATCCTTTGGAGAGGCATGAGAATGGGCATTACTCACAGCCTCAGTGCGGATGCTCATGATAGCACCACATCAAAGCATGCACATTACTCACACCCTCAACGTACACTACCTAATGGTAACACCAACATCTATGTTAACTAGACTAATTTAGCCTAATTATAAGAATGGACTTTAATTTGTAAAACAAGGACGTAATTTGATTCTAAGCTGAATACGTGAAGACGATGGGAAATTTCATTAATTCTAATGTTTTAATGAGAAATCAAGAGTAAGGGGTTAATCAGTACCTAATCCAAGGTCAAATGAACTTAAAATCCCTAGAAGTGGGCATGACTAAATTAGAGTTTTTTGCGATTTAAAGATTATTTTGATAATATAAAACCTAATTAAAGCATCACGTCAATTGAACGAATTTTAGTGGAAATAAATTTAAGATAAACCTCCTGAAAATCATTGAAAATATTCTAAGGTTTGGAGCCTCCACTTTGACCAAAGGAAATCATTTTGACCAAAAATTGATACTTAGGCAGGAAATTTCAGCATTTAGGGTTACGATACAAATTACCTAGTTAAACTACATCAAAACATAAATTTGAGGTCACCAATAGATTATGTTTCTTCTAAATTTTGATCCCAATCGGAGTTCATCTTGTCCCAGATTGCATTTTAGCCCATTTGTCTTTAATTATTACAAAGGCCCTCCCATGTTTTGACTTTTCTTACATCTAGGGCCCTTCTTTAATCACCAGTCCAAAGAAGGCGACAATAGCTTCATAAAATGCACCCAAAATCGGCCGACCTTGATTGGAGAAAAGCATCATTAATTCTTAACCAAATCCTTCCAAATTTGTAGGGATTTAGTTAAAAATTTGAGGGATTGGTAATCAGATATTGCCCTTTCGATTGCACTAAGTCTCGTGCCCCTATTTGGAACACATGAGCTCTGGCGAGCACAAGATTCATTGATCAAAGGTTACCAAATTCTCCAACAATCTTGTGAATTTATAGCAATTGGTTGAGAAATCCTCTCCTACATAATTTATTGCATGATCCCAAGCACAATTCAGTAGAGATTTGACTGTGTAGCACCCTCTTCTTGAACGCATGGCCTCCACATCTTTGATTGCAATGACCTCCTCCATCCACCCTTTTCTACATGTGCTATGACCAAAATAGCACCACCATCCTCTTCCTCTCCTTCTTTAGACCTTAGCTGGCCAAAGCTAGGTCATTTCGATCCTGCCCTCATCGCCATTGCCATCGCCAAACTCGTAGTCTTCTTCGTGTTCGGCCGGCCAATGCCGAACACAATCCTCCCTCGTTCATCCAATTTAGGTAGATGTTCTCCTTCTCCTTCTCCCATAGACTATCGTAGCACCTTTAGATTTAGGATTTAACCCCAAATTCTTGCCATCCTTCTCTCTCTTCTCCACGTCCGGTGAGAACTCAAGCAAGCATGAACCATGATGCTATGCCACGTTCCACCAAACCACCTATGCCAAAAGCACTCAAGAAATTGAGGGTTTTGGTCTATAAATTACTCAATCAAACTTCACCTTCATTTGCTACCTTCCTTGCATTTTTCCAGCCACTCTATACCACCATACACCAAATCGCCACCACCATCACCTTTGTCATGTTACGACGAATCTTCTCATATGTCTAATTAGGGCCAAAAGCCCGTATTCCTCCATGTTGGTGATCGCCCTCACCGCCTTCTTCTCTGACTCTGAGTAAGACCTTCAGTGAACCATTCATGATGAGTCCACCCTCACTGAGTGCGGAATCCCTTAGGGAACATATCTGGGCCATTGGATTGGCAATCCAAGGCCAATTGGCTAGCAATCGATCTCCACATCTCCATGGCTGAAATAATGAAGAAGACAAAGGACAAGGGGAACTCTCTAGTCCTGCATTGTGGAACATAAAGCTAGATTTGGCTACAAAAGGAAACATGTGCATTATCTATTTACTCAAGTAACGGGGGGTCGGGTCCCTATATACCATCACGTGCACACACACGCCCGCACACACACATAGCTTATAAATTTAAGTGTCAATATTAGGGAGCAATGCACAGTTTTGCCACTAGTCATATTCATTCTGATTTGATTTCTAGCTTGACTTGTTTGATTGTTTCAAGGCAAATCACGTACTCAGGATCATCAAGCTCAGAGCAACCACACCAAGGGCAGGTGATGTAGACATAATTATTGAAGATAAAATGGCTAAGCATGCATGTTCCTAGGCTTAGATTTGCATTTCATGTTACAAATATCGCATATCATGCATCATTCTGCATTTAGAGTAGCTGTATATATATTAAGTTAATTAGGTCCTTTTTATGGTTAGGAGAGAAGAGGATTTATTCTAGGGCATCGGATGGACGATCAGACTGTATGGATCTGATTAGGACGACGATCGAAAGCTAACAACTCCGAAATCGTCTAGATCGGAGTCCCATAGCGTCATATGAAGTCTGAGGAAGATCAATGGCCAGGAGGGCAATGCGACATCCTTATGGGCTTCAGATGAAATATTTGACCATACGGATGGATCTGGAGTAACGATCACAGTCCAGAAATGTGGAAATCAACTCGATCCAAGCACCGTGTCACCCTCTACAACAAAAAGAACAATGGATGGCCTAGATGGTGCCACGTGGCAGCATCTAGGCTGCCCAACTCTGGCCAGTAGTCTCAGCATTGCCTCCTCATCAATGCTGATCTTGTACCACAGCCGTTGGATCAAAATACAGCGGCTTAGGTTTCATGTCCACCGTGTGCATTAAGACATCCGCGTGACAATTTGGATGTCTTGCCACGTTGGTTGGATAGAGGCACTCCCAAAGGAGGGGTGCAGGTTCGAATCCCCACAACCCCCCCCAATTCCTCAATTCAGCTGGTGCCCAACGCAGCCAACGCATGCACGTGCATGCAGCAGCAGTAGCACTCGGGTGTAGCAGCCGCGCAGTGCCTGCACACACAGCACAGCGCCAACATGCGAGAGCGCGATGTGTGCACCAGTGGAGCTTGAGCAGTAGGGATACGTGCGGATCTTCAGTGACGTGGGCCTTTAGTGGCACTTGCAGTTGTCACTAATTGGACTACGCAGTGCGTGCACCAGCCAAGGCAATGAAAAGGCGTGGATCTTTAGTGACAGCTCGAGTGGCCTTTAGGGACACTTGTAGCTGTCGCTGAATGTCTATGCGTAGGATTCTCTTCTTTGCATCAACTTTATAATGGCCTACACGCCCCCCTTGCCAAAGTATCTCTACCTACTCTACTCCCACCTATTCCTAAGCTCTAACTAGCCTACCAATGCTCTGTTAGAGATTGCTCTCAAGCTCCCAAGGAGCCTATTAGTATAGCGAACCTCTGCCCCACCAAATACTCCTCCAACTTCCCATCCGCACTCATAGGTCACTTTGGTGCCATCCTCCCACCTCCATTCCTGTAGCAGATCATCTCTGCCTTCTCACCTACATTCCGGAGCCTCATTGAAGCTTTCCTCTACCTGACGTCCTTCTGCATCTCACCTCCGTCATCCTGCTCCTCACCTCCTTCGTCTGAGCTTCTGCTAGGCATCGTCGTCTCACCGAATAGTCGCTTCAGGAGATTTCGTCTCACCTCCCAGTCTTTTTATTCTTTCGTAGATTACTGTAATAGACATTCATGCAATATATCATATTTGATTCCCTCTCTATCTTGTTATTTCTTATCTCTTTAATTCAAAAACAAAGAAATAACAAAACCTTAAAACACCAAAAATAAATAAATCGAAGCTCGATTTTCATACAAAGTAATTGTCACCTCCCTATGTTTAACTCGGGATTCCATTGGAGTTTCGATATAAATTTTATTTCATCACAAGTTTTGCAACTACTACAATGGTATACTAACAAGAGGCGATTCTCGCTTATGTTTTGAAAATAGAGATCGCGTCGTAGTATAGTGTGCGAAAACGCTCGTCAAAAATAATTTATGAAGATAGCGAGAGTTGAGTCCCGATCATTCGTCTCTCGGAGGAGTTTATGAAAATGCAGATTTGAAATCAATCTCTCTTTCTCTACTTATTCAAAATCACATGTTGATTTATGCTAAGTTCGTATTTATGTAGGACATACTTAGTTGCTAGGGTATCAGAAATTAAAACATGCAACTTCAATCACACAAAAATATTGCAATGAGGCTCATGGTGATTTTCACAAATAGATATTCATGATGGTGTTTGCAACATAAAGCTCATGCAAAGCTTGTAGAGGAATGCTTGAAAACATAAATCTAGCTAGTAGAAAATGATTACATACATGAATCTAAGGGGGCATTATGCATGCATCATTGGGGGAAAATTTAGAGCTACACTATTAAGCAGTAAATAAAGCAGTAAAACTATGAAGAAATATAATCTAATATATCAGAACTAAGGGCATTCAGAGGTGGGCTCCGATGGCCTTTGACTTGGTTGAGAGGAGAAGGAGGGGCGGCCAATGGTGCTTAGGCTGACCTTTGGAGAGAGGTTGAGGAGGTTATCCAACATCTTGGCATGGAGATGGTGGTGGCCATGGTGAAGCTACTCGTCAAGGTGGAATGGAGGTGGAATGAAGCCAGATAAAATGGAGCTAAGAGTGAATGGGTCCAAAGTGTCACCCCTTAAGTCTTTTTATAGACCTAAGGGAAGCTCCATAGAGAATTGTGGAATTCTCTAGAGAGGTCTATGGTGGGATTCTAGGTTCTGTCTGGATGTCCAATCAGAGTCAGGAGGGATTCTAGGTTCTGTCTTAGGTATTTTGCAGAAATTGGATGTCTAACTGAGTGTCTGGATGTCCAATAACACAACAGAAGTGGGTTTAAGGTGTGTGGGAGTTGGCTAAGGGTTCTGGACATCCTATAACTCATCTGGACATCCAATTAGAGGTTGGAATTGGGGTTTTAAGGTTTCCTAGGATGTGATGACCTAATCTAAGGGTGGCTAAGGCTTGGGAAACCTTATAGGCTGTCCTAGGGCTAGGATGGACCTAAGTTCTTTGCAATTTATTGGTTCATTCATACTTAATAGAATATCATACCTTAACTCCCTTACATTATTTTATACTACATCTAATCTTGATCTTCCACTCCAGCTCTACTGCAACACCAATTTATTATTATTCTTCGGATCCAGCTTTGCATCCAGCTTCAGATCTTGCTTCTGATTAGCTTATTACCTACAATTGACATAATGCACCTAATCAGTGCATTATAGCATTATTTTATACATAGCTAAAAGAAAGCAGTAAAGGTGCAAGTAATGCTTATGCTTACATGAATTACCCTAACTTATGCTAAGTCCTAGCCTAATTTTGGTCAATTAAGACCTATGATTGCTACGCAATCATTCCCCCATGTCAAAATCCTGCTAGTCTCTAGCAAATGCGAGACTCAACTATTCACAAAAAGGTTCCTAAGGGATTGATTATTTTATCAAGTGTATGCCTAGAGATTTTTCTCCTTTTTGTTTTCATCCTATGCTCTATAAATCCAGACAAATGTGAAAGTGCAGCTATGTAGCTTTTGCAATGAATTCGAGTGACAAACTAATTCACCTCTAAAGCCTGTACTTGACCCCTAGTAAAATTCTAGTGGGATAGGCAGACTTCTTCCCTTGTGGTATTCAAGATATTCTATAAATTCCACCTAGCTTTAAGCTTAGGTAGAGATTCTTAGGGGGAAAAGATTATATATTTGGTGGCTCACTCTCTATTGGTGCTACATAGAGATTAGTACTATAGATTCTAGATTCCCAAAATATTACGTAACTCAACTCAGAGAAAGACGAGAAAAGCTATTCTCCCTTTTGGTTCCTTTGTATTCATTGTTTCTTTTTCTTTTTCTTTTTACTTTCTTTTGTTTCTTTTTCTTAGAGCTGACAATCTCACCAAATTCACACATATGACCTGTATTTGGTGATCTCACTTGGCACTAACACTTTAATTGAGTTCCCATAACTCTAACACTAAGTCATAATTCCTCAACCAATATTCGGGCGGTCAAGAACACATGAATGGTGGGTTAAGGCCTTATTTGGTGGATCTCAAATATTTTTGGTGGTATTGCCTCAATGAAACTAAAATAAACACTAAATATTCACTCTTTTTTTCTTTACATTTTCTTCTTTTTCTAATTCTTTTTCAATTTTTTTTCATCATTTTTTAATGTAAAAATTTTTCTCCATTTTTTTTTTCAACACAACACAACTAGCACACATCCATGAAATTTATTGAGGAGGCATTATTAGGGATTGGTGGTACTCAAGAGGCATTGTGTGGCTTATTTGGTGGAAGTGCCTACTCATGGCACTGGGAGAGACCGATAGAACGGTATATTTTTGAACTTGACATCAGCACCCTAGTTCAGCTGAGGATTCTGCAAAGAATGGTCGTAACCATCCACCTTAGCCCAAGTTTTATGAAAACTTGCTCTCCATGTATTTACCTTATTTGGTGGCTCTAAAAATTCACACAAAATGTATACGCAGGATTCGAGAGCGAAAACCATGCCTAATCTCTAAGTTTCATCACCTAATTATCTAGGATTCCAGATTCCTTACAATAATCTTTGAGCACCAGTACTCTCTATTCTCATTCAAATTATTTGATAGATTTTTGGAAGAAAATCTACCTAGCTCCCAAAGCACTATGCAAGGGTTCAGGAAAAGAAGCATTGCTTCTCGACAAACTAATGACGTTTATCAGCCTTCACCGTGAATCCATTGCAAATTCTACGTGTGTGTGAAAAATTATGCTGGATTCTAGATTACAGGAATCAACTAGAGGATAAAATCCCTAATGCATTCTCCTTATAAGATAATCTTATTCGTGGATGCACTATGTATGTATGCTATAAGCAAGTAACCTCTTATATTCGTACTTCATGAAATTTCCCTTTCAGTTACATATAGCTTGACCCTAAATTTAGAACAAGAGGTGAGAGGGTGAGTCCGAAGTGGCTATTCGGACAATTTTTAGCTCCAATGTGAACATTGGAGGTGGAGTCGATTGTCCTTTTATTTAGGGCCCTAAAGTACGTTTGACATGCAGCTCCGAGGTTTTTCGAAATATTGGTATAAAATTTTTTATTTTTGTCGTATCTACACCCCCATGCCTAAGTTCTTGCAAGTCCTCATGCATGAATATAAAAGAAAATTAGTATAGCAGGTAGTAAATGGGTAGAAATCACCTAGAATTGCTCTTGAAATTTTAAATTCAACATCGGCCAACCTGATAGTATGCAATATGAGAAAAGGAAATCTAATTAAAAGAAAAATATGCAATGTATAAAGTGAGTATGTATAAGGTGATGGATAAATGTGGGGTAGATGCTGAGTTTAACACCTCCAATTGGGCGAAAACTCAATCCGATGTATCAGTTCAGCATAGGATCCAGTCAAGATAAAGAGAAAAATGTGCTCATGTGCTCCTAAGATTAGTGGTCCAGAGATGCGAATCAACTGATTGTGCACCCCTACTCCAAAAAGTCTAGCTATAATAAAGTGTGGAGTGGTGGTGGAAAATAGAGTGTAATCAGAGGGGGGGGTCATGATGTTGATTTAGCTGATTTATCATGTCCTGCAATTCAGCAGGAAGTTGCTGAGGGAGTAGATCGAAATGTATCTCAGAACCAAAAGCTCCGCACCTCCATCCACCTCGCCAAGCACCCTACGACCTCCACCTTGACTCACTAATCAAAATCCCCCACTTCATTCACTCCATTAACTGCCCTAACATCCCACCAAACACACCCACTCACACGGCCACAGAGAACCCTAGACATGCTCACACAGCCATCCGCATGCCATGCCAGCCACTACAGTACACTCGCCATGCCTTGGCGAATCTCCGTAGATGTTTTGACATGGCCGCAAGGCCATTTTGATGTTTACAAGTACCTTACCACCAGCCGCCATGGAAGAAGAGCTTGAAGCTCGTGTATTGTGCTCCACTATTGCTACTCCAAGCGAGAGGCCCAAGTGACGCGGACTTGTGCCACGAATGTGCTCAGGTTCCCAATTGGAGCCAAAAACCCTTGCTACTTCACGAATTGAAGAGGACACCTGCTGCTGTGGTGCATGCAAGGGAGGTGGGACATTTAGTCCCACCTCGGACCTGGACGAATAGGCGAGTGTGCATAAAAGTAATTTCTGCCAGAGGCATATCACCTCCAACTCACGGGGTGAGGTCCCTATCTCCCCTTCTCACGGCCTCATCCGCGGCACTGCCCACACGGACCTGGCCACAACCTATTTACTTGACCGACTCACTCCACACTCACCACCCAGCACCTGGACCTGGGCCTCTGTTAGGTTCAATTACCCGAATCAGCTATGGCACTGGGAGAGAGAACCGAAATAGAGAAGAGAGAAAGAGAGGAACGCTACACAGGGGATGGGGGGTTTTGCCTTGGAAAGCTTCTCTCCACACTTAGCCAAATATAGAGAAGAAGAAAAGGTCAGGCAGCAAAGTAGAAAGAAGGAAGGAGGAAGAAGCTAAGGAAGAGAAGGCTAAAGAAGAAGCCAAGGATGGAAGAAGAAGATGGAAGGAGAAGGGCTGGAGAAGAGGGAAGAAGTCAAGGAAGAGAAAGAAGGAAGAAGAAGGAAGAAGCTGAGGTTCGCAAGGCAAAGGAAGAAGCTAAAGAAGAAGTATAAGGTAGAGAAAGAGAAGGAAGAAAGTCAGAAGAAAAGGCAAAGGAAAGAATCAAAGTCAGAGAAGGAGCTAGCAATAGAGAAGCCAGAAGAGAAAGGAGGGAGAAGCTGCAAGAGAAATCAGAGAAAGAAATCTAAGGAAAAGAAAGCACTGTAGCAGATAAATTTTAAGACATCTGATTTTGTAATGAGACGTCCAATTTTTCATAAGCTCTCCATTATTTTTGGCTACAATTCTTTTTATGCTTCATATTCTCATGCTTTACATTCTTAATTAGATTTTGAGTTGTATTTTGTGTTCAATTTGCATTTATTATTGAGATTAGTACGTGAATTCCATTTGCTCCCTGTGTTCGAACTCGAAATTCAAAATTTGAGTACTATAATGCGACACTCTTAATATTGATCTAGCACTCCCAACATTTTGGCGCCGTTGCTGGGGAGCAACGCTCAATTCACCACTATTCCCTGCATTAATTGATTATATTTGAACACTAACTTGCCCTATTTGCTTTATTGTGACTATGTGAGTTACTTCACGAGGAGATTCTCCACGCAAATCAACCACTCCAAGGCAGGTAACTTCCCTATCCTTCCCTAATCAAACTCCTAATCTTGGGAAGATAAAAAGGAAACAATCAATTAAGATCACCCGCCTTCTTTTCATAGTAATCATCATTTCAAAGGCCAAGTTTCCGAATTTGCGAATTTTTTTTCGCATTGAAGTTGAAGCGATTCTATTTATAGATCCTACCCCAAAATTCCTGTGCCTATTAGGGATTACTCTTAATCTCTAATTTTCTTGGGGTACGCACTTCTTGTTTGAAGTCCAAGGAGAACATCTGTGAAAATCAAAAAGGACTTGGAAATAAATCCAAATTAGGGTTTCTACTTTAAGGTTTTGGATTGTTTGATCACACTTTCCTACATAAAAGGAAACAAACCCACCCGTATTTGTGTGCTACCTAAGCCCTTGATTGAAAAGAGCTAATCAAGAAAACCCTAAAATCAGGCTCTAAACTCACTTAAACCATAAAAACCTTGGGCCTAATAACCTGGGAGTCAAATCAAGGTGAGTTCTAGGTCTTGACCTAGAGTCATTCTACCATCTTTAGAGTAGGTCAGGTGAAGTTAGACTATATTGTAGGCCAACCAACCTCCAAATTCAGCCACAAGTCAAAAAAATTGGTAATTCAAGTGAAATCAAAAGGCACAAATTAGGATATAAAACTTGTAGACTTAAGAGGTCAAGTTATCCATTCTGGTCTACCTGGACCCTCAGTGACAAGAGAGGTCGGGTGGGGAAAACCCTATAACCCGTGGGGGTGCTCTACCATGTAGGGGTCTTTGCGGCACTCTCCTTCTCTGGCCGCCCACGTAATTCGCAGGTGGATGACTTTCTGATCCAGGGGTATCATCCACCCTGAACCCCTATAGTCATCCAAAAATCTTTGGGTGCCTTGATTGGGTCAACATCACATCCAGTCCCTCATCCCTTCTCTTTAGAACACACACACACATATCTTCAGTGGGATTCTCTTTCAGATCAAATTAGTTCGATCCAAACCTAAATTTTGATTCTACATATTGATTCCACCATTTGATTCAAAAATGCAGCCTGGTTACTTCGGCAAACCATTGAAGAAACCTGAATCACAAAGATCCATGAGAGATAGAGTGATTGAGGATGCCCTTGAATTTTATGAGATTGAATACAAATCCTCAAAACTAGTAGATGACATTCAGGTTAATGTACCAACAACAACCTTCATTGTAAACAGTGCACAATTGTTATTAACAGAAGCAACAAAAGGATCAACCTGAGACATTCTCATAATAGGATATATTGAGATAGAAAAATTGCATAACTTTAAATATCTCCAATGCAAGACAAATGCTATACTTTGGGAAATACAAGATGATCTTGAAAAATGGGAAGAGATGATAAAATTATTGAAACAAGCTATCGATCAAAAATACCCATATATGTCCCAAAAAATAAATGAAACATCTTGGACTAAGATTGAGGATCAACATGACTTCCCAAATACCAGGTTTGAGGCAGAAGGTTGTTGTGGATTCCCAACCCAGAAGGAATATAACATGCCTGATCTTTAAGTAGGTTGGGAAGTCCCAATTGCAGGAGAACACGATTTTGAGCCAGCCCTAGAAAACCAAAATCCTGATTCACCAAGCATAGAATTTTGAGACTCTTGTAATGATGAGATTAAAACAGAACCTCTCGAGGGTGTAAATCCCGCCCCTTATTCTGATAAGGTGACCCTCGAAGGCAATTCTGACCTAGATTCTAGTAGTTCAACCCACATCCTCAGTCTAGAATCTGGATCAAAAACTTATTGGGAAGATTACAAGGCCTCGTATGACGAAGATCAATGTTTCTGAGCCTTTGTTTGACGAATATCCCTCTCCAACATCCTTAGAGATACAGATTGATTTTTTGGAAGTCATGCTAATCTACGATATATAAATCGAGGAGTTGGAAGAGTGGGGTTTTAATTGGATCTTTAACACAAAATAAAAGTTTGATCCCAGACCCTATAAGAACACCTTTTTAAGCTCAGAATATACAGATAGGCCAGACCCAAGTCAGGTTGCTTAGACAACATCTCTTGATGGTGGAACCTCTGATCTCAAATCAAACTCATAACTTGATTCTCGCAATTTCTCTGATGGTTTCGAATCTTACCATGCATTCAAAGAACCATTATTTCCTGACAACTAGGAGCCAATCTACAACCTCAGCTCACTTGATTCATTCTTCGACTCCAACTCTGAGGTCCCTTATCCCGCGATCACTTATTTAAATTCAAATCCCAATGAGATGGAATCATTTCTTTTCGATCCTCAGGAATCAAAATCAAAAAGTGCCAAGAGTGACTACTGCCTAGAATTCAAATCTTTTCTTGACCCAGATTTTCCTAATCCTATAAACACTCTTCAGGCATTGAATTTGATAGCCACTACGGGGACTCTCTAAATGAACCCACCCTTAATTGCCTTTGAGAATCCCTCATGCACAATTCTTATTGCTGCCACCTCCTCCACATATACAGAACCCATCCAAACCCATTTTCAACCCCGACCCACAACTGGACTCAATTTCTATTTTCATTCCCCTCTTACTGAGCCGATTGCGGAGGATTCGCCTCCACATTTTTATCGGGTTCCGAACATTGATCAGACTACAAATCACGCTCCATCCTTCTCTGATCATTCCTGTAGGTTCCGCATCATCCACTGATTATTTTAAGGATCCCTACTCTAATCAGGTTGATTCAACTCAGCCAAACTCTAGATTCACACTTCAGTATCATTCCGACCTTCATAGTATATGGTGGGTTCCACATCTCTTGATCTACATTTATCAACCCACCAGATTGAGTGGGTTTGGGCTGCATCATCAGCTTGTTGACCTGAACAAGCACCTGGTTCGACCAACCAGGCACTTGATCAAGGTGCTTGTTCTACAAAACTCAACTAATTTGACCACCCCCTCTCCATATCATTTCCCACTCAGCTGAAGGCGTTGAATTTAGCACTTAACTGGTGGCAACCCATCATTGCAAAAAATAGAAGATCCTTTTGATTATCCTTTTGACTTCACGTCTATTGCACCCTAAGTTCAAATTTAGAGCAGTCAATCTCACCTCTGGTACACATGCCAGAGCTTGAAATCATTCGCAACAGTCATTCCTGACCCGTTTGCCCACTCGATAAATCTAGTACTAAATTTCTGAACCCAAACCGATCTCCATACCCTCCATTTACAATGAGAACATTGCAAAAGTTAGGCATGGGGGCGTGGAAAAGTGCAAGCATGCAAAAATCAAAGTTTTGAAGGGTTCTCACAAAAAATCACATATTCCAAAAAAACCAGAAAAAAGAGAAAATTGTGAAAAAGAACAAAAAAATGGAGGAGTGAAGAAAATTTTGAGACCATACAAATATTGAGAATAAAAAGGGGAAAAGTGAAAAAGGAGCATATGTTGAAAAGAAAAGAAAAGAGATAGTCATTAGTAAGAAATTAAGGGAATAACTGAGTTATAGACCATATCAAGAAAAAGAAAAATGGAAAAAGTGCCAAGGAAACACAGAAGAGATTAGTAGGAACACTGATCTTAGGTCTCTTGGGCTATACTCCTAGGCTTAAAAATTCAAGTATCTGCTAAGATCTGGATAGTCCTCAAGAGGTTGAGGAAAATACGAAACTTAAGTATTAGGTCTAAGGCTTAGGGAGTATTCGGCCTTGTTAACTGATCTCTAGTTTGCGAGACTTGGTAACCTAAGCACCCCAATCCACACAAAATCTGGTTCAGTGTGCATAAGTATTAAAATCAAGCAAAAGCGTTTAAATTGCTCCAGAAAGGTTGCCTAGATTAGGAGCTACCGATCAGCACCACTTGACGAGTTCCCGACACGGAGAGGCGGGAAATTCCCCTCGAAGATGCGCAATAACATATCGTCTCCTCGATGCTTGTCTCTTAGGATATTTACATATCCTACCGGGGACATGTAAGTACCCTGCATTGGTTCAGATGCCATGGGCGTTATTATCACGAAATGTTGATTACTAGGGTCTGGGTTTAGCTATAGAATGCCATGGGTGAGATTATCTCGAAATCTCGAATGCTAGGGTTCTAGGGGTTTCCATGGGCAGTGCTATAGCAAAGCATTGATTGCCAGGGACCCTTTTAGGATTGATAATGGGGACTAGGAATCCGATACAGACCATGTTGAGAAGCCAATCCGAAGTTAGAAATAAAAGGAAAAGAGAAAGAAAACTCTCCAAATAAAAAAAATCCCTCTGTCTCTCTCTTACAAAAATGCACTGCAAACTGAACCAAGGCTAAAATATGTTACAAGCATGGGTGTTTTAACTGCAGAGTTCAATGAACCTTAGATAGTTCCTGTGGGCCTTAAAACCCTTCGAGGTAGACTGAGGCTAGAGCTAGTCAGGTCTAGATCTTGGTTGGTACTTGAGTACCTCTAGGCCTACTATTGGCATTCTAACCTAATCTATAGGGAAAAAGCATGCATCACGATTTTGAGCATCAAAGGGACACATGGTCTAGAATCAAAGTTAAAACCTTAAAATTTTGCTAAGGGACTAGCAAAAGCTAGGCATGGGGGTATGATGAGAACACCACCATGAGCCCTAACTAGCTCGTTTTGACCTAATGAAGAGAATAAAAACTCCTATATAACCACCTGCATGTCCAAACTCACTGAATAACCTTTATGAGAGATAAGTAAGAAACAATGGGAAAAGCTATAATTTTACCATTGCAGTGCAATAATAGGTTTTCTCAAGGGCTAAAGACAGGTCAAAAGGATCGAATAAGATAAACAATGGGTTGGACTTGACAGAAAATGGTTTGTGTGTACACTGTGAATTAAATGACTTCTTGAAACCCTAAAATAGACCCACTTGATTAAGCAAGGTTTTGATCGGGATAAAATTCACCTAAACCCACTGAAAATCATATAAAAATATTCTCTAGGGTTTAGAACTTTCAATTTGGCCATTGGAACCCATTTTGACCTAGAATGTGTTCTCAGACAAACATTTGCCCTAAATTGGGTTCTTGCATAAATAACCTAGTCAAATGTGGCCAAACCCATAGTCCAACTTCACCATTGGATTTCTTAGGTCCAAATTAGATTTGTACCAAAATTTAGACCAAAGGGGTACTCATCTTAACCCACTTTGCAAATAAGTGCAACCTGATTACAGTTGTACCCCTATCTTTCAAAAACCTCAGCAAAAATCCCCCTAGCTCCTTCATCGTTCTTTGCAATTAGGTCCCACCACCATTATAGCGGAGAAATACTACTCCGGCGAACTTTAGATTGAGATTCCTCCTTGATTACTTAGTGAATCCTTCCCAAAATTAGAAGGGACTTTCTTTAAGAAACATCCTCCAGTCTGAACCCATTAGTGATCCATGATTTGTACCCAATCTCTCATGCAAACGCATGAGAGATTTGGGTCTTTTTGAAGCTTCCATCTCTGGCCACCATACCTTGCTTGGAATCTTGGCTTCCTGATAAATGTAAGTTTATTATCATTCTTATGCATTAAAACAAACCTAGCTCTTAGGATTTTACTCTGTAAATAGGTTTTCGGGCTGCATTTTGGCATTAACTAGGTTAGGCATGGATTGCATTTTTTTCTTGTCTTTTTAATGTGTTTTTGTGAGTGCTAGGGATGAACAGATATATATATCCCTCAAGCCCTAGCACTCAAGAAGGCAACTGGTGAAGAGGAAGCTCATACTAGCTAGAACTTAGCTTGATCAAGCTCACCACTGCTGGAATCTAGCTCAATTGGATTAGGTTTAGCACATCCTAACTCCATTCAGCTCATCTCAGCTGAATGGCCGCTCAAGAGAGCTCATCTCAGCTTACCCTAGCTCAGGTCAGCTCAGATCCAGCTCAACTTAGCTAAGTCTAGCTCATCTCAACTCCCACTAGTCCACAGGGAGACTAGCTAGCTCAGTTGAGTTGACAGGAGTTCACCCCAGCTCAGGTCCAACTACATCTAGCCCCACTCAACTCCAGCCAGATGAAGATGAACTGATTCCAGCTCAGGAAGCTCAAGTCCAGCTCCCGGGGACCCAGCTTAGTTCAAGCTAATTGAGCTAAGCTACCTTAGCTTTCTCAACCAGGTCAATCCTCCCTGGGAGCACTAGACCCAGCTCACCTCAACTCCATTCAACAGAAGCCAGCTCACTATAGCTTGGCTTAGCAGCTAGCAAAGAACTAGCAAGCTAAGCCAGCTAGAGTAGCCCCATGTTAACCTCTTCAGTAGCTGCCAGCTCCAATTCAGCTCCAGACTCAACATATCCAGCTACTCTCCTCAAACCTTAAGCTCCATATGCATATTCCTCTACTCCATAGCTAGCTGAGCTAGCTTAGCTTAGCTTAGCCTAGCTAGCACCCACCTCCTGGCACCAGACACCTAACCCTAACTCCACCTACATAACCTACCACTCCAAGTCCACCTAAGCCTAGTTAAGCTAGCTCCACCTCTACTCAAGTTGCCGCCACCTCTTCACCACCTTTCACCCCTCAACTAACCACCAAAAGACACCTAAAGTTGGTGCCAAAACTAACCCTAACTACCACCCATTTGGCACCAACCTCAACCCCCATATCCACCCTACACATAACCCCTCCAAGCCATCTCCACCATCCACCTCAACCCTCTTCTAGAAGCCTAGAAGTTGGTGCCAACCCATGGCACCTCTCCATGGTTGGTGCCAGTTTTAGGTGCCCCTTGGCCACCCATGACTACCCCCGTTACACCCCATAGTTTGCGCCAACTCTCCTTAGCCCTAGGATCACCTGACCACCTCCATCTTCCCATCTTAGCCCTCCATCTCAAGAGTCATCTTAAGTCCTCATCCTACACTATAAAAGGTCCACCACCCACCACCTTACAACCCATCCTTGGCTAGGAAAATTTCTTCCCATATTCTACCTAAAGCCCACGCCCACGAGAGAAGAAGAAGATTAAGGGGATATTCTGTCCCCTTTGTGCCTTCTGCTCTTCCCTTCTCTCTTGTGCCTATGCCAGCCAAAGGAGGAGCCAGGCAAGGAAGACCTTTGGAGGAGGTCTTGAAGGTGGTCCACGCCACCTTGGAGGAGAACTTGAGGGTGGTGCATGCCCACCCTTCGAGGAAAGGCTTGTGGTGGAGAGCATCTACCTTGGAGGGGCTTTCAAAGAAGGAGAAGGAGACCGTCTTTTCAAGCCAAGGAGCAGCTAGGCTTGGAGTAAGAAGACTCCCTTCTTTACCAGATTCTACAAGAGGATTTGTGTTTCGTTTCTTGCTTTTATATTCTCCATTTCTACTAGAAGCATTCCTCTACATGTCTTTGTAAAAGAACACAAATTCTACTAACTTAATTTGCCTTCTTTTTAATTTCTATTGCAATTGTTTGTCTTTGTTCTAGCACTTGTTTCACTTCCACTTCCTAATTATTCTAGGCCTCCATTGGCCTAGAGTGAGCTTAAGGAGGGGACATATTTATCTCCTAAGTTTTATCTTAGTAATTATAGGTGTTAGTACTTTTTCGTCACAATTTGCATTTTGCCCTCATTATTTCAAAACTGAAAAAAAATTATATATTTAAAATACCAAAAAGAAAGATTGAGTTTCCCTTTAAAGCAAGAGATTTGAATTGCAAATTTCCCTCCTTGGACGACCCTAGATACTCCCCTATCTAGGAATATAAATTTAAAAGCGTATGCAAATTTCCGTGTTATAGCAACAATAAAAACCCTAATTACTAATCATGCAATTTTTCGCATCACTTTTTGGTGCCATTGTGAGAGAGGTACATCTTTGCTTAATCTTTCTTTCTATTGCTAGAAGTGGATCTCATCCCCTTCTCTTTCTTTTCTCTTACGTGTACAGGTATTGCAGGAAGAAAGTGGGAATTTGGAAGCAAAAGCTCAAAGTTCCTTTTCTTCCCATGGATTTTCAGGTTGGTTTCCTCTCTCTTGTCACACCTAAACTAAAAGACTACCAAAATACACTAAAATTGGCTTTCAGGACCTTAAACAACTTAATTAAGTGGAGTGGTGCATTTTAAAAGTCATTGATTGCTTGTTTGCACCATGGACACCACTCCATTTCAAGTATTGGTCTTCTATTTTTCAGGTCCAGATTTCTCTCCAGAATTGAAAAATCAATTCCCAACACCTCAGGTGTCCTAAAATCATGAAAGTTCGTACAGTGATTTCAAATTAAGTTAGGAACATCTATTATAATTTTTAGATCAATTGGTTTTGTATTTAATTTTTAAAAATTCATAGACTGTAGTGAGGTCACACTCTCTAATCTTCCTATTTTGCTACTATATGTGAATTTTTAGAATTTTTATGCTCATCTAATTTCTGTGAAATTTATCTTTCTGGAATCGTTGTGAAATTTTAGACATTATATAAAATCATCAAGATTTTCTAAGGTCAGTGGTAGTATTCAAAAGTCCAAAATACCCACAAGTTTCATTTCTAGACTTTGACACCAGTATAAATAAAAATTCAAAACAATTATCAAACAAATTTTCAAAATTTTACAAAAATATTTTCTGGAATCCTTGTTTGATTCTCTTCAAAGTAGTCGCATTTTTTGAATTGTTTAGACCACTACTTAATACAGAAAGCCTAAAAATAACCCATTGGTAGTTAAATTTCTATCCTAGGACCAATTGGATTGGGGTTTCTTTTTTTCATTTTTAGAGACAAACAACCAAGAGGAAATATATCTTCAACCATACAACTTGATTTCCTCTTATTTGTGGAAGCTTAAACTTATTTGAAAATTTAAGAGGAAAACGCTAAAAATACACTAAGTTAAATCCAATCCTGAAAGATAGAAATACAATAATTATGTGATAACTTGCTTTTCATTGGAACCACTTCCCAATTTCTGCACACACAATAAAAATTGAAATAACAGGGCAAAAGCCCAATTAATACCCTCCACATTTCGTGTGCACGCTAATATCCTAGAACTAATTAAAATTGGTAGCAATTTAACCTCTAAGGATTTTATCAATTTAGTCTTGCTATATAGGTCCAAAGTTTTCTATAGTTAATAACAATTCTGTCATCTATAGTTGGTGTTCAGGATGAGGGGCCGTATCAAATGACCAGGCGTGGGTTTGTACAAGCACCTGGGAATTTTCCTGGGAAATGTTCGGGCCCAAACCTCCCCTTAAGCAACTTGGCTAGATTTGTTGACAGAACGGGTATTCACTATTGATTACTTATCTCCTAACTAGACCAAGTCTTAGGTTTATTTCTAGTGAGTCACACTCAAGTTTGGTTTAGAATTTGATTACTTGTGTGCACACTTCTCTCATCTCTATCCCTACTCCTCCCCTCCCATTCTTCCATTTTATGCATGAGTGACAGTCTCAAAATCTGCACTTGGAAGGATCATTTGATTTCGCCCCTCGCGAAAAAAGATCACTTTTTCTGTCTTCTTCTTCTTCTAAAAGTATGGAAAATCAACAAAATGGTTCCACTAACCCTTCTACTTGCACCTCTAATCCTACCTCTAACCCCACTACTAACCTTAATTCTTACCCTTTGACCCAAAAACCACCCACCTTTAACTTCCCACACTTGGAGCTCCCTAATCTTGAATTGCCTCAATCACAACATCAGGACCCCATGCCTTATCTTTTAACAATGATGGCTGAGCAAATTGCTAAATTAAATTCCAATCAACAAACATTGACTAGGAACATCCAAAACCTAACCAATCAAAGGCCAAACCCACCACCCCGTCAACAGCCTATTATTCCTCTAAAGTTTAGTGTTCGTGAGTAGGCACCCAAGCTATCCCTGTCACCCAAGATGATCTTCAAATGATTGCCCAAAAACTCGACTAGATGCACATTAACCAAAAGAAGATTGAGGAAAGACTTGCCACATCAACCCAAGCTCCGCACAGTCCACATCTAACCCAACCTAACTTTCCACGAAGAGAAAATTTGCACAATCTCAACACTACTCTTGCTGATTATTACCAGTATTCTGAGGTTGCCCATGATTCTCTAGGGAATTACAACTATCCAGATCTTAACCCCACTTAAAATATTTCTACCAACTAGGAGCCCTTTAAGAATTCTTCCAATTGGAAAAATTACCCGAACTATTCTTGGAATAATCAGGTTCCTTCCCAACCAGATCATTTAATGGGTATGGGTCGAATCCAACCTTTCATCCTGGGCCATCCCAACAAGACATCAATGCCCAGATGACGCGAACCTTGTAGGAAATGCAAACAAAAATGACAAAAGTATCCCGCACCATCACAAATCTGAACAATCAAATTGGGGTTACTCCCATGCAAAGACCTGCAAGACATCTTCCGTCCCAACCCATGCCCAACCCTAATCACCAATGGAACCAATATCCGAGCAGAAATCCACACTACCCGAATCAGCCTCCTACCAATCCACTACCTCAGTAGCCTCCCAGGTTTCCACAACTGTAGGCCCCCCACCTCCTCCAAATAATAATCCGACTGCACATGCATTTACATTGAGTGGAAAAACCACCACTGATCCAGGGCCTTCACACAAACTTGGTGAAATCCCCATCACTATTCAACTTGACTCCCCACATCCCCATTAGGAAGAAAAGGAAATACAAAAATCACAAGTCACAATTCCTATCCCTTTTCCATAAGCTCTCCAGCCCACCACCAATAGAAGAAAGAAATCTGAACCCACCACAAAAGAACTCATGGATCTATTTGGGCAAGTTCAAATCAACATTCCTCCCCTAGATTGCTTCAAATATGTACCTGCCTATGCCAAATTTTTGAAGGAGATCTGTACTCCTAAAAGGTAGGCCAAAAATCTAGGACAGGTGCATCTTTCGGAGATAGTAAGCTCTGTCATACAGAGTAAGCTACATCCTAAGATGAAAGATCCGGGGGCGCCTTTAATTTTAGTGATTATTGATGATACTACCCTTGATCGCACCCTCCTTGATCTTGGTACCTCAGTTAATATCATTCCCACAATTTTATTTGAAGAGTTTCAGATTGGTGAATTAAAACCCGCCGAGGTTACTCTGCAATTAGCCAACCGATCTACAATCAAACCGCTTGGGATTGTCGAGAATGTTTTGGTCAAGGTCTAGAATTGTGTCTTCAATACAGACTTTCTGGTCCTTGACATTGAGGTACCTGAATCATTACTGGACTCCCCAATAATCCTTGGACACCCTTTTTTGGCCACCACAAAGGCAAATATCAATTGCCACACAGGAAAAATCGATATCACTTGCACCAGCCAAACTATGACTTTAGATATTTTCAAATCCTCCAAGAGATTCCATGATGATAACTTTTTGAGGACTCAGATATGGAAATTTCCAATATGGTGGAGACAATGTTGATAGATACACTTACCGACCACAATTCTTTTGAGGACTCCGATTCGGAATCAGTGGTCGGTGAAATCTGTGATCTAGAGACTTGTCTTGACCAAAAATCCATTATTGATGAACCCCCTGGTCACCCTGACCTACCCACTCTTGTCTCACCCCACCTTTCCACACCAACTTCACCCAATCCTCACCATCCCTTCCCCGACCCCTTTCCTATGGACCTACCACCAAACCTGCCCGAGTTTGGCATCCAACCTGATTTATAACCATGGCCAGACTTGGGCTACACTTATCATTTTCCATCCAACTTTGATCCTAATCTTGCTTCTAATCAATATTCTAGGGATCTAGAAGAAGATGCATTTTATGCAGGCATCCAAGTGTCCAACTTTTTACATGATTTTTCCATCTTCTGTCCATACCATCATGCCCAGCTGAATGGCGTAAAAGATAGCATTGGATGGGAGGTAAGCCATCATTTTTCCTTTCTTTTTTCAGGTTTTGACCATCCTAAATCCGACCGCTCTTCATTAAGTTGATCCCTTTTCCCTTCTAATGCATGAGGACATTACATATCTTAAGCATGGGGGGTGTTTTTAAATTTTGATGATCGATTTAGGATTTTCAAAACCAAAAAACATGCATTTTTCTTTAGTTATTTTAGTTTCCTGCTTGCATACCCAAAATGTAAAAAAAATTATTGAAAACTTTTTGAGGAAAAATTTTGAAATTGGGACTAAGGTTGAAAATTTCACTTTTGGTACAATGGGATTTAATCTTTAACAAACTAGGGATGAGGATGTGGATCTGATCATTAGAATTTTAGGGTCTACTTTTAGACTAGATCAGATATCCTTCTCTAAAATTCCACTTGAACTAATGATAGTTCAGGTGACTTGATCCTCTTTTGTAATGTGGAGGGTATCTGACTTAGTTTCTGATTCAAAAACTTGCATTTCTTGAGGAACTTCTTGTGTCAATTTTCACACACAAGCCACCACTTAGAAACAACTAAAAATTAGAAAAACTCCCTTGTTTGGACTTAGTAAAAGTCTGAAGCAGATCATTGGTTTGAGTTCCCACCGTCGAGAAGGAGGAAAATGCCTCCTTTGAGGATGCGATGTCAACATGTTACCGCCTCGGCGCTGCTCCATATCTATATTTCATATCTTTAGATGGAGCATTAAAGCGCATTTTAGCAGCTCAAGTGTCAAGGACGGTGCTCTACCTATAGTGTCGGAGCAAGAGCTTGAGTTTGCTTGGAGTGCCCTTTTACACCGCATTGTGTTTTGGGGTTATGAGATCCTGGGTGCTGTTAGGGATAGTGTCATCCCGAACTACGGGCACTAGAGCCCCCTCAAGGATTGGTAATGGGAATGATGATCCCGACACATCTGTTGTAAGACTAAGCTAAAAATAAGCATGGGGGAGAAAAAATATATTTTAAACCAAAAACACGCCCCTATAAATGTTGGCTTTTCACAAGCATGGACACAAGGTTTTAGAGGATATTGCAAGTTGCAAATCAGATTCAAGAGCCAAAAAAATCCTAAAAACAAAAATTTCAAGTCCTCTGAATTAACAAATGGTTAATTTGTGAATTTTCTGGAGGATATATTGATCCCGTTTTGTCTGATTTTTTGATCCAAAAACAAATCCTGATGTTTATCCTAAACAAATCCCGTACCACCTATGTCGAGATTAACCAAGGTCCCTTAATATTTTCTCCTCAAAAGTTGAAAAAAATTAGATTTCCCAAAAATTCTATTTCTCCAAAAAATTGAAGTTTTGCTAAGAGACTAGCAAAAGATAAGCATGGGGGTGTGATAAATGCTAGTTTATCATCATTCTTATGCATTAAAACAAACCTTGCTCTTTGGATTTTGCTCCGCAAATGGGTTTTTAGGCTGCATTTAGGAATTAACTAAGTTAGGCATGCATTGCATTTTTTCTTGTCTTTTTAATGTGTTGTGAGTGTTAGGGGTGAACATATATACAAATCCAAAAAACTCTAGTACTCAAGAAGGCAACTGGTGAAGAGGAAGCTCAGACTAGCTAGAACTCAACTTGATCCAGCTCACCACTGCTGGAATCTAGCTCACTTGGACTGGGGTTCGCTCATCCAAACTCCATTCAGCTCATCTTAGCTGAATGGCAGCTCAAGAGAGCTCATCTTAGCTCACCCTAGCTCAGGTCAGCTCAGACCCAACTCAACATAGCTGAGTCTAGCTCACCACAACTACCACTAGTCCATAGGGAGATCTAGCTAGCTCAGGTCCTACTACATCCAGCTCCACTCAACTCCAAGCAGCTGAAGATGAATTCATTGTAGCTCAGGAAGCTCCAGTCCAGCTCCCGGGGATGCAACATAGCTTAAGCTAATTGAGCTAATCTACCTTAGCTGTCTCAACCAACTTAATCCTCCCCAGGATCACCAGACCCAGCACACCTCAGCTCCATTCAATAGAAGCCACCTCACTATAGCTTGGCTTAGCAGCTAGCAAAGAACTAGCAAGCTAAGCCAGCTAGAGTACCCCAAGTTGACCGCTTCAGAAGCTGCCAGCTCCAATTCGGCTCTAGAGTCTGCATATCCAGCTCCTCTCCTCAAACCTTAAGCTCCACATGCAAATTCCTCTACTCCATAGCTAGCTAATCTAGCTTAGCTTAGCTTAGCCTAGCAACCATCCACCTCCCTGCCACCAAAAACCTAACCCTAACTCCACCTACATAACCTACCACTCCAAGTCCACCAAAGCCTACTTAAGCTAGCTCCACCTCTAGTCAAGTTGGCACCACCTATTCACCACCTTTCACCATCAACTAACCCCCAAAACACACCTAAAGTTGGAGCCAAAACTAACCCTAACTACCTCCCATTTGGCACCAACCTCAACCCGCATATCCACCCTACACATAATCCCTCCAAGCCATCTCCACCATCCACCTCAACCCTCTTCTAGAAGCCTAGAAGTTGGCACCAACCCATGGCAACTCTCCATGATTGGTGCCAGTTTTAGGTGCCTCTTGGCAACCCATAACTACCCCCCTTACACCCCTTAGGTGGCGCCAACTCTCCTTAGCCCTAGGATCACCTAACCACCTCCATCTTCCCATCTTAGCCCTCCATCTCAAGAGTCACCTTAACCCCTCATCCTTCCCTAGAAAAAGACCACCACCCACCACCTTACAACCCATCCTTGGCTAGCAAAATTTCCTCCCATATTCTACCTAAACCCCACACCCAAGAGAGAAGAAGAGAAAGAAGATTAAGGGGATAATCTGTCCCCTTGGTTCCTTCCCCTCTTCCCTTCTCTCTTATGCCCACGTCAGCCAAAGGTGGAGCCAGGCAAGGAAGACCTTTGGAGGAGGCCTTCAAGGTGATCCATGCCACCTTGGAGGAGAATTTGAGGGCGGTGCATGCCCACCCTTGGAGTGAAGACTTGAGGTGGAGAGCATCCACCTTGGAGGAGCTTTCATGGAAGGAGAAGGAGACCCTCTTTTCAAGCCAAGGAGCAACTAGGCTTGGAGCAAAAAGACTCCCTTCTTCACCATATTCTGCAAGAGGATTTGTGTTTCTTTTATTGCTTTTATATTCTCCAATTCTAGTAGAAGCATTCCTCTACATGTCCTTGTAAAAGAACACAAATTCTGCTAAATTAATTTGGCTTCTTTTAAATTTCTTTTGCAATTGTTTGTCTTTGTTCTAGCACATGTTTCACTTCCACTTCATAACTACTCTAGTCCTCCACGTTCCTAGAGTGAGCTTAGGGAGGGGACATATTTATCTCTTAAGTTTTAGCTTAGTAATTGTAGGCATTAGTACTTTTTCGTCATAATTCGCATTTTTCCCTCATTATTTCAAAATTGAAAAAAATTATATATTTAAAATATCAAAAGGAAAGGCTGAGTTTCCCTTTAAATCAAGACATTTGAAATGCAAATTTGCCTCCATGGACGACCCTACATACTCCCCTCTCTAGGAGTATAAATTTAAAAGCATATGCGAATGCGCATGTTACAGCGACATTAAAAATATTATTACAAATCACGCAATTTTTCGCATCACTTCCAAGCTTAAATCCTTCCTAGAGGCCTATTCAAGATGCCCCAAGTTCAACCGATTCTCCTCAGCTAGAAATTGGGTCGGTTCCCCCACAATTCTTCTCTCCTCGTCGGCCTCAACACCTCCGCAAGCTCCGATGGTTATTCCCTCGATAATTCATCTCCCAATCACAATACCAGTTGTTGGGTTGTCTTCCTCTCACTCGTCTGCGTCACGCAACACCAGCCAACACCACCTCTGCCCTCGTCTTCGTTGCCGCCTCATCTACGGAGATCTTCGTCTCCAACGTCGACCATACCAGCCCTGACTTCTCCCTTGTCCCTTTCATCCTTTAGATGTAGGTATTAGATTTCCTCTCTCTCCTACTCCCGTTCCCTCTCTTTATTTCTCAAAAACACCCCTCGAATGCCACTGATCACCATCACCTTCTCCACCTCTGGCGATCCCTATGGCGAGGTGCCCCCACCGCTCTAGACCTCCATCCACCTCGCCAACCACCCTATGATCTCTGCATCAACCCACTGATCATAATCCCCCACCTCATTCACTCCAACAACCGCCCTAACATCCCACCAAACACACCTACTCACGCGGCCACACAAAACCCTAGACACACTCACACAGCCATCCCCACGCCACGCCAGCCACTGCAGTACACTCACCAAGCCTTGGTGAATCTCCCTGGATGTTTTGACGTGGCCACAAGGCCATTCTCATGTTTACAGGTACCTAACCATTGGCGACCATGGACGAAGAGCTTGAAGCTCGCGAGCTGTGCTCCAACTGTTCCTGCTCCAGGCGAGAGGCCTAGGTCATGCGGACTTGAGGCATGAATGCGCTCAGGTTCCCAATTGGAGACAAAACCATTGCATCTTCGTGAATTGAAGAGGACATCTACTACTGTAGCACGCACAAGGGAGGTGGGACATTTAGTCCCACCTAGAAACTGAACGAGCAGTAGGGTGCGCAAAAAAGGAATTTTAGCTAGAGGCTTATCACCTGCAACTCATGGGGTGAGGTCCCTATCTCCCTCTGTCACGACCCTATCTCCCTCTCTCACAGCCTCGTCCGTGGCACTGCCCACGTGGACCTGGCCATGACCCATTTACCCAACCGACTCACTCCTCACTCACCACCTACACCGGTGAGCTTTGACCCAGGTCTCCATTAGGTCCGATTACCCGAACTGACTGTGGCTCTGGGAGAGAGAATTGAAATAGAGAAGAAAGAAAGAGAGGAATGCTATGCAAGGGAAGGGGGGTTTTGCCTTGGAAAGCTTCGCTCCACACTTAGCCAAGTACAGACAAGATGAAAAGGCCAGGCAGCAAAGAAGAACGAAGGAAGGTGGAAGAAGCTAAGGAATAGAAGGCTAAAGAAGAAGCCAAGGAAGGAAGTGGAAGAAGGAAGGAGAAGGGCCAAAGAAGAGGCAAGAAGCCAAGGAAGAGAAAGAAGAAAGAAGAAGGAAGAAGTTGAGGTTCGCAAGGCAAAGGAAGAAGCTAAAGAAGAAGTAGATGGCAGAGAAAGAGAGAAGAAGGAAGAAAGTCAGAAGAAAAGGCAAAGGAAAGAATCAAAGTCAGAGAAGGAGCTAGCAATAGAGAAGCCAGAAGAGAAAGGAGGGAGAAGCCGCAAGAGAAATCAGAGAAAGAAATCTAAGGAAAAGAAAGCACTGTAGCAGATAAATTTTAAGACATCTGATTTTGTAATCAGACGTCCAATTTTTCATAAGCTCTCCATTATTTTTGGCTACAATTCTTTTTAAGCTTCATATACTCATGCTTTACATTCTTAATTAGATTTTGAGTTGTATTTTCTGTTGAACTTGCATTTATTATTGAGATTAGTGCGTGAATTCCATTTGCTCCCTGTGTTCGACCTCAAAATTCAAAATTTGAGTACTATAATGCGACACTCTTAATATTGATCTAGCACTCCCAACATTTTGGCGCCGTTGCTGGGGAGCAACGTGCAATTCACCACTATTCCCTGCATTAATTGATTATATTTGAGCACTAACTTGCCCCATTTGCTTTATTGTGACTATGTGAGGTACTTCACAAGGAGATTCTCCACGCAAATCAACCACTCCAATGCAGGTAACTTCCCTATCCTTCCCTAATCAAACTCCTAATCTTGGAAAGATAAACAGGAAACAATCAATTAAGATCACCTGCCTTCTTTTCATAGTAATCATAATTTCAAAGGCCAAGTTTCCCAATTTGCGAATTTTTTTTCTCATTGAAGTTGAAGCGATTCTATCTAAAGATCCTACCCCAAAATTCCTGTGCCTATTAGGGATTACTCTTAATCTCTAATTTTCTTGGAGTACGCACTTCTTGTTTGAAGTCCAAGGAGAACATCTGTGAAAATCAAAAAGGACTTGGAAATAAAGCCAAATTAGGGTTTCTACTCTAAGGTTTTGGATTGTTTGATCACACTTTCCTACATAAAAGGAAACAAACCCACCCGTATTTGTGTGCTACCTAAGCCCTTGATTGAAAAGAGCTAATCAAGAAAACCCTAAAATCAGGCTCTAAACTCACTTAAACCCTAAAAACCTTGGGCCTAATAACCTGGGAGTCAAATCAAGGTGAGTTCTAGGTCTTGACCTGGAGTCATTCTGCCATCTTTAGAGTAGGTCAGGTGAAGTTAGACTACATTGTAGGCCAACCAACCTCCAAATTCAGCCACAAGTCAAAAAAATTGGTAATTCAAGTGAAATCAAAAGGCACAAATTAGGATATAAAACTTGTAGACTTAAGAGGTCAAGTTATCCATTCTGGTCTACCTGGACCCTCAGTGACAAGAGAGGTCGGGTGGGGAAAACCTTGTAACCCGTGGGGGTGCTATACCATGTAGGGGTCTTTGCGGCACTCTCCTTCTCTGGCCGCCCACGTAATTCTCAGGTGGATGACTTTCTGATCCACGGGTATCATCCACCCTGATCTAGCACTCCCAATAGATGCTTGGCCTTAAAATCCTGCCAAATTAGAGGGTGGGTTGATAAGTCGTATACTTATCATCCCAATTTATTTACCAAATTAAAATTAATTTGCATTGGCAAGGACTCGAGACTAAATCCACATTACGGTGGACACCTGGGATAATTAAGCCTGAAGACCTGAAGAGTCTAACTATTCTGGTCTCAAAGTATCAATTCCTAAAGTTTGTAACTCCTAATGCCTAAGTTCTCATCTCTTAATTCTAAAATATATATATATGTTTTTTAAGGAGGGAAATTACTGTTATAGCTGGCAAAAAGGTTATAACATATGTCCACCCCCCATGCTTAGCTATTGCAATGTCCTCATTGTGAAAAATGAAAGCACGCAGGAGAGTAGAAGTGGAAGAATAGCAGCTGGTTTCCATGAGACTCTGGTCTACTTGGAACAGTCTTCACATGTGTTGAGTTTAGTGCCTTCATCTAGGCGAGGCCCTCAATAAAAAAAATAACTAAACATTGAACCCTCAACAACACAGTTTCTGGGCCCCCAGGTATAGGTCCCGAAGAGTGAAAATGGGCTTGCCGAAGAGATCAACAATGAAAGTGGCAAGCTGGTGGTGCAGGGAGAGCCCAAATGGTCTCCAATAGGAGTTTTGTTGATTTATTATAAAGGAAGTGTGGTTGGGTGAAAAAGGATGGTGAGGGTTTTGTGATGTGCTGGGGAATTGTGGGTACTCTAGAAAACCTAATGTTTTGAAGAGTTCTTCCCCAATGTTCAATTTCATCCTCACACTCTGGGTTCTTAAATCAACCATCCTGATCCTCAAAATTCCCACCCACAAGTTGGACCTCAAACTCTAAGCATTCAAGATAAGGATGTTGTTGGGTTTTATCTTGATCATGTGAATCATCCAACAAATTTTTGGTTTCATGTATATCTTCCCCATCCTATGTTACAACAATTGGTTGCATTTTTGTTTTGTCCTCAATTATTTCCACAACTATGTGATCTTCTTCCCAAGTTTGGGTTGCGTTGGCCATTAAAAGGTTGTCTAAGGTATGTATGGCCATTACTTCCTTTATTCTAGCAAGCAACTCCATTGAACCACACTTATTTTATCTTCCTTGAGACCTCAAAAATATTGAATCGATTTATCTTATCCCCTGAGGCCATTTCTATATTTCCCGATTCACAATCAATCAGTGCCTTGGCAATAGCCAAGAAAGGTCTTCCCAAAATAATCGTGGTGTGGTTGAGATGTTTTGGGGTTTCCATGTCCAGGACCATGAAATCAGCAAGGTAATGCAAATCATTAACCTGGACTAAAACATCCTCCAAAATACCCCTTGGTTTTGTAATGGATCTATCAGCTAACTGCAAGGTTATGTCAATGTGTTTTAGGTAGCCTAGACCCAATTCCATGTGCAGGGAGGTGGGGATCACAGTAATGGAAGCACCCAAGTCAGGGAGGGCCCGGTCAGAAGTAATGCTTCCTATTGTACAGGAAATCAGCAGGGCACCCAGGTCCTGCTTCTTAGGAGGTGACTTGTTTAGGATCAATGTGCATGTGTTATCGGACAAAACTACTCTCCTATTGATTTTAGATTTCGCTCTATGCCTTTCTTTATATGCACTTAGTAAACCTATGGCATAGGCAAGGATTGATTCGATAGCCGCAAGGAGTAAAATGATTGTCAATTTGAAAGACTGAAGTAAGGACATTTTTCCTCCAAATTCTCCTCAGACTTTTTCTTTTTGCTCATACAACAAAAGCATACTCCCAAATCAGACTCTAATGTTTTGTTGATCACATTCTTAGTTTGGACTTTGGAATTCCTACTACGGGGCCTAATGGGGTTGACATGGGGTTAAATGGGTCCCTTGTGTCTTCTACCGCTCCTCAAGGTGATGGTGTTTTTCGTGGCAAAATACTATTGGTTAGTTCCTTGGGAAGGGTTGGGCAAAACAGGAAACTCCCAGTTGATTATGGTAAGAACTTGGTTCACTCCGGGAGGGGCTAGGGTAGCCTGATAGATAGCATGAGCTTGAGCATGTGACTCCCCATCATTACCAAACCCTTGAGGTCCAATGCCTCAGTTCTGAACATTCCTTGGGTTTGGTACAATTGTGATGGTAGAGATCAGAGCAGTTGGTCATTTGTACTAAGTCAAGAATGCAAGGTGTCCAGTGAGGTTTTCATCTGTTGCATGAGATGAAGCATTAACCCTTGCATTTCTACCATTTTTGGGTTCAAGTCAGCCTGCTCAGCGGGTTGTTGAGCATTCCACTTATGCTGATTAACCTGATTTAGGGACAATTGAGTATATACATGACTTTGACCCATTCGTTTTTTTGGTACATAGTTGTTTGGTCGATATTGGGTCTGCTGCCCCTGATATTTCCAAGAGAATTTAAATCATTTTTCCAAACAGAATTGTAGGAATTAGAATAAGGGTTGGACCTTGTTCGTCACGCTTTTGTGCGGTTTGTTAAAAGATAATATCGTGTTGTAGTATAGCCGCGAAAGCGTTCAAAACAAATAAAGATTTTTATTACTCGAAAACCGGAGTATCCGAGGTCGAACACAGGGAGCAATCTCAGTACTTTGGAAAACCCAAGAATACAACTGTTACATGCAAATATAATTGATTCAAAGAGCTTTTAGAAAAAGTAGAATTAGACGTCTGATTTATGTATCAGACGTCTTAAATGTGATCTTTCTTCCTTCTTCTCCTTTCTGCTTCTGTATCTTTCCTTCTGCTTTGCCGTTCCAATCTCTTTGCAATCTTCCCTTGTCCTTCTTCTTCTTCTCTGCGAAGACTTCTAATCTTTCTGTTTTCCTTCTACTGTGAAGGCTTCTTTCTTCTTCTTCTGTCTTCTTCTTTGGCTTGCTTTTCCTTCTTCTGCAGCGGCCAAGTCCTCCTACGAACAGGAGCAAAACCTAACCCTTCTCCCGCTACCCTCACGTCTCTCTCTCAAGCAATTCACTCAGAGCCGCTCTCCCAGAGCCACAAGCATTAATCGGGTCGGATCGTACCCGGGACCAGGCGCACCTGAAGGTGGTGTGATGCGCGAGGAGTGCGTAGGTCTAGGTCGGGTCGGATCCGCCAAGTCCGCGTGGTCAGGCCGCGGACGAGGCGGGTGGGGTCAGTGAGGGACCTCACCCCTGTGCTTTCGAGGCAGTAAAGCTATATCACAAAAACTCTTTATACCATACCTGTGCCTTGAGAGTCCACGATGTGGGACTAAACGTTCCGCCCTTCCTTTGCGCGCGCCCGCAGACTCTCGTGTGCAATTGCCCACGCTAAAGGCCCTGCTGGTGCTCCCTGCTGAACTCAGTCACTTCGCGACACTTGCGAGAGCTGATTAGCCCATAGTTGTGGGTTATTTAAGTATTTAAGTGCCTACACATTAGGTTAATTCTAACATTTATTTAGTATAAATTAGGATGTAAATAGATTAATTCATAGTTTTAATCTAATTACATAATCCATACATTGCATTCATATCTTAAGTGCATTTAGAATTAGCTTAGAATAGCATTCATTTAATTAGATAACCAATTAGGTATATTGTTTTTATTAACATAGAAGTTGAGGGTCTATACATAAATAACCCTAATATTTTAATAATATTTGCTTTATTCGTCTTCTTTCAGAATGGCTGGCTGCCGCTCCAACGCCCGGCTGCTGCAGTGATGAAGCCATTCAAGGGGGAGCGGATGTGGTGGATCTGGTCGGCGACTGATTTCAAAATTGTTCAAGACACTATAAAAGGAGCACGGAAGCTACCGGCTGCAGCAGGCCTCCGCCACCGACTCACCACTGTGCAGAGAGATCCTCTCTCTTCCACTCCACACTGCCGGCCTCTACCGTGGCGGCGGGTCTCCACCACCGTGGGCGTGTGGTGTGACAGGCCACACCGCCATCCGGAGCTCGCCCGCATTACCGTGAGCACCTTAGCGTGCAACTCCCTCGCCGTCATCGCCGACCACCGTCACCAACCTACTGATCAGCCACCCTCTCAGTAACTTAAGACGTCTGGGAAATTTCCCAGACGTCTGAAGTTACCCGCTCACTTCACCGCACACGCCTGAAGTCGCTTGCAGACCCCTTCCCGCACCTGCAAAACCTTCAGCGCACCCACGTCCGTCAACCTTCAGCTCAAACACGCACAACCGCCTGCAGTCCACGCCGTTCACCACTGTGTCTGCAGAACCGCCAGCAACCGACCTCTGCGCCCTCCACCGCTCACCGGCTGCTGACCTGCGCACGCCTGCAGATCAGCCCGCGCTCTCCTCCAACGCCTGCAGACCAGCCTGCAGCATCCTCCAACAGCCGCCTGCAGCTTCCACCGCGCAAGCGCCCCCTCTGCAGCTTCCACCGCACACGCCAGCGCCCGCCTGCAGACGCCCGCCTGCAGACCACCGCGCGCCAGCGCCCTCCGCAGACCTTCCGCGCGCCCACGCACAGCCACCTGCAGAACCGCCAGCAACCGACCTCTGCAGCTACCACCGCAGCCACGCCAGCGCCCGCCTGCAGACGCCCGCCTGCAGACCACCGCGCGCCAGCGCCCTCCGCAGACCTTCCGCGCGCCCACGCACAGCCACCTGCAGAACCGCCAGCAACCGACCTCTGCAGCTACCACCGCAGCCACGCCTCCGCGCGCCAGCGCCCGCCTGCAGACCACCGCAGCCACGCCTCCGTGCGCCAGCGCCTTCCGGAGACCTTCCGCGCGCCCACGCACAACCGCCTGCAGCACCTCCGCCGGAGCTCGTCCGGCCACCTCCGGCCGCCGCGCGACTCGCCGTCACCACCGATTCGAAGCCCTTGATCCAAGGGACCTCCGCCGAGCTTCCCGCGCCCAGCCATCGGCTCCTCGTCGCGCAAGACAACGGGGAAAAATTCCCCTGTTTTGCTACAGTAAAGCATTGATTAAAATTTACATTTTCTGCCATTGCCAGATTTTATTCATATTCTATTCAGTCTGCATTGCGGAAAATATCCTGTAGTTTATCATAATTGCCATTTCAGCATTATTTCTTGCTTAAACCTTAATCTAAAGGCAATCTTGGCTTGGTTCTTGTCCAAATTGACTCCGAACAAACATTTTTAAGTGGCGCGAATTTTAATACGTTATTGCCTCCCTGTGGAAACGACCCGCTCCTCTGCGAGTGGTTATTTCTTATTAAAAATTGATTAGTCGATTTTTCCACCACATTAAACTACAAACGACTTAAAAGCGAAAGATCGACACGATCAAATGGCGCCGTTGCCGGGGAGGCAACAGACGCAATAATTTCGCCTAATTTTATCTTCATTATTTGTCAATTGCACAGAGATTTGACCATCTATTATTTTCTTTTCTGTGCGAGAAATTTTGTGCAAGAATCAGCCACTGTGAGAGGCGACCCTTGACGTCGCCAGACGAGAAGTGGACAAGCAATTTTGAAAGGAGGAGAAGGACGAGGACGCGACGGACACCACTGTATTTAATCGCTAATTTAATTAGAATAGAATTAAGACTGAAGACTTAATTTTTCATTACAGTTAGTTTGAAACCCTTGTTCTGGGGTAAATTTTGAGGGGTTTGTTCCCTGATTTTGTTTTGGACCCGTGTTGGGTAATTTTTGGGAGCCTGTTCCCTTTTCTTTAGATTTAGGTTTATTTTTTTTTATTATTTCTTTTATTTTCTTGTGCATAAGTAGTTCTAAAAAAAAAATAGAAAAAAAGAAAAAAAAATGAGCTGCCTGCTAGAAGCTGCCCGCCCTAGGACGAACCATTTAGGTCTGTATGAGCAGCCTCTAGATTTGCTTTTCTGCATTGCGTGCATTTTTGCATCGAAGATCGCTGGAGGCAAGGTACGCATTCTCTTACTTTGCATCCTATTTTTGATCACGCATTGCATTTGGGATTTAATGCAAAGACCACCTAATCTGTACTGAATAAATCTAACAAGTGGTCACATTTTTTTTTAGAAAAAGGACTAATTAAAGGAAGGAAATTTTAAAAAACCAAGGATTTCATTTTCAAACTTGTCGTGCGATTCAAAGTTTAAAATCTTTTACGGTGTATGCACACTTATTTCACTTGCACCACGACACGCTTCTAGACACTCCTTAGGTTTGGAAATACTAGGACAAGAGCCCTCCTTTCGTTGGATTTTGAAGTGTTCGGAACTTGAGATCAAAGGTTTTGTAAATCCAAAGAGGGGGATACCCTGTCACGGATTTTTGGGGGTAGTTAAGGAGCACCGCGAAAGCACAGCTTCAAAGGAAGGCTTAGGCCTACTTGCATCCCTCGATCTTCCGTCTTTGGATTTACTTGACCATTTGAGATTTAGGGAAGAACACCTAAGCTCCAACTAGGTCTTTTTAGGCGAGCCGTAGGTCGACAATAGGCGCGTAAATTGATTGAACAAATTGTATTGTCACCTGCAATCTGACTTAAAATCAAAAGCCTAAATTGGGAAAGACCTAAAAGGTCCTTTTTGAATTGTGTCTTCCTTGGGGAATTCTGATTGAAGTGTGAGTTAGAATGGACCACATTGATTTTCATCCTTTCACATCTTGCCCACACCCTCACCCCCACTTTGCATCCTTCGATCCCAGACGCCGAGATGGTCCATTCCTTGATGGACATAATGACAATCATTGGGATCCGTTTTACTCCTATTATAGGAGTATTGGCCTAGTTAAGCCCCAAATTAGTGAGCAGAACTCAGGAGAGGGATTTGCTTTGCCCAATATCCCACATACCAAAGAAATACCCAACCCACCCTCCCTGAAAACTTATAATGGTTGGACAAACACTCCTGGGTACTATAAGCCTGAGCCTGACTTCTCTTATGATAGAAATGACCTCTCCTCTTTGAAGATGGAAATACAGAAAATGCAAAATGAAATGAGTGAATTGTTAGGAGAATCTTTGAGAGCAGGCCAACAAGAAAGAGATGAAATTAGCCACCCAATCTGCCCCATTGACAATGACGTACACCCCTCTACAATAGATGCATCTCCCGTGGGAAAGCTACACTTTAAGTTGAAGGGAAATTCTGGGGAGAATAGCTACTTTTCGAGGATCGATTTTGAAACCTCCCCATTAGATGACACTTCCTTGAGAGATCTACACTTTAGGTGGGAGGAAAATACACATGAAAGTAGCTATGCATTGGATGAAGAAAGGTGGCAACCCGAGGAAGATGATGATAAGGTTGAGTATCCACCTGAATTATATTGGAGTCAAAAGAAGGGAATGATGGTGCCATTGGAAGACCTCGACCCAGATGATAGTATTTTCGTGACATTTGATGAAGTGGGTCAAAGTCAAGTTGTTAATCCTACCCTCCCTTCTGATCATGATATGGAACTCAAACCCACCCTTAGGGAACCTAACCCTAAAGAAATTGACCTATCTGAGGAGTCTGATGTAACCAATGTAAATAATTTACCTCAGATAGAGCACCCTAGGGGATCTGCTGATATATTAAATGATTCTAGACCTCGGGTACATGATGAATTGTGTGATGAGGAGGAAGATGAATTATATGAGGAACCTACATTCAAGATTTGGAGTGACACTAAGGGTGATTATGTATTATTTGAAGAGTTAACCCCTGAGGATGTCACAAATTTGACCAAATTAGGTTTCCTTGGCACACCCATTGATGATATTTCTCCTCATGATAAAATGATGGAAAATTTGGAAGCAATTTCTAAGATTTATGTGGATTCACATATAGACTCTGGGGAAGATGTGAGTAAAGAACAAAAACCCGGGGATGACATTAATAGGATAATCCCTAGATCTGTTGCTTCCAACCTGCCTTCATTCACTTCGAAGTCACCCTCTGATTCTCTTATATCTGAAAGCGAAATTGTGACTCCTGATGAAGAGCAGGAAGATCCACGTGATGGTGCAAGGAATGCTAGGGATGAAATTGAGGATTTAGAAAGAGTGTTTGGGATGGACACCAAGCTGATTAAACCCAATCTAGATCTTATGGCCATCCCACAACCTCGTAACTTGGACACCCTAGACGATCCTTGCCTTAGAGAATTGCTCATTTTTGTTCTGACTAGGGGGCTTAACAGACCAATATTTTCTGTAATGGAGTATCGGGTATGGATTGATGATTTCTTTAGTCAGTCCATTACCCTGGGGGTTTATCTCTATACCATTCCTTCCCCATTCTTTTTGGAGGATCCTTGTCATCCTACCCCTACCCCTTTGGAGGTTATTTTAACTGTTTATCCTTTAGAACCTCTTCTGGTGACCTGGGAAGATTTCATTCCCATTTTAGTTGGGCGAGCATTTGCTATCGGG
This sequence comes from Thalassia testudinum, assembly GCA_037157565.1. NCBI lineage: Eukaryota > Viridiplantae > Streptophyta > Magnoliopsida > Alismatales > Hydrocharitaceae > Thalassia > Thalassia testudinum. The sequence goes on along the minus strand of JAZHRO010000055.1, from coordinate 102,168,013 downwards.
ATTCATCATCAGCTCGCCAACATCCTAGGTTACCTATTTTCTAGGCCAACTTTGCTTTCCTCATTTTTAGGGCCTATTTCTGCAATTCTTGAACCTGATTTGCAGGTTCTTCGGCTATTCAGCCCAGCTTTGACCCAAGTAATATCCTTCTATGCAATGAGGACATTGCAGATTTTAGGCATGGGGGGGTGTACTTGGGGATATACATACCATAATTGCATACATTTGTACATATAAAAAAAAAAAAAAAAAAAAAGGAGAAGTTTTGAGCTTAACTGGCTAGATCTTGCCGTCTTAAGCAAATCAGAACTCTAGGGTAGACTAAGTTAATTCTAGGGTCAAACTTTAGAAGCTAAATAAGCTACTAGCTTTAGACCTTTAGGGTCCTTTGTGGACTTAAAAACTTAAGTAGGAGTTAAGTTGCAGACCATTCTTCAAGAGGTTGAGGAAGGGAAGCTAGGGTTTGAGTTAAAAGGTGGGGTAGTACCTGGAGTCTTATTCTACCTTTTGGTTTACAGGTCCTTGTAACCCAAGCATCCAAATTGTTCACACTTGGTCTGGTAATTAACTTAATTTCTGAAAAGAGATTTGGTTCTCTTAGTTTTGACTTAAGAAAGGCTTGAAAACATATTTTGATTGGAAGAGTTCCCGCTGCAGGAGAGGTCGAGTATATACTCACCTTGAGGATGCGATGGTAACATATTACCTCCTCGGCGCTTGTCTCTTAGGATATCCATCCTACTGGGGGCATGTAAGCGCATTGCGCGGTTCAGGTACCATGGGCGGCCCTATCTCGAAGAGCCGATTGCCATAGGCCTGAATTCGCTTAAGAAATCCATGGGCGATACTATCTCGAAGTGTCGATTGCCAGGAGTTCTTGGGGTCGTTATGGGCGGTGCTATCTCGAAGCATCGAAAGCCAAGCACCCTTCGAGGTATGGTAATGGGGACAATGAATCCGACACAGGCTGTGTTGATAGCTGATCTGAGGTTAGACTTAGAAGAATCAAACAAAAAAAAAAAAAAAAAAAAAAAAAAATTCCTTTAACTCAAATAACTCGGACCAATGCACAAGCACGGATGCTTTAATCTCAGGGATCAATAAACTTTAGGGTAGAGTCAGAAATCAGGGAAACTTGTGCTGGCAACTCGTCTTTAGCCGACCTAGTCTGTAACTTTGCAACTACTTAGGAACCTTGGGTTTAGAACCTGAACTTAATATGCTTCTGAAGGAAGACTAAGTGAGTTGACTAGTCTACTTAGAGTGCTAGGTTTCGCTTAATTTTGCCAGGGACTAGCAAAAACTAGGCATGGGGGTATTTGATTAGCCCATAGTTGTGGGTTATTTAAGTATTTAAGTGCCTACACATTAGGTTAATTCTAACATTTATTTAGTATAAATTAGGATGTAAATAGATTAATTCATAGTTTTAATCTAATTACATAATCCATACATTGCATTCATATCTTAAGTGCATTTAGAATTAGCTTAGAATAGCATTCATTTAATTAGATAACCAATTAGGTATATTGTTTTTATTAACATAGAACTTGAGGGTCTATACATAAATAACCCTAATATTTTAATAATATTTGCTTTATTCGTCTTCTTTCAGAACGGCTGGCTGCCGCTCCAACGCCCGGCTGCTGCAGTGATGAAGCCATTCAAGGGGGAGCGGATGTGGTGGATCTGGTCGGCGACTGATTTCAAAATTGTTCAAGACACTATAAAAGGAGCACGGAAGCTGCCGGCTGCAGCAGGCCTCCGCCACCGACTCACCACTGTGCAGAGAGATCCTCTCTCTTCCACTCCACACTGCCTGCCTCTACCGTGGCGGCGAGTCTCCACCACCGTGGGCGTGTGGTGTGACAGGCCACACCACCATCCGGAGCTCGCCCGCATTACCGTGAGCACCTTAGCGTGCAACTCCCTCGCCGTCATCGCCGACCACCGTCACCAACCTACTGATCAGCCACCCTCTCAGTAACTTAAGACGTCTGGGAAATTTCCCAGACGTCTGAAGTTACCCGCTCACTTCACCGCACACGCCTGAAGTCGCTTGCAGACCCCTTCCCGCACCTGCAAAACCTTCAGCGCACCCACGTCCGTCAACCTTCAGCTCAAACACGCACAACCGCCTGCAGTCCACGCCGTTCACCACTGTGTCTGCAGAACCGCCAGCAACCGACCTCTGCGCCCTCCACCGCTCACCGGCTGCTGACCTGCGCACGCCTGCAGATCAGCCCGCGCTCTCCTCCAACGCCTGCAGACCAGCCTGCAGCATCCTCCAACAGCCGCCTGCAGCTTCCACCGCGCAAGCGCCCCCTCTGCAGCTTCCACCGCACACGCCAGTGCCCGCCTGCAGACGCCCGCCTGCAGACCACCGCGCGCCAGCGCCCTCCGCAGACCTTCCGCGCGCCCACGCACAGCCACCTGCAGAACCGCCAGCAACCGACCTCTGCAGCTACCACCGCAGCCACGCCAGCGCCCGCCTGCAGACGCCCGCCTGCAGACCACCGCGCGCCAGTGCCCTCCGCAGACCTTCCGCGCGCCCACGCACAGCCACCTGCAGAACCGCCAGCAACCGACCTCTGCAGCTACCACCGCAGCCACGCCTCCGCGCCCCAGCGCCCGCCTGCAGACCACCGCAGCCACGCCTCCGCGCGCCAGCGCCTTCCGCAGACCTTCCGCGCGCCCACGCACAACCGCCTGCAGCACCTCCGCCGGAGCTCGTCCGGCCACCTCCGGCCGCCGCGCGACTCGCCGTCACCACCGATTCGAAGCCCTTGATCCAAGGGACCTCCGCCGAGCTTCCCGCGCCCAGCCATCGGCTCCTCGTCGCGCAAGACAACGGGGAAAAATTCCCCTGTTTTGCTACAGTAAAGCATTGATTAAAATTTACATTTTCTGCCATTGCCAGATTTTATTCATATTCTATTCAGTCTGCATTGCGGAAAATATCCTGTAGTTTATCATAATTGCCATTTCAGCATTATTTCTTGCTTAAACCTTAATCTAAAGGCAATCTTGGCTTGGTTCTTGTCCAAATTGACTCCGAACAAACATTTTTAAGTGGCGCGAATTTTAATACGTTATTGCCTCCCTGTGGAAACGACCTGCTCCTCTGCGAGTGGTTATTTCTTATTAAAAATTGATTAGTCGATTTTTCCACCACATTAAACTACAAACGACTTAAAAGCGAAAGATCGACACGATCAAGAGCCAGCTGCACCTGCCGCCTGGGAAGCCTGACGCCTGCTGCTGCTCCAAGCTTCCTGCTGCTTCGGCTGTTAGTGGCAGCCGGGGCGTTCACCTGAGATTCCACAGAACGGCCTATTGGCCCAATCAGAATAGCTGGAAACCTTCGCCGCAGCACGGCGAAGGCGGTGGGTGATGCTGCAGGTTGTCGGTCGGCCTAGGCGTGCGCGCCTAGGTCAACCTGTGGCCGGAGATGGTGGGTTGTTCGGGGGGTAGTTATGGAGGTCTGGAGTGGCAGTTGTGGGGTGGAGCGAGTTCCTGGTGGTGAGGCGGAGCTCACGAGGTGATTGGCGAGCCGTGTGGAGTGGCGGAGTGGTGTGGGCGGCTCGCCGGAGTGCGGTCGGAGGCGAGGAAGATGAAGGCGGTTAGGTACTGTCGAGGGGTAATCAAGTAAAATAGTTGGGGGAAAAGAGAGAGGAGAGGATGGAGAACGTATCTGGGGTTGTCTGGAGGGAAGGGAGGCGGCGGAGAAGACGGCTCGTAACTGCCGTCGTCGGGGAAGAAAGACCCTGAGGGAGGAAGCGGCGACGAAGACGAGGTCAGAAGTGCGTGCGCGGGGTACAGCGCGACGCGGGAGATAGCGGCGGAGAGGACTCTGCTGCTGGTATGGCAGCAGAGCGACGAGAAGGAGGGAAGGAGGTCGCCGGAGCTTGTGGGTCGTTTGGCCGGAGACGGGAGAGGGAGGAATTTGGAAGGGATCTCCGTCAAAATCAAGCTTAGCCTGTTCGGCCGGAGTTGTGGGTTCTTATATAGGCGCTGGACTGGGTGTGCAGGGCGTGAAGGGCACGTAATTGCCTGAAGTTGGTCGCCGGAGATGGAAAGGAGTTAGGATACCCAAATCTCCCGTGCGTTCGCACGAGAGATTGGGTTCACACCAGCAATTGTAATTGACTTTATAAGGAAGGGAATTCCTCAGAGAATCCTCCTTCCATTTCTGGGAGGAAATCTCTGAGGGATTAGTGAGCAATCCCTCTCCGAACCTCGCCGGAGCTCGGTTCTGCCCTAGCAATGGCGGCAGGACCGGTTTGCAAAGGAGGCGAAGAACCTAGGGGGTTCTCTGCAACGGTATTCAAAAGGTAGGGACTAATTTGTGATTTAGGTGTACTAAATTGCAAAGTAGGTCAAGATGACCCCTCCTTAGGTCCAAATTTTGGTACAAACCTAATTTGGACCTAAGGAATCCAATGGCAAAGTTAGATTTCAGGTTTGACCTCGTTTGACTGGACATTTTTCATAAAAACCCAAATTAGGTTAATTGAAGAGCTAGGACCCTAATCTAGGTCAAACTAGGTTCCAAAGGCCAAATTAAGTGTTCTAAACCCTAGGGTATGTTTTTCCATGATTTATAGAGGGTTTATTTGCTTTTTGTTCTGACCGGAACATTGTTAATTTCAGCGGGTCTGTTTTAGGGTTACCAAGTGTCATTTAGTTCTTAGATTGCACATGAACCCATTTCTGATTGACTCAACCCACTTTTTATCTCATTTATACCATTTGACCTCTGTTTTGCCTCTGAGAAATCCCGTTTACGTACTGCAATGGTAAAATTGCAGTTTTAACCTTTATTTCATGTTTTCTTCTCAGAGCACTTGTTCCTTCAGTTAGGCCTTCTTCTAGGTTATGTAGGAGCTTTTATCTTCTTTATTGGGTCAAAATGAGCTAGTTATGGCTCATGATGAGGCTCTCATCAGACCTATCGTTCTCTTGCACAGTATGAGCACCTTCATAACGTGAGGATGAAGAAGGATCAGAAAGACTAGGATCCAAGGCCCCAGTTTGGAGCCCATAAGGTTCCTAGAAGAGTTGGCTCAGAGGTTGAGCCGGTTCCAGTTGGTTAACAAACTCCCATCATGTAGGAGCTTGCGAAGAATGGAATCTCAATCCCTAGGATTGAGTGGATCTAGAAAAGTTAGTGTTTCCGGACAACCACTCTTCCATTCATTTAGTAACCAGATCCATCTTATCTAATCTATTGCAGATCAATTCCATATCAATTGTATGAGAATCTTAGACCACATTGGTATTTGATCTAATTTGTTGGGATCGGTTGAAGGTTTCCATGGAGGTGTGGTTTAAAGAATGTTCACTCATTTCCTCAAAGAAATCATATGCGCTATCCACGTCCTTGTTGAGGAAATTGCCTCTGCAAGAAGCATCCACATGATTATGGAGTTGATCATTCAACTCGAGATAAAAAATCTGCACAAGTTGCCATTTAGGCACCTCATTGTGTGGACACTTCCGCAACAGATCCTGGAATCTCTCCCAAGCCTCATAAAACGGTTCCCCCTGCCGCTTGGCAAAAGTGGTAATTGCCTGTTGCAATGAATTGGTTCACCCAATTAGGAAGAATTTCTTTAGGAAGGCCGATTTCAAAGTTGTCCAAGTAGCAATTGGTCCTCCAATGGTGCGATACCAATGTGCGGCCTTATCCCTAAGTGAATGGGGGAAAAGCCTCAAGAGCATTTGTTCTTCATCCACATTCCGTGATTTGGTGGTCTGAACCAGAGTGATCGGATTTTCCAATTGCTGGAATGGGTCCTTCGAGCCAATCTCGTCAAAGTACTTAATTAGACTCAAAACCAGGGGCTTGATCTCAACATCTCCAGTGGGAGTCACAGTGCCGGGATGATCCTCAAAATTTGATGGATCGTAAAAATCCTTCAAGGGCCGAGCGCCCTGACAATTCATTCATTGGAACCATTGTTGCATCTACTACAATTCTTCTAACTGCCTCTGAATCAGCTCTTGCAAGTTCAGAAGTGGGGGAGGTGGTTGTTGATTAGCCAAGGGATTTGCTTGGCTAAAGCTCAACCTCCGCCTCTGGGAATGGTCTAAAGGTCCTTCCAATCTAGGGTTCAATGACCTCCTTCCAAGCATACACCGGAAGAAAGTTATAAGGACAGGGAAGAGAAGGGACCCTGCAACACAAAAATACTTGCCTATCTTTAGGTTCGGTAGCCTAAAGTTGTACAGACTCTCAGAATACATCCTAAGACTGTGGATGATTTACTCTACCTATGTCTAGGCAATGCAACCAGCAAGAAAGAGGGATTAGGGAGAAGGTTCTTCCTTTTGGCTTGCACCTCCGGTTATTAGTGTACCACCTAGCTGCGGTCGTTCGATGCTACTCCCCTAGCTGGACATCAGATTGGCTAGTAGAAGTAGGTTAATCATGATTAAGCTCAGTTTGGATCCCGATGAACGAACGAATCCATAGGGCCAACATCTAATTGATTTTATTTAGGCTTGGGAAATGGGTGCTCTGGAATGTGATGGACCCTTAATGTGTTGTGCCCTTAATGATTTGTTTGAGAATGTGTGAATGTGCACAACCAAGAGGTTTTCAAGCAAGATTATTAATGATGAGGTGAGTTTTAGGATTCGAATCTTGCTTAATAGCTTTTAGGATTCAAATATTAGGTGTTTCCAACCATGTTTTGTGAGGCAAACCAAATTTACTTTTGAAAGCACATGTTCAAGTATCTTACTTTAGAAATCAAGAAAAGAATGGAGTGCCTAGCTTGACCTAATTATTGAAACCTATGGGGCAGCTAGAAAATAAACCTCTTTTAGTTTAGGTGGTGCGCCCAAACAATTCAATCAATTGGTTCAAATGCACCACTGATTAAGGCACACAAAAAGGTGGTTAACCTAATATGATTTCTAGTCTTTTATGTGTTGAATTCGTGTACCAGGTCCACAGGTCGGAAGCCCAGTTGAGTAGATGAAAATCATGTTCGATCATGTGCCTCAACTGTGGGTGTATATAGTGTATATATTGATTTGTTCAATAGAAAGTATCTTTTTTTTTTTATATGCAAGGGTGAGGTGGATGAAGGTGGCAAACAAGACAATAATTCTATGCTAGGGTTTATGCAAACACCTAAGTAGATTAGGTCTTGGTTATGAGTGTGGCAAAATGACCTGGTGGGGTGAATGTGGGGGACACTTACAAAGTACTCTACCCGCACTTTACTGTGATCTACCGCACTTGGATATCCATGCTAGGGTACCTGCAAGACAATATATCAAATACAAGTAAGGTTAGTGCTATGTAAATGCAAAGAAATGCAATAATAATAAAGTAAATTCCGTTGCCTCCCCGGCAACAATGGCAAAATGATCGGGCGTGTTTCACGTGTTAGAAATTGGGGTTACAAGTAGCCCATCATCGTAATTGCAAGACACGTTGATTAGATAAAATTTATACCGAAACTCCAAGGGAGACCCAAGTCGAACACAAGGAGGCAATGTTTACTTTAAGTGAAAACTGCGCTTCGATTTGTTTCTTTTTGGTATTTTAGGGTTTAGTTATTTTTTTTGTATTTTTGTAAGAGGAAAAAAAGAAAATGATTCACAAGATAGAGATGGAACGAAAATGGTATAGATATCACCTCAATGTCTATTACAATCTACTTTGAAAGCATAAAAAGAGAGGGGGTTGAGAGGAAATCTCTCGAATCGGCTGTTCGACAAGATGACGATGCCTAGCGGAGCTCGGACGAAGAAGGTAAAGAGCGGGACGACGGGGATGAGATGTAGGAGGATGTTGGGTTGAGGAAAGCTTCGGCATGGCTCTAGAATGGAGGTGAGAAGACGGACATGATCTGCTACTAGAATGGAGGTGGGAGGATGACTCCAAGGCGACTGATGTAAACACATTTACACTACTTAAGATGTCTATTTATGCATGTTCTTAAGCATAGGATTGCATTTCATGATATAAATATTGCATTACATGCATCATCTTGCATTTAGAATACTTTGAATAAAATGGAGGTTAATTGTCTCCTTTTATGTGCTTGGATAAGGCAAATATTTTATCAAGGCCTCGGATCAAAGATCCAACCGTATGGATGTGATCAGGGCGACGATTGGAGTTCAACGACTCCAAGATCGCCCTAATCAGAAATCCGTAGCATCAGATACTGACCTGCGAACCATAGAAGATCAAGGGCCAAGATGGTGTAAACTCGTACTTCAGATGATAAATTCAACCGCACAGATGAATTTGGATCGACGATCGCAGCCCAACAACACAAAAATCAAGTCAATCCGACATCTGCAGCACCATCTACAACTTCCAGAAGATGGACGGCCAAGATAGCGCCACGTGGTTCCATCTCAGCCGCCCAAGCGGCCGCTTCATCTTGTGAAGGCCCCACGCCTGATCGCTTTCCGCCGTTGGATCTTAATCCAACGGCTGTGGGCGCTCGCATTTGAAAATGCCAGCTCGACCATCCGCGCCCCATAGCGCAGCTGTTGAGCGTGCCATCGCGAGCGCGGGGCGCGGGTTCGATCCGTGGTGAGGAGCTGCGGGCGTGAGCGATTGGGTGCGAGTGGAGCATTGGATGGACATCGGACGGCCGCGCGTGCCCGATAGAGTCGACGCGCAATTGGACGCGCAATTGAATGCACAATCAGACGCGCGCAGCGCGCGGGTGCGGACGCATCTTAAGGAAATCAATGGATGTGTGCGGGGGTTGCGTGCGCGAGCAGCCGAGCGGGCTCGCACGAGCCTCCCACATCGCCCACGAAGGGAGCATTAGTGACGGATTTATCCGTCACGAAAGACCCCTCATTTACTATTTTGAAGTTATAATGTCCATTTTGCCCCTACTCCTTGCTACTATGAAAGGAGACCCCCTCCATACGAAATTCTCATCCCTTCTTTCTCCTCTCTACCCCTCCAAAGCTCAAAAGAAGCTTGTCCCATACCCGGGATGCTTCTTGCGAGATAAAGTCCAATTTTCATTCCCCTTCGGAAGTGGATCACGCGACGACGACGGCGTGCTGCTCCATTCCCATTCTTCTGCTTCGTCCTCCTTCGTCCTGCTTCGTTCTCCTTCATCCAAGTGTCATCTCGTCTGGCTCATCCTCCAAGCAATCGTCGAGGAGGATAACTTCTCTCTCCCATTCTTATTTACAGCTTTTCTAGTGTAGAATTTTCCTACTTTATAGTGTAATTGATTTTCCGCTTTCTAGTGTAACTTTTATAAACAATTGAAATATTGAATGCATGTTCTCTTTCTCTCTCTCTCTCTCTCTTTCTCTCTCTCTCTCTCGCATAGTTTGATAGCTCCATTGTAATTGTATCGCCTTGCTTAACAAAAATCCTAAAAAAATATAATTGCGAATATAGATCAACGCAGCCTCCCTGTGTTCGACCCGGAATAATTTTCGGTATAAATTTTATTTGTTGAACACGAATTCTTCGCTTTTTGAGCTACAACGATAGGTTTTCCAAAACCAATCTCGTAAGCGTAGCAATTCGCGAAACACGTTCAACATTTTGGTGCCGTTGCCGGGGAGGCAACGATTTCCGATCTTTTCTTCGCATTTCTTGCACTTTATTTGTTTTCTAACTGGCTTTCTCTTGTGTCTATTGTTTTGCAGAGACCTCCATCAAGGTATCAACAAGAGATAGACTGGAGTAAAGTGCAGTTGAAGACAACTGTAAGTGCTCCCCCATTCTTTCCCCCTCCGTAGATTTCAATCGCCACATTAAATCCAAATCCTAATTAACCTCGGTGTTTGTGTAAATCCTAGGAATAGTTTGGTTGTTTGGATTTTCACTCACATTCATTCCACCCTCATTTAAAAAAAAAATAACAAAAAGATAATCTTGTGGGGCAATTTTCAACAAACACACAACACACACCCACATTCAAGGCACTTGATCAACTTGATTTATTTTTTACTCAACCGGGTTTTGATCTGTGGAACCGGTACACACAAAGCAACACATAACAGAGTAAAAATCATTCTAGGTTAATCATCTTTGAGTGCCTAACTTAGTGGTGCATTTGTGGCCAGTTGTTTGAGTTGTTTGGGCCGCACCACTTTATTTAAAACCAACACATCAAGTAGCTCCTCCTTAGGGTTTTCAATCTAGGTATATTCCAGGCAGTCCACTTTCTTTCTGATATTAAAGGAAAACAATCTTCACCCGTGTTTTATAACTTGGTTTGCCTAGAAACTTGATTGCAATTCACCTAATTTAAAACCCTAAAAGCTACTTAAGCAAGATTTGAACACTAAAATTCACACATTATCAATAATCTTGCTTGAAAACCCTGGTTGTGCACGCACTTACACAAATCTCAATCAATCATTAAGGGCACAACCCATTGTAAGGACCCATCACATTCCATAAGCACCACAATCCCAGTCCTTAATAAAATTGAGTAGACATTGGCCTTAAGGTTTGATTCGCTCTTCAGGGCCTAGTCTGAGATTATTTTTGATTAACCTACTTGTACTAATTAATCTGATGTCTGGCTAGAGGAGCAGAGTCAAACGATCGCGGCTGGGGGGTACACTAGGAACCGGAGGTGAAAGCCAAAGGAAGAACCTTCTCCCCAGTCCCTCCTTCTAACTGGTTGGATTAAACAGACGCAAGTAGAGTAAATCACTTATAGTCTTAAGGCAGGTTTTGGGAGTCAGTAGATCCTTAGGCTACCTCACTTAAGGACGGCCTTGTTTTGTTGTGCTGTAGGGTCCCTATCCCCAGTCGTTCCGACCTTCTCCTAGTTTATGCTGGGAAGACGGTCATTGAATCCCTGATTGGAAGGACCGCTAGAACATTCTAGGAGGTGCAAGTTAGATTTTGGTCAATTTGATCCCACGGCCGAAAAACAGCCTCCTCTGCTTGAAAATCCACAGGAAGAATTTAGAAGGCAGCTGGAACAAATGCAGAGAATGCAAGAATGGTTCCAGAGAATGCAGGGCGCTCAGCCCTTGAAGGATTTTTATGATCCTTCGAATTACGGGGAACGTCCCGGCGTCCAGATTCCAGCCGGTGACGTAGAAATCAAGCCCCAGGTTTTAAGCCGGATTAAACATTATCATGGGCTTGGCTCCGAAGATCCGTTTCAGCACTTGGAGGATTTGACCACTTTGGTCCAGACCACCAGTGCTCGAAACATTAACGAGGAGCAAATGATCATGAGGCTCTTCCCCCACTCTCTTAGGGATAAAGCCGCGCATTGGTATAGGACAATAGGAAGACCAATTACAACTTGGAATGAGTTGAAATCGGCCTTTCTGAAGAAATTCTTCCCAGTCGGTCGTACCAATGCTTTGAGACGGGCAATCACTACCTTTACCCAGCGGTCGGGGGAGCAGTTTCATGTGGCCTGGGAGCGATTCCAGGACTTATTGCGGAGGTGTCGACACCACGAGGTGCTGAAATGGCAACTCATGCAGATCTTCTATCATGGATTGAATGAGCAAGTTAGAAACCATGTGGATGCTTCTTGCGGAGGCAATTTCCACAATAAAGATGCAGATAGTGCACATGATTTATTTGAGGAAATGAGTGAGAATTCAATTAATCATGCCTCCATGGATACTTTTAACTGGTCCCAGCAACCCAGATCAAATGTCAATGAAGTCCATCACTCTCATTCATTTGATATGGAATTGATTTGTAATAAACTTGATAAGGTGGACTTGGTTGCTAAAAGAATGGAAGAGTGGATGGCTGGCAATTCTATGAACAACTCTCAATCCACTCAATCCCAAAATTCGGGATTCCATTCCTCACGAGCTCCTTTTGGATGGGAGTTCGTGAATCAACTCGATGTGACTCAACCTATGAGTCAGCATTTCTTGGAACCCCAAGGGTTCCCAACTGGGGCCTTTGATCCCAGCTTTTTTGATCCTTCGCTTTCTTTCTCTCCATCCTCACCCTATGAGGATGTCTGTGCTGTACAAGAGAATGTTAGATCCAACCCCTACTCGAATGCCTATAATCGAGGTTGGAGAAACCACCCTAACTTCTCTTGGAAAAATTCGGGGCAAAAGACCCAATTCTGACCCAGCAACTATGCTCTGTAACGACCAATGGGTCAAGGTCAAGTATATACTCAGTTGCCTCCGAATCAGGTCAATCAGCCAACTTGGAATGCCTGTCAACCGGCAGGGCAGGCTGATTTGAACCGTCAAATGGTAGAGATGCAAGGATCTATGCCCCAGCTTATGCAGCAAATGAAAAACTCGCTGGACAACTTGCAATCCGGGCTCATTGTTAACTCTCGTGAACCCGGATCTCTACCATCCCTACCCGTACCCAACCAGCGAAACATTATAAATTCGGGCAATGAAGCCCAAGGGTACAGAAATCAGAGGGACTCGCACGCACATGCTCAGGTCGTTGAGCAAGGTTCCTCATCTTCTTCTTCTGCTAATCAACAATTCATGGTCAATCAAGCCCCTCCAATCTTTCCTAACCCTCCCCAAGACCCAAATTCTTACGCTTCTGCAAATTCTGTCACTTTAAGGAGTGGTAAGAAGACTCAGGATCCACATCCACACTATTATGATCTTTTGAATCTTGAAGAATCTGAGGAGAGAGAGGAGAATTCTAGAGGAGAAATCAAGGCTCAGGAACCTGATTCCAAAGATCTGACTCATGTTCCTTCTCCTGAAGCCTTAGCCAAAGCAAAGAAGAAGAAGTCTGTTGATAGCAATGAGGAGCTTCTGAATTTATTTAAGAATGTTGAGATCAATATTCAGCTCCTTGATGCTATCAAGCACATACCGGCTTATGCAAAATTTTTAAAGGAATTATGTACACAAAAGCGTAAGTCGAGAGAATCCGTTCCAAGGAAGGTGGTACACTCCGAGCAGGCTAGCTCTGTTATCCTGCACTACCTCCCTCAGAAAAAGAGGGATCCTGGTGCTCCTTTGATTTCTTGCATTATCTGAGATTACACATTTCATAGAGCACTTTTGGATCTCGGTGCATCCATCAACCTAATTCCGACTTCTCTCTACGAGAAGTTTGGGTTACGTGAACTTCAGCCAACTTCAGTAACGCTACAGTTAGTGGACCGTTCGGTCACAAACCCGCGAGGCGTTATTGAAGATGTTATAGTTAAGGTCAAGGATTTCTATTTTCCTGTAGATTTCCTTGTCGTTGACATGGATGTACCAGATAATCTGAGGAACACGCCCATCATTCTGGGGCGTCCGTTCATGGCTACCGCAAAGGCCAACATTAATTGTGAAAGTGGTGGCATGGAAATCGCCTTTAGGGACCAACGAATGAAGTTGGATATTTTTATGGTGATAAACAAATTTGAGGATTGTGGATTTATTGAGGAACTTGATGAGGATAATGTTAATATTGAAACTTGTTTGACAGTTTCTTCAATTGAAAGTTCCACTTTGGCTGATGAATTTGACCCGCAACCCTCTGACCTGACATCTTCGGAAGAGGTTACTGATTTTGTTCATTCAAAACCACATCCTCTTGTTGAATTTTCAGCATCTACCCTACCATCAATCATTTCCCCACCCCAGCTTGAATTGAAACCATTGCCCGAGAATTTAAAATATCAATTCTTAGGACCGCAGAATATGCTCCCTGTGATTATTAGTGCTAAATTGACAAAGGAGCAAGAGATTAAATTGATTAAGGTTCTAAAGGAACATAAGGAGGCAATTGGTTGGACCATTCATGACCTTAGGGGGATTGAGCCATCTTACTGTAATCATAGAAGATTTTTGGAAGATGGATCCCGCCCTTCTCGCCAGATGCAGAGGAGATTGAATCCAAATATGTGAGAAGTGGTCAAAAAGGAAATCATCAAGTGGCTCGATGCAGAAATTATTTATCCAATCTCTGATAGTCCCTGGGTAAGTCTCATTTAGATTGTTCCAAGGAAAGCCAGGATTACTATTGTGACCAATGAGAGAGGTGAATCTGTCACAACTCGTTCAGCTTCCTCTTGGAGAGTTTGTATTGATTAGAGGAAGCTGAACACAGCCACTAAAAAGGATCATTTTCCCTTGCCCTTCATTGATCAAATCTTGGAAAAATTAGCTAGGTAGAAGTACTTCTATTTTCTTGATGGCTACTCGGGATATAATCAAGTTCCTATCCATCCCGAGGATCAGGAAAAAACTACTTTCACCTGTCCCTACGGAACCTTTGCTTTTCGTAGGATGCCTTTCGAGTTTTGCAATGCACCTGCAACTTTTTAAAGGTGTATGCTAGCCATATTTTCCGACATGGTGGGAGAGTTTATGGAAGTCTTCATGGATGATTTCTCTATTTTCGGAGAATCATTTGACTCATGTTTGGCTAATTTGGAAATGATTCTGAAGCGATGTACCAAGACACGACTGGTCCTTAGCTGGGAAAAGAGTCATTCATGACCCAAGAGGGCATCATTTTGGGTCATGTAATCTCTGAACGGGGAATTGAAGTGGACAAAGCTAAGGTTGATGCTATCACTAAACTTCCTCTTCCCACATCTGTTAAACAAATCAGATCATTTCTTGGCCATGTGGGATTTTATCGAAGATTCATCAAGGATTTCTCGAAGGTTGCTCGTCCTTTGAGCAATCTTCTTGCCAAAGAAACGCCGTTTGTTTTTGACGAATCATGCTGAAAGGCATTTGATTTTCTGAAAATGGCAGTTACCTGTGCTCCAATTTTGCAACCACCAATTTGGACAGCCCCATTTGAGATCATGACCGACGCTTCTGATTACGCGGTCGGGGCTATCCTGGGTTAGAAAATTGACCGAAAGCCCTCTGTCATTTACTACGCTAGTAAAACTCTGGATGAAGCCCAGAGGAATTACACTGTTACTGAAAAGGAATTACTAGCTGTAGTATTTGAGTTGGAAAAATTTAGGGCTTATCTCTTGGGGTCTCATGTTATTATTTATACCGACCACTCGGCCTTGAGACATCTCTTGGATAAAAAGGATGCTAAACCCCGGCTTATTCGTTGGATTCTCCTTCAAGAATTTGATCTTGAAATCAAGGATAAAGCTGGGGTGCAAAATGTGGTAGCAGATCACTTGTCGAGACTCCTAGGTGATTCTTCTTGTCTGGACATTCCGATTGCTGACACTTTTCCGGACGAAACCATTCTTACAGTTTTAGGTGTCCACACCCCATGGTTTGCTGACATTGTTAACTATTTGGCCGTTGGTCAAATCCCCCAAGATTAGACCAAGCAACAACGGGATAGACTCAAACCTGAGGCAAAATACTACTTTTGGGAGGACCCTGAACTGTATCGCATCGGCTCTGATCAGATTATTCACTGATGCATACCGGAGAATGAATTCAACAGTATACTCGAGTTCTGCCATGCATCTGGGTGTGGTGGACATTTCTCCGGGAGAAAGACGGCTACAAAAATCTTGCATTCTGGCTTCTATTGGCCGTCTTTATTCAAGGATGCCCAGGACTTCTCAAGGTCATGTTCTCGATGTCAGTCACTCGGGAACATAACTAAGAGAGACATGATGCCCCTAAACCCTATTCTTCCTGTAGAAATTTTTGATGTTTGGGGCATCGATTTCATGACACCCTTTATCCCTTCATTTGGACATCAGTACATTCTTGTTGCTGTTGATTATGTGTTCAAATGGATTGAGGCAATTCCCACCCGAACCAATGACCACAAGGTGGTCATCAATTTTGTCAAGAAAAATATCTTCAGTAGGTTCGGGATTCCGAGGGCTATCATCAGTGATGGTGGCACTCATTTTACTAATGCCCAATTCCGAAATTTATTGGCCAAATACAGGGTTAATCATCGAATTTCCATACCTTACCATCCCTAAATGAATGGACAAGCCGAGATCTCCAATCGAGAGATCAAGAGCATTCTACAAAAATGGTTAGGCCTGATCGTAAGGATTGGACTCAAAAGCTTGAGGACGCTCTTTTGGCCTACCGTACGGCATATAAAATGCCCATCGGCATGTCTTCATTCCATTTGGTGCATGGAAAGGCGTGCCATCTACACGTAGAGATTGAACACAGGGCATTCCAGGCAATCAAACAATGCAATTTAGATCTGAATCTAGCTGGAAAGACCAGGAAACTCCAACTATCTGAGTTGGAGGAGCTTAGAAATGATGCTTATGAGAATGCCAAGATCTACAAGGCTCGGAGCAAAGCTCTACATGATCAATTGATTTCCCGTAAGAGCTTTGAGCCAAACCAGAAGGTCTGGTTATTTGATTCTAAACATAAGCTCTTTCCTGGTAAACTTAGATCTAAATGGAATGACCCATTCATAATTGATCAGATTTTTCCTAATGTTGCCGTTCAGATTTCTGACCCAATGACGGGTAACACCTTTAAAGTCAACGGTCAACGTTTTAAGCCTATTGTTGACCGTAATCTTCCAGAACCTGTCTCAGACTCTGTTGCTCTAGCCATTCTGTGACTTCTTTGGCTGGACTTCGCCTAGCTGACGCCATTAAACTTAGCAATTGTACATATGACACAAGGCTGATACGAGCTTCATATCCAGGTGACATCTTTCATATTGTACCCTTTCTTTCATGTCTCTTTTTCAATGAGGACATTGCATCAGCTAGGCATGGGGGGGTGGATTCATTCTTGAATTATTTGGTCAGCCTTGTGAAATCGATGTAAATTGTCTCTCTTCTTATTTAAAAAATTTTTACAAAAAAAAAAACAAAATTAGGAAGGATTAGTTGGACATTAGGACTTTTCAATCCTAAGAAATTTTACATTAGGATCTGAACACAAAGACCCCTCAGGTCTTTGGACTTAATTAGCCTGTGTATCCACTAAAATGTGGATTTGTTTTTGAGTCCTTGACATCTTAGTTCTTTCGTAATTGGAGTAAATAAGTTTGGGTGATAAGTACAGGACTTATCAACCCGCCCTCTGATTTGAGGGAATTTTAAGTATTAAGCATCTACACACTTTCTTTGCATTGACTCGTTGTTCGGCGATTTTAACGGAAATTGGGTAGCTAATGAACCTTCTAGGGTGATATGGCTGGCAAGTTATCGTGGGTAACAACCCATAGGTAGGTTGTCCAGAGCCCAGTCACTGGATCTTTCTTAGTTTGCTACCTTTAGGTAAATCCTAGACTAGGGAAGCCACCTACTTACAAAAAAAAAAAAAAAAAGAGAAAAGAACAAAAAGAAATAAGCCACACTTCGCCGCACGAGTATGGCTGGCAAGTTGTCGGTGGTAACAGCTCATCGACCGGTTGTCCAGAACCCAGCTCAGAAATGCACCAAAAATTCCCAAAACACTTAGGAAGAAGTGGAGAAGTAGAATAAACCGGGGAGATATACACTGGATTCACCCTTGTGTTGACCCCGTAAAAAAAAAAAATTAAAGTAGGGAGAAAGCTACCGGTTGTAAAGATACACTTTTAGGTAGAATTCTGGTTAGGTCACCTAAAGGCGTAGAAATCCGAAGTCTGTTCTAATTGCCTGTCAACGAGTCTATCACAATCACAATAAGATGCTTAAAGCTTAGGGTTCTCATCAAATTTTGTGTGAGTTAAATGGCCGTAGAAAGCCACTCTTAAACCCAAAAATCTGAAAATAAAAAAAAATTAGAAAAGAGAAAAAGAGAAAAAGAAAATTTTCTTTTAATAAGGCGAGGGCTTGAAGCGGTCTGCATTTTGGCTAATACCTGGGCACTGTTGTCTCTTTGAAAGTTCAGTTCCTAAGTAGACAATTTCTTAATGATTGAAAAATAACTCAAGTCAAAATAATCTAACCTAACTCTTTTATAAATAGCATATAGTTTTTGCTAGGGACTAGCAAAAGATAGGCATGGGGGTAGGATGTAAACACATTTACACTACTTAAGATGTCTATTTATGCATGTTCTTAAGCATAGGATTGCATTTCATGATATAAATATTGCATTACATGCATCATCTTGCATTTAGAATACTTTGAATAAAATGGAGGTTAATTGTCTCCTTTTATGTGCTTGGACAGGGCAAATATTTTATCAGGGCCTCGGATCAAAGATTCAACCATATGTATGTGATCAGGGCGACGATTGGAGTTCAACGACTCCAAGATCGCCCTAATCAGGCATCCGTAGCATCAGATAGTGACCTGGGAACCCTAGAAGATCAAGGGCCAGGATGGTGTAAATCCACACTTCAGATGATAAATCCGACCGCATGGATGAATTCGGATCGACGATCGCAGCCCAGCGACCCAAAAATCAAGTCAATCCGACATCCGTGGCACCATCTACAACTTCAGAAGATGGACGGCCAAGATAGCACCACGTGGCGCCATCTCAGCCGCCCAAGCGACCGCTTGGGCACGGGTGGAGCATTGGATGGACATCGGACCGCCGTGCGCGCCCGATAGAGTCGACGCGCAATTGGACACGCGATTGAATGCACAATCAGACGCGCGCAGCGCGCGGGCGTGGACGCATCTTAAGCCGTCCGATCTCGCGATCGGACGGCTGGAAATCAATGGACGTGCGCGGGGGTTGCACGAGCGAGTAGCCGAGCGGACGCGCACGAGCCGCCTACATCGCCCACGAAGGGAGCTTTAGTGACGGATTTATCCGTCGCTAAAGACCCCTCAAGTACTATTTTGAAGTTATAATGTCCATTTTGCCCCCACTCCTTGCAACTATAAAAGGAGACCCCCTCCATACAAAATTCCCATCCCTTCTTTCGCCTCTCTACCCCTCCAAAGCTCAAAAGAAGCTTGTCCCACACCCGGGATGCTTCTTGCGAGATAAAGTCCAATTTTCATTCCCCTTCGAAAGTGGATCCCGCGACGACGACGACGTGCTTCTCCGTTCCCGTTCTTCTGCTTCGTCCTCCTTCGTCCTGCTTCATTCTCCTTCGTCCAGGCGTCGTCCCGTCCGGCTCGTCCTCCAAGCAATCGTCGAGGAGGATAACTTCTGTCTCCCATTCTTATTTACAGCTTTTCTAGTGTAGAATTTTCCTGCTTTATAGTGTAATTGATTTTCCGCTTTCTAGTGTAACTTTTATAAACAATTGAAATATTGAATGCATGTTCTCTGTCTATCTCTCTCTCTCTTTCTCTTTCTCTCTCTCTCTCATAGTTTGATAGCTCCATTGTACTTGTATCGCCTTGCTTAACAAAAATCCTAAAACAATATAATTGCGAATATAGATCAACGCAGCCTCCCTGTGTTTGACCCGGAATTATTTTCGGTATAAATTTTATTTGTTGAACACGAATTCTTCGCTTTTTGAACTACAACGACAGGTTTTCCAAAACCAATCTCGTAAGCTTAGCAATTCGCAAAACACGTTCAACAGCGACCTATGAAGGAGGATGGGAAGTTGGAGGAGTATTTGGTAGGGCAGAGGATCGGTATACTAATAGGTGCCTTGGGAGCCTGAGAACAAGGTCTAATGGAGCATTGGTAGGCTTGTTGTAGCTTGGGAGTAGGTGGGAGTAGAGTAGGTAGGGATGGCTTGGAAGGGAGTGGGTGTAGGTCCTTTTATAGTGGAGGAGAAGATGCTAAAAATGGGTAATGGACCTTAAGCAACCTCCAGACCGTTGCTGGAAACGTTGTTGTAGATAGCTCACATCCGCTCATGCCCTTACCTTGCTTAGCTGGCATGCAATGAAGTAGTGACAGTTGTAAGTGTCGCTGTAGGTCAGCCTAGCTGTCATTGCAAGTTGGAACCAACCGCACATGTGCCCGCGTTGCGCTGCCGCCTATTAGGCACGCTGATCGTGCGGCGGCCTGCAGGTGTGCACGTTGGCTTGCGCTGGCACACGCATACACGTACTGCATTACCGCTACTGCTTGCATGTGATGTTACCTGGCTGATTTGATGATTGGGGGAGGCTATGGGGATTCAAGCCTGCACCCCTCCCTTGAGAACCGTTGTTCCCACCAATGCACTAGGTTGTCCTTTGTGTTGCAAGGAGGAGCTTGGTGTAGATGCTTCCCAGTCGTTGGATCTTGATCCAATGGCTAGGATTTAATGGCGTGGATGATGAAGGGAGTGGGTGGTGGCTGCTGGTCGTTGTTGGGTGGCCTGGATGGCACCACATGGCACCATCTAGGCCGTCTGTCTTCTTCCTCTTGTAGAAGGTGCCACAGTGCTCAGATCGAGATGATTCCAGCGATGCCAAACTGCAATCGTCGCTCCAGATCCATCCATACGGTCAGATTTTCCATCCGAAACTTGTATGGATGTCGCATTGCCGCACTAGCCATATAAAATGAAGGAATTAATATACAAAACATACAACTATCCTAAATGCCATGCAATGGATGTTATGCAATATTTATAATATGATATGCAATGCTAATCCTTGGAACTATCATAAATAAACAATTTATCATGAATTCATGTGTGTTCATTAGTTAGCTTGTGGATTTTGGGTGGAAGGGTCAGAAGTGGGATTAGAATTGGGGTTAGACAGATTTTGTGGTTGAGAAGTGGAAGCGGTATTGGACCTTTTCTATTGATTTTTCATTTTCTTAGAATGCGGGTGAGAGGAAGAATGCGAAAATAGAGGTTTTTTTTGGGGGGGCAAAATCAGGTGGTCCCAACAATTGTGGAGTTTGGGACCACCGCTGGTGCATACAATGGAAGAGATGGGGAGGAGAGGAGGGAGAGATGAGAAGAAGTGTGCAAGCAAGCAATACAAAATTGTAAACCTTACCTTGAGGGCGACTCTATAAAATAACCTAAGACTTGGTCTACCCAAGTAATAAGAAATCATAAGTGAATACTCGTTCCATCAACAAATCCATCTAGGTTGAATAAGTGGAGGGTTGGGCCCAAGCATGTCCCAAAAAAATCACTAGCAGCTTGTATAAACCCGTGCCTGGTCATTTGACACAACCCCTCTTCCTGCCACCTGATATAGATGAAGGAATTGATATCAACTAAAGAAATCTTAAAACCTTAATTGCAAGACTAAGTTTGGTGAAACCTTAGGGATTAAATTACTATAAAGTTTTAATTAGGTCTAGGAGCTTAAATTGCACCAGGAATGTGATGGGTGTTGATTTAGGATAATGCTAGACTATTTCTTTTTTTATGTGTGGATGAATTAGGCGAGAAGTGGTGCCCAAGCCAATTCAAAGGAGGTTTGGAAACAAGGATTTTTGTTGTCAAAGTATTCTAGGGTTTTGATAAAGATTTGATGTCGTTTAGGATTCTTTCTTGTTAAAATTTCAAACAAGGTTTTGAAGTTTCACAAATAATATCAATCAAGTTGTTGTTGGTCGACCTAAATTCCTTTAGAGTTGATGTGACTACGAGAGAAATTAAAACCCTAATGTGGAAATCCTATGTTTGCAGCTCCTAAAAAAAATGAATCTCTTTTTGAAATCTTTAAAAGTGGTAATTCAAAAAAGAAAAGAATGCCACCACTTGATGTAAAATCAAGCAAAGAATCTAAAAACAATTTTTTTCAGATTTTTCAAAAATTGTTCGATATTTTTCTGGAATTTTTTTTCTTACAAGTGTCAAGAGTCAAAATTGATAGATTTAGGGAATTGATTCTCTAGAAATATCAAATGGTCTCAAAACCTTTTGAGAATTTTATATCATGTACATAATTTCTCAAGGTTTCCGACGACATGAAGCTTACCTAAATCTGATGAGTAGAAAAATTTATAAAATTCATGGATTGTAAGAAAATAGTAAGGAAACAAGGTCTGACCCTTATTCAGTCCATGAATTTTTAAGCTTTTTTTGTTTAGTTAAATTTCTTGAAAATTGTACTCAAGGTTATTAAGTTAAAGGGACTTCCCTGGATGAAATTTGGTGACTTAGTGAATCTACTAAATGCTTGAAGCTAATTTTTGAAAATCAAGGCAAAAGTCTAGAGTTTCAAAAATTGAACACTAGTATAGAATAGCTAGACGAAAACTGCACAAACAAGCAACAAAAATGACTTTTAGGGTTCCTCCACCGGTAGCTTTTTTTATTTTTATTTTTTTTGATAATTTAAAGATTTTTAAAGAGATTTTTATTTTTTGATTTTGAAAGGAAATCGCCAGGGGTGCTTAGCTGAAGTATGCAGGAAGAAAAGAAACTTGTAGCTTCCGCTCCAAGTGCTCCAAATCCCACTCCTAATCCTAATTTGCACCTAAAATCGAAATAAAAAAAATTTGTCAATATCTAATGGAGCAAGAGAGGTATTAATGAGGTGACTAAGCAGTGCCTCCACAGCAACGGTGACAAAAGTGATACGGATTTTACGTTGTTTGAAAAATGCGAGTTTTAGATGTCGTTGCAATGCTAAAAATTGATCGCTCTTAAAATTTATGTTCCAAGATATGGTGAGTATCTAGGGTCATCCAAGGAGGCCATTTGTTAGTCACATAAGAAGGTTCCCTCCCTTGCCCCTCAAATCAGAATAATATATTTTTGCATTTTTTATTTTGTTATTTTTTGGGTTTTGAAATAACAGGCAGTTGAAAGTGAAACTGAAAACGGTAGCTAATAAACGCCTATTTATCACCATTCTTATGCCCTTAAACAAACCAAGCTCATAGGATTTCAGCTTTGCAAATGGGTTTTTGGGCTACATTTAGGCATCAATTAGGTTCGTCATGCATTGCATTTTTTATTGTATTTTTAAAACATTTCTTTAAGTGTTAGGGACAAACAGATCGAGAGATCCCTAAAACCCTAGCACTCACAAAGGCAACTGGTGAAAAGGAAACCCATTCCAGTTGGAACTCAGCCAAATCCAACTCATCATAGATGATACTAACACACTTGAGTTATGGTTAGCTCCATTAAGCTCCATTCAACTCATCCTAGCTAAATGGTAGATCAGGGCAGCTCATCTTAGCTCACCTTAGCTCAAGTCAGCTCAAACCCTACTCAACTTAGTTGAGTCTAGCTCTCCTTAGCTCCATTCAATTCACTAGGAGCTCTTACTAGCTCAGCTAAGCTGACTGGAGTCCACTGTAGCTCATGTCCAGCTACTTCTAGCTCCACTCAACTCAAGTCAGCTGAAGATGACTTCACACAGCTCAGGCCAGGTCAAGTCCTGCTCCCGGGAACTCCACTTTGATCAACCAAATTGAGTTAAGCTACCTTAGCTATTCCAGCTAACTAGGCCCTCCCTAGGATGATCAGACCCAACTCAACTCAGCATATTTTAGTAGAAGCCAGCTTAGTTTAACTTGGCTTAGCAGCTAGGAAAGAACTAGCAAGCTAACCCAGGTAAAGTAGCTCCTTGCAACTCCCCTCAGCAGCTACCAGCTCTAGTTCAGCTCCAGACATTCTTTCCTCGGCTCCTCTTCCCTAAACCCTAACTCCATCCCACCTCCTCCTCTACTCAACTACTAGCTAAGCATGCTTAGCTAGCTTAGCTTAGCTACACCTTAGGTCATAATGTCCACATCCAACCTAAAACCCTAAACTAGCTTCACCTCAACTTAACTACTAGCTCCACCCAAAAAAACACCTCCACTCCCTTCCCATTTTGGCACCAACCACCAACCTCACATCCCTTCACACCTCCACCTCCAAACGCCACCAAAATGGTGGTGCCAAAAGCCCCATAACCACCTTATACTTGGAACCACTTTTTCTCTCAAAAAACCCCTCCATCACCACCATACAGCTACCCCTATAGCCTATCCAAACCCTTCACCTAACCCCCTTCTAGAAAATCATACTAGGAACCACCTAACTTCACCTTAACTACTTCCTAACCACCATATAAATGGCGCCAAAACACCACCCACACCCCTTCACCTTGGCACCATTCATACCAACCTTGATCACACAACCACCATCACACGGAACCATCCTAGCCCTTCAAAAAGCCCATGCCACTTAACCCACCTAAACCATCCTAAAGTTGGTTCCAAAACACTTAACCAAACCTCCACACTTCCTTTAAGTTGGCACCAACTTACCCTGGCCATCCATCTCCTAAGCACCACCCTATGACCTAATCCTAGTCATACAACACATCAACCATCCCTTAACTCTAACCCACATAGAGATGGCGCTAACTCTTCCACCTATCTTAACCACCACCTCATGCATCCCTCTCCCTCAATCTCAACCCACATCCACTATTCATCCACTAACATCCATATCCTAGCCATCCATAACACCACTCTTCCCTTAACCATAGCCAACACCAACCTACACCTCCTCAACTGTATAAAAAGACCCATAACCACCACCATTTCCATAATCATTTGGCTTGATATTCTCCACCTATATCCTACCATATTCATAGCCAAGAGATGAAGGAGAAGAAGATTAAGGGGATACTCTGTCCCCATGGTGCCTTCCCCTCTTCCCTTCTCTCTTGTGCCACCACCAACCAGAGGAGCAGCCAAGCTAGGGAGACCTTAGGAGGAGGTCCTGAGGGTGGTACATGCCACCCTTGGAGGAGATTATGGGTGGAGATCATCCATCATTGGTGGAGCAAAGGTATGCCCCACCTAGGGCTTGCCACGGAAGACATCATTTCAGAGGAGCTATTCAAGGAAAGAGCTACAAAAATCCTTTTCAAGTCTAGGAGCAACTAAGCTTGAAGCAAGGACTCTCTCCTCTTCGCCACCATCATTGAGAGGATGTTTGTTTTACTCTTTTTTGTTCTCTTTCATTTTGTAGTATAAGCATTCCTCTATAAGCATTCCTGTAAACAAATTTTCCCCATTTATAAAGTTGCCTTCCTAAATTTTTGTTGCATCTTTTAATTCCTTTCACTCTAGTGCTCTTTTTCACACCCCCTCTCTAATTACCTTAGGTCTCCAAGAACCTCAGGTGAGCTTAGTGACGGGTTATTTTTTTCACTTAGGTGTTATCTTTAGAAAATTAGGTGTAGCAAGTTCCCGCTTTTGCTTCCAGAATTTCCCCTTATTTCAAAATGTAAAAAAAATCTTATAATTAAAAATCTAAAGCAAAAGTTGATTTCCCATTTTCAAGCGACAGTTGTAAAGTGCAAACTTGCTTCCTTGGATGACCCTAGATACCCCACTATCAAAGTTTTGGAAATTTTAAAAGTGATTGCGAAATTGCGAGTTGCAATGACTTAAACCCTAGTTTTAACAAATCACGCATTTGTTGCATTACTTTTTGATGCCATTGGCCGGAATGCGCAGCATTGCATTAATTGATTCTCTTTCTTGATAAGTGGATCTCATCCCCTTCTCTTTCTTTTCTTTTGTGTGTGCTAGCATTGTAGGAAGAAGGTGGGATTTTGGATGGGAGAGCATAAAGTCCCTTTTCTTTCTAAGGATTTCAGGTTGGTTCCTCTTTCATTGACACATTAATCTTTAGAAACTACCAAAAAAATATTAAATTAGGCTTTTAGGATCATAAACATTAAAATTGGGTAGAGTGGTGGCCTTTAAAATCAATTGTTTGATTATTTAAATCATTTAACACTACATTACCTAAAGTGTTGGTGTTCTGATTTTCGGGTCCAAACCTCTATCCAAACTTCAAATATCAATTCCCAACACCAAAGGCCTCTTAAAATCGTGAAATTTCATCCAAAGACTCAAAATCAAATTTGGAACATCTTTGCCAAATTTCCGAGCAATTAGAGTTGTAGAGAATGTTTAAAAATTTGTGGACCATAGGGGGGTCATCTCCTCTGATTTCACTATTTTGCTACTATCCGAGAATTTTAGGAATTTTTCTACTTATTCAATTTTTATGAAATTTAATTTTATGGAATCCTTGTAAAATTATACATACCATACAAAATCACAAAAACTTTTGGTGGCCACTGGTGGTATTGAAAAGTCAAAAATACCCACAGGTATGATTTCTTGACTTTGACACCAGCATAAAGAAAAATCTCAAAAAAATATCAAACAAATTCCTAAAATCACAATAAAATGAAATCCTTGTTTGATTTTCCTTCTAGTAGTGGTGTTGCTTGCTTTATTTGGACCACTACTTAAAAAGAAAAGCCTGAATCAATTCACTGGTACTAACATTTCTACCTAGGGATCAATTCAATTAGGTTTATTTTCAATATTAGAGACCCACTTTTTAAAAGGTAATCTACATTCACCCATACAACTTGATTTCCTTTTTATTGTGGAACTCAAACTTGTTTGAAAACCTAAAAAGAAAACCCTAAAAAGATGCTAAGATAAATCAAATCCTAAAAGCAGAAAAATAACAAATTGTGTGACAACTTGAAGTTGGCTTCGGAATCACTCCTTCCAATTTGCACACACTACAAAAAATTGAAATAACAGGGCATTACCCCAATCAACGTACTCCACATTCTCGTACACAATTAGACAACCAAGCCTATTTTAAAACAAGTTGCCCTTTGACCACTTAAGGACTTCCCAAAAACTTAGGCTTGATATCCAATATCTAAGGGTTGTTAAGCACTCCTAATTCCTTTTGAAATACACGGTGATAGACTTAGAGGGAAATCAAACAACAAGTGCTGGTTTACATAAGCCTGTGGTGATTTTCCCAGGAAATGCTTGGGCCCAATCCACCTCTTTAGTCTAATCGGGTACTCTTAAGGAACTAGGTTATCCTATTAATTTCTTCCTTATTGGGTTCCCAAGTCTTAGGTTGCATTTAGGGGTCAACTTTAGGATAGATTAGGCTTGGTAGTCTGATTTGCACACTTTCTCTCATCTCTCTCTCTCCTCCTCCCCTCCCGTTCTTCCATTAAGTGCATGAACGGGTGAAGGTCCCAGAATCCACATCTTAAGGGACCATTTGATTTTGCCCCTGCACCAAAAGATCTTTGTTTTCTTCTTGCTCTTCCTCTGCTTTTAATATGGAAAATAATTCAACAAATACTGTTTCCATTTCCCAACCTACCATTAACCCATCAGCTGACCCACAAGTTGACTTCCCCATCCTTAACCTCCCACATTTGGAGCTACCACAAAACCTTGAATGGCTAGGTTGCTCTTTCAATAAAAATTCAAACCCTTTTCTCTAATGGTCTACCAATTGGTTCGACTTCAACAAAACCAACAACAATTGGCTAGGACTGTCATAAACCTAGTCAATCAAAGATCGAGTCAACAACTCGGGGAACCTCTTGTATTTCTTAAGGATTTTTATGATCCTTCTAACTATGAAGAGACACTTGGAGTGGTTATACGCGAAGAGTAATTTGAAGTTAGACCTGCCAGTCTAAACCTTATTAAACATTTCCATGGTCTCCCGAGAGAGGACCCCTTTTGCCACCTCGAGGAGTTAACTGCCCTTGCTCAAACCACCTATTCCTGTAATGTGCAAGAAGTGGTGTGACTCATGAGACTCTTTCCTCTCACTTTAACGGATAAGGCATCACATTGGTTTAGGACAGTTGGGCACCCTATCACCACCTGACCCCAATTAAAAAGCACTTTTCTTAAAAAATTCTCTCCAATAGGTCATGCAAATGCTTTATGCCAATCAATAATGTCCTTTCAACAAAAATCTGGTGAACCTCTCCATGAGTCTTGGGAGAGATTTCGAGAACTTCTCAAAAGTTGTCCCCATCACGAAATTCCACGATGGTAGCTAGTGCAGATCTTCTATCATGGATTAGAGGATCAATTAAAAAGATTCGTGGATGATTCATGTGGGGGTAATTTCCTTAATAAAGATACCAAAAGTGCCTACCTCCTTTTTAAAGAAATGAGTGAAAACTCAATTAATATCTCTTCAATTGACACTTTTGGTAGAACAGACAACTCCAGACATGCAGTCAACTACATTTGTTCTGACCACTCAAGATGATCTACACATGATAGCTCAACGACTGGATCGGATGCAAATCAACCAGAAAAAAATGGAAGAAAAGCTCACCCAAAAACTAGCTCGTCAACCCAACTCCCCTCACCTTCTCAGAAGAGAAAATATGCACAATATCAATGCTACCCCTACAGGGTAGCAATTTTCTGGTTACTCACACGATCTGTTGACTGGGACTTTTGTTTATATGAATCAAAATCTTTTTTACTCCACCATTGAAAACATTTCTATTCTCCAAGAGAAATTTTGAAATCCCTCCAATACATACAATCAAAACTAGAGGACCAACCCGAATCCCTCCAGGAAAGCCCTAAATCAACCATTTCCCAAACAAAATCAATTTGGGAATTATGGGCAAAACTTGCATCAACGTTGGCCATCCCAGGAAGATATCAACACCCAGGTCATGAAAAATCTACAAGGTATGCAGAATCAAATGCTAGAAGTAGCCCACATGATAACCAACTTGTAACATCAAGTTAAGGTTACTCTTGATCATAGACTTGCTGGTAATTTGCCATCTGAACACTTGCCCAATCCTAACAATCAACGGAATCTGTATCAAGGTGGATATCCTAGTCAACCTATCTACCAAGTACCATAGCACTCACTGGGTTTAAAGCAAAATCAGGCCCACCATCCTCCTCCCAGAAACAACCATACTGCAAATGGAGTAACTCTGAGGAATGGGAAAACCACTCATGATAATTTGCATGCTCAAGAAACCCGCCTAAAAGAAAAGCAGATCAGCTCTTCTCCCTCTTCTTCAAACCCTGTTTAGGAACACAAAAATACACAACAGGTACACCCAACCCCTTTTCCACAAGCCCATCACAAAAAAGGAAAAAGAAATTCGAGCCCACTGATAAGGTATTGATGGATCTTTTTGGTCAAGTATAAATCAATATCCCTCTCCTAGTTGCCATAAAATACATTCCTTCCTATAAAAAATTTCTGAGAGATTTGTGTACCCCAATATGGCAGCCAAGAAACCTAAGAAAGGTGATCCTTCCAAAGACAGTAAGCTCAGTTCTGCAGAGCAAACTGCCACTAAAAGGAAAAGATCCAGGCACCCCCTGATTCAAGTGGTCATTAATGACACTTCCTTTGATCGCACCCTTTTGAATCTCAGTGCCTCAATTAATCTCATCCGCACTGTCATTTCTGAGGAATTCAAGATCGTTGAATTGAAGCCTATCTACGTAACACTTCAACTATTAGACTGGTCTGCAATTAAACCCAAGGGGATTGTTGAGGATGTAATTATCCGAGTCAAAAATTGTCTATTTGCCGTAGACTTTTTGGTCTTGCACATAGAGGTACCGGAAGCTTTGAAGAATGCGCCTATAATTCTTGGAAGACCATTTTTAGCCACAACAAAAGCCAATAATAATTATGATTCTGGAAAGATGAAGATCATGTGTGGCGGTGAATCTATTACCCTAGATATTTTTCAAGCTTCCAGGCATTTCCAAGAACTAGATTTCTTTGATGATATGGATTCAGAAATTGAAAATTTAGTGGAGGAAACAATGCAAAATTCACACCTGGGTTCCTATTTTGCAATTCACACGGCTCCTGAACAATTTGATTTACCTCACCCTCACACCCTAACTACATCTTCTCCATTGGACTCCTTAACTAACTCTCTCCCTCTTACTTCACCCTTCACTCCACAAGCTAAAATCATTTCAGAGTTGGGCCCTCAATTGGAATTGAAACCCTTACCTGACTCCCTTAAATATGTTTTCCTTGGTCCAAACCAGACCATGCCCCTAATTATCAATTCTAGACTTTCTGTGGCACAAGAGGAAAACTTCTCCAGGTCTTGAGCAAACAACGAAAAGCTATTGGCTGGATCCTTGCGGATCATAGGGGTATTAATCTGTCCTATTGCATCCATCGAATTTATCTTGAGGACGATTCTCACCCCTCCCACCAACCACAAAGGTGCCTGAACCATAATATGTAAGAGGTGGTAAAAAAGGAGATTATAAAGTGGCTTGATGCTGATATCACATACCCCATTTTTAACAGCTCCTGGGTTAGTCCTACACTAGTAGTGTCTAAAAAGGCTAGACGAACAATTGTCACCAATGAACATGGGGAAAATATAGCCACTCGGACCACATGTAAGCATTGATTACAGAAAATTGTACATCGCCACCAAGAAGGACCATTTTCCTCTCCACTTTATTGATCAAATCTTGGAGTGATTAGCCAGACGTGATTACTACTGTTTTCCTGATAGTTATTCCGACTACAATCAAGTTGCGATACATCCTGAGGATAAAGACAAAACTACATTCACTTGCCCCTTCAGAACCTTTGCTTTCCAAAGAATGCCTTTCTGTCTTTACAACGCACATACGACTTTTCAAAGGTGTTTTCTTTGAATTTTTTCTGACCTAGTAGGTGAATGTCTTGAAGTCTTTATGGATGACTTCTCTGTTTTTGTAGATTCTTTTAACCTTTTTCATGGAAATCTTGAAAGAACTCTCCAAAAAAGCATAGAAGTTAACCTTGTCCTCAGCTGGGAAAAGGGTCATTTCAAGGTCAAAGAAGGTATTGTATTGGGCCATGTCATTTTCAAAAAAGGAATCTTAGTAGATCAAGCTAAAATTGATGCCATCTCTAACCTCCCACCGCCAATTTCTATAAAATAGATAAGATCTTTTTCAAGGTATGTGGGCTTCTACCACTGTTTCATTAAGAATTTTTCCCAAATCTCCAAGCCCTTAAGCCATTTACTTACCAAACGCCAGCCTTTTAACTTCAAAGCCCAATGCCTAGAGAGTTTTTATCAGCTGAAGAAAATTGTCACAGAGGCACCCATTTATAGGGACCTAACTGGAATTGTCCCTTTGAATTAATGATTGAAGCCTTTGATTTTGTTGTGGGGGCCATTCTAGGGCAAAGAATTGACAAGAAGACTGTTGTGATCTACTATGCCAGCAAAGCACTCGATGTTGCACAATGGAATTACACAGTTACTGAGAAAAAACTTCTTGCCATTATCTTTGCCCAAGAAAAATTTTGCTCTTATTTGTTGGGATCGCGTGCCATAGTATATACCGACCACTTTACAATTAAATATCTATTGAACAAGGAGGATGCAAAACCCTGCCTTATCCGTTGGATCCTATTGCTCTAGGAATTTGACTTGGAAAACAAGGATAAGGCAGGCTCGCAAAATGTAGTGGCCAATCATCTCTCTTGTCTTTTGACGAATGACATGTTGACCCCCCTAAAAAATTCCATGATGAAACTATCTTAGCTGCCAATACACTCCCTTGGTTTGCACCTACTGCAAACTACCTAGCAATAGAACAAATCCCCTCTGATTTGCCAGAAACCAAAAGGGATAAGTTCTTTGCTAACATTAAATATTATTTTTGCAAGGAGCCTAACCTTTTCCTCATTTGTGTCGATTAGGACATTAGACGATGTGTTGCCGATTTAGAAAATCTTGATATTCTGACACATTGACACTCAATTGACTTTAGTGAACATTTCTTGGGCAAGAAAACTGCATCTGAAATCCTCAATTCTGGTTTCTTTTGGCCAAGATGCACAAAGATGCTCATACCTTTATTTGGTCCTGTCTACGTTGCCAGAGCATCAGCAACATGACTTGACGGATATGATGCCCGTCAATCCAATCTTAGAGGTTGAAACTTTTGATGTATGGGGCATCGTCTTCATGGGATCGTTCATCAACTCTTGTGGGTATTCGTTGTAGTTTCCCAACTAGGAGGGGGTGACAATAAATTGCAGAAATATAATATAAAATAATCTTACAAAATTAAATCACACAAGGTACACAATTATTTTTAGGTGGAAACCCACACTGGGTGAAAACCACCACCTAACGCTCTCGAGTTAGGGTTTTCCGATCAACCAAGTTGATCAAATCCACTAAACGAATCACTTAAACGAGGGTGATTCAACCTCAATTACAACCACGCTACTTTATACGAGGGTAGCGTACCTCAAACCCCTTCTCTTCACGAGAAGGATTTTATCCCACAAACGAGACGGGAATTCGCAAAGCGAATACCCTACCAAAGAACAAAGATAAATAACAACAATCCTATAGAGACAACAAAGTAATATTTAACCTAAGCTTCTATAGGAATTAAGATGCTTCCCTTTGCAAGGAGTGCGTCGAATCGATGCCGTGGGTGCGTGAGCTACACAACGGCACAACGTCGCTCTCGTGAACTACGGCAGGAGAGCAGGTACGCAAAGGCTTGATGCTCTCAAGTTGAAGAACTGGAGCTTGGGGAGCAAGAGCTTTTCTAGGAGACAAATGTGTAGAAAGTATGTTGCTTGGATATGACTTGGTGTCTATTGGTGTGCAAGAGGTTCCTCTCTATTTATAGAGGCCTTAGGAAAGCTTTGGAAGGCTTTGGAAAGCTTCCATAGCCGTTGGTTGCAAAGCCCAAGATAATCAGGCCGAAATCAGGAACAATCATTACACTGACAGGGTTATCAGATGTCTGATCCTGGAATCAGATGTCTAGAAGATCAGTTTAAGATGTCTGGGAACAAAGTCAGATGTCCGATTTTAGGTGGGTTTCTTCCTGACTTGAATCAGATCTAAATAGGGTTCTAGTGCAAGTCCATCAGTCGACATACCGGACGTCTAGCACTGTGTCTGGATGTCTGGAAATCTACTTTCCTGTGGGAATGGATTTCCAAGAAAGTGCAACGGCTAGAAAATCTCTGAGAATAGATTTTCGGGTAAGCCAAGGCAAAATGGTCATTTATCAGACGTCTGGAAAGGCTTAAGGACGTCTGATAAGACTCTAACAGTCTTATTCTTTAGTGTTTATTAAGCCAGCCAACGGTCCACTAATTGGATGTCTGGCAAAAACATTAGACGTCTTCTAAGACATCTGGTCTAAGGTCTGGACGTCTGATTTCATCAGACAGAGCTAACTAAGTCCAACCTAAATCTTATCAGACGTCTGAATCAACATTCAGACGTCTTGAAACATATTATCAGACGTCTAATTTTGGAATTAGACGTCCGAAAAAGCTGTTTGAACCCTATATTGGTTTTCTAAGTTCCCCAAAGAAAACCTAAGTGTCCTAGGGTTGTGCAGGTGTTCCTAGGACTACTATTAGGGTACTTTGAGGCTCTTTAACATGATGTTCAAAGGAACAAAAAGTAGCAAGGAAATAAAGATAGAAGTACATGAAGGAAAAAAATAGAATTCTATCCTATTCTTCTTATCCTTCCATCTTCAATCTATTGCTCCTCGCGAATGTCCTCTATTCTCGATCAAGCTCCTCCAATCCATCCTGGATGCGAGCTTGAACTCCATCTAATCACTTCTCCATTTGCAATTGACCTGAAATCTAATACTCCAAGTGCAAATGTAAAAAGACACGTGTTTTGTTATCATCAAAACAAATGATCGTGGTACTCTATCACCAACAATCTCCCCCTTTTTTATTATGACAAATCCATAAATTATAATGCAAAAAATCCTCCCCCTTTTTGACATTACCAAAAAGGTTTGATTGATTTTAAATTTCCTATTACTCCCTCTTAAAACATGCTCTTCTATGTATTTCTTTTAACAAAAGTAATGTCCTCCCCCTTTTTGTAACAACAAGATACCTATTTTTCTTCTCCCCCTTACTAAAGGAAATTTAGCTAACTTACATCTCCCCCTTAATAATTGATAATTAGCTCATAATTTTTAACTCCCCCTATCTAAATGGCAATGATAAACAATGATAGGGTCAAGAATTTTTACCTCACCATCCATGGCCAATAAAATGGCCCAAATGGTGGTGGTGGATGCCATATCGGATGGGGCTCCCATCCGTAGCTTGGAGGCCCGGGCATTGGCACCGGTCTCCAGTCTAGTGGTCGACGTGCGGTAGATCCATCATTTGTTCGCCGTCTCGTTGGTCTTCTTGTTCTCCTCCTTGGTCTACTCCTTGGTTCTCCCAACTCGAGTTGACCAGCCTTGAGCTTGTAGGTCCAGTCCTTCGTGTTGTAGTTATCCTTGAAACCTACAAAACATGATTCCAATTCTTTCTTTGGTATCCAAGTGAGCATGGATCTGGATCTGTTAGCGGGTGTCCTTGACGGAGATCCTTTCTCAACCTTACGGCTATAAAAATTATCTACTTTGTTGATTAATTTGTTAGAGTTTTCCCTAAGACAAGCAATTTCTTTTTCTATAGTACGCATCTTAGTCTTTAAATCAGAGATTTCTAACTTTAAACTATCATTTTCTTCAATCAATTTAATGTTTTCATTGATTAAATTTTTGTTTTCTAATAACATGTTATTACCCTGACTGTTGAGAAGGAATTTGAATTTCCCTTTGAGTGGGAAAAGCCGTTGTTGGATGGCCGGCCGCCTGAGGGGGTCCGATGTCGGTGCCGGTGGCTCTGATGGATGGGCGGTATGGCGTCCGTGATCTTGGCGTAGGAAGGCGCGTGATTTACGTGTTCCTGTGGGTGCTAGGAACATGGGCAGGAGGGATGTTCGAAATGGTTGGGCAGAGGTCGAAGGGAGGTGACTTGCTATCGGTGTCGCCTTCGAGGGCACCTAGCGGTGACCTGCTGGAGTCCACTACTATGTCTAGCGTGCGGAGGTTTTGGTCACAAATGCGATGCCTGCCAGGTGACATGTGATGGCTCTGGGGGCAGGGACTACTTAACACCTTCGTGGCCTCGGGGTAAGCTGCAGATGCCCCTCCCCACGAAACGGTCGGGACTTGCGCCTTGGATGTTGAGGTTCCTCTGACTGATGATGGCAAAGTAGCGGAACTGGCTTTACGTAGTGCTTTGATTGGAGAAGTTATGAGAGGCACCATATCGGTGGGCAGAATTCGACAACTGGTGATATCTCTCTCTTTATCAACTGATGATTGAAAGATTGCCATTATTTCGCAGTCGCGATTTGTGCTGTTTGATGTGGGTGCGGGAGATGTTGAAAGATACTGCTTTCAGACTTGTTTTTTGGATGGACTATCAGTGATCTGGCAGCTGGTATCCCCTTTTGATGGATCTTTGCCTGAACGTCCCCCTCAGAGATCAGCCGCCAGGTCTGGTGTTCTTGAGATCAGAGGTCTGCCTCTGCATCTGAGATCTAGGAAGGTGGTGGAAAACATGATAGCTGGGTTTGCATCTGTGTCCGTGGATGCTGCTGTTGGGCTGATTGAAGGGGATGCCAGTGGTCTGAATGTGAGGGTGAAGGTTTTCAGGGCTGGTGCCATTCCTGATAAACTGATCCTCAGATGTGGGGGCAGTTCTTGGATGCTGCTTCTGAATTTTATTGTGGCAGATCAAGAGGTTGTCTCTAAATTTCGTCCCCCCTCTTATGCTATGGTGCTGAAATCTAAAACTCCTCCCTTCCATCCAAATTATGCTAATCAAGATATGATGGCTGAATGTTCTAAAGGCAAGGAATTGGGGGATGGGGTAGGGAATCTGGGGGATGTAGAGATGAGGACTAAAGCTCTGGCAGGTGTGGCTGATGTGTCTCTGATCCAAGACCTCCCCTCCTGTGCTGAGGTGCTGAAGTCCAAAGCCCCTTCCCTGCAACCACTTGGTGACTGTCAGAAGGTGGTGGCAGAATGTTCAGGAGAGAGGGATTTGATAGATGAAAAGGGGGGCCTGGGAATTATGGAGATGAGGTCTGAAATTCAGGACATTGTAGATGA
Source organism: Thalassia testudinum (assembly GCA_037157565.1). Classification (NCBI taxonomy): domain Eukaryota; kingdom Viridiplantae; phylum Streptophyta; class Magnoliopsida; order Alismatales; family Hydrocharitaceae; genus Thalassia; species Thalassia testudinum. The sequence goes on along the minus strand of JAZHRO010000055.1, from coordinate 102,132,559 downwards.
TGTACCCCTGCTCCAAGAGGCAGCCGCAGTGATGGATGATGATGGAAAGGAAATGAGTTTATCAAATGAAGTTGTGAGTGAGGATCTGAAAACCCATCTGGGTGAGTCTGATGAAGGGATGATTATGAATGTGATTAATGAGTATGCTACCTCAGATATGGTGGACACTTCTGTGAGTCCTATGAATTTACAGACTTGCTCTCCTGTGGTTAAAGTTGTGCATGCGAAGTCAAAGACTCCTTCTGCTAGGAGTTGGAAACCTCCCTATAAGCTGAGATTAAGAAGGGACACTCCCACACAAAAGGTTGTTGAATCAGTTGTTGCAGCTGTGATGAAGGTTAACAAGACTTTTGCAGCTATGAAGGGGACAGACCAGATCACCTAATGAAGATCTTGAGCTGGAATGTGCGTGGGCTATGCGATAGAAGTAGGAGGGGGTCGCTAATTAGATATTTGCGTGAATGGGAAATTGACTATGCCATTCTTCAGGAGATAGACATTGACTGTGCTTTTGATAGGGCATGGGAAGAGATGAGGTCAGGATCTGCAAATGACCTTGTGGTGTTCAATTCCATTGGCAGATCTGGGGGAATTGCCATTTGGTGGAGGAAGCAGATGCTGTGCTTACAGGAGGTGTCCATGGCTAGGCACCTTCTGACCTGTAGATTCACGAGAAGCCAGGGGGACAGTGTCTTCTTTGTGACTGGTGTATATGGGCCAAATGATCCTAACAGGAGGCAAGAATTGTGGGAGGACTGGAATCTGGCTGCAGAATTTGTAGGTGGGGGGGCTTGGCTTGTTGGAGGTGACTTTAATTGTACCTTAGTGGGGAGTGACAGACTTAATGCGGTGGTTGATAGCTCCTCCACAGGATTTCAGTTGATGGTCCAGGCCTTGGGGATGTGCGAATTTCCATCATCGGGGGCTGAATTCACTTGGAGGAATGGCAATGGGCTCATGTCTAAGATTGACAGATTTTCTGGGAATGCTGAGCTGTTATATCTCTTCCAGATGTCTTTTGTATGTGGTCTTGAGCGTCCATTTTCTGACCATACACCATTGATGTGGGATAGTGGTGAGCAGGTGGTGCCTGGTTCCTATTTTAAATTTAGCAGATCTTAGCTGAGGGAAATAGGGTTCAGAGGCATGCTTGCCAACTGGTGGAGGTCAGAACAGGGTGAGGGTACAACCACCTCCAGACTGGCTTCTAAGCTTAAGCCTTTGAAGGGCATGCTGAAGGAGTATGGAGATATTGTCTCAGTTCATAGACATCAGAAGCGTCATGAGGCCTTACTGAAAATTCAAGAACTGGATACCAAAGAAGCTGTGGACCATCAATCTGAACTTGATCTTGCTGAAAGACGAAGATGGCAGGGGGTGGTAATTGAAGAAGATGTGAAATTGGAGATGGATTGGAGGGAGCGATCTAGACAGCTATGGCTAAGTTAGGGGGATGCAAACACAAAATTTTTTCATTTGGCTGCTAGCTCTAGGAGGAGAACAAATCTGATCTCATTAATGGTTGTAGAGGGGTAGAGAATTACCTCCTTATCTAATATCAGAACTGAGGCCGTGAAATACTTCAAGGAATCTTCAAGAGCTGCAGGTAGGGGCAACTGGAGAATGACAGCAAATGATTTGCCCAGGATTAATGAGTATCAAGGGGCCAGCCTGACTGAATCTATTTCTGAGGCTGAAGTATTGAAGGCTATTAATGATCTTAATTGTGAACGATCGCCTGGTCCTAATGGAATCTAGGTTTTCTTCTACAAAGAAGTATGGGACATTGTGTGCTCAGAGGTTATGGGGGTAATTAGAGAATTCCAATGTGGCAATTTTTGCTTTGAAAGAATTAATAGATCTTATCTGTTTCTTTTGCCTAAAACTCCGGGTGCTGAATCTTTCTAGGAATTTAGACCCGTTGCTCTTTCTAACTCCTTATATCTGGTGATTGGAAAAGTCTTGGCTAATAGATTGAGGCCTGTACTGTAAGATTTGATCCATCCTGCTCAGTCTGCTTTCCTCTCGGGTAGATCCCTACAAGAGTCTTTTATATTGACCTAAGAGATGGTTTGCAACTGGCATAAGAGGAGATGCAAGGCCTTCATGTGGAAGGTTGATTTTCGTAGGGCATATGACTCAATCAGTTGGCCTTACTTATGGGATGTGCTTCAAAGAAGGGGCTTTCCCCCTACTTGGATAGCTTGGGTTAAGAGTTGTATTACCACGGCCTCCGTTACCCATCTAATAAATGGGAAACCCTGTGGTGCATGGATACAGCCTCAATGTGGCATCAGGCAAGGATGCCCCCTAGCCCCATTGATATTTAATTTGGCAGTTGACAGTTTAGCCTGGTTTGTTTGTAAGCTTTCTGATGTGGGTCTTGTTAGAGGATATTCGCTCTCTTGTAGGAATAGTCTGGCTCCCATTCTTCAATATGCAGATGATACTGTCTTTTTTGTTGAAGGATCCATGGATGGATCATTGGCTTTGCATCACTTGGTTGATATCTTTGGTGAGCTTTCTAGACTGTGGTTAAATAGCGACAAGTCTGGTTTGGTTTGATTTGGTTTATCTGAGGTGGAGCAAGAGTTCTTAGCAACCATCCGAATGACTCCCCGCATCAGCCTTCCTATTAGATATCTTGGGCTACCTTTGAGGTTTTCCAGGTTGAGGAGAGGTGATTGGAATTGCCTTTTTGACAAGATCTCTATGAAACTTGATGGTTGGCACAGCAGATTCTTATCCAGAGGTGGAAGGCTTATCTTGCTCAATTCGGTGATCACCTCCATTCCTGTTTTCTACTCCATTTTCAAAGGACAAAGATCCGTTTGGAAAAGATTGGATGTGATGAGGAAGAGATTTTTTTGGAAAGGAGCTAGACACAAGGGCAGCTTCTTGCAGCCTCTCAAATGGGATCAAATTTGCTATCCTAAGGAGCTGGGTGGTCTTGGGATCAAGTCCTTGCAACACTTTAATGATCCCTTGCTGCTCAAATGGGCTGTTAAGCTGCTGTAAGGTGATCTAAAACCGTGGTCTGATCTGATCAGAGATAGATATGGAGATTCCAACAGCAGATTTTCGAGACTTCAGCGAAACTATCCATCACCTTTCTGGAAATCAGTAACTAAGGCTTTGGCTGATCACTTCCATCTGCTGCAACCATCACTTGGAGATGGTTGGTCTTTCAGATTTTGGAAAGAGGAATGGTCTGAGTTGGGGGTCTTGAGGGAGCTCTATCCGAGAGCTTTTGATGCAGCAGCTGATAAGAATGCTACGGTCAGCAAGATCTGGTCTTGCAGTAGCAGCAGTTGGATTCTGGACGATGTGGAATCCAGCAGCAGCAGAAGAACAACCCGGTTATGGGATGAGAAGAGAAGGCTTTTATTAGACCTTGAAAATTTCAGACCTAGGCCTGGAACGGAGGACAGATATCTGTGGGATGGGATCTATAGTGTCAAATCTGGGTATAACAGAATGCTAAATTTTGAAGAGTGACGGAGACATGATTCCATTGATAAGAAGATATGGTTGTTAAAAATTCCTCTCAAGGTATAAATCTTCCTTTGGCTGTGCAGGAGGGATGGATTAACCACAAGTGATCTACGCCACAGAAGATTGGGTACTGATCATCATGTGTGTTTCTTATGTGAGATGAGCACTGATAATGTAAATCACCTCTTCTCTTCTTGCCTTATCACTGATGTCATTTGGAGAAAAATTTGTCAGGAGACTTTACCAGATTGGGATTCTCTGTGGCATGGGTTTGAGGTGAGAGGGAAACCACATGTCCACATGGCTGCTTCTATTTGGTGTGTATGGAAGTCAAGGAATGAGAGACATTTTCAGGAGAGGCCGATATGTTGTGAGAATATTGTAAGAGAGTGCTGGTCCCTCATACAGTCTTGGGGATCCTTTTTGTAATCTCCCTTTTTTGAACATAATATACTACTCCGAACTGCTATCGCAGGACGATAGCTCTCCTTTCTATTTCAAAAAAAAAAAAATGTTATTATCCTTAGGACTAGTTTCTATGTCCTAAGGTTTTTTTTCTAACCTATCATTTTCAGATTTAAGAAAGTAAGGTTCTTTTTAATGCTTTTTTTTCTATTCTTAATGATTTACTAACATCAACTAGTTCATTAAAAGCTTCTTGTAAATCGAAATTTACCTCGTTGTCTGAGTCGTTTCCGCTTTCGCTGTTGCTATCACTTCCTCTGGTCATGAATCCAAGGCAAGCGATTTCTTCTTCTATAGACTTTTCTTCTTCTTCCTTCGAGATCGAATCGTCCCAAGTGGCTTGGAATGCCTTCTTAGATTTCTTCTCCTTTTCCTTCTTCTCCTTTTTGAGAAGAGGGCACTCTGGTCATAGGTGCCCTTTCTCGTTGCAGTGATAACAACATCTAGGGCTTTCCTTCTTCTCCTTTTTCTCTTTCTTTGATTCCCTACAAAACTTGGAAAATTTTTTAAGTAAAATTTTAAAGTCTTCATCGTCGGAACATACCTCGCTATCCGATGCGGCTCTGAAGGTGAGAGTCTTCTTTGGTTTAGGCTCCAGTGTATCCTTCTTCTTCTACTTTAACTTAGTCTCGTAGGCCATTAGATTGTCTAGGAGATCTTCCATGTTGAGATCCTCCACTTCGTTCGCCTCCTCGATGGCGGTGACTTTCTGTTCCCACTCCAGTCCGAGGGAATGAAGAAGCTTCCCTTGAAGCTCCCCCTTGATGAAAGTCTTCCCTAAAGCTTTCAAATTATTTACAATGAGAGTGAACCTAGTGTTCATCTCACTTAAAGATTCGTTAGGCTTCATAGAAAAAGATTCAAATTCTTGAGAAAGTAAATTTATTTTAGAAGTTTTTACCTTAGAGGTACTTTCGTGAGTTACCTCAAATGTGTGCCAAATCTCTTATGCCGTGGCGCATTGTGAGATTCTGTTGAACTCCTCTGGGCTGAGCATGCAGTAAAGAGCATTCATGGTCTTCGCATTCAAAGAGAACTCACAAATTTGTTGTTGCGAGTATCCTCCCATGGGTTTCTCTGGGATCTCAAATGGCGTCTCACACATGGCCCAAATCGTGAAGTCATTGGCTTGAAGCCAAGTCTTCATCCGCAGCTTCCAGTAGGGGTAGTTGCTCCCGTCGAAGAATGGCAGACGGGACGTGGACTGCCCCTCAGAGATTCGGATTGCGGAACTGCTCCCCTCCATGATCTTCTTGCCGAGTGTTACTCCGATTACCACGAACCTGCTCTGATACCAATTGTAGTTTCCCTACTAGGAGGGGGTGATGTAATAAATTGAGAAAATATAATATAAAACAATCTTACAAAATTCAATCACACAAGGTACACAATTATTTTTTGGTGGAAACCCACACTGGGTGAAAACCACCACCTAACCCTCTCGAGTTAGGATTTTCCGATCAACCAAGTTGATCAAATCCACTAAACGAATCACTTAAATGAGGGTGATTCAACCTCAATTACAACCACGCTACTTTATATGAGGGTAGCGTACCTCAAACCCCTTCTCTTCACGAGAAGGATTTTGTCCCACAAAGGAGACGGGAATTCGCAATGCGAATACCCTACCAAAGAATAAAGCTAAGTAATAACAATCCTATAGAGCCAACAAAGTAATATTTAACCTAAGCTTCTATAGGAATTAAGATGCTTCCCTTTGCAAGGAGTGCATCGAATCGATGCTGCGGGTGCATGAGCTACATGACGGCACAACGTCGCTCTCGTGAAATACGACGGGAGAGCAGGTGCGCAAAGGCATGATGTTTTTAAGATGAAGAACTTGAGCTTGGAGAGTAAGAGCTTTTGTAGGACACAAAAGAGTAGAAAGTATGTTGCTTGGGTGTGTCTTGATGTCTATTGGTGTGCAAGAGGTTCCTCTCTATTTATAGAGGCCTTAGGAAAGCTTTGGAAGGCTTTGGAAAGCTTCCAAAGCCATTGGGTGTAAAGCCCAAGAGAATCAGGCCAAAATCAGGAACAATCATTGCACTAACAGGGTTATCAGATGTCTGATCCTGGCATCAGACGTCTAGAAGATCAGTTTAAGACGTCTGGGAACAAAGTTGGACGTCTGATTTTAGGCGGGTTTCTTCCTGACTTGAATCCGATCTAAACAGGGTTCTACTGCTATTCCATCAGGCGACATACTGGACGTCTGGAAACCTACTTTTTTGCTGGAATGGATTTCCAAGAGAGTGCAACAGCTAGAAAATCTTTGAGAAGAGATTTTCAGGTCAGCCGAGGCAAAATGGTCATTTATCAAACGTCTGGAAAGGCTTAAGGGCGTCCGATAAGGCTCTAACGGTCTTATTCTTCAGTGTTTGTGAAGGCAGCCAACGGTCCATAAATTGGACGTCTGGCAAAAACATCAGACGTCTTCTAAGACGTCTGATTTAATCAGACAGAGCTAACTAAGTCCAGCCTAAATGTTATCAGACAACTGAATCAACAGTCAGACATCTTAAAACATATTATCAGATGTCTGATTTTGGAATTAGACATCCGAGAAAGCTGTTTGAACCCTATATTGGTTTTCTATGTTCTCCACAGAAAACCTAAGTGTCCTAGGGTTGTGCAGGTGATCTTAGGACTACTATTAGGGTACTTTGAGGCTCTTTAACATGATGTTCTAAGGAACAAAAAGTAGCAAGGAAATAAAGACAAAAGTACATGAAGGAAATAAACAGAATACTGTCCTATTCTTCTTGTCCTTCCATCTTCAATCTATCGCTCCAAGCAAATCTCCTCTGTTCTCCATCAAGCTCCTCCAATCAGTCCTTGATGCGAGCTCAAACTCCATCTAATCACGTCTCCATTTGCAATTGACCTGAAAACTAATACTCCAAGTGTAAATGTAAAAAGACATGTGTTTTGTTATCATCAAAACAAATGATCGCGGTGCTCTAGCACCAACATTTGTCATTCTAGTCGTAGTTGACTATGTATCAAAATCGATAGAAGCAATACCCACACACACCAATGATCACAAAATGGTTGTCGAATTTATCAAGAAAACATTTTTTCAAGATTTGGCATTCCTAAGGCCATCGTCAATGACGGAGGATCACATTTTACTCACTCTCAACGATGTCACTTCTTTCTAAATATGGGGTTAATCATAAAATTTCCACTCCTTACCACCCCTAAACCAATGGCCAAGCGGAAGTTTCTAACAAAGAGATAAAAATATTTTACAAAAGTTGATTAGGCCTAATCGTAAAGACTTGTCCAATAAATTGGATGATGCTTTATGGGCCTACCGTACCACTTTCAAAACACCGCTAACCATGACTCCTTTCCATCTGATTTTTGGAAAGGCATGCCCTCTTCTGGTAGAACTCGAAAATAGGGCTTTCTGGGCAATCAATCAATTAAATATGGGTTTTTATGAAGTCATTACCCACAAGAAACTGCAATAAACTAAATTAGAAGAATTATGTAATTTTTCTTATAGAAATGCATGGATTTACAAAGACCGAACAAAGAAGTTTCATGGTAAATATATCGTCGGGAAGGATTTTGATGTTAATCAATGCGTTTGGCTTTTTTATGCAAGATTACGTATTTTTCTTGAAAAATTAAAATCCATGTGGACCGGCCCTTTTATTGTCCCCAAAGCATATCCATATGGCACTAATGATATTTTCGATCTGGAAATAGGAAATACTTTTCAAGTCAATGCCTAGCGTTTAAAGCCCTATCTTGTTAATACTCTAAATCTCCCTTCTGACACACTTGATTTAATCGACTTACCCACTAATGATCACTGATGCACTTCATGCACGGCTGAATGGCATAAAGGATAGCACTGGATGGGAGGTAACCCATCATTTTTCTCCTGGTTTTCGCTCTTTTTCTTTCCTTCAGAGGTTTCAAATATCCCATTTTTAGCCTCCTTCACCGAGGTAATCCCTTTTCCCTTCTAATTGCAAAGGACATGTCACATCTTAAGCACGAGGGGTGTTTTTAAATTTTGAGAATCAAATCATGATTTTTAAAACCCGAAAATATGCAATTTTCTTATTTCATTTTCTGCATGCATTCCCAAAAAAATGAAAATGTTGAAAACATTTTAGGGAAATTTTGAAATCAGGACTAAGGTTGAATATTCACTTTTGGTAAGTGGGATTTAATCTTTAACAAACTAGGGATAAGGATATGCGTCTGATTATTAGAATTTCAGGGTCTACCATTAGACTATATCAAATATCCTTCTCTAAAATTCTACCTAAACTCATGAGAGTTCAGGTGACTTGATCCCCTTTTGTAACATGGAAAGTATCCAACTTTGGTTCTAATTCAAAAACATGCATATCTAGCAAAATTTCTTGTGTCAAAATTCACACACCAGCCAACACCTAAAAAATAATTAGAAATTAGAAAAACCCCTTGTTTGTCCTTAGTAAAAGTCCAAAATAGATCATTGGTTTGAGTTCCCACCGTCAAGGAGGAAAGTACCTATTTTGAGGATGTAATGTCAAAATGTACCACCTCATCGCTGCTCTATATCTATATTTCATATCTTTAGACGGAGCATTACGGTGCATTTTTGCAGCTCAAGTGTCTTAGACAGTACTCTACCCATAGCGTCGGAGTGAAAGCTTGAGTTTGCTTGGAGTGCCCCTTTACACTGCATTGTGTTTTGGGGTTATGAGCTCTTGGGTGGTGTCATGGACTGTACTATGTTGAAGTACTCACGCCAGAACCCCATCGAGGATTGGTAATGGGAATGATGATCCCGACATAACTGTTATAAGACTAAGCTAAGAATAACCTTGGGGGAGACAAAAAAGAAAACTTTTAAACAAAAACACGACCATATTGATTTGGCTTTTCACAAGCACAGATACAAGGTTTTAAAGGTTATTGCAAGTTGCGAATCGGATTCAAGAGCTAGAAAAATCCTAATTGCAAAAATTTTGAGTCATCTAAATTAACAAGGGGTTAATCTATGAATTTTTTGAGGATATATTGATCTCGATTCATCTAATTCTTTGATCTAGAAACAAATCCTGATGTTTATCTTTAACATATCCTGTACCTCCTATGTTTTTAACCAACCATGGTCCCATGATTTCTTTCTACCTAAAAAAGTTAAAAAATTAGTTTTCCCAAAAATTTTGCTCTGTAAAAAATTATTTTGCTAAGAGACTAGCAAAAGATAAGCCTGGGGGTGTGATAAATGCCAGTTTATCATCATTCTTATGCACTAAAACAAACCTAGCTCTTAGGATTTTAACATCGTAAACTAGTTTTTGGGTTACATTTAGGCATCAATTAGGTTAGGCCTGCATTGCATTTTTTATTGTATTTTTAATATGCTTGTCTGAGTGTTAGGGACAAACAGATTGATAGATCCCCAAAACCCAAGCACTCATGAAGGCAACTAGTGAAGAGGAAGTTCATTCTAGCAGGAACTCAGCTAAATCCAACTCATCATAGCTGGATACCAGCTCACTAGAGTTAGGGTTAGCTACAATAAGCTCCATTCAACTCATCTTAGCAGAATGGTAGCTTAGGGCAACTCATCTTAGGTCACCCTAGCTCAAGTCAGCTCATACCCTACTCAACTTAGTTGAGACTAGCACACCTTTTCTCCAGTTAGTTCATTGGGAGCTCTAGCTAGCTCAGCTAAGTTGACTGGAGCCCACCTTAGCTCATGTCCAGCTACTTCCAGCTCCACTAAACTCAAGTCAGCTGAAGATGACATCCCAAAGCTCGGGCCTGCTCAATTCCAGCACCTGGGAACTCTACTTATCCCAACCTAGTTCAGTTAAGCTACCTTAGCTACTCTATCTAGCTAGGACCTCCCTGTGAAGATAAGACCAGTCTTACCTCTGCATATTCTAGCAGAAGCAAGCTTACCTTAGCATTGCTTAGCAACTAGCAAAGAACTAGCAAGCTAAGCCTACTAAAGTAGCTCCCATCAGTAGCTACCAGCTCTAGACATTCTTTCCTCAGCTCCTCTTCCCTAAACCCTAGCTCCATCCCATCTTGTCCTCTACTCAACTACTAGCTAAGCTAGCTTAGCTTAGTTACACCTTAGCTCCTAATGTCCACTTCCTACCTAAATTCCTAACCTAGCTCCACCTCAACTTAACCACCAGCTGCACCTGAAAAAACACCTCCACTCCCTTCCCTTTTTGGTGCCAACTAGTAACCCCACATCCCTTCACACCACCACCTCCAATAGCCACCAAAAGGGTGGCACCAAAACCCACATAACCACCTTATACTTGGTGCCACCTTTTCCCTCCAAAAGCACCTCCATCACCACCGTACACCTACCCCTACAACCTATCCTAACCCTACAGCTAACCCCCTTCTAGAAACCTATACAAGGCACCACCTACCTTCACCATAACCACTTCATAACTACCATATATACTGCGCCAAAACACCACTCACACCCCTTCGCCTTGGTGACATTCATACCTACCGTTGATCCCACAACCACCACCTCATGGAACCATCCTAGCCCTTCATAAAGCCAGCGACACTTAACCCACGTAAACCCTCCTAAAGTTTGTACGAAAACACTTAAGAAAACCTCCACACATCCTTGAAGTTTGCTCCAACTTACCTTAGCCATCCATCTCCTAACCACCACCGTATGACCAAATCCTAGCCATACAGCACATCAACCTATCCTTTAACTCTAACCCACATAGAGTTGGTGACAACTCTTCCACCCACCATAACCACCACCTCATGCATCCTTCTACCTCCATGCCAACCCTCATCCACCATTCATCCACCAACTTCCATATCCTAGCCACCCATAACACCACTCTTCCCTTAACCATATTTAACACTAACCTACACCCCCTGCACTCTATAAAAAGACCAATAACCACCACCATTTCCGTCATCCTTTCGCTTGATATTCTCCACGATGTAAACATGCCTACAGTACTTAAGATGTCCATTTATGCATGTTCTTAAGCATACAATTGCATTGCATACTATAAATATTACATAGCAAGCATCATCTTGTATTTACAGTAGTTTGAATAAAATGGAGATTAATTATCTCCTTTTATGTTCAGGGACAGGGTAAACCTTTTATCAAGGCGTTGGATCGAAGATCCAACTATACAGATGTGATCAAGGCAACGATTGGAGTTCAACGACTCCAAGATTGCCCTAATCGGACATCTGTAGCATCAGATAGAGGCTGGGGAACCCTAGAATATCAAGGGACAAGTTGCTGTGAATCTGCACTTCAAATGACAAATCCGATTGCACGGATGGATTCAGATCGACGAGTGCAACCTAACGACGCAAAAATCGGCTCAATCTGACAACTGTGCCACCATCTACAACATCCAAAAGATGGACGGCCAGGATGGCGCCACGTGGTGCCATCTCAGCCGCCCAACCGGACACTACACCCGTCACACCCTCTCTTCTTCATCGCTTCTCTACCATTGGATGATCATCAGACAGCTGTGGATGCACACGCCTAAATCGTAACTGCGACACAAGTGCCTGTGTAGCGCATTGGTCAAACACACTCACGAGAAGGCGTGGCGCACGTTCGAGCCTGCGTGAGTGGCTGCTGGGGTGCGGGTGAGCGGGCTCCATGACTGCTCGATCGCGATCGAGCAGTTGCAGGTGCTCAATCCATTTCATGCGCTATCGCACGCCCGTGCATGATGCGAGATTGCACGCGGCCGTTGCGTGCAGAGGAGGCGAGTGAGGGCACATCTCAGGCGTTCGATCTAGCGGTCGAACGACTGAGATTTGATGAACGTGGAAAGACATTGCGCGCACGAAAGATGGGCAGGCGGCACACGTCACCCATGATGGGGCTTTAGCGACAATTTTATCCACCACTAAAGACCCCTTATTCATTGTTTTGAGATTTAAATGACCAAATTGCCCTCATTCCTTGCAACTATAAAAGGAGATCCCCTCCACACAAAATTCTCACCCCTTCCTTCTCTTCTCTCCCTCTCCAAAGCTAAGGAGAAGCTTGTCCCACACTCGGGATGCTTCTCGCAAGATAAAGTCAAAATTTCATCCCCCTTACGGAAGCGGATCCTGCGATGACGACAACGTGCTGCCCCGTTCCCATTCTTCCCACTTCGTCCTCCTTTGTCCAACTCCGCTCCCCATCTTCCAGACATTGTCCCATTTGGCTCATCCTCCAAGCGACCGTCGAGGAGGATAATTCTCTCTCCATTCTTTTTAATGCTTTCTGGAGTAGATTTACTGCTTTCTAGTGTAATCATCTTCTACTTTCTAGTCATAATGTTTAGTGTAATGAATAATGTCATTGTTAATGAATTTCATGTCCATTCTACATCTCTTTTTGGTTTTTGTTTGTAATATTCTCTCTCTCTCTCTTCTATTTATTGCAAATAGCTAGAAAGGTTTTAATCAATTAAGCTACTTCGTGACAAACAAAACAAAGGCATATTTTTAAATTGAACGTCCGCCTCCCTGAGTTCAACCCAGGATTTCCATTCTGGTATAAATTTTTTATGTTGAGCATGAGTTCTTCGCTTTCAATCTATATTGACAGGTTCTTCAAAATCAAATATGTTAGCGTAGCAACTCGTAGCGTTCAACATTTTGGCACTGTTGCCGGGGAGGCGACGCTCTATGATTTTCTTTTCGCATTTTCCAACTTACGAATCATTTACCTCACTTCTCTCCTTTCTTATTGTTATTGTAGGTACTCCTTCGAGACAATCAAACACGGTAGATCGGAGCAAAGTGCTGTTGAAGGTTCTGTGAGTTATCCCCCATCCTCCCACCCATTAGTTTTCATTTCACCACATAATAACACAAACATAAATCAAGCAAGGTGTTCTTATAAACTCTAAGGTTAGTTTTGTTTGTTTGTTTGACACCCACACCTGCCCCAACCTTGACATTAAAGAAAGAAAATAAACAAAAAAATCTCATAGAGGTACACAACCTCATCTGATTTTCAAACTCAATCGATAAACCGATCTTTGGAGCTGGTACGCATCCAAACACATAACAGAGTAGAAATCAGATTAGGTAATCACTTGTGTGCCTAATTAAGTGGTGCAACAGGCCAATTGTTTGAGTTGATTGGGTGCACCACTTCAATTAAAATGAACTCATCAAGTAGCTGCCGCTTAGGTTCAACTCTTAGGAATTTACCAGGCACTCCACATTCTTTTTAAGCTTCAAAGGAAAACATCTTCACCTGTGCTTTCAAAATTTGGTGTGCCAACAAAACTTGTTTGAAAACACCTAAAGTTGAATCCTAAAAGCTACTAAGCAAGATTTGAATCCCAAAGTTCACCACATCAAAAATAATCTTGCTTGAAAATCACTTGTTGTGCACGCACACACACACATCAATCAATTATTAAGGGCACAACCCAGATAAAGGGCCTATCACATTCCAAAGCACATTCAAACCTAGCCCTAAATAAAATAGAGTAGACATTGGCCTTAAGGATTCGACTCGCTCTTCAGAGCCCAGAACGAGATTATTTTCGATTAGTCTATTTCTACTATTCAATCTGATGTCTAGCTAGGGGAGCAGAATCAAACGATCACGGCTGGGGGGTACACTAGGAACCGAAGGCACAAGCCGAAGGAAGAACCTTCTCCCCAATCCCTCCTTATAACTAGTTGGATTGAACAGACAGAAGCAGATCAAATCGTTTCTCTATCTCAAGATGGGTTTTGGGAGTCTATAGGCCTTTAGGCTAGCCCACTTATGGACAGGTTTGATTGCTTGTATTGCAGGGCACCTTTCTTCCTCCTGTCTCTCATGAATCCTTCCACATTTTATATGCATTTTTGCTCTTTCCCTCTTGTTTTGAGTTATCCTCGACATGACAATTATCCTGACTCATACTGTAATAAACCATCAGTTAGTTGGGATAACTCGGATTGGGGATACAGTTCCAGACCTCTGTGTTTAGGGTCTAACCCTGAACACTGTGATTGTGATTTCTATCCTTCTTAGAGCCACATTGAGTATAGATCATCAACCTTTCATGGACATCCTAATACGACCTACAATCAAGAAGGATACACTGATCCTTACCCATCCTCTGATTACACTGCCTTTAGGTCATCACTACCTTTTGAACAATCTGAAGTGGCCTATTACCAGGAAGGGTATAACGAATCTCAATTCATTAATTCCCCTGCATTGATCCCAAACTCGCCCAACCCTGAACCAACTCATTTGGTTCAGGGTAACCAGATTCAAGATAAGGTTCTGGCCAACTTGAGGAATATCATACAATCTTTAGAAGTTCAGCCAATACCTTGCATTGGAAGAATGGAGCCCCTGATTGAAATGATTGATGATTTGAACAAGTATATGTTGGATTGGCTCCAGGATGTTAAGGATAAGAACCCGGGTGAGTTTCTACTTGGGAAGTTAGCGAAATTGAGGTTGAGATTTGTGGTTGCTTTAGTTTAGTCATGGGACGATTCCCAGGATAACTCTCTTCAGGAGAGCCAACGTCAGAACTCGTTCAGGCACCTGTTGGGGGGGACACATGTTACGACGCTGACCAGATTGAATTAGAGCAACCAATTAAGGATAATCTGATTTCTTCACCGGAGATCCGTGAGCCAGGGTACAAGAAAACTTATGTCTCCATGGATCAGAAAGCGACAGATGATTTTGGGACATACATTAATATGGATTTCAATTTCTTTGATTCTAATGGTGAAGATTCAAGTTGTAAAGTCTTACGCGAGTTTACAGAATATGATTTCTGTGAGACGATTGGGCCTGAGGAATCTGATAAATCATTTGATAGCCCAATAACTGAGGAAACTATTCTTATTGGGGTCACATTAAGGATCTAGAATTGCATTTTCTGGAGGATTCAATCCAATGCCCTGATTGTCTGTTACACTCCATTGAGCTTATAGATGATTCTGTTTTTGAGATAACTAGACCTAAGACAATTCCGATTCAACAACATCTTTTAGACTTGGAAATTTCAAATGGGGTGATTAATATGCAGGTGGTTTTAGAATTTGACACTCTGAATGAGGAGGAAAGGAGTTGGGAAATTTTGATTTGGGAAGCGAATTTCGGAGGAAATAGAAGACTGAGTCTAAGGGTTCCATTTTATCAGAAATCATCGAACCAGGACCCTTATGACATTTGTTTTGAGGATGTCCAACCCAAGCATACATTCATTGATTATCCTTTTTAGCTTGAATTCTCTGTAACCCGACTTTTGGTCTTGGGTTGCATCCTCATAAATTGTAGGCCCGACCCTGCTTGCATACTGATTTTAGGTTTTGGGTAATTTTTATCCAGAAGCTTAGATATTCTCGATTATGGGATATGGGTCTGCACCACAATTTGGTCCACATCTGTGGACATCTGTTAGTAGGTTAGAGGTTTCTCCTTTGTATTCTGATTCTGACCTGCACCTGTGAATTCTTTATTTCTCTTCTTTGTATAGTGTGCCTAGCCAAACGCACTAAATTCAGTACATATATAGTTCTTTTTAGTTTTTATCTCGGAGCGGACCCAACATTCAAGCAATTCAGGTGCTTTCTACTCTATTACACTCTATTTTATCTTTTCAAATATAATGAGGACATTGCATTAGATAGGAATAGGGGGGTGGATATTCATCTCTGAATTTATTCGTCAGCTCCGTAGATTTGTTTTATTTTCTTTTATTTATATTTGAAAAAAAAATTCTGGAATTAGCAAAGAGAACTTGGGTTTAAGAAAATTTTCAATCTTAGGAAATAATATATTATGATCTGAACACAAAGACCCGTCAGGTCTTTGGACATAAGCAACCCGTGTAACCACTAAAATGTGCATTTGTTTTTCGAGTCCTCGCCATCTTAATTCTATTGTAATTGGAGTAAATAAGTTTGGGTGATAAGTACACGACTTATCAACCCGCCCTTTGATTTGAGGGAATTTTGAGTTTTAAGCATCTACACACTTTCTTTCCACTGACTCGTTTTTCGACAATTTTAATGAAAATTGGGTTGCTAATGAACCTTCAGGGTGATATGGCTGGCAAGTTATCATGGGTAACAGCAAAAAGGTAAGTAGTCCAGAGCCCAGTCACTAGACCCTTGTCTTTTTGCTACCTTTGGGTAAATCTTAGACCAGGGAAGCCACCTACTTAAAAAAAAAAAGAGTCAAAAAGAAAAGAAAAAGAAAAGGAGAAAAGAAAAAAAAAAAATCCACACTTTGCCGCACAAGTATGGCTAGCAAGTTGTCGGTGGTAACAACTAACCGATCGGTTGTCTAGAACCTAGCTCAATAAATGCACTGAAAATTCCCAAAACACTTAGGAAGAAGCAGAGAAGTAGAATAAACCGAGGAAATATACACTGGATTCACCCTTTTGTTGATCCCGTAAAAATAAAAGTAGGGAGAAAGCTACTGGTTGTAAAGATACACCTTTAGGCATAATTCTCTTTTTAAGGTCACCTAGAGGTGTAGAAATCCGAAGTCCATTTTTAATGTCAGTCAACGAGTTTATCACATTCACAATAAGTTACTTAGAACTTAGGGTTCTCATCAAATCTTGGGTGAGTTGAAAGGCCATAGAAAGCCACTCTTAAACCCTAAAACACAAAAATCCAAAAAAATTAATAAGAAGAAAAAGAGAAAAAGAAATTTTGCTTTGAATAAGGCAAGGGCTTGAGACGGTCTGTATTTTGGCAGATACCTGGGCACTGTTGTGTCTTTGAAAGTTTAGATCCTAAGTAAACATTTTCGTAATGACTGAAAATAACTCATGTCTAAATAATCCAACCTATTTCTTTTATAAATAGCATATAGTTTTTGTTAGGGACTAGCAAAAGATAGGCATGGGGGTGTGATGTAAACATGTTGACAATACCTAAGATGTTTATTTATGCATGTTCTTAAGCATAGAATTGCATTGCATAGAATAAATATTACATAATATGCATCATCTTGTATTTAGATTAGTTTGAATAAAATGGAGGTTAATTGTCTCCTTCTACGTTCAGTGACAGGGCAAAATTTTTATCGGGGCCTGGGATCGAAGATCCAACCATACAGATGTGATCAAGGCGACGATCGAAGTTCAATGACTCCAAGATCGCCCTAATTAGACATCTGTAGCATCAGATAGATATCGGAGAACCATAGAAGATCAAGGGCCAAGATGGTGTGAATCCACACTTCAAACGACAAATCCGACCGCACTGATGGACTCGGATGGACAATTGCAGCCTAACGGCGCCAAATTTGACTATATCCGACAATCGTGGCACCATCTACGTCATCTAGAAGATGGATGGCCAAGATGGCACCACATGGCGCCATCTCAGCCGCCCAACCAGCAGTTGCACCCACCGCACCCTCCCTTGTTCATCGCTTCTCCGCCGTTGGAGATCATCCAACGGCTGTGGATGCACGCACCTAAATAGTAGCCGCGACACAAGCTTCTGTGTAGTGCGTTGCTAAAATGCGCTCGCGAGAAGGCGAGGCACACGTTCGAGACTGTGCTAATGGCTGTTGGGGCGTGGGTGAGCGGGCTCCGCGACTACTCGATCGCGATCGAGCAGCTACGGGGGCTCAATCTGTTTCATGTGCTATCGCACGCCCACGCGTGACACGAGATCGCACGCGACCGTTGCACGTAGAGGTGGGTGAGGGCGCGTCTCAGCCATTCGATCTCACGATCGAACGGCCGAGATTTGATGAATGTGGAAAGGCGTTGAGCACGCAGAAGATGGGCAGGCGGCACACATCACCTACGATGGGGCTTTAGCGATGGTTTTATCCGTCACTAAAGACCCCTATTTAATGTTTTGAGATTTAAATGACCAAATTGCCCTCATTCCTTGCAACTATAAAAGGAGACCCCCTCCACATGAAATTCTCATCCCTTCCTTCTGTTCTCTCCCTCTCCAAAGCTCAAGAGAAGCTTGTCCCACACCCGGGATGCTTCTCGCGAGATAAAGTCAAATTTTCGTCCCCCTTTCAGAAGCGGATCCCGCATCGACGACGACGTGCTGCCCCATTCCCGTTCTTCCCGCTTCATCCTCCTTCATCCTGCTCCGCTCCCCGTCTTCCAAACAACATCCCATCCAGCTCGTCCTCTAAGTGACCATTAAAGAGGATAATTCTCTCTCCATTCTTTTTAATGCTTTCTAGCGTAGATTTACTACTTTCTAGTGTAATCATTTTCTGCTTTCTAGTCATAATGTTTACTGTAATGAACAATCTCGTTGTGAATGAATTCCATGTTCATTCTACATCTCTTTTTGGTTTTTGTTTGTAATATTCTCTCTCTCTCATTCTCTCTCTCTTCTATTTATTTCAAATAGATAGATAGTTTTTAATCAATTAATCTACTTTGTGACAAATAAAACAAACGTATACTTTTAAATCAAACATCCGCCTCCCTGAGTTTGACCTAGGATTTCCATTCCAGTATAAATTTTATTTGTTGGACACGAGTTCTTCGCTTTCGAACTACAATGACAATTTCTTCAAAACTAAACATGTTAGCGTAGCAACTCGTAGTGTTCAACACTCCACCTATATCCTACCATATTCAAGGCCAAGAGAAGAAGGAGAAGAAGTAGATTAAGGGGATACTCTATCCCATTGGTGCCATTCCCTCTTCCCTTCTCTCTTGTGCCACCACTAGCCAGAGGAGCAGCCAGGCAAGGAAGACCTTAGGAGGAGGTCCTGAGGGTGGTACACTCCACCCTACGAGGAGATTGTGGGTGGAGATCATCCCCCTTTAGAGGAGCAAAGGCATCCCCCCCCTTAGGGTTTGTCATGGAAGACATCATTTTGGAGGGCTATTTAAGGAAGGAGATGGAGAGAACCTTTTTAAGCACAAGAGTAGCTGAGCTTAGAGCAAGAACTCTCACCTCTTCACCACCATTATTAGGAGAATCTTTGTTTCACATTTTTTTTATCTTTTGTTTTGTACCAAAAGCATTCCCCTGCAAGCATTTCTGTAAAACAAATTTTCTTCATTTATAAAGTTACCTTTCTAAATTTTTGTTGCATCTTTTGACTACTTTGACTTTAGTGTTCATTTTCACTCCCTCTTTCTAATTACCCTAGGTCTCCACGTACCTAGGGTGAGCTTAGAGAGGGGTTATTTCTGTCACCTATGTGTTAGCTTTAGAAAGTTAGGTGTAGCTATTTCCCACTTTTGATTCTGTAATTTCCCGTTATTTCAAAACACAAACAAATCTTATATTCAAAAACCTAAAACGAAAGTTGATTTCCCATTTTCAAGCCAGAGTTTTTAAAGTGCAAACTTGCCTCCTTAGACCAACCTAGATACCCCACTATCTAGGTTTTGGAAATTTTAAAAGTGATTGAGAAATTGCATGTTGCAATGATTTAAACCTTAGTTTTAACAAATCATGCTTTCTTCGCATTACTAGCCATGCCTATCAACTACTCTAAAGTGGCAAGGGTGTCCTCTCTTCTATGCTTACCTTGGGGAAGTGCACTTAAGGTATTAGGAGAGTTGTGGTGCACTACAACTACAAGAAAATCATACTAAATAGAAAACATGAATTGGAAGGTAAAGTTGAAACTTGTATTACTAGTGAAGTTAATGACTGGTAGCTGAATGATTCATACAAGAAAATGACAAACTACACTAGCTAATACAAGAAAATAAGGAAGAAGAAAAGGCCTCCAAAGATGACGTAGTGGTCTTTGCTACAAGCACAACAGCTCCTATGCTTGAAAAGAACTCTCCTTACTTCCAAGTGATGCTCCTCCAGGTTTGTCCTCCAAGATGCACCTCCAAGGTGGACATCCACGACCATGATGAAGATCTCCTCCTTGCCTGCCCATCCCTCTAGATGAATGATACTCCACCTTAGCATGGCACAAGGGAGAAAAAGAGAGAGAAGGAAGGCACCAAAAGGGCAGGTAGGTTGCCCCCTTGATCTTCTTCTCTTCTTCTTCCATGTCATTAGGTGTGGTTGGATATGGGTAGAATAAACTAAAGGAGAAGATGGGTATGTGGTGCTGGTTAAGGGGGGTATTAATAGGAAGAAAGAGGGGGTTGGCGTGCCCCTTTGATTGGATGGTTAGGATGGCTAGATGGGGGTGGTTGGTGGATCCTATGGCTAAAGCTATTTGGCACAAACTTAAGGTTGTGAAGGGGGCTAGCTGTGGGTGGTGTTGGTGGCTATTGGTAGTGGAGGGACATCACAAATTGGTGCCAAAGAGGAGGCTTCTGGAAGGGCTTAGGTGGCACCAACTTATGCATGGTTGCGATTGGTTTAAAGGGAGATGTGTGATGGAGATGAGGCAGGTTTTGGAGGGAAAGTTCGCATGGTGGTTAGGGTTAGTTATGGGTAGATTTGGAGCCATTCTAGAGGTGACACTTGGATGTGTTAGTAGGGTGAAGGGATGTGGTTAGGTT
The DNA here is from genome assembly GCA_037157565.1 of Thalassia testudinum. Taxonomy (NCBI): domain Eukaryota; kingdom Viridiplantae; phylum Streptophyta; class Magnoliopsida; order Alismatales; family Hydrocharitaceae; genus Thalassia; species Thalassia testudinum. The sequence goes on along the minus strand of JAZHRO010000055.1, from coordinate 102,112,157 downwards.
GGATCCAAAAGGGATTAGGAATAGGAACTTAGGTGGAGTAGGATTAGGGTTATTTGGTGGTGCTTAAGCTAGGTGAGTTGGGGTTAGGTTTTGGTGACATGGAGGTGGACTTAGCTAAGCTAAGCTAGTACGTGAATGGATTAGGAGGCAAAGGGAGCTAGGGTTTTGGAGGTGAGGAGCTAGAAGGTGTTGCCATGAGTTGGACTGGAGTTGATGGCTGCAGAAGAGAATTGCAAGGAGCTACATTAGCTGGCTTAGCTTGCTAGTTCTTTGCTAGTTGCTAAGCCGAGCTAAGTTGAGATGGTTTCTAATGATATGAGCTGAGGTGAGCTAGGTCAGGTCTTCTTATAGATTACTTAGGTAGCTAGAGTAGCTAGCATAGGTCAAGTAGCTCAGCTCAACCAAGTTGAACTGAGTTAAGTACCCGGGTGCAGGACTTGAGCTTCCTGAGAGCAGGTTGTGGTCATCTTTAGATGTCTAGGCTGAGCTAGTTAATAGCAGTAGCTAGCCCTAGTCAGATTGAGCTTCCGGAGAATTGTACTAAGCTGGAGGAGATGGAATGGAACTAGGATGAACTGTTATGAGATAGTTTAAGCTACCATCCAGCTGAGATGAGTTGAATGGAGTTGAAGTGAGCTGAATGGAGCTAAGGATGAGTTGATCCAACTAGAATAAGCTGGGATCAAGCTAGGATGTGCTGGATCTAGCTAGGATCTAATCGATAGGTGCTTCTTCTTCATCTTCTACCACCTTGAGTGCCAAGATATGTGGGATTTTGACTTTCTACCTATCTCTGACACTTAAATAAATGCATTAAAAAGACCATAAAAAGCAATGCAAGCCTAACCTAAGTAAATGCCTACATGCGGCGACAAAAGGCATTTGCGAAGAAAAAGCTCTAAGAGCTAAATTTGTTTTAAGGCATAAGATTTATGATAAACTGGCATTTATGAGCTAGGACAGTGCTTCTGCTCAAGGTATGTAATGAGGCGTTGTTGGGGGTTGTGCCTCTTAATTAATCCAATTGAGCGTGTGTATACACTCAACAAAATAGGGTTTCCAAGCAAGGTTTTTAAGCTGTTTCATTTAATGATTCATCCTTGCTTTAGTGCTTTTTAGGGTTGGAGTTTCTTAATATTTTCAAACAATGTACATAGATGGGGATCTTGTATGTAATTTTTCATTAATTCCTATTTTTTGATCAATAAAATGCCCTCCCTAATTGCAATCTTTGCATGATAGCTTTCCTGTTAGTTTTAAAAAGAGAAAAAATATTTTCAAACAATGTTCATAGTTGGCACACAAAGTTTATGCAGACAATGGGTGTTTGCCAATTTCCTTTAGCGCAAGTAATGTTGCCCTAGGAAAACAACCCTAATGTCTTTACCCAAAAGTTTGTGTGATTCTACCATGTGCATTGATTTTAGTTTGAGTGGTGCGGCCCAATACAAAACTCGTTTGGCTTCGTAAGCACCACTCTAGGAAGAATAATGGAAGAAAGAAATTTTTTTTGCTTGGGTGGTGGGTTCATGATGTGGGTTACTTGGATTTTTACTTTTTTTGGATTTTTTTTTTCTTAGCAAGCAAATAATCAACTAACCTAGGGTTTATGCATGAGCCTAAATGTAATTTTTTTTTCAATAAGAGAAGGATGAGACTACACTAACGTGAAGTGACACTCACAAATGTCTTTACTGTAGTTTACTCCCAATCTATTGACTTCAAGTGCACCCCTCTTCTCACTTCCATGCCAAATTCCTCCAATCAATCAATAGAAAGAGAGAAAAGAGAGAAAATGTGAGTAACAATGCAACGATAAAAGAAGCTAAAAAATATGTTTTCTCCCCAGCAACGATGCCAAAAACTTGCTCCTTATAACATATGTTATGACATCAATTTTAATAAGATCGAACAATGAATTGGAGTGTCGAACACAGGGTGGCAAAAAATTGAATCAATTAGCCGCTTATTTTTATTACCTCATGATGATTTGCTTGCATGAAGAATAGTGAGAAAGAGAGAGAGTAGATGGCTAGAAATCTAAGGTAGACATACCTTGCTAACTACGTATGAAATGTAGACATGATGAAGCATAATAGAATCTTGCGAAGAATGAGCACAAGACAACAATTATGATATCAAAATCTACTTTATTGAATATTAAAAATGGTCTTGCAATTGTAACTAACAAAACTTGATGAATGCTTAAAGAAAAAAAAATTACAAGCTATAGAAACTATAAACTAAATGCAGGAAGGTGTCAAGGTAGCCACGATGGTGGAAGAAGCTTTCATCGACGTCTCAGTGACTCTAGGGACCTTGGTTAAGCTCTAGAGGGGTGGAGACTTGCTTGTAATGAAGAAGTGTGACAATGAGGGTCCATAGGGCCATTTATAGGGTGGAGGACGCCCTTTCCAACTGATTTGGTGTGAGGGCACATTAAAGGCCACACGGGACACACTAGGCGTGTGCAGCGGCCCATGCATCGCGCACTCATTGCACATGCCATTGTGCATGTGTGCTGTACACAGCGCTAGCAACCACATATTGACCATGGCCATCCGATGCTTGCTGAGCAGTCCAAATCGCATAAAATGCACGTTGTTGATTGAGCCCTCTCCACATGAGATCTTGCATGCATCTACGTGTATCGTGTGGGCACCATCCATGCCACCATGTTGCCTTCATTTCATCTACGTCATTGCACTCGATGGCTTTGATTTTGCATGCTTCGCAACTTAAGGACGAGAGGGGTGAGCTGAGCACAACGTGGCTTCATCCTCTTCCTTCAATCTCCTTTGGATGGCTAAATTGCACTGTAGATGTGCTAAGGGGGGGTGCACATTGTGTTTCAAACCCACACCCGACAAAATGGGGAAGGCTTTCACCCACGAGCTATCCACTCTGATTGTCGCATGGATGTCAAGGGGGCCTCATGATTTCTACCGTTGGATGGTGATCTTTGGTCGAGATTCTATGTGGCATTCCAAGCTGTGCAGAGGACAGCGACTGGTCGATTCGTGGCCATTGGATGACAATCAAATATTTCAGAGCCTATGTTGCATAGTAGTAGGGCATGGAGTAGCAAGCGCTCTGGATGGTGCCACGTGGCACCATCTGGATCGTCGATCTTCTTTTCTTCACAAGAGGAGCTACGAATGTCGAATTCAGTCGATTTTCGCACCATCGGGCTATGATCATTGATCTGAGTCCATTCGTATAGTCTGATTGGTCATCTGAAGCCTATTTCAAGGTGCTCTTTTATAACCTAGCCATAAACATTAGTTTCGAGCAACATCATTACAAAATAATGCAGAATGCATGACTTGCTCCTAAACCCACTATAATATATTATATATGCACTTGTACCTTGAGATTAACTCTAATTGCCATAGTTATCACTGTTATTTGTACATTCATCAATGGCACCATGTGGTGCCATCACAACTGCCCAACGTTGCTCGCACCAACCTCTCCACAACTCTAGATGGCACCTGCATGAATAACGTCAATCATTGGATCTCAATCCAATAGTTGATTGCATGCCATGCCATTGCAAGCGGATGACCATTGGATCGCAATCCAATGGCCCTTATCAGCCCTTCCTGTGCCTTCTTATCATAACTGCTCACCGACCAAGATTGTGATCATCCGATTCCACGTGGACGAACTTGATTGTGCACTCTACACCACTGGATAGCGGTTGCTGCTCCTCCCTCTCAAAGGCGCAACGTGCATTTGAATCCTTTGGAGAGGCATGAGAAAGGGTATGCCAATTTCAATTACAACCCTTGGATCAGGCGCAGATGCTCACGATAGCACCACATCAAAGCATGCACATTGCTCATAGCCTCAGCGTGTTCTACATGATGGTAACACCAACATCTATGTTAACTAGCCTAATTTAGCCTAATTACAGGAATAAATGAACTTTAATTTGAGAAAGAAGGACGTAATTCATTTCTGAGTTGAATATGTGAGGAAGATGGGAAATTTCGTTAATTCTGATGTTTTAATGAAAATCATGAGTAAGGGCTTAATCAATACCTAATCCAAGGTCAAATGAACTTAAAATCCCAAGAAATGGGTGTAAACTGACTGAATCAGAGTTTTTTGAGATTTAAAGATTATTCTAATAATATAAAACCTAATTAAATCCTCATGTCAATTGAACAGATTTTGGTGGAAATAAATTTAAGATAAACCTCCTAAAAATCATTGAAAATTATTCTAAGGTTTAGAACCTCCACTTCGACCAAAGGAACACATTTTGACAAAAATTGATACTTGTGCGGGAAATTGCTGCATTTAGGGTTACGGTGCAAATTACCTAGTCAAACTACATCAAAATAAAAATTTGAGGTCACCAATAGATTACTTGGGTCAAAATTATGTTTCTCCTAAATTCTGATCCCAATAGGAGTTCAACTTGTCCTAGAATGCATTTTAGCCCATTTGTCTTTAATTATTACAAAGGCCCTCCCATGTTTTGACTTTTCTTACATCTAGGGCCCTTCTTTCATCACCATTCCGAAGAAGGTGACAATAGCTTCAGAAAATGCACCCAAAATCGCTAGACCTTGACTAGAGAAAAGCATCATCAATTCTCAATCAAATCCCCCAAAATTTGTAGGGATTTAGTTAAGAATTTGAGGGATTGGTAATCAGATATTGCCCGTTCGATTGCACTAAATCTCGTGCCCCTATTTGGAATACAAGAGCTCTGGCGAGCTCAAGATTCATCGATCAAAGGTTACCAAATTCTCAAACAATCTTGTGAATTTATGGCAATTAGTTTAGAAATCCTCTCCTATATAATTTGTTGCATGATCCCAGGCACAATTCAGTAGAGATTTGACCTTGTAGCACCCTCTTCTTGAACGCACGGCCTCCGCATCTTTGACTGCAATGACCACCTCCATACACCCTTTTCTGCATGTGCTACGACCAAAATAGCACGACCATCCTCTTCCTCTCCTTCTTTAGACCTTAGCTGGCCAAAGCTAGGACATTTCGATCCTATCCTCATCGTCGTTGCCATCACCAGACTCGTAGTCTTCTTCGTGTTAGGCCAGCCAATGCCGAACACAATCCTCCCTCGTTCAACCAATTTAGGTAGTTGTTCTCCTTCTCCTTCTCCCATAGACTAACTTAGCACCTTTAGATTTAGTATTTAATCCCAAATTCTTGCCGTCCTTCTCACTCTTCACGTCGGGTGAGAACTCAAGCAAGCATGAACCACGACGCTATGCCACCTCCCACCAAACCACCTATGCCAAAAGCACCCCAGAGACTTGTAGATCAAAAGATATCAAGAAATTAAGGGTTTTGATCTATAAATCCCTCAACCGAACTTCACCTTCATTTGCTACCTTCCTCACATTTTTCCATCCACTCTATACCACCATAAACCAAATTACCACAACCATCACCTTCGTTGTGTTATGGCGAATCTTCTCATGTATCTAATTAGAGCCGAAAGCCCCTATTCCTCAACGTTGGTGATCGCCCTTGCCGCCTTCTTCTCTGACTCCAAGTAAGACCTTCGGTGAACCATTCATGACGAGTCCTCCCTCATTGAGAGCAGAATCCCTTGGGGAACATATCTAGGACATTGGATTGGCAATCCAAGACCAATTGGCTAGCAATCGATCTCCACATCTCCATGGCTGAAATAATGAAGACAAAGGACAAGGGGAACTCTTTAGTCCTGCATCATGGAACATAAAGCTAGATTTGGTTACAAAAGGAAACATGTGCATTATCTGTTTACTCAAGTAACGGGGGGTCGGGTGCCTGTATACCATCATGTGTGCACACACGCCCGCACACACGCAAGTGTGAACCGGTTCTAGAATATATTTTTAACCGAGCTTGGGTCTGGTTGTGGATTTGACTATCTGAGGGTATTGGGCTGAATTGGATTGGGATTTGAACAGATTTGCACTAGGACTTAAATAGGATTTGTGGCTTTGTGAAGGCTCTCTCTTTGGGCTTGAAATTTAATTAAGTGTTGGGAGCTCTCTTTTGTTGATAACCCAAATTTTTTGGCCTTAACACTCATTTATTTTTGGTGTTTGATATTACATTCATTAACTAGTATATTTATTTATATGAAGCTCTTTTGTTCCTCAGTATATTCAATTGATTAGTGGTATGAATTATGATTAATTTGTTACATAGGACGACCTCGAACATACATTGGAGCTTATAAATTTAAGTGTTGGTTCGCTTTCTCTGCCATACTACGATGCATATTTAAAACTTGACAAAAGCACATTAACATTTCAGTGTCAACATCAGGGAGCAATGCACAGTTTCGCCACTAGTCATATTCATTCTGATTCGATTTCTAGCTTGACTTGTTTGATTGCTTCAAGGCAAATCACGCTCTCAAGATCATCAAGCTTGGAGCAACCACACTAAAGGCAGGTGATGTAGACACAGCTATTGAGGATAAAATGGCTAATCATGCATGTTCCTAGGCTTAGATTTGCATTTCATGTTATAAATATTGCATAGCATGCATCATTCAACATTTAGAGTAGTTGTATATATATTATGTTAATTTGGTCCTTTTTTTGGTTAGGAGAGAAGAGGATTTATTTTAGGTCCTCGGATGGACGATCGGACCATATGAATTTGATCAGGACGACGATCGAAGGCTAACACCTCTGAAATTGTTTAGATCGGAGTCCTATAGCATCATATGAAGTCGGAGGAAAGTCAATGGCCAAGAGGGCAATGCGACATCATTATGGGCTTCAGATGAAATATCTGACCATACGGAGGGATCCGGAGTAACGATCGCTATCCAGAAATGTGAAAATCAACTCGATCCAACCACTGTGGCACCCTCTGCAATAAAAAGAACAATGGATGGCCTATATGGTGCCACGTGGCACCATCCAGGCCACCCAACTCTTGCAAGTAATCCCAGCACCGCCTCCCCATCAACGCTGATCTTACACCACAGTCATTGGATCAAAATACAACGACTTAGGATTCAAGTCCACCACGTGCATTAGGACGTCCGCACGACAATCTGGATGTCTTGGTGTGTTGGCTGGAGAGAGGCACTCCCAAAGGAGCGGTGCGGGTTCGAATCCCCACAGCCCCCCCAATTCTTCAATTCAGCCGATGCCCAACGCAGCCAATGCATGCATGCAGCAGTAGTAGCACTTGGGCGTAGCGGCGACGCAGCGCCCATGCACATAGCACAACGCCAACACTCGAGAGTGTGATGCGTGCACCAACGGAGCATGAGTAGTAGGGATACATGCGGATCTTTAGCAACATGGGCCTTTAGTGACACTTACAGCTGTCACTAATTGGCCTACGCAGTGTGTGCACCAGCCAAGGCAATGAAGAGGCACGGATCTTCAGTGACAGCTCGAGTGTCCTTTAGTGACACTTGTAGTTGTCGCTGAATGTCTATGCGCGGGACTCTCTTCTTTCCATCCAGTATATAATGGCCTACACAACCCCCTTGCCGAAGCATCTCTACCTACTCTACTCCCACCTACTCCTAAGCTCTAGCAAGCCTGCCAATGCTCTGTTAGAGCTTGCTCTCAAGCTCGCAAGGTGCTTATTAGTATAGCGAACCTCTGCCCCACTAAATACTCCTCCAACTTCCTATCCCCATTCATAGGTCACCTTGGTGCCACCCTCCCACCTCCATTCCTGTAACAGATCGTCTTTGCCTTCTCACCTCCATTCCAGAGCCACACTGAAGCTTTCCGCTACCTGACATCCTTCTTCATCCCACCTCTATCGTTTTGCTCCTTACCTCCTTCGTCTGAGCTTCCACCAGGCACCGTCATCTCACCAAATAGCTGCTTCGGGAGATTTCTTCTCACCTCCCTCTCTTTTTATGCTTTCGTAGATTATTGTAATAGACATTCATGCAATATATCATATTTGATTCCATCTCTATCTTGTGAATGCCTATCTTTTTATTTCAAAAACAAAAAAATTAACAAAACCCTAAAACCCCAAAAGTAAACAAATCGAAGCATTCTTTTCATACAAAGTAATCGTCGCCTCCCTATGTTCAACCCAGGACTCCCTTGGAGTTTCGATATAAATTTTATTTCGTCACGAGTTTTGCAACTATGACGATGGGATACTGGTAACAGGTGATTCTCGTGCATGTTTCAAAAATAGAGATCTCGTCGTAGTATAGTGCGTGAAAACGCTCATCAAAAATAATTTATAAAGATAGCTAGAGTTGAGTCCCGATCGTTTGTCTCTGGGAGGCATTTATGGAAATGCAAATTTGAAATAGATTTCTCTTACTCCACTTATTCAAAATCGCATGTCGATTTATGCTAAGTTCCTATTTATGCACGACATGCTTAGTTACTAGTGTATCATAAATTAAAACATGCAACTTCAATCACACAAAAATATTGCAACAAGGCTCATGGGGATTTTAACAAATAGATATATATAGAAAAAGATTTTCATTGATTCATGATGGTGTTTGCAACATAAAGCTCAGGGAAAGATTGTAGAGGAATGCTTGAAAACATAAATCTAGCTAGCAGAAAATGATTACATACATGAATCCAAGGGGGAATTATGTATGCATCATTAGGGGAGAATTTAGAGCTACACTATTAAGCAATAAATAAAGTAGTAAAATTATGAAGAACTATAATCTAACATATCAGAACTAAGGGCATTCAAAGGTGCGCTCCGATGGCCTTAGACTTGGTTGAGAGGAGAAGGAGGGGCAGCCAATGGTGCTTTCGCTGACCCTTGGAGAGAGGTTGAGGAGGTGATCCAACATCATGGAGTGGAGAAGGTGGTGGCCATGGTGAAGCTACTCGTTAAGATGGAGTGGTGGTGGAATGAAGCTAGCTAAAATGGAGCCAAGAGTGAATGGGTCCAAAGTGCACCCCTTAAGTATTTTTATAGTCCTCAGGGAGGCTCCCTATAGAATTACGAAATTTTCTAGAGAGGCCTATGGTGGGATTCTAGGTTATGCCTAGATGTCCAATCAAAGTCAGGAGGGATTCTAGGTTCTGTCTTGGGTATTCTGTAGAAATTGGATGTCTGACCAAGTGTTTGGACATCCAATAACACTGTAGAAGTGGGTTTAAGGTGTGCAAGAGTTGGTAAAGGGTTCTGGATGTCCTATAACTCATCTAGACATCCAGATAGAGGCCAGAATTAGGGTTTTAAGGTTTCCTAGGGTGCGATGACCTAATCTAAAGGTGGCTAACGCTTAGGGAAGCTTCTAGGCTGTCCTAAGGCTAGGATGGACCTAAGTTCTTCGCAATTTATTGCTTTATTCCTACTCAATAGAATAACATACCTTAACTCCCTTACATTATTATCTATTACATGTAATTGATATCTTCTGCTTTAGCTTTACTGCAACACCAAATATTCAATATTCTTCAGATCCAGCTTCAGATCTAGCTTCTGATTAGCTTATTACCTGCAATTGACATAATGCACCAAATTAGTACATTATAGAATTATTTTATGCATAGCTAAAAGAAAGCAGTAAAGGTGCTAGTAATGATTTTGCAAGCACGAATTACCCTAACTTTTGCTAAGTCCTAGCCTAATTTAGATTAATTAAGACGTATGATTGCTATGCGATCATACCCCCATGCCTAAGTCTTGCTAGTCCCTAGCAAATGCAAGACTAAGTTATTCATAGAAAGGTCCCTAAAGGATTGATTATTTTATCAAGTGTATGCCTTGAGATTTTTCTCCTCTTTGTTTTCATCCAATGCTTTATAAATCCAGACAAATGTAAAGGTACAGCTATGTAGCTTTTGCAACGGATTCGAGTGAAAATCTAATTCACCTCTAAAGCCTGTACTTTACCCCTAGTAAAATTCTAGTGGGATAGGTGGACTTCTTCCCTCGCGGTATTCAAAATATTCTATGAATTGCACCTTAGAGGGAAAGGATTATATATTTGGTGGCTCACTCTCGATTGGTGCTACATAGAGATTAGTACTATGGAGTCTAGATTCCCAAATTATTAGGTAACTCAACTCTGAGAAAGACGAGAAAAACTACGCCCCCTTTTGGTTCCTTTGCATTCATTATCTCTTTTTCTTTTTCTTTTTCTTTTCTTTTCTTTCTTTTTCTTAGAGCTCACAATCTCACCAAATTCATGCATATGACTTGTATTTGGTGATCTCACTTGGCATTAACACTTTAATTGAGTTCCCATAACTCTAACACTAAGTCATAATTCCTCAACCAATATTCGGGTGGTCAGAAACACAAGAAAGGTGGGTTAAGGTCATATTTGGTGGATATCAAATTTATTTGGTGGTATTGCGTCAATACATATGAAATAAACACTAAATATTCACTCTTTCTCTCTTTGCTTTTTCTTCCTTTTCTAATTCTTTTTCAATTTTTTTTTCATCATTTTTCTGTGTAAAATTTTTTTTCACTTTTTTTTTTCAACACAACACAACTAGCACACATCCATGAACTTTATTGTGGAGGCATTATTAGGGATTGGTGGTTGAAATCGTCTTGGACAACCGGGTTTTAGTTTGTTATAACGTTGTAGTATAGCCGGTTATTACCAACATTTCAAATATATAAATTTTTTACTCGGAAAATAAAAGAGTTCCCGAGGTCGAACTCAGGGAGCAAGTTGTATTCTAGAGATATACATGTTTCTTTTACAAAATAAAGAAAGAGAGAGGGAAAGAATTTGTTGTTCTCTTTGTTTTCTCCTCGTGATGTTCTTCTTTCTTTCTTTCTTCAGATCTCCTTCTTCTTCTTTGTTCTGCAGAGGTGATGCTCCTCTTTCTTTCTTTCTTCAGATCTCCTTCTTCTTCTTCCTTGGTTTCTGTCTTGGCCTCTCTTCTTCTTTTTCTGCAGTCTCTTCTGTGAAGGTTTCTTCTTCCTTGGCTCTGCTGTAATTCTTCTCTACAGCCTTTCCTCTTCTGTAGAGTTTCTTCTTGTTTCTCCTCCCTGCGGCTAAGTGTCAGCTTCTTCTTTTCTTTTTCAGCCAGGGACGTCACCCTTCCTTTCTTCTTTTCCCTTCAGGCCGTCGTCTGATTTCCAAATCAGACGACTTAACTACCTGTTGCTACAGTCAGCTTCCTTCTTCCGCGGGTCTTCTTCTTCGCCTGTGCCTGCACACTTCAGAGTTTTTCGTCAGAGGCAAAACCTACTCTACCCCCCCCGCGTCTCTCTCCCTCTCTGAAACCACTCTTGGGAAAGCTCTCCCAGAGCTGCCGGGTAACCGGGTTCGGGTCAGGCCCGGGTCCAGGCCCACCGGCGTGCGTGGTGGGCGAGGAGTGCAGGTCAGTCTTAAGTCGGGTCGGGTCGGGTCAGGTCAGGTCCGCGGGGCGTGAGCGCGGACGAGACCGGGTAACCGGGCGGGTGAAGGGGACCTCACCCCGTGTGCTGAGGCAGAAAGCCTTCAGCACTTTTGCATCTTATGTCGCTGCGACTCTTCAGGCGTTTCCGAGGTGGGACTAAATGGCCCACCTCAATTGCGCGCCCGCAGCGGGGAAATCAGCAGGAGATGGCGGCGTCACGCGAAACTTTCTTCCTTAGCTGCGAACCTGGTGTTTTGCCAAGACTCCTCGCAAGGCCTGGGAGTTGAATCTGGGCTTGGCGCTGAGCGTGGCGCGCCTGTAGCTGCAGGCGGAAGCAGTTCCTCCTGCGCGTCAATGGCGGCGGAGGTCGGGTGGCCTATTCACAAGAAAACGGCCTCTCGGCCTAATCAGAAAGTGCCAGGAGCTTCGCCAGGGTGCGGCGAAGCTCGTGTGGGTGGTGGCGAGGCGCGGGGCGGCGTGCGAGAGCTGCCCTAGGTCGGACTGTGGGTCGGAGGATGGGTCTGTTCGGTGGGGTTGCAGAGGGTGATGTGGGGGGAGTGGCAGGGCGGAGGTTGATCAGGGTGAGGAGGCGGAGGTCCTGCGGTGGTCGGCGAGCCGTGTGGGTCGCTGAGGTGATGGGAGCGGCTCGCCGGAGGGTGGTCGGAGACGAAGGGGGTGAAGGTGGTCAGGGTCGGTCGAGGGCTTAATTGAATAAATTGAAAGCGGGGAAAGAAAGAGGAGAAGAAGGGGAGTAGCTCTAGCTTACTTGCAGGGACGAAGGGGGAGGAACAGGGCGACAGTCGTATCGACTGTCGTCGGAGAAGACGATGCTCAGGGAAAGGGGCGGCGGCGAGCAGAGAGCCAGAGAGGCGCCAGCTGGGTGCGGCGTGGCGCGGGAAGAACAGGGGAGGAAGTCTCTGCTGCTGGTATTGCGGCAGAGCGAAGAGGTGGAGGGGGAGGAAACCGCCGGAGCTGGTGAGCGTCTGCCGGAGGAAGAAGAGAAGAAAGTTGGGGATTTTCTCCGTCAGATCCAGGCTGCCCCGATCGGTGGAGCAACGGGGGGTATTTATAGGGATCAAACAGGGAGGAAGGCGGAGGGAGACGACGTGTCTCCCTCGCCGGAGGATGGCCGGAAACAAGAACCCATACCGTCCGTGCGTTCGCACGGCCGGTATGGTGGGTTACAACGACCAGGGGGGTGTCCCTGCGACGGCTGACGATGCAGGGCACCCCCGGTTTACTTGCCAGGTCCCCCACCTCACCCTGCGCGGCACCATGCTCCGCGCAAGGTCGCCGGAGCATGGTGCTGGCAGGTTTTGCAGGAGGGACCTGATTGCAAAGAACGAAGGAGAGTTAGGGGCCAAAATGCGAGGGTTCAAAAGTTGAGGGCCAAAGAGTAAATATATGAGGACCAAAGTGTAAAGTCGGTCAAGGAGGTTTCTTCTTAGGCTCAAGTTTTTATACATGACTAATTAGGACCTAAGAAATCTGATGGTGAATTTCATTTCCATATTAAACCTTGTTTGACCGGTCAATTTGCGCAAAAACCCAAATTAAGTTATTAATTGGGCATGGTTCTCAATGCAGGTCAAAAAGGGTTCTGGAGGCCAAATTGAAGGTTCTAAACCCTGGAGATTATTTTTCTATGAATTTTAGAGGGTTTATTCTATTTTTACTTTGCCTCGAACCTTGTGAATTGAAGTGGGTTGTTTTAGGGTTACAGATTATCATTTAGTTTCTTGGAATTGCTGTAGCCCTTGCTAGATCATTTCATCCCACTCTTATTCTTATTAAGCTGCTTTGACCTATGTTTGGGCCCTGAATTACCCTGTATGCAGATTATACTGGTAAAATTGCATTTTTACCCCTTATGACTTGTTTTCTTCTCAAACTCAGGATTCTCTGAGTTAAGCCTTTCCTTGAGATATGTAGGAGCTTTTATCCTTTGTATTAGGTCAAAATGAGCTAGTTATGGCTCATGATGAGGTTCTCATCATACTCCCATGCCTAGCTTTTGCTAGTCCCTTAGCAAAAACTTAAGGTTTCAACCCTTGTTCTAGACCATGAAGTTTTTAATAGTTTTAGATAAGTGCCTTTTTTATTTGAGCATAGATTAGGTTAGAATGCTGACCATGGGCCTAAAAGGTACTCTAGTACTAATCAAGATCCAAATCTGTCTAGCCTTAGCCTCAGTCTTTTAGCAAAGGTTTTTAAGGCCCACAAGAACTAACCTAAGGTTTATTGGACTTCGTGGTTAAAGCTCCCGTGCTTGAAATGATTTTAGTCCTGGCTCAGTTCGCAGTGCGTTTTGTAAGAGAGAGATAGAAAGTTTTTCTGTTTGGAGAGTTTTCTCTCTCTTCTTCTTTTTAGTTCTAGCCTAGGATTGGCTTTTCAACACGGTCTGTATCAGATTCCTTGCTCCCATCATCAATCCTCAAGGGTTCCTGGCGATCGATGCTTCGAGATAGCACCGCCCATGGCAACCCCCGGAACCCTGGCTATTGAGATTTCGAGATAATCCCATCCATGGTATTCCGTGGCCGAATCCAGACCCTGGCAATTGACACTTCGAGATAATGCCATCCATGGAATCTGAACCAGCAGAGTGCTTACATGCCCCCAGTAGGATATGTAAATATCCTAAGAGACAAGCACCGAGGAGATGATATTTTGTTACGCATCTTCGAGGGGATTTCCCGCCTCTCCGTGCTGGGAACTCGTCCAAATCAATCTTGTGTTGATCGGCCGCTCCTATTCTAGGTGATCTTTTCAGATTTTTGCGACGCTTCTGCGTGATTCTGATTTTTACGCTTACTGAACCAGGCTGTGTGTGAGGTTAGGGTGCTTAGGTTACTGAGTCCCGTAACCCAAAAATTAGTTAACGAGGCCGAATACTCCCTAAGCCTTAGACCTAATACTTCAGCTTTTCATTTTCCTCAACCTCTTGAGGAGTGTCCAGATCTTAATGGGTACTAAGAGTCTATTCAAGAATGCCTAAGGTTTGCATTCTTTACTAATCTCATTGTGCACTTTTCTTGAATGAGGTCTAGAACTTAAGTTAATTCCTTAGTTCCTTACTAATGACTATCACTTTTTCTTATAATTTTGTGCTCCTTTTTCATTTTGTTTTTCTTCTCCTTCACAAAATTTCCTTCTCCTCTTTTCCTCTTGTTCTTTTTCGAAAATTTTTTAATTTTTATGGTGTTTTTGGCATATGTGAATTTTTTTGTTTGAAACCTTTTCTTACAAGTTTTTTTTGTACTTTCCTACCCCCCCATGCATAAGATTTGCAATGTCCTCATTGTAACCTAGGGGTTTTTATTCAACTAAGTTCATACATTAGGATAGCTGTTTTGATGAGTCTCAGATGCAAGCACCTGAGGTGGAGTTGGCTGCCCTAAAGTGTGAACTTTAAGTGCAAAAAAAGCTGTCAGAACAAGTTTCAGGTTTTCAAAGAGAATGATGGGCTGCCTCCCGTTAAGCGCTGAGTTTTATGCCATCGGCTGGGCGCAATAAGCTCAAGGGGAAAGGAGGGTATAAGATGCCTCAGCCAAATTAGTAGAAGTTACATCAATGAACGGCTTGAGTCTCTGACCGTTCACGATGAAAGGTTCAGAATCGTGGCTGAGTGGACTGATTTTGATTGCTCCATTTCCAAAAACCTGTCGGACCAAATATGGTCCGACCCACTTAGATCTCAGTTTTCCTGGGAAGAGTTTGAGTCGGGCATCAAAGAGTAGGACCTTTTGACCAGGATGAAAGATCTTTCTCGAGATGTGTTTGTCGTGGAAGGCTTTAACCCGCTCCTTGTAGATTTGCGAGTTCTCGTACGCGTCTATGCGTAGTTCATCGATCTCGCTGATTTGGAGTTTTCTGTGGGTCCCAGCCTTAGAAAGATCTAGATTACAGTTCCGTACTGCCCAATAGGCTTTATGCTCCAGTTCGACGGGAAGGTGGCATGCCTTTCCGTACACCAGTCTAAAGGGAGACATGCCTAATTGGGTCTTGTGGGCGGTCCTATAGGCCCACAATGCTTCCGGAAGTCGGGACGACCAGTCCTTCCTGTCAGGTCGAACAGTGACTTGCAGGATTTTCTTGATCTCCCGATTAGACAGCTCAGCTAGACCATTAGTTTGGGGGTGGTAAGGAGTAGAGATTCGGTGAGACACCCCGTATTTGGTCATCAGTGACCTAAACTGAGCATTTGTGAAATGGGTCCCCCCATCAGAGATTATTGCACGAGGAATCCCGAACCTTGAGAAAATGTGTTGATGAATGAATTTGAGAACGATTTTGTGATCACAGGTTCGGGTCGGTATGGCTTCGATCCATTTGGACACGTAGTCCACAGCCAACAGAATGTATTCGAAACCATCCGAAACAGGAAAGGGGCCCATAAAATCAATCCCCCAAACATCAAAGATTTCGCATACTAGAATCGGTTGCATAGGCATCATGTCGCGATGGCTCATGTTGCCCAAAGTCTGGCAACGACTGCATGCCTTGCAATGACTATATGCGTCTTTGAACAGTGCGGGCCAGTAAAAGCCGCACTGGAGGACTTTTGATGCGGTTTTATGCCCGGCAAAATGGCCACCGCTTGCCTGGTCATGGCAGAAAGAGAGGATATTGTTGACTTCCCCTTCCGAGACACATCTCCTGATGATCTGATCGGCACCTATGCGGAAGAGGTACGGGTCTTCCCAAATGTAATACTTGGCATCGGAGCGTAATTTGTCTTTCTTGGCCTTCGGCCAATCGGACGGGGTCTGATGAGATGCCAAGTAATTTACAATATTAGCAAACCATGGAAGGCTAGTACCAATAGTCAGCAGGTGCTCATCGGGAAAATGCTCAGTGATGGGTCCGGAAGGGTCAATTATTTCAGAAGGAAGACGGGACAAGTGATCAGCTACCACGTTTTGTTTTCCCGCTTTGTCGCGAATCTCGAGGTCAAATTCTTGCAACAGCAAGATCCATCGGATCAATCGAGGTTTCGCGTCCTTCTTTGCAAGGAGATGCCTCACAGCCGTGTGATCCGAGTATATGATGACATGGGAACCCAGAAGGTATGATCTGAACTTCTCTAGGGCAAATACTACAGCTAGCAGCTCTTTCTCAGTAACCGTATAGTTACGCTGAGCCTCATCGAGTGTTTTGCTGGCGTAGTAAATGACCACAGGTTTCTTGTCATTTTTCTGCCCTAAAACCGCTCCTACAGCGAAGTTGGATGCATCACACATGATCTCAAAGGGTTGAGACCAATCAGGGGACTATAGGATCGGGGCTTGGGTGACTCGGTCACGCAGGATTTCAAATGCTTGAGTGCATTCCTTGGAGATTTCGAAGGGAACATCCTTGGAGAGAAGAGTGGTCAGGGGGCGTGCGATTTTTGAAAAATCAGGGATAAATCGTCGATAAAAACTGACATGCCCTAAAAAGGATCGGATGTCCCTGATCGAGCTAGGCATAGGAAGGTGAGAAATCAGATTAACCTTAGCTCGATCCACTTGGATACCTTTCTCCGAAATTGAGTGTCCCAGGACAATTCCCTCAGGGACCATGAAATGGCTCTTTTCCCAGGAAAGAACCAAATTCACATCGATGCACCGCCTGAGTATCTGGACCAAGTGTTGGAGGCAATCGTCGAATGATGCTCCGAAAACTGAAAAGTCATCCATGAAGACTTCCAGATAATCACCTACCATATCTGAGAATATGGCAAGCATGCATCGCTGAAAAGTAGCGGGTGCATTGCACAGACCGAAAGGCATCCTTCGGAAAGCGTATGTTCCGAAGGGGCAGGTGAACGTGGTCTTTTCTTGGTCCTCAGGATGGATTGCCACCTGGTTATAACCGGAGTACCCGTCAAGAAAGCAGAAGAACCTATTTCCCGCTAGTTTTTCGAGAATTTGATCAATGAAGGGTAGTGGGAAATGATCCTTCTTCGTGGAGGAATTGAGTCGACGGTAATCTATACAGACTCTCCACGAGTTGGCTAATCGGGTAGGAATGATTTCTCCGGTCTCAGTCGTTATAATGGTGAGTCCTGCCTTCTTGGGCATGACCTGAATTGGGCTCACCCAACGACTATCGGAGATCGGGTAGATGATTCCGGCATCTGACCACTTGATGATCTCCTTTTTCACGACCTCCTGCAGATTGGGGTTTAAGCGTCTCTGCATTTCACGAGAAGGTCGTGTGCCCTCTTCTGAATAGATATGATGAGTACAATAAGAGGGACTTATTCCAGTCAAATCATCGAGAGTCCATCCGATGGCTCTGCGATGTTGCTGGAGGACAACAATCAGACGGGATTCCTGTTCAGGACTGAGGTTGGAATTGATGATCACAGGAAGGGTCTGATTAGAACCCAAAAAGACGTATTTTAAGTGAGCAGGAAGGGGTTTCAGTTCGAGGATGGGGTTTTCAGTAGCAGCGGGTGGTTCAGTATAGATGTGAGGTTCAAGGGTGGGAGTTACTGGGTTGTTCACATCTGGATTTGACTCCTCTGTTTGTGGGTCAAGATCCTTTTGTGGTTGATGAGGCATACTCAAGTCATTCTGGAGGTGTGATTCATCAACCAAAGTCTTGATGTCACAAATTTGCTCGATGACGCCGCAATTAATTCCTTGTTGGGCCTTAAATATATCAATTTTCAGTGTTTGATCTCCAAACTTAAGCTCTATTTGGCCCTCCTCACAGCTGATGTTGGCTCTAGCAGTAGCCAAGAAAGGTCTCCCTAGAATGATTGGTGTATCCCTAGGGTTCTCAGGTGCATCCATGTCTAAGACTATAAAGTCTACTGGAAAATAGAAATCCCACACTCTCACGATAACATCCTCGAGAATCCCTTTTGGTGACTTTATAGATCGATCTGCTAATTGTAATGTCACCTCGGTTGGTTTCAGCTCAGATTCTTCTAGATGGTCAAGTAAGGATGTGGGTATCAGATTTATAGATGCACCCAAGTCTAACAATGCTCTATCAAATTGGGTACCACCTATCTTACAGGAGATCAGGGGAGTTCCAGGATCTTTTGCCTTGGGTGGGAGTCTACTAAGGATTACAGAGCTGGCTTGCTCTGACAGAACAATTGGGCTCCCTCCCTTGGTTCGCGGCTTACGCTGGGGTGTACATATATTCTTTAGAAATCGTGCGTAAGCTGGTACGTGGCGGATTGCATCCATCAAGGGGATGTTTATGTGGACCTGCTCAAAGAGCTTGACCAGGTCCTCCTCAGGGGCCACGGGTTTGGTGGTCTTCTTTCCCTTGGTCAGGGCCTCGGGAAACGGGATCTTGGTTGGTTCTTCTAGGATAGGTTCAGGTTGTGGATCTGGAACAGCGGTACCTTGGATAACTATCCTAGGGTCATGGTTATCTGGCTGGGAGTGGTTTGGATAATGCGGGTCTTGAGTTGTCTTACCACTACGTGTTGTTACAGAATTTAATCCGGCCTGATTTTGGTTTGGGTTTGGTAGGAGGGGTGGCTGCTGCTGAAATCCCGCAGGAGAAGTTGAGGCATCCATCTCGTCTGGAGATGGAGCAGTAGGGGCCTGATAAATCCATTGAGCGTGGCCTAACTTTGGATTCATAACGTGCTTCTGGGTTGGCACGTTATTTGGGTTAGGAAGGGGTTGGGAAGGGAGTGTTCCTGGCTGGCGAGAATTTGCCAACTGGGCCAGTTGAGTTTTAACTTCAGTAAGTTCGTCCTTGTGCTGTTTTTGAATAGCCGCATTTGATTTTTGAATGTCAGCCAGAGTCTGAAGGATTAAGGACATTTGATCTTGATTTGGCCCTGATGGATAAGTAGGGTTGGGCCGAGGCTGAGGCGGCTGGTAGTGATGAGAGGGCTGTGGGCGGGACTGAAAAGGTGGTCTTTGGGTTTGGGAATTTCCCGCCCACTGAAAATTGGGATGGTTTCGCCATCCAGGGTTGTAAGTGTTGGAGAATGGGTCGTTCTGGATGGCGTTGAGGTCCTCGCAGGTCTGAGGAACCTCCTGAGAATCAGGGAAAGGAGGAATGGAGTTCCCCCGGCTGGTGTAGAAAGGATCGGATGATCTTCCAGTCCAAGAATCAGATGGGGATGGATATGGATCCATCCCGGGGGAGGATCGGTGGAGGATGTTTTGCACAGTCTCCTGTGTGGAAGGAGGTTGTGCAAAGGAGTTACGCGCAGAGGTGGCTCGCTACAAGTGCTGAGTCAGCTCATCCACCTTCTTTTCAATGATTGAGACCTTGTCCAATCGACTGGCCATTAATTCCAGGTCGACTGATGCGGACAGGCCCTGCGTCTCATGTGCTCCCTTAAGATTCGTCGCTGCGCGGGTATTCGTCCTGTCGAATAATCCCATGGAGTCATTGTTGATGGAGTTCTCGCACATGTTTTCGAGAATCTCCCATACGGTGTCTTCATGTTGACCCATGATGTTTCCTCCGCAAGTTGCATTGACGAAAAGGCGGATGTCCTCACAGAGTCCCTGGTAAAAAGATTGGACTTGTTCCCATTTAGGAACTCCGTGATGGGGGCACTTTCTCATGAGATCCTGAAAACGATCCCATGCCTCATGGAGAGGTTCTCCTGATTGTTGAGTGAAGTGTGTAATCTGATGGCGCAAGGCGTTGGTCCGACCAACGGGAAAAAACTTTTTCAAAAATTCGGATTGAAGTTCTTCCCAAGTGTTGATCGGCCGGGTCTGAGTTTGCTACCAATGGGCGGCCTTGTCCATAAGAGAAAAGGAGAACATCTTCATGAGAAGAATATCCCGATTTTGCGCATCTGATCCAAAAGTGTGGGCCAGATGCTTTAGCTGTTTGATGTGCTGGAAGGGATCTTCAGAATTAAGCCCATGGAATTTAGGTATAGCATGAATGATGTTGGGCTTTAGTTCGGAATCAGGTCCTCCAGTCGGGATTCAAAAGTGTGGGCCAGATGCTTTAGCTGTTTGATGTGCTGGAAGGGATCTTCAGAATTAAGCCCATGGAATTTAGGTATAGCATGAATCATGTTGGGCTTTAGTTCGGAATCAGGTCCTCCAGTCGGGATTCTGACTCGAGGCTCAATGGCCACCGCAGCAGGATTGTAGTGGTCCCGCATCATAGGACGCTGTGGTGGGTGCACGAAGTTTTGGAAGAGGTCATTGAGTCGCTGGAGCTGGTGTTCCAGATTATTTTCTTCCTCAACTGGCTGAGCCATGATGGGGGAAGAAGAAGAACTTGGGCGTCGAGGCTTGGCCTGGACGAGAGTGAATTTCTAATGGAGGTCTTAAGGGTGGTCCTAGGGACCTCCTTCCGTACATGCACTGTTTGGAAGAGGTAAGCTTAGAAGGTGCTGGACCCAATCAAGACACCCAAAAATGTGTTGGGTGACTATAGAGGTGCGGGGCAGATGGACCCCTTGATCAGAAAGATCGTCCACCTGAGAATTACCTGGGCAGCCAGAGAGGGAGAGTCCCGCGAAGACCCCTACACGGTAGAGCGTCCCCACGGGTTACAGGGTTTCCCCCACCCGACCTCTCTTGTCACTGCGGTTCCAGGTAGACCAGAATGGGGATCTTGACCTCTTAAGTCTACCAATTTTAAGATCAGGGTGCTTAAGGTTTCCACTTGAACTTTAGTCTTTTAAGTGCAAAGAGTGACCTAATTTAAGGTTGGTTGACCCAAGGGGTCAACTTTACCTCTTGTTTTCTTTAAGAGCTTTTAGGTCCTGTCTTTTAGGGTTCAAGTGTTTAGAGAGAGCCAATTGTTTAGGATTTTTCTTGTTAATTATTTTCAATCAATGGCTTGGGCACACCTCTTTTGGATTTCCTCAATTCTTGATTAAGGGGTGTGTCTCTGCTGAAATCCTAATGTTTGACCTTATGTTGGCTCTACTTGGTCCATTTAACTCTTTGTTGGGCAATTAGGGCTCAAGCAAGAATGTGTTAGCCCTTAAATACCCTTAATAGTGTGCAGGAGTGATGAGTTGAAAACATGCAACTCTTTATGGTTACTAAGTATGGAAGACAGGTTAGCCCTATATTGCTTGTTCTTTTCTTTTCTTCCTCTTTAGAGTTTAGGGGTTAATAGTGAGAGGAAAAATTTACCTGTCTTCGGAGTGGTTGTCGTGTGGTTGTTTGTCTTCTTGAGTTCCTGTAGCTGCACAAAAGAGAGGAGATTATCAGAAATTAAAAGAAACAGGAATGTTTACCTCTAGAATAGCCGTTGCTCCCCGGCAGTGGCGCCAAAATGAAATCGTCTTGGACAACCGGGTTTTAGTTTGTTATAACGTTGTAGTATAGCCGGTTATTACCAACATTTCAAATATATAAATTTTTTACTCGGAAAATAAAAGAGTTCCCGAGGTCGAACTCAGGGAGCAAGTTGTATTCTAGAGATATACATGTTTCTTTTACAAAATAAAGAAAGAGAGAGGGAAAGAATTTGTTGTTCTCTTTGTTTTCTCCTCGTGATGTTCTTCTTTCTTTCTTCAGATCTCCTTCTTCTTCTTTGTTCTGCAGAGGTGATGCTCCTCTTTCTTTCTTCAGATCTCCTTCTTCTTCTTCCTTGGTTTCTGTCTTGGCCTCTCTTCTTCTTTTTCTGCAGTCTCTTCTGTGAAGGTTTCTTCTTCCTTGGCTCTGCTGTAATTCTTCTCTGCAGCCTTTCCTCTTCTGTAGAGTTTCTTCTTGTTTCTCCTCCCTGCGGCTAAGTGTCAACTTCTTCTTTTCTTTTTCAGCCAGGGACGTCACCCTTCCTTTCTTCTTTTCCCTTCAGGCCGTCGTCTGATTTCCAAATCAGACGACTTAACTACCTGTTGCTACAGTCAGCTTCCTTCTTCCGCGGGTCTTCTTCTTCGCCTGTGCCTGCACACTTCAGAGTTTTTCGTCAGAGGAAAAACCTACTCTACCCCCCCCGCGTCTCTCTCCCTCTCTGAAACCACTCTTGGGAAAGCTCTCGCAGAGCTGCCGGGTAACCGGGTTCGGGTCAGGCCCGGGTCCAGGCCCACCGGCGTGCGTGGTGGGCGAGGAGTGCAGGTCAGTCTTAAGTCGGGTCGGGTCGGGTCAGGTCAGGTCCCCGGGGCGTGAGCGCGGACGAGACCGGGTAACCGGGCGGGTGAAGGGGACCTCACCCCGTGTGCTGAGGCAGTAAGCCTTCAGCACTTTTGCATCTTATGTCGCTGCGACTCTTCAGGGGTTTCCGAGGTGGGACTAAATGGCCCACCTCAATTGCGCGCCCGCAGCGGGGAAATCAGCAGGAGATGGCGGCGTCACGCGAAACTTTCTTCCTTAGCTGCGAACCTGGTGTTTTGCCAAGACTCCTCGCAAGGCCTGGGAGTTGAATCTGGGCTTGGCGCTGAGCGTGGCGCGCCTGTAGCTGCAGGCGGAAGCAGTTCCTCCTGCGCGTCAATGGCGACGGAGGTCGGGTGGCCTGTTCACAAGAAAATGGCCTCTCGGCCTAATCAGAAAGTGCCAGGAGCTTCGCCAGGGTGCGGCGAAGCTCGTGTGGGTGGTGGCGAGGCGCGGGGCGGCGTGCGAGAGCTGCCCTAGGTCGGACTGTGGGTCGGAGGATGGGTCTGTTCGGTGGGGTTGCAGAGGGTGATGTGAGGGGCGTGGCAGGGCGGAGGTTGATCAGGGTGAGGAGGCGGAGGTCCTGCGGTGGTCGGCGAGCCGTGTGGGTCGCTGAGGTGATGGGAGCGGCTCGCCGGAGGGTGGTCGGAGACGAAGGGGGTGAAGGTGGTCAGGGTCGGTCGAGGGCTTAATTGAATAAATTGAAAGCGGGGAAAGAAAGAGGAGAAGAAGGGGAGTAGCTCTAGCTTACTTGCAGGGACGAAGGGGGAGGAACAGGGCGACAGTCGTATCGACTGTCGCCAGAGAAGACGATGCTCAGGGAAAGGGGCGGCGGCGAGCAGAGAGCCAGAGAGGCGCCAGCTGGGTGCAGCGTGGCGCGGGAAGAACAGGGGAGGAAGTCTCTACTGCTGGTATTGCGGCAGAGCGAAGAGGTGGAGGGGGAGGAAACCGCCGGAGCTGGTGAGCGTCTGCCGGAGGAAGAAGAGAAGAAAGTTGGGGATTTTCTCCGTCAGATCCAGGCTGCCCCGGTCGGTGGAGCAACGGGGGGTATTTATAGGGATCAAACAGGGAGGAAGGCGGAGGGAGACGACGTGTCTCCCTCGCCGGAGGATGGCCGGAAACAAGAACCCATACCGTCCGTGCGTTCGCACGGCCGGTATGGTGGGTTACAACGACCAGGGGGGTGTCCCTGCGACGGCTGACGACGCAGGGCACCCCCGGTTTACTTGCCAGGTCCCCCACCTCACCCTGCGCGGCGCCATGCTCCGGGCAAGGTCGCCGGAGCATGGTGCTGGCAGGTTTTGCAGGAGGGACCTGATTGCAAAGAACGAAGGAGAGTTAGGGGCCAAAATGCGAGGGTTCAAAAGTTGAGGGCCAAAGAGTAAATATATGAGGACCAAAGTGTAAAGTCGGTCAAGGAGGTTTCTTCTTAGGCTCAAGTTTTTATACATGACTAATTAGGACCTAAGGAATCTGATGGTGAATTTCATTTCCATATTAAACCTTGTTTGACCGGTCAATTTGCGCAAAAACCCAAATTAAGTTATTAATTGGGCATGGTTCTCAATGTAGGTCAAAGAGGGTTCTGGAGGCCAAATTGAAGGTTCTAAACCCTGGAGATTATTTTTCTATGAATTTTAGAGGGTTTATTCTATTTTTACTTTGCCTCGAACCTTGTGAATTGAAGTGGGTTGTTTTAGGGTTACAGATTATCATTTAGTTTCTTGGAATTGCTGTAGCCCTTGCTAGATCATTTCATCCCACTCTTATTCTTATTAAGCTGCTTTGACCTATGTTTGGGCCCTGAATTACCCTGTATGCAGATTATACTGGTAAAATTGCATTTTTACCCCTTATGACTTGTTTTCTTCTCAAACTCAGGATTCTCTGAGTTAAGCCTTTCCTTGAGATATGTAGGAGCTTTTATCCTTTGTATTAGGTCAAAATGAGCTAGTTATGGCTCATGATGAGGTTCTCATCAGTGGTATTGAAAAGACATTGGGTGGCTTATTTGGTGGAAATGCCTACTTACGGCACCAGGAGAGACTAATAGAATGGTGTATTTCTGACCTTACATTAGTACCCTACTTCAACTGAAGATTCCGTAAAGAATGGTCGCAACCATCCACTTTAGCCATAGTTTTATGAGAACTAACTCTCTGCGCATTTGCCTTATTTGGTGGCTCTAAAAATTCACACAAAATGTATATGCAGGAATCAAGAGCGAAAACTATGCCTAATCTCTGAGTATCATCATCTAATTATCTAGGATTCCAGATTCCTTGCACTAATTTTAGAGCACCAGTACACTCTATTCTCATCTCACATTATTTGATGGATTTTTGGAAGAAAATCTACCTAGCTCCCAAGTCACTGTCCAAGGGTTCAGGAAAAGAAGAACTGCTTCTTCTCGACAGACTAATGACATTTATCAGCCTTCACCTTGAATCCATTGTAAATTCTACATGTGTGTGAAAAATAGTACTGGATTCTAGATTGCATGAATCAACTAGAGGATAAAATCCCAAACGCATTCTCTTAATAAGATAATCTTATTCTTGGATGCACTATGTATATATGCTATAAACAAGTAACCTCTTCTTTTCGTACTTCATGAAATTTCCCTTTCGGTTACATTCAGCTTGACCCTAAATTAGAACAAGAGGTGATAGGGTGAGTCGGAAGTGTCTATTGCAGACGATTTTTAGGTCCAATGTGAGCATTGGAGGTGGAGTCGGTAGTCCTTTTATTTTGGGTCCTAAAGTACGTTTGACATGTAGCTCTGACGTTTTCCTAAATGTTGGCATAAAAATTTTCAGTTTTGTCGTATCTACCCCCCTCCCCATGCCTAAGTTCTTGCATGTCCACATGCATGAATATAAAAGAAAATAAGTATAGCAGGGAGTAAATGTGTAGGAATCACCTAGAATTGCTCCTGAAATTTTAACATTCAGCATCGGCCAACCAGACAGTACACAATATGTGAAAAGGAAATATGCTTAAAGGAAAAATATGTAATGTATAAAGTCAGTATGTATAAGGTGATGGATGAATGTGGGGTACATGCTGAGTTCAACACCTCCAGCTGGGCATAAACTCAATTAGATGTAACAGTTCTAGCATAGGATCCAGTCAAGATTAAGATAAAGATGTGCTCGTATGCTCCTAGAATTAGTGGTTCGGAGATGCGAATCAACTGATTGTGCACCCCTATCCAAAAAGTCTAGCTATAAGAAAGAGTGGAGTGGTGGTTAAAAATAGTGTATAATCAGAGGGGGGGTCATGATGTTGATTTAGCTAATTTATCATGTCCCACAATTCAATAGAAAGTTACTGAGGGAGTAGATCAAAATGTATCTCAGAACCAAAAGCTCCGCACCTCCATCTACCTCGCCAACCACCCTAGGACCTCCGCCTCGACTCACTAATCATAATCCCCCACTTCATTCACTCTAGTAACCGCCCTAACATCCCACCAAACACACCCACTCACACAGCCACAGGGAACACTAGAGACGCTCACACAGCCATCCCCATGCCACGCCAGCCACTGCAATACACTCGCCATGCCTTGGTGAATCTCCCTGGACATTTTAACATGGCCACAAGGGCATTCTCATGTTTACGGGTACCTGACCACCGGCCACCATGGATGAAGAGCTTAAGGCTCACGTGCTGTGCTCCACTGTTGTTGCTCCAGGTGAGGGGCCTAGGTGATGTGGACTTGAGGCACAAATGCGCTCAGGTTCCCAATTGGAGTCAAAATCCCTTGCGGCTTTGCAAATTAAAGAAGACACCTGCTGCTGCGGCACATGCATGGGAGGTGGGACATTTACTCCCACCTCGGAACTAGACGAGTAGGCAGGTGCGCATAAAGAGAATTTGTACCAGAGGCATATCACCTCCAACTCATGGGGTGAGGTCCCTATCTCCCCTTCTCATGGCTGCATCCGCGGCACCACCCAGGTAGACCTAGCCACGACCCGTTTACCTGACCAACTCACTCCTCGCTCACCGCCCACGCTGGTAAGCCTAGACCAGGGTCTCCAGTAGGTCCGATTACCCAAACAGATTGTGGCTCTAGGAGAGCGAACCAAAATAGAGAAGAAGGAAAGAGAAAAACACCATGCAGGGGATGGGGGGTTTTGCCTTGGAAAGCTTCGCTCCACACTTAGCCAAATA
Organism: Thalassia testudinum; assembly: GCA_037157565.1. NCBI lineage: Eukaryota > Viridiplantae > Streptophyta > Magnoliopsida > Alismatales > Hydrocharitaceae > Thalassia > Thalassia testudinum. The sequence continues at coordinate 102,085,615 of JAZHRO010000055.1, read as the reverse complement.
CAAAGAAGAAGAAAAGGTCAGGTAGCAAAGAAGAAAGAAGGAAGGAGGAAGAAGCAAAGGAAGAGAAGGCTAAAGAAGAAGCCAAGGATGGAAGAAGAAGAAGGAGAAGGGCCAGAGAAGAAGGAAGAAGCCAAGGAAGAGAAAGAAGGTAGAAGAAGGAAGAAGCTGAGGTTCACATGGCAAAAGAAGAAGCTAAAGAAGAAGAAGCAGAAGGCAGAGAAAGAGAAGAAGGAAGAAAGTCAGAAGAAAAGGCGAAAGAAAGAAGAAAAGTTATAGAGGAAGGAGCCAACAATAGAGAAGCTAGAAGGGAAAGAAGGAAGGAGAAGCCGCAAGAGAAATCAGAGAAAGAAATCGAAGGAAAAGAAAGCACTATAGCACATAACTTTAAGACATCTAATTTTGTAATCAGACGTCCAATTTTTCATAAGCTCTCCATTATTTTTAGCTACAATTCTTTTCATGCCTCATATACTCATGGTTTACATTAGTAATTAGATTTTGAGTAGTATTATGTATTCAATTTGTATTTATCATTGAGATTAGTGCGTGAATTCCATTTGCTCCCTGTGTTCGACCTTAGACTTCAAAATTGGAGTAATAAAATTGTATTTGTTTTGAATGCCTTTTCGGCTGTAATACAATGCGACATTCTTAATACCGATCTAGCACTCTCAACATTTTGGCACCATTGCCGAGGAGCAACATGCAATTCATCACTATTCCATGCATTAATTAGTTATATTTGAGCACTAACTTGCCTTATTTGCTTTATTGTGACTGTGCGAGGTACTTCACGAGGAGATTCTCCACGCAAATCAACCACTCCAGGGTAGGTAACTTCTCTATCAATCCCTAATCAACCACCTAATCTTGGGAAGACAAAAAGGAAACAATCAATTAGGAATCACCTACCTTCTTTTCATAGTAATCATCATTTCAAAGGCCAAGTTTCCTAATTTACAAATTCTATTTAGAGATCCTACCCCAAAATTCTTATGCCTATTAGGGATTACTCTTAATCTCTAATTTTCTTGGACTACGCACTTCTTGTTTGAAGTCCAAGGAGAACAACTGTGAAAATCAATGAGGACTTGGAAATAAAGCTGAATTAGGGTTTCTACATTAGAGTTTTGGATTATTAGATCACACTTTCCTGCATAAAAGAAAACAAACCCTCTCGTATTTGTGTGCTACCGAAGCCCTTGATTGAAAGGAGCTAATCAAGAAAATCAAAAAATCAAGCTGTAAACTCACTTGAACCCTAAAAACCTTGGGCCTAATAACCTGGGACTCAAATCATGGTGAGTTCTAGGTCTTGACCTGGAGTCATTCTGCCATCTCTAGGGTAGGTCAGGTGAAGTTGGACAACAATGTAGGCCAACCAACCTCTAAATTCAGTCACAAGTCAAAACAGCAGCTAATTCAAGTGAAATCAAAAGGCATAAATTAGGACATAAAACTGGTAGACTTAAGAGGTCAAGTTATCCATTCTAGCCTGCCTGGACCCTCAGTGACAAGAGAGGTCAAGTGGGGGAAACCTTGTTACCCGTGGGGGTGCTCTATCGTGTAGGGTCTTTGTGAGACTCTCCCTCTCTGGCTGCCCAGGTAATTCTCCGGTGGATGACTTTCTGATCCAAGGGTATCATCCACCCCGAACCACTATAGTCATCCAAAAATATTTGGGTGCCTTGATTGGGTCAGCATCACATCCAGTCCCTCATCCCTTCCCTTTATAGTGCACACACATATCTTCAGTGGGATTCTCTTTCAGATGAAATTAATTCGATCCAAACCCAAATTCTGATTCTACATATTGATTCCACCATTTGATTCAAAAATGTAGCCTGGTTACTTAGGCAAACCATTCAAGAAACCTGAATCACAAAGATCCATGAGAGATAGAGTGATTAAGGATGCCCTTGAATTTTATGAGATTGAATACAAAACCTCAAAACTAGTAGAAGACATTCAGGTTAATGTACCAACAACAACGACTGATTAGCCCATAGTTGTGGGCTATTTAAGTATTTAAGTGCCTACACATTAGGTTAATTCTAACATTTATTTAGTATAAATTAGGATGTAAATAGATTAATTCATAGTTTTAATTTAATTACATAATCCATGCATTGCATTCATATTTTAAGTGCATTTAGAATTAGCTTAGAATGGCATTCATCTAATTAGATAACCAATTAGGTATATTGTTTTCATTAACATAAAAGTTGAGGGTCTGTATATAAATGGCCCTAACATTTTAACATTATTCTCTTTCTTCTTCTTCTTGCAGGAATGGCAGGCTGCCGCTCCAATGCCCAGCTGCCGCAGTGAAGAACCCATTCAAGGGGGAGCGGATGTGGTGGATCTTGTCGGGCGGCTGATTTCAAATTTGTGCAGGACACTACAAAAGGAGGGAGGCAGCCGAGCTTGGGAGGCCTCCACCACTGACCCACCAATGTGCAGAGAGACCTTCTCTCTTCCACTCCATACTGCCAGCCTCTACTGTGGCGGCGAGTCTCCACCACCGTGGGCGTGTGGTGTGACAGGCCACACCGCCATCCGGAGCTTGTTCGCATCACCGTGAGCACCTTAGCGTGCATCTCCCTTGCCGTCGTCGCCAACCACCACCAACGCAGCTACTGATTCAACCACCCTTTAGTAACTTAAGACGTCCGGGAAATTTCCTGGACGTCTGAAGCTACCAACTCACCTCCACCTACTCGCCTGCGTACCCATTTGAAGTCCACCCGCAACCGCTCTCCACGCAGTGCCCTCTTCCCGCGCCTACAGAGCCACCCGATCACCTCCAACAGCCCACGCCCTCCTTAGCCTGCAGCACTCTTCAACCGCACCCGCTCTCCACGCACCTGCAGCCCATGCCATCCACCCGTGCCTGCAGACCAGCTCACACCTTCACCCGCATGCCCGCCACCAACAGCAGCCACCCGCGCACAGCTGCAGAACTCCAACCTCCCTTGCCCGTGCATACAGACCAGCGCAAACCTCCTTCCCCGCGCCTGCAGACAAGCGCCATTCACCCACACCTGCAGACCAGCGCACACCTCCTCCTGCTCCTGCTGACCCGCGCACATGTGTAGAACTCCAACCGCCCTTCACCCGCGCCTGCAGCGCCATTCACCCGCGCCTGCAGCGCCCTTCACCCGCACTCCCATACCCCCAGCTGCTCCCGTGCCCTCTGCCAACAGGCAGCGTGCCCACGCCAGCGGCAGCAGCCACCCGCACAGCAGCAGCAGCCACCTACGCAGTAGCAGCGCGTGGCAGTCTTCACGCTAACAGGCCGCGTGCTCTCACCGGCTGTAGCACCTCCGCCGAAGCTCGTCCGGCCACCTCCGATCGCCGCACGACACGCCGCCACCACCGCTTCGAAGCCCTCGGTTCAAGGGACTTCCTCCGAGCTTCCCGCGCCTGGCCATCCGCTCCTCATCGTGCAAGACAAAGGGGAAAAATTCCCCTGTTTTGCTATAGTAACATGCCAATTAGAAATTTCATTTTCTGCCATTGTCACTTTTTAATCATATTTTATTGATTCTGCATTGCGGAAAATATCCTCTAGTTTCTCAAAATTGCTATTTCAGCATTGTTTCTTGCTTAAACCTTAATCTGAAGTCAATTTTGGCTTGATTCTTGTCCAAACTGACTACGACCAAACGTTTTTAACTGGTGCGAATTTTAATATGTCATTGCCTCCTTGTGGATACGACCCGCTCCTCTGCGAGTGGTTATTTCTTCTTAAATATTGATCAGTCGATTTTTTCCACCACATTAAACTGCAAACGACTTAAAAGCGAAAGATCGACGAGTCAAATGGCACCGTTGCTGGGGAGGCAACAGAAGCAATACTTTTGCCTAATTTTATTTTGATTATTTATCAATTGCACAGAGAATTGACCATTTATTATTTTCTTTTCTATGCGAGAAAATTTGTGCAAGAATCTGCCACTGTGAGAGGCGATCCTGGACGTCGCCAGAGGAGAATTGGACGAGCAATTTTGAAAGGAGGAGAAGGACGAGGACGCGACGGACACCATTGTATTTAGTCGCTAGTTTAATTAGACTAGAATTAAGACTGCAGACTTAATTTTTCATTGCAGATAGTTTGAAACCCTTGTTCTGGGGCATATTTTGAGGGGTCCGTTCCCTGATTTTGTTTTGGGCCCGTGTCTAGGTAATTTTTGGGAGTCTGTTCCCTTTTCTTTAGATTTAGGTTTTTTTTATTACTTTTATTTGCTTGAGCATAGGTAGTTCTAAAATAAAAATAAAAAAATGAGCTGCCTGCTTGAAGTTGCCTGCCCTAGGACGAACCATTTAAGTCTGTATGAGTTGCCTCTAGATTTACTTCTCTGCATTGCATGCATTCTTGCATCGTAGATCGCTGGAGGCAAGCTACGCATTCTCTTACTTTGCATCCTATTTTTGATCACGCATTGCATTTGGGATTTAATGCGAAGACCACCTAATCTGTACTGAATAAATCTAACAAGTGGTCACATTTTTTTTTAGAAAAAGGACTAATTAGAGGAAGGACATTTTGAAAACCAAGGATTTGATTTTCAAACTTGGCGTGCGATTCAATGTTCAAAATCTTTTACGGTGTATGCACACTTATTTCACTTGCACCACGGCACGCTTCTAGACACTCAGATTTGGAAATACTAGGACAAGAGCCCTCCTTTCGTTGGATTCTGAAGTGTTCGAAACTTTAGATCAAAGGTTTTGCAAGTTCAAAGAGGGGGATACCCTGTCATGGATTTTTGGGGGTAGTTGAGAAGCACCGTGAAAGCACAGCTTCAAAGGAAGGTTTAGGCCTACTTGCATCCCTCGATATTCCGTCTTTGGATTTACTTGACCATTTGAGATTTAGGGAAGAACACCCAAGCTCCAACTAGGTCTTCTTAGGCGAGCCGTAGGTCGACAATAAGCGCGTAAATTGATTGAACAAATTATATTGTCACCTGCAATCTGACTTAAAATCAAAAGCCTAAATTGGGAAAGACCTAAAAGGACCTTTTTGAATTGTGTTTTGCTTGGGGAATTCTGATTTAAGTGTGAGTTAGAATGGACCACATTGCTTTTCATCCTTTCACATCTTGCCCACACCCTCAGCCCCACTCTGCATCCTTCGATCCCAGACGTCGAGATGGTCCATTCCTTGATGGACATAATGACAATCATTGGGATCCATTTTAGTCCTATTATAGGAGTATTGGCCTGGTTAAGCCTCAAATCAGTGAGCAGAGCCTAGAAGCGGGATTTGCTTTGCCCAATATCCCACATACCAAAGAAATACCCAACCCACCCTCCGTGAAAAAGTATTATGGTTGGACAAACACTCCTAGGTACTATAAGCCTGAGCCTGACTTCTCTCATGATAGAAATGACCTCTCCTCTTTGAAGATGGAAATACAGAAAATACAAAACGAAATGAGTGAATTGTTAGGAGAATCTTTGAGAGCAGGCCAACAAGAAAGAGATGAAATTAGCCACCCAATCTACCCCATTGAGGATGACGTACACCCCTCCACAATAGATGCATCTCCCGTGGGAGAGCTACACTTTAAGTTGGAGGTAAATTCTAGGGAGAATAGCTACTTTTCGAGGATCGATTTGAAACCTCCCCATTAGATGACACTTCCTTGAGAGATCTACACTTTCGGTGGGAGGAAAATACACATGAAAGTAGCTATGCATTGGATGAAGAAAGGTGGCAACTCGAGGAAGATGATGATAAGGTTGAGTATCCACCTGAATTATATTGGAGTCAAAAGAAGGGAATGATGGTACCATTGGAAGACCTCGACCCAGATGATAGTATTTTCGTGACATTTCATGAAGTGGGTCAAAGTCAAGTTGTTAATCCTACCCTCCCTTCTGATCACGATATGGAACTCAAACCCACCCTTAGGGAACCTAACCCTAAAGAAATTGACCTATCTGAGGATTCTGATGTAACCAGTGTAAACCATTTACCTCAGATAGAGCACCCAAGGGGATCTGCTGAGATATTAAATGATTCTAGACCTCGGGTACATGATGAATTGTGTGATGAGGAGGAAGATGAATTATATGAGGAACCTACATTCAAGATTTGGAGTGACACTAAGGGTGATTATGTCTTATTTGAAGAGTTAATCCCTGAGGATGTCACAAATTTGACCAAATTAGGTTTCCTTATCACACCCATTGATGATATTTCTCCTCATGATAAAATGATCGAAAATTTGGAAGCAATTTCTAAGATTTATGTGGATTCACATAAAGACTCTGGGGAACATTTGAGCAAAGAACAAAAACCCGGGGATGACATTGATAGGATAATCCCTAGATCTGTTGCTTCCAACCTGCCTTCATTCACTTCGAAGTCACCCTCTAATTCGCTTATATCTGAAAGCGAAATTGTGACTCCTGATGAAGAGCAGGAAGATACATGTGATGGTGCAAGGAATGCTAGGGATGAAATTAAGGATTTAGAAAGAGTGTTTGGGATGGACACCGAGCTGATTAAACCCAACCTAGATCTTATGGCCATCCCACAACCTCGTAACTTCGACACCCTAGACGATCCTTGCCTTAGAGAATTGCTCACTTTTGTTCTGACTAGGGGGCTTAACAGACCAATATTTCCTGTAATGGAGTATCGGGTATGGATTGGTGATTTCTTTAGTCAGTCCATTACCCTGGGGGTTTATCTCTGTACCATTCCTTCCCCATACCTTTTGGAGGATCCATCTTATCCTCCCCCTACCCCTTTGGAGGTTGTTTTACCTGTTTATCCTTTAGAACCTCTTCTGGTGACCTGGGAAGATTTCATTCCCATTTTAGTTGGGTGAGCATTTGCTATTGGGATTCATCATCAGCTCGTCAGCATCCTAGGTTACCTATTTTCTAGGCCAACATTGCTTTGCTCATTTTTAGGGCCTATTTCTGCAATTCTTGAACCTGATTTGCAGGTTCTTTGGCTATTCACCCCAGCTCTAACCTAGGTAATATCCTTCTATGCAATGAGGACATTTCAAATTTTAGGCATGGGGGGGTGTACTTGGGGATCTACATAGCATAATTGCATACATTTGTACATATAAAAAAAAAAAAGAGAAAAAAAAAAGGTTTTGAGCTTAATTGGCTAGATCTTGCAGTCTTAAGCAAATCAGAACTCTAGGGTAGACTAAGTTAATTCTAGGGTCAAACTTTAGAAGCGAAATGAGCTACTAGCTTTAGACCTTTAGGGTCCTTTGTGGACTTAAAAACTTAAGTAGGAGTTAAGTTGCGGACCATTCCTTAAGAGGTTGAGGAAGGGAAACTAGGGTTTGAGTTAAAGGGTGGGGTAGTACCTGGAGTCTTATTCTACCTTTTGGTTTACGGATCCTTGTAACCCAAGCATCCAAATTTCACACACTTGGTCTTGTAATCAACTTAATTTCTGTCTTTCTGAAAAGAGATTTGGTTCTCTTAGTTTTGACTTAAGAGAGGCTTGAAAACACATTTTGATTGGAAGAGTTCCCGCCGCAGGAGAGGTGGAGTATATACTCACCTTGAGGATGCGATGATAACATATTACCTCCTCGGTGCTTGTCTCTTAGGATATCCATCCTACTGGGGGCATGTAAGCGCATTGCGCGATTCAGGTACCATGGGCGGCCCTATCTCGAAGTGCCAATTGCCATAGGCCTGAATTCGCTTAAGAAATCCATGGCCGATACTATCTCGAAGTGTCGATTGCCAGGAGTTCTTGGGGTCGTTATGGGCAGTGCTATCTCGAAGCATCGAAAGCCAGGAACCCTTCGAGGTATGGTAATGGGGACAATGAATCCGACATAGACCGTGTTGATAGCTGATCTGAGGTTAGACTTAGAAGAATCAAACAAACAAAAAAGAAAAAAAATCCTTTAACTCAAATAACTCAGACCAATACACAGGCACGGATGCTTTAATCTCAGGGATCAATAAACTTTAGGGTAGAGTCAGAAATCAGGGAAACTTGTGCCTGCAACTCGTCTTTAGCCTACCTAGTCTATAACTTAGCACCTACTTAGGAACCTTGGGTCAAGAGCCTAAACTTAATATGCTTCTGAAGGAAGACTAAGTGAGCTGACTAGTCTACTTGGAGTACTAGATTTCGCTTAATTTTGCTAGGGACTAGCAAAAACTAGGCATGGGGGTATTTGATTAGCCTATAGTTGTGGGCTATTTAAGAATTTAAGTGCCTACACATTAGGTTAATTCTAACATTTATTTAGTACAAATTAGGATGTAAATAGATTAATTCATAGTTTTAATTTAATTACATAATCCATGCATTGCATTCATATTTTAAGTGCATTTAGAATTAGCTTACAATGGCATTCATCTAATTAGATAACCAACTAGGTATATTGTTTTCATTAACATGAAAGTTGAAGGTCTGTATATAAATGGCCCTAATATTTTAACATTATTTTCTTTGTTCTTCTTCTTGCAGGAACGGCTGGCTGCCGCTCCAAGGCCCAGCTGCCACAGTGAAGAACCCATTCAAGGGGGAGCGGATGTGGTGGATCTTGTCGGGCAGCTGATTTCAAATTTGTGCAGGTCACTACAAAAGGAGGAGGGAGGCAGCCGAGCTCGGGAGGCCTCCACCACCGACCCAACACTGTGCAGAGAGACCTTCTCTCTTCCACTCCATATTGCCGGCCTCTACTGTGGCAGCGAGTCTCCACCACCGAGGGCGTGTGGTGTGACAGGCCACACCGCCATCCGGAGCTCGTCCGCATCACCGTGAGCACCTTAGCGTACATCTCCCTCGCCTTCGTCGCCAACCACCACAACTGCAGCTACTAATTAAACCACCCTTTAGTAACTTAAGACGTCCGGGAAATTTCCCGGACGTCTGAAGCTACCCACTCACCTCCACCCACTCGCCTGCGTACCCATCAGAAGTCCACCCGCAACCGCTCTCCACGCAGCGCCCTCTTCCCGTGCCTACAGAGCAACTCGCTCACCTCCAACAGCCCATGCCCTCCACAGCCTGCAGCACTCTCCAACCGCACCCGCTCTCCACGCGCCTGCAGCCCACGCCATCCTCCCGCGCCTGCAGACCAGCGCACACCTTCACCCGCGTGCCTGCCACCAGCAGCAGCCACCCGCGCACAGCTGCAGAACTCCAACCGCCCTTCCCCATGCCTGTAGACCAGCGTAAACCTCCTTCCCTACGCCTGCAGACAAGCGCCATTCACCCGCGACTGCAGACCAGTGCACACCTCCTCCTGCGCCTGCAGACCTGCGCACAGCTGCAGAACTCCAACCGCCCTTCACCCGCGCCTGCAGCGCCATTCACCCGCGCCTGCAGCACCCTTCACCCGCGCTCCCGTGCCCCCAGCCGCTCCCATGCCCTCTGCCAACAGGCAGCATGCCCACGCCAGCCACAGCAACGTGCCCATGCCAGCCGCAGCAGCCACCAACACAGAAGCAGCAGCCACCCACGCAACAGCAGCGTGCGGCAGTCTTCACACCAACAGGCCACGCGCGCTCACCGGCTGTAGCATCTCTGCCAGAGCTCGTCCGACCACCTTCAGCCACCGCACGACACGCCGCCACCACCTCTTCGAAGCCCTCGATTCAAGGGACTTCCTCCGAGCTTCCCACGCCTGGCCATCCGCTCCTCGTCGTGCAAGACAAAGGGGAAAAGTTCCCCTGTTTTGCTACAGTAACATGCCAATTAGAAATTACATTTTCTGCCATTTTCACTTTTTAATCATATTTTATTGATTCTGCATTGCAGAAAATATCCTCTAGTTTCTCAAAATTGCTATTTCAGCATTGTTTCTTGCTTAAACCTTAATCTGAAGTCAATTTTGGCTTGATTCTTGTCCAAACTGACTACGAACAAATGTTTTTAATTGGTGCGAATTTTAATACGTCATTGCCTCCCTGTGGATACGACCCGCTCCTCTGCGAGTGGTTATTTCTTCTTAAATATTGATCAGTCGATTTTTTCCACCACATTAAACTGCAAATGACTTAAAAGAGAAAGATCGACGAGTCAACGACCTTCATCGTAAACTATGCCCAATTGTTATTAACAGAAGCAACAAAGGGATCAACCTACGACATTCTCATAACAGGATACATTGAGATAGAAAAATTGCATAACTTTGAATATCTCCAATGCATGACAAATTGGGTACTTTGGGAAATACACCAAGATGATCTTGAAAAATGGGAGGAGATGATAAAATTATTGAAACAAGTTATCGATCAAAAATACCCGTACATGCCCTAAACAGTTAATGAAACATCTTGGACTATGATTGAGGATCAACATGACTTCCCAAATCCTGCATTTGAAGCACAACGTTGTTGTGGATTCCAAACCCAGATGGAATATAACATGCCTAATCTTTAAGTAGGTTGGGAAGTCCCAATTGCAGGAGAACACGATTTTTAGCCAGCCTTAGAAAACCAAAATCCTGGTTCACCAAGCATAGAATTTCGAGAATCCTGTAATGATGAGATTAAAATAGAACCTCTCAAGGGTGTAAATCCCGCCCCTTATTCTGATAAGCTAACCCTTGAAGGCAATTCTGACCTAGGTTCTAGTAATTCAACCCACATCCTCAGTCTAGAATCTGGATCAGAAACTTATTGGGAAGATTACAAGGCCTCATACGACGAAGATCAATGTTTAAATGAAGATTATGATTCTAGGCCTTTGTTTGATGAGTATCCCTCACCAACATCCTCAGAGATACAGATTGATTTTTCGGAAGTCACGTCAATCTACGATATAGAAACCTAGGAGTTGGAAGAGTGGGGTTTTAATTGGATCTTTCCCACAAGCCAAAAGCCTAAGCCCAGACCCTATAAGGACACCTTTTTAAGCTCAGAATTTACGGATAGGCAGACCCAAGTCAAGTTGCTGAGACTACATCTCTTGATGGTGGAACCTCTGATCTCGAATCAAGCTTAGAACTTGATTCTCGCAATTTCTCCGATGATTTCGAATCTTTCCATGAGTCCGGAGAACCATTGTTTCCTGACAACTACGAGCCAATCTACAACCTCAGCTCACATGATTCATTCTTCGACTCCAACTCTAAGGTCCCTAATCCCGAGATCACTGATTTAAATTCAAATCCCAGTGAGATGAAATCATTTCTTTTCAATCCACAGGAATCAAAATTGGAAAGTGCCGAGAGTGACTGTAGCCTAGAATTTGAATCTTTTCTTGACCCAGATTTCCTTCATCCTATAAGCACTCTCCAAGCATTCACTTTTGAATTTCATAGCCACTATGGGGACTCTCTAAATGAACCCACCTTTAATTCCCTTTTAGAGAAGCCCTCATACACAATTCTTATTGATTACACCTCCACATATACAGAACCAATCCAAACCCATTTTCACCCCGACCCGCAACTAAACTCAATTTCTTTTTTTTTTGAAACATTGAGGATTGCTATCATGGACCGATAGCAATCCAGAGGGTAGTATATTCCATATAAAAAGAAAAGCAATTACAGGTATGAAGGCCAACTATATATGAGAGACCAGCCCTCCTTTACAATATTCTCACATCTCATAGATCTCTCCAGAAAAAGCTTATCATTACGCGCCCTCCACACACACCACAAAATAGCTGCCATAGCCCCCAATGGTCTATCAGGAGTGATGAACCTCTGCCATAATGAATCCCAGGAGGGGAGGGGTTCTAAACAAACCAACCTCCAAATCTTATCCATGATCAAACAGGAGGAGAAAATGTGTGATGCCCTATCAGAATGAAACCCACAAAGAGGGAAAGCATTTAAAACCGTCCCCATCCTTCTGTGTCTCAGATCACTAGTGATCAACCCTTCACGTCTGCATAGCCACAAAAATATCTAAACATTTAGAGAACTCTCAGGAGCCAAATCTTTCTGTCAACAGGCTCCCATTCCACCTCACTATTGGCTCTAATAACATTCTCAAATGCCTGCTTCACTAAAAAACTGCCCTGCCTGCAGTAAGTATCAATCTCACTACTCACAAGCTGCATCTGCTATAGACTGGCCATCATTTTCTACCTTTCCTCCCACAAGCGATTGCCCGGCCTGCACTGCTGCAGACCTTCCAGCCGCCAGCACCCCTCTTCCTGAGACCACAAACTGCTAATTGTGGCTTCCTTATCTGCAGCAGCATCATATACCCTCGAGTAGACCTCTTTCAGCAGGCCCATGTCAGACCATCACTCATTCCATAAGCTGAAGCCTCTACCATCTCCGAGCTTGGGTTGCAGCAGATGCCAATAGCTGGAGACTATAGAAATCACTAAACGCCAAAAGGGAGAAGGTTTCTTTGGCTAAAGCCTCTGCAAAATGTTGTTAGATCTACCATAGCAGTCCCTGATCAAGCCCTCCATTAGCCCCTCCTTGCCAACCAGAATCCTGATGGCCAATTTCAGCAACAAGGCTTCATTAAATTCTTTGAGAGCTTTAATTCCCAGCCCCCCAATCTCCTTAGGTCTGCAGATACAATTCCATCTGATGGGCTGCATGAATCTGCCCTCATGACCTGCACCCTTCCCGAAGAATCTCTTCCTCATAGTACCCAATCTCTTCCAAATACATTTAGGGGCCTTAAAAATGCTGAAGTAGAAAATCGGTATGGCTGTTATGGCTGAATTGAGTAGGATTAATCTTCCACCTTTGGATAGGAATCTACTGCTCCAATCCTTCAGCTTTCCAGACACCCTCTCAAAAAGAACATTCCAATATGATTTTTTCAGTTTTGTGGCCCTCAAAGGTAGCCCAAGGTTTCTCAAAGGCAATTTAGCACAGGGTGACCCCAAAACACCCTCCAACTCCCTCTGTTCCTATTCATTCATGCCAAAGAAAATCAAAATCGATTTATCCTTGTTCAGACATAAGCCTGAAATGTCACAAAAAATCTTTACCAGTAACCCCAGAGCATGTGCCTCAGACCTGGATCCATCAACAAAAAACACCGTGTCGTCTGCATACTATAGAATGGGGGCCAGGTTTCCCCTGTTAGACAGTGAGTACCCTTTAATAAAACCCACCTTAGCCAATTTGCAGCCATACCTTGCAAGCTCGTCCACCACAAGGTTAAAGATCAAAGGGGCAAGTGGGCACCCATGTCTGAGCCCCCGCTGAGGTTGGATCCATGCTCCACATGGCTTTCCATTGACCAAAGGTGAAAAAGAAGCCGTAGTAATACATCGTTTCATCCATTAGATCCAAAGAGGGGGAAATCCTCTTCTTCTAAATATCTCCCATAGGTATGACCAAGAGATCGAGTCATAGGCCTTTTCGAAATCCACTTTCCACATGAATGCCGTACAATTCCTACAATGCCATCCATTCACCATTTCCTGAGCCAATATGAAGGATTCTTGAAGAGATCTATTCAGCAAGAAGGTAGCCTCACTGGATGAATCAGGTCCTGTAGAACAACTCTCAGCCTATTAGCCAAGGTCTTACTGATGATAAGATAGATGGAGTTTGAGAGGGAAATTGGCCTTAACTCAGAGAACTGCTCTGCTCCCATCAATTTATGCAAAAGAAGTAGGTAAGACTTGTTAATCCTCTAAAAGCCCGCATTCCCCACCTCAAATTCTTTGATAACATCCATCACCTCCTTACCCACCACACCCCACATCTCCTTGTAAAAGAAAACCTGCACTCCATCTAGGCCTGGAGAGCCTTCCACATTTAATTCACTGATTACTTGCAAGGTCTCCTGTTCAGTAATAGGTGCCGTCAAGTGTTCAGCCTATTCACTCGACACCCTAGGACCCTCATTTCTTGCCATTCTCCAATTCCCCCACTTTGTTGCCCGAGATGCCTCTCTAAAATATTTGATGGCCTCAGATTTATTCTCCTGATCAGAAGAGACCCTATGTCCACCACATATCGCAGAGGAAATAAAATTAGCACGTCTCCGAGAACTAGCTGCAAGATGAAAGAACTTTGTATTGGCATCCCCCTCCTTAAGCCACAGCTGCCTGGATCTCTCCCTCCAATCTATTTCTTGTTTTAAGTCTTCATCAAGAACCACACCCTGCCACATTTTTCTTTCAGCCAACTCATCTTCAGACAATCGGCCAGTTTCTTCCTTGGAGTCCAGCTCCTGAATTTTACTCAAAGCTTCCCTTCTCATCTGCCCCCTCAGCAAACCAACAGTAGAACCATATTCTTTCAAGATCATGCGCAAACCAGCCAACTTAGTTGACAGCCTGACTGTGGCAGACTCCTGGACCTCTTTAGCTCTCCACCAAGAGCTGATCATCTAGTAAAAACCTGGTTCATACATCCAAGAATGTTTCATTTTGAAATAGGATCTAATCTGGTTTTCTTCCCCACTGTCCCACACCAACAGGGTATGGTCTGAGAAGGGTCGGCTCAGCCCACTCACATTCAACAATTGAAATCTAACAAGGATGTCCACATTCCCGAAGAATCTATCTAGCCTAGAAGCCTGCCCATTCCCATTGCGCCAAGTAAATTCCACACCCGAGGAAGGATATTCATTCAACTGCAGAGATTGAACCACCATTTGAAAACCAATACTCGAACTGTCCACGTTGCCATTTGGCCTATCAGCCCCTATTAACACACAATTAAAGTCGCCACCTATCAGCCACATTCCCCCCTGCACCAAATCAGCCACCGCAGACCACTCCTCCCATAGCTCCTGCCTGGCAGATGCATTACATGCACCATATACTCCAGTAATCCAAATATACTCCTGCCATTACTAAATCTAAAATTTGCATGCCAGCATATGTCTGGCTTTGTGAACCTCCAAACACTGAGCCCACCTCTTCCTCCACCAAACAACAATGCCACCAGACCACCCATTTGTGTCAGTCTGCACACAATCATTCATCCTTGAGGCTATCAAGTCAGACCACAACCTATCAGAATTACCTTCAATGTGTGTCTCTTGAATGAGCACACAGTCGATTCCCCATTCTCTCAAATATCTCATCAAGGATGCCCTCCAGCTCCTATCGCGTAGCCCATGCACATTCCAAGTGAGAATCCTCATCAGTCCTCACTGGGCCCCTCTCTCCTGAGGGAATGACATTTGCACACTTGCATGACCTTCGCAACCTCATCTTCATCTATCAGTATAATAGCCTTTGATTTCCTCTGGCGCAGGCTATACAGTGATCCCCCCTTGCCATTCTTTGCGTGAGATCCCCCTTCACATTTATGGTCTTCCTTCTCTTGCAGGTCCTGTTGACCCTTTACAGACCCAGGCTATGCACCCAAATTCCCCTGCTCCTCATTCTCCACACCAACTGAAAGTGCATCCCCTACCATTGTGGGCGACAGTTCTGCTATTTCCCCTTAACCCAATTCCTCCTTTTCTTCAATCTGAAGCCCCCTCCACTCCCCTTCACAGCAGTCCTTATCAGCCTCAGCAATTAGAGGTTCATCACCATGAGCCATGCACAGCTCCTGAGAAGTCGCCTCCCCGTCAGCTGTAGATCCAGACGACTTAACTTGCTCTGCTATAGTATCACCCACCATAAATTTCAGCCTTAGCATCCAGGAGCTACCACCACACCTCAAGATCAGATTGTCAGGTATAGAACCAGCGATGAAGACCTCAACCTTCACCCTCAGCAGATGTCCATTCCCCTCCAGAACTCCGACGTCCACATCCTCTGCCGCTGTTATAAACCCAGAAATCATCGTCGACACAACCTCCTTTGATCTCAAGTGCAGAGGCAGCCCCTTGATCTCTAGTTTTCCCATCCTGTTCCCCACTCTCTGGGGTGGTCTCTCCAACAAGGCTCCGTCGAAAGGAGAAACCAATCTCTAGATCACCGTGCAGCCATCGTTGCAAGATGATCGAAACCGTAGCTTCTCGACGTCCCCCATACCCAACCCAAAGAGAACAAAGCGTGTATCTGATAGAAAAGAAATATGCCATGAGTTGGTCGAAAGGGATAGAGATGTTACTAGGTTGCGAACACTCTCTGTCGATGGCCTTTTAGACATTACCTGTCCCACCAAAGCTCCACGCAAGGCCACCTCCATAGCTTTGATGCTCTCCGTCATCGGCACCTCCACATCAGCCATAAGCCCCTCGGTTCATGCAGAGATGGGGGTGGAGGCGGAATTTGCGCAGCCCAAAAATTCAAATTTCCCGAGGGTGGGAAGGGGCGAAAACCCCTTATTCCCCCCCACCTTCTGCACGAGTCCCTTTTATGATTGAAACCCCCGCATCCCAAACAAACCACGTGGAGTCGGTAGGTGGCGGCCATGTGTCCCCACCGTCGGCATCGGAAACACATAACCCTGCTGAGCAGCTTTGCACCCCTTCTACCAGACCACCTCTCCTCCATCCCCCTTTTGCCGCAAGCCGTAGACACCCCCCACTCCTTCCTCCTCCAACCCTTAGGTCTCCAAATCTGCCAACCATCCCCCACCCTATTCTCGCCGCCGTCGCCCCAAGATCGCTTGCCGTCGTCCGAACTCAATTTCTATTCTGATTCCCCACTTACTGAGCTAATTGTGGAGGATTCACCTCCACATTTTTATTGGATTTCGGACATTGATCAAACTACAAATCACACTCCACCCTTCTCTGATCACTCTTGTAGGGTTTTCGCATCATCCACTAATTATTTTAAGGATCACTACTCTGATCAGGTTGTTTCGACTTAGCCAAACCTTGGATTGACACTTCCGTATCATTCTGAGCTCCATAGTATATGGTGTGTTCCACATCTCTTGATCTACATTTATCAACCCACCCGATTGATTGGGTTTGGGCTGCATCATCAGCCTGTTGATCTGAACAAGCACCTGGTTGGACCAACCAGGCTCTTGATCAAGGTGCATGTTCTACAAAACTCAGTTGATTTGACCATTCCCTCTCCATACCATTTCCCTACTTGGTTGAAGTCATTGAATTTAACACTTGACGGGAGGCAACTCGTCATTCCAAAAAATCCAAGATCCTTATGATTATCCTTTTGGACTTCACATCTATTGCACCTTGAGTTCGATTTTAGAACAGTCAATCTCACATCTGATACACATGCAAGAGCTTAAAATCTTCTGCAACAGTCATTCCTGACTCGTTCGCCGACCTGATAAATCCAGTTGTAAATTTCTAAACCCAAATCGATCTCCATACCCTCCTTTTACATTGAGGACAATGCAAAACTTAGGCATTGGGGGTGGTAAAATGCAAGCATACAAAAATCAAAATTCAGAAGGGTTCTCACAAAAAATCACATATTCCAAAAATACCAAAAAAAATACAAAATTATGAAAAAGAATGAAAAAATGAGGGAGAGAAGAAAATTTTGTGTTCATACAAATCTTGAGGAGAAAAAGGGGAAAAGTGAAAAAGGAGCACAAGTTGAAAAGAAAAGAAAAGAGATAGCCATTAGTAAGAAATTAAGGGAATAATTGAGTTCTAGACCATATCAAGAAAAAGAAAATAGGAAAAGGTGCTAAGGAAACACAGAAGAGATTAGTAGGAACGCTGATCTTCGGCCTCTTGGGCTATACTCCTAGGCTTTAAAATTCAAGTATCTGTTAAGATTTAGATAGTCCTCAGGAGGTTGGGGAAAATGTGAAACTTAAGTATTAGGTTTAAGGCTTAGGGAGTATTCAGCCTCGTTAACTGACCTCTGGTTTGTAGGACTCGGTAACCTAAGCACCCCAATCCACACATAATCTGGTTCAGTTCGCATAAGTATCAAAATCACACAAAAGCGTTTAAATTGCTTTGAAAAAGTTGTCTAGATTAGGAGTGACTGATTAACATAAGTTGATTTAGACGAGTTCCTGGGACAAAGAGGCAGGAAATTCCCCTCGAAGATGCGTAATAACATATCGTCTCCTCGGTGCTTGTTGATGAGAACCTCATCATGAGCCATAACTAGCTCATTTTGACCTAATACAAAGGATAAAAGCTCCTACATAACTCAAGGAAAGGCTTAACTCAGAGAATTCTGAGTTTAAGGAGAAAACAAGTCATAAGGGGTAAAAATGTAATTTTACCAGTATAATCTGCATACAGGGTAATTCAGGGTCCAAACATAGGTCAAAGCAACTTAATAAGAATAAAAGTGGGATGAGATGATCTAGCAAGGGCTACAGCAATTCCAAGGAACTAAATGATAATCTGTAACCCTAAAACAACCCACTTCAATTCACGAGGTTCGAGGCAAATTAAAAATAGAATAAACCCTCTAAAATTCATAGAAAAATAATCTCTAGGGTTTAGAACCTTCAATTTGGCCTTCAGAACCCATTTTGACCTACATTGAGAACCATGCCCAATTAATAACTTAATTTGGGTTTTCGCATAAATTGACCGGTCAAACAAGGTTTAATATAGAAATGAAATTCACCATCAGATTCCTTAGGTCCTAATTAGTCATGTATAAAAACTTGAGCCTAAGAAGAAACCTCCTTGACCAACTTTACACTTTGGTCCTCATATATTTACTTTTTGGCCCTCAACTTTTGAACCCTCGCATTTTGGCCCCTAACTCTCCTTCGTTCTTTGCGTTCAGGTCCCCCCTGCAAAACCTGCCAGCACCATGCTCCGGCGACCTTGCGCGGAGCATGGCGCCACGCAGGGTGAGGGGGAGAGCCTGGCAAGTAAACCGGGGGTGCCCTGCGTCGTCAGCCGTCGCAGGAACACCCCCCTGGTCGCTGTAACCCACCATACCGGCCGTGCGAACGCACAGACGGTATGGGTTTCCATCTCCGGCGTCCTCCGGCGAGGGAGACACGTCATCTCCCTCCGCCTTCCTCCCTGATTCGGTCCCTATAAATACCCCCGTCGCTCCACCGTTCTTCCCAGCTCGGATCTGACGGAGAAAACCCCCAACTTTCCTCTCCTCTCACTCCGACAGACGCCCACCAGCTCCGGCGGTTCCTCCTCCTCCTCCTCTTCGCTCTGCCGCAATACCAGCAGCAGAGACTTCTTCCCCTGCTCTTCCCGCGCCACACCGCACCCAGCTGGCGCATCTCCGGCCCTCTGCTCGCCGCCGCCCCTTCCCCCGGGCATCTTCTTCTCCGGCGACAGTCAATACGACTGTCGCCCGCTCCGGCCCCTCCTCCTCCTGCTAAGTAGGTAGAACTCCTCCTCTTCCTCCCCTCTTTTTTTTCCTCACTTTAAACATCTACTGTCGCCCTCGATTCCGACCCCTCACCCTCACCTTCTCCGCCTCCGGCCATCCTCTGGCGAGCCGCTCCCATCACCCCAGCAACCCACACGGCTCGCCGACCACAGCAGAACCTCCGCCTCCTCACCCTGATCAACCCCCGCCCTTCCACTTCCCCCACATCACCCTCTGCAACCCCACCGAACAAACCCATCTTCCGACCCACAGTCCGACCTAGGGCAGCCCTTGCACGCCGCCCCACGCCTCGCCACCACCCACACGAGCTTCGCTGCACTCTGGCGAAGCTCCCGGCACCTTCTGATTAGGCCGAGAGGCCGTTTTGCTGTGAACAGGTCACCCGACCTTCGCCGCCATTGCCGTGCAGAAGGAGCTGCTTCCTCCTGCAGCTGCAGGCGCGCCACGCCCAGATTCGACTCCCAGGCCATGCGAGGCATTTCGACAAAGTGTCAGGCTCGCAGCTGGGGCGAAGGCCTCGCGTGAAGCCGCGATCGCCCGCTGCTTTCTCCGCTGCGGGCGCTCAATTAGGGTGGGACATTTAGTCCCACCTCGGAAAACTCTGAAGAGGCGCAGCGGTATAAAGCGAAAAAGTGCTGGAGGCTTACTGCCTCAGCACACGGGGTGAGGTCCCCTTCACCCGCCCGGTTACCCGGTCTCGTCCGCGCTCACGCCCTGCGGACCTGACCCGACCCGACTTAGACTGACCTGCACTCCTCGCCCACCACTCACGCCGGTGGGCCTGGACCCGGGCGCTACCCGTACCCGGCTACCCGGCAGCTCTGGGAGAGCTATCCTATGAGCGGATTCTGTGAGAGAGAGGTGGAGGGGGGGGGGGTAGAGTAGGTTTTGCCCTCTGACGTAAACTCTGAAGTGTGCAGGCACAGGTGAAGAAGAAGGACCGCGGAAGAAGAAGAAAGCTAAGGGAGACACTGTAGCAACAAGAGGTTTAAGTCGTCTGATTGGAAAATCAGACGACGTCCTGAAGGGAAAAGAAGAAAGAAGGAGAGACGACGTCCTGACAGGAAAAAGAAAAGAAGAAAGAAGGAGATCTGAAGAACAAAAGAACAAGGAAGAACAACAGAAGAAGAAGAGGACCACAAGGAGATAAACACAGAAGAAGAACAGGAAGAACAAAAGCTAAAAAGAGAGAGAGACAAAGAGAAGAAAAGAAGAAGAACTCAAACTTTCATCTCTCTCCCCCTCTCTCTCTCTTTCTTTATTTTTGTAATAGAACATGTATATCTCTAGAATACAACTTGCTCCCTGAGTTCGACCTCGGGAACTCTTTTATTTTCCGAGTAAAACATTTATATATTTGAAATGATGGCAATAACTGGCTATACTACAACGCTATAACAATAAAACCCAGTTATCTCTCGAAGCCAACGTTTCATTTTGGCGCCGTTGCCGGGGAGCAATGGCTATTCTAGAGGTAAACATTCCTGTTTCTTTTTAATTTCTGATAATCTCCCCTCTTTTGTGCAGCTACAGGAAATCAAGAAGACAAGCAACCACACGACAACCACTCCGAGGACAGGTAAATTTTTCCTCTCGCTATTAACCCCTAAACTCTAAAGAGGAAGAAAAGAAAAGAACAAGCAATATAGGGCTAACCTGTCTTCCATACTTAGTAACCATAAAGAGTTGCATGTTTTCAACTCATTAGTCCTGCACACTATTAAGGGTATTTAAGGGCTAACACATTCTTGCTTGAGCCCTAATTACCCAACAAAGAACTAACTGGACCAAGTAGAGCCAACATAAGATTCAACATTAGGGTTTTAGAGACACACTACTTAAATCAAGAATGGAGAAAATCCAAAAGAAGTGTGCCTAAACCATTGATTGAAAATACCTATTCAAAAGAAAACCTAAAACAATTGGCTCTCTAAACACTTGAACCCTAAAAGACAAGACCTAAAAGCTCTCAAAGAAAACAAGAGGTAAAGTTGACCCCTTGGGTCAACCAACCTTAAATTAGGTCACTCTCTGTACTTAAATGACTAAAGTTCAAGTGAAACCTTAAGCACCCTGATCTTAAAATTGGTAGACTTAAGAGGTCAAGATCCCCATTCTGGTCTACCTGGAACCGCAGTGACAAGAGAGGTCGGGTGGGGGAAACCCTATAACCCGTGGGGACGCTCTACCGTGTAGGGGTCTTTGCGGGACTCTCCCTCTCTGACTGCCCAGGTAATTCTCAGGTGGACGATCTTTCTGATCAAGGGGTCCATCTGCCCCGCACCTCTATAGTCACCCAACAAATTTTTGGGTGTCTTGATTGGGTCCAGCACCTGCTTATCTCATCCAGTCCTTCAGTATTTTTCAGGAGGTCCTTGAAACCTCCTATAGAAATTCACTCTCCCCGAGGCTAAGCCTCGGCTCCCTTGTTTTTGCAGAAATCATTCACATAGCCCCTCTTTCCTCTGATTCTGAGCAAAGTCCCCTTCTTCCATTAATTCAAACTTCTGATTCTATCTTGATTCCACCACCTGATTCGAAGATGCAGCCTAATTACCTAGCAAGACTACAATGTAAAAAACCTGAATATCTGAAATCCATGAAAGATAAGATGATTGAGGATGCCCTTGAAATCTATGAAATCAAATATAAACCCTCAACACCAATAGGAAACATTCAGGTTGATGTTCCAACAACCACAGCTTTCATCATAAACTGTGCCCAAATTCTATTGACTGAAATTTCAAAAGGATCAACCCGAGATATGCTCATGACAGGTGATTAGCCCATAGGTGTGGGTTATTTAAGTATTTAAGTGCCTACACATTAGGTTAATTCTAACATTTATTTAGTATAAATTAGGATGTAAATAGATTAATTCATAGTTTTAATCTAATTACATAATCCATACATTGCATTCATATCTTAAGTGCATTTAGAATTAGCTTAGAATAGCATTCATCTAATTAGATAACCAATTAGGTATATTGTTTTTATTAACATAGAAGTTGAGGGTCTATACATAAATAACCCTAATATTTTAATAATATTTGCTTTATTCGTCTTCTTTCAGAACGGCTGGCTGCCGCTCCAACGCCCGGCTGCTGCAGTGATGAAGCCATTCAAGGGGGAGCGGATGTGGTGGATCTGGTCGGCGGCTGATTTCAAAATTGTTCAAGACACTATAAAAGGAGCACGGAAGCTGCCGGCTGCAGCAGGCCTCCGCCACCGACCCACCACTGTGCAGAGAGATCCTCTCTCTTCCACTCCACACTGCCGGCCTCTACCGTGGCGGCGAGTCTCCACCACCGTGGGCGTGTGGTGTGACAGGCCACACCGCCATCCGGAGCTCGCCCGCATTACCGTGAGCACATCAGCGTGCATCTCCCTCGCCATCGTCACCAACCACCACCGCCGAGCCACTGTGCAATCACCCTTTCAGTCACTTAAGACGTCCGGGAAATTTCCCGGACGTCTGAAGTCCACCCCCACTCCAGCAGCAATCTCCGTCCTCTCACTTCACTTCCACCACCCACGCCGCAGCAGCCCGCTCATCTCCAACCGCATGCAAGGCGTGCACAACCTCCAGCCCTCACGCCTGCTCACGCCACCTTCCCTGCGCCTGCAGCCTTCGCCATCTCCACGCGCAACCACCGGCGCACCCATCTGAAGTCCACCCGCAGCACCTTCTCCGCGCGCCAGTGCCCTCAGCAGACCCTCCGCGCGCCCACGCACAGCCATCTGCAAACCGCCAGCAACCGACCTCTGCAGCTTCCACCGCACACGCCAGCGCCCGCCTGCAGACCACCGCAGCCACGCCTCCGCGCGCCAGCGCCCTCCGCAGACCCTCCGCGCGCCCACGCACAACCGCCTGCAGCACCTCCGCCGGAGCTCGTCCGGCCACCTCCGGCCGCCGCGCGACTCGCCGTCACCACCGATTCGAAGCCCTTGATCCAAGGGACCTCCGCTGAGCTTCCCGCGCCCAGCCATCAGCTCCTCGTCGCGCAAGACAACGGGGAAAAATTCCCCCGTTTTGCTACAGTAAAGCGTTGATTAAAATTTACATTTTCTGCCATTGCCAGATTTTATTCATATTCTATTCACTCTGCATTGCGGAAAATATCCTGTAGTTTATCATAATTGCCATTTCAGCATTATTTCTTGCTTAAACCTTAATCTAAAGGCAATCTTGGCTTGGTTCTTGTCCAAATTGACTCCGAACAAACATTTTTAAGTGGCGCGAATTTTAATACGTTATTGCCTCCCTGTGGAAACGACCCGCTCCTCTGCGAGTGGTTATTTCTTATTAAAAATTGATTAGTCGATTTTTCCACCACATTAAACTACAAACGACTTAAAAGCGAAAGATCGACCCGGTCAAATGGCGCCGTTGCCGGGGAGGCAACAGACGCAATAATTTCGCCTAATTTTATTTTGATTATTTATCAATTGCACAGAGATTTGACCATCTATTATTTTCTTTTCTGTGCGAGAAATTTTGTGCAAGAATCAGCCACTGTGAGAGGCGACCCTTGACGTCGCCAGACGAGAAGTGGACAAGCAATTTTGAAAGGAGGAGAAGGACGAGGACACGACGGACACCACTGTATTTAATCGCTAATTTAATTAGAATAGAATTAAGACTGAAGACTTAATTTTTCATTATAGTTAGTTTGAAACCCTTGTTCTGGGGCATATTTTGAGGGTTTGTTCCCTGATTTTATTTTGGACCCGTGTTGGGTAATTTTTGGGAGCCTGTTCCCTTTTCTTTAGATTTATGTTTATTTTTTCTTTTATTTGCTTGTGCATAAGTAGTTCTAAAAAAAAATAGAAAAAAGAAAAAAAAAAATGAGCTGCCTACTAGAAGTTGCCTGCCCTAGGACGAACCATTTAGGTCTGTATGAGCAGCCTCTAGATTTGCTTTTCTGCATTGCGTACATTTTTGCATCGAAGATCGCTGGAGGCAAGGTACGCATTCTCTTACTTTGCATCCTATTTTTGATCACGCATTGCATTTGGGATTTAATGCGAAGACCACCTAATCTGTACTGAATAAATCTAACAAGTGGTCACATATTTTCTTTAGAAAAAGGACTAATTAAAGGAAGGACATTTTAAAAACCAAGGATTTGATTTTCAAACTTGGCATGCGATTCAAAGTTCAAAATCTTTTACGGTGTATGCACACTTATTTCACTTGCACCACGGCACGCTTCTAGACACTCCTTAGGTTTGGAAATACTAGGACAAGAGCCCTCCTTTCGTTGGATTCTGAAGTGTTCGGAACTTGAGATCAAAGGTTTTGTAAATCCAAAGAGGGGGATACCCTGTCACGGATTTTTGGGGGTAGTTGAGGAGCACCGCGAAAGCACAGCTTCAAAGGAAGGCTTAGGCCTACTTGCATCCCTCGATCTTCCGTCTTTGGATTTACTTGACCATTTGAGATTTAGGGAAGATTACCTAAGTTCCAACTAGGTCTTTTTAGGCGAGCCGTAGGTTGACAATAGGCGCGTAATTGATTGGGTAACTTGTTTTGTCACCTACAATTTGAATTAAATTCAAAAGCCTAAATCTGTAAAGACCAAACAAGTCCGTTTGAATTGTGTTTGTAGTGCATGCTTGGTAGGCGTTCTCTTAGGAGACAACTTGTATTTGATCCTGAACCAGAAAGAATCCTAAGAAAAGACCTCCCAAGGGTAGAAATGGCCGGTCAAAGGAGCCTTAAGGAATATTTCATCCCAACCAACCAAGCTGGCCCAGCACTACGTAGACCTGGAGGGGATAATCCATATGAGATCAAAAGTAGTACCATATCCTTGCTACCCTCCTTTTATGGTACTACTAGGGAAGATCCTTACAGGCATATTGAGGAATTCACCGAGGTCTGTTCCACGGTGAAGCTGCAGGGCGTTACTGATGATGCTCAAATGCGGACCCTTTTTCCCTTCTCCCTAAAGGACAAAGCCAAGTATTGGTATCACACCCTTGATAATTTAAATACTTGGGATGCCCTTAAAAAGGAGTTTTTGAAGAAGTACTTCCCCATGAGCAAAACAAATCACTTTAGGAGGGAAATCATGAGTTTTGCTCAAAAGGATGGGGAAGCTTTCCATGATGCGTGGGAGCGCTTTAACGATTTGCTGAGACTTTGCCCACATCACCAGGTGCCTAAATGGCAACTGGTTGAAAGGTTCTACACCGGACTTAATGATTCTCATAGGCAAACTGTGGATGGTGCCTGTGCAGGAACCTTTCTATCTAAGACTGAGGATGAAGCTTGGAACTTATTTGATACTTTGAGTGAGAATTCTATTCACTTGAATTCTGCCTACATGGATAGAAAGCCCACTCTCATGCAAAGAAAGTTGGAGGCGAATGAAGCAAGGGACACCCAGAATTTAGCTTATCAAATTCAATTACTGAATCAAAACATGGAAAGGCTTATGTCGAACCCGAGTTCATTCACACCTAACACCTCCACATCCCAAGCTTCCGAATGCGTAATTTGTCAAGGCAATACACACGCCACTGTGGATTGCCACTTGGCCTCCCAATTCCCTGAGCTTGTACAAGCAGATTTGAATGCCGCTCAAGGGTTCCGTCCAAGACCTCGTAATGATCCTTTCTCCAACACTTATAATGAGGGATGGAGGAACCACCCAAACTTTTCATGGAGACAAGGAAATGTCCCAAATTCAGGGAATTACAAACCGCAATCCTTTCAAAACCATCAAATGAACCAACCTCAGACCTTTGCCCAACCTAAAACCTCTGAGATGGATGAATTGAAGGCGATCTTGAAAACTATGCAAGAAAGTCAAAGTGCCATCATCCAATCTCATGACAAGGCTATACATGAGATGAAATCACAAATTGGACACCTTGTTGAGGCCGTTAGACAGAGGGAGACTGGGAAGTTTCCAAGTGCTGCTGAGGAAAATCCTAAAGGAAAAGGGATTGTCTTTAGGGAGCATGCTCAGGCAGTGACTATTCTGAGGAGTGGGAAAGAAATTTCCAAACCCGATGCTCCTATAGTCTCACCCCCTAAAAAAACATCCACCCCGACTTTCACCCCCACCGAAGAAGATTTGCCCAAATCTCCTCCGCTTGAAATCACCTCACTGGAAGAAGTTTCCCCCGTTCCACCCCTTACTCGACATGACAACCCTTCCACCCAGAGATCGAGAGTGCCATTTCCAGAGCGCTTATCCACCTCTGGGCAGACTTCTGCTGGCTCATCTGGAGCCAAAGATAAGACGGATGAGATTATGGAAACTTTCAAGCAAGTGCAGATTAACCTGCCTTTGCTTGAAGCTATCAGGCAGATTCCGTCTTATGCCCGCTTCTTAAAGGACTTGTGCACGAAAAAGCGGCAATCTAGAAAACAGGTCCAGTCTAAAGTTGTCCTGCCTGCTTCTGTTAGCTCAATTGTTCAACATGGCACACCTCCGAAACTTAAGGACCCAGGGGCCCCATATATCTCTGTAGTTATTGGTGACTTACAAATTGATGAGGCTCTGCTTGATCTGGGTGCAGGGGTGAACATCCTTCCGAGCTATGTATATGAACAACTTGGGGGAGGCAATCTGAAGCCTAGCCCTGTAGTCCTTCAAGTTGCTGATCGATCACTTAAGACACCACGGGGAATTTTGGAAGATGTCCTCGTAAGAGTGGAGGATTTCTTTTTTCCCGTTGACTTCTTAGTTTTGGACACTGACCCTACCAACAAGCCAACCAAACCCTCCATCATTTTGGGCCGCCCCTTCCTTGCAACTTCCCATGCTTCAATTAATTGCAATACTGGGGCATTGAAAATGGGCTTTGGGAATAGGAAAATCCGGCTTAATGTGTTTGATGCTTACAAACAAGCTGGACTTGAGGATTGTTCTCAAGTTGAGGTGATAGATGACCTGATTGAAGAGGCAACTCCTGCAATGTTATGTGATGACCCCCTTCAGCATGTCATGCTAAATGAGCATTCCCATCTCTTGGAAGAATGTGAAGAGGATATACTAGAACTAGAGGAATTGCTAGGAGTTTCTGCTGAGTCTCTTCCCCCATCATTTCCGCCGAAGGCAGATTTGCTACCTGAGATGGGGACATCTATTATGAAACCATACAAGCCCCCAACCTTGAGTTGAAACCCCTCCCTGACACTCTCAAGTATGTTTTCCTAGGTGCCAATGATACGCTCCCAGTTATCATTTCGGCTGTGCTGTCTGAGGCACAGGAGGGAGCCTTGATTGAATGCCTGTCTAGGCATAAGGAAGCTATTGCTTGGAGCATTGCTGACATTAAGGGTATAGACTCTACACTCTGCAAGCACCACATTTATACTGATGATTCCATCAAGCCTTTTAGGGACATGCAGAGACGTCTGAACCCTAATATGAGGGAGGTTGTAAAAAAGGAAATCCTGAAGTGGTTGGACGCTGGGATCATATATCCCATTGCTGATAGTAAATGGGTCAGTCCCATTCATGTGGTGCCAAAGAAGGCAGGCTTTACTGTGGAACTCAACGACCAAGGTGAACAAGTTGTCACTAGACCCTCAACTGGATGGAGGGTCTGTATTGATTACCGCAAGCTGAACACCGCTACCCAGAAGGATCACTTTCCTTTGCCTTTTATTGATCAAATTCTCGAAAAATTGGTAGGGAATAAGTATTATTGCTTTCTCGATGGATATTCTGGGTACAATCAGGTGGCAGTCTTTCCTGATGACCAGGAAAAGAAGACATTCACGAGTCCTTACGATACTTTTGCATTCAGGCGTATGCTGTTTGGATTTTGTAATGCCCCTGCAACTTTCCAGCGGTGTATGATGTCTATCTTTTCGGACATGATTGACGAGTGTGTCGAAGTATTTATGGATGACTTCTCTATTTATGGCTCGTCTTTCGACCAGTGTCTCCTGCACCTGGAGAATGTGTTGAAACGATGTAAGGAGACTGGTTTAGTCCTCAGCTGGGAGAAAAGTCACTTCATGGTACAGAAAGGAATTGTACTTGGGCATGTTGTATCTGAGCAAGGTTTGGAAGTAGATAAAGCCAAGATTGATTCTATTTCCAAACTTCCATTGCCTACGAATGTCAAACAGATTAGATCCTTTCTGGGCCATGCTGGCTTTTACAGGCGCTTTATTAAAAATTTTTGTAAGATTTCTAGTCCACTTTGTGACTTATTGGCGAAGGAATCTTCCTTCAGTTTTGATTCAAAGTGTGCCGAGGCCTTTCAGACTCTAAAGGAGGCCTTGATCTCTGCGCCTGTTCTCCAAGCTCCTGATTGGGCACTCCCCTTTGAGCTTATGTGTGATGCTTCGGATTATGCAGTGGGAGCAGTCCTTGGACAAAGGGTTGAGGGAAGACCTCATGTGCTGCATTATGCAAGCAAGACTTTAACTGAACCTCAGCAAAACTACACCGTCACTGAAAAAGAATTACTTGCTGTAGTTTTTGCTCTGGAGAAGTTTAGGTCTTATTTACTTGGGTCTAAGGTGGTTATTTTTACTGATCATGCAGCAGTGAAACATCTCATTGCTAAGAAAGATTCTAAGCCACGTCTAATTAGGTTGATCTTACTCCTTCAAGAATTTGACTTGGAAATACGTGAAAAGAAAGGAGTAGAAAATGTTGTGGCTGACCACCTGTCTCGTCTTCCTCTTAACGACTCTATTTCTGAAGACATTCGCGAGACATTCCCCGATGAAACTCTGATGGCGGTAACACCAACTTTACCTTGGTATGCAGACATTGTAAATTACTTGGTCACTGGACAAACTCCTGGCTCTTGGGATAAGCAGAAAAGAAAGAGATTCATTTCTCAAGCAAGATATTTTCATTGGGAAGAGCCAGAATTATTTAGAATTTGACAAGACCAAGTTTTGAGACGTTGTGTGCCTGAAGAGGAACAACAAAGTGTGCTGACATTTTGCCATGCACTTCATTGTGGAGGACACTTTGGTGCTAAGAAAACTGCTTTTAAGGTTCTCCAGTCTGGTTTTTGGTGGCCTTCCTTATTTAAGGATTCTCATAATTTTGTTAAGGCATGTATTAGATGTCAACGGACTGGAACGATTGGGAAGAAGAATGAAATGCCTCAACATCATATTCAATCTGTTGAAATTTTTGATGTGTGGGGAATTGACTTTATGGGCCCCTTCCCGTCGTCCCATGGTTTTGAATATATCTTGGTGGCAGTTGATTATGTCTCTAAATGGATAGAGGCCATTCCGACGCGCACAAATGACCACTCTGTGGTTTTGAAATTTGTGAAGGCCAATATCATATCCCGTTTCGGCTGCCCCAAGACTATTATAAGTGATGGGGGACCTCATTTCCGAAACCACCACTTCAATCGGTTAATTAAGAGTTTGGGAGTGACTCACAAGGTTGCTACCCCTTACCACCCTCAGACAAGTGGTCAGGTTGAAGTATCAAATAGGGAGATAAAAAATATTTTGGAAAAGACCGTTAGACCTGATAGGAAAGATTGGTCCCAAAAGCTCGATGATGCTTTGTGGGCTTATCGAACGGCCCATAAGACCCCTTTGGGTACTTCTCCCTTTCGGATTGTGTATGGAAAAGTGTGCCATTTACCTGTTGAGTTGGAACATAAAGCACTTTGGGCTATTCGAAGTGTTAACATGGATTTAGAGAAGGCAGGTAAGGCACGATTTCTAGAATTAAGTGAGCTTGAGGAGCTGAGGAATGATGCTTATGACACCTCTCAAGCTTATAAAGAAAGAACTAAGGTCTTGCATGACAAGTTTATTCTTCGAAAGACCTTTGAACCCAACCAACAAGTCTGGCTTTTCAATTCCAGACTTAAGCTTTTTCCTGGGAAATTAAAATCTCGTTGGGATGGGCCTTACATAATCACCAAAGTATTCCCCCATGGAGCTGTGGAGAGAAAAAATCCTTCCTCTTCAGCAACTCCCTTTATCGTCAACGGTCAACGGTTAAAACCGTACATAACTTTAGATGGCCATCTAGTTGACGAAGTCACTCTTGAGGAGCCTTAGCTCCTACTATTCTCCGCCTCAGGTAATATCTTCCTTTAGATATTTTTGATTTTCAATGAGGACATTGTTTGAACCAGGCATGGGGGAGAGGACCTGAGGCATTTTATTTATAGCAAGCATTTATAAAAAAAAAAAAAAAGAAAGAAAGAAAAAAAAAAAAAGAAAAGAAAAAAAATATATATATATATAAAAGAAAAGAAAAAAAGAAAAAGAGGTTTTGAGCTTAACTGGCTAGATCTTGCCGTCTTAAGCAAATCAGAACTCTAGGGTAGACTAAGTTAATTCTAGGGTCAAACTTTAGAAGCTAAATAAGCTACTAGCTTTAGACCTTTAGGGTCCTTTGTGGACTTAAAAACTTAAGTAGGAGTTAAGTTGCGGACCATTCTTCAAGAGGTTGAGGAAGGGAAGCTAGGGTTTGAGTTAAAAGGTGGGGTAGTACCTGGAGTCTTATTCTACCTTTTGGTTTACAGGTCCTTGTAACCCAAGCATCCAAATTGTTCACACTTGGTCTGGTAATTAACTTAATTTCTGAAAAGAGATTTGGTTCTCTTAGTTTTGACTTAAGAAAGGCTTGAAAACATATTTTGATTGGAAGAGTTCCCGCCGCAGGAGAGGTCGAGTATATACTCACCTTGAGGATGCGATGGTAACATATTACCTCCTCGGCGCTTGTCTCTTAGGATATCCATCCTACTGGGGGCATGTAAGCGCATTGCGCGGTTCAGGTACCATGGGCGGCCCTATCTCGAAGTGCCGATTGCCATAGGCCTGAATTCGCTTAAGAAATCCATGGGCGATACTATCTCGAAGTGTCGATTGCCAGGAGTTCTTGGGGTCGTTATGGGCGGTGCTATCTCGAAGCATCGAAAGCCAGGCACCCTTCGAGGTATGGTAATGGGGACAATGAATCCGACACAGACTGTGTTGATAGCTGATCTGAGGTTAGACTTAGAAGAATCAAAAAAAAAAAAAAAAAAAAAGTATATAAATTAAAAAAAAAAAAAAAAAAAATTTCCTTTAACTCAAATAACTCGGACCAATGCACAAGCACGGATGCTTTAATCTCAGGGATCAATAAACTTTAGGGTAGAGTCAGAAATCAGGGAAACTTGTGCTGGCAACTCGTCTTTAGCCGACCTAGTCTGTAACTTAGCAACTACTTAGGAACCTTGGGTTTAGAACCTGAACTTAATATGCTTCTGAAGGAAGACTAAGTGAGTTGACTAGTCTACTTAGAGTGCTAGGTTTCGCTTAATTTTGCTAGGGACTAGCAAAAACTAGGCATGGGAGTATTTGATTAGCCCATAGTTGTGGGTTATTTAAGTATTTAAGTGCCTACACATTAGGTTAATTCTAACATTTATTTAGTATAAATTAGGATGTAAATAGATTAATTCATAGTTTTAATCTAATTACATAATCCATACATTGCATTCATATCTTAAGTGCATTTAGAATTAGCTTAGAATAGCATTCATCTAATTAGATAACCAATTAGGTATATTGTTTTTATTAACATAGAAGTTGAGGGTATATACATAAATAACCCTAATATTTTAATAATATTTGCTTTATTCGTCTTCTTTCAGAACGGCTGGCTGCCGCTCCAACGCCCGGCTGCTGCAGTGATGAAGCCATTCAAGGGGGAGCGGATGTGGTGGATCTGGTCGGCGGCTGATTTCAAAATTGTTCAAGACACTATAAAAGGAGCACGGAAGCTGCCAGCTGCAGCAGGCCTCCGCCACCGACCCACCACTGTGCAGAGAGATCCTCTCTCTTCCACTCCACACTGCCGGCCTCTACCGTGGCGGCGAGTCTCCACCACCGTGGGCGTGTGGTGTGACAGGCCACACCGCCATCCGGAGCTCGCCCGCATTACCGTGAGCACATCAGCGTGCATCTCCCTCGCCGTCGTCACCAACCACCACCGCCGAGCCACTGTGCAATCACCCTTTCAGTCACTTAAGACGTCCGGGAAATTTCCCGGACGTCTGAAGTCCACCCCCACTCCAGCAGTAATCTCCGTCCTCTCACTTCACTTCCACCACCCACGCCGCAGCAGCCCGCTCATCTCCAACCGCATGCAAGGCGTGCACAACCTCCAGCCCTCACGCCCGCTCACGCCACCTTCCCTGCGCCTGCAGCCTTCGCCATCTCCACGCGCAACCACCGGCGCACCCATCTGAAGTCCACCCGCAGCACCTTCTCCGCGCGCCAGCGCCCTCAGCAGACCCTCCGCGCGCCCACGCACAGCCATCTGCAAACCGCCAGCAACCGACCTCTGCAGCTTCCACCGCACACGCCAGCGCCCGCCTGCAGACCACCGCAGCCACGCCTCCGCGCGCCAGCGCCCTCCGCAGACCCTCCGCGCGCCCACGCACAACCGCCTGCAGCACCTCCGCCGGAGCTCGTCCGGCCACCTCCGGCCGCCGCGCGACTCGCCGTCACCACCGATTCGAAGCCCTTGATCCAAGGGACCTCCGCCGAGCTTCCCGCGCCCAGCCATCGGCTCCTCGTCGCGCAAGACAACGGGGAAAAATTCCCCTATTTTGCTACAGTAAAGCGTTGATTAAAATTTACATTTTCTGCCATTGCCAGATTTTATTCATATTCTATTCACTCTGCATTGCGGAAAATATCCTGTAGTTTATCATAATTGCCATTTCAGCATTATTTCTTGCTTAAACCTTAATCTAAAGGCAATCTTGGCTTGGTTCTTGTCCAAATTGACTCCGAACAAACATTTTTAAGTGGCGCGAATTTTAATACGTTATTGCCTCCCTGTGGAAACGACCCGCTCCTCTGCGAGTGGTTATTTCTTATTAAAAATTGATTAGTCGATTTTTCCACCACATTAAACTACAAACGACTTAAAAGCGAAAGATCGACCCGGTCAACAGGATACATTGAGATGGAAAAATTACACCAATCTGAATACCTTCAATGCTTGACAAATCCTGTACTATGGGAACAACACCAAGATGCCCTTATGAAACGGGTAGAAATGATGAAATCAGTAGAACAAATTATCAACCAGAAATCCCCGTATATACCAGAAACAGAGGATGAACCATCTTGGAACAGTATTAAGGAACAATCCAGTTTCCCAGATCTCGGGATTGAGGCACAAAGTGGTTGTAAAATCCCAACCCAGATAGAAGACAATGTTGAATTAGGTTGGGATATTGCAGGAGAACACAATGATGAGCCAAACTTAGACCATGAATTGTCAAGCCTAGAATTTCAAAACTCCTGCAATAATGAAATCAGAACTGAACCTTCTGAGGGTATAAATTCCGCCCCTTATTTTGATAAGGTGACCCTCGAAGGTTATTCGGACTTAGGTTCTAATAATTCTACCCACATCCTAAGCCTAGAACCTAGATCTGAAACTTATTGGGAAGATTATGAGGCCCCTTATGAGAAAGATCAAATTTTTACAGAATATGATTCCGGGCCTCTATTTGATGAATATCCCTCTCCAACATCCTCAGGAAATCTGATCGATTTTTCAGAAAACATGCCAATTTATGATACAGAAACTGAGGAGTTGGATGAGCAAGGTTTTAATGGGGTCTATCCTACCAGCTTAGAGCTTGAACAGAACATCTTTTTGAGCCCAGAATTGACATATAGGCTAGAACCCAGTCAGGCTGCTGATTCCACATCTGATGATTTTTGCTGTGGTGGAATTCATGATCATGAATCTCATTTTCGCCAACTCTCCGACAATTTCAGATCTGACTATAATTGCGGAGAGATTCCCCTTCCTGAACACGCCAGGCCTATCTACGACCTCAGTTCACATGACTCTGACTCCGACTCTGAGGTCCTGATTCCCGAGATCACTGATAACACAGAATCATTCCTTTTCGATCCTAAGGAACCAAAAACAGAAAATGCCAAGAGTGATTACAACCAAGAATCCAAATTTTTTCTCGAATCCGATTCCTTTCATCCTACAGACACTCTTCCGGCATTTGATAGTTACCCAGAGGACTCTCTACAGAAAACCACCTATCATCTGTTTCTAGAAGAGCCCTCGTACACAATGGCCACCTCTTCCGCACACATAGAACGGATCAAAACCTCTCCCAAACCCCGACCCGCAACCGGACTCAATTTCTATTCAGATTCACCTCTCACCGAGCCGATTGCATTTCCACATCGGGTTTCGAACATTGATCAGACTACATACCATGCTCTATCATTCTCTGATCACCCCTGTAGGGTTTCCGCGTCATTCATTGATTATTCTACGGGTCCCTACTCTGACCAGGCTGATTCGACTCAGCCAAACCCTGCGTTTACACTTCCACATCCATCTGAGCTTCATAGTTTATGGTGGGTTCCACACCTTTTTATCCACATCTATCAACCCACCAGATTGATTGGGTTTGGGCTGCATCATCAGCCTGTTGATCTGAACAAGCACCTGGTTGGACCAACCAGGCTCTTAATCAAGGTGCTTGTCTTACAAAACTCTGCTGATTTGACCATCCCCTCTCCATCGCATTTCCCGCTTGGCTGAAGGCATCAAATTTAGCGCTCAACGGGAGGCAGCCCGTCATTCTCTTTGAAAACCTGAAACTTGTTCTGACAGCTTTTTGCACTTGAAGTTCACACTTTAGGACAGCCGACTCCACCTCAGATGCTTGCATCTGGGATTAGAAATCGTCCGCAAAAATTCAACCCGACCCATCCACTCATCCAAATTTCTGTCTTAAGGAATGAACTAAGTTAAATAAAAACCCCCTAGGTTACAATGAGGACATTGCAAATCTTAGGCATGGGGGGGTATGAAAGTGCAAAACTTGTAAGAAAAGGTTTCAAACAAAAAAAATTCACATATGCCAAAAACACCATAAAAATTAAAAATTTTTTCGAAAAAGAATAAAAGGAGAAGGAAATTTTGTGAAGGAGAAGGAGAAAAGAAACAAAATGAAAAAGGAGCACAAAATTATGAGAAAAGGTGATAGTCATTAGTAAGGAACTAAGGAATTAACCTAAGTTCTAGACCTCATTCAAGAAAATAACTGAAAAGTGCACAATGAGATTAGTAAGAATGTAAACCTTAGGCATTCTTGAATAGACTCTTAGTACCCATTAAGATCTGGACACTCCGCAAGAGGTTGAGGAAAATGAAAAGCTGAAGTATTAGGTCTAAGGCTTAGGGAGTATTTGGCCTCGTTAACTAATTTTTGGTTTACGGGACTCAGTAACCTAAGCACCCTAACCTCACACACAGCCTGGTTCAGTAAGCGTAAAAATAATAATCACGCAGAAGCGTCGCAAAATTCTGAAAAGAACACCTAGAATAGGAGCGGCCGATCAACACAAGTTGATTTGGACGAGTTCCCAGCGCGGTGAGGCGGGAAATCCCCTCGAAGATGCGTAACAAAATATCATCTCCTCGGTGCTTGTCTCTTAGGATATTTACATATCCTACTGGGGGCATGTAAGCACTCTGCTGGTTCAGATTCCATGGATGGCATTATCTCGAAGTGTCAATTGCCAGGGTCTGGATTCGGCCACGGAACACCATGGATGGGATTATCTCGAAATCTCAATAGCCAGGGTTCCGAGGGTTGCCATGGGCGGTGCTATCTCAAAGCATCGATCGCCAGGAACCCTTGAGGATTGATGATGGGAGCAAGGAATCTGATACAGACCGTGTTGAAAAGCCAATCCTAGGCTAGAACTAAAAAGAAAAAGAGAGAGAAAACTCGCCAAACAGAAAAAATTTCTATCTCTCTCTTACAAAACGCACTGCGAACTGAGCCAGGGCTAAAATCATTTCAAGTACGGGTGCTTTAACCACAAAGTCCAATAAACCTTAGGTTAGTTCTTGTGGACCTTAAAAACCTTTGCTAAAGACTGAGGCTAAGGCTAGACAGATTTGGATCTTGATTGGTACTAGAGTACCTTTTAGGCCTATGGTCAGCATTCTAACCTAATCTATGCTCAAGTAAAAAAGCACTTATCTAAAACTATTAAAAACTTCATGGTCTAGAACAAGGGTTGAAACCTTAAGTTTTTGCTAAGGGACTAGCAAAAGCTATGCATGGGGGTATGATGAGAACCTCATCATGAGCCATAACTAGCTCATTTTGACCTAATACAAAGGATAAAAGCTCCTACATAACTTAAGGAAAGGCTTAACTCAGAGAATTCTGAGTTTAAGGAGAAAACAAGTCATAAGGGGTAAAAATGCAATTTTACCAGTATAATCTGCATACAGGGTAATTCAGGGTCCAAACATAGGTCAAAGCAACTTAATAAGAATAAAAGTGGGATGAGATGATCTAACAAGGGCTACAGCAATTCCAAGGAACTAAATGATAATCTGTAACCCTAAAACAACCCACTTCAATTCACGAGGTTCGAGGCAAAGTAAAAATAGAATAAACCCTCTAAAATTCATAGAAAAATAATCTCTAGGGTTTAGAACCTTCAATTTGGCCTTCAGAACCCATTTTGACCTACATTGAGAACCATGCCCAATTAATAACTTAATTTGGGTTTTCGCATAAATTGACCGACCAAACAAGGTTTAATATAGAAATGAAATTCACCATCAGATTCCTTAGGTCCTAATTAGTCATGTATAAAAACTTGAGCCTAAGAAGAAACCTCCTTGACTAACTTTACACTTTGGTCCTCATATATTTACTTTTTGGCCCTCAACTTTTGAACCCTCGCATTTTGGCCCCTAACTCTCCTTCGTTCTTTGCGTTCTGGTCCCCCTGCAAAACCTGCCAGCACCATGCTCCGGCGACCTTGCGCGGAGCATGGCGCCGCGCAGGGTGAGGGGGAGAGCCTGGTAAGTAAACCGGGGGTGCCCTGCGTCGTCAGCCGTCGCAGGAACACCCCCCTGGTCGCTGTAACCCACCATACCGGCCGTGCGAACGCACGGACGGTATGGGTTTCCATCTCCGGCGTCCTCCGGTGAGGGAGACACGTCGTCTCCCTCCGCCTTCCTCCCTGATTCGGTCCCTATAAATACCCCCGTCGCTCCACCGTTCTTCCCAGCTCGGATCTGACGGAGAAAACCCCCAACTTTCCTCTCCTCTCACTCCGGCAGACGCCCACCAGCTCCGGCGGTTCCTCCTCCTCCTCCTCTTCGCTCTGCCGCAATACCAGCAGCAGAGACTTCTTCCCCTGCTCTTCCCGTGCCACGCCGCACCTAGCTGGCGCATCTCCGGCCCTCTGCTCGCCGCCGCCCCTTCCCCCGGGCATCTTCTTCTCCGGCGACAGTCGATACGACTGTTGCCCGCTCCGGCCCCTCCTCCTCCTGCTAAGTAGGTAGAACTCCTCCTCTTCCTCCCCTCTTGTTTTTCCTCACTTTAAACATCTACTGTCGCCCTCGATTCCGACCCCTCACCCTCACCTTCTCCGCCTCCGGCCATCCTCCGGCGAGCCGCTCCCATCAACCCAGCAACCCACACAGCTCGCCGACCACCGCAGAACCTCCGCCTCCTCACCCTGATCAACCCCCGCCCTTCCACTTCCCCCACATCACCCTCTGCAACCCCACCGAACAAACCCATCTTCCGACCCACAGTCCGACCTAGGGCAGCCCTTGCACGCCGCCCCACGCCTCGCCACCACCCACACGAGCTTCGCCGCACTCTGGCGAAGCTCCCGGCGCCTTCTGATTAGGCCGAGAGGCCGTTTTGCTGTGAACAGGTCACCCGACCTTCGCCGCCATTACCGTGCAGAAGGAGCTGCTTCCGCCTGCAGCTGCAGGCGCGCCACGCCCAGATTCGACTCCCAGGCCTTGCGAGGCATTTCGACAAAGCGTCAGGCTCGCAGCTGGGGCGAAGGCCTCGCGTGAAGCCGCGATCGCCCGCTGCTTTCTCCGCTGCGGGCGCTCAATTAGGGTGGGACATTTAGTCCCACCTCGGAAAACTCGGAAGAGGTGCAGCGGTATAAAGCGAAAAAGTGCTGGAGGCTTACTGCCTCAGCACACGGGGTGAGGTCCCCTTCACCCGCCCGGTTACCCGGTCTCGTCCGCGCTCACGCCCCGCGGACCTGACCCGACCCGACTTAGACTGACCTGCACTCCTCGCCCACCACTCACGCCAGTGGGCCTGGACCCGGGCGCTACCCGTACCCAGCTACCCGACAGCTCTAGGAGAGCTATCCTATGAGCGGATTCTGTGAGAGAGAGACGGAGGGGGGGGGTAGAGTAGGTTTTGCCCTCTGACGTAAACTCTGAAGTGTGCAGGCACAGGTGAAGAAGAAGGACCGCGGAAGAAGAAGAAAGCTAAGGGAGACACTGTAGCAACAAGCGGTTTAAGTCGTCTGATTGGAAAATCAGACGACGTCCTGAAGGGAAAAGAAGAAAGAAGGAGAGACGACGTCTTGACAGGAAAAAGAAAAGAAGAAGGAGATCTGAAGAACAAAAGAACAAGGAAGAACAACAGAAGAAGAAGAGGACCACAAGGAGATAAACACAGAAGAAGAACAGGAAGAACAAAAGCTAAAAAGAGAGAGAGACAAAGAGAAGAAAAGAAGAAGAACTCAAACTTTCATCTCTCTCCCCCTCTCTCTCTCTTTCTTTATTTTTGTAATAGAACATGTATATCTCTAGAATACAACTTGCTCCCTGAGTTCGACCTCGGGAACTCTTTTATTTTCCGAGTAAAAAATTTATATATTTGAAATGATGGCAATAACTGGCTATACTACAACGCTATAACAATAAAACCCGGTTATCTCTCGAAGCCAACGTTTCACTTGTCTCCGAGGATATTTACATATCCTACCGGGGGCATGTAAGAACCCTGCGCTAGTTCAGATGCCATTAGCGTTATTATCACAAAATGTCGATTGTTAGGGTTTGGATTTAGCTATGGAATGCCATGGGTGGGATTATCTCTAAATCTCGAATGCCAGGGTTCTGGTGGTTGCCATGGGTAGTGCTATCCCAAAGCATCAATTGCTAGGGGCCCTTCTAGGATTGATGATGGAGACTAGGAATCCAGTACAAACTGTGTTCAGAAGCCAATCCGAAGCTAGATATAAAAGGAAAAGAGAGAAAACTCTCCAAACAAAGAAAATCCCTCCGTCTCTCTCTTTCAAAAACACACTGCAAATTGAACCAAGGCTAAAATATGCTATAAGCACTGGTGCTTTAACCGCGTAGTTCAACAAACCTTAGGAGAGTTCCTGTGGGCCTTGAAAACCTTCAAGGCAGACTGAGGATGGAGCTGGTCAGGTCCAAATCTTGGTTGGTACTTAAGTACCTCTAGGCATACTACTGGCATTCTAACCTAATCTATAGAAAAAAAGGATGCATCATGATTTTGAGCATCAAAGGAACACGTGGTATAGAATCAAAGTTAAAACCGTAAAATTTTGCTAAGGGACTAGCAAAAGCTAGGCAAGGGGGTATGATGGGAGCACCATTATGAGTCCTAACTAGCTCATTTTGACCCAATGAAGAAAATAAAAGCTCCTACATAACCAACTGCAGGTCCTAACTCACTGAATAACCCTTCCGAGAGAAAAGCAAGAAACAAGGGGTAAAATTACAATTTTACCATTGTAGTGCAACAACGGGTTTTCTGAAGGGCTAAACACAGGTCCAAAGGTCCTAACAAGATAAAAAGTTTGTTGGATTTGACAGAAAAGGGTTTGTGTGTACACTATGAATTAAATGACTTCTTAAAACCCTAAAACAGACTCACTTGGTTAAACAAGGTTATGGTCAAGATAAGATTCACCTAAACCCAATAAAAATCATAAAAAAATTTCAATTTGGCCATTGGAACCCATTTTGACCTAGAATGTGTTCTCAGAGAAACATTTGCCCAAAATTGGGTTCTTGCATAAATTACCCAGCCAAATGTGGTCAAACCCAAAATCCAACTTCACCATTGGTATCCTTAGGTCAATATTGTATTTGTACCAAAATTTGAACCTATGGGAACTCACCTTGACCCACTTTGCAAATAAGTCCAACCTGATTACATTTGTACCCCTATCTTCCAAAAACCTCTGCAGAAATCCCCCTAGCTCCTTCATTGTTCTTTGCACTTTCGTCCCTCCACCATTATAGCAGAGAAATCCTACTCTAGCAAACTTTTGAAGGAGATTCCTCCTTGATTAATCAGAGACTCCCTCCCAAAATTGGAAGGGAGATTCCCTAAGTAACCTCCTCCAGTCTAAACCCATCAGTGATCCATGATTTGTACCTAATCTCTCATGTGAATGCATGAGAGATTTGGGTCTTTTTGAAGCTTCCAACTCTAGCCACCGTACCTTGCTTGGAAGCTTTTCTTCCAAGTGAAAAGCCTTCCCTAAAGGCCTATTTAAGATAACCCAGGTTCAACCGCTTCTCCTCAGCTTGAAATTGGGCCAGTTCCCCCATAATTCTTCTCTCCTCGATGGTAGGAACACCTCTGCAAGCTCCAATGATTATTTCCTCGCTAATTCATTACCCAACCACAGTACCAGTGGTTGGGTTTTCTTCCTCTTACGCATCGTGCAAAATCAGCTGACGCCTCCTCTACCCTCGTCTTCAACGCTGCCTCATTTACAGAGATCTTCGTCTCCGGTGTTCGCCATACCAGCCCTGACTTCTCCCCTATCCCTTTCATCCTTTAAAGATAGTTATTAGATTCCCTCTCTCTCTTACTCTCGTTCCCTCTGTTTAATTCTCAAAAACACCCCTCGACACCACTGATCACCACGACCTTCTCCACCTCCGGTGATCACTCTTGCAAGGTGCCCCCACCGCTCCGCACCTCCATCCACCTCGCCAACAACCCAACGACCTCCGCCTTCACTCACTGATCATAATCCCCCACTTCATTCACTCTAGTAACCACCCTAACATCCCACCAAACACACCCACTCACATGACCATAGAGAACCCTAGACACGCTCACACAACCATCACCACACCACGCCAGCCACTACAGTACACTCGCCATGCCTTGGGGAATCTCCCTGGATGTTTTGACGTGGTCGCAAGGCCATTCTCATGTTTACAGGTAGCCGACCACTGGCCACTATGGATGAAGAGCTTGAAACTCACATGCTGTGCTATAGCTATTACTGCTCCAAGCGAGAGGCCCAGGTGACGTGGACTTGAGGCACGAATGTGCTCAGGTTCCCAATTAGAGACAAAATCCCTTGTAGCTTCACTAATTGAAGAGGACACCTGCTGCTGTAACACGTGCAAGGGAGGCGGGACATTTAGTCCCACATCGAAACTAGATGAGCGGGAGGGTGCACATAAAAGGAATTTATGCCAGAGGCTTATCGCCTCCAACTCAAGGGGTGAGGTCCCTATCTCCCTCTCTCACAGCCTTGTCTGCGGCACTGCCCACATAGTTCTTGCCTTGACCTGTTTACCTGACCGACTCACTCCTCACTCACCACCCACGTCGATGAGCCTGGACTCGGGTCTCCGTTTGGTCCGATTACCCGAATTGACTGTGGCTCTGGGAGGGAGAACCAAAATAGAGAAGAGAGAAAGAAAGGAATGATATGCAGGGGAAGGGGGGTTTTGCCTCGGAAAGCTTCACTGCATACTTAGCCAAATACTGAGAAGAAGAAAAGGTCAGGCAGTAAAGAAGAAAAAAGGAAGGAGGAAGAAGCTATGGAAGAGAAGGCTAAACAAGAAACCAAAGAAGGAAGAAGAAGAAGGAAGGAGAAGGGCCAGAGAAGAAGGAAGAAGCCAAGGAAGAGTGAAGAATTAAGAAGGAAGAAGTTGAGGTTCGCAAGGCAAAGGAAGAAGCTAAAGAAGAAGAAGTAGAAGGCAGAGAGAGAGAAGAAGGAAGAAAGTTAGAAGAAAAGGCAAACGAAAGAATCAAAGTTCGAGAAGGAGCCAATAATAGAGAAGCTACAAGAGAAAGAAGGAAGGAGAAGCCGCAAGAGAAATCAAAGAAAGAAATCTAAGGAAAAGGAAGCACTATAGCACATAACTTTTAAGCTGTCTGACTTTGTAATTAGACGTCCAATTTTCATAAGCTCTCCATTATTTTTAGCTACAATTCTTTTTATGCTTCATATACTCATGGTTTACATTCTTAATTAGATTTTGAGTAGTATTATGTGTTCAATTTGCATTTATCATTGAGATTAGTGTGTGAATTCCATTTGCTCCCTGTGTTCGACCTCGGACTTCAAAATTCGAGTAATAAAATTATATTTGTTTTGAATGCTTTTTCGGTTGTACTACAACGCGTCACTCTTAATTCCGATTTAGCACTCCCAACAGATGCTTAGCCTTAAAATCTCCCCAAATCAGAGGCGGGTTGATAAGTCGTATACTTATTGTCCCAATTTATTTACCAAATTAAAATGAATTTGGATTGGTGAGGACTCAAGACTAAATCCACATTCTGGTGGACACCTGGGATAATTAAGCCTGATGACCTAAAGAGTCCAAGTATTCAGGTCTCAAAGTATCAATTCCTAAAGTTTGTAACACCTAATACCTAAGTTCTCATCTCCTAATTCTAAAATATATATATACTTTTTTTAAGGAAGGAAATTACTGTTACAGCTGACAAAAAGGTTATAACATATGTCCACCCCCCAAGCTTAGCTATTACAATGTCCTCATTGTGAAAAATGAAAGCACGTAGGAGAGTAGAAGTGGAAGAGTAGCACCTGATTTTCCAGAGACTTTGGTCAGCTTGGAACAATCTTTACATGTGCTGAGTTTAGTGCCTTCAGCTAGGTGAGGTCCTCAATAAAAAAAACTAAACATTGAGGCCTCAAAAACATAGTTTCTGGGCCCCCAAGTATAGGTCTTGGAGAGTGAAAATGGGCTTGCCAAAGAGATGAACAATGAAAGTGGCAAGCTGGTGGTGCAGGGAGAGCCCAAATGGTCTGCAATAGGAGTTTTGTTGATTTATTATAGAGGAATTGTGGTTGGGTGAAAAAGGACGGTGAGGGTTTTGTGATGTGCTGGGGATTTGTGGGTAGTATAGAATACCTAATGTTTGAAGAGTTCTTCCCAAATGTTCAATTTCATCCACACACTCTGGGTTCTTAAACCAACCATCCTGATCCTCAGAATTCCCACCCACAAGTTGGACCTCAAACTCTAAGCATTCAGGATAAGGATGTTGTTGGGTCTTATCTTAATCATACGAATCATCCAACAAATTTTTGATTTTGTATATATCTTCCTCATCCTGCATTACTACAATTGGTTGCATTTTTGTTTTGTCCTCAATTATTTCCGCAACTGTGTGATCTTCCTCCCGAGTTTGGGTTGAGTTCGCCATTAAAAGGTTGTCTAAGGTATGTATGGCCATTACTTCCTCTATTCTAGCAAGATCCTCCATCGAACCACACTTAATTTTATTCTTCTTTGAGACCTCAGAAATACTGAATTGAATTATCTTATCCCCTGAGGCCATTTCTATATTTCCTGATTCACAAATAATCCTCGCCTTGGCGGTAGCTAGGAAAGGTCTTCTGAAAATAATCGGGGTGTGGTTGAGCTATTTTGGGGTTTCCATGTCCAGGACCTTGAAATCAGCAAGGTAATGCAAATCATTAACCTTGGCTAAGACATCATCCAAAATACCCCTTGGTTTTGTAATGGATCTATCAGCTAACTACAAGGTTATGTCAGTGAGTTTTAGGTAGCCTAGACCCAATTCCATATGCAGTGAGGTGGGGATCACACTAATGGAAGCGCCCAAGTCGAGGAGGGCCTAATCAAAAGTAATGCTTCCAATTGTGCAGGAAATCAGCGAGGCTCCCAGGACCTGCTTCTTAGGAGGTAGCTTGTTTAGGATCAATGTGCATGTGTTATTGGACAAAACTACTCTCCTATTGATTTCAGATTTTGCTCTATGCCTTGCTTATATGCACTCAGTAAACATATGGCATAGGCGAGGATTGATCCAATAGCCATGGGGACTAAAATGATTGTCAATTTGAAAACCTGAAGTAAGGACATTTTTCCTCCAATTTCTCCTCTAATTTTTTGTTGATCACATTCTTAGTTTGGAGTTTGGAATTCTTGCTATAGGGCATAATGGGGTTGACATGGGGTTGGGTAGGTCCCTTGTGTCTACTCCCACTCCTCAAGGTGATGGTGCTTTCCGTGGCAAAATACTGTTAGTGCCTTGGGGAGGGTTGGGCAAAATAGGAGCCTCCAGGTTGATTATGGTAACTTGGTTCACTCCGGCAGGGGCTAGGGTAGCCTGATAGATAGCATGAGCTTGAGCATGCGACTCCCCATCATTACCAAACCCTTGAGGCCTAGTGCCTCGATTTTGAACATTCCCTGCTTTTTGGTACAAATTGTGATGGTAGAGATCCGAGTTGTCAGTTGTTTGTACTAAGTCTAGAATTCAAGGTGTCCAGTGATGCTTTTATCTGTTGCATGAGTTGAAGCATTGACCCTTGCATTTCTACCATTTTCAGGTTCAAGTAAGCCTGCTCGAATGGTTGTTGAGCATTCCACATGGGCTGATTAACCTGATTTTGGGGCAACTGAGTATATACACGACCCTGACCTATTGGTTTTCGAGGTACATAGTTGTTGGGTCAATATTGGGTCTGCTGCCCC
The DNA here is from genome assembly GCA_037157565.1 of Thalassia testudinum. NCBI lineage: Eukaryota > Viridiplantae > Streptophyta > Magnoliopsida > Alismatales > Hydrocharitaceae > Thalassia > Thalassia testudinum. The sequence continues at coordinate 102,040,927 of JAZHRO010000055.1, read as the reverse complement.
TGGTATTCAAAGAAAAGTTAGGATGATTTTTACAACCAGAATTGTAGGAATTCGAATAAGGGTTGGACCTAACATTCTCTTGCACAGGATGAGCATCCTCATAAGATGAGGATGAAGAAGGATCAAAAAGACTGGGATCCAAGGCCCCAGTTTGGAACCCATAAGGTTCTGAGAAGAGTTGGCACAGAGGTCGAGCCGATTCGAGTTGGTTCACAAACTCCCGTTCTGTAGGAGCTTGCGAAGAATGGAACCCTGATCCCTGGGATTCAATGGATATAGAAAAGTTAGAGTTTCCGAACAACCACTCTTCCATTAGTTTACTAACCAAATCCATCTTATCTAATCTATTACAGATCAATTCCATATCAGATGTATGAGAATCTTAGACATCATTGGTATTTTATCTAATTTGTTGGGATGGGTTGAAGGTTTCCATGGAGGTGTGGTTTAAAGAATTTTCACTCATTTCCTCAAACAAATCATATGCATTATCTGCGTCCTTGTTGAGGAAATTGCCTCCACAAGAAGCATCCACATGATTACGGAGTTGATCATTCAACTCGTGATAAAAAATCTGTACAAGTTGCCATTTAGGCACCTCATGGTGTGGACACTTAAGCAACAGATCCTGTAATCTCTCCCAAGCCTCATAAAATGGTTCCCCCTGCCACTGGGCAAAAGTGGTAATTGCCCGTTGCAATGCATTGGTTCACCTAATTGGGAAGAATTTCTTTAGGAAGGCCAAATTCAAAGTTGTCCATGTAGCAATCGGTCTTCGAACGGAGCGATACCAATGTGTGGCCTTATCCCTGAGTGAATGGGGGAAAAGCCTCATGAGCATCTGTTCTTCATCCACATTCTGCAATTTGGTGGTCTGAACCAGAGTGATCAGGTCTTCTAAATGTTGGAATGGGTCCTCCGAGCCAAGCTTGTGAAAGTGCTTAATTAGACTCAAAACCTGCGGCTTGATCTCAACATCTCTGGTGGGAATCACAATGCTAGGACGATCCTCATAATTTGAAGGATCACAAAAATCCTTCAAGGGCAGAGCACCCTGATCATTCATTCATTGGAACCATTGCTGCATCTGATGCAATTCTTCCAACTGCCTCTGAATCAGCACTTGCTGGCTCAGAAGCGAGGGAGGTGGTTGTTGATCAGCCATGGGATCTACTTGGCTAAAGCTCAACCTCCGCCTCTGGGAATGGTCTAAAGGTCCTTCCAATCTAGGATTCAATGTCCTCCTTCCAAGCATACACTGGAAGGAAGTCGGAAGGACAGGGAGGAGAAGGGACCCTGCAGCACAAACATACTTGCCTGTCCTTAGGTTGGGTAGCCTGAAGGTCTACAGACTCTTAGAATACGTCCTAAGACTATGGATGATTTACTCTACCTATGTCCAGGCAATCCAACCAGCTAGAAGGTGGGACTGGGGAGAAGGTTCTTTCTTTGCCTTGCACCTCCGCTTCTTTATGTACCACCCAGCTGTGGTCGTTTGATGTTACTTCCCTAGCTAGACATCAGATTGTCTAGTAGAAGTAGGTTAATCATGAATGAGCTCTGTCTGGATCTTGATGAGCGAATGAATCCTTACGGCCAATATCAAATTGATTTTATTTAGGCTTGGGAAATTGGTGCTTTGGAATGTGATGGGCCCTTAATGTATTGTGCCCTTAATGATTTGTTTGAGAATGTGTGAATGTGCACAACCACGAGATTTTTAAGCAAGATTATTAATGATGAGGTGAGTTTTAGGATTCGAATCTTGCTTAAAGACTTTTAGGATTCAAATATTAGGTGTTTTCAACCAAGTTTTGTGAGGCAAACCAAATTTATTTTTGAAAGCGCATGATCAAGTATCTTACCTTAGAAATCATGAAAAAAATGGAGTGCCTGGCTTGACCTAATTATTGAATCCTATGGGGCAGCTAGGAAATGAACCTCTTTTAGTTTAGGTGGTGCGGCTTAAACAATTCAATCAATTGGCTCAAATGCACCACTGATTAAGGCACACAAAAAGGTGGTTAACCTAATATGATTCTACTACTTTATGTGTTGAATTCTTGTGTCGGGTCCACAGGTCAGAAGCCCAGTTGAGTAGATGAAAATTATGTCCGATTATGTGCCTCAACTATGGGTGTATATAGTGTGTATATTGATTTGTCCCATAGAAAGCATCTTTTTTTTTATATGTATGCAGGGGTGAGGTGGATGAAGGTGGCAACAATAATTCTATCCTATGGTTTATGCAAACACTTAAGTAGATTAGGTCTTGGTTATGAGTGTGGCAAAATGACCTAGTGGGGGTGATTGTGGGGGACACTTGCAGAGTACTCTACCCGCACTTTACTCCGATCTACTACACTTGGATCTCCATGCTAGGGTACCTGCAAGACATCATATCAAATACAAGTAGGGTTTGTGCTATATAAATGCAAAGAAATGCAATAAACAATAAAGTAAATTCCATTGCCTCCCCGGCAATAGCGCAAAAATGATCGGGCATGTTTCGCGTGTTAGAAATCAAGGTTACAAGTAACTCATCGTCATAGTTGCAAAACACGTCAATCAGATAAAATTTATACCGAAACTCTAAGGGAGTCCCGGGTCGAACACAAGGAGGCGATATTTACTTTAAGTGAAAACCATGCTTCAATTTGTTTCTTTTTGGTATTTTAGGGTTTAGTTTTTTTTTGTATTTTTGTAAGAAGAAAAAAAGCAAACAATTCACAAGATAGAGATGGAACGAAAATGGTATAGATATCACTTCAATGTCTATTACAATCTACTATAAAAGAACAAAAAGAGAGGGAGGTGAGAGGAAATCTCCCAAATCGGCTGTTCGGTGAGACGATGGCACCTGGTGGAAGCTTGGACGAAGAAGGTAAGGAGCGGGATGATGGGGTTGAGATGTAGGATGACGTCGGTTTAAGGAAAGCTTCGACGTGGCTCCGCAATGGAGGTGAGAAGACGGAGATGATCTGCTACTGGAATGGAGGTGGGAGGACGGCTCCAAGGTGACTTTTGAAGGAGGATGGGAAGTTGGAGTATTTGATGGGGCAGAGGTTCGTTATACTAATAAGTGCCTTGGGAGCTTGAGAATAAGCTTTAATGGAGCATTGGTAGGCTTGTTAGAGCTTGGGAGTAGGTGGGAGTAGAGTAGGTAGAGATGGCTTGGAAAGGAGGGGGTGTAGGTCCTTTTATATTCGAGGAAAGGAGGCCAAAAATGGGTAAAGGACCTTTAGCGATCTCCAGATTGTCACAGGAAATGTTGCTGTAGACAGTTCACATCCGCTCACGCCCTTAGCTGGCTTAGCTGGCTTGCAATGAAGAAGCGATGGCTGTAAGCGTCGCTGTAGGTCAGCCCAGCTGTCATTGAAAGCTGGCACCAATCGGACATGAACCCATGCTACGTTGCCGCCTATCACACACGCTGATTGCGTGACGGCCTGCTGGTGTACGGTGGCGTGCGCTGGCATGCTGATTGCGCGGCAATCATAGGTATCAATTGACCTAAATTAGGCTAGGACTTAGAATAACTTAGGGTAATTCATGCATGCGTAAGCATTACTTGCATCCTTACTGCTTTCTTTTAGCTAAGAATAAAATAATGCTATATAATGTACTGATTAGGTGCATTATGACAATTACAGCCAATAAGCTAACCAGAAGGTAGATTAGAAGCTAGATTAGAAGCTGGAATAGCTGGTGTTGCAGTAGAGCAAGAGTGGAAGACTTAGATTAGATGTAATAGATAATAATGCAAGGGAATTAAGGTATGCTATTCTATTAAGTAGGAATAAAGTAGTAAAATATGAAGAACATAGGACCATCCTAGCCTTAGGATAGCCTAGAAGCTTCCCCAAGCCTTAGCCACCCTTAGATTAGGTCACCGCACCATAGGAAACCTTAAAACCCTAATTCTAACATCTATCTGGACGTCCAGAAAAGTTGTTGGACATCGAGAACCCTTAGCCAACTCTCGCACACCTTAAACTCACTTCTGCAGTGTTATTGGACATCCAGACACTTGGTCAGACGTCCAATTTTCGCAGAATAGCCAAGACAGAACCTAGAATCCCTTCGAACTCTGATTGGACGTCTAGACAACAAGTCTGGACTTCTGATTTTTCACTATAATACATCTGACACTTTATTGGATATCTGGAACTGCTCTCCAATTCCTTTTTCGAGATTCAATCCTTGATCTTGGATCTCTAGGTCCCTAAACCCCATTGCAACCCCATAGCAACCTAAATTAAGGTGCTTTAACCCTAGCACATCACCTCTAGGCCTCCTTAGTGAGATAATTAGGTCATCACTAAACCTAATTGACTTGGATCTTAGTCAATTCCATAAGCCTCTTCAATTGGACTCATTAAGTCCAATTGAGCCCTGATCTCAACTCACACTCTCCAATTGGACTCAGTGAGAGTCCAATTGACCTAGACCTTACTTAATTGAGTTATTTAACTCTCAAATAGGTTTCCACACACCCAATTAAACTTGTATTAAGATTAATTGCCCTTTACCTTAGTGAATTAGGGTTTACAACCATAATTTGAGACCTACCTTGACCTAAACCCACTAGAACATAACCTAGTCAACCTAGTCACCTTAGTTTCAACCCACACACACCCACACACACCCACACACACCATCCACACTAAAATACCTGGCCTAGAGTTCTCTAGAACTCTCTACCATGTGTGCTTGCCTTGGTTGCTAAAATTAGCAAGCAAGTGCCATTCAATTTTTAGATCCACATTTGGTGGATCTAAAAACAACCATCCATCCTCTCCCTCTCACTCTACCACGAGCTCCCACCATAGGCCTCTGTAGAGAATTCCATAATTCTCTAGAGAGCTTCCCTTAGGTCTATAAAAAACCTTAGTGGGGGCCATTTGCACCCATCCCATTCTTGGCACTCTCTCACACCTAGGTTAGCTACATTCACCTCCACTCCACCTCCATGAGTTGTGCACCATGGCTACCACCATCTCCATGCCAAGATGCTGGATCACCTCTCCAACCTCTCTCCAAGGACCAGCCTAAGCACCATTGGCCGACCCTCCTCCTCTCAACCATTCAAAGGCCATCAGAGCCCACCTTCGAATGCCCTTAGTTTCTGCAAGATTAGTAGCTAGTTCTTCAAATTTACATGCTTTCATTTACTTCTTAGTAGTGTAGCTCTTATTCTCCCCCAATGATGTATTCAAAATCCCCCCATAGATTCCTGTATGCGATCATTTTTTGTTAGCTAGATTTATATTTTCAAGCTTTGCTTTGTAAGCTTTCCTCTAAATTCCATGTTGCAAACACCCTCCTGATCGAATGAATAAAAGATATATTTTTTTATATACATATCTCTGTGTTGAAAATCACCATGAGCTTATTGATTGTAATCAATTTCGTGTGATTTGAGTTGCCTGCTCTTCATTTTTATATATTGTAACCAACATGTCGGTACCAAATTGTATTGAAGATTTTACTATCAATGCAATTTCCGTAAACAGCCACCACTTAACTAGAGTTGTGCGTACTGAAACTCATACTTTCACCTTCGTTATCTAACACATGCACACGTAATCAGAGTTCACAATAGCAGTGGCAAAACTTTAATCCGAAGATTGGAAACCGGCGAGCAATTCTAAGCAAGTAGAGTGATAAAAGATTGATTTCAAATTTGCATAAGAGCTCCCAGAGACGAACGACCAGGACTCAAAGTCTCGTTCTCTTTAGAAATTATTTTTGACGAGCGTTTAGCACGACTATACTACGATTTTCAACTACATTAAAATGCGTGAAAATGGGTCAATCAAATGGTACCATTGTCGGGGATGCAATGCCATTTTTTATTTCGATCTCTAGAATTCTCAATGACAAATCTTCCTCTACTTTGTTTTTGGATGTGCAAGACAACATGAGAGAGGGAATCTACACGCACATCAAGCGCGGGAAAAACATCTGGTGCACATCTCCTCTTAGATTAGGATTTCCCTTCCTGAACCCTAGGTTAGATTTATTTGAAAAAAAAAGAAAAAAAAGCCTATTTATTTTTACGGAAAAGAAAAAAAATCAAAGAAAAAAATCTAGGTAGTTTGAATAGTTTTCTTTTTGAACCCTAGGTAAGTTTTGAAAAAGCAAAAAAAAGAAACAATTTGAAAATCCTTTGAAAAAGAAAATCCTTCTTGAAAAAAAAAATTTCAAAATGTTTTCAAAAAGAAAAATTTTTTTTGGTGGAAAGTTTGAATTTTAAACTCAAACACCTTTTAAAAGCTTCCCCACGACCTTGTGATTTTCGGCCAGACTTCAAAATCCGATTTAAAAATTCAATTGCTGAAAAATTAATCAGTAAAAAATTCTGAAAATCAGGCTATACCTTCATTTTCAATCCATCTTTCAAACATCACCATTCATTGGAAAAAAATTTAAGTACAAAATTTTTAAAAATTCACAAAGTTCATGGCGTCAGACTGACTAAGATTTGAAAAGTTCCAAATTCAAAAAGCAAATCCGAGCAATCCATGAATCCCTTTTGATATAAAATGGTGAGGTTTGAAAGCTTATCTCATTGGCTTTATTTTCCATATTTTTCCCAAAATTTTGAAGATCATTTGGTACTATTTCGAAGCAGAAAATTGACTAGGGGTCAAAATTCCAAATCTGAACTATTGACATTTAAAAATCTCTATAAATTCGGTTGAAATAGTAAAAATTATAAAAAAATATTCACTACAAAGATAATTAAAAGGGAATCTACTTGTCAAATTTCAACTTATTCTGATTCCAATTTTTGTCGAAGAATTGGTCTCAATTTCATGGTCAGGTGAAGAAGGAAAAAAAATCCTAGAATTGTACGAATCCTAGGTTACATCTTTAAGGTTACACTCTAGAGACCATACATTTGGGCTGGAGTAGACTTAGTCAGGTATAGTGCTTAGCCGATGAGCTTGCTCACCTTGTGGGCCACTCAACACAAACCCCAACTGAAGAAAAACGAGCTAAAATCAAATTTAAAACACATAAATAAACCCGAATTCATTGTTGTACTACTGGGTGGCTTCAACCTCTCTTGTTGAACCTAGTGACTAAGTTTATGGGGCAGTGTCAAACGATCGCAGCTAAGGGGTAACGGAACCGGAGGCGTGGGCTGAAGGAAGAACCTTCAACTTAGTCCCCTCGTAACCAGACTGGCTACGTTAACGTGAGAGGCAGGAATCACTTCAGTCAGTTGTACGATGAATTTTTTTCTTTAGGAATTAGAACTTAAAATGAAAATCTAGTCATCCAATCATAAGGACCATCTGATTGACAAGGCCTTAGCCTTGTCTGGCTTGGCTACACCAACCCAGGGGTTGGGTGGTGTATGTAAGGAAGGAGGTCACTCTGACCTCCACTGGTTGGACCTTGGGAGCCGCTCCCAAGGAGGTGAGTCACTTCACTTGGGCCATCATCTCCCCCACCCTCTTCTATCTGCTTTGCCATAATGAATAACCCTGGATCTGGGACTAATCAGGATCCAAAAGAGCTGGAGCCATGAGCTTATCAGAGATCCCAGGTCACTGAATCAGCTAAACCTTGGGATCAAAACCCAAGGTGGTGAAGGCGACTGATGAACACACATAAATTCAAGATAAATTGCTTATCTTCTATAGTTCCTAGGCTTAGCATTGCATATCATGTAATAAATATTGCATAACATCCATTGCAAGGCATTTAGGATAGTTGCATAATTTATATAATAATTCCTTCATTTTATAAGGCCAGGGGGCAATGCGACATCCATACAGGTTTTGGATGGAAAATCCGACCATACGGATGGATCCGAAGCGACGATTGTAGTTTGGCATCGTGAGAATCATCTTAATCTGAGCACCGTAGCACCCTCTACAAGAAGAAGAAGATGGATGGCCCAGATGATGCCATGTTGCGCCATCCAGGCCTCCCAACACTGGCAAGCAGCACCACTCAACTCCTACTTCATCCGTGCCTTCAATCCTAGCCGTTGGATAAAGATCAAACAGCTAGGAAGCGGATGCACGAAGCCACTCCACAAGACACAAGGGAAGGTTTGCTGCAATGGTGGGAGCGTTGGTTTGCAAAAGGAGGGCACAGGTTAGTATCCCCACAGCCCCTCCAATTCACAACTAGGCGGGTGCATGGAGCGACAGCGCCAGCGCAAGGCAGCGTGCGTGCGCAAGCGCATGCCAGCGCATGGCAAGCGCGCATGCCAGCATAGAACAAGCGCACACACAGCCGGGCGCATGCGGTCAGCGCGCGTGATGAGCGGGGCAGTGAGGTGCGGGCACAATGTCCGTTGACGCCAGCTTTTACCGATAGCTGGGCTGACCTATAGCGACGCTTACAGCCGTCACTATTTCATTGTAAGCCAGCAGAGCCAGCTAAGGGCGTGAGTGGAGGTGAGCCATCTACAGCAATGTTTCCAGCAATGGTCTGGAGGTAACTAACGGTCCTTTATCCATTTTTACCCTCTTCTCCACTATAAAAGGACCTACACCCCCTCCCTTCCAAGCTATCTCTACCTACCCTACTCCCACCTACTCCCAAGCTCTAGCAAGCCTACCAACGCTCCATTAGAGCTTGTCCTCAAGCTCCCAAGGTGCCTATTAGTGTAGTGAACCTTTGCCCCACCAAATACTCCTCCAACTTCCCATCTCCCCTCATAGGTCACCTTGGAGTTGTCTTCCCACCTCCATTCTGGTAGCAGCTCACCTCCATCTTCTCACCTCTGCTCCAGAGCCATGTCGAAGCTTTCCTCAACATGACGTCCTCCTTCATCTCACCTTTATTGTCCCACTCCTCACATCCTTCGTCTGAGCTTCTGCCAAGCGCCGTCGTCTCACCGAACAGTCAATTCGAGAGATTAACCTCTTACCTCCCTCTCTTTTCATGCTTTTATAGTAGATTGCAATAAACATTGGAATGATATATATACCATTTTTGTTCCTCATCTCTATCTTGTGCTTCATTTGCTTGTCTTTTATTTCTAAAACACAAAAAAATAACAAAACCCTAAAATACCAAAAAGAAACTAATCGAAGCGTGGTTTTCACGTAAAGTAATCATTGCCTCCCTTTGTTCGACCCGAGACTCCCTTGGAGTTTCGGTACAAATTTTATCTGATCGACGTGTTTTGCAACTACAACAATGGGTTACTTGTAACCTCAATTTCTAACATGCGGAACACGCGCGACCATTTTGGCGCCGTTGCCGACGACAATACAATCATTTGATGCCATTGCCGGGGAGGCAATGGAATTTACTTTATTGTTTGCTGCACTTCTTTGCATTTACAGAGCACTAAACCTACTTGTCTTTGATCTACTATCTTGGAGGTACCCTAGCATGGAGATCTAAGTGTGGTAGATCAGAGTAAAGTGTGGGTAGAGTAGTCTGAAAGTGTCCCACACTTTCTCCCCCACTAGTTCATTTTGCCATAATCATTACAAAGACCTAATCTACTTAGGTGTTTGCATAAACACTAGGATAGACTTTGTTTGTCTTTTTTGCCACCTTCACCCATCCCACCCACATCTTATATAAAAAAAAAATGAAAGGATATTTCTGTGGGACAAATCAATTTACACGCTCTATACACCCACATTTGAGGCACATAATCGGACTTGATTTTTGATCTACTCAACCGGGCTTCCGACCTGTGGGCCCAGTACACGAATTCAACACATAAAAGAGTAGAAATCATATTAGGTTAACCATCTTTTTGTGTGCCTTAATCGGTGGTGCATTTGAGACAATTGAGTGAATTGTTTGGGCTGCACCACCTAATCTAAAAGAGGTTCATTTTCTAGCTACCCCATAGGATTCGATAATTAGGTCAAGCCAGGCACTCCATATTTTTCTTGATTTCTAAAGGAAAATACTTGAACACGTGCTTTCAACAACAAACTTGGTTTGCCTCACAAAACTTGGTTGAAAACACCTAATATTTGAATCCTAAAAGCTATTAAGTAAGATTCGAATCATAAAACTAACCTCATCATTAATAATCTTTCTTAAAAACCTCTTGGTTGTGCACATTCACACATTCTCAAACAAATCATTAAGGGCACAACCCATTAAGGGCCCATCACATTCTAGAGCACCAATTTCCCAAGCCTAACTAAAATGAATTAGACGTTGGCCCTAAGGATTGAGATTATTCATGATTAACCTACTTATACTAGTTAATCTGATGTCTAGCCAGGGGAGTAGCGTCAAACGATCGTGGCTGAGGCGTACACTAGTAACCGGAGGCACAAGCCAAAGGAAGAACCTTCTCCCCAGTCCCAACTTTTAACTGGTTGGATTGCTTGGACATAAGTAGAGTAAATCGTCCATAATCTTAGGATAGATTCTGAGAGTCAGTAGACCTTAGGCTACCCCATCTAACTACAAGCTTGTGTTCTTGTGCTGCAGGGTTCCCTTTTTTTCCCCATCCTTCCGACTTCCTTCCAGAGTATGCTTGGGAGGAGGTCATTGAACCCTAGATTGGAAGGACCTTTAGACCATTCTCGGAGGCAGAGGTTGAGTTATAGCCAAGCAGATCCCATGGCTGATCAACAACTACCTCCCCTGCCTTCGAACCAACAAGAGCTGATTCTGAGGTAGTTGGAAGAATTGCAGCAGATGTAGCAATGGTTCCAATGCATGCATGGTCAGAGCACTCGACCCTTGAAGGATTTTTACGATCCTTCAAACTATGGGGAACGACCCAGCGTCATGATTCCCGACAGAGACATTGAAATCAAGCCCGAAGTCTTAAGTTTGATTAGGCATTTCCATGGGCTTGGCTCGAAGGACCCATTCCAGCACCTGGAAGAGCTGACCACTTTCGCTCAGACCACCAGAGCAAGGAATGTGAACGAAGAGCAAATGATCATGAGGCTTTTCCCCCACTCTCTCAGGGATAATGCCGCACATTGGTACCAGACTATAGGAAGGCCGATTGAAACTTGGGCTGCTCTTAAGTTAGCTTTCCTGAAGAAATTCTTCCCTATCGAAGGACCAATGCCTTGCGATGGGCGATTACCACTTTCGCCCAGCGGTCGGGGGAGCGATTTCATGGTGGCTGGGAGGGATTCCAGGAACTTTTGAGGAAGTGTCCGCACCACCTGGTGTCGAAATGGCAACTCGTGCAAATTTTTTTTCACAGGTTTGTTGAGCAACTCCGTAATCACAAGGACGCCTCCTGTGGAGGCAATTTTCTCAACAGGGATGCAGATAGCGCATACAACCTGTTTGAGGAAATGAACGAGAACTTAATTAATCATGCCTCCATGGATGCATTCAACCGGTCCCAACATCCTAGGTCAAGTGCTAATGAGATCCAGAACTCATTCATTTGACATGCAATTAATTTGTAATAAACTCGATAAAATGGACTTGGTTGCTAAGAAAATGGAAGAATGGATGTCTGCGAATTCAGGAAACACTTCTTTACCCACTCAAACCTAGAATTCGGGATTCCATTCCCTACGAGCTCCCACAGGGCGGGAATTCCTGAACCAACTTGCTTCGGCTCAACCAGTGAGCCAGGATTTCTCAGAACCATATGGGTTCCAAATTGGGGCCTTTGATCCCAGTTTCTCTAATCCTTCCTTCTCTTCATCCTCATTTTATGAGGATGCATATGCAATGCTGGAGAATGTTTGGTCCAACCCGTATTCCAACACTTTTAACTCGGGATGGAGGAACCACCCTAACTTCTCTTGGTAAAATCAGGGGCAATAGACCCAATCTCAACCCAGCAACTTTGCATCTCAAAAACCCATGGGTCAAGGTCAAGTATACACCCAGTTGCCCCTGAGACCGGTTAATCAGCCACCTTGTAATGTCCAACAATGCACAGGGCAGGCTGATTTGAACCGGCAGATGGTAGAAATGCAAGGGTCCACGCTTTAGCTTATGCAACAAATGAAGACATCCTTAGATAACTTGCAATCCGAGTTAATTGCAAACGCTCGACAACCCGGATCCCTACCATCTCAACTTGTACCAAACCCGCGTAATGTGCAAAATCAGGGCAATCGAGCCCAAGGGTACAGGAATCAAAGGGACCACATGCGCATGCTCAGGTGGTTGAGCAGGGTCCCCCTTCCCCCTCTTCTGGTTACATGACCATCCAAGGCCCTCCAACCTTCACTAATCCACCTCAAGACCCAAACCCTTATGCCTCTGCAAACTCTGTCACGTTGAGAAGTGGGAAGCTGACCGAGAACCCAGAATTACCTTCTAGAAGTCAAAATCCTGGGGAGCTTGAGAAAGAGAAGGAGGATGAAGAAGACAATAAGGCCAAGGGATTGGAAATTGAAAATTCCACCCATATCTCGTTCCCTGAGGCCCTATTGAAAACCAAGAAGAAGAAAACCCTAGACAGCAACGAGGAGCTTTTGAATTTATTCAAGAGTGTAGAGATCAATATTCCGCTCATCGATGCTATTAAGCACATCCTGGCTTACGCTAAATTCCTGAAAGAACTGTGTACCCAAAACTGTAAGCTGAGAGAACCCACTCTGAGGAAGGAGATTCTCTCTGAGTAGGCAAGTTCTGTAATCCTGCATTACCTTCCTTAAAAGAAGAATGATCCAGGTGCCCTCTTGATCTCATGCATTATTGGGGAATACACTTTTGATATGGCACTATTGGACCAACATGCATCCATCAACCTAATCCCAACTTCTATTTATGAGAAGTTTGGGTTAGGTGAACTCAGGCCAACCTCAGTAACGCTACAATTAGCGAACTGATCAGTCACCACACCGAGAGGAGTTATTGAGGATGTAATTGTCAAGGTCACTGATTTCTATTTTCCTGTAGATTTCCTCATCCTCGACATGGATGTACCAAACGATAACGACATTGATGTATCCTAGAGGCAAGATGAGCAGGGCAGTGCGGCGCAGGCGCAAGGGTGGTTGGTGCAAGCTTTTAGCAACAGCTGGGCTGACCTACAGCGACTCTTACAGCCATCGCTATTTCATTGCAAGCCAGCAGACCCAGCTAAAGGCGTGAGTGCAGGTGAGCTATCTACAGCAATGTTTCCAGCGACGTTTTGGAGGTCGCTAAAGGTCCTTTATCCATTTTTAGCCTCTTCTCCTCCACTATAAAAGGACCTACACCCCCTCCCTTCCAAGCTATCTCTACCTACTCTACTCCCAGCTACTCCCAAGCTCTAGCAAGCTTACCAATGCTCCATTAGAGCTTGTTCTCAAGCTCCCAAGGTGCCTATTAATGTAGCGAACCTCTACCCCACCAAATACTCCAACTTTCCAACTCCGTTCATAAGTAACCTTGGAGTTGTCCTCCCACCTCCATTCCGGTAGCAGATCACCTCCGTCTTCTCACCTCCATTCCAGAGCCACGCCAAAGCTTTCCTCAACATGACGTCCTCCTGCATCTCACCTCCATCATCCTCGTCCTCACCTCCCTCGTTCGATCTACCACCAGGCACTGTCGTCACACCGAACAGTCGATTCGGGAGATTTCCTCTCACCTCCCCCTCTTTTTATGCTTTCATAGTAGATTGTAATAAACATTGGATTGATATATATACCATTTTCGTTCCTCATCTCTATCTTGTGCTTCATATGCTTGTCTTTTATTTCAAAAACACAAAAAAATAACAAAACCCAAGGCACGATTTTCACGAAAAGCACACGTCGCCTCCCTGTGTTTGACCTGGGATGCCCTTGGAGTTTCGGTATAAATTTTATCACATCAATATGTTTTGCAACTACGACGGGTTACTTGTAACCTCGATTTCTAACATGCGAAACACGCACATCCAATGACTTTTCACTTCACCTGATCCTTCTCCTTGGGTTACTAAATTGGTTAACCCATATCCTAACCCTAGATATTATGACCCATATTAGTCGGTCCCTCAAATGGTCGCACCTTATAACCTAGGATATGGATTTCGTACTCCTACTTCTCACCCATGCAATTTGGGTAGACTTAATTCACCCCTTGGAACCCCTGAAGAACTCCTAGTGCATATGCGACCGCATTATAGAATACAGAGAGCTGTAGCTAGTGCTAAGGAGAAGGCCGCATTCTTTCTACATGAAATCCAAGCTATCTTTGAGCCGAACCAAAGACAAAGCTGGATTCCATATCAATAAGCTGTGATGGAGCTCCTTCAGGGAATGACGGGAATAACAAGGATAATTGGACAAAATCGGGAAACTCAAGAACTACTGCTTTTGAGATATCAAGTGGAAAATAGCCTTGAAGACCTCGAAGAATCTGAAATGACTACGCTGGAAGAACACACAGGAGATTCTCGGGAGCAGATGCCAGAAGATAATTGAAGGGAAGAAGAATCCAGCTTGGATATGAGACAAGAGTAGGAAATATTCAGAATTGGTTCATCTGAGAACTCCATTCAGAAAACTGAGGACGAAAGGACTGATATCTCCAGGACTGAGCGACAATTGGATTATCCTAAATCCTGGGAGATACCGCTTGGGTTAAATACCCAATCATAATAAGGGATGTAGATCCACTTGAGGATATGGATCTTGAGGCAAACATTGCATGTGATACTACTGATTCGCCTAAGCCACATCGCATCGTAGGTGAACCTGTGCTAGAGCCAACATCTTCTAATATGCACTCTTCTTCTTTCACCTACATACCTAATTCGAATGTTAGAGATTCTGAGATGACACTTTCTATCCTTGATCCTGGCATCCGAAGACCAGAAATATCTATGGATGATTTAATCGAAGAAATAAATTTGCTACCTGAGGCAGGAATTACTAAGGAACCCAATGCATATGGGGGTGAAGCTTTGAGTAGAATGAGCTGGGGACGCACCTATCGACCTACTCAATCTAATGGATGGCTTGACTTAGAGCCTGAAGAGTTAACTTCTGATGAATTAGATATGAGTACAGACGAGGATGAGGTAATTTCTAACGAGGATTTTAGTGACCTCCCCATAGATCTTCTACTTTCATGGATACGCCCATATGACCTAGAGCCTAGAGATGGCATGATCTTTGATGTCAATTACTACTCTGAGGATCCCTATGACTCAGATTCTAGTTCTAAGATACATGTTGATCTACCCCATTAGCAACTTCCTGCTGAATTGTGGGACAAGATAAATTGATTGAATCAACATCATGATCCCCCCTCTAATTATCCTCTATTCTCCACCACTACTCCATTCTTTCTTATAGCTAGACTTTTTGGAGTAGGGGTGCACACTCAGCTGGTTCGCATCTTCGGACCACTGATTGTAGGAGCATATGAGCACACTTTCTCTTAATCTTAACCGACTTGTATGGTAGAACTAATACATCTGATTGAGTTTTCGCCCAGTTGGAGGTGTTAAACTCAGCATCTACCCCACATTCATCCATTACCTTATACATACTCACTTTATACATAGCATATTTTTCTTTTAAGCATATTTCTCCTGCATATTGCATACTGTCAGGTTGGCCGGTGCCAAACAATAAAGTTCAGGAGCAATTCCAGGTGAATTCTACCCATTTATATTCATGCATGAGGACATGCAAGAACTTAGGCATGGGCGGGTAGATACAACAAAACTAAAAATTTTTATGCCAACATTTTGGAAAACCTCAAAGCGGCATGTAAAATATACTTTAGGACCCTAAATAAAAAAACAACAGACTCCACCACTAATGTTCACATTAGAGCTAGAAATCGTCCGCAACAGCCATTTCCAACTCACTTGCCCACCACTTGTTCTAAATTTATGGTCAAGCTGAATGTAACCCGAAAGGTAAATTTAATGAAGTACAAATATAAGAGGTTACTTGTTTATAGCATATATACATAGTGCATCCATGAATAAGATTATCTTATTAAGAGAATGCATTAGGGATTTTATCCTCTAATTGATTCCTATAATTTGGAATCCAGTACAACTTTTCACACACATGTAGAATTTGCAATGGATTCACAGTGAAGGCTGATAAACGTCTTTAGTCCATCGAGAAGTAGTGCTTTTTTTCCTGAACCCCTGGACAGTGTTTTGGGAGTCAGGCAGATTTTCCACGAAAAATCCACCAAATAGTCTGAGATGAGAGTAGAGTGTACTGATGATCTAAGATTAGTATAAGGAATCTAGAGTCCTAGATAATTAGGTAATGATACTCTGAGATTAGACATATTTTTCACTCTTAGTTCCTGCATATACATTTTGTGTGAAATTTTAAGAGCCTCCAAATAAGAAAATACGTGGAGAGCGAGTTTTCATAAAACTAAGGCTAAGGTGGATGGTTACGACCACTGTTTATGGAATCCTCTGCTGAAGGAGTGTATTGATGTCAAGGGTAGAAATGTACCATCCTATCCATCTCTCCCGGTGTCGTGAGTAGGCACTTCCACCAAATTAGCCACCCAATCTCTCTTGAGTACCACCAATCCCGAATAATGCATCCTCAATAAAATTCATGGATGTGTGCTAGTTGTGTATATGTTGAAAAAAATAATAATGAAAAAAAAAGAACTGAAAAAGAGAAAAAAATTAGAAAAAGAAGAAAAAGTAAAGAGAAAAAGAGTGAATATTAGTGTTTACTTCAATTGCATTGAGGGAATACCACCAAATAAATTTGAGATCCACCAAATATGGCCTTAACCTATTTTTCTGTGTTTTTAATCGCCCGAATACTGGCTGAGGAATTCCGACTTAGTCTTAGAGTTATGGGAACTCAATTAAAGTGTTAATGCCAAGTGAGACCACCAAATACAGGTCATATGTGTGAATCTGGTGAGATTGTGGGCTCTAAGAAAAAGAAAGAAAAGAAAAGAAAAAGAAAATCGAAAGAGAGAATGAATACAAAGGAACCAGAAGAGAGCATAGTTTTTCTCATCTTTCTATGAGTTGAGTTAGTTGGTAGTCTGAGAATCCAGATTCTGAAATACTAATCTCTATGTAGCATCAAGTGAGAGTAAGCCACCAAATAAACACCCGTATCCGTCAAACATTCTCTACCCAAGCTTAAAGCCAGGGTGGAATTCATAGAATATCTTGAATACCCCGAGAAAAGAAGTCTGCCTATCCCACTAGAATTTTTACTAGGAGTCAAGTACAGACTTTAGAGTTGAATTAGTTTTCCACTCGAATCCATTGCAAAAGCTACACAGCTACAGTTTCACGATTGTCTGGATTTCTAAAGCATAGGATGAAAATAAAAAGGAGAAAAATCTCTAGGCGTTGATAAAATAATCAATCCCTTAGGGACCCTTATGTGAATAATTTAGTCTTGCATTTGCTAGGGGCTAGTAAGATTTAGGCATGGAGGTATCATTGCGCAACAATCATAGGTCTTAATTGACCTAAATTAGGCTAGGACTTAGCATAACTTAGGGTAATTCATGCGAGCATAAGCATTACTTGCATCCTTACTGCTTTCTTTTGGCTATGCATAAAATAATGCTATATAATGTACTGATTAGGTGCATTATGACAATTACAGGTAATAAGCTAACTAGAAGGAAGATCAGAAGCTAGAGCTGAAGCTGGAACAACTGGTGTTGCAGCAGAGCTGGAGTGAAAGACTTAGATTAGATGTAATGGATAATCATGTAAGGGAGTTGAGCTATGCTATTCTATTAAGTATGAATAAAGTAGTAAAATATGAAGAACTTAGGACCATCCTTGCCCTAGGACAGCCTAGAAGCTTCCCCAGGTGTTAGCCACCCTTAGATTAGGTCACTGCACCCTAGGAAACCTTAAAACCCTAATTCCAACCTCTATTTGGACATTCAGATAAGTTATAGGATGTCCAAAACCCTTAGCCAACTCCTGCATACCTTAAACCCACTTCTGTAGTGTTATTGGATGTCCAGACAGTTGGACAGAAGTCCAATTTCTTCAAAATAGTAAAGACAGAACCTAGAATCCCTCATGACATTGATTGGATGTCCAGACAAGTCTCAACTTTTGATTTTTCTCTATAAGATGTCTGACACTTTTATTGGACATCTGGAACTACTTTCCAGTTCCTATTTTGAGATTCAAGTCCTGATCATGGATCTCTAGGTCCCTAAACCCAATTCCATCCCCATAGGAACCTAAATTGAGGTGCCCTAACCCTAGTACATCACCTCTAGACCTCCCTAAAGACCTAATTAGGTCATCACTAAATCTAATTGACTTGGATCTTAGTCAATTCTATCAGCCTATTCAATTAGACTCACTAAGTCTAATTGAGCCCTGATCTCAACACACACTATCCAATTGGACTCAGTGAGAGTACAATTGACCTAGACCTAACTTAATTGAGTTATTTGACTATCAATTAGGTTTCCACACACCCAATTAAACTTGTATTAAGTTTAATTGCACTTGACCTTAGTGAATTACGGTTTACAACCCAAATTTGAGTCCTACCTTGACCTAAAGCCACTAGAACCTAACCTAATCAACCTAGCCACCAAAGTTTTGCCCCACACACACCCACACACACAATCCACATGAAAATACATAGCCTAGAGTTCTCTAGAACTCTCTACCATGTGTGGTTTCCTTGGTTGCTAAAATTAGCAACCAAGAGCCATTCAATTTTTAGACCAACATTTAGTGAATCTAAAAACCACCATCCATCCTCTCCCTCTCCCTCTCCAATGAGCTCCCACCATAGGCCTCTCTAGATAATTCCATAATTCTCTAGAGAGCTTCCCTTAGGTTTATAAAAAGACCTAAGGGGTGGGCATTTGCACCCATCCCATTCTTGGCACTCATTCACACTTAGGTTAGCTACATTCACCTCCACTCCACCTCCACGAGTTGTGCACCATGGTTGCCACCATCTCCATGCCAGGATGCTGGATCTCCTCTCCAACCTCTCTCCAAGGGCCGTCCTAAGCACCATGGGCCGCCCCTCCTTCTCCTCTCAACCATTCAAAGACCATCGAAGCCTACCTCAGAATGCCCTTAGTTTCTGCTAGATTAGTAGCTAGTTCTTCATATTTACATGCTTTCATTTACTTCTTAGTAGTGTAGCTCTTATTCTCCTCCAATAACGCATGCAAAATCCCCCCATAGATTCCTGTATGAGATCATTTTCCGTTAGCTAGATTTATATTTTCAAGCTTTCCTTTATAAGCTTTCCTTTAAATTTCATGTTGCAAACACCCTCCTGAATGAATGAATGAAAGATATATTTTTTTATATACATATCTCTTTGTTGAAAATCGCCATGAGCTTATTGATTGCAATCTATTTCATGTGATTCAAGTTGCCTGCTCTTCTTTTTTATATATTTCAACCAGCATGTCGGTACCAGAAAGTATTAAAGATTTAACTATCAATGCATTTTCCATAAACACCCACCACATAACTAGAGTTGTGCATACCAAAACTCATACTTTCACCTTCGTTATCTATCTAACACATGCACATGTAATCAGAGTTCACAATGGTAGTGGCAAAACTTTAATCCGAAGATTGGAAACCAGCATGCAATTCTAAACAAGTAGAGCGATAAAAGATCGATTTCAAATTTGCATAACGCCTCCAAGAGACGAACGACCGGGACTCAAAGTCCTCGACATGGATGTACCTAAAGTATGTTATTTTGTGCGACTATACTACATTTTCTAACGACATTAAAATGTGTGAAAATGGGTCTACCACACGCACGTGCATGTGCTGCGCTACCGCTACTACTTGCGTGCGATGCTGCCTGACTGATTTGATGATTGGGGGAGGTTGCGGGGATTTGAACCCATGCCCCTCCCCTGAGAACTACTGTTCCCACCAATGTGCTAGGTCATCCTTTGTGTCGTGAGGAGGAGCTTGGTGTAGACGCTTCCCAACCATTGGATCCTGATCCAATAGCTAGGATTTAATGGCATGGATGATGAAGGGAGTGGGTGGTGGCTGCTAGTCGGTGTTGGGCAGCCTAGATGGCACCACATGGTGCCATCTAGGCCATCTATCTTCTTCTTGTAGAGGGTACCATGATGCTCAGATCGAGATGATTCCAGCGATGCTGAACTGCGGTCGTCGCTCAGGATCCATTCGTACGTTCAGATTTTCCATCCTAAACCCATAAGGATGTTGCAATGCCGCACTGGCGATATAAAATGAAATAATTAATATACAAAACATACAACTATCCTAAATGTCATGCAATGGATGTTATGCAATATTTATAACATGATATGCAATGCTAAGCCAAGGAACTATCGTAAATAAGCAATTTATCATGAATTCATGTGTGTTAAGCAGTAAGCTTGTGGATTTTGGGTGGAAGGGTTAGAAGTATGATTAGAATTGGTTTAGACAGATTTTGTGGTTGAGAAGTGGAAGCAGTAGTGGACCTTTTCTGTTGATTTTTAATTTTCTTAGAATGCAGGTGTGAGGAAGAATGCGAAAAAAGAGGTTTTTTTGTAAGTGGGGCAAAATCAGGTGGTCCCTCCAAGTATGAAGATTGGGATCACCGCCGGTGCATACAATGGAAGAGACAGGGAGGAGACAAGGGAGAGATGAGAAGAAGTGTGCAAGCAAGCAATACAAAATTCTAAACCTCACCTTGAGGGTGACTCCCTAAAATAACCTAGGACTTGGTCTACCCAAGCAATAATAAATCATTAGTGAATACTCATTCCCTCAACAAATCTTGCTAGGCTGAATAAGGGGAGGGTTGGGCCCAGGCATGTCCCAAAAAAATCACTAGCGGCTTGTATAAACTCGTGTTTGGTCATTTGACACAGCCCCTCTGCCTGCCACCAGATATAGATGAAGGAATTGATATCAACTAATGAAATCTCAAAACCTAGATTGCAAGATTAAGTTTGGTGAAACCTTAGGGGTCAAATTACTATAAAGTTTTAATTAGGTCTAAGAGCATAAATTGCACAAGGAATGTGATGGGCGTTGATTTAGGATAATGCCAGACTATTTCTTTTTTTATTTGTGGATGAATTAGGCGGGAAGTGGTGCCCAAGCCAATTCAAAGGAGGTTTGGAAACAAGGATTTTTGTTGTTAAAGTATTTTAGGGTTTTGATAAAGATTTGATGTCTTTTAGGATTCTCTCTTGTTAAAATTTCAAAGAAGGTTTTGAAGTTTCACAAATAATATCAATCAAGTTGCTGTTGGTAGAATTAAATTCCTTTAGAGTTGTTATGACTACGAGAGAAATTAAAATCCTAATGTGGAAATCCTATGTATGCAGCTCCTAAGAAAAATGAATCTCGGTTGAAATCTTTAAAAGTGGTAATTCAAAAAAGAAAAGAACGCCACCACTTGATGTAAAATCAAGCAAGGAATCCAAAAATGACTTTTTCAGATTTTTCAAAAATTTTTTGATATTTTTTTGGAATTTTTTTTTCTTACAAGTGTCAAGGGTCAAAATTGATAGATTTAGGGAATTGATTCTACAAAATTATCAAATGGTCTGAAAACATTTTGAGAATTTTATACATGTACATAATTTCTCAAGGTTTACAACAACATGAAGCTTACAAAAATTGGATGAGTAGAAAAATTTATAAAATTCATGGACAGTAAGAAATTAGTAAGAAAAGAAGGCCTGACTCTTATTCAGTCTGTGAATTTTTAAGTTTTTTCTATTTGGTCAAATTTCTTGAAAATTGTACTCAAGGTTCTTGAGTTAAAGGGACTTCCCTGGATGAAATTTGGTGATTTTATGAAGCTCCTAAATGCGTGAACCTAATTTTTGGAAATCAAGACGCAAGTCTAGAGTTTCAAAAATCGAACACTAGTACAGAATAGGTGGAGGAAAAACGCACAAACAAGCAACAAAATGACTTTTAGGGTTCCTCCACCCATGGTCTTTTTTATTTTTGTTTTTTTTGATAATTTAAAGATTTTTAGAGAGATTTTTGTTTTTTCATTTTAAAAGGAAATGGCCTCGGGTGCTTAGCTGAAGTACGTGGGAAGAAAAGAAACTTGTAGCTTCCACACCAAGTGCTCCAAATTTCACTCCCAATCCTAATTTGCACCTGAAATCAAAACAAAAAAAATTTTGTGAATATCTAATAGAGCAAGAGAGAGATTAATGAGGTGACTAAGTAGTGCCTCCCCAACAACGGTGCCAAAAAGTGATACGGATTTTACGTTGTTTGTAAAATGCGAGTTTTAGATGTCGTTGCAATGCTAGAAATTGATCGCTCTTAAAATTTATGTTCCTAGATATGGTAAGTATCTAGAGTCATCCAAGGAGGATAATTGTTAATCACATAAGATGGTCCTCTCCCTTGCCTCTCAAATCCACACAATATATTTTTGTATTTTTGATTTTGTTATTTTTAGGGTTTTCAAATAACAAGCACTTGAAAGTCTCAGTGAATACGCTAGCAAACAAATGCCAATTTATCATCATTCTTATATCCTAAAACAAACCTAGCTCATAGGATTTTAACTTCGTAAATGGGTTTTTGGGCAACATTTAAGCATCAATTAGGTTCAGCATGCATTGCATTTTTTATTGTATTTTTAAAACATTTATTTAATTGTTAGGGACAAACAGATTGATAGATCCCTAAAACCTTAGCACTCACGAAGGCAACAGGTGAAGAGGAAACCCATTCCAGTTGGAACTTAGCCAAATCTAGCTCATCATAGATGATACTAGCTCACTTGAGTTAAGGTTAGCTCCATTAAGCTCCATTCAACTCATCATAGCTAAATGGTAGCTCAGGGCAGCTCATCTTAGCTCACCCTAGCTCAAGTTAGCTCATACCCTACTCAACTTAGTTCAGTCTTGCTCACCTTAGCTCCATTCAATTCACTGGGAGCTCTTGCTAGCTCAGCTAAGCTGAATGGAGTCCACCTTAGCTCATGTCCAGCTACTTCTAGCTCCACTCAACTCAAGTTAGCTGAAGATGACCTCACACAGCTCAGGCCAGCTCAAGTCCAACTCCCGGGAGCTCCACTTTAATCAACCAAATTGAGTTAAGCTACCTTAGCTACTCCAGCTAACTAGACCCCCCGTGGGATGATCAAACCTAGCTCACCTTAGCGTATTTTAGTAGAAGCCAGCCTAATTTAACTTGGCTTAGCAGCTAGCAAAGAACTAGCAAGCTAACCCAGGTAAAGTAACTGGTGGCGACCTTCCTCTATAGTTCTATTATTTCGTCGTAGTATAGTATAGAGAGGTGATTACCAGTTTAATACAATTTGTTACTCGGAAATAAAGAGTTCCTGAGGTCGAACTCAGGGAGCAAGTTGTATTCTAGAGATACAAATTCTTATTACAAAAAATATTACAAAAATAAAGAGAGAGAGAGAGAGGGAGAGATAAAAATTTGGTTTCTTCTTTCTTCCTCTTCTCTTTGGCTTTTGGTTTTTCTTCTTTGTTTATCTCCTGGTGGTCTTCTTCTTCTGCCTTCTGTTCTTCTTATTTCTTCTTTCTTCTTTCTGCCTCAGCTGTAAAGCTTTTCTTCTTGCGGTCCCTTGCTCAGTGGCACGGCTTCTTCGTTCTCCTTCTTTCTCTACAGTACTTTTACTGCAGGGCGTCGTCTCTCCTTCTTTCTTCTTTTTCTTTCTGTCATCTTTATCTGCAGCAGTGGGTGATGTTCTTCTTCTTCTTTCAGCTCTTGCTTCTGCTTGTCTCTTTCTTTTTCTTTTCCCTTGCGGTCCTGTTCTTCTTCCTCTTTTCTGCCTTCAGAGCATCGTCTGATTTTCCAATCAGACGACTTAAACCGCCGCTGCTACAGTCCTCCTCCTCCCTTCAGCTTTCGTCGTCCTTCTTCTCTGCCTCGCTCGTCTTCTTCTTCTTCGCCTGTGCCTGCACACTTCAAAGCTCTCGTCAGCGGGCAAAAACCTGCCCTACCCCTCCCCCCCCGCATTTCTCTCCCACAGAATCTGCTCTTGGGAAAGCTCTCCCAGAGCTGCCGGGTAGTCGGGTACGGCTCGCGCCCGGGTCTAGGCCCACCGACGTGCATGGTGGGCGAGGAGTGCAGGTCGGGCTAAGTCGGGTCGGGCCAAGTCCGCGAGGCGTGAGCGCGGACGAGACCGGGTAATCGGGCAGGTGAAGGGGACCTCACCCCGTGTGCTGAGGCAATAAGCCTCCAGCACTTTTTCACTTTATACCGCTGTGCTCCTTCAGAGCCTTCCGAGGTGGGACTAAATGTCCCACCCCAATTTGACGCCTACGCGGAGGAGGCAGCGGCGGTCGAGGCTTCGCACGAGGGCTTCGCGCGAGGGCTTCGCCTCAACTGTAGCCTGACGCTTTGCGAAGACACCTCACGTAGCCTGGGAGCGTGACCTGGGCGTGGCGCACCTGGGGCAGCAGGTGAAGAAGCTGCTTCGCTTCAACAATGGCGGCGGCGAGCGCAGGTACCTACCCATAGAGAAACGGCCTCTCGGCCCAATCAGAAACGCGGAGGACTTTCGCCGTGGCACGGCGAAGGTGGTCAGGGGGTGTGCAGGCGGCGGGGCGGAGCCTAAGGGCCGCCCAAGGTCAAACTGCAGGTTCGGAGATGGGTTTGTTCGGTGGAGTTGCAGAGGGTGATTTGGGGGAAGTGGAAGGGCGGAGGTTGATCAGGGTGAGGAGGCGGAGGTTCTGCGGTGGTCGGCGAGCCGTGTGGGTTGTTGGAGTTATGGGAGCGGGTCGCCGGAGCAGGGGCCGGAGGTGGAGAAGGTGAGGGCGATTGGTCAGATCGGGGTAACAGTAAAGATGTAAAATGAGGAAAAGGAAGAGGGGAGAAAGAGGAGGAGTTCTACCTACTTAGCAGGACGAGGAGGGGCCGGAGCGGGCGACAGTCGTATCGACTGTCGCCGGAGAAGAAGATGCCCGGGGGAAGGGGCGGCGGCGAGGAGAGGGCCGGAGAGGCGCCAGCTGGGTGCGGCGTGGCGCGGGAAGAGCGAGGGAGAGCAACCCTGCAGCTGGTAGTGCGGCAGAGCGACGAGGAGGAAGAGGGGAGGCCGCCGGAGCTGGAGGGCTTCCTGTCGGAGTGGGAAGAGAGGAAGTGGGGGTCTTTCTCCGTCAGGACCGAGCTCCCTCGAACGGTGGAGCGACGGGGGGTACTTATAGGGTTGAATCAGAGAGGAGGGCGGAGGGAGACGACGTGTCTCCCTCGCCGGAGGACGCCGGAGATGGAGACCCATACCGTCCGTGCGTTCGCACGGACGGTATGGTGGGTTGTAGCGACCAGGGGGGTGTCCCTGCGACAGCTGACGACGCAGGGCACCCCCGGTTTACTTGCCAGACCCTCCCCCTTACCCTGCGCGGCGCCATGCTCCGCACAAGGTCGCCGGAGCATGGTGCTGGCCAGGTTTTGGTAGGAGGGACCTGAATGGAAAGAACGAAGGAGAGTTAGGGGCATAAATGTGAGGGTTCAAAAGTTGAGGGCCAAAAAGTAAATATATGAGGACCAAAGTGTAAAGTTGGTCAAGAAGGTTTCTTCTTAGGCTCAAGTTTTTGTACATGACTAATTAGGACCTAAGGAATTTGATGGTGAATTTTATTTCTAGATTAAACCTTGTTTGACCGGTCAATTTACGCAAAAACTTGAATTAAGTTATTAATTGGGCATGGTTCTTAATGTAGGTCAAAATGGGTTCTGAAGGCCAAATTGAAGGTTCTAAACCCTAGAGATTATTTTTATATGAATTTTAGAGGGTTTATTCTATTTTTACTTTGCCTCACACCACGTGAATTGAAGTGGGTTTGTTTTAAGCTTACAGATTATCATTTAGTTCCTTGGAATTGCTGTAGCCCTTGTCAGATCATCTCATCCCACTTTTATTCTTATTAGGTTGCTTTGACCTATGTTTGGACCCTGAATTACCCTGTATGCAGATTATACTGGTAAAATTGCATTTTTACCCCTTATGACTCGTTTTCTCCTTAAACTCAGAATTCTCTGAGTTAAGCCTTTCCTTGTGTTATGTAGGAGCTTTTATCCTTTGTATTAGGTCAAAATGAGCTAGTTATGTCTCATGATGAGGTTCTCATCATACCCCCATGCCTAGCTTTTGCTAGTCCCTTAGCAAAAACTTAAGGTTTCAACCCTTGTTCTAGACCATGAAGTTCTTAATAGCTTTAGATAAGTGCTTTTTCATTTGAGCTTAGATTAGGTTAGAATGCTGACCATAGGCCTAAAAGGTACTCTAGTACCAATCAAGATCCAAATCTGTCTAGCCTTAGCCTCAGTCCTTAGCAAAGGTTTTTAAGGCCCACAAGAACTAACCTAAGGTTTATTGGACTTTGTGGTTAAAGCACCCGTGCTTGAAATGATTTTAGCCCTGGCTCAGTTTGCAGTGCGTTTTGTAAGAGAGAGATAGAAAGTTATTCTGTTTGGAGAGTTTTCTCTCTCTTTTTCCTTTTAGTTCTAGCCTAGGATTGGCTTTTCAACACGGTCTGTATCAGATTCCTTGCTCCCATCATCAATCCTCAAGGGTTCCTGGCAATCGATGCTTCGAGATAGCACTGCCCATGGCAACCCCCGGAACCTTGGCTATTGAGATTTCGAGATAATCCCATCCATGGTGTTCCGTGGCCGAATCCAGACCCTGGCAATTGACACTTCGAGATAATGCCATCCATGGAATCTGAATCAACAGAGTGCTTACATGCCCCCAGTAGGATATGTAAATATCCTAAGAGACAAGCACCGAGGAGATGATATTTTGTTACGCATCTTCGAGGGGATTTCCCACCTCTCCGCGCTGGGAACTCGTCCAAATCAACTTGTGTTGATCGGCCGCTCCTACTCTAGGTGTTCTTTTCATAATTTTGTGACGCTTCTGCGTGATTTTGATTTTTACGCTTACTGAACCAGGCTGTGTGTGAGGTTAGGGTGCTTAGGTTGCTGAGTCCTGTAAACCAAAAATTAGTTAATGAGGCCAAATACTTCCTAAGCCTTAGACCTAATACTTCAGCTTTTCATTTTCCTCAACCTCTTGAGGAATGTCTAGATCTTAATGGGTACTAAGAGTCTATTCAAGAATGCCTAAGGTTTGCGTTCTTACTAATCTCATTATGCACTTTTCAGTTATTTTCTTGAATGAGGTCTAGAACTTAGCTTAATTCCTTAGTTCCTTACTAATGACTATCACCTTTTCTCATAATTTTGTGCTCCTTTTTCATTTTGTTTCTTTTCTCCTCCTTCACAAAATTTCCTTCTCTTCTTTTCCTTTTATTTTTTTTCGAAAATTTTTTAATTTTTATGGTGTTTTTGGCATATGTGAATTTTTTGTTTGAAACCTTTTCTTACAAGTTTTGCACTTTCATACCCCCCCCCCACGCCTAAGATTTGCAATGTCCTCATTGTAACCTAGGGGGTTTTTATTTAACTTAGTTCATTCCTTAAGACAGAAATTTGGAAGAGTGAATGGGTCGGGTTGAATTTTTGCGGACGATTTCTAATCCCAGATGCAAGCATCTGAGGTGGGGTCGGCTGTCTACAAGGGTGAACCTTAAGTGCAAAAAGGTGTCAGAAAAAGTTTTGGATTTTTAGGAAAATGACGGGTTGCCTCCCGTTAAGTGCTGAGTTTTACGCCATCGGCTGGGCGTAATAAGCTCAAGGGGAATGGAGGATATAAGATGCTTCAGCCAAATCAGTAGAAGTTACACCAATGAACGGCTTGAGTCTCTGACCGTTCACGATGAAAGGTTCAGAATCGTGGCTGAGTGGACTGATTTCGATTGCTCCATTTCCAAAAACCTGTCGGACCAAATATGGTCCGACCCACTTGGATCTCAGTTTTCCTGGGAAGAGTTTTAGTCAGGCATCAAAGAGTAGGACCTTTTGACCAGGATGAAAGATCTTTCTCGAGATGTGTTTGTCGTGGAAGGCTTTAACCTGCTCCTTGTAGATTTTCGAGTTCTCGTACGCGTCTAGGCGTAATTCATCGATCTCGCTAATTTGGAGTTTTCTGTGGGTCCCAGCCTTGGAAAGATCTAGATTACAGTTCCGTACTGCCCAATAGGCTTTATGCTCCAGTTCTACGGGAAGGTGGCATGCCTTTCCGTACACCAGTCTAAAGGGAGACATGCCCAATTGGGTCTTGTGGGCGGTCCTATAGGCCCACAATGCTTCCGGAAGTCGGGACGACCAGTCCTTCCTGTCAGGTCGAACAGTGACTTGCAGGATTTTCTTGATCTCCCGATTAGACAGCTTAGCTAGACCATTAGTTTGGGGGTGGTAAGGAGTAGAGTTTGGTGAGACACCCCGTATTTGGTCATCAGTGACCTAAACTGAGCATTTGTGAAATGGGTCCCCCCATCAGAGATTATTGCACGAGGAATCCCGAACCTTGAGAAAATGTTTTGATGAATGAATTTGAGAACGATTTTGTGATCACATGTTCGGGTCGGTATGGCTTCGATCCATTTGGACACGTAGTCCACAGCCAACAGAATGTATTCGAAACCATCGGAAACAGGAAAGGGGCCCATAAAATCAATCCCCCAAACATCAAAGATTTCGCATACTAGAATCGGTTGCATAGGCATCATGTCGCGATGGCTCATGTTGCCCAAAGTCTGGCAACGACTGCATGCCTTGCAGTGACTGTACGCGTCTTTGAACAGTGTGGGCCAGTAAAAGCCGCACTGGAGGACTTTTGATGCGGTTTTATGCCCGGCGAAATGGCCACCGCATGCCTGGTCATGGCAGAAAGAGAGTATATTGTTGAATTCCTCTTCCGGGACACATCTCCGGATGATCTGATCGGCACCTATGCGGAAGAGGTATGGGTCTTCCCAAATGTAATACTTGGCATCGGAGCGTAATTTGCCTTCTTGGCCTTCGGCCAATCGGACGGGATTTGATGAGATGCCAAGTAATTTACTACATTAGCAAACCATGGAAGGCTAGTACCAATAGTCAGCAGGTGCTCATCGGGAAAATGCTCAGTGATGGGTCCGGAAGGGTCAATTATTTCAGAAGGAAGACGGGATAAGTGATCAGCTACCACATTTTGCTTTCCCGCTTTGTCGCGAATCTCAAGGTCAAATTCTTGCAACAGCAAGATCCATCGGATTAATCGAGGTTTCGCATCCTTCTTTGCAAGGAGATGCCTCACAGCTGTGTGATCCGAGTATATGATGACACGGAAACCCAGAAGGTACGATCTGAATTTTTCTAGGGCAAATACTACAGCTAGCAGCTCTTTCTCAGTAACCGTATAGTTACGCTGAGCCTCATCGAGTGTTTTGCTGGCGTAGTAAATGACCACAGGTTTCCCGTCAATTTTCTGCCCCAAAATCGCTCCTACAGCGAAGTCGGATGCATCGCACATGATCTCAAAGGGTTGAGACCAATTAGGGGACTGTAGGATCGGGGCTTAGGTGACTCGGTCACGTAGGATTTCAAATGCTTGAGTGCATTCCTTGGAAATTTCGAAAGGAACATCCTTGGAGAGAAGAGTGGTCAGGGGGTGCGCGATTTTTGAAAAATCAGGGATAAATCGTCGATAAAAACTGACATGCCCTAAAAAGGAACGGATGTCCCTGATCGATCTAGGCATAGGAAGGTGAGAAATCAGATCAACCTTACCTCGATCCACTTGGATACCTTTTTCCGAAATTGAGTGTCCCAGGACAATTCCCTCAGGCACCATGAAATGGCTCTTTTCCTAGGAAAGAACCAAATTCACATCGATGCACCGCCTGAGTATCTGGACCAAGTGTTGGAGGCAATCGTCGAATGATGCTCCGAAAACTGAAAAGTCATCCATGAAGACTTCCAGATAATCACCTACCATATCTTAGAATATGGCAAGCATGCATCGCTGAAAAGTAGCGGGTGCATTGCAAAGACCGAAAGGCATCCTTCGGAAAGCGTATGTTCTGAAGGGGCAGGTGAACGTGGTCTTTTCTTGGTCCTCAGGATGGATTGCCACCTGGTTATAACCGGAGTACCCGTCAAGAAAGCAGAAGAACATATTTTCCGCAAGTTTTTCGAGAATTTGATCAATGAAGGGTAGTGGGAAATGATCCTTCTTCGTGGAGGAATTGAGTCGGCGGTAATCTATACAGACTCTCCACGAGTTGGCTAATCGGGTAGGAATGATTTCTCCGGTCTCAGTCGTTATAGTGGTGAGTCCTGCCTTCTTGGGCACGACCTGAATTGGGCTCACCCAACGACTATCGGAGATCGGGTAGATGATTCCGGCATCTAACCACTTGATGATCTCCTTTTTCACGATCTCCTGCAGATTGGGGTTTAAGCGTCTCTACATTTCACGAGAAGGTCGTGTGCCCTCTTCTGAGTAGATATGATGAGTACAATAAGAGGGACTTATTCCAGTCAAATCATCGAGAGTCCACCCGATGGCTTTGCGATGTTGCTGGAGGACAACAATCAGATGGGATTCCTGTTCAGGACTGAGGTTGGAATTGATAATCACAGGAAGGGTCTGATTAGAACCCAAAAAGATGTATTTCAAGTGAGCAGGAAGGGGTTTCAGTTCGAGGATGGGGTTATCAGCAGCAGTGGGTGGTTCAGTATAGATGTGAGGTTCAATGGTGGGAGTTACTGGGTTGTTCATATCTGGATTCGACTCCTCTGTTTGCGGGTCAAGATCCTTCTGTGGTTGATGAGGCATAATCAAGTCATTCTGGAAGTGTGATTCATCAACCAAAGTCCTGATGTCACAAATTTGTTCGATGACACCGCAATTAATTCCTTGTTGGGCCTTAAATATATCAATTTTCAGTGTTTGATCTCCAAACTTAAGCTCTATTTGGCCCTCCTCACAGCTGATGTTGGCTCTAGCAGTAGCCAAGAAAGGTCTCCCTAGAATGATTGGTGTATCCCTAGGGTTCTCAGGTGCGTCCATATCTAAGACTATAAAGTCCACTGGGAAATAGAAATCCCACACTCTTACGATAACATCCTTGAGAATCCCTTTTGGTGACTTTATAGATCGATCTGCTAATTGTAATGTCACCTCGGTTGGTTTTAGCTCAGATTCTTCTAGATGGTCAAGTAAGGATGTGGGTATCAGGTTTATGGATGCACCCAAGTCTAGCAATGCTCTATCATATTGGGTACCTCCTATCTTGCAGGAAATCAGGGGAGTACCAGGATCTTTTGCCTTGGGTGGGAGTCTACTGAGGATTACAGAGTTGGCTTGCTCTGATAGAACAATTGGGCTCCCTCCCTTGGTTCGCGGCTTACGCTGGGGTGTACATATATTCTTTAGAAATCGTGCGTAAGCTGGTACGTGGCAGATTGCATCCATCAAGGGGATGTTTATGTGGACCTGCTCAAAGAGCTTGACCAGGTCCTCCTCAGGGGCCACGGGTTTGGTGGTCTTCTTTCCCTTGGTCAAGGCCTCGGGAAATGGGATCTTGGTTGGTTCTTCTAGGATAGGTCCAGGTTGTGGATCCGGGACAGTGGTATCTTGGATAACTATCCTAGGGTCATGGTTATCAGACTTGGAGTGGTTTGGATAATGCGGGTCTTGAGTTGTTTTACCACAACGTGTTGTTACAGAATTTAATCAGGCCTGATTTTGGTTTGGGTTTGGTAAGAGGGGTGGCTGCTGCTGAAATCCCGCATAAGAAGTTGAAGCTTCCATCTCATCTGGAGATGGAGCAGTAGGGGCCTGATAAATCCATTGTGCGTGGCCTAAATTTGGATTCATAACGCGCTTCTGGGTCGGCACGTTATTCGGGTTAGGAAGAGGTTGGGAAGGGAGTGTGCCTGGCTGGCGAGAATTTGCCAACTGGGCCAGTTGAGTTTTATCCACTGTAAGTTCGTCCTTGTGCTGTTTTTGAATAGCCGCATTCGTTCTTTGAATGTCAGCCAGAGTCTGAAGGATTAGGGACATTTGATCCTGATTTGGCCCTGATGGATAAGTAGGGTTGGGTCGAGGCTGAGGCGGCTGGTAATGATGAGAGGGCTGTGGGTGGGATTGAAAAGGTGGTCTTTGGGTTTGGGAATTTCCCGCCCACTGAAAATTGGGATGGTTTCACCATCCAGGGTTGTAAGTGTTGGAGAATGGGTCGTTCTGGATGGCGTTGAGGTCCTCGTAGGTCTGAGGAACCTCTTGAGAATCAGGGAAAGGGGGAATGGAGTTCCCCGGGCTGGTGTAGAAAGGATCGGATGATCCTCCGATCCGAGAATCAGATGGGGATGGATATGGATCCATCCTAGGGGAAGATTGGTGGAGGATGTTTTGCACAGTCTCCTGTGTGGAAGGAGGTTGTGCAAAGGAGTTACGCGCGGAGGTGGCTCGCTACAAGTGTTGAGTAAGCTCATCCACCTTCTTCTCAATGATTGAGACCTTGTCCAATCGACTGGCCATTAATTCCAGGTCGACTGATGCGGACAGGCCCTGCATCTCATGTGCTCCCTTAAGATTCGTCGCTGCGCGGGTATTCGTCCTGTCGAATAATCCCATGGAGTCATTGTTGATGGAGTTCTCGCACATGTTTTCGAGAATCTCCCATACGGTGTCTTCATGTTGACCCATGATGTTTCCTCCGCAAGTTGCATTGACGAAAAGGCGGATGTCCTCACGGAGTCCCTGGTAAAAAGATTGGACTTGTTCCCATTTAGGAACTCCGTGATGGGGGCACTTTCTCATGAGATCCTGAAAACGATCCCATGCCTCATGGAGAGGTTCTCCTGACTGTTGAGTGAAGTGTGTAATCTGATGGCGCAAGGCGTTGGTCCGACCAACGGGAAAAAACTTTTTCAAAAACTCGGATTGAAGTTCTTCCCAAGTGTTGATCGGCCGGGTCTGAGTTTGATACCAATGGCCGGCCTTGTCCATAAGAGAAAAGGAGAACATCTTCATGAGAAGAATATCCCGATTTTGCGCATCTGACCCAAAAGTTTGGGCCAGATGCTTTAGCTGTTTGATGTGCTGGAAGGGATCTTCAGAATTAAGCCCATGGAATTTAGGTATAGCATGAATCATGTTGGGCTTTAATTCGGAATCAGGTCCTTCAGTCGGGAATCTGACTCGAGGCTCAATGGCCACCGCAGCAGGATTGTAGTGGTCCCGCATCATAGGACGCTGTGGTGGGTGCACGAAGTTTTGGAAGAGGTCATTGAGTCGCTGGAGCTGGTGCTCCAGATTATTTTCTTCCTCAACTGGCTGAGCCATGATGGGGGAAGAAGAAGAACTTGGTTCTGAATCAGAAGAGAGAATAATGTGAGGGTGTTGCTGCATAAACACGGGCGTCGAGGCTTGGCCTTGACGAGAGCGAATTTCTAAAGGAGGTCTTAAGGGTGGTCTTAAGGACCTCCTTCCGTACATGCACTGTTGGAAGAGATGAGTTTAGAAGGTGCTGGACCCAATCAAGACACCCAAAAATGTGTTGGGTGACTATAGAGGTGTGGGGCAGATGGACCCCTTGATCAGAAAGATCGTCCACCTGAGAATTACCTGGGTAGCCAGAGAGGGAGAGTCCTGCAAAGACCCCTACACGGTAGAGCGTCCCCATGGGTTACAGGGTTTCCCCCACCCGACCTCTCTTGTCACTGCGGTTCCAGGTAGACCAGAATGGGGATCTTGACCTCTTAAGTCTACCAATTTTTATTTTAAGATCAGGGTGCTTAAGGTTTCACTTGAACTTTAGTCTTTTAAGTGCAAAGAGTGACCTAATTTAAGGTTGGTTGACCCAAGGGGTCAACTTTACCTCTTGTTTCCTTTGAGAGCTTTTAGGTCTTGTCTTTTAGGGTTCAAGTGTTTAGAGAGCCAATTGTTTTAGGTTTTCTTTGATTAGGTATTTTCAGACAAGGGCTTGGGCACACTTCATTTGGTTTTCTAAATTCTTGCTTAAGGAGTGTGTCTCTAAATCCCTAGTGTTGGATCCTAGGTTGGCTCTACTTGGTCGAGTTAACTCTTTGTTGGGTAATTAGGGCTCAAGCAAGAATGTGTTAGCCCTTAAATACACTTAATAGTGTGCAGGAGTAATGGGTTGAAAACATGCAACTTTTTATGGTTACTAAGTATGGAAGACAGGTTATTCCTATATTGCTTGTTCTTTTCTTTTCTTCCTCTTTAGAGTTTAGGGGTTAATAGCAAGAGGAAAAAAATTTACCTATCCTCGGAGTGGTTGTCGTGCGGTTGCTTGTCTTCTTGATTTCCTGTAGCTGCACAAAAGAGAGGAGATTATCAGAAACAAAAAAGAAACAGGAATGTTTACCTCTAGAATAGCCGTTGCTCCCTGGCAACGGCGCCAAAAACTGGTGGCGACCTTCCTCTATAGTTCTATTATTTCGTCGTAGTATAGTATAGAGAGGTGATTACCAGTTTAATACAATTTGTTACTCGGAAATAAAGAGTTCCCGAGGTCGAACTCAGGGAGCAAGTTGTATTCTAGAGATACAAATTCTTATTACAAAAAATATTACAAAAATAAAGAGAGAGAGAGAGGGAGAGAAAAATTTGGTTTCTTCTTTCTTCCTCTTCTCTTTGGCTTTTGGTTTTTCTTCTTTGTTTATCTCCTGGTGGTCTTCTTCTTCTGCCTTCTGTTCTTCTTATTTCTTCTTTCTTCTTTCTGCCTCAGCTGTAAAGCTTTTCTTCTTGCGGTCCCTTGCTCAGCGGCACGGCTTCTTCGTTCTCCTTCTTTCTCTGCAGTCCTTTTACAGCAGGGCGTCGTCTCTCCTTCTTTCTTCTTTTTCTTTCTGTCTTCTTTATCTGCAGCAGTGGGTGATGTTCTTCTTCTTCTTTCAGCTCTTGCTTCTGCTTGTTTCTTTCTTTTTCTTTTCCCTTGCGGTCCTGTTCTTCTTCCTCTTTTCTGCCTTCAGAGCGTCGTCTAATTTTCCAATCAGACGACTTAAACCGCCGCTGCTACAGTCCTCCTCCTTCCTTCAGCTTTCGTCGTCCTTCTTCTCTGCCTCACTCGTCTTCTTCTTCTTCGCCTGTGCCTGCACACTTCAAAGCTCTCGTCAGCGGGCAAAAACCTGCTCTACCCTCCCCCCCCGCATTTCTCTCTCACAGAATCCACTCTTGGGAAAGCTCTCCCAGAGCTGCCGGGTAGTCAGGTACGGGTCGCGCCCGGGTCCAGGCCCATCGGCGTGCGTGGTGGGCGAGGAGTGCAGGTCGGGCTAAGTCGGGTCGGGCCAGGTCCGCGAGGCGTGAGCGCGAACGAGACCGGGTAATCGGGTGGGTGAAGGAGACCTCACCCCGTGTGCGGAAGCAATAAGCCTCCAGCACTTTTTCACTTTATACCGCTGCACTCCTTCAGAGCCCAATTTGACGCCTGCGCGGAGGAGGCAGCGGCGGTCGAGGCTTCGCATGAGGGCTTCACCTCAACTGCAGCCTGACACTTTGCGAAGACACCTCGCGCAGCCTGGGAGCGTGACCTGGGCGTGGCGCACCTGGGGCAGCAGGTGAAGAAGCTGCTTCGCTTCAACAATGGCGGCGGCGAGCGCAGGTACCTGCCAACAGAGAAACGGCCTCTCGGCCCAATCAGAAACGCAGAGTACCTTCACCGTGGCACGGCGATGGTGGTCAGGGGGTGTGCAGGCGGCAGGGCGGAGCCTAAGGGCAGCCCTAGGTCAAACTGCAGGTTAGGAGATGGGTTTGTTCGGTGGAGTTGCAGAGGGTGATTTGGGGGAAGTGGAAGGGCGGAGGTCGATCAGGGTGAGGAGGCGGAGGTTCTGCGGTTGTCGGCGAGCCGTGTGGGTTGCTGGAGTGATGGGAGCGGGTCGCCGGAGCAGGGGCCGGAGGTGGAGAAGGTGAGGGCGATTGGTCGGATCGGGGTAATAGTAAAGATGTAAAATGAGGAAAAGGAAGAGGGGAGAAAGAGGAGGAGTTCTACCTACTTAGCAGGACGAGGAGGGGCCGGAGCGGGCGACAGTCGTATCGACTGTCGCCGGAGAAGAAGATGCCCGGGGGAAGGGGCGGCGGCGAGGAGAGGGCCGGAGAGGCGCCAGCTGGGTGCGGCGTGGCGCGGGAAGAGCAAGGGAGAGCAACCCTGCAGCTGGTAGTGCGGTAGAGCGACGAGGAGGAAGAGGGGAGGCCGCCGGAGCTGGAGAGCTTCCTGTCGGAGTGGGAAGAGAGGAAGTGGGGGTCTTTCTCCGTCAGGACCGAGCTCCCTCGAATGGTGGAGCGACAGGGGGTACTTATAGGGTAGAATCAGAGAGGAGGGCGGAGGGAGACGACGTGTCTCCCTCACCGGAGGATGCCGGAGATGGAGACCCATACCGTCCGTGCGTTCGCACGGACGGTATGGTGGGTTGCAGCGACCACGGGGGTGTCCTTGCGACGGCTGACGACGCAGGGCACCCCCGGTTTACTTGCCAGACCCTCCCCCTTACCCTGCACGGCGCCATGCTCCGCGCAAGGTCGCCGGAGCATGGTGCTGGTCAGGTTTTGGCAGGAGGGACCTGAATGCAAAGAACGAAGGAGAGTTAGGGGTAGAAATGTGAGGGTTCAAAAGTTGAGGGCCAAAAAGTAAATATATGAGGACCAAAGTGTAAAGTTGGTCAAGAAGGTTTCTTCTTAGGCTCAAGTTTTTATACATGACTAATTAGGACCTAAGGAATTTGATGGTGAATTTTATTTCTAGATTAAACCTTGTTTGACCAGACAATTTACGTAAAAACCCGAATTAAGTTATTAATTGGGCATGGTTCTCAATGTAGGTCAAAATGGGTTCTGAAGGCCAAATTGAAGGTTCTAAATACTAAAGATTATTTTTCTATGAATTTTAGAGGGTTTATTCTATTTTTACTTTGCCTCGAACCTCGTTAATTGAAGTGGGTTTGTTTTAAGGTTACAGATTATCATTTAGTTCCTTGGAATTGCTGTAGCCCTTGTCAGATCATCTCATCCCACTTTTATTCTTATTAGGTTGCTTTGACCTATGTTTGGACCCTGAATTACCCTGTATGTAGATTATACTGGTAAAATTGCATTTTTACCCCTTATGACTCGTTTTCTCCTTAAACTCAGAATTCTCTGAGTTAAGCCTTTCCTTGAGTTATGTAGGAGCTTTTATCCTTTGTATTAGGTCAAAATGAGCTAGTTATGGCTCATGATGAGGTTCTCATGAGTAACTCCTTGTAACTTCCTTCAGTAGCTACCAGCTCTAATTCAGCTCCAGACATTCTTTCCTTAGCTCCACTTCCCTAAACACTAGCTCCATCCCACTTCCTCCTCTACTCAACTAGTAGCTAAGCTAGCTTGGCTACACCTTAGCTCGTAATGTCCACATCCTACCTAAAACCCTAACCTAGCTTCACCTCAACTTAACTACCAGCTCCAACTAAAAAAACACCTCCACTCCCTTCCCATTTTGGCCCCAACCACCAACCCTACATCCCTTCACACCTCCACCTCTAAACGCCACCAAAAAGGTGGTGCCAAAAGCCCCATAACCACCTTATACTTGGAGCCACTTTCTCTCTCCAAAAACCCCTCCATCACCACCATACACCTTCCCCTATAGCCTATCCAAACCGTGCACCTAACCCTCTTCTAGAAACCTATACTAGGAACCACCTAACTTCACCTTAAGTACTTCCTAACCACCATATAAATGGCGCCAAAACACCACCCACACCCCTTCACCTTGGCACCATTCATACCTACCTTGATCCCACAACCACCATCACACGGAACCATGCTAGCCCTTCAAAAAGCCGTGCCACTTAACCCGCCTAAACCCTCCAAAAGTTGGTGCCAAAACACTTAACCAAACCTCCACACTTCCCTTAAGTTGGCTCCAACTTACCATAGCCATCCATCTCCTAGCCACCACCCTATGACCTAATCCTAGCCACACAACACATCAACCTATCCCTTAACTCTAACCCACATAGATTTGGTGCCAACTCTTCGACCCATCTTAACCACCACCTCATGCATCCCTCTCCCTCCATGTCAACCCACATCCACTATTCATCCACCAACATCCATATCCTAGCCATCCATAACACCACCCTTCCCTTAACCATAGCCAACACCAACCTACACCTCCTCCACTATATAAAAAGATCGATAACCACCACCATTTCCATAATCCTTTGGCTTGATATTCTTCACCTATATCCTACCATATTCACAGCCAAGAGAAGAAGGAGAAGAAGAAGATTAAGGGGATACTCTGTCCCCTTAGTGCCTTCCCTCTTCCTTTCTCTTTTTTGCCACCACCAAGCAGAGGAGCAGCCAAGCAAGGAAGACCTTAGGAGGAGGTCCTGAGGGTGATACATGCCACCCCAGGAGGAGATTGTGGGTGGATATCATCCACCATTGGAGGAGCAAAGGTATGTCCTTTCTAGGGCTTGCCAAGGAAGACATCATTTCGAAGGAGCTATTCAAGGAAGGAGCTATAGAAAACCTTTTCAAGTCAAGGAGCAACTGAGCTTGGAGCATGGACTCTCTCGTCTTCACCACCATCATCGAGAGGATCTTTGTTTTACTCTTTTTCGTTATCTTTCATTTTGTAGTATAAGCATTCCTCTATAAGCATTTCTATAAAATAAATTTTCTCCATTTATAAAGTTCCCTTCCTGAATTTTTGTTCCATGTTTTAACTGCTTTCACTTTGGTGTTCTTTTTCACTCCTTCTCACTAATTCCCTTAGGTCTCCATGTTCCTCGGGTGAGCTTAGAGAGGGGTTATTTCTTTCATTTAGGTGTTAGCTTTAGAAAATTAGGTGTAGCTAGTTCCCACTTTTGCTACTAGAATTTCCCTTTATTTCAAAATGAAAAAAAAATCTTATATTTAAAAACCTAAAATGAAAGTTGATTTCCCA
The DNA here is from genome assembly GCA_037157565.1 of Thalassia testudinum. Taxonomy (NCBI): domain Eukaryota; kingdom Viridiplantae; phylum Streptophyta; class Magnoliopsida; order Alismatales; family Hydrocharitaceae; genus Thalassia; species Thalassia testudinum. The sequence continues at coordinate 102,002,272 of JAZHRO010000055.1, read as the reverse complement.
TTTTCAAGTGAGAGTTGTAAAGTACAAACTTGCCTCCTTAGATGACCCTAGATACCCCACTATCTAAGTTCTACAAATTTTAAAAGCGATTGCAAAATTGCGAGTAGCAGTGACTTAAACCCTAGTTTTAACAAATCACACATTCTTCGCATCACTTTTTGATACCATTGCCTGGAATGCATGGCTTTACATTAATTGATTATCTTTCTTGATAAGTGGATCTCATCCCCTTCTCTTTCTTTTATTTTGTGTGTGTTGGCATTGCAGGAAGAAGCCGAGATTTTGGAAGGAGAGCATAAAGTCACTTTTCTTTCGAAGGATTTCAGGTTGGTTCCTCTTTCCTTGACACATTAATCTTTAAAAACTACGAAAAAATTTTTAAATTAGGCTTTTAGGATTATAAACATTAAAATTGGATAGAGTGGCAGCCTTTAAAATCAATTGTTTGATTATTTAAATCATTTAACACCACATTACCTAAAGTGTTGGTGTTCTGATTTTCGGGTCCAAACCACTACCCGAACTTCAAATATCAATTCCCCACACCGAAGGCCTCTTAAAATCTTGCAATTTCATCCAAAGACTCATAATCAAATCAGGAACATCTTTGCCAAATTTTAGAGCAATTGGAGTTATAGAGAATGTTTAAAAATTCATTGACCATAGAGGGGTCATCTCCTCTGATTTCACTATTTTGCTACTATTCGAGAATTTTAGGAATTTTTCAACTTATTCAATTTTTATGAAATTTAATTTTCTGGAATCCTTGTAAAATTGTACAAATCATATAAAATCACAAAAATTTTTGGTGGCCAGTGGTGGTATTGAAAAATCCAAAATACCCACAGGTATCATTTCTGGACTTTGACACCAGCACAAGGAAAAATCTCAAAAAAATATCAAACAAATTCCTAAAATCACAATAAAACGAAATCCTTGTTTGATTTTCCATGCAGTAGTGGTGTTGCTTGCTTTGTCTGGAACACTACTTAAAAGGAAAAGCCTGAATCAATTCACTTATAGTAACATCTCTGCCTAGGGATCAATTCAATTAGGTTTCTTTTCAATATTAGAGACCCACTTTTTAGAAGGAAATCTACATTCACCCATACAACTTGATTTCCTTTTTATTGTGGAACTCAAACTTGTTTGAAAACTTAAAAAGAAAACCCTAAAAAGACACTAAGATAAATCAAATCCTAAAAGCAGAAAAATAACAAATTGTGTGACAACTTGAAATTGGCATTGGAATTACTCCTTCCAATTTGCACACACTACAAAAAATTGAAATAACAGGGCATTACCCCAATCAATGAACTCCACATTCCCGTGCACAATTAGACACCCAAGCCTAATTTAAAACAAGTAGCCCTTTGACCACTTAAGGGCTTCCCAAAAACTTAGGCTTGATATCCAATATCTAAGGGTTATTAAACGCTCCTAATTCCTTTTGAAATGCGCGGTGACAGACTTGGAGGGAAGTCAAATAACAAGTGCGGGTTTACACAAGCCCTAGGTGATTTTCCCAGGAAATGCTTGGGCCCAATCCGCCTCTTTAGTCTAATCGGACACTCTTAAGGAACTAGGTTTTCCTATTAATTTATTCCTTATTGGGTTCCCAAGTCTTAGGTTGCTTTAATGGGTCAACTTTAGGATAGATTAGGCTTGGTAGTTTGATTTGCACACTTTCTCTCATCTCTCTCCCTACTCCTCCCCACCCGTTCTTCCATTAAGTGCATGAACGGGTGAAGGTCCCAGAATCCACATCTTGAGGGACCATTTGATTTTGCCCCCTGCACCAAAATATCTTTGTTTTCTTCTTCCTCTTCCTCTGCTTTTAACATGGAAAACAATTCAACAAATACTACTTACACTGCCCAACCTGCCAGTAACCCACCAGCTCACCCACAAGCTTACTTCCCCATCCTTAACCTCCCACATTTGGAGCTACCGCAAAATCCTGAACGGCTAGGTGGCTCTTTCAATCAAAATTCAAACCCCTTTTCTCTAATGTTCGACCAATTGGTTCGACCTCAACAAAACCAACATTAATTGGCTAGGATTGTCACGAACCTAGCCAAACAAAGATCGAGTCAACCACTCGGGGAACCTCTTGTGTTGCTTAAGGATTTTTATGATCCTTCTAATTATGGTGAGAGACTTAGAGTGGTTATATGCTAGGCGGATTTTTAAGTTAAACCTGCCATTCTAAACCTTATTAAACATTTCTGTGGTCTTCCAAGAGAGGACCCCTTTTGCCACCTCGAGGGGCTAATTGTCCTTACTCAAACCACCCATTCACGTAATGTGCAGGAAGAGGTGTGACTCATGAGACTCTTTCCTCTCACTTTAAAGGACAAGGCATCACATTCGTTTAGGATAGTTAGGTGCCCTATCACCACTTAACCCCAATTAAAAGCGCTTTTCTTAAAAAATTCTTTCCAATGGGTCATACAAATGCTTTACACCAATCAATAACGCCCTTTCAACAAAAATCTGGTGAACCTCTCCATGATTCTTAGGAGAGATTTCGAGAACTTCTCAAAAGTTGCCCCCACCATGAAATTCCACGATGACAGCTAGTGCAGATCTTCTATCATGGATTATAAGATCAATTAAAAAGATTCGTGGATGCTTCATGTGGGGGTAATTTCCTTGATAAAGATACCGAAAGTGCTTACCTCATTTTTAAAGAAATGAGTGAAAACTCATTTAATATGGCTTCAGTTGACACTTTTGGTAGAACCAACAACCCCAGACTTGGAATCAAATACATTTGTTTCAGCCACTCAAGATGATCTACACATGATAGCTCAACGACTGGATCGAATGCAAATCAACCGAAAAAAAATGAAAGAAAACCTCACCCAAAAACTAGCTCGTTTTCCCAACTCCCCTCACCTTCTCAGGAGAGGAAATTTCCATAATATCAATGCTACCCCTACTAGGCAGTAATTTTCTGGTTACTCACAAGATCTGTTGACTAAGACTTTTGGCTATATGAATCAAAATCATTTTGACTCCACCACTGAAAACATTTCTGCTCTCCAAGAGCAATTTAGAAATACCTCCAATAGATACAATCAAAACTGGAGGACCAACCTGAATCCCTCCTGGAAAGCCCCAAATCAAGTTCTGTTTCCCAAACAAAATCAATTTGGGAATTATGGGCAAAACTTCCATCAACCTTGGCCATCCCAGGAAGATATCAACACCCAGGTCATGAAGAATCTACAAGGTATGTAGAATCAAATGACGAAACTAATCCACATGATAACCAACTTGTAACCTCAAGTTAAGGTTACTCCTGATCATAGACTTGCTGGCAATCTGCCATCCAAACCCATGCCCAATCCTAACAATCAACGAAATCAGTATCAAGGTAGATATCCAAGTCAACCTATCTACCCAGCATCATAGCACCCGCTGGGTTTAAAGCAAAATCAGGCCCACCATCCTCCTCCCAGAAACAACCATACTGCAAATGGAGTAACTCTAAAGAATTGGAAAACCACTCATGATCTTTTGCCTGCTCAAGAAACTCGCCTAAAAGAAAAGCAAATCAACTCTTCTTCCTCTTCTTCAAACCCTATTCAAGAACACAAAAATACATAATAGGTACAAGCCCTTCACAAAAAAGAAAAAAGAAATTCAAGCCCAATGATAAGGAATTGATGGATCCTTTTGGGCAAGTAGAAATTAATATCCCTCTACAAGATGCCATAAAATACATTCCTGCCTAGGCCAAATTTTTGAAAGATTTGTGTACCCCAATAAGGCAGCCAAGAAACCTAGGAAAGGTGACCCTTCCAAGATAGTATGCTCAGTTGTGCAGAGCAAACTGCCTCTAAAAAGAGAAGATCCAAGTGCCCTCTGATTCAAGTTGTCATTAATGACACTTCCTTTTATCATGCCCTTTTGGATCTCAGTACGTCAATTAATCTCATCCCCACTGTCATTTTCGAGGAATTCAAGATCGGTGAATTAAAGCCTATCTAGGTAACACTTCAACTATTAGATCGGTCTACAATTATACCCAAGGGGATTGTTGAGGATGCAATTATCAGAGTAATAAATTGTCTATTTGCCGTAGACTTTTTGGTCTTGGACATAGAGGTATCGGAAGCTTTGAAGAATGCTCCTATAATTCATGGAAGACCATTTTTAGCCACCACGAAAGCCAATAATAATTATCATTTTGGAAGGATGAAGATCATGTGTGGCGGTGAATCTATTACCCTAGAAATTTTTCAAGCTTCTAGGCATTTCCAAGAACTAGATTTCTTTGATGACATGGATTCAAAAATTGAAAATTTAGTGGAGGAAACAATGCAGATTTCATGCTTGAGTTCCTATTTTGCAGTTCACATGGTTCCTGGACAATTTGATTTACCCCACCCTTACGCCCTAACTACATCTTCTCCATTTTACTCCTTATCTAACTCTCTCCCTCCTTTTTCACCCCTCACACCATAGGCTAAAATCATTTCAGAGTTGGGCCCTCAATTGGAATTGAAACCCTTACCCGACTCCCTTAAATATGTTTTCCTTGGTCCAAACCAGATCATGCCCCTAATTATCAATTCTAAACTTTTTGTGTCACAAGACGAAAACTTCTCTAGGTCTTGAGCAAACACCAAAAAGCTATTGGCTGGATCCTTTCAGATGTTAACGGTATTAATCTATCCTATTTCACCCATCGAATTTATCTTGAGGATGATTCTTGACCCTAACACCAACCATGAAGGCACTTGAACCGTAACATGCAAGAGGTTGTAAAAAAGGAGATTATAAAGTGGCTTGATGTAGATATCATATACGCCATTTTTGACAGCTCCTGGGTTAGTCCTACACTAGTAGTGCCTAAAATGGTTGGACTAACAATTATCACCAATGAACATGGGGAAAATATAGCAACTCGGACCGCTCCTTCTTGGCGTGTAAGGATTGATTACAGAAAATTGAACATCGCCACCAAGAAGGACCATTTTCCGCTCCCCTTTATTGATTAAATCTTGGAGCGATTAGCCGAATGAGGTTACTACTGTTTTCCTGATAGTTATTCTAGCTATAATCAAGTTGCGGTACATCCTGAGGATAAAGACAAAACTACATTCACTTGCCCCTTCAGAACCTTTGCTTTCCGATGATTGCCTTTTTGTCTTTGCAACACACCTATGACTTTTCAAAGGTGTACGCTTGCAACTTTTTCTGACCTAATAGGTGAATGTCTTGAAGTCTTTATGGATGACTTCTCTGTTTTTGTAGATTCTTTTGACCTTTTTCGTAGAAATCTTGAAAGAACTCTCCAAAAATGCTTAGAAGTTAAGCTTGTCCTCTATTGGGAAAAGGGTCATTTCATGGTCCAAGAAGGTACTGTCTTGGGCCATGTCATTTTCAAAAAAGGAATCATAGTAGATTGAGGTAAAATCGATGCTATCTCTAAGCTCCCAACACCAATTTCTATAAAATTGATAAGATGTTTTTCGAGGCATGTGGGCTTCTACCACCGTTTCATTAAGAATTTTTCCCAAATCTCCAAGCCCTTAATCCATTTACTTACCAAAGGCCAGCCATTTGACTTCAAATCCCAATGCCTGCAGAGTTTTTATCAGCTAAAGGAAACTGTCATAGAGGCACCCATTTATAGGGACTTAACTGGAATTGTCCCTTTGAATTAGTGAATGATGCCTTTGTTTTTGTTGTGGGGGCTGTTCTAGGGCAAAGAATTGACAAGAAGACCGTTGTGATCTACTATGCCGGTAAAGCACTTGATGATGCACAACGGAATTACACAATTACTAAAAAAGAATTTCTTACCATTGTCTTTGCCCTAGAGAAATTTTGCTCTTATTTGTTGGGATCACATGTCACAGTATATACCGACCACTCTACACCTAAATATCTATTGAACAAGGAGGATGTGAAACCCCGCCTTATCCGTTGGATCCTATTGCTCCAGGAATTTGACTTGGAATTCAAGGATAAGGCAGGCTCGCAAAATGTAGTGGCCAATCATCACTCTCATATTTTGACGAATGACATGTTGACCCCCCTGAAAAATTCCGTGATGAAACTATCTTAGCTGCAATACCTTCCCTTGGTTTGAACCTACTGCAAACTACCTAGCAACAGAACAAATCCTCTGATTGGCCAAAAACCAAAAGGGATAAGTTCTTTGCTAACATTAAATATTATTTTTGCAAGAAGCCTAACCTTTTCCCCATTTGTGTCGATCAGGACATTAGATGATGTGTTGTCGATTCAGAAATTCATGATATTCTGACACATTATCGCTCAATGGCCTCTGGTGGACATTTCTCTAGGAAGAAAACTGCATCTAAAGTCCTCAACTCTGGTTTCTTTTGGCCCAGATGCACAAAGATGCTCATACCTTTGTTTGGTCCTGTGTGCGTTGCCAGAGCATCGACAACATGACTCGAAAGGATATGATGCCCCTTAATCCAATCTTAGAGGTTGAAACTTTTGATGTATGGGGCATCGACTTCATGGGATCGTTCATCAACTCTTTTGGGTATTTGTCATTCTAGTCGTAGTTGACTATGTATCAAAATGGATAGAAGCAATACCTACACGCACCAATGATCACAAAATGGTTGTTGAATTTATCAAGAAAAACATTTTCTCGAGATTTGGAATTCCCAAGGCCATCGTCAATGATGGAGGATAACATTTTACTCACTCTCAACTCTGTCACCTTCTTTCTAAATATGGGGTTAATCATAAAATTTCTACTCCTTACCACTCCCAAACAAATGGCCAGGTAGAAGTTTCTAACTGAGAGATAAAACTATTTTACAGAAGACGATTAAGCCTAATCGTAAAGACTTGTCCAAAAAATTAGATGATGCTTTACGGGCCTACCATACCACTTTCAAAACACCACTAGGCATGTCTCCTTCCCGTCTGAATTTTGGAAAGGCATGCCCCCTTCTGGTAGAACTCGAACATAGGGCTTTCTGGGCAATCAATCAATTAAATATGGGTTATTATGAAGTCAGTACCCACAAGAAAATACAATAAACTAAATTGGAAGGATTATGCAATTTTTCTTATAAAAAATCATGGATTTATAAAGATCGAACAAAGAAGTTTCATGATAAATATATCGTCGGGAAGCATTTTGATGTTAATCAATGCATTTGGCTTTTTGATGCAGGGTTACGTATTTTTCCTGAAAAATTAAAATCCATGTGGATCGGCCCTTTTATTGTCCTTAAAGCATATCCATATGGCAATGTTGATCTTTTCGATCTGAAAATAAGCAATACTTTTCAAGTCAACACCCAGCGTTTAAAGCCCTATCTTGATAATACTCTGAATCTCCCTTCTGACACACTTGAGTTAATCGACTTACCGACTAATGATCACCGATTCACTTCACGCATGGCTGAATGGCATAAAAGATAGCACTAGATGGGAGGTAACCCATCATTTTTCTCTCGCTTTTCGCTCTTTTTCTTTTCTTCAGAGGTTTTGAATATCCCATTTTTAGCCTCCTTCACCGAGGTAATCCCTTTTCCCTTCTAATTACATAGGATATGCCACATCTTAAGCTTGGGGGGGTGCTTTCAAATTTTGAGAATCAAATCAGGATTTTTAAAACCCAAAAATATACATTTTTCTTATTTCATTTCTTGCAAGCATACCTAAAAAAATAAAAATGTTGAAAACATTTTGGGGAAATTTTGAAATCGGGACTAAGGTTGAACATTCACTTTTGGTACAGTGGGATTTAATCTTTAACAAATTAGGGATAAGGATATGGGTCTAATTATTAGAATTTCAAGGTCTACCATTAGACTATATCAAATATCCTTCTCTAAAATTCTACCTAAACTCTTGAGAGTTTAGGTGACTTGATCCCCTTTTGTAACATGGAAAGTATCCAACTTTGTTTCTAATTCAAAAACTTGCATATCATGCAAAATTTCTTGTGTCAAAATTCACACACCAGCCAAGACCTAAAAAATAATTAGAAATTAGAAAAACCCCTTGTTTGGCCTTAGTAAAAGTCTAAAACAGATCATTAGTTTGAGTTCCCAATGCCGAGGAGGAAAATGCCTCCTTTGAGGAGGTATGTCAAAATGTACCGCCTTGTTGCTGCTCTATATCTATATTTCATATCTTTAGATGGAGCATTAAGGAGCAATTTTGCAGCTCAAGTGTCTTGGACAGTGCTCTAGCCATAGCATTGGAGCGAAAGCTTGAGTTTGCTTGGAGTGCCCCTTTACATTGCATTATGTTTTGGGGTTATGAGCTCCTGGGTGGTGTCATGGACAGTACTATGCTAAAGTACTGGTGCTAGAGCATCATCGAGGATTGGTAACGGGAATGATGATCCTGACATAACTGTTATAAGACTAAGCTAAGAATAAGCATGGGGGAGACCAAAAGGAAAAGTTTTAACCAAAAACACGACCTTATTGATGTTGGCTTTTGACAAGCACTGATACAAGGTTCTAATGGTTATTGCAAGTTGCGAATCAGATTCAAGAGCCAGAAAAATCTCAACTACAAAAATTTTGAGTCATCTGAATTAACAAGGGATTAATCTGTGCATTTTTTGAGGATATATTGATCCCGATTCATCTAATTCTTGGAACTGAAAATAAATCCCGATGTTTATCTTTAATAAATCCTGTACCTCCCGTGTTTTAACCAACCATGGTACCATGATATCTTTCTACCTAAAAAAGTTAAAAAATTAGTTTTCCCAAAAATTTTACTCCCGTAAAAAATTATTTTGCTAAGAGACTAGCAAAAGACAAGCATGGGGGTGTGATAAACGCCAGTTTATCATCATTCTTATGCCCTGAAACAAACCTAGCTCTTAGGATTTTATCATCGCAAACTAGCTTTTAGGCTGCATTTAGGGATCAATTAGGTTAGGCATGCATTGCATTTTTTATTGTATTTTTAATATGCTTGGCTGAGTGTTAGGGACAAATAGATTGATAGATCCCTAAAACCCTAGCACTCATGAAGGCAACTAGCGAAGTGGAAGTTCATTCTAGTTGGAACTCAGCTAAATCCAGCTCATCATAGCTGGATACCAGCTGACTTGAGTTAGGGTTAGCTACAATAAGCTCCATTTAGCTCATCCTAGCAGAATGGTAGCTTACGGCAACTCATCTTAGCTCACCCTAGCTCAAGTCAACTCATACCCTACTCAACTTAGTTGAGTTTAGCATACCTTAGCTCCTTTAGTTCACTGGGAGCTTTAGCTAGCTCAGCTAAGTTGACTGGAGCCCACCTTAGCTCATGTCCAGCTACTTCCAGCTCCACTCAACTCAAGTTAGTTGAAGATAACTTTGCACAGGTCAGACCAACTCAAGTCCAGCACTTGGGAACTCTACCTAACTCAACCAAGTTAAGTTAAGTTACCTTAGTTACTCTAGCTAGCTAGGCCATCCCTGAGAAGATAAGACCAGTCTTACCTCAACATATTTTAGCAGAAGCCAGCTTACCTTAGCTTGGCTTAGCAACTAGCAAAGAACTAGCAAGCTAAGCCAGCTAAAGTAGCTCCCATTAGCAGCTACCAGCTCTAGACATTCTTTCCTCACCTCCTCTTCCCTAAACCCTAGCTCCATCCCACCTCCACCTCTACTCAACTACTAGCTAAGCTAGCATAGCTTAGCTACACGTTAGCTCGTAATGTCCACCTCCTACCTAAAATCCTAACATAGCTCCACCTCAACTTAACTACAGCTCCACCTAAACAAACACCTCCACTTGGTGCCAACCACCAACCCACATCCCTTCACACCACCACCTCCAAAAGCTACCAAAAGGGGGGTGCCAAAACCCATAGCCACCTTTTACTTGGTGCCAATTTTTCCCTCCAAAAGCCCCTCCATCACCACCATACACCTACCCCTACAACCTATCCTAACCGTACACCTAACCCCCTTCTAGAAACCCATAACTAGTCACCACCTAACTTCACCTTAACCACTTCATAACAACCATATAAATGGCGCCAAAACAACACCCACACCCCTTCGCCTTGGTGCCATTCATACCTACCGTTGATCCCACAACCACCACCACATAGAACCATCCTAGCCCTTCATAAAGCCAGTGACACTTAACCCACCTAAACCCTGCTAAAGTTGGTGCCAAAACACTTAAGCAAACATCCACACATCCTTGAAGTTGGCTCCAACTTACCTTAGCCATCCATCTCCTAACCACCACAGCATGACCTAATCCTAGCCATACAACACATCAACCTATCCTTTAAGTCTAACCCAAATAGAGTTGGCGCCAACTCTTCCACCCACCATAACCACCACCTCATGCATCCTTCTACCTCCGCACCAACCCTCATCCACCATTCATCCACCAACTTCCATATCCTAGCCATCCATAACACCACTCTTCCCTAAACCATATTCAACACCAACCTGCACCACCTCCACTATATAAAAAGACCCATAACCACCACCATTTCCATCATCCTTTGGCTTGATATTCTCCACCTATATCCTACCATATTCAAGGCCAAGAGAAGAAGGAGAAGAAGAAGATTAAGGGGATACTCTATCCCATTGGTTCCTTCCCCTCTCCCTTCTCTCTTGTGCCACCACCAGTTAGAGGAGCAACTAGGCAAGGAAGACCATAGGAGGAGGTCTTGAGGGTGGTACACGCCACCCTTGGAGGAGATTGTAGGTGGAGATCATCCACCTTTAGAGGAGCAAAGGCATCTCCCCCCATTAGGGCTTGACAAGGAAGACATCATTTCGGAGGAGCTATTCAAGGAAGGGGATGGAGAGAACCTTTTCATGCATAAGAGTAGCTGAGCATAGAGCAAGAACTCTCTCTTCTTCACCACCATTATCAAGAGAATCTTTGTTTTACTTTTTTTTTATCTTTTGTTTTGTACCAAAAGCATTCCTCTACAAGCTTTCCTGTAAAATAAATTTTCTCCATTTATAAAGTTACCTTTCCAAATTTTTGTTGCATCTTTTGACTGATTTGATTTTAGTGTTCTTTTTCGCTCCCTCTCTCTAATTACACTAGGTCTCCACGTACCTAGGGTGAGCTTAGAGAGGGGTTATTTCTATCACCTAGGTGTTAGCTTTAGAAAGTTAGGTGTAGCTATTTCCCGCTTTTGATTTCGTAATTTCCCGTTATTTCAAAACACAAAGAAATATTATATTTAAACACCTAAAATGAAAGTTGATTTTGCATTTCCAAGCCAGAGTTTTTAAAGTGCAAACTTGCCTCCTTGGACCACCCTAGATATCCCACTATCTAGGTTTTACAAATTTTAAAAGCGATTGCAAAATTGCATGCTGCAACAAATTAAACCCTAGTTTTAACAAATCATGCTTTCTTCGCATCACTAGCCATGCCTATCAACTACTCTAAAGCGGCAAGAATGTCCTCTCTTCTAAGCTCACCTTCGGAAAGTGCACTTAAGGTATTAGAAGGGAGTTGTGGTGCACTTCAACTACAATAAAATCACACTAAATAGAAAACATGAATTGGAAGGCAAAATTGAAACTTGTATTGCTAGTAAAGTTAACAACAGGTAGCTGAATGATTCATACAAGAAAATGACAAACGACACTAGCTAATACAAGAAAATAAGGAAGAAGAAAAGGCCTCCCAAGATGACAAAGGAGTGGTCCTTGCTACAAGCACAACAGCTCCTATGCTTGAAAAGAACTCTCCTTTCTTCCATGTGATGCTATCCCAGGTTTGTCCTCCAAGATGCTCCTCCAAGGTGGACATCCACGACAATTATGAAGATCTCTTCCTTGCCTGGCCATCCATCTAGATGAATGATTCTCCTCCTTGGCATGGCACAAGGGAGAAAAAGAGAGAGAAGGAAGGCATCAAGGGGGTAGGTAGGTTGCCCCCTTGATCTTCTTCTGTTCTTCTTCCTTGTCCTTAGGTGTAGTTGGATATGGGTAGAATAAACTAAGCGAGAAGATGGGCATGTGGTGGTGGTTAGGGGGGGGATTAATAAGAAGGAAGAGGGGGTTGGTGTGCCCCTTTGATTGGATGGTTAGGATGGCTAGATGGGGGTGGTTGGTGGATCCTATGGCTAAAGCTATTTGGCACAAACTTAAGGGTGTGAAGGGGGGTAGTTGTAGGTGGTGCTGGTGGCTATTGGTAGTGGAGGGACATCACAAATTGGTGCCAAAGAGGAGGCTTCTGGAAGGGCTTAGGTGGCGCCAACTTATGGATTCTTGGGATGGGTTTAAAGGGAGATGTGTGATGGAGATGAGGGAGGTTTTGGAGGGAAAGCTGGCATGGAGGTTAGGGTTAGTTATGGGTAGGTTTGGAGCCATTCTAGAGGTGACAATTGATTGTGTTAGTAGGGTGAAGGGATGTGGTTTCGTTGGAGCCAAAAGGGATTAGGAATAGGAACTTCGGTGGACTAGGTTTAGGGTTATTTGGTGGTGCTTAAGCTAGGTGAGTTAGGGTTAGGTTTTGGTGCCATGGAGGTGGACTTAGCTAAGCTAAGCTAGTATGTGAATGGATTTGGTGGCAAAGGGAGCTCCGATTTTGGAGGTGAGGAGCTGGAAGGAGTTGACTTGAGCTAGACTAGAGCTGATGGCTGCTGAAGAGAATTGCAAGGAGCTACATTAGCTGGCTTAGCTTGCAAGTTCTTTGCTAGTTGCTAAGCCGAGCTAAGTTGAGAGGGTTTCTTTTCATATGAGCTGAGGTGAGCTGGGTCAGGTCTTCCTATAGATTACCTAGCTAGTTAGAGTAGCTAGCTTAGGTCAAGTAGCTCAGCTCAACCAAGTTGAACTGAGTTAAGTACCTGGAAGCAGGACTTGAGTTGGCCTGAGCTAGTTGAGGTCATCTTCAGCTGTCTAGGCTAAGCTAGTTAATAGCAGTATCTAGCCGCACTCAGGTTGAGCTTCCAGTGAATTGTTCTGAGCTGGAGGAGCTGGAATGGAGCTAGGATGAACTGCTATGAGATAGTTTGAGCTGCCATCCAGCTGAGATGAGTTGAATGGAGTTGAAGTGAGCTGAATGGAGCTAAGGATGAGTTGATCCGACTAGAATAAGCTGGGATCCAGCTAGGATGAGCTGGATCAAGCTAGGATCCAATTGATAGGTGCTTCTTCTTCATCTTCTACCATCTTGAGTGCCAAGATATTTGGGATTCTGACTTTCTGCCTATCTCTGACACTTAGATAAATGCATTAAAAGGACAATAAAAAGCAATGCATGCCTAACCTAAGTAAATGCCTACATGCAGCCTCAAAGGTGATTTGTGGAGAAAAGCTCTAAGTGGTAAATTTGTTTTAAGGCATAAGAATGACGATAAACTGGCGTTTATCAGCTAGGACAGCGTTTGTGCCCAAGGTATGTAATGAGGTGTTGTTGGGGGTTGTACCTCTTAATTAATCCAATTGAGCGTGTGTATACACTCAACAAAACAGGGTTTTCAAGCAAGGATTTTAAGATGTGTCTTTTAATGATTCGTCCTTGCTTTAGTGCTTTTTAGGGTTGGAGTTTCTTAATATTTTCAAATAATTTATATAGATGGGGATCTTGTATGTAATTTTTCATTATTTCCTATTTTTTAATCAATCAAATGCCCTCCCAGATTGCTATTGTTGCATGATAGCTTTCCTTTCAGTTTCAAGAAAAGGAAAAATATTTTCAAACAATGTTCGTAGTTGGCACACAAAGTTTTTGCAGACAACGGGTGTTCGTCAATTTCCTTTAGCACAAGTAATGTGGCCTTAGGAAAGCAACCCCATTGTATTCACCCTAGAGTTTGTGTGATTCTACCAGGTGCATTGATTTTAGTTTGAGTGGTGCGGCCTAATACAAAACATGTTTGGCATCATAAGCACCACTCTAGGAAGAACAATGGAAGAAAGAAATTTTTTTTGTTTGGGTGGTGGGTTCAAGATGTGGGTTAAGTAGCCATTCACCATGCCAATTCTTGGATTTTTATTTTTTTGGGATTTTTTTTTTCTTAGTAAGCAAATAGCCAACTAACCTAGGGTTTATGCACGAGCCTAAATGCAATTTTTCTTTTCAATAAGAGAAGGATGAGACTACACTAAGGTGAAGCGATACTCACAAAAGTCTCTACTGTAGTTTTGTACCAATCTATTTGCTTCAAGTGTGCCCCTCTCCTCACTTCTATGCCAAATTCCTGCAATCAATCAATAGAAAGGGAGAAAAGAGAGATAGAAAATGTGAGTACTGATAAGACAATTTTCGCTTTCGAATTATGTTATTAGATGATTTGTCATTTTAGTAACAAAGTGGTGGAAAACCGCTTTAAAAAGTAATTACAATAAAAATTAAACCACTCACAGAAGAGCAGGTCGTATCCATAGGGAGACAATGACATATTTAAACACGCACTAGTTAAAAACATATGTTCACGGTTATTTTCATCGAGAAATCGAGCCAAATCTGCCTTCAGATTAAGAAAACATCAAGACAACATGTCGAAATGGCATTTATGAGAAAGAGGGAGGTCACTTGCATAAATTAGCCACAATATTTAATTAATAAGTTCAAAATAAAAGAGTGGCGATGGCACATGAATGTAAATATTAATTCGGTAAGAAACAGATCATTTGCTCCCTTTGTGCGTGCATGATGAGGAGACCATGGTCGGGTGTGCAGAGCTCGGAGGTGGTTGGCCACGACAAGGACTACACATTGGCGGTGACGGTGCGTCAAACGGCTGCCGGTGGTCTCGCCGGCGAAGAGGAAGGCCGACAATGGGGGCAGTGGCTCGTTGGCATGGGCAGGTTGCTGTCGGCCTTCAGAGGGTGTGGTCGAGTTTCTGAGGTTGAGGCGAGTTCATTAATGTTTGTGGCACGAAGCTCTGAGGCTAGATGAGGCTGCTGCGTTTGTGGGTGCTTTGGGAACCTTCATCAACAGAGAAGAAGAAGAAGGAGGAGGAGGAGAAGGAGGAGCCAGCTGGAATGAAGCACACTATGCGTGCGCTGCTGGTGGTGAGGCTAAGTGCTGCTGCTGGATGCGTGGGTGAGAGTGCTCTACAGGCCGCTTGGGCGCGCAGGCACTTTGCTGCGGGCAGTGTGCACTCACAAAAGCAGCGGGCATGGGAGGTGCTCGAGGCGCGCTGCTTGTGTACTGCGTGCGGCAGGGGTGAGAGCGCAAGCGCGTGCAAGTTGTTGAAGGGCGGGAGTGCTGAGGAATGTGTGCGGGCGTGAAGGTGCGTGGAGCGCGCGCTGTGGGCGAGCGGAGGTGAGGTGTAGGGGCACTGGAGGCTCTGGAGAAGGTTAGGAGGCGCGAGCATGCTGGCTGAAGTGAAGACGCACGATGATAGGCGCAGGGAAGATAGGTTGCAACTCTGTG
This sequence comes from Thalassia testudinum, assembly GCA_037157565.1. Lineage (NCBI taxonomy): Eukaryota > Viridiplantae > Streptophyta > Magnoliopsida > Alismatales > Hydrocharitaceae > Thalassia > Thalassia testudinum. The sequence goes on along the minus strand of JAZHRO010000055.1, from coordinate 101,986,933 downwards.
TGCTGTAGTGAAGGTGATGCTGCGCCATAGGGGTTGTGGTACCTGTGCATGGTAAGGACCATAGGAGGTGCAGGGAGCTGATAATGAAGAAGCACGGTGATGGAACAGGGGCAAGTTGTTCATCAGTAGATGCATTCACGGCAGGAAAGCTTCAAGGAGCTCGTACACGATGGTGACCAACTCCATCCTCTTGGTGCGGTGGTCTGTCACCCTAACGGCCCATGGTATGACAGAGTTTGGCTGTGGAGGCCCACGGTGGTGAAATGGGATGATTGCCTCCCCGAGCTCGGCTACCTCCTCCTCTCCATTGTAGTCTCAGCTACCCTGACCAGATCGAACACACCCGCTCCTCCATGAATGGTGTCTTGAGTGTAGGCAGCAGGCGAAGATTGAATGCAGGCGGAGGAAGTGGAACGGTTGCCTACGGGAAGAAGAAGAGTAATTAATATAATGAAATATTTGGATTATTTATGCACAAATCCTTAAGTTTTATGTTAGTTAGAACAATGCATGTAATGTATCTAATGCCATTCTAAGTCAATTTCAAATGCCTTTAGTTATGAATGCAATGCATGAATTATGTAATTAAATTAGAAATATGAATTAATCTATTTACATCCTAATGCATGCTAAATAAATGTTAGAATTAACTTAATCTCTAGGCACTTAAATACTTAAATGACCCACAAATACGGGCTAATCAAATACCCTCATGCCTAGTTTTTGCTTGTCCCTAGCAAATCCAAGAAAAACATAGCACTCCAAGTAGCCAACCCAATTGGTCTTCCTTTAGAAACATATTAAGTTCAGACTTTAGACCTAAGGTTCCAAAGTAGTTGTTAACTTACAGACTAGGTCGGCTAAAGATGAGTTGCAGGCACAAGTTTCTCTGATTTTTCACTCTACCCTAAGGTTTATTGATCCCTGAGATTAAAGCATCCACGCATGTGCATTGGTTTGAGTTATTTGAGTTAAAGGAAAAAGGATTTTTTTTTAGTAATATATATATATATTTTTTTTGTTTGATTCCTTTAAGTCTAACCTCGGATCAGCTATCAACATGGTCTGTGTCAGAATCATTATCCCCATCACCATATCTCGAAGGGTGCCTGGATTTTGATGCTTCGAGATAGCACCGCCCATAGCAACCACAAGAACTCCTGGAAATCGACACTTCGAGATAGTATTGCCAATGGATTTCTTAGGCAAATTCAGGCCTGTGGTAATCGGCACTTCAAGATAGGGCCGCCCATGGTACCTGAACCGCACAACGCAGTTACATGCCCCCAGTAGGATGGATATCCTAAGAGACAAGCACCGAGGAGGTAATATATTATCATCACATCCTCAAGGTGAATATATACTCCACCTCTCCTGCAGCAGGAACTCTTCCAATCAAATTGTGTTTTCAAGCCTCTCCTATGTCAAAACTAAGAGAACCAAATTTCTTTTATGAAATGAATTAAGGTGATTACTTACTTACACAAGACCAAGTGTGTGAAATTTGGATGCTTGGGTTACAAGGACTCGTAAACCAAAAGGTAGAACAAGACTCCAGGTACTACCCCACCTTTTAACTCAATCCCTAGCTTTCCTTCCTCAACCTCTTGAGGAATGGTCAGCAACTTCACTCCTACTTAAGTTTTTAAGTCCACAAAGGACCCTAAAGGTCTAAAGATAGTAGCTCACTTAGCTTCTAAAGTTTGACCCTGGAATTAACTTAGTCTTACCTAGAGTTTTGATTTGCTTAAGAATGTAGGGCCTAGCCAATTAAGCTCAATAATTACAATTTTTTTTTTCTTAAATGCAAATGTATGCAATGCAGAATGCTTTAATTAAATGCATGAATGCACTATGATATGTATATCCCCAAGTACACCCCCCCAAGCCTAAAATCTACAATGTCCTCATTGCATAGAAGGATATTACCTGGGTCAGAGATGGGCTGCCGTTCTTTTGTTAGCAGCCGAGTAGCCAAAGAACCTGCAAATCTAGTTCAAGGATTGCAGAAATAGGCCCTAAGATTGGGCAAAGTAATACTGGCCTAGAAAACAGGTAACCTAGGATATTGGCGAGCTAATGATGAGGCCTAATAGCAAATGCTCGCGCAACTAAGATGGGAATGAAATCTTCCCAGGTCACCAGAGGAGGTTCTAAAGGATAAGCTAGCATAACAACTTCCAAAGGGGTAGGGAGAGGATGACAAGGAGCCTCCAAAAGGAATGGGGAAGGAATGGTGCAGAGATAAACCCCCAGGGGAATGGACTGACTAAAGAAATCATCAATCCATACCCGATACTCCATTACAGGAAATATTAGTTTGTTAAGCCCCTCAGTTAGAACAAAAGTGACCAAATCTCTAAGGCAAGGATCGTCTAGGGTGTCCAAGTTTAGAGGTTGAGGGATGGCCAAAAGATCTAGGTTGGGTTTGATCAGCTCGGTGTCCATCCTTAACACTCTTTCCAAATCCTCAATTGCATCCCAAGCATTCCTTGCACTATCGCAAGTATCTTCCTGCACTTCATCAGGAGTCAAAATTTCACCTTCAGACTTAAGCGAATCAGAGGGTGACTTCGAAACAAATGAAGGCAGGTTGGAAGCAACAGATCTAGGGATTATCCTATCAATGTCATCTCCGGGTTCTTGTTCTTTACTCAAATCTTCCCCAGAGTCTATATGTGAATCCACATAAATCTTAGAAGTTGCTTCCAAATTTTCCATCATTTCATCATGAGGAGAAATATCATCAATGGGTGTGCTAAGGAAGCGTAATTTGGTCAAATTTGTAACATCCTCAGGGGCTAACTCTTCAAATATGACATAATCACCCTTAGTGTCACTCCAAATTTTGAATGTAGGTCCTCATATAATATGTCTTTCTCCTCATCATATGATTCATCATATACCCGAGGTCCAGAATCATTTAATATCTCAGCAGATACCCTAGGGTACTCTATCTGAGGTAAATGGCTTACACTAGTAACATCGGACTCCTGAAATAGGTCAATTTCTTGAGGGTTAGGTTCCCTAAGGGTGGGCTTGAGTTCCATCTCATGATCAGAAGGGAGGGTAGGATTAACAACTTGACTTCAACCCACTTCATCAAATGTCACGAAAATACTATCATCTAGGTCGAGGTCTTCCAATGGTACCATCATTCCCTTCTTTTAACTCCAATATAATTCCGGTTGATACTCAACCTTATCATCATCTTCCTCGAGTTGCCACCTTTCTTCATCTAATGCATAGCTACTTTCATATGTATCTTCCTCCCACAAAAGGCGTGGATCTCTCAAGTGTCATCTAATGGGGAGGTTTCAAAATCGATCCTCGAAAAGTAGCTATTCTCCCTTACATAATCCCTCAAATTTCCCTCCAACTTAAAGTGTAGCTCTTCCACGGGAGATGCATCAATTGTGGATGGGTGTACGTCATCCTCAATGGGGTAGATTGGGTGGCTAATTTCATCTCTTTCTTGTTGGCCTGCTCTCGAAGATTCTCTTAACAATTCAATCATTTCATCTTGCATTTTCTGTGTTTCCATCTTCAAGGAGGAGAGGTCATTTCTATCACGAGAGAAGTCAGGCTCAGGCTTATAGTACCCAAGAGTGTCTATCCAACCATTATAATTATTCAGGGAGGGTGGGTTGGGTATTTCTATGGTGTGTGGGATATTGGGCAAAGCAAATCCCTCTCCTTGGTTCTGCTCATTGATTTGGGGCTTAACTAGCCCAATACTCCTATAATAGGAGTAAAACGGATCCCAATGATTATCATTATGTCCATCAAAGCATGGACCATCTCGGTGTATGGGATCGAAGAGTGCAGAGTGGGGGTAAGGGTGCTCATAAGATGTGAAAGGATGAAAATCAATGTGGTCCTCTCTAACTCACACCTCAATTAGAATTCCCCAAGCAAAACACAATTCTAAAAGGGTTTTTAGGTCTTTCCCAATTTAGGCTTTTGATTTAAGTTAGATTGCAGGTGATAATACAATTTGTTCAATCAATTTATGCACTTATTGTCGACCTACGGATGGCCCAAAAAGACCTAGTTGGAGCTTACATGTTCTTCCCAAAATCTCAAATGGTAGAGCAACTCCAAAGATGGAAGATCGAGGGATGCAAGTAGGCCTAAGCCTTCCTTTGAAGCTGTGCTTTTGTGGTGCTTCTCAACTACCCCCAAAAATCCGTGACAGAGTGTCCCCCTCTTTGGAGTTACAAAACCTTTGATCTCAGGTTCTAAACACTTTAGAATCCAATGATAGGAGGGCTCTTGTCCTAGTATTTCCAAACCTAAGGAGTGTCTAAAAGCATGCCGTGGTGCAAGAGATATAAGTGTGCATACACCGCAAAAGATTTTGAATTTTGAATCGCATGCCAAGTTTGAAAATCAAGTCCTTGGTATTTAAAATGTCCCTCCATTAATTAGTCTGTTTTCTAGAAAATATGTGACCACTTGTTAAATCTATTCAATATAGATTTGGTGGTCTTCAAATTAAGTCTAAATGCAATGCGTGATCATGAATAGGATGTAAAGTAAGAGAATGCGCACCTTGCTTCTAGCAATCAACGATGCGAGAATGCATGCAATGTAGAGAAAAAAATCTAGAGGCTGCTCATACAGACCTAAATGGTTCATCCTAGGGGTAGGCAGCTTCTAGCTGGCAGCTCATTTTTTTTTTTTTACCTACTTGTGCACAAACAAGTAGAAGATAAGCAACCCACAAAAGAAAGCCTACATCTAAAGAAAAGAGGGAACAGACTCCCAAAAGATACCTAACACGGGCCTAAAACAAAATCGGGGAGCAAACCCCTAAAAATATACCCCAGAACAAGGGTCTCAAACCAAATGTAAGTGCAAGAAAATAAAAAAAAGTAAAGTTGTAAAACCTAAATTCTATCTACTTGACAAATCGACCGAGATGAAGATGATCACTCCAAATGTCCTCCTAGTTGGTGACAACAAAGTTCACCAATGTTCAAGCTCTTTCTCGTACATGTGAAACTCGAATCCTCCTCCAAAGTGATGGAAACAAGGTCCACCACGACGTTTCTAAGGCCGATGCGACAATTCGTGCGTAATATGTGTACCGCGCACCAAATCAGATAAAACAAGTTAAATATGCTCAATTAAAAATCATTTTGAACAAATGAATAATTGCAAATTAATTAAGCCTATTGCCTCCCTGGCAACGGCGCCATTTGATAAGGTGGTTTTCACTTTCGAATTATGCTATTAGATGATTTGTCATTTTAGTAACAAAGTGGTGGAAAAATGTTTAACAAAACAATTACAATAAAAATTACAGCACTCACAGAAGAGCGGGTCGTATCCACAGGGAGGAAATGACATATTTAAACTCTCACCAGTTAGAAACATATGTTCACGGTTAGTTTCGTCAAGAAATCGAGCAAAATCTGCCTTCAGAATAAGAAAACATCAAGAGAACATGCTGAAATGGTATTTATGAGAAAGACGGAGGTCACTTGCATAAATTAGCCATAATATTTAATTAATAAATTCAAAATAAAAGAGTGGCAATGGCATGTGAATGTAAATATTAATTCGGTAAGAAACAGAGCATTTGCTCCCTTTGTGCGTGCGCAATGAGGAGGTTGTGGTCGGCTGTGCGGAGATCGGAGGTGGTTGGCCACAACGAGGACTAGGCGTTGGCAGTGATGGTTCATTGAACGGCCGATGGTAGTCTCGCCAGTGACAAGGAAGGCCAGCAATGGTGGCGGCGGCTTGCCAGCGCGGGCAGGCTGCTGCCGGCCTTCAGAGGGTGTGGCCAAGTTTCTAAGGTCGAGGTGAGTTCATTGATGTTGGTGGTGCGAAGCTCCGAGGCTAGATGAGGCAGTTGCGTTTGTGGGTGCTTTGGGTACCTTCGTCAACAGAGAAGAAGAAGAAGAAGAAGGATAAGGAGGAGCCGACTAGAATGAAGCACGCTATGCATGTGTTGCTGGTGGCGAGGCCAAGTGTTGCTGCTGGGTGCACGGGCGAGAGTGCCCTGCAGGCCGCTTGGGCATGTGGGCGCTTTGCTGCGGGGAGCGTGTGCTCAAAAGAGCCGCGGGCGTGGGAGGTGCTAGAGGTGAGCTGCTTGTGTGCTGTTTGAGGCAGGGATGAGAGCACACGTGTGTGTAGGCTAGTGCGATCGGGAATGCTAAGGAACATGAGTGGGCGTGAAGGCTCATGGAGTGCACGCTGTAGGCAAGCAGAGGTGTGGTGCAGGTGTACTAGAGGTTCTGGAGAAGGTGGGGAGGTGCGGGAGTGCTGCTGAAGTGAAGACGCTCGGTGATAGGCGTAGGGAGTAGAGGTTGCAGCATTGTGTGCTGCAGTGAAGGTGATGCTGTGCTGTAGGGGCTGTGGTACCTATGTTTGGTGAGGACTGCAGGAGGTGCAAGGAACTGATAAAGAATAAGCACGATGATGGAACGATGGCAAGTTGTGCATCAGTAGATGCACTCACGGTAGGCGAGCTTCAAGGAGCTCGTACACGGTGGCGACCAACTCCATCCTCTTGGCGCGGTGGTCTGTAACCCCACCGGCCCACTGTATGACGGAGTTTGGCTGTGGAGGCCCACGGTGGTGAAATGCTGCATGGTGGTGAAATGGGATGATGGCCTCCCCGAGCTCAGCTGCCTCCTCCTCCTCCTTGTAGTCTTGGCTGCCCCGACCAAATCCAACACACCCGCTCCCTCCATTAATGGGATCTTGAGTGCAGGTAGGTGGCGAAGACTGAATGCAGGTACAGGAAGTTGAACGGTTGCCTACGGGAAGAAGAAGAATAATTAATAAAATGAAATATTTGGATTACTTATACACAAATCCTTAAGTTTTATGTTAATTAAAACAATGCATGTAATGTACCTAATGCCATTCTAAGTCAATTTCAAATGCCTTTAGTTATGAATGCAATGCATGAATTATGTAATTAAATCAAAAATATGAATTAATCTATTTACATCCTAATGCATGCTAAATAAATGTTAGAATTAACTTAATGTCTAGGCACTTAAATACTTAAATAGCACATAAATATGTGCTAATCAAGTACCAATGCAACGATAAAAGAAACTAAAAAATATGTTTTCTCCCTAGCAACGGTGCCAAAAACTTTCTCATTATAACATGTGTTAATGACATCAATTTTAATAAGATTAAACAGTGAATTGGAGCATTGAACACGAGGAGGCAAAAAATCAAATCAATCAGTTGCTTATTTTTATTACAACATGATGATTTGCTTGCATGAAAAATAGTGAGAAAGAGAGAGAGTAGATGGCTAGAAATCTAAGGTAGACATACCTCGCTAACTGCGTATGAAATGTCGACATGATGAAGCATAATAGAATCTAGCGAAGAATGAGCACGAGACAACAATTATGATGTCAAAATCTACTTTATTGAACATTAAAAATGGTCTTGCAATTGTAACCAACAAAACTTGATGAATGCTTAAAGAAAAAAAAATTACAAGCTATAGAAAACTACAAACTAAATGCGAGAAGGTGTCAAGGTAGCCACGATGGTGGAATAAGCTTTCATCGATGTATCGGTGACTCCAAGGACCTTGGTTAAGCTCTAGAGGGGTGGAGACTTGCTTGTGATGAAAACGTATGACAATGGGGGTCCAGAGGGCTATTTATAGGGTGGAGGAGGCCCTTTCCAACTGATTTGGTGTGAGAGCACATTAAAGGCCACACGGTACACACTAGGCATGTGTAGCGGCCCATGCATCGTGCACTCATTGCACAATGCCGTTGTGCATGCGTGTTGTACACAGTGCTGGCAACCACATATCAGCCATGGCCATCCGATGCTTGCTTAGTAGTCCAAATCGGATGAGATGCACGTTGTAGATTGAGCCCTCTCCCCGTGAGATCTTGCGAGCACCTACGTGTATCGTGTGGGCACCATCCATGCCGCCACGTTGCCTTCATTTCATCTGCGTCATTGCACTCAACGGCATTGATTTTGCATGCTTCACACCTTGAGGACGAGAGGGTTGAGCTGAGCACAACGTGGCTTCATCCTCGTCCTTCATTCTCCAATGGATGGCTAAATTACAATGTAGATGTGCTGAGGAGGGGTGCACATTGTGTTTCAAACCCACACCGGGTGAAATGGGGAAGATATTCACCCACGAGATTTCCACGTGGATTGTCGCATGGATGGTGAGGGGGTCTAATGATTTCAACTGTTGGATGTTGATCCAACTATCGAGATTCTATGCCGCAGTCAAAGTTGTGCAGAGGACGACGACGTGGTCGATTCGTGGCCATTGGATGAAAATCAATTGACCTATTTCAGAGGCTATGTTGCTTAGTAGTAGGGCATGGAGTAGCAGGCGCTCTGGATGGTGCCACGTGGCACCATCTGGATCGTTGATTTTCTTTCCTTCACAGGAGGTGCTACAAATGTCGAATTCAGTCGATTTTCGTACCGTCGAGCTATGATCATTGATCTGAATCCATTCGTATAGTCTGATTGGTCATTTGAAGCCTATTTCAAGGTGCTCTTTTATAACCTAGCCATAAACATTAGTTTCGAGCAACATCATTATAAAACAATGCAGAATGCATCCTTGCTCCTAAACCCACTATGCTATAATATTTATGCACTTGTCCCTTGAGATTGACTCTAATTGGCAAAGTTATCACAGTTATTTGTACATTCATCAATGGCACCATGTGGTGCCATCACAACTACCCAACGTTGCTCGCACCAACCTCTCCACAACTTTAGATGGCAACTGTATGAATAACGTCAATCATTGGATCTCAATCCAACAATTGATTGCATGCCACGCCATTGCAGGAGGATGACCATTGGATCGCAATCCAATGGCCCTTATCAGCCCTTCCAGTGCATTCTTATCATAACTGCTCATCGGCCAAGATTGTGATCGTCCGATCTCACATGGACTGACTTGATTGTGTGCCCTACACCACTGGCTAGCGGTCGCTGCTCCTCCCTGTCAAAGGTACAATGTGTGTTTGAATCCTTTGGAGAGGCGTAAGAATGGGCATGCCAATTTCATTTATGACCCTTGGATCAAGCGCAGATGCTCACGATAGCAGCACGTCAAAGCATGCGCATTGCTCACACCCTCAGCATGCGCTAGCTGATGGTAACACCAACATCTTTGTTAACTAGCCTAATTTAGCCTAATTACAAGAATAAATGCTCTTTAATTTGTAAAAGAAGGACGTAATTCTATTCTGAGTTGAATACGTGAAGAAGACAAGAAATTTTGTTAATTCTGATGTTTTAATGAGAAATCATGAGTAAGGGGTTAATCAGTACCTAATCTAAGGTCAAATGAACTTAAAATCCGTAGAAGTGGGTGTAAACTGACTGAATCAGAGTTTTCTGAGATTTAAAGATTATTTTAATAATATAAATCCTAATTAAAGCCTCACTTCAATTGAATGGATTTTGGTGGAAATAAATTTAAGATAAACCTCCTAAAAATCATTGAAAAATATTTTAAGGTTTGGAACCTTCACTTTGACCAAAGGAACACATTTTGACCAAAAATTGACACTTAGGTGGGAAATTGTTGCATTTAGGGTTACGATGCAAATTACATTGTCAAACTACATCGAAACCTAAATTTGAGGTCACCAATAAATTACTTGGGTCAAAATTATGTTTCTCCTAAATTTTGATCCCAATTAGAGTTCATCTTGTCCTAGACTGCATTTTAGCCCATTTGTCTTTAATTATTACAAAGTCCCTCCCATGTTTTGACTTTTTTTGCATCTAGGGCCCTTCTCTCATCACCATTCCAAAGAAGGCGACAATAGCTTCATAAAATGCACCCAAAATCGGTTGACCTTGATTGGAGAAAAGCATCATCAATTCTTAACCAAGTTCCTCCAAATTTGTAGGGATTTAGTTAAGAATTTGGGCAATTGGTAATTAGATATTGCCCTTTCGATTGCACTAAATCTCGTGCCCCTATTTGGAGCACATGTGCTCTGAAGAGCTCAAGATTCACTGATCGAAGGTTACCAAATTCTCAAACAATCTTGTGAATTTATGGCAATTCATTGAGAAATCCTATCCTATATAATTTGTTGCATGATCCCAAGCACAATAAAGTAAAGATTTGACCATGTAGCACCCTCTTCTTGAGTGCATGGCCTTCGCATGTTTGACTGCAATGACCTCCTCCGTCCACCCTTTTCCACATGTGCTACGACGAAAATAGCACCACCATCCTCTTCCTCTCCTTCTTTAGACCTTAGCTGGCCAAAGCTCGGTCATTTCGATCCTATCCTCATCGCCATTGCCATCACCAGACTCATAGTCTTCTTCATGTTCGGCTGGCCAATGTCGAACATAATCCTCCCTCATTCATCCAATTTAGGTAGTTGTTCTCCTCCTTCTCCCATAGACTAACTTAGCACCTTTAGATTTAGGATTTAATCCCAAATTCTCACCTTCCTTCTCTCTCTTCTCCACGTCCGTTGAGAACTCAAGCAAGCATGAACCGCGACACTATGCCACCTCCCACCAAACCACCTATGCCAAAAGCACCCCAGGGACTTGTAGATCAAAAGCACTCAAGAAATTGAGGGTTTTGAGCTATGAATCCCTCAACCAAACTTCACCTTCATTTGCTACCTTCCTCATGTTTTTCTAGCGACTCTATACCACCATACACCAAATCACCACCTCCATCACCTTCGCCGTGTTACGGCGATGCTTCTCATTTATCTAATTAGGGCCAAAAGCGCCTATTCCTCCTTGTTGGTGATCGCCCTCACCGCCTTCTTCTCTGACTCCAATTATGACCTCCGGTGAAATATTTGTGACGAGTCCACCCTCATTGAGTGTAGAATCCCTTGGGGAACATATCTGGGCCATTGGATTGGCAATCCAAGGCCAATTGGCTAGCAATCAATCTCCACATCTCCATGGTTGAAACAATGAAGAAGGGGAACTCTTTAGTCCCGCAATTGTGGAACATAAAGCAAGATTTGGCAACAAAAGGAAACATGTGCATTATCTATTTATTCAAGTAATAGGGGGTTGGGTCCCCATATACCATTACGTGCACACACATGCCCGCACACACGCAAGCGTGAATCGATTCTAGAATAGATTTTGAACTGAGATTGGTGTGGTTGTGGATTTGTTTGTCTGAGGGTATTGGTCTAAATTTGGTTGGGATTCGAAACAATTTGTGCTAGGACATAAACTGGATTTGTGGCTTTGTGAAGGCTCTCTCATTGGGCTTGACATTTAATTAAGTGTTGGAGGATCTCTTTAGTTGATAACCCCAAATTTTTTGTCCTTAACCCTGATTTATTTTTGGTGTTTGATATTACATTCATTAAGTAATATATTTATTTATATCAAGCTCTTTTGTGCCTCGATATATTCAATTGATTAGTGGTTTGAATTATGATTAATTTGCTACCTAACACAACCTCGAACTTACATTGAAGCTTATAAATTTAAGTGTTGGTTCGCTTTCTTTGCTATACTACGATCCGTATTTAAAACTTGACGAAAGTGCATTAACATTTCAATGTCAATATCAGGGAGCAACGCACAGTTTTGCCACTAGTCATATTCATTCTGATTCGATTTCTAGCTTGACATGTTTGATTGTTTCAAGGCAAATCATGCATTCAACATCATCAAGCTCGGAGCAACCACACCAAGGGCAGGTGATGTAGACGCAATTATTAATGATAAAATGGCTAATCATGCATACTCCTAAGCTTAGATTTGCATTTCATGTTACAAATATAGCATAGCCTGCATCATTCTACATTTGGAGTAGTTGTATATATATTAGGTTAATTAGGTCCTTTTTATGGTTAGGAGAGAAGAGAATTTATTTTAGGGCCTCGGATGGACAATCGCACCATACGGATCATATTAGGACGACGATCGAAGGCTAACACCTTCGAAATCATCTAGATCGGAGTCCTATAGCATAATATGAAGTCTGAGGAAGATCAATGGCCAGGAGGGCAATGTGACATCCTTATGGGCTTCAAATGAAATATCTGACCATACAGATGGATCTGGAGTAATGGTCGCAGTCCAAAAACATGGAAATCAACTTGATCCAGGCACCGTGGCACCCTCTACAGCAAAAATAAGAATCGACGATCGAGATTGTGCCACGTGGCACCATCTCGGCCACCCAACTCTGGCCAGCAGTCCCAACAATGCCTCCTAATCAATGCTGATCTTGCACCGCAGCCATTGATCAAAATACAACGGCATAGGATTCAAGTCCACCGCATGCGTTAAGATGTCCGCGCGACGATCAGGATGTCTTGGCGCGTTGGTTGGAGAAAGGCACTCCGAAAGGAGGGGTGCAGGTTCGAATCCCTACAGCCCCCACAATTATGCAATTTGGCCAGTGCCCAACGCAGCCAATGCATGCACATGCATGCAGCAGCAGTAGCACTCGGGTGTAGTGGCAGCATAACACCCGTGCACACAGCACTGTGCTAACACGCGATAGCGCAATGCGTGCACCAGCAAAGCATGAGCAATAGGGATACATGCGGATCTTCAGCGACATGGGCCTTTAGTGACACTTGCTGCTGTCACTAACTGGCCTACGTAGTGTGTGCACCAGCCAAGGCAATGAAGAGGTGCGGATCTTCACCAACTGCTCGAGCGGCCTTTAGTGGCACTTGTAGCTGTCGCTGAATGTTTGTGCATGGGATTCTCTTCTTTCCATCCACTATATAATGGCCTACACACCCCCCTTGCCAAAGCATCTCTACCTACTCTACTCCCACATACTCCTAAGCTCTAGCAAGCCTGCCAACTCTCTGTTAGAGCTTGCTCTCAAGCTCCCAAGGTTCCTATTAGTATAGTGAACCTCTGCCGCACCAAATACTTCTCCAACTTTTAATCACCATTCATAGGTCGCCTTGGTGCCATCCTCCCACCTCCATTCTTGTAGCAGATAATCTCTACCTTCCCACCTCCATTCCAGAGCCACACTGAAGTTGTTCCTCTACCCGACGTCCTTTTGCATCCCACCTCCATCTTCCCACTCCTCACCTCCTTCATCCTAGCTTCTGCCAGGCATCGTCGTCTCACCGAACAGCCACTTGAGGAGATTTCTTCTCACCTCCATCTCTTTTTATTCTTTCGTAGATTATTGTAATAGACATCCATGCAATATATCATACTTGATTCCATCTCTATCTTGTGATTGCTTGTTTTTTTATTTCAAAAACAAAAAAAATAACAAAACGCTAAAACACCCAAAAGAAACAAATCGAAGCATGTTCTTCATACAAAGTGATATCACCTCCCTACATTTGACCTGAGACTCCCTTGGAGTTTTGATATAAATTTTATTTGGTCACAAGTTTTGCAACTACGATGATGGGATACTGACATGAGGCGATTCCCATGCGTATTTTGAAAATAGAGATCTCGTTGGAGTATAGTGCGCGAAAACACTCGTAAAAAAAAATTTATAAAGATAGTGAAAGTTGAGTCCCAGTTGTTCGTCTCTGGGAGGCATTTATGGAAATGTAGATTTGAAATCAATCTCTCTTGCTCTACTTATTCAAAATCGCATGTCGATTTGTGCTAAGTTCGTATTTATGCATGACATGCTTAGTTGCTAGAGTATCAGAAATTAAAACAAGCAACTTCAATCACACAAAAATATTGAATGAGGCTCATGGTGATTTTCACAAAAGGATATATATATATATAGAAAAATATTTTCAGTGATTCATGATGGTGTTTGAAACATAAAGCTCATGGAAAGCTTGTAGAGGAATGCTTGAAAGCATAAATCTAGCTAGCAGAAAATGATTACATACATGAATCCAAGGGGGGATTATGCAAGCATCATTGGGGGAGAATTTAGAGCTACACTATTAAGCAGTAAATAAAGCATTAAAACTATGAAGAACTATAATCTAATATATCAGAACTAAGGGCAATCAGAGGTGATCGCCGATGGCCTTTGACTTGGTTAAGAGGAGGAGGGGCGGCCAATGGTGCTTAGGCCGACCCTTGGAGAGAGGTTGAGGAGGTGATCCAACATCCTGGCAAGGAGATGGTGGTGGCCATTGTGAAGCTGCTCATGAAGGTGGAGTGGAGGTGGAATGAAGCTAGCTAAAATGGAGCCAAGAGTGAATGGGTCCAAAGTGCCAACCCTTAAGTATTTTTATAGACCAAAGGGATGCTCCTTAGAGAATTATGGAATTCTCTAGAGAGGTCTATGGGGGAATTCTAGGTTCTGATCGAACGTCCAATCAGAATCAGGAGGGATTCTAAGTTCTATCTTGGTTATTCTACAGAAATTGGATGTCTGACCAAGTGTCTGGACATCCAATAACACTGCATAAGTAGGTTTAAGGTGTACGGGAGTTGGGAAAGGGTTCTGGACGTCTTATAACTCATCTGGACATCCAGATAGAGGCTGAAATTAGGGTTTTAAGGTTTACTAGGGTGCGATGACCTAATCTAAGGGTCGCTAAGGCTTGGGGAAGCTTCTAGGCTATCCTAGAGCTAGGATGGACCTAAGTTCTTCGTAATTTATTGCTTTATTACTACTTAATAGAATGGCATACCTTAACTCCCTTACATTATTATCTACAACATCTAATCTAGATCTTCTGTTGCAGCTCTATTGCAACACCAAATATTCATTATTCTTCAGATCCAGCTTTAGATCCAACTTCAGATCTAGCTTCTGAATAGCTTATTACCTGCAATTGACATAATGCTCCTAATTAGTACATTATAGCATTATTTTATGCATACCTAAAAGAAAGCAGTAAAGGTGCTAGTAATGCTTATGCATGTATGAATTACCCTAACTTATGCTAAGTCCTAGCCTAATATAGGTCAATTAAGACCTATGATTGCTATGCAATCATACCTCCATGCCTAAGTCTTGCTAGTCTCCAGCAAATGCGAGACTAAATTATTCACAGAAAGGTCCCTAGGGGAATGATTATTTTATCAAGTGTATGCCTAGAGATTTTTCTCCTATTTGTTTTCATCCTATGCTCTATAAATCTAGATAAATGTGAAACTGCAGCTACGTAGCTTTTGCAACGGATTCAAGTAAAGAACTAATTCACCTCTAAAGCTTGTACTTGATCCCTAATAAAATTCTAGCAGGATAGGCGAACTTCTTCCCTCGGGGTATTCAAGATATTCTATGAATTCCACCTGGCTTTAACCTTAGGTCGAGAATCTTAGAGGGAAAAGATTATATATTTGGTGGCTCACTCTTAATTGGTGCTACATAGAGACTAGTACTACAGAGTCTAGATTCCAAATTATTGCGTAACTCAACTAAGAGAAAGACCAGAAAAACTATGATCCCTTTGGGTTCCTTTGTATTCATTATCTCATTTTCTTTTTCTTTTTCTTTTCTTTTCTTTCTTTTTCTTAGAGCTCACAATCTCACCAAATTGACATATATGAGCTGTATTTGGTGATCTCACTTGGCATTAACACTTTAATTGAGTTCCCATAACTCTAACACTAAGTCATAATTCCTCAACCAGTATTCGGGCGGTTAGAAACACAAGAAAGGTGAGTTAAGGCCATATTTGGTGGATCTCATATTTATTTGGTGGTATTGCCTCAATGCAACAAAAATAAACACTAAATATTCACTCTTTTTTTCTTTGCTTTTTCTTCTTTTTCTAATTCTTTTTCAATTTTTTTTCATCATTTTTTTATGTAAAATTTTTTTTTCTTTTTTTTTTTCTTCAACACAACACAACTAGCACACATCCATGAACTTTATTGAGGAAGCATTATTAGGGATTGGTGGTACTCAAGAGACATTAGGTGGCTTATTTAGTGGAAGTGCCTACTCACGGCACCGGCGGAGACTGATAGAATGGTGTATTTCTGACCTTGACATCAGTACCTTACTTCAGCTGATGATTTCGTAAAGAATGGTCGTAACCATCCACCTTAGCCCTAGTTTTATGAAAACTCGCTCTCTATTGTATTTGCCTTATTTGGTGGCTCTAAAAATCAACACAAAATGTATACGCAGGAATCGAGAGTGAAAACTATGACTAATCTCTGAGTATCAACACCTAATTATCTAGAATTCCAGATTCCTTGCACTAATCTTAGAGCATCAATACTCTCTATTCTCATCTTACACTATTTGATGGATTTTTCGAAGAAAATCTGCCTAGCTGCCAAAACACTATCCAAGGGTTCAGGAAAAGAAGCATTACTTCTCGATAGACTAATGACGTTTATCAGCCTTCACCATGAATGCATTGCAAATTCTACATGTGTGTGAAAGATTGTGCTAGATTCCAGATTATAGGAATCAACTAGAGGATAAAATCCTTAATGCATTCTCTTAATAAGATAATCTTATTCATGGATGCACTACGTATATATGCTATAAATAAGTAACCTCTTATATCCGTACTTCATGAAATTTTTCTTTCGATTACATTCTGCTTGACCCTAAATTTAGTACAAGAGGTGAAAGGGTGAGTCGGAAGTGGCTATTGCAGATGATTTTTAGCTCCATTGTGAGCATTGGAGGTGGAGTCGGTTGTTCTTTTATTTAGTGTCATATAGTACATTTGACATGCAGCTCCAAAGTTTTCCTAAAAGTTGGCATAAAAATTTTCAGTTTTGTCGTATCTACACCCCTATGCCTAAGTTCTTGCATATCCTCATGCATGAATATAAAAGAAAAAAAGTATAATAGGAAGTAAATGGGTGGAAATCACCTAGAATTGCTCCTGAAATTTTATCGTTCAGCATCGGCCAACCTAACAGTATGCAATATGTGAAAAGGAAATATGCGAAAAAGAAAAATATGCAATGTATAAAGTGAGTATGTATAAGGTGATGGATGAATGTGGGGTAGATGCTGATTTTAACACCTCTAGCTAGGCGAAAACTCAATCAGATGTATCAGTTCTAGCATAGGAGCCAGTCAAGATTAAGAGAAAGATGTGCTCGCATGCTCCTAGAATTAGTGGTCCAAAGATGCGAATTAGCTGATTGTGCACCCCTACTCCAAAAAGTCTAGCTATAAGAAAGTGTGGAGTGGTGGTGGAAAATAGAGTATAATCAGAGGGGGCGTCATGATGTTGATTTAGCTGATTTATCATGTCCAACAATTTAGTAGGAAGTTGCTGAGGGAGTAGATCAAAATGTATCTCAGAACCAAAATCTAAGTCATAGGGATCCTCATAACGATAATTGACATCAAAGATCATGCCCTCTCCAGGCTCTGGATCATATGGGGGTATCCGTGAAAGTAGAAGATCAGTGGGGAGGTCACTGAAATCCACGTCAGAAATTACTTCGTCCTCATCAATACTCATATCTGATTCATCAAAAGCTGACTCTTTCGGATCTAAGTTGAGCCATCCATTAGATTGACTACGATTGTAGGTGTGTCCCCAGCTCATTCTACTCAAAGCTTTACCTCATATGCATTGGGTTCCTCAGTAATTCCTGCCTCAGGTAGCATATCCATTTCTTCGGTCAAAACATCCATAGCTACCTTTGGACTTCGGATGTCAGGATCAGGGATAGAAAGTGTCATCTCAGAATCTCTAACATCCGAATTAGGTATGTAGGTGAAAGAAGAAGAGTGCATATCAGAAGATGTTGGCTCTAGCACAAGTTCACCTACAATGGGAAGTGGCCTAGATTGATCAGTAGTGTCACATGTAATGTTTGTCTCAAGATCCATTTCCCCAAATGGATCTACTTCCTTTATCACGGTTGGGTTATCTAACCCAAGAGGTATCTCCTAGGATTCAGGATAATCCGATTGTTGCTCTGTCTTAAAGATATTAGTCCTTTCCTCCACAGTTTCCTAAATGGAGTTCATAGATGAACCCATTTTGAATACTTCCTGCTCCTATCTCATATCCAAGCTAGATTCTTCTTCCCCTGAATTATCTTCCAGCATCTGCTCCCGAGAATCTTTTGCATGTCCATTCGGTGTAGTCGTTTTAGATTCTTCGAGGTCTTCAAGGCTATTTTCCACTTGATATCTCAAAAGCAGTAGTTCTCAAGTTTCCTAATTTTGTCCAATTAGCCTTGTTATCCCTGATGTTCCCTAAAGGAGCTCCATCACAGCTTGTTGATATGGAATCCAACTTTGTCTTTGGTTCGGCTCAGTGATAGCTTGGATTTTGTGTAGCCTTCTCCTTAACGCTAGCTACAGCTCGCTGTATTCTATAATGTGGTTGCATATGCACTGGTAGTTCTTCAGTGGTTCTAGGGGGTGAATTAGGTCTACCCATATAACATGGGTGAGAAGCAAAAGTATGAAATCCATATCTTGGGTTATAAGATGCAATCTTTTGAGGGACCGACTGGTATGGGTCATAATATCCAGAGTAACGATATAGGTTAACCATTTCGATAACCCAAGGAGAAGGATTAGGCGAAGCAAAAAGTTGTCTTCACCACCTTAGGCTATGATCCCAAGGTTGAGCTAATTAAGTGACCTGGGCTCTCAGATATGCTTGTGGGCCCAAATAGTTTGGATTCTGATTAGGCCCAGATCCAAGGCTAGCCACTGTGGCTAAGCAGATAGAAGAAGAGGGTGGGGGAGAAGATGGCCCAGGTGAAGTGACTTGCCTCCTTGGAAGTGCTTCCCAAGGTCCAACCAGTCGAGGTCTAAGTGACCTCCTTCCTTGCATACACCACCGAACACCTAGGTTGGTGTAGCCAAGCCAAACAAGGCTAAGGCCCTGTCATTCAGATGGTCCTTATGATTGGATGACTAGATTTTTCGTTTCAAGTTCGAATTCCTGAAGAGAAATTCGTCGTACAACTGACTAAAAGTGATTTCCACCTCTCAAGCTAACCTAGCCAGTCTGGTTACGAGCGGAGTAAGGGGAAGGTTCTTCCTTTGGCTTACGCCTCTGGTTTCTTTACCCCTTAGCCGCGATTGTTTTACACTACCCCATAGACTTAGTCACCTGGTTTGGCAAGAGAGATTGAAAATGCCCAGTAGTATGACAATGAATTCAGATTAATTTTGTGTTTTTAAATTAATTTTAGTCCTTTTTTCTTCAGTTGGGGTTTATGGTGAGTGACCCACAAGGTGACCAAGCTCACCGGCTACACCTTAGACTTGATTAAATCTCGCCTAGTCCAAATGTATGGTCTCTAAACTGTAACCCTAAAGATGTAACCTAGGGTTCATGCAATTCTAGGGTTTTTTTTGTTTCTTCTTCAGCAGACCACGAAATTAAGACCAATTCTCTGATAAAAATTACAATTAGAATAAGATGAAATTTGGTAACTAGATTTCTTTTTCAATTATATTTTAAGAGAATATTTTTATATAATTTTTACTATTTCAACCAAATTTATAGAGATTTTTAAACGTCAAGGGTCCGATCAGGAATTTTCACCCCTGGTAGATTCTCTACTTTAAAACAGTAACAAATGATCTTCAAAAATTTAGGAAAAATATGAAAATTAAAGCCAATGAGATCAGCTTTCTAACCCCACCATTATTGGTTAGAACAGATTCGTGAATTACCTGAAATTGCTTTTTGAATTTTGAAAAATCTCAAATCTGGGTCAGTCTGACCCCCTTGTACTTCGTGAATTTTTAAAAATTTTGTACTTGGAATTTTTTGAATGAATGATGCCATTAGAAAAGCGGTTTAAAAATGAACGTCCAGCCTGAATTTCATGATTTTTTGCTCATTAAATTTTTGGTAATTGAATTTTTAAATCGAAACTTGAAATGTGGTCAAAAATCAAAGGGTGGTCAAGAAGGTTTTGAAAGGGTGTTTGAATTTGAAATTCAAACCTTCCACCAAAATAATTTTTTTTTTGTTTTCAAAAATGTTTGAATTCTTTTTTTTATGGGAAAAGCATTTTTTTTAAAAAGATTCCTTTTCTTTTTTTTTTAAGTAAACTGACTTAGGATTCAAATGGAAACCTAATCTAAATACCTAAACTTTTTTTTTTTTTTTCATGAAAATAAATAGGCCCTTTTTCTTTCAAATGAAATTGCTAGAAGGAAATCTAACCTAGGGTTAAGAAAAAAGAGAAATCCTAATCTAAGAAGAGATGTGCACCTGATATTTTATTTCCGCCCTCGTTGTGTGCGTAGATCCCATTTTTCCTATTTTCTTGCATATCAAAAGACAAGCAGAGAAAGATTTATCAGTGATAATTCAAGAGATCGAAATCAAAACATGACATTGCCTCCCCGGCAATGGCGCCATTTGATAAGAGGCAGTTCTCATGAGTGCTTTGAACATAGAGATCTCGCCATAGTATTGTGCATGGAAATGCTCATCAAAAATAATTTATGAAAATGATGAGACTTACGTCCTAGTCATTCGTCTCTCAGAGGCATTTATGGAAATCTAGATTTGAAACCAATCTCTCCTACTGTACTTATTCAAAATCTGATGTAGATTTATGCTAACTTCGTATTTATACATGACATGCTTAGTTGCTAGAGTATCAGAAATTAAAACATGCAACTTCAATCGCACAAAAATATTGCAACGAGGCTCATGGTGATTTTCACAAATAGACATATATATAGAAAAAGATTTTCATTGATTCATGATGGTGTTTGCAATATAAAGCTCATGGAAAGCTTGTGGAGGAACACTTGAAAACATAAATGTTGCTAGCAGAAAATGATTACATACATGAATTTAGAGCTACACTTTTAAGCAGTAAATAAAGCAGTAAAACTATGAAGAACTATAATCTAATATATCAGAACTAAAGGCATTCAAAGGTGGGCTTCGATGGCCTTTGACTTGGTTGAGAGGAGGAGGGATGGCCAATGGTGCCTAGGCTAGCCCTTCGAAAGAGGTTGAGGAGGTGATCCAACATCTTATCATGGGGATGGTGGTGGCCATGGTGAAGCTACTCGTGAAGGTGGAGTGAAGCTAGCTAAAATGGAGCCAAGAGTGAATGGGTCCAAAGTGCCACCCCTTAAGTCTTTTTATAGACCTAAGGGAAGATCTCTAGAGAATTATTGAATTCTTTAGAGAGGCCTATGGTGGGAGCTCGTGAGAGAGAGGATGGATGGTGGTTTTTAGATCCACCAAATGTGGATATAAAAATTGAATGGCTCTTGGTTGCTAATTTTAGCAACCAAGGCAGCAACACATGCTAGAAAGTTAGAGAGAACTCTAGGCTGGTTATTTTCATATTGATGGTGTGTGTGGGTGTGTGTGGGTCGAAACTTAGGTGGCTAGGTTGATTAGGTTAGGTTCTAGTGGGTTTAGGTCAAAGTTGGTCACAAATTGGGGTTGTAAACCCTAATTCACTAAGGTAAAGTGCAATTAAACTTAATACAAGTTTAATTGTGTGTGTGGAAACCTAATTGAGAGTAAAATAACTCAATTAAGTCAGGTCTAGGTCAATTGGACTCTCACTGAGCCCAATTGGGCAGTGTGTGCTGAGATAAGGGCTCAATTAGACTCAATGAGTACAATTGAATAGACTGAAGAGATTGGCCATCATCCAAGTCAATTATGTTTAATGAGGGCCTAATTAGGTCATTAGGGTGGTCTAGAGGTGATGTACTAGGGTTAGGGTACCTTAATTTAGGTTCCTATGGGGTTGGAATTGGGTTTAAGGACCTTGGAATTCAAGATCCAAGCTTGAACTCAAAAACAGGAACTAGAGAGCAGTTCCAGACGTCTAATAATAGTGTCAGACGTCTTATAGTGAAAAATCAAAAGTCCAGACTTGTTGTCTGGACGTCCAATTAGAGTCAGGAGGGATTCTAGGTTCTGTCTTGGGTATTCTACAAAAACTTGGATGTCTAAAAAAGTGTCTAGATGTCCAATAACATTGCAGAAGTACGTTTAAGGTGTGCTGGAGTTGGCTAAGGGTTCTAGATGTCCTATAACCCATCTGGACTTCCAGATAGAGGCTGGAATTAGTGTTTTAAGGTTTCCTAGGGTGTGGTGGCCTAATCTAGGGGTGGCTAAGGCTTGGGGAAGCTTCTAGGCTATCCTATGGCAAGGACGGACCTAAGTTCTTCACAATTTATTGCCTTATTCCTACTTAATAGAATAGCATACCTCAACTCCCTTACATTATTATCTACTACATCTAATCTAGATCCGCTCTAGCTCTACTGCAACGCTAGTTATTCTTTATTCTTCAGATCCAGCTTTAGAGCCAGCTTCAGATCTAGCATCTAATTAGCTTATTACCTACAATTGACATAATGCAACTAATCAGTACATTATAGCATTATTTTATGGATAGATAAAGAAAGCAATAAAGGTGCTAGTAATGCTTTTGCATGCATGAATTACCCTAACTTATGCTAAGTCCTAGCCTAATTTAGGTCAATTAAGATGTATAATTGTTGCGCAATCAGTTACTTGTAACCTCGATTTCAAACACACGAAACACATGCGATCAGCAAGTTAGTGATCTTCCCTTTCTTCCCTAATCCCCACTCTTTCTTGGGAAGATAAAAAAAGGAACAACAGAAATTAGGAATCCAACCTTACCTTATTTTTCTTGTAGTATCATTCAAGGTGCAAAATTCTTAATTATCTTGATTAATTGTGATCAGATTTGATTTGATACAATTCAAAATACCCATACCTTACTATTTGCACCTATTAGGGACACAAAGCACCTTGGACTACTCACCTTCTTGTTTAAGTCCAAGGTGCCATATCAAGAATCAATTTGGACTTGGAA
This sequence comes from Thalassia testudinum, assembly GCA_037157565.1. NCBI lineage: Eukaryota > Viridiplantae > Streptophyta > Magnoliopsida > Alismatales > Hydrocharitaceae > Thalassia > Thalassia testudinum. Next base: position 101,964,241 of record JAZHRO010000055.1, on the reverse strand, counting down.
ATAGAGCCAATTAGGGCTTTCACCTTGGGGATGAAGTGCTAGTACACACTTGCCAGTCATAAAGGAAATGAATCTTCCCACATTTATGTGCTACCTAAGCCCTTGATTGAACTGATCTTATCATCAAACCCTAAAATCAAGTCTCTAAGTACACTTGAATCATAAAAGTTGGGACCTAATAATTTGCAGAGAACCAAATCAGCGTGGTTCGGGTGACTTGACCTAAATTCCATCCTCAACTTTAGGCCATGTCAGGTGAAGTTGGTTCACTTTATGGATCAACAAACCTCAAACTAGGTAACAATTTGAATTAACTTCTAATTCAAGTGAAAATTCATGGCACAATTATGTCTAAAATTGATAGAATTAGGGCTCAATTCTCACATTCTGGTTTACTTGGATTCACGGTGATAAGGAAGGTTAGGTAGGGGAAACCCTATAACCTGTGGGGACACTCTACCATGTAGGTGTTTTTGTGTGTCTTTCCCTTCTTGGCTACCCAAGGAATTCTTGGGTGTGAGAGTTTTTGATCTAAAGGTCCATATGCCTCGAACTGCCATAGTCATCCTACTCTTTTGGGTGCCTTGATTAGGTCCAGAACATTTCTAGTCCCTTATCTCTGTTGTACTGTATGTATGGGAGGAGGTCTTTAAGACCAACCTTGAGACATCCATTAGCAAGGCACACCGATTGGGGTCAAACCATGACCCACTTGTTTGGGTCTCCTTCTATTTTATTTGATATTTATTCTGATCCATCTACATTTGATCCCGGTTCTCCATCCTCTACTTCCATGGAGAATCCAAAACAAGAAGAGGGCGATATTCAAGACCTATCAGACCAATTGCAGACTCTTACTAACCTAATTTGTACACTGGCCCTCCCCTAACCGCGTCCACAGATGCGAGATCGCTACAATCTTGCAACTGTGGCTATCTGTTCGATCACGAGATGTGTTAAAAATTAATTCTGTCATTGTAGTGCGAATCACGATGAAACAAATAATATTTATAAAGTTTCAGAGAGTATCTAGTTATTCGTAGGGAGGCAAAACACAATTTTATTCGAAAGCTCCTTAGAAGGTCATTCTAAACATATATTTATATATTTATATATAGACATTAGATATCCAGAAAATTAGAATTTTATTGCTATTTGGAAATAGTTTTTCAACTATGAATAGAAATAACTATGCTAAAAAGAGACAGACAAAGAGAGAGAGAGAGATACAGAGATATAGTAGAAGTAGATGGAGGGTGATGTTGCTTGTGGGATTCTTGTGTGAAGTGCATCACACTTCAGATCTAGAGCTCCGAGACTAAGTCCGAAGAGGAGTTGCAGAGGAGGAAAGAGGCTGGAGTTATTGAGGTAGGAGTTGCATTCAACTGGGGTGCCTTAGGCTCATGTTATAGCATTCTTGAGGGGTAAACTTGACATTTTTACCCTCCAACTCGTGCAAAAACCCTAATTAGATCAGATCTGTTGATCGGGAGATGAACAGCTCTGATCTGGCCTCAAAATAACCTCTAATGCGCCTTATACACGTGGTGCATTCTGGTGCTGACACATGGTGGCTCCATCGCCCTCAGATTGCCATCGTGCAGTCCACGCTCCCACCATGTGCTCTTTACATTCAAACCGTGCCTGCCTCATGTACGCACGTGATTTAAATCGATATTCCTTGATTTTAGTCGTCCGATCTCTTGATCAGATGGCGTAAAGTCGTTCGCCACCACCTTTATGATGTCGCATAAGTCGAGGCATTAGTGCGCATGTCAGATCTCCTGTGCGAATCGAGTGGTCCTTGTCACACCACGTGCCTACATCCATGCCCTTGGATCATCATCCAATGGACCAATTGAGTCTAAGCGCACCGCCTTCCAGATTTGGTGTGCGGCGAGGCTCAATCCCGCGCCCCTTGCTTCGATTGGAGTACACTAACCACTGCACTATAAGTTTAGATGGTCATGATTATGAATTAGCTAGGTTCTCTCCTCAATCGTTGGATGAAGATCCAACAGCTGATCTTGATCTTCCCTGATGAGGCGTGGTTGAGGAGCGGTCGACATGCCACACTTGTGGCCTTTGGATGACAATCCAACAACCCACAAGGCATGGGAAGAGCACTTCAGTGATTGGGGCACTGTAAGGGGTGGTTCTAATGGTGGCACATGGCACCATTGTGGCCATCTGTATTCCTTGCTTTGTAGACGGCGCAATAGGCCTCTGATTGAGATAATTTTTGCCTCGTTGGCCTACGATCGCTGATCCGGATCCAATCGTGCGGTCGAATTTTACATTTGAGGCTTTGATTTCTATCATCTTGCTCCTTGGTCTCCGTTCTTCTTTGAATTGTACCAGATGCTACAGATGTCTTATCAGGATGATTCCGAAAGCATTAGACTCCCATTGTCATCCCAATCTGATCTATTATTTGTGGCCTCGGATCATCTGCAATTAATTTTGTCTCTTTCTTGTTTTTGAAACAAAAAGGAAAGCTATCATCTTACGATAGCAATCCATGAGGATATTCTAATATAAATAAGAGGATTTATAACCCAGATCCCCATGTATGTATGAGGGACCATACTCTCTTACAATTTTCTCACAACTTATTGGTCTCTCTTGAAAAAGCCTCTCATTTCTTGCCCTCCACACACACCAGAGAGTTGCAGCCTTGCGCACATGCAGCCTCTCCCTCACAACAAAACCATGCCAAATGGAATCCCACGATGGTAGTCGCTCCTGGCAAGTCCTCCTCCACACTGCATCAGTGATCAAGCAAGACAAAAAAATGTGGCTAAGGTTATCAGTGTGCATCCCAAACAGGTGGCATTCATGAAGAGCAACTCCTATTCTTTTGTGCAGCAGGTCACCTGTCATCAAGTCCTCCCTCCTACACAGCCAAGGAAAAATTTGTACTTTAAGGGGGATCTTCAAAAGCCAAATTTTTTTTGTCAATGAAATCATAGCTCGCCCCACTGTCATTCTCCATAATCTTACTATAACCACAATGCATTGTGTAAATTCCATCCCATACATAATTATCATCCACTCCATGACTTTGTTTAAAGCTCTTCAAGTCTGAGATTAGATTTCTCCTTTCTTCCCACAGCCGGGTGCCCCTTCTGGTGGAATCTTCTTCATTCAGCAGCCAGCAGCTCCTACTGTCCAACCAGAAGTAGCTGATCGAGCCCTCTTTATCAATGGCTACTGCAAAAGCCCTTGGGTAGGCCTCCTTCTGAACACCCAGCAAAGACTAGCCTTCATTCCAGAAACTGAAGGTTCTGCCATCACCTAGAGTCGGCTGCAGCAAGTGCCAGTTGTCAGCCAAGGCTTTGATAATAGAGCTCCAAAAGGGTGAAGGTTTGTTGGGCTGTAGTCTCTTGAGCACACTGTTTGAAGGACCATATCTGTCCTTGATCATTTCAATCCAGGGTTTCACCTCCCCTTGCAAAAATTTGATAGCCCACTTAAGCAACAAGGCATCATTGAATTACTTCTGAGATTTGATCCCCAAAACCCCCCTGTCCTTTGGCTGGTAGAGCTGCTCCCATTTCAATGGCCGTAGAAATCTGCCCTCATGCTTGGGGCCTTGATCACGCTTTTGCGCGGTTTGTTAATTTAGGGTTTTAAGTCATTGCAACGCACAAAAATAGATTCGCTTTTAAATTTATAAGACCTAGATAGTGGGGTATCTAGGGCCATCCAAGTAGGCAAGTTTGCAATAATTAAATCTCTTGCTTGGAAAATAAATCTCAACTTTCTTTTTGATCTTTTCAATATATAGTTTTTATAGATTTTTGAAATAAAGGCAACATGCAAGTTTTTGTTGATAACTAGAAAACAATTAACACCTAATTAATAAAGCTAACCCTAGGTGACAGGTAGAGCCTCTCCCTAAGCTCACGCTAGGCATGTGGAGGCCTAGAATAATTAGGGAGAGGGAGTGAAACAAATACTAGGCAAAAATTGTAAAAAGGTATGCAATAAAAATTGAAAGAAGGCAATTTGAATTAAAGCAAAATGGTTCACACAAAACCTATAGAGGAATGCTTCTACTCTACTTGAAAATACAAGAAAAATAAAACACAAATCCTCTAGATAGTTGGTGAAGAACAGGGCTTCATGCTTCAAGCCAAGTAGCTCCTTGACTTGAAAAGAGAACTCCTTCCGCTTGGCATGAGATGCTCCTCCAAATGATGTCCTCCAAGGTCGTAGCTACCACCTTTAATTCTCCTCCTCCAAGGGTGGGGTCCACCCTAGTTTCTTCTCCTTTTCCTGGCCATCCTCCTTGAAGCAGAATGCTCCTCCTCCTTGGTGTGGCACAAGTTGAAGAAAGTGGGGAGAAGAAGGCACCAAAGGGGCTGGCGATGTGCCCCCTTAATCTTCCTCTCTACTCCTTCTTGGTCGTAGGCATACGTGGATGTAGGTGGAAGTAAACATTAATGGTGGATGATTTTTATGTGGTGATATGGTGGGTTTATATAGAGGTGGAGAGGGGGGTAGTTGTCATGAATAGGTGGAGGGCTAGGATGGAGTTTGGTGGTGGTTATGGGTGGTTAGAATGATCCTAGGGCTAGGGTTAGTTGGTGCCAACTAAAGGGGTGCCAGGAGATGATTATGGTGGTGAAAGGGCACCTATATTTGGTGCCAACTATGGGGCTTCTAGAAAGTAGGTGAGGTGGATGGTGGAGATGATTTTAAGGAAAGGTGTATGGTGGAGATGAAGGGAATTTTGGAGGGAAAGTTGGCACCAAAAGGGAAAGGTTCTAGAAGGTTATTTTGGAGAGAAAATAGGTGGCTTTTGGTAGTGGTGATGGGGTGAAGGGGTGTGATGGTAGTGGCGCCAACTTGGAGTAGGATACCTAGCTTAGGTGAGCTTAGTTGATGGAGGTAGCTAGGTTTGAGTTGAAGGTGGTGGATGGCCAAGGAGCTAGATGCTAGCTAAGATAAGCTAAGCTAAGCTAGCTTAGCTAGCTATGGAGTAGAGGAGGAGGTATTGGAGCTAGGATTTGAAGAGTGGAGCTGAGGAGGAGAAACCTGGAGCTTGAACTGGAGCTGGTAGCTACTGAAGAGAGTGGCATGGAGCTATTCTAGCTGGTTTAGCTTGCTAGTTCCTTCCTAGCTGCTAAGCCAAGCTAAAGTGAGCTGGCTTCTACCATAATGAGCTGAGGTGAGCTTGGTCTGGTGCTCCCGAGGAGGATCACACTGGTTAAGGCAGCTAAGGTAGCTTAGCTCAACTGAGTTGAGCTAAGTTAATTCCCCGGGACCTGAACTTGAGCTTCCTAAGTTGGAATGAAGTCATCTTCAGCTGGCTGGAGTTGAGTGGAGCTGGATGTAGCTGGTACTGAGCTAGGGTGAACTCCAGTCAACTCAGCTGAGCTAGCTAGAGCTCCCTGTGGACTAATGGGAACTGAGATGAGCTAGACTCAGCTAAGTTGAGCTGGATCTGAGCTGACCTAAGCTAGGGTGAGCTAAGATGAGCTCTCTTGAGCTGCCATTTAGCTGAGAGGAGCTGAATGGAGCTAGGATGAGCTCATCCTAATTCAGTTGAGCTGAATTCCAGCTATGGTGAGCTGGATCAAGCTAAGTTCCAGTTAGTCTGAGATCCTCTTTCACCATTTTCCTTCTTGCGTGCTAGGGTTTTAGGGATCTGTATATCTGTTCATCCCTAACACTCACAAAAACACATTAAAACAAGAAAAGAAAATGCAATGCTTGCCTAACCTAGTTAATGCCTAAATGCAGCCCAAAAACTTGTTTGCGAAGCAAAACCTAAGAGCTAGGTTTGTTTTAATGCATAAGAATGATGATAAACTATCGTTTATCAGGACTCTCAAAAAGAACCTCTTCCTCAGTACATCCAGATGCTTCCACGCAGATTTTGGAGCTTTGAAGATAGAAAGGTAGAAGACAGGAATGGAGGTGATCATTGAATTAAGCATGATGAGTCTGCCACCCTTGGATAGGAAACTGCTATTCCACCCAGCCAACTTCACAGAGATCTTGTCAAAGAGACAATTCCAATCTCTTTCCTTCATTCTTGAACACCTCAGGGGTAAGCCAAGATATCTGCTAGGGAGGCAGATGCGAGGAGTCCCCAAAGTAGTAGAGATGTCTCCTTGCTCAGCGTCAACTAACCCAAAGCAGACCAGGTTGGACTTCTCTCTATTCATCCTGAGACCTGAGATGTCCTTGAAAATGTTGACCATATGGCCAAGAGCATGGGAATCATCAATGGATCCTTCCACAAAAAAAATCGTTTCATCCGCATATTGAAGTATAGCGGCCATAGCACTCCTGTTAGAAAGGGAGTATCCTCTAACAATACCTACTTCAGCAAGTTTACACGCATACCATTCTAGGTTGTCAACTGCAAGATTGAAGATCAAGGGTGCCAAAGGGCACCCCTTCCTCACCCAACTCTGGGGTTGAATCCATGCACCACAGGGCTTCCCATTTATCAAGGGGGTGAAAGAGGCAGTTGTGATACACCTTTTCATCCACTTAACCCAAAGAGGAGGAAAACCTCTTCTTTTAAAAGCTTCCCAAAAGTAAGGACAGTAGATAGAATCAAAAGCCTTGCATAAGTAACTTTCCACAAAAATGCTCTACACTTCTTGTGCCACCTAGAAACCATCTCCTGGGGCATGATGAATGATTCTTGTAAAGACCTGTTAGGGAGGAAGGTTGATTGAATTGGGTGAATCATCTACTGCAAGATAGGCTATAGCCTATTTCCCAAGATCTTACTAACCACCAGGTAGATAGAATTTAAGAGGGCTATGGGTCTGAAATCCTGAAATGACTCTGCCCCTTGTGTCTTTGGCAACAAGAATAGGAAAGACCTGTTGATTTTTTCAAAGCCAAAGTTACCCACCTCAAACTCTTTGATCACCTCCATGACCTCTGTGCCCACAACACCCCACATCTCTTTATAAAAGGGGACTTGAAGACCATCAGGACCAGGGGAACCAACATTGTTGAGGCCGTTGATGGTAGCCAAAGTTTCATGCTTAGAAATGGCTACAATTAGGTTGGATACCTGTTCTTCAGAGAGTTTGAGTAGGTCACTAGCTGCCATTCTCCATTGGCCCCTTCTAGCAGACCTTGAAGGGTCTCTAAAATACTTGATGGCCTCGGCTTTGATATCAGAAATTGAAGAAATTCTCTACCCATCTTTAATTATTGAAGAGATCAAGTTCAATCTTCTACAAGAGCTAACAGCAAAGTGGAAAAACTTGTTGTTTGCATCCCCCTCTTTAAGACAAAGCTGTCTCAAGCATGCCCTCCAGTCCATCTCTAACTTCAGATCTTCTTTAGCCACCACCCCCTACCACCACCTTCTGTTCATGAAGTCCTGCTCTGTCATCAGGCCAGTGGCCTATCTAGAGTCAAGGTTCTAAATTTCCTTTAAGGCCTCTTTGCATCTCTAATGTCTCACAATAGAAATAGCATCTCCATACTCCTTTAGCATTTCTCTCATAGCTGTCAGCTTGGAAGCCAGCTTGATTGTAGCAGTGTCCTCAACTTGCTTGTTCCTCCACCATCCTTCAAGCATCTCTTTGAACCCTGGTTCTTTCAACCAGGATTTCTTGAATTTGAAGTAAGATCCAGCAAACACTTGCTCACCACTATCCCAAACTAAAGGAGTGTGATAAGAAAAGGGTCATTCCAGGCCACTAACAGAGGATAGTTGGAATTGGTCTAGGAGACCAACATTGCCAAAAAATCTATCAATTTGGACATTAGGCCACTCGCATTCCTCTAAGTAAACTCAGTGCCAGAAGATGGATACTCACTCAAGCCTAATTTTTGAACCAACAATTGAAAAGAAGTGGTTGCACTATCAGCCACACCCCTAGGTCTAGCACTTCCCATCAACACAGTTGAAATCACCTCCAACAAGCCAGGCAACCCCATTCACAAACTCAGCAGCCAAATTCCAGTCCACCCACAGTTCATGCCTTCTGCGGGGGTCACAGGGTCCATAAACACCTGTAACAAATTGTTCACACCTTCCTTGGGTTCGTTCAAACTTGCAGGTCAGTAACTGCCTAGCCAAAGAGACCTCCAACTGTAGCACATTCTTCTTCCACCAGATAGCAACACCCCCAGATCTGCCAATTAAGTTAATCATCACAGAGTCAATTACATCCTTAGCTTTCATATCAACCCATGCCCTGTCAGTTTCATTATCAATATGTGTTTCTTGGATGATGGCACAGTCAATTTCCCATTCTCTCAAGTATCTCAGAAGAGAAGCCCTTCGACTTCTATCGCGCAACCCATGCACATTCCATGTAAGGATCCACATTTAGCATCATGATCATCCCCCTTCTTCACAGTGGAGACTCTATTAACCTTCATCGCAGTTGCAATAGCACACTCATCAATTTTTTGCGTAGAGCTATGTCTTCTCAGTCTGAGATTATAGGGAGGTCTCCACAAACATGTCTTGGATGAAGTCCCTGAGTCTGACTGCAAGCCCTCAACTGCAGGTGGGCTGCTTTGCAAGCTTAAGGAGTTCAAAGGAATCTCCTGTAGAGCATAGCTACCAAGAGTATTGGCTCCTGATTCCCCTACTTTCATATCCTCAGCCACATCCTCATTTATCAGTGCCATATCCATTCCTTCTTTCTCTTCCTCAGCCATACCACCTTTAAGCACAGATACATCCCTCCCAGCCTCCAGATTTTCTGTCAACTCCTCCTCTGCCATCATCACACCCATCCCATCATCCATGTCCTTGCTCTTACTAGGCTCAGGTATCTTCTCCTATGTTCCACGATCCAACAGTGTTGTTCCTGCCTTGGCTTGTAGTACCTTAGCATAAGAAGGGAGATTATGATGTGAATTCCCATCCCTGTTAATCACAGAGAAGATCAAGAGCAGTAGCCAGGAGCTCCCCCCACATCGGAGGATTAGCTTCTCTGGAACAGACCCTGCCCTAAAAGCATCCACCCAGACATTCAAAGCACTACCACCTCCTTCAATCAGACCAACCTCAGCATCCTCTGCCAATGAAGCAAACCCATCTATCATAACTGCCACCACCACTTTTGATCTTAAGTGTTGTGGCAAACCCTTGATTTCAAGATTGCCTGATCTTGAGGTTGCTCTTTGGGGTGGTCACTCAAACAACGATCCATCAAAAGGGGAAACCAGCTGCCAAATCACCATCAGCCTGTCCAGATTACTTGATCGAAAACGTAGACACTCGACATACATCACCCCAATCCAAAGAGCACAAAACACGAAGGGGAAAGGACCGCAATCTTCCAAACATTTGTCAAAAGAGAAAAGGACCTTACCAGCTGATGAGCTTTCACCAAGGACAGAGTGGCCATCATCACTTCCCCAATCAAGGCTCCTTGCAGCACCAGCTCCGCCACCCTGATGTCCTTGCTCATCGGTATCTCCACATCTAAGGTGTGCCCCCCATAAGCAGGAGGGGAAAGAGGAAGAGGCGATTGCACCACAACCTTCTTAGCCCAAGTATTTGTGTGCATCATTCCCCTATGTTTTACATTATTTTTTGTGCAGGAGTCATGTTTGTGGCCAAACCTGCAGCAGGCCAAGCAGACCAGAGGGAGGTGGCACACCGACGTCATATGTCCACGGCGCCGACATCGAAAGCAGACAACCTCCCTGTTGTACCAAGGCCGCCTATCAAAAGTCCATCTTCTATCCATAGCCATAGCTCCTTTGGCCACCAGGACACCTCTCTCCTTCCTCCTGCAGGATCTCGACCTCCAAGTCGTCCAGCCTCCATCGCTGGCGACGCTCTCGCCGGACCTCCTAGGGTTTATTTTTCCAGCGATTCGTACTTTCTTAAAATCATAAAACATTAATTAATTCATCTCTTTTAGTGCATAAAATGGTAATATTATCTCTAAGGCCACTAAACTAACTATTATGAAAATTATGATACTTATGTATGTATTCATCCTAAGTTATGCTAGAATCTAACTTAATTCAGGTAGATTAGGTCTTATAATTGCTGTGCAATCACACCCCCATGCCTAAATCTTGCTAGTCCCTAGCAAATGAAATACTAAATGCAATGTTGTCCTAAATGACAAATTTCGATCAAGAGTTAGATTAGTGATTTATTTTTTTTATTTTCATCCAAAACTTTAGAAATCTTGACAGTCGTGAAAGTGTATTGTTGTAGCCTATGCAACGGATCCAAGTGAAAAGCCAATCAACTTCTAAAGCTCATACTTGTCCCTTAGTAAAATTTCTATTTGGATCGGCAAATTTCCTCCCTCGATGTTATAAAGTAATCGATAAATTTAGCCCTGGGTTTTTGGTTTAGGTAGAAGATAATTTGAGTCAAGTGGATTTGTATTTGGTGGCTCACACTCATTTGGTGCTACAGATAGACTTGTACTGAAGAACCTAGATTTCCAGACTTATTAAATAAATCAACTCAAAGAGAGGTGGAGAAACTATGCTCTCTTTAGTTCTTTTGTACCTATTCTCTCCCTTCTTTTTTCTTTCTATCTCATTTTTTCCATCTTCTCTGTGTTTTTTTGTTAAGCTCACAATCTCATCAGATTTGTCAGTATACTTAGTGGCCTCTTATGGTATTAATACTCTGATTACGTTCTGATAACCTTACGACTAAGTCAAAATTCGTCAGCTCGAATTCAGGCGATCAGAAATACAAAAAAGTAGGTCAAGGCTATATTTGGTGGACTGTGAAGTGATAAATGCCAGTTTATCATCATTCTTATGCATTAAAACAATCCTAGCTCTTAGGATTTTGCTCCCCAAAAGGGTTTTTGGGTTGCATTTAGGCATCAATTAGGGTAAGCATGCATTGCACATTTTATCATCATTTTAATGTGTTTTTGTGAGTGTTAGGGATATACAAATTACCAAATCCGTAGAACCCTAGCACTTAGGAAGGCAACTGGTGAAGGAGAAGTTCTTACCAGTAGGAACTCAGCTTGATCCAGCTCCCCATAGCTGGATTCCAGCTCTCCTGAACTAAGGTTAGATCATCCTACCTTCATTCAGCTCATCTCAATTGAATGGCAGCTCAAGAGAGCTCATCTGAGTTCACCCTAGCTCTAGTTAGCTTAGATCCAGTTTAAATTATCTGAGTCTAGCTAATCTCATCTCCAATTTGTCCACAGGGAGCTCTAGCTAATTCAGCTGAGTTGACTTGAGTTCACTCCAGCTTAGGTCCAGCTACATCGAGCTCCACTAAATTCTAGCCACCAGAGGAATACTTCATTTCAGCTTAGGAGGCTCAAGTCCAGCTCCTAGGGACTCAGCTTAGCTCAACAGAATTGAGTTAAGCTACCTTAGCCACCTCAACCAACTTGATCCTCCTCGGGAGCACCAGACCCAACTGACCTCAACTCCTTTTGGTACAAGCCAACCAACTTTAGGTTGGCTTAGCAGCTAGAAAAGAACTATCAAGCTAAGCCAGCTAAAGTAGCTCCCTGCTACTCTCTTCAGCAGTTGCCAACTCCAGTTTAGCTCCAGACTTTTTTTGTCTAGCTCCTCTCCTCAAACCCTAGCTCCCATTACCTACACCTCTACTACATTACTAGCTAAGCTAGCTTAGCTTAGGTTAGCCTAGCTAGGTTCCAACTCCCTTGGCATTTAGCACCCTAAAACTCTTCCTAACTAGCTCCATCGACTCCAAGTTGGCGCCACCACCTAGCCACCTCTTCACTCCATCACAACCACCAAAAGACACCTTTTTTTGCTGCCAAAACCACCTATAACTACACTCATTTTGGCGCCAACTTTTCCGTCCAAAAATTTCCCCATCTTAACCCTACATATACCCCTTGAAGCGATCACCACCCTACACCCACCCTTCCTTCTGGAAACCACCTCCGTTGGTGCCAAAATGGTGGCATCCTTCCACCATGGACATCCACCAAGGGGTGGATTCAACCTATAAATGCCTCCTCGTTGCACGCTTTAGGCTGGCGCCAAGTGATCTCCACCTTAGGATTCCTAACCACCATCCCAAACTCCATCTTAGCCATCCATTCCAAGAGACACCTATGCCCCTCATCCTACTCTATAAAAAGACCTTCAACCGCTACAATTTTCTCCATCCTCCCATTAGTATAATTTCCACCCTATACCCAGCTCATACCTACGGCCAAGAAGGAGTAGAGAGGAAGATTAAGGGGGTACACCACCTGCCCCCTTGGTGCCTTCCTCTCCCCATTCCTTCACCTTGTGCCACGCCAAGAAGGAGGACTTTCACCACTAGGAGAATGGCCAAGCAAGGAGAAGAAAGGGTGGTGCATGCCCACCCTTGAAGGAGATCTTTGAAGGTGGTAGCTTCCACCTTGGAGGACACCATTTTCAAGGAAGGAGTAGGAGGAGCCCCTTTTCAAGCCTAGCAGCCACTAAACTTGGAGTAAGGTGCTTCCCTTCTTCACCACACTTTGCAAGAGGATTTGTGTTTTTATTACTTTTATTTTTTTCCATTTCAAGTAGAAGCATTCCTCTACATGTTTTTGTAAAACACAAATTCTATCAAATCTATTTGCCTTCTTTTCATATTTTTTTGTTGCAATTGTTTTATCTTTGTCCTAGAACCTTTTCAATCCCTCTATTTAATTACTCTAGAACTCCACGTACCTAGAGTTAGCTTAGGGAGAGGCTCTGACCGAGTCGATCTTTCGCTTTTAAGTCGTTTGTAGTTTAATGTGGTGGAAAAATCGACTAATCAATTTTTAATAAGAAATAACCACTCGCAGAGGAGCGGGTCGTTTCCACAGGGAGGCAATAACGTATTAAAATTCGCGCCACTTAAAAATGTTTGTTCGGAGTCACTTTGGACAAGAACCAAGCCAAGATTGCCTTTAGATTAAGGTTTAAGCAAGAAATAATGCTGAAATGGCAATTATGATAAACTACAGGATATTTTCCGCAATGCAGACTGAATAGAATATGAATAAAATCTGGCAATGGCAGAAAATGTAAATTTTAATCAATGCTTTACTGTAGCAAAACAGGGGAATTTTTTTCCCGTTGTCTTGCGCGACGATGAGCCGATGGCCGGGCGCGGGAAGCTCGGAGGAGGTCCCTTGGATCAAGGGCTTCGAATCGGTGGTGGCGGCGAGTCGCGCGGCGGCCGGAGGTGGCCGGACGAGCTCCGGCGGAGGTGCTGCAGGCGGTTGTGCGTGGGCGCGCGGAGGGTCTGCGGAAGGCGCTGGCGCGCGGAGGTGTGGCTGCGGTGGTCTGCAGGCGGGCGCTGGCGCGCGGAGGCGTGGCTGCGGTGGTAGCTGCAGAGGTCGGTTGCTGGCGGTTCTGCAGGTGGCTGTACGTGGGCGCGCGGAGAGTCTGCGGAAGGCGCTGGCGCGCGGAGGCATGGCTGCGGGTGTCTGCAGGCGGGCGCTGGCGTGTGCGGTGGTAGCTGCAGAGGTCGGTTGCTGGCGGTTTGCAGATGGCTGTGCGTGGGCGCGCGGAGGGTCTGCTGAGGGCGCTGGCGCGCGGAGGCGTGGCGGTGGTCTCAGGAGGGCGCTTGCGCGGTTCTGCAGACACAGTGGTGAACGGCGTGGACTGCAGGCGGTTGTGCGTGTTTGAGCTGAAGGTTGACGGACGTGGGTGCGCTGAAGGTTCTGCAGGTGCGGGAAGGGGTCTGCAGGCGACTTCAGGCGTGTGCGGTGAAGTGAGCGGGTAACTTCAGACGTCTGGGAAATTTCCCAGACGTCTTAAGTTACTGAGAGGGTGGCTGATCAGTAGGTTGGTGACGGTGGTCGGCGATAACGGCGAGGGAGTTGCACGCTAAGGTGCTCACGGTAATGCGGGCGAGCTCCGGATGGCGGTGTGGCCTGTCACACCACACGCCTACGGTGGTGGAGACTCGCCGCCACGGTAGAGGCCGGCAGTGTGGAGTGGAAGAGAGAGGATCTCTCTGCACAGTGGTGGGTCGGTGGCGGAGGCCTCTGCAGCCGGCAGCTTCCGTGCTGCTTTTATAGTGTCTTGAACAATTTTGAAATCAGCCGCCGACCAGATCCACCACATCCGCTCCCCCTTGAATGGCTTCATCACTGCAGCAGCCGGGCGTTGGAGCGGCAGCCAGCCGTTCTGAAAGAAGACGAATAAAGCAAATATTATTAAAATATTAGGGTTATTTATGTATAGACCCTCAACTTCTATGTTAATAAAAACAATATACCTAATTGGTTATCTAATTAGATGAATGATATTCTAAGCTAATTCTAAATGCACTTAAGATATGAATGCAATGTATGGATTATGTAATTAGATTAAAACTATGAATTAATCTATTTACATCCTAATTTATACTAAATAAATGTTAGAATTAACCTAATGTGTAGGCACTTAAATACTTAAATAGCCCACAACTATGGGCTAATCAAATACCCCCATGCCTAGTTTTTGCTAGTCCCTAGCAAAATTAAGCGAAACCTAGCACTCTAAGTAGATTAGTCAACTCACTTAGTATTCCTTCAGAAGCATATTAAGTTCAGGTTCTAAACCCAAGGTTCCTAAGTAGTTGCTAAGTTACAGACTAGGTCGGCTAAAGACGAGTTGCCAGCACAAGTTTCCCTGATTTCTGACTCTACCCTAAAGTTTATTGATCCCTGAGATTAAAGCATCCGTGCTTGTGCATTGGTCCGAGTTATTTGAGTTAAAGGAATTTTTTTTTTTTTTTTTTTGTTTGATTCTTCTAAGTCTAACCTCAGATCAGCTATCAACACAGCCTGTGTCGGATTCATTGTCCCCATTACCATACCTCGAAGGGTGCCTGGCTTTCGATGCTTCGAGATAGCACCGCCCATAACGACCCCAAGAACTCCTGGCAATCGACACTTCGAGATAGTATCGCCCATGGATTTCTTAAGCGAATTCAGGCCTATGGCAATCGGCACTTCGAGATAGGGCCGCCCATGGTACCTGAACCGCGCAATGCACTTACATGCCCCCAGTAGGATGGATATCCTAAGAGACAAGCGCCGAGGAGGTAATATGTTACCATCGCATCCTCAAGGTGAGTATATACTCGACCTCTCCTGCGGCGGGAACTCTTCCAATCAAAATATGTTTTCAAGCCTTTCTTAAGTCAAAACTAAGAGAACCAAATCTCTTTTCAGAAATTAAGTTAATTACCAGACCAAGTGTGAACAATTTGGATGCTTGGGTTACAAGGACCCGTAAACCAAAAAGGTAGAATAAGACTCCAGGTACTACCCCACCTTTTAACTCAAACCCTAGCTTCCCTTCCTCAACCTCTTGAAGAATGGTCCGCAACTTAACTCCTACTTAAGTTTTTAAGTCCACAAAGGACCCTAAAGGTCTAAAGCTAGTAGCTTATTTAGCTTCTAAAGTTTGTACCTAGAATTAATTTAGTCTACGCTAGAGTTCTGATTTGCTTAAGAATGCAGGACTTAGCCAGTTAAGCTCAAAACTTTTTTTTTTTTTTTTTTTTTATATGTACAAATGTATGCAATTATGCTATGTATATCCCCAAGTACACCCCCCCATGCCTAAAATCTGCAATGTCCTCATTGCATAGAAGGATATTACCTGGATCAAAGCTGGGCTGAATAGCCGAAGAACCTGCAAATCAGGTTCAAGAATTGCAGAAATAGGCCCTAAAAATGAGGAAAGCAAAGTTGGCCTAGAAAATAGGTAACCTTGGATGTTGGCGAGCTGATGATGAATCCCGATAGCAAATGCTCGCCCAACTAAAATGGGAATGAAATCTTCCCAGGTCACCAGAAGAGGTTCTAAAGGATAAACAGTTAAAATAACCTCCAAAGGGGTAGGGGTAGGATGACAAGGATCCTCCAAAAAGAATGGGGAAGGAATGGTATAGAGATAAACCCCCAGGGTAATGGACTGACTAAAGAAATCATCAATCCATACCCGATACTCCATTACAGAAAATATTGGTCTGTTAAGCCCCCTAGTCAGAACAAAAATGAGCAATTCTTTAAGGCAAGGATCGCCTAGGGTGTCCAAGTTACGAGGTTGTGGGATGGCCATAAGATCTAGATTGGGTTTAATCAGCTTGGTGTCCATCCCAAACACTCTTTCTAAATCCTCAATTTCATCCCTAGCATTCCTTGCACCATCACGTGGATCTTCCTGCTCTTCATCAGGAGTCACAATTTCGCTTTCAGATATAAGAGAATCAGAGGGTGACTTCGAAGTGAATGAAGGCAGGTTGGAAGCAACAGATCTAGGGATTATCCTATTAATGTCATCCCCGGGTTTTTGTTCTTTACTCACATCTTCCCCGGAGTCTATATGTGAATCCACATAAATCTTAGAAATTGCTTCCAAATTTTCCATCATTTTATCATGAGGAGAAATATCATCAATGGGTGTGCTAAGGAAACCTAATTTGGTCAAATTTGTGACATCCTCAGGGGTTAACTCTTCAAATAATACATAATCACCCTTAGTGTCACTCCAAATCTTGAATGTAGGTTCCTCATATAATTCATCTTCCTCCTCATCACACAATTCATCATGTACCCGAGGTCTAGAATCATTTAATATATCAGCAGATCCCCTAGGGTGCTCTATCTGAGGTAAATTATTTACATTGGTTACATCAGACTCCTCAGATAGGTAAATTTCTTTAGGGTTAGGTTCCCTAAGGGTGGGTTTGAGTTCCATATCATGATCAGAAGGGAGGGTAGGATTAACAACTTGACTTTGACCCACTTCATCAAATGTCACGAAAATACTATCATCTGGGTCGAGGTCTTCCAATGGCACCATCATTCCCTTCTTTTGACTCCAATATAATTCAGGTGGATACTCAACCTTATCATCATCTTCCTCGGGTTGCCACCTTTCTTCATCCAATGCATAGCTACTTTCATGTGTATTTTCCTCCCACCTAAAGTGTAGATCTCTCAAGGAAGTGTCATCTAATGGGGAGGTTTCAAAATCGATCCTCGAAAAGTAGCTATTCTCCCCAGAATTTCCCTTCAACTTAAAGTGTAGCTTTCCCACGGGAGATGCATCTATTGTAGAGGGGTGTACGTCATTGTCAATGGGGCAGATTGGGTGGCTAATTTCATCTCTTTCTTGTTGGCCTGCTCTCAAAGATTCTCCTAACAATTCACTCATTTCATTTTGCATTTTCTGTATTTCCATCTTCAAAGAGGAGAGGTCATTTTTATCATAAGAGAAGTCAGGCTCAGGCTTATAGTACCCAGGAGTGTTTGTCCAACCATTATAAGTTTTCAGGGAGGGTGGGTTGGGTATTTCTTTGGTATGTGGGATATTGGGCAAAGCAAATCCCGCTCCTGAGTTCTGCTCACTAATTTGGGGCTTAACTAGGCCAATACTCCTATAATAGGAGTAAAACGGATCCCAATGATTGTCATTATGTCCATCAAGGAATGGACCATCTCGGCGTCTGGGATCGAAGGATGCAGAGTGGGGGTGAGGGTGTGGGCAAGATGTGAAAGGATGAAAATCAATGTGGTCCATTCTAACTCACACTTCAATCAGAATTCCCCAAGCAAGACACAATTCAAAAAGGACCTTTTAGGTCTTTCCCAATTTAGGCTTTTGATTTTAAGTCAGATTGCAGGTGACAATACAATTTGTTCAATCAATTTACGCGCCTATTGTCGACCTACGGCTCGCCTAAAAAGACCTAGTTGGAGCTTAGGTGTTCTTCCCTAAATCTCAAATGGTCACGTAAATCCAAAGACGGAAGATCGAGGGATGCAAGTAGGCCTAAGCCTTCCTTTGAAGCTGTGCTTTCGCGGTGCTCCTCAACTACCCCCAAAAATCCGTGACAGGGTATCTCCCTCTTTGGATTTACAAAACCTTTGATCTCAAGTTCCAAACACTTCAGAATCCAACGAAAGGAGGGCTCTTGTCCTAGTATTTCCAAACCTAAGGAGTGTCTAGAAGCGTGCCGTGGTGCAAGTGAAATAAGTGTGCATACACCGTAAAAGATTTTGAACTTTGAATCGCACGCCAAGTTTGAAAATGAAATCCTTGGTTTTTAAAATGTCCTTCCTTTAATTAGTCCTTTTTCTAAAAAAAATGTGACCACTTGTTAGATTTATTCAGTACAGATTAGGTGGTCTTCGCATTAAATCCCAAATGCAATGCGTGATCAAAAATAGGATGCAAAGTAAGAGAATGCGTACCTTGCCTCCAGCGATCTTCGATGCAAAAATGCACGCAATGCAGAAAAGCAAATCTAAAGGCTGCTCATACAGACCTAAATGGTTCGTCCTAGGGCAGGCAGCTTCTAGCAGGCAGCTCATTTTTTTTTTTTTTCTTTTTCTATTTTTTTTAGAACTACTTATGAACAAGCAAATAAAAGAAATAATAAAAAAAAAAAAATAAACCTAAATCTAAAGAAAAGGGAACAGGCTCCCAAAAATTACCCAACACGGGTCCAAAATAAAATCAGGGAACAAACCCTCAAAATATGCCCCAGAACAAGGGTTTCAAACTAACTGTAATGAAAAAATTAAGTCTTCAGTCTTAATTCTATTCTAATTAAATTAGCGATTAAATACAGTGGTGTCCGTCGCGTCCTCGTCCTTCTCCTCCTTTCAAAATTGCTTGTCCACTTCTCGTCTGGCAACGTCAAGGGTCGCCTCTCACAGTGGCTGATTCTTGCACAAAATTTCTCGCACAGAAAAGAAAATAATGAATGGTCAAATCTCTGTGCAATTGACAAATAATCAAAATAAAATTAGGCGAAATTATTGCGTCTGTTGCCTCCCCGGCAACGGCGCCATTTGACCGAGTCGATCTTTCGCTTTTAAGTCGTTTGTAGTTTAATGTGGTGGAAAAATCGACTAATCAATTTTTAATAAGAAATAACCACTCGCAGAGGAGCGGGTCGTTTCCACAGGGAGGCAATAACGTATTAAAATTCGCGCCACTTAAAAATGTTTGTTCGGAGTCACTTTGGACAAGAACCAAGCCAAGATTGCCTTTAGATTAAGGTTTAAGCAAGAAATAATGCTGAAATGGCAATTATGATAAAATACAGGATATTTTCCGCAATGCAGACTGAATAGAATATGAATAAAATCTGGCAATGGCAGAAAATGTAAATTTTAATCAATGCTTTACTGTAGCAAAACAGGGGAATTTTTTTCCCGTTGTCTTGCGCGACGATGAGCCGATGGCCGGGCGCGGGAAGCTCGGAGGAGGTCACTTGGATCACGGGCTTCGAATCGGTGGTGGCGGCGAGTCGCGCGGCGGCCGGAGGTGGCCGGACGAGCTCCGGCGGAGGTATTGCAGGCGGTTGTGCGTGGGCACGCGGAGGGTCTGCGGAAGGCGCTGGCGCGCGGAGGCGTGGCTGCGGTGGTCTGCAGGTGGGCGCTGGCGCGCGGAGGCGTGGCTGCGGTGGTAGCTGCAGAGGTCGGTTGCTGGCGGTTCTGCAGGTGGCTGTGCGTGGGCGCGCGGAGAGTCTGCGGAAGGCGCTGGCGCGCGGAGGCGTGGCTGCGGGTGTCTGCAGGCGGGCGCTGGCGTGTGCGGTGGTAGCTGCAGAGGTCGGTTGCTGGCGGTTTGCAGATGGCTGTGCGTGGGCGCGCGGAGGGTCTGCTGAGGGCGCTGGCGCGCGGAGGCGTGGCGGTGGTCTCAGGAGGGCGCTTGCGCGGTTCTGCAGACACAGTGGTGAACGGCGTGGACTGCAGGCGGTTGTGCGTGTTTGAGCTGAAGGTTGACGGACGTGGGTGCGCTGAAGGTTCTGCAGGTGCGGGAAGGGGTCTGCAGGCGACTTCAGGCGTGTGCGGTGAAGTGAGCGGGTAACTTCAGACGTCTGGGAAATTTCCCAGACGTCTTAAGTTACTGAGAGGGTGGCTGATCAGTAGGTTGGTGACGGTGGTCGGCGATAACGGCGAGGGAGTTGCACGCTAAGGTGCTCACGGTAATGCGGGCGAGCTCCGGATGGCGGTGTGGCCTGTCACACCACACGCCTACGGTGGTGGAGACTCGCCGCCACGGTAGAGGCCGGCAGTGTGGAGTGGAAGAGAGAGGATCTCTCTGCACAGTGGTGGGTCGGTGGCGGAGGCCTCTGCAGCCGGCAGCTTCCGTGCTGCTTTTATAGTGTCTTGAACAATTTTGAAATCAGCCGCCGACCAGATCCACCACATCCGCTCCCCCTTGAATGGCTTCATCACTGCAGCAGCCGGGCGTTGGAGCGGCAGCCAGCCGTTCTGAAAGAAGACGAATAAAGCAAATATTATTAAAATATTAGGGTTATTTATGTATAGACCCTCAACTTCTATGTTAATAAAAACAATATACCTAATTGGTTATCTAATTAGATGAATGATATTCTAAGCTAATTCTAAATGCACTTAAGATATGAATGCAATGTATGGATTATGTAATTAGATTAAAACTATGAATTAATCTATTTACATCCTAATTTATACTAAATAAATGTTAGAATTAACCTAATGTGTAGGCACTTAAATACTTAAATAGCCCACAACTATGGGCTAATCAGGCTCTACTTGTCACTTTAATTATAGTGTTGTGAGTTAGGTGTTACTTGTTTTTCGTCAACAATTCATATATTGCCTTCGTTATTTCAAAACACTAAAAAATGGTATAGTTGAAAAGACCAAAAAGAAAGGTGATTTCTATTTCGAAGCAAGAGATCTAAATTTTTCAAACATATTGCCTCCTCAGATGACCCTAGATACACCCCTATCTAGGTCTTATAAATTTAAAAGGGAAAGCAGATTTATGCATTGCAACGACAATTAATTGCCTAATTAACAAACCACAAAAAATCATGATCACTTTTTGGCACCATTACCGGGTAGGCATGTCTTTGCAAATTATTTTTCTCTTGCTTGAAGTAGATCCAATCCCCTTGCCTCTCTTCTTTCTTGTGTGTGTAGGAACTATAGCAAGAAAGTGGGAATTTGGAAGCGAGAGCTCAAAGTTCCTTTTCTTCCCATAATTCTTGGTTGGTTTCTTCTTTCTTGTCACACTTAGCTTAAAAGACTACCAAAATATATTAAACTTGGCTTTCACGATCTTAGATATCTTAATTCAATGGAGAGGTGCAATTTAAAACTCATTGTTTGGTTGTTTGCACAAAACACTACTCCATTTCAAGTGTTGGCGTTCTATTTTTATCTGGACATGAAAAATCAATTTCGGACACCATAGGCCTCATAAAATTATAAAATTTCACCCAGTGATTCCAAATAAAGTAAGGAACATCTATTCCAAATGTCTAGGTAATTGAATTCGTGATTATGTTTTAAAAATTTGTGGACTGCATAGGGGTCGCACCCTCTAATTTTCCTATTTTGCTAGTGCCCTTGAAGTTTTAGAATTTTTGTACTCATCTAATTTTTTAGAAATTTTCCTTTCTGAAATCCTTGTAAAATTTTGTACATCATTTAAAATCACCAAAATTTTTTGAGGCCGGTCGTGACACCGAAATGTCTAAAATACCCACAGGTACCGTTTCTAGTCATCAACACCAGCACAAATAAAAATTCGAAACAAATATCAAACAAATTTCTAAAATCTTAAAAAAATATTTTCTGGAATCCTTGTTTGATTTTCAATAAAGTAGTGGTGTTGTTTGATCTGTTTGGACCACTACATAATACAGAAAGCCTAAGAAAGATCCATTGGTAGCTAAATTTCTATCCAAGGATCAATTTGATTATGGTTTCTTTTCATTTTTAATGACAAACAACTAAAAGGAAATTGATCTCAACCGATACTACTTGATTTCTCCTTTTGTTGTGAATCTCAAAATCTTTTTTGAACTCTTAAAAAGGAAACACTAAAACACATTAATTTAAAACAACTCGTAAAAGCAGAAATACAAAAGATTGTGTGACAACTTATTTGAATTGGAACCACTTGCCAATCTTCCATACACAATAAAAATTGAAATTATAGGGCAACAACCCAAATTAATGCCCTCCACATCTCGTGTGCACTTTAGTATCCTAGACCTAATTAAAATCTGTAGTAGCTTGACCCTTAAGGTTTCATCAACTTAGGCTTGCTATCTAGGTCTTAAGTTTTCTTTAGTTAATATCAATTCTGTCATCTATATCTGGTGTTCAGGCCGATTGGCCATGTCGAACGACTAGGCACGGGTTTGTACAAGCACCTAGGGATTTTTTTGGGAAACACTTGGGCCTAAACCTCCCCCTAAACAACTTGGCTAGATTTATTGACAGAATAGGTATTCACTATTGATTACTTATTTCCTAGATAGACCAAGTATTAGGTTAATTATTAACGGAGTCACACTTAAGCTAGGTCTAGATTTTTGATTGATTGTTTACACACTTTCTCTCGTCTCCATCTATTCTCCTCTCCTCTCATTCTTCCATTAGAGGGACAGGAGACAATCTGAAAATTCATACTTTGAGGGACCGTTTTATTTCGCCCCATGCACAAAAGGACCACCTTTTCCTTCTTGTAAAATGGAAAATCAACAAAACAGGTCCACTAACCCTTCCACTTCCATCTCTAATCCCACCTATAACCCCACTACTAACCCTAATTTTGACCCTTCCACCTAAAACCCCCCCACCTTTAACTTCTTGCACTTGGAGCTCCCTAATATTGATTTGCCTCAATCACAATATCAACCCCCCCACCTGATCTCTTGACTATGATGGTTGAGCAGATTACTCAACTGAATGCCAATCAACAAACATTGACTAGGAACATCCAAAACCTAGCCAATCAAAGGCCAAACCCACCACCCCATCAGCAGCCTGTCATTTCTCTGAAAGATTTTTATGATCCTACATATTATGAGGAACGACCAGGGGTGGCTATACCAGAGGGGGAGTTTGAGATCAAGCCAGCGGTCCTGAACCTGATCAAACACTTCCATGGCCTTCCTAGGGAAGGCCCTTTCAGCCACCTTAAAGAGCTGACTCTTCTTACACAAATAACCAATTCCTGAAATGTGCAAGAAGACTATGGTTGATGCGGCTATTTCCATTATCCCTTAAAGATAAGACCGCTTATTGGCTTAGGACCATTGGCCGACCCATCACAACTTGGCCTCAGCTCAAGAGTACCTTCCTCAAGAAATTATTTCCCATAGGTTGTACTAATTTCGCGCAAATATCTATTACGACCTTTCAACAAAAATCTAGAGAGACTTTCCATGATTCTTGGGAAAGATTTCAAGATCTCCTAAGAAGTTGCCCGCACCATGAGATTCCTTTATGGCAGCACGTGCAAATCTTCTATCATTGATTGGAAGATCAAATCCAACATTTTGTCGACACCTCATGTGGCAGCAACTTCTTGAATAAGGATGCTGAGAGTGCCTATGACCTTTTTGAAGAAATGAGTAAAAACTCATTTAATCAACTTCCATGAACACATTTTGCAGAACTTCAAACCCGCGGTTTGGTTTCATGAAGTAGGCACTCAATCTATTCCTATAACTCAAGATGATCTTCAAATGACTGCACAAAAGCTCAACCAGATGCACATTAATCAAAAGAAGATTGAGAAAAGACTTGCCACATCAACCTAAGCTCCACATAGTCCACATCTAGCCCAACCTAACTTTCCAAGAAGAGAAATTTGCACAATCTCAACACTACTGCTGATTATTACCAGTATTTTGTGGTTGCTCATGATTCACTAGGGAATTACAACTATCTAGATCTTAACCCCACTCAAAATAATTTTTCCATCCAGGAGGCATTTAAAAATTCTTCCAATTGGAAGAATTACCTAAACTACTCTTGGAATAATCAGGTTCCTCCCCAACCAAATAAATTTAATGGGTATGGGTCTAATCCAACCTTTCATCCTGGGCCATCCCAACAAGACATTAATGCCCAGATGAAGAGAACCCTGTAGAAAATGCAAACAAAGATGACAGAAGTAACCCGCACTATCACAAATCTGAATAATCAGATCAGGGTTACTCCCATTCAAAGACCTGCAGGACATCTTCGCTCCCAACCCTTGCCCAACCCTAATCACCAAAGGAACTAGTATCCGAGCAAAAATACACACTACTCGAATTAGCCTCCTACTAATCCACCACTTCAGCAGCCTCCCAGGTTCCCAAAACCACAGGCCCCCCCACCTCCTCCAAATAATAATCCGACTATACATGCAGTTACGTTGAGGAGTGGGAAAACAACCACTGATCCTGGGCCTTCCCGAAAGCCTGGAGAAATCCACATCCCTGTGCAAATTGACTCTCCACCTCCCCATCAAGAAGAACAAGAAACACAAAAATCTCAAGACACAACTCCTATCACTTTTCCACAGGCTCTCCACCCTACCACCAATAGAAAAAAGAAATCTGAGCCCACCACAAAAGAACTCATGCATCTATTTGGGCAACTACAAATCAATATTCCTCTCCTAGATGACATCAAATATATACCTACCTATGCCAAATTTTTTAAGGAGATCTGTACTCCCAAAAAGTAGGCCAAAAATCTAGGACAGGAACATCTTTCAGAGAAAGTAAGCTCTGCCATACAGGGCAAGCTACCTCCTAGGATGAAAGATCCAGGGGCATCACTATTGATGATACCACCTTTGATCGCAACCTCCTTAATCTTGGTGCCTCAATTAGTATCATTCCTACAATTTTATTTGAAGAGTCTCAGATTGGTGAATTAAAACCCATCGAGGATACCCTGCAATTAGCCAACCACTCTGCAATCAAACCTCGTGGGATTGTTGAGGATGTTTTGGTCAAGGTCCAGAATTGTGTCTTCCCTGCAGACTTTCTGGTCCTTGACATTGAGGTGCCCGAATCTTTACTAAATGCCCCAATAGTCCTTGGATGACCCTTTCTGGCCACTGCAAAGGCAAATATCAATTGGCACACATGCAAAATGGATATCACTTACGTAGGCCAAACTATCACTCTTGATATTTTCAAATCCTCCAAGAGATTCCATGATGGCAACATTTTTGAGGACTCATATACTGAAATTTCAAATATTCTAGAGGGGACAATGTTGATAGATACCCTTACCGTCCATAATATTTTTGAGGAATGAGATTCAGAATCAGTGGTCGACGAAATCTATAATTTGGAGACTTGTCT
This sequence comes from Thalassia testudinum, assembly GCA_037157565.1. NCBI lineage: Eukaryota > Viridiplantae > Streptophyta > Magnoliopsida > Alismatales > Hydrocharitaceae > Thalassia > Thalassia testudinum. The sequence continues at coordinate 101,939,190 of JAZHRO010000055.1, read as the reverse complement.
TAACTGAAAATCCTTTCTTGATGAACCCCCTAATCACCCTCGCCCACCCACTCTTCCCTCTCCCCACTTTTCCAGACTAATTTCATCCACCCTTCACCTTTCTTCCCCCAACACCTTTCCTATGGACCTACCACCAGGCCTACCCAAGTTTGGCATTCAACCTAATTGAAAACCATGGCTAGACTCGGGCTACACTTATCACTTTCCATCCAACTTTGATCCCTATATTTCCTCTGATCAAATTTCTAGGGATCCAGAAGAAGACACATTTTATGTGGGCATATAAGTGTCCAAATATTTACATGATGTTCCATCTTCCGTGCATACCTTCAAGACCGACTGAATGGCATAAAAGATAGCACTGGAAGGGAGGTAATCCATCATTTTTCCTGCTTTCCCTTTTCCATTCTTTTTCAGGTTTTGACCATCCTGAACTCTACAGCCCTTCACTAAGGTGATCCCTTTTCCCTCCTAATGCATGACAACATTGCATATCATAGGAATGGGGGGGTGTGTTTAAAATTTTGACGATCGAATTAGGATTTTAAAAAGCTAAAAACATACTTTTTTTTGTCATTTTGTTTTTCTGCTGGCATACCCAAAGAAATAAAAATCTTGAAAACTTATTGAAGAAAATTTTGAAATAGGGACTAAGGTTGAAAACTCACTTTTGGTACAATGGGATTTAAACTTTACAAACTAGGGATGACGATACGGATCTGATCATTAGAATTTTAGTGTCTTTCCTTAGACTAAATCAGATATCCTTATCCAAATTCCACTTAAATTCATGATAGTTCTGGTGACTTGATCATCTTTTGTAATGTGGAAAGTATTTGGCTTAGTTTCTGATTCAAAAGCTTGCATTTCTTGCAGAACTTCCTGTGTCAAATTTCACACACAATCCAACACCTAAAAATCACTAAAAAATAGAAAAAACCCCTTGTTTGGCCTTAGTAAAAGGCTAAAGTAGATCATTGGTTTGAGTTCCACAACTGAGGAGGAAATTGCCTCCTTTAAGGATGCGATGTCAACATGTTACCACCTTGTCCTGCTCCATATGTATATTTCATATCTTTGGACAGAGAATTAAAGTGCATTTTTGTAGCTCAAGTGTCTTGGATAGTGCTCTACCATCGTGTCAGAGCAATAGCTTGAGTTTTCTTGGAACACCCTGGTACACCGCATTATGTTTTGGGGCTGTGAGCTCCTGGGTGGTGTCTTGGACAGTGATATCTCGAAGTATTGGCACCAGAGCCCCCTTAAGGATTGGTAATGGGAATGATGATCCCGACACATCTATTGTAAGACTAAGCTAAAAATAAGCTAGGGAGTGAAAAAAAAAATTTAACCAAAAACATGCCCTTGTAAATGTTGGCTTCTCACAAGCATGACACATGGTTTTAAAGGTTTTTGCAAGTTGCGAATCAGAATCAAGAGCTAGAAAAATCCTAAAAATAAAAATTTCAAGTCATCTAAATTAACAAGGGGTTAATCTGTGAATTTTTTCGAGGACATATTGATCCTGTTTTTGTCTAATTTTTGGATTCGAAAACAAATCCCACTATTTATCTTTAACAAATCCCATATCTCCTGTGTTTAGACCAACCAAGGTCCCATAATCTTTTTTCTCCTCAAAAGTCGAAAAAATTAAATTTCCCAAAAATTCCATTTTGTATTAAAGTTTTGCTAAGAGAATAGGAAAAGATAAGCATGGAGGTGTGATAAACAACAGTTTATCATCATTCTTATGCATTAAAACAAACTTAGCTCTGAAGATTTTGCTCCGTAAATGGGTTTTCATGCTGCATTTAGGCATCAATTAGGGCCGGCATGCATTGCACTTTTCATTGTCTTTTTAATGTGTTTTTGTGAGAGTTAGGGATATACAGTTTTCCAGATCCTTAGAACCCTAGTAGTCAGGAAGGCAACTGGTGAAGGAGAAGCTCACACAAGCTGGAACTCAGCTTGATCCAGCTCACCATAATTGGAATCCAACTCACCTGAGTAAGAGTTAGCTCATCCTAGCTCCATTCAGCTCATCTCAGCCGAATGGCAGCTCAGGAGAGCTCATGTTAGCTAACCCTAGCTCAAGTCAGCTCAGATCAACCTCAACTTAGCTGAGTCCAACTCATCTCAGCTCCCATTAGTCCACAAGGAGCTCTATCGAGCTCAACTGAGTTGACTGGAGTTTACCCCAACTCAGGCCCAGCAACATCCAGCTCCACCCAACTCCAGCCAGCTGAAGATAACTTCATTTCAGCATAGGAAGCTCAAGTCCATCTCCCAGGGACTCAGCTTAGCTAAACTTAGTTGAGCTAAGCTAAGTTAGCTACCTCAACTAGCTCGATCCTATCCAGGAGCACCAAACCCAGCTCACCTCAGCTTCTTTTGGTAGAAGCCATGCTACTTTAGCTTGTCTTAGTAGTTAGCAAAGAACTTGCAAGCTAAGCCAGCTAAAGTAGCTCCATGCTACCCTCTCCAGCAGCTGCCAGCTCCAGTTCAGCTTTAGACTTTTTTTGTCCAGCTCCTCTCCTCAAACCCTAGCTCCCATTGCCTACTCCTCTACTCCATTACTAGTTAAGCTATCTTAGCTTAGCTTAGGTTATCTAGGTTCCAGCTCCCTTGGCATTTACCACCCGAAAACTCTACCTAACTAGCTCCATCCAGTACATGTTGGTGCCACCACCTAGCCACCTCTTCACCCAATCACCACCACCAAAATACACCCTATTTTTGCCACCAAAACCACCTATAACTACCCCCATTTTAGCGCCAACTTTCCCCTACAAAAATTCCCCCATCTTAACCCTACACATACCCCTTCAAGCCATCACCACCCAACACGTACCCTTCCTTCGGGAAACCACCTCCCTTTGTGCCAAAATGGTGGCATGCTTCCACCATGGATGTCCACCAACGGGTGGATTCAACCTATAACTACCCCCCCTTGCACCCTTTAAGGTGGTGCCAAGTGATCTCCATCTTAGGATTCCTAACCACCATCCCAAACTCCATCTTAGCCATCCATTCCAAGAGCCACCTATACCCCTCATCCTGCTCTATAAAAAGACCTTTAGCCACCACCATTTTCCCCATCCTCCCATTTGTATAATTTCCACCTTATGCCCACCTCATACCTACGGCCAATAAGAAGGAGTAGAGAAGAACATTAAGGGGGTTCACCTACCCCTTGGTGCCTTCCTCTCCCCATTCCTTCACCTTATGCCATGCCAAGAAGGAGGAGGATCTTCACCACCAGGAGGACGGCCAAGCAATGAGAAGATAGGGTGGTGCATGCCCACCCTTGATGGAGATCTTTGAAGGTGGTAGCTTCCACATTGGAGGACACCATTTTCATGGAAGGAGAAGGTGGAGCCCCTTTTCAAGCCTAGGAGCCACTACACTTGGAGCAGGGAGCTTCCCTTCTTCACTGGATTTTACAAGAGGATTTGTGTTTTTGTTGCTTTTATATTTTTCCATTTCAATTTGAAGCATTCCTCTACATGTTTTTATAAAACACAAATTCTATCAAATCAATTTGCCTTCTTTTCATATTCTTTTGTTAGAATAGTTTTATCTTTGACCAAGCACTTTTTCACTCCCTTTGCCTAATTACTCTAGGCCTCCATGTACCAAGAGTGAGCTTAGGGAGAGGCTCTACTTGTCACTTTAATAGTAGTGTAGTAGTTAGGTGTTAGTTGTTTTTCGTTGACAATTCGTATATTGCCTTCGTTATTTCAAAACCCTAAAAAATGATATAGTTGAATAGACCAAAAAGAAAGGTGATTTCTATTTCCAAGCAAGAGACCTAAATTTTGCTAACATATTACCGCCATGGATGACCTTAGATACTCCCCTTTCTAGGTCTTATAAATTTAAAAGTGAAAGCAAATTTACGCATTGCAACGACACTAAATTTCCTAATTAATAATCTGCGTAAAATCGTGATCATGAAGGGAATGGGTGTTGTTGCCTCAATGTGCTTGACATGAAATAAACACAATGCAATTAACCTTTTTTTCTACCTTTTTTTCCTACATATATATATTTTTCTCTTTCTTTCTTCTCTTCTCTTTTTTTTTCTTTTCTTTTCTTTCTTTCGACTTTTTTTTCATATATATTGTATTTCTATCAACACAACGTGCTATAGCAACCATGCACTTTTTTAATCACGAGGCATTATTCGATATTGGGGTGTTCAAGGGGATATTAGGTGGCTTATTTGGTGAAAGTGCCTACTTTTGGCATCGGAAAATGAATGGATGGGACAGCATATTTCTAACCTTAACATTAAAACCCTCCTTCAGTCAAGGATTCCGTAAAGGATGGTCGTGATCATCCACCTTAGTCTTAGTTTGATTAGAACCCACTCGTTGTGTATTGCCTTATTTGGTGGCTCTTGGAAAATTCGCACAAAGAATTTGTATGTAGAAATCGAGAGCAAAAAGTATGGCTAACTTTGACTATCATTATCCAATTATCCAGAAATTAAGATTCCTTATACTAGCCTTAGAGCACTAATAGACTCTCTACTCTCACATCACAATTGTTTGGTGGATCTACTAGATGATGGTTTGCCTGACCCCCTAATTACTACCCAAGGGCTTTGGAGAAGAAGCATTGCTTCTCCTTGACAAACTAAAGATGTCTATTGGTCTTCATAGACGATCCATTGCAAATTCTATGTGTAAGTGTGACATTGTAGTAAATTCTAAATTCAGGAATCAACTTAAGAATAAATCCCTAGAAAATCCTTTTTTATAAAACTTTCTTATGCATGAGTGCAATTTTTTATTTTTCTAATACAAAAATAAGACATGTAATGTCCACGCCCCCATGCTTATTCATTCCATTGTCCTCATTGAACTATATGCAGGAAAATCAAAACGTAACAAGCAAGAGGAGGGGACATCACCTGACTTAGCTTGTTATTCCAGGTCAGCTTGGATGAAAAACTACCTATAAAGAATACTAGGTTACCTCCTAGCCAGCGATAAGTTTAACGTCATTTGCCGAACTTAGTACAGCTCCAAAATGAATGATTAAAATAATGGGTTTAGTGAAGATTAATATGAAGACATGATCGTGTGGTCCAAGAATCAGTGATCCACAAATGTGGACCAACTGATGATGAATACCAAGTCCAAACTGTCAAGAATAAAATAAATGAGATTGGAATTATTTGGAGCCAGGTGCTACAAAAGAGAGAAAAGTTAGTGCGGGTGCCACAGTGGAAATTAGATAGTGGCAGCCCTAAAAAGTCATGCAAGAGGAAGGTAGATGAGGTGGATAAAGAGTACTTTGTGGGGAATAAATCATATGGGTCCTCAAAGTAATGGGAAATGAAAGGAGGAACCCAAGTGGTGTAGTTTCAAATGGTATTAGAAACCACTTTGTAAGTTAAGTCAGGTGTAGGTGGATGTAAAGTAGGTGAGTCAAATAATATCCAATGTTCCATCTCAATAGTTCCAGATTTACCTAAATCATGTCGAATATCTGAATCAGAATCGTCAATCTCATCCTTGGGATGATCAAAAATCTCACTTGAGTTGCCTAAATCTTGTTTTAATTCATGATGCAAATCCTCAAATGTAATGGACGAAAATTCATTATTCCATAGAATCATTGCCCCAAGTGGAGTAAGATCAGAATCTAGATTAGTCAAAACCTCAAATTCTTTTAGTTCTGTGGACTTCTGAATTTGATCCCAATTATCTTTTTTTTGAACTACATCTTCTGAGCGAATGTCTTCCTATTTCTCATCAATCAAATCAAACTCCTCAAAATTCTATGTTTCAGCTACATTCTTTGCTTCCTCAGATAAATCATCATAAGTCATCCCCAATAATTTTGCAATTTCTTGAACATCTTTTTCATAAGGGGGCTGTTCGTCTTATTCTTTCACATGCTGCTGGGGGTCAGAATCAAAGACAAAACGTGCAGAGTTAGGTATCTCCACATCAATATTGTAATCCTTAGAGAGTGGCCCATCAAGATCTTGGATAAGTGGTAGAGATGATGAGAATCAAATAGTGTGGAAGTGGGAATGGATTTAACTTCTTGGGGAGTTGAGTTAGAAAATGACCCTAGGTATGGAGCCTAAATCTTCCAAGCACATATGATTAGAAAAATTATCCATAAAAACCAGATCAGTATCATGCAAAATTTCATGGTAGGGGCCAATCTCTCTATTTACTTGTAATGTTTCTTCCAATTGTTCCTGATCTTGATCTTGTTCATCCTTCCTTCATTTAAGTTCTCTGAAAATTTTTGTAATATTCCCAACGTCCAACTGTGCATCCTTAAACATAAAGGGCTCATATCCAGCCCACCCCTCAAAATTGAATGATTACAATTCAGGGCCTAAATCAAGATATATTTACTCAAGTGGGTCTTCCTCCTGAAAGTTAGTTTGTGGGTTATCAAAATTATTTATAAGTTTAGTTGTAGGCCTGAGTAGGATCTATTATGCAAAATCACATGGCTAGTGGGTGGGCTCAGTGTGTGTGGAGGTTGGGACTGAGTAAGATATCATACCTAAGGTCATATCCTCAACCATGAGTGCCTTACCACCAACTTGTGGCATACTCAGACCAGGTTTATCACCTTGCACTTTCTAGATTCTATTAAGCTATTTTGTTAAGTTATCTAGATTTCTTTTATTAGCTTCTCTCATCTCCTAGACTGCTTGGAGTAATTGGGTGTTCTCAAGATCACTGCCATGTATAGGGGTTTGAGTGGGCTTTAAGTCGGTTGAGGATAATAATTTCCAAGATTTCTCTCCTTAGTCAAATCAGAATATCTATCATTTGAATATCTAGGGTAAGAATCAAATCGTTGGTTGGGTGGTGTAGGGTTATCCCAATAAGAAGCTGAAGTGGGTTGGGTGGAATTGGGTTGATTTGCAAAGTGATTCTGAGGATAGGATTGATCTCCTAGGTATTTGGATTCTGAGGCATATCCCTAACCAAAGGAGAGATGAGTCTGGCTAAATAGGTCAAGATAGTTGATCATGCCGATCAAGTGCTGGTCCTGTATGGAGAGTGTCTCTTGGGATTGTAGAGATTCTTGATATCTAGAAATTTGTGTGGAATTCCATAAGGATAAGGTAGGCCTGGATATATGCGGGGAATATGAAGTGTGGGTAAGGAAATCATGTGCCAGGTGTTGAGGAGAGTTCGCCCATCCTAAATAACATGGAGTAAGGGAAGGGTTGGGATAGGGAGAAAAAGAGGAATAGGGGGGATCAAAAGAGTATGGGTTCATGTTCATCTTAATCAGTTCTTCCTCATGGCAATTATCCATAGGAAAGGAATCAGATTAAAAAAAATTGGGTCTTCTCCGTAGATTACTATTTAAAGGTGGAACCAATTTAGGGTTCAGAGACCTTCTAGTGTCCATGTACCAGAAGAAAGTGAATAGATGAGAGAGAGAAGACAAATGAGAGAATCCCCACCCTCACAATGCAAACAATCAAGCTAATCCTTAGAGTGTGAGCCCTAATTAGACCTAATCCTGGTTTCTCAAAATTCGACTAGGTTAGGTCAACCATTGAATTACTTGGCTGGTCAGAAGGGTGGGACCCCCTAGGACACAATGCATAGTGGGATACCACTAAGGTTTAACATGGTTACCACACCAACCTTTATTGTCACTAGTGGGTCCAAGTAGACAAGGCGTTGACCTTATCCCAATTTAATTTAAAGTCCCCATGAATATTGGTCCAACCTAGGGCACATCTACTCAGTTTTAGGCTTAGGCTTGATGTGCTTTTGGAATATGATGGCCGTTATGGGGTGTTGCCTTTAAGATTGATTTTCAGAAGTGTGAAGTGCACGGGCAAGGGGTTTACAAGCAATTCTTTTTTATGAAGCTGATTTTATGGTTCAAATGTTTGTATTAGTTAGTTTTATGGTATACTTGAGTTAATATCTTCAATCAAGGGTTTTAATGAGGCACATAAGAGTTTTACAAATCCCAATTGTTTAATAGATTTCCTTTATGAATGAAAATGTAGGTGTGCTCTACCCTCAATGTGAAGCCCTAAGCGCAAAATGTGCTAGATGGTCCTTTTAAGTTCACAATCAGAAGAGTGGTGCGACTCAAATAATGCAATCAATTAGTCCTATTACATCACTAACTAGGCACTAAAAAAATATTTTTGAAAAATTTTAATGCACACTTTATATTTTTTTCATATTTAAAGTGTATCGGGGGTTCTATAGTCTATTTCGACCCCAAGTTCGTGATTGAATAATCTATGCTACCAAATGTGCAAGAAATATTTTCTTCAGATTTTTTATAAATTCTTGATTTTTACAAGAATTCAGTGCAACAAATTTCAAGTCAATCAGAGTTGCATAAACATTCCTATGATATTTTGAACTTCGAAAGCTCAGGAACAATAATCGATTTGATAATAGTTCAATGTGCAATTTTCAAACTTTTTCTTTAACTCAGATTTGTGCAAAATCTGGATATGTTGTTTCTGGCTTCAAATTCAACGTCCAGTAAAAATTTTAGAATTTTTGGGCTTGTCGATTTTCAGGAATTGAATTTTTAATTAAAAGGTTTGTTTTAGCCGGAAAAATCACCAGGAGAGATTTTCTTTTTTCAAAATGCAAACAAATGCTAACTAATCCTAAGGTTCAAGCAAAACACCTAAATTTCTTTCTGGATTTTTTTTAAAATCTAAACTAACCTAAGCTACAAGTACTTACCTGAGATTCAAACATTCTTTTTCTGTTATTACGCATGTCTTCCAGCAATTTTGTGATTCCTACGCACCCAAAAATAGTAAGTTAAAATCTTAAATAAGTAGTTTACAGGAAAAGCTTTTAAAAATTTCCGTTGCGTCCCCGATAACTGTGCCAACTTGTTCAACCGTGAGATGTGTTAAAAATTAATTCTGTCGTTGTGGTGCAAATTACGATGAAACAAATAATATTTATAAAGTTTTGGTGAGTACCGAGCCGTTCTCAAGGAGGCAAAACATATTTTTATATGAAAGCACTTCAGAAGGTTGTTCTAAACAAATATTTATATATTTATAAAAGTATATATCGACATCAGATAACTAGAAATTCATAATTTTATTACTATTTGGAAATAGTTTTTCAACTATCAATAGAAATAACTATGCTAAAAAGAGAGAGAAAGTGATAGAGAGAGATAGAGATAGAGTATAAGCAGATGGACGGCGACACTGCTGGTGGGATTCTTGTGTGAAGCGTACCAGCACTTCAAATCCAGAGTATCGGGAGGAAGTCCAGAGAGGAGTTGCAAAGAGGGAGAGACACTAGAGTTGTACATGTTGGGAGTTGCCTTCAACTAGGGGGCCCTAGGGATCTTTTTATAGCTTTAATGAGAGACAAAGTGGGCATTTTAGCCCTCCAACTTGTGCAACAACCTTGGTTTGAATAGATCAGTTGATCAGGAGATCAATGTCTCTAATCTAGCCTCACAATAACCTCCAACGTGCCTTATACGTGTGGTGCATTCTGGTGTTGACACGTGGCAGCTCCATCACCCTCAGATTGCCATTGTGCGATCCTTGCTCCCACTGTGCGCACTTCGCGTTGAAGCCGTGCCTGCCTGCACGCGCGCCCAGTTCAAATTGCGTTCCTTTGATTTCATCCATTCGATCTCGCGATTAGACGGCCTAAAGTTGTTATGCCATTGCCATTATGATGATGTGTGGGTCGAGGCCTTAGCGCACGCTCAGATCGCACGTGTGCATCGGGTGGTCCTCGTCACACCATGTGCTCGCATTCACACCCTCCGATAATCATCCAACGGTCCAATTAAGTCCAAGCGCACCACCTTCCTGATTTGGTGTGTGGCAATGCTCAATCCAGCACCCCTCGCTTCGGTTGGAGCATGCTAACTGCTGTGCTATAAGTGCAGATGGTCGCAGTTATGAATTTGGCAGGTTTGCTTCTCATCCGATGGATGGAGATCCAACACCATCCAATGGCTGACCTTAATCTTCCTTGATGAGGCACGGTTAAGGAGCGGTCGACGTGGCACGCTTGTGGCCGTTGGATGACTATCCAACGACCCACAAGGCTTAAGAAGAGTGCTTTAGTGATTGAGGCACGGTGAGGGGTAGTTGTTATGGTGCCATCATGGCCATTTATCTTCCTTGCTTTGTAGATGATGCTGTAGGCCTTTGATTGAGATAATTTTTGTGCTATTGGCCTACGATCGTTTATCCAGATCATTTAGTGCTGTCAGATTTTACATCTAAGGCTTCAATTTCTGTCATCTTTCTCCTTGGCCTCGGTTCCTCTTTGTGTCAAGGGTGCGTAGGGCATGCATAAGCACAACGGTTGGTGGATGCGTAGGCTGTCTTCAGCGATGTTTATTTTTGACCTTCAGCGACGTTTATGATCGTCACTAAATGTCTTCTATACAAAATTGATCCTTTCATCCACTAAGAAAGGACCCCTACCCCTCCCATTTTTCTTCATCTCTTCCTTTCTTCTCCACACCACCTCCAACACTCTAGAGAGAGCCTTTCCCAAGCCCAGGATGCCCCTCTACTATAGAAATCAAACATTTTCCCGCCTCTCATCCCCATCATGGAGAATCTAGTGGCCATACTCTAACCTCTCTTCGGGAAGAAAATCCTCACCGCAACGCCATCTTGCCCAGTTCTCCGTCCTCCAGCTTCGTCCTCCTTCGTTCCTCTCCTTACCACCTTCCTCCAAGCAACATCAGAATGAGTCATCCTCCAAGCAACCGTCAAGGGGGATTCTTCTCACCTATCTCGATATTTTCACCTTCGTAGTGTAGTTTTTCCCACTTTCTTAGTTCTAATAAACATTTGATTAGTATCCATGATTGTTTCTCCTTCTCTCTCTTTCTCTTTGAAAGTAGGTTAGATAGAAATTATTTTGACCTAATCTCTTACCTAATGAAAGTGCAAAAAAATTATAAAAGATAAAAACTACAAAAATAAATAAATAAGCGAAATGCGTATTTCAAAACCAAACATTTGCCTCCCTGTGTTCGACCCAGGACTCACTTTTCGAGTGTCGGTTATAAAATTTATTTGATCAATGGATTTTCTCGTGAATCAAACTACGATGACGGGTTTCCAAACTCGAGTTCTTTCATGTGCAAATTTCGTCATGATAATTGGTTGAGCTTCTAAAGATTTAATGGTGTTCCTTAAGTTAGCAAACACCCTATTTTGGACCCGGTTCACTTGAACCAAAAGGTTTAATTCATGGTTTGGTTGGTTGGGTTAAGTCCAGGGGAGTCAAGAAATTAAGGTTCCTGGGGGCCTCCCTTGTAATAGGTCATTTCTGATTGTTCAAAGAGGGGTGGTGACCTATGTGCAGTGTAATGCTAGGGAGACCATGGGTTATAATCATCATATCCTTCTCTGGAGAGCATGGGTTATAATCAACATATCCTTCTTCATTATAGATTGTATTAGGCTATCTGTAGGAGAGTGGTGATCTATAATTAGTTTAGCTCGGAGAAGGATAAAAATCAAAATCATGGTGTCCAGAGTTTGACCCTAAACATGGAGGTCCAGAATTGTATCCCCAATCAGAGTTATCCCAACTAGTAGATGGTTGAGTACAACACGAGTCAAGATAATAATCATCATATTGAGAATAAGATATGTTAGGAGGGTAGGAGTTGAAATGCGTGTAAGATGTGGAAGGATCCATGACAAAACGGGAGGAAAAAGGGAAAAGAAAGGTGCCTTGCAATACAAACAATCAAACCTATCCTTAGGTGGGGTAACCTAAAGATCTACAGACTTTTAGAACCTATCTTGAGATGAAAGAAATGATTTGGTCTACTTCTTTTCAATCAATCCAACTAGTTAGACAGAAGGATTTGGGAGAAGGTTCTTCCCTTTGCTTTTGCCTCAAGTTCCTTTGATACGCCCCAACCATGGTCATTGGACACTACTCCCCTAGCTAGACATCAGATGGACTGGTAGAAGCAGATTAATTGAAAATAATCTCGATCTGGGCCCTGAAGAGTGAGTCAAATCCTTAATGCCAACATCTACTTGACTTTAATTAGGCTTAGGTTTGAATGTGCTTGGGAATGTGATGGGCCTTTATCTGGGTTGTGCCCTTAAATATCAGTTTCAATGTGTGTGTGCACAACCAATGGCTTTTAGGTAAGTTTACTTTTGGATGCAGTGAATTTTAAGGTTTAAATCTTGCTTAGAAGCTTTATGGATTCAACTTTCAAGTATATTCAAACAAGGTTTTCTAACGCACGCCAAGTTTTGAAAGCACAAGTGAAGGTATATTCCTGTACAAATCAAAAATAATGTGGTGTGCCTAGTTCAACCCTAAAAATTGAATCCTTTGGGGCAAGCTACTGATGGATCACTTTTATGTTAAGTGGTGCAGCCCAAGCAGCTCAATCAATTGGCCTCTTACAACACCTGATTGTGGCACCCAAAAAATTTTAGCCTAATCTATTTCTAATCACTAATTTGTATAAGTTGTGTGATATGCATAGATCTGAACAGCCAAAAATGTCTATTAATACATGTTCTTACTATCATATTAGCATCAAGCAATGTAAATATAGCAAAACATGCACCACCAAGCATTTAGGTCAAATTGTACAAATTGTATAGTAATTTCTTCTTTTTTGGTGGCTAGGGATAGGGCGACTTTTAATCGGAGCCTTAGATCAAAGATCCAACCATATGGATCTGATCAAAGGGACAATCGGAGTTCAACGATGCTAAGATCGCCCCAATCGAACTCCCGTAGCATCAGATATAATTCAAGGAAGCTCAAAGATCAAGGGCCAAGATGGTGTCAATATGCACTTCAAATGACAAATCTGAATGCATGGATGGATTCAGATCGATGATTGCGGCCTAACAAGGGGAAAATTGCCCCAATCCGACATCCGTGGCAACTTCCACATGTCATAGAAATGGATGGCAAAGATGGCACGACGTGGCACCATCCTCGCCGCCCAAGCTAGCCCAGCGAATATGCGAGGACCCACCATGTTCTCTCTCTCTCTTCTTAACGCAAGATTAGATCTGGGTCATTGGATCTTGATCCAACAGCCATGGGCACATGCTCTTAAAATATAAGTGAGACAAAGCAGCAGCCGCAGCGCAGTGGTCGAGCACCTCTTCATGAGCGAGTGACCCAGGTTAGATCCCCGCTATGCCTCAAATCAAGGCACAACCATGGAGTGGCTGATTTCAGTCATTGGATGTGACGTGAGTGGTCAGATGGCATGCAACGTGGCTACTCGGATGAGAGAGGATTGCGTTGCAGGCGGGCGCTTGTGTAGATGAGGTGCAGACGCGATGCGATTCGATCCATCAAATGCAAGATGGATGGCTAAGAGTTGGCGTGCGCATGCGTTAAGTCGTTGAAGCAACGAGTAGGTGTGAGCATCTTAAGCCTTCCGATTATGCTATCAGACAACCAAGAATCTGAGGACGTACACATGCTTTGAGGCATGAGTAGAAGAAGAGGTGTGGCATGCACAGCAGCTACACCGACATTCAGGGGCTTTAGTGACGCTTAATTCCATCGCTAAAGGCCCTTGCATTAATATTCTTAACATAAAATGACCTTTTTGCTCCCAACCTCTACACCTATAAAAAGGCCTACGCTCCCCACATTTCAATCATCCCTTCCTTCACCTCTCTCCCTCTCCAAAGCTCTAAAGAAGCTTGTCCCAAACCCTAGATTCTCCTCTAGAGTCAAAATCAAAATTTTCTCTCCCCCATTCGGGAAGTGAATGCTGTGACGATGATGACGCCCTACCACACCCCCAGTTCTTCTTGCTCCATTCTTCATTTTCCATCTTCATTGTCCATCTTCCAGGCATCGCTCCATTTGGCTCATCCTCTAAGCAACTATCGAGGAGGATAATATCTCTCTCCCTTCTCTATTGCTTTCTAAAATAGAATTTCCCACTTTCTAGCTGTAATCACTTCCTACTTTCTAGTTGTAAAAATAATATTCAGTTGTAAAGTGATTGCTCTCGCTCTCTCTCTTAATGTTAATATCAAATTCATTGTGATTATGTCACTTTTGAAACAAAAATACCAAAAGGAGAATCGCAGATTTTAGAACAACATAGCCTCCTTGTGTTTGACCTGGAATATCTTTACAAATTTCAAAAAATTTTTATGTTGACGGATTTCTTCGCAAATCGTACTACATCGACAGGTTTTTCAAAACCCAAGCCTTTTTGCATAGATCTTCCGTACAACATTTTTGGCACTATTGCCAAGGAGGAAACGATTCTCGATTTTCTTTCCACATTTCGAACGCTTTATTATTTTCTAACTTGCTTTTGTTTCTCTTCTATTGTTTTGCAGGTACCTCAACAGGAAATCTTCAAGCGGTAGAAAGGAGTAAGGTGTAGTTAAAGACAACTGTAAGTGCTCCCCATGCTTCCCCCCTCCATAGATTTCATTCCACAATCTTAATTAAAACCCCAATTAACCTAGGTGTTCACACAAACCATAAGATTAGTTTGGATGCTTTGATTTCCACTTCCACTCATCTCACCTTCGTAAAAATAAAAAATAAAAAACAAAAAGATACTTCTTGTGGGATTAATCAACATACACACTACATACACCCACATTCAAGGCACATAACCTTACTTGATTTTTATCTACTCAACCAGGATTCCGACTTGTGGAATCGGTACACGTAAATCAACACATAAGAGAGTACAAATCACTCTAAGTTAATCATCATCATCTTGTGTGGCTAACTCAGTGCTGCATTTCAGCCAATTGTTTGAGTTATTTCGGCCGCACCACTTCATTTTAAAATTAACTCATGAAGTAGCTTCCCTTTAGGGTTTACAATTTAGGTCAATACCAGGAACTCCACTTTTTGAATTGAAAAGCAAAAGATCTTCACCCATGTTTGAACATATATTTGCCTTTGAAACTTGATTGAACTCATCTAATTCTAAACCCTAAAAGCTACTTAAGAAAGATTTGAACCTTAAAATCCATTCATCCAAATAATCTTGCTTGAAAACACTAGTGCATGTACTCACACATATTCAATCGATCATTAAGGGCACAACCCATTTTAAGGGCCCACCACATTCCATAAGCACTACAATCCTAAGCCTAGGTAAAATTAAGTAGATGTTGGCCATAAGGACTTATTCACTCTTTGAGGCCCAGGCTAACATTGTTTACAATTAACATGTTTGTACTAGTCAATCTGATGTCTAGCTAGGGGAGTGGAATCAAACGATCGCGGCTGGAGGGTACACTAGGAACCGGAGGCGCAAGCCAAATGAAGAACCTTCTCCCCAATCCCTCCTTCTAACTGGTTGCATTGACTAGATACAAGTAGAGTAAATCGTCTATATTCTTAAGATGGATTCTGAGAGTCCGTAGATCCTTAGGCTACCCAACCTAAGGATAGGCTTATTTTGTTGTGCTGCAAGGTTCTTATCCCCAATCCTTCAGACCTCTTTCTATATATACTTGGAAGGAGGTCGTTGAATCCCTGAATGGAAGGACCATTACATCATTCTAGGAGGCGTAGATTGAATTTTGGCCAAATTGATCCCATGGCTGATCAACAACTTCCTCTGCTTCAGAATCAATAAGAGACGTTTCAAAGGCAGCTGGAACAAATGCAGAGAATGCAAGAATGGTTCCAGAGAATGCAGGGCACTCAGCCTTTGAAGGATTTTTATGATCCTTCAAAGTACGGCGAACGTCCCGACATCTAGATTCCTACTGGAGACGTAGAAATCAAGCCCCAGGTATTAAGCCTGATCAAACATTTCCATGGGTTTGGCTATGAAGACCCATTTCAGCATTTGGAGGACTTGACCACTTTGGTCCAGACCACCAAAGTGCGAAACGTGAATGAAGAGCAGATATCATTAGGCTCTTTCTCAACTCTCTTAGGGATAAAGCCACACATTGGTATAGGACCATAGGAAGGCCGATCACAACATGGAATGATCTGAAATCAGATTTCCTAAAGAAATTCTTCCCTATTGGATGTACCAATGCTCTGAGACAGGAAATTACTACCTTCACCCAACGGCCAGGGGAGCAGTTTCATATTGCCTAGGAGTGATTCCAGGACTTATTGCGGAAGTGTCCACACCACGTGGTGCCGAAATGGCAACTCATGCAGATCTTTTACCAAATGTTCACTAAGTAACTCATAAATCATACAAACACTTCTTGCGGAGGCAATTTCCTCAACAAAGATGCAGATAGCGAGCATGATTATTTTGAGGAAATGAGTGAAAATTCAATCAATCATGCCTCCATGGATACTTTTAATTGGTCCCAACAACCCAGATTGAATGTTAATGAGGTCCACGACTCTCATTCATTTGATATGGAACTGATTTGTAATAAAATAGATAAGATGGACTTCGTTAGCAAAAGGATGGAGGAGTGGATGGTGGAAAACTCTGTAAACAATTCTCGATCCACCCAATTCTAGAATTTAGGATTCCATTCTTCATGAGATCCTTCTAGACGGGAGTTCATGAATCAATTGGATGCGGTTCAACCTGTGAGCCAACATTGTTCGGAACCCCACGAGTTCCAAACTGGGGCCTTTGATTCCAGTTTATATGATCCCTTCCTTTCTTTCTCTCAATCCTTGCACTATAAGGATGTCTATGCTATACAGGAGAACATTAGGTCCAACCCTTACTCCAATGCTTATAATCCGGCTTGAAGGAACAACCCTAACTTCTTGAAAAACCTGAGGCAACAGACCCAATTATGACCCCGCAACTATGCTCTGCAATGACCAATGCATCAGGGTTATGTTTGCACTCAGCTGGCCCCAAATCAGGTCAATCAGCCCGCTTGGAATGCCTGTCAACCTGTAGGGCAGGATGATTTGAACCATCAAATGGTAGAGATGCAAGCATCTATGCTTCAACATGCAATAAATGAAAACCTTGCTAGGCAACATGCAAAGCGGGTTCATTGCTAATTCTAACAACTCGGATCTCTGCCATCTCAACCCGTACCTAACCCGCATAATATATAGAATCTAAGCAATCAAGCCCAATGGAACGGGAATCAGAGGAACCCATACACATACACTCAAGTGGTCAAGCAAGGTCCTTCCTCTTCTGCTTCTTCATCAAATCTGAGGTTTCTTGCCAATGAAGTCCCTCCAATCTTTCCTAACCCTCTCGAAGACCCAAACCCTTATGCATCTACTAACTCTGTTACCTTGAGGAGTGGAAGGCAAACCTAGGACTCAAAACTTCCTTGTTCTGATCTATCAAATCTAGGAGCACCAGAGGAGAGAAAGGAGAACTTTAAAGAAAAAATCAATGCTCAGGAACCTAATTCCAAATATCTAACTCTTGTTCCATTTCATGAGGCCTTGACTAAACCTAGGAAGAAGAAGCCTATTGATAGTAACGAGGAGCTCTTGAATATATTCAAGAATGTTGAAATCAATATCCCACACCTCGACACTATCAAACACATACCGTCTTATGCTAAAGTTTTAAAGGATTTATGCACACAAAAGTGTAAGTTGAGGGAATCTGTTCCAAGGAAGGTGATACTCTTCGAGCAGGCAAGTTCTATTATCCTACATCACCTTCCTACGAAAATGAGAGATCTAGGTGCCCCTTTGATTTCTTGTGTCATCAGAGATTACACCTTTGATAAAGTGCTTCTAGATCAAGGTGTATCCATTAACCTAATTCCGACTTCTCTTTACAAGAAGTTCGGATTTGGTGAACTTTAGCTGACCTCAGTAATACTGCAGTTAGATGATTGTTTGGTCACAAATCCAAGTGGCGTTATTAGGGATGTTATTGTCAAGGTTAAGGACTTCTATTTTGCTGAAAATTTCCTTGTCCTTGACATGGATGTACCTGAGAATATAAGGAACACGCCCACCATTCTGGGGCCTCCGTTACTGGCTACCACTAAGGCCAATATCAACTGTAAAAGCGGTAGCATATAAATGGCCTTTGTGGATCAGAAATTGACATTGGATATTTTTAAGGCAATTAACAAATTTGATGATTATGGATTCATAGAGGAACTTGAGGAAGATAACTTGAATATTGAAACATGTATGGTGATTTTTGGAATTGAAAGTCCCTCCTATCTTGATGGATTTGACCTGCAACCCTTTGTGGGAAACCTACCACATTCTGAAGAGGTCATTGATTCTATTTACTATCAACCTCTTCCCCTTGATGAATCTTCATTAGCTACATTCTTACCTTCTATCCTAAACCCGCCCCAGCTCGAACTGAAACCATTGCCTGAGAGTTTGAAATATCAGTTTTTGGGACCTTAAAAGATGCTCCCTATGTTTATTAGTGCTAGATTAACTAAGGAGTAGGAGATTAAACTGATCAAGGTCCTAAAGGAACATAAGGAGGCAATTGGTTGGACCATTCATGACCTTAAGGGGATCGAGCCATCTTACTGCAATCACAGAATATTCCTGGAAGATGGGTCCCACCCTTCCTGACAAATGCAAAGGAGATTAAACCCTAATATGTGAGAAGTGGTCAAGAAGGAAATGATTAAGTGGATCAATGCAGGAATCATTTATCTGATCTCAGATAGTCCTTGGGTAAGTCCCATGCAAATTGTTCCCAAGAAAGCTGGGATTACCATTGTGACTAATGAGGAAGGAGAATCTATTACAACTCATTCAAGTTCCACTTGGAGGGTCTGTATCGATGTTAGGAAGCTGAACATAGCCATGGAAAAAGATCATTTTCCTTTGCCATTCATCGACTAAATCCTTGAAAGACTAGTCGGGCAAAAGTACTTCTATTTCCTAGACGATTACTCGGGATACAATCAAGTCCCTAACCTTCCTGAGGATCAGGAAAAAAGGACTTTCACTTGTCCCTAAGGAACCTTTACTTTCCATAGAATGCCATTTGGCTTATGCAATGCACCTACGACTTTTCAAAGGTATATGCTAGCCATATTCTCTGACATGGAGGGAGCATTTATGGAATTCTTCATGGACAATTTCCCTATTTTCGGAGAATCATTTGATTCTTCCCTAGCTAATCTTGAAATGATCCTTAAAAGATGCATCAAAACAAGATTGGTCCTTAGTCGAGAAAAGAGTCATTTCATGACATAAGAAGCTATCGTCTTGGGTCATGTTGTGTTAGAATGGTGAATTGAAGTTGACAAAGCTATGGTAGATGCTATCTCTAAACTTCCTCCTCCCACATTTGTTAAACAAATTCGATCATTTCTTGGTCATGTGGGATTGTATAGGACATTCATTAAGGACTTCTCTAAGGTTGCTCACCCTCTAAGAAAGCTTCTCACCAAAGATATGCCGTTTGATTTCAACGAATCATGACGTAAGGCATTTTTTCTTAAAACAACAGTCACTTGTGCTCCGGTATTGCAACCACCATTTTGGATAGCCCCATTTGAGATCATGACCAATGCTTCTGATTACACGGTCAGGGCTGTTTTGGGTCAAAAGATTGACAGGAAGCCTTCTATCATCTACTATGCTAGCAAAACTCTGGACGAGGCCTAGAGGAATTACACTATTACTGAGATGGAATTGCTAGTTGTAGTATTTGCTTTGGAGAAATTCAGGGCTTATCCCTTAGGGTCACACGTCATAATTTACACCGACCACTTAGCCTTGAGACATCTCTTGGCCAAAAAGGATGCCAAAGCCTGGCTTATCCGATGGATTCTTCTGCTGCAAGAATTCGATCTTGAAATTAAAGACAAATCCAGGGCATAAAATGTGGTGGCAGATCATCTTTCAAGACTTCTAAGTGATTCTTCTCGTCCAGATATTCTGATTACTGATGCTTTTCTGGCCAAAACTATTCTTACAGCATATGGTGTCCAAACCCCGTTGTATATAGACATTGTAAATTATTTGGTCGTTGGTCAAATCTCCTAGGATTGGACAAAGAAACAACGAGATAGACTCAAATCTGAGGCTAAATATTACTTCTGGGAGGACCCTAAGCTATACTGCATCGGCTCTGATCAGGTTATTCGCTGATGTGTTTTGGAGAATGAATTCCAAAGTATACTCGAGTTCTGACATGCATCTACGTGTGGTGGACATTTCTCTGGGAAAAAGGCGACTGCAAAAATTTAGCAATCAAGATTCTATTGGCCATCTTTATTCATGGATGCCCAGGAATTCTCAAGGTAGTGTTCCCAATACTAGGCACTTAGGAGCATAACTAAGAGAGATATGACGCCTCTAGACCAGATTCTTCCCGTCGAAATCTTCGACGTTTGGGGCATCGACTTCATGGGACCCTTCCTCCCTTCATTTGGACACTAGTACATTCTCGTCACTGTTGATTACATGCCCAAGTGGATTAAGGCTATTCCCACCCGAACCAATGACCACAAGGTGGTCATTGATTTCGTTAAGAAGAACATCTTCAGTCGATTCAGGATTCTGAGGGCCACCATCAGCGATGGTGGTACTCATTTCACTAACGGCCAGTTCCGTAGTTTACTAGCAAAATACGAGGTAAATCACAAAATCTCCCCACCTTACCACCCCCAAATGAATGGACAGGTCGAGATCACCAATTAAGAGATCAAGAATATTCTGCAGAAAATGGCTAGACCTGATAGTAAAGATTGGACTCACAAGCATTAGGATGCTCTTTGGGCCTACCGTACAGTATACAAAACGGCTATCGACATGTCACCATTTCATCTAGTGTACAGAAAGGCGTGACATTTACTAGTAGAGATTGAACATACGGCATTCTGGGCAATCAAGCAATGTAATTTGGATTTAAGTTTAGCTAGAAAGATCAGAAAACTCCAACTATCTAAGTTGGAGGAGATTAGAAATGACACATACAAGAATGCCAAGATCTATAAGGCTCGGACTAAAGCTCTTCATGACTAATTGATATCCTGCAAGAGCTTTGAGCTAAACCAAAAGGTCAGGATCTTTGATTCTCGACTTAAGATCTTTCCCTGTAAAATTAGGTCAAAATGGAATGACCTGTTCAACGTCGATCAGATATTTCCAAATGGAGCTATTCAGATCTCTAACCCAAAGACGAGTAATCCTTTTAAAGTCAACGGTCAACCCCTGAAGCCTTTTGTCGATCATATTGTTCCAAAACCCATCTCAGACACGGTTACTCTACTCATATCATGATTTCTTTACCTCAACTTCACCTAGCCGATGGCATTAAACTCAGCACATGTATATTCTGACTCAGAGCTGACCTGAGCATCATATTCAGGAGATATCTTCACCATTTTACCTTTCCTTTCATGCATTTTATTTTCAATGACATTGCATCAGCTAGGCATGGGGGGTGGATTTATTTCTAAATCATTTTATTAGTTCTATGGAATTCTTGAAAATTCTACTTAGTTTTTTCTATTATTTATTAAAAAAATGAAAAAAATATTGAACTGGGAAAGAATAATTAGGCATTAGGATTTCTCAACCATATGGATTAATACAGTCGGATCTGAACACTTAGACCCTTCAGGACTTCGGGCTTAATCAGCCTAGCTATGAACTAAAACATGGATTTTCTTATCGAGTCCTCATCATTCTGAATTTACTTCAAATTTGTTAAGTTGGGGTGATAAGTACATGACTTATCAACTCGCCCTCTGATTTGAGGGGATTTTAAGTGTAAGTATTTACACACTATTTGCACTTACTGGCTTTTCGTTGATTTTTATGGAAATTGAGTAGCTAATGAACCTTTTAGGGTGGTATGGCTGGCAAGTTATGATAGGTAACAACCCGTAGGTAGCTTGTCTAGAGCCCAATCACATGACCATTCCTTTCCTACTTCCTTTAGGTAAATCTTGTATTAGGGAAGCCACCTACTTAAAAAAAAAAAATCCAACAAGAAAAAAAAAGAGTGGAAAAGAAAAGAAAAAAAAAAAATAATCCACACTTCACTGCACGAGTATGCCTGGCAAGTTATCATGGCTAATAATAGTCCATTGGTAGGTTGTCCAGAACCTAGCTCAAGAAATGCACGTAAAATTTCAAAACACATAGGAGGAAGTGGAAAAGTAGAATAAGCCGAGGAGATATACACTGGGTTTGTCCTTATGTTGTCCTCATAAAAATAAAAGTAGGGAGAAAGCTACCGATCGAATAGATACACCTTTGAGTAGAATTTCTTTTTAAGGTCACCTAGGGGTGTAGAAACCCGAAGTCCATTCTAATTGTCGATTAGTGAGTCTATCACATTTCACATAAAGATGCTTAGAACTTAGGGTTCTCCTTGAGTCTTGGGTGGATTGAGTGGCTATAGAAAGCTGCTCCGAAACCCCAAACTCAAAAATCCAAAAAAAGTAGGAAAAGAAGAAAAAGATCCTCCTTTGAATAAGGTTAGGGTTTGAAGTGGTTTGCATTTTGGTAGACACCCAGGCATTTTTATGTCTTTGTATCTCAGGTTCTTAGTAAAAATCTCCTAGTGTTAAAGAATAACTTTTGCCCAAGAAATCTGACCTAATTCTTTTGTAAATAGCATATAGGTTTTGCTAGGGACTAGCAAAAGATAGGCATGAGGGCGTGATGTGCATACATCTGAATAGCTAAAAATGTCTATTAATGCATGTTCTTAGTATCATATTAGCATCATGCATTGTAAATATTTCATAACCTCCATCATCATGCATTTTGGTCAAATTGTATAAATTGTATAGTAATTTCTTTTTTTGATGTCCACGGACAGGGCAACTTTTAATCAAGGCCTCGGATCGAAGATTCAACTATATGGATCTTATCAAGGTGACGATCGGAGTTCAACGACTCTAAGATTGCCCCAATAGGACTCCCGTAGCATCAAATATAATCCAAGGTTTGAGATCAAGGGCCAAGTAGGTGTCAATCTCTACTTCATATGACAAATTCGACCACACGGATGGATTCAAATCAATGATCGCAGCTTAAAGGCATGGAAATCAGCCCAATCTGACATCTGTGGCCCCTTCCATAAGTCACAGAAGATGGACAGCGAAGATGGTGCCACATGGCACCATCTAGATTGCCCAAACTGGCCTAGTGAATATGCGAGGACCCGTTGCCCTCTCTCTCTCTCCTCAACGTGAGATCAAATCGGGGTCGTTGGATCTTAATCCAATGGCCATGGGCACACTCGCTGAAAACATAAGAGAGATAAAGCGGCAACCGTAGCATAGCGGTTGAGCACCTCCTCACAATTGAGAGGTGCGGCTTCGGTCCCTGCTACTCCTCAAATCAAGGCGCGGGTGTGGAGCGGCTGATTTCGGTCATTGGATACGACGCCAGTGGTCAGATGGCATGCATCGTGGCTTCACGGATGAGCGAGGATCATGTTGCGGGCAGGTGCTTGCGTTGAAGAGGTGCCGGCATGAAGCAATTTGAGTCATCGAATGCAAGATGGATGGCTAAGAGTTGGCGTGCACATGCATTCAGGTGTGGAAGAAATGTGTAGGTGCACGCATCTTAAGCCATTTGATCTTGCGATCGATGATCGGACGGCCGAGAATCTGAGGACGTGCGCATGCATTGAGGTGCAAGGAGAGGAAGTGGCACGACATGCGTGGTAGCTACGCCCACGTTCAGGGGCATTAGTGACACGTAATTCTATCACTAAAAGCCCTTGCATTAGTGTTCTTAACACAAAATGACCTTTTTGCCCCAACCTCTACACCTATAAAATGGCCTACACCCCCCACATTTCAATCATCCATTCCTTCACCTCTCTCTCCAAAAATCAAAATTTTCTCTCCCACATTACGAAAATGGATTCCGTGACGATGACGAGGCCCTGCCTCAGCCCCAGTTCTTCCTACTCCATTCTTCATCTTCCATCTTTCAGGCATCGCCCTGTCTGGCTCATCCTCCAAGCAACCGTTGAGGAGGATAACATCTCTCTCCCTTCTTTACTACTTTCTAGAATAGAATTTCCCGCTTTCTAGTTGTAATCATTTCCTACTTTCTAGTTATAAAAATAATATTCAGTTGCAAAGTGATTGTTCTCTGTCTCTCTCTTTGTTAGTGTTAATATCAAATTCATTGTGATTATCTCGCTTTTAAAACAAAAGTACCAAAAAAATACAATCGTGGATTTTAGATCATCGTAGCCTCCCTATATTCGACCTGGAATCTCTTTGTGAATTTCGATAAAGTTATTTGTTGAAGGATTTATTCGCAAATCATACTATGTCAACGGGTTTTTCAAAATCTAATCATTTTTGCATAGATCTTCTGTACGACATCGTGCAGGTGCACCATGTCGTTTGGTCAAGACTCCCAGTTAAGTGACTGAATTAGACAAAAGTGAGGTGCCTTAAGTATGTGTGGGTGTATAAGGTGTATAAGTTTCAGTTAATCCCAAAATATATATATGTGTGAAGGTGAGGTGGGTGGAGACAGCAAATAAACAATATAATCAACCTTAGGTTTTATAAGAGTACCTAGGTTGATTTACATTTATGTTATTGTGTGGTGAAATGAAAACTAGTGGGTGGGAGGTGGGGTACACTTATAAACCCTTCAACTACATTTTATTGCAATCTATCACTTTTTCTCACCTCGAGAGAGTACCGACAATCACAATAAGAACGGAGACAAGTGAGGTAAGTGATAAGTAAGGCATCAAAATGATAAGCGAGATTTTGTTGCGAAAAGTTGGATTTTGGAAAACCTGAGTGCTAAAATTTGCAACAAAATCTGCTACCAAATAAAATTTATAACTGAAAATCTGGTGAGTCCTGGATTGAACACTGGAAGGTGAATGTTTGATTAAAAATCACTTTTGGAATTATTTTCATAAAGCAGATGTAGCCGGTTGAAATTAATCTACGAAAGTTATTCTACTTAAAGAATAAATAATAGAAAAGAGAGACAATAATATAGAGAAAAGAGAGAGAGACAGTGAACAAATATTTCATAACCATATGTTTATTACAACTACTTGCAAAAATGAAAATTACACTAGAAAGTAGTAAAATGATAGGAATGAGAAAATCCTCCTCGACAACTGGTTGGAGGATAAGCCACGTGGACGGAACACTAAGAAGAGGGTGGTGAGATGTTAGATGAGGGAGAATGGGGCTGGAGTATGAATGACGAAGTAGGGTAGCATCGCAGTGGGATTCGCTTCCCGAATGGTGGTGAGAAGACAGCCACGGGCTGCTCGACAAAGGGGGTGAGAAGATGGAAAAAAGTATTTTACTCTAGCTCTAGTGGAGCATCTTGGGTATGGGACCAGCTCTTTAGAGCTTTAGAAAGGGTTAGAGAAGAGAGAGGGATGAATAAAAAGTGAAGGGGAGATGGCTATTTATAGTTGTGGTCATGGTGGGAAAACAGTCTTTTTAAGGTCTTTAAAATAAATGTAAGTTCTTTAGTGACGTTTATGAGCATCATTGTAGATGCATGTAACTGAATGCATCAACTTGATCTCTACCACTCATTGCTAATCCAACAACTCTCGTGTGGCCACGTCGCTACCTTCTCATATTCAGTTGATAACGCACGTAATCCCAAAAGCCTCATCATGAGGACCATTCGATCACGATCAGACGATCAAGATCGCTCACGAGCTCGTGCTGAAAGCACGTATGATAGAGCTTGCAGTCAGCGGTAGAATTGCGCATTCATTTGATGCGTTGATCTGAGTCGTTGGCACCTGATCGAACGGTTGAATTGAGCTCTTACATGAGAGGAGGGAGGATAGTCGGGAGGCTCGATCGCATGACCTGTAGGCACATGACATTCTTAACTGCTGGCTATCAAGCGCGCTTTATCGCATTTTTGAATTCTTTGTCCGTGCATTCTCAACCACTAGATCTTGATCCAACGATCGAGATCTGATGGCGTGGATGAAGGAGAGTAGTGGTGACTGTGGGTGGCTTGATGGTGCCACGTGGTGCCATATAGGTCGTCCATTTTCTAATGCTTGCAGATGGTTCCACGGATGCCGGATTGGGTTGATTTTCGTGTCGTTGGGCTACGATCGTCGATTTGAACGCATCCATGTGGTTGGATTTGTCATTTGAAGTTCAGATTTTCACCACCTTACCCCTTGGCCTCTGATCTTCGTTGGACTATATCTAATGCTGTGAAAGTTCGATCTAGGCTATCTCGGAGGTGTTGGACTCCAATCGTTGCCCTGATTATATCTATACGATTAGGTCATTAATCTGAGACCTCGGTAAATATCGCCCTATCCCCTGGCCACAAAAAGGGAAAATTAACCTATAATTTGTACAAACTAATTTAAATACATGATGATGCATGTTATGCAATATTTATAATGCATGATGCTTCCACGACAGTAGAAACATGTATAAATAGACATTTTAGGTTGTTTAGATGTGTACACATCAGGTTCTTGCATTCATATAACAATAAAGAATACTTTTTCATACAACATTCTCCTACATTCTACTTGCAAAATGCTTTCTTTAGAATTTACTGTCCATCAAGCCTCCATGCAAAATTTGTGCCTTCAAGAAGCATACTCCACACCATCTTATTGCTTCAAGAAAAAGGCTTCAAGCTTCTACTTCCCTTGTGTGTACCAAGTTTTTGATCCTTGAAGAGGATTTTCTTCTCTACTTCCTCTACACCTACTTCGTACACTTGAGAAGGAAATTCAAGGGAGTATTCTTGTACATTTAATATTGCTTCATATATTCATCTTATTATTCTTGGAAGTAATTTAGATAAATCAAGTTTCTTTCTATTAAAATCAAGCACTTACATCTTTAAGTAAATTTTTTATTATAAATATTTTCTAATACACTTCTTAAGCACAAAATTTATCTTTCTATCAAAAGGAAGTTGCAAGAAAAATTTTCTTAAGGTTTACTCTACACGCATATCAATTGTATAAAATTTTGTTTCTCATGAACAAAAGTTATAATCATATCTAATGGGAATTGAAAGAGAATATTTCTGAGTCCTATTACAATTGATAAATACTTGCACATTGGCTTAGTAGGACCTGTATTATTTTTTGCTATCTTTCTACTTCTTGTATTTTAGGTCCTAGGGTTGTTAGATTCCCATTCTTCTGGTGAGTGAACAAAATACCTTCTTGTGGGTTGTACAAGATGGGGTTTATGTGATAGAGACTCACTACCCTCGATTGAAATAGTGAAGTTTAGTGGATTTTTGCTTGGAAAGCAAGAGGAAAATCCTAGTTGGGGGTCAACTAGGTAGAGGTTTTTCTTTGTTTGGATTTCCTATATGAATCTTCGTGTTATTTGTGTATTGAATTTTTGTAGTTGCCATTATTTTCATTAAATATTTGAACTATGCAATTCACCTCCCTCTTTTATAATATGAATAAATAAATGTTGATTAGTGTGTTGTTTCAAAACAACATTTGTAGCAATTATTTTTACAATTCAATGCAATCTTGAGGGGAAGGATGGAGAGAAGGGGCTATGGCATCCTTGCAGTGAGGGCTAGGCTTCAAGGGGATGAGGATGGATGGAGGAATTGGAGACCCAATTATTGGAGAAGGAAGAGTAGAAGGCTATCTCAATAGGGAAGGGGTGCTAGTGGTGGGCCCACTACAAGAAATTAGGGTTTTGGTCATGGTTAAAAATCGTGACCAAATGACTTATAACCATCACCAATTAGCGACAGCAAAAGTTGCGTTGCAGAAGGGTCTTTGGTGATGGTTCCATGCAAAACCATTACCAAAAGCTTTGGTGATGGTTTCACCAAAAATGAACACTGAAGCCACAGGGTTTTGGTGACGGTTTTAGGTGGAACCATCATAGAAGCTCAAGGTTTTGGTGACGGTTTCACCCAAAACGATCACTAAAGCCCGCCATTAGCTAGGTGTTACACATTTGTTCACACGGCTTTGGTGATGGCTTTAGGTGGAACCGTCACCGAAGCATAGTGATTTGGTGATAGTTCCACCCAAAACTCTCACCGAATCCCACCATTAGTTACGTTCTACAACTTTGGTCATGGAATGTGGAACCAACCAAAGAGAGAGCTTTGGTCATGGTTAATAATCATGACCAAAGGTTGGCGTGGAAGAAAGAGGATTCCTTTGGTCACAGTTACCTAATTGTCACCAAAGGGTCATTGTGGGCAAAGGTTACCTTCGGTGATAGCTAACCAACTGTCAGCAAAGGTTCTCTTAGGTTATGAATTATAACTGTGGCTAAAGGTCTCTTAAGGCAAAAATATTAATGTGCACAAATTTGTCCTCAATCTGTGATATTCCCAAATCTCTTTGGTTATGGATTATCAAAGAAGCTTTATACGAAGCTAGATAATTTGATACGAAACTTTTCGGGGGGCAAGGGGAACATGGCCCAAAATCATGGAGAGTATCGTCAAGCATTGCTAAGGAGTTGGATTTAATAGCAATCGAAGGTAGTGTTGAGCAACAAGCCTTGCTTAATGGCAAGGCATTCCACCTGGGCAGCATCATCGGCTAGAGACGAAGATGATTTGGCCGCAAACAAGTGCTCGTCAGGAAGGGTGGCCTCAGCTATAATAAGAACCAGTTCATCTTTGAAGGCCGTGTCAACTTGAATAAAAATTTCAAGTTCTTGTGAATTGTTATCCATCGGTATGACATTGGGGGAATTATAGCCCATTATCCGGTTGATGAGAGGGGGAGTAGGAGAAGCAAGAAACATGGCTTATTTCAATGCCCAGATCGAATTTTGTGGAGTTTTCCCAAATTTAGCATCACATTTGGCTCTCAATATTTGATAGACGATGCAACAACCCAAGTAGTTGGAGATATTGAAGAGAATGCCATGTTTCAGTATGCTCTTAATCATTTGATCAAGCTACAAATTGATTTCATTGGCATAGATACCTATACCAAACCAAATAGCTCTAGCGAAAGGGCAATGGAGGAATAGGTGGTCTAAGGATTTTTTAGAGACCAAACACAAGGCCTAAGAGCCATCACCACTCATCCGACTTGCTATGAGTTACCCCACAGGAAGAGCACAATTGAGAATTCGCCAAATGAACAAAAGAACTCGTGGTGCCAGCATTGTCCTCTTCCATAGTGCACTGAAGGGGAATTCATCGGTCTGCACATATATGCCTATACAAACTATAGATAGGAAGATTTAACTATGAATTTACCCTTTGAGTGGAGCATCCAAACCAACATGTCAGGGAGATCAATATTGGCTCTAAGGTTGGTAATTTGAGCTGCAACATGTGCGGAGAACCAATCACGCAGTGCCTCCTGATTCCATTTGCCATCAAGGTTTATCAATTAATGTACATAGACAGCAGTGGGGAAGGAACCATGTGGAGGCTTCAGTAGCTGGTTACCTATCCAATGGTCTTCCCAGATCATCGTGTCCTAACCATATCCTACTGCCATACTCACATAAGCTTCCATGGGTTTCTTACATGACATAATGGCTTTCCCCTTATGGATACATAGATGCAAAGTGGTGAGAGAAGGGGACTGACATGACATATCCAACCTCTCCTGACTAAAAATGTTACCATGGAGTTCCTGTCCAAATGTGACATGACACGGACAAGCATTCAGATAAGAATAGATATGTAAGCAAGCAATTAATGAACATTAACACCCCATTAAGGTTTTTTGTAGGATGCCATCAGGTATAATTGTTAGTTAATTACTCTACGAATGCAGTTGTTGAAAGTATAACCCTTTGTAGATTAAGTACGAAGCAGTAGCAACATTAAAGATAAAGTGAGTTTTTATAATAGCAATCAAATATTATTTGTAATAGCAACCTGCAATATTTTCAGGTTGTAAAGATTAAGTACTCCCTTTTTTGGTTGACCATGGGATTAAGCAGATTAAATACATGGACCACCTCTAGGATTAGAGGAAGTATCTGCTTTAATTAGGTAAGTAGTCAGATGATAAAAATATGCTCCAATGGCATTTGAAAAATGCATAAAAGTACAATAAAGTATAGGTCACCAGATAGCAGGTACCTGTGGATTGGATGTCAACACTAAATTACAAATGCAACTGTAAATAGCCATTGACTCAAAATCCTCTTTCAGCAGCAAGACATTTAGGAAGACGGGCACCACCTATGGACAAGAAATCAAAATTATGTACACAAATATTGTCCTAGGTGAGAACTTATAAACAAACAAAATACATCCTGTTATTCCACCTGATTTAGAGGAATAGAGTCAGGATGCACCATGATCATCCTTACAACAGCACCAACAGCATTATCTTGGTGGCAATCCAAAGGAGGGACGAGGTCTGTTTCATAAGGTATCTGTCCCTCCTAGATTTTCATAGTAGATTTCAGGAAAAAAAGTTCAATGAACTTTTTAAAATTCTCCCTTAGAAATCTCCAAACTATCTAGTTTTCATAGATTTTTCTTCAAATTTTGATGTCTAATCCTTCATGTATAACAGGTTTGCCCAAATTGGGTGCCAAAAATTTTTTATAAGAGGGGGATCTTTGCAAAAGGATATCAGCACTAAATATTGCCTATTAAGATGATCAGCCTTCAAGACACTCCTCCATGCAACTTTTCCCCCAACAGCAGGTGGAAGGACTAGAACAGTTGGAAGATGGAACAACATCACCATCATAAATAGCATAAAATGGCAAAACATTCTTATCTCAGTCAACCTGAGAATTATCATAACAAACATGAAACCCAGAGTCATGGAATAAGTACTTGCAAAAAGATAGACCCACATGAATAAGCTTCTAATGGCAGGACAACGACAGACCCACCAAAAAGTAATGAATTTTCTTAGGCAAAGTAGAATGACTGTACAATACAGTGTGCTGAAATATGAAATTCCTTTAGAAGCAGTAAATCGCTTCTACAGCAGCTGCAAATTGTGTGTCTCCTTCCCGCCAATGATAATTTTTCTTCAATTCCTATCATCCAAATTACCATTCAAACACCAAAGCTCTCCTCGAGATCAAAACCAATAGAAAATCCAGATGAAAATCATAACAAATGATATCAAAGAACCTTTTCTAATGAAAGGAAACATCTACAAAAAGTAATATGTGGTAAGTGTGTCTAAGAGACCGCAATTGGCTTAACTTCATGGGGTAGACGTCTATAAATTGCTAGAAGTGTCTATGCAGGACCTCTGATTGTTGGAAGGCAGGACGACAGCAAATGCTTTTCTATCAAAAATAGCTAGATGTAGATTTAAAGAGATCTCTTCTAATTTCCTCATATTAGGCATCTTTCAAGAATGTTTTCCTTGTTGGCTTTACCCTTCAAATAAACAGAACATGTGAGTTTAAAATTTGGAATTACAAAAACTGAAAGCAAAACTCCAAGACTAAATTGAGGCCACCTTAATCAAGTCAATAGTTGTCAGAGTCCAACATTAGTTACATAGGACTTGGTATATAGATCAGAATGCTCTTATCTTGAAAGCCTTTTTCTATAATCAGCAGACAGCCTCCATAATGATTTAAACACCCAGTACCTTACTAAATTAGATAACTGGTGCCCTATTTTTTACCTCAACAAACTAAGCCACAAAGTCTTCTCTCTCCATGGTTTCCTGCCACATCACAAACAAATAGTGCTCAACAAATCTAACCCCGCCAGTGATACAACAAGTATAATGCTTCGAGCTAGGATCTTATACAAAGCACAAGCACACCCAAATTATTCAAAGTACCCAACTTAAAAGGCTTCAGCTGTACCTTAACTTCCACATCAATGAGAAAGTGATCTACTTTTTGGAATCTTGTAGAAACAATCTATTTCCAACAAGAAGGGAAATAAAAAGGACAAGCAACAAGCCCTAGAAAAAATTGTAGCGCCCCTAAAGTTGAAAAGATGAGCCATAAAGAACCATTAACCAGTGATGATTTGCATTGTCTGATTAGAACCCCTTAACCAAATAGGCATGAGGAGTAGCAGATTTGCCTTTTAATGATTTAGTTTCCATTTAGAAAGCCATTTCATGAATTTAACCTCCAGAGCAAGTGATCCAATAAAAAGGGAATACAAAGGACATGCTGATGGACTGAAAACAAGTGATAGTGAACTTGCAATCTCTAGAATGATTTGCCTCATTTGCCAACCTAGTAATTAATGAAGTGATACTCATAGGAACAGAAAGACTTGAAAAATATCATCATTAGCCAAACTTTGTTACCAATTGAACCTACACAAAGAGGAGCATAGAATTGTTAGGGATTAAAATTTTCATATCTGACAAAAAATAGGCGAGCTTGGTTATGTCGATTAAATGCATGGAGCAAAATCACATCAAATAGTTGGATATATGAAAAATTATGAAGGAAGTACCAATCGACATTCCAACTAGAGGCACCAATAACTTGCAATCTAACCAACATTGAATATAAGAACTTAAATAATGGATAGAGAACCAAAGAAGGCTTCAAAAGAGATGTTGCAGTAATGACATTAACAACCAGACCAAAAATCTCTAGAAAAAACAAGAAAGAGATAAAAAACTACATTGGACAAAGAACCATACCTTCAAGTGACACCTTATGCTGCAACCATCAACATATAGAAAAGCAATAAGATGACATGATGTACATATGGTTCAACCAACAATAACAGAAGATTGCGTAGAAGAGACTTTTTTTGCTACATTCAACTTCCCTAGAAAAAGGTTCAGTCTAACTCTTAAAAGCCTCTTGTAATGCATAATGCTTCTCCACAACTAAAGTTCTGACTCTAGCCCTTAGACTTCAATGAAGCAACTTCCATGTTAAGTGCAACTTTGGGTCAGGAGTTGGAACTTCAACTAAACAATGTGCTTTCCTACTTTGAACTCTTCTATTCCATTACTATTCTGACTTGAATTAACACAGAAAGATAGTTATTGAGTCAACAATTACCTATAGTAGAGAAATTTACAAGTGGCATACGTTAATGATGGGATTCTCAACTTGAGTAGAGAAAAGTCTCAACCACTGCTACTTATCCATTTCTTCATCTTTAGATAGTTTCTCCACATGCCCCCTGATGAATGGCCTTCTTTGAGGATCACAAGTCGTATGTCACATAGAGTTTAATCTACTCCATTAGACCAGTGTAGCATCCAACATCAAATCAACTTGCTTTAGTTGAAAGGTCAGCTATTATTTAATAACATTTCTCCTTAGCATGTGGGCGTATGAAACCTAAAATCAATTGGATTGAGTGGAGAGGACCAACAGTTTATATATACCACTAAAGCATGGGTATAGGTTCTCCATTGTCATCACCACGTGCAACCTATAAATGAGAAACATTCAGAATGAACTGATAACTTCTCAAAGAAATATATGCTTAGAAGGACCACATATAGGAGGGTGCATTTTCGAGTGAAGTTACAAAGCAAAGAGTGGTAACAAGCAACTACATGGAATTCTTTCCCTCCATTCAGATCTGTTTTGTGTCATCAATGTCATAATTTCTGCTTCCCTCCCTCTCTCTTGTGTGTCTTTGCATGTTTGGGGGGTGGGGGAGGAAATGTCAGAGAATTTATCACAAAGTTTTCTTAGAAATGATCCACCCAACTTTAAAGTCTTTAACCATATCAAAGCATTCCTTGACTTACCCCCTTGAAATTCATAGGAAGATCCCCCACACTAGTTAAAAGACCCATCCAACTTTTTGTCATGAAATATTAAAACAACATCCATATTTAACTTCTGTTCAAGATTAATGAGTTATCCTTTTTCAAAGTAATAAAAAGAATAATGTTCTAGTTCTTAGTTAACAGTAAAACTAACCTAACTTTTATAGGTTGCAGTGACACATGAATTATTTGACAAGACAGTGTTACATGTAGAGTCATAGAGATTAGGATGTGGTTAATATTAATAGATAGGGTTTCTCCACTAGAGCAAATTGGTTAGAGTTGGATGCTCTTGCATGGCATGGGGGCCACAACAATCTAAGGTCAAGATTAAACTTTATGTTGCCCATCAATGTCTCCAAATATTGGATCATACAAACAAGCAGAAGAGGAAAAATGAAAACAATGGCGATATGAATAGAATCTATATGGCTATATAGACATGAATCATAGATCTTCAAGGTAAAATGAAGAAAGCTAGTTAGTGCACAAATGATTTGCACTGTGTCAAAGACCAAACAAGCATTTGCACTATGTCAAAGAAGCTATACATTTTAGTGGTATTGCAACGAGATGCATAATTTTTTATTTTTTTTAACAAAGGATAGGGTATATAATCAACGTAATGTGAGTCTTGACCTTTTCATTCCTGGTGACAATCTCCAGTCAAGGCAACCCGAGCAGGCACCTAAATGCATAAAGAAAAATGTCAGATTACCACATGAGTAGGTTTATAGTTAAGCATTTCTTTATCAAACAGATCAAGCATGAATATTACATTAGCACTACTTGAGAGTGAACTAATGCATAATATGACTAATCAGCATACACAACTATTGGAAAACATGATCACAAAGGCAATGGAAAGTACCAAGCCCAGGGAGTTGGCTCCCTCATCATGCAGATAAGAAAGCCCTAGACCCAACCCAAGAATTATGTTGAATCTTTGTTTCCAGTTAAGGATCCATGTTCTTCACCAATTAGGTAACCGCTACAAAAAGAACACCACAAATCAAAGTTAAACAAAAAAGGGTGGACGAAGGAAAAAAATGGTAGGTAGATCTGATACCTGAGCTCTTTATATCATTATTACGGTAACTGTTTCATACATTCACCACAAAAGCAAACATACCGATATCATTGTTTCCCAAATTCATATACTACAAACGAGAACATACTCATATCATTATTTTCCACATTCATATATGATGAGAGCCTCATCATGAGCCATAACTAGCTCATTTTGACCCAATAAAGAAGATAAAAGCTCCTACATAACCTAGAAGAAGTCCTAAATGAAGGAATAAGTGCTCTGAGAAGAAAACATGAAATAAAGGTTAAAACTGCAATTTTACCATTGCAGTACATAAACAGGATTTCTCAGAGGCAAAACATAGGTCAAAAGGTCTAAATAAGATAAAAAGTGGGTTGAGTCAATCAGAAATGGGTTCATGTGCAATTTAGGAATTAAATGACATTTGGTAACCCTAAAATAGACCTGCTTAAATTAACAAGGTTCCGGTCAGAATAAAAATCAAGTAAACCCTCTAAAAATCATGTAAAAATATCCCCTAGGGTTTAGAACACTTAATTTGGCCTTTGGAACCCAGTTTGACATAGATTAGGGTCCTAGCTCATCAATTAACGTAATTTGGGTTTTTACACAAAATTTCCAGCCAAACGTGGTCAAACCTAAAATATAACTTCACCATTGGATTCTTTAGGTCAAAATTAGGTTTATACCAAAATTTGGACCTAAGGTTAGGTCATCTTGACCTACTTTGCAATTTAGTACACCCAAATCATAATTTGGTCCCTATCTTTTGAAAATCGATACAGAGAGCCCCCTAATTTCCTCACCACCTTTGTAATCAAGTCCTTCCACCATTGTTGGGGCAGAATCCTGCTTCGGCGAGGATTAGAGAGGGAATACTCTCTGATTCCTCAGAGATCCCCTCCCAGAAGGGAGATTCTCTGAGGAATTCCCTTCCATCTGAGGCCTATCACGATCTCTGATTTGATCCCAATCTATCGTGCGAACGCATGAGGGATTTGGGTATCCAACTACTTTCCTTCTCCGGTGAACCGTCGGAGATGATTGTGCGCCCTCCACGCATTAGAAAGTTCGGCCAGCACCTATAAAAGAATCCCCAAATCTGGCCGCTCAATTTCAGACTTGTCTTGGCAGAGATTCCCCCAAATTTTCCTCTCTTCCATCTCTGGCCAAGGAACCCGCAAGCTCTGGCGACCTCCTCCCCTCCTTCTCGTCACTCTAGTGCCATACCAGTAGCAGAGTCCACTTCGCCTCTTCCTCCAGCGTCGCGCCATACCAAGTGCGTGTTCCCCTGACCTCGTCCTCGTCGCCACCCCCTTCCTCAGGGTTCTTCTTCTCCGACCACGGCAGCTACGAGCTGTCCACTCCGCTGCCTCCCTCCCTTCCAGAACACTCTAGATACATTCTCCATCTTCCCCTCTCTCTTTTCCCCTTTACATTTCATTTAATTGCCCCTCGACACTGCCTGACCACCCTCATCTTCCACGTCACTGCCCGACTTCCGGCGTGTCGCCCCCATCATTCCGCCCCTCCACACACCTCACCAACCGTCTCATAAGTTCCGCCTCACCACAAGGAACAACCTCCGCCCATCCACCATCCCTCTACGCCTCCACCACAGCCCCCCGAACACCCCCACACTTTCGGTCGCAGGACGACCTAGGCACGCACGCCTAGGCCGTCCCACGACCTGCGGCACCGTGCACCACCTTTGTCGTGCCACGGCGAAGGTCCCCAGCTGGTCTGATTAAGCCGAGAGGCCTGTTTTGTGTTTGGCAGTATTACAGCCCCTGCCACCATTGACGGTTGAAGCAGCTTCGGAGCAGCTCCAGGCTTCAGGACCTCCAGCCTTTAGGTGCAGCGGACTCGGGCGAGCAGTGCAAAGACATCTGGTCCAGCAAGGAGCGTAGCGAAACCCACAGCCTTGGTAATTGCACAAAGAGTCTTCTGCGGGCGCACGCGAGAGCGGGGTAGGGCTAATAGTCCCACATCGGCGAAATACGAAGCGCAGATATGATATAAAGTGAATTTATGTTATCTTCTTATTGCCTCCGAATGCATAGGGGTGACGTCCCTCACCTAGCGCTCGCCTCGTCCGCGGTTTCACCTCGCGGATCTGTTGGGCTCCGACCCGACCTTATCTGACCACACCTCACGCATCACCCACACGCCGGTGCGCGTGGTCCCGGGTGCGAAATCCGACCCGATTACCCGTGTCTCTTGGAGAGCATCCTTGAGTGAATTTCAGAGAGAGAGAGAGACGTGCGGGTAGAGGGGCAGGGTAGATTTTGCTTCCACCTTTCTATGCAGGCAGGATGAGCGAAGAAGAGAAGAAACTTAGCCAAGGAAGAAAAGAAGGACTGCAGACAAAAAGAAGAAGAAGACAGAAGTGAAAAGAAGCAAAGGCAGGAAGAAGACCAAGGAAGAAGAAGCCCTGTAGATCAGAAGAAAAGAAGAAGAAGAACCTACGAAGAAGAAGAAGAAGGCAGAAGAGAGAAGTAAGACTGCAGAGAAAGCAAAGACCAAGAGAGAAGGCCAAACAAGAAGACTACATTTAAGACGTCTGATAAAGAAATCAGACGTCCAATTCTGTTCTCTCTCTCAGCAACTATTTTTTTTAAATCTCTCTGCGAATCAATTATCTTTCATTTAAAAGTTGTATTCCTTAGTTTTAAAAGTACTGAGATTGCTCCATGTGTTCGACCTCGGATACTCCAGTTTTCGAGTAATAAAATTCTCTATTTATTTGAACGCTTTGTCGGCTATATTACAACTTGTTATCTTTCAAAACCCGGTCGAGCGCGATAAACATTTTGGCACCGTTGCCGGGGAGCAATGGGCACTTTTAAAGCTTTTGATTACAACTTTTCTATCCAATATTTGACCTAACTCCTCTCTTTTGTTGTGCTCAAAACAGGGAAAGCAAAAAAAAAAAAAAAACAAAAAGGAAAGAAGAGCAGCTGCACAATAGACACTCCAAGGAATAGGTAATTTCCATAAGCCCTCTCTCTTAACTCCGTCAAAATCTGAAAAAAAAAAAAAGAGAACAATCAACTTAGGGCTACCTGTTTCATATTTAGTAGCTCATCAAGTTGCCTGATTTTCATTTCAACACATTTTTATCTTCTCATCCAACTAAGGTAACTAGGGCTAAAACTTTCTTGATTGAGCCCTAGGTACTAAACTCTGAGGCAACTAAATTGGACCCACTATAGCCAATTTAAGGATTACAAAGCTAGGGTTTTTAGAGACACATCTTATCTTAAACAAAGAAATAAATTTTTCCAAAAAGAGGTGTGCCTAAACCTTATTTGAAATGATCTATACAATAGGAACCCTAAGCAAATCATGCTTTTAATCCATTTGAACCCTAAAAGAAAGGACCTAAAAGCTCTCAAAGGAACAAGAGGTGAAGTTGATCCCGTGGGACAACCAACCTTAAAATTAGGTCACTTTTTCACTCAAAATACCTAAAAGTTCAAGTGGAACATTAAGCACCTTGATCTTAAAGTAAAAAAGGTAGACTTAAGAGGTCAAGGTCCCCATTCTGGTCTACCTGGAACCGCAGTGACAAGAGAGGTCGGGTAGGGGAAACCCTGTAACTCGTGGGGACGCTCTACCGTGTAGGGGTCTTTGCGGGACTCTCCCTCTCTGGCTGCCCAGGTATTTCTCAAGTGGACGACCTTTCTGACTAAGGGGTCCATTCGCCTCAAACCTCTATAGTCACCCAATAATTTTTGGGTGTCTTGATTGGGTCTAGCACCTTCTAATCTCATCACATCCTTCGGTGCATGTTCGGAAGGAGGTCCTTAAGGCCACCCTTAAGACCTCCTTTAGAAATTCATTCTCGTCGAGGCCAAGCCTCGACACCCTTGTTTGTGCAGCAACCCCACCACATAAATCTTTCATCTAATTCTGACCCTGGTTCTCCTTCTTCTTCCATCATGGCACAACCCATTGAAGAGGAGAATAACCTTGAACACCAACTTCAACGCCTTAATGATCTCTTTCAGAACTTTGTAAACCCACTGCAGCGACCTATGATGCGAGATCACTATAATCCCGCTACGGTGGCGATCGAACCTCGAGTACGAATCCTGATTGGAGGACCTGATTCTGAACTGAAGCCCAATATAATTCATGCCATACCGAAGTTTCATGGGCTTAACTCTGAGGATCCATTCCAACACATTAAACAACTCAAGCATCTGGCCCAAACCTTTGGGTCAGATCTACAAAACTGGGATATCCTACTCATGAAAATGTTTTCGTTCTCCCTCTTGGACAAGGCCGCACATTGGAATCAAGCTCAGACCCGTCCGATCAACACATGGGAGGAACTTCAGTCCGAATTTTTGAAAAAATTCTTCCCCGTTGGCCGGACGAACGCCTTGCGCCACCAGATCACTCATTTCACTCAACAACCGAGAGAACCTCTTCACGAAGCATGGGATCGATTCTTAGATCTCATGCGAATGTGTCCCCATCACGGAGTTTCTATGTGGGAACAAGTCCAGTCTTTTTACTAGGGACTCCGTGAAGATATTCGTTTATTCGTCAATGCAACGTGTGGAGGAAACATCATGGGTCAACATGACACGGTGTGGGAGATTCTCGAAA
The DNA here is from genome assembly GCA_037157565.1 of Thalassia testudinum. Classification (NCBI taxonomy): domain Eukaryota; kingdom Viridiplantae; phylum Streptophyta; class Magnoliopsida; order Alismatales; family Hydrocharitaceae; genus Thalassia; species Thalassia testudinum. The sequence continues at coordinate 101,899,967 of JAZHRO010000055.1, read as the reverse complement.
ACATGTGCGAGAACTCCATAAATAATGACTCCATGGGCTTATTCGACAGGACGAATGCCCGCGCATCGACGAATCTAAGAGGGACACATGATATGCAGGACCTGTCCAATTCTGTCGACTTGGAACTGATGGCTAGTCGGTTGGACAAGGTTTCTATCATAGAAAAGAAGGTGGATGAGCTAACTCGGCATTTGCAGCAAGCCACCTCTGCGCAAAACTCTTTTGCACGACCACCTCTGGCAACAGAAACTGTGCAGAACATCTATCTCTAATCTGCCAAGGGGATGGACCCATATCCACCGCTGTTGAATGTTTTGCGAATCGCTACGCTTACGTGTTTGGTTTTGGAAAACCTGTCGTTGTAGTTCGAAAGCGAAGAATTCGTGTTCAACAAATAAAATTTATACCGAAAAGAATTCTAGGTCGAACACAGGGATGCTATGTTAATCTATATTCGCAATTATATTTTTTTTTTAGGATTTTTGATAAGCAAGGCGATATAATTACAATGGAGCTATCAGACTAAAAGAAAGAGAGAGAGAGAGAGAGAGAGAGAAAGAGAGAGAGAGAGAGAGAAAGAGAACATGCATTCAATATTCCAATTGTTTACATAATCAGACTAAATAAAAGTTACATTAGAAAGCGGAAAATCAATTACACTATAAAGCAGGAAAATTCTACACAAGAAAAGCTGTAAATAAGAATGGGAGAGAGAAGTTATCCTCCTCGACGATTGCTTGACGACGAGCTGGATGGGATGATGCCTGGACGAAGGAGAACGAAGCAGAAGAACGGGAAAGAAGCAGCACGCCGTCGTTGTCGCGGGATCCACTTCCGAAGGGGAATGAAAATTGGACTTTATCTCGCGAGAAGCATCCCAGGTGTGGGACAAGCTTCTCTTGAGGTTTGGAGGGGTAGAGAGGAGAAAGAAGGGATGAGAATTTCGTATGGAGGGGGTCTCCTTTTATAGTTGCAAGGAGTGGGGGCAAAATGGACATTACAACTTCAAAATAATAAAAGAGGGGTCCTTAGTGACGGATAAATCCGTCACTAAAGCCCCCAACGTGGGTGTCGTGGGCAGCTCGCGCGCGCCACCTTTCCTACTCACATGCTCAACGGCTTTCACACGTTCGTCGATTCTCAGCCGTCCGATCGCGAGATCGTACGGCTTAAGATGCATCTCTACCCGCTCGTTGTGCGCCCGCCTGGCGCGTGCGATCACGCGTCCACGCCGCGCACTCAATCGCGCGTGAAAGCAATCGGGCACGCGCGACCGTCCGATCTCCATCTGACGCTCCACGCGCCTCAATTGCCCGTGCCTTCCAGCCCCTCGCCGCGGCTTGATCCCACTCCTGCCACTCGCGAAAGCACGCTCGACCGCTGTGCTATGGGACCCAGATGGTCGAGCGGACGCTTTTAAGCATGAGCGACCACAGCCGTTGGATTAAAATCCGACGGTGGAGAGCGATCGGGCGCGGGGCCTTCACAAAATGCAAGTGGCCGTTTGGGCAGCGGAGATGGTGCCACGTGGTGCCATCTTGGCCATCCATCTTCTGGAAGTTGTAGATGGTGCCACGGATGTCGGATTGACTCGATTTTTGTGTCGTTGGGCTGCGATAGTCGATCCGAATTCATCCGTGCAGTTGGATTTGTCATCTGAAGTGCGGATTTGCACCATCTTGGCCCTTGATCTTCTAGGGTTCCTAGGTCACTATCTGATGCTACGGATGCCTGATTAGGATGATCTTGGAGTCGTTGAACTCCAATCGTCGCCCTGATCACATCCATACGATTGGATCTTTGATCCGAGGCCCCGATAAAATGTTTGCCCTGTACAAGCACATAAAAGGAGACAATTAACCTCCATTTTATTCAAACTACTCTAAATGCAAGATGATGCATGTTATGCAATATTTATATCATGAAATGCAATCCTATGCTTAAGAACATGCAAAAATAGACATTTTAAGTAGTGTAAATATGTTTACATCATACCCCCATGCCTATCTTTTGCTAGTCCCTAGCAAAAACTATATGCTATTTATAAAAGAATTAGGTTGGATTATTTGGACCTGAGTTATTTTCAATCATTAAGAAATTGTCTACTTAGGAACTGAACTTTCAAAGACACAACAGTGCCCGAGTATCAGCCAAAATGCAGACCACCTCAAGCCCTTGCCTTATTAAAAGAAAAATTTCTTTTTCTCTTTTTCTCTTTTCTAATTTTTTGGATTTTCAAATTTTCGGGTTTAAGAGTGGCTTTCTACGGCCATTCAACTCACCGAAAATTTGATGAGAACCCTAAGCTTTAAGCATCTTATTGTGATTGTGATTGACTCGTTGACCGATAGTTAGAACGAACTTCGGATTTCTACGCCTCTAGGTGACCTAACAAGAATTCTGCCTAAAGGTGTATCTTTACAATCGGTAGCTTTCTCCCTACTTTTATTTTTTTTATGGGGTCAACACAAGGGCGAATCCAGTATATATCTCTCCAGTTTATTCTACTTCTCCGCTTCTTCCTAAGTGTTTTTGGAATTTTTAGTGCATTTTCTGAGCTAGGTTCTGGACAACCGGTCGATGAGCTGTTACCACCGACAACTTGCCAGCCATACTCGTGCGGCGAAGTGTGGCTTATTTCTTTTTGTTCTTTTCTCCTTTTCTTTTTGATTTTTTTTTATTTTCCTTTTTTTTTTTAAGTAGGTGGCTTCCTTAGTCTAAGATTTACCTAAAGGAAGCAAACTAAGAAAGGTCCAGTGACTGTGCTCTAGACAACCTACGTATGGGTTGTTACCCACGATAACTTGCCAGCCATATCACCCTAGAAGGTTCATTAGCTACCCAATTTCCATTAGAATCGCCGAACAACGAGTCAGTGCAAAGAAAGTGTGTAGATGCTTAAAACTCAAAATTCCCTCAAATCAGAGGGCGGGTTGAAAAATCGTGTACTTATCACCCAAACTTATTTATTCCAATTATAATAGAATTAAGATGGCGAGGACTCAAAGACAAATCAACATTTTAGTGGATACAAAGGCTAATTAAGTCCAAAGACCTTAGGGGTCTTTGTGCTCAGATCCTAATGTAAAATTTCTTAGGATTGAAAAGTCCTAATGTCCAATTAATCCTTCCTAATTTTTTTTTTTTTTAAATAAGAAGAGAGACAATTTATATGGATTTCACAAAGCTGACCAAATAATTTAAGAATGAATCCACCCCCCCATGCCTAGCTGATGCAATGTCCTCATTGAAAAACAGACATGAAAGAAAGGGTAGAATATGAAAGATGTCACCTGGATAAGAAGCTCATATCAGCCTTGTGTCATATGTACAACTGCTGAGTTTAATGCCTTCAACTAGGCGAAGTCCAGCCAAAGAAGTCACAGAATGGCTAGAGCAACAGAGTCTGAGACGGGTTCTGCGAGATTACGATCAACATCAGGCTCAGACGTTGACCGTTGACTTTAAAGGTGTTACCCGTCTTTGGGTCAGAAATCTGAATGGCATCATTAGGAAAAATCTGATCAATTATGAATGGGCCATTCCATTTAGATCTAAGTTTACTAGGAAAGAGCTTAAGTTTAGAATCAAATAACCAGAAACTTCTGGTTTGGCTCAAAGCTCTTGCGGGAAATCAATTGATCATGTAGAGCTTTGGTCCGAGCCTTGTAGATCTTGGCATTCTCATAAGCATCATTTCTAAGCTCCTCCAACTCAAATAGTTGGAGTTTCCTGGTCTTTCCAGCTACATTCAGATCTAAATTGCATTGTTTGATTACCCAGAATGCCCTGTGCTCAATCTCTATGGGTAGATGGTAACGTGCTTTTATGCGTGTGTGTTAAGAGGTGTCATTATAGTCGCACTTGATACATCGGTTTTAAAAGAAGTAAACGGAAGTGAGTCCAAGTGTCGTTCTCAGGGAGGCATGGAAATCGGATTTTGTTTATCACTTGTTGTCATGAAAAAGGCAGAGTTTTGCTTGCGAAATAGACGGTTTTGAAAAGCGAGAGCGAGAGAGAGAGAGTTTAGGGTTAGAAAGCTCTTGGTTTTGATCATGCACTTTGAACACGAATTAAAATGACTATTGAACTGAAAGTAATTTCATTAAACATGCGTTCATAGTTCATAGTTTACAACATTAAATACTTGCTTCAACAAAAGCAAATGAAAGCTTAAAAGAGAGAGAGAGATAGAGAGAGAGTGGAGAGTGACGAGGCAGCCATGGCGGTGGAGGAGGCTCCGTCGACGGCTCGTCATCTCCGACGATTACAAGAGTGCCTAAAGCTAGCTAAGAGAGGAGTGGAGTAGTTGCAATTGGGAGAGTATGCCTTGAATGGTGGTAGAAGGGGGTTTAAATAGAGTTAAGGGCTTCCTAAAAGAAGAATGGGCTTTAGCAACATCCGGAGCATCGCTAAAATCGCTTCCACAAACGTCGGTGAAGCCCTACTGCCGCCGGTCAGCTGCCAGCCCCGGTCTTCCTCTTCGCACAATCCGTGGCCGCTGAACGAGAGCCATCCGATCGAAGATCTGACGGCTGAGAGGCTTCTTCGCCCGCACTGAGATCGCGCCTTGGGCATGCGTCTGCGCGTGCGTTTCTGCCCGGAGTGCGCGAGCACATGGGTGCTCGTGGGCTGTCATCGCGCCGCGTGGCGAGATCGTTACCACCTGCTGCTGATCGGGCGGCCCAATTTTTCCATGCCCCCCGCTCGAATTCAAAATCCGCTCCGCGCATCTCGAACGCGCGTCGTGGCGATGCGGGAGTGTGCGCTAACCGTTGCGCCACGCCCGCGCTTTGTCGCGGTGACCGCAGGCGAGCGCGCGGATCTCGGCCGTTCGATCGAAGATCGACGATCGATATTTGTCCTTGGCGAGCTGGGTGTGTGCGTGCGGTGGGGGTGGGCTGACGTGCACTCTCTGGGCCGTTGATCTCCAGATCAATGGTCAGAATTTCTTGGGCCCATTATGGGAGCTCCGAATGTTGGATTTGGCCGTTCTTGAGTCCGTTGGACTCCGTTCGTCATTCTGAATCCATCTGTGTGGTCCGATTGCTCATCTGAGCCCTGCTTTGACAAATGCTTTAGACAAATGGCCATTAATACAGTTTATAAGCAGTCTTGTTACTTGATGCACGTAATGCTCCTATTCTACTTATGTTGTGCTTTTTATTCTAAAGATGGGCCATATTCAACCTAATTATTACACCCTTGTGTGGTGTTATCAGATGGCACGCCTTTCCATACACCAAACGGAATGGAGACATGCCGATGGGCGTTTTATACGCCGTACGGTAGGCCCAAAGAGCATCCTCAAGCTTTTGAGTCCAATCCTTACGATCGGGCCTAACCATTTTTTGCAGAATGTTCTTGATCTCTTGATTGGAGATCTCGGCTTGTCCATTCGTTTGGGGATGGTAAGGTTTGGAAATTCAATGGTTAACCCCGTATTTGGCTAATAAATTTCAGAATTGGGCATTAGCAAAATGAGTGCCACCATCACTGATGATAGCCCTCGGAATCTCGAACCTACTGAAGATATTTTTTTTGACAAAATTGATGACCACCATGTGGTCGTTGGTTCAGGTGGGAATTACCTCAATCCATTTGGACACATAATCAACAGCAACAAGAATGTACTGATGTCCAAATGAAGGGATAAAGGGTCCCATGAAATCGATGCCCGAAACATTGAAAATTTCTAGAGGAAGAATAGGGTTTAGGGGCATCATGCCTCTCTTAGCTATGCTCCCGAGTGAATGACATCGAGAACATGACCTTGAGAAGTCCTAGGCATCCTTGAATAAAGACGGCCAATAGAAGCCAGATTGCAAGATTTTTGCAGCCGTCTGTCTCCCGAAGAAAGTCCACCACACCCAGATGCATAGCAGAACTCGAGTATACTATTGAATTCATTCTCCGGTATGCATCGGCGAATAATCTGATCAGAGCCAATGCGATACAGTTCAGGGTCCTCCCAAAAGTGGTATTTGGCCTCAGATTTGAGTCTATCCCGTTGTTGCTTGGTCTAATCCTGGGGGATTTGACCAACGGCTAAATAGTTAAGAATGTCAGCAAACCATGGGGTGTGGACACCTAAAACTATAAGAATGGTTTCGTCCAGAAAAGTGTTAGCAATCGGAATGTCCGGACAAGAAGAATCACCTAGGAGTCTCGACAAATGATCCGCTACCACATTTTGCACCCCAGCTTTATCCTTGATTTCAAGATCAAATTCTTGAAGAAGAAGAATCCAATGAATAAGCCAGGGTTTAGCATCCTTTTTAGCCAGGAGATGTCTCAAGGCCAAGCGGTTGGTATAAACAATAACATGAGACCCCAGGAGATAAGCCCTGAATTTTTCCAACGCAAATACTATAGCTAGTAATTCCTTTTCAGTAACAGTGTAATTCCTCTGGGCTTCATCTAGAGTTTTACTAGCGTAGTAAATGATAGAGGGATTTTGGTCAATTTTCTGACCCAGGACAGCCCCGGCCGCGTAATCAGAAGCATCGGTCATGATCTCAAATGGGGCTGTCCAAATTGGTGGTTGCAAAATTGGAGCACAGGTGACTGCCGTTTTCAGAAAATCATATGCCTTTCGGCATGATTCATCAGAAACAAACGGCGTTTCTTTGGTAAGAAGATTGCTCAAAGGACGAGCAACCTTCGAGAAATCCTTGATGAATCTTCGATAAAATCCCACATGGCCAAGAAATGATCTGATTTGTTTAACAGATGTGGGAGGAGGAAGTTTAGCGATAGCATCAACCTTAGCTTTGTCCACTTCAATTCCCCGTTCAGAGATTACATGACCCAAAACGATGCCCTCTTGGGTCATGAAATGACTCTTTTCCCAGCTAAGGACCAGTCGTGTCTTGATACGTCACTTAAGAATCATTTCTAAATTAGCCAAACAAGAGTCAAATGATTCTCCGAAAATAAAGAGATCATCCATGAAGACTTCCATAAACTCTCCCACCATGTCGGAAAATATGGCTAGCATACACCTTTGAAAAGTTGCAGGTGCATTGCATGACCCAAAAGGCATCCTACGAAAAGCAAAGGTTTCATAGGGACAGGTGAAAGTAGTTTTTTCCTGATCCTCAGGATGGATAGGAACTTGGTTGTATCCCGAGTAGCCATCAAGAAAACAGAAGTACTTCTGCCCAGCTAATTTTTCCAAGATTTGATCAATGAAGGGCAGGGGAAAATGATCCTTTTTAGTGGCTGTGTTCAACTTCCTGTAATCAATACAAACTCTCCAAGATGAAGCTAAACGAGTTGTGACAGATTCTCCTCTCTCATTAGTCACAACAGTAATCCTGGCTTTCTTTGGAATAATCTGAATGGGACTTACCCAGGGATAAATAATTCCTGCATCGAGCCACTTGATGATTTCCTTTTTTACCACTTATCGCATATTTGGATTCAATCTCCTCTGCATCTGGCGAGAAGGGCGGGATCCATCTTCCAAAAATATTCTATGATTATAGTAAGATGGCTCGATCCCCCTGAGGTCATGAATGGTCCAACCAATTGCCACCTTATGTTCCTTTAGGACCTTAATCAATTTAATCTCTTGCTCCTTTATCAATTTAGCACTAATAATCACAGGGAGCGTATTCTGCGGTCCTAAAAATTGATATTTTAAATTCTTGGGCAATGGTTTCAATTCAAGCTGGGGTGGGGTAATGATTGATGGTAGGGAAGATGCTGAAGATTCAACAAGAGGAAGAGGTTTTGAGTGAACAAAATCAATAACCTCTTCTGAAGATGTCAGGTCAGAGGGTTGCGGGTCAAATTCATCAACCAAAGAAGAACTTTCAATTGAAGAACTGTCAAACAAGTTTCAATAGTAAGATTATCCTCATCAAGTTCCTCAATAAATCCACAATCCTCAAATTTGTTGATCACCTTAAAAATATGCAATTTCATTCGTTGGTCCCCAAAGGCGATTTCCATGCTACCGCTTTCACAATTAATGTTGGCCTTTGCGGTAGCCAGGAACGGACGCCCCAGAATGATGGGCGTGTTCCTCAGATTATCTGGTACATCCATGTCAAGGATAAGGAAATCTACAGGAAAATAGAAATCCCTGACCTTAACTATAACATCTTCAATAACGCCTCGCGGGTTTGTGACTGAATGGTCCGCTAACTGTAGCGTTACTGAAGTTGGCTGAAGTTCACCTAACCCAAACCTCTCATAAAGAGAAGTCGGAATTAGGTTGATGGATGCACCGAGATCCAAAAGTGCTATATCAAATGTGTAATCTCGATAATGCAAGAAATCAAAGGAGCACCAGGATCTCTCTTTTTCTGAGGGAGGTAGTGCAGGATAACAGAACTAGACTGCTCGGAGAGTACTACCTTCCTCGGAATAGATTCTCTCGACTTACGCTTTTGTGTACATAATTCCTCTAAAAATTTTGCATAAGCCGGTATGTGCTTGATAGCATCAAGGAGCGGAATATTGATCTCAACATTCTTAAATAAATTCAGAAGCTCCTCATTACTATCAACAGACTTCTTCTTTGCTTTGGTTAAGGCTTCAGGAAAAGGAACATGAGTCAGATATTTGGAATCAGGTTCCTGAGCCTTGATTTCTCCTCTAGAATTCTCCTCTCTCTCCTCAGATTCCTCAGGATTGAAAAGATCAGAATAGTGTGGTTGTGGATCCTGAGTCTTCTTACCACTCCTTAAAGTTACAGAATTTGCAGAAGCGTAAGCATTTGTGTCTTAGGGAGGGTTAGGAAAGATTGGAGGGGCTTGATTGACCATGAATTGTTGATTAGCAGAAGAAGAAGACGAGGAACCCTGCTCAACCACCTGAACATGCGCGTGCGGGTCCCTCTGATTTCCGTACCCTTGGGCTTGATTGCCCGAATTTATAATGTTTCGCGGGTTGGGTACAAGTTGGGATGGTAGAGATCCGGGTTGACGAGAGTTAGCAATGAGCCCGGATTGCAAGTTGTCCAGCAAGTTTTTCACTAGCTGCATGAGCTGGAGCATAGATCCTTGCATCTCTACCATTTGACGATTCAAATCAGCCTGCGCTGTGGGTTGACGGGCATTCCAACCTGGCTGATTGACCTGATTCGGAGGCAACTGAGTATATACTTGACCCTGACCCATTGGTCGTTGCAGAGCATAGTTAACAGGTCAGAATTGGGTCTGTTGCCCCGGATTTTTCCAAGAGAAGTTTGGGTGGTTTCTCCAACCTGGATTATAGGCATTCGAGTAGGGGTTGGATCTAACATTCACTTGTACAGCACAGACATCCTCATAGGGTGAGGATGGAGAGAAAGAAAGGGAAGGATCAGAAAAACTGGGAGCAAAGGCCCCAGTTGGGAACCCATGGGGTTTCAAAAAATGCTAACTCATAGGTTGAGTAGCATCGAGTTGATTCACGAACTCCCGTCCAGAAGGAGCTCGTGAGGAATGGAATCCAAAATTTTGGGATTGAGTGGATTGAGAGTTGTTCATAGAATTGCCAGCCATCCACTCTTCCATTCTTTTAGCAACCAAGTCCACTTTATCAAGTTTATTACAAATCAATTCCATATCAAATGAATGAGAGTCATGGACTTCATTGACATTTGATCTGGGTTGCTGGGACCGGTTAAAAGTATCCATGGAGGCATGATTAATTGAATTCTCACTCATTTCCTCAAATAAATCATGTGCACTATCTGCATCTTTATTGAGGAAATTGCCTCCGCAAGAAGCATCCACATGGTTTCTGAGTTGCTCATTCATCCCATGATAGAAGATCTGCACGAGTTGCCATTTCGGCACCTCGTGGTGTGGACACCTCCGCAAAAAGTCCTGGAGTCGCTCCCAGGCCACATGAAACTGCTCCCCCAGCCGCTGGGTAAAGGTAGTGATTGCCCATCTCAAAGCATTGGTACGACCAACTGGGAAGAATTTCTTCAGAAAGGCCGATTTCAACTCATTCCAAGTTGTAATTGGTCTTCCTATTGTCCTATACCAATGCGTGGCTTTATCCCTAAGAGAGTGGGGAAAGAGACTCATGATCATTTGCTCCTTGTTAACGTTTCGAGCCTTGGTAGTCTGGACCAAAGTGGTCAAATCTTCCAAGTGCTGAAACGGATCTTTGGAGCCAAGCCCATGATAATGTTTAATCAGGCTTAACACCTGTGGCTTGATTTCTACATCACTGGCTTGAATCTGGACGCCAGGACATTCCCCATAATTTGAAGGATTATAAAAATCCTTCAAGGGCTGAGCGCCCTGCATTCTTTGGAACCATTCCTGCATTCTCTGCATTTGTTCCAGCTGCCTTCGAAATTCTTCCTGTGGATTTTCAAGCAGAGGAGGCTGTTGTTCGGCCATGGGATCAAATTAACCAAAATCTAACTTGGGCCTCCTAGAATGTTCTAACGGTCCTTCCAATCGGGGATTCAATGATTTTCTTCCCAGCATAAACTAGGAGAAGGTCGGAAGGACTAGGGATAGGGACCCTGCAGCATAACAAAACAAGGCTGTCCTTAAGTGAGGTAGCCTAAGGATCTACTAACTCCCAAAACCGGCCTTAAGACTATAAGTGATTTACTCTACTTGCGTCTGTTTAATCCAACTAGTTAGAAGGAGGGACTGGGGAGAAGGTTCTTCGTTTGGCTTTCGCCTCCGGTTCCTAGTGTACCCCCCAGCCGTGGTCGTTTGACGCTACTCCCCTAGCTAGACATCAGATTAATCTGTATAAGTAGGTTAATCAAAAATAATCTCAGACTAGGCCCTGAAGAGCGAATCAAACCTTAAGGCCTGGAATTGTGGTGCTTATGGAATGTGATGGGCCCTTACAATGGGTTGTGCCCTTAATGATTGATTGAGATTTGTGTAAGTGCGTGCACAGCCAGGGTTTTCAGGCAAGATTATTGATAATGTGTGAATTTTAGTGTTCAAATCTTGCTTAAGTGGCTTTTAGGGTTTCAAATTAGGTGAATTGCAATCAAGTTTCTAGGCAAACCAAGTTGTAAAACACGGCTGAAGATTGTTTTCCTTTAAAATCAGAAAGAAAATGGAGTGCCTGAAATATACCTAGATTGAAAATCCTAAGGAGGAGCTACTTGATGAGTTGGTTTTAAAATAAAGTGGTGCGGCCCAAACAACTCAAAAAATTGGCCACAAATGCACCACTAAGTTAGGCACTGAAAAAATGGTTAACCTAAAATAATTTATACTCTGTTATGTGTTGCTTTGTGTGTACCGGTTCCACAGATCAGAACCCGGTTGAGTAGAAAACAAATCGAGTTGATCAAGTGCCTTGAATGTTGGTGTTTGTTGTATGTTTGTTGGAAATTACCCCACAAGATTATCTTTTTGTTATTTTTTTTTATGAATGAGGGTGGAATGAATGCGAGTGGAAATCCAAACAACCAAACTATTCCTAGGATTTATGCAAACACCTAGGTTAATTGGGATTTGGATTTAATGTGGCGAATGAATCTATGGAGGGGGAAAGAATGGGGGAGCACTTACAGTTGTCTTCAACTGCACTTTAATCCAGTCCATCGCTTGTTGATTCCTTGATGGAGGTCTCTGCAAAACAATGGACACAAGAGAAAGCTAATTAGAAAATAAATAAAGTGCAGGAAATGCGAAGGAAAGATCGGAAATCGTTGCCTCCCCGGCAACGGCGCCAAAATGTTGAACGTTTTGCGAATCGCTACGCTTACGCGTTTGGTTTTTGAAAACCTGTCATTGTAGTTCGAAAGCGAAGAATTCGTGTTCAACAAATAAAATTTATACCGAAAAGAATTCTGGGTTGAACACAGGGAGGCTACGTTGATCTATATTCGCAATTATATTTTTTTAGGATTTTTGATAAGCAAATAATTACAATGGAGCTATCAGACTAAAAGAAAGAGAGAGAGAGAGAGAAAGAGAGAGAGAGAGAGAGAAAGAGAACATGCATTCAATATTCCAATTGTTTATATAATCAAACTAAATAAAAGTTACACTACAAAGTGGAAAATCAATTACACTATAAAGCAGGAAAATTCTACACTAGAAAAGCTGTAAATAAGAATGGGAGAGAGAAGTTATCCTCCTCAATGATTGCTTGGAGGACGAGCCGGACGAGACGACGCCTGGACGAAGGAGAACGAAGCAGAAGAACGGGAACAAAGCAGCACGCCGTCGTGGTCGCGGGATCCACTTCCGAAAGGAAATGAAAATTGGACTTTATCTCGCGAGAAGCATCCCGGGTGTGGGACAAGCTTCTCTTGAGCTTTGGAGGGTAGAGAGGAGAAAGAAGGGATGAGAATTTCGTATGGAGGGGGTCTCCTTTTATAGTTGCAAGGAGTGGGGGCAAAATGGACATACAACTTCAAAATAATAAAAGAGGGGTCTTTAGTGACGGATAAATCCGTCACTAAAGCCCCTAACATGGGCGTCGTGGGCAGCTCGCACACCTCCTCGCCTGCTCGCGTGCTCAACGGCTTTCGCACGTTCGTCGACTCTCAGCCGTCCGATCGCGAGATCGGACGGCTTAAGATGCGTCTCTGCCTGCTCGTTGTGCGCCCGCCTGGCGCGTGCGATCGCGCATCCACGCTACGCGTGAACGCAATCGGGCGTGTGCGACCATCCGATCTTCATCTAATGCTCCACACGCCGCAATTGCCCGCGCCTTCCAGCCTCTCGCCGGGGCTCGATCCCGCGCTTGCCACTCGCGAAAGCACGCTCGACCACTGCACTATGGGGCGCGGATGGTCGAGCTGACGCTTTTAACCGCGAGCGACCACAGCCGTTGGATTAAGATCTGATGGTGGAGAGTGATCGGGCACGGGGCCTTCACAAAATGCAACCAGCCGTTTGGGTGACTGAGATGGTGCCACGTGGCACCATCTTGGCTGTCCATCTTCTGGATGTTGTAGATGGTGCCACGGATGTCGAATTGACTCGATTTTTGTGGCGTTGGGCTGCGATCGTCGATTCGAACTCATCCGTGCGGTTGGATTTGTCATCTGAAGTGCGGATTTACACCATCCTGGTCCTTGATCTTCTAGGGTTCCTGGGTCACTATCTGATGCTACGGATGCATGATTAGGACTATCTTGGAGTCGTTGAACTCCAATCGTCGCCCTGATCACATCCATACGGTTGGATCTTTGATCCGAGGCCCTGATAAAATGTTTGCCCTGTCCAAGCACGTAAAAGGAGACAATTAACCTCCATTTTATTCAAACTACTCTAAATGCAAGATGATGCATGTTATGCAATATTTATATCATGAAATGCAATCCTATGCTTAAGAACATGCAAAAATAGACATTTTAAGTAGTGTAAATATGTTTACATCAACCCCCATCTGCCTCTCGGACCGGAGTGACCTCCGATCCATTGTACTCGAGTTGGGGGAACTCTGAACCCTCATATTTTGACTTTCCTGAGGTTTCTAAGAACTGCGAGGACCTCAACGCCATCCAGAATGACCCATTCTCCAATACCGACAACCTTGGATGGCAAAATCATCCTAACTTTCAGTGGACGGGAAATTCTCAAAGACCACCATATCAACCCCGTCCACACGCCCCTCGTCCATATCAGCCACCTCAGCCTCGACCCAATCCCACCTACCAATCCGGGCAAAACCAGGATCAACTGACTCTTATCCTTCAAGCACTGGCTGACATTCAAAAGACAAATGCTGCAATGCAAAAATAGCACAAAGACGAGATCACAGAGGTTTGCAACCAACTGGCCCAGATGGCAAATTCCCGCCAAACTGGCACCCTTCCCTCACAACCTCTGCCCAACCGAAATAACGTGCTAACCCAGAGGCACGTTATGAATCCAAATTCAGGCCACGCACATTTGATTTATCTGGCCCCTGCTACTCCATTGCCAGACGGGATGGAATCTTCGACATCTTATGAGGGATTTCAGCAGCAACCACCCCTCCTACCTAACCCAAACCAAAATCTGGCCGGATTGAACTCTGTAACAACACGTAGTGGTAAAACAACCCAAGACCCACATTATCCGAACCACTCCAAGCCTGATAATAGCCAAGACCCTAGGATAGTCATCCAAGATACTACTATCCCAGATCAAGAACCTAGACCTATCCTAGAGGAACCAACTAGGATCCCATTTCCTGAGGCCTTGACCAAAGGAAAAAGGATAACTAAACACGTGGCTCCCGAGGAGGATCTGGTCAAGTTCTTTGAACAGGTCCAGATAAAAATCCCATTGATGGATGCAATTCGCCACATACCTGCTTACGCAAGATTCTTGAAAGACCTATGTACACATAAACGTAAGCTGCAAACCAAGGATGGGAATCCAATCATACTATCAGAGCAAGCCAGCTCTGTCATCTTGAGCAAACTCTGACCCAAGGCTAAAGACCAAAGAACTCCCTTGATTTCCTGTAAAATTGGTGAAACCCAATTTGATAGAGCCTTACTAGACCTAGGTGCCTCCATAAATTTAATACCTACATCCCTCCTCGACCACGTTGAAGAATCTGAACTTAAACCCACTGAGGTGACATTGCAGTTAGCCGATCGATCCATCAAGTCACCTAGAGGAATACTTGAGGATGTCATTGTTAGGGTAAGAGATTTCTATTTCCCAGTGGACTTCATAGTACTGGACATGGATGCACCGAAGAACCCAAGGGACACACCAATCATATTAGGGAGACCCTTTTTGGCCACTGCTAGGGCCAACATAAACTGTGAAGAGGGCCAGATAGAATTAAAATTTGGAATCAAAACCTGAAGATTGACATTTTTAAGGCCCAACAAGGGATTAATTGTGGGGTAATAGAGGAAATATGTGATGTCAGAGCCATGGTTGATGAATTGCATATAAAGGACAACCTGATTATCCCTGATCAACCACTAGAGAATCAAAACCCACTAACAGAGGACTGCGAACATGATCTAGACACACTTATGACTCCTACCCTTGTTCCTGATACAAACCCCGAACCGCCTGCTGCTGCTGACAATCCTGTCATGGAACTCAAGCCCCTTCCCGGACATCTGAAGTATGTGTTTTTGGATTCAAATCAGACGTTTCCTGTGATTATCATCTCTCGACTCACACCTGACCAGGAACCCCATTTGATTTCTGTTCTCCAGCAACATCGTAGAGCCATTGGATGGACTCTCGATGATTTGACTAGCATAAGCCCTTCATATTGCACACATCGAATCAACACAAAAGAAGGTGCACGACCTTCAAGAGAAAAGCAAAGACGCCTAAACCCTAACCTACAGGAGGTCGTGAAAAAGGAGATCATAAAGTGGTTAGATGTAGGGATCATCTACCCGATCTCCGACAGTCATTGGGTGAGTCCAATACAAGTGGTGCCTAAAAAGGCAGGACTTACCATCATCACGACTGAAGCCAGAGAAGTCATTCCTACCCAGTTAGCAACTCGTGGAGAGTCTGCATTGATTACAGAAGACTCAATTCCTCCACGAAGAAGGATCATTTCCCACTACCATTTATTGATCAGATCCTCGAGAAACTAGCGGGAAATAGGTTCTTCTGCTTTCTTGACTGGTACTCAAGTTACAACCAGGTGGGAATCCATCCAGAGGACCAAGAAAAGACCACATTCACCTGCCCCTTCGGGACGTACGTGTTTCGAAGGATGCCTTTCGGTCTCTACAATGCACCTGCAACTTTTCAGCGGTGCATGCTTGCCATATTCTTAGATATGGTTGGTGACTATCTGGAAGTCTTCAGGGATGACTTTTCAGTTTTTGGAGCATCATTTGACGATTGCCACCAACACTTGGTCCAAATACTCAGGCAGTGCATCGATGTGAATTTGGTTCTTTCCTGGGAAAAGAGCCATTTCATCGTGCCTGAGGGAATTGTCCTGGGACATTTAATCTCGGAGAAAGGCATCCAAGTGGATCGAGCTAAGGTTAACCTGATTTCCAAGCTCCCTATGACTAGCTCGATTAAGGACATCCAATCTTTTTTGGGGCACATCGATTTTTACCGTCGATTTATCCTTGACTTCTCTAAAATTGCGTGCCCCCTGACCAATCTTCTCTCCAAGGATGTGCCTTTTGAAATTTCCAACGAATGCACTCAAGCATTTGAGATCCTACGTGACCGAGTCACCATGCCCCAATCCTACAGTCCCCTGATTGGTCTCAACCCTTTCAGATCATGTGCGATGCATCTGACTTCGCTGTAGGAGTGGTTTTGGGGCATAAAATTGACGGGAAACCTGTGGTCATTTACTACGCCATCAAAACACTGGATGAGGCTCAGCGTAACTATACGGTTACTGAGAAAGAGCTGCTTGCTGTAGTATTTTCCCTGAAAAAATTCAAATCATACTTTCTGGGTTCCCGTGTCATCATATACTCGGATCACACAGCTGTGAGACATCTCCTTGCAAAGAAGGACGTGAAACCTCGATTAATCCGATGGATCTTACTGTTGCAAGAATTTGACCTTGAGATTCACGACAAGGCGGGAAAGAAAAATGTGGTAGCTGATCACTTGTCCCTCCTTCCTTCTGAAATAATTAACCCTTCTAGACCTATCACAGAATACTTTCCTGATGAGCACCTCCTGACTATCAGTACAAGTCTTCCATGGTTCGCAGATATAGTAAATTACCTGGCATCACATCAAATTCCATCCGATTGGCCGAAGGCCAGGAAGGACAAATTGCATTCCGATGCCATGTATTACCTTTGGGAAGAACCGTATCTTTTTCGCACTGGTGCCGATCAGATAATTCGACGATGCGTCGCAGAAGTGGAAATCAAAGACATACTCTCATTTTGCCATGACCAGGCATGCGGTGGACATTTCTCAGGACATAAAACCGCATCAAAAGTCCTCCAATGTGGCTTTTACTGGCCCACAATTTTCAAGGATGCATACAATCACTGTAAGGCATGTTCCCGTTGCCAGACTCTGGGCAACATGAACCATCGAGACATGATGCCTCTATAGCCGATCTTGGTATGCAAGATTTTTGATGTCTGGGGGATTGATTTCATGGGACCCTTCCCGATCTCGGATGGCTTCGAATACATCTTACTCGCAGTTGACTATGTTTCCAAGTGGATAGAAGCCATTCCAACCTGAACTAATAATCATAAAGTTGTTATAAAATTCATTCATCAAAACATTTTCTCAACGTTTGGGATCCCATGTGCTATAATTTCCAACGGAGGGACCCATTTCATAAACGCTCAGTTCAGGTCACTGATGACCAAATACGGGGTGTCACACCGAATCTCTACTCCTTACCACCCCCAAATGAATGGTCTAGCTGAGCTATCTAACCGAGAGATCAAGAAGATCCTTCAGGTTACTGTTCGACCTGATAGAAAAGATTGGTCTTCTCGACTTTCGGAAGCATTGTGGGCCTATAGGACCGCCCACAAGATCCAATTAGGAATGTCTCCCTTCAGACTAGTGTACTGGAAGGCATATTACCTCCCCGTCAAGTTGGAGCATAAAGCCTATTGGGCAGTATGGACTTGTAATCTAGATCTTTCTAAGGCTGGAACCCACAAAAGACTTCAAATAAGCGAGATAGATGAATTACTCCACGACGCGTATGAGAACTCGTGAATTTACAAAGAATGGGTTAAAGCTTTTCACAACAAACACATTTCTAGAAAGGTCTTTCATCCTGGTCAAAAGGTTTTACTCTTTGATGCCCGACTCAAATTATACCTAGGAAAGCTAAGATCTAAGTGGGTCGGACCCTACCTAGTCCGAGAAATCTTTGGAAATGGAGCCATTGAAATCAGCCCACTCAGCCACGATTCTAAACCCTTTGTCATGAACAGTCAGAGACTCAAGCCGTTCATTGACAAGACCGATATAGATTTGGCTGAGTCATCCTTTACCCTCCATTCCTCTTGAGCTCATTGTGCCGAGCTGATGGTGTAAAACTCAGCGCTTAACGGGAGGCAACCCGTCATTCTTTGAAAAACCCGAAACCTTTTTTGACATTTCTATGCAGAATTCATATTGCACTTTAGGGTTCATCCATTAGAACAGCTAACTTCACCTCAGGTATCCCTACCCGAGATTCGAAATCATTCGCAACAAGTCACTTCGACCCATTGACTCGCCACACACCTATCCTAATGCATGAACTAAGTTGAAATCGAACCCACCTAATTTACAATGGGGACAATGCAAATCTTAGGCATGGGGGGTATGAAAGTGCAAAATGTCACGAAAATTCATATCAAGAAAGGGTTTCAATTACAAAAAAAAAAAGAGACTTGAAGGAGGGGAGGAACAATTCAGGGTCATACAAATGAGAGGAGGAAAAGAGTAAAATGCCAAAAAAAAAAAAAGGAGTACAAAATGAAAATGAAAAGAAATAGTCATTAGTAAAAGATTAAGGAATTAACTTAAGTTCTAGACCAGATCAAGAAAAGAAATAAAAGAAAAAGTGCTAAGCAGACATAACAAGAGATTAGCAAGAACGCTGGTCTTAGGCCTCTTGGGCTAGATTTGTTAGCTTAAAAATTCACGTATCTACTAAAATCTGGATAATCCTCAAGAGGTTGGGGAAAATGCGAAGCTTAAGTATTAGGTCTAAGGCTTAAGAAGTATTTGGCCTCGTTAACTGACCTCCGATTTGTGGCATTTGGTAACCTAAGCACCCCAAATTCACACAAAGTCTGTTTCAGTGCGCATAAACATCCAAATCATGCAAAAGCATTTAATGTTCTACAAAAGTCACCTAGATTAGGAGCGACCAATCAACAAAAGTTGATTTGGACGAGTTCCCAGTGCGGAGAGGCGGGAATTTCCACTCGAAGATGCGTAACAACATATCATCTCCTCGGTGCTTGTCTCTTAGGATATTTAAATAACCTATTGGGGGCATGTAAGCACTCTGCTGCTTCAGATAGCATGGGCGGCATTATCACGAAATGTCAATTGGTAGGATCTGAATTCATCCATGGAATGCCATGGGTGGGATTATCTAGAAATCTCGAAAGCCAGGGTTCTAGGCATTGCCATGGGCGGGATTATCTCAAAATCTTGAAAGCCAGGGACCCTTGAGGATTGATGATGGGGACGAGGAACCCGATACAGACCGTGTTGAGAAGCTAATCCGAAGCTAGAAATAAAAAGAAAAAAGAGAGAAAAGCTCTCCAAACAAATAAATCTTCTATCTCTCTCTTACAAAAACGCACTGCAAACTGAACCTAGGCTGAAAATGTCTCAAGCACGGGTGCTTTAACCGCGGAGTCCAACAAACCCTAGGATAGTTTCTGTGGTCCTTAGAAACCTTTGCGGAGGACTGAGGCTAGAGCGGGTCAAGTCCAGATTTTGGTTGGTACTTGAGTACCTCTAGGCCTATTGTCGGCATTCCTACCTAATCACAAAAGAAAAGGAGAAGCACTTATCATGATTGTTGACAGACACTCAGGGTCTAGAACAGAAGTAAAAACCTTGAAATTTTGCTAAGGGACTAGCAAAAGCTAGGCATGGGGGTATGATGAGAGCCTCATCATGAGCCATAACTAGCTCATTTTGACCCAATAAAGAAGATAAAAGCTCCTACATAACCTTGAAGAAGGCCTAAATGAAGGAATAAGTGCTCTGAGAAGAAACATGAAATAAAGGTTAAAGCTGCAATTTTACCATTGCAGTACATAAATGGGATTTCTCAGAGGCAAAACATAGGTCAAAAGGTCTAAATATGATAAAAAGTTGGTTGAGTCAATCAGAAATGGGTTCATGTGCAATTTAGGAATTAAATGACATTTGGTAACCCTAAAATAGACCTGCTTAAATTAACAAGGCTCCGGTTAGAATAAAAATCAAGTAAACCCTGTAAAAGTCATATAAAAATATCCCCTAGGGTTTAGAACACTTAATTTGGCCTTTGGAACCTAGTTTGACCTAGATTAGGGTCCTAGCTCATCAATTAACCTAATTTGGGTTTTTACGCAAAATGTCTAGTCAAACATGGTCAAACCTAAAATCCAACTTCACCATTGGATTCCTTAGGTAAAAATTATGTTTATACCAAAATTTAGACCTAAGGGGAGGTCATCTTGACCTACTTTGCAATTTAGTACACCCAAATCACAATTTGGTCCCTATCTTTTGAAAATCATTGCAGAGAGCCTCCTAATTTCCTCGCCACCTTTGCAATCAAGTCCTTCGGCCATTGTTGGGGCAGAATCCTGCTCCAGCAAGGATTAGAGAGGGAATAATCTCTAATTCCTCAGAGATCCCCTCCCAGAAATGGAAGGGAGATTCTCTGAGGAATTCCCTTCCATCTAAGGCCTATCACGATCTCTGATTTGATCCCAATCTCTCGTGTGAATGCACGAGGGATTTGGGTATCCACCCACTTTCCTTCTCCGGTGAATCGTCGGAGATGATTGCACGCCCTCCACGCACTAGAAAGTTCGGCCAGCACCTATAAAAGAATCCCCAAACCCGGCCACTCAATTTCAGACTTGTCTTGGCGGAGATTCCCCCAAATTATCCTCTCTTCCATCTCCGGCCAAGGAACCCGCAATCTCCGGCAACCTCCTCCCCTCCTTTTCGTCGCTCTGCTGATATACCAGCAGCAGAGTCCACTTCGCCTCTTCATCCTGTGTCGCGCCGTACCAAGCGCGCGTTCCCCTGACCTCGTCCTCATCGTCGCTCCCTTCCTCAGGGTTCTTCTCCGACGACAGTAGCTACGAGCCATCCACTCTGCTGCCTCCCTCCCTTCCAGAACACTCCAGATATATTCTCCATCTTCCCCTCTCTCTTTTCTCCTTTACATTTCATTTAATTGCCCCTCGACACTGCCTAACCACCCTCATCTTCCACGTCACTGGCCGACTTCCGGCGAGTCGCCCCCATCATTCCGCCCCTCCACACGCCTCGCCAACCGTCTCATAAGCTCCGCCTCACCACAAGGAACAACCTCTGCCCATCCACCATCCCTCTACGCCTCCACCACCGCCCCCCGAACACCCCCACTTCCGATCGCAGGACGACCTAGGCACACACGCCTAGGCCGTCCCACGACCTGCGGTACCATGCACCACCTTCGTCGTGCCACGGCGAAGGTCCCCAGCTGGTCTGATTAAGCCGAGAGGCTTGTTTTGTTTTTGGTAGTATTCCAGCCCCTACCGCCATTGACGGTTGAAGCAGCTTCGGAGCAGCTCCAGGCTTCAGGACCTCCAGCCTTCAGGTGCAGCGGACTCGGGCGAGCAGTGCGAAGACATCTGGTCCAGCAAGGAGTGCAGCGAAGCCCGCAGCCTTGGCAATTACTCAAAGAGTCTTCTGCTGGCACGCGCGAGAGCGGGGCAGGACTAATAGTCCCACATCGGAGAAATACGAAGCGCAGGTATGATATAAAGTGAATTTGTGTTATCTTCTCGTTGCCTCCGAACGCACAAGGGTGAGGTCCCTCACCTAGCACTCGCCTCGTCCGCGGTTTCACCTCGCGGATCTGTTGGGCTCCGACCCGACCCTTTCTGAGCGCACCTCGCGCATCACCCACACACCGGTGCGCCTGGTCCCGGGTGCGAAATCCGACCCGATTACCCATGGCTCTGGGAGAGCATCCTTGAGTGAATTTCAGAGAGAGAGAGACGTGCGGCTAGAGGGGCAGGGTAGGTTTTGCTTCCACCTCTCTGTGCAGGTAGGATGAGCGAAGAAGAGAAGAAACTTAGCCAAGGAAGAAAAGAAGGACTGCAGATAAAAAGAAGAAGACAGAAGAGAAAAGAAGCAAAGGCAGGAAGAAGACTAAGGAAGAAGAAGCCCTGTAGATCAGAAGAAAAGAAGAAGAACCTACGAAGATGAAGAAGAAGGTAGAAGAGAGAAGTAAGACTGCAGAGAAAGCAAAGACCAAGAAAGAAGGCCAAACCAGAAGACTACATTTAAGATGTCTGATAAAGAAATCAGACGTCCAATTCTGTTTTCTCTCTCAGCAACTATTTTTTTTAAATCTCTCTGTGAATCAATTATCTTTCATTTAAAAGTTGTATTCCTTAGTTTTAAAAGTACTGAGATTGCTCCCTATGTTCGACCTCAGATACTCCGATTTTCGAGTAATAAAATTCTCTATTTGTTTGATCGCCTTGTCAGCTATATTACAACTTGTTATCTTTTAAAACCCGATCGAGCACGATAAACAATATACCACAAATGCAAATATATATTCTACCATTCATATATATATTCCATCATTCACCACATACATCATACTCATTCATAAATAAAACACATGTATATATCACATGTTTTGAAATGTATAAATAAAACTAGATGTGAAAATAAAAAAATATTCCAAGCAACTATGTAGTGGCTTCTATGCCGCCTGTTCCAAAACCTCCACAATCATCATCAGATGGATGAGGTGGGAAGTGAAAAGAAGCATGATCTGCACCACCTCGTCCCAATGCACTTAAGCTTGCCAGAAATTGTGCCTGCATCTTCTCCCGTTCTTGTTGTGCTTCATGTCTCTGTCAATCTAGTATATCATTTGTCTTGTCCAATTTCGACATAACATCATTTAGTTTCTCTTGAAAGGTCTCAACTTGTGTCTGTAACTATTGCGACCTCTCTGGACCCCCCCATCCCTTTCTTCCATACCAACTGGTAACAGTCTCACTCGCACCATCACTATGAACAAAACCACCATGCTCGGGGTGCATAACTGTCCTAAATGCTTGCTCTACTGTCATAGGCTATAATGGGCCAATCTTTGATTGCTCATCCATATCATCAATAGAAGGATGCATCAACTCCATCATGCGACCCTACACATACTTGAGCTTATGGTAAGTTCTCCAAAATGTTTATCACTAAGTTATTCATTACTTGTTTGAACGAGCTTACATTTCTCTCTTGATATAATTGATCAATTCAAACATGGGGGCCATCAGCATTAGACTTGCTATGATTCCTCTCATAGGTCGAAACAAGATCAAGTTGTACACTATTATGGGTATCTGACTGTATATTTGAGATGTGGTTATGAATTAAGTTATCCTAAATTTAAGCTTCTCTTATTTAAGTCTCATAACTTGTAAGTTTTATAATAGATATTCTAATCAATAATCCTTCTATCGTCGATTAAGCTAGTGAAAATGTACTTACATAAGTATCCCTCAAGGTATCTATGCTCATCCATCCCAAGTAGTTGGTTGCAGTCAGAGCTTTCGCCCTATTAGCTTTATTTTTCTTAGCTTGCTCCTGTAACAAGAAATTATGGAAATTGCTAGTTAATTATTTTGCTGTTAGAATAGAAGTTATTAATATTAAATATTAATTACCTTCGTGTTTTCCTAATCCCAATATTCGCAACACTCCTCCCAATGACCAGCTTGTACTCCTAATGGTGAATCTCTCAGTGCATCCTCATAATTCTTACCAATAAAGAACTATTTATATATACAGAAAAGTTAGCAACACCTAAAAGTAAATTGTTGTGTTATTGTGTTATTATGAATTCTATATCTATGCTTATATCTTGCTTGGCTTTTAAGCTCTTCTCTCCAACTATGAAGTGCCCTCCCTGCTGCTTGGAGAATATATGTAGTTGTCATCCGATTTGTTCCCCAATCATACATCACTTGCATTTTATGTTATAATGAATAAATAGATCAAGGATTTTAAGTAAAACATGTGAATGACATAACAACAATATCATATTAATAACCCTAGCTCATGAATGAACTCATCCTTATGTTGCTAAGGAACCTTCCTCCAATCAAAATAGCATGGGGGTATCAACAGTCTCACAAGTGTAGGGATCCTGCTATTAAAGGGTGCGTAACGCGAACATCTTCCCCTACGATTTACATCGACAGTTATTCGAGTCCCTTCAGTTAATTTTCTCAATTCCAAATTCCTTGTCTTACCTCTTGGCTTTGATTTTATATCTTTAGTAAACAAACAGTCAAAATAAAATTATTATAAAGAATTAATATTGAAGAAAATTAATGTGAGAATTTATATACCATTAGACCCTACTTGACTCTACTCCTGAGATTGGCTTCGTGACTGACTTTATGGCTGACTATTCTGCTGAGATTGGCCATATAAGTGGATCTGAGGAGGGTCTATGAACTGAAATGGTGCCTATTGTTGGGATCGACTCTGGGGAGGGTATAGGGGCAAAGATAGTGCCTGCTGTTGGGATTGACTCTGGGGAGGGTGTTGGAGCTGAGTTGGTGTCCGCTACTGAGACTGGCTCCAGGGAGGTTGTATGGCTGAGCTAGTGTCGGTTGTTGGGATTGGCTTTGGGGAGGGTGTAGCGACTGAGCTGGTGTCGGTTGCTAGGACTGGCTCTGGGGAGGGTGTAGGGGCTAAGCTATTGTCTGCTGATAAGATTGGCTCTAGGGAGGGTGTAGGGGATTAGCTAGTACCCATTGCTGGGACTAGCCCCGAGGAGGGTGTAAGGGCTAAGTAGGTGTCTGCTGCTGGGACTAGCTCTTGGGAGGGTATACGGGTTGACCTGGTGTCCATTGCAGGGACTGGCTCTAGGGAGGGTGTAGGGGCTGAGCTGGTGTCCACTGCTGGGACTGGCTCTAGGGAGGGTGTAGGGGCTGAACTGGTGTCGGCTACTGGGACTGGTTATGGGGAGGGTGTAGGGGTTGAGCTGGTGTCCACTATTGGGTTTGGCTTTGGGGAGGGTGTAGGGGCTGAGTTGGTGTCCGCTGCTGGTCTAGCTCTGGGAAAGGTGTAAGGGCTGAGCTGGCGTTTGCTGCTGGGATTGGCTCAGGGGAGGGTCTAAGGGCTGAGGGTGTGTGTGCCTAGATGGAAGCTAATAGTGAGGCTATGTACTTTGTTGAGGTCTATACTGAGGCCTAGATTTTGTATGAGTATGAGGTGGGATAGTAGCATGTCGTGTATGAGATCGAAGTTGAGTAAGAGCTAGGGGCAAAGTGTGAGGATTGGACATGGGGGAAGGCAACTGGAGTTGATTGTCATGCTGTGAGTAGGGCAGAGGTTCATGTTGGGGCTCAGGCAGGGTGTTGATGCCACCCTCATGTCCTTCGACCTGGTCATCTGGCTCAAATGAAGAGTCATCAGTGCACATATCAAGACGATGCTTTTTGTATGCCATCAACTTCTTAAAAATAAATTATTAATTAAAAAAATACAATAGAAAATTTACTAGTGAATGTGACCAACTTATTTACTCCAACTTGATGCCACTTTGTATTAAATTTCACTTTGATTATTCCAATAGAATAATTTCAGTTTGATTATACTTCAAGCCACTATGTATAGAAAGCACAAACTTGAAAATAGAAAGCTTACTCTTATATGATTCATTCAAAGAAAAAATCATAACTTTGATTACATGAAATAAGAGAGGAGTTACAAATTATAAAAGGATGTTGTCATACTTTTTATATAGTCAATTGTAATGGAAGAAGTATGCCAAAGCAAGTAAAAGATCAACCTAGTACAATAAGAAACTTGCAATGGATAAATTATATGAAAAAATTTTTAAGAATGAAATGGTTAAACTCTACAAAATAGCTTAATTAAAAATGTTTACCTCAAATATCAATATCCGTTGCACCATGACCTATTCCTCCATCTTGTAGCACATCTTGGTATGCTTCAGAATCAAAGTCGGGATCCTTATCTTGTTCTATATCATAATAATCACACAGCATTGTTGTTATTGGTACTATCTATTCATTTCTACTATTATCAGGCATGTAAAAAACTTCTTCAACTTGACAAGCTAATGTAAGCAGTTCAGATGCTTGAAGAATTGTGCTATCCTTATTCAAACTTATAAAACCAGTTTCTTTGTCAACATTAACACCATATCTGCTGTTAAAAATATCAAACCAGTCACACTTAAATAAGATAACTCAGCAATCATGACTATAGCTGACTTCCACAATCTCTTTGATTTTCCCATAGTAACCATCACAAGTAGTTTGTATGCCATCACATTTCACAATAATGCCTGAATGTTGTGTAGCCTTCACATTATCAACTGATTTCACTATAAATTTGAATCGATTTATTATATATCCAGAGTGATAATGTGCATGACTTAAAGGTATGTTCATCATTACATATAAATCTTCTATCCATTACGGAATATTGTTTTGTTTCATTTCTTGCACACGAGTTCTGAACTAGTCAATGAAGTCTTCATCACATCTAGAAATGTGCGAAGATTATCGAAATTCATCATAAAAATCTGGAATCTGCTTTAATATGTACATATATATAAGCTAATCGTCGATCATGTTCAGACATTGGCTTAAATTTTGTTTGTATGATTGGCCTTCCTCGAATATCAAATATAGAAAAATAATCTTTCACATTTTCAATATTTTGTCTATCATCATTCCTTTCAATCGATTGAATCGATTATCTGGACCATCCATATACATCGCACAAAAGTTGATGCATTCTTCTACAAGATAACCTTCGACAATTGAACCTTCTGGCTTAGCCTTATTGAAGACGTAGTCTTTCAATTTTTTCAAGAAGCGCTCAACTGGATACATCCACTTATATTGAACTGGTCTAGCAATCCTTGCCTCATTCACTAGGTAGAGTATAAGATGTACCATAACATCGAAAAATGCAGGAGGAAAAATCTGCTCCATCTTGCATAATGTGATCACAATTTGCTTGCTCCAATAGTTTAATAGTTGAGAATCCAATGTCTTTGAACATATAACCTTGAGGAATCGACTTATCTCCATCACAGAGTCAACCACTGGTTGTGGAAGCACTCCACGAATTGCTAATGGAAACAAGATCTGCATGTAAACATAGCAATCATAACTCTTTAACCTACTTACCTTCTTCAATGCTTCGTTTACACATGTAGAAAGTTGAGACGAGAATCCATCTGGAACCTTGATATTTTTTAGAAAAGATAATATCTTCAGTCGTTGCTCATCCTTCAATGTATATAATTCCTGAGGAAAGTCATAACTGCCATCATCTTTCTGATTTACGTGCAACTCAGGACGAATGCCCAACATCTTCAAATCATTACAGGTCTTCAACGTGTCTTTTGGACTATCCGTTAAGTTTAGCAAATCTAAAATACTATCCATAACATTCCTCTCAATATGCATCACATCAAGATTGTGACGAACTGTGAGATCTTGCCAATGAGGGAGCTCTATGAAGAATATGCTTTTCTTTTTAAATCCAAAATTATGCAAGTCTTTAAGATGTTTCTGAAACAGATGACCCAATCGAATATTACCAATCTGTTATAACTTCTCCATTATCTTGCATCCTGACAATCGAATTGTATCTGTTCTTAGAAAATTTTTTGGATTTTTGGATGAATAACGGCATGGTTTACCATCAAATTTGTCTTTAAACCTAGATTGTCGCCATCTATGTTCAATTGGTAGGAATCTGCGATGCTCTAAATAACACAATTTATTACTTTCAGGTAAACAAAAGTAATGAGTATCATCCATACATACAGGACATGCCAACTTGCCTTTAGTGCTCCAACCAGATAAATTTGCATAAGCTCGGAAATCATTAATAGTCCCAACAGTGTTGCATGCATCTTAAAAAATTATTTTCTAGCTGCATCTTATGTTTCAACCTTGTTATACCATAGCAATTTCAACTCATCGATGAGTGGTTGCATTTAAACATCAATTGCATTTCCTGGTGCCTTCTTCTAAGGGATGAGAAGTGTCAGCATCAGAAACGAAGAAATCATACACATCCATGGTGGAAAATAGTATGTAAACATCACCAATGGCCATATTGAATATGATGGATGCATATTTTTGAAGAATTGAATCCATTACTTGCAAGACCAAGCCTAACATTACTTGTTTCCTTTGCAAATAGAGTATGTTTGTTATCAAATGCAGCCCACTCGTCAAAATCTGTTGGATGAAGCATAAGTCCATCTCCTGATTTGTTATTATGATGCCATGCCATCCACTTTGCAGTCTTACTCGACATGAAACGATGTTGTAGCCTAGGAATCAAATGAAAGTAGTGCAGTACCTTCCTTGATCATTTCTTCCCTCGTGAATTTGAGCTGGTATTTTCTTCATATCTTCTATCTCCATGTTATAGGCAACTATTCAAGCATGCATTTTCTTTGGTGTATAGCATACAGTCATTCTTACAAGCATCAATCTTTTTACACTTCAAGCCAAGTACGCAAAACTATTTCTTCACATCATACCACAATTGAGGAAAATCTTTGGGATTATTTAACAACTCTTCTATGAACTAAAGGACATCAGACATTAACTTAGATGTTGCCTTGTCCATCACTTTAATTTGAAACATTCTCAAAGGAAATGATAACCTTGACATGGAATTAATTGAAGAAGCAATGGGCTCCTTTGCTACCTTCAGTGCATCATAAAAATCATTACAATCTCCAAACATATTATCATTATCAAGACTATGAACATTTGCAGCCCTCATCTCTTCTAACATCTCTGCAACATTATCACCTCCAATATCTTCAATGCGATTCCCAACATCATTGTCAATAGAAGGATAAGTGATTTCTTCTCCATGCGAGGTCCAAAATGTGTAGTGAGGCCACCAACCAGTACAAATTGGATGCTCAAATACTATGTTATGATCATACATATATCCATTCAAACAACTTTTGCATGGACAACAATTCTCTCGTAGAAGTCTCCAGTTCTATATTGCTTCCTATCTTCATGGAATGCCCAGTCTAAGGATGAAATCACTCCGCTCTTATATCGAAAATGATCAGAAAGCCTTAGACCAATCCAAGACTTATCCATGGAAAGCTATAATCAAATAAACCCCCAAACAATGAAAGTAAGTTACATAAAGAAACATCAAATATTTAACACCAAAGTTGTGATCAAATTTAAGGTACTTCTCCAGTATACCCTAAAAGTAACCTCAACTAGATTCCTTTAACATGCAATTTAAGGTGCTTAAGAAACCTTGGTAAGTTTAGTTAGTATACCAGAGAAGAGCATAAAGATGTCACCGAGATTTCTCCAAACACATATTACATGTAACAAGTAACACGTAAGTTCTGCTCAAATCTTCAAGAACCCTCCTTAGTTCGAAACTTTACCGAACTAAGGATGATCAAGACTTATGGCATATTATAAAGACAACACATCATGCATGTATGTGACATATACATATATTAACGCATTGTCTGTTTGACATGATTATAAGTCTTGAATGACCAAGTATATTAATACAATTTTACCTACTCTTTAAACTTGTACCCTAAGGGTTATATTGCTTAGTATTTGTCATCGAGTGTATCTAAGGTTGTGCAAGTGTGGATAAAATTGAGTTTTTTAGAAATCCCCAGAAAAGTGTTAAGTTAAAATCATATTGATTTTCAACTTGCTAGGCAATAAACAAGATAGTTATAGTTCCTAATGTTTCACTAATCAAGGAATAATGTTACTATCTTTAGAAATTTTTGTAAAGAATAGGGACGATTATTGCCTAGCTACTACCAAGAATGGAATAAAAATGCATGAATACACAAACATGTATGAATCCCACACCCTTATAGAGAAATGAACAACTAGTTTACAAACTCATAAATATATTGAACACACTAACTACAACAACCTATCAATCTTGGTACATTCAAGTTGAGTTTTGTCACTCGTGGGGTAAAAGGACTTGTAAATGTAATAAACGATATATTATCTCTAATACATTTCTCTGAAGAATAGGAATACTGTAACATGTTTTTTGATTGGCATATACATTTGAAGGTATATATGTCTTTTGTAATGTCCATATATGCATATATGTAATTATCTTTGATGCAGATGGTAGCATTTAAGCAGAAAACATGGAGGAAATAATATATTACAAAATAAAGGTTAGGTGGTCATTTTTTAGTCAATTTTAAAGATCACTATAACAATGTCTAGCATGGTTACAACTTTCATATATGAAAATTAATAAAATATTTTAGTTCTCTTTTCCATTAATAATGACTAAATGACTCCTTGGTAGATATCACTCATCACTACTATTTCCGTTGTCAAGGATGTACATGAATCAAGAAAGATCTTTGTGTCTATGACCCCATCCTGTTTAAGGCTATCTTGTGGGATTTGAATTGTTTTTATGGATTGAATTATATTGTCAAATGAACTCACTCATAAATAAGCCCTTGATTATAACTTAGAACCTTGGGCCCACCACTGGTTCTTGATGGTGAGAGCAAAGTAAAGGGAAAAATTACCATCGTGTCTCTCAAATGCACTGATCGAAACCCAGGTCCCTTTTAAAAAAGTTAAGAATTCCCATTGGTTGATCTTTGACGTCATGGGTAATTAAGAATATCTTCTTAGTCAATTTGAAATAGATTCGGTCAAGATCTTAAAAGGATAACTATATGGATTCTTTTTTAAAATAATATGGCAACTGGACCTAAATTAAAACAACAAAGATTGCTTAACCATCTAAAGCATAACACCAGAACACCACCCACGGTAGTTTGCCCATCCATGTTGAGCCACCAGTTTGCCTAACTCAACCTATCCTACTCAGTTTGATGCTCCTTTCTTCCCAACATTTACCATTCTATCGAGATAATATAAATGTAGCAATAGCATTCATAAACTTCAAAAGTTCATGATGTACATTAGGGAAAGAAAACAAAGGAAATTGGTTGTTTTGTTTAAATTGACCAAAAAAACCCAACCAAATCAAGAAGTATTTGAATTGTATCAAATGATAGGATAAGTTTCTTAGAATAGTGGACACTTGGATCATATTACGTGAACTTCAAGGCAAATTGTATTCAAACCTTATAGGCAAGACCAATTTTTCATTTGCATCCAATACATGATTGCATGATAGATAACCTTTACCCACAGAATATTAGATGCGTGGTCCACCGTAATGCATATCAAAAGGTCCAAGTCAATTTGTCTTTTTTCTTCTGCTGTACAAATGCTCTTCCATAACTTTGTTGTCGTGACCAAAGGATGTTGCATAGATCCAAGGTTGGAATTACATGAAGGCCACACTTTAAAGGATCTAAGCTTGAAAATAAATACAAACCTCCCCAATTGGATCACTTAAATTTAAACTGAACTCTTACCGAATGCAGCAGTGAAAAAACTTGAAGCCCTACTTAATAAAGGCTTAAAGCTCAAAACTAGACAAACTTTAGAAAGATGTAGGGTTTAAAACTGATGAAGTATGTGGATTAGTAAGCGATAGAAGTGATGATTAAATTCTTATATTATTCTTTTTCTTTTCAATTGTATTATGAGTAGATTAACAAAAATAGATAAAATATATAAGTGGATATGATGCAAGTAATTTTTATTTTCATTTGTAATAGAAATTTGTTAAGGCAGATGTAAGGTATACTTTGAGACGATGAAAGTAAGAATAAAAAAAATTTTATGATGTCCCTTAATACCATATATTATTCATTTATGCAGTAACTAGACTCGAGGTGAAAGATAATGCCTCATTTTTCATTCTATGACAAATGGACACATAAAAGCAGGCCAACAACGCCTCCATCCTCCTTCAGTCCCCAAGTTAAATGAATCGAATAAGTATCCAAGCTTGCAATCGTATTCCTTACATACACCTCCTTGCTGCCACCCAACTTAGAAGCCACTCATAGAGACATCACACCCTGACACCCACCTCTTGGCACGCAGTAACCATGCATATGATTATCAACTCACGAGAGATGGTCAAAAAGGCCCTGACAATTTTAATTACTTCTTTGCAAAATGTTCCATTTCTCACGGCTAACACATTTTTTTTTGTAGGCTATAAGCTTCTATTCCTGTCTCTCCATGGATCAATGGCATAACATTTTAAGTAGACCACATGTTTGACTCTTCCATTAACAGCTTTGGAGGTACCATCCAGATTCCTCCCCTCTGGGATCAACTACAACCAATGGAGATCTCCCCTCCTCCCATCATAGTCTCCCTTAGCCTTTCGACCCCCCCACTACCCTCCACCACCTGTGCATTACAGTTGTTCTATTGGAACTTCATTCCTTTCTACTTTACACCTCATTAATTACATGATACATCCATCTACCTCATCCACCAATCAACAGCCCCCCTTGGAGATACTTAAATGCACACTCACACACCACCAAACAGTAGCAATAAAAGAATCAAACAGACTGAGCCATGTAAAGACCTAAGATTGGTAACTCATCATGTGACCTCAAGAAAACAAGTAGAAAAAAAAAAGAAGGCAACAAGAGGGTTTCCTATGGTCATGAGCAACAAACATCCTCTTCTTCTTCATCTTCACAATAAAAAAACCCATCTTGGATAGAGGGTTTAACCATCTAATAATGGTCTAGTCTGTGGCAAAACTACCATGATGTAGATAAGATTATCTAAGAAGCTTCCTAGATGCATGTTGTTTATGAACAAAAAAAGCATCCTAGTTTCAAAACTTGTTGGCATACCATCAAACACCTGGCATGCATGTAAACCCTTTAGCTAATCCGAGGTTAGTAGGTCTCCTTGAACCACCCTACAGCCAATAGATCCACTAAGTACTATAACAACAAAAATAACAAGAGATCAATAGAAGTGGAGTTGGAGGAGGAGGTATGAAATGAATGAATAAATAACATGAAGGAAGAGTGGTGGATCAACCCTACTTGTAGCAGTGGCAGTGGTAATGGAGGTGCTGTTGGGGAAGATGAGGGAGGGAGAGATGTAGCGGTCTTGAGTGGGAGGAGATGTGCTGCTGGGGATGGGATGGTCAGGGGAGGTGCCTTCTTCAGGAGAGGGAAGGGGGTTAGGGATTGTCTAGGGAAGTGGCATCATCGGGGATTTAGTCAGAGAGTCGAGGGAGAGGGAAGGTAATGGCAGTGGGAGTTGGTTTTCGATGGTGATCTTGAGGGGTAGGAGAGGTGCTGCTAGCGATGTTATGGGGGAGTCAAGGGAAGCACCAACATCAGGGGAGGGAAGGGGGCAAGTGACGGTCAAGGGCACTGACGCTATAGGGGAGGGGCCTGCAGAGTTGGGGAAGGTGATGGGGGCAGGAGTGCATTTTAGGGGAAGTCAACAGCGAGGAAATTCAAAGGACAGTGCGATGGAAGGAGGGGGAAATTTTGAAACCATCACCAAAGGGAAATGCAAGAGAGAGTGGGTGACGAACACACATAAATTCATGATAAATTACTTATTGTTGATAGTTCCTAGGCTTAGCACAGCATATCATGTTATAAATATTTCATAACATCCATTGCATGGCATTTAGGATAGTTATATATTTTATATATTAATTTCTCCATTTTATATGGCCAAGGGGGCAATGCAACATCCATAAGGGTTTTGGATGGAAAATCCAACCGTACGGATGGATCCAGAGCGACGATCGCAGTTCAACATCGTGGGAATCATCTTGTTCTGAGCACCGTTGCACCCTCAACAAGAAGATGGACGGCCCAAATGGCGCCACGTGGCACCATCCAGGCCGCCCAACATCGGCCAGCAGCACCCCTCAACTCCTTGTTCATCCGTGCCTTTCAATCCTAGCCATTAGATCAAGATCCAACGACTGGGAAGCAGATGCACCAAGCCACACCACACGACATAAGGAAGGTTTGCCGCAATGGTGGAAGCGTTGCTTTGCAAAAGGAGGGCACGAGTTCGAATCCCCGTAGCCCCTCCAATTCTCAATTGGGCGAGCTCATGGAGCGGCAACACCAACGTAAGGCAGCGGGTGTGCACACGCGCATGTCAGTGCATGGCAAGTTTGCACCCCAGCACAGTGCAAGCACACACACAGCCGAGCACTCGTGGTCAGCGCGCGTGGTGAGCAGGGTAGCGCCGCACGGGCGCAAGGGCAGTTGGCGCCAGCATTTAGCGACAGCTAGGCTGACCTACAGCGACGCTTACAGCCGTCGCTAATTCATTGCAAGCCAGCAGAGCCAGCTAAGGGCATGAGTGGAGGTGAGCTATCTACAGCAACTTTTCCAGCGACGGTCTGGAAATCGCTAAAGGTCCTTTATCCATTTTTAGCCTCTTCACTATAAAAGGACCTACACGCCCTTCCTTCCAAGCCATCTCTACCTACAGTACTCCCACCTACTCCCAAACTCTAGCAAGCCTACCAATGCTCCACTAGAGCTTGTTCCCAAGCTCCCAAGGTACCTATTAGTGTAGCGAACCTCTGCCCCACCAAATACTCCTCCAACTTCCCATCTCCCTTCATAGGCCACCTTGGAGCCATCCTCCCACCTCCATTCTGATAGTAGATCAACTCCATCTTCTCACCCCCATTCCAGAGCTACGTCGAAGCTTTCCTCAGCATGACGTTCTCTAGCATCTCATCTCCATCGTCCCGCTCCTTACCTTATTCATCTAAGCTTCTACCAAGCGCCATCGTCTCTCCAAACAGCCGATTCAGGAGATTTCCTCGCACCTCCCTCTCTTTTTATGCTTTCATAGTAGATTGTAATAAACATTGGATTGATATATATACCATTTTCATTCCACATCTCTATCTTGTGCTTCATTTGCTTGTCTTTTATTTCAAAACACAAAAAAATAACATAACCCTAAAATACCAAAAAGAAACGAATTGAAGTGCGATTTTCACGTAAAGTAAACGTCGCCTCCCTGTGTTCGACCCGAGACTCCCTTAGAGTTTCGGTATAAATTTTATTTGATCGACATGTTTTGCAACTACGACGACAGGTTACTTGTAACTTCGATTTCTAACACGCGAAACACGCCCGACCATTTTGGCGCCACTGTTGGGGAAGCAACGGAATTTACTTTATTGTTTATTGCGTTTACAATAGCACTAACCCTACTTGTCTTTGATCTACTATTTTGCAGGTACCTTAGCATGGAGATCCAAGTGCTGTAGATTAGAGTAAAGTGCAGGTAGAGTACTCTGCAAGTGTCCCCCACTTTCCCCCCCATTAGCTCATTTCTCCACAATCATAACCAAGACATAATCTACTTAGGTCATTGTATAAACCCTAGGATAGACTTTATTTGTCTTGTTTGCCACCTTCACCCATCTCACTCAAATCTTATATGAAAAAAAAAAAAAGATATTTTCTGTGGGACGAATCAATTTACACACTCTATACACCCACATTTGAGGCACATAATCGGACTTGATTTTTTCATCTACTCAACCGGGCTTCTGACTTGTGGACTCGGTACACGAATTCAACACATAAAAGAGTAGAACTCATATTAGGTTAACCATCTTTTTGTGTGCCTTAATCGGTGGTGCATTTGAGCCAATTGAGTGAATTGTTTGGGTCGCACCACCTAATCTAAAAGAGGTTAATTTTCTAGCTGCCCCATAGGATTCAATAATTAGGTCAAGCCAGGCACTCCATATTTTTCTTAATTTCTAAAGGAAAATACTTGAACACGTGCTTTCAACAACAAACTTGGTTTGCCTCCCAAAACTTGGTTGAAAACACCTAATATTTGAATCCTAAAAGCTACAAAGCAAGATTCAAATCTTAAAACTCACCTCATCATTAATAATCTTGCTTGAAAACCTCTTGGTTGTTCACATTCACACGTTTTCAAACAAATCATTAAGGGCACAACCCATTAAGGGCCCATCACATTCCTGAGCACCAATTTCCCAAGGCTAACTACAATCAATTAGACGTTGGCCGTAAGGATTCATTCACTCATCGTGATCCAAATTGAGATTATTCCTGATTAACCTGCTTATACTAGTTAATCTAATGTCTAGCTAGGGGAGTAGCGTCAAACGACCACAGCTGGGGGGTATACTAGTGATGAGAGCCTCATCATGAGCCATAACTAGCTCATCTTGACCTAATAAAGAAGATAAAAGCTCCTACATAACCTAGAAGAAGGCTTAACTGAAGGAACAAGTGCTCTGAGAAGAAAACATGAAATAAAGGTTAAAACTGCAATTTTACCATTGCAGTACATAAACGGGATTTCTCAGAAGCAAAACATAGGTCAAATGGTCCAAAGTGGGTTGAATTAATCAGAAATGGGTTTATGTGCAATCTAAGAATTAAATGACACTTGGTAACCCTAAAACAGACCCGCTTAAATTAACAAGGTTCCGGTTAGAATAAAAATCAAGCAAACCCTCTAAAAATCATATAAAACATCCTCTGGGGTTTAGAACACTTAATTTGGCCTTTGGAACCTAGTTTGACCTAGATTAGGGTCTTAGCTCTTCAATTAACCTAATTTGGGTTTTTATGCAAAATGTCCAGCCAAACGAGGTCAAACCTAAAATCCAACTTCACCATTGGATTCTTTAGGGCCAAAT
This sequence comes from Thalassia testudinum, assembly GCA_037157565.1. Lineage (NCBI taxonomy): Eukaryota > Viridiplantae > Streptophyta > Magnoliopsida > Alismatales > Hydrocharitaceae > Thalassia > Thalassia testudinum. The sequence goes on along the minus strand of JAZHRO010000055.1, from coordinate 101,863,719 downwards.
TAGGTTTGTACCAAAATTTGGACCTAAGGGGAGGTCATCTTGACCTACTTTGCAAGTTAGTACACCCAAATCACAAAGAGGTCCCTATCTTTTGAATATCCTTGCAGAGAGCCCCCTAGGTTCCTCGCCTTCTTTGCAAACCGGTCCTGCCGCCATTGCTAGGGCAGAACTGAGCTCCGACGAAGTTTCGAGAGAGATGGCTCTCTAATTCCTCAGAGATTCTCTCCCAGAAATGGAAGGGAGATTCTCTGAGGAATTCCCTTCCTTCTAAAGCCAATCAAATTCGCTGGCGTGAACCCAATCTCTCGTGCGAACGCACGAGAGATGTGGGTATCTTTCTTCCTTCCAACTCCGGCGAACCGGCTGACCTAATTGCGCGTCTTTCACGCACTGATAGGAGCGGCCAGCACCTATAAAACACCCCTCGGACCCGGCCACTCATCTGAAGCTTGATTTTGACGGAGATCCCCTCCAAATTTCTTCTCTCCCATCTCCGGCCAAACGACCCACAAGCTCCGGTGACTGCCTTCCCTCCTTCTCGTCACTCTGCTGCCATACCAGCAGCAGAGTCCTCTCCGCCTCTTCCTCCCGCGGCGCGCTGTACCCTGCGTGCAAGCTCCTGACCTCATCTTCGTCGCCGCTTCCTCCCCCAGGGTCTTTCTTCCCCGACGACGGCAGTCACGAGCCGTCCTCTCCGCTGCTTCCCTTCACTCCAGACAACCCCAGATACGTTCTCCATCCTCTTCTCTCTTTTTTCCCCCTGTTATCTCCCTTGATCGACCCTCGACAGACGCTAACCACCTCCATCGTCTTCGCCTCCGACCGCACTCCGGCGAGCCGCCCACACCACTCCAGCCCTCCACACGGCTCGCCAACCACCTCGAAAGCTCCGCCTCACCTCCAGGAACACACTCCACCCTACCACTGCCACTCTAGCCTCCACAACCACCCCCCGACCAACCCACCATCTCCGGCCACAGGTTGACCTAGGCACGCACGCCTAGGCCGACCTGCGGCCTGCTGCACTGCCCACCGCCTTCGCCGTGCCACGGCGAAGGTCTCTATCTATTCTGATTTGGCCGAGAGGCGCGTTTTGTGTACGATAGGATTCGAGCCGCTGCCGCCATGGACGACCTCTGATGAAGCTCCCGCGAAGCTCCAGGCACCCGGTCTTCCAGACTACAGGTGCTGCATACTAACGCAAGTGTCGCGAGGTGAACGAATCAGCCGAGGAGCGCTAGCAGAGCCAGCAGCTGCGGGGCAATCGCACGACGAGGTTTCTGCAGGCGCGCGTGAAGGCGAGACCAGATAGTCCCACATCGTGGGATTGCAACCGTCAGGTACCGTATAAGTTGTTTTTACGCTTTACTCTTATCGCCTCAGTAAGCACAGGGGTGAGGTCCCTCACTGACCCCACCCGCCTCGTCCGCGGCCTGACCACGCGGACCTGGCGGATCCGACCCGACCTAGACCTACGCACTCCTCGCGCATCACACACCTGCAGGTGCGCCTGGTCCCAGGTACGATCCGACCCGATTGAGACTGTGGCTCTGGTAGAGCGGTTAGAGTGAATTGCTTGAGAGAGAGACACGCGCGGGTAGAGGGAGAAGGGTTAGGTTTTGTTCCCTGTGCAGGCAGGCTGATTGCAGGAGAAGGACTTGGCCGCTGCAGAAGAAGGAGAAGCAAGACAAAGAAGAAGAAGAAGGCAACGAAGAAAGGAGAAGCAAGACAGAAGAAGAAGAAAGAAAGAAGTCTTCGCAGGAGAAGAAGGAAAGCAGAAAGGTTAGAAGTCTTCGCAGGAGAAGAAGAAGAAGGACAAGGAAAGATTGCAAAGAGATCCGAAAGGCAAAGCAGAAGAAGAAAAAGAGAAAGAAAGATCACATTTAAGACGTCTGATACATAAATCAGACGTCTAATTCTATTTTTTTTACATCTTTCTTAAAAACTCTTTGAATCAATTATATTTGCATTTAACAGTTGTATTCTTGGGTTTTACAAAGTACTGAGTTTGCTCCCTGTGTTCGACCTCGGATACTCTAGTTGTTTGAGTAATAAAATTATTTATATTTGTTTAAACGTTTTGTCGGTTCTACTGCAACGTAATACGCCTTTAAATCCGCACAGAAACGTTGACAACATTTTGGCGCCGTTGCCGGGGAGCAACGGGCACTTTTAAAGCTTTTGAGTACAACTTTTCTATTTAATATCTGACTTAACTTCTCTTTTGTTGTGTTCAATCAGGGAAAGCAAAACAAAAAGGAAAGAATAGCAACTGCACAACAGACTGGAATAGGTAATTTCCATAAGCCCTCTCCCTTAACCCTCGCACAATCTAAAAAAAAAAAAAGAAAAAAAAAGGAGAGAAATCAACTTAGGGCTACCTGTCTTATATTTATTAACTCATCAAGTTGCCTGATTTTCATTTCAACATATTTTTGTCTGTCATCCAACTAAGGCAACTAGGGCTAAAGCTTTCTTGATTGAGCCCTAGGTGCTAAATTCTAAGGCAACTAAATTGGACCCATTAGAGCCAAGTTAGGATTGCAAAGCTAGGGTTTTTAGAGACACATCTTCTCTAAAACAAAGAAACAAACTTTCCAAAAAGAAGTGTGCCTAAACCGTGTTTGAAAATATTTATACAAGAGGAACCCTAAGCAAATCAGGCTGATAATCCATTTGAATCATAAAAGGAAGGACCTAAAAGCTCTCAAAGGAACAAGAGGTGAAGTTGATCCCTCGAGTCAACCAACCTTAATATTAGGTCACTTTTTGCACTCAAAATACTTAAAAGTTCAAGTGGAACATTAAGCACCTTGATCTTAAAATAAAAAAAAGGTAGACTTAAGAGGTCAAGATCCCCATTCTGGTCTACCTGGAACCGCAGTGACAAGAGAGGTCGGGTGGGGGAAACCCTGTAACCCGTGGGGACGCTCTACCGTGTAGGGGTCTTTGTGGGACTCTCCCTCTCTGGCTGCCCAGGTATTTCTCAGGTGGACGATCTTCTGATCCAGGGGCCCATCTGCCCCGAACCTCTATAGTCACCCAACAATTCTTGGGTGTCTTGATTGGGTCAAGCACCTTCTAATCTCATCACATCTTCCGGTGCATGTTTGGTAGGAGGTCCTTAAGACCACCTTTAAGACCTCCTCTAGAAATTCATTCTCGCCGAGGCCAAGCCTCGACGCCCTTGTTTGTGCAGCAACCCCACCACATAAATCTTTCATCTGATTCAGACCCTGATTCTCCCTCTTCTCCCATTATGGCACAACCCATTGAAGAGGAGAATAACCTTGAACACCAACTTCAACGCTTGAACGATCTCTTTCAGAACTTTGTAAACCCACCACAGCGACCTATGATGCGAGATCACTATAATCCCGCTGTGGTGGCAATCGAACCCCGAGTACGAATCCCAATTGGAGGACCCGATTCTGATCTAAAGCCCAATATGATTCATGCCATACCAAAGTTCCATGGGCTTAACTCTGAGGATCCATTCCAAAACATTAAACAACTCAAGCATCTAGCCCAGACTTTCGGGTCAGATGTACAAAACCGGGATATCCTACTCATGAAAATGTTTTCGTTCTCCCTCTTGGACAAGGCCGCGCACTGGTATCAGACTCAGACCCGCCCGATCAACACTTGGGAGGAATTACAGTCCGAATTTTTGAAAAAATTCTTCCCTGTTGGCCGGACGAATGCCTTGCGCCACCAGATTACTCATTTCACTCAACAACAGGGAGAACCTCTTCACAAAGCTTGGGATCGATTCCTAGATCTCATGTGAAAGTGTCCCCATCACGGAGTTCCTAAGTGGGAACAAGTCCAGTCTTTTTACCAGGGACTCCGTGAGGATATTCGTCTAATCGTCAATGCAACATGTGGAGGAAACATCATGGGCCAACACGAGGACACGGTGTGGGAGATTCTCGAAAACATGTGCGAGAACTCCATAAACAATGACTCCTTGGGCTTATTCGACAGGACGAATGCCCGCGCTTCGACGAATCTAAGAGGGACACATGAGACGCAGGACCTGTCCACTTCTGTTGACCTGGAATTGATGGCCAGTCGGTTGGACAAGGTCTCTATCATAGAAAAGAAGGTGGACGAGCTAACTCAACTTTTGCAGCAAGCCACCTCTGCACAAAACTCTTTTGCACGACCTCCTCTGGCAAGGGAAACAGTGCAAAACATCTATCACCAACCTGCCAAGGGGATGGGCCCCTATCCACCCCCGTCTACCTCCCAGACCGGAGTGACCTCCGATCCCGTCTACTCGAGTTGGGGGAACTCTGAACCCTCGTATTCTGACTTTCCTGAGGTTTCCCAGAACTGCGAGGACCTCAACGCCATCCAGAACGACCCATACTCCAATACCTACAACCCTGGATGGCGAAATCATCCTAACTTTCAGTGGGCGGGAAACTCTCAAAAACCACCATATCAACCCCGCCCACAAGCTCCTCGTCCATATCAGCCGCCTCAGCCTCGGCCCAATCCCACCTACCAATCTGGGCAAAATCAGGATCAACTGACTCTTATCCTTCAAACGCTGGCTGACATTCAAAAAACGAATGCGGCAATGCAAAAACAGCACAAGGACGAGATCACAGAGGTTCGCAACCAACTGGCCCAGATGGCAAATTCTCGCCAACCTGGCACCCTTCCTTCGTAACCTCTGCCCAACCCAAATAATTTGCCGACCCAGAGGCGCATTATGAATCCAAATCCAGGCCACGCACATTTGATTTATAAGGCCCCTGCTACTCCATCACCAGACAGGATGGAGGCTTCTACATCTTATGCAGAATTTCAGCAGCAGCCACCTCTCCTACCTAACCCAAACCAAAGTCAGGCTGGATTAAACTCTGTAACAACACGTAGTGGTAAAACAACACAAGACCCACATTATCTGAACCACTCCAAGCCTGATAATCGCCAAGACCCTAGGGTAGTCATCCAAGATACTACTGTCCCAGATCAAGAACCTGGACCTATCCTAGAGGAACCAGCTAGGATCCCATTTCCTGAGGCCTTGACCAAAGGAAAAAGGACAACCAAACCTGTGGCTCCTGAGGAGGATCTGGTCAAGCTCTTTGAACAGGTCTAGATAAACATCCCGTTGATGGATGCAATCCGCCACATACCGGCTTACGCAAGATTCTTGAAAGACATATGTACACCTAAACGTAAGCCGCGAACCAAGGATGGGAATCCGATCGTACTGTCAGAGCAAGCCAGCTCTGTCATCCTGAGCAAACTCCCACCCAAGGCTAAAGACCCAGGAACCCCCTTGATTTCTTGTAAAATTGGTGAAACCCAACTTGATAGAGCCCTACTAGACCTAGGTGCCTCCATAAATTTAATACCTACATCCCTCCTTGACCACCTTGAAGAATCTGAACTTAAACCCACTGAGGTGACATTGCAGTTAGCTGATCGATCCATCAAGTCACCCAAAGGAATACTCGAGGATGTCATTGTTAGGGTACGAGATTTTTATTTCCCAGTGGACTTCATAGTACTGGACATGGATGCACCTAAGAACCCAAGGGACACACCAATCATATTAGGGAGACCCTTTCTGGCCACAGCTAGGGCCAATATAAACTGCGAAGAGGGCCAGATAGAATTAAAATTTGGGAATCAAAATCTGAAGATTGACATTTTCAAAGCCCAACAAGGGATTAATTGCGGGGTTATAGAGGAAATTTGTGATGTCAAAGCCGTGGTTGATGAACTGCATATAGAGGACAACCTGATTATTCCTGATCAACCACTAGAAAATCAAAAACCGCTAACAGAGGAGTGCGAACACAATCTAGACACACCTATGACTCCTACCATTGCTCCCGATACAAACCCTGAACCACCCGCTGCTGCTGACAATCCTGTCATGGAACTCAAGCCCCTTCCCGAACATCTAAAATATGTCTTTTTGGGTTCAAATCAAACGTTTCCTGTGATTATCAATTCTCGACTCACACCTGACCAGGAACTCCATTTGATTTCTGTTCTCCAGCAACATCGTAGAGCCATTGGATGGACTCTAGATGATTTGACTGGTATAAGCCCTTCATACTGCACGCATCGAATCTACACAGAAGAAGGCTCACGACCTTCAAGAGAAATGCAAAGGCGACTAAACCCTAACCTACAGGAGGTCGTGAAAAAGGAGATCATTAAGTGGTTAGATGCAGGGATCATCTACCCGATCTCCGACAGTCGTTGGGTGAGTCCAACACAAGTGGTACCTAAGAAGGCAGGACTTACCATCATCACGACTGAAACCGGGGAAGTCATTCCTACCCGAATAGCTAATTCGTGGAGAGTCTGCATTGATTACAGAAGACTAAATTCCTCCACGAAGAAGGATCATTTCCCACTACCGTTTATTGATCAGATCCTCGAGAAACTAGCGGGAAATAGATTCTTCTGCTTTCTTGACGGGTACTCCGGTTACAATCAGGTAGCAATCCATCCAGAGGACCAAGAAAAGACCACATTCACCTGCCCCTTCGGGACGTACGCGTTTCGAAGGATGCCGTTCGGTCTCTGCAATGCACCTGCAACTTTTCAGCGGTGCATGCTTGCCATATTCTCAGATATGGTAGGTGATTATATGGAAGTCTTCATGGATGACTTTTCAGTTTTTGGACAATCATTTGACGATTGCCTCCAACACTTGGTCCATATACTCAGGCGGTGCATCGAGGTGAATTTGGTTCTTTCCTGGGAAAAGAGCCATTTCATGGTGCCTGAGGGAATTGTCCTGGGACATTTAATCTCAGAGAAAGGCATCCAAGTGGATCGAGCTAAGGTTAACCTGATTTCCAAGCTCCCTATGCCTAGCTCGATTAAGGACATCCGATCTTTTTTGGGGCACGTCGGTTTCTACCATCGATTCATCCCTGATTTCTCCAAAATCGCACGCCCGCTGACCAATCTGCTTTCCAAGGATGTGCCTTTCGGAATTTCCAAGGAATGCACTCAAGCATTTGAGATCCTACGTGACCGAGTCACCCAAGCCCCAATCCTACAATCCCCTGATTGGTCTCAACCCTTTGAGATCATGTGCGATGCATCTGACTTCGCTGTAGGAGCGGTTCTGGGGCAGAAAATTGACGGGAAGCCTGTGGTCATTTACTACGCCAGCAAAACACTGGATGAGGCTCAGCGTAACTATACGGTTACTGAGAAAGAGCTGCTGGCCGTAGTATTTGCCCTGGAAAAATTCAGATCATACCTTCTGGGTTCCCATGTTATCATATACTCGGATCACACAGCTGTGAGGCATCTCCTGGCCAAGAAGGACGCGAAACCTCGATTAATCCGCTGGATCTTGCTATTGCAAGAATTTGACATCGAGATTCGCGACAAGGCGGGAAAGCACAATGTGGTAGCTGATCATTTATCCCGCCTTCCTTCTGAAATTATTGATCCTTCTGGACCTATTACAGAACATTTCCCTGATGAGCACCTCCTGACTATCAGTACAAGTCTTCCATGGTTCGCCGATATTGTTAATTACCTGGCATCACATCAGATTCCGCCCGATTGGTCGAAGGCCAAAAACGACAAATTGCGTTCCGATGCCAAGTATTACCTATGGGAAGACCCGTATCTCTTCCGCATTGGTGCTGATCAGATAATCCGACGATGCGTCACGGAAGCGGAAATCAAAGACATACTCTCATTCTGCCATGACCAGGCATGCGGTGGACATTTTTCGGGACATAAAATCGCATCGAAAGTCCTCCAGTGTGGTTTCTACTGGCCCACAATTTTCAAAGATGCATACAATCACTGTAAGGCATGTTCCCGTTGCCAGACTCTAGGCAACATGAGCCATAGAGACATGATGCCTCTACAGCCGATCTTGGTATGCGAAATTTTTGATATTTGGGGGATTGATTTCATGGGACCCTTTCCTACCTCGGATGGCTTCGAATACATTTTACTCGCAGTTGATTATGTTTCCAAGTGGATAGAAGCCATTCCGACCCGAACCAACAATCATAAAGTCGTTATAAAATTCCTTCATCAAAACATTTTCTCAAGGTTTGGGATTCCGCGTGCTATAATTTCCGACGGAGGGACCCATTTTACAAACGCTCAGTTCAGGTCACTGATGATCAAATACGGGGTGTCACACCGAATCTCTACTCCTTACCACCCCCAAACTAATGGTCTAGCTGAGCTATCTAACCGAGAGATCAAGAAGATCCTTCAGGTTACTGTTCGACCTGATAGAAAAGATTGGTCTTCTCGGCTTCCGGAAGCATTGTGGGCCTATAGGACCGCCCACAAGACCCAATTAGGAATGTCTCCCTTCAGACTAGTGTACGGGAAGGCATGTCACCTCCCCGTCGAATTGGAGCATAAAGCCTATTGGGCAGTACGGACCTGTAATCTCGACCTTTCTAAGGCTGGAACCCACAGAAGATTTCAAATGAGCGAGATCGATGAATTACGCCACGACGCATATGAGAACTCGCGAATTTACAAAGAACGGGTTAAAGCTTTTCACGACAAACACATTTCTAGAAAGGTCTTTCATCCTGGTCAAAAAGTGTTACTCTTTGATGCTCGACTCAAACTATTCCCAGGAAAGTTAAGATCCAAGTGGGTCGGACCCTACCTAGTCCGCCAAATCTTCGGAAATGGAGCTATTGAAATCAGCCCACTCAGCCACGATTCTGAACCCTTTGTCGTGAACGAACAGAGACTCAAGCCGTTCATTGACATGACCGATATAGATTTGACTGAGTCATCCTTTACCCTCCTTTCCTCTTGAGCTCATTGCGCCCAGCCGATGGCGTAAAACTCAGCGCTTAACGGGAGGCAACCCGTCATTCTTTGAAAAACCTGAAACCGTTTCTGACATCGCTATGCGGAACTCATATTGCACTTTAGGGTTCATCCATTAGAACAGCCGACTTCACCTCAGGTATACCTACCCAAGATTAGAAATCGTTTGCAACAAGTCGCTTCGACCCATTCACTCACCACACACCTGTCCTAACACATGAACTAAGCTGAATTCGAACCCACCTAATTTACAATGGGGACATTGCAAATCTTAGGCATGGGGGGGTATGAAAGTGCAAAATGTCAGAAAATTCATATCAAGAAAGGGTTTCACGTAAAAAAAAAAAAAAAAAAAAAAGAAGAAGACTTGATAGAGGGGAGGAACAATTCAGGGTCATACAAATGAGAGGAGGAAAAGAAAGAAAAATGACAAAAAGAACAAAAAAAAAGTGGGGAGGGAGGAAATGTTAAGGAGGAGAAAAAGAGCAAAAATGAAGAAAGGAGCACAAAAGGAAAAGAAAAAGAAAAAGTCATTAGTAAAAGATTAAGGGGTTAACTGAAGTTCTAGACCGAGTCAAGAAAAAGAAAAGAAAAGTGCTACGGAGATACAACAAGAGATTAGCGGGAACGCTGGTCTTAGGCCTCTTGGGCTAGATTTTTTGCTTAAAAATTCACGTATCCGTTAAAATCTGGATAATCCTCAAGAGGTTGAGGAAAATGCGAAGCTTAAGTATTAGGTCTAAGGCTTAGGAAGTATTCGACCTCATTAACTGACCTCCGGTTTGCGGGATTCGGTAACCTAAGCACCCAAATTCACACACAGTCTGGTTCAGTGCGCATAAATATCAAAACACGCAAGAGCGTTTAATATTCTGAAAAAGTCACCTAGATTAGGAGCGGCCAATCAACACAAGTTGATTTGGACAAGTTCCCAGCGCGGAGAGGCGGGAAATTCCCCTCGAAGATGCGTAACAACATATCGTCTCCTCGGTGCTTGTCTCTTAGGATATTTAAATATCCTACTGGGGGCATGTAAGCACTCTGCTGGTTCAGATACCATGGGTGGCATTATCACGAAATGTCGATCGCCAGGGTCTGAATTCGGCCACGGAATGCCATGGGCAGGATTATCTCGAAATCTCGAAAGCCAGGGTTCCGGGGGTTGCCATGGGCGGGATTATCTCGAAATCTCGAAAGCCAGGGACCCTTGAGGATTGATGATGGGGACGAGGAATCCGATACAGACCGTGTTGAGAAGCTAATCCGAAGCTAGAAATAAAAAGAAAAGAGAGAGAAAAGCTCTCCAAACAAATAAATCCTCTATCTCTCTCTTACAAAAAAAACGCACTGCAAACTGAGCGTAGGCTAAAAATGTCTCAAGCACGGGTGCTTTAACCGCAGAGTCCAACAAACCCTAGGATAGTTTTTGTGGGCCGTAGAAACCTTTGCGAAGGACTGAGGCTAAAGCAGAACAGGTCCAGATTTTGGTTGGTACTGGAGTACCTCTAGGCCTATTGTCGGCATTCCTACCTAATCACAAAAGAAGCACTTATCATAACTAAGGACACTTTGGGTCTAGAATGGAAGTTAAAACTTTGAAATTTTGCTAAGGGACTAGCAAAAGCTAGGCATGGGGGTATGATGAGAGCCTCATCATGAGCCATAACTAGCTCATCTTGACCTAATAAGGAAGATAAAAGCTCCTACATAACCTAGAAGAAGGCTTAACTGAAGGAACAAGTGCTCTGAGAAGAAAACATGAAATAAAGGTTAAAATTGCAATTTTACCATTGCAGTACATAAACGGGATTTCTCAGAAGCAAAACATAGGTCAAATGGTCCAAAGTGGGTTGAATTAATCAGAAATGGGTTTATGTGCAATCTAAGAATTAAATGACACTTGGTAACCCTAAAACAGACCCGCTTAAATTAACAAGGTTCCGGTCAGAATAAAAATCAAGCAAACCCTCTAAAAATCATAGAAAAACATCCTCTGGGGTTTAGAACACTTAATTTGGCCTTTGGAACCTAGTTTGACCTAGATTAGGGTCTTAGCTCTTCAATTAACCTAATTTGGGTTTTTACGCAAAATGTCCAGTCAAACGAGGTCAAACCTAAAATCCAACTTCACCATTGGATTCTTTAGGGCCAAATTAGGTTTGTACCAAAATTTGGACCTAAGGGGAGGTCATCTTGACCTACTTTGCAAGTTAGTACACCCAAATCACAAAGAGGTCGCTATCTTTTGAATATCCTTGCAGAGAGCCCCCTAGGTTCCTCGCCTTCTTTGCAAACCGGTCCTGCCGCCATTGCTAGGGCAGAACCGAGCTCCGACGAAGTTTCGAGAGAGATGGCTCTCTAATTCCTCAGAGATTCTCTCCCAGAAATGGAAGGGAGATTCTCTGAGGAATTCCCTTCCTTCTAAAGCCAATCAAATTCGCTGGCGTGAACCCAATCTCTCGTGCGAACGCACGAGAGATGTGGGTATCTTTCTTCCTTCCAACTCCGGCGAACCGGCTCACCTAATTGCGTGTCTTTCACGCACTGATAGGAGCGGCCAGCACCTATAAAACACCCCTCGGACCCGGCCACTCATCTGAAGCTTGATTTTGACGGAGATCCCCTCCAAATTTCTTCTCTCCCATCTCCGGCCAAACGACCCACAAGCTCCGGCGACCGCCTTCCCTCCTTCTCGTCACTCTGCTGCCATACCAGCAGCAGAGTCCTCTCCGCCTCTTCCTCCCGCGGCGCGCTGTACCCTGCGCGCAAGCTCCTGACCTCATCTTCGTCGCCGCTTCCTCTCCCAGGGTCTTTCTTCCCTGACGACGGCAGTCACGAGCCGTCATCTCCGCTGCCTCCCTTCACTCCAGACAACCCCAGATACGTTCTCCATCCTCTTCTCTCTTTTTTCCCCCTGTTATCTCCCTTGATCGACCCTCGACAGACGCTAACCACCTCCATCGTCTTCGCCTCCGACCGCACTCCAGCGAGCCGCCCACACCACTCCAGCCCTCCACACGGCTCGCCAACCACCTCGAAAGCTCCGCCTCACCTCCAGGAACACACTCCACCCTACCACTGCCACTCCAGCCCTCCACAACCACCCCCTGACCAACCCACCATCTCCGACCACAGGTTGACCTAGGCACGCACGCCTAGGCCGACCTGCGGCCTGCTGCACTGCCCACCGCCTTCGCCGTGCCACGGCGAAGGTCTCTATCTATTCTGATTTGGCTGAGAGGCGCGTTTTGTGTACGACAGGATTCGAGCCGCTGCCGCCATGGACGACCTCTGATGAAGCTCCCGCGAAGCTCCAGGCACCTGGTCTTCCAGACTACAGGTGCTGCATACTAACGCAAGTGTCGCGAGGTGAACGAATCCAGCCGAGGAGCGCTAGCAGAGCCAGCAGCTGCGGGGCAATCGCACGACGAGGTTTCTGCAGGCACGCGTGAAGGCGAGACCAGATAGTCCCACATCGTGGGATTGCAACCGTCAGGTACCGTATAAGTTGTTTTTACGCTTTACTCTTATCGCCTCAGTAAGCACAGGGGTGAGGTCCCTCACTGACCCCACCCGCCTCGTCCGCGGCCTGACCATGCGGACCTGGTGGATCCGACCCGACCTAGACCTACGCACTCCTCGCGCATCACACACCTGCAGGTGCGCCTGGTCCCGGGTACGATCCGACCCGATTGAGACTGTGGCTCTGGTAGAGCGGTTAGAGTGAATTGCTTGAGAGAGAGACACGCGCGGGTAGAGGGAGAAGGGTTAGGTTTTGTTCCCTGTGCAGGCAGGCTGATTGTAGGAGAAGGACTTGGCCGCTGCAGAAGAAGGAGAAGCAAGACAAAGAAGAAGAAGAAGGCAACGAAGAAAGGAGAAGCAAGACAGAAGAAGAAGAAAGAAAGAAGTCTTCGCAGGAGAAGAAGGAAAGCAGAAAGGTTAGAAGTCTTCGCAGGAGAAGAAGAAGAAGGACAAGGAAAGATTGCAAAGAGATCCGAAAGGCAAAGCAGAAGAAGAAAAAGAGAAAGAAAGATCACATTTAAGACGTCTGATACATAAATCAGACGTCTAATTCTATTTTTTTTACATCTTTCTTAAAAACTCTTTGAATCAATTATATTTGCATTTAACAGTTGTATTCTTGGGTTTTACAAAGTACTGAGTTTGCTCCCTGTGTTCGACCTCGGATACTCTAGTTGTTCGAGTAATAAAATTATTTATATTTGTTTAAACGTTTTGTCGGTTCTACTGCAACATAATATGCCTTTAAATCCGCACAGAAACGTTGACAACAACTACGAACCGGAGGTGTAAGCCAAAGGAAGAACCTTCTCCCCAATCCCTCCTTCAAACTAGTTGGATTGCCGGGACATAAGTAGAGTAAATTGTCTATAATCTTAGGATGGATTCTGAGAGTTAGTGGACCTTAGGCTACCCCATCTAAGGACAGGCTTGTATTCTTGTGTTGTAGGGTTCCCTCTTTTCCCCATCCTTCCGACTTCCTTCCAGTGTATGCTTGGGAGGAGGTCATTGAACCCTAGATTGGAAGGACCTTTAGACCATTCTAGGAGGTAGAGGTTGAGCTATAGCCAAGCAGATCCCATGGCTGATCAACAACAACCTCCCCCGCCTCCGAACCAATAGGAGCTGATTTAGAGGCAGCTAGAAGAATTGCAGCAGATGCAGCAATGGTTCCAACTCATGCATGGTCAGGGCACTCGACCCTTGAAGGATTTCTACGATCCTTCGAACTATGGGGAACATCCCAGCATCATGATTCCCGCCAGAGACATTGAAATCAAGCCCCAAGTCTTAAGTTTGATTAGGCATTTCCATGGGCTTGGCTCGGAGGACCCATTCCAGCACCTAAAAGATCTGACCACGTTGGTTCAGACCACTAGAGCAACGAATGTGACTGAAGAGCAAATGATCATGAGTCTTTTCCCCCGCTCTCTCAGGGATAAGGCCACACATTGGTACCAGACTGTAGGAAGGCCGATTGAAACCTAGGCTGCTCTTAAGTCGGCTTTCTTGAAGAAATTCTACCCTATCGGAAGGACCAATGACTTGCAATGGGCGATTACCACTTTTGCCCAGCGGCTGGGGGAACCATTTCATGGTGGCTTGGAGCAATTTCAGGAACTTTTGAGGAAGTGTCCACACCATGAGATGCTGAAATGGCAACTCGTGCAGATTTTCTATCACGGGTTGGTTGAGCAACTCCGTAATCATGTGGACGGCTCCTGCGAAGGCAATTTCCTCAACAGGGATGCAGATAGCGCATACGACCTGTTTGAGGAAATGAACGAGAACTCAATTAATCATGACTCCATGGATGCATTCAACCGGTCCCAACAACCTTGGTCAAGTGCTAATGAGATCCAGGATTCTCATTCATTTGACATGGAATTAATTTGTAATAAACTGGATAAAATGGACTTGGTTGCAAAGAAAATGGAAGAATGGATGTCTGGGAATTCAGGAAACACTTCTTTACCCACTCAATCCTAGAATTCAGGATTCCATTCCTCACGAGCTCCCACGAGGTAGGAATTCGTGAACCAACTTGTTTCGGCTCAACCTGCGAGCCAGGATTTCTCGAAACCATATGGGTTCCAAACTGGGGCCTTTGATCCCAGTTTCTTTAATCCTTCCTTCTCTTCATCCTCGTTTTATGAGGATGCATATGCAGTGCAAGAGAATGTTAGGTCCAACTCGTATTCCAACACTTTTAACTCGGGATGGAGGAACCACCCTAACTTCTCTTGGAAAAATCAGGGCCAACAGATCCAATCTTGACCCAGCAACTATGCATCTCAAAAACGCATGGGTCAAGGTCAAGTATACACCCAGTTGCCCTCGAGATCGGTTAATCAACCATCCTAGAATGCCCAACAATCTGCGACGTAGGCTAATTTTAACCGGCAGATGGTGGAAATGCAAGGGTCCATGCTTCAGCTTATGCAACAATTGAAGACGTCCTTGGATAACTTGCAAGTCGGCTTAATTGCAAACACCCGACAACCGGGATCCCTACCATCTCAACCCATACCAAACCAACATAATGTGCAAAGTCAGGGCAATAGAGCCCAAGGGTATGGGAATCAAAGGGACCCACACGCGCATGCTCAGGTGGTTGAGTAAGGTCCCTCTTCTTCTTCTGGTTACATGACCAACCAAGGCCCTCCAAGCTTCACTAAACCACCTCAAGACCCAAACCCTTATGCCTCTGCAAACTCTGTCACCTTGAGTAGTGGGAAGCAGACCCAGAACCCAGAATTACCTTCTCGAAGTTAAAATCCTGGGGAGCTTGAGAAAGAGAAGGAGGAGGCTGAAGAAGACAGTAAGGCCCAAGGATCAAAAATTGAAAATTCCACCCATATCCCGTTCCCTGAGGCCCTATTAAAAACTAACGAGAAGAAAACCCTAGACAGCAACGAGGAGCTTTTGAATTTATTCAAGAGCGTAGAGATCAATATTCCGCTCCTCGATGCTATTAAGCACATCTCGGCCTATGCTAAATTCTTGAAAGAACTGTGTACCAAAAAGCGTAAGCTGAGAGAACCCACTTCGAGGAAGGTGATTCTCTCTGAACAGGCAAATTCTGTAATCCTGCATCGCCTTCCTCAAAAGAAGAAAGATCCAGGTGCCCCCTTAATCTGATGCATTATTGGGGAATACACTTTTGATAGGGCACTATTGGACCTAGGTGCATCCATCAACCAAAACCCAACTTCTATTTATGAGAAGTTTGGGTTATGTGAACTCAGGCCAACCTTAGTAACGCTATAATTAGCATACCGATTGGTCACCACACCGAAAGGCATTATTGAGGATGTAATTGTCAAGGTCAAGGATTTCTCTTTTCCTATAGATTTCCTTGTCCTCGACATGGATGTACCTAACGTTTGAGGAACACACCCATCATTCTGGGGCATCTATTCCTACCTACTGCCAAGGCCAACATAAACTGTAAAAGCGATAGTATGGAGATCACCTTTGGGGATAAGAAATTAACTCTGGATATTTTTAAGGAGATAAGAGGATTTGAGGATTGTGGATTCATTGAGGAACTTGAGGATCAGGATCTTGAGAGGTGTATGACAATCAGTGCACTCGAGGACTCCATTAGCTTTAGCGAACCCAACCCACAACCCTCCTCCATGGTAGACCTGCCACATCCTGAATAGGCTGTTGATTTTGTTCATTCCTAGCCTCTTCCACTGGATTATCCTGATGAATCTTCATCAGCATCCTCCCTTCCTTCTATTCTAAACCCACCCCAGCTGGAATTAAAACATTGCCCAAAAATTTGAAATATGAGTTCTTAGAACCTGAAAACACGGTCCCTATGATTATTAGTGCTGATTTGACTAAGGAGCAAGAATTGAGGTTAATTAATGTCCTTAAGAACAACAAGGAGGCAATTGGTTTGACCATCCATGACCTTACGGGGATCGAGCCATCTTATTGTAATCATCCTATTTTCATGGAAGATGGATCCCACCCTTCTTGCGAAATGCAAAGGAGACTAAACTCGTATATGAGAGAAGTGGTCAAGAAGGAGATAATTAAATGGCTCGATGCTAGGATTATTTACCTAATCTCAGATAGTCCATGGGTTAGCCCCATTCAGATTGTACCCAAGAAGGTGGGAATAAGCGTTATGACTAATGAGAAAGGGGAAACCTTCAACACTCGTTCAGCTTCTATTTGGAGAGTCTATATTTACTATAGGAAGCTGAACACTGCAACTAAAAAGGATCACTTTCCCTTGCCATTCATCGATCAAATCCTTGAAAGGTTAGCAAGGAAAAATTATTTTTGCTTCCTGGATGGTTATTCGGGATATAACCAAGTCCCTATCCATCCCGAAGACCAGGAAAAGACAACTCTCACATGTCCCTACGGAACCTTCGCATTCTGTAGAATGCCATTCGGGCTTTGCAATGCACCTGCAACTTTTCAAAGGTGCATGATGGCCATCTTTTCTGACATGGTGGGAGATGGTCTTGATGTGTTCAAGGATGATTTCTCCATTTTCAAAGATTCTTTTAAGTCTTTCCTGGCTAACCTAGAATTGATCCTTCAGAGATGCATGAAAACACCGCTGGTCCTTAGCTGGGAAAAGAGCCACTTTATGACTCAGGAAGGCATCATCCTGGGTCACGTGGATTCTAATTCAGCAAATTGAAGTTGATAGAGCTAAGGTGGATGCTACCTCTAGACTTCCTCCACCCACATCCGTAAAACAGATTCTCTCTTTCCTTGGGCATGTGGGTTTTTATAGAAGATTCATTAAGGATTTCTCGAAGGTTGCTCGGCCCTTGAGTAACCTTTTGGCCAAGGATGCGCCATTCGAGTTTGATGAATCATGTCATAAGGCATTTGATTTATTGAAAATGATCATCACCTGTGCTTCGGTATTGCAGCCACCGATCTGGACAGCCCCATTTGAGATTATGGCTGATGCATCTGATTATGCCGTCGGTGCTGTCTTGGGTCAAAAGATTGAGAAAAAGCCGTCTGTGATTTACTACGCTAGCAAAACTCTGGACGAGGCCTAGAGGAATTACACCATTACTGAAAAAGAATTCCTAGCCGTAGTTTTCGCTTTAGAAAAATTCAGGACTTATCTATTAGGTTCTCGTGTCATCATCTATACCGACCACTCGGCATTGAAACATCTCTTGGCCAAAAAGGACACTAAACCCCATCTTATTCGCTAGATTCTGCTACTTCAAGAGTTTGATCTTGAAATTAGGGATAAAGCCAGGGCACAAAATGTAGAGGCAGATCACCTTTCGAGAATTCTAATTGATTCTCCTGATTTGAATGTTCTGATCTCTAATACTTTTCCAGATGAAACTATCCTTACAGTCTTAGCAATTCGAACCCCCTGGTTTGTGGATATTGTCAATTATTTGGCCATTGGTCAAATCCCCCAGGATTGGACTAAACAGCAATGGGATAGACTTGTATCTAAGGCCAAATATTATTTTTGGGATGATCCCAAGCTATACCGCATTGGCGCAGACTAAATCATTCACCGATTTGTCCCAAAAGTCAAGTTCCATAGCATACTTGAGTTCTGTCACACATCCATGTGTGGTGGACACTTTTCCAGGAAAAAGATGGCTGCAAAAATTTTGCAATCCGGATTTTATTGACCATCATTATTTAAGGATGCCCAGGAATTTTCTAAGTCGTGCACCTGATGCCAGACACTCGGGAACATGACTAAGAGGGATATGATGCCCCTAAACCCAATTCTTTCTATCGAAATTTTCGACATTTGGGGCATCGACTTTATGGGACCCTTCCCTCCTTCATGTGGACACCAATATATTCTGGTCACTGTTGATTACGTGTCCAAGTGGATTGAGGCAATTCCCACCTGCACCAATGACCACAAAGTGGTCAATGATTTTGCGAAGAGAAATATCTTCAGTCAATTCGGGGTTCCTAGGGCAACTATCAGTGATGGTGGCACACATTTCACTCATGCCTAGTTTTGGAATTTACTGGGGAAATACGGGGTGAGCCATCGGATTTCCATACCTTACCACCCTCAGATGAACGGACAGGCCGAGGTCTCCAATCGGGAGATCAAGAACATTTTGCAGAAAATTGTTAGGCCTGATAGGAAGGATTGGACCCAAAAGCTAGATGATGCTCTTTGGGCTTACCGTACAGTGCACAAAACGCTTATCAATATGCCTCCGTTCCGTCTGGTGTTTTGGAAGGCATGTCACTTACCCGTAGAACTTGAACACCAGGCATTTTGGGCCATCAAGAAATGTCATGTGGACCTTGAGTTGGCCGGGAAAACCAGGAAACTCCAACTATCTGAGTTGGAGGAGCTTCGAAATGATACTTATAAAAATGCCAAAATCTATAAGGCAAGGACCAAAGCTCTCCATGACTAGTTGATTTCACATAAGAGCTTCAAGCCGAACTAGAAGGTCTAGCTTTTCGATTCTAAATTGAAGCTTTTCTCCGGTAAACTCAGGTCTAAGTGGGGTAGCCCATTCATTATTGAGCAGATTTTCCCTAATGGGGCCATCGAAATCTCTGACCCAAAGACGGGTAATATTTTCAAGGTCAATGGACAACGTCTGAAATCCTTTGTTGACCATCTGCTCCCTAAACCCATCTCAGACAAGGTTGCTCTTACCTTGCCATAACCACCGCAGGCTGATCATCGCCTAGCTAAAGGCACTAAACTCAACACATGTAAAGACCGTTCCAAGCTGACCTAAGTCTCACGGAAAGCAGGTGTTATTCTTCCACTTCTACTCTCCTGCCTTATTTCATTCTTTTTTCACAATGAGGACATTGTAATAGCTAAGCATGGGGTGGTGGGCATATTTTATAACCATTTTGTCAGCTGTAACAGTGATGTCCTATTATTCGATTCTTGTTTAAAAAAAGAAAAAAATAATAAATAAAATAATAAATAAATAAATGAAAATAAAAAAAATAGAATTAGGAGATGAGAACTTAGGCTTTAGGAGTTGTAAACTTTAGTAATTTATTCTTTGAGACCTGAATACTTAGACTCTTCATGTCTTCAGGCTTAATTTGCCCGGGTGTCCACTCAAATGTGGATTTAGTCTCGAGTCCTCGCTAATTAAAATTTATTTTAACTTGGTAAATAATTTGGGATGATAAGTATGCGACTTATCAACCTGCCCTCTGATTTGGGGGGACTTTAAGCCTAAGCATCTACCCACATGTTTTTACACTGACTCACTTTCCGATGGTTTTTACGGAAATTGGGTAGCTAATGGACCGACTTGGGCGGTATGGCTGGCAAGTTGTCGGTGGCAAAAGCTCATCGGCCGGTTGTCCAGAGCCTAGCCACAAGACAATTTTCATTGTACTGCCTTTAGGCAAATCTTTGATCAGGAAAGCCACCTGCTTAAAAATAAAAAGAAAAGAAAAAAAAACAACAACAAATAAAACCACACTTCACTGCACGAGTATGGTTGGCAAGTTGTCAGTGGTAATAGCTCATCGACCGGTTGTCCAGAACCCAGCTCAAAATAAAAAAAATGCACAATAATTCCCAAAACACCTAGGGAAGAAGCGGGGAAGTAGAATACACCAGGGAGATATACACTGGGATCACCCTTATGTTGACCCCATATAAAAGAAAGTAGGGAGAAATCTACTGATCGTAAAGATAAACCTTTAGGTAAGGTCACCTAGGGTCGTAGAAATCCGAAGTCCGTTTTAGCGGCCGTCCAGTGAGTCTTTCACTATATTTCACAAGTTGCTTAGCACTTAGAGTCCTTTTCGAGTCTTGGGTGGGTCAGGTAGCCGTGAAAAGTTATCCCGTAATTCTCAAACTCCAAAAGTACAAAAAAATTAGAAAAAAAAAATTATCTTCTCAAATAAGGTGAGCGATCGGATGGTCTGCATTCTGGCAGGCACTCGGGCACTGTTGAGATTTTGTAATTAGGTCTTGGGGATGAGATTTTCTAAAGCAATCTATGAATTTTTCCTTATTACTCGAACCCTGACTCTACTTTTATACATAGCATTTAGGTTAATTTTACTAGGGACTAGCAAAAAGTAAGCATGGGGTTATGATGAACACACATAAATTCATGATAAGTTGCTTATTTTTTATAGTTCCTATGTGTAGCATTGCATATCATGTTATAAATATTGCATAACATCCATTGCATGGCATTTAGGATAGTTGTATATTTTATATATTAATTCCTCCATTTCATATGGCCAAGGGGCAATGCGACATCCATACGGGTTTCGGATGGAAAATCTGACCGTACGAATGGATCCAGAGCGACGATCGCAATTCGACATCGCGGGAATCATCTTGATTTGAGAACTGTAGCACCCTCTACTAGAAGAAGAAGATGGACGGCCCAGATGGTGCCATGTGGCACCATCCAGGTGCCTATGGATGGTAAGCGCATGGCAAGCGTGCATGCCAGCATAGAGCAAGTGCACATAAAGACGGGTAAATGCAGTCAGCGCGCATGATGAGCAGGGTAGCATGGCGCAGGTGCAAGGGCGGTTGGCGCCAGCTTTTAGCAATAGTTGGGCTGACCTACAGCGATGCTTATAGCCGTCGCTATTTCATTGCAAGCTAGCAGAGCCAGCTAAGGGTGTGAGTGGAGGTGAGTTGTCTACAGCAACATTTCCAGCGACGGTCTGGAGATCGTTAAAGGTCCTTTATCCATTTTTAGCCTCTTCTCCTCCATTATAAAAGGACCTGCACCCCCTCCCTTCCAAGCCATCTCTACCTACTCTACTCCCACTTACTCCTAAGCTCTAGTAAGCCTACCAACGCTCCATTAGAGCTTGTTCTCAAGCTCCCAAGGTGCCTATTAGTGTAGCGAACCTCTGCCCCACCAAATACTCCTCCAACTTCCCATCTCCCTTCATATGTCACCTTCGAGCCATCCTCCCACCTCCATTATGGTAGCAGATCAACTCCATCTTACCTTCATTCTGGAGCTACACCAAAGCTTTCCTCAACACGACGTCCTCCTGCATCTCACCTCTATCGTCCTGCTCCTCACCTCCTTCGTCCGAGCTTTCGCCAGGCACCGTCGTCTCACCGAACAACCGATTCGGGAGATTTCCTATCACCTCCCTCTCCTTTTATGCTTTCATAGTAGATTGTAATAAGCATTGGATTGATATATATAACATTTTCATTCCTCATCTCTATCTTGTGCTTCATTTGCTTGTCTTTTATTTCAAAAATACAAAAAAATAACAAAACCCTAAAATGCCAAAAAGAAACGAATCGAAGCGTCGTTTTCAAGTAAAGTAAATGTCACCTCCCTATGTTCGATCGGGGACTCCCTCGGAGTTTTGGCATAAATTTTATTTGATCGACGTGTTTTGCAACTACGACGACAGGTTACTTGTAACCTCAATTTCTAACACGCGAAACACGCCTGACCAGTGGGTGGGTGAGGGAAGGCTATGGTGACAGTTTCACTTAGACCATCACCAAAGTGAAATGCAGGAGAGGGCACACTCATAAGGGAGGGCTATGGTGACAGTTCCAATTGAAACCTTCACCAAAGGTAAGGATATGGTCACGGTCCCACTTGGAACCATCACCAAAGGTATCTTATGGTCGTGGTCACACTTGGAACCATCACCAAAGTCGAAAGCAAATCTCACTCTCCCACTATGGTCACAGTTTTCAGTGGAACTATCACCATAGGTTACTTTTGGTGACAGTTCCCAAAACCATCACCAATTCTTACTTTCCTAGTAGTGGACGAGAGAGGGATAGCAGAGGACAAGTGGAGATATCCTTTGCTTCTACTGTAGAAGATGGCACATGGCTACGGTTTGCCGAAACCCCCTTGTATGTCTTGCTTGTGGAGGGCATGGTCATAAACGTGGCTTGTGTGCTATGGTGGAGATGCAACTAGTGAAGGAGAATCAACCGTGCCCTAAGCTGAAGGGTTTCGATGAATCATCACCTCCACTGCCTCCTATGAATTTCGTCCATATGGTTGATGTGGAGGTTCCAATTTCAGAAGATATTCATTCAGCGAAGATGGTGCTACGAGGTACTTTAATAAGAGAGGCTATGATAGGAAACCCTTCTATTGAATGCTTCCATCAACTGGTGAGCTCTGTCTCCCTTGTCTCGTCAGGTTGGAAGGTTGCTTCTATTCCCATCATGTTTTCTTGTATTTGGTTTGGAGATGTTAGATGTGGAAAGGAAAAGATTTTGGTCAAGTAGTTTTGACAATATCATGGTGCTGTGGAGACTGGTATCTCCTTTTGATGGTGCTTTGCCAGGTCGACCCCCTAAGAGACTAGGAACCAGGCATGTCAATCTTGAAATTAGAGGTCTACTTTTGCATCTGAGATTAAGAGGTGTGGTAGCCAAGATGATCGTCAGGTTTGCCAAATTATTTGCTGATGCAAATGTAGGTATAAGGGAAGTTGATGATCGTGTTTTGAAGGTTGGCGCTGCAGTCTTCAGTAGTTGGTCTGTGACAGAGAAAATAATACTCAGATGCAGAGGTAGTTTGTGGCTTATTCGACTGTCTTTAGGTGACTATGAGGTAATATATGAAGAACAGGTGCAAGATAAGATGTCTGTGGAAGTGGTTGGCAATGAACAGAGCTAGGGGCTGGATGGCCACATTTCATCTAATGAGGCATCGGAACCAAAGAAAAGGAAAGATCATCATCATGTGGAAACTGATGGAGGTCTGATGATGAACATGGAGGGGGAGGCTTTTGGAATGGGAGATCAACAAATGTGTGATGTATCTGACAAAATTTCTAAAAATGAGATTGTATTGGTGGACAACAATAAGGAAAGATGTATTCTAGGAGTTCACAACCAGGTACCTTTCCATGCCCCTGAAGAGTTAAATTTTGGGAAAGGCATATGTCTAAAGAAGGGAATTGGGAGATCCCCTTATAAGCTTAGAAGGTGGAGAAAGGAAAATCAAAGCCTTATTGATGATGATACCATTGCCAATGCTCTCATGGTTGAAAGTGTTGAGAATGTAGCGAAAGGGGGATGCATCGCAAGGGATGAGAATCTTATCTTGGAAAGGGCGTGGGATGTGCAACAGTGTGAGAAGAGCATCTTCGTCAAGATATCTGTTGGAATGGGTGATTGATTGTGCTCTTATTCAAGAGACACAGTTAGAGGAGGGTACTGATGATGTCTAGAATGTGCTAAGGCAATTTGGAAGAGCTGAGTGTATTTCTCTGGTTGCAAGTGGGAGGTCTAGTCGGATGTCATTTTGGTGGAGAAAATCATGCCTTAAAGTGACTGAAGTTCATATGGCAAGGCATGTGCTCACATGTGCGTGCCAGACTAGTCAATGGGATTTGGATTGGTACTTTTCATGTGTGTATGGACCTTGTGCAGCAACTGCTCGGGTGGAGCTCTGGGAAGATTTGACTGCAGCTCAGCATATGGTCCAAGAGAGGCTTTTACTCATAGGAGGTGATTTTAATTGCACTTTGACAAGTAGGGACAGACCTAGTGGCAATGTTGATGGGGCTACTACTTGGTTTCAGTTGACCATGTAGAATCTGGGCCTAGCTGAATTTCCTACCATTGCAATGGAATTTACTTGGAGAAATGGGAGTGGACTGATGTCCAAGCTTAACAAATTCTTTGGCAATACTACGCTATTGGAGAGATTTCATCTATCATCTGTCATGAGTTTGGATAGGCCCTTTTTAGACCGCACACCAATTGTATGGGATAGTGGGGAGAATGCTGGTGTAGGATCTCATTTTAAATTTAGAAAATCTTTGTTCATGGAGGATGGATTCAAGGGTATGCTAACAAACTGGTGTAAGGCTAAGGCAGTTGTAGGTTCAACAACCCAAAGGCTAGTTTCTATGCTCTCAGACATGTGTTTGATGCTGAAAGAATATGGATGGACAGTGCATGCTATTCATGAAGAGAAGAGAGTTGAGCCTCTGGTAGTGGTGCAGTACCTTGACCACAAAGAAGCTATGGTGGCCCTTAATGCTCAAGAATAGGATATGAGAAAATTTTGGCAAGAAGTTATCATTGAGGAGGATTTGAAAAAGGAAATGGATTTGTGAGAGAGATCTAGGCAGCTTTGGCTTAAGGAAGGGGATGCCAACATGAAATTCTTCCACCTCGCTGCTAGTGCTAGAAGGCGGAGCAACTTAATATCTTCAATCAAAATTGGTGAAAGGAGAATTTCATCTATTCAGGAGATTAGAGTAGAAGCCTCACAATACTTCAATGAGGTTTCAAAGGCTACTCCAAGGGGAGAATGGAGGATGGCTACCACAGATTTTCCATGTGTGAATGATGAGCAATCAAAAATGGTTGCGGCTCCTATTGTTGAACAAGAGGTTGTGGAGGCAATTAAAGAACTGAATAATGAAAGATATCCGGGTCCGGATGGTGCTCAGGTTTTATTCTATAAAGAAATGTGGAGCATTCTTAAGGAGGAGGTTATGGGAGTTATACATGAGTTTGAAAAGGGGAACTTCGGGTTTGAACGGATAAATAAGTCATACCTTTCCTTTGTTGCTAAATAAGCCTGGTGCTGAATGTTTATCTGACTTCAGGAGAATTGCCTTGTCGAACTCCATATACCTGATTATAAGTAAAATCCTTGCCAACAAGTTGCGTGGGGCATTTCAAAATATGATTATGCCTATTCAATTTGCTTTCCTGCTTGGGAGATCTTTCCAAGAGTCTTTTATTATGGCTCAAGAGATGGTGATGGGATGGCATAGGAGAAAATCTAAGGCTTTTCTCTGGAAGGTTGATTTTAGTAGAGCATATGATTCTGTCTCATGGTCTTATCTATGGGAAATTTTTAAAAGGAGAAGGTTTCCCCTAGATAGGTTCGGTGCAAGAAGAGATGCATCACAACAGCCTCCTACTTTCCATTGATTAATGGAAAACCATGTAGAGCCTGGGTACAACCATAGTGTGGGGTGCGATAAGGATGTCCCCTAACTCCTTTGATTTTTAAACTTGCAGTGGATACACTAGCCAGATATACTTGAAAACTTGCAGAGGATGGTCTGATAAGGGGCTACTTGGTTTCCAATAGAAAGGCTTTGGGACCTATTCTCCAATATGCTGATGATACTGTATTTTTTTGCGAAAGGAAGTGTAAGGGAATCCCAAGCTCTTTATCATATGGTCAACATTTTCGTAGAAATCTCTGGCTTAAAGATAAATGGAAGAAAGTCATCCTTGGTGTGCTTTGGTATGAATGGGAATGAATAGAATGCTATTTCATCTATTTTAAGTACCCCCTTGATCTCTCTTCCAATCAAATACTTCGGCTACCTTTGAAATGCACTAAATTGAAGAAAAGTGATTGGAACATACTTTTCGAGAAGGTATCTGCTAAATTAGAAGGTTGGAGCAGCCGATATTTTTCGAAAGGGGGAACACTTACCTTATTAAACTCGAGGATTACATCAATCCCAGTCTTCTTTTTTTCTGTCTTCAAGGTGAGAAAGTCGATTTGGAAGAGACTCGATGTAATGCATAAGAGGTTTTTCTAGAAGGGACCCTCTCATCAAGGTTAATTCTTTCAACCTGTCAAATGGGATCTATTGTGCTTGCGAAAGGAATATGGTGGCATAGGGATTCAATTAATCAAAGAGTTCAATGAAGCTTTACTATTAAAATGGGCAATCAGGTTGTTACAGGGGGAACAGAAGCCTTGGGTAGAGATAACTAAAGAGAGCTATGGTTTTTCAAATGATGAGATGAATCGGTTGAACCCCATCAGACCATCCCCCTTTCGGGCTTCAGTGGTACGTGCGTTGGCTGAGAATTGGAACATGTTCAAACCAGTGTTGGGAGATGGGAAGAGCTTCCGATTTGGGCAATAAAAAATGGGCCCAACAAACACCCATTTGCATATTTGGTTGCTCTTGACAAACAGGTGGTGATGAAGGGTTATTGGGAGGTGGAATCCAGCCAAGGGAAAATCAATAGTGCTGAAGCTTACCGTTATCGAACAAGAACCTCAGATGATAATGAACGGCTATTGCAGGTGCTGAATGCCTTTAAGCCCACACCAGAGGAGCAGGATACGTATAAGTGGAAGGGGATTTTTACACCAGCAACATCATATGAAAAGCTCACAATTTTATCTCGTTCGGTGGAAATTGAAGCGATAGGGAGGAAACTATGGAATTTGAAGGTCCCTCTGAAGGTCCAAATTTTTTTGTGGCTATGTAGAAGAGATTGGTTGATAACAGGTGATTTGCACCATAGAAGGATGAAAACTCTTGCCCAATTCCATCAGCTATGCGGACTACATAATTATAGTAGTTGACACATCTTTTCTTCATGTACGGTGACAGATTATGTCTGGAGAGCAGTCTGCAGGGAATCGATCCACACTTGGGAAAATCTATGGGATTCCTTTTTACTATGTAATAAGCCACATGTGTCTATGGTGGCAGTGCTATGGTGTGTGTGGAAAGTGAGAAATGAGCAGCTATTTCAGGAGAGGCTAGTGTGTGTGGAGCATACTGTAAGTAACTGCTGATCTCTCATACATATGTGGGGATCGACCCTGTAGTTTTTAATTTATTTATAAAAAATAAAAGCTCTCATGGATAGCTATCGGTGACTCAATAGCTCTCCTTTTATGTTAAAAAAAAAATTTCAATGTAATCTTTTTATTCTCATTATTAAATGATTGCAATCTCTTAATTGTTCATTTTTATGCAATTATTCATGTGGAAAATATATTTTAGTAATTAATTAGTTAACTATGTAGCTAATTAATATAGGTAACTTATACTCTAGCTATATTAATAATTAAGTATTAAGTAGTAGTATAATCTAAACAGTAATGTTATGTAGGTTGATAAGTTATAATGTAATTAATATAGTGATTATGTTAATAATAATATGTTTATAGTTTAATCAAGTAAATCTAGTATATATTAGACTAATTAAGATAAGTAGTTAATAGTTATATAAGTATTTATGTAAATTATAAGCTAATTAAGTAAGTAATTAAGTTGCTCTAACTTAAGTAAGTAGTAATATTTATGTTATTAAGTTATAAATAGTAAGTATATATCTATAGTAGTAATTAAATAATTTATATGGTAGTTATTTATATAATCTAAGTATATAGTAGTTAGTTAATTATTATAATTAATAATAAGGACTAAATTAAGAGTAATTAGTGAATTTTATGTAATTTAGCCTCTCAATGAATGACCTGGATATAACCAGTATAAATTTATAAAATGTATTGATTACTTGCTCACTATATTATAACTTAACAATGGCAAATTAACTATGTAAGGTTGTTGAACATCAATCATCCACTTTTCCATTCTTTTCGCAACTAGATCCCCCTTATCTAATTTATTACAGATTAATTCGATATCAAATGTATGAGAATCTCGAACCTCATTGCCATTTGATCTAGGTTGTTTCATGGTAACACCATCATTCATCATAACTAAATTGAATTAGTGGAAATCCAATGATAAATGTTTCTAAATGGTCGTCTGAAGATCGTAATTCTGTAGTGAACTAAATTAAGAAGATAGGAAATAATGGTTAATTCTGCTATTTTAACATCCAATCCCAAATGCAGATTAACCATGGTATTAATTAGGGATTACTTCAAGGTCAAATGAACTTAAAAGACCAAAAAGTGGCTCATACTGAGTAAATAAGGGTTTCATGCATTTCAATGACTAAATAGGACTAAAAACCCTAATTATCGACCTCACTTAAATTGAAAGGGTTTTTGTCGAGATAAATCAAAAATAAATCTCCTAATATTCATTTAAAAATATTCTAAGAGGTTTGGTACCTTCACTTTGATCATCTGAATCCATTTTGACCAAAATTAGAGATTTAGACGGGAATTTACCTTAATTTGGACTTTCATGCAATTTACCTAGTAAAATGTAATCAAAACTCAAATCCAAGTTCACCATTAGATTTCCTGGGTCTAAGTTAGGTTAATACAAAAATTTTGGCCTAATCAAAGTCCATATTGACCTAGTTTGAATTTCTACCCTCAAAATCCTTGCTTTTCACATCCAGTCCCCTAGGTTTCAAGTTTCCCTACATCAATGCCCCGAACATTTTCATCTTCTTCATAAATAAATCCCTACCTCCTATAACTCCTAATCGTACAGTCAACAGACCTTTAACCGTGAAGATCTCCTTCAAATCCTAGCCAAATCCCTCCATATTTAGAGGGATTGTTCATTAGGAGATCCACTAAGTTAGGCGTGATTTCTTGCCGAAATTGAAGCTTGAGAAGCCCCACCAAGTGAGGGATTTGCAAGGTGGAAAACACCATATTTCCTACTTCAAAGACCAGGAATTATTCCTAATTGAGCTCAAATTTGAGCTGTATATATGCCCTAGGGAATTCCACGATCGAACTCAGTAGGTTTAGGCCAAATTCCACCTTCTCTTCTCTTCTCCAGCTACCTCCACCCTAAGCTTCGATGACTTCCTTGACCTACGTCCCCCCACTATCCAACAATCAAATTGGACGGCCTAAACTCTTCCTCTCTCTCTTTTGCTTCTCGTGTGCTAAAGTAGAGCCTCTTGCCCCATCGTCGTCGCCGTTCTTCCTCACTGGAGTCTTCATCATCTGCGATGCTGGCGAAGCAAGCCACCATGGACTCCGCACCCTTTCATCCAATAAAGTAGTTCCTTATCCTACCCTCTTCCTCTAGAATAGTGTAGACCACTTAGGTTTTAGATTCCACCCTTCACCCACTCTCTTCCACTTCATCTTCTCCACCTCCAAGTACATCTCTAGTGTGGTCACACACATACCACACTTCACCAAACCCAATGCCACCGCCATCAAAAGCTTCACCACATCTCGTAGACCAAAACCCCTCAAGTTACTAAGAGTTTTGGTCTATGAGAAGCTCCACCAGATGAACCCATCCACAGCCACCGTTCAAGCCATCGTCTAGCCACGTTCGACCTCCATTCACCAAATCAAGACCATCATTGCGTTCCTTACACTCCAGCGACCCTTACGATTGTTCTAATTTGGCCATTATGCCCATTTCAATGCTTTTAGGTCATGTCATCATCGCTCGCCATCATCGATAACATCCGCCATCAACCGCCATCCTCCGTCATCCATCGCCCTCACAACCACCCCCAAGCTCTATGGACGAACACCACAATGACCTCCAATTCTTCGATTGACCAAGGCAATAGCAGGTGCAGCTGGAATTGCACGAGGAAGTCCCCGCTGCAAGCATGAAGAAGGCGCCACAAACATTGTCCTACATGGATGGTCAATAAATTTGAAAAGCATATTTAACGCTTTACGTGCATAACTCTCTCGCCCAAGAACACTAGGGTTGGGTCCCCTTTACACGTGCTTGCACACTCCTCACCTATTCCCGCACGCATGTGGTCCTAGTCCCCATTCTAGATTCAATTACTTATTTACCTGATTAGTAGAGAGAAGGGAAGGAATTTTTGAGAGGAGGTGGGGGGTTTTTGCCTCGGGAAATGTGACTAAACACTTAAGCAAATTTGTAGGAGATTTGTGCTAAACACCTAAGCCATCTGTGGCTCTGTTTGGACATTAGAAGGAATTGAACATTTAAGAATATATGTTGTGTTTGAATTAAACAGTTAATTAGGCTTTGAGAAGTTTTGAATTTGAGATCTGATTGGGAATTAGGCCTAAGTGTTGAGAGTAAATTGGTGGTCTCAACCACCACTTTTTAGGCTTTTACATATATTTTTGTGTACAAAATTGGAGATACAATTTGAGTATTTATTGCATATGTTTTGTGATTTGTTATTCATTGCATATCATTATTATGAATTGATTAGTGTGCTCATTTCTATTATTTTGATTAGTGGATTGAATTCCATTTTTGCTTCCTACGAATGACATAGGAACTCACAATTTTTTGAGCTTGCAAATTTAAGTGTTGTTACACTTTTATTGCCTATACTATGACTCATCTATTTTCTAAAACACAGTAAATGCACATCAATATTTTGGTGCCTTTGCAGGGGAGCAACATGTAATTCACCACTAGCAATATCATTATCGAGTTGATTTCTAACTTGCCCTATCTGCTTTCTTTTGTTGTTGCAAGGTGAATCAAGAGAAGATCTTTCGCTCAATCAGGCACTCTAGGGGCAGGTAAAATTTTTTCCCTTCGCTAATCAGCTCTTAATCTTAGGAAGATAAAAGGGAAACTAACCAATTAGGATCCACTTGCCTTACTTTCCTAGTAATTATCATTTAAAGGCAAAGAGTTTCCCGATTTGAAAAATTGATTGGAATTAGATTGAAGTTGGTATGATTTGATTAGAGATTCCCCATCCTTAATGCCTATACCTATTAGGGATTCGCGATAAAATTTCTCAACACTTTGGACTACTCAGCTTCTTGTTTGTGCCCAAGGTGTTATATTTGAATTCAAATTGGACTTAGGATTAGAGCCAATTAGGATTTCCACATTAGGGTTTTGAAGTGTTAATACACATTTTCATGCATTTAAGGAAATTAATTTTCCCGCATCTGTGTGCTACCTAAGCCCTTATTTGAATTGATCTAACCATGTGAACCCTAAAATCAAGGCTTTAAGTTCACTTGAACCATAAAATTTAAGACCTAATAACTTGTTGAGAACCAATTTAGGGTGATTTGGGTGCTTTGACCCAAATTTCATCCTCAACCATAGGATAGGCTAGGTGAAGTTGGTTCACTTTGTGAATCAATCAACCGACAAATTAGACCACAATTTGAAATAACTTATAAATCAAGTGAAATTCAAGGCACAATTGGGGTAAAATTTGCTAGACTTAGGTCTCAATTCGCACATTCCAATCTACTTTGAACCGCGGTGACAAGGAAGTTCGGGTCAGGGAAATCTTGTTACCCATGGGGATGCTCTATCATGTATGGGTATTTGCGGGATTCTCCCTTCCTAGCTTTCGAAGTAATTCTTTAGTGTGTGGAAATTCGATCAAGAGATCCATTTTCCTCAAACTGCCTTAGTCATCAAAATTTGTTGGGTGCCTTGATTAGGTCCAATACGCATCCAATCACTCATCTATTCTTTAGTACATAGACACAAGAAGAGGCCCCGAGGTCAAACCTAAAGGCCTCCATTAGAGTTGATCTTGTGGTTGAAATTTGATCTGATCTAATAAAATCAATATGGACCGGAATTTGATTATTCATCTTGATCCACCACCTGGTTTTGAGATGTAACCTAACAACATAGGAAAGATGTTTAATGAACCTGAATCCTATATTAGCATAAAAGAGAAAATGAATAGGGCTGCTCCTAGACATAGGGAAGAATTTGACAGAACCTTAGATCCCTTTAGCAGAGTTTAGGTTAATGTACCAAAAACAACCCTCAATATGAACCGTGCTTAGATGATGTTAACACAAATGATACATGGCTAAACCTGGGATGCTCTCTTATCGGAGTATAGTGAATTGTGGACATTACATAACACTAAGTATCTATAATGTTTGACAAATCTACCACTTTGGAAAATACACTAGGATATTGGATGTATGCACATCCATTTAGGTTAAAATGCCTATTTATGCATGTTCCTAGCTTAAATATTTATTCCATATTATAAATATTGCATAGCATGCATCATTTTGTATTTAAAATAGTTTGTATAAATTTTAGGTTAATTCGCAACCTTTTGTGGCCAGGAGGGGAGATTTATTTCAGGGCCTCAGATTGACGATCTAACTATACGGATTTGATTAGGACGACACTCAGAGTCCAATGCATCCAAAATCATCTTGATCAGAGTCTTGTAGCACATTGTGTAGTCGAAGGAAGATCAACGACCAAGGGGTTAAGTGATGTAATTACGAGCTTCAAATGACAAATCTAACCACATGGATGGATCCAGATCAACGATCGTAGCCTAACGGCGAAAAAATCGACCCAATCTGACATTTGTGGTGTCACCTACAAGGCAAAGAAAATGGATGACCATGATGGCGCCACATGGCACCATCACTCCACATAAGCATGGCTGCAACCACAGTTCACCCGTAAGGAGCATCTCCGTGAAGGGTTCTCAACTGTTGGATCAAGATCCAACGACCGAGAAGCTACCTCCTCCAAGCCGCGGAAATTCTTAAATGCAACACAACTTCATGCGTAGCACAGTGGTAATGTGCTCAAGAATGAAGCAGTCGGCATGAGATCAAAGCCCTGCTGACAGATTAATTCACTGTAGAATGTGCATGGGTTAAATTCACCCATTGGATCTTATCGGGTGGCGGAGAATAAGGCAACATGGTGTGACGATCGCTGTGAGATCTGCATGCGCGAGATCACATGCTACCCTACTGCCGATCTAATGCGCAAGCTGAGCGCGCGATGTCTGTGTGATTTGTAGCCTTCCGATGAAGACCGGACTGTTCTCCTTCAACCATGCCTTAACTGTGCAAGAAAAGGGCTAGAGGGTGCGCATCTTCAACAGCATTTATGGTGAGGCTACGGCGGCATCTTTGATGTCACTAAATGCCTAATACACGAAATGTTCTTTCTCCTCAACTGTGAAAGGACCCCTACACCCCTCCATCCAAGATCATCTCTTCCTTTCTCTCCCTCACCACCTCAAAGGCTCTAAGGAGAGCTTATTGCAAGCCTGGGATGCTCCACTAGAGTAGAAATCGAATATTTTTTCCTGCTTCCCACCCCCATTCGTGGAGCATCCTTTGATCATCTTTTCAGCACCTTTGAGAAGAAGATCCTCGCTACGACATCGTTCCACCCTATCTTCCTTCCTCTGATGCCATTCTTCATCATCCAACTCCTCCCCACCTTCTTCTGGGGTGTCGTTAGAGTGGGTCATCCCGAGGGGGATCCTTCTCAGCTCTCTCTATCTTTTTGCATTCCAGTGTAGTTTTTCTGCTTTCTTATCTGTAGCAAACTCCTTGAGATATATATTGATGCTCTCTCTCTATCTCTTTGTCTCATTTTTCAAGTAGATTGGCTAGATTTCATCGATCTGATCTCTTGTCGTATAAAATATCAAAAAAATTACAAAAGACAAAAACAACAAAAAGAAATAAAATTGTAGTGCAGATTTCACAAAACCAAACGTTCGCCTCCCTATGTTCAACCCAAGACTCTCTTCGGGTTTAAATAGAAATTTTATTTGGTAGCGATTTTTGCGACTACGATGATGGCTTTTCCAAAATTTTGATTTTCATCATGAAATGCACACTTACCAGTTTGGTGCCATTGCTAGGAGGCAACGGACTTTGGTTCAATTTTCCATGTTTTTACACAATACTTACATGTTTTCCAAACCCATCTTTTTTCTTCGATTCACTGCTTGCTAGAACCCCTGATCGAGGAGCCGAAGGCAGCAGATTGCAGTAAAGTGCAGGTAGAGATATTTGTAAGTTTTCCACACTCCCCTACACATTAGTTCATTTCACCACCTGAATAAGCAAGACTTAATCTACTTAGGTGTTTTCACGAACCCTAGGATAGGAATTGCTTGTCTAGTTTGTCACTTTCACCCACTTCATCCTCACATAAAGAGAAAATTAAAAAATATATATCTAATCCAATTATGGGACAAAAGTAAGATGCATACTATACACACCAATAGTTGAGGCACATAACCTCTTTTTATTTTTAATCAACTAGGATTCTGAACTGTGGAACAGGTACATGTACAAATCAATGCTTAAAAGAGTAGAAATTAGATTAGGTTAATCAATTTTGTGTGCCTTAATTTGTGGTGCATCTGGGTCACTTGTTTATGCTGTTTGGGCAGCACCACCCAATCAATTTAAAACTTATTCATCTTGTAGCTGCCCCAAAGGATTCAAATAATTAGGTCAAGCTGGGCAATTCAAATTTTATTAATTTATGAAGTAAAATACCTGAATTCATTCTTTCAAACTTGGTTTGCCTCACAAAACTTGGTTAATACACCTAATATTAATATTTGAATCGTAGAAGCAACTAAGCAAGATTCGAACCTTAAAATCAGAAATATCCATATCACCACTCAAAAACTAATGATGCATCTTGTAGCAATTTTGAGGATCAATATAATTTCCCAGAGCCCGGGTACGAAAATGGCGGTTATTATGGACTCCCAACCCAAATGGAACCAAATTTTGGTTTTTGTACAGAATGAAATACCTTATCAAGATGTGGGTTGGGCGGATCAGGTAACAGGTGTTCCCGTTTATGAGCCAGCCATAGGAAGCTTTACAGTTAGTCCATTATGCATAGATTTTCAAAACACCTGTGAGGAGTTTGATTCAAAACCTCTTAAGGATGTAACTCCCACACCTTATCTTGTTAAGGTATTCCTCGAGAGTAATTCTGACATCCCAATAGAACTAAGTACAGATTCTAGTGGACACAATTCTAACACCCAACCTAGAATCTAGATTTGAGCCTTGTTGAGATGATCATGAGGCCCAATGCAATAACAACAAGATTTTATTTTTGAACTTTGATCTTGAACCTATATTTGATTATTATACCTCTCAAAACTCCTCAGAAGAACAAATTGATTTGTCGAAAGTCAAATCGATTTACCATATAGAAACAAAGGAGTTGGAAGAGTTGGGATTTCATTGGAACAACCCTAGATGCCCTGAACTTGAGCATAAGCCTAATAAGGACATCCCTCTAAGCCTGGAATTTGAGACTAGGTTACACCAAAGATAGGTTGATAACTCCATGTGCCTTGATTTATTCAGTGGCGGAAATCCTGATCTTAAGTTAGGTTCAGAAGATGATTTTCGCAAATTCTTCGGCGATTTTGAATCACACTCTGATTTCGGAGAATCATTGTTCTCAAATGAGTATGAGCCAATTTGCAACCTCAATGATCGTAACGCCATCATGGGTCCTAAATAGCCAAAATTAGTGAGATTTAAATGATAAATGCTCCTAAATGATCATTTGAAGATCACAATTCCACACTAAATTGTTTTGAGGATAAGATAGAAAAATGGGATTAATTCTGCCATTTTAACATCTAGCCACAAATGCACATTAACTAAGGGTTGATCAAGGGTTAATTAAAGTAAACATAAAAGACTAAAAAGTGGGCTCACATTGTCTACTAAGGGTTTCACGCATTTCAAGGGTGAAACAATACTTAAAACCCTAATTTCCTGCCCTACTTAAATTTCAAGGGTTTTGGTTGGAATAAAACCAATATAAACATCCTAAAAATCATTGAAAAATATTCTAAGAGGCTTGGTACCTTCATTATGACCACTGAATTCATTTTAACCAAGATTAGAGATTCAGATGGGAATTTACCTAGATTTAGGCTCCTATGAAATTTACCCAGCCAAACAAGGTAAAAGCTCAAATCCATGTTCACCATTAGATTCCTTGGCTCCAAATTAGATTAACATCAAAATTTGGGCCGAATCAAAGTCCATCCTGACCTAGTTTGCATTTTTACCCTTGAAATCTCTATTGTTCACATTTAAACAAACCCCTTGGTTTCACATTTTCTTACATTCAAATCCCTAACTCCATGTCACTTTCTCACTTTGGTCTCTATCACCATTTTCACTAGGTTTCTTAATTAGAAATCTAAGCACCTCACACATTGACCTTCAATCAGAGCTCTCTTCCTTAAATCTCATCCAATTCCTTCCAGAATTAGGAGAATTGGTCACAAGATCCTAACCAAGTGATTGAGCTAGATACTGAGCTCTGATTTCAGAAGAAACAGCCCCAGCAGAGCTGACATTTTTCCAGATTTGGACTTGCTCGCAAGTCCAACATGGTCACAATTTGAGCTCAAATTTATGCTCTATATAAACCCTTGGATCTTCTCACGTCTTCCTCAGCTAAGAATCGACTGAGAATCACCTTCCTTCTTCTCCAACCACACTCCAACTTGGCTCTGAGGACCCCACTCGACATCCTTGTTCCGACTATAGAATTGCCAAGTTGGACGATCCTCCTTCCTCTCACTCTTCTGCTCCTCACCAGCCACAGCAAGAGTCTTCTCCGCCCTCATCATCGCTGCCCACCCTCATCGGACTTCAACATCTTCCCCACGTTCGGTTGATCAACGTCGGATGTGATCTCGCCTTCTCTCTCTCCTAAGCACTCAAGCCACTCTCTCTCCCTCTCTAGCATCTTTTTAGGTCCTTAGAACTAGGTTTCACACACAACACACGCACATTCACCCTCGTCTTCTCTGGCTTTGGTGCGAGCTCTGGCGACCTTGCACCAGCACCATACGTCACCAAACCACCCCACAACACCTCCATAACCTCCGCCGTGCCCCACTGGTCAAAAGCCCTAACAAAATTTGGGGCTTTGGTCTCTCCCTCTCCACGTCGAACACACACCTCCACACACCCTAAAGGTCACTGTTTAGCCTCCTCCACCTTACGAATCACCAGAAACCATCACCGTCACGATTGTCGTACTCCGGTGATACTTCTGAGTGCTTTAATTTGGGCTTTTAGACCATATTCTTGTTTTCAAGTCTGCATTGGAGTATCGTCACTACCATTATCTTCTTCAACATCGTCTGCTATCATCCAATCAACTCCGTAGTCAATTTCACCTCCTAGAGCAGTGCATTACATCCACGAAGGCTTACAAGCCTTCAATTGGAAGAAGGGACCACATAACAGCATCAATTAGAGGATTTTCACACCAGCAACTTCACATGAGAGGAGTTGGGACATTAAGTCCTACATCATTGATTTTTAGAAAAAAGTTTGATATTTAATGAATAACGTGTGTTAGTTGTTCGCCTCATATCACGGGGTAAGGTCCCCTCTCACCTGCCTCTCACTCCTTGCCAGCCACGTACGTCGGCAGACCTGAACCCGGATCCAATTACCCAACTACCCATATACCCAGATCTAATTTAGAGAGAAAGAGAAAGGGAATTCTGCAGGAAGGAGGGGGTTTTATACTGTAGAGTCTTGGTATCTATGCCTATACTTAGGAAAATTTTGAGAGGCTGCTTTGGCTCGATAGTTAAGGCGCTTGAGGCCTTGGTTGGACATCCGATCTAAGGAAACTGACTTTGGATTGAGATATTGATTTTAGTATTGTTAAGAAATTACGATTGGGATTTGTGCTTAATTGTTGGGGGTATTTGCTGGTTTCAACCACCACTTTTATTCTCTTCTATTTTTACTTTGAGATACAATTTTGACCATTATTTGATTATTCTGACATTTATGATTGAATGTTAATTGCATCATTATTATTTAATGTTGTTATTAGTAGATTAAATTGCAATATTTGCTCCTTACAAATGACCTCGGAACACATGATTTTTTAAGCTTTACAAATTTAAATGTGATTATGCTTTTATCAACTATACTACGACGTATATATTTTCTAAAACACTATAGAAGTGCTTCAACATTTTGGCACCGCTGCTGGAGAGCAACACAAATTTCATTCGCTAATCACATTTTCTAATATGATTCTAACTTGCTATATTTGATTTGTTGTGTTGTTGCAGGGTAAATCTAAAGACAGACTACACAAGCAACCACACCAGGGGCAGGTAATAACATTTCCTCCTCCTTTATGCTCTTGGAAAGATTGGAAAGGAAATCAATTAGGATCAACTTCCTCTACTTACATAGTAATCATCATTCAAGTTTCCTGATTTGATTAGTTTTGACTAGAGATCCCCATCCTGATACTTACATCTATTAGGTGCATAAGGTTCCTTGGGCTATTCACCTTCTTGATTAAGCTCAAGGTACCATCTGTTGGGAAATTTGGACTTAGGAAAAGAGTCAATCTAAGGTTTCCACATTAGGGTTTCCAAGATTACACACTTGCCTATTGTTTTTTTTTGAAGAAATAAGGAAAACTATCTAAGAAAATAGCCATCCGGGATTTTATTAATGGAATAAATAAAAGTCAAAATACATCAACTCCTCCAATGCTGTATGAGGGCTTGACACTCATGTACAATTCGTACCATATTAACAGGTCTCTCCTGAAAAAGACACTCATTTCTTGCATTCCAAACACACCACAAAACAGCGGCCATGGAACAATGACGTCTCCCACACTTAATAAAATCACCCCACATGTCCTTACGTACAGGTAGCCTACCTCCACAGACCCTATTCCACATGTAGTCTATGACCACACATGAGGAGAAAATGTGTTGCACACTATCTATTTGAAAACCACATTGGTAACATGTTCGAGCAACCACCCCCATTCATCGATGTCTCAAGTTGCCAATAATGAGACCATCCCTCTTGCAGAACCATAGAAAAATTTGTATCTTCAATGGAACTCTAAGCTTCCATAAACCTGCACATATGGCGTCAGCTTCTTCATTTTGTATCCTTGCTACCATGTGTTCATAGGCCTTGGCAGATGAAAAATCTCTCATCCATCTATATGTGTCAGCACCCCCTGTCGGCTTGTAGATCCTGCATCAGACGTGCTCTTTCCCCCCACATGTGACTCCCCTATCTACAGCCCGTTTCTGGTAGCTCCCACCTATTCTCATCTTCATCCCATAAGTTTGCAACTTTAGTTGCTTTGTCAACAGCAAGTTTGCAGACACGTGGGTACTATTGGTGCAGCAATCCCAATGATGACCAATTTTCCAACCAGAAAAGAAAGGACCATCCATCCCCATAGACCTACTGGAATAGATTCCAATTTTCCTTCATAGCCGCTATCATCGAGCTCTAGAAAGGTGATGCCTTGGTGGGAAAAAGTCTATTCACCACAGAATGTGATTCACCATAGATCCCTCTGATCACCTCCTCCCATAGTTTATTCTCCCTTGAAAAGTTTTTATTGCTCACATCAACAATAGTGAGTCATCGAACTTTTTCAGGGATCTAAATCACAGCCCACTACTCCTTAGGGATACATAAACTGTCCCATTTTACTGGTTAGAAAAATCATCCCTCATGTTTAGCCCCTTTCAAAAAGAAGCCTTTCCTCATTATATCCTGGCACTTCTAGATTTCTCTTGGCGATCTGAACACGGAAGAAATGAAGACCAGCATAGTTGTGATCACAAAGCTCAAAAGAATCAACCTTCCCCCTTTTGATAGATATTTACTGCTTCAACAATCTATCTTTGCAGAGATTTTTCAAAATAAATAGCTCCAATCGCTCTTCTTCATCTTCCCACTCCTCAAAGGTAACCCGAGGTAGGTAATAGGCAACGAGATGATTGGTGTGTGCAATGTCTTTGATAATTAATGGACCACATCTCTGTTCGATCCAAAATAGAAAAGAGGGGAATTTTCCCCATTCAATTTCAGTCTTGATATCTCCCTAAAAATAGTCACCATATGATGGAGGATATGCCCCTCCTGCACTCCACACTCTACAAAAAACACTGTACCATCTGCATATTGGAGCACCGGGGCCAAGTCCTGACTGTTTAAGAGAGCATACCCTTTGATCATACCCATTTCCAAAAGCTTGAAGGTAAAGCGAGCCAAGTTGAATAGCAATGGTGCTAGGGAGACCCCTGTTTGACCCTACATCTAGGCCGAATCCAGACACCACATGGTCTTCCATTTATTAAAGGGGAGAAAGTAGTAATAATGCATCATTTCACCCATCTAATCCATAAGATTGGAAATCCACTTCAATTAAGCACCTCCCATAAGTATGGCCAAGAGATTGAATTGTAGGCTTTACTAAAGTTGACCTTCCACATGAAAGCCTTGTCCTCTCTCCTGCTCAATCCTACCACCATTTCCTAAGCCACAATAAAAGATTCATGCAATGATCTATTTGGCAAGAAACCTGATTGTATAGGCAATATTTTGCATTGGAGCACCTCTCTTAGTCGATTTGCTAAGACTTTGCTTATTATCAGATAGAGTTTGATAGTGCTATCGGTCTGAACTCGTTGAATCCCTTAGCCCCAGGCTTCTTAGGAAGCCTAAAATAATAAGACCTATTCAACTTATCAAAGCCACTACTCCCCTATTGGAATTCGTGGACCACATCCACCACCTCGCCTCTCACCACCAGTCAAAATTCCTTGTAAAAAAATACCTGGAACCCATCAGGTCCCAGGGATCTTTCCAAGTTGAGGTCATTAATAGAAACTATCACTTCCTATTCAGAATGGGGTTACCAACCTGTCAGCTTGCATATCATCCACACTAGGATATTTCATTGTCCCCATTCTCCAAGCACTTTTGATACGGGTAGCAGAATGACCACGAAAATAAGCAACTGTTGCAGCCCGAATATCTGCTATGGAAGTAAGCCTTTGATCTCTTGACAGAATGGAAGAGATAAGATTCATGCGTCTCCTCGAGCTGGCAGCCATGTGGAAAAATTTGGTATTGTCATCACCCTCATGCAACCAAATCTCGATTTCTCTCGCCATTCCATTTCCCTCTTCAAATCCTTTTCTAGCACCACATCTTGCATTTGTTTCTATTGCTGCAGTTCAATTTCAACCAACAGACCAGCAACTTTCTTCTCATCTACCATGTGCAACATATCAAGTGCCTTCACTCTCCTTTGTTCATGCAGTACCCCCATTGTCTGTCCAAACTCCTTCAGCATAATTTCCAAACTGACCAACTTAGCAGCAAACCTTGCCGTCGCTAACCAAGACACCTACTTCATTTAACACTAGTTCGCAATATATCTTTACAGCCTGGCTCCTTCAACCAACACCTTCTGAACTTGGAGTAGGAGCCCACTGAGTCACCTTCACCACAATCCCTTATTAGCAGGGTGTGGTCGAAGAAGGGTCTCTCTTGCTCAACCACACCTAAAAGATGAAATCTTTCCATGAGGCTCGAGTTCCGGAAGGAGCGATCGAGTTTAGACATTTGCCCACTTCCATTGCGCCAAGTGTACTGCATGCCAGATGAATGATACTCGCTCAGCCTGAAGTTCTGAACCACCAACTGAAAGCCAAGTGTAGATTGATCTATGCGCCCACTCGCTCTGTCCAAACTAGAGAGTGTGCAACTGAAGTCGACACCTATTAGCCAAGGACTGTCTCCAACCCTATATGCTCTCTTTGCTAACTCAGACCATAGAACTTTCCTCCTATTTGCATTACATAGCCCATATACGCATTTAATAAACTAGAAACTTCCCATGTGGACTACCTAAAATCTACATGTCATAATGAATTCATCCTTCGCTACTGATAAATGCCAGTTTATTATCATTGTTGTGCATTAAAACAAACCTATCTCTTAGGATTCTGCTCTACAAATGGGTTTTTTTGGGTTGCATTTAGGCATAAAATAGGTTAGACATGCATTGCATTTGTTATGTTGTTTTTGATGTGTTTCTTTGAGTGTTAGGGACAGAAAGATTGTCAGATCTCCAGAACCCTAGCACTCAGGAAGGCAACAAGTGAAGAAGTTCTGACTAGTTGAAACTCAACTTGTTCTTGCTCACCATAGCTGGAATCCAACTCACTTGTACTAGGATTGGCTCATCCCAGCTACATTTAGCTCATCTCAGCTGAATGACAGCTCAAGAGAGCTTATCTTAGCTTAACCTAGCTTAGGTCAGCTCAGATCCAACACAACATTGCTGAGCATAGCTCATCTTAGCTCCCTTTATTTCATAGGGAGCTCTAGCTAGCATAGTTGAGTTGACTGGAGTTCACCTCAGCTCAACCTACCTGAGTCTAGCTCATCTTAGCTCCCACTAGCTCTATGGGAGCTCCAGCTAGCTCAACTAGGTTCCAATGAGTCCACCTCAGATCAAGCTCAGCTCACCTCAGCTCCAACCATCTCATAATAGCTAATCTCAAAGCTAGATGAGCTACTACTTGTCAACTAGTAGCTTATCTAGCTCTAGAGTTCTCAACAGAGGTAGTTCCATCTCAACCTAGCCCTAGCTAGGTTAGGGTCAGCTCAACTGAGCTCAACTACCCAAGCTTGGCTACATGCATAAGAACTACATAGCTAAGCCCATTAGTTGAGCTCGCCTTGAAGCTACCTCAGCAACCCCAACTCCAGAATACCTGATATTAGCTCCAAAATACTCTTCCTTAGTTCTCATCCATAAAACCCTAGCTCCTTCATCACTACTCTACTAACTAAGCTAGCTTAGCTAGCTTAGCTAAACTTTACTCCATGAAAAGCCTCCATGGCCATCCACTTCACCATAACCATAACCAACCCTAACCTAACCCAACCCCTTTTGGCGCCAACCCACCATAACTGCCAACCTAAACTCCCCTTCAAGTTGGCACCAAAATGCCCTAGCCACCCCTTCATTGTGGTGCCAACTTCCCCTTAATTCCTAGCCCTACAACTCATCAACCAAGGCCATCGAAACCCTGCACCTAACCCTTTCCTGAAGCCCTCCATTGGCGCCAACCCTAACCCCCGATAACTACCCTAAACCCTACCCTTATTGGTGCCAAAAAATCACCCTGTACATCCCATCATTTGGTGCCAACACCTCCTCCCATCTACACCCTACATATTACCCCCCAACCTATCCTAACCCTCCATCTAGTGATGCCACCTAACCTCCCCTTAACCCACTTGAAGTGGTGCCAACTCCCTTAACTGCACCATAACTACCACCCCAAGCATCTCTCCTCTTTGGTACCATCCTATATCTACCATCCATCACTTAACCAACACCCAACAACACCATCCTAACCCTACACATATCCTACACACCACCTAACTCTACCACCTTAAATCCTAACCCTAGTCCTCTCCAAGGGTTGGCACCAAACACCTTACCCCCTTCCCATTTTGGCACCAACTATTCTTAGCACTAGGATCCCTTAACTGCCTCCAACAAGCCATCCTAACCCTCCTTCCATTAACTACCCATAACCCCCTACCATTCCTATATAAACCCCCTACAACCACCATTGAAACACATCCATGGCTACAACTTTTCTACCAATATTTCCACCAACATAGAAGGTCAAGTGAGGAAGAAGAAGAATATTAAGGGGATACTCTATCCCCTTGGTACCCTCCCCTCTTCTCTTCTCTCTTGTGCCCACGCTAGCCAAGGAAGGAAGCCAAGCATTGGAGCACAACCTAGGGTGCACACCTACCCTAGGAAGTGGAGGATTTGAGGGTGGTACACTACCACTCCTAGAGGAGAAGTCAAAGGTGGTCCACGCCACCTTAGGAGAAGCCTTTGATGGTGGAATTCCATCCACCTTGGAGGAGTCAAGCACGCCCAACTTTGGGCTTGCTAGGAGTTCATCAACTTGGAGAAGCTTTGCAAGAAGAAGGAGCTCTTTTTAATTGCGGGAGCAACCACAATTGGAGCAAGAGCCTTGCCATCATCATCATTATAGATGATAATTGTGTTCCTTTTTATTTTTGCACTTTAAATTCTAGTAGTTGAAGCATTCCTTTACTAGGTTTTTTTGTAAAATAATTCCTCCTCCCTATAAAAGTTGCTTTCAATTTTTGTTGCAATTTTAATTACGCTACATGCTTTATCTCAGTAAAATCTCACTCTCTCTTTCTAATTAACCTAGGCCTTCACGTGCCTAGGTTGAGTTTAGAAAGAAGATAAATTTGTCATATAGATTTTAGCATCGTAGTTGTAGTACTTTTATCATTAATAACTTCATATTTGCCCTTTATATCAAAAAGACAGAAAAGATGATATATTGAAAAAAAAAAAAAGTAGAGTTTCATTTACAAGCAAGAGACCTGAATTTCGCAAAATATTTCCTCTTTCGAAGACCCTAGACACTTCCTTATCTAGGTTAGAAATTTTAAAAGCAAACGGATTTACACGTTGCAACGACTTAAAATCCTAATCTTGAATACTGCGTATTTTTTGTATCACTTTTGGCGCCATTGTCTGGGATGCACAACTTTGCATTTTTCACTTTCTCTTGGTTGAGGTGGATCTCATCCCCCTCTATCTTTTTTTTTCATGTGTACAGGCATTCTGGGAAGAAAGCAAGATTCTGAGAAGATTGCAATATCTTGTATTCCGGTGGATTTTCAGGTTGTTCCCTTTTCTTGTCATATAATTTGCGAAATAACTACCAACAACACCCTACTTGGCTTTCAAGACCTTAAACTACTTAATTAAGTGGAGTGGAGAAATTTAAAATCCATTGTTTGCTTCTATGCTTCATTAAACACCACTTCAATTCAAGTGTTGGTGTTCTATTTTCCAGGTCCAGATTGTTTTCTGGACTTGAAAAATCAATTCCCAACAGCAAAAGCCTCCTAAAATCGTAAAATTTCACTCAAAGATTCCAAATCAGGTGGGGAACATCTGTTCCAAATTGTAGATCAATTTACTTTGTATTTAATTTTTAGAAATTC
Source organism: Thalassia testudinum (assembly GCA_037157565.1). Lineage (NCBI taxonomy): Eukaryota > Viridiplantae > Streptophyta > Magnoliopsida > Alismatales > Hydrocharitaceae > Thalassia > Thalassia testudinum. The sequence goes on along the minus strand of JAZHRO010000055.1, from coordinate 101,819,095 downwards.
GTTGACTACAGAGGAGTCACACCATTTCTTCTTCATATTTTGCTACTGTCCATGAATTTTTATGTTTTTTCTTCTTAGCTAATTTTTATGAAATTTAGCTTTTTGGAATACTTGTGAAATTCTGCACATTACATAAATTCACAAAAATTTTCGAAGGTCGGTGGCGGTATAGAAAGTCTAAACTACCCACGGGTATGATTTCTAGACTTTGACACTAGTACAAATAAAAATTCAGAGAAAATATGAAAAAAATTTTTAAAATCTTCAAAAAATATTTTTTGAAATCCTTGTTTGATTTTCTTCAAAGTAGCAGTGTTGTTTGTCTATTTTGGACCATTAATTAATATAGAAAGCCAAAAAATAATTTATTGGTTGCAATTTTTTATCTTAGAGACAATTCGATTAGAGTTTCTTTCTTTTTAGAGACCCATATTAAAGGAAATTAACCATCACCAATACAACTTATTTTTCCTTTGATTGTGGATTTTCAAACTTGTTTGAAAATTTAAAAAGAGAAACCCTAAAACACATTGAATTAAATCAAATCACAAAAAATAGAAACACATAAAATTGTGTGACAACTTGCTTTTCATTGGAACCACTTTCCAATTCTTGCACACATACAAAAAATTTAAATAACAAGGCAATAACCCAACCAACACCCTTCACGTTTCATGTGCACTTTAGTATCCCAGACATAATTAAAATTTGTAGCAACTTGACCCCTAAGGTTTCATCAACTGAGGCTTGCTATCTAGGTCTCAAGTTTTTTTAGTTGATATCAATTTTGTCATCTATATCTGGTGTTCCGGCTGAGGAGTCATGTCAAATGACCAAGTGCGAGTTTGTACAAGCACCTAGGATTTCCTAGGAAATCTTGGGCCCAAATCTCCCCTTAAACAACTTGGCTAGATTTGTTGACAGAACTGGTATTCACTAGTGATTACTTATTTCCTGGTTAGACCAAGTCTTAGGTTATTTTTAGGGAGTCACAATTAAGTTAGGTCTAGAATTCATTGTTTGAATTGCACACTTTCTCTCATCTCTCTCTCTTCTCCTCCCCTCCAATTCTTCCAAAAAAAAGTGCATGCACGAGCGAATGTCCCAAAAACCACATCTTGAGGGACCATCTGATTTTGCCCCCTGCACCAGAAAATGTTTGTTTTCTTCTCCTTCCTCTTCTAAAGATATGAAAAACTCAGGAAATTGACAAAAAAATTCTACTTCCACTTCTAACCCGTCAGCTGACCCACAAACTGACTTCCCCATCCCTAACCTCCTCATCTTGAGCAACTAGAAATTCCTACAGGGCTAGGTGGCCCTTAAATACAAACCCCTTCGCCTTTATCGTTGACCATTTGGTTTGGCTGCAACAAAACCAAGAAAATTTTGCTAGGACTGTAACAAACCTGGCCAACCAAGGGTAAAGCACGCCACCCCATCAGCAGCTCATCGTTCCTCTTAAGGTTTTCTATGATCGTTCCAACTTTGAGGAATGACCTGGGGTGGTCATACCATAAGGGGATTTTTAGATCAAACCAGGTATTCTGAACCTGATCAAGCATTTCCATGGTCTTCCAAGAGGACCCTTTTTGTCATTTCGAGGAGTTAACTATCCTCTTTGAAACCACTTGTTCCCGTAATGTACTGGAAGATGCGTGGTTGATGAGACTTTTTCCACTCTCTTTAAAAGATAAAGCTTCACCCTGGTTTAGAACGGTTGGGTGCCCGATCACTACCTGGCCTCGAGCGCTTTTCTAAAAAAAATTTTTTCTATCGATCGAATTAATGCTTTAAGAAGATACATAATGACCATTCAACAAAAAATTGGTAAACCCCTCCATGAAGCCTGGGAAAGATTCAAAGAACTTTTAAGAAGTTGTCCCCACCAAGAAATTCCGCAATGGTAGTTAGTGTAGATCTTATATCATGGATTAGAAGAACAATTGAAGCGATTTGTGGATGCCTTATGTGGGGGCTGTTTCCTTAATAAAGATGCCAAGAGTGCCTATCTCCTCTTTGAAGAAATGACTGAAAACTCATTTAAAATGACTTCAATGGACACTTTTGGTCGAACTCAAAACCCCAGACACGGAGTCAATGAAATTGACTCCAAATCCACCTCTATTCCAGTCACTTAGGATGATCTATATACGTTAGCTCGATGACTGGACTAGATGCAAATTCACCAGAAAAAAATGGAAGAAAAGCTCACAAACAAACAAGCTCCACACCATAATGCCCAACACTTTAACTCTCTACACACTAACACTCCACAACTTCTCCGAAGAGAAAATCTACATAATATTGATGCCACACCTACTGGTCAGTAATTTCCAGCTGATTTTCTATAAGAATTGACTTGGAATTTTGATTATTTGAACCAAAATATACTTGAACCCACCACGAAAAATATTTAAGCTCTCCAGGAGAAATTTAGAAACCTCTCCAACACTAACAATCAGAACTGAAAGACCAACCCGAATCACTCCTGGAAAAACCCAAACTCGATTCCTTTTCCAAAACAAAATCATTTTGGGAATTATGGGCAACCTGCATATCAACCTGGACCATCCCTGGAAGATATTAATACTCAGGTTATGAAAACATTGCAAGGTATGCAGAATCAAATGATAGACATAACCCACAAATTGACAACTTGCAACACCATGCTAAGGTTACTCCTTATCATCGACCTACTGGGAATTTACCTTCCCAACCCATGCCCAACTGGAATTATCAACGGAATTAGTTCCAAGGTGGATATCCCAATCAACCCATTCAGCCAACACCTTACTGTTCCCTGGGCTTCAATAACAGTCAGGCTTCCTATCCTCATCCTAGAAACAACTACACTGCAATTGTAGTTACTTTGAGGAATGGGAAAACCACTCAAGACCCCGTACTTGTTAAAGAAACTCATTTCAATGAAAAATAGATCAACTCCTCCTCATCTTCCTCTAACAATGTTCATGAACGAAATGATGCAAAACAGGGAAACCTTGCACCATTTTCACAAGCCCTCCATTCTTCACAAAATAAGAAAAAGAAGAAATCCGAGCCCAATGATAAGGAATTAACAGATTTATTTGGGCAAGTAGAAATTAAAATCCCTCTCCTAGATGCCAAAAAATACATCCCTGCCTATGCAAAATTTCTAAAGGATTTGTGTAACCCAAAAAGGTAGCCCAGAAATTTAGGAAAGGTGATCCTTCCTGAGACAGTCAGCTCAGTTGTGCAGAGCCGATTACCTCTTAAGAGAAAAGATCCAGGCACCGCCGTGATTCAAGTTATCATAATGATACTTCTTTTGATCGCACCTTGTTAGATCTCGGTGCCTCAATTAATCTTATCCCCACAATTATTTTTGAGAAAGTTAAGATCAGATAATTAAAGCCTGTTGTGTTTACCCTTCAATTAGCAGACCGATCTAAAATTAAACCAAGGGGAATTGTTGAGGATGTCCTTGTCTAGGTCAAAAATTATCTATTTGCAGTAGACTTTTTAGTCCTGGACATCGAGGTACCGGAAGCATTAAGGTTTGCCCCTATAATTCTTGAAAGAACATTCTTAGCCACCGCCCATGCAAATATTGATTGTGATTTAGGTAAAATGAAGATCATGTGTGGCAGAGAATCTGTAACCCTAGATATTTTCCAAACTTCTAGGAGGTTCCAAGAACCTGATTTCTTTGATGACTTGGATTCAGAAATGGAAAAGATAGTTGAGGAAACTTTGCAGATTTCACATTTAGGTTCCTGGTTTGTCATTAACACGGTTCCTGAATAATCCACTTCATCCCACCCTTCCTCCCTAACCACACATTCAGCTAACATTCCACTTGATCCTTTCACTCTCACTTCACCACTAACAAAAAACATAGAAATTCTTTCAGAGCTGGGCCCACAATTGGAATTAAAACCTTTGCCCGACTCGCTAAAATATGTTTTCCTGGGACCAAATTAGACCCTGCCCCTGATTATAAATTCTAGACTTACTTGGGCGCAAGAACATAAACTTCTCTAGGTTTTTATTAAATATAGAAAAGCTATCGGCTGGACCCTTTTTAATCTTAAGGGTATTCATCCATCCTACCGTACACATCGTATATATCTAGAGGATGATTCTCACCTCTCCCGCCAACCACAAAGGCGCTTGAACCCTAATATGCAGGAGGTGATAAAATAGGAGATTATTAAGAGGCTTGATGCAAATATCATCTACCCCATTTCTGACAGCTCCTGGGTTAGTCCAACACAAGTAGTGGCCAAAAAGGCTAGACTAGCAGTTGTCACCAATGGAAATGGGGTGAATATAGCCACTCGAACTGCCTCTTCTTGGCGCGTGTGTATTGATTACAAAAAATTAAACATCGCCAACAAGAAGGACAATTTTCCACTCTCCTTTATTGATCAAATCTTGGAGCGGTTAGCCGGACGGGATTTTTACTATTTTCTGGTCGGTTATTCTAGCTATATTTAGGTAGCGGTTCATCCTGAGGACCAGGACAAAGCAACATTCACTTGCCCCTTCAGAACCTTTTCTTTCCAAAGAATGCCCTTCGATCTTGGCAACGCACCTGTGACTTTTCAAAGGTGTATGCCTGCAATATTTTCGGACTTGGAAGGTAATGGTTAGAAGTCTTTATGAATGACTTCTCTGTTTTGGAGATTCTTTTGACCATTGTCTCAAGAACCTTGAAAGAACTCTCCAAAAATGCATAGAAGTCAATCTAGTCATTAGTTGGGAAAAAAGTCATTTCATGGTCCAGGAAGGTATTGTCCTGGGCCTTGTTATTTCAAAACAAGGAATTGCGGTAGATAAAGTAAAAACAGATGCTATATCTAAGCTCCCACCTCCCACTACTGTAAAACAGATCAAATCCTTTTTGGGTCAAGTGGGTTTCTAACGTAGTTTCATATGCAATTTTTCTCAAATCTCCAAGCCCTTTAGTCAGCTTCTTACTAAAGACCAGCCATTCGATTTCAATGATAAATTCCTGGAGAGTTTTTTGAGGTTAAAAAAGGAAGTTACCAAGGCACCAATTTTGCAGGGACTTGGTTGGAATAGTCCCTTTGAATTAATGACGGATGCCTCAGATTTTGCTATGGGGGCTGTTATAAGGCAAAGAATTGACAAGAAGACCGTTGTGATCTATTATGCTAGCAAAACCCTTTATGATGCACATCAAAATTACAAGGTTACTAAAAAATAACTTCTTGCCATTGTATTTGCACTAGAAAAATTTAGATCTTATCTTCTAGGGTCACGTCACCATTTATATTGACCACTCAGCACTTAAATATTTGCTGACGAAAAAAGATGCAAAACCCCGCCTTATCCGTTGGATTCTGCTGTTCCAAAAATTTCACCTAGAAATCAAGGATAAGGTTGGATCGCAAAATGTAGTGGTCGACCATCTCTCTCATCTTATGATGAATGACATAATGGCCCCCCCTGATCAATTCCCTAATGAAAGCATTTTAGCTGCCACCACCCTCCCTTGATTTGCACCCATTGCAAACTATTTGCAACAGAACGAATCCCCATTGATTGCCAAAAGCAAAAAGGGATAAGTTCTTTGTTGATATTAAATACTATTTTTGGGAGGAGCCCGACCTTTTCCACATTTGTACCGATCAGGTCATTAGACATTGTGTCCCTAATTTTGAAATCCACAATATTCTGACACATTATCATTCAATGGTCTATGGCAAGCATTTGTTGGGCAAGAAAATTGCAGCTAAAATCCTTAATGCAGGATTCCTTTGGCCCAGCTTGCACAAAGATGCTCGTAATTTTGTTCGATCCTGTGTGCATTGATAGAGCATCGGCAACATGACTCCGAAGGATATGATGCCCCTTAGTCCTATTTGAGAGTTTGAAATTTTTGATATATGGTGCATCGACTTCTTGGGACCGCTCATTAACTGTGGTGGGTATTTGTATATACTAGTCACAGTCGACTATGTATCTAAGTGGATAAAGCAATACCCACCTACACCAATGATCACCATGTGGTTGTCGAATTCATTAATAAAAATATTTTCTCAAGATTCGGCATTGCAAAGGCCATTATCACTGATGGAGGCTCACACTTCACTCACTCACAATTTTGTCACCTTCTTTCTAAATATGGGGTTAATCACAAATTTTCCAAACCCTATCACCCCCAAACAAATGGTCAAGTAGAAGTTTCTAACCTAGAAATCAAAAATATTTTGCAAAAGATGGTTAGGGCGGATCATAAAGACTGGTCCACCAAATTGGACGATGCTTTATTGGCCTACCGTATTGCTTTCAAAATCTCATTGGGCATGTCTCCCTTCCGTCTGATTTTTGGGAAGGCATGACATCTCCTGGTAAAACTTGAACATAGGGCTTTTTGGGCAATAAAGCAATTAAATATGGACTTATCTAATGCCGATATCCACTGAAAATTACAATATGGACTAGAAGAATTACGTAATTTGTCATATGAAAATGCATGGATTTCTAAAGACCAAACAAAGAAATTTCATGTTAAATACATTGTTCAGAAACACTTTGATGTTAATCAATGCATTTGGCTTTTCAATGCATGATTACGTATTTTTCCTGGAAAATTAAAATCAAAATGGACCAGCCCATTTATTGTCCTAAAAACATATCCATACAGCATTGTTAATCCTTTCGACCCTAAAACTAGTACGACTTTTCAAGTCAACGGCCAACGGTTAATGCCCTATTTTGATCATAACCCGAATCTTTCGTCTGAATCTTTCAATTTCACCGAACCAACCACAGCTGATCATTGATGAACACTATGCCCGACTGAATGGCATAAAAGATAGCACTGTACGGGAGGTAACCCATCATTTTCTTTCTGCTTTCATTTTTTCTTTCTTTTCCCCATGTTTTGACTATCCTAAATCCGACCGCCTTTTACTAAGGTAATCCCTTTTTCCCTCCTAATGCAAGAGTATAATGCTTATCTTAAGCATGGGGAGGTGTTCTCAAAAATTTTGACGATCGATATAGGATTTTGAAAATCTAAAAACATGCGTTTTTCTTTAGTCATTTTTATTTTCTTGCATGCATACCCAAAGGAAATAAAAAATATCGAAAACTTTTTAAGGAAAATTTTGAAATAGGAACTAAGGTTGAAAAACTCACTTTTGGTACAATGGGATTTAATCTTTAACAAACTAGGGATGAGGATACGGATCTGATCATTAGAATTTCAGGGTCTATTTTTAGACTAGATCATATATCCTTCTACAAAATTCCACCTGAAGTCATGATAGTTCAGGTGACTTGATCCTCTTTTGTAATATGGAAGTATCTGGCTTAGTTTTTGATTCAAAAACTTGCATTTTTTCCAAAACTTCCTATGTCAAATTTCAGACACAAGCGAACACCTAAAAATCACTAAAAATTTGAAAAGCCCCTTTGTTTGGACATAGTAAAAGTTTGAAGTTGATCATTGGTTTGAGTTCCCACCACCGAGAAGGAGGGAAATACCTTCTTTTAGGATGCGATGTGAACATGTTACCACCTAAATGCTGCTCCATATCTATATTTCATATATTTAGATGGAGCATTAAAGCACATGTTAGCAAGTCATGGGTCTTGGACGGTGCTTTACCTATAGTGCTGGAGCAAGAGCTTGAGTTTGCTTGGAGCGCCCCTTTACACTACATTGTGTTTTGGGGTTGTGAGCTCTTAGGTGGTGTCATGGATAGTGCTATCTCGAAGTACTGGCACCAGATCCCCCTCGAGGATTGGAAATGGGAATGATGATCCTGACACATCTGTTGTAAGACTAAGCTACAAATAAGCATGGGGGGGAAAAAAAGTTTTAAATCAAAAACACGGCCTTATAAATGTTGGCTTTTCACAAGCATGAACACAACGTTTTAAAGGTTATTGCAAGTTGCGAATCAGATTCAAGAGCCAGAAAAGTCCAAAAAACAAAAATTTCAAGTCATCTGAATTAATAAGGGGTTAATCTGTGAATTTTCTGGATGATATGTTGATCCCATTTTGACTAACTTTTGGGTCTGAAAATAAATCCTGATGTCTATCTTTAACAAATCCCTTACCTCTTGTGTTTAGGCCAACCAAGGCTCCATAATTCTTTTTCCTCAAAAGAAAAATCAAAAAAATTAGATTTCCCAAAAATTCCGTTTTGTAAAAGTTAAAGTTTGGTAAGAGACTAGCAAAAGATAAGCATGGGGGTGTTATAAATGCCAGTTTATCATCATTCTTAAGCATTAAAACATACCTACCTCTTAGGATTTTACTCCGCAAATGGGTTTCTTTGGGATGCATTTAGGCATAAAAGAGGTTAGGCATGCATTGCATTTGCTATGTTGTTTTTGATGTGTTTCTTTGAATGTTAGGGATACACAGATTGTTAGATCTCTAGAACCCTAGCACTCAGGAAGGCAATAGGAGAAGAAGTTCTGACTAGGTGAAACTTAGCTTGTTCGGGCTCACCAAAGATGGAATCCACCTCACTTGGACTAGGATTAGCTCATCCCAGGTCCATTTAGCTCATCTCAGCTGAATGACGGCTCGAGAGAGCTTATCCTAGCTCACCCTTGCTTAGGTCAGCTTAGATCCAGCTCAACGTTGCTGAGTCTAACTCATCGCAGCTCCCTTTAGTTCATAAGGAGCTCCAGCAAGCTTAACTGTGTTGACTGGAGTTCACCTCAGCTCAACCTAGCTGAGTCTAGCTCATCTTAGCTCCTAACAGCTCTCTGGGAGCTCCAGGTAGCTCAACTAGGTTCACATGAGTCCACCTCAGCTCAAGCTCTATCCACCTCAGCTCAAGCTCAGCTCACCTTAGCTTTAGCTGGCTCACAACAGCTAATCTCTAAGCTAGCTGAGCTACAACTTGTCAACTAGTAGCTTAGCTATCTCTAGAGTTCTCATCAAAGAACCTATCCCCAGCTATGTTAGGGCCAGCTCAACTAACATCAACTACCCAAGCTTGGCTGCTTGCATAAGAACTAAATAGCTAAGCTCACTAGTTGAGCTCCCCTTGAAGCAACCTCAGCAACCCGAACCCCAGAATACCAGATACCAGCTCCAAAATACTCATCCTCAATTTTCCTCCATAAAAGCCTAGCTCCTCTAGCACTACTCTACAAGGAAAGATAGCTTAGCTAAACTTTACTCCACCAAAAATCGACATGGCCGTCCACTTCACCTTAACCCTAACCAACCCTAACCTAACCCAACCCCTTTTGCAGCCAACCCACAACAACTACCAACCTAAATGCCCCTTTAAGTTGGCGCCAAAATGCCCTAGCCACCCCTTCATTTTGGGACCAACTTCCCCCTAACTCCTATCCCTACACCTCATCAACCAAGGCCATCTAAACCCTACACCTAACCCCTTCTAGAAGGCCTCCATTGCCACCAAACCTAAACCCCCATAACTATGCTAAACTCTACCCTAGTTGGCTCCAAAAATCACCCCCTACATCCCTTCATTTGTCGCCAACACCTCCTCCCATCTACACCCTACATATTACCCCCTAACCTATCCTAACCCTCCATCCAGTGACACCACCTAACCCTCCCCCTTAACCCACTTAAAGTCAAACCAACTCACTTAACTCCACCATAACTACCACCTCAAGCATCCCTCCTCATTGGCACCACCATATATCTACCTTCCATCACATAACCACCACCCAGCAACCCCATCCTAACCCTACACATAACCTACACGCCACCTAACTCTACCACCTTAAATCCTAACCCTAGTCCTCTGCTAGTGTTGGTGCCGAACCTTACACCCACCCATTTTGGCACCAACCATTATCAACCCTACGATCCCTTAACTACCTCCAACAAGCCATCTTAACCCTCCATCCATTAACTACCCTTAACCCCCTACCATTCCTATATAAACCCCCTACCACCCCCACTAAAACTCATCCTTGGTTACAATTTTTCTTCCCATATTTCCACCTACATAGAAGGTCAAGAGAAGAAGAAGAAAAAGATTAAGGGGATACTCTGTCCCCTTGGTGCCATCCCCACTTTTCTTCTCTCTTGTGCCCACGCCAGCCAAGGAAGGAAACCAGGCATTGGAGGACATCCTAGGGTACTTGCCTACCGTAGGAAGTGGAGGATTTGAGGGTGGTAAACTGCCACCCTTGGAGGAGAAGTCAAAGGTGGTCCACGCCACCTTAGGAGAATCCTTTGAAGGTGGAATTCCATCCACCTTAGAGGAGTCAAGCACGCCCCCCTTTGGGCTTGCTAGGAGGAGTTCATCAACTTGGAGAAGCTTTGCAAGAAGAAGGAGCTCTTTTTGATTGCGGGAGCAACTGCAATTGGAGCTAGGGCCTTGCCATTTTCATCATCTTTATAGAGGATAATTGTGTTTTTTTTTATTTTTGCACTATCAATTCTAGTAGTTGAAGCATTCGTCTACTAGGTTTTTGTGTAAAACAATTCCTAGTTCTTATAAAAGTTGCCTTCAATTTTTGTTGCAATTTTAATTATGCTACTTGATTTATCTTGGTATAATCTCACTCTCTTTCTAATTAACCTAGGCCTTCACAAACCTATGTTGAGTTTGCAAAGATGATAATTTTGTCACTTAGATTTTAGCATCTTAGTTGTAGTAATTTTCCCGTTAACAACTTCATATTTGCCCTTTATATCAAAAAGACTCAAAAAAAGAGATATATTGTAAAACAACAAAAGCAAAGTTGAGTTCGATTTCCGAGCAAGAGACCTAAATTTTGCAAAATATTCCCTCCGTGGACAATCCTAGATACTTTCCTATCTAAGTTAGAAGTTTTAAAAGCGAACGGATTTACGTGTTGCAGTGACTTAAAACCCTAATCTTGAAAATAGCATATTTTTCATATCACTTTTTGGCATCGTTGCGGAGGAGGCATGGCTTTGCATTTGTCACTTTTCTCTTGCTTGAGGGGGATCTCATCCCCTTCTATCTTTTTCTTTCATGTGTGCAGGCATTGTGGGAAGAAAGTGGGATTCTAAGAAGATTGCAATATCTTGTCTTCCCGTGGATTTTCTGGTTGGTTCCCTTTTCTAGTCATATAATTCGCTAAAAGACTACCAACAACACACTAAACTTATCTTTTAGGACCTTAAACAACTTAATTAAGTGGAGTGGTAAAATTTAAAATCCATTGATTGCTTGTATGCTTCATTAAACATCACTCCAAATCAAGTGTTGGTGTTCTATTTTTCTGGTCTAGATTTCTGTCTGGACTTGAGAAATGAATTACTGACACCACAAGCCTCCTAAAATCATACAATTTCACCCAAAGATTCCAAATCAGGTTAAGAACATCTATTCCAAAATTCATATCAATTGACTTGTATGTAATTTTTAAAAATTCATAGACAACAGAGGGGTCACACCCTTTCTTCTTCTTGTTTTGCTACTATCGTTAAATTTTTAGATTTTTTCTACTTAGCTAATTATTATGACATTTAGCTTTATGGAATCCTTGTGAAATTCCACACATTACATAAATTCATAAAAATTTTTGGAAGCCGGTGGTGGTACAGAAAGTCCAAAATACCCATGGATATCATTTCTGGACTTTGACACCAATACAAATAAAAATTCAAAACAAATATCAAAAGAATTCCTTCAATCTCTTAAAAATCTTTCCTAGAATCCTTGTTTAATTTTCTTGAAAGTAGCAGTGTTGTTTAACTTTTTTGGAATACTACTTAATATAGAGAGCCTAAAAACAATTCATTGGTAGTAATTTTCTGACTTAAGGACAATTGGATTAAGGTTTCTTTCTTTCTTTTTAGATACCCACATTAAAAGAAATTAACCATCACCAATACAACTTATTTTTCCTTTGATTGTGGAATTTCAAACTTGTTTGAAGATTTAAAAAGAGAAACCCTAAAACACATTGAATTAAATCAAATCCTAAAATATAGAAATACATAAAATTATGTGACAACTTGCTTTCGTTGGAACCATTTCCAATTCTTGCACACACAAAAAAATTGAAATAATAGGGCAATGACCCAATCAACACCCTCCACATTTCGTGTGCTCTTTGGTATCATAGACCTAATTAAAATTTGTAGCAACTTGAACCCTAAGGTTTCATCAACTTAGTCTTGCTATCTAGGTCTTATGTTCTCTTTACTTGGTATCAATTTTGTCATCTATATCTGGTGTTCGGGCTGAGGGTTGTGTCAAACGACCAGGCGCGGGTTTGTACAAGCACCTGGGATTTTCCTAGGAAATGCTTTGGCCCAAACCTCCCCTTAAACAACTTGGCTAGATTTGTTCATAGAATGGGTATTCACTAGTGATTACTTATTTCCAAGGTAGACCAAGTCTTAGGTTATTTTTTAGGACTCACAATTAAGTTTGGTCTAGAATTTGTTGTTCGAATTGCACACTTTCTCACATCTCTCTCTCTTCTCCACCCCTTCAATTTTTCCAAAAAAGAAGTGCATGCACAGGCGAAGGTCCGAAAAACCACATCTTGAGGGACCATCTGATTTTACCCACCACACCAGAAAATCTTTGCTTTCTTCTCCTTCCTTTTCTAAAGATATGGAGAACTCAGGAAACCGACAAAAAAATTTTGCTTCCGCTTCTAACCCGTCAGTCAACCCACAAGCTGACTTCCCCATCCCTAACCTCCCTCATCAGGAGCAACCAAAAATTCCATCAGGGCTAGGTGGCCCTCATATACAAACTCAAAGTACAAACCCCATTGCCTTTATGGTCAACCATTTGGTTTGGCTACAACAAAACCAAGAAAATTTGGCTAGGAGTGTAACGAACCTAAACAACCAAGGGCAAAACCTGCCACCCCACCAGCACCCTGTCTTTCCTCTTAAGTATTTCTATGATCCTTCGAACTATGAGGAAAGACCTGGGGTGGTCATACCATAAGGGGATTTTGAGGCCAAAGTAGCTATTCTGAACCTGATCAAGCATTTCCTTGGTATTCCAAGGGAGGACCCTTTTTGTCATGTCGAGGAATTAATTGTCCTTGCTCACACCACTCGTTCCTGCAATTTGCATGAAGGCACATGGTTGATGAGACTTTTTCCTCTCTCTTTAAAAGATAAAGCTTCACACTAGTTTAGAACAATTGGGTGCCCGATCACCACCTAGCGCCAATTAAAGAGCGCTTTTCTAAAAATTTCTTTTCCAATCGATCAAACTAATGCTTTAAGAAGATCCATAACAACCTTTCAACAAAAAATTGGTAAACACCCCCATGAAGCCTAGGAAAGATTCCAGGAACTTTTAAGAAGTTGTCCCCACAATGAAATTCCGCAATGGCAGTTAGTGCAGATCTTCTATCATGGATTAGAAGAACAACTGAAGTGATTTGTGGATGCCTCATTGATTGCGCAGCAATCATAGGTCTTAATTGACCTAGATTAAGCTAGAATTTGGCATAAGTTAGGGTAATTCATGCATGCATAATCATTACCTGCATCTTTACTGCTTTACTTTAGCTTTGCATAAAATAATATTATAATGTGCTGACTAAGTGCATTCTGTCGATTGCAGGCAATAAACTGATCTGGAGCTGGATCTGAAGCTGGATCAAGAATAATGGGAGTTGCAGCAGAGCTAGAGCAGAAGGCTTAAATTAGATGTAGGAATAATAATGTAAGGGAGTTAAAGGTTTTCTATTCTATTAAGTAGAAATAAAGCAGTAAAATGTGAAGATCTTAGGTCCATCCTAGTCCTAGGATAGCCTAGAGACTTCCCTAAGCCTTAGCCACCCTTAGATTTGGTCACAACACCTTAGGAAGCCATAAAACCCCATGTTCCAACCCTTATCTGGACGTCCATGTAAGTTATAGGATGTCCAGGACCCTTAGCCAACTCCCACACACCTCAAACCCACTTCAGCAGTGTTATTGGACGTCCAGACACTTTTACAGATGTCCAATTTCTGCAGAATACCCAAATAGAACCTTGATTTCCCCCTGACTCAGATTGGACATCCAGAACTGAAGTATGGCCTTTTGATTTTTTAGTATAAGTCGTCTGATCACATTATTGGATGTCTGATACTGGTCTCCAGTCCCTGTTTTGAGATTTAAGCCTTGATCTTGGATCTCTAGCTCCCTAGACCTAATCCCAACCCCAAAGGAATCTAAATTAAGGTGTTCTAACCCTAGTACATCACCTCTAAACCTACATAAGGACCTAATTAGGTCCTCACCAAACCAAATTGACTTAGATCAAAGTCAATTACCTTCACCTAAGTCAATTGGACTCAATGAGTCAAATTGAGCTTAGATCTCAACCCACACAAGTTCAATTGGACTTAGTAAGAGTCGAATTGACCTAAACCCAAATTAGTTGAGTTATTTCACTCTCAATTAGGTTCACACTCATCCAAATAAACTTGGGTTAAGTTTAATTGCATTTTCCCCTTGGCAATTAGGGTTTGCAACCCTAATTCAAGGAATACACCTCCCAAACCCCTTAGGACCTAACCTAAGCCACCTAGCCACATAGAGCATGACCACACACACACACGCACACCCATTCACACACACACACACTTCTCTAGAGTTCTCTAGAAATCTTGTGAAGTGGCGCTACCTCTTGGTTGCAAATTTAGCAACCAAGAGGCATTCAAATTGAGATCCCAATTTTTGGATCTCAAAGACCACCTCTATCCTCCCTTGGCCAGCCACTCTTGGACTCTCTTTAGAGAGTTCCACACCACTCTAGAGATAATCCCTTGAGTCCATAAAAAGACCCCATGGGCGGCCAAGTGACCCCATTCACTTCCTTGGCAATTCACATTCTTGGCTCCATTCGTTCCATTCATGCCCACTTCCACTTAGGCTAGCCACTCCACCGCCACGAGCTCACCACCACCATGGAGGACATCATGCCGGGAAGCTGGATCACTCCCCTCTCTCTCCAAGGGTCGGCCTAAGCTACATTGCTCGCCCCTCATTCTCCTTCTAACTATTCCAAGGCCATCGGGGACCACCACTGCATGCCCTTCCATTCTGGTAGATTTAGTTTATGATCTTCATAATTTTATTTCTTTCTATTACTGCTTAATGGCATAGTCTTTATTCTCCCTCAATGATGCATGCAAAATCCCCCCATTGATTCCTGTATGCAGTCATTTTCTGCTAGATAGATTTAAATTCCAAGCATTTCTGTACAAGCTTTCCTCTATAGTTTCTATTGCAAGCAACTCTCTCACTAAATGAATGAAAAATGCTTTTATATATATATGTCTCCATGTTATGAAATCATGATGAGCTTATCAGTTGCTATTATATTGGCGTGATTTAAGTCTCCTATTTTTTAATTGTCTATCCATTCCGCAACAAGCATGTCGTTTCTCGAGAATATTGAAAATCTAACAATAGATGCTTTCTCCATAAATAGTCACCACCTCACTAGAATAGTGCACACAGAAACTCACACGTTCACCTTCATAATTTATTTGACGCACGCGCTCATAATTCGAGCTCATAATAGAAGTGGTGAAATCTCAATTAGGAGATTAGAAACCAACGTGCATTTTTAAACAAAGTAGAGCAGGAAAAAGATCAATTTCAAAAGTAAAACAAATGCCTCCCAAAGATGAACGACCGGGACTCAAGTCCCGTTATCTTTAGAAAATAATGTCTTTTTTGGATCGTATTTCACAACTATACTACAATGCTTTTCATATCAAATACGTGATCTATGACTTTTCAACAAATGGCGTCGTTGCCAGGGAGGCAACGTCATTTTCTTTGATTTGATCTTTTAAACTATCACTGACAAATTTCTCGCTACTTTGTTTTTTATGTGTAGGAGAAAATGGCAGAAGAACGGGATCTGTGCACACAACGAGTGCGGAAAACAAATCCAAGTGCACATCAGCTTATTTTTAAACTAGGTTTTACTTTCTGCAATCTCCTTTGAAAAAAACTTTTTTTACTCATTGTTGTGAAAAAGAAAAAAAATCACAAAAAAACACGAAAAAAAATTTAAAAAAAAAATCTAGATAGGTATCTTTTTGAATCTCAGGTTAGTTTGAAAAAAAAGAAAGATACTTTCTTCGAATCCGTTGAAAAATTCTTTTTGAAGAAAAAAAGGAAAAAAAAACGTGCGAAAGTTTTGAAAAAGAAAAACATTTTTGTGTGGAAAGCTTAGAGTTCAAGTTCAAACCTCTTTAAAAGCTTTTCTACCATCTTCTGCGTTTTCCTTCAGATTTCAAGTCAGGTTTAAAAATTCAATTGCCAAAAAATTTATAAGAAAAAAATTCTGAAATTTGGGTCAAACTTTCATTTTCAAACCACCTTTCAAACGCCATAGTTCATTGGAAAATATTTCAAGCATAAAATTTTCAAAAATTTGTGAAGTGCATGGGGGTCAGACGGACCCAGATTCAAAATTTTTCAAATTTCAAAATGTGATTCCGAACAATCCACAAATCTGTTTTGACTAAAAATGGTGGGGTTTGAAAGCTGATCTCATTGGATTCATTTTCCATATTTTTCCTAAATTTTTAAAGGTTATTTGATACTGTTTCAAAGTGAAAAACCAAGCAGGGCTCAAAATTCCAGATTTGACCCCCTGATATTCAAAAATCCCTAAGAATTCGGCTGAAATAGAAAAAATTTTAAAAATATATTCTTCGAAAAGCAAATTGAAAAAATAATACACTCACAAAATTTCAAGTTAATTGGATTTCAATTATTATCAGAGAACAAACATTACTTTTGTGGTCTGTTAAAACAGAGAAAAACCCTAGAATTGCATGAAACTTAGGTTAAATCTTTAGGATTACAACTTAGAGAACACACTTTTGGCTAACCTAGACTTAATCAAGTCTAGTACTTAGCCGATGAGCTTGGTCACCTTGTGGGCCACTCACCAAGAAAAAAAGACCCCACTGAAGAAAATAGGCTAAAATTAATTGTAGAACACGAAATCAACCCGAATTCGTTATCGTACTACTGACTGATTGGAACCTCTTTTTCCAAACCTGGTGACTAAGTCTGCGAGGTAGTGTCAAACGACTGTGGCTCGAGGGTCAACGGAATCAGAGGCGTAGGCCAAAGGAAGAACCTTCCCCTTAGTCCCCTCGTAACTAGACTAGCTGGGTTAGCTTGAGAGGCGGGAATCATTTTCAATCGGTTGAACGATGAATTTTCTTCAGGAATTTTAACTTTTAACGAAAAATCTGGTCACTTGATCCATAAGGACCATTTGATTGACAGGGCCTTAGCCTTGTCCTGCTTGGCTACACCAACCCAGTGGTTGGGTGGTGTATGCAAGGAAGGAGGTCACTTAGACCTCGCTTAGTTGGAACTTTGGAGCCACTCCCAAATAGGTGAGTCACCTTGCCAGGACCATCTTCTCCCCCCACTTCTTCTATTCCCAGAGCCACCATGGCAAATCCTGGACTTGGACATAGACCGAGTCAGGATATCGAGAATCTGGGCCCGATTGCTCTTCTGGAAGCCCGGGTCGCCGAATCTGAGGGGCAGCATCAGCAGAGCATGGTTCGCATTCTGATGGCACTTGATAGGATGTAGCACCCACCACGAGGAGAACAGCTGCAGGATTTCTATGACCCAGCCGCACAAATCATCGCACCTTTAGTCAAAATTCCCATAGGTAGAGATGCGTTTGAGCTCAAGTCCAACGTGATTGGGGTTGATCAGCAATCATTTCTATGATAACTCAAGCGAAGATCTATTCTAGTACCTTGAGGACCTAAGTCGACTCACTGAAACGATTCAACCCAGGAATATCGATCTTGGGATTATTCTAATGAAGCTTTTCCCATTCTCTCTGAGCGACAAAGCTTCATACTGGTTCAAGACCATTGGGAAGCCAATTGGAACCTGGCTGGAATTACGACATGAATTCCTGCAAAAGTTCTTCCCAAGTAGTCAAACAAACACGATGCGGCGTGCAATCACGGTTTCCTCCTAGGGAGCTGGGGAGAAGTTAGATGAACCGTGGGACAGATTTCACAACCTTCTTCGAAAGTGCCCGCACCATGGTATACCATGATGGCACCTGGCTCAAATCTTTTACCATGGGCTGGATGACACACATCAGTATCTGGCCGATGCATCTAGTGGCGGGAATTTCCTCGCGAAAGACGAGAACAACGCATTTGAGCTGTTCGAATCATTAGCAGAGAACTCGATGCATGCTGCTTCTATGAACCAGTTCCAGCAACCTGGCCAGTAGCAGGTTGGTGTCCACGAGGCTCACACCTAGTTTATTCGAGCCTACATGGATATCATTATCAAGCAGCTGGATAGAATAAACTTAATTTATAAGAAGATTGACCAGATCAGTCAAGGTCAATCTGACTTGAGCTCTACCGCCTCAAGACCCTCCTACGCACCCCAAGCCCCTCCTGCTCGAGTTAATCTACTCACTGGATAAGCGTCTTCTCCTTATTTACGAGATCCAGCATATCAGGATCTCGTAAATAACCCAAATCTGGCACCCTACAACCGATGTTATGCACCACCCACAGATTATAATGCATATCCCCTTGATGGATATACGTCTCAGACATCTTCGGCCTACGAGGATGTTAGTGCTATCCAAGGATACGAGCGTAAAACCTATATTCAGAGACGTATAACCCTAGTTGGTGCCAGCATTCGAACTTCTCCTCGTCTGGTAATTCACAGAGACCACATCAAGATCCACACTACCAGACCAGGCAATACGGGATTGCGCAAAACACATATCCTAGGCAGCAGCCATTCCCGTCTCAGCAGTAGCAACCCTGCTCTATATACCAGCCACTACACGAAGCTGCCAACCACCATCCAAAGCGGGTTGACCCTTTGGAGGCACTAAAAGAGGAGCTGCAAGAATCAATGAGGAAATCCACACATGATAGCTTGCAGATCATTAAGGCGATGGTTGTCAGGCGCAGACTATACAGAACACGCAGAACCAACTATTGCAGGAGCATAGGACTTAGGGAGCCTTGCCCTCCCAACTCGTCCTGAATCCTCGATATGTGCAAAACCAGGGTGCCCCTCCTTGGTTTCAGGCACCGTAGGGACAGGCACACGCCATACTATAGGTGCCTCCTGCCCCACCCGGTTACACGTAAGGCCA
This sequence comes from Thalassia testudinum, assembly GCA_037157565.1. Lineage (NCBI taxonomy): Eukaryota > Viridiplantae > Streptophyta > Magnoliopsida > Alismatales > Hydrocharitaceae > Thalassia > Thalassia testudinum. The sequence goes on along the minus strand of JAZHRO010000055.1, from coordinate 101,799,990 downwards.
GCTGCCTTTGCTGAACCCCGTGTATTCTACTCCTTCCGCTCCCCCACCACCTCATGTACAGGAAGCCGATGCACACGCTGTCTCTTTGTGGAGCGGAAGGAAGACATTCGACCCACCACTTAGGCAGGCGTGTTCTGATTTTTCCCACCCTTCATCGTAGGCTGGTTCGACTCCTTCATCTTAGGAGCCACCTACGGTAGATAAGGGCAAGAGGCCACTTAACCTTGAGATTCCTGTCCCTTTTCCTGAGGCTCTAACACGAAATGCAGTACGGAAAAAGGACATGCAGAATTATGAGGACCTGAAATCAATGTTCAAGGAAGTACATATTTAGGTCCCCCTCCTCGAGGCAATCGATCACATTCCCGCTGTCGCTAGGTTCTTCAAGGACTATTGTACCTCGAAGCGATAGCCGAGAATTGGACGACAGGCGGTATTGTCAAAAGAGGCTAGTGCCGTGATTCTAGTCGACTTTTCGTCGAAAAAGAAAGACCCTGGTACCCCACTCATATCCTACTTCTTGCAGGATTCTCCATTTGATCAGGCCCTTCTTGATTTGGGTTCGTCCATCACCTAACTCCCACTACCGTATTTGATCGATTTCGATTTGGGGAGTTGAAGCCCACCACGGTCACGATTCAGTTGGTTGACAGATTAGTCAAGACACCGAGGGGGGTGGTTGAGAATGTGATTGTGAAAGTCCGCGGGTTCTGCTTTCCCACAGATTTTTTCATTCTCGACATGGAAGTTCCTCCTAATCTTCAAGGTGCACCAATTATTTTGCATCGCCCATTTCTGGTGACAGCCCGAGCGAACATCGATTGTGCATCCAAGTGTATGGAGATTGCCCTAGGCAACGAGCAACTTCGACTAGACATATTAAGGATAGCAAGGAACTTCGACTGTGATCGAATAGAGGAGGGTGGTGAAGATGAAGATTCAGCATACTGTGGCAACATTGGGCTCCTTTGTGACGACCCAATGTCTCATTCGCCTACACTATCAAGGTTCTTGGACCTCGATCCACATGGGATTGAAACCACTGCATTACACATATCTCCCCGAGGATCTAACTATTTAGGGTGTGCTTCTGACCACAGCACACCTGAATCCAACTATCTTGATCCATACATTCTGAATCGCCCCGATTATTGCAAGAAGATGTGACTACAGCTAACGGGTTTCCCATTAACGCAGTCACAACCAATTTTACGAGGAGCGACTCAGCAGGAATTCACGTGCACATGGATCAGTAGATTCCCACCCTCGATTCTACTCCTCTCACTCATTTTTGACTCTGACCCACCCATGATTGAATTGAAGCCCTTACTTGACTCACTCAAGTATGTGTTCATGGGAGAAAGTGAGACATACCCAGTTATTATCAATGCCCACATAACCCAAGAACAGGAGCATCAATTGATTTCTACGCTGCATGACCATAGGACTGCTATCGGGTGGAGTATTGCTGATCTCCGCAGTATTCGCCCCTCGTATTGCACTCATCACATTTACATGGATGAGGGGGTGAAACCTTCGAGACAACCTTAAAGACGGCTTAACCTGAATATGCTAGAGGTTGTTAAGAAGGAGATCATCAAATGGTTGGATGCAGGCATTGTATATCCAATCTCAGACAGCCAGTGGGTGAGTTCGATCCAGATAGTGCCTAAGAAAGCTGGACTTACCGTCATGAAGAATGATAAGGGCAAATCCATCCCGACCCACACTGTAACATCTTGGCGGGTCTCCATCGACTACAGGAAACTGAACACGACTACCTAGAAGGATCACTTTCCATTGCCGTTCATTGATCAGATCTTGGAACGGTTAGCCAGACGTAGTTTCTTCTACTTTCTAGATTGATACTCTGGGTATAATCAGATAGTGATTAGTCTGGAAGATTAAGACAAGACCACATTCACATGCCCCTTTGGAACATTCGCCTTCAAGCGAATGCCCTTTGTCCTCTGTAATGCACTAGCGACACTCCAGCGTTGTATGATGGCCATCTTCTCTGACATGATTGGGAATTATGTGGAGGTATTCATCGATGACTTCTCCGCTTTCAGAGATTATTTCGCATCTTATCTTGATAACCTCACCAAGATCCTGAAATGATGTATTGAGGTAAACCTAGTACTATCCTACGTGAAAAGCCATTTCATGGTGAGGGACGGCATAGTACTAGGGCACAGGATCTCCAAAAATGGACTCGAGGTCAACCAGGCTAAATCAGAGATTATCTCCCACTTATTGCCACCTAGCTCAGTCAAGCAGATCAGATCATTCTTGGGTCACATCGGCTTCTATAGGAAATTTATACACGATTTCTCAAAAATTGCATGGCCTTTGACGAATCTCCTGGTTGCCGATGTCCCATTTGATTTCGACACCTTGTGTCTTAGCGCCTCCGAGACTTTACGAAGCACTGTCTCTGATTCACCGATTCTCCAACCACCCGACTGGTCGCTCAATTTCGAAATGATGTGCGACGCTTCTGATTTTGCCGCCGGTGCTGTTTTAGGCCAACGTCGAGAGAAACAACCCTTCGTCATATACTATGCTAGCAAGATGCTGAATGAGGCTCAGCGCAATTACACTGTCACCAAAAAAAGAACTACTAGCAATAGTATTCGGGTTGGAAAAATTCAAATCATACTTATTAGGAACCAAGGTCATCATCTTCACTGACCACTCTGCCCTCTAGCATTTGTTGGCAAAGAAGGATGCCAAACCATGGCTCATTAGATGGATCCTTTTATTGCAGGAATTTGATATCGAAATCCACGACAATGCTGGAAAACAGAATGTTGTGGCAGATCACCTATCCAGATTGGACCCAGATCACATCCCTTATTCACTGCCTATCCACAGACAATTTTCAGATGAATCTCTTTTGGCAGTTCATTCTGTTGAGTTCCCTTGGTATGCGGATTTCGCAAACTACCTTGCCACAGGCAAAATTTCCATGAACCTATCCAAGGACCAGAAACTCAAATTCATTGCAGAGGCCAAATACTACCTTTGGGATGACCCACTGCTCTTCCGCATTGGAGCGGACCAGATTATTCAAAGATGCATCCCATACTCTAAGTTCCGCAATGTGTTATCTTTTTGCCACAATGATGCTTGTGGTGGCCATTTCTCAGGATGGAAAACCGCTGCAAAAATTTTGCATTCGGGATTTTTCTGGCCAACCATCTTCAGATATACACACGAATACGCCCAACACTACAAATGATGCCAGTCGGTCGGCTATATGACTAGGAGAGACATGATGCCTCTCCAACCCATGATGGTTGTAGAAGTGTTCGACGTCTGGGGCATCGATTTTATGGGCCATTTTCCAAACTCGCATGGCTTCGAGTACATATTGCTAGCCATTGACTGTCTCGAAGTGGGTCGAGGCCATCCCGGAGAGACAGGCTGACCATAAAATCGTTATTTCTTTTGCACGGTAGTATATCTTCGCGAGATTTTGAATACCCCACGCTCTGATTAGCGATGGGGGAAGCCACTTCATTCATGCACATTTCAAGTCGTTATTAAAGAAATACAGGGTACATCACCGCATAGCCACCCCGTATCATCCGCAGACCAATGGACAGGCTGAAGTGTCTAACCATCAGATCAAGCTGATTCTCTAGAAGACGGTTAGACCAGATAGGAAGGACTGGTCCAACAAATTAATTGATGCACTCTAGGCATATCGGACCGCATACAAGGCCCCACTCGAAATGTCACCATATCGCATGGTATATGGCAAGGCCTATCACCTTCCTATAGAGCTCGAACACCACGCCTTTTGGGCGGTGCGAAAATGCAACCTTGACCTTGATGTAGGAGGTCAAGACCGAAAACTCCAGCTTACTGAATTTGAAGAGATTCGGCGGGAGGCCTATGAGAATGCATTGATATATAAGAAAAAGACCAAGGCCTTCAATGACCACCACATCTGGAGGAAAGCATTCACACCCAACCAGCGAGCTGGTTGCTTGATTCACGGCTGAAACTATTCACGGGGAAGCTCAAGTCCAAATGGATTGGCCCATATGTTGTGATCCAGCCATATCCTAATGGGGCAGTCCAGATCAAGGACCCAAAATCTGGGCATATATCCACGATTAGTGGCCAATGCCTCAAGCCACTTTTGGCTTAAGAACCTCCTCCACCTGACGAGATTATTCATCTTATTGAGGATGTGTGATTGAGTGCTCACCCAGCTGGAGGCGTTAAACTCAGCACATACAGATACCATTCACCCCACATTCCACCATTATTTATATATAACCATTTTTATACATAGCATACTTTTCTTTCTGCATAGTGCAAGCTGACAGGTTGGCCGATAAAGAATGTATATTTTCAAGAGCAATTCCAGGTGACTGCTACCCACTCATCCTCTGTCAGATTTATTTTCTTTTATATCCATGCACGAGGACATGCAAGAACTTAGGCATGGTGGGTAGATATAGTAAAATTGAAAAATTTTTATGCCAACCCTTAGGAAAACCTCAGAGCTGCATGTTATATGCACTTTAGGATCCTAAATAAAAGAACAACTGACTTCACCTCCAATGCTTGCATTGGAGTTAGAAATCATCCGCAACAGCCGTTTCTTACTAACCTGCTCACCCTTCCTACTATGAAATTTCGGGTCAAGCTGAATGTAACCCGACACGGGAATTTCACGATGTACAAATTATACGAGGTTAATTGTTTATAGCATATATACATATTGCAGTCATGAATAAGATTATTTTATTAATAGAATGCATTAGGGACTCTATCCTTTAGTTGATTACTATAATCTGGAATCTAGTACAACTTTTCACACACGTAGAATTAGCAATGGATTCACAGTGAAGGCTGATAAACATCTTTAGTCTGTTGAGAAGAAGAAATGCTTCTTCTCCTGAACACCTAGATAGTGTTTTAGGAGTCAGGCAGATTTTCCTTCAAAAATCCATCAAATAGTGTGAGATGAGAGTAGAGTGTACTGGTGCTCTAAGATTAGTGCAAGGGATTAGGAATCCAAGATAATTAGGTGATGATACTCAGAGATTAGGCATAGTTTCCGCTCTCGGTTCCTGCATATGCATTTATGTGCAAAATACTAAGAGCCACCAAACAAGGCAAATACGCGGAGAGCGAGTTTTCATAAAACTAGGGCCAAGGTGGATGGTTACGACCATTCTTTACAAAATTCTCGGATGAAGGAGGGTATTGATGCCAAGGTTAGAAATACACAGTCCTATCCGTCTCTCCTGTGCTGTGAGTAGGCACTTCCACCAAATAAGCCACCTAATGTCTCTTGAGTACCACCAATCCCTAATAATGCCTCCTCAATAAAGTTCATGGATGTGTTATGTTAAAAAAAAAAAAAAAGAAAGAGATGAAATGAAAAAAAAATGATGAAAAGAAAGAAAAATTGAGAAAAATTAGAAAAAGAAGAAAAAGCAAAAAGAATGAATGTTTCGTTTAGTTACATTGAGGCAGTACCACCAAATAAATTTGAGATCCACCAAATATGGCCTTAACCTATTTTTCTGTGTTTCTGACTGCCTGAATACTGGCTGAGGAATTCCGACTTAGTGTTAGGGTTTTGAGAACTCAAGTAAAGTGTTAATGCCAAGTGAGACCACCAAATACAGAGCATATATGTGAATCTGGTGAGGTTGTGAGCTCTAAGAAAAAGAAAGAAAAGAAAAAGAAAAAGAGAAAGAGAGAATGAATACAAAGGAATTAGAAGGGAGCATAGTTTTTCTCGTCTTTCACTGAGTTGAGTTACTTAGTAATCCGGGAATCTAGATTCTGTAGTACTAGTCTCTATGTATCACCAAGTGAGAGTGAGCCACCAAATATATAACCATTTCCCTCAGATTCTCTACCAAAGCCTAAAGCTGGGGTGAAATTCATAGAATATTTTGAATACCCCAAAGGAAGAAGTCCGCCTATCCCTTCAAGAATTTTACTAGGGGTCAAATACGGGCTTTAGAGGTGTATTAGTTTTTTACTCGAATCCGTTGCAAAAGCTACATAGCTGCACTTTCGCGATTGTCTGATTTCTGGAGCATAGGATGAAAACAAAATGGAGAAAAATCTCTATGCATACAGTATATAAAATTATCAGTCCCTTAGGGACCCTTGCTATAAATAAATTAGTCTTGCATTTGCTAAGGACAAGCAAGATTTTGGCATAGGGGTATGATTGCACAGCAATCATAAGTCTTAATTAACCAAGATTAAGCTAGAACTTAGCATAAGTTAGGGTAATTCATGCATGCATAATCATTATCTGCATCTTTGCTGCTTTACTTTAGCTTTGCATAAAATAATGTTATAATGTGCGGATTAAGTGCATTATGTCGATTGCAGGCAATAAGCTAATCTGGAGCTGGATCTGAAGCTGGATCAGGAATAACGGGAGTTGCAGTAGAGCTGGAGCAGAAGGCTTGGATTAGATGTAGGAATAATAATGTAAGGGAGTTAAAGGTTTGCTATTCTATTAAGTAGAAATAAAGAAGTAAAATGTGAAGAGCTTAGGTCCATCCTAGCCCTTTGATAGCCTGGAGACTTCCGTAAGCCTTAGCCACCCTTAGATTAGGTCACAACACCCTAGGAAGCCCTATAACCCTTGTTTCAACCCTTATCTGGACATCCAGGTAAGTTATAGGACATCGAGGACCCTTAGCCAACTCCTGCACACCTCAAACCCACTTCTGCAGTGTTTTTCGATGTCCAGACACTTTGTCAGACATCCAATTTCTATAGAATAGCCAAAACAGAACCTTGATTTTCCCTGATTCAAATGAGACATCCAGAGCTGAAGTCTGGACTTCTGATTTTTGAGTATAAGTCATCTGATCACATCATTGGACGTCAGATATTGGTCTCCAGTCCCTGTTTTGAGATTCAAGCCTTCATCTTGGATCTTTAGCTCCCTAAACCTAATCCCAACCCCATAGGAACCTAAATTAAGGTGTCCTAACCATAGTACATCACCTCTAGACCTCCATAAGGAACTAATTAGGTCCTCACCAAACCCAATTGACTTAGATCAAAGTCAATTACCTTCAACAAATTCAATTGGACTCATTGAGTCTAAATGAGCATTGATCTCAACCCACACAAGTTCAATTGGACTTAGTGAGAGTCCAATTGATCGAAACCAACTTACTTGAGTTATTTCACTCTCAATTAGGTTCACACTCATCCAATTAAACTTAGGTTAAGTTTAATTGCATTTTCCCCTTGGTAATTAGGGTCTGTAACCCTAATTCAAGGAATACACCTACCCAAACCCCTTAGGACCTAACCTAAGCCACCTAGCCACATAGAGCATGACCACACACACACACCCATTCACGCACACGCACTTCTCTAGAGTTCGCTAGAACTCTCTTGAAGTGGCACCACCTCTTGGCTACCAAATTTAGCAACCAAGTGGCATTCAAATTGACATCCGCAATTTTTGGATCTCAAACTCCACCTCTATCCTCCCTTGGCCAGCCACTCTTGGACTCTCTCTAGAGAGTTCCACACCTCTCTAGAGAGAAGCCCTTGAGTCTACAAAAAGACCCCATGGGCAGCCAAGTGACCCCATTCAATTCCTTGGCAATTCACATTCGTGGCTCCATTGGTTCCATTCACGCCCACTTCCACTTAGGCTAGCCACTCCACCACCACGAGCTCACCACCACCATTGAGGACATCATGTTGGGATGCTGGATCACTCCCCTCTCTCTCCAAGGGTCGGCCTAAGCTACATTGGCCACCCCTCATTCTCCTTTCGACTATTCCAAGGCCATCAGGGACCACCCCTGAATGCCCTTCCATTCTGCTAGGTTTAGTTTATGCCCTTCATAATTTTATTGCTTTCCATTACTGATGAGAACCTCATCATCAGCCATAACTAGCTCATTTTGACCTAATACAAAGGATAAAAGCTCCTACATATCTCAAGGAAAGGCTTAACTCAGAGAATCTGAGTTTGAGAAGAAAATAAGTCATAAGGGGTAAAAATGCAATTTTACCAGTATAATCTGCATACAGGGTAATTCAGGGCCCAAACATAGGTCAAAGAAGCTTAATAAGAATAAAAGTGGGATGAAATGATCTAGCAAGGGCTACAGCAATTCCAAGAAACTAAATGATAATCTGTAACCCTAAAACAACCCACTTCAATTCACGAGGTTCAAGGCAAAGTAAAAATAGAATAAACCCTCTAAAATTCATAGAAAAATAATCTCTAGGGTTTAGAACCTTCAATTTGGCCTTCAGAACCCATTTTGACCTACATTGAGAACCATGCCCAATTAATAACTTAATTTGGGTTTTCGCATAAATTGACCGGTCAAACAAGGTTTAATATAGAAATGAAATTCACCATCAGATTCCTTAGGTCCTAATCAGTCATGTATAAAAACTTGAGCCTAAGAAGAAACCTCCTTGACCAACTTTACACTTTGGTCCTCATATATTTACTTTTTGGCCCTCAACTTTTGAACCCTCGCATTTTGGCCCCTAACTCTCCTTCGTTCTTTGCGATCAGGTCCCCCCTGCAAAACCTGCCACCACCATGCTTCGGCGACCTTCGCGGAGCATGGCGCCGCGCAGGGTGAGGGGGGGGACCTGGCAAGTAAACCGGGGGTGCCCTGCGTCGTCAGCAGTCGTAGGGACACCCCCTTGGTCGTTGTAACCCACCATACCGGCCGTGCGAACGCACGGACGGTATGGGTTTTTGTTTCCGGCCATCCTCCGGCGAGGGAGACACGTCGTCTCCCTCCGCCTTCCTCCTTGTTTTGATCCCTATAAATATCCCCCGTTGCTCCACAGACCGGGGCAGCTTGGATCTGACGGAGAAAATCCCCAACTTTCCTCTCTTCTCTCTCCGGCAGACGCTCACCAGCTCCGGCGGTTCCTCCCCCTCCACCTCTTCGCTCTGCCGCAATACCAGCAGCAGAGACTTCCTCCCCTGCTCTTCCCGCGCCACGCAGCACCCAGCTGGCGCCTCTCCGGCTCTCTGCTCGCCGCCGCCCCTTTCCCTGAGCATCGTCTTCTCCGGCGACAGTCGATACGACTGTCGCCCTGTTCCTCCCCCTTCGTCCCTGCAAGTAAGCTAGAACTACTCCCCTTCTTCTCCTCTTTCTTCCCCCGCTTCCAATTTATTCAATTAAGCTCTCGACCGACCCTGACCATCGTCACCCCCTTCGTCTCCAGCCGCCCTCCGGCGAGATGCTCCCATCGCTCCACAGCCTCACACACCTCGCCGACCCTCACCGAACCTCCGCCTCATCACACTGAGCACCCCCCACCCCTTCACTGCCACTCCACACCTCCGTAACACTCCCCCGAACAAACCCATTCCTCCGGTTGCAGTCCAACCTAGGGCTGCCGCCAGACACCCCCTTGCGGCCTGCCGCGCAGCTCCTCACCTTCGCCGTGCCACGGCGAAGGTTCCCCAGTGGTTTGATCAGGCCAAGAGGCCATATTCGTGTCCGACAGGTTTTGAGGTTCGACCGCCATTAACGCACATTGAAGCAGCTTCTCCCGCGCTCCAGGCTTGAGGACTCCAGGTCTCCAGCTGCTGCGGAGTACGGGGAGTCTTGCGAAGGCAGCCAGCCAGCAACCTACGCAAATCAAAGCCGCAGCTGCAGAAGCCAGGCCGCGGTCTCCCAGCAGGCGCACGCGAGGAAAGGTCTGCGTTTAGTCCCACATCGGTAAGCCTCACACCCTTTCCACTGTTTAAATTGATTTTGTGCACTAGCCTTACTGCCTCAGCACACGGGGTGAGGTCCCCTTACACCCGCCCGGTTACCCGGTCTCGTCCGCGCTCACGCCCCGCGGACCTGACCCGACCCGACTTAGACTGACCTGCACTCCTCGCCCACCACGCACGCCGGTGGGCCTGGACCCGGGCGTGACCCGAACCCGATTACCCGGCAGCTCTGGGAGAGCTTTCCCAAGAGTGGTTTCAGAGAGAGAGAGACGCGGGGGGAGAGGGTAGAGTAGGTTTTGTTCTCTGACGTAAGCTCTGAAGTGTGCAGGCACAGGTGAAGAAGAAGAACCGCGGAAGAAGGAAGCTGAGGGAGACACTGTAGCAACAGGCAGTTTACGTCGTCTGATTTGGAAATCAGACGACGGCCTGAAGGGAAAAGAAGAAAGAAGGAGGGGTGACGTCCCTGGCTGAAAGAGAAAAGAAGGAAGAAGGAGATCTGAAGAAAGAAAGAAGAGCATCACCTCTGCAGAACAAAGAAGAAGGAGATCTGAAGAAAGAAAGAAAGAAGAACATCACGAGGAGAAAACAAAGAGAAAAGAAGACAACAAATTCTTTCCCTCTCTCTTTCTTTTTGTAAAAGAAACATGTATATCTCTAGAATACAACTTGCTCCCTGAGTTCGACCTCGGGAACTCTTTTCCGAGTAAAAAATTTTATATATTTGAAATGATGGCAACAACTGGCTATATTACAACGACATAACAATAAAACCCAGTTATCTCTCGAAGCACACCGTCGTTCCATCAATTACTGCTTAATAGCATAGTCTTTATTGTCCCTCAACGATGCATGCAAAATCCCCCCATTGATTCTTGTATGCAGTCAATTTCAGGTAGATAGTTTTAAATTCCAAGCATTTTTGTATAAGCTTTCTTCTATAGTTTTTGTTGCAAACAACTCTCCCACTGAATGAATGAAAAATGCTTTTATATGTATATGTGTCTCCATGTTATGAAATCACGATGAGCTTATCGATTGCTATTATATTTGCATGATTTAAGTTGCTTGTTTTTCAATTGTCTATCCATTCTGCAACAAGCATGTCATTTCCCGAGAATATTGAAAATCTAATGATAGATGCTTTCTCCATAAATAGTCACCACCTCACTAGAATTGTGCGCATAGAAACTCACGGGTTCACCTTCATAATTTATTTGACGCACGCACACGTAATCCGAGTTTATAACAGAAGTGGTGAAATCTTAATTAGGAGATTGGAAACCGACATGCATTTTTAAACAAAGTTGAGCGGCAAAAAGATTGATTTCAAAAGTAAAACAAATTCCTCCCAGAGATGAACGACCGGGACTCAAGTGTCGTTATCTTTAGAAAATAATATCTTTATTCTATCATATTAAGCAACTATACTATGACGCTTTTCATATCAAATACGCGATCTATGACTTTTCAACACTCATGTGGGAGCAATTTCCTTAATAAAGATGCTGAGAGTGCCTATCTCCTCTTTGAAGAAATGAGTGAAAACTAATTTAAAATGACTTCAATGGACACTTTTGGTAGAACCCAAAACCCCAAACACGAAGTCAATGAAATTGACTCCAAATCCACCTCTGTTCCAGTCACCTAGGATGATATATATATGTTAGCTCAATGACTAGACCAGATAAAAATTCACCAGAAAAAAATGGAAGAAAAGCTCACAAACAAACAAGCTCTACACCTTAATGCTCCACACTTTAACTCTCCACACACTAACACTCCACAACTTCTCTAAAGAGAAAATCTGCACAATATTGATGCGACACCTGTTGGTCAGCAATTTCCAGTTGTTTTACCACAGGAATTGACTGGGAATTTTGATTATTTGAATCAAAATATTCTTGAACCAACCACGGATCAATTTAGAAACCCCTCCAACACTTACAATCAGAACTGGAGGACCAACTCGAATCATTATAGGAAAAACCCAAACCCGATTCAATTTCCCAAACAAAATCATTTTAGGAATTATGGGCAACCTGCATATCAACCTGGACCATCCCAGGAAGATATTAATACTCAGATCATGCAAACACTGCAAGGTAAGCAGAATTAAATAACAAAAGTAACCTGCATGATTACCAACTTGCAACACCAAGTTAAGGTTACTCCTAATCGTCAACCTACAGGGAATTTACCTTTCCAAACCATGCCCAATGCAAATAATCAACAGAATCAATTCCGAGGTGGATGTCCTAGTCAACCCATTCAGCCAGCACCTCAACATCCCTTGGGTTTCAATAACAGTCAGGCTTCCCGTCCTTATCCTAGAAATAACCAAACTGCAAATGTAGTTACTTTGAAGAATGGGAAAACCACTCAATTCCCCCAGCCTATTAAGGAAACTCATTTCAATGAAAAATAGATCAACTCCTCGCCATCTTCCTCTATATTGTTTAGGAACATAATGATGCAAAATAGGGAAACCCTGCACCATTTCCACAAGCCGTCCATTCTTCACAAAATAAGAAAAAGAAGAAATCTAAGCCCACACATAAGGAATTAATGGATTTATTTGGGCAAGTTGAAATTAACATCTGTCTCCTAGATGCCATAAAATACATCCCTGCCTATTCAAAATTTCTAAAGGATTTGTGTGCCAAAATATGGTAGCCCAAAAATTTAGGAAAGGTGATCCATCCTGAGATAGTCTTCTCAATTGTGTAGAGCCGACTACCTCTTAAGAGAAAAGATCCAGGTGCCCCCCTAATTCAAGTTATCATTAATGATAATTCTTTTGATCATGCATTGTTGGATCTCGATGCCTCAATTAATCTTTTCCCCACAATTGTTTTCGAGGAATATAAAATCAGGGAATTAAAGCCTGTAGACGGTACTCTTCAATTAACAGATCGATCCACAATTAAACCAAGGGGAAGTGTTGAGGATGTCCTTGTCCGGGTCAAAGATTGTATATTTGGAGTAGACCTTTTAGTCTTGGACATAAAGGTACCAGAAGCATTAAAGTTTTCCCTATAATTCTTGGAAGACCATTCTTAGCCATCGCCCCCGTAAATATTGATTTTGATTCTGGTAAAATGAAGATCATGTGTGGTAGTGTATCTGTTACCCTAGATATTTTCCAAGCTTCTAGGAGGTTCCAAGAACCTAATTTCTCTGATGACTTGGATTCAGAAATGGAAAATATATTGGAGGAAACTTTGCAGATTTCACATTTAGGTTCTTGTTTTGCCATTAACACGATTCCTGAACAATCCACTTCATCCCACCCTTCCACCCTAGCCACACATTCAGCTAACACTCTAGCTGATCCTTTCACTCTCACTTCACCACTAACACAAAAAGCAGTAATTCTTTCGGAGTTGGGTCGACAACTAGAATTAAAACCATTGCCCGACTCCCTTAAATATGTTTTCCTATGTCCAAATCAGACCCTGCCCCTAATTATAAATTTTTAACCCACTGGGGCACAAGAACACAAACTTCTCCAGCTTTCGAGTAAACATAGAAAAGCTATTGGCTTGACCCTTTCTGATCTTAAGGGTATTCATCAGTCCTACTGCACACATCGTATATATCTAGAGTATGATTCTTTCCCCTCCCACCAACCACAAAGGCGCTTGAAGCCTAATATGCACAAGGTGGTAAAAAAGGAGATTATTAAGTGACTTCGTGCAAATATCATCTACCCAATTTCTGACAACTCCTGGGTTAGTCCAACACAAGTAGTGCCCAAAAAGGCTGGACTAACAATTGTCACCAATGAAAATGGGGAGAATATAGCTGCTCGAACTATCTCTTCTTGGTGCGTGAGTAATGACTGTAGAAAATTAAACACTGCCACCAAGAGGGACCATTTTTTGCTCCCCTTTATTGATCAAATCTCAGAAATGTTAGCCGGACAGGATTTTTACTATTTTCCTGATGGTTATTCTGGCTATAATCAAGTAGCAGTTCATCCAGAGTACCAGGACAAAACAACTTTCACCTGGCCCTTTGGAACCTTTACTTTCCGAAGAATGCCCTTCAGTCTTTCCAATGACCCTAGGACTTTTCAAAGGTGTATGATTGCAATATTTTCAAACCTGGTAGGTGATGAGAGCCTCATCATGAGCCATAACTAGCTCATTTTGACCCAATAAATAAGATAAAAGCTCCTATATAACCTAGAAGAAGGCTTAACTGAAGGAACAAGTGCTCTGAGAGGAAAACATGAAATAAAGGTTAAAACTGTAATTTTACCATTGCAGTACATAAACAGGATTTCTCAAAAGCAAAACATAGGTCAAATGGTCCAAATAAGATAAAAGGAGGGTTGAGTTAATCAGAAATGGGTTTATGTGCAATCTAAGAATTAAATGACACTTGGTAACCCTAAAATAGACCTGCTTAAATTAACAAGGTTCCGGTCAGGATAAAAATTGAGTAAACCCTCTAAAAATCATGGAAAAACATCCTCTAGGGTTTAGAACACTTAATTTGGCCTTTGGAACCTAGTCTGACCTAGATTAGTGTCCTAGCTCCTCAATTAACCAAATTTGGGTTTTTACGCAAAATGTCCAGACAAACGAGGTCAAACCTGAAATCAAACTTCTCCATTGGATTCCTTAGGTCCAAATTAGGTTTATACCAAAATTTGGATCAAAGGGGAGGTCATCTTGACCTACTTTGCAATTTAGTACACCCAAAATCACAAATAGGTCCCTATCTTTTGAATATCCTTGCAAGGTGCCCCCCAAGTTCTTCGCCCCCTTTGCAATCCGGTCCTGCCACCATTGTTAGGGCAGAATCGAGCTCCGGCGAGGTTCAGAGAGGGATTACTTTCTAATCCCTCAGAGATTTCCTCCTAGAAATGGAATGGGGATTCTCTGAGGAATTCCCTTCCTTCTAAAGCCAATTACAATCGCTGGTGTGAACACAATCTCTCAAGTGAACGCACGAGAGATTTGGGTATCCACCTTCCTTCCAACTCTGGCGAGCCGGCAGACCTAATTGCGTGCTCTCCACGCGATGATAGGAGGGGCTAGCACCTATAAAACACCCCCCAGACCCTACCGCAGGACGCAAGCTTGATTTTGACGGAGATCCCCTCCAAATTCGCTCTCTCCCATCTCCGGCCAAATGACTCGCAAGCTCCGGTGACCTCCTCCCCTCCTTCTCGTCGCTATGCTGCCATTCCAGCAGTAAAGTCCTGTCCACCTCTTTCTCCCGCGACGCGCTGTACCCCGCGCGCGTGCTCCTGACCTCATCTTCGTCGCCGCTTCCTCCCTCAGGGTCTTTCTTCCCTGACGACGGCAGTTACGAGCCATCCTCTCCACCGCCTCCCTTCCTTCCAGACAACCCCAGATACATTCTCCATCCTCTCCTCTCTCTTTTCCCCCTACTATTTTACTTGATTACCCCTCGACAGTACCTAACCACCTCCATCGTTCTCACCTCCGACCGCCCTCCGGCGAGCTACCCACACCACTCTGCCCCTCCACACGGCTCGCCAACCCCCTCGTGAGCTTCGCCTCACCACCAGGAACCCATTCCACCACATCACTGCCACTCCAGACCTCCACAAGCACCCCCCGACCAACCCACCATCTCCGGCCACAGGTTGACCTAGGCACGCACGCCTAGGCCGACCTGCAACCTGCAGCATCGCCCACCGCCTTCGCCGTGCTACGACGAAGGTTTCCAGCTATTCTGATTGGGCCAATAGGCCGTTCTGTTGGATGTCAGGTGTACACTCCAGCCCCCATTAACAGCCGAAGCAGCAGGGAGCTTGGAGCAGCTTCGGGCATCAGGCTTCCCAGGCTGCAGGTGCAGCAAACTCTCGCGAAGGTCACGAAGCGAATGAGGCCAGCCAGTCGCACAGTGGAGCCATCAGCTTGGGCAATCGAGTGACGAAAGCTCTGCGGGCGCACGTGAAGGCAAGATCGACCAGATAGTCCCACATCGTGGGATTGCAAAACTCAGGTATGATATAAATTGTTTTTGTGTTTTCTTCTTACTGCCTCCGTAAGCACAGGGGTGAGGTCCCTCACTGCCCCACACGCCTCGTCCGTGGCTTGACGTCGTAGATCTGGCGGATCTGACCCAACCTAAACCTACGCACGCCTCGCGCATCACCACTTGCCGGTGCACCTGGTCCCAGGTGCGAATCTGACCCGACTACCTGTGTGGCTCTGGGAGAGCGTGCTTGAGTGAACTGCTTGAGAAAAAGAGAGACGCTTGGGTAGAGGGACGGGGGTAGGTTTTTGCTACTGTGTGGTGTGTGCAGGAAGGAAGAAGTGACCGAGGCAGCGAACACTTAGCAGTTGAAGAAAAGGAAGAGAAGAAAGAAGAGGCTGTGTAGCAGTGAATGGAGAAGTCTTCGCCAAGAAGAAGAAGAAGAAGAAGAAAGGCAAGGTAGGAGAAGAAGGAAGATATAGAAGCAGAAAGGAGAAGAATAGAGAAAGAGAGATCACATTTAAGACGTCTGATATAGAAATCAGACGTCCAATTCTATTTTTTTTTCACAAATCCTTTTTAAAATTCTCTCTTTGAATCAATTATATTTGCATTTAACAGTTGTATTCTTTGGTTTTACAAAGTACTGAGATTGCTCCCCGTGTTCGACCTCGGATACTCTAGTTGTTTGAGTAATAAAATTCTTTTTGTTTGTTTAAACGTTTTGTCGGTTATACTACAACGTAATACGCTTTAAACCGCACAAAATCGTTGAGAACATTTTGGCGCTGTTGCCGGGGAGCAACGGGCACTTTTAATGCTTTTGATTAGAACTTTTTTATCTAATATCTGACTTAACTTCTCTCTTTTGTTGTGTTCAAGGAAGGGAAAGAAAAACAAAAAGGAAAGAACAATAACTGCACAACAGACTCTCCAAGGAACAGGTAATCTCCATAAGCCCTCTCTCTTAACCCTCTCGCAATCTAAAATGGAAAAAAAAGAGAAAAACCAACTCAGGGCTACCTGTTTCATATTTAGTAACTCATCAAGTTGCCCGATTTTCATTTCAACATATTTTTGTCTGTTTATCCAACTAAGGCAACTAGGGCTAAAACTTTCTTGATTGAGCCCTAGGTGGTAATTTCTAAGGCAACTAAATTGGACCCACTAAAGCCAAGTTAGGGATTGCAAAGCTAGGGTTTTTAGAGACACATCTTCTCTAAAACAAAGAAACAAACTTTCCAAAAAGAGGAGTGCCTAAACCGTGTTTGAAACGATTTATACAAGAGGAACCCTAAGCAAATCAGGCTGATAATCCATTTGAACCATAAAAGGAAGGACCTAAAAGCTCTCAAAGGAACAAGAGGTGAAGTTGATCCCTTGGGTCAACCAACCTTAATATTAGGTCACTTTTGCACTCAAAATACTTAAAGGTTCAAGTGGAACATTAAGCACCTTGATCTTAAAATAAAAAAAGGTAGACTTAAGAGGTCAAGGTCTCCATTCTGGTCTACCTGGAACCGCAGTGACAAGAGAGGTCAGGTGGGGGAAACCCTATAACCTGTTGGGACGCTCTACCATGTAGGGGTCTTTGCGGGACTCTCCCTCTCTGGCAGCCTAGGTAATTCTCAGGTGGACGATCTTCGGATCCAGGGGTCCATCCGCCCCGAACCTCCATAGTCATCCAAACATCTTTTGGGTGTCTTGATTGGGTCAAGAACATCTCCAGTCCTGCATCTTTTCTCTTTAGAGCACACACACTCATTTTCAGTGGGACTCGTTATTCAGATCTAATCGCTTCATAACACATCTTAAGTCAAACTCTGATCTTGATTCCACCACCTGATCCAAGTATGCAGCCGAACCACCTAGGACTACCATTCAAGAAACCTGAATACCGGAGATCCATGAGAGATAAAATGATTGAGGATGCCATGAGATTTTATGAAAATGAAGAAACCTCAACAACAGTAGGAAACATTCAGGTTGATGTCCCAATAACCACAACCTTTGTCATAACTTGTGCCCAAGTACTATTAGTAGAAGCCAACAAAGGATCAACCCGTGACTTTCTCATTACTGCATACATTAAGATAGAAAAATTGCACAATAGTGAATACCTTCAATGTATGACAAATCCTCGACTTTGGAAGCAACACCAAGATAGTCTTGAAAAACGGGAAGAGATAATGAGATTAATAAAACAATTGATTGATCAGAAATACCCGTACATACCACCAACAGAGGATGAGCTATCTTGGAACAACATCGAGGATAAATCTGACCTCGGGTTTGAGGCACAAAATGGTTGTGGATTCCCAACCCAGATGGAATATAATGCACCTGATATTAAAGAAGGTTGGGAAGCTCCAAATGCAGGAAAAGACCATGATGAGCCCATTTTAGAATCCCATGACTCCTGCAAGTATGAGAGTAGAACTGAACCTCTCGAGGGTGTAAATTCCATCCCTTATTCTTATAAGGTGACCCTCGAAGGTTATTCAGACCTAAATTCTAGTAATTCAACCCACATCCTAAGCCTAGAACCTAGATCTGAAACATATTTTGAAGATTTCAAGGCCCCAGATGAAGAAAATCAATCTCTTAATGAAGAATATGATTTTGGGCCTCGATTTGATGAATATCCCTCATCAACCTCCTCAGAGGAACGAATAGATTTTGCTGAAGTCATGCCAATCTACGACATAGAAACCGAGGAGTTGGACGAGCAGGGTTTCAATTGGGTCTGCCCTACTAGCTTAGAATCTGAGCCACTACCAGATAAGGATACCCTTTTAAGCTCAGAATTAACATTTAGGCTAGATCCCAGTCAGGCTACTGAATATACAACATATGATTTATTCTATGGTGGAACTCATGGTCTAGAATCTCATTCAAACTTTGATTTTCGAAAACTCTCCGACGATCTCGAATCTGACCATAACATCGGAGAAAATCTGCCTCCTGATTATAACATGTCAATCTTCTTTGAAGCCACCTGCTCCACATAAACAGAACCAATCAAAACCCGTTCCCCACCCCGACCCGCAACCGGACTCAATTTCTATTCCGATTCACCTCTCACTGAGCCGTTTGTAGATGATTCAACTCCATATCTAGACCGGGTATCGGGTACTGATCAGACCACAAATCAGGAGCCTCCATCCTTTGATCACCTCTGTAGGGATTCCACACCTTACATGGATAATTTTTCGGAACCCTACTTTGACCAGGCTGATTCGACTCAGCCTGAACCCGAGTTTTCACTTCCATATCCATCAGAACGTCACTACATATGGTGGGTTCCGCATCTGCTGATCTACATCTATCAACCCACCAGACTTATTGCGTTCGGGCTGCATCATCAGCCCGCTGATCTCAACAAGCACCTGGTTGGACCAACCAGGCTCTTAATCAAGGTGCTTATTTTCCAAAACTCCATTGATTTGACCACCCCCTCTCCACCCCATTTTCCGCTCGGCTGAAGGCATTAAATTTAGCGCTTAACTGGAGGCAACCCGTCATCCCAAACACAGAGACCCGTCTGATTATCCATCTGGACTCCACGTCTATTGCACCTTGAGACCAGCCTTAGACAGATGATCCCACCTCTGGTACACGTATCAGAGCTTGAAATCATCCGCATCAGTCATTTACGACCCATTCACCCACCTGATATATCTTGTTCTAAGCCCCTGCCCTCAACACTAATTCCCACCCTCTGTTTACAATGAGGACATTGCAAAACTTAGGCATGGGGGGGTGATAAAGTGCATACATACAGAACCAAGAAAAAAATCAGGAGTCTCACACACAAAAATTTGCATATGTCAAAAACACAAAAAATTGAAAAAAATTAAGAAAAAGAACAAAAAATGGGGGGAGGGAGGAAATTTTGTGAGCCACTTAAGCATAAGGAGGAGAAAAAGAAGAAAAATGACAAAAAGGAGCACAAAATGAAAATGAAAAGAAATAGTCATTAGTAAAAGATTAAGGGGTTAACTGAAGTTCTAGACCAAAAAAAAAAAAAAACGAGGAAAAGAAAAGTGCTATGGAGACATAACAAGAGATTAGCGGGAACGCTGGTCTTAAGCCTCTTGGGCTAGATTTGTTAGCTTAAAAATTTGCGTATCTGTTAAAATCTGGATAATCCTCAAGAGGTTGAGGAAACTGCGAAACTTAAGTATTAGGTCTAAGGCTTAGGAAGTATTCGGCCTCGTTAACTGACCTCCGGTGTGCGGGATTCGGTAACCTGAGCACCCAAATTCACACACAGTCTGGTTCAGTGCGCATAAACATCCAAATCACGCAAAAAGCATTTAATGTTCTGAAAAAGTCACCTAGATTAGGAGCGGTCAATCAACACAAATTGATTTGGACGAGTTCCCAGCACGGAGAGGTGGGAAATTCCCCTCTAAGATGCATAACAACATATCGTCTCCTCAGTGCTTGTCTCTTAGGATATTTAAATATCCTACTGGGGGCATGTAAGCACTCTGTTGGTTTAGTTACCATGGGCGGCATTATCACGAAATGTCGATCGCCAGGGTCTGGATTCGGCCACGGAACGCCATGGGGGGGATTATCTCGAAATCTCAAAAGCCAGGGTTCTGGGGGTTGCCATGGGCAGGATTATCTCGAAATCTCGAAAGCCAAGGACCCTTGAGGATTGATGATGGAAACGAGGAATCTGATACAGACCATGTTGAGAAGCTAATCCGAAGCTAGAAATAAAATGAAAAGAGAGAGAAAAGCTCTCCAAACAAATAAATCTTCTATCTCTCTCTTACAAAAAAAAAATGCAATGCAAACTGAACTTAGGCTAAAAATGTCTCAAGCATAGGTGCTTTAACCACGGAGTCCAACAAACCCTAGGATAGTTTCTGTGGGCCGTAGAAACCTTTGCGGAGGACTAAGGCTAAAGCAGAACAGGTCCGGATTTTGGTTGGTACTTTAATACCTCCAGGCCTATTGTCGGCATTCCAACCTAATCACAAAAGAATAAGCACTTATCATTATTGACAGACATTCAGGGTCTAGAACGGAAGTTAAAACCTTGAAATTTTGCTAAGGGACTAGCAAAAGCTAGGCATGGGGGTATGATGAGAGCCTCATCATGACCCATAACTAGCTCATTTTGACCCAATAAAGAAGATAAAAGCTCCGACATAACCTAGAAGAAGGCTTAACTGAAGGAACAAGTGCTCTGAGAAGAAAACATGAAATAAAGGTTAAAACTGTAATTTTACCATTGCAATACATAAACGGGATTTCTCATAAGCAAAACATAGGTCAAATGGTCCAAATAAGATAAAAGGAGGGTTGAGTCAATCAGAAATGGGTTTATGTGCAATCTAAGAATTAAATGACACTTGGTAACCCTAAAACAGACCCGCTCAAATTAACAAGGTTTCGGTCAGGATAAAAATAGAGTAAACCCTCTAAAAATCATGGAAAAACATCCTCTAGGGTTTAGAACAATTAATTTGGCCTTTGGAACCTAGTCTGACCTAGATTAGGGTCCTAGCTCCTCAATTAACCAAATTTGGGTTTTTACGAAAAATGTCCAGTCAAACGAGGTCAAACCTGAAATCCAACTTTTCCATTGGATTCCTTAGGTCCAAATTAGGTTTATACGAAAATTTGGACCTAAGGGGAGGTCATCTTGACCTACTTTGCAATTTAGTACACCCAAAATCACATAGGTCCCTATCTTTTGAATATCCTTGCAAAGACCCCCCCAAGTTCTTCTCCCCCTTTGCAATCCGGTCCTACCGCCATTGTTAGGGCAGAACCGAGCTCCGGCGAGGTTCAGAGAGGGATTGCTCTCTAATCCCTCAGAGATTCCCTCCCAGAAATGGAAGGGGGATTCTCTGAGGAATTCCCTTACTTCTAAAGCCAATTACAATCGCTGGTGTGAACCCAATCTCTCGTGCGAATGCACGAGAGATTGGGTATCCACCTTCCTTCCAACTCCGGTGAGCCAGTAGGCCTAATTGCGCGCTCTCCACACTCTGATAGGAGCTGTCAGCACCTATAAAACACCCCCCACACCCTGCCGCAGGACGCAAGCTTGATTTTGACGGAGATCCCCTCCAAATTCCCTCTCTCCCATCGCCGACCAAACGACCTGCAAGCTTCGGCGACCTCCTCCCCTCCTTCTCGTCGCTCTACTGCCATACCAGCAGCAGAGTCCTCTCCATCTCTTTCTCCCGCGTCGCGCTGTACCCCGCGAGCGTGCTCCAGACCTCATCTTCGTCGCCGTTTCCTCCCTTAGGGTCTTTCCTCCCCAATGACGGCAGTTACGAGCCGTCCTCTCCACCGCCTCCCTTCCTTCCAGACAACCGCAGATACATTCTCCATCCTCTCCTCTCTCTTTTCCCCCTACTATTTTACTTGATTACCCCTCGACAGTACCTAACCACCTCCATCGTTCTCGCCTCCGACCGCCCTCCGGTGAGCTACCCACACCACTCTACCCCTCCACACGGCTCGCCAACCCCCTCGTGAGCTTCGCCTCACCACCAGGAACCCATTCCACCACATCACTGCCACTCCAGACCTCCACAAGCACCCCCCGACCAACCCACCATCTCCGACCACAGGTTGACCTAGGCACGCACGCCTAGGCCGACCTGCAACCTGCAGCATCGCCCACCGCCTTCGCTGTGCTACGACGAAGGTTTCCAGCTATTCTGATTGGGCCAATAGGCCGTTCTGTTGGATGTCAGGTGTACACTCCAGCCGCCATTAACAGCCGAAGCAGCAGGGAGCTTGGAGCAGCTTCGGGCATCAGGCTTCCCAGGCTGCAGGTGCAGTAAACTCTCGCGAAGGTCACGAAGCGAACGAGGCCAGCCAGTCGCACAGAGGAGCCATCAGCTTGGGTAATCGAGTGACGAATGCTCTGCGGGCGCGCATGAAGGCAAGATCGACCAGATAGTCCCACATCGTGGGATTGCAAAACTCAAGTATGATATAAATTGTTTTTGTGTTTTCTTCTTACTGCCTCCGTAAGCACAGGGGTGAGGTCCCTCACTGCCCCCACACGCCTCGTCCACAGCTTGACGTCGCGGATCTGGCGGATCCGACCCAACCTAAACCTACGCACTCCTCGCACATCACCACTTGTCGGTGTGCCTGGTCCCAGGTGCGAATCCGACCCGACTACCCGTGTGGCTCTGGGAGAGCGTGCTTGAGTGAACTGCTTGAGAAAAAGAGAGACGCTTGGGTAGAGGGACGGGGGTAGGTTTTTGCTACTGTGTGGTGTGTGTAGGAAGGAAGAAGTGACCGAGGCAGCGAACACTTAGCAGCTGAAGAACAGGAAGAGAAGAAAGAAGAGGCTGTGTAGTAGTGAAAGGAGAAGTCTTCGCCAAGAAGAAGAAGAAGAAGAAGAAGAAGAAAGGCAAGGCAGGAGAAGAAGGAAGATACAGAAGCAGAAAGGAGAAGAAGAGAGAAAGAGAGATCACATTTAAGACGTCTGATACAGAAATCAGACGTCCAATTCTATTTTTTTTTCACGAATCCTTTTTAAAATTCTCTCTTTGAATCAATTATATTTGCATTTAACAGTTGTATTCTTTGGTTTTACAAAGTACTGAGATTGCTCGCCGTGTTCGACCTCGGATACTCTAGTTGTTCGAGTAATAAAATTCTTTATATTTGTTTAAACGTTTTGTCAGTTATACTACAACGTAATACGCTTTAAATCCGCACAACATCGTTGAGAACAGTAGGTGAATGCTGAGAAGTCTTCATGGATGACTCCTCTATTTTTGTAGATTCTTTTGGACATTTTCTCAAGAACCTTGAAAGAACACTCCAAAAATGCATAGAAGTCAATCTAGTCATCAGCTAGGAAAAAAGTCATTTCATGGTCCAGGAAGGTGGTGTCCTGGGCCATGTTATTTCAAAACAAGGAATTGCGGTAGATAAAGCAAAAATAGATGCTATATCAAAGCTCCCACCACCCACCACTGTAAAATAGATCAAATCCTTTTTGGGTCATGTAGGTTTCTATCGTAGAGTCATAAGCAGTTTTTCCAAATCTCCAAGCCCTTAAGTCAACTTCTTACTAAAGACTTGTCATTCGATTTCAATGATAAATTCCTAGAGAGTTTTTAGAGGTTAAAGAAGGAAGTTACCGAGGCACTAATTTTGCAGGGACCTGATTGGAATAGTCCCTTTGAATTAATGACGAATGCCTCAGATTTTGCTGTGGGGGCCATTCTAGGGCGAAGAATTAACAAGAGGCCTGTTGTGATCTATTATGCTAGCAAAACCCTTGATGATGCATAACGAAATTATACGGTTACTGAAAAAGAACTTCTTGCCATTATATTTGCCTAAGAAAAATTTAGATCTTATCTTTTGGGGTCACATGTCACTGTTTATATCGACCACTCAGCACTTAAATATTTGCTGACAAAAACGGATGCGAAACCCCACCTTATCCGTTGGATCCTGTTGCTTTTGGAATTTGACCTGGAAATCAAGGATAAATGGGATCGCAAAATGTAGTGGCCGACCATCTCTCTCGTCTTATGATGAATGACATAATGATCTCCCCTAATCAATTCACTAATGAAAGCATTTTAGCTGCCACCACCCTCCCTTGATTTGCAACCATTGCAAACTATTTAGTAACAAAACAAATCCCAGTTGATTGGCTAGAAACAAAAAGGGGTAAGTTCTTTGCTGATATTAAATACTATTTTTGCAAGGAGCCCGACCTTTTCCGCATTTGTGCCAATCAGGTCATTAGATGATGTGTCCCTGATTTTGAAATCCATGATATCATGACACATTGTCATTCAATGGCCTGTGGCAGACAATTTTTGAGCAAGAAAATTGCAATTGAAATCCTTAATGTGGGATTCTTTTGGTCCAGCTTGCACAAAGATTCTCATAATTTTGTTCTGTCCTGTATGCATTGCCAGAGCATCGGCAACATGACTCAGAAGAATATGATGCCCCTTAATCCTATTTTGGAGGTTGAAATTTTTCATGTATTGGGCATTGACTTCATGGGACCGTTCATCAACTGTCGTGGGTATTTGCATATATTAGTCACAGTCGACTATGTATCTAAGTGGGTAGAAGCAATACCCACCCGCACCAATGATCACCGTGTGGTTGTCGAACTCATTAAGAAAAATATTTTCTCAAGATTCGACATTAAAAAGGCCATTATCAGTGACGAAGGCTCACACTTCACTCACTCACAATTTTGTCACCTTCTTTTTACATATGGGGTTAATCACAAAATTTTCACACCTTATCACCCCCAAACAAATGGTCAAGTGGAAGTTTCTAACTGGGAAATCAAAAATATTTTGCAAAAGATGGTTAGGCCCGATTGTAAAGACTAGTCCACCAAATTGGACAATGCTTTATGGGCCTACCATACCGCTTTCAAAACCCCACTAGGCATGTCTCCCTTCTGTCTAATTTTTGGGAAGGTGTGCCATCTCCCGATAGAACTTGAACGTAGGGCTTTTTGGGCAATGAAGCAATTAAATATGGACTTATCTGATGTCAGTACCCATAGAAAATCACAATTGACTGAACTGGAAGAATTGCATAATTTTTTAGATGAAAACGAGAGGACTTATAATGACTAGACAAGGAAATTTCATGATAAATACATTGTTTGGAAACACTTTGACGTTAATCAATGCATTTGGCTTTTCGATGCATGATTACATATTTTTCCTGGAAATTTGAAATCAAAATGGACCAGCCCCTTTATTGTCCTAAAACCATATTCATACGGTGCTGTTGATCTTTTCAACCCTAAAACTAATACGACTTTTCAAGTCAACGGCTAATGGTTAAAGCCCTATTTTGACCATACCCTGAATCTTGTGTCTATTTCACCGAATCAACCACAGCTGATCACTAATGCACACTACGCCAAGCTGAATGGCGTAAAAGATAGCACTGGATGGGAGGTAACCCATCATTTTATTTCTACTTTCTTTTTTTCTTTCTTTTCCACAGATTTTGATTATCCTAAATCTGATCTCCTTTTTCTAAGGTAATCCCTCCTTCCCTCCTAATGCGTGAGGACAATGCATATCTAAAGCATGGGGTTGTTTTTAAAAATTTTGACGATAGATTTATGATTTTCAAAATCTAAAAATATGCAATTTTCTTTAGTCATTTTTTTTTTTTGCATGCATACCCAAAAAAAAGTGAAAAATTCAAAACTTTTGAGTAAAATTTTGAAATCGAGACTAAAGTTGAAAAACTCACTTTTGGTACAATGGGATTTAATATTTAACAAACTGGGGATGAGGATACGGATCTAATCATTAGAATTTGAAGGTTTCTTTTTAGACTAGATCATATATCCTTCTCCAAAATTCCACCTAAACTCATGATAATTCAGGTGACTTGATCCTCTTTTGTAATACACAAAGTATCTATCTTAGTTTCTAATTCAAAAACTTGCATTTCTTGCAAAACTTCCTGCGTCAAATTTCACACACAAGCCAACACTTAAAAATCACTAAAAATTACAAAAGCCCCCCTGTTTAGACTTAGTAAAAGTCTGAAGCAAATCATCTGTTTGAGTTCCCACCGCTGAGAAGGAGGAAAATACCTCCTTTGAGGATGTGATGTCAACATGTTACCGCCTCAATGCTACTCCATATCTATATTTCATATCTTTAGATGGAGCGTTAAAGTGCATTTTAACAGGTCAATTGTCTTGGACGGTGCTCTACCTATAGTCCGGAGCAAGAACTTTAGTTTGCTTGGAGTGGCCCTTTACACTGCATTGTGTTTTGGGGTTGTGAGCTCCTGGGTGGTGTCATGAACAGTGTTATCTCGAAGTAGTGGCACTAGAGCCCCCTCGAGATTGGTAACAGGAATGATGATCCCGACACATCTATTGTAAGACTAAGCTAGAAATAGGAATGGGGGACAAAAAAAATTTTAAACCAAAAACACACCCTTATAAATGCTTGCCTTTCACAAGTACGGACATAGCATTTTAATGGTTATTGCAAGTTGCAAATCAGATTCAAGATCCAGAAAAATCATAAAAACAAAAATTTCAAGTCATCTAAATTTACAAAGGGTTAATCTACAAATTTTCAGGAGGATATATTGATCCTTTTTTGTCTAATTTGTGGATCCAAAAACAAATCCAGATGTTTATCTTTAACAAATACCATACCTCTTGTGTTTACACCAACCAAGGTTCGATAATTCTTTCTCCTAAAAAAAAAATCAAAATAATTAGATTTCCCAAAAATTTTATTTTGTAAAAATTAAAGTTTTGCTAAGAGACTAGCAAACGATAAGAATGGGGGTGTCATAAATGCCAGGTTATCATCATTCTTATGCATTAAAACAAAACTAGCCCTTAGGATTTTTCTCTACAAATGGGTTTTCTTGTGTTGCATTTAGGCATAAAATAGGTTAGGCATGCATTGCACTTATTATGTTGTTTTTGATGTTTTTCTTTGAGTATTAGGGCTAGACAGATTGTCAGATCTCTAGAACCCTAGCACTCAGGAAGGCAACAGGTGAAGAAGTTCTGACTAGCTGAAACTCAGCTTGTTCTTTCTCAACATAGCTAGAATCTAGCTCACTTGGACTTGGATTAGCTCATTCCAGCACCATTCAGCTCATCACAGCTGAATGACTACTCAAGAGAGCTTATCTTAGCTCACCTTAGCTCAAGTCAACTTATATCCAGCTCAACTTAGCTGACTCTAGCTCATCTCAGCTCACTTTAGTTCTTAGGGAGTTCTAGTTAGCTAAGTTGAGTTGACTGGAGTTCACCTCAGCTCAACCTAACTGAGTCTAGCTCATCTCAACTCCCACTAGCTCTCTGGGAGATCCAGCTAGCTCAACTAGGTTCACATTTGTCCACCTCATCTTAAGCTCAACTCACCTCAACTCCAGCCAACTTCCAATAGCTAATCTCTAAGCTAGCTGAGCTACTACTTGTCAACTAGTAGCTTAGCTAGCTCTACAGTTCTCATCAGAGGTTGTTCTAGCTCAACCTTGCCCCAGCAAGGTTAGGACCAGCTCAACTGAGCTCAACTACCCAAGCTTGGCTACTTGCATAAGAACTAATTAGTCAAGCTCAGTAGTTGAGCTCCCCTTGATGCTACCTCAATAGCCCCAACTCCAGAATACCTGATACCAGCTCTAGAATACTCTTCCTCAGTTCTCCTCCGAAAAACCCTAGTTCCTCCAGCTCTACTCTACTAGTTAAGCTAGCTTAGCTAGCTTAGCTAAACTTCACTCCACCAAAAACCTCCATGGCTGTCCACTTCACCTTAACCCTAGCCAACCCTAACCTAACCTAACCCCTTTTGGCGGCAACCCACCAAAACTACCAAACTAAACACCCCTTCAAGTTGGTGCCAAAATGCCCCAGCCACCCCTTCATTTTGGCACCAACTTCCCCTTAATTCCTAGCCCTACAACTCGTCAACCAAGGCCATCTAAACCCAACACCTAATCCCTTCTAGAAGCCCACCATTGGTGCCAAACCTAACCACGCATAACTACCCTAAACCCTACCCTAGTTTGTGACAAAAATCACCCCCTACATCCATTCTTTTGGCGCCAACACCTCCTCCCATCTACACCATACATATTACCCCCCAACCTATCCTGACCCTCCATCTAGTGACACCACCTAACCTCCCCTTAACCCACCTAAAGTGCCGGCAACTCCCTTAACTCCACCATAACTACCACCTCAAGCATCCCTCCTCTTTGGTGCCACCCTATATCTACCCTCCATCAGATAACCACCACCCAACAACTCCATCCTATCCCTACACACAACCTACACGCCACCTAACTCTACCACCTTAAATCCTAACCCTAGTCCTCTCCTATTGTTGGCGCCAAACACCTTACACCCCCCCCCATTTTGCTGCCAACCACTATCAACCCTATCATCCCTTAACTACCTCCAACAAGCCATCCTAACCCTCCATCCATTAACTACCCTTAACCCCCTACCACCTCCATTAAAACTCATCCTTGGATACAATTTTTCAACCCATATTTCCACTTACATAGAAGGTCAAGAAAGGAAGAAGAAGAAAAAGATTAGGGCAATACTCTGTCCCCTTTGTGCTTTCCCCTCTTCTCCTCTCTCTTGTGCCCATGCCAGCCAAGGAAGGAAGCCAAGCATTGGAGGACAACCTAGGGTTCACGCCTACCTTAGGAAGTGGAGGATTTGAGGGTGGTACACTGCCACCCTTGGTGGAGAAGTCAAAGGTGGTCCACGCCACCTTAAGAGAAGCCTTTAAAGGTGGAATTCCATCCACCTTGGAGGAGTCAAGCACGCCCCCCTTTGGGCTTGCTAGGTGGAGTTCATCAACTTGGAGAAGCTTTACAAGAAGAAGGAGCTCTTTTTGATTGCGGGAGCAGTCGCAATTGGAGTAATTGCCTTGCCATCTTCATCATCATTATAGAGGATAATTGTGTTTTTTTTTGTTTTGCGCTTTCAATTATATTAATTGAAGCATTCCTCTACATGGTTTTTGTGTAAAATAATTCCTGTTCTTATAAAAGTTGCCTTTAATTTTTGTTGCAATTTTAATTACGCTACTTGCTCTATCTTAATATAATCTCACTGTCTTTCTAATCAACGTAGTCCTTCACTCGGCTAGGTTGAGTTTAGAAAGAAGATAATTTTGTCACTTGGATTTTAGCATCTTAGTTGTAGTACATTTTTCGTTAACAACTTCATATTTTCCCTTTATATCAAAAAGACTAAAAAAAAATGATATATTGAAAAACAAGAAAAGGAAAGTAGAGTTTAATTTCTGAGCAAGAGACCTAAATTTCGTAAAATATTGCCCCCTTGGATGACCCTAGATACTTCCCTATCTAGGTTAGAAATTTTAAAAGCAAGCAGATTTACATGTTGCAGCGACTTAAAACCCTAATCTTGAAAAACACATATTTTTCATATCAGTTGCCTCTGTCAGTTGTAGCTTCGCAACCTTCCACCATACTGCCATGCCTCTCGACCTGCCATGTGCCCCCACAGTAGTGATATTAGTGTCTCCATTTTCTATCAGCGGCTTCCACAAGCTACATCCGTCGTCTTCGATGTGAGTTTCTTGCTATAATGCACAGTCAACATCCCATTCTTACATATATCTAGCAAGAGAGGCTCTTCATTCCCCATCGTGTAGCCCACGCACATTCCATGATAAAACTCTAATCTTCTTTCAGACTTCCCCCATCTCGACCCCCATCAGTCCTCACCACACTATGTGCTCTTGTAACCATACTCAGTTCGATCCCCACCCTGTCATTACCTCTTCTTCTCCGCAACTTGTATGGAGACCTAATAAGCACTCCTTTCCCTTTTCTTTTGGCTCCAACATCATACTGAAATCCTTCAGGTGTATCAATGGAGAATGGGGTATCAACCATCAGCTTTTCAGTCCCACTTCTAGTAGTCTCCTCCACTTGTACAATCATATGAGAGCCCATCTCATTTGTACTATCATCATTTTGAACCAACTCACTTGATTTGTCCATTAGGTCCTTTCCATATTCCTAAGGATGGTGGTCTTTTCTCTTCTTTATCACCGACATCTCCTCCACCGTGCTTTTGACTCCCTGCACTTGGTTCGGTCTGTTCTTGACCACTTCCAAAAAAGATTTTCCCATTTGTTGCTCATGCATCACCACCTTATCTAAACAAATCTGATGTCAAATCACCCATGAACTTCCCCCACAAGAAAGAATGATCTTTACAGGTAGTAAGCCACTGTGAGCAAAATTCACATTCACCCATATCACCCTCCCATCCCCTTCCCCAAGCACGATCTCCATACCTTCCTCCATCTCTGCAAAGCTCTCAATCGTCTTTGCCACTACCTCATTGGTTCTTAGATGGAGCGACATACCAGTAATCTCCAACCTTCCGTGTCTGGAGGCCACCTTCTGTGGGGGACAGGACAAATTCAACTTAAATGTTGAAGTGAAATTCAAGGCACAAGTAGGATTAAAATTAGTAGACTACGGAGTCAAGCTCACACTTTCTGGTCTACATGGAATCTCAGTGACAAGTATGGTTGGGTGGGGGAAACCCTGTAACCCATTGGGGTGCCCTACCAAGTAGGAGACTTTGTGGGACTCTCCCTGGTTGCCCAAGTAATTCTTTGGTGGGTGAGTTTCTGATCTAGTGGTACCATCTGCCTTTAACCGCCATAGTTACCCAGCCATCTTGGGTGCCTCGATTAGGTCCAATACACATTCTGTCCCTTGTCTAATTCCACAGTCCATGTATGGGAGGTGGTCCTTAAGACCAATCTTGAGGCTTCCATTAAAAGTTCACTCTAATCGAGGCCAAGCCTCGACCCAATTATTTATGCTCCCATTCGATCCTTCCACATCTGAGCCTAGCTATCCATTATCTACATCCATGGAGAATCTAGAATTTGTGCCCAATCTTCAAAAACAATTACAATGCCTCACTGATTTATTCCATGCATTCATGAATCCCTCAGAGCATTCACAGATGCGAGAACACTACAATCCTGCAGCAGTGGCTATTGAACCCAGGGTGCAAATCCTAGTTGAAGGACCTGACACTGAACTAAAACTGAATCTAATTAATGGAATCCCCAAATTTCATGTCTTGTTCTCCAAAGATCACTTCCAGCATATCAAATAGCTGAAACATCTGGCCCAGACCTTTGCACCATCTGTTGAGAATTGAGACATACTACCCATGAAGATGTTCTCCTTCCCTCTTATGGATAAGGCTACCAATTGGTATGAAATGCTAGCTCACCGATCAAAACATGGGAGGAACTCCAATTTGAATTACTGAAGAAATTCTACCCAATTGGTTGCACCAATGCTTTGAGGCACCAGATCACGCATTTCGCGTAGAATGCAGGAGAACCACTTCATGAGGAATGGAACCACCTTCTAGATTTCATACAGAAATGCCCTCATCATGGAGTTCCTAAATGGGAGCTGATGAGAAGCTCATCATGGTCTCTAATCACCCCTAATTAACTAGTCTTCCTAGTTAATTAGCTAGGAATATGTGAATATATGGGCTAATTATTAAATAAGGGATAAATAGTAAAGGACCTTAAATTAAGTTAAAAATACTGTATTATCATCCAATTAATATTATTAATAATCTAATTAATAATTGAACTCAAAATATTATCAATTATTCATTTAATTATTCATGTATTAACTAATTTAAGCATAATATATAACTAAGTATGTAATAACTTAAGTAACATTAAATAATTAATCTAAAAAAGGTCAAAAATGTAAATTGAATGTCTAAATATAATAATTAACTTATTTACAATCATATATAAAAAGTTGTAAAAGATTTAAGTTAAAATAAACTTTGAAAACCTGAGTTTACATTTTGGTCCTTACATTTTATTCCAATCGGGTCCTTATTTTCCACTTAGGTCCTTATGTTTCACTGCAAATCGGTCCCTAGACTTCTTCTTCTCATCTTCACCTGACTGAATGGCTGGCAACTGAAGGTGTAGCCACCGCTTGATCACCACCAATCTGACGTCATCTCTTCTTCTCCAAGCTCCTGGAGCTTGCACTCACCATCCCATTTTCATCCATTGGTCTGGATGACACTTATATCCTAATTTAGGGCTAGAGATAACCTCACCGGCATCGAAGAAGATGCTGGTGGTTATCCTCCACCTAGCCACAAATACATCCAGATTCCACCTCCATCTCAGTCGTCGTCGACTATAAATACCCCTTGACCCCCCTGATTTCCAGAAAGTTGGCTCCCTTCCCTCTTCTTCACTGTGGTTGACTTTGATAGGCTATTCACTCTGCAACTACGGCAACTTCCATCGCATCATCCGACTTCCTCCACCCATTTTTATCAACTCTGGAACTCCACCGATGTCAGCCGCATCTTCTGACAAGTGCTGACTAAGGAGCTTTCCTCTACTTCACCTCACAACCACCACCGGAGATCTTTCAACAACCCTCTGATTTTCTCCTCCGTTATGAGCCATCGATGGAGATCCTCTAACCCCTTCGTCTAGGTAATAGTAAACTAGGAGTAGGATAGTTTAGTTAGTTAGGTAGGTCAGATAGCCATAATGTTAGATTTAGATTTCATCTTCCTCGACTCCGGTGAACTCCTTGAGCTTGTCAGGAGCATTAATTTTGTCTTTTTGAATCATTGTCCACATTCTCCTATCTTCCACTATCATTTTCTAACATCATTAATTACTAATCTGATCATTAATTCGCCTAAATCATTTCCACCTCCACCGACTACTTCTGTTGTCCATGGCAGTAGTAGTTGACCAAATCTCCACCTCCATTGGGTCCTCCATCATCTTTTCATCACTAAAGGATCTTAATCATCGCTATATATAGAGTAAATACCACATATAACTTAAATGCAAAAATCTAATTAAGCTCCTGAGCTCGCTGTCAATGGCGACTCAAGAGTAGTTGAAATTCTTAATTATATATATATTTATGATCACAATCATTTGTTGACTTATTTTATCCACTCAATTTGGTTGGAAAACAAGTCCTGAGCCTTAACCAATTTAGATTCTTTAAAAATGGAATTTACTATTAAATCTTAATTTTAATGATCAATTGAAGAAACTAACTTGATCCTAAGGTTCATTGTGACCTCAGGATACTTTTCAAATCTTTAATGGCACAAATTCTCATTCTGTACACAATTTACACTTTTTCTAGACTCACCGAAGCTTCAGCGAGCTCTAGTGAATCAAATCTATTCTTCAACATGTAGAACTTGATGAGAAACCCCAGATCAATGAATTGATGATTACTGATTAATCTGAGGTATTTTATTTGAGAATTGAAAGACTGGAGCTTGAGTTAGGTCTTCATCTTCCCCAACTCCGATAGAGTTGGAGAAGTCTGACAGTTAGTCTTAAGTCGCACTTAAGTGGTCTAGAAGATCAATTCCGTGCTTAGATCACTGTAACAACCTTTGGCTTGTTCTGATGAACAAACCACTTCAGAAGCTCAGGTGACTATCTTAAAACCCTAGAATATTTAATTAAAACACCTAATTAATGGTCCGAGCATGTTCCTGAGATTGAAAGGAAGTTGTTTGAGGTTTTAATTTTCTGAGAAAAGGTTTAAATGAGAAAGTCAAAATTCGAGGCTTTCCAATCAACTCTGAGTTTGATTCCTTGATTCTGGATTTAATCTAATTAATTGATAAGTCTAAATAGATTCTGAGATATCTGTGAATGATTTTAAAGTGATTTGAGTGAGCTCTAACGTACAATTTGATTGGATTTCAATTTCTGCCAGTTTGGGATATTTTTGAACCCAAACTAGTGGCAGTGAATTTTTGATGAGTTTTGACTACAAATTCTACCTAGATGAATTGATAACAACCTCTAGAAGTTTTTTTAAATGATTAAACATGTCTTAAGTTGTCTGTTAGGTCATTTTCATGTCTGTTTAACACTTCTTGAATGTTTGAGAAAAGCTTTGAGCTTTTATACACTTCCTGAAGCTCCAGAGACCTCAAAGCATACACTAGTAGGTGCGAAAATAATCGTAGAAACCGTTTAGCACATCAACTAGGAGCTAAAGTCTAGTCTGCGGACTCATAACTAATAAATCCATTTTCCAAGCAATTTTATACCGTAGAAAACAAGCAACTTCATCCTTCAAATCGAAGAGCAAAACTTGCCATTCACATTAAATTGATAATACAATCTTGTAGAGCAACTCAAGAGCTTTCTAACAAGCTTTTATTCACTTGGAATGGAGCTCTGAGTTGCTGGGAATCATCACTGGAAGTTTGCTCTAGGAGGGGAAAAGATAGTCCCACATCGAGTATCTCTGAACGGCCGCCTGGGTATAAAACTATTTTGTTAAGTGGCTACTTTAGTCGAAAGCGCACAGCTCATGGTTACTGATTGAGCATGATTCTGAGCATAGTGTGTATGGGTGCATATGTGCCTGTGGTGTGCGAGTGTGTGGGCCCAGTGAGGACGTGTGCGAGGCCTGGGAGGCGTAAACCGATCTGGCTGGAAACTCTAAATCGGAAAATAAATCAAAATAGTTGAATCAGGCTTGGACCTAGTAGGGTCTAGTCCCACCATGAAAAGGTGCTGTGTATCCTCGAATGGTCCAAGCCGCCAATAAAAAAACCTAATTTTTGGTTGAGGAGAAGAAAACCCAGTTCAGCTCGGTTCCAAAACTAAGGGCTAGGTGGTAAGGACAAAGAAAGGAAAAGCTAAGGCTAAGTGCTCAAGGAAATGCTAAGGAAAGAACAAGAAGAAATAGCAAAGAAAAGGAAGGAGAAGGAAGACAGGAAGAATGCGTAGAAGGAAGAAAGAGAAGGCTGGATAGGTGCTAGGGAGAAGAAAGGCAGAAAAGAGAAGAAAGAAAAGAGGAAGAAGAGAAGAGCTCGAGAAAATAAGAGAAAGATAAGAGAGAAATAGGAGAAAAGATTAAAAGACAAGTAAAAGAAAAGAGAAAGAGAGAAGACAGAAAGAAAGAAAGGTAAAAGAAGAAAAAGAGAAAGAGGTTGAAGAAAAGAGAATAAATATTTTAATTCTTGCATTATTTTTAATTTCTCTTTGAGTTTAATGTTGTAATAAGGCACATTTCAATTAGTAAAACTTTCTATTGCCTTAATTTCTTTGAAATAAAAATAAATTAACATGTTTACTTGCTATTAAAGAAGATTATTTGCATAAATCTATTTTCTTATGGAATTTTGCATATTTCTTAAAGTTAAATCATTAGGCAAAATTCATGTTGTCAAAATTAACTTAGTTATACCTCCTATGAGTTATTTAAACTAACTGCCGAATTCTAAATAAATCATACCTCCCAGTGAACAACCTAGACTCTACCAGTTAAAAGTAATAAAATCTAAAATGTTAGGTTAACTTGACCCAATACTACTCAACCAACACAAATTCGAGTTAACCTAAGTTACTTTCTTCTACACAATTAACAATTAACTTAATTAACTGTGTTGAGCAGTAACACGACCATTTTAATGGCGCCGTTGCCTGGGAGGCTATCTTTTAATTCAACAAAATATTCCCCGATTTAATTTTGTAATAATCATTTTGGTGCCATAGGAGGTAGTTGTAATTATATTCACAACTTTTACTAGTTTTAGTGTTTTCTTTTAATTAGTTGTGTTTTTGTTTTGTTTTTTGTCTTCTTTTCAGGTTTACCTTTGCGGGTAATCTTAGGAAGAAGGCAGGTTTTGTACTTCTGTTTTCCCTTATAAATACCATTGTATGTATTTCTTTTCTTAGTCTTTAGTTAGTTTGAATTGTTGCATTTAGATAAAAATAAAAAAAAATAAAAGTACATCCTTTCTAACTAGCAGTAGCATGATATAGGCATACACCCTTAGGAGTGCATTTTATCTACTAGTTTCTTGTCGATCTAACTCGAGAAATTTCTACTGTCTTTCTAACATCAGCGGGAAAACACGTGAAAAAAAACTGCATAGATCCCTGTCTTGGAAATAATAACAAGACCACATATATTTTTTGAAAATACTTAAAAAGCGGTCACTTTAATTCTTTCGATTATATTTTTGAAAATATTTAGTAAAAAGGAGGATAATAAAAATTGTGACTAAATTCCATTTGCAGAATGCATGCAGGTTTATCGTAATCATCTGTTGCATGCTATCATGCACACAGCACGATCACTAGAGTCACATGAGTCTTAATTTCCTATCTCTCCTTTTTGCATCTCTTAGGGCTTTGGTCAAAGATCAACAAATCTGTCTCACTACTAGAGCCCCGGGGAGCCAGTAGTGTGCGGTCTCGATCCTAGACCTTAGACCTTTTAGCCTTAAGGATACGCACTTGTGTAGACACGGGTTTAGGATGTGTATTTTGATACTATTACTATGTACTTGTTTGCATCCAAAGTATTTTTGCATATTCTAGGAATCTCTTCTTTCCTTTCAAAGAAGAGCGAAACTCATATTTTTTGCATTGTTTTGCAGGTTTTTGTGCCGCTGTTTTCTGCTGGTGTGAGTGTGCCTTTGCACATTCTTTTCATTTTAAGGATGGGAGGTGATCCTTGCATCTACCTCTTGTAACTCCTTTGACAGGTGATCCTAGGCCTATTGCAGATAAGCAACCACTTATTTTCCCGACTGATTCATCTATTTCTATGGAACAAATGCAAAATTAGAATCTTGAAATCCCTTCTTCTATTGGGGGGGAAGTGCCGCCTTTTGACGTTCATGAGGCACTCCTGAACCAAAATCTTAGGATGCTAGAGCAAACTAGACAAATTAATCTTTTAATAGCAGCCTTAAAAAATCTAGAGAATCTTCAAACCCGTCCTCCACCTCAACCTAAGGTGGGTTTTGATCTTCCTAATTTACCGATCCCTCGTCTAAGGCCTCTACTCAGAGACTACTATAATCCATCTAATGCACAAGTAGAGCCTAATGTTAGGATTCCTATTGAGGAGAATGATCGTGAATTAGAGACAAATATTATAGGTCTAATTCCACATTTTCATGGATTTGCATTCGAGGATCCATTTCAACATATTGAAGATCTTAAGAATCTATCTCAAACTCTTGGACCTCAAAATCAAAATAGGGAAATCCTACTTATGAAAATGTTCTTAAAGATAAAGTAGCTTACTAGTATAGAACTATAGCAAGACCAATCTCAACTTGGGCTAAACTCAAATCTGCATTTTTGAAGAAATTATTTCCTATTGGTCGAACAAATGCTTTAAGGGAGCAATCACGACGTTTAATCAAAATCAAGGAGAACCAATTCATGAGGCATGGGAACACTTTCATGAATTACAAACGAAATGCCCACATCATGACATACCTCGTTGGAAACTAATGCATATCTTCTACTACGGTTTGCAAGAGGGCATTCGTAATCTAGTCGATGCCTTTTGTGGAGGGAATTTTCTAAATCGCAATGCCAAATCTGCTTCAGAATTATTTGAAGGGATGGCGGAAAACTCGATCAACAACGCATCTATGTCGCAATTTACGTGTGGCATGAATGCGACTCATCAAAATCTGCACAAGGGCATTCACGAGATCGATAATCCATCCAGTTCAAAGGATTTGGAAATTATTGCAGAGAAACTGGACAAAGTCGATATTGTAGCAAAGCATCTTGATGAGGTCCGAAATATGATGAAAACTCGTACACCTCTACTTGCAACGCAGAATCCCATGCTTTCACCTATTTCACAAATTCCCACAGGGAGGGAATTTGTGAATAATCTGGATTCTAGAGATCCATCTTCCTTGGAGTATTTTGATTAAGATACTCAAAATCATGATTAGCAGAGGGTGGATTTGGATTTTGATTCAGATTTGGATTTAGGGGTAATTGATTAAGGAGATGGACATGTCCCTGATATGGATTTTGCACACCCAGGTGTTGTCTCTGCTGGATATTTTTAGGATTTGGAATTGGTTATGATGGAAGGGCCCCTAGCTGATGAGATTTAACTATGTGATTTGGCCCCTAAGATCAGCCAACTTTGCTAAACATTACCGTTGGACTTCAGCAGGAGACAAAGCATATTGTCACTGACTCTCAGTCATAGCTCTCAAAATCTGGTCAAGCTGTGAATCTCTATTTGGCACTACGGGGTTTTGTAAACCCGCATAAAATGGCCTCGCATTATGTTATTGAAACGACAATGTAGGCGGGTTTTACCTGGTCAGAGTCGGATATGATGGTCTTTGTGAATGGTCAGACCAAGAAAAATTGGGGTGATTACGCGATCCAGGATTATAGGAATTTGAATATGGGTTTGATTTTGGTGTGTATCCCTAAATGACATTTAAATATAAAGGGTAGGGCACGTTTCCCACAAAAATAGGAGATGGGGAAAAAGGTGGGAAAGATTGTGGGACAAAGGTCCTTTAATCTATAATTCATCTTTCCAAAATCAACAAGCATCTTCTTCATCAGCTTCTCATGTGAGTATTAACTCTGTTACAACCCGCCATGGAACTTCCACTAGGGATCCAGTTTATCCTAGAAACCTATCCCAAGAGCCTAGTACTTCTAAAATGACCCCTGTTTCTACACCTGAAAGAGGTGCAGAACCTGATCCCGCAATTCCCGCTAATTCACAAGATTCGGGAAATACCTCAGTAGAACAGGAAATCCACATCCCATTCCTTGAAGCTTTGAAAAAGACTAGGAAACAAAAACAACCTGTTACATTAGATGAAGATTTAATTAAAATTTTTTAATAGGTACACATTAATATCCCACTCCTAGAAGCTATCAAACACATTCCGACTTATGCAAGATTTCTTAACGAATTGTGTACTCCTAAGCATAAGTTGAAGAAAGGAAGCACTGTGGTACTTTCACAGCATGTGAGCTCTATAATTTCAAGTACGCTTCCTTTGAAAAAGAAAGACCTAGGATCTCCATTTATTTCCTGTATAATTGGGGTCAATGTTTTGATAGAGTCCTAGATTTAGGAGATCTATTAACCTCAATCCTTTATGTTTGGTAAAACATTTCAAAATAGAAAACCTTAAGTCTACCAATGTGACTTTACAATTAGCTGATAGATCTATTAAGTCACCTAAAGGAATGTTGGAGGATGTAATTGTAAGAGTTCGGGATTTTTTTTTCCTAGTAGATTTTATTGTCCTTGATATGGAAGTACCTGAACACATTAAAGACACCCCAATTATCTTAGAGAGACCCTTTTTGGCTACTGCAAAGGCCAACATTGATTGTGAATCTGGAAAGATTGAATTGAAATTTGACGAGAAGACAATTAAGTTAGATATATTTAGAGCTTCTAGTGGATTGGATTGTGATTGGATTGAGGAAATAAAATCTATTGTAGCTTTTGAGGATGACATTAGTTCCTTAGAACTAGAGAGCACACCTTTTGATTTCCCATACCCTTAAAGCAACAAAATCCTTTTGCTAGAATCTTTACTCAATCTTGAATCTGAATCTTATCAATCATCTAACTCACTTCTCACAATCGAAAATCCCGCCCTAAATCCTGCTGTTGATTCTACACCTATACTAGAATTGAAGCCATTGCCTGATAATCTTAAATATGTCTATCTCGAATCTGATCAAACATATCGTGTAATTATCAACTCCCATCTTTCTGAATCACAAGAATCCAAATAGATCAAGGTTCTTCGAAATCACAAGAAGGCAATTGGGTGGACTCTATGTGGTCTCACTGGGATTAGCCCCAATTTTGGTACTCATCGCATCAACATTGAAGATGGGGCACCACCTTCAAGAGAAGCTCAAAGACGTCTAAATCCAAATTTAAAGGAGGTTGTTAAGAAAGAAATAATCAAGTGGCTAGATGTTGACATTATCTATCACATATCCGATAGCCCTTGGGTGAGTCCAATTCAAGTGGTACCTAGAAAGGCAGGACTCATCGTAATAAAGACTGAATCTGGAGAAACCATTCCCACACGAATTGCGAATTTGTGGCAGGTTTGTATTGATTATCGTAAGCTGAATACTGTTACGAAGAAGGACAATTTTCCTTTGCCATTCGTTGATCAAATCCTTAAGAGATTAGCTGGTAATAGGTTCTTCTACTTTTCAGGTGGTTACTCCAGATATAATCAAGTAGCAATTTATCCCGAAGATCAAGAGAAAATGACTTTCACCTGCCCCTTCGAAACTTTTGCTTTCCGAAGAATGCCATTTTTGCTTTGCAACGCACCTGCGACTTTTCAGCATTGCATGTTAGCCATTTTTACCAAAATGGTGGTTGAATTTATGAAGGTTTTTATGGATGATTTTTTAGTCTTCGGGGGAACATTTGATATTTCTCTGGATAATTTATCAAAGGTTCTTAAGAGATGTATTGAAGTAAACCTTGTCCTTAGTTGGGAGAAGAGCCATTTTATGATTCGAGAGGGTATCGTACTTGACCACCTCGTGTTTGAATGAGGTATCGAAGTAGATTACGCTAAGATCAATCAAATTGCAAATCTTCCAATTCCAGACTCAATCAAAGGCATTAGATCATTTCTCGAGCATGTGGGATTTTATAGGAGATTTATGCTTGATTTTTCAAAAATTGCCCGACCACTCACAAACCTCCTCACAAAGGATGCTACTTTTAAGATGAGTGAGGAGTGCATCTCAGCATTTCAAACATTGAGAGATAGAGTTACACAAGCTCCAATCTTGCAACCACCTAATTGGGATTTACCATCCGAAATCATGTGCGATGCATCAGATTATGCAATAAGAGCTATTTTGGGACAGAAAATTGAAAAGAATCCGGTAGTAATTTACTATGCTAGTAAAACTTTGAATGAGACACAAAGGAATTACACAGTAACAGAGAAGGAATTACTAGCAATAGTATTTAGATTAGAAAAGTTCAGATCTTATATACTCGGATCTCGAATCATTCAGTACTCTGATCACTCATCTATCTGACACCTATCAAAGGACACAAAACATAGGTTGATTAGATGGATCATGCTTTTGCAAGAATTTGACCTAGAAATTCGTGACAAGGCAGGTCGACAAAATGCTATTACCGATCATCTTTCCCACCTTCCTTCTGATACTATTGAATCATCTCCTCCAATTACTGAACACTTTCTTGATGAACATCTTTTCACTATATCCTCAGATCTTCCTTGGTAGGGAGATATTGTTAATTATTTGGTTCCACATCAATTCCCGCCGGACTGGGATGGGAATCACAAATCACGACTCAAAGCAGAGGCCAAATACTATTTCTGAGAAGATCCGTATCTTTTTCGACTCTGTAATGGTCAAATCATCAGGCATTGTGTCACTTCTTCTGAGATTGATTCTATCCTCTATTTTTGTCATGACAAAGCTTGTGGTGGTCATTTTTCTCGTCAAAAGACTGCTGCAAAAATTCTGCAATGTGAGTTTTATTTGCCCATGTTATTTGCTGATTCACAGACTTATTGTAAGGCATGTAGTCGCTGCCAAACTCTTGGTGGCATGTCACGAAAAGCCATGATGCCTCTAAACCCGATTATGGTCTGTGAAATCTTTGATATTTGGGGCATAGACTTTATGGGTCCATTTCCATCCATTTTTGGCTTCTAATACATTTTACTTGTTGTTGATTATGTTTCCCATTGGATTGAAGCCATACCCACATGCACAAATGATCATCGAGTTCTCATTCCTTTTATATAGAGTCATATTATCACTCTTTTTGGGGTACCTCGTGCCATTATTTCTGATGGCAGTTCCCATTTTATTAATGCCCAATTTAAACATCTACCTAGAAAATATGGGGTTACACATCGTATTTCTACAAACTAAGGTTTCTAATCGCGAGATCAAAAAGAACCTTAAAATGACAATCCGACACGATAGGAAGGATTGGTCTTCCCATTTAGATGAGGCTTTGTGGGC
This sequence comes from Thalassia testudinum, assembly GCA_037157565.1. Classification (NCBI taxonomy): domain Eukaryota; kingdom Viridiplantae; phylum Streptophyta; class Magnoliopsida; order Alismatales; family Hydrocharitaceae; genus Thalassia; species Thalassia testudinum. The sequence goes on along the minus strand of JAZHRO010000055.1, from coordinate 101,757,891 downwards.
TTATAAGACTGCCCACAAAACACCAATAGGCATGTCACCATATAGACTTGTTTACGGGAAACCTTGTCATCTTCCAAGAAAAATTGAACAGAAGACTATTGGGCAATTAAAGCATGTAATTTAGACCTCACAATGGCTAGTGAACATCGTAGGTTGCAGCTTAGCAAACTTGAGGAATTGCATCATGATTCCTATGAGAGTTCAAAGCCATATAAGGAAAATTTAAATCCTTCCATGATAGATATATTTCCCGCAAATCCTTTACACCTGGTTAGAAGGTGTTGCTTTTTGATGCCCATTTGAAAATCTTCCCTGGGAAAGTTAGGTCTAAACGGCAAGGACCATTTATTCTCATTAGAGTCTTCGACAACGGAGCTGTCGAAATCACTAAACCCAACAAGGATCAACCCTTCAAAGTTAATGGTCAACAGTTAAAACCTTTCTTGGAATCACATCCTTTGGGTCTTGTTGGAGATTATTACATGCTCCATTTGGGTTTGCCACCATCCATCCATTTTGTACATGGTTGTTTCCTGCTTTCTACACTTTTGTTTCCCATACACTTTTTCTGATTTTTCACTTCATAATATATTGATTACCTCCATTTAGTCCAATTGACCACTCTAACGTTTGGTTAGACTTGAAATCGTCCGCACAGAGATTTTTGATCTCCTCTATCTTACTCCTTCCATCACCTTATACTACATGAAGTGTAATATCCTTTTGACCCTTCTTATAATGAGGACATTGTAAAATTTTGGCTTGGGGTGTGTGAAGTGAAATTTTCACTTTAAGTGTATGTGTAGAGAAAACATAAAAAAAATACATAAAAATTAAATATCCACGAAATTAAAAAAAATAGAAATAGCAAAAATTATAAAAATTTCAAAATCTAAAATTTCATAAAAATTTGAAAAATGTTGAAAAATTCTCATAAAAATCGAAAATTTTATAAACATAAAAATGAAAATATATAAATACAAAAATTTGAAATTGAAAATTTATAAAAAATAATAAAAGGGTTATATTCATTTAGAATAAAGAAGAAAAGAAGAAATATATATATATTCATATATATATTAAGAGCTTAATTTTTCTTTTAGGTCACAAAATAAAAAAATATATAAAATACGTAAAGAGTATATAAGAGCACTAAATTCTTATTTAGATTTTTACTTATAACATTTTGTAAAAATAAACTTTTGTTTTAAAAATTTTTAAACAAGATTTAATTTGAATTGGAATCTTTAAAACTTTAAGCTTTGTTCTTCTATTCTTACCCTGAAATTAAGAAACTAAGGTGTATTTAGTTTTAAACTTAAGTTTTGAAATTAAATTGTAACTTTTTAATCAATTAGATTAAATAATCCTTTTGCTTTTTGAATATTTGATTTTATCATAATGTTACGTAAAAAGGCCAGATATTCAAAGTTAATTAGGTAGAGAGTTAGTAGAATTTTAGTTTACAAGTCTTTCAGATTAAGGGACATTTAGCTGGGCTTGGTAATTTTTGTCTTGACAGATCCTATAGGAGGAAACTAAAAATTTAAAGAACCTGAGAGTGAAGGGCTTTGTTGTCCAAGCTCTGGTTTGAGAACTAAGTAAAAAATTCACACACCAAGAATTATCTTGTTGCCATCTGAGATCACGAAAAAACAAACGTTAAGAGATCGATTCTGAATCCTCTTTAGTCCATGGATTTCCGTAGGGCGGTTCTTGAAAGGGTGAAGGATGTGCCACTCACCTAGAAAATGGATTTGGAGAACAAAGTTAGTAAGAAAAAGGAGAAGGGGGAAAAAAGTAAAAAGTAAAATAAAACACCCTGCAGTTAAGTGCCTTATTACAAATGGGTACTTATGTAGTTTTTCCACATAAAAATAAGGCATCTCGGTATAAATGGATGCTATCCTTCCATCAAATAAAAGAACACCTCACTACATATGGGTGTTCTAACCTATAGAAAAAGTTGAAAAAAATATGGAGATAAAAAAAATTAGGAATAAGAGATCCAGTGGTCCACCAGGGAGATATACATAAAAAGTGTTGACCTCGGGATAGAAAATTGGTAAGGCAAAAGCAACCAAACCTGAGTAAGGCCAAGCCAAAGGCTTGAATTGGAATAATCTGGATTGGAAATTGATGTCTTAAGATCTGGATTTTTGCAAATTTGGATGCCTTTAGGACAACTCTCTTTCCAAAGCACAGATGTTTTAAAATCATACCTACTGAACCTTGGTATTGGGCAATGAAGCCTAAGAAATTGGGTTTTGAGGATTTATAGTTGAGACCTAAAGGAGAAGAATTTACAAAATCCTAGGTCTAGAAGTTGTCCTTGGTGCTGTAGGCTAGTAGATTAAATTTTTACTACTCTAAGATTGATTAATGATGAGTATCTAGTTAATTTGCTTAAACTTAGATTGATAAAAATCAAATATCATAAATAAAGGATTAACTTAAGTCTATTGACCTTTTGAGTTAAAATTTAATTTCCAACTCTTCTGTTTTTGTTTCTTAAAACACTTTGTATTCTAAATTTTAAGGGCTAAGAATGGTTACAAAGAATAAGAGATTTTTGGGATTCTAATTTTTGATAAAATTCTTGTTAACAACACTATCTTTTTTAAGTATGTTTTGAAAATGTTTTGAGTATAAGTCTAAGTAAGAAAATTTTCTCAAAATTCTCTGTATATTAATTATTTATATTAAATCTAAAAATTCTCTGACCTATGCTTTCCTCTAGATGGTTCTTATTTATGTTAATTTAAACCAAGTGTTTTAAATCATCATATTCTTAGTTAATTTTGCTAGGGACTAGCAAAACTTTGGCTTGGGGGTATGATGAGAAGCCCATCATGGTCTCTAATTACCCCTAATTAACTAGTTACTAGTTAATTAGCTAGGATTATGTGAATATAGGGGTTAATTATTAAATAAGGGATAAATAGGAAATGACCTAAAATTAAGTTAAAAATATTATATTACCATCCAATTAATATTATTAATAATCTAATTAATAATTGGACTCGAAATATTACCAATTATACATTTAATTATTCATGTATTAACTAACTTAAGCATAATATATAACTATGTATGTAATAACTTAAGTAACATTAAATAATTAATCTCAAAAAGTTCAAATTGTAAATTGAAGGTCTAAATATAATAATTGTCTTATTTACAATCATATATAAAAAGTTGAAAAAGAATTAAATTAAAATAAACTTTGAAAACCTGAGTTTACATTTTGGTCCTTACATTTTATTCCAATCGGGTCTTATTTTCCACTTAGGTCCTTAACTTTCACTGCAAATCTGTCCCTAAACTTCTTCTTCTTCTTCTCGTCTTCACTCGACTGAAGGTGCAGCCACCGCTTGATCAGCGTCAATCCGATGTCATCTCTTCTTCTCCAAGCTCCTGGAGCTTGTGCTCACAATCCCATTTTCATCCACCGGTTTGGATGACACTTATATCCTAATTTAGTGTTGGAGATAACCTCACCGACGTCGGAGAAGACGTCGGTGGTTATCCTCCTCCTAGCCACAAATACATCCATATTCCACATCCTTCTCAATCGCCGTCAACTATAAATGCCCCTTGACCCCCCTGATTTCCTGTAAGTTGGCTCCCTTCCCTCTTCTTCATTGTAACTGACTTCAATAGGCTATTCACTCCGCAACTCCAGCAAACTTCCACCACATCATCTGACTTCCTCCATCCATTTTCATTACATCTGGAACTCTGCCGAAGTCAGCCTCATCTTCTGACAAGTGCTGACTAAGGAGCATTCCTCTACTCCACCTCACAACCACCGCTGGAGATCTTTCAACAGCCCTCTGATTTCCTCCGTTACGAGCCGTCGATGGAGATTCTCTAACCCCTTCTTCCAGGTAATAGTAGACCAGGAGTAGTAGGAGTAGGGTAGTTTAGTTAGTTAGGTAGGTTAGATAGCTGTAATGTTCGATTTAGATTTCATCTTCCTCGACTTCGGCGAGATCCTTGAGCTTGTCAGGGGCATTAATTTTGTCTTTTTGAATCATTGTCCACATTCTTCTATCTTCCACAATCATTTCTACCATCATTAATTACTAATCTGATCATTAACTCGCCTAAAACATTTCCACCTCCATCGACTACTTCTGCTGCCCATGGCAGTAGTAGTTGACCTAAGCTCCACCTTCATTGGGTCCTCCATCATCATTTCATCACTAAAGGATCCTAATCATTGCTATAATTAGAGTAAATACCACATATAACTTAAATGCCTAAATCCAATTAAGCTCCGGAGCTCGCTATCAATGGTAGCTCAGGAGTAGTTGAAATTCCTAATTATATATATATTTATGATTGAAATCATTTGTTGACTTGTTTTATCCACTAAATTGAGTGGGAAAACAAGTCCTGAGCCTTAACCAATTCAGATTCTTTAAAAATGGAGTTTACTGTTAAATCTTAATTTTAATGATCAATTGAAGAAACTAACTTGATCCTGAGGTTCCTTGTGACCTCAGGAAACTTTTCAAATTGTTAATGGCACAAATTCTCATTCTGTACACAATTTACACTTTTTCTAGACTCACCGGAGCTCCAGCGAGCTCCGACGAGTCAAATCTATTCTTCAGCCTATAGAACTTGAGGAGAAACTATAGATCAATGAATTGATGATTACTGATTAGTCTGAGGTATTTTATTTGAGATTTGAAAAATTGGAGCTTGAGTTAGGTCCTCATCTTATCCAACTCCGACAGAGTTGGAGAAGTCTGACAGTTAGTGTTAAGTTGCATTTAAGGGGTATAGAAGCTTTAATGCTGTGCACTGAACTCAATTCCATTCTTAGATCAATATGTAACAACCTTTGGGTTGTTCTGACAAACAAACCACTTGAGAAGCTCGGGCGACGATCTTAAAACCCTAGAATCTTCAATTAAAACACCAAATTAAGGGTCTGAGCATGTTCCTAAGATTGAAAGGAAGTTGTTTGGGGTTTTAATTTTTTGAGAAAAAGTTTAAATGAGAAAGTCAAAATTTGAGGCCTTCCAGTCAACTCTGAGTTTGATTCCTTGATTTTAGATTCAATCTGATGAATTGATAAGTCTAATTAGATTCTAAGATATTTGTGAATGATTTTAAAGTGATTTGAGCGAGCTCTAATGTATAATTTGATTGGATTTCAATTTTTGCCAGTTTGGGTTGTTTTTGAACCCAAACTGGTGGCAGTGAAGTTTTGATGAGTTTTGATTGCAAATTCTGCCCAGATGAATTGATAACAACCTCTAGAAGTTATTTTAAACGATTAAACATGTCTTAAGTTGTCTGTAAGATCATTTTCATGTCTATTTAACACTTCCTAAAGCTTCTAGAGAAGCTTTGAGCTTTAATACACTTCCTGAAGCTCCAGAGACCTCAAAGCATACACTAGTAGCTTTGGAAATAACCTTAGAAACCATTTAGCACATCAACTCGGAGTTAAAGTCGAGTCTATGGACTCAGAACTAATAAATCCATTTTCTAGGCCATTTCATACTGTAGAAAACCAAAAACTTTGCCCTTCAAATCGAAGAGCAAAACTTCCCATTCACATTAAATTGACAATACAATCTTGCAGGGCAACTCAATAGCTTTCCAACAAGCTTTTATTCGCTTGGAATGGAGCTTTGAGTTGCTGGGAATCATCACTAGAAGTTTGCTATGGGAGGGGAAAAGATAGTCCCACATCGAGTATCTCTGAATGGCTGCCTGGGTATAAAATTATTTTATTAAGTGGCTACTTCAGTCGTCAGCACTCGGCACTTGGTCCAAGCCACCAATAAAAAATCCTAATTTATGGTTGAAGAGAAGAAAACCCAGTTCGGCTCAGTTCAGAAACTAAGGGCTAGGAGGTAAAGACAAAGAGAAGGAAAAGCTAAGGTTAAGTGCTCAAGGAAATGCTAAGGAAAGAACAAAAAGAAAGAGCAAAGAAAAGGAAGGAGAAGGAAGAAAGAGAAAGCTGAATAGGCACTAGAGAGAAGAAAGGTAGAAAAGAGAAGAAAGAAAAGAGGAAGAAGAGAAGTGCTCGAGAAAATAAGAGAAAGATAAGAGAGAAATAAGAGAAAAGATTAAAAGATAAGTAAAAGAAAAGAGATAGAGAACAAAGAAAGAAAGGTAAAAGAAGAAGGAAAAGGGAGAGAGGCTGAAGAAAAGAGAATAAATATTTTAATTCTTGAATTATTTTTAATTTCTCTTTGAGTTTAATGTTGTAATAAGGTACATTTCAATTAGTAAAACTTTCTATTGCCCAAATTTATTTGAAATAAATAGAAATTAACCTGTTTACTTCCTATTAAAGAAGATTATTTGTGTAAATATGTTTTCTTATGGAATTTTGCATATTTCTTAAATTTAAATCATTATGCAAAATTCATGTTGTCAAAATTAACTTAATTATACCTCCTATGAGTTGTTTAAGCTGATTGGTGAATTCTGAATAAATCATACCTCCCAGCGAACGACCTGGACTCAACCAGTTAAAAGTAATAAAATCTAAAATGTTAGGTTAACTTGACCCTATACTACTCAACGGACACAAATATGAGTTAACCTAAGTTACTTTCTTCTACACATAATTAAGCTCAATGAACTTAATTAACTGTGTTGAGGAGTAACACGACCAGGAGCAAGTAAATTCTTTTTACCAGGGAGTCTGTGAGGAGATCAGATTATTTGTCAATGCAACCTGTGGTGGCAACATCATGGGTCAACATGATGGCACCATTTGGGAGATTCTCAAGAATATGTGTGTGAACTCCATAAACAATGAGGCTATGGGTGCATTCAACTAGATGACCATCCATGGATTAGCAAACACGCGAGGCGCACACGAGACACGCGACCTATCTGCATCCGTCAACTTGGAGTTGGTAGCCTATCGCTTGGATAAGGTCTCCATCATCGAGAAGAAGGTAGATGAATTGACTCGACATCTGTAGATAGCCACCTCTTCACAGCAAAACACGTATGCACATAGGCCCTCAAGTAGGAAGGTTGTGTATAACATTCACCACCATGCATATCAAGGGGTGGGCGTGCATCCATCCCCATCTAATCCTAGTTTCAGAGGAAACTCCAGAGCATCCCACTCTAGTTGGGGGAACTCTGAACCATCGTACTCCGATTACATGGGAGTTTATCAGACCTATGAGGACCTCCAAACCATCAAGAATGACCCATCGTCCAACACATATAACCCTGGATGGCACAATCATCCAAATTTCATGTGGTAGGGAAATAATCAGAGCTCGTGACCTCAATTCCAACCCTGACCATAAGCTCCACAACCATATCACCCCACTGAGCCTAGCACTAACCTAAATTAACAATCTGAGCCTAACAGGGAAGATCAAATGAGCTTGATTTTGCAGGCCCTGGTTGACATCCAGAAGACTATTGTGGCTATGCAGAAATAGCATAAGAAAGAGATCACAGAGGTTTGAAATCAACTCACATGATAGATGGGACTCACCAACTTAGTGTACTTCCTGGGCCAAGCTATGTCTATAGGGCCCCTTCTTCACCATCACCTGACGGGATGGAGGCTTCCACATCATATGTAGGATATTAGCAGCAACCACCACTCTTGCCAACTCCGAACCCAAACAAGGTTGATGGGAACACCATCACGATCCCTAACTAGCTCATTTTAACCGAAAAAAGAGAACAAAAGCTCCTACATAACCTAAAGGAAGGCCTAATTCAAGGGATTACTATTTTGAGAAGAAAATAAGAAACAAAGGGTAAAACTGCAATTTTACCATTACAGTACATCAATGGGATTTCTTAGGGGCTAAACATTGGTCAATTTGACTTAACAATAGGAAAAGTGGGATGGTTCAATCAGAAAAGGGTTATTGTGAGATCTAAGAATTAAATAACATTCTGTAATGCTAAAACAAATCCACTTAATTTTAGAAGGTTCTGGTCAGGATAAAAATCAACTAAACCCTCTAAAATTCATGAAAAAATATCCCCTAGGGCTTAGAACCTTCATTTTGGCCCTTGGAACCTATTTTGACCTAAATTGGGGTCCTAGTCAGATATTTGATGTAAATTGGGTTTTTGTGTATAATGCCCAGTCAAATGTGGTCAAACCTGAAATCCAACTTCACCATTGGATTCCTTAGGTCCAAATTAGGTTTGTGCCAAAATTTGGACCTAATGGAAGGTCACCTTGACCTACTTTGCAAAATAGTCCACCCAATTATATTTTGACACCTAGTATTTGAAAACCTTTGCGTAGACCCCCCTATCTTCCTCACCACTCTTTGCATTTAGGTCCCTCACCCATTATACCGGAGGAGTCCTACTCCGGCGAGGATTTGAGGAGGGTTTCTCCCCGATTCCTCAAAGATCTCCTCCCAGATTTTGAAAGGAGATTCTCTGAGGAATTCCTTATTGTTTGAACACAATCCCTAGATCGGATTCGCAGCAAATCTCTTATGTGAACGCTCGAGAGAAATGGGTATCATATGCACCACCCTTCTTCAGCGAGATTCCTGTGCTTGGAAGCTTGCCTTCCAAGCGCAAGGACCTCTGCTAGTAGCTATAAAAGGACCCCCTGTCCTTCACGAATCTCAGAAGTTTTTTTTAGCCGCTGATACCCCCAAATTTCTTCCTCCCTCTTCTCCAGCCAACAGCCTGCAAGCTCCGGCGATCTCTCCTCCCTCTTCTCGCTGCTCTGCCACCATACCAGTGGTAGAGTCTTCTCTGCCTTGCTCCTTTGCATCGCGCCATACCTGTGCGCGCTTCTCCAACCCCTTCATTGTTGCCATCTTCCTCACCTCTGGGCCTTCTTCTCCGACGACGGCACACACACGTTGCTCGTCCTCCACCTTTCTCCCTTTGTCTAACTACCCGCAGTAAGTTTCTCACTCTCTACCTTTCATTTTCCCCCTCTTCATTTCATAAAACCCCCCTCGACATCCACCAACCACCTCCATTTGCCTCATCTCTGGCAGACCACCAAGTAGGCACAACCGTCGCTCCACTCATCCACACGCCTCACCACCTACCTCAAAACCTCTGCCACCACCCACTAATCATCATCCACACCTCCATCGACTGCCAACACCTCCCTATGTGCCCACCGAACACACGCACTTCCATGGTCACAGTCCGACCTAGGCATGCATGCCTAGGCCATTCTGCACCACACCAACCAGCGCATCACCTTCGTCAGGACACGGCGAAGCTCCCCAAATGGTTTAGCAGGGTCGCGAGGCCATATCGTTGAGTTTCAGGATCAACCCTCTTCCGCCATTAAAGCAGGTGTGAAGAGCTTGTTAGCTCGCTCCAGGCGTTGTTCCTCCTCGCAGAAGCATCCCAGGTGTGCGGAATTAGTCCTTGACCCTTTTGCACCCAGCAATCAGAGGCTGCATCCACTACAGCTGACTCAATTGGGCGAATATTCTTCGTATGCGTGTGCAAGGAAGTGGGTGGGACTTTAGTCCCAGCTCAGAAGTTCTTAGCGTAGGTGCGTAGCAAAAATTGATTTTGTGTTCTCACCTTATCACCTCAGTTGACGTGGTGAGGTCCCCTCACCCATGTCACCTGCGTCATCTGCAACCCACACCTACGCGAACCTGGTTGACCCATTTACCTTGCACTCCTCGTGCACCACCCATGTCGGTGCACCTAGACCTGGGTGCACGTAACCCAACCCGTATACCCGATTGGCTGGCTCTGGGAGAGCGAAGAGAGATATAGAGAGTGTACGCGAGGAAGGGTAGGGGTAGGTTTTGCACTCTCGTGTGTGCAAGGAAGGAAGAAGGAAAGAAGGAAGGAAGCCACTGAGGAAAAGCTAAGGAAAAGAAGGAAGGAAGGAAGGCAAGGGCAGGACCAATTGAAGGACTTAGAGGCAGAAGGTAAAGAGGAAGGAAGAAGAAGGCACTGCCAAAGAAGACAAGGAAGGAAGGAAGAAGCACTATAGCAAGAGAAGGTGCGGCTGAAGAAAAGGCTAAGGAAGAAAAGCTGAAGGAAAGAAATCAAGGAAGAAGAAGGTGCTACCAGAGAAGGAAAGGCTAACGTAAGAAAGAAGAAAGAGGAAAAGTTAAGTAGAGAAAGACAGAAGAAGAGAAAGAATCAAAGGCAGAGGAAAGAAAGAAGAAATCAGATGAGGAAAAGAGAAGAAAGAAGAAGCCATCAGAGAGAAGAGAAGAAAGAAGAGAGAACATTCTATTTCTTTTTGCATCTCTATTCTCTCTTTAACTTTCATATACATTGAATCTCATTCATATTATTGTTGAAGATCATATTTTGATCAATTTGAGATTGTGATTTTAATTTTTAAATACCAAATTGCTCCCTGTGTTCAACCTCGGATACTTAGGTTTTCGAGTAATAAAATTCTCATTTGTTTTCATGGTGATTTCATTTATACTGCAACGCAACATCATTTAAGCACCGATTTCATCGCGTTAACATTTTGGCACCGTTGTTGGGGAGCAATAGGCATTTTAGAAACTTTGATCACAACCTCTGATTCAGTACTAACTTACTCTCTCTTTTTTGCTGTGATTGTTTCAGGGGAAGAAAAGAAAAGAAAAATAGTCACACAACAACCACACCCGGAACATGTACTAACTTACTCTCTCTTTTCATTAGCCCTTTCTCTTAATCCCCTCAAAATCTGAAAAGGAAAACAAAGAAAAATCAATTTAGGGCTGCCTGCTTCCATATTTTTTAATTCACCAAAGTTGCCTCATTTTCATTTCAACACATTTTTCAATTGCACATCCATTTAAGGTAACTAGGGCTAACACCCTCTTGATTGAGCCCTAGATACCATTTTTTTAGGCAACTAAATTGGATCAAGTAGAGCCAACTTAAGGATTTCAATCTAGGGTTTTAGAGACACATCTTCTCTGAATAAAAGAATCAAAATTTTCAAAAGGAGGTGTGCCTAAGCCTTGTTTGAAGAGACCTATCCAAGAGAAACCCTAAGAAAATCAAGCTCTTACTTCACTTGAACTATAAGAGAAAGGACCAAAAAGCTCTCAAAGGAACGAAGAGGTGAAGTTGATCCTTTAGGTCAACCAACCTTAAAATTAGGTCACCTTTTGCACTCAAAAGATCTAAACTTCAAGTGGAACCCTAAGCACCTTGATCTTAATTAAAAGAGGTAGACTTAAGAGGTCAAGGTCCCCATTCTGGTCCACCTGGAATCTCAGTGACAAGAGAGGTCAGGTAGGGGAAACCTTGTAACTCGTGGGGATGCTCTACCGTGTTGGGGTCTTTGCGGGACTCTCCCTCTCTAGCTGCCTAGGTATTTCTTAGGTGGACGGCCTTTCTGATGAAGGGTTATCATCCGCCCCGAACCTCTATAGTCACCCAACATTTTTTCGGTAGCGCGATTGGGTCCAGGACATTCTAATCTCATCAAATCCTTCAGTGCATGTTTGGTAGGAGGTCCTTAAGACCATCCTTAAGACCTCCTCTAGAAATCCACTCCCGCTGATGTCAAGCCTCGGTGCCCGTGTTTGTCCAACAACCCCACCACATTGATCTCTCCTCTGATTCAGAATCGAGTTCTCCTTCTTCTTCCATCATGGCACAACCCATTGAAGAAGAGAACAACCTTGAGCACCAACTTCAGTGCTTGAACGATCTATTCCAAAACTTTGTAAACCCGCTGCAGTGTCCTATGATGCAAGATCACTATAATCCCACTGCGTTGGCAATCGAGCCTCGAGTCCAAATCCCGGCTGGAGGTTCTGATTCTGAACTCAAGCCCAATATGATTCATGCCATACCAAAATTCCACGGGCTTAACTCCAAGGATCCCTTCTAGCACATTAAGCAACTCAAACATCTAGACCAGACCTTCAGGTCAGATGTACAGAATCGAGATATTTTACTCATGAAGATGTTTTCTTTCTCCCTCATGGACAAGGCTGCTCATTGGTACCAGACTCAAACTCGTCATATCAACACATGGGTCGAACTCCAGTCCGAATTTTTGAAGAAGTTCTTCCCCGTTAGTCAGACAAATGCCTTGCACCACCAGACCACTCATTTCACTCAACAATCGGGAGAACCTCTTCATGAGGCATGAGATCGATTCTTGGATCTCATGTGAAAGTGCCCCCATAACGGAGTTCCTAAATGGGAACAAGTCCAGTCCTTTTACCAGGAACTCCTTGAAGACATTCGATTGTTCGTCAATGCAACCTGCAGAGGAAACATCATGGGTCAACATAAGGACATGGTGTGGGAGGTTCTCAAAAATATGTGCGAGAACTCCATCAATAATGACTCCATGGGCTTATTCGACCGAATAAATGCCAGCGCATCAACGAATCTTAGGGGAGCACATGTGACGCAGGGCCTGCCCACATCCATCGACTTGGTGCTGATGGCCAGTCGGTTGGACAAGGTCACTATCATAGAGAAGAAGGTGGATGAGCTGCCTCGACATCTATAGCAAGCCACCTCTATGCAGAACTCATTTGCACAGCCACCTCTTGCGAGGGAAACTATGCAGAACATCAATCACCAATCTTCTCAGGGGGTGGACCTATATCCACCCCTGTCTGACTCCAGGACCGAAGGGACCGCCAATCCACTCTATTCTAGTTGGGGGAACTCTGAACCCTCATACTCTAACATTCCTAAGGCTCCTCAAACCTGTGAGGACCTCAACACCATCCAGAATGACCCATTCTGCAATACCTACAACCCTTGATGGCAGAATCATCCCAACTTCCTATGGGTGGGAAATTCTCAGAATCAAAGACCATCTTATCAAACCCATCCACAAGCTCCTTGTCCATATCAGCCACCTTAGCTTGGCCCAACCCCACCTATCAATCTGGGCCAAACCAAGATCAAATGACTCTTATCCTTCAAACACTGGCTGACATTCAAAAGACAAAATGTGGCAATGCAGAAACAGCACAAGGACGAGATCACAGAGGTTCGCAATCAACTCGCCTAGATGGCAAATTCCCGCCAACCTAGCACCCTTCCTTCTCAACCTTTGCCGAACACAAATAACGTGCCAACCCAGAGGCACGTTATGAACCCAAATCCAGGCCATGCACATATGATTTATCCGTCCCCTTCTGTTCCATCACCCGACGGGATGGAAGCTTCGACATCTTACGTGGGATTTCAACAGCAACCACCCATTTTACCAACCCTAAGCCAAAACTAAGAAGGATTAAACTCTGTAACAACCCGTAGTGGTAAGGCAACTCAAGACCCTCCTTATCCAAACCACTCCAAGCCTAGTAGTAACGCAAGCCCTAGGATAGTTATCTAGGATACCCCTATCCCAGATCAAGAACTTGGACCTATTCTAGAGGAACCAACGAAGGTTCCATTTCCCGAGGCCTTGACCAAGGGAAAGAGATTAACCAAACCCATGGCTCCTGAGGAGGATCTGGTCAAGCTCTTTGAGTATGTCCAGATAAACATCCCCTTGATGGATGCAATCCACCATGTATTGGCTTACATACGATTTCTGAAAGACGTATGTACACCCAAGCGTAAGCTGCGAACCAAAAGTGGGAGTCTGACTGCACTTTTAGAGCAAGCCAGCTCTGTAATCTTGAGTAAACTCTCACCCAATGCTAATGACCTAGGTACTCCCCTGATTTCATGTAAAATTGGTGAAACCTAATTCGATAGAGCCTTGTTAGACCTAGGTGCCTCCATAAACCTACAAAGGTGACATTGCAGTTAGCCGATCGATCCATCAAGTCACCAAAGGAATACTCGAGGATGTCATTGTTAGCGTATGGGATTTCTACTTCCCAGTTGATTTTATAGTTCTAGATATGGATGCACCTGAAAACCCAAAGGATACACCAATTATACTAGGGAGACTTTTCTGGCCACTGCTTGGGCCAACATAAACTTTGAGGAGTGCCAAATAGAATTAAACTTTGGGAACCAAACTCTAAAGATTAACATCTTTAAGGTCCAACAAGGGATTAATTGCGATGTTATAGAACAAATATGTGGTATCAAAGCCATGGTTGATGAACCGCATATCAAGGACAACCTGATTATCCCCGATCAACCACTAGAAGATCAAAACCAACAAACAGAGGAGTCTGAACCTCATCTTGGTATACCCATAACTCCTACCCTTGTTCCCGACACACACCCTGAACTGCCCGCTGCTGCTGATAATCCCATCCTGAAACTCAAGCCCCTTCCCGATCATTTAAAGTATGTCTTTTTCGATTCCAATCAGACATTTCCTGTGATTATCAACTCCAGACTCACACCTGACTAGGAATTCTGTCTAATTACTGTCTCCAGCAACATCGTAGAGCCATTGGATGGACTCTCGATGACTTGACTAGCATATGCCCCTCTTACTGCACACATCGAATCTACATCGAAGAGGCCGCACGGCCTTCATGAGAAATGCAGAGATGTTTGAACCCTAATCTGTAGGAGGTCATGAAGAAGGAGATCATTAAGTGGTTAGATGCAAGGATAATCTACTCGATCTCCAACAATCGATGGGTGAGTCTAATCCAGGTTGTGCCTAAGAAGGCAGGACTCACCATCATCACAATTGAAACCGTAGAGGTCATACCAATCCGTATAGCTAACTCATGGAGAGTCTGCATTGATCACAGAAGACTCAATTCCTCCACGAAGAAGGATCATTTCCCGCTACTATTTATTGATTAGATCGTCGAGAAACTAGTAGGAAATAGGTTCTTCTACTTTCTTGATGGGTACTCTGGTTATAACCAAGTGGCAATCCATCCTGAGGACCAAGAAAAGACCACTTTCACCTGCCCCTTCAGGACGTATGCATTCCGAAGGATGCCATTCGGTCTCTGCAATGCACTTGAGACCTTTCAGCAGCGCATGCTTGCCATATTCTTAGATATGGTAGGTGATTATCTGGAAGTCTTCATGGATGACTTTTTAGTATTTAAAGCATCATTTGATAATTGCCTCCAGCACTTGGTCCAAATACTCAGGCGATGCATTGACGTGAATCCAGTTCTTTCCTGGGAAAAAAGCCATTTCATGGTGCTCGAGGGAATCGTCCTGGGACATCTGATTTTTGAGAAGGGCATCCAAGTCGATCGAGCCAAGGTTAACTTGATTTCCAAACTCCCTATGCCAAGCTCGATCAAGGACATCCAATCTTTTCTGGGGCACGTCTATTTTTACCATCGATTTATCCCTAATTTCTCAAAAATCGCGTGCCCCCTGACTACTCTTCTCTCCAAGGATGTACCTTTCGAAATCTCCAAGGAATGCACTCAAGCATTTGAGATCCTTCGTGATCGAGTTTCCCAAGCCTCGATCCTACAGTCCCTTGATTGGTCTCAACCCTTTGAGATCATGTGCGATGCATTTAACTTCGCTATAGGAGAAGTTTTGGGGTAGAAAATTGATGGGAAACCCGTGGTCATTTATTAGGCTAGCAAAACACTTGACAAGGCTCAGCATAACTACACGGTTACTAAGAAAGAGCTGCTAGCTGTAGTATTTGCCCTAGAAAAATTCAGATCTTACCTCCTGGGTTCCCATGTTACCATCTACTCGGATCACACAGCCGTGAGGCATCTCCTTGCAAAGAAGGATGCGAAACCTCGATTAATCTGCTGGATCTTGTTGTTGCAAGAATTTGACCTCGAGATTCGCGACAAAGCATGAAAACAGAATGTGGTAGCTGATCACTTGTCCTGCCTTCCTTCTAAGATCATTGACCCTTCCAGACCCATCATGAAACATTTTCCTAATGAGGCACCTCCTGACTATCGATATAGGGCTTCCATGGTTTGCTAACATAGTAAACTACTTGTCATCACATCAGATCCCATTCGTTTGGCCAAAGACTAAGAAGGACAAATTGTATCCTGATGCCAAGTATTACCTTTGGGAAGACCTGTATCTATTCCACATTGGTGCTAATCAAATAATTCGACGATGTGTCGTGGAAGAGGAAATCATAGACATACTCTGTTTCTGCCATGAATAGGCATGCGGTGGACATTTTTCAGGACATAAAACTACATCAAAAGTCCTCCAGTGTGGCTTTTACTAGCCCACAATTTTCAAGTATGCATACAATCACTGAGGCATGTACCCGTTGCCAAACCTTGGGCAACATGAGCCATTGAGACATGATGCCTTTACAGTAGATTCTGGTATGCAAAATTTTCGACATTTGGGGGATTGATTTTATGGGACCCTTCCCTATCTTGGATGATTTCGAATACATTCTACTCGTTGTTGACTATGTGTCTAAGTTGATCAAAGCCATTCCAACCAGAACTAATGATCACAAAGTTGTTATGAAGTTCATTCACCAAAACATCTTCTTACGGTTTGGGATTCCATGTGCAATAATTTCCGATGGAGGGACCCATTTCACAGATGCTCAGTTCAGGTCATTGATGACCAAATACGAGGTGTCGCACCGAATCTCTAATCCTTACCACCCCCAAACTAGTGGTCTAGATGAGCTATCAAATCGGGAGATCAAGAAAATCCTCCAGGTTACTGTTCAACCTGACAGGAAGGATTGGTCATTCCGACTTCCGGAAGCTTTGTGGCCTTATAGGACTGCCCACAAGACCCAATTAGGTATGTCTCCTTTTAGACTGGTGTACGGCAAGGCATGTCACCTCCCTGTCGAATTGGAGCATAAAGCCTATTGGGCAGTATGAAATAGCAACTTAGATCTTTCTAAGGCTGGAACCCATAGAAAGCTTCAAATGAGCGAGATCGATGAATTACGCCACGACTCAAATGAGAACTCGCAAATTTATAATGAGCAGGTCAAAGCCTTTCACAACAAGCACATATCTAGAAAGATCTTTCATCCTGGTCAAAAGGTCTTACTCTTTGATTCCAGACTCAAATTATTCCCAAGAAAACTACGATTTAAATGGATCAGACCCTACTTAGTCTAACAAATCTTTCGAAATGGAGCCATTGTGATCAGTCCACTCAACCATGATTCTGAACCTTTCATCTTGAATGGTCAGAGACTCAATCCATTCATTGACATGACCGACACAGATTTGGCTGATATATCCTTTATCCTCTATTCTCCCTGAGCTCATTGCACCCAGCCAATGGCGTAAAACTCAATGCTTAACATGAGGCAATCCATCATTCTTTGAAAAACCCAAAACCTTTCCCGACATTTCTATGCTGAATACATATTGCACTTTAGGGTTCATCCATTACAACAGTCGACTCCACCTCAGGTACCCACACCCGAGTCTAGAAATCGTTCGCAACAGTCACCTCGACCCATTTGCCCACCCAACACCTGTCCTAATGAATGAACTAAGCTGAATTCGAACCTACCAAATTTACAATGGGGACATTGCAAATCGTAGGCATCGGGGGGTATGAAAGTGCAAAATGTTATGAAAAATCATATCACAAGAAAATGTTTCAACAAAAAAATTCATGTATCACAAAAAACACGAAAAATGAAAAAATTTTGAGAAAGAACAAAAAAACTGAGGGGGAGAGAAATTTTTTGAGGCTATACAAAACATGAGGAGGAAAAAGAGTAAAATGACAAAAAAGGAGCAAAAAATGAAGAAGAAAAAAAGAGAATGGTCATTAGTAAGAAATTAAGGGATTAACTGAAGTTCTAGACCACATCAAGAAAAAAGAGAAAAAAGAGAAAAAGTGCTAAGGAAACACAAGAAAAAGATTAGTAAGAACACTGACCTTAGACCTTTTGGGCTAGACTCTTAGGCTTAAAATTCAAGTATCCGCTATGATCTGGATAATCCTCAAGAGGATGGGGAAAATACGAAGCTTAAGCATTAGGTCTAAGGCTTAAGGAGTATTCAGCCTCGTTAACTAACCTTCGGTTTGCGGGACTCAATAACCTAAGCACCCCAATCCACACACAGTTTGGTTTACTGCGCATAACTATCAAAATCACGCAAAAGCGTTTAAGTATTTTGAAAAAGTTGCCTAGATTAGGAGCAGCTGATCAACACAAGTTGATTTGGATGAGTTCTCGGCATGGAGACACAGGAAATTCCCCTCGAAGATGCATAACAACACATCGTCTCCTCGGTGCTTGTCTCCTAGGATATTTACATATCCTACTGGGGGCATGTAAGCACTCTACTGGTTCAGATACCATGGGCGGCATTATCACGAAATGTCGATAGCCAGGGTCTGGATTCGGCCATGGAATGCCATGAGCGGGATTATCTCGAAATCTTCAAAGCCAGGGTTTTGGGGGTTACCATTGGCATTGCTATCATGAAGTATCGATTGCTAGGGACCTTTGAGGATTAATGATGAGGACAAGGAATCAGATACAAACCATGTTGAGAAGTCAATTCGAAGCTAGAAATAAAAAGAAAGGAGAGAGAAAACTCTCCAAACAAATAAATCCTCTGTCTCTCTCTTACAAAAATGCACTGCAAACTAAACCAAGCCTAAAATATGTCTTAAGCATGGGTGCTTTAACCGCGGAGTCCAACGAACCTTAGGGTTGTTCCTGTAGGCCTTAAAAGCCTTCGCGGAGGACCGAAACTAGAGCTAGTCAGGTCTGGATTTTGGTTGGTACTTGAGTAGCTCTAGGCCTATTGTCGGCATTTTAACCTAATCAAAAGAAAAAGAAAAAGCACTTATCATAACTGATGAAAGAAACACATGGTCTAGAATAGACGTTAAAACCTTAAAATTTTGCTAAGGGACTAACAAAGGCTAGACATGGGGGTATGATGGGAACACGATCATGAGCCCTAACTAGCTCATTTTGACATGAAAAAGAGAACAAAAGCTCCAACATAACCTAAAGGAAGGCCTAATTCAGGGGATTACTATTCCAAGAAGAAAATAAGAAACAAAGGGTAAAACTACAATTTTACCATTGCAGTACAACAACGGGATTTCTCAGGGGCTAAACATGGGTCAATTGGACTTAACAAGAGGAAAAGTGAGATGGTTCAATCTGAAAAGTGTTATTGTGAGATCTAAGAATTAAATAACATTTTGTAACCCTAAAACAAACCTACTTAAATTTACAAGATTTTGGTTGGATAAAAATCAACTAAAACCTCTAAAATTCGTGGAAAAATATCCCCTAGGATTTAAAACCTTCAATTTGGCCTTTGGAAACTATTTTGACCTAAATTGGGGTCCTAATCAGATATTTGACGTAAATTCAGTTATTGTGTAAAATGTCTAGCCAAACGTGGTCAAACCTAAAATCGAACTTCACCATTGAATTCCTTAGGTCCAAATTAGGTTTGTACCAAAATTTTGATCTAAGGGAAGGTCACCTTGACCTACTTTGCGAAATAGTCCACCCAATTACATTTTTACCCCTAGTTTCTGAAAACCTTTGGACAGACCCCCATATCTTCCTCACCACTCTTTGCATTTATGTCCCTCCTCCGCTGCAGCGGAGTAGTCCTACTCTGGTGAGGATTTGAGGAGGATTTCTCCCCGATTCCTCAGAGATCTCCTCCCAGATTTGGAAGGGAGATTCTTTGAGGAATTCCCTATCGTCGAACACAATCCCTAGATCGGATTTGCACCCAATCTCTTGTGTGAACGGTCGAGAGAAATGAGTAGCATCCGCACCTTCCTTCTCCAGCAAGATTCTTGCGCTTGGAAGCTTGCCTTCCAAGCAGAAGGACCTCTACCAACAGCTTTAAAAGGACCCCCTGTCCTTCTCGCATCTCTCAACCTTGTTTTGGCCACTAATACCCCAAAATTTCTTCCTCCCTCTTCTCCAGCCAACAGCCCGCAAGCTCCAGTGATCTCTCCTCCCTCTTCTCGTCACTCTACCACCATACTAGTGGCCGAGTCTTCACCACCTTGCTCCTCCACATCATGCCATACCTGCTAATAAACTCCAGTTTATCATCATTCTTATGCATTAAAACAAACCCAGCTCTTAGGATTTTACTCCGCAAATGGGTTTTTGGGTTGCATTTAGGCATTAATTAGGTTAGGCATGCATTGCATTTTTTATTTTCTTTTGATGTGTTTTTGTATGTGTTAGGGATGAACAGATATACAGATCCCTAAAACCCTAGCACTCAAGATGGCAAATGGCGAAGGAGGAGCTCAGACTAGCTGGAACTCAGCTTGATCCAGCACACCACAGTTGGAACCTAGCTCACTTGGAGTAGGGTTAGCTCATTGTAGCTCCATTCAGCTAATCTCAACTGAGTGGCAGCTCAAGAGAGCTCATCTTAGCACACGCTAGCTTAGGTCAACTCAGATCCATCTCAACTTAGTTGAGTCTAGCTCATCTCAGCTCCCACTAGTCCACAAGGAGCTCTACCTAGCTCAGCTGAGTTGACTGGAGTTCACCCCAGCTCAGATCCAGCTACACCCAGCTCCATTCAATTCCAGCCAGCTGAAGATGAAGTCACCCCAGCATAGGAAGCTCAAGTCCACCTCCCGGGGACACAGCTTAGCTCAACTTAGTTGAGCTAAGCTACCTTAGCTCTCTCAACCAGCTAGATCCTCCCCGGGAGCACTAGACCCAACTCACCTCAGCTCATTATGGTAGAAGCCAGATTACTTGAGCTTGGCTTAGCAGCTAGTAAAGAACTAGCAAGCTAAGCCAGTTAGAGTAGCTCCATGCCACCCTCTTCAGTGGCTGCCAACTCCAGTTCAAGCTCCAGGCTTCTCCTACTCAGCTCCTCTGCACAAACCCTAAGCTCCACATGCATATTCCTCCACTCTATAGCTAGCTAAGCAAGCTTATCTTAGCTTAGCTTAGCTAGCATCCACCTCCATGGCACCAAAAACCTAACCTTGACTCCACCTACATAACTTACCACTCCAAGTCCACCTAAGCCTACTTAAGCTAGCTCCACCTCTACTGAAAGTTGGCACCACCACTTCACTACCTTTCACCACTCAACTAACAACCAAAAGACACGTAAAGTTGGCACCAAAACCAACCCTAACTACCTCCCTTTTGGTGCCAACCTCAACCCTCATATTTGCCCTACACATAACCCCTCCAAGCCATCTCCACCATCCACCTCAACCCCCTTCTCGAAGCCTAGAAGTTGGCACCAATCCATGGCACTTCTCCATTGTTGGCGCCACTTTTAGGTGTCCCTTGGCAACCCATAACTACCTCCCTTACACCCCTTAGGTGGTGCCAACCATCCTTAAGCCTAGGATCACCTAACCACCTCCATCCTCCCATCTTAGCCCTCCATTTGAAGAGTCACCTTAACCCCTCATCCTACCCTATGAAAAGACCACTACCCACCACCATTCAACCATCCTCCATTAGTGTTTACTTCCACCTACATCCACCTATACCTACGGCCATGTTGAGCGAGAATCTACGCTAACGTGTTTGGTTTTTGGAAAAACCCGTCGTTGTAGTTCGAAAGCGAAGGATTCGTGTTCAACAAATAAAATTTATACCGAAATAAGAATTCCGGGTCGAACTCAGGGAGGCTACGTTGATCTATATTCGCAATTATGTTTTTTTTAGGATTTTTGATAAACAAGGCGAAATAATTACAATGGAGCTATCAAATTGAGAGAGAGAGAGAGAAAGAGAGAGAGAAAGAGAACATGCATTCAATATTTCAATTGTTTATACAAGCAAACGAAATTAAAGTTACACTAGAAAGCGGGAAATCAATTACACTATAAAGCAGGAAAATTCTACACTAGAAAAGCTGTAAATAAGAATGGGAGAGAGAAGTTATCCTCCTCGACGGTCGCTTGGAGGACGAGCCGGACGGGACGACGCCTGGACGAAGGAGAACGAGGCGGGACGAAGGAGGACGAAGCAGAAGAACGGGAACGAAGCAGCACGCCGTCGTCGTCGCGGGATCCACTTCCGAAGGGGGACAAAAATTTGGACTTTATCTCGCGAGAAGCATCCCGGGTGTGGGACAAGCTTCTCTTGAGCTTTGGAGAGGTAGAGAGGAGAAGGAAGGGATGAAAATTTCGTATGGAGGGGGTCTCCTTTTATAGTTGCAAGGAGTGGGGGCAAAATGGACATTACATCTTCAAAATAATAAATAAGGGGTCTTTAGTGACGGATAAAACCGTCGCTAAAGCCCCGCCGTCGCCGTCGCCGCCGCGCCCACGCGCGCCCGCTCGGCTGGCCTGCGCGCGTAACGCAGACGCACGTCCGCGTCGTCTCAGCCGTCCGATCGCGAGATCGGACGGCTTAGATCGCGTCCGCGCCCGCTGTGTAGCGCGCCGCCCGCGTGCGATCGCGCGCCCACCAGAGCGTCCAATTGCGCGTCGGCGCTATCGGGCGTGCGCGGCCGTTGGATCTTCATCCGACGCTCGTGCGCGCCCGCTCGCCCGCGCCTTCGACCCCCTCTCCGCGGCTCGAACCCGCGACCTCCGCTTCGCTCGCAGCTGCGTCGCCGCTGCGCTACGCGGGCGAAATGGTCGCGCGGACGTTTTTAAACGCGCGCGACCGCAGCCGTTGGATCGAGATCCAACGGCGGAGAGGAGACGTTGCGCGATCTTCACAGGACTCCTGCGGCCGATTGGGCGGCTGGGATGGCGCCACGTGGCGCCATCTTGGCCATCCATCTTCTGGAAGTTGTAGATGGTGCCACGGATGTCGGATTGACTCGATTTTTGTGTCGTTCGGCTGCGATCGTCGATCCGAATTCATCCGTGTGGTCGGATTTTCCATCTGAAGTGCGGATTTACACCATCCTGGCCCTTGATCTTCTAGGGTTCCCCGATCTCTATCTGATGCTACGGATGCCTGATTAGGGCGATCTTGGAGTCGTTGAACTCCAATCGTTGCCCTGATCATATCCATACGGTTGGATCTTTGATCCGAGGCCCCGATAAAATATTTGCCCTGTCCAAGCACATAAAAGGAGACAATTAACCTCCATTTTATTCAAGCTACTCTAAATGCAAGATGATGCATGTAATGCAATATTTATATCATGAAATGCAATCCTATGCTTAAGAACATGCATAAATAGACATTTTAAGTAGTGTAAATGTGTTTACATCATACCCCCATGCCTATCTTTTGCTAGTCCCTAGCAAAAACTATATGCTATTTATAAAAGAATTAGGTTAGATTATTTGGACCTGAGTTATTTTCAATCATTAAGAAATTGTCTACTTAAGAACTGAACTTTCAAAGACACAACAGTGCCCGGGTATCAGCCAAAATGCAGATCGCCTCAAGCCTCGCCTTATTCAAAGAAAAATTTCTTTTTCTGTTTTTACTCTTGTTTTTTTTTTTTTTTTTTTTGGATTTTCAAATTTTAGGGTTTAAGGGTGGCTTTCTACGGCCATTCAACTCACCCAAGATTTGATGAGAACCCTAAGTTTTAAGCATCTTATTGTGATTGTGATAGACTCGTTGACCGGCAATTAAAACGGACTTCGGATTTCTACGCCTTTAGGTGACCTCAAAAAGAATTCTGCCTAAAGGTATATCTTTACAACCGGTAGCTTTCTCCCTACTTTTATTTTTTTAACGGGGTCAACACAAGGGTGAATCCAGTGTATATCTCCCCGGTTTATTCTACTTCTCCGCTTCTTCCTAAGTGTTTTGGGAATTTTTAGTGCATTTTCTGAGCTGGGTTCTGGACAACCGGTCGATGAGCTGTTACCACCGACAACTTGCCAGCCATACTCGTGCGGCGAAGTGTGGCTTATTTCTTTTTGTTCTTTTCTCCTTTTTGATTTTTTTTTTTTTTTTTTAAGTAGGTGGCTTCCCTGGTCTAAGATTTACCTAAAGGCAGCAAAAAGAGAAAGGTCCAGTGACTGGGCTCTGGACAACCTACCTATGGGCTGTTACCCACGATAACTTGCCAGCCATGTCACCCTAGAAGGTTCATTAGCTACCCAATTTCCGTTAAAATCGCCAAACAACGAGTCAGTGCAAAGAAAGTGTGTAGATGCTTAAGACTCAAAATTCCCTTAAATCAGAGGGTGGGTTGACAAGTCGTGTACTTATCACCCAACCTTATTTATTCCAATTATAATAGAATTAAGATGGCGAGAACTCAAAGACAAATCCACATTTTAGTAGATACACAGGCTAATTAAGTCCAAAGACCTGAGGGGTCTTTGTGTTCAGATCCTAATGTAAAATTTCTTAGGATTGAAAAGTCCTAATGTCCAACTAATCCTTCCTAATTTTCTTTTCTTTTTTTTTTTTTTTTTTTTTTTTTTTTAGAAAGAGAGCAATTTATATGGATTTCACAAAGCTGACCAACTAATTCAAAAATGAATCCACCCCCCCATGCCTAGCTGATGCAATGTCCTCATTGAAAAAGAGACATGAAAGAAAGGGTAGAATATGAAAGATGTCACCTGGATATGAAGCTCGTATCAGCCTTGTGTTATATGTACAACTGCTGAGTTTAATGCCGTCAGCTAGGCGAAGTCCAGCCAAAGAAGTCACAGAATGGCTAGAGCAACAGAGTCTGAAACGGGTTCTGGAAGATTATGGTCAACAACAGGCTTCAGACGTTGACCGTTGACTTTAAAGGTGTTACCCGTCTTTGGGTCAGAAATCTGAATGGCACCATTTAGAAAAATCTGATCAATTATGAATGGGCCACTCCATTTAGATCTAAGTTTACCAGGAAAGAGCTTAAGTTTAGAATCGAATAACCAGACCTTCTGGTTTGGCTCAAAGCTCTTGCGGGAAATCATTTGATCATGTAGAGCTTTGGTCCGAGCCTTGTAGATCTTGGCATTCTCATAAGCATCATTTCTAAACTCCTCCAACTCAGATAATTGGAGTTTCCTGGTCTTCCCAGCTAGATTTAGATCTAGATTGCATTGTTTGATTGCCCAGAATGCCCTGTGTTCAATCTCTACGGGTAGATGACACGCCTTTCCATACACCAGACGGAATGGAGACATGCCGATAGGTGTTTTATACGCCGTACGGTAGGCCCAAAGAGCGTCCTCAAGCTTTTGAGTCCAATCCTTGCGATCGGGCCTAACCGTTTTTTGCAGAATGTTCTTGATCTCTCGATTAGAGATCTCGGCTTGTCCATTCGTTTGGGGATGGTAAGGTGTGGAAATTCGATGATTAACCCCGTATTTGGCCAATAAACTCCGGAATTGGGCATTAGTAAAATGAGTGCCACCATCACTGATGATAGCCCTCGGAATCCCGAATCTACTGAAGATATTTCTCTTGACAAAGTTGATGACCACCTTGTGGTCATTGGTTCGGGTGGGAATTGCCTCAATCCATTTAGACACATAATCAACAGCGACAAGAATGTACTGATGTCCAAATGAAGGGATAAAGGGTCCCATGAAATCAATGCCCCAAACATCGAAAATTTCGACAGGAAGAATAGGGTTTAAGGGCATCATGTCTCTCTTAGTTATGCTCCCGAGTGCCTGGCATCGAGGGCATGACTGTGAGAACTCCTGGGCATCCTTGAATAAAGACGGCCAATAGAAGCCAGATTGCAAAATTTTTGCAGCCGTCTTTTTCCCGGAGAAATGTCCACCACACCCAGATGCATGGCAGAACTCAAGTATACTGTTGAATTCATTCTCCGGTATGCATCGGCGAATAATCTGATCAGAGCCGATGCGATACAGTTCAGGGTCCTCCCAAAAGTAGTATTTGGCCTCAGATTTGAGTCTATCCCGTTGTTGCTTGGTCCAATCCTGGGGGATTTGACCAACGGCCAAATAGTTAACAATGTCAGCAAACCATGGGGTGTGGACACCTAAAACTGTAAGAATGGTTTCGTCCGGAAAAGTGTCAGCAATCGGAATGTCCGGACAAGAAGAATCACCTAGGAGTCTCGACAAATGATCCGCCACCACATTTTGTACCCCGGTTTTATCCTTGATTTCAAGATCAAATTCTTGAAGAAGAAGAATCCAACGAATAAGCCGGGGTTTAGCATCCTTTTTAGCCAAGAGATGTCTCAAGGCCGAGTGGTCGGTATAAACAATAACATGAGACCCTAAGAGATAAGCCCTGAATTTTTCCAACGCAAATACTACAGCGAGTAATTCCTTTTTAGTAACAGTGTAATTCCTCTGGGCTTCATCCAAAGTTTTACTATCGTAGTAAATGACAAAGGGCTTTCGATCAATTTTCTGACCCAGGACAACCCCGACCGCGTAATCAGAAGCATCGGTCATGATCTCAAATGGGGTTGTCCAAATAGGTGGTTGCAAAATTGGCGCACAGGTGACTGCCGTTTTTAAGAAATCAAATGCCTTTTGGCATGATTCGTCAAAAACGAACGGTGTTTCTTTGGCAAGAAGATTGCTCAAAGGGCGGGCAACCTTCGAGAAGTCCTTGATGAATCTTCGATAAAATCCCACATGGCCAAGAAATGATCTGATTTGTTTAACTGATGTGGGAGGAGGAAGTTTAGAGATAGCATCAACCTTAGCTTTGTCCACTTCAATTCCTCGTTCAGAGATTACATGACCCAAAACGATGCCCTCTTGGGTCATGAAATGACTCTTTTCCCAGCTAAGGACCAATCGTGTCTTGATACATCGCTTAAGAATCATTTCCAAATTAACCAAACAAGAGTCAAATGATTCTCCGAAAACGGAGAAATCATCCATGAAGACTTCCATAAACTCTCCCACCATGTCGGAAAATATGGCTAGCATACACCTTTGAAAAGTCGCAGGTGCATTACATAACCCGAAAGGCATCCTACGAAAAGCAAAGGTTCCGTAGGGACAGGTGAAAGTAGTTTTTTCCTGATCCTCGGGATGGATAGGAACTTGGTTGTATCCCGAGTAACCATCAAGAAAACAGAAGTACTTCTGCCCGGCTAATTTTTCCAGGATTTGATCAATGAAGGGCAGGGGAAAATGATCCTTTTTAGTGGCAGTGTTCAGCTTCCTGTAATCAATACAAACTCTCCAAGATGAAGCTGAACGAGTTGTGACAGATTCTCCTTTCTCATTAGTCACAACAGTAATCCCGGCTTTCTTTGGAACAATCTGAACGGGACTTACCCAGGGACTGTCAGAGATTGGATAAATAATTCCTGCATCGAGCCACTTGATGATTTCCTTTTTGACCACTTCTCGCATTTTTGGATTCAATCTCCTCTGCATCTGGCGAGAAGGGCGGGATCCATCTTCCAAAAATATTCTATGATTGCAGTAAGATGGCTCGATCCCCCTAAGGTCATGAATGGTCCAACCAATTGCCTCCTTATGTTCCTTTAGAACCTTAATCAATTTAATCTCTTGCTCCTTTGTCAATTTAGCACTGATAATCACAGGGAGCGTATTCTGAGGTCCTAAAAATTGATATTTCAAATTCTCGGGCAATGGTTTCAATTCGAGCTGGGGTGGGGTGATGATTGATGGTCGGGTAGATGCTGAAAATTCAACAAGAGGGAGAGGTTGTGAGTGGACAAAATCAGTAACCTCTTCCGAAGATGTTAAGTCAGAGGGTTGCGGGTCAAATTCATCAACCAAAGAGGAACTTTCAATTGAAGAAACTGTCAAACAAGTTTCAATATTAATATTATCCTCATCAAGTTCCTCAATAACTCCACAATCCTCAAATTTATTGATCGCCTTAAAAATATCTAATTTCATACGTTGGTCCCCAAAGGTGATTTCCATGCTACCGCTTTCACAATTAATGTTGGCCTTTGCGGTAGCCAGGAACGGACGCCCCAGAATGATGGGCGTGTTCCTCAGATTATCTGGTACATCCATGTCAAGGACAAGGAAATCTACAGGAAAATAAAAATCCTTGACCTTAACTATAACATCTTCAATAACGCCTCGCGGGTTTGTGACCGAACGATCCGCTAACTGTAGCGTTACTGAAGTTGGCCGAAGTTCGCCTAACCCAAACTTCTCGTAAAGAGAAGTCGGAATTAGGTTGATGGATGCACCGAGATCCAAAAGTGCTCTATCAAATGTGTAATCTCCGATAACGCAAGAAATCAAAGGAGCACCAGGATCTCTCCTTTTCTGAGGGAGGTAGTGCAGGATAACAGAACTAGCCTACTCGGAGAGTACCACCTTCCTCGGAACAGATTCTCTCGACTTACGCTTTTGTGTACATAATTCCTTTAAAAATCTTGCGTAAGTCGGTATGTGCTTGATAGCATCAAGGAGCGGGATATTGATCTCAACATTCTTAAATAAATTCAGAAGCTCCTCATTGCTATCAACAGACTTCTTCTTCTTTGCTTTGGTTAAGGCTTCAGGAAAAGGAACACGAGTCAGATCTTTGGAATCGGATTCCTGAGCCTTGATTTCTCCTTTAGAATTCTCTTCTCTCTCCTCAGATTCTTCAGGATTCAAAAGATTAGAATAATGTGGTTGTGGATCCTGAGTCTTCTTACCACTTCTCAAAGTGACAGAATTTGCAGAAGCATAAGAATTTGGGTCTTGAGGAGGGTTAGGAAAGATTGGAGGGGCTTGATTGACCATGAATTGTTGATTTACAGAAGAAGAAGATGAGGAACCCTGCTCAACCACCTGAGCATGCGCGTGTGGGTCCCTCTGATTTCCGTACCCTTGGGCTTGATTGCCCGAATTTGTAATGTTTCGTGGGTTGGGTACGGGTTGGGATGGTAGAGATCCGGGTTGGCGAGAGTTAGCAATGAGCCCGGATTGCAAGTTGTCCAGTGAGTTTTTCATTTGCTGCATGAGCTGGAGCATAGATCCTTGCATCTCTACTATTTGATGGTTCAAATCAGCCTGCCCTGCGGGTTGATGGGCATTCCAAGCTGGCTGATTGACCTGATTCGGAGGCAACTGAGTATATACTTGACCCTGACCCATTGGTCGTTGCGGAGCATAATTGCTGGGTCGGAATTGGGTCTGTTGCCCCGGATTTTTCCAAGAGAAGTTAGGGTGGTTTCTCCAACCTTGATTATAGGCATTCGAGTAGGGGTTGGATCTAGCATTCTCTTGTACAGCACAGACATCCTCATAAAGTGAGGATGGAGAGAAAGAAAAGGAAGGATTAGAAAAACTGGGATCAAAGGCCCCAGTTGGGAACCCATGGGGTTCCGAAAAATGCTGACTCATATGTTGAGTCGCATCAAGTTGATTCACGAACTCCCGTCCAGAAAGAGCTCATGAAGAATGGAATCCCGAATTTTGGGATTGAGTGGATTGAGAGTTGTTCATAGAATTGCCAGCCATCCACTCTTCCATTCTTTTAGCAACCAAGTCCACTTTGTCAAGTTTATTACAAATCAATTCCATATCAAATGAATGAGAGTCATGGACTTCATTGACATTTGATCTGGGTTGTTGGGACCGGTTAAAAGTATCCATGGAGGCATGATTTATTGAATTCTCACTCATTTCCTCAAATAAATCATGTGCACTATCTGCATCTTTATTAAGGAAATTGCCTCCGCAAGAAGCATCCACATGGTTTCTGAGTTGCTCAGTCAACCCATGATAAAAAATCTGCACGAGTTGCCATTTCGGCACCTCGTGGTGTGGACACCTCCGCAATAAGTCCTGGAATCGCTCCCAGGCCACATGAAACTGCTCCCCCGGCCGCTGGGTAAAAGTAGTGATTGCCCGTCTTAAAGCATTGGTACGACCGACTGGGAAAAATTTCTTCAGAAAGGCCGATTTCAACTCATTCCAAGTTGTAATTGGTCTTCCTATTGTCCTATACCAATGCGCGGCCTTATCCCTAAGAGAGTGAGGGAAGAGCCTCATGATCATTTGCTCCTCGTTTACGTTTCGAGACTTGGTGGTCTGGACCAAAGTGGTCAAGTCCTCCAAGTGTTGAAACGGATCCTCGGAGCCAAGCCCATGATAATGTTTAATCAGGCTTAACACCTGGGGCTTGATTTCTACGTCACCGGCTGGAATCTGGACGCCGGGACGTTCCCCGTAATTTAAAGGATCATAAAAATCCTTCAAGGGCTGAACGCCCTGCATTCTCTGGAACCATTCTTGCATTCTCTGCATTTGTTCCAGCTGCCTTCGAAATTCTTCCTGTGGATTTCCAGGCAGAAGAGGCTGTTGTTCAGCCATGGGATCAAATTGACCAAAATCTAACTTGCGCCTCCTAGAATGTTCTAATGGTCCTTCTAATCGGGGATTCAATGACCGTCTTCCCAGCATAAACTAGGAGTAGGTCGGAAGGACCGGGGATAGGGACCCTACAGTACAACAAAACAAGGCTGTCCTTAAGTGAGGTAGCCTAAGGATCTACTAACTCCCAACACTAGCCTTAAGACTGTAACTGATTTACTCTACTTGCGTCTGTATAATCCAACCAGTTAGAAGGAGGGACTGGGGAGAAGGTTCTTCCTTTGGCTTTCGCCTCCGGTTCCTAGTGTACCCCCCAGCCGCGGTCGTTTGACGCTACTCCCCTAGCTAGACATCAGATTAATCAGTACAAGTAGGTTAATCAAAAACAATCTCAGACTAGGCCTTGAAGAGCGAATCAAACCTTAGGGCCAACGTCTACTCAATTTTATTACGGCCTGGGATTGTGGTGCTTATGGAATGTGATGGGCCCTTATAATGGGTTGTGCCCTTAATGATTGATTGAAATTTGTGTAAGTGCGTGCACAACCAGGGTTTTCAAGCAAGATTATTTATAATGTGTGAATTTTAATGTTCAAATCCTGCTTAAGTAGCTTTTAGGGTTTCAAATTAGGTGAATTGCAATCAAATTTCTAGGCAAACCAAGTTGTAAAACACGGGTGAAGATAGTTTTCCTTTAAAATCAGAAAGAAAGCGGAGTGCCTAGAATATACCTAGATTGAAAACCCTAAGGAGGAGCTACTTGATGAGTTGGTTTTAAATAAAGTGGTGCGGCCCAAACAACTCAAACAATTGGCCACAATTGCACCACTAAGTTAGGCACTCAAAGATGGTTAACCTAGAATGATTTCTACTCTGTTATGTGTTGCTCTGTGTGTACCGGTTCCACAGATCAGAACCCGGTTGAGTAGAAAACAAATCAAGTTAATCAAGTGCCTTGAATGTGGGTGTGTGTTGTGTGTTTGTTGAAAGTTACCCCACAAAATTATCTTTTTGTTATTATTTTTTTTTATGAATGAGGGTGAAATGAGTGTGAGTAGAAATCCAAACAACCAAACTATTCCTAGGATTTATGCAAACACCTAGGTTAATTGGAATTTGGATTTAATGTGGCGAATGAAATCTATGGAGGGGGAAAGAATGGGGGAGCACTTACAGTTGTCTTCAACTGCACTTTACTCCAGTCTACCGCTTGTTGATTCCTTGATGGAGGTCTCTGCAAAACAATAGACACAAGAGAAAGCTAGTTAGCAAACAAATAAAGTGCAAGAAATGCGAAGAAAAGATCGGAAATCGTTGCCTCCCCGGCAGCGGCGCCAAAATGTTGAGCGAGAATCTACGCTAACATGTTTGGTTTTTGGAAAAACCCGTCGTTGTAGTTCGAAAGCGAAGGATTCATGTTCAACAAATAAAATTTATACCGAAATAAGAATTCCGGGTCGAACTCAGGGAGGCTACGTTGATCTATATTCGCAATTATGTTTTTTTTAGGATTTTTGATAAACAAGGCGAAATAATTACAATGGAGCTATCAAATTGAGAGAGAGAGAGAGAAAGAGAGAGAGAAAGAGAACATGCATTCAATATTTCAATTGTTTATACAAGCAAACGAAATTAAAGTTACACTAGAAAGCGGGAAATCAATTACACTATAAAGTAGGGAAATTCTACACTAGAAAAGCTGTAAATAAGAATGGGAGAGAGAAGTTATCCTCCTCGACGGTCGCTTGGAGGATGAGCCGGACGGGACGACGCCTGGACGAAGGAGAACGAGGCAGGACGAAGGAGGACGAAGCAGAAGAACGGGAACGAAGCAGCACGCCGTCGTCGTCGCGGGATCCACTTCCGAAGGGGGACGAAAATTTGGACTTTATCTCGCGAGAAGCATCCCGGGTGTGGGACAAGCTTCTCTTGAGCTTTGGAGAGGTAGAGAGGAGAAGGAAGGGATGAAAATTTCGTATGGAGGGGGTCTCCTTTTATAGTTGCAAGGAGTGGGGGCAAAATGGACATTACATCTTCAAAATAATAAATAAGGGGTCTTTAGTGACGGATAAAACCGTCGCTAAAGCCCCGCCATCGCCGTCGCCGCCGCGCCCACGCGCGCCCGCTCGGCTGGCCTGCGCGCGTAACGCAGACGCACGTCCGCGTCGTCTCAGCCGTCCGATCGCGAGATCGGACGGCTTAGATCGCGTCCGCGCCCGCTGCGTAGCGCGTCGCCCGCGTGCGATCGCGCGCCCACCAGAGCGTCCAATTGCACGTCGGCGCTATCGGGCGCGCGCGGCCGTTGGATCTTCATCCGACGCTCGTGCGCGCCCGCTCGCCCCCGCCTTCGACCCCCTCTCCGCGGCTCGAACCCGCGACCTCCGCTTCGCCCGCAGCTGCGTCGCCGCTGCGCTACGCGGGCGAAATGGTCGCGCGGACGTTTTTAAACGCGCGCGACCGCAGCCGTTGGATCGAGATCCAACGGCGGAGAGGAGACGTTGCGCGGTCTTCACAGGACTCCTGCGGCCGATTGGGCGGCTGGGATGGCGCCACGTGGCGCCATCTTGGCCGTCCATCTTCTGGAAGTTGTAGATGGTGCCACGGATGTCGGATTGACTCGATTTTTGTGTCATTCGGCTGCGATCGTCGATCCGAATTCATCCGTGTGGTCGGATTTTCCATCTGAAGTGCGGATTTACACCATCCTGGCCCTTGATCTTCTAGGGTTCCCCGGTCTCTATCTGATGCTACGGATGCCTGATTAGGGCGATCTTGGAGTCGTTGAACTCCAATCGTCGCCCTGATCATATCCATACGGTTGGATCTTTGATCCGAGGCCCCGATAAAATATTTGCCCTGTCCAAGCACATAAAAGGAGACAATTAACCTCCATTTTATTCAAGCTAGTCTAAATGCAAGATGATGCATGTAATGCAATATTTATATCATGAAATGCAATCCTATGCTTAAGAACATGCATAAATAGACATTTTAAGTAGTGTAAATGTGTTTACATCAGGCCATGAAGAAGGAGTAGAGAAGAAGATTAAGGGGGCACATCATCTGCCCCCTTGGTGCCTGCTTCTCCCCATTTCTTGTCCCTTGTGCCACGCCAAGGAAGACGAGCACTCCACCACTAGGAGGACGGCCAGGCAAGGAGGAGCAAGGGTGGTGTGCGCCCACCCTTGAAGGAGAGCAATGAAGGTGGTAGCTTCCACCTTGGAGGAGCATCTCAAAGAAGGAGAAGGAGGAGCCCTTTTCTAGCCTATGAGCCCCTAAGCTTGGACAACGAGTTTCCCCTCTTCACCAACAATTCAGGAGGACTTGTGCTTTATTTTATTTATTGCAATTATCTAGAAGTAGAAGCATTCATCTACTAGGTTTTTCTGTAAAACACTTTCTCATTAATTTAGTTGCCTTGTTTGAAATTTCTTTTAGTTGCATTTTAATTGCTATGATTATAGCACTCTTCACTCCCTCTCCCTAATTACTCTAGGCATCCACATGCCTAGAGTGAGATTAGGGAGAGGAATTATTTGTCACTTAGGCGTTAGCTTAGTGACCGTAGTTGTTATTTACTTTTTCGCCAACAACTCGTGTTTTCCCTCATTATTTCAAAACCCTAAAAAAAATGATATAGTTGAAAAGGCCATAAAGAAAGATGATTTCTACTTCCAAGCAAGGGAGCTGAATTTTGCAAACATATTGCCTCCTTGGATGACCCTAGATACCCCACTATCTAGGTTTATAAATTTAAGAGTTGATTGATTTTTCGCATTACAACGACGTATTTTACAAATCGTGTAAAATCCGTATCACTTTTTGGCACCGTTGCTGGGGAGGCACAGCTTTGCTTGTTTAATTCTCTTGCTTGAAATGGATCTCATCCCCTTGTCTCCCTTTTCTCTTGTGTGTGTAGGAATCAGTAGCAAAAAGAAAGTGGGAAATTTTGAGAAGCTTAAAGTATCTTGTCTTCCCACGGAATTTCAGGTTGGTTCTCCCATTCTTGTCACATTTATCCTTAAAAACCACTAAAAAATATTAAACTTGGCTTTCAGGATTATAAATATCTTAATTAAGTGGAGTGGCGCAATTTAAAACTCATTGTTTGCTTGCTTGCACCATTAAACAGTAATCCATTTCAAGTATTGGTATTCTATTTTTTTAGGTCTAGATTTCTGTCTGGACTTGAAAAATCAATTCCTAACACCGTTGGCCTCCTAAAATAATAAAACGTCATACAAGGATTTCAAATTATGTTCGGAACATCTGTTCCAAATTTCAGATCAATTAGCTTTGAATTTATTTTCAAAAATTCATGGACTGTAGAGGGGTCACACCCTCTAATCTTCATATTTTCCTACTATTTGTGAATTTTTATAATTTTTTTACTCATCCAATTTTTATAAATTTAGCCTTCTGGAATCCTTGTGAAATTTTACACATCATATAAAATCATCAAAATTTTTTGAGGTCAATGGCAATACTGAAAAGTCCAAAATACCTACGGGTATCATTTCTGGACTTTGACACTAGTTCAAGTAAAAATTCAAAACAATTATAAAAAAAATTCCTAAAATCTTACAAAAATATTTTCTGGAATCCTTGTTTGATTTTCTTCAAAGTAGTGGTGTTGTTTGAATTGTTTAGACCACTACTTAATACAGAAAGCCTAAAAAAAACTCATTAGTAGTTAAATTTCTATCCTAGGACCAATTGGATTAGGGTTTCTTTTCTCATTTTTAGAAATAAACAACAAAAGGAAACATATCTTCACCCATACAACTTGATTTCCTCTTGTTTGTGGAATCTCAAACTTGTTTGAAAACTTAAAAAGAAAGCCCTAAAAATACATTAAGTTAAATCCAATCCTAAAAGATAGAAATACAATAATTGTGTGACAACTTACTTTTCATTGGAGCCACTTTCAAATTCCTGCACACACACTAAAAAAAATTGAAATAATAGAGAATCAACCCAATTAATGCCCTCCACATTCCGTGTGCACTATACTATACTAGACCTAACTAAAATCTGTAGCAACTTAACCTCTAAGGCTTCATCAACTTAGGCTTGCTATATAGGTCATAAGTTTTCTCTAGTTAATACTAATTCTGTCATCTATATCTGGTGTTCAAGCTGAGGGGTCCTGTCAAACGACCAGGCACGGGTTTGTACAAGCACCTGGGGTTTTCCCTGGGAAACGTTTTGGCCCAAACCTCCCCTTAAGAAACTTGGCTAGATTTGTTGACAAAACGGGTATTCACTATTGATTACTTATTTCCTACATAGACCAAGTCTTAGGTTTATTTTTAGGGAGTCACACTTAAGTTAGGTCTAGCTTTGGTTGTTTTATTTGTACACTTTCTCTCATCTCTTTCTCTTCTCCTCCCCTCCCATTCTTCCATTTTATGCACGGGTGACAGTCTTAAAATCCGCACCTGGAAGGACCATTTGATTTCGCCCCCCGCACAAAAAGACCACTTTTTCTGTCTTCTTCTTCTAATGGAAAATCAACAAAATGGGTCCACTAACCCTTCCACTTCCACCTCTAATCTTACCTCTAACCCCACTACTAACGCTAATTCTAACCCTTCCACCCAAAACCCACCCACCTTTAACTTCCCACACTTGGATCTCCCTAATCTTGAATTGCTCCAAGCACAACATCATGATCCCCTGCCTGATCTTTTAAAATTGATCGCTGAGCAGATTGATAAATGAAATTCCAATCAGCAAACATTGACTAGGAACATCCAAAACTTAGCCAATCAAAGGCCAAACCCACCACCCCGTCAGTAGCCTGTTATTCCTCTAAAAGATTTTTATGATCCGTCTTATTATGAGGAGTGACTAGGGGTGGTCATACCAGAGGGGGACTTCGAGATCAAGCCTGCAGTGCTAAACTTGATTAAACACTTCCATGGCCTTCCTAAAGAAGACCCTTTCAGCCACCTTGAAGAGCTGACTCTTCTTGCATAAACAACCCATTCTCAAAATTGCAAGAGGACCTATGGCTGATGTGGCTTTTTCCATTATCTCTTAAAGATAAGGCTGCTTATTGGTTCAGGACCATTGGCCGACCCATGACAACTTGGCCTCAGCTCAAGAGCACCTTCCTCAAGAAATTCTTTCCCATAGGTCATACTAATTCCCTACGAAGATCTATTAGACCTTTCACGAAAAATCTGGTGAGACTTTCCATGATTCTTGGGAAAGATTTCAAGATCTCTTAAGAAGTTGCCCGCACCATGAGATTCCTCTATAGCAGCTCGTGCAAATCTTCTATCATGGATTATAAGATCAAATCCGACATTTCGTCGATGCCTCGTGTGGCAGCAACTTCCTAGATAAGGATGCTGAAAGTGAAGATGACCTTTTAGAAGAAATGAGTGGAAACTCATTTAATCAAGCTTCCATGGACACATTTTGCAGAACTCAAAAATCGCAGTTCGGCGTTCATGAAGTAGGCACTCAATCTATCCCTGTCACCCAAGACGATCTTCAAATGATCGCTCAAAAACTCGACCAGATGCATATTAATCAAAAAAAAATTTAGGGAAGACTGGCCACATCAACCCAAGCTCCACACAGTCCACATCTAACCCAACCTAACTTTCCACGAAGAGAAAATTTGCACAATCTCAACACTACTCCTACTGATTATTACCAGTACTCTGAGGTTTCCCATAATTCACTGGGGAATTACAACTATCCAGATCTTAACCGCACTCAAAATATTTCTGCCATCCAAGAGCCCTTTAAAAATTCTTCCAATTGGAAAAATTACCCGAACTACACCTGTAATAATCGGGTTCCATACCGACCAGATCATTTTAATGGGTATGGGTTGAATCCAACCTTCCATCCTGGGCCATCCCAACAAGACATCAATGCCCAGATGATGCGAACCCTATAGGAAATGCAAACAAAAATGACGGAAATAACCCGCACCATCAGAAATCTGAACAACTAGATCGGGGTTATTCCCACGCAAAGACCTGCAGGACATCTTCCATCCCAACCCATGCCCAACCCTAATCACCAAAGGAACTAATATCAAGGCAGAAATCCACACTATTCAAATTAGCCTCCTACCAATCCACCACCTCAGCAGCCTCCCAAGTTTCTGCAACCACAAGCCCCCCCACCTCCTCCAAATAAAAATCCAACAGCACATGCAGTTACTTTGAGGAGTGGGAAAACCACCACTGATCCTGGGCCTTCACACAAACCTGGTGAAAACCCTGTGTAAATTGACTCCCAACCTCTCCATTAGGATGAAAAGGAAATACAAAAATCTCAAGACACGATTCCTATCCCTTTCCGACAAGCACTCCACCCCAGCACCACCAGAAAAAAGAAATTTGAGCCCACTACAGAAGAACTCACGGATCTATTTGGGCTAGTTCAAATCAATGTTCCTCTCCTAGATACCATCAAATATATACCTGCCTATGCCAAATTTTTGAAGGAGATCTGTACTCCTTAAAGGCAGGCCAAAAATCTAGGACAGGTGCATCTTTCTTAGACAGTAAGCTCTGTCATACAGAGCAAGCTGCCTCCTAAAATGAAAGATCTGAGGGTGGCTTTAATTTCAGTAATTATTGATGATACTACCTTTAATCGTGCCCCCCTTGATCTTGGTGCCTCAGTTAATATTATTCCCACGATTTTATTTGAAGAATTTCATATCGGTGAATTAAAACCCGTCGAGGTTACCCTGCAATTAGCCGACCGATCTACAATCAAACCTCGTGGGATTGTCCAGGATGTTTTGGTCAAGGTCCAGAATTGTGTCTTCCCTGCAGACGTTTTGGTTCTTGACATTGAGGTACCTGAATCATTATTGGACTCCCCAATAATCCTTGGACACCCTTTTTTGGCCACTGCAAAGGCAAATATCAATTGCCACACAGGAAAAATGGATATCACTTGTGCCAGCCAAACTATCACTTTAGATATTTTCAAATCCTCTAATAGATTCCATGATGATAACTTTTTGAGGACTCAGATACGGAAATTTCCAATATGGTGGAGGAGACAATGTTGATAGATACCCTTACTGACGATAATTTTTTTGAGGACTTTGATTCAGAATGAGTTGTCAGCAAAATCTGTGATCTGGAGACTTGTCTTGACCCCAAATCCATTCCTGATGCACCCCCTAATCACCCTAACCCACCCACTATTCTCGCACCCCATTTTTCCACACTAACTTCACCCAATCCTCACCATCCCTTCCCCGACTCCTTTCTTATGGACCTACCACCAACCCCACCCGAGTATGGCATCCAGCCTAATTTAAAACCATGGCTAGACTCGGGGTACACTTATCATTTTCCATCCAACTTTGATCCCAATATTGCTTCTGATCAATTTTCTTGGGATCTAGAAGAAGACACATTTTTTTTAGGCATCCAAGTGTCCTACTATTTACATGATTTTTCGTCTTTCGTGCATACCTTCATGCCCGGCTGAATGGCGTAGAAGATAGCACTTAATGGGAGGTAACCCATCATTTTTTCCTGCTTTCCCTTTTTCTATTTTTTCCAGGTTTTGATCATCCTAAACCCAACCGTTCTTCACTAAGGTGATCCCTTTTCCCTCCTGATGCATGAGGACATTGCATATCATAAGCATTGGGGGGTGTTTTTAAATTTTGACGATCAATTTAGGATTTTCAAATCCTAGAAACATGCATTTTTCTTTAGTTTATTTCCTGGTTGCATACCCAAAAAAATAAAAATTTTGAAAACTTTTTGAGGAAAAATTTTGAAATCAGGACTAAGGTTTAAAAATTTACTTTTGGGAAGAATAGGATTTAATCTTCAACAAACTAGGGATAAGGATGTGGATCAGATCATTAGAATTTCAAGGTCTATTTTTAGACTAGATCAGATATCCTTCTCTAAAATTCCACTTGAAGTCAAGATAGTTCAGGTGACTTGAACCTATTTTGTAATATGGAAAGTATTTGACTTAGTTTCTGATTCAAAAACTTGCATTTCTTGAGGAACTTCTTGTGTCAATTTTCACACACAAGCCAACACTTAAAAACAACTAAGAATTTGAAAAACTCCCTTGTTTGGACTTAGTAAAAGTCTGAAGCAGATCATTGGTTTAAGTTCCCACCGCCAAGAAGGAGGAAAATGCCTCCATTGAGGTTGTGATGTCAACATGTTACCGCCTCGACGCTGCTCCATGTCTATATTTCATATCTTTAGAGGGAGCATTAAAGTGCATTTTAGCAGCTCAAGTGTCTTGGATGGTGCCTACCTATAGTGTCGGAGCAAGAGCTTGAGTTTGCTTGGAGCACCCCTTTACACCGCATTGTGTTTCGAGGTTGTGAGCTCCTGGGTGGTGTCATGGACAGTGCTATTCCGAAGTACTGGCGCCAGAGCCCCCTCAAGGACTGGTAATGGGAATGATGATCCCGACACATCTGTTGTAAGACTAAGCTAAAAATAAGCATGCGGCAGAAAAAAAATATATATATACATATAAAGTGACACGCCCTTATAAATGTTGTCTTTTCACAAGCACGAACACAAGATTTTAGAGGATTTTGCAAGTTGTGAATCAGCTTCATGAGCCAGAAAAATCCTAAAAATAAAAGTTTCAAGTCATCTGAATTAACAAGGCGTTAATTTGTGAATTTTCTGGAGGATATATTGATCCCGTTTTGTGTAATGGCTAGATCAAAAAATAAATCCTGATGTTTATCCTT
Organism: Thalassia testudinum; assembly: GCA_037157565.1. Taxonomy (NCBI): domain Eukaryota; kingdom Viridiplantae; phylum Streptophyta; class Magnoliopsida; order Alismatales; family Hydrocharitaceae; genus Thalassia; species Thalassia testudinum. The sequence continues at coordinate 101,718,191 of JAZHRO010000055.1, read as the reverse complement.
AACAAATCCCATGCCTCCTATGTTTAGATCAACCAAGGTCCCTTAATCATTTTCTCCTCAAAATAAAAAAATTCATTTTCCAAAAGAAATTAAAGTTTTGCGAAGAGACTAGAAAAAGATAGGCATGGGGGTGTGATAAACACCAGTTTATCATCATTCTTATGCATTAAAACAAACCTAGCTCTTAGGATTTTACTCCGCAAATGAGTTTTTGGGCTGCATTTAGGCATTAATTAGGTTAGGCATGCATTGCATTTTTTATTATCTTTTTGATGTGCTTTTGTGAGTGTTAGGGATGAACAGATATACATATCCCTAAAACCCTAGCACTCAAGAAGGCAAAAGGTGAAGGAGGAGCTCAGACTAGCTAGAACTCAGCTTGATCCAGCTCACAACAGCTGGAACCAGGCTCACTTGCACTAGGGTTAGCTCATCCCAGTTCCATTCAGCTAATCTTAGCTTAATGGCAGCTCGAGAGAGCTCATCTTAGCTCACCCTAGCTCAGGTCAGCTCAGATCTAGCTCAACTTAGTTCAGTCTAGCTCATCTAAGCTCCCACTAGTCCACAAGGAGCTCTAGCTACCTCAGCTGAGTTGAGTGGAGTTCACCCCAGCTCAGATCTAGCTACATCCAGCTCCATTCAACTCCAGCCAGCTTAAGATGAATTCATCCCAACTCAGGAAGCTCAAGCCCAGCTCCCTGGGACTTAGCTTAGCTCAACTTAGTTGAGCTAAGCTACCTTAGCTACCTCAACCAGCTTGATCCTCCCCGGGAGCACCAGACCTAGCTCACCTCAGCTCATTATGGTAGAAGCCAGCTTACTTTAGCTTGGCATAGTAGCTAGCAAAGAACTAGTAAGCTAAGCCAACTAGAGTAGCTCCATGCCACCATCTTCAGCAGCTGCCAGCTCCAGTTCAAGCTCCAGGCTTCTCCTCCTCAGCTCCTCTCCTCAAACCCTAAGCTCCACAAGCATATTCCTCTACTCTATAGCTAGCTAAGCTAGCTTAGCTTATCTTAGCCAAGCTAGCATCCACCTCCATGGCACCGAAAACCTAACCCTAACTCCACCTACATAACCTACCACTCCAAGTCCACCTACGCCTACTTAAGCTAGCTCCACCTCTACTAAAAGTTGGAGCCACCTCTTCACTACCTTTCACCCATCAACTAATGACCTAAAAACACCAAAAGTTGGCACCAAAACCAAACCTAACTACCACCCTTTTGGTGCCAACCTCAACCCTCATATCCACCCTACACATAACCCTTCCAAGCCATCTCCACCATCCACCTCAACCCCCTTCTGGAAGCTTAGAAGTTGGTGCCAATCCATGGCACCTCTCCATTGTTGGCGCCACTTTTAGGTGTCCCTTGGCCACACATATCTACCCCCCTTACAACCAATTGGTGGTGCCAACCATCCTTTACCCTAGGATCACCTAACCACCTCCATCCTCCCATCTTAGCCCTCCATTTCAAGAGTCACCTTAATCCCTCATCCGACCCTATAAAAAGACTGCTACCCACCACCATTCAAACCATCCTCCATTAGTGTTTACTTCCACCTACATCCACCTATGCCTACGGCCAAGAAGAAGAAGTAGAGAAGAAGATTAAGGGGGCACATCACCCGCCCCCTTGGTGCCTTGTTCTCCCCATTTCTTCTCCCTTATGCCATGCCAAGGAGGAGGAGCACTCCACCACTAGGAGGACAGCTAGGCAAGAAGGAGCAAGGGTGGTGCATGCCCACCCTTGAAGGAGTGCATTGGAGGTGGTAGCTTCCACCTTGGAGCAGCATCTCAAGGAAGGAGAAGGAGGAGCCCTTTTCAAGCCTATGAACCCTTAAGCTTGGAGCAACGAGCTTCCCCTCTTCACCAACAATTCAGGAGGACTTCTATTTTATTTTATTTATTGCAATTGACGAGTAGTAGATGCATTCATCTACTAGGTTTTTCTGTAAAACACTTTCTCATTTATCAAGTTGCCTTCTTTGAAATTTCTTTCAGTTGCATTCCAATTGTTGTGATTCTAGCACTCTTCACTCCCTCTCCCTAATTACTCTAGGCCTCCACATGCCTAGAGTGAGCTTAGGGAGAGGAATTATTTGACACTTAGGTGTTAGCTTAGTGATCATAGTTGTTATTTACTTTTTTGCCAACAACTCGTGTTTTCCCTCGTTATTTCAAAACCCTAAAAAAAATTGATATAGTTGAAAAGACCAAAAAGAAAGGTGATTTCCATATCCAAGCAAGAGATCTGAATTTTGCAAACATACTGCCTCCTTGAATTACCCTAGATACCCCACTGTCTATGTTTATAAATTTAAGAGTTGATCGATTTTGCGTATTACAATGACGTATTTTACAAACCGCGTAAAATCCGTATCGCTTACGCACTTCTTCGACCCCTTCATCGTCGCCGTCTTCCTCACCTCAGGGCCTTCTTCTCCAATGATGGCACACACATGCTACTCCTCCTCCACGTTTCCCCCTTCATCCAACTACCCATAGTAAGTTCCTTTTTCTCTACCTTTCATTTTCCCCCTCTTAATTTCATGAAACCCTCCTAGACAGCCACCAACCACCTCCGTCTCCCTCATCTACAGTAGACCACCGGCGAGGCTCAATCGTCGCTCCACTCATCCACACGCCTTGCCACCTACCTCAGAACCTCCGCCATCACCCACTAATCATCATCCACACCTCCATCGACAGCCAACACCTCTCTAAGTGCCCACCAAACACACGCGCTCCCACAGTCACTGATGAGTCCAATTTAATGGACTATTGTTACGCCTAAGTTAACTTTGTTTTTACATTTTATGTTTGTTAATAACTACATTAAGTTATATAATCAGTGCATGCATCATTACTTGAGTTTTTATCTATTCTATCGCAATCTATAACTTAGTATGTAATACTTTATGTTTTGTTATTGTAGGAATAATTTGCAAGAGATGAGGAGGGTGAATTAAATTTTCCCCTACCCCAATAGCTGCTGACCTCAACTAAGCCTTCATCAACGTCCAGCTGGCCTCAACATCCCCCCAACAGCCGAAGGCCAAATTTAGTAAGGGATTTAAGAATCGCTTGACTTGCGGATGGGGGAGGAGATAAAAAGAGGCTCGGCAAAGGAGAGGAGGCTTCGGCTTCTTCTTCCCCCCTAGCGGGGAATCATCTCGACCTTCCCACCGTGGAGAGAGCATGCATTATGGTGAAGGTGTGCACGGTGAATCCATCCAAACCTACAGGGATGCCACCACCCACTGCCACAGCCTTCGCACGCTCTTGCAGTGCTACCGCCAACAACTCCCGCTGCCAACCCTGCAGCCGCACCCGTTCAAAGCCTCTCACCTCACTCCAGCCTACACCTCACTGCACCATCCTCCTCAGTCCTGTAGCCGTCGCCTCTCAACGAGCGTACACAGTAGGCACTGTGGCGTAACCCCCTCTGCATGCTACCCTGACTGCACCCACGCACGTAGTGCAGCCACCCGCAGGTGGGCCCTTCCAACCCACAGGTAGACCGCACGCAAGCAGACCGCTCGAGCACAGCCACACCTGCAATGCAGCCACCCGCAGGCATGCCCTAGCATGCCTTTGCCCGCTCAACCGCCGCAATGCAGCTGCCCGCAGGTGCGCCCATCCAGCCTGCAATCAGCTAGCCAAACCTACAAGCACCCACACCTGCAGGCTGCAGCCGCCTGCAGGTGACCCATGCCAGCAGCCACCCTTGAGCGCGTGACGCCAGCATTCATTTGCACGGGCTGCAGCAGCCGCTCCTCCTCCTCTCCACGCGCGAGTCTCCTCCTCCAACAAAGCCAACAATCCGGCGGCTATTCTCCATCGTCCGACCACCGCCGACCACCTCCAGTCGCCTTGTCACCACCCTCTCGTCGACTCTCGCTACCAACTGTGCACAACCATCCAAGCGAGGAAGAGAGAGGAGAAATCCTCTGCTTTCTCCTCAATTAAAATTTACATTTCATGCCATTGCCATTAGATATTATTACTTTATTCAGGGCACACTGCCTAGATGCACTTATAGTTTCTTGAATTTACTTCGCTTGTGTTATGTGCATCATTGTACAAGGAAATTCAAATCTGATTTGCATGCAAGTTAAATTTACATGATGTGCCATGACACATGCATCATATACATATTTTTGGTAGATTAATTACTGATGTGAAAATTGCATAAATAACCTTCAACTTTAAGGAATTTGCAAGCTCCATTTAGAATAGTATATTCCTCGCATTGAAGTTGCAAAGTTGTCTGCAAATAGCATCATCCTCTACTCGTGAATTTATTGGTCTATTCCTCCCTGTTGATGCGACATCTTTATTATGGTTAAATTAGATATTTAGTTTTGATTGAGAGATTTTCCACCACATAAAACACGACATATCATTCTATTCCTATCATCTTCATAAATAAGCAAGAATCTCCTTCGTAAAATGGCGCCGTTGCCAGGGAGGCAATAGATGCAATATATTCACTTTATTATTTTTGAGTATTCTGAGTTACGTAATTATCTGATCATTCTTTATCTTATTGTGCGAGGAATTTGACGGGGCAACAGGTGCAGCAGAGCGACGACATTGACCTTGAACGACGAACATGGCGGGTGCACATGGCGGAGATGATCTTTTTGGTTGACCTTGACACCACCTAGAGGCCTGCAATAGGAGCACGTGGGCCTTGGTCCCACATGCATAGGCTTACGGAGAAACTTGTTTCTGATTTTGTCATTAGAGCTAAGTTTAGATTTAGTTTAGATAGACGTTAGAATTTAATTTCTATCTTTTGGTCCCTTGTCGGGTAATTTTGGGAACGTGTTCCTAGTGTTTCTTTATTTCATATCGCTCTTGTATGCGGGAGCGTATTTTCGGGAGCGTGTTCGCATTTATTTAGATTATAGGATTATTTGAATTGTTTGAACTGCATGTTGGTTAGTTAGTTAGATTAGGTTTGTTTGCTTACTATTATTATTAAAAAACAAATATATATATATATATATTTGAACTACCTGCTAGAAGCTGCATATCTATATGATGACCATCTTGGACTGAATGAGCAGCATCTAGTTTATTTTTACTATATTGCATACATTCTTGCACGAAGAAAGCTGGAGTAAGGTACGTCTTCTCTTGAGCATAAATTACCTGTCATGTATCTGCATTGAACCTAAATCTAAGACCACTAAAGTGCTTAAATTGAATTAATTTAGTGGTGAATTTAATAATTGGGACTACAAAGAGGTTGGACCTTAAAATCTATGACTTAAAATTGTGTGCAAAAGGATCTTATTTGCGAAATTCAAAAACTCAAAACACGATCGTATGATTGCACACCTGACACACTGTGCAGCTTAGACATAAGGTCACCAGATAAATTTCTACCTCTCCTCTTTTGCATAAGGGACGTTAGTTGAAAATCAACCAGTCTATCCACCAAGTTACTTCAGTTCCTCATGTGTGGGCTCGATTCGAGACTTCCATCCCTTACGAGTAGGTTATAGGCACAAACGAAGGTTGGCCTAGGAAGCATAATTTTTGCAAAACTTGTTTGGACGCCAACTGAACATTTAATTCTAAGACCTACAATCTACTAAAAATAGATCCCACTGAATTTGCATTTGTTTTGACAGCAATAGAACTCTCTAGGAAGTTTCTGCTAGTGTTCTAAATTCTTTTAAATCCTAAGAGAGTTTAAACTATTTAATTGAAAGAAATGTACTATCCTTACTCCAATCATTTTAACCAGCATCCCATGCCCCGAGTGTATCCATCCTTTGATGGGTACATTGACAATTCATGGGATCAGTTATATTCTTATCCTGGGAGTACTATCCCGATAACTCCCGATTTTCCAACCTTGGAATACCTACTTCTATGAAAACACCCAGCCCTCCCACCTTTCATGATTTTTCGTATCGAGGTTGGATCGATACCCTAGGCAACCAGAGCCTGAAATTGACTATCCTACCCAACTTGATAATAGTAGCCTCTCCTCTTTTATGAGAGAAATGCAAAAACAGCAAAAGGAAATGATGGAATCCATGGGAGTGATGTTGAGGAATAGTCAACAGTTAAATAAAGAAATAAGATAGCTTAGCTATGCTCTTTCCAATAATTCTGATCCCTACACAGACGACCATGATCATGAAAATAATTCTGAGGAAACCAATGACAATAGGATCTAGTTTTATGTGGCTATCACTTGGACTCTCCCAATGAGACACGGCCACTAGAGGAGAATGATCCTAGTGATTATCCACCTGAGCTATATTGGAGTCAAAAGCAAGGGAAGATGGTACCCCTTGAGGAACTTGACCCCAATGACAGTATTTTCCTTACCCCTACTAACTCGGGTCAAGGTTGTATTGTTCCTATCAATTCCCCTATTGATTATCTGGTGGAATCCCATTCTACCCTTAGTAAGCCTACTCTTGACCCTCCACTTAGGGAATCAACACCTACCATTCAGCATCCTGAGGATTTAAATGCACCAAATGAAGGTGAGCCTAAGGGAATAGAGGATAAATTAGACCAATTTTGGTCTCATGGATATAAAAAGTCTATTTCAGAGGACGAGGATGCCCCAATGGAGGAACCCAGACTGAAAATCTGGAGTGAATCATAGGGGGATTATGTGTTATTTGAGGACTTGCCCCCTGAGGATATAAATAATCTAGTGAAATCTAGATTCCTCCCTTGTTTCGATTTTGGGAGTCATCCTCCGCAAAATAGGGAGTTTTTATTGGAGGAAGGCAAACACAATAGCGAGAAGCCTAGGGGAGACTCTTGGGGACAATATACATCAATTGAGGATTTATACCCTGAGAAGAACAACGAATTGAGTGATATAGGCTTGCTCCAAAACATTAAGACTTATCCTCCTTCAGGAATAATTGAGGATACTGATCCAACTCCTCCCATTACTAGTGAATCACATATACAACCCGATAGCAACTCAAGTTTACCAAACGAATCCGGGGATGAAATTAATGATAATGATTATGTTATTTTGACCCTGCCATCAAAGAGTTATAATTTGGAGTCTACCATTGATTCACATATACTGAAAGGTGAAAATATGGCTCTGATCATTATTGCTAGGCAGGGTAACATGAAATTGTCTACAATTGTTAGGGAGAATACACAATCTAAATCATTGTTAGAATTGGACTTAACACTGACTAAGCCCTCATTGGACTTAATCATTACCTTCCAATACTTCAAATAACCCTTACACTCCCTAACCAATCCTTGACTTAAATCTCTACTCATGGACATTCTTTCTGAAGAACATATCAAGCCAGTACATCCTCGGGTAGAATGGCGAGTGTGGGTTGATGCTTGTACTTTTAGTCTCGCCATTCAAGGGTTTGAAGTAATAATGTTTATCTTTTTTAAAACTTGTCCTGCTTTGGAAGATCCTTGTTGTCCTCCACTTATTCCGTTTCAGGAGGTCCCTTTTCATATTCTATTTGTTATTCCTAGACCTCCCCAGGTAGCCAATAAGGTTTTCTACTTTCATATCTTCTGGCGAGAATTTGGGATTATGTTGCATCATCAGCTCGCTAACATCCGTGGCAACCTATTTTCTAGGCCTACGGTGTTACGCATATTTTTTGAGCCTCACTTTTTCTATTTGGAACCAGACTTACAGGTTCCTTATAAGTCTGGCTACTGACAAAAAATGCAATGCTTGTTGGGAGGCAACCTAGCATTCTGAATAACACCATCATCGGGTGATTTCCTTCCTTTCTCCCCTTCTTTTAGTTTTTAGAGTGAGGACATTGTAGGATTTAGGCATGGGGGGGTGCATTTTGCATTTTAGGAAGTATTAATGCATTTAGGTTAGCATATAAAAAAAAAATTCTTTTCTTGGGTTGAATGGGTTAGTCCCTAGTAAAATATCTTTGTCATTGGAGGTTTTTCTTCTTGAATTATTTCTTAAGTTTAGAATCCAGTACATTTACTTCACGTGCATGTAGACTGGGCTATGGATCTTTGAAGAAAACTAATAAGCATTTTTAGTCTACTTAACTCTTGGAAATTTCATAACTAGTCAGGCATACTATCTTCTAGTAGATCCACCTCATATTTGTGAGAAGAAAGTAGAGATATTACTGGTACAATAAGTCTAGTGCAAGGACTCTTAAGTTTTGGACAATTAGATGATGATACTTGAGAGTTAGGCATAGTTTTCGCTCTCTATTACTATGTGCGTACTTTGTATTAATTCTTGAGAGTCACCAAATAAGGCAGATACACAGAGATTGAGTCTTAATAAAGATATGACTATGGTGGATGGTTATGACCGTCCTTCATAGAGTCCTTGGCTGAAGGAGGGTAATAGTGTCAAAGGTCAGAAATACGCCTGCCCCATCCATTCCTTCCTGGTGTCGAGAATAGGCACTTCCACCAAATAAGCCACACAATATCATCTTGATCGTCATCATCTTTAATAATGCCTTATAAATAAAAGTCTGTATTGTGTTGTGTTAATTGATAAAGAAATAAAAAGAAGAAATAATTATATTAAAAAGAAAAGAAAAAGAAAAGAGTCTAGGGTTATAATTTTATCATTGTAACATTATTTATGAGGCAACAAAAACACTTATTGCGATCCACCAAATATGACCCATACCTACTTTTAGTATTTCTGATCGCCTGAATACTAGTTGAGGACTCTAACTTAGTTGTAGAGTTATTAGGACTTTAATTAAAGTGTGAATGCCATGTGAGGCCACCAAACAGTGAGTACAATTAGTAAATCTGGCGAGATTTGTGATCTCAGAAATAAAAGAAAGAAAAGAGTGAGCGCCAAGGAACATCAAGAGACCACATTTGTTTAGCCTCTCTCTGAGTTGACTTGTTTAATAGTTTAGAGATCTAGAGTCTGTAGTACTAGACTACATGTAGCACCAGATGAGTGTGTGCTACCAAATACAAATCCATTCAACTCGATATCTCCTACCTAAACCTAAAGTCAAGGTCAATTTACAGATTATTTTCTACTTTATCCCCAAGGGAAGTAGTTGCCTATCCTGATAGAAATATTTACTAAAGGATAAGTATGAACTGCAAATGCGAATTGTCTTTTCACTTGGATCTGTTACTTAGGCTATTATCACGTCACATTTGTCTGGAACTCTAAAGTTTTGAAATATGAAAAGAAGAAATCTTCCGATTACTTATATTATTTATCATTTTTGGTAGGGACTAGCAAATCTTAGGCATAAGGGTATTTGATGAGTCCATTTTAATGGACTATTGTACACCAAAGTTAACTTTATTTTACATTTTATGTTTGCTAATAACTACAGTACATTACATAATGAGTGCATGCATCATTACGTGAGTTTTTATTGATTCTATCGCTCGCATTCTATAACTTAGTAAGTAATTATTTTATGTTTCGTTATTGTAGGAATAATTTGCAAGAGATAGGGGGTGAATTAAATTTTTCCCTCCCCCAACAACCGTCGGCCTCAACTGAGGCTTCCTCAACCTTCGGCCGACCTCAACATCTCCCCAATAGTCGAAGGCCAAATTTAGTAAGGGATTTACAAATCCCTTGACTTCTGGATGGGGGAGCAGATAAAATGAGGATTGGAAAAGGAGAGGAGGCTTTGGCTTCTTCTTCCCCCCCTGGCAGGGAATCATCTCCACCTTCCCCACCGTGGAGAGAGCATGCACTGTGGAGAAGGTGTGCAAGGTGAATCCAGGCAAACCTGCAGGCGCGCCACCACCCACTGCCACAACCTTCGCACACCCTTGTAGTGCTACTGCCAATGGCTCCCACTGCCAGCCCTACATCCACACCCGTTCAAAGCCTGTAGGGTGCGCGCTTCCAAGCTGCACCACACTACACCATCCTCCCAAGTCCTGCAGGCGCCGCCTCACAACCAGCACGCACAGTAGGCACTACGGTGTACCCCCTCCACGTGCTGCCCTCACTGCACCTGCGCACGTAAGAAGGCCGCCTCCAGTGTAGCTGCCCTCAGGTGCGCCCTTCAAGCCCGTAGGCATACCGCATGCAAGCAGAACACCTATGCGTGGCCACGCCCGCAGTGCAGCCACCCGTAGGCCTGCCCTAGCAAGCCCTTGCGATGTGACCCACGCAGTGCAGCCACTCGCAGGTGCACCCTTCCAGCCCGCAGGCAGCCAGCCAAACCTACAGGCACCAATGCCCGTAGGCCACAGTCGCCTACAGGCGACCCACGCAAGCAACCACCCGCAGGCGCACCCTAGCACGCCCTTGAGCGTGCGACCCTAGCGCGCATCCAAGTGGGCTACAGTAGCCGCTCTTCCTCCTCTCCACATGTTGGTCTCCTCCTCCAACAGAGCCAATAGGCCAGTGGCTATTCTCCACCGTCCGCCCGCCACTAGCTACCTCCGGCCGCCACTTCACCACCATCACAAAGCACACGTCAAGGTCCACCACCCCATCGACTCTCGCCGCCATCCGTGCTCGATCGTCCAAGCGAGGAAGAGAGAGGAGAAATCCTCTGTTTTCTCCCCAATTAAAATTTACATTTAATGCCATTTCCATTAGATATTATTATTTTATTCATGCTACATTGCATGGATGCACTTATAGTTTCTTGAATTTACTTCACTTATGTTATGTGCATCATTCTACATTGAAATTCAAATCAGATTTGCATGCAAGTTAAATTTACATGATGTGCCATGACACATGCATCATATACATATTTTTGGGAGCTTAATTCCTGACGTAAAAATTGCATAAATAACCTTAAACTTTTAAGGGAATTGCATGCTCCATTCAGAATAGTATATTCCTCGCTTTGAAGTTGCAAAATTGTCTACAAATAGCATCATCCTCTACTCATGAATTTATTGGCCTATTCCTCCATGTGGATGCGGCATCTTTATTGTGGTTAAATTTGATATTTAGTTTTGATTGAGAGATTTTCCACCACATAAAACACGACATATCATTCTATTGCTATCATCTTCATAAATAAGCAAGAATCTCCTCCATCATTCACAGTCTGACATAGGCACGCATGCCTAGGCCATTCTGTGCCACGCCACCCACTGCATCACCTTTACCATCGGCGAAGCTCCCCAAGTGGTTCGACAGGGCCACGAGGCCGTATAGTTGAGTTTCAGGTCCAACCCACTTCCTCCATTGAAGCAGGAGTGAAGGATCTTGCTAGCTTGCTGCAGGCCATGTCGCTCTAGGAAGAAGCATCCTAGGTGTGCGGAATTAGTCCAGGTCCCTTTCGCACCGAGCAATCAGAGCCTTCATTGACTGCAGCTACCTCAATTAGGCGAATGTTCTTCCTGCACTCGCGTAAAGAAGTGGGTGGGACTTTAGTCCTACCTCAGAAGTTCTCAGTGAAGGTGAGTTGCATAAATTGATTTTGTGTTCTCACCTTATCGCCTTAATTCACGGGGTGAGGTCAACCCCCCATGCCTATTCATTACAATGTCCTCATTGAAATGTATGTAGGGAAATCAAAGTAAAATAAGCAAGAAGAGGGGATATCACCTGACTATGCTTGTTGATCCAAGTTACCATGGATGCAGAAGATGTAGAGCTACTTGTAATGAATACTGGGTTTTCTCCCAGCCAGTGCTAAGCTTAACATCATTTGCAGGACTCAAACACAAAAATGAATCACCAGATTGATGGATTGGGTCAGGATTAAAATAAAGATATGGTCATGCAGTGCAAGGATTAGTGATCTACAAATGCAGATCAGCTGATTATGAATACCAAGCCCAGAAGGTTGAAAAAATAAAGTGAATAGGCTTGACATTATTTGCAGTGAGATGCTACAAAAGAGAGAAACATTAGTGCGAGTGCCAGAGTGAAAAGTAAATAGTGGCAACCTTATGATGTGATGCATGAGGAAGGCAGATGAGGTGGATATAGGATGGTTTGTGGGGAATAAATCATATGGGTCCTGAAAGTGATGGGAAATGAAAGGACGAACCCAAGTGGTATAGTATGAAATGGTATAGGAAATTACTTTGTAGGTTAAGTTAGATATGGAATGTCGAGTAGGTGAGTGAAATAAGATCTAGTGATCCATCTTAGTAGTTCCAGACTTATCAGAGTCCTCAATCTTATCCAAGGGGTGATCAACAGTCTCATTTGAGTCACCCAAATCTTGTTTTCATTCATTTTTCCTTAGAACCATATGATCGGGGTTTGGATTAGGCAACACCTCAAATCCTTTTAGGATCATATCTTCTGATGGAATGTCTTCTTGTTTCTCATCAATCAAATCACATTCTTCCAAATCGCATGATTTAGCTAAAGTCTTTGCTTCCTCATATAGATCCTCATAAGTCATCCTCAATAATTCTGCAATTCATTGAACATCTTTCTCATAAGGGGATTGACTATTTTGCTCAATCTCAAGATGTTGGGGATAAGTGTCAAGTTTTTCCTCAGGACTTTGGTGGATGGGGAGAGAAAGGTGTGGATTGGCTGAAATAGAAGTGAAAGTAGATTTGGCTTCTATATGGGAATGATTTGTATTGCCAAATCTAGATGTCGAATCATTTAAGCATATCTGATCATAGTAATCCTTAGACAAGATTTTATTAGAGCCATCCAGCTGTGCTTGGCTAGGAGTGTCACTGTTGACAATCCTTCTTTCTTCTTGATCTTGCTTTGATCCTCCTAAATCATCCATGTATTCCGATTGTGTGTCTTTAAACATAAAAGACTCATACTCTAGCTCACTATAAATTAGCTCCTCAAAATAGTAAGGTTGCAATTCAGGGCCTAAATCAAGATATAATCCCTCAAGTGAGCCTTCCTCCCCAAAGTCAGCTTTTGTGACGTCAAAATTATTTATTAGTTCAGCTGTAGGCCTAAGTAGGATCTGTTCTGAATAATCACAGGGCTGGTGGCTGGGCTCGGTGTACGTAGATGTTGGGATTGGATAAGATGTCATTCTTATGGTTGAATTGTCAACCTTTAGTGGCTTACCACCAACTTGTGGAATACTTGGACCAGGTTTGTCTCCTTGTGCTTTACGGATTCTATTCAACTATTTTGTCAGATTGTCTATATTTCTTTTATTAGCTTCCCTCATCTCTTTGACTACTTGAAGTAATTGGGTGATCTCCGAATCACCATCATGGTCAGAGATTTGATCAGTCCGAGGATAATAATTTTTATTGTTTCTAACCTCAGTCAAATCAGAATATCCATCATTTGAATACCTAGGGTAAGCATCATATCCTTGGTCAGGTGGTGTAGGGTTATCCCAATAAAAAGGTGAAGTTATTTGGGTGGAATTGGGATAATTTGCAAAGTGATTTTGAGTATAGGATTGATATTCTTGGTGTTGAGATTCTGAGGCATATCCCTGATCTGAGGAGAGATGAGTCCGGCTAAATCGGTCCAGATAATTGGTCATGCCGATCAGGTGCTGGTCCTGCATGAAGAGTATCTCCTGTGGAGATTAGTGATATTCAGAGAATCGTGTGGGGTTCAAGGTAGGCCTAGCTATACCCAAGGAATATGAGGTGTAGGCAATGGAATCAAGTCCCGAGTATTGAGGAGAGTTCTCCCATCCTGAAGAAGTTGAAGTAACGGAAGGGTTAGGAAAGGGAGAAAAGGAGTAATAGTGTAAGGCAAAGGAGTATGGGTTGATGGTTTCCTCCTCAATTAGTTTTTCCTCATGGCAATTAGTCATTAGAATGCATTCAGAAAAATTACGTCTTCTCCTTAGTTTACTCTCTATAGGTGCTCCAAATTAATGGTCAGAGGCCTTTTAGCATCCATGTACCAGAAGAATGCTTGTAGATGAGAGGGAGAAGACAGAAGAGAGAATTCCCACTACCCTTTCAATGCAAGTAATCAAACTATGCCTTAAAGTGCCAATCCCTAAATAGACCTAATCCTGGCTCCCTAAAATACAACTGAGTTAGTTTAACCCTTGAATTACTTGGCTGGACAGAAGGGTGGGACTGCCTAGGACACCCTGCATGGTGGGATACTACGAAGGGTTAATGTGGTTACCGCATAAAACCTTTCTTGTCACCAGTGGGTCCAAGTAAACAAGGCCTTGGTCTTAGCCCAATCAAATTTCAAGTCCCCAAGTCTATTAGTCCTGCCTAGGGCACGTCTACTTCATTTTAGTCTTTGGTTTGATGTGCTTTTGGAATATGATGGGTGTTAAGGGGGTGTTTGCGCTTAAGATTGATTTTAGAGATGTGAAGTGCGCAGGTAAAATGTTCACAAGTGATTTTTATGATGAAGTTCAGGAAGTCATGGCTGAGGGAACCAGACTTCAGAGAAATGCTTGCAGGTTGGTGGAGGGCTCAGCAAGTTGAGGGCACGGCTACCTTCAAGTTGGCTTCCAAAATTTTGGCTATGAGAGTGATGTTAAAGGAATATGGTGATGTTGTTTCTGTCTTAAGGCATCAAAGATGCAGAGATACCTTGATGAAGGTTTAGGAATTGGATTCCAAGTAAGCCAATGATCGGCTGTCTGAGAAGGATATCCTTGACAGAAAGAGATGGCAGGGGGTGGTGGCTAAAGAAGACCTGAAGCTGGAGATGGATTGGAGGAACATTCAAGACATCTATGGTTAAAAGAGGGGGATGCAAGCACTAAGTTCTTCCATTTGGCTGCCAGCTCTCGGAGAAGAATCAATCTGGTTTCCTCTATTATTAAAGATGGGCAGAGAATTACCTCCATCTCTGATATTAGAGTTGAGGCTGTCAGGTACTTCATGGAGTCTTCAAGATCTGCTGGTAGGGGTTGTTCGAGGATGGCAGCAAGTGACATTCCCAGAATCACTGAGAATCAGGGGTCCAGCCTGACTGCCACTGTATCTGAAGCTGAAGTCTTGAATGCCATCAAGGATCTCAACCGTGAAGGTTCACCTGGTCCTGATGGAATTCAAATTTTCTTCTACAAAGAGTTGTGGGATGTTGTGGGCACTGAGGTGATGGAGGTGATTAGAGAATTTAAGATTGGCAATTTTGGCTTTGAAAGAATCAATAGATCCTTTCTATTTCTTTTGCCAAAGACTCTAGGAGCTGAATCTTTTAAGGAATTCTGACCAATTTCCCCCTCTAACTCTGTTTATTTGGTGATTAGCAAGGTCTTGGCCAATAGATTGAGGCCTGCTTTGCATGAGCTGATCCACCCTATTCAATTAGCCTTCCTTCCTGACAGATCTCTACAAGAGTCTTTTATCATGGCCCACGAGATGGTTTGTGGTTGGCACAAGAGGAAGTGTAAAGCTTTTTTGTGGAAGGTTGATTTCCACAAAGCTTATGATTCCATCAGTTGGCCTTATATTTGGGAAGTGCTTAAAAGAAGAGGTTTTCCCCCACTTTGGATTCAATGGGTGGAAAGGTGTATCACAATTGCCTCTTTCACTCCTTTGATAAATGGAAAACCCTGTGGTGCTTGGATTCAGCCCCATGTGGGATCAGACAAGGATGTCCTCTGGCACATTTTGTTTTCAACCTGGCAGTTGGCAACTTGGCCTGGTATTCTTGTAAACTTGCTGAAGCAGGTCTTATTAGAGGGTATTCCTTATCTTGTAGGAGTACATTGGCTCTTATACTTCAGTATGCGGATGGTACAGTTTTTTTTATGGAAGGATCTACGGAAGAAGCACTAGCTCTGTGTCATTTGGTTAACATTTTTGGAGAGCTCTCAAGCCTTATGCTGAACAGAGAGAAGTCAAGTTTGGTCTGTTTTGGCTTACCTGAGGCTGAGCAAGGTGATATTGCTACTGTTTTGGGGACCCCCTGCATCAGCCTTCCTATGAAATATTTGGGGCTGCCACTGAGATGTTCTAGAATGAAGAAAAAAGATTGGATTTGTCTCTTTGATAAAATTTCAGTGAAGATGGATGGTCGGCATAGCAGCTTTCTTTCCAAGGGTGGAAGAATCATTTTGCTCAATTCAATGATCACCTCTATCCCTATTTTTTACTTTTCCATCTTTAAAGCCCCTAAGTCCATATGGAAACAGTTGGATGTATTGAGAGAAAGGTTCTTTTGGAGGGGAGCCAAGCATGAGGGCAGATTTTTGTAGCCATTAAAGTGGGAGCAGATTTGCCAACCAAAGTACAGGGGAGGACTTGGGATTAAATCTCTAAAATAGTTCAATGATGCTTTATTGCTTAAATGGGCAATTAAGCTCTTGCAAGGAGAGATGAAACCTTGGACTCCCTTGATTAGGGACAACTATGGAGCTTCAAACAGTATGCTCTCTAGGCTGCAGCCCAGCAGACCCTCGCCCTTCTGGAATTCAGTGATCAGAGTCTTGG
The DNA here is from genome assembly GCA_037157565.1 of Thalassia testudinum. Lineage (NCBI taxonomy): Eukaryota > Viridiplantae > Streptophyta > Magnoliopsida > Alismatales > Hydrocharitaceae > Thalassia > Thalassia testudinum. The sequence goes on along the minus strand of JAZHRO010000055.1, from coordinate 101,701,891 downwards.
CTGATAACTTGCATCTGCTACAGCAGGCTCTTGGGGATGGTAGGACCTTCACTTTTTGGAAGGAAGGTTGGACCTTGCAGGGTGTTCTGAAGGTGGTCTTTCCAAGGGCCTTTACTGCAGCATCTGATAAGGTGGGAACTGTTAGCAGATTCTGGTCTAGCAATAGCTGCAGCTGGAATTTGAATGAAGAAGACTCCACCAGAAGGGTCACCCGGCTGTGGGATGAAAGGAGGAATCTGCTCTCAGATCTTGAAAGCTTTAGGCCAAGGCTTGGTGTAGAGGATAAATACATCTGGGAGGGGCTCTACACTGTGCAGTGCGGTTACAATAGAATGATGGGAAATGGAAGTGGGAGGAGCTGCAATTTCATTGACAAGAAAATTTGGGTTCTGAAAATCCCCCTTAAGGTACAAATATTTCTTTGGCTATGTAGGAGAGATGGTTTGATTACAGGTGATCTGCGACACAGAAGGATGGGAGCTGCTCATCGTGAATGTTACTTATGTGGGATGCACACTGACAATGTGAACCACATCTCATCTTGCCTGGTCACTGATGCTATATGGAGGACTTGCCAGGAGCCACCACCAACAAGGGATTCCATCTGGCATGGGTTTGGTGTGAGAGAGAAGCCACATGTGAATATGGCTATCACTCTGGTGTGTGTGGAAGGTGAGAAATACGAGGCTTTTTCAGGAGAGACCGGTGTGTTATGAAAAATTTGTAAGAGATTGCTGGTCCCTCATACATACGTGGGGATCTATTTTGCAATTCCTCTTACTTGTTCATATAATATAGCTCTCCAGATTGCTATTGTAAGATGATTGCTTTCCTTTTTGCTTCAAAAAAATGATTCAAATGCTTCTGTTAGAGTGTTTTAGGGTTCACTGGATTAAATATTTTCAACCATGGTTCTGATGAGTCACAGAAAAGTTTTGCAAATCTCAATTTATTTGATAGATTTCCTTTAAGTATGGAAATGTTGGTGTGCTCAATCCCAAGTGTGAAACCCTAAGCGCAGATAGTTCTAGATGCTTCTTTTAAGCCCAAATTCGCTGAAGTGGTGCAACCCAGGAAATGCAATCAATTGGTCTTCTTCACCACTAACTCGACACTCAGAAAATATTTTTGAAGAATTTTTATTGCACGTTTTCTATTTTTTCCAATTTAAAGTGTACTGGGGATTTTGTAGTCTATTTTGACCCATAGTTCATGATTGGATATCCATGCAGTCAAACGAGCAAGAAATATTTTTTTCATATTTTTTCCTAAATTTCTAGTTAACTCAGAAATTTAGTGCGGTAAATTTCAAGTAAATTGGAGTTGTATAGAAATTGTTATGATATTTGGAACTTTTAAAGATCAAGAATAACAGCCGAATTGATAATAGATCAGTGCGTGACTTTTTAAAATTTGTTTATAACTCCAATTTAAGAGAAATTTGGATATACTATTCCTGACTTTGAATCTCACATCTCGCCAAAATTTGGAAATTTTTGAAGTGCATATCTTTGGGAATTGAAATTTTAGGATGAAACTTTATTTCAGCTCGAAAATCAAGAGAGAATTTTTTTTTTCAATTAAACAAACAAATTCTAACTAATCATAAGGTTCAAGAAAATCCTAAATCTAACTAACCTAATGGGTACTTACCTAGGATTCGAACCTGCAATTCCCATTGTCGTGTTCGTTCTGATTTCCTTGCTTTCCTACACAAATGAAATCAACGAAAATAGCAAGTTAGAAATCTCAAATTCACACTAAAGTAAGCTTCAAAAATTTTTGTTTCCTCTCCGGCAATTGCACCAACTTGTTCGGTGCATGAATTGCATTTTGAAAGATTATTTAGTTGTAGTATACTACGAAAACACATCGATAAATAAATTTATAAAACTCCGATGAGTACCGAGTCGTTCACATGGAGGCAATCTCGATTTTTAACATAAGCTTTTCAATAAACTAGTTCTAATGGTATTTATATATGTATATATGTATAAAGAACAGATATCAAGCATTCAGAATATTGAAATTTTATTGCATTCATAAATAGTTTTCAAAGTAGAAAGTACTATGCTAAATAGAGAGAGAGATAACAGATAGATAGAAGGATAGAGAGAGAGAGATAGTGGTAGAGAGATGATGTCGCTTGTAGGATGCTTGTGCGAGGTGCGACAGCACCTTAGATCAAAAGCATCGAGACAAAAGTCGAAACAGAGTTGCAGAGAAGGTGGAAGAGTTGATTCTAAGTTGATGCCTTCAACTGGGGGGAACTGGGCCATCTTTATAGTTTTAATGAGGGGCAAAAAGGATATTTTGGACTTAAAACCGTCCAACAACCCCTGGTTGATCAAATTCGCTAATTAGAAGATCAACGAATCAGATTTGGCCTCAAAACAGCCTCAACTTGCCTTCAAAGTGTGGATTGAACCTATGCTCGACACGTGGCAGCTCCAGAACCCTTGATCCATGATCTGACGGCCCTGCTCACCCACGTGCACCCTCTTCAATTTTCTTGCTTGCTCAATCTGAGTGACTCATCCTCAGTCGACGGCTCACGTAGGTGCACATCTCACCTTTGCAATTCAAAAATTGCATGGATCCCATGTTAGGCCCCACGGCTGCATCGTCGCACTCTGCTCGAGATCTAACGACCAATCGGATGTGTGGTCCACCACCGTCCTGATTTCTAACGTAGGCGATTTCGAACCCACGTGCTTCGCTTCCACCGCAAGCGCGTCAGCCAATGCACTACGTGCGAGTTTCTTTATAGTTTCCTGTTTGTGTATATTTATTCTTAACCATTGGATGGTCAGTGTGGATGCATCGTGAACCATTGGATGGCCATCCAATGGTTGAGAGCGGGCGAGGGATGGTCTTCAGAGATGGGTCGGCAGTGAGGGGAGACTGTGATGGCACCACATGGTGCCATCACCGCTGTCCATCTTCGTTTTTTTGTATCTAGTGACGTAGACCTCCGATCAAGTTAATTTCTACGCCATTGGACTGCAGTCATTATTCTGGATCCATCTGTGTGGTCGGATCTTTCATGTGAGACTTGGATTTTTTTCCATTGGCTCCATGATCTTCATTCCTCTATGGACTGCACACAATGCTTTCATTGTCTAATTGGGACAATTTCGAAAGCGTTGGACTCCCATCGTCACTCTGATCAGATTTGTCCGGTATGATCTATCATCTGTGGCTTCGAATCATCTGTAATTAAAATCATCTGTCATTTGTACATAAAATGATGATTTTATCATGCAGCCAGTCAAAGTAACTATTATGCAAATTGTGATGTTTATGCACGTATTGTCCCTGAGTTATGCTAGAATCTAGCTTAATTCTGGTGTTTTAGGTTGCATGATTGCTGTGCAATAGCCCACCTATTGCTGAAAATGTGGTAATTGAATTAAAGACCCTCCTAGATCATTTGAAATATGTACTTTTGGGTTCAAATCAAACATTTCCTATGATTATCAACTCCTGACTCACTCCTGATCAAGAAACAAAGCTAATTTCTATCCTCCAGTAGCATCAAAGAGCCATTGGATGGACTCTAGATGACCTGACTGGAATTAGTCCCTTGTATTGCACCCATCGCATCTATACTGAAGAGGGCTCACGGTTGTCTTTAGAATTGCAGAGAAGACTTAACCCAGATCTATAAGAGGTCGTAAAAAAGGAGATTAATAAGTGACTTGATGCAGGAATCATCTACTCGATTTCTAACAGCCACTGGGTGAGCCTCATCGAAGTTGTGACTAAAAAGGCAAGGCTCACCATGATTACGACCAAATCTGGAGAAACCAACCTGACTCAAATTGTGAACTTATGGAGAGTCTACATAGACTAATGGAAACTAAATACCTCCACGAAGAAAGATCATTTCCTACTCATTTTAATTGATCAAATTCTTGAGAAATTGATGCAAAATTGAATTTTCTATTTCTTGGATGGGGACTTCGGATATAAACAGGTGGCAATCCATCCTAAAGAATAGGAAAAGACCACCTTTACCTACCCCTTCAATACATATGTGTTCCACAGAATGCCATTCGAGCTTTGCAACGAACCTGCCACCTTTCACTAGTCCATGCTAGCCATATTCTCCAGTATGATAAGTAAATATCTTGAAGTCTTCATGGACGACTTCTCGGTATTTAGTGAATCTTTTGATAATTGCCTCCTGCACTTGGTACAAACCCTTTAAAAATCCATCGAAGTGAACTGATTGCGCAGCAATCATAAGTCTTAATTGACCTGGATTAAGCTAGGACTTAGCATAAGTAAGGGTTATTCATGCATGCATATGCATTATCTGCATCTTTACTGCTTTCCTTTAGCTATGCATAAAATAATGTTATAATGTGTTGATTAAGTGCATCATGTCGATTGCAGGGAATAAGCTAATTAGGAGCTGGATCTGAAGCTCGATCAGGAGTAACGGGAGTAGCAGTAGAGCTGGGGTAGAAGGCTTAGATTAGATGTAGGAATAATAATGTAAGGAAGTTAAAGGTTTGCTATGCTATTAAGTAGGAATAAAGCAGCAAAATGTGAAGAGTTTAGGTCCATCCTAGCCCTAAGATAGCCTAGAGACTTCCCCAAGCCTTAGCCACACTTAGATTAGGTCACAACACCCTAGGAAGCCCTAAAACCCTAGTTCCAACCCTAATCTGGACATCCAGATAAGTTACAGGATGTCCAGGACCCTTAGCCATCTCCCGCACACCTCAAAGCTACTTCTGCAATGTTATTGGACGTCCAGACACTTTGTTAGACATCCAATTTTTTCAGAATACCCAAAATAGAACCCAAAATCCCTCCTGACTCTGATTGGACATCCAGACAACAAGTCTGGACATCTGATTTTTTCGTATAAGGTGTTTGACACTATTATTAGATGCCTGATACTGCTCTTCAATTCCTGTTTTGAGATTTAAGCCATGATCTTGGATCTCTAGGTCCTAAACCCAATTCCAACCCCATAGGAACCTAAATTAAGGTGCCCTAACCCTAGTACATCACCTCTAGACCACCCTAAGGACCTAATTAGGTCCTCACTAAACCTAATTGACTTGGATCTTAGTCAATTCTATCATCCTATTCAATTGGACTCATTGAGTCCAATTGAGCTCTAATCTTAGCACACACAGTCTAATTGGACTCAGTGAGAGTCCAATTGACCTAGACCTAAATTAATTCAGTTGTTCTACTCTCAATTAAGTTTCCATACACTCAATTAAACTTGTATTAAGTTTAATTGCACTTTACCTTAGTGAATTTGTGTTTGTAACCCAAATTTGAGACATACCTTGACCTAAACCCACTAGAACCTAACCTAATGAACCTAGCCACCGAAGTTTTGACCCACACACACCCACACACACCATCCACACAAAAAGACTTAGCCTAGAGATCTGTAGAACTCTCTACCATGTGTGGTTGCCTTGGTTGCAAAAATTAGCAACCAAGAGCCATTGAATTTTTAGATCCACATTTGGTGGATCTAAAAACCACCATCCACCCTCTCTCTCTCTCATTCTCACACTAGCTCCCACCATAGGCCTCTCTAGAGAATTCCATAATTCTCTTGAGAGCTTCCCTTAGGTCTATACCACCACCATGGAGGACATCATGTTGGGATGCTGGATCAATCCTCCCTCTCTCCAAGGGTTGGCCTAAGCTACATTGGCCGCCCCTCATTCTCCTCCTAACCACTCCAAGGCCATCGGGGACCACCCCTGAATGCCCTTTCATTCTACTACATTTAGTTTATACTCTTCGTAGTTTACTGCTTTTTATTTTTACTTAGTAGCGTAGTCTTAACTTCTCCCCCAATGATGCATGCGAAATCTCCCTATAGATTCTTGTATGCTGTCATTTTCTGGTAGCTAGATTTCCATTTCATGCATTTATGCATGAGCTTTCCTCTAAATTTCTTGTGCAGACAACTCTCCAATGGAATGAATGAAAAGTCATTTTTATATATATGTATCTCTCTATATGTTTGAAATCTCCATGAGCTTAATAATTTTCATTCCTTTTGCGTGATTCAAGTTGCCTATTTCTAACTCCTAATATTCTTGCAACTAAGTATGTCATACCTAAATACGTAATAATCACAAACCGGCATGCAATTCTAAACAAAGTAGTGCAATAGAAGATCAATTTCAGAAGTAAAAGCAAGCTCCTCCCAGAGACGAATGTCCGGGACTCAAGTCTCGTAATTTTTATAAACTTAATCTTTTAGGAACATTTTTGCGCGACTATAGTACGATTTCCGATAACTTTCAAAATGCGCAAGAATGGTTTCCGTCAAATGACACCGTTGCTAGGGAGGCAACGTCATTTTATATGATTTTGATCTTTTAAAACATCACTGACGAATTTTCCTCTACTTTGTTTTTGATGTGTAGGAAAAATGGGAAAAAAACGGGAGCTGCACACACATCGAGCGCAGCAAAGAAACAGTCCAGGTGCACATCATCATTCTCCTTAGATTATGTTTTCTTTTTCTAAATCCTAGGACTAGATCTATTTCCTCTGAAAAATTCTTTGTGAAGAAAAAAGGAAAAGAGATTTTACTCATTTTCGTGGAAAAAAAAGAAAAATTTTAAAAAAATCTAGATTAAGTTTCCTTTCGAATCTAGGTTACTTTGAAGAAGAAAAAAAAAGATATTTTTGATGATTCCTTCAAAATTTTCTTTTTGAAAAAAAAAACGTGCAAAAGTTTCTTTTAAAAAAAGCATTTTTGGTGGAAAGCTTACATTTCAAATTCAAAGCTCTTTAAAAAGCTTTTCCACCATCTCCTGATTTTTGGCTAGATTTCGAGCTTGAATTAAAAATTCGATTGCTGAAAAACTAGCAAGCAAAAAATTTCTGAAATTCAAGCTAAACTTTCAGTTTCAAACGTCCTTTCAAATGCCACTGTTACTTTGAAAAAATTCCAAGTATACGACTTTTAAAAATTCATGATGTGCACGGGGGTCAGACTGACCCAGTTTCAAAAATTTTGAAATTTCAAAAAGCAATTCCACGCAATCCACAAATCTGTTTGACTAAAAACGGTGGGGTTTCATGGCTGGTCTCATTGGATTTATTTTCCATATTTTTCCCAAATTGTTGAAGGTCATTTGATACTGTTTCAAAGCAAAAAATCGACCAGGGGTCAAAATTCCAGATCTGACCCTCTAATATTCAAAATTTTCTAAAAATTCGATTGAAACAGGAAAAATTTTGAAAAAATATTCTCTTGAAAGCTAATTGAAAAAGGAATCTACTCGCAAAATTTTAAATTGATTGGATTCCAATTACTATCAGAGAACAACATTACTTTTGTAGTCTACTGAAATAAAGAAAAACCCTAGAAGTGCATGCAACTTAGGTTGAATCTTTAGGGTTACAACTGGAGACCACATTTTGGGCTAACCTAGACTTAATCAAGTCTAGTTAGCCGGTGAGCTTGGTCACCTTGTGGGCCACTCACCACAAACCCCACTGAAGAAAATGAGTTAAAATTAATTTTAAAACACGAAATCAACCCGAGTTCGTTGTCATACTACTGGGTGCTTTTAATCTCTCTTGCCAAACTTGGTGACTAAGTCTGCGGGGTAGTGTCAAACAACTGCAGCTTAGCGGTCAATAGAACCGGAGGCGTAAGCCAAAGGAAGAACCTTCCTCTTAGTCCCCCCGTAACCAAACTGGTTGGGTTAGCTTGAGAGGTGGGAATCACTTTCAATCGGTTGAACGACGAACTTAACTTCAGGAATCCAAATTTCTAAGAAAAAATGTGGTCACCTAATCCATAACAATCATTTTATTGACAGGACCTTAGCATTGTCCTGCTTGGCTAGACCAACCCAGGGTTTAGGTGGTGTATGCAAGGAAGGAGGTTGCTTAGACCTTAATTGATTGGACCTTGGGAGCTGCACCCAAGGAGGCGAGTCACTTCTACCTGCTGAGCTGCGATGGGTAACACTCGATCTGGACCTAATCAAGATCCAGAAGAGCTGGATCCACGAGCTTATCTAAGAGCCCTGGTCACTGAATCAGCTCAACCTTGGGATCAGAACCCAAGGTCGCGAAGATGACTTTTCGTTTTGCCTGATCCTTCTCCTCGGGTTACTGAAATGGTTAACCCATATCCTAACCGTGGATATTATGATCCATACCAGTCGGTCCCTCAAAAGACAGCATCTTATAAGATAGGATATGGATTTCATACACCTGCTTCTCACCCATGGAATATGGGTAGACTTGATTCACCCCCAGGAACCCCTAAAGAGCTACCGGTGCATATGCGGCCACATTACAGAATATAGAGAGCTATACCGAGCACTAAGGAAAAGGCTGCATCCTATCTACATGAAATCCAGGTTATCATTGAGCCGAACCAAACATAAAGCTGGATTCCGCATCAACAAGCTGTGATGGAGCTCCTTCGAGAAACAGTAGAGATAACAAGGCTAATGAAAGAAAATCGGGAAACTCAAGAACTACTACTTTTGAGATATCAAGTGGAAAATAGCCTTGAAGACCTCGAAGAATATGAAATGACTACGTCGGAAGGACACATAGAAGATTCTCGGGAGTAGATGCTGGAAAATAATTCAGGAGAAGAACCTAGCTTGGATATGAGATAGGAGTAGGAAGTATGCCGAATGGGTTCATCTGAGAACTCCATTCAGGAAATTGAGGAAAGGATTGATATCTCCAGGACTAAGCCACAATCAGATTATCCTGAATCCAGGGAGACACCTTTGGGTTGGATAACCCAATCGAGATAAGGGAAGTAGATCCAATTGAGGATATGGGTCTTGAGGCTGCATTACATGCAACACTACTGATCAGCCTAAGCAACTTACCAGTGTAGGTGAATCTGTGCTGAAGCCAACATCTTTTGATCTGCACTCTTCTTCTTTCAGCTACATCCCTAATTCGGATGTTAGAAATTCTGAGATGACACTTTCTATCCCTAATCCTGACATCCAAAAACCAAAAGTAGCACTGGATAACTTGAATGAAGAAATAAATATGCTACCTGAGGTAGGAATTACTGAGAAGCCCAATGCATATGTGGGTGAAGCTTCGAGCAAAATGAGCTAGGGATGCACCTACCATCCTAGTTAATGGCTCGACCCTGAGCTTGAAGAGTCAGCCTCTGATAAATCAGAGATGAATATTGATGAGGATGAAGTAATTTCTGACGAGGATTTCAGTGACCTCCCCACAGTTTTTCTACTTTCACGAATACCCCATATGACCCAGAGCCTGGAGAGGGCAAGATCTTTGATGTCAATTATCATTATGAGGATCCCTATGACTCAGATTCTGGTTCTAGGATACATTTGGATCTACTCCCTCAGCAACTTCCTACGGGATTGTGGGACATGATAAATCAGCTGAATCAACATCATGATCCCCCCTCTGATTATCCTCTATTTTCCACCACCACTCCACACTTTCTTATAGCTAGACTTTTTGGAGTTGGGGTGCATAATCAGCTAGTTCGCATCTCCGGACCACTGATTCTGGGAGCATACGAGCATATCTATCTCTTAATCTTAGCCAACTCCTATGCTAGAAATGACACATCTGATTGAGTTTTTGCCCAGCTGGAGGCGTTAAACTTAGCATGTATGGATACCATTCACCCTACATTCCACCCTCATTTATATATAACCATTTTTATACATAGCATATTTTTATTTTAGCATATTTCCCTTTTGTATATTGCATACTGACAGGTTGACCAGTGCTGAATGTATAATTTCAGGAGCAATTATAGGTGATTTCGACCCATTCTCTCCCTGCAGTATTTATTTTCTTTAATATTCATGCATAAGGACATGCAAGAACTTAGGCATGGGAGGGGGTAGATACAAAAAAAATAAAAAAAATTTTTTCCAACACTTTGGAAAACCTCAGAGATATATGTAAAACGTACTTTAGGACCTTAAATGAAAGAACGACTCCACCTCCAATGCTCACATTGGAGCTAGAAATCGTTCGCAACAGCCACTTCAAACTCACCTGCTCACCTCTTGTTCTAAATTTAGGGTTAAGCTGATTATAACCCGATAAAGGAATTTCACGAAGTACAAATTATATGAGGTTAATTGTTCAGAGCATATATACATATTGCATTCATGAATAAGATTATTCTGTTAAGAGAATGCATTAGGGATTTTATCCTCTAGTCGATTCCTGTAATATGGAATCCAGTACAACTTTTCACACACATGTAGAATTTGCAATGGATTCATGGTGAAGGCTAATAAACATCTTCAGTCTGTCGATAAGAAGCAGTGCTTCTTTTCCTGAACCCCTGGACAGTGTTTTGGGAGTCAGGTAGATTTTCTTCCAAAAATCCACCAAATAGTGTGAGATGAGTGTAGAGTGTACTCGTGCTCTAACATTAGTGCAAGGAATCTAGAATCCTAGATAATTAGGTGATGATACTTAGAGATTAGGCATAGTTTCCGCTCTCGGTTCCTGCACATACATTTTGAGTGAATTTAGAGAGTCACCAAATAAGGCAAATATGCGGAGAGCGAGTTTTCATAAAACTAGGGCTAAGGTGGATGGTTACGACCATTTTTATGGAATCCTCAGTTGAAGGAGGGTATTGATATCAAGGTTAGAAATACACCATCCTATTCATCTCTCCTGGTGCTGTGAGTAGGCACTTCCACCAAATAAGCCCCCTGATGTCTCTTCAGTACCACCAATCCCTAATAATGCCTCCTCAATAAAGTTCATGGATGTGTTATGTTTAAAAAAAAAAAAAGCGTTGAAAAGAAAGAAAAGCTAAAAGGAAAAAGAAGAAGAAGAAGCAAAGAAAAGAATGAATATTTAGTGTTTATTTCATTGAGGCAATACCACCAAATAAAATTGAGATCCACCAAATATGGCCTTAACCTATTTTTCTTATGTTTCCGACTGCCTGAATACTGGCTGAGGAATCCCAACTTAGTGTTAGTGTTATGAAAACTCAATTAAAGTGTTAATGCCTAGTGAGAACACCAAATACAGATCATACGTGTGAATCTGGTGAGATAGTAAGCTCTAAGAAAAAGAAAAAGAGAGAATGAATACAAAGGAATCAAAAGAGAGCATAGTTTTTCTCGTCTTTCTCTGAGTTGAGTTACTTAGTAATCTGGGAATCTAGATTCTGTAGTACTAGTCTCCATGTAGCACCAAATGAGAATGAGCCACCAAATATATAATCCTTTCCCTCAGAGTTTCTCTACCTAAGCCTAAAGCTGGGGTGAAATTCATAGAATATCTTGAGTACCACGAGGGAAGAAGTCCGCCTATCCCTCTAGAATTTTTGCTAGGGATCAAGTGAAGGCTTTAGAGGTGTATTAGTTTTCACTAGAATCGATTGCAAAAGCTACATAGCCACACTTTCACGGTTGTCTGGATTTCTATAGAATAGGACGTAAACAAAAAGGAGAAAAATCTCTACGCATACACTTGATAAAATAATCAGTCCCTTAAGGACCTTTGCTGTAAATAATTTACTCTTGCATTTGCTAGGGACTAGCAAGATTTAGGCATGGGGGTATGATTGCACAGCAATCATAGGTCTTATTTGACCTAGATAAAGCTAGGACTTAGCATAAGTTAGGGTTATTCATGTATGCATATGCATTATCTGCATCTTTACTGCTTTCCTTTAGCAATGCATAAAATAATGTTATAATGTGCTGATTAAGTGCATTATGTCAATTGTAGGGAATAAGCTGATTAGGAACTGGATCTGAGGCTGGATCAGGAATAATAGGAGTTGCAGCAGAGGTAGAGCAGAAGGCTTAGATTAGACGTAGGAATAATAATGTAAGGGAGTTAGAGGTTTGCTATGCTATGAAGTAGGAATAAAGTAATAAAATATGAAGAGCTTAGGTCCATCCTAGCCCTAGGATAGCCTAGAGACTTCCCCAAGCCATAGCCACCCTTAGATTAGGTGACAACACCCTAGGAAGCCCTAAAACCCTAGTTCGAACCCTTATCTAGATGTATAGATAAATTATAGAATGTCTAGAACCCTTAGGTATCTCCCGCACACCTCAAACCCACTTCTACAGTGTTATTGGACGTCCAGACACTTTGTCAGACATCCAATTTCTACTGAATACCCAAAACAGAACCCAAAATCCCACTTGACTCTAATTGGATGTCCAGACAACAAGTCTGGACTTCTGATTTTTGAGTATAAGACGTCTGACACTATTATTAGATGTCTGATACTACTCTCCAATTCCTGTTTTGAGATTTAAGCCTTGATCTTGTATCTCTAGGCCCCTAAACCCAATTGCAACCCCATAGGAACCACAATTAAGGTGCCCTAACCCTAGTACATCACCTCTAGACCTCCCTAAGGACCTAATTAGGCCATCACTAAACCTAATTGACTTGGATCTCAGTCAATTCCATCAGCCTATTCAATTGGACTCATTGAGTCCAATTGAGCCCTGATCTCAGCACACACTGTCTAATTGGACTCAGTGAGAGTCCAATTGACCTAGACCTAAATTAATTGATTTGTTTTACTCTAAATTAAGTTTCCACAGACCCAATTAAACTTGTACTAAGTTTAATTACACTTTACCTTATTAAATTAGGGTTTATAGCCCTAATTTGAGACATACCTTGACCTAAACCCACTAGAACCTAACCTAATCAACCTAGCCACCTAAGTTTCGACCCACACACACCCACACACACCATCCACATGAAAAGACTTAGCCTAGAGATCTTTAGAACTCTCTACCATGTTTGGTTGCCTTGGTTGCAAAAATTAGCAACCAAGAGCCATTCAATTTTTAGATCCACAATTGGTGGATCTAAAAACCACCATCCATCCTCTCTCTTTCACTCTCCCACAAGCTCACACCATAGGCCTCTCTAGAGAATTCCATAATTCTCTAGAGAGCTTCCATTAGGTCTATAAAATGACCTAAGGGGGTGGCCATTTGCACCCATTCACTTCCTTGGCAAATTCACTCCATTGGTGCCATTCATGCCCACTTCCACTTAGCTAGCCACTCTACCTCCACAAGCTCACTACCACCACCATAGAGGACATCATGTTGGGATGCTGGATCAATCCTCCCTCTCTCCAAGGGTTGGCCTAAGCTACATTGGTCGCCCCTCATTCTCCTCCTGACCACTCCAAGGCCATCGGGGACCACCCCTGAATGCCCTTTCATTCTGCTAGATTTAGTTTATGCCCTTCGTAGTTTACTACTTTTTATTACTGCTTAGTAGCGTAGTCTTAACTTCTCCCTCAATGATGCATGCGAAATCCCCTCGTAGTTTCTTGAATGCAGTCATTTTCTGGTAGCTTGATTTCATTTCAAGCATTTATGTATAAGCTTTCCTCTAAATATCCTATGCAAACAACTCTCCAATGGAATGAATGAAAAGGCATTTTTATATATATGTATCTCTCTATATGTTTGAAATCGCCATGAGCTTAATAATTGTCATTCCTTTTGCATGATTCAAGTTGCCTATTTCTAACTCCTAATATTCTTGCAACTAAGTATGTCGTACCTAAATACGTAATAATCACGGGCTGGCATGTTATTCTAAACAAAGTAGAGCAATAAAAGATCAATTTCAGAAGTAAAAGCAAACGCCTCCCAGAGACGAACGATCGGGACTCAAGTCTCAAAATTTTTACAAACTTAATTTTTGACGAACGTTTTTTCATGAATATGCTACGATTTCTGACAACTTTCAAAATGCGTGAAAATAGTTTCCATCATGAACCTGGTTCTCTCCTGGGAGAAGAGCCATTTTATGGTTCTTGAGGACATTGTGCTTGGACGCCTTGTATTTGAGAGAGGTATCCAAGTTGACCAAGTTAAGGTGAATTTGATTTCCAAATTACCTATGCCTTCCTCGGTCAAAGACAAAAGATTATTTTTCAGGCACGCATCGATGATTCATTTCTTATTTCTTAAAGATCGTGCACCCCTTAACGAATCTTCTCTCAAAGGACATGCCTTTCGAGATGATAAGTGAGTGCATTCACACATTCAAAATCCTATGTGACCGAGTTACCCAAGCTCCAATCCTCCAATCCCCTGACTAGTCTCAACCCTTTGAGATCATGTACAATTTGTCTGACTACGCAGTAGGAGCTGTGTTGGGATAGAAAATCGACAGGAAATCAATGGTAATATATTACGCTAGCAAGACATTGGATGAGGCTCAGCATAATTACACAATTACAGAGAAAGAGATGCTAGCTGTAGAATTTAGATTGGAGAAATTCAGATTATCCCTCCGAGGATCCCATGTCATCATCTACTTGGATCACACTATGGTAAGGCACTTGATTACTAAGAAGGATGTGAAATCCAGATTAATTAGATGGATCTTAATGTTGCAAGAATTTGATCTCGAAATTTGAAATAAGGTGGGAAAGTAGAATGTGGTAGCTGACCATTTATCTCTCCTTTCTTCGATCATTGACCCGTCCAGACCTATCACTGTGCATTTTCTGGATGAACATCTCTTGGCCATTAATGGTCTTCCCTGGTTCGCTGATATCGTGAATTACTTGGTTACGGAGAAAGCTCCAACTGATTGGGCAACCTCTTGGCGGGACAAGTTGATTTCCAATGCCAAGTACTATGTTTGGGAAGATCCTTATATATTTCATATCGGTAATGACTAAGTAATCCAAAGATGCAGTTTTGAAGATGAGGTCAATGATGTTATCTCTTTCTATCTTGACCAGCCAACGGTAGCCACTACTTTGGGCATAAAACCACAGTGAAGATCCTCCAGTGTGGGTTCTTTTGGACCACTACAGTCAAATACGCACAATCCTATTATAGGGCATGTGGTCGTTGTTAGACCCTCGGCAACATGGTCCCGCATGATACGATGCCCTTAAATTTGATTATCATGTGTGAAATCTTTGACATATGAGGAATTGATTTATGGGACCCTTTCCCAGCTCTAATAGCTTCGAGGACATCTTAATTTCTATTGCCTACATCCCAAAATGGATCGAAGTTGTACCCACAAAAATAAATGAACATAATGTTGTTCTCTAATTCATTTAGGAGAATATCTTTTCAAGATTTGGGGTTCCTAAAGCCATCATTAGCGATGGCGGGTCTTATTTCGTAAATGTGCACTTCCAGTCCTTAATGAAAAAGTCTGGGGTGTAACATCATATCTCGACTCCTTATCACCCCCAGACTAATGAATTGGCTGAGCTATCCAATCTGGAGATCAAGAAAATCCTACAGGTCATTGTTCGACCTGATAGGAAAGATTGGTACACCTGATTTATGGAAGCCTTGTGGGCCTATTGGATTTCCAATAAGACCCAGCTAGGGATGTCTCCATTCAGGGTTGTGTACGAGAAGGCATGTCACCTCCCTGTAGAGATGGAGCATAATGCCAACTGGGTAGTATGAAAGTGCAATCTAGATCTCATGAAGGGTAAAAACAACCACCAGTTGTCAATTAGTGAGATCGAGGAGTTACGCATTGATGCGTACAAGAATTTGTGTATCTACGATGAGCAGGTCAAAGCCTTTCATGACAAGCAGATATCACGAAAATCATTCCATCCTGGTCAGAAAGTACTCCTCATTAATGAAAAGCTCAAGCTCTTCCCAGGAAAGCTAAGATCAAAATGGATCGGACCCTTTCTCATCCGATGAATCTTTGGAAATGAAGCTATCGAAATCAAGGAACTCGGCCATGACTCATAACCATTTATTGTGAACGGTTAGAGATTGAAACCGTTCCTCAAACTCACTGATTCGAATCTAGTTGTAGTATCTTTTGAACTCCATTCTCCATTAGCCAGTTTGTGTCAAGCTAATGGTGTTAAACTTAGCACTTAACGAAAGGAAACCCGTGATCATGAAAAAATCAAAACCCTTTTGACCTATCTCTAAGCTAAACTCATATTGTACTTTAGGGTTCGTCCATTAGAACAACCGACTCCACCTTTGATATTTATATCAGAGCTTGAAATCTTCTACAATAGCCATCCCGATCCATTCGCCACACACCAAACCTGTTATAATGTACGATCTAAGATGAACTCGATCCCACCTAATTTACAATGAGCACATTGCAAATCTTTGGCATGGGGGTGTATTAAAGTGCAAAACACTGTCAAATTCGATTCATGGTGGGGTTTCAACCAAAAATATAGAGAAAAGGGGAGGAAAATATTGTGAGCTGAATTGAAAAATCTGAACTGAGGAGGAAGAGGAGAAAAGAAACAAAGAAAAAGGAGCACACAAAAGAAAAAATTGTGATAACTGTTTGGTTGAAATCGTCGTTGTATAAGATATATGTTGTAGTATAGGACAGGATCGCTTAAAACATTTAAATTTATAAAACTCAGATTCAGAAAGGAGTTTGAGGTCGTTCGCAGGGAGCATTTGCGCAATTTAATTCACCAATCATAATTTAAGAAATAAACACAATTGAAATAAAAAATGCATAGAATGGTATTTTATTAAAGAATACAATATCAATGCAAAAAGATTGGGTTAAAATGGAGATTAGAATCACCAAATTAACCCTTTAAGTTTAAGCTCACAAATATTCAAATAATTGAATATTAAACAACAATTAGTAATCCATGTTAGAAAAGTTATTCAAATATTCCAACAGTAACCAGCCGAATGCCTCTGACGTCAACCAAAGGCTTCAGATGCCTTATCAGAAGAGAACAAGGCTCTCTCTTTTAAGAGACTTAGAAAAACACAGCAGCAAAAGAGCATGAGGCTCTCCTAAGAGATTCAAAGCTAAGGCATGGCACGATAGAGATCCCATAGACCCTCAAGAGCCTCTTTAATGTTTTGCTAAGTATTGAGAGAAGAGAGGGCTCAAATCCCAAGGGAGCAAAACTCACCCCCTCCCACTCAGATTTCACTTTCTTCCCTTCTAAGCTCAGAATAGATTAGCCCCGAGTAGCGGATAAACTGATCCACCGCCTAGACTTGCGAGGCATGAGGGTGGGCGAGGGACTGGACAGGCACATGTGAAGCGCGTGTGCAAGGGCATGTATGGGTAGGGACCTGACCCCAGTGATATGAAGGCAAATAGCTTCTATGACTTTTTCCTTATACACGTAGCTGGAGGTGCCTCAGTCCACGGTGTGGTACTATCCCACATAGTCTTCTTTGTGTGGTGGCTGTAGGTAGTGAAGCATTTAATTGAGGCTAAAGGAGTCCCTGGTCACTTTAATTGATGACTTGGGAAGCTTCCTAGAGTTGGGCCACATGACCTAAGAGCAACCAAGAAAAAGAACTTGGGTTGAAGACATCGAATGGAGCAGGAGAAGGTGGTGGCAGTGTTGGAGCTCCAGTGGCAACTTGAAATCAAGAACACAGGCTAAACGGCCCAATCAGTATGCTCAGTAGAATTGCCAGAGGACGCGAGTGCGTTGGTGGTGGTTGCAAGCAGTGAGGGGTATTGTGGTGCCTTGGAGGAGTCGAGGAGGTTGAGTTCGGTGGAGTTGTTGAGTGGCAATCCCCTCAATTTCTTGAGGGGTTTTCGTGGGCATGGCATGGTGAAGGTTTTGGGACCGGTGGCGTGGAGTTTGAAGCTGTGTGGCGCCGATGTGAGCTCACCGGAGATTGTGCCGGACATGGGGAAGACGATGGTCGTGTGGGCGATGGTGTGGGTGAAACATAAGATCTAAGGGGTTGGAGAGGATCAGGAGGGTGAGAGGAAGAGAGAACAAGGATTTAGAGAGGGGGAGAGTGAGCGACGGCAGCTGACTATGATGGGTCGGTGTTGAAGAAGGTGAAGGCGATGGCGATACGGCGACGAGGAAGGAGTGGTGGAGAGCGGCCGTGTTTTGGCTAGCGACGGTCATGAGGGTGAGGGGAGAAGGTTGAGCCGGTCAATTTGACTGTTGGCCAACTCGATGAAGAGGATGGGGAGGCTCATCAGAGATGAAGGTGCGTACGGTTAGAGATGAGGAAGAGAGGGTTTTTTGGCTCCAGACTTTACTAAGGAGCTTGGTTTCTCATTATTGTCCTATTTAAAGGCCTCAGAAGATGTTCTAAGCATTGTAGGAGGCTTGGCAAGCTCAAAAACTTTGGGAAGAGGATTCTTGCAATTGTGAGTGTTTGCGTGAGGAATCTAGTTCAAATCAAGGTCCAAGACCTGGTCCAATCAATAGAAGATCTCTCAAAGATTCTCCCTTCCAATTTTGTGAGGATTTGATTGAGAATCGTGCGAGAATACCTCACTCGAATCTCGGTAGGGGAGATCTGTTCACACCAACGGCGGAATGGACATTTTCTCAAAAATGACAATAAAGTTAGGGATGTAATTTTAAATATTTCGCAAGATAGGGGCGTAAGTGATAAGAGTAGAGTTTAAATGGACTAAAATGTAAATTAGGTCAAGATGGACTCTGATTGGGCATAAATTTTTGTACAAACCCAATTTCGACCCAAGGAATCTGATGGTGAAGTTGGATTTCAGCTTTTACCATGTTTAACTGCATAATTTGCATAGAAACCCAAGTTAGGGTAGAAATCTATCTATGACTATTTAAGGTTAAGATAGGTTCAGATGGTCAAATCTCCGTTGCTGGTGCCAAAATGTTCTTCGTGCTAAATCGATATTTAAGATTGTCATGTTGTAGTATAGCCAAAATAGCACTTAAACAAATAAATTTTATTACTCAAAAAAGTTCCGAGGTCGAACATAGGGAGCAATATAGAATTTAAATGTCAAGAATTGCAATTTAAACACAATATAAGCAATATATAATAGAACTCCAAACAATAATGACAAAGAAGTGAAAACAGATGTCAATAGTGCAAAAAGAATGAGGTAAAATGGTGATTTGAATCACCGAATACCCCTCACAATAACAGCAAAGTTCTCAATAGTATGAATCAAATAAAGCCTAAATATCAAACGGCTGGATGTGTAATCAGATGGCTTAACCATCTCGGGCTATAGTGTATAACCCTTTCTTTCTCTTCTTAGCTTCTTCTTCTTCTCCTCTCTGCTGTGACTACTTTCCTTCTCATCTTTTATTCAGCTTCTTCTCCTTTTTCTGCCTTCTTCTTCAAAGTGGGGAGGGCAACTTCTCAAATTGGCTAACTGTCAGCCAATGTCCACTGCAACGAAACCCCCTACCCTAGTGCAATCTCTCCTTCCCTTTCTTAGGTTCCGCCCTCCTAGGGCCTTTCTCAGGATATCGGGTTACCGGATACACGCGCACCCAGATCCAGGGCTATGGGCATGGTTGTAGTCGAGGAGTGCTTGGCTAGGTGGGTTAATGGGCTAGGCAAGGTCAGCGGGTGGAGATCACGGACGAGGCATGCATGGTTGAGAGGGACCTCACCACGTGTTTTTAGGCAACAAGCCAAAAGTAGAAAATCAATATATGCGTGGCCAAACACTTGTCTCTTTACGATGTGGGACTAAACCCACATCCTTTTCCTTATGCACGACTGCTACAGCTCGTTGAAGAAGATGTGTCCGATTAGCGTAGCTGCTAGGGTTCACACTCCCAATCAAAGATCTGGTAGTCTCACGCTATTGGTTCCACACCACCTGGAGGGTATGCTTGGGGCTTGTATGTCCTGAAGCTCGAAGAACAAGGCTGGAGATGGCAACAGCGGCGGAGCTCCAACCTAACACCTAAAACAAACAAATAAGGCATCTTGGTTGTGTCAAATATGTTCAATAGCTTCACCATGTGACGACGAATGTGGTGACGGTCGTGGCGTAATGTGAGGATGCATGTAGGTGGCTGGCGAAGTCAGAGTTTGTCGGAGAATGATGGGTTGTTAGGTGGGTGGTTTGGGTGGTGAATACGGTTGAACAGGTGAGGGCTTTTGTGCATGGTGTTGTGGTGAAGGTTGTGGAAGTTCCGATGAGGCGGATGGAATTGTGTAGCAGTGGAGCCGCCTCGCCGGAGTTTCGATCGAAGATGGAGATGATGAGGGTGAACGGTGGTAGCAAGGGGTTGTTTTTGGTGTTTTGGGTAGGAAATTAACCTAGGAACCTAGAGAGACATAACTACTTGTTCGAAGCGTACGAAAAGGAGGAGGATGACATCGGCTCGTATTGTCGGCGTTGGGGAAGATGGATTCTCTAGTAGGAAGGAGCGGCGATGAAGACGTGGAAGGGGATGGCCGCTGGTATTACGGCACGTGAAAGAATCTGAGGATGAGGAATCCGTTGCTGGTTTTACGAGAACAGACGAGGTAGAAGGTCAAAGATATCGCCAGAGCACGTGGAGTTTTTTTGGTTGGAGAGGAGGGAAGAGCATAGTGTAACTCCAACCAAAATGAGTCTGGGATCTTGGTGAGGTCTGAGGGTCCTTATGTAGGGCTCTAGAGAGAGTTTTGAGCTTAGAAGCCAAGTTCCAAGCTAGGAATGCTCGGTAGAGTAGGATTTTGAAAGATACCTAAATCTCTCATGCATATCATGAGAGATTGGGAAAGTTATGGAGCTCATGGACAGATTCAGAAGGAAGAGGGCTCCTCCAAGAATCTCCCTTCCAATTTTGCAATGGATTGATTCAACAGAGTTCTCTTCAATCAACGGTTGTCAGAGAAGGGTACCTCTACGATAATGCTTAAGGGACCTATTTGCAAAGAGTGATGACAAAGATAGGAGCCTTTTTGTAAGGATTTGGAAAGTTAGGGGCATGTGTGCAAAGAAAAGACTTAGACTGGACGAAATTGCAAACTAGGTCAAGAGGATCTAAGATTGGGCCCAAATTTTGGTACAAACCTAATTTAAGCACAAGGAATCCAATGGTGATGTTAGATGTAGGTTTTGACCAAGTTTGACTAGGTAATTTGCACAAAAACCCAAATGAGGGTAAATATCAGTCTGAGACTTTGTTTTGGGTCAAGACGGGTTATGAAGGTTAAATTGAAGGTTCCAAACCCATAGAATATTTTTCTATAAATTTTAGAGTAATTAAGTGGTCTTTTTACTGATAAAAACCACAGTTAATTAAGCAGGTTTATTTTTAGGGTTTAAAAAAGTCATTTAATTGTCAAGACATGTGCAAACCCTTTTGTGATTGTTCTAACCAACTTGTTGTCATTTTAAGATCAATTGACGCTCATTAAAACCCTAGGAAAATGAGTGGTTGTACTGCATTCATGATAAGCTGGTAAAATTGTAGTTTGAACCCTAATTTCTTATTTTTCCTTCAGAATGATTTTGCAATGACTTGTGACTCTCTGGCGGTTATGTAGGAGCATTTACTGACTTAATTTGGTCACGATGGGAACACCATCATGAGCCATAACTAGATCATTTTGACCCAATGAAGTCGATAAATGCTCCAACATAACCAACCGAAGGTCATAATTCATTGCATAACCATTCAGAGAGACACAAGAAACTAGGGTTAAAAGTCCAATTTTACCAACTTATCATGAATGTAGTACAACCACAGGTTTTCTCAAGGGCTAAATAAAGATCAAATGGTCTTAATAAGATAACAAATGGGCTAGATTAGGCAGAAAAGGGTTTGTATGTGTTCTGAGAATTAAATGACTTTTTGAAACGCTAAATATAGACCCACATAATTAACCAAGGTTCTAGATAAGATAAAATTCACATAAATCCTCAAAAAAATATAGAAAAATATTTTCTAGGGTTTAGTACCTTCAATTTCGCCTTCAAAACCCATCTTGAGCTAAAATGGAGTCTCACACAGATATTTACCATAATTTGGGTTTTTGCAAACAATTACCCAGTCAAATGTAGTCAAAACCAAAATCCAACTTCCCCATTGGATTCCTTATAGGTCCAAATTAGGTTTGTACCAAAATTTGGACTCAAGATGAGTTTGCCTTGAACTATTTTGTAAAATGGTCTTGTCTGATTACATTTCTACCCCTAACTTTCAAAAACCCTTGCATTCAGCCCCTAGCTTCTTTGTCATCTTCCCAATTAGGTCCCTCCACCATTATCGCGGAGGAAACCTACTCCGGCAACCTTTGATAGGGAATATCTCCTTGGTTGCTTGGAGAATCTCCTACAAAAGTGGAAGGGAGATTCTCTGAGAAATTCCCTTTAGTATGAACCCATCCATTTGCCCTGATTCTTTCCTAATCTCTCATATGAATGTAAGAGAGATTTGGGTATCTTAACAGCTCCCAAGTCTGGAGACCTTCCAAGCTTGGGAAGCTTGCTTCCCAAGCCTTAACCGCACCTCGAAGCCCTATTTAAAGAAGCACAGATCCTCCCGAACTCCTTACACTCGAATTCAGCCATGAATCCTCTCTAATTCCTCTCTCCCTCACTGCCGAAGGCTCCTAGACATCTGGCAATCACCCCTACTCTTTGTCATCATCCGATCACCATACCTGCGGTGGATTCATCCTCTCTACTCTCCTCTACGTCTCATCGTACCAACAGACGCCACTTCCCCCTTCGTCCTCGCCGTTCCTACCTCACCGGAGCTACCTTCGTCCCCAATGTCGGCCACACCAGACCCGACGCTGATTGCGCAGCAATCATAGGTCTTAATTGGCCTAGATTAAGCTAGGACTTAGCATAAGTTAAGGTTATTCACGTATACATATGCATTGTCTGCATCTTTACGGCTTTCCTCTAGCTATGCATGAAATAATGTTATAATGTGCTGATTAAGTGCATTATGCCAATTGCCGGCAATAAGCTGATTAGGAGCTGGATCTGAAGCTGAATCAGGAATAACAGGAGTTGTAGCAGAGTTGGAGCAGAAGGCCTACTTTAGATGTAGGAATAACAATGTAAGGGGGTTAAAAGCTTGCTATTCTATTAAGCAGGAATAAGGTAGTAAAATGTGAAGAGCTTTGGTCCATCCTAGCCCTAGGATAGCCTAGAGATTTCCCCAAGCCTTAGCCACCACTAGATTAGGTCACAACACCCTAGGAAGCCCTAAAACCCTAGTTCCAACCCTACTCTGGACGTTTAGATAAGTTTTAAGATGTCCAGGACCCTTAGCCAACTCCTGCATACTTCAAACCCACTTCTACAGTGTTATTGGACGTCCAGACACTTTGTCAGACGTCCAATTTCTGTAGAATACCCAAAACAGAACCCAAAATCCTTCCTGACTCTGATTGGACGTCCAGACAACAAGTCTGGACTTCTGATTTTTGAGTATAAGACGTCTTATTCTATTATTAGACGTCTGATACTGCTCTCCAATTCCTGTTTTGAGATTTAAGCCTTGATCTTGGATCTCTAGGTCCCTAAACCCAATTCCAACCCCATAGGAATCTAAATTAAGGTACCATAACCCTAGTACACCACCTCTAGACCTCCCTAATGGCCTAATTAGGTCCTCACTAAACCTAATTGACTTGGATATTAGTCAATTCCATCAGCCTATTCGATTGGACTCATTGAGTCCAATTGTGCCCTGATCTCATCACACACTGTCCAATTGGACTCAGTGAGAGTCCAATTGACCTAGACCTAACTTAATTGAGTTGTTTTACTCTCAATTAAGCTTTTACACACCCAATTAAACTTGTATTATGTTTAATTGCACTTTACCTTAGTGAATTAGGGTTTATAACCCTAATTTGAGACATACCTTGACCTAAACCCACTAGAACCCAACCTAATCAACCTAGCCACCTAGGTTTCGACCCACACACACCCACACACACCATCCACACGAAAATATCTAGCCTAGAGTTCTCTAGAATCCTCTACCATGTGTGGTTGCCTTGGTTGCCAAAAATAGCAACCAAAGCCATTCAATTTTTAGATCCACATTTGGTGGATCTAAAAACCACCATCCACCCTCTCTCTCTCATTCTCCCACAATCTCCCACCATAGGCCTCTCTAGATAATTCCATAATTCTCTAAAGAGCTTCCCTTAGGTCTATAAAAAGACCCGTTGGGTGGCCATTTGCACCCATTCACTTCCTTGCCATCCATTCCACCTAGAATAGCCACTTCCATCTCCACTCCACCTCCACGAGTTGAGCACCACCATGGAGGCCACCATCTCCACGCCAGGAAGCTAGATCAGCTCCCCAACCTCTCTCCAAGCGCCGGCCTAAGTTCCATTGGCCGCCCCTCCTTCTTCTCTCAACCACTCAAAGGCCATCGGGAATCACCCCTGAATGCCCTTCCGTTCTGCTAGATTTAGATTATGCCCTTCATATATTTACTACTTTTATTTACTGCTTAGTAGTGTAGTCTTATTTCTCCCCCAATGATGCATGCGAAATCCTCCCATCGATTCTTGTATGTGATCATTTTCTGGTAACTAGATTTAATTTTCAAGCAATTATGTACAAGCTTCCCTCTACGTCTTATGTTGCAAATGACTCTCCCGCTGAATGAATGAAAAATGCTTATATATATATATATTTATCTCTATATGTTTGAAATCACCATGAGCTTAATAATTGTCATTCTTTTTGTGTGATTCAAGTTGCCTGTTTCCGATTCCTAATATTCTTGCAACTAAGCATGTCATACCTAAATACATAATAATCACGAACTGGCATGCGATTCTAAATGAAGTAGAGCGGCAAAAAGATCACTTTCAAAAGTAAAATCAATGCCTCCCAGAGAGGAACGACCGGGACTCAAGTCTCGTAATCGTTAGAAATCAATTTTTGACGAACGTTTTTGCGCGACTATACTACGATTTCCGATGACTTCCAAATGCGCGAAAATGGCTTTTTGTGAAATGGCACCATTGCCGGGGAGGCAACGTCATTTTTCTTGATTTCGATCTTTTAATCTATCACTGACAAATCTGCCTCTACTTCGCTTTTGATGTGCTGGACAACACGGAACGAAAACAGGATCTGCATACACACCGAGCGTGGTGAAGAAAAATCAAGTGCACATCATCTATCTTAGATTAGGTTTCTCTTTCTGAACCCTAGGAGTAGACTTACTTGCTGCAATTTCTTTTCAAAAATTCTTTGTGAAAAAAAAAAGATTTTTCTCACTTTCGTGAAAAAGAAAAAAATCAAAAAGAAAAATTTTGAAAAAAAAATCTAGATTAGGTTTCCTTTCGAATCTAGGTCACTTTAAAAAAAAAGAAGAAAAAATTTTCCTATGAAACTTTTTAAAAATTTTTTTTGAAAAAAAAAGCATCCTTTTTAGTGAAAAGCCTAGATTTGAATTCAAACCTCTTTAAAAGGCTTTTCCATCATCTTCTGATTCTTGGCTAGATTTCAAATCTAAATTAAAAATTCGATTGCGAAAAAATTCGTTAGTGAAAAATTTTGAAATTTGGGTTAAACATTCATTTTCAAACCATCTTTCAATTTTCACTATTATTTAAATAAATTCCAAGCATAAAATTTTTAAAAATTTATGAAGTGCACGGGGGTCAGATTGACCTAGATTCAAAATTTTTCAAATTTCAAAAACAAATTTCGAGCAATTCGTAAGTCTATTTTGACTAAAAATGGTGGGGTTTGAAAGATGATCTCATTAGCTTTATTTTCCATATTTTTCCTGAATTTTTTAAGATCATTTGATACTGTTTCAGAGTGAAAAACCTACTAGGGGTCAAAATTCCAGATCTGACCCCCTGATATTCAAAATTTCCTAAAAATTCGGTTGAAATAGTAAAAATTCCAAAAAAATATTCTCTGAAAATCTGATTGAAGAAGGAATATACTCACAAAATTTCAAATTAATTTGATTCCAATTATTAGTAGAAAATCAACATTAATTTTGTGGTCTACTGAAATAGAGAAAAACCCTAGAAGTGCATGCAACCTAGGTCAAACCCGTAGGGTTACAACTAGAGACCACACATTGGGCTAACTTAGACCTAATCAAGTCTAGTTAGCAGGTGAACTTGGTCACCTTGTTGGCCACCCAACATAAATCCCACTGAAGAAAACGGGTTAAAATTAACTTTATAATAGAAATCAACCCAAGTTCGTTGTCGTACTACTGGGTGAGTTTAATCTCTCTTGCCAAACCTGTTGACTAAGTCTGCAGGGTAGTGTCAAACGATAGTGGCTCGGGGGTCAACGGAACTGGAGGCGTAAGCCAAAGGAAGAACCTTCCCCTTTGTCCCCTCGTAACCGGACTGGCTGGGTTATCTTGAGAGGTAGGATTCACTTTCAGTCGGTTGTACGACGAACTTATCTTTAGGAATTCAAATCCCTAACGAAAAATCTGGTCACCTGATCTATAAGGACCATTTGATTGACAAGGCCTTAGCCATGTCCTGTGTGGCTACACCAACCCAGCGATTGGGCGGTGTATGCACGGAAGGAGGTCACTTCGACCTCACTTGGTTGGATCTTGGGAGCCGCTCCCAAGGAGGCGAGTCACTTCTTCTATCTGTTGAGCTGTGATGGCTAACATTGGATCTGGACCTAATCAGGATCCAGAAGAGCTGGACCCACGAGCTTATCTGAGAGCTCGGGTCACTGAATTAGCTCAACCTTGGGATCAGAACCCAAGGTGGCGAAGATGACTTTTCGCTTCTCCTGATCCTTCTCCTCAGGTTACTAAAATGGTTAACCCATATCCTAACCCTGGATGTTATGACCCATACCAATCGGTCCCTCAAAGGATCGCATCTTATAACCCAGGATATGGATTTCATACTCCTGCTTCTCACCCATGGAGCATGGGTAGACCTGATTCACCCCCTGGAACCCCTGAAGAGCTACCAGTGCATATGCGGCCACATTGTAGAATATAGAGAGCTATAGTGAGCGCTAAGGAAAAGGCCTCATCCTATCTATGCAAAATCTAGGCTATCATTGAGCCGAACCAAAGACAAAGTCGGATTCCACATCAACATGCTATGATGGAGCTCCTTCATGAAACAACAGAGATAACAAGGCAAATGGGACAAAATCGGGAAACTCAAGAACTATTGCTTTTGAGATATCAAGTGGAAAATAGCATTGAAGACCTCGAAGAATCTGAAACAACTACGCCGGAAGAACACACAGAAGATTCTCGGGAGCAGATGCCCAAAGATCACTCAGGGGAAAAAGAATCTAGCGTGGATATGAGACAGGAGCAGGAAGTATGCCGAATGGGTTCATCTGAGAACTCCATTCAGAAAATTGAGGAAAGGAATGATATCTCCAGGACTGAGCCACAATCAGATTATCCTGAATCCTGGGAGACACCTTTTGGGTTGGATAACCCAATCGGGATAAGGGAAGCGGTTCCAATTGAGGATATGGATCCTATGGCAGACATTACATGCGACACTATTGATCAATCTAGACCACTTCCCATTGTAGGTGAACCTGTGCTAGAGCCAACATCTTCTGATCTGCACTCTTCTTCTTTCACCTACATCCCTAATTTGGATATTAGAGACTCTGAGATGACACTTTCTATCTCTGATCCTAACATCCAAAAACCAAAAGTAGCTATGGATGACTTAACTGAAGAAATAAATATGCTACCTGAGGCAGGAATTACTGAGGAACCCAATGCATATGAGGGTGAAGCTTTGAGCAGAAGGAGCTGGGGACGCACCTATCATCCTAGTAGATGGCTCGACTTTGAGCCTGAGGAGACAGCCTCTGATGAATCAGGGATGGGTACTGATGAGGACGAAGTAATTTCTGATGACGATTTTAGTGACCTCCCCACAAATTTTCTACTTTCACGAATACCCCTGTATGACCCAGAGCCTGGAGAGGGAATGATCTTTGATGTCAATTATCATTATGAGGATCCCTATGACTCAGATTCTGGTTCTGAGGTACATTTTGATCTACTCCCTCAGCAACTTCATGCTGAATTGTGGGACATGATAAATCAGCTGAATCAACATCATGATCCCCCCTCTGATTATCCTCTATTTTCCACCACCACTCCACACTTTCTTATAGCTAGACTTTTTGGAGTAGGGGTGCACAATCAGCTGGTTCGTATCTTCGGACCACTGATTCTAGGAGCGTACGAGCATATCTTTCTCTTAATCTTAGCCGGCTCCTATGTTAGAAATGACACATCTGATTGAATTTTTGCCTAGCTGGAGGCGTTAAACTCAGCACATATAGATTCCATTCGCCCCACATTCCACCATCATTTTTATACATAGCATATTTTTGTTTTAGCATATTTCCCCTTTATATTGCATATTAACAGGTTGGCCGGTGCTGAATATAATTTCAGGAGCAATTATAGGTGATTTCTACCCATTCTCTCCCTGCAGCATTTATTTTCTTTTACATTCATGCATGAGGACATGCAAGAACTTAGGCATGGGGAGGTAGATACAGAAAAACTAAAAAAATTTTTTTGTGCCAACACATAGGAAAACATTGGAGCTGCATGCAAAACATACTTTAGGACCATAAATAAAAGCACAACCGACTCCACCTCCAATGCTCGCATTGGAGCTAGAAATCGTTCACAATAGCCACTTCCGACTCACCCGCTCACCTTTTGTTCTAAATTTAGGATCAAGCTGATTGTAACCCGATACGGGAATTTCATGAAGTACAAATTATATGAGGTTACATGTTTATAGCATATATAGATATTGCATTCATGAATAAGATTATTTTATTAAGAGAATGCATTAGGGATTTTATCCTTTAGTTGATTCCTATAATCTAGAATCCAGTACAACTTTTCACACACACGTAGAATTTGCAATAGATTCACGGTGAACGTTGAGAAACGTCTTTAGTTTGTCGAGAAGAAGCAGTGCTTCTTTTCCTGAACCCTTGGGCAATGTTTTGGGAGTCAGGCAGATTTTCCTCCAAAAATCCACCAAATAGTGTGAGAGAGTAGAGTATATGGGTGCTCTAAGATTAGTGCAAGGAATCTAGAATCCTAGATAATTAGGTGATGATACTCTGAGATTAGACATAGTTTTCACTCTCAGTTCCAGCGTATACATTTTTGTGCGAAATTGTGAGAGCCACCGAATAAGGCAAATATGCGGAAAGCGAGTTTTCGTAAAACTAGGGCTAAGGTGGATGGTTACAACCATTCTTTACGGAATCCTCAACGGAAAGAGGGTATTGATGTCAAGGTCAGGAATACACCATCCTATCCATCTCTTCCGGTGCCGTGAGTAGGCACTTCCACCAAATAAGACACCCAATGTCTCTTGAGTACCACCAATCCCCAATAATGCCTCCTTAATAAAGTTCATGGATGTATGCCAGTTGTGTTATGCTGAAAAAAATAAAAATAAAAAAAAAATGAGAAAAAGAAAAAGAATGATGAAAAGAAAGAAAAATTGAAAAAAAAAATAGAAAAAGAAGAAAAAGCAAAGAAAAGAATGAATATTTAGTGTTTATTTCATCAAGGCAATACCACCAAATAAAATTGAGCTCCACTAAATATGGCCTTAACCTATTTTTTGTGTGTTTCTGACCGCCTGAATACTGGCTGAGGAATCCCAACTTAGTGTTAGGGTTATGAGAACTCAATTAAAGTGTTAATGCCTAGTGAGACCACCAAATACAGAACATACGTGTGAATCTGGTGAGGTTGTGAGCTCTAAGAAAAAGAAAGAAAAAGAGTAAGAGAGAATGAATACAAAGGAATCAAAAGGGAGCGTAGCTTTTCTCATCTTACTTTGAGTTGAGTTACTTAGTAATCTGAGAATCTAGATTCTGTAGTACTAGTCTCTATGCAGCACCAAGTGAGAATGAGCCACCAAATATATAATCCTTTCCCTCAGAGATTCTCTACCTAAGCGTAAAGGTAGGGTGGAATTCATAAAATATCTTGAATGCCCCGAGGGAAGAAGTCCGCCTATCCCACTAGAATTTTTACTAAGGGTCAAGTACAGGCTTTTGAGGTGTATTAGTTTTCACTCGAATCCGTTGCAAAAGCTACATAGCTGCACCTTCACGATTGTCTGGATTTTTAGAGCATTGGATGAAAACAAAAGGGAGAAAAATCTCTATGAAAACACTTGATAAAATAACTAGTCCCTTGGGGACCCTTGATGTAAATAATTTAGTCTTGCATTTGCTAGGGAGTAGCAAGATTTAGGCATGGGGTTATGATTGCATAGCAATCATAGGTCTTAATTGGCCTAGATTAAGCTAGGACTTAACATAAGTTAGGGTTATTCACGCATACATATGCATTGTCTGCATCTTTACTACTTTCCTTTAGCTATGCATGAAATAATGTTATAATGTGCTAATTAAGTGCATTATGCCAATTGCAGGCAATAAGCTGATCAGGAGCTGGATCTGAAGCTAGATCAGGAATAACAGGAGTTGTAGTAGAGTTGGAGCAAAAGGCCTAGTTTCGAAGTAGGAATAATAATGTAAGGGGGTTAAAAGTTTGCTATTCTATTAAGTAGGAATAAAGTAGTAAAATGTGAAGAGCTTAGGTTCATCCTAGCCCTAGGATAGCCTAGAGACTTCCCCAAGCCTTAGCCACCCTTAGATTAGGTCACAACACCCTAGGAAGCCCTAAAACCCTTGTTCTAACCCTTCTTTGGACGTTCAGATAAGTTTTAAGATGTCCAGGACCCTTAGCCAACTCCCACACACTTCAAACCAACTTCTGCAGTGTTATTTGACATCCAGACACTTTGTCAGATGTCTAATTTCTGCAGAATATCCAAAACAGAACCCGAAATCCTTCCTGACTCTGATTGGACGTCGAAACAACAAGTCTGGACTTCTAATTTTTGAGTATAAGATGTCTTATTCTATTATTAGACGTCTGATACAGCTCTCCAATTCCTGTTTTGAGATTTAAGCCATGATCTTGGATCTTTAGGTCCCTAAACCCAATTCCAACCCCATAGGAACCTAAATTAAGGTGCCATAACCCTAGTACACCACCTCTAGACCTCCCTAAGGACCTAATTACATCCTCACTAAACCTAATTTACTTGGATCTTAGTCAATTCCATCAGCCTATTCATTTGGACTCATTGAGTCCAATTGAGCCCTGATCTCATCACACACTGTCCAATTGGACTCAGTGAGAGTCCAATTGACCTAGACCTAACTTAATTGAGCTGTTTTACTCTCAATTAAGTTTTCACACACCCAACTAAACTTGTATTAAGTTTAATTGCACTTTACCTTAGTGAATTAGTGCTTATAACCCT
Organism: Thalassia testudinum; assembly: GCA_037157565.1. Taxonomy (NCBI): domain Eukaryota; kingdom Viridiplantae; phylum Streptophyta; class Magnoliopsida; order Alismatales; family Hydrocharitaceae; genus Thalassia; species Thalassia testudinum. Next base: position 101,670,836 of record JAZHRO010000055.1, on the reverse strand, counting down.
AATTTGAGACATACCTTAACCTAAACCCACTAGAACCCAACCGAATCAACCTAGCCACCTAAGTTTAGACCCACACACACCCACACACACCATCCACACGAAAATATCTAGCCTAGAGTTCTCTAGAACTCTCTACCTTGTGTGGTTGCCTTGGTTGCCAAAAATAGCAACCAAGAGCCATTCAATTTTTAGATCTACATTTGGTGGATCTAAAAACCACCATCCACCCTCTCTCTCTCATTCTCCCACGAGCTCCCACCACAGGCCTCTCTAGAGAATTCCATAATTCTCTAGAGAGCTTCCCTTAGGTCTATAAAAAGACCCGTTGGGTGGCCATTTGCACCCATTCACTTCCTTAGCATCCATTCCACTTACAATAGCCACTTCCATCTCCACTCCACCCCCACGAGTTGAGCACCACCATCTCCACGCCAGGAAGTTGGATCAGCTCCCCAACCTCTCTCCAAGGGCCGACTAAGTTCCATTGGCCGCCCCTCCTTTTCTCAACCACTCAAAGGCCATCGGGAACCACCCCTGAACGCCCTTCCATTCTGCTAGATTTAGATTATGCTCTTCATATATTTACTGCTTTTATTTACTGCTTAGTAGTGTAGTCTTATTTCTCCCCCAATGATGCATACGAAATCCCCCCATCGATTCTTGTATGCGAGCATTTTCTGGTAGTTAGATTTAATTTTCAAGCATTTATGTACAAGCTTCCCTCTACGTCTTATGTTGCAAATGACTCTCCCGCTAAATGAATGAAAAATGCTTATATATATATATTTGTCTCTATATGTTTGAAATCACCATGAGCTTAATAATTGTCATTCTTTTTGTGTGATTGAACTTGCCTGTTTCCGATTCCTAATATTCTTGCAACTAAGCATGTCATACCTAAATACGTAATAATCACGAACTGGCATGCAATTCTAAACAGAGTAGAGCGGCAAAAAGATCACTTTCAAAAGTAAAAGCAACGCCTCCCAGAGACGAACGACCGGGACTCAAGTCTCGTTATCTTTAGAAATCAATTTTTGGCGAACGTTTTTGCGCAACTATACTATGATTTCCGATGACTTCCAAATGCGCAAAAATGGCTTTTTGTCAGACGCCTTTGTTGCCCCCTTCATCCATTGACTTCCTAGCTAAGTCCCCTATCCTTTCTACGCTATTTTCGCACTTCACTTCAAACTGACAACTAAAGCCCCTTCGCACCTCCATCTCCTACATCTCCTACCACCCCCTCTGGCGAGGCCATCCCACCTCAACAGACCACCAAAACCCTTGCCGACAAGCCCACGACCGTCACCACACCTCACAGATCACTTCCCCTCTCTCTATTCACTTCACCATCCACCAAAGTCAACCCCTGAACACACCCACTCAAATGCACACAATCCACCTTGGCCACTCCACCACAGCCACCCTCGCTCTATTCCACTACCACCATCACATCCGTCGTGCTCCGACGATGCTCCCTGAGTGCTCTGACGTAGCCGAAAGGCCGTTCTACTGATTTCAGGTTCCAGACCTTATCTACCATTAGGGAGAAAGCTTGAAGCTTGCTTGAGGCTAGCCCAGGTCCTTGCTGTCCTAGGTTGTAGTCCAAGAATGCGCAGAAGTTCCTCACGCACGATCCCAGGTCTTCAATTGGAGTTGCAAGCCTTAGCAGTAGCTGCAATTGGAAGAAGATCCCTACCGTAGGTGCACAAGAAAGGACGTGTCTAGATAGTCCTACCTCGGAAAATTCTAAAGCCATGCACCCACATAAGTTGATTTTGTGTTTATAGCTGATCGCCTCAGATCACGGGGTGTGGTCCCTCTCACCCGTTCACCCCACCTCATTTGCGGCATGCCCCCCCAGACCAGGCCTGACCCAACTCGACCTACACTCCTTGCTCACCACCGCACGCCGATGAGCCTAAACATAGGTATGCGTTGGACCTAATAACTCGAATACCTGTGACTCTGGGAGAGCTGATCCTAAGAGAGAAAAAGAGAGGATAGTTGCGTGGGTTGGGGGAGGGTTTTGCTACAGGAACCTTCAGCTGCAACTTAATAGAATTCTAAAGAATAAGAGAAGGAAGAAGTGAAGGCTCGTAGGGTTGAAGGCAGAGAAAGAAGAAGAAATGAAGAGTCAAAGAAGGAAAGAAGAAAGAAGACGAAGAGCTAGGAGGAGGCCAGAGCAGAAGCTGGAGAAGAGGTGAAGGCCTGAAGAGAAGAAAAAGAGTGGAAGAGAAGGACACAACAAAGACAGAGAAAGAAGAAGAAAGAAGCAAAGAAAGAGAAGGAAAATGGAAGAGGACAACAGAATTAACTCTCATATTCATACATTTACATTGAGTTCTTCAGTGATTCAGTAGGAGTTTTTGGTGATCTAAATCACCATTTTACTCCCATATTTTTGCACATTGCTACTAATATTATTGCAATTTCTTTGAGTTTGAGTTGTGATCTTGATTTCTAAATCCCATATAGCTCCCTGTGTTCGATCTCGGAACCTTTTGAAGTAATAAAAATTGTATTTGTTCCAAAGCAATTTCCACAATAGTGCAACGCGATTATTTTAAAATTGATTTCTCCTTATAAACATTTTGGTGCCATTGCCGGGGAGTAGAAGGCAATTTAGAATTCCTGATTCCAATTCTTGATTTGGTACTAACTTGCTATATCTCTTTTCCCGTGGCTATTTCACGGAGAAGATACATTGAAAAAAGACAGCCACACATCAAACACACCAAGGGCAGGTAAATTCTGATTACTCTTTCTCTTAAGCCCCTCATTCTGAAAAGGTTAAAAAGGATAAAATCAATTATGGCTACTTGCTTTCCATTCTTAGATAATTTGTCAAGTTGCCTACTTTGATTTCAACAACAAAATCTGATTTCTGCACCCACTTATGGTAACTAGGGCTATCACATTCCTGTTTGAGTCCTTGATAGCACATTTGGCAAACTAAATTGGACCAAAATTAGAGCCAATTAAGGATTCCAAGTTAGGGTTTTAGAGACACACTTGCATAATGAAGAACTGATCTTTCCAAAATAATGTGTGCCTAATCCTTGGTTGAATTAATCTATTCAAGCAAACCCTAAAAGTCAGGCTCTTAATCACACTTGAATCCTAAAAGAAGGACCTAAAACTTCTCAAAGGACAAATAGGTGAAGTTGACCCACCATGTTGGGTCAACCAATCTTGAAATTAGGTCACTTTTGCACTCAATACATCCTAAAGTTCAAGTGAAATTCTAAGCACCCGTGCTCTTAATTAAAACTGGCAGACTTAAGAGGTCAAGTCCCCATTCTGGTCTACCTGGAACATCATTGACAAGAGAGGTCGGGTGGGGGAAACCCTGTAACACATGGGGGCGCTCTACTGTGTAGGGGTATTTGCGGGACTCTCCCTCTCTGGTTGCCCTAGTAATTCTCAGGTGCACGGCTTTCTGACTAAGGGGTATCATCCGCCCCGAACCTCTATTGTCATCCAAAATTTTTTGGGTGTCTTGATTGGGTCCATCACATTCTATTCTCATCCAGCCCATCGATGCATGTTCGGTAGGAGGTCCTTAAGACCATCCTTGAGGCCTCCTTTAGTCATTCACTCTCGTCGAGGCCAGTCCTCGACTTCCGTGTTTATGCAGCAACCCCATCACATAGACATCTCTTCTGACTCATCTGAACCTAATTCTCCATCATCAATCATCATGGCACAACCTGTAGAAGAAGAGAATAACCTCGATCATCAACTTCAGTGCCTTAATGATTTATTCCAAGCCTTTGTGAATCTACCGCAGCGTCCTATGATACGAGATCATTACAATCCCACTGCAGTGGCGATCGAACCTCAAGTCCAAATCTCGGCTGGAGGTCCTGATACTAAACTCAATCCCAACATGATTCATGCTATTACAAAATTTCATGGGCTTAATTTCAAGGATCCTTTCCAGCACATTAAATAGCTTAAGCATCTAGCCCAGACCTTCTAGTCAGATGTCCAAAATTGGGATATCCTTCTCATGAAAATGTTCTCCTTCTCTCTCATGGACAAGGCAGCTCACTGGTATCAGACTCAAATGCGTCGAATCAACACATGGGTCGAACTTCAATCCGAGTTTCTGAAAAAGTTCTTCCCAGTTGGTTGAATGAATGCTTTACAACACCAGATCACGCACTTCACACAGCAGCCTGGAGAACCACTTCACTAAGCATGGGATCATTTCTTGGATCTCATGTGAAAGTGCCCCCATCACAGATTCCCTAATTGAGAACAAGTCTAGTCTTTTTACCAGGGACTCCATGAAGATATTCGATTATTCGTCAATGCAACTTGTGAAGAAAATACATGGGTCAACACAAGGACACTGTGTGGGAGATTCTTGAGAATATGTGTGAGAACTCCATCAATAATGACTCCATGGGCATATTCGACAAGATGAATGCCTGCGCATCAACGAATCCAAGGGGACCAAATGAGACGTAGGGCCTATCCTCTTTTGTCGACTTGGAACTGATGACCAGTCGTTTGGACAAGGTATCTATCTTTGAGAAGAAGGTGGATGAGCTAACACGACATTTGCAATGAGCCACCTCTGCACAAAACCCATTCACACAACCGCCCTCTGGGAGGGAAGCCGTGCATAACATCCACCACCGATCTTCTCAGAGGATGCACCCATATCCACCCCCGTCTAACTCTAAGGCCGGAGGAAATTCTGACCCTGCCTATTCTAGTTGGGGCAATTCTGAACCCTCATATTCTGAATTTTTCTGAGGTTCCTCAGACCTGTGAGGACCTCAACGCCATCCAGAATGACCCATTCTCTAATACCTATAACCTAGGATGGCAAAATCATCCTAATTTCATGTGGACAAGAAACAATCAGAATCAGAGACCACCATAACAAACTCATCCACAAGCTCCTCATCCATATCAGCCGCCTCAACCTCGGCCAAACCCCATCTATCAATCTGGGCCAACATCAATAGATTAAATGACCCTTATCCTTCAGACACTGGCCGACATTCAAAAGACGAATGTGGCTATGCAAAAATAGCACAAAGACAAGATCACAGAGGTTCCCAATCAACTAGCCCAGATGGTGAATTCCTGCCAACTAGGTACACTCCCTTCGCAACCTCTGCCGAATCCGAATAACATGCTGAACCAGAGACGCGTTATGAACCCAAATCCGGGCCAAGCCCACATGATTTTTTAGGCCCCTTCTACTCCATCACCCGATGGGATGGTGCTTCAACATCATACTTTGGATTTCAGTATCAGCCACCTATTTTACCTATAGTAAACCTGAACCAGGCAGGACTGAATTCAGTAACAACCCATAGTGGCAAAGCAACACAAGACCCACCTTAACCACTCCACTTTCAGCCTGGTAGTACTAACCCAAACCCTAGGATAGTCATCAAGGATACTCCTATCCCAGATCAAGAACCTAGACCTATTCCAGAGGAACCATTTAAGGTTCCATTTCCCGAGGCCTCGACTGAGGGAAAGAGCACAACCAAACCTGTGGCACCTGAAGAGGATCTGGTCAAGCCCTTTGAATAGTTCTAGATAAACATCCTATTGATGGATACGATTTGCCACGTACTGGCTTACACATAATTTTTGAAAGACGTGTATGCACCTAAGCGTAAGCTGTGAACGAAAAGTGGGAGCCCAATCATATTGTTGGAGCAAGCCAACTCTGTCATTTTGACCAAACTCCCACTTAAGGCAAAAGACCCAGGTACTCCCCTGATTTCCTGTACAATTGGTGATATCCAATTTGATAGAGCTTTATTGGATCTAGGAGCTTCCGTAAACCTAATACCTACATCCCTACTTAACCATCTTGACGAATTTGAGCTAAAACCAACAGAGGTGACCTTACAGTTGGTAGATTAATCCATTAAATCACCTAATGGAGTTCTTCAGGATTCATTGTTAGGGTTCAGGATTTCTATTTCCCAATGGATTTCGTAGTCTTGGATATGGATGCCCCTGAAGATCCAAGGAACACACCAACCATATTAGGGAGGCCCTTTTTGGCCACTACTAGAGCCAACATTAATTGCAAGGAGGGCCAAATTGAGCTAAAATTTGGGAACCAGACACTAAAGAACGACATCTTTAAGGCCCAACAAGGGATTAATTGCGGAGTTATAGAACAAATTTGTGATATTGAGGCTATGGTTGATGATCAATATAACGAGGAAAACCTGACTACTTCTGATCAACCGCAAGAGGATCAAAACCTGCAATCAGAGGAGTTCGAACTCAACCTAGACACACCCATAATTCCTTCCCTTGCTCCTAACACCAACCTTGAACCACCCGCTGCTGCTAATAACCCTGTTTTAGAGCTAAAGCCTCTTCCTAATCATCTAAAGTACATCTTTCTGGGTTCCAATTAGATGTTTCCTATGATTATCAATTCCAGACTCACACCTGATCAGGAATCTCATCTAATTTCTGTTCTCCAGCAACATCGAAGAGCCATTGGATGGACTCTCAATGATTTAACTGGTATCAGCCCCTCTTACTGTGCACACCGCATTTATATAGAAGAGGGCACACGACCTTCCCGTGAAATGCAGAGACATATTAATCCTAATCTGCAGGAAGTCATGAAAAAGGAGATCAATAAGTGGTTAGATGCTGGGATCATCTCCCCGATCTCCGACAGTCGGTGGGTGAGTCCAATCCAGGTTGTGCCGAAGAAGGCAAGACTCACCGTTATCACAACTGACACCAGAGAAATCATATTGATCTGTGTGGCAAATTCGTGGACAGTCTACATTGATTATGGAAGACTCAACACCTCCATGAAGAAGGGTCATTTCCCACTACCGTTTATTGATCAAATCCTTGAAAAACTAGTGGGAAATAGATTCTTTCACTTTTTGGATCGGTACTTCAGTTACAACTATGTGGCAATCCATCCTGCGGATCAAGAGAAGACAGCTTTCACTTGCAACTTCATAATGTACACATTCTGAAGGATGCCTTTCGATCTCTGCAATGCACCCGCTACTTTTCAGCGGTGCATGCTTGCCATATTCTCAGATATGGTACGTGATTATCTGGAAGTCTTCATGGATGATTTCTTAGTTTTTGGTGAATCATTTGATGATTGCCTCTTACACTTGGTCTAGATCCTCAGGTGGTGCATTGACATGAATTTGGTTCTTTCCTAGGAAAAGAGCCACTTCATGGTGCCTAAATGAATTGTCCTGGGACATCTCATCTCTGAAAAAGGCTTCCAGGTTGATTAAGCCAAGGTGAATCTGATTTCAAAATTCCCTATGCCTTGCTCAATCATAGACATCCGATCTTTCCTGGGGCACATCAATTTTTACCATTGATTCCTTCTAGATTTATCGAAAATCATGTAGCCCCTAACTAATCTACTATCTATGGATGTCCCTTTTGAAATCTCCAAGAAGTGCATGCAAGCATTTAAGATCCTACGTGATCGAGTTACCCAAGCTCCAATCCTACAGCCCCCTGATCAGTCTCAACCCTTTGAGATCATGTGTGATGCATCTGATTTCGTTGTAAGTGGTACTTGGGCAGAAAATTGATGGGAATCCCATGGTCATCTACTACGCTAGCAAGACACTTGATGAGGCTCAGCGTAACTGCACAATTACCGAGAAAGAGCTGCTAACCATAGTATTTACCTTAGAAAAGTTTAGATCGTATCTTTTGGGTTCCCGTGTTGTCATTTACTCTGATCATATAGCTGTGAGGCATCTCCTTGCAAAGAAGGACGTGAAACCTCGACTAATTCGTTGGATCTTGCTGTTGCAAAAGTTTAACATCGAGATTCATGACAAGGTAGGAAAATAGAATGTGGTAGCTGATCACTTGTCCCACCTTCCCTCTGACATTATCGACCCTTCCAGACCTATTACGGAACATTTTCCTGATGAGCACCTCTTGACTATCAGTACGGGCCTTCCATGGTTTGTTGATCTAGTAAACAACCTGACATCACATCAGATTCCGTTCGATTGGTTGAAGGCCAAGAAGGACAAATTGCTTTCCGATGCCAAGTACTACTTTTAGGAAGACCTGTATCTTTTCCACATCAGTGCTGATCAAATCATCCGACAATGTGTCCCAGAAGAGGAAATTCAGGACATCTTGCCCTTCTGCCATGATCAGGCATGCGGTGGACAGTTCTCTTGTCATAAAATTGTAGTGGAAGTCCTCTAGTGCGGCTTCTATTGGTCCACAATTTTCAAAGATGCATACAATCACTGTAAGGCATGCACTCATTGCCAGAGCTTAGGCAACATGAGCCACCGTGATATGATGCCCTTACAGTTGATTCTCGTATGCGAAATCTTCGATGTCTGGGGGATTGACTTTATTGGACCCTTTCCTATTTCAGACGGCTTCAAGTACATTTTCCTGACTGTTGACTACGTGTCCAAATGGATCGAAGCCATTCCGACCGAAACCATTGATCATAAGGTGGTAATCAAATTCATTCATCAGAACATCTTTTCTCAATTCGGGATTCCATGTGCTATAATCTCTGATGAAGACACCCATTTCATTAATGCTCAGTTCATGTCACTGATGACAAAATATGAGGTGTCACACCGAATCTCTACTCCTTATCACCCCCAAACCAACGGTCTAGTTGAGCTATCGAGTAGGGAGATCAAGAAAATCCTCTAGGTCACTATTCGACCTAACAGGAAATACTTGTCAGCTCGACTTCCGAAAGCTATGTGGGCTTATAGGATAGCCCAGAAAACCCAATTAGGTATGTCTCCCTTCAGATTGGTGTATGGGAAGGCATGTCACCTCCTCATCGAATTGGTGCACAAAGCCTATTGGGCTGTACAGAACTACAATCTCGATCTTTCTAAGGCAGGAACCCATAGAAAGCTTCAAATGAGCGAGATCGATGAATTACGCCATGACGCGTATGAGAACTTGCGATTTACAAAGATCGGGTTAAGGCTTTTCATGACAAGCACATATCTAGAAATATCTTTTTCCCTGGTCGAAAAGTCCTACTCTTTGATGCCAAACTCAAACTGTTCCCAGGAAAACTCATATCAAAATGTATCGGAACTTACTTTCTCTGATGAATCTTTGGAAATGGAGCTGTCGAAATCAGTCAACTCAGCCATGATTCAGAACCTTTCATCGTGAATGGTCAGTGACTCAAACCGTTCATTGAACTTACCAATACAAATTTGGCTAAGACATCTTTTACCCTCTATTCTCCCTGAGCTAATTGTGCCCAACACAAGCTGATTTGGATGGGTTCCCAACGTGGAGAGGTGGGAAATTCCCCTCGAAGATGCACAATAACATATCGTCTCCTCGTTGCTTGTCTCCTAGGATATCAACATATCCTACTGGGGGCATGTAAGCACCCTATGCTGGTTCAGATGCGATGGGCGGCATTATCCCAAAATGTCGATTCCCAGGGTTTGGATTTAGCTACAGAACACCATGGTTGGGATTATCTCGAAATCTCGAAAGCCAGGGTTCTGGGGGTTGCCATGGGTGGTGCTATATTGAAGCATCGATTACCAGGGACCCTTCGATGATTGATGATGGGGACTAGGAATCTAATATAGATCGTGTTGTAATGCTAATCCAAAGCTACAAATTAAAAGAAAAGAGAGAGAAAAGTCTCCAAAAATAAAGAAAATTCCACTGTCTCTCTCTGAAAAAATGCACTGCAAAGTGAACCAAGGCTAAAACATGTTACAAGCACTGGTGCTTTAACTGCGGAGTTCAATGAACCTTAGGATAGTTCCTATGGGCCTTAGAAACCTTCACGGTAGACTGAGGCTAGAGCTAGTCAGGTGTGGATCTTGGTTGGTGCTTGAGCACCTTTAGGCCTATTATTGGTATTCTAACCTAATCTACAAAAGGAAGCACGCATCAAAGTTTTGAGTATCAAAAGATTTCGTGGTCTAGAATAAAAGTTAATACCTTGAAATTTTGCTAAGGGACTAGTAAATGCTAGGCATGGGGTATGATGGGAACACCATCATGAGCCATAACTAGCTCATTTTGATCCAATGACGTCAATAAATGCGCCTACATAACCAACTGAAGGTTATAATTCATTGCATAACCATTCTTTGAGAAATACATGAAACTAGGGTTAAAACTGCAATTTTACCAGTTTATCATGAATGCAGTACAACCACAGGTTTTGTCGAGGGCTGAATAAAGGTCAAATAGTCTTAATAAGATAACAAGTGGGTTAGATTTGACAGAAAGGGATATGTGTGTGTTCTGAGAATTAAATGACTTTTTGAAACCCTAAAAATAGACCTACTTAATTAACCATGGTTTTGGTCAAGAGAAAATTCACTTAAAACCACTAAAAATCATAGAAAAATATTCTCTAGGGTTTATTACCATCAATTTGGCCATCAGAATCCATCTTGACCTAAAATAGAGTCTCAGATAGATTTTTGCCTAAATTTGAGTTTTTGCATAAATTACCTAATCAAATGTGGTCAAAACCAAAATCCAACTTCACCATTGGATTCCTTAGGTCCAAATTAGGTTTGAACCAAAATTTAGACCCAGGATGAGTTTTCCTTGACCAAGTTTGCAAAAAGGTCCTGTTTGATTACATTTCTACACCTAAGTTTCAAAAACCCTTGCATTCAGCCTATATTTTCTTCATTGTCATCACAATTAGGTCCCTCTACCATTATCGTGCAGGAAACCTACTCTGGAGTCCTTCAACAGGGAATATCTCCTTTATTTCTTGAAGAATCTCCTCCAAAATTGGAAGGGAGATTCTCTGAGAAATTCCCTTTAGCATGAACCCATCCATATGCCCTGATTCTTTCCCAATCTCTCATGCAAACGCATGAGAGATTTGGGTATCTTAACAGCTCCCAAGTCCAGCAACCTTCCATGATTGGGAAGCTTGCATTCCAAGCCCTAACCACCCCTCAGAGCCCTATTTAAAGAAGCCAAGATTCTCCCAAACCCCTCATTCCTGACTTTAGCTGTGAATCCTCTGAAAATCCTCTCTCCCTTACGATCGAAGGCTCCTTGACGTCCGACGTTCTTCCCTACTCTTTCTCTTCATCCGACCGCAAAACCTATGGTGGATTCATCCTCCCCACTCTCATTCGCATCTTGTCGTACTAGCGGACGCCACTTCCTCCTTCGTCCTTGCTGCTCCCACATCACCTTAGCTGCCTTCATCTCCAGTGTCGGCCACACCAGACCCGATGCCCTTGTTGCCCCCCTTCATCCATTGACTTCCTAGCTAAGTCCCCTATCCTTCTACTTTATTTCCGCATTTACTCCACGTCAAACCAACCACTGACACCCCTTCGTACATCCATCTCCTACATCTCCAACCACCCCCTCCAACAAGGCCATCCTACCTCCAGATGCCACCAAAACCTTCGCCGACAAGCCCACGACCATCACCACACCTCACTGATCACTTACCCTCTCTATTCACTTCGCCATCCACCCAAGTCAACCCCTGAACATGCCCACGCAAATGCACACAATCTGCCCTAGCCACGACCACACAACCACCCTCTCTCTACGCCACTACCACCATCACATTCGTCGTGCTCCGGCGAAGCTCACTGAGCGCTCAGATGTGGTTGAAAGGCCGTTCTACTAATTTCAGGTTCAAGACCTTGTCTGCCATTGGTGAGCAAGCTCGAAGCTTGCTTGAGGCTGGCCCAGGTGCCTGCTGTCCCAGGCTGTAGTCCCAGAACGCGTGGAAGTACCTCACGCATGGTCCCAGGTCCTCAATTGGATTCGCGAGCCTTAGCAGCAGCTGCAATTGGAAGAAGATCCCTGCTGCAGGCGCATGAGAAAGGAGGGGCACAGGTAGTCCTACCTCGGAATGTTCTGAAGCCATGCACCCGCATAAATTGATTTTGTGTTTCTAGATGATCGCCTCAGATCACGGGGTGAGGTCCCTCTCACCCGTTCACCTGGCCTAACCCAACCTGACCTACACTCCTCGCTCTCCACTACATGCCAGTGAGCCTGGACCCGAGTATGCACTTGACCCAATAACCAGGATACCTGTGGCTATGGGAGGGCGAATCCTAAGAGAGAAAAAGAGAGGGGAGCACGTAGGTTGGGGGAGGGTTTTGCTATAGGAACCTTCGGTTGACACTTAGCCGAATTCTCAAGAATAATAGAAGGAAGAAGAGAAGGCTCATAGGGTTGAAGGCAGAGAAAGAAGAAGAAAGGAAGAGTCAAAGAAGGAAAGAAGATGAAGAGCTACGAGGAGGCCAGAGCAGAAGCTGAAGAAGAAGAGGTGAAGCCTGAAGAGAAGAAGAAGAGAGGAAGAGAAGGACACAGTAAAGACAGAGAAAGAAGAAGAAAGAAGTAACGAAGGAGAAGAAAAGTAGAAGAAGACAACAGAATTAGCTCTGATATTCAAACATTTACATTGGGTTCTTTAGTGATACTGTAGGAGTATTTGGTGATCTAAATCACCATTTTACTCCCATATTTTTGCACATTGCTTCTGTCGTTATTGCAATTTCTTTCAGTTTGAATTGTGATCTTAATTTCTAAATCCCATTAGCTCCCTATGTTCGACCTCAAAACTTTTTCAAGTAACAAAAATTGTATTTATTTCAAAGCAATTTCAACTATAGTGCAATGCAATTATTTTAAAATCGAATTCACCTTATAAATAGGTCAAAATGAGCTAGCTATGGCTCATGATGGTGTTCCCATCACCACTATGATGGGTTGGCGTCAGAGAAGGTGAAGGCGACGACGATTTGGCAGTGAGGAAGGAGAGGTGGAGAACGGCTACGCTTTCGCTAGTGCCGGTCGTGTGGATGAGGGGAGAAGGCTGAGCTGGTCAATTGGATCGTTGGCCAACTTGACGAAGAGGACAAAGAGGCTCACTAGAGATGAAGGTACGGATGGCTGGAGATGAGGGAGAGAGGTTTTTTCAGCTCCAAACTTCACTGAGGAGCTTGGTTTCTCACTAGGGTCCTATTTAAAGGCCTCAGAAGATGTTCTAAGCAATGTAGGAGGCTTGGCGAGCTTGAGAACTTAGGGAAGAGGGTTCCTAAGATTGCGAGCATTTGCATGAGGAATCTAGTGCAAATCAAGGTCCAAGACCTAGTCCAGTCAATAGGGAACCTCTCAAGGATTCTCACTTCCAAATTTTGGAGGGTTTGATTGAGAATCGAGAAATAAAACCTCACTCGAATCTCGACGGAGGAGCCCCATTCACACCAATGGCAGAAGTGACCTTTTGAAAAAATGATGACAAAGTTAGGGACCAGATTGTAAATATTTCAAAAGTTAGGGTCTTTATTGAGAGGAATAGAGTTAAAATGGACTAAAATTGAAACTATATCAAAATGGATTCTGATTGGGCCTAAAATTTGATACAATTCTAATTTGGATGTAAGGAATCTAATAGGGAATTCAAATTTCAATTTTGGCTAAATTTGACAAGGAAATTTGCATAGAAACCTAAATTAGGGTAAAAATCTATCTGTGACTCTATTTAAGGTGAAGATTGGTTTAGATGGTCAAATCAAGGATGCCAAACTCCAAGGAATTTTTTTCTATGAATTTTAGGAGATTTATATGAATTTATCCTAACCAGAACTTCTGTAATTCAAGCGAGTTTGGAATTAGTGTTTTGGGTGTTGTATTGGTTCTCGAAATGTGTCCCTAATTTCCTATTCTCTTTTGAAAATAGAATGAAGTGGAGTTATAACCCTCAAATGGTTATGTAGGAGCATTTGTCTATCAAACCTAACTAAAAGTGTCTAGTTAGGGCCTATGATGGTTTTCTCATCAATAGCCTTGTAATTGAGTATGGAACTTACTGAAGTTCTAAGTTGGATCGGATGATAAATTAAGACCTGATGGGCTAAAAGTTTGGAGATAAGTGAGGGATACCGACCTTAGGCCTGTTGGGCCAATTCTAGGGCTTAAACACTCACGTATTTATTAAGATCTAGATTAGTCCACAATAGGTTATAGAAAGTACGAGGTTGATCTATTAAGTCTAAGGCTTAAGGATTATTTAGCCCTGTTGCCTGTCCTTTGGTTTACGGGACTTAGTAAGCTAAGCACCTAAAAATCACACACCAATCTGGTTCAGGGAGCTTAACGAAGTACAATGCCAAAAGTGTTCTATTCTAAAAATGTTTTCTGAAGATCTGGCTTAGGAGCAGCTCGAAGACACAAGTTGATTGAGTGAGTTCCCGGCGTGGAGAGGTGGAATGAAAAATACTCCTCTTGAAGATGCATAGTAACATATTATCTCCAAGGATATCTAAATATCCTACCAAGGGCACGTAAGCACCTTGTGTTGGTTCAGGTGCTATGGGTGGGATTATTACGAAATGTCAATAGCTAAGCCCTGAATTTAGCTACCAAATTCCATGGGAGGCACTATCCCGAAGTGTTTGTAGCCAGGGTTCTAGGGTTGCTAATGGCGGTTTTATTTAGAAGAATCGAAAGCCAGGGACCCTTCAAGGATTGGTGGTGGGGACAAGGAATCCAATAGAGACCTTATTTAGTGTTAATCTGATGTTGGATTTAGGGGAATATGAAAGGAAAAAAGAGAAAACTCTTAAAATAAATATCCCTCGCTATCTCTTTTATCAAAAATGCATTGGCAAACTCAACATGTACTTGCTACGTATACGCACGAGTGCTTTAACCGCTAGGGTCAATGAACCTCTGGGTAGTTTTTACGGGCCTTAGAAACCTTTGCGGCAAACCCAAGGCTGAGGTTGGTCAGGTCTGGATCTTTGTTGGTACTCTAGTAACCTCTAGGCCTATATTTGTCATTTTGGTCTAATTTCTAGAGATGCATCTCAATAAGTCATCTTGACAACTAAAATCCAGCTTAGAGATCAAGTTTGGTCCATAGGATTTTGTTAAGGACTAGCAAAAGTTAAGCATGGGAGTATGATGGTGACAATCATCATGGATCCTAACTAGCCAAAATTAGTCAGATTCAAATGATAAATGCTCCTATATTATCATCTGAGGGTCACAATTCTATACTAAACTATTTTGAAAAGATAGCAAAATGAGGTTAACTCTGCCATTTTAACATCCATCCAAAAATGTAGATTAACTATGGGGTTAATCAGGAGTTAATTAAAGGTCAAACGAACATAAAAGATTAAAAGTGGGCTCACATTGTCTAATCAAGGTTTCAAGCATTTCGAGGGTGAAAATAGTACTAAAAACACTAATTTTTAGCCCCACTTAAATTTAAAGGGTTATGGCTGGAATAAAATTGATATAAACCTCCTAAAAATCATTGAAAAATATTCTAAGAGGTTTGACTTTAACGAGTTGATTTTTGCTTTCAATTGATTATTTCGCACATAAAATGACACATCGTTTGTAGTTCTAAGTGGTGGAAAATCGGCTAATCAAAGTATTGAATTAAAATTAAACCACTCGAGAGAGCAGATCATGTCCACAGGGAGGCAATGGCCTATTAAGACTCGCTAAATTTGAAAATAATAACGTTCACAATTAGTTTTCTTAAGCAAACCAAAACATTTTTTTAATTAGGATAAGAAGGCATGTAATCACTGAACTTGCATTTCAATGAAAGATGAGGGGGGGTCTCCTAAAACAACCATAATATTTAATTAATAAAAGAAAAAAAATCGAAAGTTTGCAATGGCATATGAATGTAATAACAAATGGGAGCCGAAACAGGGGAAAACTTTCCCTTGGGTGTGTGTCCGAAGGAAGGGATGGTTAGAGGGGAGGAGCTCACTAGAGGTAAAGAGGAGCGAGGGCTTCACGGTGGTGGCAGCAGTGAGTCACGACGTGGTCAGAGCCGACTGTACGGAGGAGAGGAGCGGCAACGATGGCTATTGCTGTACAGATGAGGGGGCATGGCACTGCTGGAGGGCTGCATGCACGTGTGGAGTTGCATGGTGATTTCTAGTGGCGAGGAGGGTGGTGCGCTCGGTTGCACGCATAAGCCGAAGGTGAGGAGTAGCGCAAGCTGCACTTGGTGCACTAGAGGTGCATGCGGGGGCACGCTGGTCGCGCAGGCTATGCATGTTGCCGCAGCTTCAGCTGCTACGTAAGCGCATGAGCAAGTGGCGGCGTGGCATGGATGGGTGTGAGGCACGACTACTTGTCGTACGTGTATGGCAGTGGTTGCCCGTTGCTTGTGAAGGTGGTGCGGCAGGGAGGTGATGGCTTCTTTTTGGTGGAGGAAAAATAGAGGATAGGAAGAAGATGAATAATGGTGGCTGTGGTGGTGTTGACGATGGATAGGAGGGTGAACAATGGTGAAGCACGGTGATGGATGCATGGCCATCGGAGACACACGCGCATGGTGTTGGCATGAGTCCACCAGCTTGGCGCAGTGAGCTGTCACCTTGGGGCCCACGATGTGGTGGAGCACGGCTGTGGAGGCCTACAGTGGTGACAATGCATTGTGGTGGAGTGGGTGGTGGCCTCCTCAAGCATGGCAGTCACTCCCCATCTCTTGTAGCCGTCTGCAATTCAAATTGAGGAGTGATGGAGATCCACTTCTTCCGATCTTTCAATGATCTTCAATGGTAGCCAGCCGATCCCTTCTGCTGTTAACAATGAAGAGAATAAATAAATAAAAAAAGAAATGAACTGATGGCTTATTTATCTCCAAACCCTAACATAAAATGTTAATTATAGTACATGCATGTATTGTAACCTAAAGACTAATGCATGTTATTCTAATGCATGCTAAATAATTTATATATGAATGTAACGCATAGAAGCAAATATATATAAACTAAATTATTTATATCTTAATGCAAGCTATTATATGCTAATATTAATCTAATGCCTAGGCACTTAAGTAACTAATTAGCCCACAATTTCGGCTCACCAAATCCTCACAGGCCTAGTTTTGCTAGTCCCTAGCAAATTCAAGCAATAACCCAGCTGTCCAAGTGGACTAGCCAACCTAATCGATCCTTCTATAGAAGGATGTAAGTTCAGACTTTAGACCTAAGGTTCGCAAGTAGTTGCCAGGTTACAAACTAGGTCAGCTAATGATGAGCTGTAGGCATAGGTTTCCTTGATTTCTAGCTCTACCCTAAGGTTTATTGGTCCAAAACACTAATGTATCAGTGCAAGTGCATTGGTTTGAGTTATGTGAGGTTGGTTTGATTGCCATCCTAGAAAGGGAGAAAGAAAGAGTTTTTTTTTTGTAATATATATATTTTTGTTTGATTCCTCTAAGTTTAACCTTGGATCAGCAATAAACAAGGTTTGTGTAGGATTCATTGTCCCCACAACCGAACATCGAAGGGTGCTTGGCTTTCGATGCTTCGAGATAGCATCACCCATGGCAACCCCAAGAACTCCTGGCAATTGATACTTCGAGATAGTATCACCCATGGATTTCTCAAACGAATTCAAGCCTGTGGCAATTAGCATTTCGAGATAGAGCCACCCATGGTACCTAAATTGCATAATGTGCTTACATGCCCCCAGTAGGATGGATGTCCTAAGAGACAAGTGCCGAGGAGGTGACATGTTATCATCGCATCCTCAAGTTGAGTATATACTCTACCTCACCTATGATAGGAACTCATCCAATCAAATTATGTTTTCAAGCTTCCCCTAGGTCAGAACTAAGAGAAACAAATTTTCTTTTAAGAAAGGAATTGAGGTAATCATTATTTACATAAGACCAAGAAATGTGGATCCTTAGGTTACAAGGACTTCTAAACTAAAGGGTAGAAAAAGACACTAGGTACTACCTAGCCTTTAATTAAATCCCTAGCTTTTCCTTCCTCAACTTCTTAAGGAATGGTCCGCAACTTAACTCCTACATAAGATTTTAAGTCCAGAAAGGACCCTAAGGGTCTAAAGCTAGTATCTCAACTTAGCTTCTAAATTCAGACACCTAGAGTCAACTTAGTCTAACCTAAAGTTCTGGTCTGCCTAAGAATGCAGGGCCCAGCCAGTTAAGCTCAATACTTCACTAAACTAAATGAAAATGTTTTTTTTTTCTTTCTTTTTTTTAAATCATTGCAAATGTATGCAATGCGGAATGCTTTAACTAAATGCATGAATGCACTATGTATAAAATCTACGTATATCCCCAAATACACCCCCCCATGCTTAAAATCTGTATTGTCCCCATTGCATAGAAGGGTATTACCTGGGTCAAAGTTGGGCTACCATTATTTTGTTGGCAGTCGAGTAGCCAAAAAACCAGCAAGTTAGGTTCCAAAACCAAAGAAATAGGCCTTAACAATGGGCAAAGTAATGCTGGCCTAGAAAACAGGTAACTTAGGGTGTTTGCGAGCTGATGATATATCCTAGTAGCAATTGCTCGCCCAATCATGATGGGAATGAAATCTTCCCAGGTCACCAGAGGAGGTTCTAAAGGATAAACTGGAATAGCAGCCTCTTAAGGAGTAGGAGGAGGATGATAAGGATCCTCTAAAAGAAATGGGGAAGGAATACTGTAAAGATATACCGCTAGGGTGATGGACTAACCATATAAAACATCAATCCATACCCGATACTCCACTACAAGAGATATTGGTTCGCTAAGCCACCCAGTTAGAACAAAAGTGAGCAATTTCTTAATCCAAGGATTGTCTAGGGTGTCCATGTTTCGAGGCTACAGGATGGCCATAAGATCTAAGGTGCACCTAGTCGACTCAGTGTCCATGTCTAACAATGTCTCTAGTTTTTCAATCGCACCCCTAGCATCTCTGGTAATATCACAAGAATCTACCTGCTCTTCATTAGTGATCGTTTTTGCACATGGAGTAAAATTTTCACCCTTGACATAAGCAAATCAGAGGGTAACTCCAAATTGTATGAAGGTAGGTTGGAAGCAATAGATCTAAGGATTATCCTATCAATATCATCCCTGGGTTCTTATTCTTTACTCAAATCCTCCTTGGAATCTATATGTGAATACACATTAATCTCAGAGGTCACTTCCAAATTTTCCATTATTTCATCATGAGGAGAGATATCGTCAATGGGTGTGCTAAGCAAACCCAATTTAATCAAATTTGTGACATTCTCACGGGCTAATTCTTCAAATAAGATAAAATCACCCTTAGTGTCACTCCAAATCTTGAATGTAGGTTCCTCATATAATTCACCCTTCTCCTCATTATACGATTCATCATATACTCAAGGTCTAGAATCATCTAAAATCTTAGCAGATCCCTAAGGCACTTTGTCTGGGGTACATGGTTTACATTGGTAACATCAGACTCCTCTGATAGGTGAATTTTGTCAGGGTTAGGTTCCCTAAGGGTTGGCATGAGTTCCATCTCAAGATCAGAAGGGAGGGTGGGATTAACAGCTTGACTTCGTCCCACTTCATCAAATGTTAAAAAAATATTATCATCTAGGTTGAGGTCTTCCATTGGTACCATCATTCCCTTCTTTTGACTCCAATATAATTTAGGTGGATACTCAACATGATCATCATCTTCCTCGGGTTACCACCTCTCTTCATCCAATGCATAGCTACTTTCATACATATTCTCCTCCTACTTAAGCCGTGGAGCTCTCAATGAAGTGTCATCTAGGTGGAAGGGTTCAAAATCAATTCTCAAAATGTAACTATTCCCCCATGCATAATCCCCAAAATTCCCCTCCAACTTAGGGTGTGGCTCTCCCACAGGAGACACATCTAGCATATAGAGGTGTACATCATCCTCATTGGGATAGATTGGGTGGCTAATTTCATCTTTTTCTTATTTGCCTGCTCTCTAAGATTCTCCTAATAATTCAATCATTTTGTCATGCATTTTTTGTATTTCCATCTTCAAGGATTAAAGGTCATCATTTCTATCAGGAGAGAAGTTAGGCTCAGGCTTATAGTACCTAGGAGTTTCTGTCCAACCATTATAATCATTCAGGGAGGGTGGGTTGGGTATTTCTTTAGTTTGTGGGTATTGGGCAAGGCAAATCCCGCTCTTAGATTCTGCTCACTGATTTGGGGCTTAACTAGGCCAATTCTCCTATAATAGGAGTAAAGAGGATCCCAATGACTGTCAATATGTCCATCAAAGAATGGACAATCTCGGCGTATGGGATCGAAGACTATAGAGTAGGGGTAAGGGTGTGGGTAGGATGTGAAAGGATGAATGTCAACGTGGTCCATTCTAACTCACTCCACAATCAGATTACCTAAGAAAACACAAATGAGAGGACTTTTCAGGTCTTTAATTAGTTAGGCTTTTGAGATTTAAGTCCACTGTAGGTGACAAATCAAGTTATCTAAACAATTACGTGCCTACTTGTTTACCGACGATTCGCCTAAGAAGACCTAACTGGGACTTAGGTGATCTCACTAAAGCCCAAAAAGTTTAGTCACCATCAAACATGGAAAAGAGGGATGCAAGTAGGGTCAAGTCCTTCCTTTGAAGCATTGCTTTCATGGTGCTTCTTAACTACCCTCAATCCTCAAGGTTTGGAGGTAGCTTCACATCTGAACTAAAGATTGGGTCACTTTAGACCCAGTAATAGGAGGCTCTAGTCCTAATGGCTCAGAACCTAAGGAGTGTCTAAATATGTGCCATGGTGCAAGAGATATAAGTGTGCATACATAGCAAAAGATTTTGAATTGTGAATCGCACGCAAAGTTTGAAAATCAAGTCCTTGGTTTTTTAAATGTCCCTCCTTTAATTAGTCCTTTTTCAAAAATTAAATGTGACCACGTTATTAGATCGCTTCAAGACAAATTATGTGGTCTAAAAATTAATCCAAATGCATTTGCATGACAGGTAGAAATGCAATGTTGGAACTGCATACCTGATTCCAACATTCTTCATGCGATTTACAAAATAGGAAATTAGATCTAGATGCTGCTCATTCAATCCTAAATGACTCGACCTAGGATTAGGTAGCTTCTAGGAGGCAGCTTGTGTTTTTTCTTGTTTTGGTACAAATAGATAAAGGATAAACAACCCACAAAATAAATGAAAACCTATATCTAAAGGAAAGGCAACTGACTGCAAAAAAAAAATTACCCAACACGGGCCTAAAACAAAATCGGGGAACAAACCCCTAAAAATGTACCCCAGAACAAGGGTTTTCCAAATGAATGTACTGAAATAAAGGGAAGAAAGAAAATAAAAACTATCTACAGCTAAATGGATGAGATGAACATGTGGTCCTCTGGATATCCCCTCCAGCGGTGGAAATAAGGTCCACCAAGGCATTGCTGAGGCGGTGTGATGCTCATTCTCCCAGTGTTGCGACTCCACCGATGATGTCAAGGATTGCCTAATCTTTTAGGTTGGTGCGACAAGATGTCTCCAAATACGCATACCACGTACCAAGTAGATAGTCAAATTGATATATGCCTCAAATAAAATGTGAAGAAATAAAAAAAATAAGTGTGAGTTTAATAGGCTCATTGCCTCCCCAGCAATGGCACCATTTGACAAGTTGGTTTTCACTTTCGAATGATTGTTTCAGACATAAAATGATGCGTCGTTTGTAGTTCTAAGTGGTGGAAAATTGACTAATCAAAGTATTGAATTAAAATTAAACCACTCAAGAGAGTGGGTCGTGTCCATAGGGAGGAAATGGCCAATCAAGACTCAGTAAATTTGAAAATAATAATTTTCACAATTAATTTTCCTAAGTAAGCAAGCCAAAACCCCTTTTTAATTAGGATAACAATGCATGTAATCACCGAACTTGCATTTCAATGTAAGATGAGGGGGGCTCTCCTAAAAAACCATAATATTTAATTAATAAAGGAAAAAAATCAAAAGTTTGCAATGGCATATGAATGTAATAACAAATGGGACCCAAAATAGGGGAAAACTTTCCCTTGGGCGTGTGCGTAGAGGAAGGGATGGCCGGAGGGGAGGAGCTTGCTGGAGGTTAAGTGGAGTAAGGGCTTTGCGGCGGTGGTGGCGGCTAGTCGCGGCGTGGTTGGAGACAACTATATGAGTGAGAGGAGCGGCGGTGGTGCCTGTTGCTGTTGCTACTGTGTGTGGAGATGAGAAGAAACGATGCTGCTGGAGGGTTGCATTGATAACACTACATCTTTGGGTGATAAATCTGTCAATTGGGGTTTATCTTAAGAGCAAAATGCATAAATAACACATCATAAATAGGAATAGGAGCATCGCATGCATTGCACATCAAGATTGCTTATAATACATTATTAACGGTCATGTATACAAGGACATGTCAAAACATGCCTCTGATGAGCAATCGAACCACACGGATGGATTCAGAGTGACGAACGGAGTCCAACGGACTCAAAATCGGCCAAATCCGACATCCGGAGCTCCCGCAATTAACCTAGGAACTTATGAGATCAACGGCTCACAAGGTGCCACGTGGCACCCGATCAGTGCCCGCACGCCTCGCCCAATCCCCTCCATCAATCGCAGAAAGATCTGAGCCATCCGATCCACACCATCGCTAGTGCCATCGCTACACTCTTCGCCCACAGCAGATCATGACTGTCGGATCTCCATACAATGGTCGGCAGCAGCTGAGCACCGACGTACGATCGCAACCATCCATGCTGAGCGGTGCAGCGGTCGAAGCGCTCACCCACTCTCATGAGATGCGGGATCGTAATGCACCGTGCAACAAATCGAAGGCGAAGGCGTGCGCAGGCAAAATTGGATCGTAGATCGGCGAGCGGACGGGTACAATTGTGAGACGTGGCACCCGCAGATGTGCCTTGACCAGACGCACGTGATGACGCACATGATCCATGCCAGCACACCACGTGGAAGCTCAACCATCCGATCTTCGATCGGACAACTTACGACGTGCACATGCGGATCAGGCGCGAAGAGGAACGGACGCACGTGAGCGACCAATGGGCAGGGGCCTTCACCGACGTTTTGGGAAGGATTTTAGCGATGTTCCGAGCATTACTAAAACCCCTTTTTCATTTGGAAAGCCCTTCTTCGTATTTAAACCCCTTCCAACCACCCATAGGAGGCATTCACTCCACTTGCAAGTGCTCTACCCCACTCCTAGCTACCATTAAGACCTCTTGTAGTCGCTAGAGCCACGAGCCACTGACGGAGCCCCCCTCCACCACCGTGACTGCCTCGCCATCTTCTCTCTCTCTCTTTCCCTCTTTATCTTAAGCTTTACTTTACTTATGTTCAAGCATTTATGTAGTGTTGTAATTATAAACTAAAGTTGTTTGTCCAATGAAGTTGTTTCTTATCTAGTTACTTGCCATTTTTTATGTTTAAAGTTGCATGTGTGAATGAAATAATTCTAACCCTAATCTCTCTCTCTCTCTCACTCGCTTTTCACCCACGACTTTTCGCAAGCAAAAACCCCTTACTTTCAAGACATTAAGTGACAAGAAAAATTCGATTTTCACACCTCCCTGAGATCGACACTTGGACTCACGTCCATTTCTTCATTTAAAATCGACGTTGTGAGCTCAAGCTATAATGACCCTTTTGAACATACATGCCCCGCACATGTTCGTTTTTGGTGCCGTTGCTGGGGAGGCAATGGATTTATTTTGTCACTTCCATCTTACATCCATGCTCACATCGTCTAATGCCTTGTCTCCTTGTACTTGATGGTTATAGGAATTCGACGCTTGGATGGTGAAGCAGTGCAACTCATGATGGTGACAAGGGAGTCGGCGCAACAAGGGCCGATCATGAGTATTTCTTCACCCATGGTTGATTGCTTGCTTAAAAATATAAAAAAAAATTGTAAAATTGAAAAAAATTGGCGTGGTGTATGATTGCCTGACCCACATCCTTAACACATCACCTAACAAGAAAAATATGCACTCTAACATTCTGAATAAATTCTTGGAGTGTTCTTCTTTCTTTTTGAGTGGTGTTTGCGAAGCCACCTTGAATTGACTTGGGCCGCACCACTCAACCCTAAAATTGACTCATCTAATAGAAGCTGCATAATCACTAGGATGAGTACTTTAGGGTTTTAGAGCCTCTACACAACAAAAGGAAATCTACTTTCGCCAAATTGTGTGAAAAACTTGACGTGCCCACTGAAACGTGTTTGAAAACATTAAGACACGTTAATCTTAAAAGACACAAAAGTAAGGATGAAACATTAAGAGACACCACATCTAAAAGAATTCTTGCTTGAAAACCATGTTTTGATAGGAGCACACACACTGAAAGTGGAAAACTAAGAGGCACTACCCCAATCAACGCCTCATCACATAACCCTAGCACAAACACTGTCCTAGCCCGTTTAAAATAGACTAGACGTGCCTTAGGCAGGACTGGGTTAAGTCTCGAGAGGCGAGGTTTTGTTCGCTAGGCACTTGGCTTTCATTCCCTTAGTAGAATCTGGTGACTAGATTGCGGGGCAGTGTCAAATGACCACAGTTGTGGGATCTATGGAACCGGCTGTGCAAGCCAAAGGAAGAACCTTCCTTGCAATCCCCTTGTAATCAACCTGGACAGATTAGCTTTGGGAAGGGGAGTCAAGTGCTTACCGACTTAATCACCCTTTTTGGAGATTTCTAGGTCCCCTAAGGAATACACCATAAGGACTAGGCGTGTTTGCTTGGTTGAACACACACTTCTCACATTTGTTGCTCTCCACATCCCCTCCTGTTCTTCTCTAGTGTATGCACGAGAGACGCTCACTGCATCCCGAGTTGTTTGTTTTGGGATCGGAATCCAGGCAACTTGATTCTACTAGAAACGTGGCTGAACCTAGGGTAGATGAGGTTGAGGACCAACCCCCACCAAACACAATGGCCATCATCCAAGTCCAGATTAATGCAAACCACCGACTTCAGCAGCAATAGATCCACACTATCATGCAAGCCATACACCGATTGCAGAACCCACATGGCAGCCACCACCACCTTTCTAGGGCCCGCAAGGGCAACCGCCACCTGATCTACCACCATTCCAGGACCAACCTAGACCCCTCCGTGACTTCTACAATCCTTCCACTATTCGAGTCGAGCTACACCTTCGGATCCCCGAAGGGGGAGATGATTTTGAGCTAAAACCAAATGTCTTGAGTCTGATTCAGAGCCACTTCCATGGAAGCTCAAACGAAGACCCCTTCCAGCACCTAGAGGATCTTGATCGGATAGCCCGAACTGTGAAACCTAGGAACATTACCCTTAACATTGTTTTGATTAAGATGTTCCCCTTCTCACTGAGAGACAAGGCATCTCACTGGCTTAGAACCCTAGGTAGACCCATAACCACCTGGGAAGAAATGAGGCATGCATTCTTAAAGATATTCTTCCCCATAGGAAAGACCAATGCCCTCAGAAGAGCCATTACTACCTTTACACTCTTGGGTGGGGAACAGTTCCATGAGGTGTGGGAAAGATTTAATGAACTATTGACGAAATGCCCACACCACGAAGTACCAAGGTGGCAATTGGCCCAGATCTTCTACCACGGTCTGGATAGCAACATATGAAACTTCGTCGATGCCTCATGCGGGGGAACTTCCTGAACAAATACGAGGAGAGCACATTTGAGCTCTTTGAGTCTATGAGCGAAAATTCGCTCAACAATGCCTCCATGACCCAAATTAACCGATCCAGTCAACCTTGTGGTGGGATTTATGAGGTACAAGCAAATTCTGGAATGGTTGACATGGATATCATTGCCAAGAAGTTAGATTGAGTGGAATTGGTGGATAAAATGATAGATGAAATACTGAACCAGACCAGGAACCTGTTATAGACCTTCTCCCTAGCAAAGGGAGCTCGCAATGTTGACCTGGTCCAGCCCTTAAGCCAATTGAACCTAGAACAACCCCTGACCACGTTCCAGGGAGGGACCTTTGCTCCCTGAACCCTTGATTACTCTCTTCCCTCCCCATCGACATCTGCTATCCTTGAAGATGTACAGGCTATCCAAGGTTATGCTAAACCTGACCCTTTCTCCAACACTTACAACACTGGCTGGTGTAATCACCCCAACTTTGGTTGGACAAACCGGAAACCACCTCAATTCCAGAACCAGCCCAGGCCAAACCAGCAGCCAAACTTGCCCCCGATAAGCAAGGACCACCAGTTAGACCCCCATATAATCCAAATAGGGCGGCCCCTCCCCCACAGAACCAAATGGACACCCTGATAAAGATGACGGATGAAATGAACTAGAAACATCTGGAGGAAATGGCCTTAGTAAAGGGATAGTTAAGCCAACTATTGGACTGTAAACAACAAGGATCCCTACCTTCCCAGCCACAACTGAACCCACAAAACGTAATTAATAGAGGCCCCAATTCGCAAAGGTTCCAGGGCAATCTCGGGCAGGCTCACATGGTCCAGCCAGCCCCACAAACACCCCCCGGGTTTGGTGCTTCTTCTTCCTCATCTTCTCAAGGATCAACCCATGGTCCCAATGCCCCTACAAATGCGGTAACCTTGAGAAGTGGCACTAAAACCTAGGATTCCAAATGGCCGACTCTTCTCGAGACTTCACCAGCTAAAACACCTGACTCAGAAGAGGCACTGGAAAAACCCAAGGACCCAGAAATAGAGCCTATCCATGTTCAGACATATTACCCCAAGGCCTTGGAGACAATCAAGAAGAAGAAAAGTGTTGTGGAAACTGAGGAAGTTCTGGAGATCTTTAAGCAGGTTCAGATTAATATTTTGCTCCTTAAAGCCATTAAGCACATCCCGGCTTACGCTAAGTTTTTAAAGGATGCCTGTGCACCCAAATGTAAGCCAAGACCTCCAGCACCTAGGAAGGTTGTGCTCTTCGAGCAAGTAAGTTCCGTGATATCAAGCAACCTTCCGCTCAAGCAAACTGACCCAAGAGCACCCCTGATATCCTGCAATATTGGGACATTTGATAGAGCGCTCCTGGACTTAGGTGCTTCCATCAATCTGATTCCAACAACCCTATACCACCAGTTTGGTTTCGGAGAGTTGACACCCACACCTGTCACCATCTGGTTGGCGGATAGATCTGTGAAGACCCAGAAGGGGTTTGTCGAGGACGTGATTGTGCGGGTCAAGGACTTCTATTTTCTATTCGACTTCTTGGTGCTTGACACGGAAGTCCCCAAAAAACTGCAGAACACACCCATAATCTTAGGCAGACCTTTCTTAGCTACGGCTAAGGCAAACATCGATTGTGACACGGGATGTATGGAAATCGCCTTTGGAGATAAGAAAATGTAGTTGGATATCTTTCGGGTGACCAAGTCTTTTGATTGCGATTGTGTTGAGGAACATGATCCCGTGGAACCTTTGGTCAAGGAATGCCTCACCCTTAGTTCTATCTCGGACCACCAATCCTGTAATGATTGTTCTGACCCGTCACCATCGCTGCGCATGGACCTCTGTAGGACTATTACCATCAAACAGCACCATTTGAGGAGATTGATGTTGATCAACTCCCAGCTTTCCCTTTCCCTTCGACTGTTGTTCCACCTGCACCCGAACTAAAGCCACTCCCTAAGAATATCAAGTATGTCTTCCTGGGACCTAACCAGACCTTCCCTATGATTATTCAATCTCATCTAACGAAGGATCAGGAACTCAAGTTGACCACGACTATTTCGGAACATTAGGGCACCATTGGATGGACCATTCAGACTTAAGAGGAATTAGCCCTACCTATTGCACTCATAAGATTTACCTGGAAGATGGGGCACGACCCTCCCGCCAGATGTGGAGACGGTTAAACCCAACTATGCAGGAGGTCGTTAAGAAAGAAATTATCAACTGGCTTGACGCTAACATCATCTATCCCATCTCTGACAGCCCTTGGGTGAGCCCCACTCAAGTTGTTCCAAAGAAAGCTGGGCTCACCGTTGTTACTAATGAGCCTGGTGAATCCATCCCCACCCACACCACCACCTCATGGCAGGTGTGTATTGATTATAGAAAACTCAATGAAGCAACCAAGAAAGATCATTTCCCCTTGCCATTCATTGACCAGACCTTGAAAGATTGGCAGGGCAAAAGTATTTTTGCTTCCTAGATGGATATTTGGGATATAACCATGTTGCAATTGCTCCTGAAGTCAAGAGAAGAACACATTCACTTGCCCGTACGGCATGTTTGCATTCCGTCGAATGCCGTTAGGGTTATGCAACGCACCTGCTACTTTTTAGCATTGCATGCTAGACATTTTTTCAGAAATGGTGGCTAAATACCTAGAGGTCTTTATGGATGATTTCTCTGTATTTAGGAATTCCTTCGACCACTATTTGAGCAACTTGGAGAAAATCCTGAAACGACGTATCGAGGTTAATTTGGTGTTAAGTTGGGAAAAGAGTCATTTTATGGTTCAAGAAAGAATCATCCTTGGTCACATTGTATCGCATAGGGGCATTGAGGTGGATTGGGCTAAGGTTGATTTAATTTCCAAACTTCCTCCGCCTAGCTCGGTCTAGCAGATCTGTTCATTCCTAGGACATGTTGGCTTCTACCGAAGGTTCATCAAAGACTTCTTCAAGCTTTCCAAACCCTTAACCGACCTTCTGGCCAACGACGTCATATTCCATATGACCTCTGATTGCATCCAGGCTTATCACACCCTCCGGGACTTAGTTTCCACAGAACCTTTACTTCAACCCCCGGATTAGTCCCAGGACTTTGAGATTATGTGTGATGCATCAAATTTTGCCAAAGGCGCTATCCTAGGACAAAGACAAGACAAGAAACCCTATTGATCTGCTACGCGAGCAAGATGTTGGACGAGGCCCAACGAAATTATACGGTTACAGAGAAAGAATTGCTCGCTGTAGTTTTCAGACTTGAGAAATTCCAAACTTACTTATTGGGATCCCACTTGACCATCTATACTGACCATTTTGCCATCCGACACCTGTTGGATGAAAAGAACGCGAAGCCTAGGCTCACCGGATGGATCCTGCTTTTATAGGAATTTGACCTGGAAATCCGCGACAAAGCTGGATCAAAGAATGTGGTGGCTGACCACTTATCCAGACTTCACCCAAACCACATTAGACCCTCCCTACCTTTATCCTACACCTTCCCCGATGAACACATTTTGGCTATGCAAGACAAGAAACTGCCTTGGTATGTTGACTATGACAACTACCTGGTTGTAGGACGGACCCGGCACAGCTAGTCCAGACAGCAACGGGACAAGCTCTTGGCAGAGGCCAAGCACTATTTCTGGGATGATCCCATGCTGTATCCCCGAGAATGAAGTTCAAAGTGTGCTATCTTTTTGTCATGACCAAGCTTGTGGTGGCCACTTCTCAGGAAAGGAAACGACTGTGAAGGTTCTGCAATCTGGATTTTACTGGCCTTCCCTATTTAAGGATGCACACAACTTTGCCAAGACTTGCCCATGCTGCCAAACACTGGGGACCATGACCAGAAAAGATATGATGCCCCTCCAGCCCATTTTGATTGT
Source organism: Thalassia testudinum (assembly GCA_037157565.1). Taxonomy (NCBI): domain Eukaryota; kingdom Viridiplantae; phylum Streptophyta; class Magnoliopsida; order Alismatales; family Hydrocharitaceae; genus Thalassia; species Thalassia testudinum. Next base: position 101,641,491 of record JAZHRO010000055.1, on the reverse strand, counting down.
CGAGATCTTCGACGTTTGGGGTATTGATTTTATGGGCCCCTTTCCACCATCCAACGATTTTGAGTACATCCTAGTCTCGGTAGACTATATTTCTAAATGGATTGAAGCCGTCACCACCCGCCGATGTGATCATAAGACTGTCATGGACTTTGTAAAGCAGAACATCTTTTCTCGATTTGGAATACCAAAGGCCATGATCAGTGATGGTGGAAGTCATTTTATTCACTCCTAATTCATGCCCTACTTAGAAAATACGGGGTTAACCACCGCATCGCTACCCCATATCATCTGCAAACAAATGGGCAGACTGAGGTATCCAATAGACAAATCAAGAACATTCTACAGAAGACTGTGAGACCTGATAGGAAAGACTGGTCCACATGACTAGATGATGCCCTATTGGCATACAAGATCGCTTTCAAGACCCCGATAGGCATGTCGCCTTATTGCCTGGTCTTTGGCAAAGCCTGCCACCTTCCTATCGATTCGGAACACCGGGCTTACTGGGCTGTCAAGCAGTGTAACATGGATTCCCAATTAGCCGGTGCATAGAGGATGCTCCAACTCTCTTAGCTCTAAGAAATTCGTTGGGATGCCTTTGAGAACAGTCGACTATATAAGGAGAAAATGAAAGCTGTCCACGACCGACTCATCCATGGAAAGACCTTTGAGCCTAACTAGCAAGTCTGGCTTTTCGATGCCCACCTAAAACTCTTTCCAGGGAAGCTCAGGTCCAAGTGGACAGGACCATTTAAGGTGGTCAAGCCCCACTCCAATGGGGCGGTTGAAATTGCTGATCCAAACACTGAGCATACTTTTACAATCAATGGCCAGAGATTGAAACACTTCCTAGCCCAGGTTCCCCCAAAGTAGAGTGTCACCCTCATTAAGGGATGACACGAGGCACCACCCAGCTGGAGGCGTTAAACTCAGCACTTCCTTCGAGGCAACCCAGAAGATTCAGACTCATCAGGTATTCTACGTCACTCAAGTAATATCTTTTTGAACCCTTATTCCATCCATGTATTTGTCAATGAGGACATTGTCCAACTTAAGCATGGGGGGTGGTAAATTGCATGATACTGAGCTCATTTAATCAATCTGAATAGAATAAAATTAAAATTAAAAAAAAAAAGAATTTAGGAAAAAAAACTTAGGCATTAGAAATTTGTAAATGGTGGGAAATAATATGAAAAGAAATTGAACACTTCGACTTTTCAGGGCTTCAGGCTTAATCATCCCTGGTGTCAGTTAAAATACGGATTTAGCTTCAAATCCTTGCAAATTTAAGCTACTCTAATCCACTAACTAAATAAGGTGATAAGTCTACGACTTATCAACTCACCCTCTAACTCAAAAAGACCTCTAGTCTAAGCATCTGCACACATTTTTGCACAGACTCATTCCTTAGAGATTTTGACGGAAATTGGGTAGCTAGTGAACTCTCTAGTGTGGTATGCCCGGCAAGTTGTCATGGGTAACAACCCGTTGGCAGGTTGTCCAGAGCCCAGCCATGGGACCACCTCTTCTTCATTGCCTCTAGGTAATTTGAGATCAGGGAAGCCACCTACAAAAAAAAAAAGCAGAAAAGAAAAACACAACAAAATAAGCCACACTTCACCGCACGAGTATGGCTGGCAAGTGATCATGGGTAACAACTTATTGGTCGGTTGTCCAGAGCCCAGCTCAGTAAATGCACAAAAAAACCAAAACACTTAAGGAAGAAGCAGGGAAGTAGAGCAAGCCAGGGAGATATACATTGGAAAAATCGTTGTGTTGACCCTAATTAAAACAAATGTAGGGAGAAAGCGACCGATCGAACAAATACACCTTCAGGCAAAACACTTCCTCTTCCGGTCACCTAAGGGTGTAGAAACCTGAAGTCTGTCTAAATTACCATTGAGTGAGTCTATCACAATCTTCACACCAAGATGCTTAGCACTTAGAGTTTTGTCTGAGTTTTGGGTGGGTTGGGTAGCCCATAAAAGTTTACCAACACACTCTTAACTACAAAAAAAAAAAAAAATATATATATATATATATATATACACATTAAAGTAAGGATTCAGGCGATTCATATTTTGGCAGACACCCGAGCGTTGCTTAGTCTTTGTAGATTAAGATCTTAGTATATTTCCTCCTATTAACAAGTAACGAAGTGTCCAAGTAGTTACTTCTAAAATTCTAACTGGAAATAAAGGCTAGAATAAACCTTGCTAGGGATTAGCAAGGAGTAAGCATGGGGGTATGATAACACTGCATCTTGGGGTGATAAATCTGTCAATTGGGGTTTATCTTAAAAGCAAAATGCACAAATAACACATCATAAATAGGAATAGGAGCATCACATGCATTGCACATCAAGATTGCTTATAATACATTATTAACAGCCATGTACACAATGACATGTCAAAATAGGCCTTTGATGAGCAATTGGACTACACAGATGGATTCAGAGCGACAAACGGAGTCCAACAGGCTCAAAATCGACCAAATCTGACATCTGGAGCTCCCGCAATTAACCTAGGAAGTTATGGCCATTGATCTGATGATCAACGGCTCACAAGGCATCACGTGGCACCTGATCAGTGCCCGCACTCCTCGCCCAACCCCCTCCATAATCGCAGAATGATCTGAGCCATCCGATCTTCGATCGGACAGTTGAGAACGCCACAGCATCGCCAGCGCCATCGCTACACTCTTCGCCCGCAGCAAATCACGATCGTCGGATCTCAATCCAACAGTCGACAGCAGTCAAGCACCGATGCATGATCACAATCATCCGTACAGAGCAGCGCAATGGTCGAAGTGCTCACCTACACTCACGCGATGTGGGAATGAAATGCACCATGCAGTAAATCAAAGGTGAAGGCGCGTGCGGGCGAAATTGGACTGTAGATCGGCGAGCAGACGGGTGCGATTGCGAGATGTGGCGCCTGCAGATGCGCCCTGACCAGACGTGCGTGATGACACACACGATCTGCGCCAGCGCCCCACGCGGAAGCTCTACAGTCCGATCTTCGATCGGACGACTTACGATGAGCGCACGCGGATCAGGCACAAAGAAGAATGAACGCGCGCGAGCGACCGGTGGGCAGGGGCCTTCACCGACATTTTGGGAAGGGTTTTAGCAACGTCGAGACATCGCTAAAACCCCTTCTTCCTATTTTAACCCCTTCCAACCACCCATGGGAGGCATTCACTCCACTTGTGAGTGCTCTACCCCACTCCTAGCTACCATTAAGCCCTCTTGTAGTCGTCAGAGCCGACAAGCCACTGACGGAGCCCCTTTCCACTACAGTGGCTACTTCACTGTCTTCTCTCTCTCTCTTTCCCTCTTTATCTTAAGCTTTACTTTACTTATGTTCAAGCATTTATCTAGTGTTGTATTTATAAACTAATGTTGCATGTCAAATGAAGTTGTTTCTTATCTAGTTACTTGCCATCTTTTATGTTTAAAGTTGCATGTGTGAATGAAACAATTCTAACCCTAATCTCTCTCTCTCTCTCTCACTCGCTTTTCACCCATGACTTTTCGCAAGCAAAATCCCGTTATTTTCGTGACATTAACTGACGAGAAAAATCTGATTTTGACACCTCCTTGAGATCGAAACTCGGACTCACGTCCATTTCTTCTTTTAAAACAGACATTGCCAGCGCAAGCCATAATGACCCTTTTAAACATACACACCCCGCACACGTCATGCACTCGTGCATGGAGGCATGCAGTGGTGATGTGTTGGTGGCGAGGAGGGCGGCCCACTAAGCTGCACGCGTAGGCCGAAGGTGAGGAGCAATGTAGGCCATGCGTGGTGAGCAGAGGTGTGCACGGGCGATGCGCTAGTCGCGTGGGTTGTGCGTGTTGCCGTAGCTGAGTTGCTATGTGAGCATGTGGAGGCGTGGCGTGGATGGGTGCAAGGCACGGCTGGTTGCTGTGCATGGATGGTAGTGGTTGCGTGTTTTAGGTGAAGATGGTGCAGTGAGGAGGTGATGGGTTCTTTTTTGTGGAGGGAAAACATGGGATGGGAAGAAGATGAATAGTGGTGGCTTCGGGGGTGTTGACTGTGGACAGGGTGGTGGTGCATAATCGTGAAGCACGGTGATGGACGTGTGGGCGTCGAAGACACGTGCACGGTGTTAGCATAAGTCTACCGGGTTGGCGCGGTAAACTGTCACCTCGCCGGCCCATGGTGTGGTGGAGCTCGGCCGTGGATGCCTACAGTGGTGATGATGGACGGTGGTGAAGTGGGTGGTGGCCTCCTCAAGCGTGGTAGCCACTCCCTCTTTCTAGTAGCCATCTGCAATTCAAATGGCGGAGTGATGGAGATCTGCTTCTTCCAGTCCTTCAATGGTCTTCAATGGTGGCCAGCCGATCCCTTATGCCATTAACAACGAAAAGAATAAATAATTAAAAAGAAAAATGTAATGATGGCGTATTTATCTCCAAACACTCACATAAAATGTTAATTCAATGGTGTTCGCATCATACCCCCATGCCTAGCTTTTGCGAGTCCCTTAGCAAAAGTTTAAGGTTTTAACTTCTATTCTAGACAAAGAGTTCCTTGATGTTCGCAAATTATGATGAGTGCTTTTTTCCTTTTGATTAAGTTAGAATGCCGATAGTAGGCCTAGAGGTACTCAAGTACCAACCAAGATTCGGACCTAATCAGCTCTAGCCTCAATCCTCCGCGAAAGTTTTTAAGGTCCATAGGAACTATCCTAAGGTTTATTGGACTCCGCGGTTAAAGCACCCGTGCTTGTAATGTATTTTAGCCTTGGTTCAGTTTACAGTGTGTTTTTGTAATAGAGAGATAGAATTTTCTTTGTTTGGAGAGTTTTCTCTCTCTTTTCTTTTTACTTCTAACTTTGGATTGGCTTCTCGACATGGTCTGTATCAGATTCCTCATCCCCATCATCAATCCTCGAAGGGTCCCTGGCAATCGATACTTCGTGATAGCACCTACCATGGTAACCCCCAGAACCCTGGCTTTCGACATTTTGAGATAATCTCGCCCATGGCATTCTGTATCTAAATCCAAACCCTAGCAATCGACATTTAGTGATAATGCCGCCCATGGCATCTGAACCAGCACAGGGTGCTTACATGCCCCTAGTAGGATATGTTGATATCCTAAGAGACAAGCATCGAGGAGATGATATGTTATTTCGCATCTTCGAGGGGAATTTCCTACCTCTCCATGCTAGGAACTCGTCTAAATCAACTTGTGCTGATCGGCCGCTCTTAATCTGGGCGACCTTTTCAGATACTTAAACGCTTTTGTGTGATTTTGATAATTATGTGCACTGAGCCAGACTGTGTGTGGATTAGGGTGCTTAGGTTACCAAGTTTCGCAAACTGGAGGTCAGTTAACGAGGCTGAATACTCCCAAAGCCTTAGACCCAATACTTAAGCTTCGCATTTTCCCCAACCTCTTGAGGACTATCTAGATCTTAGCAGATACTTGAATTTTTAAGCCTAAGAGTCTAGCCCAAGAGGCCTAAGATTTGCATTCCTACTAATCTCTTGTGTCTCATTTGCACCTTTTCCATTCATTTTCTTTTCCTTGATATGGTCTAGAACTCAGTTAATCACTTAATTTCTTACTAATGACTATCTCTCTTTTTTTCCTTCTCATTTTGGGCTCCGTTTTGACATTTTTTACTTTTTCCCTTTTTCTCCCCATGATTTGTGTGGCCTCAAAATTTTCTCTCCCCTCAGCATTTTTTGTTCTTTTTCAAGATTTTTTCATTTTTTGGGTGTTTTTTTGTGATATGTGCTTTTTTTGTTGAATCCTTTTCTTGTGAGAGTATTTTGCACTTTCATACCCCTCCATGCCTACGATTTGCAATGTCCCTATTGTAAGTTAGGTGGGTTCGAGTTCAGCTTAGATCATTCATTAGAATAGGTTTTGGGTAGGAGAATGGGTCAAGGTGACTGTTGCAAACGATTTCTAAACTTAGGTACGGGTACCTGAGGTGGGGTCGGCTATTCTAATGGGTGAACCCTAAAGTTCAATATGAATTTAGCATAGGAATGTCAAGAAAGGTTTTGGGTTTTTCAAGAATGATGGGTTGCCTCCCATTAAGTGCTGAGTTTTACGCCATCGTCTGGGCGCAATGAGCTCAAGAAGAATGGAGGATAATGGATATCTCAGCCAAATTTGTATCAGTCAAGTCAATGAACGGTTTGAGTCTCTGACCGTTCATGATGAAAGGTTCTGAATCGTGACTAAGTGGACTGATCTCATTGGCTCCATTTCTAAAGATTCATCGAACGAGGTAGGGTCCGATCCATTTTGATCGTAGCTCTCCTAGAAACAGTTTAAGGTTGGTATCGAAGAGTAAGACCTTTTAACTAGGATGGAAGATCTTTCTGGATATGTGCTTGTTGTGAAAGGCCTTAAACCGCTCTTTGTCAATTCGCGAGTTCTCATACACTTCATCGCGTAATTCAACGATCTCGTGCATTTAAAGCTTTCTGTTGGTTCCTGCCTTAGAATGATCAAGGTTGCAGTTCCGTATTGCCCAATAGGCCTTGTGCTCCAATTCTACAAGGAGGTGACATGCCTTCCCATACACCAATCTGAAGGGAGACATACCTAATTGGGTTTTGAGGGCGGTCCTATAAGACCACAAAGCTTCTAGAAGTCAGGATGACCAGTCCTTCTTGTCAGGTTGAACAGTAACCTGGGGGATTTTCTTGATCTCCCAATTTGATAGCTCAGCTTGACCATTATTTCGTAGGTGGTATGGAGTAGAGATCCAATGCGATTCCCCGTATTTGGTCATCAGTGACCTGAACTGAGCATTACTTAAATGGGTCCCTCCATCAGAAATTATAGCACGTGGAATCCCGAACCGTGAAAAGATGTTCTAATGAATGAATTTGATAACCACTTTATCATCATTGGTTCGGGTCGGAACGGCTTCGATCCATTTGGACACATAGTCAACATCGAGTAAAATGTACTCGAAGCCGTTCGAAATAGGGAAGGGTGCCATAACATCAATCCCCCATACGTCGAAGATTTTGCATACAAGAATTAGCTGTAAGGCCATCATATCACGATGGCTTACGTTGCCTAAGGTCTAGCAATGAATGCATGCCCTACAGTGATTGTACACGTCTTTGAAAATCGTGGGCCAATAAAAGCTACACTGGAGAACTTTCGCTATGGTTTTATAACCTAAAAAATGTCCACCACATGCCTGGTCATGGTATGATAATATGCCTGGAATTTCTGCTTCTGCGACACATCGTGAAATGATCCGATCAGCACCGATGTGGAAAAGATACGGGTCTTCCCAGGAGCAATACTTGGTATCGGAAAGAGGTTTGTCCTTCTTGGCCTTCGGCCAATCGAACAGGATCTGTTGTGATGCCAGGTAGTTTACTATATCAGCAAACCATGGAAGCCCTGTATTGATAGTCAGGAGGTGCTCATCAAGAAAATGTTCCGTGATGGGTCCGGAAGAGTTGTGATAAGTCCATTTTAATGGGCTATTGTTATGCCTAAGTAATTTAATTCTAACAGTGTATGTTTGTTAATAATAACATTAGGTCATTAAATGATTGCATATGCCATTATTTAAGTTTACATTTATTCTATTGCAAATTATGTAATTATTTTATATGTCAAGCAGGACCCGCAACAGCGCACTCATGTTCTCCACTTATCTACTCCATCAGGCTAATAATCAGGAAGAAGAGGAGGATCAACTATGGAAAGGAACAGGGGGGTGAAAAGATACTTCCACCCTACAAATATCTCAACCTACGGCCATCCTCCATCAATAGAACTAGCAGTGACAGCCATGTTTAGAAAGGGATTTTGGAAATCCCTTGACTCGTGGAGGGAGAGGAGATAAAGAGCGAGAGGTGGAGGGGCCTGAGGGGGAAGACCATCGTGAAGTACTGCGTGCACTGTGGGGAGAGCGTACACTATGCGCACACCATCCACCGCCTATCCACCGTGCACCCTGCCACCAGCGCCTTCACCAAGTCCTTGCCAACCACCCACCACGCGCAAGAGGCAGCTAAGCACCCTTGCAAGCCTACAGCCACGTGCCATCACCTGCCTGCACCCATGTGCCCTGTAAGCGCTGCAGCAGCCTCCACCGCCCTTGCGTGCCCTGCAACCATGCCAACCTGCACTCTCGCCCTCAACGTGCCAAGACCCACCAGCCCCCACCGCAAGTGCGCACTGCTCCAACCTCTTAAACTGTGCTGCCTTACCGCAGCTCTCCTAGCTGCACCAGCGCCTGCAGGTAGCAGCCGCCGGCAGGCTCCCATGCCATACATGTGACCTTGCACTACCCACACACACCCTTGCAAGCCCCCACCCTCACCTCTCACCACACTGCCACAGTGCGCAAAGACGCGCACTACAGACCGCACGGCCCCTCCTCCTTGTCATCTTCTTCCTCTCCAGCGCCCTGCAAGTACCCAAAGCTCCACTAGTAGCAGCGCACCCATAGCAGCCACGCGCCTGTAGGTAGTGCAGCGCAGCCACGCGGGCCCGTGCGCCAATCCCACAGCAGCAGTGCAGCCACCTATCGGTGACAGGTCAATGCTCCTCTCCGCCAGCCGGCCGCCTCCAGCCACCTCCGACCGCCGCGTCACCACCATCGCGTAGCCCTCGTAGAGACGTGCCTTCCCGCTGCGTAGTTCCTCCCTCGAAGCCTCCTCATACGCGCAAAGAAGAGAGAGGAAGTTTCCTCTGTTTTCTCCCCAATTAGAATTTACATTGGATGCCATTGCCATTTGGATATTACTATTTTATTTAGGCCACATTGCATTGATGCACTTATAGTTTCATGAATTTAATTTACTTGTGTTATGTGCATCATTCAACATTGAAATTCAAATCAGATTTGCATGCAAATCAAATTTACATGATATGCCAATACACATGCATTATATACATATTTCTGGGATTTTAATTCTTGATGTGAAAATTGCATAAATAGCCCTAAACTTTTAAGTGAATTGCAAGCTCCATTTAAAATAGCATATTCCTCGCATTGAAGTCGCGAAAGTGTCTGCAAACAGTATATTCCTCTACACATGAATTTATTGGTGCTATTACTCCCGGTGGATGCAACTCTTTTATTGTGGTTAAAGTTGATAGTTATTTTAATTTTTTATTGTGATATTTTCCACCTCATTAAACACAACAACATAACATTCTATTGCTGTCACAAATAAGTGAGAATCTCTACATCAAATGGTGCCGTTGCCGTGGAGGTAACAAATGCAATAGATTCATGTTATTATTTTTGAATATTTTGAGTTAGACAATTATCTGATCATCTTTTTTATTGTGCGAGCAATCTGACAGGGCGACAAGGAGCAACAGAGTGGTGACATCAACCTCGAGCTAAGCCACACGAGGAAAAGACGTAGGAGACCTGGATCCCGCTTTCACAAGGGAATCTCCGACATGACAAAATTTATTTCTATCTTCTCGCCCTTGTAGTAATTGGGGCAGAATTTTTGGGGGTTGGTCCCCACATTCTTTTTCTGCTAGGGTTTACATTTTTTTGCATGCCCGATTCCATTTTCTGCTTGCTTGCCTTTAAAACCAACAAAAGAAAATATCAAGCTACCTATTTAGAAGTTGCATGCCCTTAGGTGCATGCATTTATGGGTGATTGAGGAGCACATTACATCTTATTATTGCATTGCAAGCATATTAGCACGAAGATTGCTGGAGACAGGTGCACTTTTCTAACTTTTGCATCCAGCTCCTATTCATGCATTTGCATTCAAATTAAAATTCAAGAACACCAAGTTGTTTGAATTTACTAATTCAGTGGTCGCATAACTAAAAGTGGGACTGATAATCAGATTCGACCCTAAAATCAATTCACATTTGATCTGATTCTAAGGGGCTTGTTTGTGTTTTCAAAAAATTAAAAAGATTTGCAGTGTGATGCACACTTCTGACACTGAGCGCACACATTAGGCACCGCACTAAGGCTCGATCCCTTATGGCTATGGACACTGATCTCTTTATTGGCGTGAACCCTCCTATTGTGCTTTGAGGTGGTGGTGGTACTATCTTTTGACCAAGTGTTTTGATACTTCACGGAGGGGGACACACCTTTAAGGAATAAAAGGGTAGTTAAGGGGCACCGCATACGCATCGCCTCAAAGGAAGGGTTTGCCCTACTTGCCTCCCTTTGTTCGACCTTGGAGTAACTTCTCCCTTGATCACTTGGGAGTATCAACCAAGCAAATATAGGTCCTAGGGCACTCGAAGGTTGAATTAAGGCACGTAATTGCAGTGAGAAACTTGTTTGGCGATTTATATCAACCAATTAGGCCTCCACAACAAAGAAGGTTAAGATTTCAAGTCATCGCCCCTCTTATACCACTTACGTGGGAATGGAGGGATAAGCCTTGACCTTTTGGCTTGTCTTTGGAGTGGAGGTTTCACTTACTCAATAGGAACCTAAATTGTTGTTGATAATGTATGCTTGGTAGATGCTCTCTTGAGGGTAGTCTAGTGTTTGATCCTGAGCCTGAGAGAATTCTTAGGAGAGCTTACCTAGGAGAGAAAAGAGAAGGAATGGCTGATCAAGGAGCAAATCAACAAATGACCCAAAGGGACTATTTTATTCCAACTAACCAACCAGCACAAGCGCTGAGATGATCGGCAAGGGATAATCCATATGAGATCAAGATCAGTACCATATCTTTGTTGCCCTCCTTTTATGGTACTACTAGGGAGGACCCCTATCGGCATTTGGAGGAATTCATCGAGGTCTGTTCCACGGTGAAGCTCTAGGGCTTTACTAATGAAGCCCTAATAAGGACACTATTTCATTTCTCCCTAAAGGATAAGGCCAAGCACTGGTATCATACCCTCAATGCAAGGGTAAATGATTCGACCACACTTAAGGGAGAATTTTTGAAAAAGTATTTTCCTATGAGTAAGACCAACTGTTATAGAAGAGAGATTATGGGTTTTACTCAACTGGAAGGGGAGCAATTTCATGAGACTTGGGAGCACTTTAATGACCTTCTTAGGTTATGCCCCCACCATCAGGTGCCAAGATGGCAGTTGGTCGAAAGGTTCTATAATAGATTATCAGAAAGGCATAGGTAAACCATCGATGCAGCCTGTGTAGGAACCTTCATGACTGGAACTGAGGATGAAGCTTGGGCATTAGTTGAAACATTAAGCGACAACTCCATACATCTGTCCTCTGCCTATCAAGAAAGAAAACCATCAATCATACAGAGGAAGATAGAGGCCCATGAAGCCAGGGCTTCTAATGGTTTGGTTTATTAGATTCAACTATTCAATAAAAACTTGGATAGGCTTTTAGCAAACCCTGCCATGAACCCACAAGCAGCCTCTATCTTTCAGGCATCATGTGAATGCTCCATTTACCAAAGCACAACGCACGCCACTGTGGAGTGCCATCATGCAAATCAATTCCCTAAGTTGATTCAGGCCGACTTGAATGCGGCCCATGGTTTCCGTCCTCCTTGTGATAACCCTTATTCCAATACCTATAATCCTTGGTGGTAGAACCATCCAAACTTCTCTTGGAAGCAAGGTGATGCTTCTAACTCAGGGAATACAAGACCCTTACCTCCCCAACCCATATACCAAGCATCTTATGAAAACCCTCCTCAGAATAAGCCCTCTGAGATGGATGAACTTAAAGCCAAGATGAAAGCGATGCAAGAGCATCAGAATATTGTCATCCGATCTCAGAATAAGATGATTACAGGTATGCAATCCCAAATTGGTCATCTTACTGAGGTAGTTAGGCAATGTGATCCAGGGAAGCTGCCTAGCTCTTCTGAGGAGAACCCTAAGGGCAAGGGGGTTGTATTCAGGGAGCATGCCCAAGTGGTGACCGTGTTGAGGAGTGGAAAGAAGATTGACAAGCCTGATAACACTCCTACGGTTACGTCTCAGAATCCCCCTTCAACACCTGACCTGACTTCCATCTCCACTGTGGAAGAGCCACATTGCTCTCCCTTGCACAAAATCACCCAAAATGAGGATGTCGTCCTTCCACCACCCCTTTCCCGCCATGACAACCCCTCTACCCAGAAGCCGAGGGTGCCCTATCTAGAGTGCCTATCTGCTCCTGGGGAATCTTCTGTTGGCTCGTCTAGAGCCAAGGATAGGATGGAAGAGATTATTGACACTTTTAGGCAAGTGAAGATTAACTTGCCTCTGTTGGAAGCTATTAAATAGATCCCCTCCTATGCCAAGTTTCTGAAGGACCTGTGCACCTAGAAGTGCAAATCTAGGAAACAGGTCCAAACAAAGGACATCCTTCCTAACCATGTTAGCACGATTCTCCAGCATGGAACACCCCCCAAAATGAAAGACCCAGGGGCACCACCTATTTCAGTGGTTATAAGTAACCAACACATTGACGAGGCTCTGCTCGATCTGGGTGTGGAGGTGAACATTTTTCTGAGCTCTGTCTACGACATTTTTGGAGGAGGTAAGCTAAAGCCTAGCCCAGTAATCCTCCAGGTTGCAGATAGATCACTTAAGGCACCATGGGGATTGCTGGAAGATATCCTTGTGAGAGTGGAGAATTTCTTCTTCACTGTTGACTTTCTGGTGCTTGATACTAACCCATCAAATAAGCCCACAAAGCCGTCCATTATTCTGGGATGCCCCTTCTTGGCCACAGCCAATGCCTTCATAAATTGAAGATTTGGGCAGTTAAAATGGGCTTCGAGAACAAGAAGATCCGGTAGAATGTTTTTGATACTTACAAGCAATCCATATTTGAAGATTGTTCTCAGATTGAGCTTGTTGATGAAATAATTGAAGAGACTACTCTAGCACTCTTATGTAGATATCCCCTTCAGAAGGTCATATCTATGGACCATCCCTCGATTATTAAAGAAATTGAAAAGGAAATGCCCAAATTATAAGAGTTGCTGGGGATGCACACTGAGTCTCTATCTCCACCCTGGACCGTGAAGGTAGATCTGCTACCTGAGGCTGGGACATCTCAACTAAAACCCTTAATCCAAAAGGCTCCTGAGTTGGAGTTGAAACCCCTCCCGGGCACATTGAAATGTGCTTTCCTTAGGCCTAATAACAAGCTCCCTAGTTGGGCTCAGATAGGTTGTGTTAATATGGTGATTTAATCGTTGAAATGAGTATAGTGGTTAACCTAAATCGAGCCTAACCATCTTTTTACAAAATTTTTAACCTAGCCTACATGATTTTATCTTGGTCACTTTTAGGCCCAGGGTCGAACTCAGGGAAGTGGGATTAGAGGTGAATAAGTTTCTACGCCTTTCCTACAACGAATCTCTTCCGTTCGTTTATTATGTTTTTGGTGTTTTCTATTTAAGATTTTTTTCCGATAATTTTTGTCCTTGAGGTACACCCTCAAAATCAGGTTCTTGGTTTTGAGCGAAATTAGGGTTCCAAAATTGGCCTTGCTATCCACAAGACCGAGTACCTGCAAGACAAAGATTATCTTTTCTGTTTTACTTTTTTTTTTTTCATTTTAAAAGTAGGAAAGAGAAATAGAAATAACACAAATATAGTATATATATATAGCTATATGTAAATATATAGTGGCGGGGGTGGAGGTGTAAATGGCGAGTAGCACGGTGTCGAGTTGATCGTCGTCTAGGAAGATGCAACCAATAGGACGAAGTGCCGTGTGAAGTGTTGGATGGATGGGTGGAAGGTGTGTGCGGAGATGCTTTTTGTATGCGTGTATCGGGGAATATCAGCAATTGGTGTAGATATTCCCACGATACAACGTGTAGTAGGTGATATGAAAAAAAAAAATATATATATATGTATGTGTATAAATATATATCTATATATATACATATATAGATATGGTTATAATTGTATAGGTGTATATAGAGTTATATAAGTATATATATAGATATATGTATATGTATATATAAATATAGATTTGTAAATATATATATAGATAGATGTATGTATATATATATATATAATTAGATATATATGTATGTTTGTATAACTATATATATATATATATATATATATATATATATATATATATATATAGTAATATATGTATATAGTTATAGATATGTATATATGTATATAGATATATTAGTATAAGTATCTATGTATATAGATATATGTAGATAGATATATATATATATTTGTATTTATAGTTATAGATATATATATGTATATATGTTTGTATATTTGTATATATATATACATGTATAAATATATGTGTGTATATATATATATATGTACATATACTTATACTTAGTTGTGTAGGAAGTAATATATGTAAATATATATATTTATACGTATATAAATATATATATATATGCAAATATATATATGTATATATATATAAGTATATAGTCGTGTACAAGTGAGTTGGTGTGTGTACGAGAGTGTGTGTGTGTATGTGTCTGCAGGAGGGAGTGAGAGAAAGAGAGAGAGCGTCTGCTGGAAGAAGAGGATGCAGCGACTTAAGTCGTCCGGATGCTTCAGCCATCGTTTGAAGGCCCACGCACAGGCATAAGCACGCGAAGATGTGCGCGCACGCTGGAGGGAAGGGGCGTGAGGGAGGTACTGCATCAAAGCATGCTGTGGACCGTAGCATACCGTGCTGTGCGCTGAGGGGAACGTGGGCGAAGAAGCAGGCGCTGGGAGAGATGTGGGCGCAGACTGGTGAGGATGCTGGCGTAAGCTGGAGCAGGCGCGCGGACGGGCTGGCGACGGTTGCGGTGCGGAGAGAGAGCACGCGGTGACCGGATAAGTGAGAAACTTTCTGGTCACTACACTATAGCCACAGTGTCGTGCTCTCTAGCGTGAACAGTGGCTACAGTGCGCGCTCGGCTCATGAGACTGGCTGCGGGCGGTTCTGCGTGTGCGGGCGCTGCGAGCCTGCGTGTGTGGAAAGAGCTACGCCAGCTGCTGCAGGGGCGCGCGGTGGCCTACACGTGACGTGGGGCAGCCAGCTCCTTGCTGCAGCTGCGGTTGAGTTTTAAAGCTCGACTCTGTGGCAATGGCAAAAATGGATGGAATGACGAAATAGGGAGGAGAACCACAACGCCCTCCAGCTCTTTGATGAGTTGGCGATGGTGGGACTCACAATGGTAGTCGCGTACCACTGTGAGCTGCTCCTACCCGCAGCATAGCTCCTCAGGAGGAAGAGAGGCTACTTATGGAGGGGAAAGGGGAGGATTCAGCCTGGAGAGGGAAGGCTGCTGTGTGTGTTGGATTTTCTTTTTGGTTTTGGACCAAGCTCCCGCGCAAAGAGGATAGCTATGCCCTTTTTAAAGCGGAAGGAGGCAAGCACAGCCATTCCCTGGGCTGTGCATGGCTGAGCATGCGGCTAGCAGGGCATGCAGTGCAGAGAATGGCACGAGGAAGATCAAGCCATGCCCTGCATCCGCGGAGAAGAAATTCAAAGCCAATAGAAAATGGAGATGGAGATTTTGCGTGGCAGCACTCAAGGAATACGTTAATTTCAAGGCCATTTTATTCACTCTCCTCTCCTCTCAAATAAATGCATGCGTGAGTTTATTTTCACAAATGCATCTATGGCTACCTAATATACACTGGCAATGCTTGGAAATAGCAGAAGATGGCACAATTGTTGGTGCATTTTTGCTCTGCAATCATACCCCCATGCCTATCTTTTACTAGTCCCTAGCAAGGCATTTTTGAATTGTATTTAGAAATGATCTTAAGCTGAAGATCTTCTTCTTAGGCGACATTGGTGTGTTTATTTGTTGGGTATTTTGAGAACCAATTGCAGAGAAGACTACCAGTACTTTAAGTCTTATGTGACATAGACCATCTCTCGACTAACCAAAACTCTTGATATTTAAACCTTAAGTACGATTTGTAAGATCCAGGAGGTCTTTGCTGTACTCGAGAGCTCAAGAGATTATGGCTTGTGCTTAATGATGGATCAAGATAGACCAGATGAACATTAAGACTCAAGCCCAGGGTTTCACGAATTTTTAAGTGCAGGTTGGTCCCAGTTTTAGCTCATGTCTTCGGATTGACCCTTAAAAAGATGACGGAAAAATTGACTCCCATTCTATGACATTTGTGGCTTAAAGAAAATAGGGTATTTGTAACTTGCCCTGAAGAACTTTCGTAGGGTGAAGACTTTATAGATATTTGCGAGATATACTGACTTATTACCAGGTTTTCTTTTTTTTTTGAAACACGTGTCCGTATATCTCTTACAACATTATTTGGAGGAGCACACTTTTCTTTTGGTGGGAGAGTTCCTTTTAGGTGGAAAGAGTCTCTCCTAAACACAAGACTAAAGCCTAGGATAAAAAGTCTACCTGTGTGCACAGGTAAGGACTCCACCTTCCCTAATGAACACTAGGGTAGGATCTTATGTTCACTTGGTCTTTCTTGATATGTGTAGTGTGAACTAGGATTACTTAGGCTCTCGAGTAGAAGCAAACCAACGGATCCTGTACTGGTGTTTCAGATACAAGAATACGTCCTTAGTTAGGAGAGATTCCGATTTATCTTGTCAATGCTCAAGTGAATTAAGGCGAGCCTGAGCGAATCAAGCTTCTGTGGGCTAGAAAGTCTTCAAAACAGTGGTTGAATATCCACAAACACTTATTGTATTTTTATTTCAGCCTTCAAATCATTACTAAACACCATTTTTTCTTTTTACATATTTATAGATAAGTGGAGATTGCATGATACCATAAAATACCCAAATCCCATGGATGCCTATCCACCCACCCATGCCAAATGATGCTATGTCCTCATATGCATGCAGTGTAGGGTAGAGGAAGGACGAAATATCGGGTAAGGAGAGATGAGGGGCAGGGTAAACAATAGGGTGGTAGGGTGGGTGGATGGTTGGTGGTGAGTTGAAAAGTGAAGTGAACATGACAGTGGCGAAGTGTTGTTGGGGTGCCTCCAAACGAGCACTGAATTTAACATCCCCAGCTGGACTCAGAATGAGGTGCAAAATTAGTTTCCCTCGAGCAGGGCAACAGTTTCTCCAATGGGGGTAGGTTCATGAGCAAGATAGGGTTTCAAACGCTGCCCATTGACCATAAATTTATGCCCAGATTTGGGATCTTCAATCTCAACAGCCCTGTTGGGAAATGGTCTCGAGACCAGGAAAGGACCAGTTCATTTGGACTTCAGTTTCCCAGGAAAGAATTTGAGTCGGGCATTGTAGAGCCAAACTTGCTGAGATGGCGCAAATTCTTTCCGCTGAATACGGCTGTCGTGAAAAGCCTTAGTGCATTGCTTGAAAGTTAAGGCAGAATCATAGGCTTCACGACAAAGCTCTTCCAGCTCCTGGAGTTGGAGTTTCCTTTCTCGACCACACAGGTCTGGGTCGAGGTTACATTGGCGAACCGCCCAATAAGCGCAGTGTTCCAACTCCATGGGAAAATGACAAGGCTTCCCATAAACGATTCTATAAGGAGACATACCAAGGAGAGCCTTGAAGGCGGTCCGATACGCCCAAAGTGCATCAATCAGCTTGTTGGACCAGTCCTTATGATCATGCCGAACCATTTTCTTAAGAATTTGCTTGATTTGCCGATTCGACACTCTACCTAGCCGTTCATCTGAGGATGATACGGGGATGCGATATCATGGTGTACTCCATATTTCCTCAGAAGTGCCCAAAAAGAAGCATGGGTAAAGTGGCTTCCTCCATCCGAGATAATGGCTCGAGGGATCCCAAAGCGTGCAAAAATGTGATCTTTGACAAATCGAGTGGATATAACATGGTCAGCACAACACGTGGGAATAGCCTCGATCCATTTCGAAGCATAATCAATAGCCATGAGGATAAATTCGAAGCCGTTGGAAGGAGGAAAGGGACCCATGAAAACAATTCCCCAAGTGTCAAAGATTTCCGTAGCTAGGATGGGTTGCAAGGGCATCATGTCACGACATGACATTGATCCTAATGACTGGCACCTAGTGCAATGTTTAGCATAATTGTGTGCATCCTGGTGAAGGGGGGGCCAAAAGAAACCGCACTGCAACACCTTGGCTGCCATTTTCCTCCCAGAGAAATGGCCTCCGCTGCCCTGATCGTGGCAGAAGGATAGCACACTGGCGAATTCGCTGTCAGGAATACATCGTCGGATGATTTGATCAGCACCTATTCGAAAAAGAAGTGGATTATCCCAGAAATAATACTTTGCTTCTACCATGAGATGCTCACGCTAGTTTTTAGGCCAGCCACATGGAAGGGATCCAGAAGCAAGTTAGTTGGCAATGTCGGCATACCAAGGTCCACTTGCCACATTAATTGCCATCAGGTGCTCATCGAGAAAAAACTCATTAATTGGCAGAATAAGTCCAATATGGTCAGGGTCCAATCTAGAAAGATGATCAGCCACAACATTCTGGGTTTCGACCTTATCGCAGATCTCAATGTCAAATTCTTGGAGTAGAAGGATCCAACGAATCAGTCTAGGCTTGGCATCCTTCTTGTGCATGAGATGGCGAATGGCTGCGTGATTAGTGAAAACCATAACATGTGAGCCCAGAAGGTAAGAGCAAAATTTCTCTAGCTCAAAGACGACCGCCAGTAGTTCTTTCTCAGTGGTAGTATAATTACGCTGGACCTCATCCAACGTCTTACTGGCGTAGTACACCACAAAGTGGTGTCTATTGTGTCTTTGTCCCAGGATGGCTCTAACTGCAAGGTCAGAAGCATCGCACATGAGTTCAAAGTCGAGGGACCAATCAGGTGGCTGGAGAACAGGGGCCTTGGTGACAGCATTACGCAGCTACGTGAATGCTCTCATATGCAATCAGGGCCCATATTGAAGGGTACGTCGGTCGATAGGAGATGAGTTAAAGGTCGAGAAATCTTGGAGAAATCTTTGATGAATCTCCTATAGAAACCGACGTGTCCCAGGAAGGAGTGGATTTGTTTGATAGAGCCAGGCACAGGTAAATTAGCAATTACATCAAGCTTAGCTCTGTCAACCTCGATACCCCTATTGGAGATGATATATCCGAGAACAATTCCCACATGTACCATAAAATGACTTTTTTCCCAGGAAAGCACATGGTTTACATCAATACATCTCCTAAGGATACGGGTCAGGTTGGCAAGACATTCATCGAAAGATGGTCTAAAGATCGAAAAGTCATCCATGAAGACCTCGAGAAAGCCACCAACCATGTCATGAAATATTGCCAGCATACATCTTTGGAAAGTTGCTGGCATGTTACAAAGTCCGAACGGCATCCTTATAAATGCAAAGGTGGCGAAGGGGCAGGTAAAAGTGGTTTTCTCTTGGTCCCGGGGGTCAATTGCCACTAGTTATATCCTGAGAATCCATCCAGGAAATAGAAAAATTTATTTCCCGCTAACCGCTCCAGGATTTGGTCAATGAAAGGTAGTGGGAAGTGATCTTTCTTAGTTGCAGCATTGAGTTTCCTATAATCTACACACACTCTCTAGGATGTAGGAGTGCGTGTAGGGATGGAGTCACCCCTGTCATTGACATGGATGGTGAGTCCCACCTTTTTAGGCATGATGTGAATCGGACTCACCCAGGGGCTATCGCTGATCAGGTAGATTATACCTGCATCTAGGCACTTAATAATTTCCTTCTTAATGACCTCCCGTATGTTAGGGTTGAGACGTCGCAGCATCTCGCGGGAAGGTCGAGCCTCCTCCATATATATACGGTGAGTGCAGTAGGAGGGGCTAACGCCAGCTAAGTCTGATAAAGACCATTCAATGGCTACCTTGTGTTCCATAGGACCTTTGTTAGTTTGCACTCTTGCTCTTTGGTCAATTTTTAACTAATGATTACAGGGAGCATTTCATTTGGTCCCTGGAAAACAAACTTAAGTGTACTAGGCAGCTCTTTTAGCTCGAGAGTGGATGGTGAAAGATTTGGCATTTCATGGGACGAGAGTGTCCCAGGCGGATCAGAAAACAAGTCAGGAGGAAGAAGTTGGTCCTCAGATTGGCCAAGAGGAGGGGCTTCTTAGATAGATGGATCCAAAAAGGAATAGCCCCAGTGTGTAGTATGTGGGCTCAAGGTCCTAGTGTGGAGTTGCAACTCCGCCAGATTTGGCGGGAAAGAAATGGCAATCCAGTCTTCAAGAGTGTGGACCGACGGTGAGTAGCCCAGATATGACTCAGACCATGAGGTATGGGAAGCAGAGAAAACCTCGTCAGAAGTCTGGTCAGGAGAAGGTATGGGAATAGGGAGGGATGGGGGAACATCACAATATGCGTTGGTCAGGAAATCGTCAGTGTTTACAGGTAATCCGCAGCAGTCAGAATATGTCCCAATTAGTCCGATACACGCGCTGACGGCCATGTCCTCGTCAGACGTGTCATCCTTGATGCAATCACAATCAAGGTTCTTGGCTGCCTTGAAGATGTTAAGCTTGAGCTTCTCAGATCCAATGACAATCTCAATACAGCCCAACTCGCAGTCGATATGGGCGTGGGCTGTGGCTAAGAAAGGTCGACCAAGGATGATCGGATAATCGGAAAGTGAGCTAGGAACTTCCATATCTAAAACAAAAAAGTCAATAGGAAAATAGAGACTATTGACCTTAACCACCACGTCCTCCACCACACCCTTTGGAATTTTGACAGAACAATTTTCATGATAAGGGTGGGTTTCAGATTTCCAAAGGAAAATTTTTCGAGCATGATGGTTGGTATAAGATTGATGGAAGATCCTAGATCAAGCAGGGCACGGTTAAAATTGCAGCCTTGGATGCTACAGGAAATAAGAGGTGTGCCCGGATCTTTCTGCTTCGGTGGTGGATTTGATAGCATAGCACAACTCGCATGAGGCGAGAGAACCACAAGATTCTTAGTTTTCTTTGACTGTAGCCTAGGTGTTGTATAGTCTTTGAAAAATTGGGTGATAGCAGGTATGTGGTCGATAGCCTCTAGCAGGGGTACCTTCATTTCAACATTCCTGAACAAATTATGCAGGTTATCAAAGGCCTGTGTATCCTTCTTCTTGCCTTTTGGCTCCCTCAGTTGAGCCTCAAGGAATGGGACTGATTCTGGCACCAATTTGGTTGTATCATCCTCTTGCGAAAGCAGCGCGCATCCCGAATGAGAGGGCGATGAAGAAGACGGGCCAGGATCAGGTCGAGGCGGATCGATAGTTTGCTTATCGCTCCTTGTAGTGATCACATTGGATGATGCGGGTCTAGTGGGATCATAAGGCGGAGGAGGGATAACAATAGTGACATAAGAGTGAGGTGTTGCAGTGAGATTAGCCTAAAATCCCTGTGGAATGCTCGGAGCCTGCTGAATTTGATGTACCTACCCCTTAGAAGGTCGTACCTGTGGTTGAGGATCACGGGGTACGAAATTTCGCGGGTTGAGAATAGGTTGGGCTGTAAGAGTGCCCGGAGATCGAGTCGCCATGCGTAGTTGACTGATCTGAGCATTCTGCTGTGCCAATTGGTGCTAAAGAGAGGTCATGTTCTCTTCCTTGCGCTTTGACATTTCCATCATCATTCGCATCAATTTATCAAGAGGACTTGATGCGTGTTCTGTTTGCGGTATGCAAGGACCTGATGGCAGATTCGCAATAGGATTAGACTAGGCCCTTGGGATGACGGGTGCAGACGGTCGCATTGGTCCACCCGTTGGGTTTTGGCACTGTGGGATGCTGGACCATGTGATGTTTGGATGATTTCACCACCCTTGTTATAAGTGGCAGAGAACGGGTTGTTCCCCAGGGTGCAAGCATCTTCAATGCCAGAAGATGAGTCTGCATGTAAATATGATTCCAAGCTCACGGAGTCTTGGTCCTCCATGTCGAAATACTGGCTTGCAGAAGCTAGATCCATATGACTTATCGAATCGCTCTACGCAACACTTGGTAAGGAAGGTCTTACGGGGTTTCTTGGGATAAGCCTGGTATTGGAAGAATTGGAATTGTGACGAAGTGGTGAGGTAGGGGTGTTTGCCATAGAACGGGCGGGGTTGGCCAGAAGCTCCTCTAGCTTCTTGTGCACAACAGAGACTCCATCCATTTTCTGTGCGATAAGGCTAAGATCTGTGGATGAATGGGAGGGTCCCGTATCAACTTCGTGGACATTACGGGGCTGGCTGGTACGATTAAAGTTGACAATGGAAGCATTGTTCATTGAGTTTCAAGAAGCGTCTGCAATCTGCTTCAAAGTCTCATTTAGCCCATAGTAGAAAATCTGGGCTATATGCCACTTAGGCAGACCGTGGTGCGGACACTGCTTGAGGAGGTCATTATATCTCTCCCATGCCTCATGAAACTGTTCCTCGTTTTGTTGCGTAAAGGAAGTGATAGCACAGCGAAGTGCATTGGTTCGCCCAATTGGGAAGAACTTCTTGAGAAACGCTGTTCGCATCTCTTCCAAAGAGTGAATGGTTCTCCCAAGGGTGCATAACCACTACGACGCTTTATCCCGCAAAGAAAACGGGAACATTTTCATGAGGACTATTGGTAACCCGATATTTCTCGATTTAACTGTTTCAGCCAATCAGGTTAGTTCTTCCAAGTGGAGAAAAGGATCTTCACTTGCAAGACCATGGAAGTGAAAATTTATCTGGCCAATTACATTAGGTTTCAATTCAAAGTCATCCCCGCCCATGGGGACCCGAATTTGTCCTATGGTCTCTGTAGTAGCGGGATTCTGATAAGAGCTAAGAGACCTAGGCTCCTCCCATTCGGCAGGGTTCTGCATTTCCTCCAATGTTTCCCTAATGGCCTCAATTTGTTCATTATACATTTCCATTTGGGCTTGGAGGTGGGTTATGGGATCAAAGGCTCCACCACCTGATGGTTTTGAGGGCGATTTCCTCCCTCGGGATTTGGGGGTGGACGTGTAGCCATGTTTGTGGAGGAGGAGGATGATTCGGCTTCTTTTCTAAATTTATCGGACAATTCACATAGTTCAGGGTCTTGTGACCTCCTCCCAAACATGTACTACCGCAGGAAGAATTCGGGGGATACGAAGGGAAAAGAGATGAGAGAAATGATGCTGCAAAGGTACACTTGATGACAAATCAATACAATCAAATTCCTAACCACTACAGTGTGCCCATAGACCTAAAGATCTAAGTTATCTACTATCACGACCTACGGAACCGAATGCGAGTATCGCGGAAACACTGGGCCAGATTGAAAGGTCGTTTGCCCCATTCTTAGACACCCGATAGCACATGGGAACCCTCACCAGCACGTAGGCGCTACACGCAGGTAGTTAGACCTCCAATCCTTAATAAGGGTCAAGTTGCTACCAGTTTTAGTTAAAGGCTTAGAATCAAGTGCTTCTTGAATGTGAAGAGCGTTATTTACGAGTAATGCCCAAGTGATTGATTTTACAAAGTGTGTAAAACAAGCATGCGACGGGGAAATCTCCCCGAATTGAAGTTTTAATTGGTGAATGGTTTTTAGAATTCAGCCTTAAGTAGTATGGATTTTCGGATTTCGCTGAATTACCAATTCAACCAATCTCTAGGTTTTGAGAGAATACAAGTTTTTTTTTCTATGCCCAACAAACCCTTCTTCAATGTCAGTTGGTTAATGCATGCTAAAATGCAATGGGCTTCCCTAGATGGAGATTTCTTTGTGTGGATGCACGAGTCAATTTTAGATTAATGTGAAAGGGAGCCAAAGCACTCCAATTCAAGTGCTCCCAATCACCAAAATGTTGTTCCACACACAAAACTCAACCATAAGATAAAAAAAATCAAATAGTTGGGGTTGAAGTATTCGGGATCAAATCTTAGGCACGTGAAAGGTAGTGGTGGGGTTGGAATCAACTCAATTCCAAGTCTACCCACCAAAAACGTGATCGCGAAGTGTAAATAAATGAGGCAAAGAGGGATGGCAATCAATCTATTTATTTTTGCCTCAAAGCATACTTTACATGGCGAAAGATTCAAGAATCAAGATTCTTGGATTTTCACTATCCGAAGTTTGGCGGGAAATCACAGGGCAATGGGAGTAATGGCAAACAATCAAATAAGTGATTTTTAATCCACTTGGCCCAAGAGATCCCAAGAAGTGTTCTTTTTTTTTTATTATTATTAAGGCGACAAGTTGACCTAAGCTGCTAAGAAAGAGAGACCTACCTGTTCTGCAGCGTGGGCGAAGCTCCAGTGCAGTGCCGGCGAGTTCACGCTCTCGTTTGCACCTTGGATCTACCCACGTCTCCGACTTCGTCTGCCTGCCTTCTCCTTGCAACTAGTTCACCTACACACCAGCAAATAGAAACACCCGTGAAGAGAAGGGTGTGAGAAGAAAAAAAATTAAAGGAATGGAGTAGAAACTTACCTGATTGCGCACTTCCCTGGCAATGGCACTAGAAAAAGTGTGGCTGGGCTTGGATAGGTTGTGTTAATATGGTGATTTAATCGTTGAAATGAGTATATTGTTAACCTAAATCGAGCCTAACCATCTTTTTACAAAATTTTTAACCTGTCCTACTTGATTTTATCTTGGTCACTTTTAGGCCCAGGGTCGAACTCAAGGAAGCGGGATTAGAGGTGAATAAGCTTCTACGCCTTTCCAATAATGAATCTCTTCCATTCGTTTATTATGTTTTTGGTGTTTTTCTATTTAAGATTTTTTTCCAAAAATTTTTGTCCTTGAGGTACACCCTCAAAATCAGGTTCTTGGCTTTGAGCCAAATTAGGGTTCCAAAACTAGTCTTGCTATCCGCAAGATCAAGTACCTGCAAGACAAACATTATCTTTCCTCTTTTACTGTTTTTTTTTCTTTTTAATAGTAGGAAAGAGAAATAGAAATAAGATAAATATAGTATATATATATAGCAATATATATATATAGGGGTGGGGGTGGAGGTGGAAATGGCGTGTAGCACGGTGTCGAGTTGATCGTCGTTTAGGAAGACGCAACCAATAGGATGTAGTGTCGTGTGGAGTGTTGGATGTATGGGTGGAAGGTGTGTGCGGAGGCGCTTTCTGTACGCGCGTATCAGGGAATATCAGCAACTGGTTCAGATATTCCGACGATACAACGTGTAGTAGGTGATATGAAAACATATATATATATATGTATATGTATAAATATATATCTATATATATATATTTGTATGGTTACAATTGTATAGGTGTATATAGAGTTATATACGTATATATATATATATATGTATATGTAAATATATATATAGATAGATGTATGTATATGTATATATATTTATAATTAGATATATATGTATGTATATTTAACTATATATACATAGTAATATATGTATATAGTTATAGATATGTATATATGTATATAGATATATTAGTATAAGTATGTATGTATATAGATATATGTAGATAGATATATATATGTATATATGTATGTAAATTTCTATATATATATATGTATAAATATATGTGTATATATATATATATGTATGTATATATACTTATACTTAGTAGTATAAGTAACAATATATGTATAGATATATATATATATATATTTATACGTATATAAACATTTATATATGTAAATATATATATGTATATATATATAAGTATATAGTCGCGTACAAGTGAGTGGGTGTGTGTACGAGAGTGTGTGTGTGTATGTGTCTGCAGGAGGGAGTGAGAGAGAGAGAGAGAAAGCGTCTGCTGGAAGAAGAGGGCCCGACAAGTTAAGTCGTCCAGATGCTTCAGCCGTCGTCTGATGGCCCACGCACAGGCGCAGGTGCGTAGGCGCGTGAAGATGCTCACTCATGCTGGAAGGAGCAGGCTCGAGGGAGGGATTGCAGCGAAGCATGCTGTGGACCGCAGCGCACCATGCTGCGCGCTGAGGGGAACGCAGGCGAACAAGCAGGCGCTGGGAGAGATGCAGGCACAGATGGGTGCAGACGCTGGTGTACGTGGGAGCAGGCACGCGGACGGGCTGGCAATGGTTGCGGTGTGGAGAGAGAGCATGCGGTGACTGGATAAGTGAGAAACTTTCCAAACACTACACTGTAGCCACAGTGTCACGCTCTCTATCGTGAACAGTGGCTACAGTGCTCGCTCGGCTCACGCGACCGGCTGCTGCCGATTCTACTTGTGTGGGCGCTGCGGAGTGAGCCTGCACGTGCGGAAAGTGCTGCGCCTGCTGCTGCAGGGGCACGCGGTGGCCTACGCGCGGCGTGGGGCGGCCGATTCCTTGCTGCAGCTGCGGTTGAGCTTCAAAGCTCGACTCTGTGGCAATGGCGAAAATCGATGGATTGACGAAACAGAGAGGAGAACCCCCACGCCCATCGACTCTTTGATGAGCTGGGCGGTGGTGGGACTCACAGTGGTAGTCGTGTACCACTGTGAGCTGCTCCTGCCTGTAGCATAGCTCCTCAGGAGGAAGAGAGGCTGCGTATGGATGGGAGAGGGGAGGAGAGGGCCTGGAGAGGGAAGGCTGTGTGTGTTGGATTTTTTTTTTTGTGTTGGACCAGGCTCCCTAGGAAAGAAGATAGCTGCACCCTTTTTAAAGCGGAAGGAGGCAAGCACAGCCATGCCCTGGGCTGTGCATGGCTGAGCATGCAGCTGGCAGGGCATGCAGTGCGGAGAATGGCATGAAGGCGATCAAGCCATGCCCTGCAGCCATGGCGGAGAAGAAATTCAAAGCCAATAAAAAGTGAAGATGGAGATTTTGCGAGGCAGCACTTGAGGAATACGTTAATTTCAAGGCCATTTTATTCACTCTCCTCCCCTCTCAAATAAATGCATGCATGCATTTTTTTCACAAATGCGACTATGGCTACCTAATATACATTGGCAATGCTTGGAAATAGCACAAGATGGCACAATTTGTTGGTGCATTTTTGCTGTGCAATCACTCCCCATTATTACCTTGTCTGCATTATCTGAATTGCAGGAGGGAGCTCTGCTTGAGTGTTTACAAAGAAACAAGGAAGCAATTTCTTGGTCAATTGCTGATATTAAGGGTGTTGATCCCTCTCTTTGCATGCATCATATATACACGGACAAGTCCGTGAAGCCTTTCCGAGACATGCGGAGAAGGCACAATCCAAATATGCAGGAGGTTGTTAAAAAGGAGATTCTGAAATGGCCGGATGCAGGGATTATCTATCCCATTTCAGATAGTAAATGGGCCAGTCCTATTCATGTAGTTCCTAAAAAGGCAGGAATCACTGTGGAGGAGAATGACGAAGGAGAGCTGGCGACCACTAGAACCTCAACTGGCTGGAGGGTCTCCATTGATTACCGCCATTTGACATGGCAACCTAGAAAGACCATTTCCCCTTAATGTTTATCGATCAAATTTTGGAACGATTGGCGGGGAACAAGTACTTTTATTTTGTTGTCGAGTACTCTAGGTATTATCAAATAGCCATTTTACCTGACAATCAGGAGCATACCACCTTCACGAGTCCGTATGGCACATTTGCGTTCCACTGAATGCCATTATAGTTATGTAATTCTTCTGTCACTTTCCAACATTGTATGATGGCTATCTTTTCTGATATGATCGACGAGTTCATTGAAATTTTCATGGATGACTTCTCCATTTATGGCTCGTCCTTTGACCTATGCCTTTCGCACCTTGATAAAGTCTTAACCCGTTGCGAAGAGGCAAAGCTGGTGCTTAGCAGGGAGAAAAGCCACTTTGTAGTCCAGCTGGGCATTGTGTTAGGGCATATAGTTTCTAAGAGAGGATTAGTGGTGGACACCGCAAAAATCGATTCCATCTCTAAGCTTCCATTGACCGCCAATGTTCGCCAAGTTAGATCTTTCCTTGGCCATGCTAAATTTTATAGACACTTCATTAGAGATTTCAGTAAAATCTTTAAGCTACTCTGCGACCTGTTAGCGAAGGATGTCTCCTTTAGTTTTGATGATAGATGTGGTGAGGCTTGCCAAGTCTTGAAGAAAGCCCTTATTACCACGTCGATTCTCCAAGCACCAGATTGGGCATTCCTGTTTGAGCTAATGTGCGATGCTTCTGATTTTGCAGTGGGAGCAGTCTTAGGTCAAAGTGTTGATGGCAAACCTCATGTGCTGCATTATGCCAGCAAGACCCTTACAGATCCTCAGTAAAACTACACGGTCGCAAAAATGGAACTTCTTGCTGTAGTATTTGTTTTGGAAAAGCTTCGATCTTATCTTTTGGGATCCAAGGTTGTGGTGTTCACTGATCATTCTGCCCTAAAGCATCTTCCTGCTAGAAAGGACACCAAACCTTGCCTAATTCGTTGGATTCTGCTACTCCAGGAATTTGACCTGGAAATTAAAGACAAAATAGGAGTTGTGATGAGTCCATTTTAATGGACTAATATTAAGCTTAAGTATCGTTAATCGTATCGTTTAGGTGTGTTAATAATTGCAATTAAGTTATAAAATATTTGTACGCATCATGATTTAAGTTTATGACATTCTATAATCTAATATGTAATGATTTTTGTTGTTTTTATGTGTAGGTAATAATATTTAGAAAGAACAAGGGTGGGGAGATAAATTTCCAAACATATTTTTGATAATAGCCGCAACCCCCCCACCCCTACACATTGGGGTAATCTTCCGCCGCCTTTCTCAACAAATATGACCAGAAATAGTTAAGGGATTTGGGAAAATCCCTTAACTCAAGCGAAAGGAGAGATGTTAAAAAGAAGAGGCAGGGAAAGAGGAAGGCCATCTAGGAATAGAAGAAGCGTGCACTGTGGTCCATCTTCCCCCTTGTGGGGAAAAACCTCACCAAGCGCCCGCACCCTTCAGCCTCTCCAGCTAGCCGAGGGCGCACAACCGTGCACCCATCCCTTTGGAAGGCCCTGATACAAACGCCGCACCACATCACCAACTACACACAACCGAGCACCGCGCAGCATCTCCCTCCAGCAGCAGGCACTCGCCAACGCGCCCCACTGCCCTGCTGCAGACACCGCACTGCGCCTTCCTCCCATCTCCATCTGCAGGCGCACTGCACACCAAGTGCCCGCACACCACCAAGACTGCAAGCCACCCCCTGCTCACAACACCTCTCCACACCAGGTGCACGCCCCACCGCTCGCTCCCTTCAGCACCATCTGCAAGCGCCTGCCTATGTGCACCAAGCCCGCGCCTCTCCACCCTACAGACGCGCGCCTGCACGCCCCACCACTCGCTCCCTTCAGTGCCCTGCTGCATACACCGCACCACTCGCCTCCCTTCACAGCACCTCTCCACCGCACTATAGCAACACACCCGTGGTGCTACCTCCGCCCACCTACAGATTGCATTCCTGCAGCCAACCGCCCACGCTCCAGTCTCCGCCCCATCGCCTGCACAGGCGTGCACTAGCGCACGCACGCTCGCACGCCACTAGCCGTAGGCGCTGTGTGCACCTCCGCCTTCTTGTTCAATAGGCCGATTCTCCGGCCACCTCCGTCGCCGCCACTGCCAGCACCGGAGAGCCCTCAACCTCGCCGTCTTGTTGAGCCTTGCAACAGCCCCGCGGTGCTCTCTCTCTCTCACATGGAGGAGAGAGGAAAAAAGCTATGTTTTCCTACCAATTAAAATTTACATTCAATGCCATTGCCACCTAATTTGATTTTATTTATTATTGTTATATTGTGGCAGAATTGCATTTGAACACTCATAGTTCCGTATAATTGCATGATATTGGTATTACCTTGTTTAAAGATTGATTTTTTGGCTTAACTTAAGTACTAATTGTCTCCAGTACACATCACATGAAAATTGCATAAATTCATCATAAATTTATTGAGGATTTCTGTGAGGGAAAATTGCACATATACCCTTATCTTTTTAAGTTATTGCAAATCTACTTTCCTTCACATTTTAAGTTAGATTTGAATAGGGATTTCGCACTATTAGAAATAACATTAAATAATTAAGTATTGATTGCATAATTGCCTCCCTGTGGGCACGACCTGCTCTTCTGCGAGTGGTTATTTTCATTGTTTTTGATTAGTCGATTTTTCCACCACTTAAATACTATAATGCTAAATGAAAAGTCGTCTATCAAATTGGCACCGTTGCCGGGGAGGCAATAGACGCAATAGATTTGCTTTATTATTTTTAAATTTTTTGAGTTGGAAAATTATCTAATCATTTTGATTATTGTGCGAGGAATCCGACGAGGTGACGAGGCGCAACAGAGCGGCGACAACAACCACGAGTTAAGCCACACGAGGAAAAGATGAAGGAGACCAAGATCCTATTTCGCAGAGGATTCTCCGTCATCACAATTTAATTCTGTCTTTTCTCCCTTCTAGTAATTGGGACTAATTTTTTGGAGGTTTGTCCCCACATTCTTTAGCTACTAGGGTTTATAATATTTTTGGTGCATGCGTGATTATATTCTCTGCTTGCTTGCTTTTAAAAACCAATAAAGAAAATATCGAGCTGGCTATTTGAAAATTGCATGCTCTTAGGTGCATGCATTTAGGGGTGATTGAGTAGCATATTAGATCTTATTATTGCATTGCAAGCATATTAGCACGAAGATTGCTGAAGACAAGTATATCTTTCTAACTTTTGCATCCAGCTTCTGTTCACGCATTTGCATTCAAACTTAAATTCAAGACCACCAAGTTGTCAGAAATTACTAATTCAGTGGTCACATAACTACAAGCGGAACTAATAATCAGATTCAACCCTAAAACCAACTCACATTTGATCTGATTCTAAGGGACTTGTCTGCGATTTCAAAAGAAATTACAAAGATTTGTGATGTGTTGCACACTTTTGACACTGAGCACGAACATTAGGCATCGCACTAAGGCTCGATCCATTAAGGCTATAGGCACCGATCTCTTTATCGGCGCAGACCCTCCTATTGTGCTTTGTGGTGGTGGTGATACTATCTTTTGATCAAGTGTTTTGATACTCCATGGAGGGGGACTCCCCTTAAAGGAACAAAAGGGTAGTTAAGGGCACCGCATATGCATCACCTCAAAGGAAGGGTTCACCCTACTTGCATCCCGTTGTTCGTCCTTGGAGTAACTTCTCCCTTGATCACCTGAGAGTATCATCCAAGCAAAGTATAGGTCTTAGGACACTCGAAGGTTGAATTAAGGCACGTAATTGCAGTGAAAAACTTGTTTGGCCATTTAGTTTAACTAATTCAACATCCACAATAAAAAAGGCTAAGATTTCAGGTCCACACCCCTCTTATGCCACTTATGTGGGAACAGAGGGATAAGTCTTGATCTTTTGACATATCTTTGGAGTGGAGGTTTGACTTAATAAAAAAAATTTTGAATTATGTTTTGTATGCTTGGTAGACACACTCTTGAGGGTAGTCTAGTGTTTGATCCTGAGCCTGAGAGAATTCTTAGGAGAGCTCACCAAGGAGAAGAAAGAGAAGAAATGGCTGAGCAATGTGCAAATCAACAAAGGACCCTAAGGGACTATTTTATTCCTACCAACCAACCTACACAAGCACTAAGACGACCGGCAGGGGATAATCCGCATGAGATCAAGAGTAATACCACATCTTTATTGCCCTCTTTTTATGGTATTACTAGGGAGGACCCCTACCGGCATTTGGAGGAATTCACCGAGGTTAGTTCCACGGTGAAGCTCCAGGGCTTTACTAATGAAGCCCTGATGAGGACACTATTTCCTCTCTCCCTAAAGGATAAGGCTAGGCACTGGTATCATACCCTCGATGCAAGGGTAAATGATTGGGCTACTCTTAAGGGAGAATTTTTAAAAAAGTATTTTCCTATGAGTAAAACCAACCATTACAGAAGAGAGATTATGGGTTTTACTCAATAGGAAGGGGAGCAATTTCATGAGACTTGGGAACACTTTAATGACCTTCTTAGGTTATGCCCCCACCATCAAGTGCCAAGATGGTAGTTGGTCGAAAGGTTCTATAACGGATTATCTGAAAGATATAGGCAAACCATTGATGCAGCCTATGCAGGAACCTTCATGACCAGAACAGAGGATGAAGCCTGGGTATTATTTGAAACTTTAAGCGACAACTCCATACATCTGTCCTCTGCCTATCAAGAAAGAAAACCATCAATCTTACAGAGGAAGATATAGCCCCATGAAGCTAGGGCTTCTAAGGATTTGGCTTATCAGATTCAACTATTGAATAAAATTTTTGATAGGCTTTTAGCAAACCCCAGCATGAACCCGCAAGCAGCCTCTATTTTTCAGTCTTCAAGAGAATGCTCCATTTGCCAAAGCACAACGCATGCCACTGCGGAGTGCCATCAGGCAACCTAATTCCCTGAGTTGATTCAGGTCACCTTGAATGCGGCCCAAGGTTTCCGCCCCCCTCGCAATAACCCTTACTCCAACACTTATAATCCAGGGTGGCGGAACCATCCAAACTTCTCTTGGAAGCAAGCTGATGCTTCTAACTCAGGGAATATAAGACCCTTACCTCCCCAGCCCACATACCAACCTTCTTATGAAAACCCTCCTCCGAATAAGCCCTCTGAGATGGATGAATTGAAGGCCATGATGAAAGCAATGCAAGAGCATCAGAATATGGTTATCCAATCTCAGAATAAGATGATTACTGATATGCAATCCCAAATTGGTCATCTTACTGAGGCAGTTAGGCAACGTGATTCGGGGAAGCTGCCTAGCTCTTCTGAGGAGAACCCTAAGGGCAGGGGGGTTGTATTCAGGGAGCATGCCCAAGCAGTGACCGTGTTGAGGAGTGGAAAAAAGATTGACAAGCCTGATAACACTCCTGTGGTTACATCTCAAAATTCCCCTTCCACACTTGACCCGACTTCCATCTCACCCGAGGAAGAGCCACACCACTCTCCCTCACAAGAAATCACCCACAATGAGGTTGTCGTCCTTCCACCACCCCTTTCCCGCCATGACGACCCCTCTACTCAGAAGCCAAGGGTGCCCTATCCAGAGTGCCTATCTGCTCCTGGAGAATCTTCTGTTGGCTCGTCTGGAGCCAAGGATAGGAGGGAAGAGATTATGGATACTTTTAGGCAAGTCCAGATTAACTTGCCTCTGTTGGAAGCGATTAAAGAAATTCCATCCTATGCCAAGTCTCTGAAAGACCTGTGCACCCAGAAGCACTGATCTAGGAAATAGGTCCAAACCAAGGTCATCCTGCTTGACCACGTTAGCTCGGTTCTTCAGCACGGAACACCCCCTAAAATGAAAGACCCAGGGGCCCCGTATATTTCAGTGGTTATAGGTAACCAACACATTGACGAAGCTTTGCTCGATCTAGGTGCGGGGGTAAATAATCTACCGAGCTCTGTCTACGACCTTTTGTGAGGAGGAAAGTCGAAGCCTAGTCCAGTAATCCTCCAGGTTGCAGACAGATCACTTAAGACACCGCAGGGATTGTTGGAAGATGTTCTTGTAAGAGTGGAGGATTTCTTCTTCCCCGTTAACTTTCTGGTACTTGATACTAACCCATCTAATAAGTCCACAAAGCTGTCCATTATTCTGGGATGCCCCTTTTTGGCCACAGCCAATGCCTCTATAAATTATAGATCCAGGGCACTTAAAATGGGCTTTGGGAACAAGAAGATCCGGTTGAATGTTTTTGATACTTACAAGCAACCCAGATTTGAAGATTGTTCTCAGATTGAGGTCGTTGATGAAATAATTGAAGAGACTGCTCCATCACTCTTATGTAGAGATCCTCTTCGGAATGTCATATCTCAGGACCATCCCTTGATTATTAGAGAAACTGAAAGGAAAATGCCCGAAGTAGAAGTGTTGCTGGGGATACACACTGAGTCTCTATCCCCACCGTGGATTGTGAAGGCAGATCCGCTGCCTAAGGTGAGGACAACTCAACTAAAACCCTCAATCCAAAAGGCTCCAGAATTGGAGTTGAAACCCCTCCCGAGCACATTGAAATATGCTTTCCTTGGCCCTAATAACACGCTCCCCATTATTACCTCATCTGCATTATCTAAATTACAGGAGGGAGCTCTGCTTGAGTGTTTACAAAGGCACAAGGAAGCAATTGCCTGGACAATTGCTTATATTAAGGGTGTTGATCCATCTATTTGCATGCATCATATATACATGGACGAGTCCATGAAGCCTTTTCGAGACATGCAGAGAAGGCTCAATCCAAATATGCAGATTGTTAAAAAGGAGATTCTGAAATGGCTGGATGCAGGGATTATCTATCCCATTTCAGATAGTAAATGGGTCAGTCCTATTCACGTAGTTCCGAAAAAGGCAGGAATCACTGTGGAAGAAAATGACCAAGGAGAACTGGTGACCACTAGACCCTCAACTGGTTGGGGGGTCCTCATTGATTACCGCCGTTTAAACACGGCTACCCAGAAAGACCATTTCCCCTTACCGTTTATCGATCAAATTTTAGAACAATTGGCGGGGAGCAAGTACTTTTGTTTTCTTGACAGGTACTCTGGGTACAATCAGATAGACGTTTTTCCTGTTGATCAGGAGCGTACCACCTTCACGAGTCCTTATGGCACTTCTGCATTCCGCCGAATGCCATTTGGGTTATGTGATGCTCCTGCCACTTTCCAACGTTGTATGACGGCTATCTTTTCTGATATGATCGATGAGTTCATTGAAATTTTCATTGATGACTTCTCCATTTATGGCTCGTCGTTTGACCTACGCCTGCGTACCTTGGTAAAGTCTTAACCCATTGCGAAGAGGCAAAACTGGTGCTTAGCTAGGAGAAAAGCCACTCTATGGTCCAGCAGGGCATTGTGCTTGGGCATGTAGTTTCTAAGAGAGGATTAGAGGTGGACACCGCAAAAATCGATTCCATCTCTAAGCTTCCATTGCCCGCCAATGTTCGTTAGGTTAGATCTTTCCTTGGCCATACTGGATTTTATAGGCTCTTCATTAGAGACTTCAGTAAAATCTCTAAGCCACTCTACAACCTGTTAGTGAAGGATGTCTCCTTCGATTTTGATGATAGATGTGGTGAGGCTTTCCAAGCTTTGAAGAAAGCCCTCGTTACTGCGTCGATTCTTCAAGCACCAGATTGGACCCTCCTGTTTGAGCTTATGTGCGATGCTTCTGATTTTGCAGTGGGAGCGGTATTAGGTCAAAGGGTTGATGGCAAACCTCATGTGCTGCATTATGCCAGCAAGACCCTTATGGATCCTCAGCAAAACTACATGGATACTGAAAAGGAATTACTTGCTGCAGTATATGCTTTGGAAAAGCTTCGATCTTATCTTTTGGGATCCAAGGTTGTGGTGTTCACTAATCATTCAACCCTTAAGCATCTTCTGGCTAAAAAGGACACCAAACCTCGCCTAATTCGTTGGATTCTGCTACTCCAAGAATTTGACCTAGAAATTAAAGACAAGAAAGGAGTTGAGAATGTGGTAGCAGACCATTTGTCTAGGATCCCTATTGAGGCATCAAACCCTACTGGCGGTATTCAAGAGACTTTCCCTGATGAGTCTCTAATGGCCATGGAAGCCAAAACTCCTTGGTTCGCTGACATAGTGAACTATATGGTAACGGGCATCACCCCTAGTACTTGGGACAAGCAGAAGCGAGATTGGTTTATTGCCAATGCTAAATTTTATCACTGGGAGGAACCCGAGCTTTCTAGAAAAGGCCCAGACCAGCTGTTTCGTCGTTGCATCCCTGATGAGGAACAAAGAAGTGTTCTGAGTTTCTGCCATGACTTCCACTGTGGGGGCCATTTTAGTGGGAAGAAGACTGCTCAAAAGGTTCTTCAGTCTGGTTTTTCGTGGCCCACATTATTCCGAGATGCACATACGTATGTCGGCTCATGTCTTCATTGCCAGCATATGGGAACCATTGGAAAAAGGGATGAGATGCCCCAACAACCTATCCTCCCTGTTAAATTCTTTGATATTTGAGGCATTGACTTCATGGGTCCCTTTCCTGTGTCCTTCGGATATGAATACATCCTTGTGGCTCTTGACTATGTATCAAAATGGATAGAAGCCATCCCCACGCGAACCAATGACCATTTCGTGGTCTTGGGCTTTGTTAAGGCTAATATCATTTCTCGGTATGGGTGCCTAAGGACGATCATAAGTGATGGAGGACCTCACTTTAAGAATGTACACTTCATAAGACTACTCCAAAATTTGGGAGTCAACCACATGATAGCCACACCTTATCAACCCCAAACGAGTAGACAAGTTGAAGTGTCTAATAGGGAGATTAAGCAAATTTTAGAAAAAACTGTCAGGCCGGATCGAAAGGATTAGTCTAAAAAACTAAATGACGCTCTTTGGGTCTACAGAACTGCATATAAGACTCCTTTGGGCATGTCTCCTTTCCGCCTTGTCTACGGAAAAGCATACCACCTTCCCGTTGAAATCCAACATAAAGCTTATTGGGCTATTAAAAATGTTAACTTAAATCTGGATAAAGTAGGAAAAACACATATGTTAGAATTAAGTGAGCTTGAGGAGCTTCGTAATGAAGCATATGAAACTTCTCAAGCTTACAAGCAACGTACAAAAGTCTTCCATGATAAACACATTATTAGAAAGACTTTTGAGCCCAACCAGTGGGTCTAGCTTTTCAATTTTAGACTTAAATTATTTCCTGGAAAGCTCAAGTCCCGTTGAGATGGGCCATACGTTGTTATCAATACCTTCCCTCATGGAGCTGTAGAGATCAGGAACCCTATTTCAGGTGCGAACTTTAAAGTAAATGGCCAGCGACTTAAACCGTATATTACTCTTTCAGATGGCCAGGTTTTGGACACACTACTGCTTGAGGAGCCTTAGCTCCTCCCACTCTCCTCCTCAGGTGATATTCTTCTATGTCTATATTTTTCCAATGAGGACATTGTCAGTCTTAGGCATGGGGGGATATAACCTAAGAATGTTTATAGCGTTTATAGCATTTATAAATATTTGCATACATATTTATATATAAAAAGAAAAAAAATTTTGAGCTGATTGGGTTAGTCCCTAGCAAAATACCTTTGTTATTGGAGGTTTTTCTTCCGAAATTCTTTCTTAAGTTTAGAATCCAGTAGATTTATTTCACTTGCACGTAGACTTGATAATGGATCCTTGGGGAAAACCAATAAGCATTTGTAGTCTACTGAACCCTTGGACAGTTCATAGAGAGTCAGGCATACTATCTTCTAATAAATCCACCTCATATTTGTAAGAAGAAGTAGAGAGATTACTAGTGCTCTAAGTCTAGTGCAAAGACTCTTAAGTTCTAGATAATTAGATGATGATACTTCAGAGTTAGGCGTAGTTTTCACTCTCTATTCCTGTGTGCGTACTTTGACTGAATTCTTGAGAGTCACCAAATAAGGCAGATACACAGAGATTGAGTCTTAATAAAGCTATAACTATGGTGGATGGTTACGACCATCCTTCATAGAGTCCTCAGTTGAAGGAGGGTAATAGTGTCAAAGGTCAGAAATACGCCTGTCCTATCCTTTCCTTCTCGGTGCCGAGAATAGGCACTTCCACCAAATAAGTACACAACTTCCTCCTGACCATCATCATCCCTAATAATGCCTCGTAAATAAAAATTCGTATTGTGTTGTGATTGATTGAAAAAGAAACAAAAGCAAGAAGAAAAAAATGAAAAAAAAGGGAAAAGAGAAAAGAAGTAGAGAAAGAAGAAATAGAAAGAAGAAAAAGAAGAAATAGTTATATTACAAAAAAAAAAGTCGAAGTTTATGATGTAACACTGTTTCTGATGCAGTAGAACACCTATCGCGTTCCACCAAATATGACCCATACCTACCTTCTAGTATTTCTGATCGCCTGAATATTGGTTGAGAACTCTAACTTAGTTATAGAGTTATTAGGACTTTAATTGAAGTGTGGATGCCATGTGAGGCCACCAAATAGTGAGTATAA
The DNA here is from genome assembly GCA_037157565.1 of Thalassia testudinum. Classification (NCBI taxonomy): domain Eukaryota; kingdom Viridiplantae; phylum Streptophyta; class Magnoliopsida; order Alismatales; family Hydrocharitaceae; genus Thalassia; species Thalassia testudinum. The sequence continues at coordinate 101,603,752 of JAZHRO010000055.1, read as the reverse complement.
TTTCTAAATCTGGCGAGATTCATGATCTCATAAAGAAAGAAAAGAATGAGTGCCCAGGAACATCAAGAGAGCACAATTGTATAGCCTTTCTCAAAGTTGACTTGTCTAATAGTCTAGAGAGCTAGAGTCTGTAGAGCACCAGTTGAGTGTATGCCACCAAATACAAATCCATTCAACTTCATATCTCCTACCTAAGCCAAACGCCGCGGTCAAATTACAGATTATCGTCTGCTTTATCCTCGAGGGAAGTAGTTGCCTATCTTGATAGAAATTTTTGCCAAGGGTGGTGTACGAACTCCCAATGCGAATCGACTCTTTCAATTGGATCTGTTACCTAGGCTGTCAGCACTTCACATTTGTCTGGATTCCTAAAGTTTTGAAGTAAGAAAAGAAAAAATCTTCTGATTATTTCTATTATTTTTCATTTTTGCTAGGGACTAGCAAATCTTAGGCATGGGGGCATTTGATGAGTCCATTTTAATGGACTAATATTAAGCCTAAGTATCTTTAATCGTACCATTTAGGTGTGTTAATAATTGCAATTAAGTTATAGAATATTTGTACGCATCATGATTTAAGTTTATAACATTCTATAGTCTAATATGTAATGATTTTTGTTGTTATTATGTGCAGGTAATAATATTCAGAAAGAACAAGGTTGGGGGGATAAATTTTCCAACATATTTCTGATAGCAGCCGCAACCCCCCCACCCCCACACATTGGGGTAATCTTCCGCAGCCTTTCTCAGCAAATATGACCAGAAATAGTTAAGGGATTTGGGAAAATCCCTTAACTCACGTGCAATGGAGAGAAGTTAAAAAGAAGAGGCGGGGAAAGAGGAAGGCCATCCAGGAAGAGAAGAAGCGTGCATTGTGGTCCATCTTCCCCCTTGTGGGGAAAAACCTCACCAAGCGCCCGCACCCTCCAGCCTCTCCAGCCAGCCGAGGGTGCATAAACCCACGCCCATCCCTTTGGAAGACCCTACAGCAAACGCAGCACCGCATCACCAACTGCACACAACCGTGCGTCGCACAACATCTCCCTCCAACAGTAGGCACTCGCTAGCGCGCCCCACCACCCTGCTGCAGACACTGCACCGTTCCTTCCTCCCATCTCCATCTGTAGGAGCACCGCACACCCAGCACCCGCATACCACCAAGCCTGCAGGCCGCCCCATGCTCACAGCACCTCTCCACACCAGTCGCACACCCCACCACTCACTCCCTTCAGCACCATCTGTAAGCTCCTGCCCGCGTGCACCAAGCCTGTGCCTCTCCACCCTACAGGCGCACACCTGCACATCCCACCACTCGCTCCCTTCAGCGCCCTGCTGCAGACAATACACCGCTCACCTCCATTCACAGCGCCTCTCCACCGCACTGCAGCAACACACCCACAGGCGCTACCTCCACCCACCTGCAGACCGCATGCCTGCAGCCAATCGCCCGCGCTCTAGCCTCTGCCTCATCGCCTGCACGGGCGTGCACCAGCACACGCACGCTCGCACGCCACCAGCCGCAGGCGCTGCATGCACCTCCACCTTGTTGTTCAACAGGGCAGCGCTCCAGCCACCTCCGGCCACCTCCGTCACCGCCACTACCACCACTGGAGAGCCCTCGTCCTCGCCGTCCTCCTAGGCCTCGCAACAGCCCTGCAGTGTTCTCTCTCTCGCGAGGAGGAGAGAGGAAAAAAGCTCTGTTTTCCCCACCAATTAAAATTTACATTCAATGCAATTGCCACCTAATTTGATTTTATTTATTACTGTTATATTGAGGAAGGATTGCGTTTGAACACTCATAGTTCCTTATAATTGCATGATATTGATATTAACTAGTTTAAAGACTGATTTTTTGGCTTAACTTAAGTACTAATTGTCTCTAGTACACATCACGTGAAAATTGCATAAATTGATCATAAATTTATTGAGGATTTCTTTGAGAGAAAATTGCACACATACCCTTATCTTTTTGAGTTATTACAAATCTACTTTCCTTCACATTTTAAGTTAGATTTGAATAGGGATTTTGCACTATCCGAAATAACATTAAATAATTAAGTATTGATTGCATAATTGCCTCCCTGTGGACACGACCCACTCCTCTGCCAATGGTTATTCTCATTATTTTTTATTAGTCGATTTTTCCACCACTAAAATACTATAACGTTAAGTGAAAAGTCGTCTATCAAGTTGAAAATGTGGTTGCAGATCATCTATCTAGGATCCCTATTGAGGCATCAAGCCTTGCTGGCGGTATTCATGAGACATTCCCTGATGAGTGTCTAATGGCTGTGGAAGCCAAAACTCCTTGGTTCACTGACATCGTGAACTATCTGGTCATGGGCATTACCCCTAGTAATTGGGACAAGCAGAAGCAAGATAGGTTTCATGCTAATGCTAAATTTTATCACTGGGAGGAGCCCAAGCTTTTTAGAGTAGGCCCTGACCAGCTTTTTCGCAGTTGCATCCCTGACAAAGAACAAAGAATTGTTCTGAGTTTCTGCCATGACCTCCATTGTGGGGGACATTTTAGTGGGAAGAAGACTGCCCATAAGGTTCTTCAGTCTCGCTTTTGTTGGCCCACATTATTCCAAGATGCACATACGTATGTGGGCGCATGTCTACGTTGCCAGCAGACAGGAACCATTGGATAAAGGGATGAGATGCCCCAACAACCTATCCTCCTCTTTGAGATCTTTGATATTTCGGGCATTGACTCCATTGGTCCCTTTCCTATGTACTTCGGATATGAATACATTCTTGTGGCTATAGACTATGTATCGAAATGAATAGAAGCCATAGCCACGTGAACCAATGACCATTCCGTGGTCTTGGGCTTTGTTAAGGCTAATATCATTTCTCGGTACAGGTGCCCAAGGACGATCATAAGTGATGGAGGACCTCACTTCAAGAATGTACACTTCACAAGACTACTCCAAAATTTGGGAGTCAACCACATGATTGCCGCACCTTACCATCCCCAAACGAGTGGACAAGTTGAAGTGTCTAATAGGGAGATTAAGCGAATTTTAGAAAAAACTGTCAAGCCCATTCGGAAGGATTGATCTGAAAAACTAAATGATGCTCTTTGGGGCTATAGAACAGCGTATAAGACTCCCTTTGGCATGTCTCCTTTCCATCTTGTCTAGGGAAAAGCGTGCCACCTTCCCATTGAAATCCAACATAAAGCCTATTGGGCTATTAAAATGTTAACTTGAATCTGGATAAAGCGAGAAAGGCACGTATGTTAGAATTAAGTGAGCTTGAGGGGCTTCATAATGAAGCCTACGAAACATCTCAAGCTTATATGTAGCGTACAAAAGTCTTTCATGATAGGCACATCATTAGAAAGACTTTTGAGCCCAACTAGTGTGTCTGGCTTTTCGATTCTAGACATAAATTATTTCCTAGAAAGCTCAAGTCTTGCTAGGATGGACCATACGTTGTTATCAATACCTTCCCTCATGGAGCTGTAGAAATTCAAAACCCTACTTCAGGTGCGAGCTTTAAGGAAAATGGCCAGCGACTTAAACCTTATATTACTCTCTTAGATGTCCAGGTTTTGGATGCACCTCGGCTTGAGGAGCCTTGACTCCATCTGCTCTCCTCCTCAGGTGATATTCTTTGATGTCTGCATTTTTCCAATGAGGACATTGTCAGTTTTAGGAATGGGGGTTTATAACCTGAGAATGTTTATAGCATTATAAATATTTGCATACAATTAAAATAAAAGAAACTCTTACTTTCTTAAGCTGAATGGGTTAGTCCCTAGCAAAATATCTTTGTCATTGGAGGTTTTTCTTCTTGAATTATTTCTTAAGTTTAGAATCTAGTACATTTATTTCACGTGCACATAGACTGGGTAATGGATTCTTGAAGAAAACCAATAAGCATTTGTAGTCTACCGAACCCTTGGACAGTTAATAGGGAGTCAGGCATACTATCTTGTAGTAGATCAACCTCATATTGGTGAGAAGAAAGTAGAGAGATTGCTGGTGCACTAACTCTAGTGTAAGGAATATTAAGCTTTGGATAATTAGTTGATGATACCTCAGAGTTAGGCATAGTTTTTGCTCTCTGCTATTGTGTGCGTACTTTGTGTGAATTCCTGAGAGTCACCGAATAAGGCAGATACACAGAGATTGAGTCTTAATAAAGATATGACCATGGTGGATGGTTACGACCGTCCTTCATAGACTCCTTGGCTGAAGGAGGGTAATAGTGTCAAAGGTCAGAAATATGCCTATCCATCTATTCCTTCCCGGTGTCAAGAATAGCCACTTCCACCAAATAAGCCACACAATATCCTCTTGAGCATCGTCATCCCTAATAATGCCTCATAAATAAAAGTCTATGTCATGTTATTTGCAAGAAAAAAGAAAGGAAAAAGAAGAAGAAAAGAGAGAGAGAAAAGAAAAAGAAAAGAGTCCAAAGAAAGAAGAAGAAACAATTATATTGCGAAAAAAATAAAAGGAAAAGGAAGAAGAAAAGAGGGAGAAAAGAAAATGAAAAGAGTCCAAGTTTATAAATTTTATCTTTGTAACATTACTTTTGAGGCAACAAAAACACCTATCGCGATCCACCAAGTATGACCCATACCTACCTTTTAGTGTTTCTGATCGCTCGAATACTGGCCGGGGACTCTAACTTAGTTGTAGAGTTATTAGGATTTTAATTGAAGTGTGAATGCCATGTGTGGCCACCAAACAGTGAATACACTTACTAAGTCTGGTGAGATTTGTGATCTCAGAAAGAAAAGAAAGAAAAGAGTGAGTGCCAAGGAACATCAAGAAAGCTCGTTGCTTAGCCTCTCTCCGAGTTGACTTGTCTAATAGTCTAGAGATCTAGAATCTGCAGTGCTAGATTACATGTAGCAGCAGATGAGTGCATGCCACCAAATACAAATCCATTCAACTCGATATCTCCTACCTAAGCCAAATGCCGGGGTCAAATTACAGATTATCTTCTGCTTTATCCCCGAGGGAAGTAGTTACCAATCCCAACAAAAATATTTACCAAGGGTGAAGTACAAACTCCAAATACGAATTGGCTTTTGACGTGGATCTGCTATATCACTTCACATTTGTCTGGATCTCTAAAGTTTTGAAATAAAAAAGGGAAGAAATCTTCTAATTTTTCATCTTTGCTAGGGACTAGCAAATCTTTGCCATGGGGGTATTTGATGAATCCATTTTAATGAACTATTGTTACACCTAAGTAATTCAATTCTAACAATGTATGTTTGTTAATAATAACATTAGGTCATTAAATGATTGCATGTCATTTTTTAAGTTTACATTTATTCTATTGCTTAGTATGTAATTATTTTATATGCCATGCAGGTCATGCAACAATGCACTCATCTTCTCCACTTAATCTACTCCATCAGGACAATAATCGGGAAGAAGAGGGAGGAGGATCAATTGTGGAAAAGAACAGGGGGTGAAAAGATATTTCCCCCCTACAAATATCTCAACCTATGGCCGTCCTCCTTCAACAAAACCAACAGTGCCGGCCATGTTTAGCAAGGGATTTTGAAAATCCCTTGACTCGTGGAGGGAGAGGAGATAAAGAGAGAGAGGCGGAGGGGCTTGAGGGGGGAGACCATCCTGAAGTACTGCGAGCACTGTGGGGAGAGCGTGCACTGTGCGCACACCTTCCACCGCCTATCCATCGTGCACCTTGCCACCAGCACCTTCACCAAGTCCTCGCCAACCACCCACCGTGCGTAAGAGGCAGCTAAGCACCCTTGCAAGCCTGCAGCTGCGCACCATCGCTTGGCCGCACCCGCGCGCCCTACAGGCGCTGCAGCAGCCTCCACTGTCCTTGCGCACCCTGCAACCCCGGCAACCTGCACCAGTGCCCTCAACGCGGCAAGACCAACTAGCCCCCACTGAAAGTGTGCTCTGCTCCAGCCTCTTCCACCGTGCTACCTTACCACAATGCTCCAAGCCACACCAGCTCCCACAGGCGCTAGCAGCCACCCGTAGGCTCCCACGCCATACCTGCGCCCATGTAGTACCTGTGCACGCCCTTGAAAGTGTCCACCCTCACCACTCACCACACTGCCACAGTGCGCAAAGACGCGCACTACAGATCTCATGGCCCCTCCTCTTCGTCATCTTCTTCCTCTCCAGCACCCTACAAGTACCCAAAGCCCTGCCAGCTGCAGTGCGCCCATAGCAGCCACACACCTGCAGGTAGTGCAACGCAGCCACTTGCGCCTACGCGCCACGCCCACAGTAGCCATGCAGCCACCTACCGATGACAGGCCAGTGCTCCTCTCCGCCAGCCGGCCGCCTCAGGCCACCCCTGACCACTGTGTCACCACCATCGCGTAGCCCTCATCGAGACGTGCCTTCCCACAGCGTAGCTCCTCCCACGAAGCCTCCTCGTGCACGCAAGGAAGAGAGAGGAAGTTTCCTCTATTTTAATCCCAATTAGAATTTACGTTGCATGCCATTTCCATTGGATATTATTATTTTATTCAAGCCACATTGCATAGATGCACTTATAGTTTCATGAATTTAATTTACTTGTGTTATGTGCATCATTCAACATTGAAATTCAAATCAGATTTGCATGCAAATTAAATTTACATGATATGCCATTACACATGCATCATATACAAATTTTTGGGGGCTTAATTCCCGAAGTGAAAATTGCATAAATAGCCTTGAACTTTTAAGTAAATTGCAAGCTCCATTTAAAATAGCATATTCCTCGCATTAAAGTCGGGAAAGTGTCTACAAACAATAAATTCCTCTACTCATGAATTTATTGGTGCTATTCCTCCCTGTGGATGCGACCTTTTTATTGTGGTTAAAGTTTATATTTATTTTAATTTTTGGTTGAGAAATTTTCCACCACATTAAACACGACATATCATTCTATTGCTGTCATAGATAAGCGAGAATCTCTACATCAAATGGTGCCGTTGTTGGGGAGGCAACAGACACAATAGATTCACGTTATTATTTTTGAATATTCTGAGTTGCGCAATTATTTGAACTTTTTTTTTTATGCGAGGAATCTAACGGGGCGACGAGGCGCAACAGAGCGGCGACAACAACATCGAGCTAAGCCACACGAGGAAAAGACGTAGGAGACCTGGATCCCGCTTTCACAAGGGATTCTCCGACGTCACAAAATTTATTTCTGTCTTCTCGCCCTTGTAGTAATTGGGGCTGAATTTTTGGGGGTCTGTCCCCACATTCTTTCGCAACTGGAATTTATATTTCTTCTCATGCGTGATTCCATTTTTTGCTTGCTTGCCTTTAAGACCAATAAAAGAAAATATCAAGCTACATATGTAGAAGTTGCATGCCCTTAGGTGCACACATTTAGGGGTGATTGAGCAGCACATTAGATCTTATTATTGCATTACAAGCATATTAGCACGAAGATTGATGGAGATAGGTACTCCTTTCTTACTTTTGCATCCAGCTCCTGTTCACGCATTTGCATTCAAATTAAAATTCAAGAGCACGAAGTTGTTTGAATTTACTAATTCAGTGGTCGCATAACTAAAAGTGGGAATGATAATCAGATTCGACCCTAAAATCAATTCACATTTGATCTAATTCTAAGGGACTTGTCTGCATTTTAAAAATATTAATAAGATTTGCGGTGTGATGGACACTTCTGACACTGAGCATGCACATTAGGCACCGCACTAAGCCTCGATCCCTTAAGGCTATAGGCACTGATCGCTTTATCGGTGCGAACCCTCCTATTGTTCTTTGAGGTGGTGGTGGTACTATCTTTTGACCAAGTGTTTTGATACTTCACGGAGGGGAACACCCCTTCAAGGAACAAAAGGGTAGTTGAGGGGCACTGCATACGCATCGCCTCAAAGGAAGGGTTCGCCCTACTTGCATCCCTTTATTCGTCCTTGGAGTAACTTCTCACTTGATCACTTGGGAGTATCATCCAAGCAAAGTATAGGTCTTAGGGGACTCGAAGGTTTAATTAAGGCATGTAATTGCAGTGGAAAAGTTGTTTGGCCAATTATTTCAACCAATTCGAACTCCACAACAAAGAAGGTTAAGATTTCAAGTCATCGCCCCTCTTATACCAGTTATGTGGGAACGGAGGGATAAGCCCTGACCTTTTGACTTATCTTTGGAGTGGAAGTTTCACTTACTCAATAAGAACCTGAATTGTGATTGATATTGTATGCTTGGTAGACGCTCTCTTGAGGGTAGTCTAGCATTTGATCCTGAGCCTGAGAGAATTCTTAGGAGAGCTCACCTAGTAGAGAAAAGAGAAGGAATGGCTGATCAAGGAGCAAATAAACAAAGGACCCAAAGGGACTATTTTATTCCAACTAACCAACCCACACAAGAACTAAGATGACTGGTATGGGATAATCCCTTTGAGATCAAGATCAATACCATATCTTGGTTGCCCTCCTTTTATGGTACTACTAGGGTGGACCCCTACCGGTATTTGGAGGAATTCACCGAGGTCTGTTCCAAGATGAAGCTCTAGGGCTTTACTGATGAAGCCCTGATGAGGACTCTATTTCCTTTCTCCCTAAAGGATAAGGCCAAGCACTGGTATCATACCCTCAATGCAAGGGTAAATGATTCGACCACCCTTAAGGGAAAATTTTTGAAAAAGTATTTTCCTATGAGTAAGACCGACTGTTATAGAAGAGAGATTATGAGTTTTACTCAACAGGAAGGGGAGCAATTTCATGAGAGTTGGAAGCACTTTAATGACCTTTATAGGTTATGCCTCCACCATCAGATGCCAAGATGGCAGTTGGTCGAAAGGTTCTATAACGGATTATCCAAAAGGCATAGGCAAACATCGATGCAGCCTATGTAGGAACCTTCATGATCGGAACTGAGGATGAAGCATAGGCATTATTTGAAACATTAAGCGACAACTCCATGTCCTCTGCCTATCAAGAAAGAAAACCATCAATCTTCTAGAGGAAGAAAGAGGCCCATGAAGCCAGGGCTTCTCAGGATTTAGCATATCAGGTTCAACTATTGAATAAAAACTTGGATTGGCTTTTAGCAAACCTCGGCATGAACCCACAAGCAGCCTCTATCTTTCAGGCTTCAAGAGAATGCTCCATTTACCAAGGCACAACGCACACCACAGCAGAGTGACATCATGCAAATCAATTCCCTAAGTTGATTCAGGCCAACTTGAATGCGACTTTGTTTTCCGCCCTCCTCGCAATAACCCTTATTCCAATACCTATAATCTGTGGTGGCAGAACCATCCAAACTTCTCTTGGAAGCAAGGTAATGCTTCCAACTTAGGGAATACAAGACCCTTACCTCCCCAACCCATACACCAACCATCTTATGAAAACCCTCCTCAGAATAAGCCCTCTGAGATGGATGAACTTAAAGCCATGATGAAAGAGATGCAAGAGCATCAAAATATGGTCATCCAATCTCATAATAGGATGATTACTAATATGCAATCCCAAATTGGTCATCTTACTGAGGCAGTTAGGCAACGTGATCCGAGGAAGCTATCTAGCCCTTCTGAGGAGAACCCTAAGGGCAAGGGGGTTGTATTCAGGGAGCACGCCTAAGCGGTGACCGTGTTGAGGCGTGGAAAGAGGATTGACAAGCCTGATAACACTCCTACAGTTACGTCTCAGAATCCCCCTTCCACACCTATCCCGACTTCCATCTCCACTGAGTGAGAGCCACATTGCTCTCCCTCGCACAAAGTCACCCACAATGAGGACGTCATCTTTCCACCACCCCTTTCCCGCCATGACGACCCCTCTACCCAGAAGCCGAGGGTGCCCTATCCAGAATGCCTATCTGCTCCTGGGGAATCTTTTGTTGGCTTGTCTAGAGCCAAGTATAGGACGAAAGATATTATGGACACTTTTAGGCAAGTCAAGATTAACTTGCCTCTATTGGAAGCTATTAAACAGATCCTGTCCTATGACAAGTTTTTGAAGGACCTGTGCACCCAGAAGTGCCGATCTAGTAAACAGGTCCAAACCAAGGTCATCCTGCTTGTCCATGTTAGCTCGGTTCTCCAGCATGGAACATCCCCCAGAATTAAAGACCTAGGGGCACCGTATATTTCAGTGGTTATAGGTAAGATGAGGCTCTACTCGATCTGGGTGCAGAGGTGAACATTTTACCGAGCTCTGTCTATGACATTTTTAGAGGAGGCAAGCTAAAGCCCAGTCCAGTAATCCTCCAGGTTGTAGACAGATCACTTAATGCACCACGGGGATTGTTTGAAGATGTCCTTGTGAGAGTGGAGGATTTCTTCTTCACTATTGACTTTCTGGTGCTTGATACTGACCTATCAAATAAGCCCACAAAGCCATTCGCTATTCTGGGATGCCCCTTCTTGGCCATAGCCAATGCCTCCATAAATTGTAGATTTGGGGCACTTAAAATGTGCTTCGAGAACAAGAAGATTCGGTTGAATGTTTTTGATACTTACAGGCAATCAAAATTTGAAGATTGTTCTGAGATTGAGGTTGTTGATGAAATAATTGAAGAGACTACTCTAGCACTCTTATGTAGACATACCCGTCAGAATGTCATATCTAAGGTGTTAGTTCAACCACTCGTATATAATATTTTGATGATTTTACAAAACGAAGAAAATGAAATAAAAAAATAAAGCGTAGCATATTGTTTTCTCTCTATAATAACATATTTGCAGGATTTCAAAAAGCTTTCCAAGACGGGAGATTTAAAGCGTGAAGACAAGTAGCATAAGTATTAGGTCTTAGGCTTTTTCATGTAAACTTTCAATGGTTGTAATTTTCATTTTATTTGAGTCTAGAAATATTGTAAAGAGCCCTCAAACATAACCTATAAATAGCTAAGTTAGGCTCTCTACACTTAGGATAAATTAGAAACGAAAACCCAGCACTCATACCCTTATCAGACGCCCATAACAATGGTCAGACGTCTGATTTTCCACTTTAAGACATCTAACAATTGTCTCAGACATCTAATTTCAAAGAGTTCTGCCTTTGTTTGTCTCATTATAAACATTAGTCGAAGGACTTCACTTTCAGATGTCGATAACCTTACACAGACATCCTCATACTACCCGTTAGACTTGGCTTGGGCAAAAATCAATTTACAGATGTCTTGACACGCTTCCAGACTTCTACCTTGGAACTGTTGGCCATGATTTTCTGTGAGTATCTGTTTACGACCACATAATCTTTTTTGGCAGAAGGAGTGGGAAGAGTTTTTAGGTTTCCAGACGTCTGTTGATGTCCTCAGACATCCATAACGACGTCCGATCCTCTAAACCTAGAACTCTGTTTGGATCTGATGATAACAGGAACGAATCCACCCTTCATTAGATGTCTAATAACATAATCAGACGTCTTACGAGAAAATATCAGACATCCTTCTTTTGATCCAATAGAGTCAGTTAAGGATGTCCTACAGTATTAGACGACCAGAGGTAAAATCAGACGTCATATAAGACGTCTAATCCTAGAATTAGACGTCTGATATTGCTGTCAGACTCATCATTGCCTTGATTTTGTGTGGATTTCATCCTAAACTCTTGGGATTTGTCTCCAACGGCTAGAAGAGCTCTCCCAAGTGTTGGTGAAGGTTCCAAACTTGCCTATAAATAAACTACAACTCCTCTTAGGCAATACACACCTCTTGAGATACAATTCCATTAGAAAAATCTCTTGCTCACTACTCTAAGCTCCATCTTGCCCTTGTGCTTTGCTAATACTCTGATTAAAGGGCAAATCCATGCTCCCGGCTCACTCCGTTCTGCAAATCATCAGGTAGTTCTTGTCATGCTTAGTAGATAAGAAAGCAACTAAATTATTGGGGTGCTCTACAGGTGTTATTTTACTTCTTAATTTCTGTACTTTGGGTATCTAGCTTGTCGGGTCCCTGTCTCTTCATTTTGAAGGGAGAAACCTCCATTTAGGGATCGGAGGTGGCATTTGTAATTGAGGTACACTACCCTCATTTAAGTAGTGTGGTTAGTGGATTGATCACCCTGTGATCAAAAATCCTAAGTCAAGAGATTGGCTTAGGTGGTGGTTTTCACCCATCTTGGGTTTCCACCTAAAAGTAATTGAGTACATTTTGTGATTGAATTTTTTTTGTATTACAATACTCTATAATTTCACTATTCACCCCCCCTCTAGTGCAATTTAATTTGGCATCAGAGTAGGTTTTCCGCCTACAGGAGTAACATCCGCGGAAAGATCACATGGAGGGGAAGGCCATTTCCACAAGTAGATTGGAGGGGCAATCCACCACTCGACCACCACTCTTCGAAGGAACAACTACACTTACTGGAAGCTGAGAATGAAGATGTGGCTTCAAGCCAACAATTTCTCCATTTTGAGAAATGCGAATCCGCATACGTCATTCCCGAGAAACCAGAAACTGGTTACACAGTGGAGCAAATCCATCACCTTGGACTGAATGCCAAGGCAATGAACTCACTCTATTGTGCTCTCAGCTTGGAGGAATTCAACCGCAGCAGCCAATGCAAAACCGCCCACGAGATCTGGAGAACCTTGGAGGTAACTCACGAAGGTACATCTAAAGTTAAATCCTCAAAGATAAACTTGTTATCGCAGGAATTTGAAGCTTTCTCTATGAAGGAGAATGAAAGACTTGGGGACATGTACACCCGATTCACGTTAATCTTGAATAACCTCAAGTCTTTAGGAAAGACATTTATAAAGGGGAAGCTTTAAGGGAAGCTCCTTTGCTCCCTTGGACCTGAGTGGGAGCAAAAGGTAACGGCAATAGAAGAAGCCAACCAAGTAGAGGATCTAGACATGGAAAATCTACTTGGGAATCTCATGGCTTACGAATCAAAAATGGAGCAAAAGAAGAAATCAATCTCATCGGAGCCAAAGAAGAAGACCTTAGCCTTCAAAGTTAGTTCGGAAGATGAGGTAAGTACCGATGACGAAGAATTTGTTCTATTAGCTAAAAAGTTTAAAAAGTTTCTTAGAAATAGAAGAGAGATCAAGGGAAGGAAAAGAGAGGAAGAACCTCTAATTTGCTATAATTGCAAAAAGAGAGGTCACATAAGGAAGGATTGTCCCTTACTCAAAAGGGATGATGAGAAGAAACCCAAGAAACCTTCGGACTACAAGAAGATCTCCAAACCGAAAGGATTCAAGAAGAAGGCATTTCAAGCAACGTGGGATGACTCCACCTTCGAAGAAGAAGAGGAAACAAATGAAGAAACGACATGCTTGGGATTAATGGCAACAACTGATGGTTCTGAGTCTGAATCTGAGGAACCTAAGGTAAACTCCTACTCTTTAGATGAATTACAAGATGCCTTTGATTCACTATATGTAGATCTTAAGAAAACAAAAACCCAAAGCAAGGCTTTAAAAGAAGAAAACTTAGAAAATAAGCGATTAATCAATGATTTTGAAGAAAAGAATCTAATTCTTACAAAAGAAATCACTACTTTAAATATGCAAATAAGAATTCTAATGATTGACAAAGAGTCATTAACAAATGATTTGTATACTGCAATGAGTGAACAAAAATATTTAGATAGAGAAGAATTACTCGACAAAATCCATGTGCTTGAAAAATAAAACTCCTTTAAAATAATGAAAATGGCTTACTTAGAGTAGAAATTAGGGCATTAGAAGATAAACTGGACATAATGAAAATAGAGATAAATCTTCTCAAAGGAAAGTCAAACCAACTTCTTAAGGAACTAGCCAAATTTACAAAGGGGAAAGATAACTTGGACAAACTCATTGCCCATCAAAAACCTTCCTCAAGTAAATTTGGATTAGGCTTTCATGAACCTAGTCAAAGTGAGCCAAAAAAGGATCCTCCTCTAAAGGAGACCACTAACAAATACGGATCCACTTTACAATGGATACCGAAAAGACAACTCTCACTTTGTTTTGTTGGGATGAAAGGACATCATAATGTCAAAAATTGGATATACAAAATGAAGGATGGACGACTCAAATTAGAAAGACCTATAGAAACACCAAGTTACCATCGAAGATCTTTTATAGGAGGAAGAAGGTCTACAAGGGGGAAGACAAGGAGACCACTGCCACCAAGGAGGCCGAAGGGTGATGGACTCCGGATGCTCCAAACATATGACGGGAGACAAGCGCCTATTTTTGGACCTCCAACCTACGGATGGAGGAACAGTTACATTTGGCAACAATCACAAGGGCCATATTATTGGCCTTGGTAAAATAGGTAACCCTCTCTCTCCCATCTCAAATATTTCTCTAGTTAAAGGACTAAAACATAATCTTTTAAGTGTAAGTCAAATATGTGATTAGGGCTTTAAAGTAGTGTTTACTTCTAAAATGTTTGAAATTATGCATGCATTAACCAATGAAACCCTTCTTAACGGAACTAGATTTAAAGACATTTATGTCGTAGAATTTGATAAAAATGGCACTTATGAATGTCTTATAGCAAATGATGAGTTAAGTATATGGCATAAAAGACTAGGACATGTTCATATGAAGCTGGTTCAAAAACTAGCTAAACATGAACTAGTCCGAGGTCTTCCTAAAGGAAAATTTTTAAATGAGCCTATTTGTGATTCATGTAAATTAGGTAAGATTATAAAATCTAGCTTTAAAAGCAAAGAAGTTATATCCACATCAAGACCTTTAGAACTACTTCACCTAGATTTGTTTTGACCTACAAAATATGAGAGCCTCAGTGGATGCAAATATTGCCTTGTAATTATAGATGATTTTTCAAGGTTTTCATGGGTCTCCTTGAGATCAAAAGAAGGAGCGTTTTCCATCTTTTCTATTTTTTGTAGGAAAGTTCAAACTGAAAAAGGCTACCAAATCACTCATATCCGTAGTGATCATGGGGGCGAGTTTGAAAATTCCTTGTTTGATGATTTTTGTCAAGAGCATGGTATTGCTCATGAGTTTTCTTTTCCTCGACCACCTCAACAAAATGGGGTGGTTGAGAGAAAGAAACACACTCTTCAAGAGTGTGCTCGAACATTGCTCATAAACTCGGGGTTACCAAAGTACTTTTGGGCTGAGGGGATTAACAAGGCTTGTTACGTGTTAAATCACACCTTAATTCGATCCGGATTGTGAAAAACCTGTTTTGAACTATACTATGGGAAAATACCCAAAATTAGTTATTTTAAAATTTTTGGATGTCGATGTTTTGTCTTGAATATCCACTCTAATTTAGATAAATTTGATTGGAAAGGTGAAGAAGCCATCTTTATTGGTTATTCCTCACATAGTAAGGCATATCGGGTTTTTAACAAGACCACATTAATAGTGGAGGAAACCCTCCATGTTTCCTTCGATGAATCTCCTCATTCCTCCATTCACCGGGTCAATATGGATGATGAAGATGATTCTACTATTGATGTGTCTAACATTCCAAACTCCAACATCCATAATCTTTCAAAAGATTGGATATATCAAGGGGATCATCCCAAAAGTCAAGTCATTGGAAGTGTTTCTGATGGCGTTAAAACCCGATCTCTTTTTAGTTGCTCCTTTGGTCTCTCTGCCTTTGTATCTTAAGTTGAACCCAAGAGTGTTGAGGAAGCGTGCTCCGAAGAACCTTGGATGATGGCCATGCAGGTGGAACTCAACCAATTCCAAAGGAATCAAGTTTGGGATCTAGTACCTAAGCCTGAAGGGCAAACGGTAATAGGTACCAAATGGGTATTCCAGAACAAGTTGAATGAATCCGGTATGGTTATTCGAAACAAGGCTCGGTTGGTAGCACAAGGGTACAACCAAGAAGAATGAATTGATTTTGATGAGACCTACGCTCCTGTAGCTCGACTCGAATCAATTCGCATGCTTCTTGCTTATGCCGCCTTTCTTGGCTTTAAACTCTTTCAAATGGACGTTAAGAGCATGTTTCTTAATGGATTCATTAAGGAGGAAGTTTTTGTAAAACAACCTCCTGGTTTTGAGTCTCATGATAAGCCTCATTTTGTCTACAAATTAAATAAGGCACTATATGATCTAAAGCAAGCTCCTAGAGCTTGGTATGAAAGGCTCAAAGAGTACTTGTTAAATGCAAAATTCTCTATAGGGGAAGCGGATTCCACATTATTCATTAAAAGAAAAGGAAAAGACATTTTATTAGTTCAAATATATGTAGATGATATTATATTTGGTGCTACTAATGAATCTATGTGTAGAAAGTTTTCAGAAATTATGCAGGAAGAATTCGAAATGAGTTTGATGGGTGAGCTCAAGTTTTTCTTGGGTTTGCAAATCACTCAGCTCGAAATTGGAACCTTTGTGTGTCAATCAAAATACACAAAGGAGATGCTGAAGAAATTTGATTTGAACAAAAGTAAAGGGAAGAACACTCCTTTGAGTGTCACAACTTAGACTTGGACGAATCAGGTACACCCATAGATCAAAAGCTCTATTGTAGCATGATTGGATCTTTACTGTATTTAACTTCCAGTAGACCTGAGATTTTGTTTAGTACCTGCTTATGTGCTAGGTTTCAATTAAACCCCAAACAATCACACCTAAATGATGTAAAACGAATACTTAGATATCTAGTTGACACATCTGATTATGGCTTATTCTACCCTAGGATTCCACAATTCAAGTTAGTTACCTATAGCGATGCGGACTACGCAGGTAGCCACACCGATAGGAAGAGTACTAGTGGGACGTGCCAATTCTTGGGCGAATCACTAGTCTCTTGGTTCTCAAAGAAACAATCTAGTGTAGCTCTATCAACTACAGAAGCTGAATACATAGCTGCCGCACTAGCATGATCCCAAGTGCTTTGGATGAAAAATACTTTGAAGGATTTTAACTTGATATTTAATAAGATAAAAATATTATGTGACAATACTAGTGCTATCAACCTCTCGAAAAATCCCGTACATCACTCTCGCACAAAACATATTGATGTTCGACATCACTTCTTGAGAGATAATGTACTTAAGGGAGAAATCGAAGTTGAATTTATTTGTACTGAACTACAATTAGCTGATATTTTCACTAAACCTTTGAATTATGATCTCTTTAATTATATACGTAAGAAACTAGGCATATGTAAGTTAAGTGATATTTGAAGAATTTAGTGATTTAATGGAACTTCCTTTGTCATGAGCATAGATGGAGCCTTGATTTTAGTAAGTTAGAAGCCTTCACTCTCAGTTCAAACATCCAAATGCACATTCTGTCCAATATCGGATGTCTGATTAAATCATCAGACGTCTTATACATAAAAATTCGTCGTCTAAACATCTGGGATAGACGATGACTTTATCTAACAAAACAGTCATCTCAGACGTCTTGCATCCTTCACAGACATCTGGGCGTCATCCGGATGTGTTGTCAGGAGTCTATCTTTGAGACAGAACATGTACTATCAGTCGGACGTTTGAATCTGTGATTAGACGTCGCATAGGTTGTCTGACAGGTAAATCAGACGACCCTGTAACTTTAGGCCAAAATCCAGGAAGATCTGCCTGCCGAAATCAGACGTCTAATTTTAGATTTAGACGTCCTACTTGTCATCTGAGACATAAATCAGACGACAACCTGGAGAATAAATCATTTTCCAGGGAAGGATGCCTGTAGAAATCAGACGTCTAATTTTAAAATTTGTCGTCTGATGATTAAAACAGACGTCACCATGAAAAGGGCTAAAATCCCTCAGGCAAATCCCGACGTTTGACATCATCTCCAAACGTCTGATCGGGGAAAAATCTAGGCATCGCGACTGTTCTCTGGACGGCTTGAAATGCAAATCTCCCCAACTTCAGGGGGAGACTTTCTCCGTGACCTTGGGATATAAGATCCCCTTTGCAAAGGTCCCACTCTCCTCTCCCAAATCCCTACCGCTCTCCCTCACACTCGACGGTCCAAAGCAGCAGTTGACGAAGTTCTGCTCGGTGCCAGACGACCGTCGCGCCTCCTCGACGACTGGCGGAACTGCTGCTCCTCTGCGCGCATCCTCCCTGCCTCTCGACCATGCATTTGGAGGCTTCCCTCCTCCCGTGGGTATACCCTCTCAACTCCTAGGGCATCTCCATGCTCTTTTACCCACGACCTTGTAGCATCTTGTAGCATCTAGTACTCCTTCTTGATTCACTTGACCTACTTGCACATTTCATATCATCATCAGCCTTAGAACCCTAACCCTCGGTCAAGAAAACCCTGTTAGCCCTAGCTGCATCATCCATGGCAAGGGTATTACCTCATGAGGTTCAAGCTGACATTTTAGTGGCTTGAATCCAAAGGTATATTGCCACAACTACATGGCAGGTTGTATTGCCTCAAGGCATACTGCCAGATATTTTTTCAATGATGATTACATTGTTTGAATCTGTGTTGTTTTGGGTGAGTGTTGTTTGGTTGGTTGAATGTCCTTGTATGGATTTTTTTTTGCAGGTATTCTATCCTCAAAACACCACCCATTTTTTCCAAAACCTAACCGCCCATTCCACCAAATATGCCTCCCCGTAGGAAGCAAGTTGAGGGATCTTCCACTTCCTCTTCCACTTATTTGGCAGACCAATTGCGGGGCGACATCGCTAGGCAGCGATTTCGTCATTTTGCGAATGCTAAAGTTAAATGCCCTCATTTTATTGTTTGGAATGATTTTGCCCATTTGAACCTTCGAGAACACTTCCAAACTCTCCATCTCTTTCAATATTTTGACTGTCAATTCCACTCTGGCATTGGAACTCTTGGTGTGTTCCCTGATCTTTGCCGTCTCTTTTATGCCAACATCGTTGAGGACTACAGCAACGATGAACTTGAACTCCATACCCGACTATTTGGTCACGAAATACACATCACATCCGAAACTATTTCCGACCTTCTAGCCATCCCCAATGAGGGAAATGATTTCAGTGACATTCTGAGGCAATACGACCCAGAAGTCATCATTCAAGAGTTAGTTCTCCCTGAAAAATATGTTGAAAACCTTGGCACCCTACCATGCAAAAATCTCAAACCCCTTCCATGTCTACTCTCTCGCATTTTTGGGTGGGACCTCCTAAACAAATCGAGACATTTTGATTACATCTCGTGCCAACACAAGGTGCTCCTTTCTGCAGCCGTCCGTCATATTCCTGTCAATTATTGCCGCCTCATTGTTCGCATCATGAATGAAGACCATGGGGCATCACTTCCGTTTGGGCCTATTCTATCCAAAATCTTTTCAACCCATCAGATTTCCATAACTGACCAAGCAGTTGACAAGAAGATTGAGCCTTACAACCGGGCCACAGCCACCAAGATGCATATACTTAGGGAGCATCTGGAGCCCGCCGACGAGCCCATGGAGGAAGAGCACCTTCCACCCTTTCCAGACTTCCATGAACCACAACCCCTTCAAATAGAAGCTCCCTGCTCGAGCTTTGATGAAGCATGGGATCCAGCCACAGATTCTCTCTCCTCCGGCATCTCCCTCCTGCTGCATCGAACCGGCGAGATGTACACCTACATGGAAGCATGCGCCGCAACATCGACGAACTTAGATCAGATGTTCAAAATTTGCAGATGGGACAAGGACCAACTCGTCGCCGCCGCCGCCAAGATCAAGCAGAATAGTTTAGTGCTTCTATTTTTCTAAATTTTTATTAAGGGGCCTTGACCCCGTACTTAATATTTTTGGGAACAAATAGCTGGTCCATGCTTAAATATTTCTATTCCTAATCAATTTTCCTTAATGCCTTGTGATCTTTTAAACATGCAATTTTATTCATGCACTCTACTTTGTAGATATCACCCTTGTAGTTTGGATTTCAACTCCCTTTAACAACCCTTCATGATGATATTCAAAAAGGGGGAGAAGAATGTAGGTAAGAAATTATGGAATAATATAAAAACAAACTTCTTAAATAGATAAAGACTACCAAGTACAACCTTTAGGGGGAGGAAATAGGAACCTACCGCTATATTTTGAAAATCATCAGAAAGGGAGAGATTGTTAGTTCAACAACTCGTATATAATATTTTGATGATTTTACAAAATGAATAAAATAAAATAAAAAAATAAAGCATAGCATATTGTTTTCTCTCTGTAATAACATATTTGCAGGATTTCAAAAAGCTTTCCAAGACGGGAGATTTAAAGCGTGAAGACAAGTACATAACTATTAGGTTTTAGGCTTTTTCATGTAAACTTTCAGTGGTTGTAATTTTCATTTTATTTGATTCTAGAAATATTGCAAAGAGCCCCCAAACATAACCTATAAATAGCTAACTTAGGCTCTCTACACTTAAGATAAATTAGAAACAAAAATCCAACACTCATACCTTTATCAGACGTCCATAACAATGGTCAGACGTCTGATTTTCCACTTTAAGACATCTGACAATTGTCTCAGACGTCTAATTTCAAAGAGTTATGCCTTTGTTTGTCTCATTATAAACATCAGTCGAAGGGGTTCACTTTCAGACGTCGATAACCTTACACAGACATCTGATTCTTTACCCAAACGTCCTCATACTAACCATTAGACTTGGCTTGGGCAAAAATCAATTTATAGACGTCTTGACACGCTTCCAGACATCTGCCTTGGAACCGTTGGCCATGATTTTCTGTGCATATCTGTTTACGGCCACATAATCTTTTTTGGAAGGAGTGGGAAGAGTTTTTAGGTTTCCGGACGTCTGTTGATGTCCTCAAATGTCCATAACGACGTTCGATCCCCTAAACCTAGAACCCTGTTTGGATCTGATGATAATAGGAATGAATCCACCCTTCATTAGATGTCCAATAACATAATCAGACGTCTTATGAGAAAATATCAGACGTCCTTCTTTTGATCCAATAGAGTCAGTTAAGGATGTCCTACAGTATTAGACGACCAGAGGTAAAATCAGACGTCATATACGACATCTGATCCTAGAATTAGATGTCTGATATTGCTGCCAAACTCATCATTGCCTTGATTTTGTGTGGATTTCATCCTAAACTCTTGGGATTTGCCTCCAATGGCTAGAAGAGATCTCCCAAGTGTTCTTGAAGGTTCCGAACTTGCCTATAAATAGACTACAACTCCTCTTAGGAAATACACACCTCTTGAGATACAATTCCATTAGAAAAATCTCTTGCTCACTACTCTAAGCTCCATCTTGCCCTTGTGCTGTGCTAATACTCTGATCAAAGGGCAAATCCATACTCCCGGCTCACTCCATTTTGCTAATCATCTGGGAGTTCTTTTCATGCTTAGTAGATAAGAAAGCAACTAAATTATTGGGGTGCTCTACAGGTGTTATTTTACTTCTTAATTTCTGTACTTTGGGTATCCGGCCTGTCGGGTCCCCGTCTCTTCATTTTGAAGGGAGAAACCTCCGTTTAGGGATCGGAGGTGGGATTTGTAATTGAGGTACACTACCACATTTAAGTAGTGTGGTTAGTGGATCGATCACCTTGTGATTGAAAATCCTAAGTCAAGAGATTGGCTTAGGTGGTGGTTTTCACCCATCTTGGGTTTCCACCTAAAAATAATTGAGTACATTGTGTGATTGAATTTTTTTTGTATTACAATATTCTATAATTTCACTATTCACCCCCCCTCTAGTGCAATTTCATAAGGACCATCCCTCGACTATTAAAGAAACTGAAAGGGAAATGCCTGAATTATAAGAGTTACTGGGGATACACACTGAGTCTCTATCCCCACACTTGACCATGAAGGTAGACTCACTACTTGAGGTGGGGCCATCTCAACTAAAACCCTCAATCCAAAAGGCTCCTGAGTTGGAGTTGAAACCCCTCCCAAGCACATTAAAATACGCTTTCCTTGGATCTAATAACATGCTCCCCGTTATTACCTCCTCTGCATTATCTGAATTGCATAAGGGAGCTCTGCTTGAGTGTTTAAAAGGCACAAGGAAGCAATTGCCTGGTAAGTTGCTGCTATTAAGGGTGTTGATCCCTCTCTTTGCATGCATCATATATACACGAACGAGTCTATGAAACCTTTCCGAGAAATGCAGAGAAGGCTCAATCCAAATATGCGGGAGGTTGTTAAAAAGGAGATTTTGAAATAGCTGGATGCAGGAATTATCTATCCCATTTTAGATAGTAAATGGGCCAATCCTATTCATGTAGTTATGATGTAAACATGTTTACACTACTGAAGCTGTCTACTTATGCATGTTCCTAAGCATAGGATTGCATTGCATGCTATAAATATTGCATAACATGCATCATCTTGCATTTAGAGTAGTTTAAATAAAATGGAGGGTAATTGTCTGCTTTTATGTTCATGGATAGGGCAAACTTTTTATCAGGCCATCGGATCGAAGATCCAACCGTACAGATGTGATCAGGGTAACGATTAGAGTTCAACGACTCCAAGATCACCCTAATCAGACATCTATAGCATCAGATAGTGACTGGGGAACCCTAGAAGATCAAGGGCCAAGATGGTGTGAATCCACACTTGAAACAAAAAATCTAACCACACATTTGGATTCAGATCGACGATCGCAGCCTAACGGCGTGAAAATCGACTCAATTCGATAGCTGTGGCACCATCTACATCATCCAGAAGATGGATGGCCAAGATGGAGCCACGTGGCACCATCTTAGCCGTCCAACCGGCCCTCAAGACAACCACTGCCTCTCCAAAGGAAATCCAACGCGATATCTGGGCCGTTGGATCTTGATCCAACGGTGGTTGATGCGCGCGCCTTAAATCATCTCTGCGAATAACTCCTCTCCACAGCGCAGCGGGCGAGTGCCTTATCGTGAGGCGCTGGCATGCGTTCGATTCCTTGTGAGTGGGTGAGCAGCGCAAGCGATCATCGGATTGCGATCGAACGGCTGTGCGTGCCCGATAGCGCTCATGCGCTATTAGACACGCGGCAAAGACGCGACATCGCACGCTATGGGGCGCTCTGCACCGGCAGGCGAAGGCACGATCTAAGCCGTTCGATCTCGCAATCGGATGGTTGAGATCGGCTGGATGTGTGCATGCGTTGAACGTGAGGGCAAGCGAGCGAGCGCGTGCACACCGGCCACTACACCCACGTTCAGACCTTTAGCGACGGTTTTATCCGTCACTAAAGGTCCTAAATTAATGTTTTTAAAATTGGAATGACCAAAATGCCCCACTCCTTACAACTATAAAAGGAGACCCCCTCCACATGAAATTCTCATCCCTTCTCTTCTCTACCTCTCCAAAGTTCAATAGAAGCTTGTCCCACACCCGAGATGCTCCTCGCGAGATAAAGTCAAATTTTCGTCCCGTTTTGGAAGTGGATCCTGCAATGACGACAATGTGCTACCTCATTCTCCTTCGTCCTACTTTGTCCTCCTTTGTCCTGCTCCATCCTCCTTCGTCCAGGCGTCGTCTCGTCTGGCTCATCCAAAAAGCAATCGTCGAGGAGGATAACTTCTCTCTCCCATTCTTCTTTACAGCTTTCTATTGTAGAATTTTCTTGCTTTCTAGTGTAGCTGATTTCCCACTTTCTAGTGTAATTCTTATTTATTTTAATTGTACAAACATTTTGAATTATTGAGTGCATGTTTCCTCTTTGTCTCTCTCTGTCTTTCTCCCCCTTTTTAGTCTGATTGTTGTTATGGCTTCATTGTAACTACATCGCCTCACTTATAAAAAAAAATTCTAAAAAAAATATAATTGCGAATATTGATCGACGTAGCCTCCGTGTGTTCGACCCGGGATTTTCATTCCGGTATAAATTTTATTTATTGAACATGAGTTCTTCACTTTCATACTACGACGACAGGTTTTCAAAACCAAACACGTTAGCGTAGCAACTCAACGTTCAACATTTTAGCGCCGTTGCTGGGGAGGCAATGATTTCCGATCTTCCTTTTGCATTTCTTGCGCTTTATTATTTTCTAACTTGCTTTCTCTTGTGTCTATTGTTTTGCAGAGACCTCCATCAGGGAATCATCAAGCGGTAGACTGGAGTAAAGTGTAGTTGAAGACAACTGTAAGTGCTCCCCATTCTTCCCCCCTCCATAGATTTCATTCGCCACATTAAATCCAAATTCCAATTAAACTAGTTGTTTACATAAATCCTAGGAATAGTTTGGTTGTTTGGATTCCCACTCACATTCATTCCACCCTCATTTATATAAAAATAAATAAAAAGATAATCTTGTTGGGCAATTTTCATCAAACACACAACGTACACCCACAGTCAAGGCACTTAACCAAATTGATTTGTTTCTACTCAACCAGGTTCTGATCTGTGGAACCGGTACACACAAAGCAACACATAAAAGAGTAGAAATCATTCTAGGTTACCATCTTCGAGTGCCTAACTTAGTGGTGCATTTGTGGCCAGTTGTTTGAGTTGTTTGGGCCTCACCACTCTACTTAAAATCAACTCATCAAGTAGCTCCTCCTTAGGGTTTTCAATCTAGGTCTATACCAGCCACTCAACTTTCTTTCTGGTTTTAAAGGAAAACAATCTTCACCCATGTTTGACAACCTGGTTTTCCTAGAAACTTGATTGCAATCCACCTAATTTGAAACCCTAAAAGCTACTTAAGCAAGATTTGAACATTAAAATCCATGCATCACAAATTTATCTTGCTTGAAAACCCTTACCGTGCATGCACTTACACAAATCTCAATCAATCATCAAGGGTGCAACCCATTTTAAGGGCCCATCACATTCCATAAGCACCACAATCCCAGGCCTCAATAAAATTGAGTAGACGTTGGCCTTAAGGTCTGATTCGCTCATCAGGGCCTAGTCTGAGATTGTCTTTGATTAACCTACTTGTACTGATTAATTTAATGTCTAGCTAGGGGAGTAGCATCGAACGACAGCGGTTGGGGGGTACACTAGGAATTGGAGGCGAAAGTTGAAGGAAGAACCTTTTCCCCAGTCCCTCCTTCTAACTGGTTGGATTAAACAGACGCAAGTAGAGTAAAACATTTACAGTCCTAAGGCAGGTTTTGGGAGTCAGTAGATCCTTAGGCTACCCCACCTAAGGACAGCCTTGTTTTGTTGTGCTGTAGGGTCCCTATCCCCAGTCCTTCCGACCTACTCCTAGTTTATGCTGGGAAGACAGTCATTGAATCCCCGATTGGAAGGACCATTAGAGTATTCTAGGAGGCGCAAATTGGATTTTTGTCAAATTGATCCCATGGCCGACCAAAAGCCTCCTCTGCTTGGAAATCCACAAGAAGAATTTTGAAGGCAGTTGGAACAAATGCAGAGAATGCAGGAATGTTTTTATAGAATGTAGGGCGCTCAGCCCTTGAAGGATTTTTTTGTTCCTTCAAATTACGGGGAACGTTCCTGCTTCTAGATTCCAGCTGGTGATGTAGAAATCAAGCCTCAGGTGTTAAGCCTGATCAAACATTACATGGGCTTATCTCCGAAGATCCGTTTCAGCACTTGGAGGACTTGAAGGCCACGCATTGGTATAGGACAATAGGAAGACCAATTACAACTTGGAATGAGTTGAAATCAGCCTTTTTGAAGAAATTCTTCCCAGTCGGACGTACCAATGCTTTGAAATGGGCAATCAATACCTTTACCAAGCAGCCGGGGGAGCAGTTTCATGTAGCCTGGGAGCGATTCCAGGACCTATTGCGGAGGTGTCCACATCACGAGGTGCCGAAATGGCAACTCGTACAGATCTTCTATCATGGGTTGACTGAGGAACTCAAAAATCATGTGGATGCTTCTTGCGGAGGCAATTTCCTCAATAAAGATGCAGATAGTGCACATGATTTATTTGAGGAAATGAGTGAGAATTCAATCGATCATACCTCCATGAATATATTTAATCGGTCCCAGCAGCCTAGATCAAAGTTCAATGAAGTCCACGACTCTCATTCATTTGATATAGAATTGATTTGTAACAAACTTGATAAGGTGGACTTGGTTACTAAGAGAATGGAAGAGTGGATGGCTGGCAATTCTATGAAGAACTCTCGATCCACTCAATCCCAAAATTTGAGATTCCATTCTTCACGAGCTCCTTCTAGATGGGAGTTCGTGAAACAACTCGATGCATCTCAACCTGTGAGTCAGCATTTTTCGGAACCCCACGGGTTCCAAACTAGGGCCTTTGATCCCAGATTTTCTGATCCTTCCCTTTCTTTCTCTCCATCCTCACCTTATGACGATGTATGTGCTGTACAAGCGAATGCTAGATCCAACCCCTACTCTAATGATTATAATCCGGGTTGGAGAAACCACCCTAACTTCTCTTGGAAAAACCTAAGGCAACAGACCCAATTCTGACCCAGCAACTATGCTCCGCAATGACCAATGGGTCAGGGTCATGTATATACTCAGTTGCCACCAAATCAGGTCAATCAGCCAGCTTGGAATGCCCGTCAACCCACAGGGCAGGCTGATTTGAACCGACAAATGTTAGAGATGCAAGGATCCATGCTCCAGCTCATGCAGCAAATGAAAAGCTCACTGGACAACTTGCAGTCCGAGCTCATTGCTAACTCTCGTCAACCCGAATTTCTACCATCCCAACCGATACCCAACCCACGAAATATTATGAATTTGGGCAACCAAGCTGATGGGTACGGAAATCAGAGGGACCCACATGCACATGGTCAGGTGGCTGAGCAGGGTTCCTCGTCCTCTTCTTCTTCTTCTTCTGCAAATCAATAATTCGTGGCTAATCAAGCCCCTCCAATCTTTCCTAACCCTCCCCATGACCCCAATTCTTATGTATCTACAAATTCTGTCACTTTAAGGAGTGGTAAGCAGACTTAGGATCCACAACCACACTATTATGATCTTTTGAATCTTGAAGAACATGACGAGAGGGAGGAGAATTCTGGAGGAGAAATCAAGGCTCAAGAACCTGATTCCAATGATCTGACTCATGTTCCTTTTCCTGAAGCCTTGATCAAATCAAAAAAGAAGTCTGTTGATAGCAATGAGAAGCTTTTGAATCTATTTATGAATGTTGAGATCAATATCCCACTCCTTGATGCTATGAAGCACATACCAGCTTACGCAAGATTTTTAAAGGAATTATGTGCACAAAAGTGCAAGTTGAGAGAATCTATTCCGAGAAAGGTGGTACTCTCCGAGCAAGCTAGTTCTGTTATCCTGCACCACCTTTCTTAGAAAAAGAGAGATCCAGGTGCTCCGTTTATTTCTTGCATCATCGGAGATTACACATTTGATAGAGCACTTTTGGATCTGGGTGCATCCATCAACCTAATTCCGACTTCTCTATATGAGAAGTTTGGATTAGGTGAACTTCGGCCAACTTCAGTAACGCTATAGTTAGTGGACCGCTCGGTCACAAATCTGCGAGGCGTTATTGAAGATGTTATAGTCAAGGTCAAGGGTTTCTATTCTCCTATAGATTTCCTTATCCGTGACATAGATGTACCTGATAATCTGAGGAACACGCCCATCATTCTGGAGCATCCATTCTTGGCTACCGCTAAGGCCAACATTAATTGTGAAAGCGGTAGCATGGAAATCGCCTTTGGGGATCAACGAATGAAATTGGATATTTTTAAGGTGATCAATAAATTTAAGGATTGTGGATTTATTGAGGAACTTGATGAGGATAATAAAAACATTGAAACTTGTTTGATGGTTTCTTCAATCAAAAGTTCCTCCTATGGTGACGAATTCAACCCGCAACCTCTTTGGCTGACCTGCCATATTCTAAAGAGGTTATTGATTTTGTTCACTCACAACCTCTTCCTCTTGTTGAATCTTCAGCATCTACCCTACCATCAATCATCAACCCGCCCCAGCTTGAATTGAAACCATTGCCTGAGAATTTGAAATATCAATTTTTAGGACCTCAGAAGACACTCCCTGTGATTATCAGTGCTAAATTGACAAAGGAGCAAGAAATTAAATTGATCATGGTCCTGAAGGAACATAAGGAGGCAATTAGTTGGACCATTCAAGACCTCAGGGGGATCGAGCCATCTTACTGTAATCATAGAATATTCTTGGAAGATGGATCCCACCCTTCTCGCCAGATGCAGAGGAGATTAAATCCAAATATGCGAGAAGTGATCAAAAAGGAAATCATCAAGTGGCTCGATGCGAGAATTATTTATCCGATCTCTGATAGTCCCTGGGTAAGTCCCATGCAGATTGTTCCTAAGAAAGCTGAGATTACCGTTTTGACTAACGACAGAGGAGAATCTGTCACAACTCATTCAGCTTCCTCTTAGAGGGTTTGTATTGATTATAGAAAGTTGAACACTGCCACTAAAAAGGATCATTTTCGCCTGCCCTTCATCGATCAAATCTTGGAAAGATTAGCCGGGCAGAAGTACTTCTATTTTCTTCATGGGTACTTGGGATACAACCAAGTTCCTATCCATCCCGAGGATCAGGAAAAAACTACTTTCACCTGTCCCTACGAAACCTTTGCTTTTCGTAGGATGCCTTTCGGGTTATGCAATGCACCTGCGACTTTTCAAAGGTGTATGCTAGCCATATTTTCTGACATGGTGGGAGAGTTTATTGAAGTCTTCATGGATGATTTCTCTATTTTTGGAGAATCATTTGACTCTTGTTTGGCTAATCTGGAAATGATTCTTAAGTGATGTTTCAAAACACAATTGGCCCTTAGCTGGGAAAAGAGTCATTTCATGACCCAAGAAGGCATTGTTTTCGGTGATGTAATCTTTGAACGAGGAACTGAAGTGGATAAAGCTAAGGTTGATGCTATCGCTAAACTTCCTCCTCCCACATCTATTAAACAAATTCGATCATTTCTTGGCCATGTGGGATTCTATCGAAGATTCATCAAGCATTTCTCAAAGGTTGCTCGTCCCCTGAGCAATCTTCTTGCCAAAGAAATGCTGTTTGTTTTTGACGAATCATGTCGAAAGGCATTTGATTTCCTAAAAACGGCAGTCACGTGTGCTCCAATTTTTCAACCACAAATTTGGACAGCCCCTTTTGAGATCATGACCGACGTTTCTGATTACGCAGTCGGGGACTACCTTGGGTCAGAAAATTGATAGAAAGCCCTCTATCATCTACTACGCTAGTAAAACTCTGGAAGAAGCCTATAGGAATTACACTGTTACTGAAAAGGAAGTACTAGCTGTAGTGTTTGCTTTGGAAAAATTCAGGGCTTATCTCTTAGGGTCTCATGTTATTATCTATACCGACCACTCGGCCTTAAGACATCTCTTGGCCAAAAAGGATGCTAAACCCTGACTTATTCATTGGATTCTTCTGCTTCAAGAATTCTTTCTTGAAATCAAGGATAAAATCGTGGTACAAAATGTGGTAGCAGATCATTTGTCAAGACTTCTAGGTGATTCCTCTCATCCAGACATTCCGATTACTGACACTTTTTCAGACAAAACTATTCTTATAGTTTTAGGTGCCACACCCCATGGTTTGCTGACATTGTTAACTATTTGGCCGTTGGCCAAATCCCCCAGGATTGGACCAAGCAACAACGGGATAGACTCAAATCTGAGGCCAAATACTACTTTTGGGAGGACCTTGAGCTATATCGCATCAGCTCTGATCAGATTATTCGCTGATGTTTACCGGTGAATGAATTCAACAGTATACTCGAGTTCTGCCATGCATTTGCGTGTGGTGGAATTCTACCAGGAAAAAGATGGCCGCAAAAATCTTGTAATCTGACCTCTATTGGCCATCTTTATTTAAAGATGCCTAGGATTTCTCAAGGTCATGTTCTCGATGTCAGGCACTCGAGAGCATAACAACGAGAGATATGATGCCCTTAAACCCAATTCTTCCTATCGAAATTTTTGATGTTTGGGGCAATGATTTCATGGGACCCTTTATCCCTTCATTTGGACATCAGTACATTCTTGTTGCTGTTGATTATGTGTCCAAATGGATTAAGGCGATTCCACCCAAACCAATGACCACAAGGTGTTCATCGATTTTGTCAGGAAAAATATCTTAAGTAGGTTTGGAATTCCGAGGGCTATCATCAGTGATGGTGGCACTCATTTTACTAATACCCAATTCCAGAATTTGTTGGCCAAATACGAGGTTAATCACCGAATTTTCACACCTTACCACCCCCAGATGAATGGACAAGCCGAGATCTCCAATCGAGAGATCAAAAACATTCTGCAGAAAACGGTTAGGCCTGATTGCATGGACTGGACTCAAAAGCTTGAGGACGCTCTTTGGGCCTACCATACGGCATATAAAATGCCCATCGGCATGTCTCCATTCAGTTTGGTGTATGGAAAGGCATGCCATCTACCCGTAGAGATTGAACACAGGGCATTCTGGGCGATCAAATAATGCAATTTAGATCCGAATTTAGCTGGGAAAACTAGGAAACTCCAACCATCTGAGTTGGAGGAGCTTAGAAATGATGCATATGAGAATGCCAAGATCTACAAGGCTTGGACCAAAGCTCTACATGATCAACTGATTTCCCACAAGAGTTTTAAGCTAAACTAGAAGGTCTGGTTATTCGATTCTAAACTTAAGCTCTTTCCTGGCAAACTTAGATCTAAATGGAATGGCCCATTCATAATTGACCAGATTTTTCCAAATGGAGCAATTCAGATTTCTGATCCAAAGATGGGTAACACAATTAAAGTCAACGGTCAACATCTGAAGCCTGTTATTGACCGCATTCTTCCAGAACCCGTCTCAGACACGGTTCCATAGCCATTTTGTGACTTCTTTGGCTGGACTTCGCTTAGCTGATGGCATTAAACTCAGCAGTTGTACATATGACACAAAGCTGATACGAGCTTCATATTCAGGTGACATCTTTCATATTCTACCCTTTCTTTCATGTCACTTTTTCAATGTGGATAATGCATCAGCTAGGCATGGGGGGGTGGATTCATTTTTCAATCATTTGGTCAGCTTTGTGAACCTCATGTAAATTGTTTTTCTCTTCTTATTTATATAAAAAACAATTAGGAAGGAATAGTTGGACATTAGGACTTTTCAATCTTAGGAAATTTTACATTAGGATTTAAACACAAAGACCCTTCAAGTCTTTGGACTTAATCAGCCCGTGTATCCACTAAAATGTGGATTTCTTTTCTGAGTCCTTGCTAACCTTAATTCTATTGTAATTTGAGTAAATAAGTTTGGGTGATAAGTACACGACTTATCAACCCACCCTCTGATTTGAGGGAATTTTGAGTGTTAAGCATCTGCACACTATCTTGTCACTGACTCGTTGTTTGGCGATTCTAACGGAAATTGGGTAGCTAATGAACCTTCTAGGGTGATATGGCTGGCAAGTTATCGTGAGTAACAGCCCAGAGGTAGGTTGTCCAGAGCCCAGTCACTGGATCTTTCTCTTCTTGCTGCCTTTAGGTAAATCTTAGACCAGGGAAGCCACTTACTTAAAAAAATAAAAATAAAAAAGAAAAGGAGAAAATAAAAAAAAAGAAATAAGCCACACTTCGCCGCACAAGTATGGCTAGCAAGTTGTCGGTGGTAACAGCTCATCGACTAGTTGCCCAGAACCCAACTCAATAAATGCACTGAAAATTCCCGAAACACTTAGGAAGAAACGGAGTAGAATAAACCTTAGAGATATACACTGGATTCACCCTTGTGTTGATCGCATAAAAAAATAAAAGTAGGGAGAAAGCTACCAGTTGTAAAGATACACCTTTAGGCAGAATTCTCTTTCTTAGGTCACCTAGAGGCGTAGAAATCCAAATTTTGTCTTAACTACCGGTTAATGAGTCTATCACATTCACAATAGGATGCTAAAAACTTAGGGTTCTCATCAAATCTTGGGTGAGTTGAATGGCCTTAGAAAGCCACTCTTAAACCCTAAAACCTGAAAATCCAAAAAAATTATAAAAGAGGAAAAAGAGAGAAATTTTTCCTTGAATAAGGCGAGGGCTTGAGGTGGTCAGCATTTTGGCAGATACTTGGTCACTATTGTGTCTTTGAAAGTTCAGATCTTAAGTAGACATTTTCTTAATGATTGAAATAACTCATGCCCAAATAATCCAACCTGATTTTTTTATAAATAGCATATAGTTTTTTCTAGGGACTAGCAAAAGATAGGCATGGGGGTATGATGTAGATACGTTTACACTACTTAAGATGTCTATTTATGCATGTTCTTAAGCGTTGGATTGCATTGCAAGCTATAAATATTGCATAACATGCATCATCTTGCATTTAGAGTAGTTTGAATAAAATGGAGGTTAATTATCTCCTTTTATGTTCATGGATAGGGAAAACTTTTTATCGAGGCCTCGGATCGAAGATCCAACCATACAGATGTGATCAAGGCGACAATTGGAGTTCAACGACTCGAAGATCACCCTAATCAGACACTTGTGGCATCAGATAGTGACCGGGGAACCCTAGAAGATCAAGGGCCAAGATGGTGTGAATCCGCACTTCAAATGACAAATCTGACCTCACAGATGGATTTAGATCGACGATCGTAGCCTAATGACACAAAAATCGACTCAATCCGACACCCGTGGCACCATCTACATCTTCCAGAAGATGGACGGCCAAAATGGCACCACGTGGCGCCATCTCAGCTATCCAACTGACCCTCAGGACCATCGCTGCCTCTCCAAAGGAAATCCAACGGGTGATATAGGCCGTTGGATCTTGATCCAATAGCTGTGGATGCGTGCACATTAAATCATCTCCGCGACCAACTCCCCTCCATAGCGCAGTAGGCTAGCGCCTTATCGCGAGGCGCTGGCACAAGTTTGATTCCTTGTGAGCGGGTGAGCGACGAGGGCGAGCAGGCGTGGGAGAGCGTCGTATCGCGATGGAATAGCTATGCGTGCCCGATAGCGCTCACGCGCTATTAGACACGTGGCGAACATGCGGCATTGCACGCGATAGGGTGCATATCGTAGGTGAGCGAAGGCACGATCTAAGTCATCCGATCTCGCAATTGGATGGCTGATATCGGCTGGACCTGCGCGTGCGTTGAACGTGTGGGCAAGCGAGCGGGTGCATGCGTGCCGCCCACTACGCCCACGTTCAGACCTTTAGCGACAGTTTTATCGGTCACTAAAGGTCCTGAATTAATGTTTTTAAAATTGGAATGACCGAAATGCCCCCACTCCTTGCAACTATAAAAGGAGACTCGCTACACACGAAATTCTCATCCCTTCCTTCCCTTCTCTACCACTCCAAAGCTCAAGAGAAGCTTGTCCCACACACGGGATGCTCCTTGCGAGATAAAGTCAAATTTTCATTCCCTTTCGGAAGTGGATCCCGCGACGACGACAACATGCTGCCTCATTCTCCTTCGTCCTGCTTCGTCCTCCTCCATCCTACTCCATCCTCCTTCGTCCAGGCATCGTCTCGTCTGGCTCATCCTCAAAGCAATCATCAAGGAGGATAAATTCTCTCTCCCATTCTTCTTTCCAGCTTTCTAGTGTAGAATTTTCTTGCTTTCTAGTGTAGCTGATTTTCCGCTTTCTAGTGTAATTCTTATTTGGTTTTATTGTATAAACATTTTGAATCATTGAATGCATGTTTCCACTCTCTCTCTCTCTCCCTTTTTAGTCTGATTGTTGTTATGGCTTCATTATAATTACATCGCCTCACTTTTCAAGAAAAATTCTAAAAAAAATATAATTGCGAATATAGATCGACGTAGCCTCCTTGTGTTCGCCGAGGATTTTCATTCAGGTATAAATTTTATTTGTTGAACACGAGTTCTTCGGTTTCATACTACGACGACAGGTTTTCAAAACCAAACACGTTACCGTAGCAACTCAACGTTCAACAAGTTCCAAAAAAGGCTGGAATCACTGTGGTGGAGAATGACCAAGGATAGCTGGTGACCACTAGACCCTCAACTGGTTGGAGGGTCTGCATTGATTACCGCCGTTTGAACATGGCTACCCAGAAAGACCATTTCCCCTTACCGTTTATCGATCAAATTTTGGAACGATTGGCGGGGAACAAGTACTTTTGTTTTCTTGATAGGTACTCTAGGTATAATCAGATAGCCATTTTTCCTGACAATCAGGAGCGTACCTCCTTCACGAGTCCGTATGGTACATTTGCATTCCGTCGAATGCCATTCGGGTTATGTAATGCTCCTGCCACTTTCCAACATTGTATGATGGCTATCTTTTCTAAAGTGATCGATGAGTTCATTGAAATTTTCATGGATAACTTCTTTATTTATTGCTTGTCATTTGACCTATGCCTTTCGCACCTTGATAAAGTCTTAACCCGTTGCGAAGAGGCAAAGCTGGTGCTTAGTTGAGAGAAAAGTCACTTTATGGTCCAGCTGGCCATTGTGTTAGGGCATATAGTTTTTGAGAGAGGATTAGAGGTGGACACTGCAAAAATCAATTCCATCTATAAGCTTCCATTGCCCGCCAATGTTCGTCAAGTTATATCTTTCCTTAGCCATGCTACATTTTATAGGTACTTCATTAGAGATTTCAATAAAATCTCTAAGCTACTCTGCGACCTGTTAGCAAAGGATATCTCATCGATTTTGATGATAGATGCGGCAAGACTTTCCAAGTCTTAAAGAAAGCCCTTATTACCATGTCGATTCTCCAATCACTAGATTGGACGCTCCCGTTTGAGCTAATGTGCAATGCTTCTGATTTTGCAGTGGAAGCAGTCTTAGGTCAAAGTGTTGATGGCAGACCTCATGTGTTGCATTATGCCAGCAAGACCCTTACGGATCCTCAGCAAAACTACACGGTCAGTAGAAAGGAACTTCTTGCTATAGTATTTGCTTTGGAAAAGTTTCAGTCTTATCTTTTGGGATCCAAGGTTGTGGTGTTCACTGATCATTCTACCCTAAAGCATCCTCTTGCTAAAAAGGACAGCAAACCATGCCTAATTCGTTAGATTCTACTACTCGAGGAATTTAACCTAAAAATTAAAGACAAGAAAGGAGTTGAGATTGTGGTAGCAGATCATCTATCTAGGATCCCTATTGAGGCATCAAACCCTTTTGGTGGTAATAAAGAGACTTTCTCTGATGAGTCTCTGATGGTTGTGGAAGCCAAAACTCCTTGGTTCGCTGACATAGTGAACTATCTGGTCACCGGCATTACCCCCAGTACTTAGGACAAGCAGAAGCGACACAGGTTTCTTGCTAATGCTAAATTTTATCACTGGGAGGAACCCGAGCTTTTTAGAGTAGGCCCTGATCGGCTTTTTCACCGTTGCGTCCCTGACGAAGAACAAAGAAGTGTTCTGAGTTTCTGCCATGATATTCACTGTGGGGGACATTTTAGTGGGAAGAATGCCCATAAGGTTCTTCAGTCTAGCTTTTGGTGGCCCACATTATTCTGAGATGCACATACGTATGTAGGCGCATGTCTACGTTGCCAGCAAACAGGAACCATTGGAGAAAGGGATGAGATGCCCCAACAACCTATCCTCCCTATTGAGATCTTTGATATTTGGGGCATTCACTCCATGGGTCCCATTCCTATGTCCTTCAGATATGAATACATCCTTGTGGTTGTAGACTATGTATCGAAATGGATAGAAGCCATACCCACGCAAACCAATGACCATTCCGTGGTCTTGGGCATTGTTAAGGCTAATATCATTTCTCGGTACAGGCGCCCAAGGACGATCATAAGTGATGGAGGACCTCACTTCAAAAATGTACACTTCACAAGACTACTCCAAAATTTGTGGGTCAACCACATGATAGCCACACCTTACCATCCCCAAACGAGTGGACAAGTTGAAGTGTCTAATAGGTAGATTAAGCGAATTTTAGAAAATACTGTCAGGCCCGATCGGAAGGATTGGTCTAAAAAACTAAATGATGCTCTTTGGGCCTACAGAACTGCATATAAGACTCCCTTAGGCATGTCTCCTTTTCATCTTGTCTACGGAAAAGTGTGCCACCTTCTCGTTGAAATCCAGCATAAAGCCTATTGGGCTATTGAAAACGTTAACTTGAATCTGGATTAAGGGGGAAAGGCACGTACGTTAGAATTAAGTGAGCTTCGTAATGAAGCCTATGAAACTTCTCAAGCTTACAAGCAACATAAAAAAGTCTTCCATGATAAGAACATCATTAGAAAGACTTTTGAGCCCAACTAGTGCGTCTGCCTTTTTGATTCTTGACTAAAATTATTTCCTGGAAAGCTCAAGTCCTGCTTGGATGGGTAATACGTTGTTATCAATACTTTGCCTCATGGAGTTGTCGAAATCCAGAACCATACTTCAGGTGCGAGCCTTAAGGTAAATGACCAGCGACTTAAACCTTATATTACTCTTTCTGTTGTCCAGGTTTTGGACGCACTTCGGCTTGAGGAGCCTTAACTCCTCCCACTCTCCTCCTCTGGTGATATTCTTCTATATCAGCATTTTTCCAATGAGGGCATTGTCAGTCTTAGGCATGGGGGGTTATAACTTGAGAATGTTTATAGCATTATAAATATTTTCATGCAAATAAAAAGAAAACTCTTATTTTCTTGAGCTGAATGGGTTAGTCCCTTGCAAAATATCTTTGTCATTGGAGGTTTTTCTTCTTGAATTATGTCCTAAGTTTAGAGTCCAGTACATTTATTTCACGTGCACATAGACTGGGTAATGGATCCTTGAAGAAAACCAATAAGCATTTGTAGTCTACTGAACCCTTGGATAGTCAATAGGGAGTCAGGCATACTATCTTCTAGTAGATCCACCTCTTATTGGTGAGAAGAAAGTAGAGAGATTACTGGTGCACTAACTCTAGTGCAAGGAATCTTAAGTTTTGGATAATTAGTTGATGATACTTCAGAGTTAGGCGTAGTTTTCGCTCTCTGTTCCTGTGTGTGTACTTTGTGTGAATTCCTGAGAGTCACCAATAAGGTAGATACAAAGAGATTGAGTCTTAATAAAGCTATGACTATGGTGGATGGTTACGACCATCCTTCATAGAGTCCTTGGCTGAAGGAGGGTAATAGTGTCAAAGGTCAGAAATATGCCTATCCCATCCATTCCTTCCCGGTGTCGAGAATAGGCACTTCCACCAAATAAGCCACACAATATCCTCTTCACCATCATCATCCCTAATAATGCCTCAAATAAAAGTCTGTGTCATGTTTTGTTGATTTGCAAAAAAAAAGTAAAAAGGAAAAACAAGGAAAGAGAGAGAAAAAAGAAAAAGAAGAGTCCAAAGAAAGAAGAAGAAGAAACAATTATATTACAAAAAAAAAGAAAAAAAGGAAAAAGAAGAAGAAAAGAGAGAGAGAAAAGAAAAAGAAAAGAGTCCAAGTTTATAAATTTTATCATTGTAACATTATTTCCGTGGCAACAAAAATAACTATCGCGATCCACCAAATATGACCCATACTTACCTTTTAGTATTTCTGATCGCTCGAATACTGGCTGAGGACTCTAACTTAGTTGTAGAGTTATCAGGATTTTAATTGAAGTGTGAATGCCACGTGATGCCACCAAACAGTGAATACACTTAATAAGTCTGGTGAGATTTGTGATCTCAGAATGAAAAGAAAGAAAAGAGTGAGTTCAAAGGAACATTAAGAGAGCACAGTTGTTTAGCCTCTCTCCGAGTTGACTTGTCTAATAGTTTAGAGATCTAGAATCTGTAGTACTAGATTACATGTTGCACCCGATGAGTGCGTGCCACCAAATACAAATCCATTCAACCTGTTATCTCCTACCTAAGCCAAAAGTCGGGGTCAAATTACAGATTATCTTCTGCTTTATCCCCGAGGGAAGTAGTTGCCAATCTCGACAGACATATTTATGAAAGGTGAAGTACAAACTCCAAATGCGAATTGGCTTTTCACGTGGATCTGTTTCCTAGGATATATCACTTCACATTTGTCTGGATCTCTAAAGTTTTGAAATAAAAAAAAGAAGAAATCTTCTGATTTTTCATTTTTGCTAGGGACTAGCAAATCTTTGGCATGGGGGTATTTGATGAGTCCATTTTAGTGGACTATTGTTACACCTAAGTAATTCAATTCTAACATTGTATGTTTGTTAATAATAACATTAGGTCATTAAATGATTGTATGTAATTTTTTAAGTTTACATTTATTCTATTGCTTAGTATGTAATTATTTTATATGCCATGCAGGTCATGCAACAATGCACTTATCTTCTCCACTTAATCTACTCCATTAGGATAATAATCGGGAAGAAGAGGGAGGAGGATCAATTGTGGAAAAGAACAGGGGGTGAAAAGATATTTCCCCCCTACAAATATCTCAACCTATGGCCATCCTCCTTCAACAGAACCAACAGTGCCGGCCATGTTTAGCAAGGGATTTTGAAAATCCCTTTACTCGTGGAGGGAGAGGAGATAAAGAGAGAGAGATGGAGGGGCTTGAGGGGGGAGACCATCATGAAGTACTGCAAGAACTGCTGGGAGAGCATACACTGTGTGCACACCTTCCACTGCCTATCCACCGCGTACCCAGCCACCAGCGCCTTCACCAAGTCCTCGCCAACCACCCACCCCGCATAAGAGGCAGCTAAGCACCCTTGCATGCTTGCAGCCATGCACCATCACCTGCCCACACCTGCATGCCCTGCAGGCACTGCACCAGCCTCCACCACCCTTGCGCACCCTATAACCACGCCAACCTGCACCAGTGCCCTCAACGAGCCATGATCCACTAGCCCCCACCGCAAGTGCGCACTGCTCCAGCCTCTTCCACCGTGCTGCCTTACCACAGTGCTCCTAGCTGCACCAGCGCCTGTAGGCAGCAGCTGCCCGCAGGCTCCCACGCCATACCCATGCCATTGCACTACCCGCGCACGCCCTTGCAAGCGCCCACCCTCACCGCTCAACGCACTGCCACAGCATACAAGGGCGTGCACTACAGACCGCATGGCCCTTCCTCTTCGTCATCTTCTTCCTCTCCAGCACCCTGTAAGTAACCAAAGCCCCACCAGCAGCAATGTGCCCATAGCGGCCACACACTTGCGGGTAGTGCAGCGTAGCCATGTGCGCCTACGCGCCATGCCGATAGCAACTGTGTAGCCACCTATCGGCGATAGGCCGGCACTCCTCTCCGCCAGTCGGCCGCCTCTGGCCACCTCTGGTCGTCGCGTCGCCACCATTGTGTAGCCCTCATCGAGACGTGCCTTCCCTCCGCGTAGCTCCTCCGACGAAGCCTCCTCGTGCGCGTAAGGAAGAGAGAGGAAGTTTCCTCTATTTTCTCCCCAATTAGAATTTACATTGCATGCCCTTGCCATTTGGATGTTATTATTTTATTCAGGCCACATTGCATTGATGCACTTATAGTTTCAAGAATTTACTTTACTTGTGTTATGTGCATCATTCAACATTGAAATTCAAATCAGATTTGCATGCAAATCAAATTTACATGATATGCCATTAAACATGCATCATATACATATTTTTCGAGCTTAATTCCTGACGTAAACATTGCATAAATAGCCTTGAACTTTAAAGTAAATTTGCAAGCTCCATTTAAAATAGCATATTCCCCGCATTGAAGCCGCGAAAGTCTCTGAAAACAGTATATTCCTCTACTCGTGAATTTATTGGTGCTACTCTTCCCTGTGGATGCAACTTTTTTAATGTGGTTAAAGTTAATATTTTTTTAAATTTTTGATTGAGAGATTTTCCACCACATAAAACACAACGACATATCATTCTATTGCTATCATGAATAAGCGAGAATCTCTACATCAGGTTGATGATCTCAGAAGGAAGGCGGGACAAGTGATCCTCTACCAAGTTCTGTTTTCCCACTTTGTCGCGAATCTCAGGGTCAAACTCTTTCAACAGCAAGATCTAGTTGATTAGTCGAGGTTTCGCGCCCTTCTTCACAAGGAGATGCCTCACAGTTGTGTGATCCGAATAAATGATAATGCAGGAACCCAGGAGATAAGATCTAAATTTTTCCAGGGCAAATACTACGGCTAGTAGCTCTTTCTCAGTAACTGTGTAGTTACGCTAAGCCTCGTCAAGTGTCTTGCTAGCATAGTAGATGACCACGGGTTTCCCATCAATTTTCTGCCCAAGTACCGCTCATACAGCGAAATCAGATGCATCGCACATGATCTCAAAGGGTTGAGACCAATCAGGGGACTGTAAGAATGGGGCTTGGGAAACTCGATCACAGAGGTTTTCAAATGCTTGAGTGCATTCCTTGGAGATTTCAAAAGGTACATCCTTAGAAAGTAGAGTGGTCAGGGGGCGTGCGATCTTCGAGAAAGCAGAAATGAATCGATGGAAAAAACATACGTGCCCCAGAAAGGATCAGATGTCCTTGATCAAGCTAGGCATAGGGAGTTTGGAAATCAAGTTCACCTTGGCTCGATTGACTTGGATGTCTTTTTCTAAAATGAGATGTCCCAGGATAATTCCCTCAGGCACCATGAAATGGCCCTTTTCCCAAGACCAAGTGCAGGAGACAATCGTCAAATGATTCTCCAAATACTGAAAAGTCATCCATGAGGACTTCTAGATAATGACCTACCCTATCTATGAATATGGCAAGCATGCACTGCTGAAAAGTAGTGGGTGCATTGTAGAGACCGAATGACATCCTTCGAAATGCGTATGTCCCGAAGGGTAGGTGAAAGTGGTCTTTTCTTGGTCCTCAGGATGGATTGCCACTTGGTTATAACTAGAGTATCCATCCAAAAAGCAGAAGAACCTATTTCCTACTAGTTTCTCGAGGATCTAATCAATAAACGGTAGTGGGAAATGATCCTTCTTCGTGGAGGAATTGAGTCTCCTGTAATCAATGCAAACTCTCTATGAGTTCACCACTCAGGTCGGTATGATTTCTTCGATTTCAATCGTGATCACTGTGAGTCCTGCCTTCTTAGACACAACCTAGATTAGACTCACCCATCGACTGTCAGAGATCGGGTAGATGATCCTTGCATCTAACCACTTGATGATCTCCTTTTTGATGACCTCCTGCAGATTAGGATTCAAACGTCTCCGCATTTCATGGGAAGGTCGTGTGCCCTCTTCGATGTAGATACGATGTGTGCAGTAAGAGGGGCTGATACCAATCAAATCATCAAGAGTCCATCCAATGGCTCTACAATGTTACCGGAGAATAGTAATCAGATGAGATTCCTGGTCAGGTGTGAGTTTGGAGTTGATAATCACAGGAAACGTCTGATTGAAACCCAAAAAGACATACTTTAGATGGTCAGGAAGAGGCTTGAGTTCTATAACGGGGTTATCAACAGCAGCGAGTGGTTTAGGGTGTGTGTCAGGAGTAAGGGAGGGAGTTATGGGTGTATCTAAGTCAGATTCGGACTCCTCTGATTGCGGGGTTTGATCCTCTAGTGGTTGATCGGAAGTACCATTATATGGTTCACCAACCACGACCTTGATATTGCATATCTATTCTATAACTCTGCAATTAATCACCTGTTGGTCCTTAAAGATGTCAATTTTCAGTGTTTGGCTCTCGAATTTTAGTTCAATTTGTCCCTCCTCACAATTTATATTGGCCCTAGAAGTGGCCAGAAAGGGTCTCCCTAGTATAATTGGTGTATCCATTGGGTTTTTTGGAGCATCCTTATCTAAGACTACAAAATCCACTGGGAAATAGAAATCTCGTACCCTAATGATGACATCTTCGAGTACTCCTTTAGGTGACTTAATAGATCTGTCAGCCAACTGCAATGTCACCTCTGTCGATTTAAGCACAGATTCTTCATGGTGGTCAAGGAGGGATGTAGGTATTAGGTTTATGGAGGCACTTAAATCTAATAAAGCTCCGTCGAATTGGGTATCACCAATGGTACATGAATTCTGGGGAGTACCTGGGTCTTTTGCCTTAGGTGGGAGTTTGCTCAAAATTACAAAGCTGGCTTTCTCTGACTGTACGATCGGACTCCAACTTTTGGTTCGCGGCTAACGCTTGGGTGTACATACATCCTTCAGAAATCGTGCGTAAGCTGGTACGTGGCGGATTGCATCCATCAAGGGGATGTTTATATGGACCTATTCAAAGAGCTTGACGAGATCCTCCTCAGGAGCCACAGGTTTGTTTGTCCTCTTTCCCTTGGTCAAGGCATCGGGAAATGGAACCTTGGATGGTTCCTCTAGAATAGGTCCAAGATCTTGATCTAGGACTGTGGTGTCATGTATAACTATCCTAGG
Source organism: Thalassia testudinum (assembly GCA_037157565.1). Classification (NCBI taxonomy): domain Eukaryota; kingdom Viridiplantae; phylum Streptophyta; class Magnoliopsida; order Alismatales; family Hydrocharitaceae; genus Thalassia; species Thalassia testudinum. The sequence continues at coordinate 101,561,778 of JAZHRO010000055.1, read as the reverse complement.
GCTTGGGTTACTACCAGGCTGAAAGTGGCTTGGATAACGTAGGTCTTGTGTTGCTTTGCCACTATGGGTTGTTACAAAATTTAGTCCTACCTGGTTTTGGTTCGGGGCTGGTAAATTAGGTGGCTGGTGCTGAAATATCCCATATGATGTCGAAGCTTCCATCCCGTCAGGTGATGGAACAGAAAGGGCCTGATAAATCATGTGGTCTTGGCCCGAATTTGGGTTCATACCGTGCCTCTGGTTCGGCACATTATTTTTATTTGGCAGAGGTTGCGAAGGAAGTGTGCGAGGTTGGCAAGAATTCTCCATCTGGGTGAGTTGATTGCGAACCTCTGTGATCTCATCCTTGTGCTATTTTTGCATAGCCGCATTCGTCTTCTGAACGTCAGCTAGAGTGTAAAGGATAAGAGTCATTTGATCTGATCGGGTTGGCCCAGATTGATAGGTGGGGTTGGGCCGAGGCTGAGGCGGCTGATATGGATGAGGGCTTGTGGACGGGGCTGATAAGATGGTCTTTGATTCTGATTATTTCCCGCCCATAGGAAGTTGGGATGATTCTGCCATCCAGGGTTATAGGTATTAGAGAATGGGTCATTCTGGATGGCATTGAGGTCCTCACTTGTTTGAGGAGCCTCAGGAAAGTCAGAATATGAGGGTCTAGAGTTCCCTCGACTAGAGTAGGTCGAATCAGAATTTCCTCCAGCCTTGGAGTCTGACGGGGGTGGATACGGGTCCATCCCCTGACGAGATCGATGATAGACGTTATGCACAACTTCCCTCACAAGAGGTGGCTGTGCAAACGGGTTTTCCATAGAGGTGGCTCACAGTAGATGTCAAGTAAGCTCATCAACCTTCTTCTCTATGATAGCGACCTTTCCCAACCGACTAGGCATCAGTTCCAAGTCGACTGCGGGCATTATTCGTGCTCCCCTTGTGGACAGGCCCTACGTCTCATGTGCTCTCCTTGGATTCGTCGATGTGCGAGCATTCATCTGGTCGAATAAGCCCATGGATTAATTATTGATGGAGTTCTCGCACATATTCTCGAGAATCTCTCACACAGTGTCTTCATGTTGACCCATGATATTTCTTCTGCAGGTTGCATTGACGAATAGGCGGGTGTCTTCACGGAGTCCCTAGTAAATAGACTGAACTTGTTCCCAATTAGGAACTCCGTGATGGGGTCACCTTCGCAAGAGATCCAAGAAATGGTCCCGTGCTTCATGAAGAGGTTCGCCTGATTACTGGGTGAATTATGTGATCTGGCGGCGTAAGGCATTTGTCCAACCAACTGGGAAGAACTTTTTCAAGAATTCGGATTGCAGCTCAACCCATGTGTCGATTGGACGTGTCTGAGTCTGATAGCAAAGAACTGCCCTGTCAATGAGAGAGAAAGAAAACATCTTCAGAAGAAGAATATCCTGATTTTGGTCATCTGACCCAAAGGTCCGGGCCAGATGTTTGAGTTGTTTGATGTGTTGGAATGAATCCTCGAAATTAAGCCCATGAAACTTTGGAATAGCATGAATCATGTTGGGTTTGAGTTCAAAATCAGGACCTCTAGTCCAGATTTAGACTCGAGGTTCGATCGCCTCTACAGCACGATTGTAGTGATCTCGCATCATAGGACACTGCAGTGGGTTTAGAAAGTTTTGAAATAGATCATTCAAGTGCTAGAGTTGGTTTTCAAGATTGTTCTCTTCTTCTACTAGTTGTGCCATGATGATAGAAGAAGGAGAATTGGGTTCTAACGAATCAGAGGAGATGTCTATGTGGTGTGGTTGCTGCACAAACATGGACATCAAGGCTTGGCCTCAACAGGAGTGAATCGCTAAAGGAGGTCATAAGGATGGTCTCAAGGACCTCCTACAGATCATGCATCGATGGTTTGGACGAGATTAGAATGTGCTGGACCCAATCAAGACACCCAAAAATTTGGATGACTATAGAGGTTCAGGGTGGATGATAACCCCTAGTCAGAAAGTCGTCCACTTGAGAAATACCTGGGTAGCCAAAGAGGGAGAGTCCCGCAAAGACCCCTACATGGTAGAGCATCGCCACGAGTTACAGGGTTTCCCCCATCCGACCTCTCTTGTCACTGAGATTCCAGGAAGAATAGAATGTGGACTTTGACCTCTAAAGTCTACCACTTTTATTTAAGATAAAAGGTGCTTGGGATTCCACTTGAACTTTGGATGTATTGAGTGCAAAAGTGACCTAATTTCAAGGTTGGTTGACCCAACAAGAGGTCAACTTCACCTATTTGTCCTTTGAGAAGCTTTAGGTCCTTTCTTTTAGCATTCAAGTGAAATTAAGAGCTTGAATTTTAGGGTTTCTCTTGAATAAGTCTTTTCAACCAAGGCTTAGGCACACCTCTTCTTGAATAGTTGATTCTTACTTAGAAAGATGTGTCTTTAAAACCCTAAATTTTAATCCCTAATTTGGCTCTAATTTTGGTCCAATTTAGTTGCCAAAAATATGTTATCTAGGGATCAATCAAGAAGGTGGTAGCCTTAGTTACCTTAAATGGATGCACAAATCAATATTTGTTGTCAAAATCAAAATCAGGAAACCTTTGTGAATTAACTAATGGAAAGAAGGTAGCCCTAACTGATTTTTATCTTGTTTTTCCTTTTTAGAACGAGGGGATTAAGAGAAAGGGCTAATCAGAGATCACCTGCCTCGGGTGTGCTTGTTGTGCGATCGTCATCAATTGAATCTTATCCCTTGAAACAATCACAACAAAAGATATATATCAAGTTAGTACCAAATCAAAAATTGTGATAAAGATGTATAAATCGCCCGTTGCTCCTCGGCAACGGTGCCAAAATGTTTATTGGGCGAGATCAAGGTTTTGAAATCAATGCATCGTAGTGTAGTTGAAATCTCTCGAAAACAAATAGATTTTATTACTGGAAGTTTTGAGTTCGAGGTTGAACACAGGGAGCAAATTGGGGTTTAAAAATCAAGAGCACAAATTTAAAGTTGAATATAATATGCAATGACAATCAGAGTTACCATGCAAAAGTGTAAATGTAAACACCGGATATCAATGTATATAAAGAGAGCACAAAAAAATGGACGTCTGATTTTGTGAATCAGACGTCTTAAATATAGCGCTACAGTGTTGCTTCACTTCTCTTTTTCCCTTCCCTGATCTCTATTCTTCTCTTACAGCTGCCTTCTTCTTCTTCCTTCTTTCTCTTCTTCTCGTGCCTTGGCCTTTTGTCTGCCTTACTTTTGCCTTTGGCACCTTCTTTCTTTCCTTCTGGCGACTCCCCTTTCCTCTGCCATTAGTTCCTTCTCATTTTCTTTCTCTTTCTTCAGCCCTTCAACCTTCAACTCCTTCCTCTTCAGTCCTTTCCTTCTCCTCCCATAGCTTCTCTGGCTTCCACGCTCTTCTTCCTTGGATTCTTCTTCTCCTTACCTACGAGAGCAAAACCTACCTGTTGAACAATTACGAATCGCTATGCTAACATGTTCGATTTTGGAAAACCTGTCGTTGTAGCTCGAAAGCGAAGAATTCATGTTCAACAAATAAAATTTATACCGAAATGAAAATTCTAGGTCGAACACAGGGAGGCGGACGTTTGATTTAAAAACTACGCATTTCTTTTTATTTGTCACAGAATAATTCAATTTAAAACTATCTAATTATTTACAATAAATAGAAGAGAGAGAGAGTAAGAGAAAAAGAGAATATTACACAGAGAAATCAAAATGAGATGTAGAATAAACAAGGAATTTTTCATTAAGGAGATTGTTCATTCCACTCTTACAACTACAAAGCATAAAATAGTTACTCTAGAAAGCAATAAATTTACTCTAGAAAGCATTAAAAGAATGGAGGGAGAAATGTCCACCTCGACGATTGCTTGGAGGACGAACAAAACTACACTACAAAGCAGTAAATCTATACTAGAAAGTAGTAAAAAGAATAGGGAGAGAGAAATCCTCCTCGACGGTTGCTTGGAGGACGAGTCAGACGGGACGACGCCTGGACGAAGGGGAACGAAGCAAGATGAAGGAGGATGAAGCAGAAGAATGGGAACGAAGCAGCACGCCGTCGTCGTCGCAGGATCCACTTTCGAAGGGGAACGAAAATTGGACTTTATCTCGCGAGAAGCATCCTAGGTGTGGGACAAGCTTCTCTTTGAGCTTTAGAGGGGTAGAGAGGAGAAGGAAGGGATGAAAATTTCATATGGAGGGGGTCTCCTTTTATAGTTGCAAGGAGTGGGGGCAAAATGGACATTACAACTTCAAAATAATAAATAAGGGGTCTTTAGTGACGGATAAACCGTCGCTAAAGCCTCCTTCGTGGGCGTCGTGGGCGGCTCGCACGAGCCTGATCGCCTTCTCACGTGCGCAACGCCTGCGCACATCCGTTGGTTCTTAGCCGTTCGATCGCGAGATCGGACGGCTTAGATCGCGCTTCACCCGCTGCAGCCCACTCGCCCGGCGCGTCACATTGCACGTCCGCACCGTGCGTTCAGTCGCGTGTTGGCGCTATCAGGCGCGCACGGCCATCCGATCTCCATCTGACGCTCCACGCACCTGCTTGCTTGCGCCCAATTTGAGGCTCGCGGGACTCGATCCCGCGACCTCTTCTCCCACGACTGCGTCACCGCTGCGCTACGCCTTCGAAATGGTCGCGTGGATGAATTAGCCAACCGCATCCACAGCCGTTGGATCTTCATCCAACAGCGGAGAATCGACGCGCTGATTGAAGAAGAAAAGGTGCGGCGGTGCTGGAGGCTGTTTGGGCGGCTGAGATGGTGCCACGTGGCACCATCTTGGTCATCCATCTTCTGAAAGTTGTGGATGGTGCCACGGATGTCGGATTGACTCGATTTTTGTGTCATTCGGCTGCGGTCGTCAATCCGAATTCATCCGTGCAGTTGGATTTGTCATCTGAAGTGCGTATTTTCAACATCCTGGCCCTTCATCTTCTAGGGTTCCCCGGTCACTATCTGATGATACGGATGCCTGATTAGGGCAATCTTGGAGTCGTTGAACTCCAATCGTTGCCCTGATCACATCCATACAGTTGGATCTTTGATCCAAGGCCCCGAGAAATGTTTGCCCTATCCAAGCACATAAAAGGAGACAATTAACCTCCATTTTATTCAAACTACTCTAAATGCAAGATGATGCATGTTATGCAATATTTATATCATGAAATGCAATCCTATGCTTAAGAACATACATAAATAGACATTTTAAGTAGTGTAAATGTGTTTACATCATACCCTCATGCCTATCTTTTGCTAGTCCCTAGCAAAAACTATATGATATTTGTAAAAGAATTAGGTTGGATTATTTAGACCTGAGTTATTTTCAATCATTAAGAAATTGTCTACTTAGGAACTGAACTTTCAAAGACACAACAGCGCCCGGGTATCAGCCAAAATGCTGACCGCCTCAATCCCTCACCTTATTCAAAGAAAATTTTCTTTTTCCCTTTTTACTCTTTTCTAATTTTTTTGGAGTTTCAAATTTTAAGGTTTAAGAGTGGCTTTCTACGGCCATTCAACTCACCCAAGATTTGATGAGAAGCCTAAGTTTTAAGCATCTTATTGTGATTGTGATAGACTCGTTGACCGGCAATTAAAATGGATTTCAGATTTCTACACCTCTAGCTGACCTCAAAAAGAATTCTGCCTAAAGTTGTATCTTTACAACTGGTAGCTTTCTCCCTACTTTTATTTTTTTACAAGGTCAACACAAGGGTGAATCCAGTGTATATCTCCTCGATTTATTCTACTTCTCCGCTTCTTCCTAAGTGTTTTGGGAATTTTTAGTGCATTTTCTAAGTTGGGTTCTGGACAACCGGTCGATGAGCTGTTACCACCGACAACTTGCCAGCCATACTCATGCGGCGAAGTGTCAGTTATTTCTTTTTGTTCTTTTCTCCTCTTCTTTTTTGATTTTTTCTTTTTTTTAAGTAAGTGGCTTCCCTGGTCTGAGATTTACCTAAAGGCAGCAAAAATGGAAAGGTCTAGTGACTGGGCTCTGGACAACTTACCTATGGGCTGTTACCCACGATAACCTGCCAGCCATATCACCCTAGAAGGTTCATTAGCTACCCAATTTCCGTTAAAATCACCGAACAACGAGTCAGTGCAAAGAAAGTGTGCAGATGCTTAAGACTCAAAATTCCCTCAAATCAGAGGGTGGGTTGATAAGTCATGTACTTATCACCCAAACTTATTTATTCCAATTATAATAGAATTAAGATGACGAGGTCTCAAAGACAAATCCACATTTTAGTGGATGCACAGGCTAATTAAGTCCAAAGACCTGAAGGGCCTTTGTGTTCAAATCTTAGTGTAGTATTTCATAAGATTGAAAATTTTCTTAAACCCAAATTCTCTTTCCTAATTCCGATTTTTTTTTTTAATAAAAGAAAATAAAACAAATCTACGGAGCTGACGAATGAATTCAGAGATAAATATCCACCCCCCCATGCCTATCTAATGCAATGTCCTCATTGTATTAAAAAGACATAAAATAGAGTGGAAAAGCGAAGAAAGCACCTGAATTGTGTGAATGTCAGGTCTGCTCCGAGATGAAAAATTAAAAAGAACTGTATATGTGCTTAGTTTAGTGCCTTTAGCTAGGCACACTATACAAAAAAAAGAAATGAAGAATTCACAAGTGCAGGTCAGAATCAGAATGACTAGAAGAATCCTCTGACCTGTCAGCAGAGGTCCACAGATGTGGACCAGATTGTGGTGCAGACCCACACCCCATAATCGAGAATATCTTAGGTTCTAGATAAAAATTATCCAAAACCTGAAATCAGAATGCAAGCGGGGTCAGGCCTGCGATTTATGAGGATGCAACCCAAGACCAAAAGGTCAAGTTATAGAGAATTGAAGCTCAAAAGGATAATCGTTGAATGTGTGCTTGAGTTGAACATCCTCGAAACAAATGTCATTAGGGTTTTGATTTGATGGTTTCAGCTTAAAAGGAACCCTTCGACTCAATCTTCCATTTCCTCCAAAATTAACTTCCCAAATCAAAACTTCCCAACTCCTATCCTCCTCATTCAGCATATCAAATTCCAGGACCTCTTGTATATTCATCACCCCGTCTGAAATCTCCAAATCTATATGATGTGGCAGAATCAAAATTGACTTGGGTCTAATTATATCAGAATTAGAATCATCAATAAGCATAACAGGGTGTAACTGATAATCAGGGCATTGAATTGATTCCTCCAGAAAATGCGATTCTGGATCCGTAATGTGTGCCCTAATAAGATTAGTTTCCTTAGTTATTGTACTATCAAATGATCTATCAGATTCCTCAGGCCCAATCAAATCACAGAAATCGTGTTTAGAAAACTTGTGTGAGACATCGCAACTTGAATCTTCACCATCAGGATCTGTATCAATGTATGTCCCAAAATCAGTTGTCACTTTGCGTTCCCCAGAGACATACGTTTCCTCGTAACCCGGCTCAGGGATCTCAGGTGAAGAAATCAAATCATCCTTAATTGATTGCTTTAATTTAATCTGGTTAGCCTCGTAACATGTGTCCCCCACAACAGGTGCCTAAGCGGGTTCTGTCATTGGCTTTCCTGAAGAGGGTTCATCCTGGGTATTATTCCAAGATTGAATCAAAGCAACCACGAATCTCATCCTCAATTTCGCTAATTTCCCAAGTAGAAATTCACCTGGGTTCTTATCCTTAACGTCCTAGAGCCAATCCAATAAAGACTTATTCAAATCATCAATCATTTCAATCAGGGGCTCCAATCTCTCAATGCAAGGTATTAGCTGAACTTCTAAAGATTGTATGGTATTCCTCAAGTTAGCTAGAACCTTATCTTGAACCTGGTTAACCTGAACCAAATGAGTTGGTTCAGGGTTGGGCGGGTTTGACATCAATGCAGAGGAATTAACGAATTGAGATTCGTTATACCCTTCCTGATAATAGGTCATTTCAAATTATTGAAAAGATGGTGATGACCTAAAGGCAGTGAAATCAGAGGATGGGTAAGGATTGGTGTATCCTTCTTGATTGTAGATTGTATTAGGTTGTGCATGAAAGGAAGACGATCTATAATCGATGTAGCTCTGAGAAAGATAGAAATCAGAATCAAAGTGTTCAGGGTTAGACCCTAAACACGGGGTTCTGGAATTATATCCCCAACCCGAATTATCCCAACTAACTGATGGTTGATTAGAATACGAGTTGGGATAATCGTCATGTTGAGGATAATTCACAACAGGAGGGAAAGAGCAGGAATGCGTGAAATATGTGGAAGGATTCATGAGACACGGGAGGAAGAAAGGTGCCCTGCAATACACACAATCAAACCTGTCCTTAAATGGGTTAGCCTAAAGACCTACAGACTCTCAAAACCCATCTTCAGATAAAGGAACGATTTGATCTACTTCCGTCTGTTCAATCCAACCAGTTAGAAGGAGGGACTAGGGAGAAGGTTCTTCCTTCCGCTTGCGCCTCTGGTTCCTAGTGTACCCCCCAGCCGCGATCGTTTGACTCTTCTTCCCTAGCTAGACATCAGATTGAACAGTAGAAACAGACTAATCGAAAATAGTCTCATTCTGAGTTCTGAAGAGCGAGTTCAATCCTTAAGGCCAACGTCGACTCTGTTTTATTTAGGGCTAGGTTTGAATGTGCTTTGGAATGTGATGGGCCCTTTAAATGGGTTGTGCCCTTAATGATTGATTGATTTGTGTGTGCGTGAACAACCAGTGGTTTTCAAGCAAGATTATTTTTGATGTGGTGAATTTTAAGGTTCAAATCTTACTTAGTAGCTTTTAGGATTCAACTTTAGGTGTTTTCAAATAGGTTTCATTGGCACACCAGGTTTTGCAAGCACAGGTGAAGTTGTTTTCCTTTAAAGTTTAAAAAGAATGTGGAGTGCCTGGTAAATCCCTAAGAGTTGAACCTAATTGGCAGCTACTTGATGAGTTGATTTTAATTGAAGTGGTGCAGCCCAAACAACTCAAACATCTGGCCACAAATGCACCACTAAGTTAGGCACACAAAGATGGTTAACGTAGAATGATTTCTACTCTTTTATGTGTTGCTTTATGTGTACCGGTTCCACAGATCAGAACCCGATTGAGTAGAAACAAATCAATTTGGTTAAGTGCCTTTGAATGTGGGTGTACGTTGTGTGTTTGTTGAAAATTGCCCCACAGAATTATCTTTTGTTTTTTTTTTACATATATATAAATGAACAGGGAATGAATGTGAGTGAGAATCCAAACAACAAAACTATTCCTAGGATTTATGCAAACACCTAGGTTAATTGGAATTTGGATTCAATGTGGTGAATGAAATCTACGGAGGGGGAAAGAGTGGGGGATAACTTACAAAACCTTCCACAGCACTTTACTCCAATCTACCGCTTTTGCTCGTCTCAAAAGAGTACCTGCAATTACAATAAGAAAGGAGAAAAGTGAAGTAAATGATTTGTAAGTTACAAAACGCGAAGAGAAATCAAAGAGCGTCACCTCCCCGGTAACGGCGCCAAAATGTTGAACACGAATTCTTCACTTTTGAACTACAACGACAGGTTTTCCAAAACTGAACACGTTAGCGTAGCAATTCGTGCCTTCAACATTTTGCTTCGCTTCCTCCTAAGTGTTTTTTATTTAAAAACTACCATTTCTTTTTATTTGTCACAGAATAATTCAATTTAAAACTATCTAATTATTTACAATAAATAGAAGAGAGAGAGAGAGAGTAAGAGAGAAAGAGAATATTACACAGAGAAATCAAAATGAGATGTAGAATAAACAAGGAATTTTTCATTAAGGAGATTGTTCATTTCACTCTTACAACTACAAAGCATAAAATAATTACTCTAGAAAGCGATAAATTTACTCTAGAAAGCATTAAAAGAGTGGAGGGAGAAATGTCCTCCTCGACTATTGCTTGGAGGATGAACAAAACTACACTAGAAAGCAGTAAAAAGAACAGGGAGAGAGAAATCCTCCTCGACGGTTGCTTGGAGGACGAGCCGACGGGACGACGCCTGGACGAAGGGGAATGAAGCAGGACGAAGGAGGATGAAGCAGAAGAATGGGAACGAAGTAGCACGCCGTCGCCGTCACGGGATCCACTTCTGAAGGGGAACGAAAATTGGACTTTATCTCGCGAGAAGCATCCTGGGTGCGGGACAAGCTTCTCTTGAGCTTTGGAGGGGTAGAGAGGAGAAGGAAGGGATGAAAATTTCATATGGAGGGGGTCTCCTTTTATAGTTGCAAGGAGTGGGGGAAAAATGGACATTACAACTTCAAAATAATAAATAAGGGGTCTTTAGTGACGGATAAAATCGTTGCAAAGCCTCCTTCGTGGGCATCGTGGACGGCTCGCGCGCGCCTGATCGCCTGCTCGCGCGCGCAACGCCTGTGCACGTCCACTGGTTCTTAGCCGTCCGATCGCGAGATCGGACGGCTTAGATCGCGCTTCACCCGCTACAGCTCGCTCGCCTGGCGCGTCAGAGTGCGCATCCGCACCGCGCGTTCAATCGCGCATTGGCGCTATTGGGCACGAGCGGCTGTCCGATCTCCATTTGACGCTCCACGCGCCTGCTTGCTTGCGCCTAATATGAGGCTCGCAGGACTCGATCCCGCGACCTCTGCTTCGCCCGCGACTGCATCACCGTTGCGCTACGCCTTCGAAATGGTCGCGCGGATGAATTAGCCAGCCGCATCCACAACCGTTGGATCTTGATCCAACGACAGAGAATCGACGCGCTGATTGAAGAAAAGGTACGGCGGTGCTGTAGGCCATTTGGGCTACTGAGATGGCACCACGTGGTGCCATCTTGGCCGTCCATCTTCTGAAAGTTGTGGATGGTGCCACGGATGTCGGATTGACTCGATTTTTGTGTCGTTGGGCTACGATCATCAATCCGAATTCATCCATGCGGTAGGATTTGTCATCTGAAGTGTGGATTTTCACCATCCTGGCCCTTGATCTTCTAGGGTTCCCCGGTCACTATCTAATGATACGGATGCCTGATTAGGGTGATCTTGGAGTCATTAAACTCCAATCATCACCCTGATCATAAGCATACGGTTGGATCTTTGATCCAATGCCCTGATAAAATGTTTTCCCTGTCTAAGCACATAAAAGGAGAATTTTAACCTCCATTTTATTCAAACTACTCTAAATGCAAGATGATGCATGTTATGCAATATTTATATCATGAAATGCAATCCTATGCTTAAGATCATGCATAAATAGACATTTTAAGTAGTGTAAATGTGTTTACATCACTACCCCAACCCACCCCTGCGATCTCTCTTCCTCTTTCTCTCTTAGGCTCGCTCTCCCAAAGCTGCTTTTTGGGTAATCAAGTCAGGTACGTGCCTGGGACCAGGCCCACCGGCATGTGGTGGTGGGTGAAGAGTGCAGGTCGGGTACATGGGTCAAGCCAGGTTCGCGGGGATCGGGTCACGGGTGAGGCAGTGATAGGTGACTGGGACCACAACTCGTGGTTAGGAGGCGAAAGGCCTACTTCACTTTTTCAATTTATTTCACTATGCCTGCTCGACAGCTTCTAAGGTGGGACTAAATGTCCCACCTTCCTTCTTGTGCATCTGCAACAAGAGGATTCCTTGATTGCAGCAGCTACTGGGGTCTTCAGTGCCAATTGCTTGGCTAGAGCCATGCGTGAGATGAGTTCGCGTAACCTGGGGCGATGCACCTGGAGCGGAGAGACCTGGAGGAGGATGCAAGCAAGCTTGATGTAAACACAATTACACTACTTAAAATGTCTATTTATGCATGTTCTTAGGCATAGGATTGCATTTCATGATATAAATATTGCATTACATGCATCATCTTGCATTTAGAATACTTTGAATAAAATGGAGGTTAATTGTCTCCTTTTATGTGCTTGGATAGGGCAAATATTTTATCAGGGCCTCGGATCAAAGATCCAACCGTATGGATGTGATCAGGGCGACGATTGGAGTTCAACGACTCCAAGATCACCCTAATCAGGCATCCGTAGCATCAGATAGTGACCCGGGAACCCTAGACGATCAAGGGCCAGGATGGTGTAAATCGTCACTTGAAATTACAAATCCGACCGCATGGATGAATTTGGATCGACGATCGCAGCGCAACGACACAAAAATCGAGTCAATCCGACATCCGTGGCACCATCTACAACTTCCAGAAGATGGATGACCAAGATGGCGCCACATGGCGCCATCTCAGCCGCCCAAATGGCCACTTGCATTTTGTGAAGGCCCCCACCCGATCGCTCTCCGCCGTCAGATGGAGATCCAACGGCTGTGGTCTCTCGTGCTTAAAAGTGTCCGCGTGACCATTTCGTCCGCATAGTGCAGCAGCGACACAGCTGCGGGAGAAGCAGAGGTCGCGGGTTCTAGCCGTGGTGAGGGGGTGGAAGGCGCGGGAGAGCAGGCGCGGACGAGCATCACATGGAGATCCAACGGCTGCGCGCGCCCGATAGTGTCGACGCGCGATTGGACGCGCGATCGAATGCGCAATCAGACGTGCGGGGGGCGTGCTACGCAGTGGGTGCGGACGCGATTGCATTGGATGTGCACGGGCGTTGAGGAGCGGGCAGCCGAGGAGGTGCGCGTAGGCGCGGCGGCGACGGCCACGTTGGTGCTTTAGTGACGGATTTATCCGTCACTAAAGACCCCTTATTTATTATTTTGAAGATGTAATGCCCATTTTGCCCCCACTCCTTGCAACTATAAAAGGAGACCCCTTCCATACGAAATTCTCATCCCTTCTTTCTCTTCTCTACCCCTCCAAAGCTCAAGAGAAGCTTGTCCCACACCAGGGATGCTTCTCGCGAGATAAAGTCCAATTTTCTTTCCCCTTCGGAAGTGGATCCCGCGACGACGATGGCGTGCTGCTTCGTTCCCGTTCTTCTGTTTCGTCCTCCTTCGTCCTGCTTCGTTCTCCTTCGTCCAGGCGTCGTCCCGTCCAGCTCATCCTCCAAGCAACCGTCGAGGAGGATTTCTCTCTCCCTATTCTTTTTACCACTTTCTAGTATAGATTTACTGCTTCCTAGATTAATCTACTCATCCTCCAAGCAATCGTCGACGAGGACATTTCTCCCTCCATTCTTTTAATGCTTTCTAGAGTAATTGTTTTATGCTTTCTAGTTGTAATGAACAATCTCTTCAATGAAAAATTCCTTGTTTATTCTACATCTCATTTTGATTTCTCTGTATAATATTCTCTTTCTATCTTACTCTCTCTCTTCTATTTATTGTAAATAATTAGATAGTTCTAAATTGAATTATTCTGTAACAAATAGAAAGAAACGCGTAGTTTTTAAATCAAACGTCCGCCTCCTTGTGTTCGACTCGGAATTTTAATTTCGGTATAAATTTTATTTGTTGAACACGAATTCTTCACTTTCGAACTACAATGACAGGTTTTCCAAAACGGAACATGTTAGCGTAGGTTCGTAACCATTCAACAAAGCTCCTCGCGGTCGTTAATGGTGGTGGAGACACCTACACCTGTCAACAAGAAAATGGCCTTGCGGCCTTGTCAAAAAGCTTAGACAGCTTCACCAAGACACTGTGAAGGTAGTGCGGTGGTCGGCGTGGCGTGGAGTGGTCGGAGTGTGCCTGCCTAAGACACCCTGTGTGCGTGAAAGTGGGTGTGTTCGGGGGGTGTTCATGGTGCATGGCGTTGTGAGTGGAGTGAGGGTTTAGGATTAGTGAGGTGTTGCGATGCTTATGGGGTGGTTGGCGAGGCAGATGGAGTTGTGGAGCGGCGGGGTTGCCCCACCGGAGGTCTGGCTGGAGATGAAGAAGGTGGTAATGGTTGCGTGTGTCGTGGATATTTTCAAGAAATAAAGAGAGAAAAATGATTAGCAAAGAAAGAGGACTTAGCTGTGTGTAGGGAGATGAAGGGGGAGGAAGAGATGGTGGCTGGCTCGTATTCCCATCGCCAGAGACGAAACACTCAATGGGGGGAGGACGGCAATGACGAAGGGGCTGCAGGGGTGTCGGCGGGTGGGGCGCAACACGGACGAATAGGAAGAAGAGAACCCTGCCATTGATATTGTGGCAGAGGGATGAGGGAAAGGGAGGGATGTCGCCAGAGCTTGCTGAGCCACTGGTCGGATGGGGAGAGACGAAATAAAGGGATTCTCCGACCAATTTCAAGCATGGAAGATGCAGAGGGATTTGGGTTTGCTTTTATAGACCCTGGAGGCAGGATTTGTGCTTGGAAGCTTGAGCTTCCAAGCACGGCAAGCTCACCAGAGATGGAAGGTTGCAGGTGAGCCAAATCTCTCATGCATTTACATGAGAGATTGGATACCAAATCGAGCCTCTGATTGTGTTCAAACTTGAGGAGATTTCTCAGAGAATCTCCCTTTCAATTTTGAAGGGGATTCTCTGAGAAATTAGGGAGATCATTCCCTTGAAACCTTGTCAAAGTAGGATTCCCTCTGCTATAATGGTCGACGGACTTAATTGCAAAGAACGAAGACAAAGATAGTGGGGTCTTTCTAAAAGCTTTCAAAAGATAGGAGTAGAAATGTAATTGGGTTGGATATGTTGCAACGTAGGTCAAGATGACTTCCTCCTAGGTCCAAATTTTGGTATAAACATAATTTGAACCTAAAGAATCCAATGGTGAAGTTGGATTTCAGGTTTCACCACGTTTGACCGGGTAATTTACATAAAAGCCTAATTTTGGCCAAATATCTGAGTGAGACCTCAATTTAGGTCAAAATAGGTTCCAAGGGCCAAATTGAACGTTCTAAACCCTAGAGAGTATTTTTTCATGATTTTTAGAGGGTTTAGGTAAATTTTATCCTGACCATAACCTTATTAAATTAACTGGGTCTATTTTAGGTTTTTAAGAAATTTAATTCCAACAATTCACATGAACGCTTTTTTGTTTGAACTAACCACTTTTTATCTTATTAAGACCATTTCACCTTTGTTTAGCCCATGAGAAATCCCGTTGTTGTTCTGCAATGGTAAAATTACAGTTTTACCCCTTGCTTCTTACTTTTCTCTCAGAATAGTTATTCATTGAGTTAGTACCTCTAGTTGGTCATGTAGGAGCTTTTGTTCTCTTTTCTGGGTCAACATGAGCTAGTTAGGACTGATGATGGTGTTCCCATCAAGCAGTGCATTACATCCATGGTGGCTTAGAAGCCTTCAATTGGAAGAAAGGACCACGTAATAGCATCAATTGGAGGAAGTTCACACCAGTAGTTACACGCGGGAGGAGTTGGGACATTAAGTCCCATTTTGTGGATTTCTAAAAAAAATTTGATATCTATTAAATAACGTGTGTTGATTAGCCCATATTTCTGGGCTATTTAAGTACTTAAATGTCTAGACAATAAGTTAATTTTAACATTTTGATGTAAATAAATTAATTCATATTTTTAGCTTAAGTGCATAATTCAAGCATTTAGAATTAACCTAGGGTTGCAAACATCTAATTAGTTAATTAATTAGGTGCACTATTTTAATTAACATAGAAGTTAAGGAGTTATGCATAAATAATACTAATTATTTTATTCTTTTTTTTCTTCTTCTCCTTTGCAGGTAACTCCTCCATCTCCACCTCCTCCTATGCATCACATTGATTCTACGGTGGCTTTTGAATTTCAAATCTTTGTAGCTGTGGCTACAAAAGAGAAGGAAGGGTTGTCGTTCAAAGGGAGGCCAACACCCCTTTGTTCGTCACTGTGCGTAGAGAACTTTGCTTCTCATCCTTTCATACCACCAGCCTCCCACTACGGTAGTGCGACTCCCCCACCGTCGGCGTGTGGGGTGATAGCCGACACCACCAAGAGTCCCTGCAACTCCACCTACCCACGCCTCAACCGTGCCAAGCCATCTGCCCACCACGCGCCCTTACCTCAGCCAGCAACCCACGCCAGCGCCTGCACGAAAGCACCTTCATCTCCAGCACATCCATGCTTCCTTGCACCATCTGCCCACTGTGAGCCATCTGCCCACCGTGGACCCACCAGCGCCTGCACACCCCCGCTTAGCGCGCTTTCCTACCGCGCCATCACTAGCCAACACGCCTACAGGCCCTTGCACCTGTAAAGCACTCTCCAGCAGTCCCTTCACAATGCCAACAGACCCCCCAAGCTGCAACTCCTCCCTGCAGTACCTACAACCGGTGCCAACAGACCCCTCTCATGCACCTGTGAGCCTCGCAAAGCACTCCCCCACCACTCACCCTTACCCCGCGCGTGCCTACAACACCCCCAACGTCGGCGCACCATGCCTCCTCGCACCTGCTGCACATGCAGCCAGAAAGTAGCAACCTCCACCATTGCCACTTCTTTCCTTCAGCAGGTTGGCTCCGACCACCATCCATTGAGCTGTCACCATCGTCAGGTGCGAATCGGGGAGGGCTACCTCTGGTCGCCATCTCGCCGTCCATCTCTCCTTCATCTGCATGCAAGGTCCACCTAAAGCTAATCCCCTATTTCATCCTCAACTAATAATTACATTTCATGCCATTGCCATGAAAATGAATTTTGATTTATGATTATTTTATTGTGGTGAATTTATGCCTTCATGATCATGTTTCTAGAGAATTGTTAAACCTTATTGTTCATCTCTATGTGCATTGAATTTAATTTTGAACTACATTTTAGCATGCATGCAAATGAATAGTATATGGCATACCCTTGCACATGGATAATTTTTTGATGTAAAAAGTACATTAACACCCCTTAACTTCTCCATAATTTTATGATTTACTTTCAGAGCTACACAGGCATTATTTGATCTAGTGAATGGCTTAGCGAACTTGATTTTGACCTAATAGCGAGTTTAAATAAGTAATTGCCTCCCTGTGGACACGAATCGCTCTCCTGTGTGTAGTTTAATTTTAATTTTAATTATTTTGTTAAGTTATTTTCCACCACTTTGATCCTACAATGACAAATCATCTTAATAACATAATTCAAAAGTGAAAGCTGACTTATCAAATGGCGCTGTTGTCGGGGAGGCAATGGGCCTATTAGACTCTCATTTGTTTAATTATTTGTTCAAATTTTATTTGAGGCATATTTAAGTTCAATTTTCTGTATGGTGTGAGGTGCACGTATTTGGAGACATCTTGTCGCACCAGCCTGAAAGATCAGGCGATCCTTGACATCGTTAGTGGTGTTGCAACACTGGAAGGAGCATCACACTCGCCTTTGCAATGCCTTGGTGGACCTTGTTTCCACCACTAGAGGAGATATCCGGATGACCACATCTTCATCCATTTAGCTGTATATAGATTTTATTTTTCTTTCTTCTCTTTATTTTAGTACATTCATTTTGAAAACCCTTGTTCTGGGGTATAGTTGTGGGGTTTGTTCCCCGATTTTGTTTTAGGCCCGTGTTGGGTAATTTTTGGGAGCCTATTCCCTTTTTCTTTAGATCTAGGTTTTCTTTTGTGAACTGATTTTATTTTTCTTGATTGTGCATATTAAAAAAAAACAAAAATAGGAGCTACCTGCTAGAAGCTGCCTGCCCCTATTCGTATCATTTAGGATTGAATGAGCAGCATCTAGATCTAATTTCCTGTATTGCATATTGCATGAACAATACTGAAATCAGGTATACACTTCTAACTTTGCATTTCTACCTATCATGCAAATGCATTTGGATTAATTTCAAGACCACCTAATCTATATTGAATAGATCTAACAAGTGGTCACATATTTTCTAGAAAAAGGACTAATTAAAGGAGAGACATTTAAAAACAAAGGATTTGATTTTCAAACTTGGCATGCGATTCAAAATTCAAAATCTTTTGCGGTGTATGCACACTCATATCTCTTGCACCACGGAACATTTTTAGACACTCCTTAGGTTTGGAACTACTAGGATTAGAGCCTGCTATTACTAAGGTCTGAAGTGACCCAAGCTTTAGTTCAGAGGTGAAGTTGCCTCCAAACCTTGCTGATTGAGGGTAGTTAAGAGGCATTGTGAAAGCAACGCTTCAAAGGAAGGGTTTAACCCTGCTTGCATCCTTTTTTGTCGTGTTTGGTGGTGACTAAACTTTTTGGGCTTTTGGGAGGATCACCTAAGTCCTAATTAGGTCTTCTTAGTTGATCCGTAGGTCAACAATAACCACATGAATTGATTGAACAAATTGTATTGTCACCTACAATCTGACTTAAAATCAAAATCCTAAATTGGGAAAGACCTAAAAAGTCCTTTTTCAATTGTGTTTTGCTTGGGGAATTCTGATTGAGGTGTGAGTTAGAATGGACCACATTGATTTTCATCCTTTCACATCTTGCCCACACCCTTATCCCCACTCTGCACTCTTCGATCCCATATGTCGAGATGGTCTATCCTTTAATGGACATAATGACAATCATTGGGATCCATTTTACTCTGATTATAGGAGTATTGGCTTGGTTAAGCCCCAAATCAGTGAGCAGAACCTAGGAGCAGGATTTGCATTGCCCAATTTCCCACACACCAAAGAAATACCCAACCCACCCTCCCTGAATAATTATAATGGTTGGAAAGACACTCCTGGGTACTATAAGCCTGAACCTAACTTCTCTCCTAATAGAAATGATCTCTCCTCCTTGAAGATGGAAATACAAAAGATGCAAGACAAAATGATTGAATTGTTAGGCAAATCTTCGAGAGCAGGCCAACAAGAAAGAGATGAAATTAGCAACAAAATCTACCCCATTGAGGATGACGTACAACCCTCTATAATAGATGCATCTCCTGTTGGAGAGCTACACTTTAAGTTGGAGGGAAATTTTGAGGATTATGTAAAGGAGAATAGCTACTTTTTGAGGATCGATTTTGAAACCTCCCCGTTAGATGACACTTCCTTAAGAGATCCTCGCCTTAAGTGGGAGGAAGATACATATGTAAGTAG
This sequence comes from Thalassia testudinum, assembly GCA_037157565.1. Classification (NCBI taxonomy): domain Eukaryota; kingdom Viridiplantae; phylum Streptophyta; class Magnoliopsida; order Alismatales; family Hydrocharitaceae; genus Thalassia; species Thalassia testudinum. The sequence goes on along the minus strand of JAZHRO010000055.1, from coordinate 101,542,902 downwards.
CTAAGCATTGGATGAAGAAAGGTGGCAACCCGAGGAAGTTGATGATATGGTCGAGTATTCACCTGAATTATATTGGAGTCAAATGAAGGGAATGATGGTACCATTGGAAGACCTCAACCCAGATGATAGTATTTTTGTGACATTTGATGAAGTGGGATGAAGTCAACTTGTTAATCCTACCCTACCTTCTGATCATGAGATGGAACTCAAGCCCACCCTTAGGGAACCTAACCCTGAAGAAATTCACCTATCTGAGGAGTCCAATGTTACCAATGTAAACCATTTACCTCAGATAGAGTACCCTAGGGGATCTGCTGAGATTTTAGATGATTCTAGACCTTGGGTATATGATGAATTATATGATGAGGAGAAGGATAAATTATATAAGGAACCTACATTCAAGATTTGGAGTGACACTAAGGGCGATTATGTCTTATTTGAAGAGTTAGCCCCTGAGGATGTCACAAATTTGACCAAATTAGTTTTCCTTAGCACACCGATCGATGAATTTCTCCTCATGATGAAATGATGGAAAATTTGGAAGCAACTTCTAAGATTTATGTGGATTCACATATAGACTCCAGGGAAGATTTAAGTATAGAACAAGAACCTAGGGATGACGTTGATAGGATAATCCCCAGATCTGTTGCTTCCAACCTACCTTCATTTGATTCGAACTCACCCTCTGATTCGCTTTTGTCTGAAGGCGAAATTTTGACTCATGATGAAGTGCAAGAAGATACTTGTGATAGTGCAAGGAATGCTAGGGATGCAATTGAGGATTTAGAAAGATTGTTAGGGATGGACACTGAGCTAATTAGACCCAACCTAGATCTTATGGCCATCCTGCAACCTTGAAACTTGGACACCCTAGATGATCCTTGGCTTCGAGATATGCTTACTTTTGTTCTGACCGGGGGGCTTAATAGACTAATATTTCCTATAATGGACTATTGGGTAGGGATTGATGATTTCTTTTGTCAGTCCATTACCCTGGGGTTTATCTCTGCACCATTCCTTCCCCATCTCTATTGGAGGATCCTTGTCATCCTTCCCCTACCCCTTTGGAGGTTGTTATGACAGTTTATCCTTTAGAACCTCTTCTGGTGACCTGGGAAGATTTCATTCCCATCTTAGTTGGGCGAGCATTTGCTATTGGGATTCATCATCAGCTCACCAATATCGTAGGTTACCTGTTTTCTAGTCTAGCATTACTTTGCTCATTTTTAGGGCCTATTTCTTCAATCCTTGAACCTGATTTGCAGGTTCTTTGGCTACTCGGCTGCTAGCAAAATAATGGCAGCCCATCTCTGACCCAGGTAATATCCTTCTTTGTAATGGGGACATTGCAGATTTTAGGCATGGGGGGGCGTACTTGGGGATATACATAGCATTTATTCGTAGTGCATTCAAGCATTTAGTTAAAGCATTCTGCATAGCATACATTTGCATTAAAGAAAAAAAGAGAGAACAAAGAGAAAAATATTTTGTATTTATTGAGCTTAACTGGCTGGCCATGCATTCTTAAGCTAATCAGAATGCTAGGTTAGACTAAGTTGATTCTACGGTAGAACTTTAGAGGCAAAGTGAGCTACTAGTTTTAGCCCTTTAGGGTCCTTTATGGACTCAAAACCTTAAGTAGGAGTTAAGTTGCGGACATTTCCTTAAGAGGTTGAGGAAGGAAAGTGAGGGATTGAATTAAAAGGTGGGGTAGTACCTGGAGTCTTGTTCTATGTTTTGGTTTACTGGTCCTTGTAACCCAAGCATCCAAATTTCACACACTTGGTCTTGTGTAAGTAAGTGATCACCTTGAAAGAAATTTGGTTCTCTTAGTTTCGACTTAAGAGGGGCTTGAAAACATAATTTGATTGGAAGAGTTTCGACCGTAGGGGAGCTGGAGTATATACTGACCTTGAGGATGCGATGATAACATATTACCTCCCTGGTGCTTGTCTCTTTTGATATCCATCCTACTGGGGGCATGTAAGCGCATTGTGCGGTTCAGGTACCATGGGTGGCCCTATCTCGAAGTGTCAATTGCCATAAACCTGAATTCACTTAAGAAGTCCATGGGTGATGCTAGCTTGAAGTGTCAATTGCCAGGAATTCTTAGGGTTGCTATGGGTGGTGCTATCTCGAAGCATCGAAAGCCAGGCACCCTTCGAGGTACAGTGATGGGAACATTGAATCCGACACAGACCGTGTTGATAGCTGATCCAAGGTTAGACTTAGTGGAATCAAACAAAAAAATATATATAATAATAATAATAAATTCCTTTTCTTCCTTTACGTTGGCAATCATACCAACCTCAAATAACTCAAACCATTGCACATGCACAGATGCTTTAATTTCAGTGATCAATAAATCTTAGGGTAGAGTCAGAAATTAGGAAAACTTATGCCTCCAACTCGTCTTTAGCTGACGAAGTCTGCAACATAGCAACCACTTGGGAACCTTTGGTCTAAAGTCTGAACTTAATATGTTTCTAAAGGAAGACCAATTGGGTTGGCTAGTCTACTTGGAGTGCTAGGTTTTGCTTGGATTTGCTAGTGACTAGCAAAAACTAGGCATGGTGGTATTTGATTAGCCCATATTTGTGGGCTATTTAAGTATTTAAGTGTCTAGACATTAAGTTAATTTTAACATTTAGATAGCATACATTAGGATGTAAATAAATTAATTCATATCTTTAGCTTAAGTGCATATTTCATGCATTTAGAATTAACCAAGGGTTGCATACATCTAATTAGTTAATTAATTAGGTTCACTATTTTAATTAACATAGAAGTAAAGGAGTTATGTATAAATAATCCTAATTATTTTATTCTTTTTTTCTTCTTCTTCTTCTTTGCAGGTAACTCCTCCATCTCCGCCTCCTCCTATGCATCACATTGATTCTACAGTGGCTTTTGAATTTCAAATCTTTGTAGCCGTGGCTACAAAAGAAAAGGAAGGGCTGCCGTTCAAAGGGAGGCCAGCACCCCTTTGTTCGTCATTGTGCATAGAGAACTTTGCTTCTCATCCATTCGTACCACCGGCCTCCCACCGCGGTAGTGCAACTCCACCACCGTGGGCGTGTGGCGTGACAGCCCACACCGCCAAGAGCCCCAGCAACTCCTCCTGCCTGCGCCTCAATCGTGCCAAGCCATCTACCCACCGCACACCCTCACATCAGCTAGCAACCCACGCCAGTGCCTGCACACCCGCACCTTCATCTCCAGCACATCCACGCTTCCTCGCACCATCTACCCACCGCGCACCCACTAGTGCCTGCACACCTGCCCACCGTGCGCCCTCACCAGCCAGCACACCCGTGCAGCCTAACACCTGCAGAGCACCTCCAGTAGCGCCTTCACAATGCCAACAGACTCCCTCTTGCTCTAGTGCCTCCCTGCAGCATCTGCAGCCGGCACCAACTAACCCCCTATGCGCGCCTGTGAGCCCCGCAGAGCACAGCCCCTCCACATGCCCACGCCCCATGTGTGCCTTCAGCGGCCCTAGTGCCCGGGCACCGTGCCTGCTCACGCCTACAGCACGCACAACCAGCAGTGGCAACCTCCACTGCCACCAATTCTTTCCTCCAGCAGGCTGGATCTGACAACCATCAATCGAGCCGCCACCACTGTCAGGTGCGGATCAGGGAGGGCTACCTCTGGTCGCCAACTCGCTGTCCATCTCTCCCTCATCCACGTGCAAGCTCCACCTGAAGCTAATCCCCTATTTCATCCTCAATTAATAATTACATTTCAGGCCATTGCCACGAAAATGAATTTTGATTTATGATTATTTTATTGTGGTGAATTTATGCCTTCATGCTCATGCTTCTAGAGAATTGTTAAACGTTATTATTCATCTCTATGTGCATTGAATTTAATTTTGAACTACATTTTAGCATGCATGCAAATGAATAGTACATGGAATACCCTTGCACATGGATAATTTTTTGACGTAAAAATTACATTAACACCCTTAACTTGTCCATAATTTTAAGGTTTACTTTCAGAGCTACATAGGCATTGTTTGATCTGGCGAATAGCTTAACGAACTTGATTTTGACCTAATGACAAGTTTAAATAAGTAATTACCTCCCTGTGGACAGGGCCTACTCTCCTGTGAGTTGTTTAATTTTAATTTTAATTATTTTGTTAAGCGATTTTACACCACTGTGATCCAACAATGACAAATCACCTTAATAACATAATTCAAAAGTGAAAATTGACTGATCATGTGTTAGCTGTTATGCTCATATCATGGGGTGAGGTCCCCTCTCACCTAGATCTCACTCCTCACTTACCACGCACATCGGCTAGCCTGAACCTGGATCTGATTACTCGACTACCTGTATACCCAGTTCTGATTGAGAGAGAATAAGAAAGGGACATCTGAGGGAAAGAGGAGGTTTTGCACTGTAGAATATTGGGATCTATGTCTACACTTAGGGAAAATTTAAGGTGCTACTTTGGCTCGATAGTTAAGTGATCTGAGGCCTTGGTTGGATGTCTTATTTAAGAAGGAAGTTGACTTTGAATTGACATACTAATTTTAGTACTGTTGAGAAATTGATATTGGGATTTGTGCTTAATTGTTGGGGATATTTGGTGGTTTCAATCACCATTTTTATTCTCTTTTATTTTACTCTGAGATACAATTTTGAGCATTATTTCATTATTCTGATATTTGTGACTGAATATTACTTGCATCATTATTTTTTATTGTTGTGATTACTGGATTGAATTGCTATTCTTGCTCCCTACAAACAACCTTGGAACCCATGATTTTTTGAGCCTTAAAAATTTAAATGATGTTACGCTTTTATCGATTATAATATGACATATCTATTTTCTAAAACACGGTAGAAGTGCTTCAACACTCCTTATTCATGATCCAATATCCACGATCCATTCTTTCACTCTGATTTTGAGGCCAATGATTTGAAACTCAAAGTAGCCATACCCATACTCTCGAGCCAGAGCCATTCAGAAACTGATCCCAACACCAACCTGCCACTGGAATCAATTTCTATTCTGACTCACCTCTTTCTGATCTGGTTGGACCTAATTCACCTCCACTATTTGATAGTGAATGGGACACTGATCAGACTGACAGTTATTTTTTATCCCCCTCTGATCGCACCAGTAGGGATCCTACATTCATCACCGATCCATTACCTTTTGACGACCCTTACACTGATCTAGCTGAGATGATACGGCCAAACCCTCATTTGCAATTCTGCACCTATGTGAACCACAAATCATCTGGTAGGGTCCACACCTATTGATCACATTTCTCAGCTTTCCAAAATGATTGGCTTTGGTCTACATCATTAGCTAATTGATCTGAACATGCACCCGGTTGGACCAACCAAGCTAATCATCAAGGTGCTTGTTCTACAAAATTCTTCCAATCCGACCACCCCTTCTCCTTGACCACCTTCTATTTGGTTGAAGGCATTGAATTTATTGCTTAACGGGAGTTGGTTACACGTGTTTTGCGAGTTCGAAATCGAGGTTACAAGTAACCCGTCGTCAAAGTTGCAAAATGCATGGTGAAATAAAATTTACAACAGACACTTGAAAAGTGAGTCCCAGGTCGAATATGGGGAGGCGAACATTTCGCTTTATAAAAATCCACGCTTCACTTTTATTTCTTTTTGATCATTTTTATATTTTCTAATTTTTTTGGTATTTTTAACAAGCAAGAGATTAGATCGATCAAAACTTTATCTACTTGCAAAAATATAAGATAGAGAGGGAGAGAGAGAAACAATCATCTATTCATGAACAACTGTTTGTTACAACTACGAAAGCAAGAAACTACACCATGAAAGCATAAAAGGATAGAAAGAGGTGAGAGAAATCCCCCTCGATGCTTGCTCGAAGGATGACTCGCTCTGACGTTGACTAGAGGATGGTCATGAGGAGCTGGACGAAGGAGGACAAAGCCGGAGGACGGAGGATGGGGCAGGATAGTGTCGAGGCGAGGATCTGCTTCCCAAAGGGCGGTGAGAGGACAACCACAGGATGCTCCACGAATGGGGATGAGGGGAGGGAAAACTCTTTGATTTTCTATTCTAGAGGAGCATCCCGAGCTTAGGAGAAGCTCTCCCTAGAGCCTTAGAGCTGGTGAGAGGAAGAAAGGAAGAGATGAAGAAAAATGGGAGGGGTAGGGGTCCTTTTACAGTGGAGGAAAGAATCAAATTCGTATATAGGACATTTAATGACGATCATAAACGTCACTGAAGATCCGCCGCAAACGTCGCTGAAGACAGCCCACGTGCCCACCTGCCGCTGCACTTGCGCGCGCTACGCTTGCTCGTGCGTGCCCCCGTGTGCGTACGTGCACCCACACTGCTGTGCACGTGCGGTGGTGTGTGCGTGCACATGGGTGATCTGGGTTGCACCATGTGGCCCAATCTGGGTCCTCCATCTTCTTTCCTTTGTACGGGATGCAACAGAGGTCGGATTGAGTCGACTTTTGCACCGTTGGGTTGCGATTGTCGCCTTGAATCCATTCGTGTGGTTGGATTTGTCGTTTGACACTTCGGATTGCATCACCTAGTCCCTCGACCGTTGATCTTCCTGGGATTGCATAAGGTGCTACGGGACTCCGATCAAGGTGATTTCAGAGGTATTGGACTCCGATCATCGTTTTGATCAAATCTGTCTGGTCAGATGGTCAATCTGAGGGTCCAAAATAATAATCCTTCTCTCTTGACCACAAAAAGGATGCAATTAACCTAAATTATATACAACTACTCTAAATGCAGAATGATGCATGTTATGCAATATTTACAATATGAAATTCAAATCTAAGCCTAAGACCAAGCTTGGATAGGCATTTTTACCTAAATAGATGTGCCTCCATCATACCCCGATAACTATCTTTCGCTAGTCCCTAGCAAAATTATGCCACATGCTATGTATAAAATCCAAATTAGGATAAGATTGTTTAGGCCTAAGTCATTCATTAACAATAGAAAATTTCAACTAAGGTCTTGAACGACAAAAACTCAATAGTACCCTGGTGCCTGCCAGAATGCAGACCGCCCAAGTCTTCACCTTATTTGAAAAGGAAATATAGATTTTTTTATTTTTCTTCTTTCCTCATTTTTTTGTACTTTTGGAGTTTGAGAGTTTTGGGATAACTTTTTATTACTACCCAACCCGCCCAAGACTTGAAAAGGACTCTAAGTTCTAAGCATCTTGTGAAAATAGTGAAAGACACACTAGGTGACTGTTGAAACAGACTTTGAGTTTCTATGACCCTAGGTGGCCTTGCCTAGAGGTTTATCTTTTCGACTCGTAGCTTTCTCCTTACTTCTTTAATTTATGGGATCAATACAAGGGCGAACCCAGTGTATATCTCCCCAGTTTATTCTACTTCCCTGCTTCTTCCCTAGGTGTTTTGGGAATTATTGTGCATTTTTTGTGAGCTAGGTTCTGGACAACCGGCTAATGGGCTATTACGCATGGCAACTTGCTAGCCATACTCGTACAATGAAATGTGGTTATATTTTTTATTTTTTTCTACTTTTTCTATCTTTTCTTTTTCCTTTTGTTTGTATTTTTTTTTCTTTAAGTAGGTAGCTTCCCTGATCTAAGATTTACCTAAAGGTAGTACAATGAAAATGGTCTTGTGATTGGGCTCTGGACAACCAGCTGATGAGCTGTTATCACCGATAACTTGCTAGCCATACCAACCTAAATAGTTCATTAGCTACCAAATTTATGAAGAAATCACCGAAAAGTGAGTCGGTGCAAAGAAAAGTGTGTAGATGCTTAGGCTTAAAGTCCCCCCAAATCAGACGGCGGGTTGATAAGTTGTATACTTATCACCCTAATTTTTTTATCGAATTAAAATAAGATTGACATGGCACGGACTCTAGACTAAGTCCACATTCGAGTGGACACCTAGGCTTATTAAGCCTGAAGACCTAAAGAGTATAAGTATTTAGGTCCTATTGTATCATTTCCTAAAGTTAATAACTTCCAATTTTCTTCTCCTTATTCTTCTTTCTTTTTCTTTCATCTTTGTGAATTTTCAAATTTTTTTTCTTTATGTTTAAAGAAACTAAAAGAAATTCTACGGAGTTAACAAAATGATTTGATGACTAAGTATCCACCTCCCCATGCCTAAATGATGCAATGCCTCATTGTAAAAAAAAAGACATGAAAAGAGCGGAGTAAATAGAATATCACCTGAACATCATGAGGAATCCGGTCAGTTCCATAGAGAACGTGAAATATAAACATGTGCAAAACTTAATGCCTTCAGCTTGGCATAAAATACATACAAGGAAGAATTTGAGAATTCAAAAGTGCGGGTTAGAATCAAAATAAAAATATTGATTCTCAGACCTGCCAACAAAAGATGTCCACATACGTGGACCAGATTATGATGCAGACCCGTGCCCCAGGGTCAAGTGGTTCTTAGTTTCTAGATGAAAATCACCTAGAACCGATGGTTGTTGTGTTTGCGGGGTCAGGCCTACGGCTTAGTGGTGTGCAACGTAAGACCAAAGTCTTAGACAATAGGTAAAGATGGTTCAATAGGTGCGGTTGTCCACTTAACATCAAGCTCAGAAAAATAATCAGTTCTTTCGAGCTTGGGTTGCACGTGAAAGATATCGTAAGTGTTCGGGCATAAAGTAGGTGGCTTTAGGTCAATAGGAACCCTTAGATCAAAACTTTTTTTTCCCTCAAAATTAACCTCCCAAATTTTCATTTCAACATTCCTATCCTGCAACATCAAGTGCTCAGGTTATAGGACCTCTAGCATACCGTTCACCCCATAAGATTTACACAAGTCCAGAAATCGTGGCTGACTCAGAATTGACTTGGGTATAATGATTTCCAAATCAAAATCAATCCCTTTGGGGTGTGGTTGAGGAATGGGGCCATTGATTGAATCTTCCAGTAAGTGAGGATTCGAATCCTCCAAGTTAGCCCCAACTGAATCCAAATCATCAATAATTGGGCTATCAAATGGTTCGTTAGATTCCTCAAGCTCATTTGTCTCACTAAAATCATCTTCCTTACGCTCAAGTGAGACTTCACTAAAAGATTCTTCACCCTCAGAATCAAAGAATCCATGATCCTCATTTATATATGCCTCAAAATCGATTGTCATTTCCTGGTTCAAAGGGACATATTTTTCCTCGCTCCCTTGCTCGGGGATCTAGGGTGAATCAATCGGTTCATCCTCAATGGGCTACTCTAGCCCAACCTGGTCATCCCCGGTCTCAGAAAATGTATACCCCCTGACAGGTGCCTGAGCTTGTTCAGACATTGGCTCTCCTGAAGGGGGTTTATCTTGAGAATCATCCCAAGATTTGACTAGGGCAACCACAAATTTAATCCTCAACCTCAACAATTTCCCAAGAAGAAACTCACCCAGGTCCCTATCCCTAACACTTTGGAGCAAATCCAATAAAGAGCTATCCAGCTCATCGATCATTTTTATCATAGGCTCCAATGATTCAGTGCATGATGTTGGCTGGGCTTCTAAAGATTGTATGGTGTTCCTCAAGTTAGCCAACACCCTATCTTGGATCTGGTTCACCTGAACCGACTGGTTCGATTCAGGGTTGGGTGGGTTTGGGTTCATTCTCGGGAGTCAAGATATTGAGGTTCTTGGGTTCCTCCCTGATACTAGGTCATCTCGAGCTATTCAAGGAATGGTGGTGACCTATATTCAGCATAATTCTATGGAGGGTAAGTGTTATAATAAGCATATCCTTCATGGTTGTAGATCTGCTTAGGTTGATCATCAAAGGGTGGAGATCTATAATCATTGTAGCTCTGGGAAGGATAGTAATCATAGTCTTGTTGTCTAGGGTTAGACCCTAGACATTGAGGTCTAGATTCGTATCCCCAATCAAAGTCAACCCAGCTAGTGGATGGGCAATTACAAGTCAAGTCGTAATAGTAATCATCTTTGGGATAAGTGGTGGTAGGAGGATAGGATGGGAAATGCATGTAAGAAGTGGAAGGATACATGGTGAAGTAAGGAGGGAAATCAGAAGAGAGAAAGGTGCCCTACAGTACAATCAATCAACCCTGTCCTTATGTGGGAAGCCTAAAGACCTATAGACTCCCAGGACTCATCTTGAGATTATAAATGATTTAGTCTACTTTTATCCGATCAATCTAACCAGTTACGAGGGATTGGGGAGAAGGTTCTTCCTTTCGATTAGCCTCCGATTCCTAGTGTACCCCCAAGCCATAGTCGTTTGATGCTACTCTCCTAGCAAGACATCAGATGGACTGGCAAAAGTAGATTAATCAAAAAAAATCTCAGTCAGAGCCCCAAAGAGTGAATCAATCCTTAAGGTCAACATCTACTCAGTTTTAATTAGGCTTGGGATGATTATGTTCTTGGAACATGATGGGCCCTTTAGATGTGTTGTGCCCTTAATGATAAGTTAAAATGTATGTGTGTGCATAACCAGGGTTTGCAAAAAAGGTTATTATATAATGTGTCTTTTAGGGTTTAACCTTGTTTAGTAGCTTTTACAGTTTAATATTTAGGTTGGTTCAATCAAGGTTTAATAGAACACTCCAAGTTTTGCAAGCATTGGTGATGATATATTCCTTTAGAAATCAGAGAAAAAATGTGGAGTGCCTTGTTCATCCCTAGGAATCAACCTTAAGTGGCAAGCTACTTGATGAATTGCTTTTATTTTGAGTGGTGCGGCCCAAACAGTTCAAGTAATTGGCCTATTGCACGACTTTATTAAGGCACACAGAAATGTTTGACCTATTCAGATTTCTACTCACTTATTTGTGTGTTGAATGAAGTGTACCAGGTCCATAGGTCAGATCCCGATTAAGTGGTAGAATCAATGTGAATGCGCACCTTAGAGTGAGAAGTTGTGGGTGTTAAGTGTGTAGCTTTCAGAAAATCTCACAAGAGAAGAGTATTTTCTTTTTATATATGCAAGGGTGAGATGAGTGGAAGTGTCAAATAAATAACCAAATCTATCCTAGGGTTTATAAAAAGCACCAAAGTTGATTTGGATTTGAGTTATTAGGTTATGGAATGAAAACTAAGGTGGGGGTGGTGTGGGGGACACTTACAAAACCTTCATCGGCACTTTTCTTCGATCTAACCGCTTTGGCCCTCCTCGAAAGAGTACCTGCAATCATAGTAAGATCAGAGAAAAAGTGAGATAAAAGTTAGGTAAGGCGGAAAAACATAGGAAAAAAGACCAAAGAGCGTTGCCTCCCCGGCAACGGTGCCAAAATGATTGCATGTGTTTCGCGAGTTTGAAATTTGGGTCACGAGTAACCCGTCATCGTAGTTGTAAAATGCACGGTCAAATAAAATTTATAACCGAAACTCGAAAAGTGAGTCCCGGGTCGAACACGGGGAGGCAAACATTTGGTTTTATAAAAATACGTGCTTCACTTTTATTTCTTTTTGGTTGTTTTTATCTTTCTAATTTTTTTGGTATTACTAACAAGCATGAGATTCGATCAATGAAAACTTTCTCTACTTGCAAAAATATAGGAGAGAGAAACAATCATCTATTCACGAACAACTGTTTGTTACAACTACGAAAGTAGGAAAACTACACTACGAATATGAAAGCGTAAAAAGATAGAAAGAGGTGAGAGAAATCCCCCTCGATGGTTGCTTGGAGGTTGACTCAGTCCAACGTCGCCTAGAGGAAGGTGGTGAGGAGTAAGATTAAAGAGGATGGAGCCGGACGATGGAGGATGGGGCAGGACAATGTCGCGGCGAGGATCTTTCTTCTTGAAAGACGGTGAGAGGACAACCACAGGATGCTCCACAAATGGGGATGAGGGGAAGGAAAACTATTTGATTTTCTACTCTAGAGCAGCATCCCAGGCTTGGGACAAGCTCTTTCTAAAGCCATGGAGGTGGTGAGAGGAAGAAAGGAAGAGTTGAAGAAAAATCGTAGGGGTAGGGGTCCTTTTATAATGGAGGAAAGAATCAAATTCGTATACAAGACATTTAGTGATGGTCATAAACATCGTTGAAGATCTACCGCGAATGTTGCTGAAGACAGCCCTCGTGCTCACTCGTTCCGTATGTGCCAGTGCTGCACTTGCACGTGCGTGCTTTCGCACGTGCACGCGCACCCACACTGCTGTAAGTGTGTGGTGGTGCGTGCATGTGCATGGGCGACCTGGGTTGCGCCACATGGTGTAATCTATGTCATCCATCTTCTTTCCTTTGTAGGGGATGCTACAAGGTTTGATTGAGTCAATTTTCACGGCATTGGGCTGTGATCGTCAACTCGAATCCATCCGTGCTGTCGGATTTGTCATTTGACTCTCCAGATTACGTCACCTAGTCCCTCGGTCGTTGATCTTCCTTGGATTGCATATGGTGCTACGGGACTCCGATCGATGCGATTTTAGGGGCGTTGGACTCTGAACATCATCTTGATCAGATCCGTACGGTTAGATCATCAATCCGAGGCTCCAAAATAATTATCCTTCACTCCTGAGCACAAAAAGGATGTAATTAACCTAAATATGTACAAGTGCTCTAAATGCAGAATGATGCATGCTATGCAATATTTATAACATGAAATGCAAATCTAAGTGTAGGAACATGAATAAATAGGCATTTTAACCTAAATAGATGTGTCTACATGAGGAGGCAATTCGTCATTTCAAAAATCAAAGACCCTTCTGATTCTTTCTAAGCTGCATTCCTATTACACTTTAGGCTTGAAACATTAGAATAGTAGACTCCACCTTTGATACTTGTATCAAAGCTTGAAATCATGCATAGAAGTCATCCTGACCTGTTTACCCACCCAATTCTTTTCTAAACAATGAACTAAGCTAAATTCGAATCCACCTAGTTTACAATGAGGACATTGCAAAACTTAGGCATAGGAGGTATTAAAGTGCAAAACATATGAGAAATTCAATTCTTTGAGGGGTCTCACAAAAAAAAAGGAGAAAATGGGAGGAAAATTTTGCAAGTTAAATGAAAAATCTTTCTTGAGCAGGAAGAAGAAGAGAAAATACAAAATGACAATGGAGCAAAATTAGAAAAAATTGATAGTCCTTGCAATTGATTGTAGATCCTACTTAAGTTCTAGATTAAATTGAAACAAGGATTAAGTCCAGAACTACTAGAGACAAGGAGATAAGTAAAGAGTACCAACCTTAGGCCACTTGGGCCTATTTTAGGACTTAAACACTCACGTATTTGTTAAAATCTGGACTAGTCATCAAGAGGTTAACGAAAGTGTGAAGTTGATGTATTAAGTTTAAGGCTTAAGGATTATTTGACCCCATTGCCTACCCTTTGTTTTGCAGGACATGATAACCTAAGCACTGAAAAAAATTACACACAAGTCTGGTTTAATGCGCTTAATGAAGTATAATGCTAAAAGTGTTATATTCTGAAAAATGTTTTCCTGAAGATCTAGCTTAAGAGTAGCTCGAAGAAACAAATTGACTGGACGAGTTCCTGGTGTGGAGAGGCAGAATGAAAAATACTCCCCTCGGAGATACATTGTAACATATCCTCTCCCTGGTGCCTGTATTCTAGGATATCGAAATATCCTACCATGGGCATGTAAGTACCTTAATCTGGTTTAGGTGCCATGGGCAGGATTATCCTAAAATGTCAATTGCTAGGGCCTGAATCAAGCTACAGAATGCCATGGGTAGCACTATCGTGAAGTGTCAAAAGCCAGGAGTTCTGGGGGTCGCCATGGGTGGTGCTATCTCAAAGCATCGAAAGGTAAGGACCCTTCGAGGATTCATAGTGGGGACAAGGAATCCATTGCAGTTTGTGTTTAGGGCTAATCCGAGGTTGGATTTAGGGGAATGTAAAATGAAAAGAGAGAAAACTCTCAAAATAAATATCTATCTTTGTCTCTCTGATCAAAACTGCACAGGAAAATTGAACCAGGACTTCCTACATATACACATGGGTCCTTTAACCACTGGGGTCAACGAACCTCTGGGTACGTTTTGCGGGCCTTAGAAACCTTCGCGGTAGACCCCAGACAGAGGCTGGTCAGGTTTGGATCTAGACTGGTACTTGAGTACCTCTAGGCCTATTATTGGTATTATGATCGAATGTCTATAGAAGGGGCACAAACAGGCAACTAAACAAGAAAAATATGGTCTAGAGATCTATAGGATTTTGCTAAGAACTAGCAAAAGTTAGGCAAAGGGTTATGATGGTAACACCATCATTTGCCATAATTAACTTCAATTAGTGGAAATCCACTGATAAATGCTCCTAAATGAATTCTGAGAATCATAATTCTATACCGAATAAATTTAGCACAAGACACGAAAACAAGGTTGATTATGTTATTTTAATATCCAATCACAAATGCAGATTAACCATGAGGTCATACAGTGGTTAATTCAAGGTCAAATGAACTTAAAAGCCTAAGAAGTGGGCTCAAACTGATTGAATCAAGGTTTCATGCATTTGGAAGGCTAAAATAAGAATGAAAACCGTAATTATCAGCCACACTTAAATTGAAAGGGTTCCTGTCAAGATAAATTCAATCTGAACCTCTTACAATTCATTGAAAAACATTCTAAGAGGTTTGGTACCTTCACTTTGACCATCTGAACATATTTTTACCAAAATCAAAGATTCAGATGGGAATTTACCCTAATTCGGTCTTCCATGCAATTTACTTAGTCAAACATGGTTAGAACTCAAATTCAAGTTCACCATTAAATTCCTTGGGTCTAAATTAGGTTAACAGCAAAATTTAGGCCCAATCAGAGTCCATCTTGACCTAGTGTGCATTTCTGCCCTTAGAATCCTTATTTCTTACATCCAGAACCCTAGGTTTCAAGTTTCCTTACATCAATGCCCCTAACTTTGACATCTTCTTTGTAAACAAATCCCTGTCGCCTGCAATTCCTAATCTCACAGTTAACCTTCCTTTGACCGTGGATATCTCCTTTAAATCCTAGCCAAATCCCTCCAAATTTGTAGGGATTGTTCACTAGTAGATCATCTACGAGTTAGGCACGATTTCTTCCGCAAATTGAAATCTCAGAAGCCCCACTGAGTGAGGGATTTGCATGGAGGAAAACCCCCAATTTCCTACTTCAAAGCTCTAGAACTCTTCCTAATTGAGCCTAAATTTTAGACATATATAAGATCTAGGGTATTCCACAATCAAAGACAACCAAGTTTAGGCCAAATTCCACCTTTTCTTCACTTCTCTGGCCACCTCCTCCCTGAGCTCTGGCGACCTCCTTGACCTATGTCCTCTGCCATCCAATAATCAAATTGTATGGCTTAAACTCTTCCTCCCTCTCTTCCGCTTCTCGCGTGCCAAAGCGGAGGCTCTCTCCCCCGTCATCATCACCGTTCTTCCCCAACAAAGTCTTCATCGTCTGCGGCGCCAGTGAAGTAAACCACTGTGGACTCCTCTCCCTTTCTTCCATAAAGTTGTTCATTATCTTCCCCTCTTCCTCTAGAATAGCATTGACCCCTTAAGTTCTAGATTCCACCATTCACCTACACTCTTCCCCATCGTCTTCTCCACCTCCGACCACATCTCCGACGTGGTCACACGTATGCCACACTTCACAAAAGCCTACACCACCACCATCAAAAGCTTCACCACATCTCATAGACTAAAAGCCCCCAAGTTATTGAGAGTTTTGGCCTACAAGAAGCTCCATCGGACGAACCCATCCATAGCTGCTATCCACGTCGTCGTCTTGCCATGTCTGACCTTCGTTCGTGAAATCAACACCATCACCGTGTTCCCTACACTCTAGTGACCCTTATGAACATTCTAATTTGGGCATTAAGCTCACTTTCATGATTTTAGGTCTCATCATCATCGCCCACCATCACCAATAACATCCGTCGTCCTCTGTCATTCATTGCCTCACAACCACCCTAGGCTCTGTGGACGAACACCACAAAGAGCTCCAAGCCTTTGATTGACCAAGGCAACAGTAGCTGCAACTACAATTATGCGAGGAAGTCCACACTACATGCACAAAGATGGGGCCACAAACATGTGCAACTACAATTGTGCGAGGATGTCGTGAAAGTGGACATTATCAAGTGATTAGATGCAGGGATCATCTACCCGACCTCCGACAGTCGGTGGGTGAGTCCAATCCAAGTTGTGCCCATAAAGGAAAGGCTCACCGTCATCACGACTAAAACTGGAGAAGCCATACTGACCCGTATAGCGAACTCGTGGAGAGTCTGCATTGATTACAGAAAACTCAATTCCTCCACAAAGAAGGATCATTTCCCACTACTGTTCATTGATCAGAGTCTCAAGAAACTAACGTGAAATCGATTCTTCTGCTTTCTGGATTGGTACTCCGATTACAATTAGGTCGCAATCCATCTTGAGGACCAAGAAAAGACCACCTTCACCTACCCCTTTGGAACTTATGCATTCCAAAGGATGCCATTCGGTCTTTGCAATGCACCTGCTACTTTTCAACGGTGCATGCTCACCATATTCTTAGATATGGTAGGTGAGTACCTTGAAGTTTTATGGATGACTTCTTGGTATTTGGTGAATCTTTTGACTATTGCCTCCTACACTTGGTCCCGATCCTTAGGTGGTGCATCGACGTGAACCTGCTTCTTTCCTGGGAAAAGAGCCACTTCATGGTACCTGAGGTAATTATCCTGGGACTTCTTATATCTGTAGAGGGCATCCAGGTTGATCAAGGTGAATTTGATTTCCAAACTCTCTATGCCTAGCTCAGTCAAAGACAACTGATCCTTCCTAGGACACATCTATTTTTACCATCGATTCATTCCTGATTTCTCGAAAATCGCGTGCCCCTTGACTAATCTTCTATCTAATGATGTCCCTTTTGAAATCCCCAAGGAATGCACTCAGGCATTTGAAGTCTTGCATGATCGAGTTACCCAAGCACCTATCTTGCATCCCTCTAATTGGTCTCAACCCTTTCAGACCAAGTGCGACACATTTGATTATGCTGTAGGTGCAGTACTTGGGCAGAAATAGATGGGAAACCCGTGGTCATTTACTATGCTAGCAAAATACATGACGAGGCTCAGCGTAACTACACAATTACTGAGAAGGAACTGCTAGTAGTAGTATTTGCCCTAGAAAAGTTCAGATCATATCTTTTGGATTCCCATATTATCATTTACTCAAACCACACTACTGTGAGGCATCTCCTTGCAAAGAAGGATGCGAAACCTCGACTAATCCACTGGATCTTGCTATTACAAGAATTTGATCTTGAGATTTGTGACAAGGTGGGGAAACAGAATGTGGTAGTTGATCACTTATCCCGCCTTCTTTCTAATATTATCAACCCTTTCGGACCTATTACTAAACATTTTCCTGATGAGCACCTTCTGACTATCAATACAGGGTTTCCATGATTTGCTGATCTAGTAAACTGCTTGGCATCACATCAGATACCATCCAATTGGCCAAAAGCCAAGAAGAACAAATTACTTTCTGATGCCAAGTACTACTTCTGGGAGGACCCATATGTCTTCCGCATTGGAACTGATCAAATCATCCGACGATGTGTTCTGGAAGTGGAAATTCAAGACATTTTGTTCTTCTACCATGACCAGCCATGCGGTGGACACTTCTCTGGTCATAAAACCATAGCAAAAGTCCTCCAGTGCAGCTTCTATTCACCCACAATTTTCAAAGACACATACAATCACTATAAGGCATGCACTCATTGCAAGACCTTAGGCAACATGAGCCACCGTGATATGATGCCCTTACAGTTGATTCTCGTATGCGAAATCTTTGATATCTAGGGGATTGATTTTATGGGACCCTTCCCTATTTTGGACAACTTTGAATACATTCTTCTCACTATTGAATACATGTCCAAATGGATTGAAGCCATTCCGACCAGAAACAACGATCATAAGGTGGTCATCAAATTCATTCATCAGAACATCTTTTCTCAGTTTGGGATTCCATGTGCTATAATCTCTGATGGATGGACCCATTTCATGAATGCTCAGTTCAAATCACCGATGATCAGATATAGGGTATCGCACCGAATCTCTACTCCTTATCACCTGCAAACCAACAGTCTAACTGAGCTATATAATCGGGAGATCAAGAAAATCTTTCAGGTCACTATTCGCCCTGACAGGAAAGATTGGTCATCCAGACTTTCGAAAGCTTTGTGGGCTTATAGAATGGCCAAGAAAACCTAATTAGGCATGTCACCCTTCTGATTAGTGTATGGGAAGGCATGTCACCTCCCTGTCGAATTGGAGCACAAAGCCTATTGAGCAGTACGGAACTGCAATCTCGATCTTTTAAGGCAAGAACCCACAGAAAGCTTTAAATGAGCGAGGTCGATGAATTATGCCACGAAGCGTATGAGAACTCGTGAATTTACAAAGAGCAGGTAAAGGCCTTTCACGACAAGCACATATCTAGGAAGATATTTTTTCCCTAGTCATAAAGTTCTACTCTTTGATGCCAAACTCAAATTGTTCCTAGGATAACTCAGAACAAAATGGATTGGACCATACCTTGTACAACGAATTTTTGGAAATGGAGCTGTCGAAATCAGTCAACTCAGCCACGATTCAGAACCTTTTATCATGAACGGTTAGAGACTCAAACCGTTCAATGAACTCACCAATACAAATTTGGCTGAGATATCTTTTACCCTCATTCTTCCTAAGCTCATTGCACCCAATTGATGGTGTTAAACTCAGCATTTAACAGGAGGCAACCCGTCATTTTTGAAAAACCTGAAACCCTTCCTGACACATCTTATGTTGAACTCATATTGTACTTTAGGGTTCATCCATTAGAACAACAGACTCCACCTCTGATACCTGTACCCAAGCTTGCAATCATCCGCAATAGTCACCCTGACCCATTCACCTGCCTAACACCTGTTCTAATGAATGATCTAACCTAAACTCAAACCCACCTAATTTACAATGAGGACATTGCAAATAGTTGGCATGGGGGGGTTATTAAAGTGCAAAATGCCGTGAAAGTCACTTCACAAGAAAGGGTTTCAACAAAAGAATCACATATTCCAAAAATACCAAAAAAAAAAAAGTTTTTGGAAAAGGAACAAAAATAGGAGAAGGGAGGAAATTATGAGTTGAGTGCATATCATTTGAGGAAAAAAAGGGAGGAGATTAAAATGTCAAAAAGGAGCACAATTTGAAAAGAAAAGAAAAAGACAGTCATTAGTAAATGATTAAGGAATTGACTTAGTTCTAAATTAAATCAGAAGAAAGAAAATGGAAGACAAAAAGTGCAAGTAAAATAAAGAAGAGATTAGTAGGAATGCTGATTTTAGGCCTCTTAGGTTATAATCCTAGGCTTAAAAATTTAAGTAGACACTAAGATCTGGATAGTCCTCAAGCGGCTGGGGAAAATGTGAAGCTTAAGTATTAGGTCTAAGGCTTAGGGATTATTTGATAAGACGATTTTCGCTTTCGAATATTGTGATTAAGATGATTTGTTATTTTAGTAACAAAGTGGTGGAAAACTGCTTAACAAAATAATTACAATAAAAATTAACCACTCACAAAAGAGTGGATCATGTCCACAGGGAGGCAATGATGTAATAAAATCACGAATATTTTTCTCGTATTCAAGTGCGAAATCCTGAGTCAAATCTGACATGAAATGCAACGAAAAGAAGATATAAAATAACTAAAAAATGTAAGGGTATATGTGTAATTTTTCCTCACTGAAATATTAAAAAAATATGTGATGAATCTATGTAATTTCCAATTGACATGCATTAGAGAAAATTTATGCACATTTTAATCGAAAACTAATGTTAAAACATGTGAATAACGAAAGCCACATAATTATAAGAAAGCAAGAGTATGAAGTCACAATTTCACCATAATAAAATAATCATAAATTAAAATTCATTTTGGTGGAAATGGCATTCAAAAGTTAATATTAATTAACCCAAAAATAGAGGATTTCATTCCATTGTGTGTGCGCGAAGAAGAGACGATGCAGCTTACGGGAAGCTCAGAGAAGGATAAGCACAGCGAGAGCTTTCCGATGGTGGTGGTGGCACTTCGAACGGTTGTTGGTGGTCGCCGGCCGTAGTGGAAGAGGCTACCGACGGTGAGGCTTTTCGACTGGCCGTCGGGTGGTCGATTGGTGCGGCCGGAAGCGTGGTTGTGCTCGGGGAGTTGGGGCGAGTCCGATGGAGTTCCCGATGCGAAGTTTCAATGCCAGATTTGATGGCTACGTTTGTGGGTGCTTTTGGTACCTTCGTCAACAGAGAAGAAGAAGAAGAAGCCGGCTAGAGGGAAGCATGCTATGCATGCGCTGCTGTATGTGGCAGGGCCAACTGTTGCTACTGAGTACGCGGGCACACGAGTGCTCTGCAGGTCACTTGGGTGTGTAGGCTTTTTGCTGCGGGCGACGTGCAAACACAACAGGAACGAGCATGGGAGGTGCCAGAGACGTGTTGCTTGTGTGTTGTGTGCGGTGGGGGGGAGAGAGCGTAGGCACGCACAGGGTGGTGGGGGCGGGAGGCGTTGAGGAACATGTGCGGGCGTGAAGGTGCGTGGGCTGCTAGCATGTAGGTGAGGTGGGCTGGATGAAGGTGAAGGCGTGGTGGGTTGGATGGCGCGTTCACTGAAGGTGGTTGCGCTGGAGGTTGCTGTGAGTTGCAGAGACTCTTTGGCAATGTGGGTTGTCACCCTACACACCCACAGTGGTGAGTTGTTTTGCCACGGTGAGGCCGGTGGTATGGAATGGAAGAAGAGCAAGGTCCTCTAACTACAGTGAGGGACAAAGGGTGGTGGCCAACTCACAATGGCAGCTCTCCCTTCTCCTTTTGTAGCCACGGCCACACTGATTTCAAATTCAAAATGCCGTAGCATGAATGTGATGCGTAGGAGGAGGAGGCGGAGCTGGAGGAGTTACCTATGCAAGGAAAAAATTAATAAAATAATAAAATAATTAGGGATATTTTTACATAACACCGTAACTTCTATGTTAATTAAAATAGTGCATCTAATTAATTAACTAATTAAATGTATGCAACCCTAGGCTAATTCTAAATGTATGAATTATGTACTTAAGCTAAAAAAATGAATTAATTTATTTACATCCAAATGTATGCTACCTAAATGTTAAAATTAATTTAATGTCTATACATTTAGAAATTTAAATATCCCACGAATATGGGCTAATCAAATACCCCCATGGCTAATTTTTCCTAGTCCCTAGCAAATCCAAGCAAAACCTAGCACTCCAAATAAACTAGCCAACCCAATCGATCTTCCTTTAGAATGATATTTAGTTCAAACTTTAGACCTAAGGTTCCCAAGTAGTTGTTAAGTTACAGACTAGGTCGGCTAAAGATGGGTCGCAGGCACAAGTTTCTCTGATTTCTGACTCTACCCTAAGGTTTATTGATCCCTGAGATTAAAGCATCCGTGCATGTGCATTGGTCTGAGTTATTTGACCTAGAGGAAAAAGGATTTTTTTTTTTTGAATAATATATATATATATTTTTTGTTTGATTTCTATAAGTCTAACCTCGGATCAACTATCAACACGGTTTGTGTCAGATTCATTATCCCCATCACCGTACCTCGAAGGGTGCCTAGCTTTCGATGCTTTGAGATAGCACCGCCCATAGCGACCCCAACAACTCCTGGCAATCAACACTTCAAGATAGTATTGTCCATGGATTTCTTAAGCGAATTTAGGCCTATGGCAATCGACACTTCGAGATAGGGCTGCCCATGGTACCTGAACCGCACAATGCACTTACATGCCCCCAGTAGGATGGATATCCTACGACAAGCGCCGAGGAGGTAATATGTTATCATCGCATCCTCAAGGTGAGTATATACTTCACCTCTCCTGTGGTAGGAGCACTTCCAATCAAATTGTGTTTTCAAACCTCTCCTAAGTCAAAACTAAGAGAACCAAATTTCTTTTAAGAAAGGAATTAAGGTGATCACTTACTTACACAAGACCAAGTGTGTGAATTTTGGATGCTTAGGTTACAAGGACCTGTAAACAAAAAGGTAGAGCACGACTCCAGGTACTACCCCAACCTTTTAACTCAATCCCTAGCTTTCCTTCCTCAACCTCTTGAGGAATGGTCTACAACTTAATTCCTACTTAAGTTTTTAAGTCCACAAAGGACCCTAATGGTCTAAAGCTAGTAGCTTACTTAGCTTCTAAAGTTCAACCCTAGAATCAACTTAGTCTAACCTAGAGTTCCGATTTGCTTAAGAATGCAGGGCCTAGCCAGTTAAGCTCAATAATTACGAAATATATATATATATATATTTTCAATTCAAATGTATGTAATGCAGAATGCTTTAATTAAATGCATGAATGCACTATGCTATGTATATCCCCAAGTACAACCCCCATGCCTACAATCTGTAATGTCCTCATTGCATAGAAGGATATTACCTGGGTTAGAGATTGGCTGCCGTTCTTTTGTTAGCAGCCGAGTAGCCAAAGAACCTGCAAGTCAGGTTCAAGGATTTCAAAAATAGGCCCTAAAAATGAGCAAAGTAATGCCGACCTAGAAAATAGGTAACCTAGGATGTTGCAGAGCTGATGATGAATCCCAATAGCAAATGCTCGCCCAACCAGGATGGGAATAAAATCTTCCCAGGTCACCAGAAGAGGTTCTAAAGGATAAACTGGCATAACAACCTCCAAAGGGATAGGGGGAGGATGACAAGGATCCTCCAAAAGGAATGGGGAAGGAATGGTGTAGAGATAAACCCCCAAGGCAATGGACTGACTAAAGAAATCATCATACCTGATACTCCTTTACAGAAAATATTGGTTTGTTAAGACCCCCAATCAGAACAAAAGTGAGCATATCTCTAAGCCAAGGATCGTCTAGGGTGTCCAAGTTTCGATGTTGTGGGATGGCCATATGATCTAGGTTGGGTTTAATCAGCTCGATGTCCATCCCTAACACTCCTTCCAAATCCTCAATTGCATCCCTAGCATTTCTTGCACTATCACCAGTATCTTCCTGCAGTTCATCAGGAGTCAAAATTTTGCCTTCTGACATAAGCGAATAAGAGGGTGACTTCGAAACAAATGAAGGCAGGTTGGAAGCAACAGATCTTGGGATTATCCTATTAATGTCATCCCAAGGTTCTTGTTCTTTACTCAAATCTTCCTTGAAGTATAGATGTGAATCCACATAAATCTTAGAAGTTGCTACTGAATTTTCCATCATTTCATCATGAGGAGAAATATCATCGATGGGTGTGCTAAGGAAACCTAATTTGGTCAAATTTGTGACATTCTCAGGGCTAACTCTTCAAATAAGACATAATCACCCTTAGTGTCACTCCAAATCTTGAATGTAGGTTCCTCATATAATTCATGTTTCTCCTCATCACATAATTCATCATATACCCAAGGTCTAGAATCATCTAAAATCTTAGCAGATCCCCTAGGGTACTCTATCTGAGGTAAATGGTTTACACTGGTAACATCAGACTCCTCAGATAGGTTAATTTCTTCAGTGTTAGGTTCCCTAAGTGTGGGCTTCAGTTCCATCTTTTGATCAGAAGGGAGGGTAGGATTAACAACTTAACTTCGTCCCACTTCATCAAATGTCACGAAAATACTATCATTTGGGTCGAGGTCATCCAATGGTACCATCATTCCCTTCTTTTAACTCCAATATAATTCAGGTGGATACTCAACCTTGTCATCATCTTCCTCGGGTTGCCACCCTCCTTCATTCAATGCATAGCTACTTTCATATGTATCTTCCTCCCACTTAAGGCGTGGATCTCTCAAGGAAGTGTCATCTAATGGGGAGGTTTCAAAATCGATCCTCGAAAAGTATCTATTCTCCCATACATAATCCCCAAAATTTCCCTCCAAGTTAAAGTGTAGCTATCCCACAGGAGATGCATCAATTGTAGATGGGTGTATGTCATCCTCAATGGGTTAGATTGGGTAGGTAATTTCAACTCTTTCTTGTTGGCCTGCTCTTGAAGATTCTCCTAACAATTCAATCATTTCGTCTTGCATTTTCTGTATTTCCATCTTCAAGGAGGAGACGTCAATTCTATCATGAGAGAAGTCAAGCTCAAGATTATAGTACCCAGGAGTGTCTGTCCAACCATTATAATTATTCAGGGAGGGTGGGTTGGGTATTTCTATGGTGTGTGGGATATTGGGCAAAGCAAATCTTGCTCCTAGGTTCTGCCCACTAATTTGGGGCTTAACCAGGCCAATGCTCCTATAATAGGAGTAAAATCGATCCCAATGATTGTCATTATGTCCATCAAATGATGGACCATCTCGATGTATGGGATCGAAGAGTGCAGAGTGGGGGTAAGGGTGTGCGCAAGATGTGAAAGTATGAAAATCAATGTGGTCCATTCTAACTCTCACCTCCATCAGAATTCCCCAAGCAAACACAATTCAAAAAGGACTTTTTAGGTCTTTCCCAATTTAGCTTTTGATTTAAGTCAGATTGCAGGTGACAATACAATTTGCTCAATCAATTCATGTGCTTATTATTAACCTACGACTCACCTAAGAAGACCTAATTGGAGCTTAGGTGTTCTTCCCTAAATCTCAAATGGTAGAGCAACTCCAAAGATGGAACATCAAGGGATGCAAGTAGGCCTAAGCGTTCCTTTGAAGCTCTGCTTTCACGTTGCTTCCCAACTACCCCCAAAAATCTGTGACAGGGTATCCCCCTCTTTAGACTTACAAAACCTTTGATCTTAAGTTCTAAACACTTCAGAATCCAACGATAGGAGGGCTCTTGTCCTAGTATTTCCAAACCTAAGGAGTGTCTAAAAACATGTCGTGGTGCAAGAGATATAAGTGTACATACACTGCAAAAGATTTTGAATTTTGAATTGCACGGCAAGTTTGAAAATCAAATCCTTGGTTTTTAAAATGTCCCTTCTTTAATTAGTACTTTTTCTAGAAAATATGTGACCACTTGTTAGATCTATTCAATACAGATTAGGTGGTCTTGAAATTAGTCCCAAATGCATTTGCATGACAGGTAGAAATGCAAACTTAGAAGTGAATACATGATTCCAGCATTCTTCATGCAATATGCAAGACAAGAATTAGATCTAGATGATGCTCATTCAATCCTAAATGATTCGACCTAAGGGCAAGCAGCTTCTAACAGATAACTCATGTTCGTTTTTATTTTAGATTTTTTTTAGCTACTTATGCACAAGCAAATTAAAGGTAAACAATCCACAAAATAAATTAAAAACCTAGATCTAAAGAAAAGGGAACAGGCTCCCAAAATTACCCAACATGGGCCTAAAACAAAATCATGGAAGAAACCCCTCAACTGTACCCCAGAACAAGGGTTTCAAACCAAATTTGTAATGAAAAATTAAGTCTAAAGTCTTAATTCTACTCTAATCAAATCAGTGACTAAATGTACAGAGATGATCGTCGCATCCTCGTCCTTCTCCTAGTTATCTAGTTCATTGCAAGGTAGCTCGAACAATTTCTCCTCTGGCGACGTCAAGGGTCGCCTCTCATGATGGCTGGTGTGATTGCGAGTCATAAAATGTGTGTCGTAGATCGTTGCACTTGCATTAGAAAAAAAAAATCCAGAGTTAAATATGATTCAAAATGTAAATCAATGTGAACGAATGAATGAGTAATGAGATTTAGTTAAGCTTGTTGCCTCCCCGACAATGGCACCATTTGATAAGATGGTTTTTGCTTTCGAATAATGTGATTAAAATGATTTGTTGTTTTAGTAACAAAGTGGTGGAAAATCACTTAACAAAATAATTACAATAAAAATTAACCACTCACAAAAGAGTAAGTCATGTCCACAGCGAGGCAATGATGCAATAAAATCACGAATATTTTTCTCATATTCAAGTGCAAAATCCCGAGTCAAATCTGACATGAAATGCAATGAAAAGAAGATACACAATAATTGAAAAATGTAAGGGTATATGTGCAATTTTTCCTCACTGAAATATTAAATAAATATGTGATGAATCCATGTAATTTTCAATTGACATGCATTATAGAAAATTTGTGCACATTTTATTCCAAAACCAATGCTAAAACATGCGAATAACAAAAGCCACACAATTATACGAAAGCATGAGTATGAAGTCACAATTTCACCATCATAAAATAATCATAAATTAAAATTCATTTTGGTGCAATGGAATTCAAATGTAAATATTAATTAACCCAGAAATAGAGGATTTGGTACCCTTGTGCGTGCGCGAAGAAGAGGCGATGGCAGCTCGCGGGAAGCTCGGAGAAGGATAAGCACAACGAGAGCTTTCTGATGGTGGTGGTGGTGCTCTGAACAGTTGTCGGTGGTCGCCGGCCGGAGTGGAAGAGGCCGCTGGCAGTGAGGCTCTCCGGTCAGCCATCGGGTGGCCAATTGGTGCAGTCGGAAGCATGGTTGTGCTCAGGGAGTCGGGGCAAGTCCGATCGAGTTCCCGACATGAAGTTTCGAGGCTGGATTTGATGGCTACTTTCGTGGGTGCTTGGGGTACCTTTGTCAATAGAGAAGAAGAAGAAGAACAACAAGAGAAACAACAAGAAGTCGGCTGGAGTGAAGCACGCTATGCGTGTGCTGCTACGTGCGGCGGGGTGAAGTGCTACTGCTAAGTGCGTGGGCGCGCGAGTGCTCTGCAGGTCGCTTGGGCACGCGGGCACTTTGTTGTGGCTGGCTTGCGCACACAACAGCAGCAGGAGCGGGTGGTACTGGTGGCGCGCTACTTGTGTGTTGCGTGTGGCGGGGGGGTGAGAGCGGACGCGCGCGCAGGCTGGTGTGGGCGGGAGGCGCTGAGGAACGCATGCGGGCGTGAAGGTGCGTGGAGGTTCTGGTGAAGGTGCGCGGGTTGCTATTGTGTGGGCGAGGTGGGCTGGATGAAGGCGAAGGCGTAGTGGGCTGGATGGCGTGTGCACTAAAGGTGGGTGCGTTGGAGGTTGGCGTGAGTTGCAGAGACTCTTTGGCAGTGTGGGCTGTCACCCCACACGCCCACAGTGGTGAGTTGATCTGCCACAGTGAGGCCGGTGGTATGGAATGGAAGAGGAGCAAGGTCCTCTAAGCAAAGTGAGGGGCAAAGGGTGGTGACCTACTCTCAACGGCTACTCTCCCTTCTCCTTTTGTAGCCACAGCCACACTGATTTCAAATTCAAAATGCTGTAGCATGAATGTGATGCGCAAGTGGAGGAGGCGGAGCCGGAGGAGTTACCTGTGCAAGGAGAAAAAGAATAAAAGAATGAAATAATTTTGGTTATTTATACATAACACCTTAACTTCAATGTTAATTAGAATAGTGCATCTAATTAATTAACTAATTAAATGTATGCAACCCTAGGTTAATTTTAAATGCATGAATTATGTACTTAAGCTAAAAATATGAATTAATTTATTTACATCCTAATGTTTGCTACCTAAATGTTAAAATTAATTTAATGTATAGACATTTAGATACTTAAATTGCCCATGAATATGGGCTAATCCTTATTCAACCTCGTTAACTGACGTTTGATTTACAGAACTCGGTAACCTAAGCACCCCAATCCACACACAGTCTGGTTCAGTGTGCCTAAGTATGAAAATCATGCAAACGCATTTAACGTGTTCTGAAAAAGTCTCCTATATTAGGAGCGGCTGCTCAACACAAGCTGATTTGCACGAGTTCCCATCGTAGAGAGTTGGGAAATTCCCCTCGAAGATGCACAATAACATATAGTCTCCTCGGTGCCTGTCTCCTTGGTGGTTATCTCCTCGGATATCAGCATATCCTACTAGGGGCATGTAAGCAGCCTGTGCTAGTTCAGATGCCATGGGTAGCATTATCTCAAAATGTCAATTGCCAGGGTCTGGATTTAGCTACAATATGCCATGGGTGGGATTACCCTAAAATCTCGAAAGCCAAGATTCTGAGGGTTGCCATGGGCAGTGCTATCTTGAAACATCGATTGCTACGGACCCTACGAAGATTGATGGTAGGCACTAGGAATCCGATAAAGACCGTGTTGTAAAGCAATTCCAAAGCTAGAAGTAAAAAGACAAGAGAGAGAAAACTCTCCAAAAATAAAGAAAAATTCCTCTATCTCTCTCTGACAAAAATGCACTGCAAACTAAACCTGGGCTAAAACATGTTACAAGCACGAGTGCTTTAACCGCGGAGTTCAACGAAGCTTAGGTTAGTTCCTGTGGGCCTTAGAAACCTTCACGACAGACTGAGGCTAGAGTTGGTCAGGTTCGGATTTTGGTTGGTACTTGAGTACCTCTAAGCCTACTATTGGCATTCTAACCAAATCTACTAAAGGAAGCACACATCAAAGTTTTTAATCATCAAAAGATTTTATGGTCTAGAATCAAAGTTAATACCTTGAAATTTGGTAAGGTACTAGCAAAAGCTAGGCATGGGGGTATGATAGGAACACCATCATCTGCCATAACTAGCTCTTTTCGACACAATCAAGTGAGTAAATTTTCTTACATAACCACCAGAGAGTCATAAGTCATTACATAATCATTCTAAAAGAAAAATAAGAAACTAGGGTTAAAACTACAATTTTACCAGCTTATCATGAATGCAGTACAACCACAGGTTTTATCAGAGCTTGAATGAAGGTCAATTGGTCTTAAAAAGATAACAAGTGGGTTAGAACAATCAGAAAATGGTTTGCGCGTGTTTTGACTTTTGAAACCCTAGAAACAGATCTACTTAATAAACTGAGGTTCTGACCAAAATAAAATTCATAGAAAAATATTCTCTAGGGTTTAGAATCTTCAATTTAGCCATCAAAACACGTTTTGACCCAAAATAGAACCACAAATAGACATTTACCCTAATTTGGTGTTTTTGCATCAATTACCTAGACAAACATGGTCAAAACAAAAACCCAACTTCACCATTGGACTCCTTAGGTTCAAATTAGGTTTGTACCAAAATTTGGACCCAAGATGAGTTTGTCTTGACCTAGTTTGCAAATTGCTCATGTCTACTTACATTTCTGCCCTTAAATTACAAAACTATTCCAAATAGGTCCCTAACTTTGTCACCGTTTTCACAAAGAGGTCCCCGCAGCACATAACTCCTACTTATACAACTCCAGTGACAATCAATTGAGGATTTCTCCTTGATTGATTGATGAAACCTCCTCAAAATTGAACCAAAGATTCCTCTTGAAATCCTCTTTCAATTAGACTAATTTTTGTGCTTTAATTCTTTCCCAATTTCCCATGCGAATGCATCGAAAATTTGGGTTTCCAACTCTGGTGACCTTCCAAGCTTGAAAGCTTGGCTTCCAAGCTCTACTCAACCCCATGACACCTATATAAAGTCTCCCCAAGCTTGCCCGATCCTCCCAGCTTGAGTTCGACCAGAGGATCCCTCAAATTCCTCTCTTCTCCTTCGGCCGATTTGCTCTTCAAGCTTTGGCGATTCTCCCTCTCTTCCCTTGTCATCTGCCACAATACCCATGGTAGACTGTTCCTCCTTACCTTCCTCCACGTCACGCAGCACCTACCGGTGCTCTTACCCCCCTTCATCCTTGCTAACCACCTCTCTCAGAGCATCTTCCTCTCAAGCGCTGGCCACACTGCATCCAGTGCCAACTCCACTCCCCTTTGTTTGCCTCCCCTCCTAAACAACTTGAGTTCCACTCTTCATTTCCTAACATCTGCCAGTTCGTTTCGACCGTCGACCCGCCATGTCATCCTCCATCTTCCACCTCACCAGCGTACCATTGGAGAGCCCACGCAGCCACTACACTCGACCAATTCGGCCACCGTTCATCCCTACACCTCCGACATGTTCTAGAGAGCAAAATTCGTCTGGTCTTCGAGGCTATTATCCACCCCACTACTCCATCAAACACCGCACCTCCACACTTCTCCTTCCATCACCGTCTGGCCACCTCACACACTTTCACACCTCATGAACACTATGATGGTCGGCCTGGATAGGTTGTTAATATGATATTTTTATCGTTGAAATGTGTATAGTGGTTAACCTAATTCAGACCTAACCATCTCTTTACAAAATTTTTAACCTGGCCTAATTGATTTTATCTTGTCACTTTTAAGCCCAGGGTCGAACTCAGGGAAGTGGGGTTCAAGTCGAGTTTCTACGTTTTCCTTAAAACGCGTCTCTTCCATTCGTTTATTCTATTTTTGGTATTTTTCTTATTTAGGTTTTTTTCTGGTAATCCTTGTTCTTGAGGCACACCCTCAAAATTGTGTCCTTGGCTTTTAGCCAAAACAGAGTTTCAAAACACGTCTTGCTACTTGCAAGACGGGGGTACCTGCAAATCAAAGATTATCTTTTCACTTTTATACCTTTTTTTTATCTTTTTACTAAGGAAGCTATCAGATAGAAAGTAAATATAGTAGCTATAGATATATATTTATATGTAGTATATATATAAAGGGGTGGGGGTGGAGGTGACGATGGAGTGTAGCTCTATGTCGAGTCAGCCGACGTCTAGAGAGACGCAACCAACACGACTAGGTGCCGCGTGGAGTGTGGATGGAGGATGGATGATGTATGGGACCACGCTTTTTTGTACGCGTGTATCAGGGAATATCAGCAACTGGTGCAGATATCCCCGCGATACAGCGTATAATAAATAACGTGAAAATATATGTACATATGTATGTATATAAATGTATAAGTATATATGTATAGATATATATAGATATATATATATATATATAGGTGTATATATATATATATATATATATGTATGTATATATGTATATAGCTATGTATATATGTATATAAGTATATATATATAATACTATATAGATATATATATATATATATGTATATAGGTATATATGTATCTAGATATATATGTATATATATATGTGTATATGTATAAGTATATAGATATGTATATATATGTATACTAATACATACATATATATATATATATATGTATGTATGTATATATGTATCAATATATAAGTATGCGTATATATATGTTTATAGTATAGGTGTGTGTGTGTGTGTGTGTGAAAGTGTGAGTGTAGATGTCTGTGTGCGTCGGTGTAGTGTGTGAGAAAGTGTTGTGAGAGAGAGTGAGAGAGAGAGAGAGAGAGAGAATGGGAGAGAGAGAGCAGGAGAGAGCTGGCAGGAGAGGAGAGAACGGAGGCAGCCGCACTGCAGGAGGCGAGGGAGCACGTTTTAAGTCGTCTGCAGTCGAAGGCCGTCGTCTGATGGTCGTGGGCGCGTATTCGCGCAGGAGGAGACCTGCGTCTGCCAGTTGCGTGCACCAAGAACTCGCGACAGAGCGCGCGAGGCTGGAGGGCGAGGGCACCTGCAGGCGCGAGTGGAGCTTGCAGGTGCCGCAGGGGGGCGGGAAGGGGCCTGGCCGGCCGCTGCAGTGCGCGCAGCGGCCTGTCGCGGGTGGAATTGCAGAGGCGACAGAGCATAGGCGGAGACGGGGAAGTGCCCTGCAGGCACGCGCGGAGAGCTGAGCGCCTGCGGGGAAGGTCGCGGAGGTGCGGGGGTGCTGCTGCTGCTGCTGTCGCCGCTGGGCTGCTGCTGCTGCTGCTGCTTCAAGCTTCGGACCTTGAAGCGGCAGCAATGGCGTGGAGATGCAAACGAAGAGAAAAGAACACACCACGCCCACCGGCTCGTTGAAGAGCTGGGCGGTGGTGCTCCCACTGTGGTGGGGTGCACCACAGTGGGTTCTCCTGCTCGTCGGGTGCCTCCTCGACGGAGGACCGGCGTATGGGAGGGGAGAACGAGGGAGGAAGGTGGTTGACTGCAGCGTGACGATTTTTCAGCAGCTGCCGCAGCTGCGTATTGCAGCAACGTTTTTTTCTTGCTGCCGCCAGCCTCCTGCAGTGCGGCTGCCTCCGTTCTCTCCTCTCCTGCCAGCTCTCTCCTACTCTCTCTCTCCCATTCTCTCTCTCTCTCTCTCTCACTCTCTCTCACAACACTTTCTCACACACTACACCGACGCACACAGACATCTACACTCACACTTTCACACACACACACACACACACCTATACTATAAACATATATATACGCATACTTATATATTGATACATATATACATACATACATATATATATATATATATGTATGTATTAGTATACATATATATACATATCTATATACTTATACATATACACATATATATATACATATATATCTAGATACATATATACCTATATACATATATATATATATATATCTATATAGTATTATATATATATACTTATATACATATATACATAGCTATATACATATATACATACATATATATATATATATATATATATACACCTATATATATATATATATATATATCTATATATATCTATACATATATACTTATACATTTATATACATACATATGTACATATATTTTCACGTTATTTATTATACGCTGTATCGCGGGGATATCTGCACCAGTTGCTGATATTCCCTGATACACGCGTACAAAAAAGCGTGGTCCCATACATCATCCATCCTCCATCCACACTCCACGCGGCACCTAGTCGTGTTGGTTGCGTCTCTCTAGACGTCGGCTGACTCGACATAGTGCTACACTCCATCGTCACCTCCACCCCCACCCCTTTATATATATACTACATATAAATATATATCTATAGCTACTATATTTACTTTCTATCTGATAGCTTCCTTAGTAAAAAGATAAAAAAAAGGTATAAAAGTGAAAAGATAATCTTTGATTTGCAGGTACCCCCCGTCTTGCAAGTAGCAAGACGTGTTTTGAAACTCTATTTTGGCTAAAAGCCAAGGACACAATTTTGAGGGTGTGCCTCAAGAACAAGGATTACCAGAAAAAAACCTAAATAAGAAAAATACCAAAAACAGAATAAACGAACGGAAGAGACGCGTTTTAAGGAAAACGTAGAAACTCGACTTGAACCCCACTTCCCTGAGTTCGACCCTGGGCTTAAAAGTGACAAGATAAAATCAATTAGGCCAGGTTAAAAATTTTGTAAAGAGATGGTTAGGTCTGAATTAGGTTAACCACTATACACATTTCAACGATAAAAATATCATATTAACAACCTATCCAGGCCGACCATCATAACTTTTCTGGCGCCGTTGCCGGGGATCGGCGCGAGGCCGTAGCCGGCTGCTGCAGTGCGCGCAGCGGCCTGCTGCGGCTGCAACTGTGGCGTGGACAGAACGGAGACGGAGGCGGGGAACGGGCCTGCAGGCGCGCGCGGAGGGTTGTGCGCCTGCGGGGAAGGACCGCAGGACAGCAGGGAGAGGCAGCGGAGAAGTTGCAGCCGTAGGAAAAATAAAAATCAAGTGGAGATAAAAAATAGAAGAGATGGATTTTTGTAAAGAGGCACTTGAGGAAAATGTAAAAATGCAAGCCATTTATTCCATTCTCTTCTCCTCTCAATTAAATGCATGCATGCAAGCGTTTTTACAAATGCAACTACAGGATTATAATATACATAGTTAATGCTAGAAAATAGCATAAGAAGGCGTTCTTATAGGCGTGTTTTGAGGTGCAAACACACTACCGTTCGATTCCTCACCTCACGGCAAAGCTCATGAACTGTTTTAATTGGGGCTCTTAGCCCATTTTTGTGCTTTCAGGTCCCAGGTGTTCACCACCATTACCGAAGCTTCGAGCACCTGTAGACCCTAGGTAGTGCCCAAGGTTAAGCAGAATACACCAAGGCAGAGGAACAGGCGATCAATTGGAGCCTTTGACCAAGTCCTCTTCGCCAATTTGATGAAGGAAGCTGCTATTGCTGCTGTTGAGTGAAGGAAGGTGGGATAGTCACACCTTAGAAACTGACGAGCGCCTGCCAACGCATAAATTAACAAAGTGATAAGGGTTGTTTGCCTCAACACACACAGGGGTTGAGGTCCCCGTACGCCCGCCTCACGGGCCTCGTCTGTGACATCTCCCCTGATTGCGTAAGGTAGGGGGAAGGTTTTGTTGTAGAGATTAGTGGCTAACGCTTATCCAATTCGAGAAATCGCTCCCCTGTGTGAAGAAGAAGGAAAGGAGCCACAATAGAAGAGGAAGAGGAAAAGAAGAAGAAAAGAAGAAAGGAGCCGCGGTAGAAGAGAAGGGAAGAAGAAGAGGTTGAGAAGAGAGAAAGAGAGCTATACACTGTAGCTTTAGACGGTAAAGCTGTTTAATTAAACATTCAGCAGTCTGATATTGCTAAGATTTATTTTATTAACACTGTTGAGAAATTTACTATTATTGTGAGGGGTATTTAGTGATTCAAATCACCATTTTACCTCGTT
Organism: Thalassia testudinum; assembly: GCA_037157565.1. Classification (NCBI taxonomy): domain Eukaryota; kingdom Viridiplantae; phylum Streptophyta; class Magnoliopsida; order Alismatales; family Hydrocharitaceae; genus Thalassia; species Thalassia testudinum. The sequence goes on along the minus strand of JAZHRO010000055.1, from coordinate 101,508,677 downwards.
CTTTTTGCACTATTGACATCTGTTTTCACTTCTATATCATTATTGCTTGGAGTTTTATTAGAACTTGCTTATGTTGTGATTAAATTGCAATTCTTGAGATTTAAATTGCAAATTGCTCCCTGTGTTTGACCTCGGAACCTTTTTCGAGCAATAAAATTTATTTGTTTGAGCGTTATTTTGGCTATCCTACAACACTACAGTCTTAAACACTGATTTAGCGTATAGAGTAGTTTTAGTCGGGATAAAATCCATCTAAACCTCCAAAATTTTATAGAAAAATATTTTGAGGTGTTTGGTACCCTTAGCTTGACCATCTAAACCTATTTTGACCTTGAATAGATTCTCAGATTGAATTTTTACCTAATTTGGGTTTTTATGCAAACTGCCCAACCAAACTTGCTCAAAACTAAAATCCAACTTCACCAATAGATTTCTTAGGTTCAGATTAAATTTATGCCAAAATTTGGTCTCAATCAGAGCTCATCTTGAACTAGTTTGCAATTTGGTCCATTAAGTCTCTATTTCTTTCAAATATGCCCCCACCTTTCAAATTATTTTCATGTACACCCCTAACTATTTATGATTTTCTTCAAAAGGGTCCTTTCCACCGTTTCCAGTGTGAACCCAAAGCAGCGAACCTTCAATCAGACATTCCTCTCTGGTTACTCAATCGAATCCCTCCAAATTTGTAGGGAATGATCCTGAGGACCTTCTTAATCTTTTGCACCGCCTTTCAAAGCCAAAATCTTGCCCCTCAGTTTAGGCGAACGTAAGATAACTTGGGGATCTCCTCCCTTGAAATCTCAAGCTTCCCAAGCATCTTCTTAAGATTAGAGCACTACCTGAGGCCTTTAGAAAGCCCCCCGTCTATCGGTCGTTCTCCTTGGCAAGTTTTGAGGTCAAAATCTCCTCTTCTTCCTCTTTCTCCGACCTGCTCCAGCTTGCTTCGGTGACCCACCTCCAACTTCTTCACTCTTTGCCACATACCATGGGCAGAGGGAAACTCTTCTACTTTGTCATCCGCTCCTCACTGTACCTACTAGGAGCCTCCTCCCCTATCAGACGTTGCTGTTCCCCTCTAAGAGCTACCTCCTTCTCCGGCACTGGCCAATCATAGCTGCCGCCATCCCTGCTCTCTCCTCATTCATAGTCATTCATTCTTGACTCCTCTCCTTCCCCCGACTCTCCCTACACCCTTAAAACTTTTGTTCGCACACCACACTGCTCGTACCACCTTCGCCTTCCTCAGCACCGACATACATTCGGTGAGCTCACATGACCGCACCACTTCACCAATCCACCTGCAACTGAGTCCGCAAGTTCTGCCTCATCTCACTGATCAAAAGCCCCAAAGAAATTTCAGGCTTTGATCACTCTAGCACGGCAACAAGCACTATCACCTTCTCTGACTTCCCTATGCACACACAGACCTCCTCACCACACACAACCACCACTAGCATATTCACCACACTCAGGCGATCCTCCTGAGCAAGTCTGATAGAGTCAAGAGGCCGTATTCTCCATTTCAGGTCTACAATGGATCTCTGTTTCTACCACCTTCTTCTCCGACTCCGTCTACAGCTATCTGGCTGAGTTCATCCTCAATACTACCTCTAGGTGCTGCGAACCAATTCCAAGATCACCTCCATTCTCTCAATTGCAAAAACAGCTGCCCTCTTCAACCTCAATAAGAGGGAATTTCATCCACAACTACACGTGAAGAATAGGAGGGACATTTGTCCAACATCATGCATGGAGAAGCTACCAACGCGCGATAAAAGGAAAAAGGCACACTGACCCCTCTCTCAAGACATGGGCGTCGGGTCCCTAATTGTGTAGCAATCATAGGACTTAATTGACCAAAATTAGGCTAGGACTTAGCATAAGTTAGGGTAATTCACGCATGCATAAGCATTACTAGCATCTTTATTGCTTTCTTTTAGCTAAGCATAAAATAATGCTATAATGTACTGATTAGGTGCATTATGTCAATTGCAGGTAATAAGCTAATCAGAAGCCAGATCTGAAGCTGGATCTAAAGAATAAAGAATAACTAATGTTGCATCAGAGTTGGAGTGGAAGACCTAGATTAGATGTATTAGATAATAATGTAAGGGAATTAAGGTATGCTATTCTATTAAGTAGGAATAAAGCAATAAATTGTGAAGAACTTAGGTCCATCCTAGCCCTAGGATGGCCAAGAAGCTTCCCCAAGCCTTAGCCGCCCTTAGATTAGGTCACCGCATCCTAGGAAACCATAAAACCCTAATTCTATCTTCTATCTGGACATTCAGATGAGTTATAGGACGTCTAGAACCCTTAGCGAACTCCTGCACACCTTAAACCCACTTCTCTAGTATTATTGGACGTATAGACACTTGGTCAGACGTCCAATTTCTACAGAATACCCAAGACAGAACCTAGAAACCCTCCTGACTCTGATTGGTTGTCCAGACAAGTCTAGACGTCTAATTTTTCACTATAAGATGTCTGACAACTGTATTAGATGTCTGATACTATCCTCCAGTTCCTGTTTTGGAATTCAAGCCTTGATCATGGATTTCTAGGTCACTAAACCCAATTCCAACCCCCTAGGAGAATAAATTAAGGTGCCCTAACCCAAGTACATCACCTCTAGACCTCCTTAAGGACCTAATTAGGTCCTCACTAAACCAAATTTACTTGGATCTTAGTCAATTCCATCAACCTATTCAATTGGACTCATTGAGTCCAATTAAGCCCTGATCTTAGCACACACTGTCCAAGTGGACTCAGTGAGAGGCCAATTGACCTAGACATGACTTAATTGAGTTATTTTACTCTCAATTAGGTTTCCACACACCCAATTAAACTTGTATTAAGTTTAATTGCACTTTACCTTAGTGAATTAGGCTTTACAACCCTAATTTGAGACCAACCTTCACCTAAACCCACTAGAACCTAATCTAACCACCTAAGTTTCAACCCGCACACACCATCCACACAAAAATACCTAGCCTAGAGTTCTCTAGAACTTTCTACCATGTGTGGTTGCCTTGGTTGCTAAAATTAGCAACCAAGAGCCATCCAATTTTTAGATCCACATTTGGTGGATCTAAAAACCACCATCCATCCTCTCTCTCACTCTCCCACGAGCTCCCACCATAGGATTCTCTAGAGAATTCCATATTTCTCTAGTGAGCTTCCCTTATGTCTAAAAAAAAACCTAAGGGGTGGCCATTTGCACCCATCCACTCCTGGTTCCACTTAGCTTAGTTTCATTCCACATCCACTACACCTCCATGTCCACGAGTAGCTTCACCATGGCCACCACCACCTCCTTGCCAAGATGTTGGATCACCTCTCCAACCTCTCTCCAAGGGCTGGCCTAAGCACCATTGGCTACCCTCCTTCTCTTCTCAACCAACTCAAAGGCTATCGGAGCCCACCTCTGAATGCCCTTATTTCTGCTAGATTAGTAGCTTAGTTCTTCATAGTTTACATGCTTTTATTACTACTTAGTAGTGAAGCTGTTTATTCTCCCCCAATGATGCAAGCAAAATCCCCCCCATAGATTCATGTATGCTGTCGTTTTCTGGTAGCTAGTTTTATTTCACTATACCAGCATTCCTCTACCTGTGCTATGCAACTCTGATATCATCATCATCTTTTATATATATAAATATATATGATGAAAATCACCATGTGCCTAGTTATCATCTTTTGGTGTGATTGAAGTTGCATGTCTTAATCACTATGTTTAGGCAACTAGCATGTTGTACACCAATACGTAAATCACCATAAACCGGCATGAGATTTTAAATAAGTTGAGCGAGCGAGATTGATTTCAAATCTGCATTTCCATAAACGCCTCCCAGAGACGAACGACCGGGACTCCAAGTCTCGTTATCTTTATAAATATTTTTGCTGATCATATTGTGCACTACACTTTGACACTTTTTCTTATCTAAAATGCAGTTTACGATTCCCAACAAAATGGCACCATTTCCGAGGTGGCAACATCATTTTTGATTTCGATCTCTTGAATTATCATTGATAAATCTTCCTCTACTTGTCCTTTGATGTGTAGGAAAATAGGAAAAATGTGATCTGCGCGCACATAGTGTGCAGAAAAATCATCTGGTGCACATCTCCTCTTAGATTAGGATTTCTTTCTTTTTTTTAATCCATAGGTTAGATTTCCTTCTAGCAATTTCATTTTAAAAAAAAAGCCTATTTATTTTTGTGCAAAAGAGAAATCAAAAGAAAAAAAAGGTCAAGGTAGTTAGATTAGCTCTCCATTTGAATCCTAGGTTAGTTTACTTAAAAGAAAAAAGACAAAAAACTTCTTTTGAAAAAAATGTTTTTTCTTCAAAAAAAAATTTTCAAAAGTTTTTGAAAAAAAAGAAAATTACCTTGGTGGAAAGTTTGAATTTCAAATTCAAACGTCCTTTCAAAAGCTTCTCCACCACCTTTTGATTTTCGACCAGATTTCAAATTCAGATTTAAAAATTCAATTGCCAAAAAAATTAATGAATGAAAAATTCTGAAATTTGGGTAGATCTTCATTTTCAACCTTCTTTCCAATGGCACCATGAATTTAAAAAAATTCCAAGTACAAAATTTTTAAAAATTTGTGAGTACAAGGGGGTCAGATTGACCTAGATTTGAAAATTTTGAAAATTCGAAAAGCAATTTCGAGCAATCCGCAAATCTATTTTGACTAAAAATGGTGGGGTTTGAAATATGATCTCATTGGGTTTAATTTAAACATCTTTCTTGAATTTTTGAAAGTCATTTGATTCTGTTTCAATTTGAAATATTGACCAGGGGTCAAAATCCCAAATTTTACTCTCTGACATTCAAAAATCTCTAGAAATTCAGCTGAAATAGTAAAAATTTCAAAAAAATATTCTTTGAAAAGAAAATTGAAAAAGGAATCTACTTTCAAAATTTCAACTTATTTGGATTCCAATTTTTTCCATAGAAGTATTTTTATTTCGTGGTCTACTAAAAGAAAAGACCCTAGAATTGCATTAACCCATGTTACATCTTTAGGGTAACATTCTAGAGACCATACATTTGGACTAGACTAGACTTAGTCAAGTCTAAGGTTTAGCAGGGGAGCTTGGTCACCTTGTGGGCCACTCACCATAAACCCCAATTGAAGAAAAAGGGCTAAAATTAATTTTAAAACACAAAATTAACACGAATTCATTGTCATACTACTGGGTGTTTTCAATCTCTCTTACCAAAGCTGGTAACTAAGTCTGTGAGGTAGTGTCAAACGAGCATGGCTAAGGGGTAATGGAATCGGAGGCACAAGCCAAAGGAAGAACCTTCCACTTAGTCCCCTCGTAACCAAACTGGCTGGGTTAGCTTGAGAGGTGGAAATCACTTTCAGGCAATTGCACGATGAATTTTTCTTCAGGAATTCGAACTTAAAATGAAAAATCTGGTCACCCGATCATAAGGACCATCTGATTGACAGGGCAATAGCCTTGTCTTTCTTGGCTACACCAACCGAGGGGTTGGGTGGTGTATGCAAGGAAGGAGGTCACTTAGACCTCTACTAGTTGGACCTTGGGAGCCACTCCCAAGTAGGCGAGTCACCTCACCAGGTGTTCTCACGCTTTTTGTGTGGGTTTAAAGTGTATCACATTGTACTATAACCGACAAAACGTTTAAACAAATATAAAGAATTTTATTACTCGAATAACTAGAGTATCCGAGGTCGAACACGGGGAGCAATCTTAGTACTTTTTAAAACCCAAGAATACAACTGTTAAGTGAAAATGAGTGATTCAAAGAGAGAATTTTAAAAAGGATTTGTAAAAGAAAATAGAATTGGACGTCTGATTTCTGTATCAGACGTCTTAAACGTAATCCCCTTTCTCTCCTCTTGTCCTTTCTGCTTCTTTCTCTTTCTGCCTTTGCTTCTTGTCTCTTATTTCTTCTCCTGCCTTGCCTTCCTTCTTTCTTCTTCTTCTTCTGATCTTTGTAGAGTCTTCACTTGGCCTCTCTTCATTCTTCTTTTTCTTCTGTCTTGCCTTCCTTCTTCCTTCACTTTGGTTCTCTACGAAAGCTTCTTCTTTTTCTGCTACACAGCCTCTTCTTCTTTCTTCTCTTCCTTTTCTGCAAATGCTAAGTGTTCGCTTCTTCCTTTACTTCTTCCTTCCTACGCACACCACAGCCAAAGCAAAACCTACCCCCGTCCCTCTACCCAAACGTCTCTCTCTTTCTCTGCAATTCGCTAAAGGACGCTCTCCCCAGAGCTACACGGGTAATTGGGTTGGCTTCGCACCCAGGACCAGGCGCACCGGCAGGTGGTGATGCGCGAGGAGTGTTCAAGGTTAGGGTCAGGTCGGATCCCGCCAGATCCGCGAGGTCAAGCCGCGGACGAGGCGGGTGTGAAGGCAGTTGAGGGACCTCACCCTTGTGCTTACGGAGGCAGTGAGCTTAAAACACAAAAACAATTTATATTATACATGTGTTTCACGATTCCGCGATGTGGGACTATCTGATCAGTCCCGATTTCACGCACACCCGCAGAGCTTCCGTCGTGTAATTGCCCCAGTTGGTGGCCTCGCAGTACGACTTGCTGGCCTCACTCACTTCGCGACACTCGCGTGAGTCTGCTGCACCTGCAGCTTGGGATCCCTAGTGCCTGAAGCTGCTACGAGCTCCTCGCTGCTTCGGCCGTCAATGGCGGCAAGAGTTGCAACATGTCATACACAATAACGGCCTATTGGCCTAATCAGATTAGCTAGAAACCTTTGCCGTAGCACGGCAAAGATGATGCGCAGTGCTGCAGGCCGCAAGTTGGCCTAGGCGTGCATGCCTAGGTCAACCTGTGGTCGGAGGTGTGGGGTTGATCGGGGGGTGATTGTGGAGGTCTGGAGTGGCAGTGGAGGGGTGGACTGAGTTCCTGGTGGTGAGGCGGAGCTCACGAGAGGGTTTGCGGGCCGTGTGGAGGGGCGGAGTGGTGTGGGCAGCTCGCCGGATGGTGGTCGGAGGCGAGGACGATGGAGGTGGTTAGGCACTGTCGAGGGGTAATTGGATAAAATAGCAGGGGGAAAAGAGAGAGGAGAGGATGGAGAGGGTATCTGGGGTGATCTGGAAGGAATGGAGGCAGCGGAGTGGACGGCGCGTAACTGCCGTCGTCAGGGAAGAAGGACCCTGAGGGAGGAAGCGGCCACGAGGATGAGGGCAGGGGCACGTGCGCTTGGTACGGCGCGACGCGGGAGGAAGCGGCGGAGTTGACTCTGCTGCTGGTATGGCAGAAGAGCGACGAGAAGGAGGGGAGGAGGTCACTGAAGCTTGCGGGTCTTTTGGCCGGAGATGGGAGAGAGGAAATTTGAGGGGATCTCCGTCAAATTCAAGCTTAGCCTCTGCGGCAGGGTCTGTGGAGCCTTTTATAGGTGTTGGCCGAACCTTCTAGCGCGTGGAAATCGCACAATCAACTCTGTCGGCTCTCCGGAGATGGAAAGAGGGTGGATACCCAAATCTCTCGTGCGTTCGCACGAGAGATTGGGTTCACACCAGAGATCGTGATCTGCTTTAGATGGAAGGGAATTCCTCAGAGAATCCCCCTTCCATTTCTGGGTGGGAATCTCTGAGGGATTAGAGAGTAATCCCTCTCTAAACCTCACCGGAACTTGGTTCTACCCTAACAATGGCGGCAGGACCGGTTTGCAAAGGGGGCGAAGAACTTAGGGGGCTCTCTGCAAAGATATACAAAAGATAGGGACCAAATTGTGATTTGGGTGTACTAAATTGCAAAGTAGGTCAAGATGACCTCCCCTTTGGTCCAAATTTTGGTATAAACCTAATTTGGACCTAAGGAATCCAATGGTGAAGTTGGATTTTAGGTTTGACCAGGTTTGACTGGACATTTTGCGTAAAAACCAAAATTAGGTTAATTGAAGAGCTAGGACCCTAATCTAGGTCAAACTGGGTTCCAAAGGCCAAATTAAGTGTTCTAAACCCTAGAGGATGTTTTTCCATGATTTTTAGAGGGTTTACTTGATTTTTATTCTGGCCTGAACCTTGTTAATTTAAGCGGGTCTGTTTTAGGGTTACCAAGTGTCATTTAATTCTTAGATTGCACGTAAACCCATTTTTGATTGACTCAACCCACTTTCTATCTCATTTAGACCATTTGACCTATGTTTTGCCTCTGAGAAATCCCGTTTATGTACTGCAATGGTAAAATTACAGTTTTAACCTTTATTTCTTATTTTCTTCTCAGAGCACTTGTTCCATCAGTTAAGCCTTCTTCTAGGTTATGTAGGAGCTTTTATCTTCTTTATTGGGTCAAAATGAGCTAGTTATGGCTCATGATGAGGCTCTCATCACCAGGACTATCTTCTACCCCACCCTGTTCTTCTATCTGCTTAGCTACAATGGCTAACCCTAAATCTGGACCTAATCAGTATCCAGAAGAGCTGGACCCATGAGTTTATCTGAGAGCTCGGGTCATTGAATCAGCTCAACCTTGGGATCAGAACCCAAGGTGGTGCAGATGACTGTTCACTTTGCCTGATCCTTCTCCTCAGGTTACCGAAATGGTTAACCCATATCCTTACCCTAGATATTATGACCCATAGCAATCGGTCCCTCAAAGGACCGCATCTTATAACCCAGGATATGGATTTCACACTCCTGCATCTCACCCATGGAATATGGGGAGACCTAATTCACCCCCTGAAACCCCTGAAGAACTACCAGTGCATATACGACTGCATTATAGAATACAGAGAGCTGTAGCTAGCTCTAAGGAGAAGGTCGCATTCTATCTACACGAAAGCCAAGCTATCACTGAGCCGAACCAAAGACAAAGCTGGATTCCATATCAAGAAGTTGTGATGGAGCTCCTTTAAGGAATGACAGGGATAACGCGACTAATTGGAGAAAATCAGGAAACTGAAGAACTATTGCTTTTGAGATATCAAGTGGAAAATAGCCATGAAGACCTTGAAGAATCTGAAACAAAAACGTCAGAAGGACACATAGGAGATTCTCAGGAGTAGATGCCGGAAGATAATTTAGGGGAAGAAGAATCTAGGTTGGATATGAGACAGGAGCAGGAATGTTCCGAATGGGTTCATCTGAGAACTCCATTCAAGAAACTGAGGAAAGAACTAATATCTCTAGGACTTAGCCACAACTAGATTATCTAGAATCTTGGGAGATACCTCTTGGGTTAGATAACCCAATTGTGATAAGGTAAGTAGATCCACTTGAGAATATGGATCTTGAGGCAAACATTACATGTGACACTACTAATCAATCTAGGCCACTTCCCATTGTAGGTGAACCTGCGCTAGAGCCAACATCTTCCGATCTGCACTCTTCTTCTTTCACCTACATACCTAATTTGGATGTTAGAGATTTTGAGATGACACTTTCTATCCCTGATCCTAACATCTGAAGACCAGAAGTAGCAATAGATGTTTTGACCGAAGAAATGGATATGCTACCTGAGGCAGGAATTACTAAGGAACCCAATGCATACGTGGGTGAAGCTTTGAGTAGAATGAGCTGGGGACACATCGACAATTCTAGTCAATCTAATGGATGGCTCGACTCAGATCCGGAAGAGTCTGCTTCCAATGAATTAGAGATGAGTACTGATGAGGACGAAGTAATTTCTGACGAGGATTTTAGTGACCTCCCCACTGATCTTCTACTTTCATGGATACCCCCATATGATCCAGAGGCTTGAGAGAGCATGATCTTTGATGTCAATTATTGTTATGAGGATCCCTATGACTCAGATTCTGGTTCTGAGATACATTTTGATCTACTCCCTCAGCAACTTCCTGCTAAATTGTGGGACATGATAAATCAGCTCAATCAACATTATGATCCCCCCTCCGATTATCCTCTATTTTCCACCATTACCCCACACTTTCTTATAGCTAGACTTTTTGAAGTAGGGGTGCACAATCAGCTGGTTCGCATCTCCAGACCATTGATTCTGGGTGCATACGACCACATCTTTCTCTTAATCTTGACTGGCTCCTATGTTAGAACTGATACATCTGATTGAGTTTTCGCCTAGCTGGAGGCATTAAACTCAGCATCTACCCCTCATTCTACCATCATTTATACATACCATTTTTATACATAGCATATTTTTCTTTTAAGCATATTTCTCTTGCATATTGCATACTGTCAGATTGCCTAGTGCTGAACGTTAAAATTTCAGGAGCAATTCCAGGTGATCTCTACCCATTTACTCCCTGTTGTATTTATTTTCTTTTATATTCATGCACGAGGACATGTAAGAACTTAGGCATGGGGGGTAGATACGACAAAATTAAAATTTTTATTCCAACATTTAGGAAAACCTCGGAGTTGCTTGTCAAATGTACTTTAGGACCCTAAATAAAAGAATAATCGACTCCACCTCTAATGCCTGCATTGGAGCTAAAAACCATCCACAATAGCCACTTCCGACTCACTCACCCTTTTGTTCTAAATTTAGGGCCATGCTGAATGTAACCTGAAAGGAAAATTTCATAAAGTATGAATATAAGAGGTTACTTGTTTATAGTATATATACATAGTGCATCCTTGAATAAGATTATCTCATTAAGAGAATGCATTAGGGATTTTATTCTCCAGTTGAATCCTATAATCTGGAATCCAGTACAATTTTTCACACACACGTCAAATTTGCAATGGATTCACGGTGATGGCTGATAAATGTCTTTAGTCTGTCGAGAAGAAGCAATGCTTCTTCTCCTGAACCCCTGGACAGTGTTCTGGAAGTTAGGCAAATTTTCTTCCAAAAGTCCACCAAATAGTGTGAGATGAGAGTAGAGTGTACTGGTGCTCTAAGATTAGAGCAAGGAATCCAGAATCCTAGATAATTAGGTGATGATACTAAAAATTAGGCATAGTTTTCACTCTCGGTTCCTGCATACACATTTTGTGTGAAATTTTGAGAGCCACCAAATAAGGCAAATACGCGGAGAGCGAGTTTTCATAAAACTAGGGCTAAGGTGGATGGTTATGACCATTCTTTACAGAATCCTCAGCTGAACTACCAGCGCTTTTGCGACCGCATTATAGAGTACAAAGAGCTGTAGCTAGCACTAAGGAGAAGGCCTCATTCTATCTACATGAAATCCAAGCTATCACTGAGCCGAACCAAAGACAAAGCTTGATTCCGTATCAACAAGCTGTGATGGAGGTCCTTCAGGGAATGACATCGATAACAAGGCTAATTAGACAAAATCAGGAAACTCAAGAACTACTACTTTTGAGATATCAAGTGGAAAAGAGCCTTGATGACCTTGAAAAATCTGAAACAACTACGCCGGAAGGACACACAGGAGATTCTCAGGAGTAGATGCCAGAAGATAATTTAGTGGAAGAAGAATCTATCTTGGATATGAGACAGGAGCAGGAATGTTCCGAATGGGTTCATCTGAGAACTCCATTCAAGAAAATGAGGAAAGAACTGATATCTCCAGGACTGAGCCACAATCAGATTATCCTGAATCCTGGGAGATACCTCTTAGGATAGATAACCCAATCGTGATAAGGGAAGTAGATTCACTTGAGGATATGGATCTTGAGGCAAACCTTACAAGTGACACTACTGATCAATCTAGGCCACTTCCCATTGTAGGTGAACCTATGCTAGAGCCAACATCTTTTGATCTGCACTCTTCTTCTTTCACCTACATACCTAATTTGGATGTTAGAGATTCTAAGATGACACTTTCTACCCCTAATCCTGACATTCGAAGACCAAAAGTAGCTATGGATGTTTTGACCGAAGAAATGGATATGCTACCTGAGGCAGGAATTACTGAGGAACTCAATGCATATGAGGGTGAAGCTTTGAGTAGAATGAGCTGGGGACACACCTACAATACTAGTCAATCTAATGGATGGCTCAACTTAGATCCAAAAGAGTCATCTTCTGATGAATTAGAGATGAGTACTGATGAGGATGAAGTAATTTCTGATGAGGATTTCAGTGACCTCCCGTCTGAGCTTCTACTTTAACAGATACCCCTATACGATCCAGAGCCTGGAGAGGGCATGATCTTTGATGTCAATTATGGTTATGAGGATCCCTATGACTCAGATTTTGGTTCTGAGATACATTTTGATCTACTCCCTCAGCAACTTCCTGCTGAATTGTGGGGCATGATAAATGTTGAACGTACGGGTTGCTATGCTAATGTGTTTGGTTTTGAAAAACCTATCGTCGTAGTATGAAAGCGAAGAACTCATGTTCAACAAATAAAATTTATACCGGAATGAATATCCCGGGTTGAACACAGGGAGGCGGACGTTTGATTTAAAAACACGCATTTGTTTTATTTATCACAAAGTAAAATAATTGATTAGAACTATCTATCTATTTACACTAAATAGAAGAGAAAGAAAGAGAGAGAGAATAAGAGAGAGAGAATAATACAAACAAAAATCAAAAGAGATATAGAAGGCACATGGAATTCATTGTCGAAAGGGTTGCTCATTACACTAAATATTATGACTAGAAAGCGGGAAAATAATTACACTAGAAAGCAGTAAATATACTCTAGAAAGCAGTACATCTATTCTAGAAAGCAGTAAAAGGAATGGGGAGAGAGATATCCTACTCGACGGTCGCTTGGAGGATGAGCTAGACAGGACGATGCCTGGACAAATGAGGATGGAGTAGGATGAAGGAGGATGAAGCGGAATAACGGGAACAGGGCAGCACATCGTCGTCGTCGGGGGATTCGCTTTCGAAAGGGGACGAAAAATTGACTTTATCTCGCGAGAAGCATCCCAGGTGTGGGACGAGCTTCTCTTGAGCTTTGGAGGGGGAGAGAAGAGAAGGAAGGGATGAGAATTTCATATGGAGGGGGTCTCCTTTTATAGTTGCAAGGAGTGGGGGAATTTTGTTCATTCCAATTTTAAAAACATTAATTCAGGACCTTCAGTGACGGATAAAACCATCGCTAAAGGTCCGAATGTGGGTGTAGTGGGCGGTGTGGATGCGCCCTCTCGCTTACTCGCCCGTGTAACGCGCATAGATGTCTAGCCGCCCTCATTCGTCTGATCGTGAGATCGGACGGCAAAGATCGCGCTACTGTCGGCCTCATTTGTGCGCCCTCTCGGGTGCAATTCCGCGTGAGGTGCAGCGTGCAATAGCGCGTAGGCGCTATCAAGCTCTCGCAGCCGCTCGATCACGATCGAATGGTCGATCAGGCATGTGCCTCCGCTCCAATTCCAGTGCAGCATAGATAGAACCTACGCCTACGCTTCGCATTAGGGCGTTCACCTACTGCGCTATGGAGGAGAGATGGTTGTGGAGACGTTTTAAGCGGTGCGTGCTCATGGCCGTTGGATCAAGATTCAACGACCCAGATCGCACGTTGGATTTTCTTTAGAGTGGCAACGGCGATCCTAAGCGTCGGTTGGACGGCTGAGATGGAACCATGTGGCGCCATCTTAGTCGTCCATCTTCTAGATGATGTAGATGGTGACACGGTTGTCGGATTGAGTCGATTTTCATGCCGTTAGGCTACGATCGTTGATTTGAATCCATTCGTGCGGTCAAATTTGTCGTTTGAAGTGTGGATTCAAACCATCTTGGCCCTTGATCTTCTAGGGTTCCCCGGTCACTAACTGATGCTATAGATGTCTGATTAAGGCGATCTTGGAGTCGTTGAACTCCAATTGTTGCCCTGATCATGTCTGTACAGTTGGATCTTTGATCCGAGGACCCAATAAAAAGTTTTCCCTATCCATGAACATAAGAGGAGACAATTAACCTCCATTTTATTTTAACTACTCTAAATGCAAGATGATGCATGTTATGCAATATTTATAGCATGCAATGCAATCCTATGCTTAAGAACATGCATAAATAGACATCTTAAGTAGTGTAAACATGTTTACATCATACCCCCATGCCTATCCTTTGCTAGTCCCTAGCAAAAACTATATGCTATCTATAAAAGAATCCGGTTGGATTATTTGGGCTTGAGTTATTTTCAATCACTAAGAAAATGTCTACTTAGGATCTGAACTTTCAAAGACACAACAGTGCCTGAGTATCTGCCATAATGCAGACCGCCTCAAGCCCTCACCCTATTCAAAGAAAAAATTTTTTTTCTCTTTTTCTTCTTTTCTAATTTGTTTAGATTTTCAAGTTTTAGGGTTTAAGAGTGGCTTTCTACGGTAATTCAACTCACCTAAGATTTGATGAGAACCCTAAGTTCTAAGCATCTTATTGTGAATGTGATGGACTCGTTGTCCGGCAGTTAAAATGGTCTAGGTGACCTAAAAAAGAATTCTGCCTAAAGGTGTATCTTAGCAACCAGTAGCTTTCTCCCTACTTTTATGTTTTTTATAGGGTCAACACAAGGGTGAATCCAGTGTATATCTCTCCGATTTGTTCTACTTCTCTACTTCTTCCTAAGTGTTTTTTGAATTTTCAGTGCATTTATTGAGCTGGGTTCTAGACAACCGGTCGATGAGTTGTTACCACCAACAACTTACTAGCCATACTTGTGCGGTGAAGTGTAGCTTCTTCCTTTTTTTCTTTTTTTTCTTTCTTTTCTCCTTTTTTTTTTGACTCTCTTTTTTTTTAAGTAGGTGGCTTCCCTGGAATAAGATTTACCTAAAGGTAGCAAAAAGTGAAAGATCCAGCGATTGGGCTCTGGAAAACCTACCTATGGGCTATTACCCATGATAACTTACTAGCCATATCACCCTAGAAGGTTCAATAGCTACTCAATTTGCATTAGAATCGCCGAACAATGAGTTAGTGATAAGATAGTGTGTAGAAGATTAAAACTCAAAATTCCCTCAAATCAAAGGGCAGGTTGATATGTCATGTGCTTATCACCCAAACTTATTTACTCCAATTAAAATAAAATTTAGGTTGGCGAGGACTCGAAAAACAAATCCACATTTTAGTGGATACACGGGTTGATTAAGCCCAAAGACCTGAAATGTCTTTGTGTTCAAATCATAATGTATTATTTCCTAAGATTGAAAATTTTCTTAAACCCAAGTTCTCTTTCCTAATTGCATTTTTTTTTAATAAAATAAAATAAATCTACAGAGCTGACAAAATAATTCAGAGATAAATTTCTCCCCTCCCATGCTTATCTAATGCAATATCCTCATTGTATTAAAAAGACATAAAACATAGTGGAATAACGTAGAAAGCACCTAGATTGCATGAATGTCAAGTCCGCTCCGAGATGAAAACTAAAAAGAACTATATACATGCTGAATTTAGTGCCTTTAGCTAGGCACACTATACAAAGAAGAGAAATAAAGAATGCACAAGTGCAGGTTAGAATCAGAATAAACATAACAATCCTTTGACTTGTCAGTAGATGTCCACAAATGTGGACTAGATTGTGATGCAGACCCATACCCCATAATCGTGAATATCTCAGGTTCTGGATAAAAATTACCTAAAACCTAAAATCTATATGCAAGTGGGGTCGAGCCTGCGATTTATGAGGATGCAACCCAAGAGCAAAAAGTCGGGTTACAAAGAATTCAAGCTCAAAAGGATAATCATTGAATGTGTGCTTGGGTTGAACATCCTCAGAACAGATGTCGTAAGGGTATTGGTTTGATGGTTTCAAATGAATTGGAGCCCTTAAACTCATTCTTCTACTTCCTCCGGAGTTAGCTTCCCAAGATCAAAACTTCCCAACTTCTATCCTCCTCATTCAGAATGTTAAATTCCGGGACCTCTTGCATATTAATCAGCCCATCTGAAATTTCCAAGTCTAAAAGATGTGGCTGAATCAGAATTGACTTGGGTTCAATTATCTCAGAAATAGAATCATCGATAAGCTCAATGGGGTGTAACTGACAATCAGGGCATTGAATTGAATCTGCCAGAAAATGCGATTCTGGATCCGTAATGTGAGCCCTAATAAAATCAATTTCCTCAGTTATTGGGCTATCAAATGATCTTTCAGATTCCTCAGGCCCAATCATCTCACAAAAATCGTGTTCTGTAAACTCGTGTGAGACTTCACAACTTGAATCTTCACCATCAGAATCAAGATCCATATTAATGTATGTCCTAAAATCGTCTGTTACTTTCTGTTCCAAGGAGACATATGTTTCCTCGTACCCTGACTCGGGGATTTCAGGTGAAGAAATCAGATCTTCCATAATTGGTTGCTCTAATTCAATCTAGTCAGCCTCGTAACACGTGTCCCCCCAACAGGTGCCTGAACGGGATCTGATATTGGCTTTCTTGAAGGGAGTTCATCTTGGGAATCATTCCACGACTGAACTAAAGCAACCACAAATCTCATCCTCAATTTCTCTAACTTCCCAAGAAAAAACTCACCCGGGTTACCCGCATGATAGGCAGGAATACTCCCCGGCAATGGTGCCAAAATGTTGAACATATGGGTTGCTACGCTAACGTGTTTGATTTTGAAAAACTTGTCATCGTAGTATGAAAGCGAAGAACTCGTGTTCAACAAATAAAATTTATACCGGAGTGAAAATCCATGGTCGAACATAGGGAGGCGGACATTTGAGTTAAAAACACGTGTTTGTTTTATTTGTCACGAAGTAAAATAATTTATTAGAACTATCTATCTATTTACACTAAATAGAAGAGAAAGAAACAGAGAGAGAGAGAATAATACAAACAAAAATCAAAAGAGATACAGAATGAACATGGAATTCATTATCGAAAGGATTGTTCATTACACTAAATAATACGACTATAAAGCAGGAAAATGTTTACACTAGAAACTAGTAAATCTACTCCAGAAAGTAGTAAATCTATTCTAGAAAGCAGTAAAAAGAATGGGGAGAGAGATATCCTCCTCGACCGTCGCTTGGAGGACGAGTCGAACGGGACGACACCTGGATGAAGGAGGATGGAGCAGGACGAAGGAGGACGAAGAGGAAGAACGGAAACGAGGCAACACGCCCTTGTCATCGTGGGATCAGCTTCCGAAAGGGGATGAAAAATTGACTTTATCTCGCGAGAAGCATCCCGGGTGTGGGACGAGCTTCTCTTGGGCTTTGGAGAGGGAGAGAAGAGAAGGAAGGGATGAGAATTTCATATGGAGGGGGTCTCCTTTTATAGTTGCAAAGAGTAGGGGCATTTTGGTCATTCCAATTTTAAAAACATTAATTCAGGACCTTTAGTGATGGATAAAACCATCGCTAAAGGTCCGAACATGGGCGTAGTGGGCGGCACACGCGCACCTGCTTGCTTGCTCAAGCATGTAACACGTGTACACGTCCAGCTACTCTCAGTCGTCCGATCGCGAGATTGGACGGCTTAGATCGGGCTACCGCCTACCTCCTTTGCACACCTGCCCACGTGCGATTCCACGTAAGGCGCGGCGTGCAATAGCACGTGGGCACTATTGAGTGCTCGCAACCGCTCGATCATGATCGAGCGGTTGATCGGGCGTGTGCCTCCGCTCCAATTTCAGTGGGGCACGGATCGAACGCACACCTACGCTTCGCGTTTGGGCGTTCACCTGCTGCACTATGGAGGAGAGATGGTCGCGGAGACATTTTAAGCGGTGCATGCTGATGGCCGTTGAATCAAGATCCAATGGCCCAGATCGCACATTGGATTTTGTTTGGAGAGGCAGCGGCGATCCTGAGGGCTTGTTGGACGACTGAGATGGCACCACATGGCGCCATCTTGGCCATCCATCTTCTAGATGATGTAGATGGTGCCACGGTTGTCAGATTGAGTCGATTTTTGCGTCGTTAGGCTGCAATCATTGATCCGAATCCATCCGTGTGGTCGGATTTGTCATTTGAAGTGTGGATTCACACCATCTTGGCCCTTAAACTTCTATGATTCCCCAGTCACTAACTAATGCTACAGATGTCTGATTTGGGTGATCTTGGAGTCGTTGAACTCCAATCGTCGCCCTGATCACATCTATATGGTTGTATCTTCGATCTAAGGCCCCAATAAAAAGTTTGCCTAGTCCATGAATGTAAAAGGAGACAATTAACCTCCATTTTATTTAAACTACTCTAAATGCAAGATGATGCATGTTGTGCAATATTTATAGCATGCAATGCAATCCTATGCTTAAGAACATGCATAAATAGACATTTTAAGTAGTGTAAACATGTTTACATCAATTAATCAGCTGAATCAACATCATGCTCCCCCCTCTGGTTATCCACTATTTTCCACCACTACTCCACACTTTGTTATAGCTATACTTTTTGGAGTAGGGGTGCACAAACAGCTGGTTCGCATCTCCGGACCACTGATTCTGGGAGCGTATGAGCATATCTTTCTCTTAATCTTGACTGGCTCCTATGCTAGAATTGATACATCTGATTGAGTTTTCGCTAAGCTGGAGGCGTTAAACTCAGCATCTACCGTACATTCTACCATCTCCTATACAAACCATTTTTATACATAGCATATTTTTCTTTTAAGCATATTTCTCTTGCATATTGCATACTATCAGATTGGCCAGTGCTGAACGTTGAAATTTCAAGAGCAATTCTTGATCTCTACCCATTTACTCCCTACTGTATTTATATTCTTTTATATTCATGCATGAGGACACGCAAAAAATTTGGCATGGGGGGGTAGATATGACAAAACTAAAAATTTTTATGCCAGCATTAAGAAAAACCACGGAGCTGCATGTCAAACGTACTTTAGGACCCTAAATAAACGAATAACCGACTCCACCTCCAATGCTTGCATTGGAGCTAAAAATCATCTGCGACAGCCACATCCGACATACTCGCTCACCCTTTTGTTCTAAATTTAGGGTCAAGTTGAATGTAACCCGAAAGGGAAATTTCATGAAGTATGAATATAAGAGGTTACTCGTTTATAACATGCATTCATAGTGCATCCATGAATAAGATTATCTTATTAAGATAATGCATTAGGGATTTCATCCTCTAATTAATTCTTGTAATCTGGAATCCAGTGCAATTTTTCACACATGTAGAATTTGCAGTGGATTCACGGTGAAGGTTAATAAACATTTGTAGTCTATCGAGAAGAAGCAGTGCTGCTTCTCCTGAACCCTTGGACAATGTTTCGGGAGTTAGGCAGATTTTCTTCCAAAAATCCACCAAATAGTGCGAGATGAGAGTAGAGTTACTAGTGCTCTAAGATTCGTGCAAGGAATCTGGAATCTTAGATAATTAGGTGATGATACTCAAAGATTAGGCGTAATTTTTCGCTCTCGGTTCCTGCGTACACATTTTGTGTGAAATTTTGAGAGCCACCAAATAAGGAAAATACGTGGAGAGCGAGTTTTCATAAAACTATGGCTAAGGTGGATGGTTACGACCATTATTTACAGAATCCTTGGCTGAAGGAGGGTATTGATGTCAAGGTTAGAAATACACCGTCGTATCCATCTTTCTCGGTGTCGTGAGTAGGCACTTCCACCAAATAAGCCACCCAATGTCTCTTGAGTACCACCAATCCCTAATAATCCCTCCTCAATAAAGTTCATGAATGTGTGCTAGTTGTGTTGTGTCGAAAAAGAAAAGAGAAAGAGGAAAAAAAATTTTATATAAAAAAGAAGGAAAGTAATAAAAAATGATAAAAAGAAGGAAAAATGAGAAAAAGAAGAAAAAGCAAGGAAAAAGAGTGTGAGAATATTTAGTGTTTATTTCAGTTACATTGAGGCAATACCACCAAATATGGCCTTAACCAACCTTTCTTGTGTTTCTGACCACCCGAATACTAGCTGAGGAATTCTGACTTAGTGTTAGAGGTATGGGAACTTAGTTAAAGTGTTAATGCCGAGTGAGACCACCAAATAGAGGTCATATGTGAAGAACTTAGGTCCATCTTAGCCCTAGGACAGCCTAGAAGCTTCCCCAAGCCTTAGCCACCCTTAGATTAGGTCACCGTACCCTAGGAAACCTTAAAACCCTAATTCTAGCCTCTATCTGGACGTCCAAATGAGTTATAGGATGTGCAGAACCCTTAGCCAACTCCCACACACCTTAAACCCACTTCTTCAAGGTTATTGGACGTCCAGACACTTGGTGAGATGTCCAATTTCTTCTGAATACCCAAGACAGAACCTAGAAACCCTCCTAACACTGATTGGATGTCCAGACAACAAGTCTGGACTTCTGATTTTTCACTATAAGACATTTGACAGCTTTATTAGATGTCTGATACGGTCCTTCAGTTCCTGTTTTGGAATTCAAGCCTTGATCTTGGATTTTTAGGTCCCTAAGCCCAATTCTAACCCCCTAGGAACCTAAATTAAGGTGCCCTAACCCTAGTACATCACATCTAGACCTCCCTAAAGAACTAATTATGTCATCACTAAACCCAATTGACTTGGATCTTAGTCAATTCCATCAGCCTATTCTATTGGACTCATTGAGTCCAATTGAGCCCTGATCTCAACACACTGTCCAATTGGACTCAGTGACAGTCCAATTCACCTAGACCTGACTTTATTGAGTTATTTTACTCTCAATTAGGTTTCCACACACACAATTAAACTTATATTAAGTTTAATTGCACTTTACCTTAGTGAATTAGGGTTTACAACCATAATTTGAGACCTACCTCTACCTAAACCCACTAGAACCTAATCTAATCAACCTAGCCACCTAGGTTTCGACCCACACACACCCACACACACCATCCACATGAAAATACCTAGCCTAGAGTTCTCTAGAACTTCTACCATGTGTGGTTGCCATGGTTGCTAAAATTAGTAACCAAGAGCCATTCAATTTTTAGATCCACATTTGGTGTATCTAAAAACCACCATCCATCATCTCTCTCACTCTCCCACGAGCTCCCACCATAGGCCTCTCTAGAGAATTCAATAATTCACTAGAGAGCTTCCCTTAGGTCAATAAAAAGACCTAAGGGGTGGCCATTTACACCCATCCACTCTTGGTTCCGATTAGCTTAGTTTCATTCCACATCCACTACACCTCCACGTCCACGAGTAGCTTCACTGTGGCCACCACCACCTCCATGCCAAGATGCCGGGTCATCTCTCCAACTTCTCTCCATGGGCCGGCCTAGGCACCATTGGCTGCCCCTCCTCCTCTCAACCAACTCAAAGGCCATCGGGGCCCGCCTTCGAATGCCCTTATTTCTGCTAGATTAGTAGCTTAGTTCTCCATAGTTTACATGCTTTTATTATTGCTTAGTAGTGTAGCTCTTTATTCTCCACCAATGATGCATGCAAAATCCCCCCCATAGATTCATGTATGCAGTCATTTTCTGGTAGCAAGTAGTTTTATTTCCCTGTACAAGCATTCCTCTACCTATGCTCTGCAACTCTGATATCATCATCATCTTTTATATATTTAAATATGTATGTTGAAAATCACCATGTTCCTAGTTATCATCTTTTGGTGTGATTGAAGTTGCATGTCTTAATTACTATCTTTTGGCAACTAGCATGTCATACATCAATACATAAATCACCATAAACCAGCATGAGATTTTAAATAAGTAGAGCGAGCGAGATCGATTTCAAATCTGCATTTCCATAAACGCCTCATAGAGACGAATGATCGGGACTCCAAGTCTCATTATCTTTGTAAATATTTTTGTTGATCGTATTGCACACTATACTATGATGCTTTTTCTTATCAAAAATTTACTTTACGATTCCCAACAGTTCCCTTCACCCAAATCGTGCACCCTCACCCGCTATACCTTGTCGGCCGATCTGGACCTCTGATCGTTTACCCGATTACCTGGTACTATTCACCTGGGTTTGAGCTAAGAGGCTGGGAAGAGAATCAGAGAGAAAGGGGAGAGGGTTTTGCTCTTCTTAGGATTCATCTTGTCTCTCTCTCTCAACACTTAGTCCCTGAGGGCCTTGTGCTTCCATTGGTGATGTTGTTGTCCCTCTTCTATGAAACTTAAGGCAAGGCCCATGTACCTTGTGTGCTCTTGCTGGTTAAGGCATCTAAGGCCTTCTGCTGTTGGCTGATCTGGCATTTGATTGAGGACATTAGTTTGACAATTGACTAAGATTACTGTTGGTTTATTTAAGTGATTTGTGAGCTTTAACCTTAAGGGTTAATTTGGTGATTCAAATCACCATTTTAGCCCCAATCTTTTTGCACTAATCTTTATTCAAATATTTTTTTGAGCACTCATTGGTTCAATTGCATATTATTATTGCTATTGTGATTAGTGAATTAACATTTTCATATTTGCTCCTTACGAATGACCTTAGAGTCCAAATTGACCTCAAGCTTTACAAATTTAAGTGTTTTGTTGCATTTTTGTCAACTATGCTACAATGCAAATACATTTCTTAAGAGATGACTCAAATGTGTTAAGCACTATTGTCGGGGAGCAACGTGTAGTTTCATATCACTAATTACAATTCTGATTTGACTTTAACTTTCATATCATCTGTTGTGTTTGTGCAAGGTACACAGGAGAAGATCAGCTGCACGACACCACTCTAATGGTCGGTAAACTCATTTCCTTCTTAAGCCCCTTGTTTCTGGAAAGAACCAAAAGAAGAATCTATTAGGATCAACTCACATTCTTTCTTAGAATTAATCACTTGAGTTGCATGATTTGATCTATTTAGAAATCCCCATCGAGATATCTGCACCTACTAGGGACTTAGGGTGCTCAGGGCTATTCACGTTCTTAATTGAGCCCTAGGTGCCAAACTTGGAAAGAATTGGACATAGAAAAGAGCCAAATTAGGGTTTCCATCTATAGGGTTTCAAGAGAACACACTTGATATTAAAAGAAAATTGATTTCTCGCATTGTGTGCCACCCAAACATTCATTGAATTGATCAAATCAAGAAGGCCCTAAAAAAAAAGAAGTGATTAGCCCATAGTTGTGGGCTATTTAAGTATTTAAGTGCCTACATATTAGGTTAATTCTAACATTTATTTAGTATAAATTAGGATGTAAATAGATTAATTCATAGTTTTAATCTAATTACATAATCCATACATTACATTCATATCTTAAGTGCATTTAGAATTAGCTTAGAATAGCATTCATCTAATTAGATAACCAATTAGGTATATTGTTTTTATTAACAAGAAGGCTCTAACATTCACTTGAATCACTAAAATTTGAGACGTAATAATCTACTTGCAAACCACTCAGGGTCATTTTGGGTTCTTTACACAATTCATCATAAATATTAGGGCAGGTTAGGTTAAGTTGACCCACCTTGTGGGTTAAGCAACCATCAAATTAGGTCACAAATCACAATCAATTCTAAAGTTCAAGTGAAATTCAAAGCACTATAATTGAGGACTAAAATTGGTAGACTTAAGGGGTCAAAGTGCTCATTCCAGTCTAGTTGGATTCTCAGTGGTAAGGAAGGTCAGGTGGGGGAAATCGTATAACCCTTGGGGATGCTCTACCATGTAGGGGTCTTGCGGGGCTCTCCCTTTCTGCCTACCCAATTACTTCTCGTGTGAGTGACTTTCTGATCAAGGGGTATCATCCGCCTGTCCAAAGATTTTGGTTGCCTTGATTGGGTTCATTACACACTCTGTCCCTCATCTGGCTCTGCAGTGCATGTTCGGGAGGAGGTCTTCAAGACCAACCTTGAGGCCTCCATTAGCCGTCCATCCTCGTTGAGGCCAAGCCTCGACCCACTTATTTGTGTTACCACCAGACCAAATTGATATCTCTTCCGACTTATTTGCTTTTGAGTCCAGATCTCCTTCCTCCACATCTATGGAGAATCACGAAGAAGACGTCAAATTCCAAAATCAGCCACAACACCTCAATGATTTAGTCCATGCACACTTCAATCCACTGCTACATCCTCAGATGAGAGATCACTACAATCTCACTGTGGTGGAAATCGAGCCCAAGGTAGAAATCCCAGCTGGAGGGCCTGACGTTGAATTCAAGCCAAATATGAGTCATGCTATCCCTAAATTTCATGGCTTGAACTCCGAAGATCCCTTCCAGAACATCAAGCAGCTGAAACATCTGACTCAAGCCTTCGGGCTTGCTATATAAAATCGGGACATCCAACTCATGAAGATGTTTTCCTTCTCTCTCATGGATAAAGCTGCCGATTGGATTCAAACTCTGTCTTGTCTAATCAACACATGGGGGGAACTCTAAACTGAATTGTTATAAAAATTCTTCCCCGTTGGTCGAACAAATGCTTTTAAGGCACTAAATCACACACTTCCTGAGAAATACGGGAGAACCACATCATGAGGCATGGGACCACTTTTTGGATCTCATGCGAAAATGCACCCATCACGGAGTTCCTAAGTGGAAATAAGTCTAGTCTTTTTACCATGCGCTCTGTGAGGATATCAAGCGCTTTATCAATGTAGCCTGTGCTGGAAGCATCATGGGTCAACATGAAGATACAGTTTGAGAGAATCTCGAGAACATGTGTGGGAAATCCATAAACAATGAATCGCTGGGTGTGTTTGACTAGACAACCACCTGTGCATTGACAAACATGTAGCTGGTGCATGAGATTTGAGGCCTATTCGCATCTTTCGGTCTAGAGTTGGTGGCCAGTCGCTTGGATAAGGTCCCAATCATCAAGAGAAAGGTGGATGAATTGACTCGACATTTGCAAAGAGCCACCGCTACACTCTAAAACACATATATGCAACAGCCCTCAATTAGGGAGGTCGTGCATAACATTTACCACCACTCTCACCAGGGGATGGATTTGTATCCACCCTCGCCTGATCCCAGTTTCAGAGGACACTCAGGAGGACAGCCCTCAGGTAGGGAGGAACTCCGAACCCCTATTCTTTGACTTTTCTAAAGTTACTTAGACCTACGAGGATCTCCACGCCATCCAGAATGATCCATTCTCCAATACCTAGAACCCTAGATGGCAAAATAATCGTAATTTCGAGTGGTCAGGAAATAATATGAACACCAACTCTCAATTCCAACCCCGACAATAGGCCCAGCATCCATGTCAGCCCACTCAGCTTAGGCCCAACCTAAATTACCAATCTAGGTCACGAAGGGAAGATCACATGACTCTGATTCTATAATCCTTGGTTGACATACAAAAGTCTAATGCGACTATGGAGATATAGCACAAAGAAGAGATCACAGAGGATTGAAATCAACTGATACAGATGGCAAGATCTTGCCAACCTGGTTCACTTTCATCTCAACCTCTGACAAATCTGAATAATGTGACAAACTAGAGGCACGTTATGAACCCAAATCAAGGCCAAGCACATTATGTTTATCAGGCCCCTTCTGCTCCATCACCCGATAGGATGGAGGCTTCAACATTGTATTCGGGATATCAGCAGCAAACACCTATTTTACCAACTCCAAACCAAAGCCAAGCAAGTCTTAATTCTGTTACCACCCATGGTCGCAAATCAGCCCAGGATCCATCTTATCCTAGCCACTCGATGCCTGATAGTTAAGATCCTAACCCTATGATAGTTATCCAGGACACTCCTATCCCATATCCTAAGCATGAATCAATTCTAGAGAAACCTACAGAGGTTCCATTTCCTGAGCCCTTGACCATGGGAAAGACGAAACCCAAACCCGTGGCACTTGAGGAAGATCTGGTCAAGCTATTTGAGCAAGTCCATATAAACATCCCCTTGATGGTTGTGACTCGCCACGTACTAACTTACGTGAGATTTTTGAAGGATTTATGTACACCAAAGCATGAGATGCAAAACAAAGATGGGAGTCCAATCATTTTATCTAAGCAAGTCAGCTCGATCATTTAGAGTAAACTCTCATAAAAAGCAAAAGATCCTGGCACCCATTTTATCTCCTATAGGATTGGTGATTTAGAATTCCATAGATCATTATTGGAT
This sequence comes from Thalassia testudinum, assembly GCA_037157565.1. Lineage (NCBI taxonomy): Eukaryota > Viridiplantae > Streptophyta > Magnoliopsida > Alismatales > Hydrocharitaceae > Thalassia > Thalassia testudinum. The sequence continues at coordinate 101,482,901 of JAZHRO010000055.1, read as the reverse complement.
TTAGGAGCCTCCATCAACTTGATCCCCACATCCCTACTTGACCACTTTGAGGAAATTGAACTCAAACCGACTGAGGTGACCTTGCAATTAGCAAATAGATCAATCAAGTCACCAAGAGAAATTCTTGAGGATGTTCTAGTACGAATCCAAGATTTCTATTTCCTGGTGGACTTCATCATATTAGATATGGATACTCCTGAAAATTTGAGGAACACACTAATCATCATAGGGAGACCATTCTTAGCCACAGCTAGGGCAAACATCAACTGTGAAGGAGGCCAGATCGAGTTGAAATTTGAGAATAAGACATTACGTATTGATATCTTTAAGGCCTAAAGAGGAATAAACTGTGGGGTAATTGAAGAAGTATGCGACATCAATTTTGTGGTTGACGTCCCAGTTATAGAAGAAACCTGCTTATCCCTGATCCTTAATCTCAAGAAGATCTTGACCCATAGATAGAGGAGCCTAGAGTAGATCCTAATTCATTCATAGCACCCACTTTATTTTCTGAGGCCCATCCTGAACCCCCACCTACTGCTGATAACCCAGTTATGGAATTGAAGCCCCTTCTAGATCATCTGAAGTATGCCTTCTTTGGTTCCAATCAAACATTTCCTGTGAACATAAATTCCCGACTCACTTCTGATAAAGACACAAAGCTGATTTCTGTTCTCCAGCAGCATCGAAGAGCCATCGGATGGACTCTCAACGATCTGACTGGTATAAGCCCCTCGTATTGCACACACCATATCTACACTAAAGAGGGCTCATGACCATCTTGAGAGATGCAGAGAAGACTCAATCCAAATCTACAAGAGGTCGTGAAAAAGGAGATCATCAATTGGTTAGATGTTGGCATCATCTGCTCAATCTTTGACAGCTGCTGGGTGACGTCGATCCAAGTTGTGCCTAAAAAGGCAGGGCTCACCATGATTATGACTGAATCTGGAGAGAACATCCCGACACATATTGCGAATTCATGGAGAGTTTGCATAGACTATCGGAAATTGAATGCCTCCATGAATAAAGATCATTTCCCACTTTCGTTCATTGACCAGATTCTCTATAAACTGGCGGGAAATCAATTTTTCTATTTCTTAAATGGATACTCTGGATATAATTAGCTGGTAATTCATCTCAAGATCTGTAAAAGACCACCTCTACCTACCCTTATGGTACGTACGTGTTTCGCAGGATGCCTTTTGAGCTATGCAATGTACTAGCCACCTTTCAGTGGTGCATGCTAGTCATATTCTCAGATATGCTAGGTAATTACCTTGAGGTCTTCATGGACTACTTCTCGGTAATTTTTGAATCTCTCGATGAATGCCTCCTTCATTCGGTCCAAATATTTTAGAGATGCATCGAAGTGAACCTGGTTCTTTCCTAAGAAAAGAGCCACTCCATGGTTCTTGAAGGCATTGTACTTGGACACCACATCTTTGAGAGAGGTATCTAGGTTGATTGGGCTAAGGTGAATCTAATTTCCAAGCTAGCTGTGCCTAACTCCATCAAAGACATCAGATCATTCCTGGGGAATGTTGCATTTTATTGTTGATTCATACCTGATTTCTCTGAGATCGCCCCTTAACGAATCTCTTTTTGAAGGACACGCCATTTAAAATATCTAGTGAGTCGTGCACACATTTGAAATCCTACATGACTTAATCACCCAAGCACCAATCCTGCAATCTTCTAATGAGTCTCGACCCTTTGAGATAATGTGCGATGCATCTGATTGCATAGTAGGAGTGGTGCTCGGTCAGAAAATTAATGAGAAACCAGTAGTCATATATTATGCTAGTAAGACATTGGACGAGGCTCAGTGTAATTACACCATTACAGAGAAAAAGCTACTGGCTATAGTATTTGGCCTAAAGTAACTGAAGTCATACCTCTTTGGTTCCCATGTCATCATTTACTCGGATTACATTATAGTGAGGCACTTACTCATGAAGAAGTACACAAAGCCTCGATTAATCTGCTAGATCTTTCTGTTGCAAGAATTCGATCTTGAAATTTGTGGCAAGGCAGGAAAGTAGAATGTGGTAGTTGACCATTTATCCCATCTTCCTTCTTCAATCATTGACCCTTTCAGACCTATCATGGAGCATTTTCCGGAACAGCACCTCCTGACAGTCAAATATGGAACTTCCTTGGCATGCTGATATGGTGAACTATTTGGCATCACATCATATTCCATCTGATTTGCCAAGGGCCAAGAAAGACAAATTACTTTTAGATGCCAAATACTTTATTTGGGAAGATCTGTACCTATTCCACATTGGTGCTAATCAAATCATCAGAAGATGTGTTCCAGAATTAGAGATCAATGGAATTATGTCCTTCTGCCATGACCAGGGCTGCAGTGGTCACATCTCTGGGCATAAAATCGCAGTAAAAGTCCTCCAATGCGGTTCTATTGGCCCATGATTTTCAAAGTTGCACATGACTATTGTAAGGCATGCAATTGCTGCTAGACCTTAGGCAACATAAGCCATCGTGACATGATGCCTTTATAGCCAATTCTCGTATGAGAAATTTTTGACATCTGGGGGATTAATTTCATTGGTCCCTTCCTAAAATTCAATGGTTTCAGGTACATTCTCCTAGCCATGGACTACGTGTCCAAGTTGATCGAAGCCATCTCAGCCCGAAACAATGATCATAAAGTCAAGATAAAATTCATTCACCAACACATCTTTTCTCAGTTCAATGCTCCACGAGCTATCATCTCTGATGGAGGGACCCACTTTGTGAATGTGCACTTCCAATCCCTGATCGAAGAGTATGGGGTGTTGCATCATATTTTGACTCCCTTCACCCCCAGACAAATGCATTTGTTAATTTATCGAACAAGGAAATCAACAAGATCCTTCAAGTTACCATTCAGCCTGACAGGAAAGACTGGTCTGTTCACCTTCCCGAAGCCTTATGGGCCTATAGGATCTCTCATAAGACCTAGTTAGGAATGTCTCACTTTAGATTCATGTACTAGAAGGCATGGCACCTACTTGTAGAAATGGAGCACAAAGCTTACTGGGCAATACGGGAGTGCAATCAAGATCTCATGGAGGTTGGAATCCACCGCCGATTGCAAATCAGCGAGATTGAAGAACTATGCAATGACACGAACGAGAACTCGTGAATCAACAAAGAGAGGGTCAAAGCCCTCCATGATAAGCACATTTCGCAAAAAACTTTCCACCTTGGTCATAAAGTACTACTCCTTGATGCCAAACTCAAGCTCTTCCCAGGAAAATGCAGATCAAAATAGATTGGACCATTCCTCATAAGGTGAGTGTTTGGAAATGGAGTCGTTGAAATCAGCAAACTCAACCATGACTTAGAACCTTTTGTCATGAATGAACAAGGACTGAAACCATTCTTTGAACTCGCTAACTCAAATCTGGCTGAAGTATCATTTCATCTCTAATCCGCTTGACCTTCATTCTGCCTAGGTGATGGTGTTAAACTTAGCGCTTAATAGGAGGCAACCCGTAATCTTTTGAAAAACCTAAAACCCTTTTGACCTATTTCTTTGATGAAATCATATTGCACTTTATGATTCGTCCATTAGAACAGGTAACTCCACCTTTGATACTTGTATTGGAGCTAGAAATTGTCTGCAATAGTCATTCCGACCTGTTCACCACCCACATGTTCCAATGTACGAATTGAGTGGAACTCGAACCCACCTAGTTTACAATGAGGGCATTACAGATCTTAGGCATAAGGGGTATTAAAGTGCAAAATGCTATGAAAATCAATGCATGGAAGGGTTTCATTCACCAAAAAAAAGGGAGAAAAGAGAATAGGAGAGCTCAATTTGAGATGAATGAAAAATAATTGAGGAAAAGAGAAAAGAAACAAAAAAAGTGAAAAAAAAGGGAGCTATCAAAAAGAAAGAAAATGAAATAGTACCTTATAATTGAGTAAGGAACTTACCTAACTTCTAGGTTGGATTGGATGATGAATTAAGGCCTGGAAGGCTAAAACTTAGGAGATTAGCGACGAGTACCGACCTTAGGCCTCTTGGACTTACTTTTAGTGCTTAAACACTCACGTATTCAATAAGATCCAGATTAATCCTCAAGAGGTTGAGGAAAGTGCAAAGCTGATGTAGTATGTCTAAGGCTTAGGGATTATTTGGCCCCATTGCCTACCCTTTGGTTTGCGAGACTTGGTAACCTAAGCACCTAAAATCACACACCTGTCTGTTTAGTGCCCTTAATAAAGAAATCATGCCAAAAATGTTCTATTTTGAAATGCTATCTCGAAGATCTAGCTTAGGAGCGGTTCAAAGACACAAGTTGATTGGACGAGTTCTCGATGCAGAGAGGTGGGAAATTCACCTCAAAGATGCATAATAACGTATCATTTCCTCAGTGCTTGTCTCCTAGAATATCTAAATATCCTACCAAGGGCATGTAAGTACTCTGTGTTGGTTTAGGTGCCATGGGTGGGATTATCCTAAAATGTCGATTCCAAGGGCCTGAATTTTGCTACAGAACATCATGGGCGTCACTATCCTGAAGTGTCGAAAGCCAGGGCTTTGGAGGTTGCCAAGGGTGGTGTTATCCCGAAATATTGAATGTTAGGGACCCTTCGAGGATTGAAGGTAGCGATAAGGAATCAAATACAAACCATGTTTAGGACTAATCCGAGGCTGGATTTAGGGAAAAATAAAAAAGGAAAAGAGAGAAAACTCTCCAAATGAAATATATTTCTCTATCTCCCACTTACAAAAATGACCTTGTAAAATAAACCTGGACATGTTACCTCTATGCATAGGTGCTTTAAAAGCTAGGATCAACGAACCTTTAGGCAGTTTTTCCAGGCCTTAGAAGCCTTCACGGTAGACTAAGGCTGAAGTTGGTTGGTCTAGATCTTGGCTGGTACTTGAGTACCTCTAGGCCTATTGCTGGCATTTTGATTTGATCTCTAGAGATGCAGCTTAGTAGGGCATCCTGACAGTTACAACTGACCTAGAGACCTGGTTTGATATAGAGGATTTTACGAACAGACTAGAAAAAGATAGCCATGGGGTATGATGGGAACACAATCATAGGTCCTAGTCGATAATTTTTTGTAAGGTTTGATGGTTAAATGCTCCTACAAAATCATCTGAGGGTCATAATTACATAATATTCTAATTTAAGAAGAAAATAGGAAATCAGGGTTAATTCTGTACATCTCAAACACAGATTAGCCACGGGGTCACTCAGGGGTTAAATGAAGGTCAAATGAGCTTAAAAGTCCAAAAAGTGCATCAACATTGTCGGAAACAAGGTTTCGTGCATTTCAACCACAACAACAGACGAAAACCCTAAATTCAAACCTGCTTAAATAAAAGAGGTTTTTGTCAGGGTAAAATCCATCTAAGCCACCCAAAATTCATAGAAAAATATTCTGAGAGGCTTGGTACCCTTAGCTTGACCATCTGAACCTATTTTGACCTTGAACAGAGTGACGAAATTTTAACCAAATTTGGGTTTTTTTGCGAATTTCCCAATCAAACTTGGTCGAAACTGAAATCCTGCTTAACCATTGGATTCCTTAGGTCCAAACCTGGTTTGTACCAAAAATTGGGCCCAATCAGGGTCCATCTTGACCTAGTTTTCAGTTTGGTTCATTAAGTCTATTTCTTTCTCCCAAGCCCCCAACTTTCAAATTATTTGCATTTACCCCATAACTATTCATCATTTTCTTCAAAAAGGTCCCTACCGCCATTGTCAGTTTGAACCCAAAGCAGCCAACCTTCAATCAGATATTCCTCTCTGATTACTCAACTGAATACCTCCAAATTTGAAGGGAATGATCCTGAGGACCTTCCTAATCATTTGCACTGCCTTTCAAGCCTTAAATCGAGCTCCTCAGATAAGAAGAATGCAAGATAATTTGGGGATCTCCCCTGAAATCTTGAACTTTCCAAGCTTCTTCCTAATCATGGAGCACTGCCTGAGGCCTTTAAAAAGTCCCCCTTAGATCGGCCATTCTCCGTAGCAAGTTTTGAGATCAAAATCTCCTCTTCTTCCTCTTCCTCCAGCCTACTCCAACTTGCTTTGGTGAGCCTCCTTCTTAGGCTTCTTCGTTCTTTGTGACATACCATAGGCAGAGGTAAACTCTTCATCGTCATCATCTGCTCCTTGCCATACTTGGTAGGAGCCTCCTCCCCCTTCAAATGTCGTCGTTCCCCTCTCCAAAGCTACCTCCTTCGATAGGCCAATCATAGCCGGTGCCATCCCACTCTCTCCTCGTCCGTAGTCATTCATTCTTGACTTGTCTTTTTCCCCTGACACTTCCTACACCATTAAAACCTAAATTCACACACCACACTGCCCGTACTTGATGATAAGATTATCATGAGCCATAACTAGCTTTAACTAGTTACAATCAATTGACAAAAGCTCCTACAAAATCGCCTGAGTCATAACTCACTAAATATCATTCTGAGAAGAGTGCATTAAATAAGGGTTAATTTTGTAGTTTTAACAGCATATCATAAATGCAGAGTAACCACAAGATTTCCTAGGGGTTAATCTAAGGTCTAATAAGTATTAAATTCTAATAAGAGGGTCCACACTAACAGAAACAGGATTTCACATATTTGAAGAACTGATACAGCTCACAAAACCCTAATTTCAGACACGCTCAAAGAACAAAGGTTCTGGTTAAAGTAAAATTCATCTAAACCTTTTAAAATTCATAGAAAAATATTCCATAAGTTTTGGTAACCATGGCTTGACCATTTGAACCTATTTTGACCTAAAATAGAGTCTTAGGTGGAAGGTTGCCCTAATTTGGGTTTCTACACACATTTCACAGTCAAGCTTGGTCAAAACTGAAATCCAACTTAACCATCATATTCCTTGGGTCCAAATTATGTTTGTACCAAATTTGGGCCCAATCAAAGTTCATCTTGACCTAGTTTCCATTTTAGTCCAGTTAGACTCTTTATCTCTCACATCTACCCCTGGCTTTTGAAATCCTTACAATCAGGTCCCTAACTTTCTCATCATTCTCTATAAATGGGTCCCTGCCATCTTTAGTGTGAACATAGGAGCTCCGTTGAGATTCGAGCGAGGATTTCTTGCTGGATTCTCAATCAAACTCTCCCTAAATTGAAAGGGAGATTCCTTGAGGAATTCTTTTCCAAATGAACCAAGCCATGGATCTTGATTCCTTCCCAATCTCCCATCCGAATGCATCGAAGATGTGGGTATCCTACATGTGTGAAACTCTCGAGGCTTGAAAGCATCTTTCCAAGCTTGAAACTCCTATCTTAGGCCTATAAAAAGACCTAGAAGAATAATCCGCTCTTCCTAAGCTAGGTACAGGGCCAAAAACCCGCTTCTTTCCCTATCTTCAGCCTCCTCTGACCTAGGTTCCAAAGGCATCCCCTCTCCATCTTCCTACAAATGACCAATGGTCAAATTGGCCCATCCTTACTCATCATCGTCCGCATCTCGCCAGCCACAGTGAGGGCAGCAACCCCCTCTCGTTGCCACCATCTCCCTTAATGGAGAGTTCATCTTCCCCACATCTGGCCATGACACCAATGTGGGAATCCTCTTCCTTTTCATCTGATCATTAGGTCAAACCTCTTCCTCTTCTATTCCTTAATCTCCCTAGCTACTTTACTTTCTATTTTGACCACCGGCACCACCATTCACCCTCTGCCTTACCCATGACCGGCCAAGCTCTAGTGAGGCCTCCATAACTCCGCACGCCATGCCGCTACCCCAAAAGCTCCACAAAGCCCAATAGAATGGGTTGAGAAGAATCCCCCTCAATGGTCACTTGGAGGATGGCTTGCCCTAATAGCATGTGGACGAAGGTGGTGAGAGGCTGGATGAAGGAGAACGGCATCAAAGGATGGTGGGTAGGACGGGTGGGCGTCGTAGTGAGGATCTAATTCCCTAAGTGGCAAGAGGATGTCTACGGGATGCTCTATGAAGGGGAATGAGAGCCAAGAAAATAATTTGGTTTTCTACTCTAGAGGAGCATCCCGAGCTTGGGACAAGGTCTCTCTAGAGCCATGGAGGTGGTGAGGGAAAGAAAGGAAGGGATGAAGAAGAATGGAGGGGTAGGGGTCCCTTTATAGTGGAGGGAAGGATCCATTTCATACAGAGGACTGCTAGTGGCAACCAAAAACATGGCTGAAGATCCTCCACAAGCTTTGCTAAAGCTCCATCTCACGCAACCCACTAGCTCACGTGCTCCGCGCACCCATGTCGTGCACACCATTGGCGCTCTCTATCTTCGCACGCGACAAGCTCTACGTGCGCCTACTGTTGCACACCCACTGCTGCGCGCACCCATGGGTGCGGTGGTGTGTACGCACCCATGGGTGTCCCAGATAGCATCATGGTGTCAAACCCGAATAGGTTGTTAATATGGTGATTTTATCGTTGAAATGTGTATAGTGGTTAACCTAAATCTGACCTAACCATCTCTTTACAAAATTTTTAACCTGGCCTACTTGATTTTATCTTGGTCACTTTTAGGCCTAGGGTCGAACTCAGGGAAGTGGGGTTCAAGTTAAGTTTCTATGCCTTCCTACAATGAGTCTATTCTGTTCGTTTATTGTGTTTTTAGTGTTTTTCTTATTTAGATTTTTTCTGGTAATCTTTGTCCTTGAGGCACACCCTCAAAATTGAGTTCTTAACTTTGAGCCAAAATAGGGTTCCAAAATGGGTCTTGCTATTCGCAAGACGGGGTACCTGCAAGTCAAGGATTATCTTTTCTCTTTTACATATATTTTTTTTATCTTTTTACTAATAGGGAAGCGAAATACAAATAAATTAAATACAGTATATATATGTATAGGTATATATTATTTATATAAAGGGGTAGGGGTGGAGGCGGAGATGGAGTGTAGCACTGTGTCGAGTCGGTAGTCGTCTAGGAAGACGCAACCAACAGGACGAGGTGCCGCGTGTAAGGTGTAGGATGGATGGTGGAAGATGAATGCGAACATGCTTTTTGTACGCGTGTATCGGGAAATATTAGGAACTGGTGCAGATATTCCCGCGATACCACGTAAGGTAAATAATGTGAAAATATATATATGCATATATGTAAATATATCTATATGTATATATGGTTATAAATAGGAATATATATGTATATATATATGTAAATAATAATATATGCATATATAGGTATATGTAGCTAGATATGTATGTATATGTATATATATATATATGTATCTATACTTAGTTATATAGGTAATAGTATATATATAGATATAAGTATGTAAGTATATACATATATATATGTATATAAATATATATATATATGCATGTATGTATACGTGTGTATATATATATATATATATGTATGTATATAGATATATATATATATGTATATGTATGCATATAAACTAATACATAGTTATATAAGTACTAATATATGTATAGATATATGTATAAATATATATATATAAGTACATAGATATATGTATACATATGAATATGTATATGTATATATATAAGTATATATATATATATATATGTATGTATGCTAATACATAAGTATATAAGTACTACTATATGTATAAATATAAGTATATATATATAATTATATGTATATATATATCAAAATATATATGTATACGTTTATATATATTTGTATATAATAGTGTATTGGTGTGTGTGGGTGTGTGGAAGTGTTAGTGTTGGTGTGTGTAAGCGTCGGTGTAAAGAGAGAGTGAGAGAGTGTTGTGAGAGAGAGTGAGAGAGAGAGAGAGCGGGAAAGAGAGCAGCCTCTTTGCTGGAGGCGAGAAAGGGTGTTTTAAGCCATTTGCATGCGAAGGGCGTCGTTTGGTGATTCAAACTCGCGTGCAGGCACGTATGCACGAAGAGGAGCACACGTTGGAGGGCAAAGGGCCCGAAGAGGAGATGCAGTGCTCCGTGCTGCGCGAAGGCTGGAGCCGGCACTCGCAGGCGCGGGTGAATGGAGTGTGCGACGTAGATGGGTGCGGGCGAAGGGAGTGGTCAAAGCAGACGTGCTGGTTGGTTGTGCGACGCGGGCAAAGACATGCTGGCGGGTGAGCGCACATGCGAACAGCGATCGCGGCGCGTCGGGTGACCAGATAAGCGAGAAGCTTTCCGGTCACCCCACTGTAGCCACAGTGTCACGTAGACTTGCATGAACAGTGGCTACAGCGGTCGTCCGCGCCGCACAACCGAGAGCTGCAGGTGCCGTAAGTGTGGCTGGCTCGCGGCTGGTGCGCGCGAGCTGGTGTGCGAGGAAGAGGATCTACGCCAGCTGGTTGCGAGGGTGGAGAAGCTCGCAATAGCGCACGTGTAGAGGGAGTTGGCGTGCGTGGGGGAAGGCGAGGGTGATGCGGGCACTGTTGGGTGCGCAGTGAGGGTTGGCCAGCTGGTTGCAGAGGAGCGCAAAGGCCGGTTGCGGGCGGAAGCGAGTGTGTGACAGAGCGGAGAAAGCAGGAGGCGGAGAGGCCTACAGGCGCACGCGAAGGGCTGGGGCACCTGCAGGCACCCGCGGAAGGGCTGGGTCTACTGCTGCTGCTGCTGTCGCTGAGCCTCGAGCTTGAAGCTTGCGGCAATGCCTGAAATGGCTGGAATGGACAAAACAGTGAGGAAAGCCACCACGCCCATTGGCTCGTTGAAGAGTTGGGCGGTGGTGGTCTCACTATGGTTGTGTGCACCACAGTGAGGGCTCCTGCCCACCAGGTGTCTCCGAGGAGGGCCGACATATGGAGGGGAATGGAGGAGAGGACGGTGGCCTGGAGAAGAAGTGCTAGTGTGGTTTCTTCGGCTCGGACCAGGCTTGTTGCAAAGGATGGAGCAGTGGTCTTTACATAGAAGATGAAAACCATGCACAACCATGCCCTGGCTGTGCATGGCTTGCGTATGTAGTGGCAGGGTGAGGTCTATTGCGACTTCAGGGAGAGGTGAAGTAGGACATGGCGTGAAGGGAAGAAGTCGATGCTCCATGCAGCCACGGGGAGAAAGATTTAAAAATCAAAAAAGAAATAAAAATGGGGAAGGAAATATTGCAAAGCAGCACTTGAGGAAAGACATAATCACGAGGCCAATTATTTCATTCTCCTCCTCTCTCTATTAAATGCATGCATGCATGTATTTTTACAAATGCGATTATGGAACCTATTATGCATTGGTATTGCTAGGAAATAGCATAAGATGACACAATTGCAGGAATATTTTTGTGGTGCAATCATACCCCCATGCCTATCTTTTGCTAGTCCCTAGCAAAACTTTTTTTGTTGTATTTAGAAATGATCTTTAAGCTGAAGATTTTTTTCTGAGGCAACATAAGTATGTTTATTGTTGGATATTGTGAGAACCAATTGTAGAGAAGACTACCAGCACTTTAAGTCTCACATGAAAAAGATCATCTCTCGACTAACTAGGACTCTTGATATTTAAACCTTAAGTACGATTTCCAGTATCCAGGAGGTTTTTGCCGTACTCGAGTGCTCAAGAGGTTATGGCTTATGCTTAGTGAAGGATCAAGGCTAACCAGATGAACAATAAGACTCAAGCCCCGGGTTTCACGAATCTTTAAGTACAGGTTGGTCCCAGTTTCAGCTCGTGTTTTCGGATTGACCCTTAAGAAGATGACGAAAAACTCAACTCCCATTTTCTAATTTTTTTGGCTCGAAGGAAAATAAGGTATTTGTAACCTGCCCAGAAGGACTTTTTCTACGGCGAAGACTTTACAGACATTTGTGAGATATACTGACTTATTTGCAACTTGTTTTTTTTTCTTTTTTTTTTGAAACACGTGTCAGTATATCTCATACAACTTTATTTGGAGGAGCACACTTTTCTTTTTGGCGGGAGAGTTTCTTTTTGGTAGAAAGAGTTTCTCCTAAACAGAAGACTAAAACCTGGGATAAAAGGTCTACCTGCTTACATAGGTAAGGACTCCACCTTCCCTAATGAAAACTAGGGTTGGATCTTATGTTCACCTGGTCTTTCCTGATACGTGTAGTGTGAACCAAGTTTGCTTAAGCTTTCAAGTAAAAGCAAACCAACGGATCCTATACTGGTGTCTCAGGTACAAGAATACATCCTTAGTTGGGAGAGATTCTGATCTATTTTGTCAATGCTCAAGTGAATTAAGTCGAGCCTTAGCGGATCAAGCTTCTGTGGCCTGGAAAGTCTTCAAAACAGAGGTTGAACATCCATAAACACTTATTGTATTTTTGTTTCAGCTTTCAGATCATTACTAAACATCATTTTATTATTATTATTATTATATATATATTATATATATAATTTTTTTTTCTTTTTCTTGCATATTTATAAATAGGTGGAAACTGCATGGTACCATAAAATACCCAGATCCTATGGATGCCTATCCAACCCCCCATGCCAAACAATGCTATGTCCTCATATGCATGCAGCGAAGGGTAGAGAAAGGACCAAAGATCAGGTAAGGAGAGCTGAAGTGCAAGGTATATAGCAGGGTGGTAAGGTGGGTGGATGGTGGGTGGTGAAAGATCTGGCATTTCATGGGACAAGAGTGTCCCAGGCGGAATAGAAAACATGTCGGGAAGAAGAAGTTGGCCCTTAGATTGGCCAAGAAGAGGGGCTTCTTGGATAGATGGATCCAAAAAGGAATAGCCCAAGTGAGTAAGATGTGGGCTCATGGTCCCAGTGTGGAATTGCAAATCCACCTAATTTGGCAAGAAAGAAAGGGCAATCCGGTCTTCAAGAGTGTGGACCGGTGGTGAGTATCCCGGATATGACTCAGAGCACGAGGTATGGGAAGCGGAGAAAACCTCGTCAGAAGTCTGGCCATGAGAAGGTACGGGACAAGGGTGGGATGGGGGAACGTCATAGTATGTGTTGATTAGGCAGTCGTCAGGTAATCCGCAGTAGTCTGAATAGGTCTCAATTAGTCCGATACACGCATTGACAATCATGTCCTCGTCAGACGTGTCATCCTTGATGAAATCGCAATCAAAGTTCTTGGCTGCCTTGAAGATGTTAAGCTTGGTCTTCTCAGATCCAATGGCAATCTCAATACAGCCTGACTCGCAGTCGATAAGGGCAGAGGCTGTGGCCAAGAAAGGTCGACCAAGGATGATCGGACAATCAGAAAGTGAGCTAGGAACTTCCATATCTAAAATAAGAAAGTCAACAGGAAAACAGAGACTGTTGACCCTAACCACCACGTCTTCCACCACACCCTTCGGGATTTTGACTGAAAGATCTGCCAACTGTAACGTGACATGGGTGGGTTTCAGATTTCCCAAGGAAATTTTTTCAAGCATGATGGTCGGTATGAGATTTATGGAAGATCCTAGATCAAGAAGGGCACGATTAAAACTGTAGCCTTACATGCTACAGGAAATAAGCGGTGTGCCCGGATCTTTCTACTTCGGTGGTAGGTTTGACAGTATAGCACAACTCGCATGAGGTGAGAGAACCACTGGATTTTTAGTTTTCTTTGCCTGTCGCCTGGGTGTTGTGTAGTCTTTGAAAAATCGGGCAATAGTAGGTATGTGGTCGATAGCCTCGAGCAGGGGTACCTTGATTTCTACATCCCTGAACAAATTACGCAGGTTATCAAAGGCCTGCGTATCTTCCTTTTTGCTTTTTGGCTCCCTCAGTAGAGCCTTAGGGAATGGGACTGATTCTGGCATGAATTTGGGTGCATCGTCCTCTTGCGAATGTGGTGCGCATCCTGAATGAGAGGGCGATGAAGAAGAAGATGGGCCAGGATCAGGTCAAGGCGGATCGATGGTCTGCTTACCGCTCCTCGTAGTGATAGCATTGGATGATGCAGGTCCAGTGGGATCATACGGCGGAGGAGGGTTCGCAAAACGAACATAAGAGTGTGGTGCTGCAATGGGATTAGCCTGAAATCCCAATGGAATGCCATGAGCCTGCAGAATTTGATGAACCTACCCTTGAAAAGGTCGTACCTGTGGTTGAGGACCACAAGGTACGAAATTTCACGGGTTTGGGACAGGATGGGCAGGAAGAGTGCCTTGAGATCGAGTCACCATGCGTAGTTGACTTATCTCAGCATTCTGCTGCGCCAGTTGGTGCTGAAGAGAGGTCATGTACTCTTCATGGTGCTTTGAAATATCCGTCATCATTCGCATCAATTTATCAAGAGGACTTGAAGCATGTTCAGTTTGTGGTACGTAAGGGCCTGATGGCGGATTCGCTATAGGATTAGACTGGGCCCTTGGGATGACGAATACGGATGGTTGCATTGGTTCACCCACGGGATTTTGGCACTGCGGGTTGTTGAACCATGCGAAGTTTGGATGCTTACGCCACCCTGGGTTATAAGTGGCAGAGAACGGGTTGTTCCCCAGGGTGCAAGCGTTTTCTATGCCAGAAGATGCATCTGCATGTAAGTATGCATCCGAGCACTCCGAGGCTTGGTCCTCCGTGTCGAAATACTAGCTCGCAGAAGCCAGTTCCACATGACTTACCGAGTCGCTCGGTGTGACACTTGGTAAGGAAGGTCTTACGGGGTTTCTTGGGATAAGCCTGGTGTTGGAAGAATTGGAATTGTGACGTAGTGGTGAGGTGGTGTTTGCCAGAGGTCGGGCGAGGTTGGCCAGAAGCTCATCCAGCTTCTTGTGCATGACGGAGGCTTCATCCAGTTTTTGTGCAATAAGGCTTAGATCAGTGGATGAATGGGAGGGTCCCGTGTCAATTTCATGGACATTTCGAGGCTGGCTGGTATGATTAAAGGTGACAATGGAAGCATGCTCATCGAGTTTTCACTCATATTTTCAAACAATTCGAATGCTCCATTCTCGTCTTTATTCATAATGTTCCCTCCACAGGAAGCATCTGCAATCTGCTTCAAAGTCTCATTTAGTCCGTAGTACAAAATTTGGGCTATATGCCACTTAGGAAGACCGTGGTGCGGACACTTCCTGAGGAGGTCCTTATACCTCTCCCATGCCCCATGAAATTGTTCACTGTTTTGTTGCGTAAATGAAGTGATGGCACGGCAAAGCTCATTGGTTCGCCCTATTAGGAAGAACTTCTTGAGAAACACTATTCGCATCTCTTCCCAAGAGTGGATGGTTCTCCCAAGGGTGCGTAACCACTGCGACGCTTTATCCCGCAATGAAAATGGGAACATTTTCATGAGGACTGTAGGTAACCCGACATTTCTTGGTTTAACCATTTCAGCCAGTCGTGTTAGGTCTTCCAAGTGGAGAAAAGGATCTTCACTTTCAAGACCATGGAAGTGAAAATTTATTAGGCCAATTATGTTTGGTTTCAATTCAAAGTCGTCCCCGCCCATGGGGACTCGAATTTGTCCTATGGTCTCCGTAACAGTGGGATTCTGATATGAGCTATGAGACCTAGGTTCCTCCCATTCGGGAGGGTTTTGCATTTCCTCCAATGTTTCCCGAATGGCTTCGATTTGCTCATTATACATTTCCATTTGGGCTTGGAGACGGGTTATGGGATCTAAGGCTCCACCACCTGGTGGGTTCTGAGGGCAGTTTCCTCCCTCGGGATTTGGGGGTGGGCGTGCAGCCTTGTTTGTGGAGGAGGAGGATGATTCGGCTTGTTTTCTAGATTTATCAGTCAATTCAAACAGTTTAGGGTTTTGTGACCTCTTCCCAAACATGCACTACCGCAGGAAGAATTGGGAAGATGAGAAGGGAAAAGAGATGAGAAAAATGATGCCGCAAAGGTACACTTGATTACAAATCAATACAGTCAAATTCCTAACATCTACAATGTGCCCATAGACCTAAAGATCTAAGTTACCTATTATCATGGACTACAAAACCGAATGCGAGCACTGCGGAACCACTAGGCCAGATTGAAAGGCCGTTTGCCCCAGTCTTAGACACCCAATAGCACGCAGGAACTCTCACCAGCACGTAGCCACTACACGCAGTTAGTTAGACCTTCAATCCTTAAGAAGGGTCAAGTTACTACCAGTTTTAGTTAGAGGCTTAGGGTCAGGTGCTTTTGGAATGTGAAGGGCGTTGTTTACGGGTAATGCCCAAGTGATTGATTTTTCAAGTGTGTAAAACAAGCATGCAATGGGGAAATCTCCCTGAATTGAAGTTTTTAATTGGTGAATGGTTTTTAGAGTTTAGCCTTAAGTAGTATGAATTTTAGGATTTCATTGAAATACCAATTCAACCAATCTCCGGGTTTTTGAGAGAATACAGGTTTTCTTCAAAGCTCAACAAACCCTTCTTCAATATGGTTAGTTAATGCATGCTAAAATGCAATGGGCTACCCTAAATGGAGATTTCTATGTGTGGATGCACGAATCAGTTTTATATTAGTCTGAAAGGGAGCCAAAGCACTTCAATTCAAGTGCTCCCAATCACCAGAAAGATTTCCACACAAGGCTCAACCAAAAGATAAAGAAAATCAATTTGTTGGGGTTGAGGTATTCGGGATCGAATCTCAGGCTAGTTGAAAAGTCGTGGTGGGGTTGGAATTAACTCAATTCCAAGTCTCCCCTCCAAAAAGGTGATCTCAAATTGTAGATAAGTGAGGCAAAAGAGTGGTGCAATCAATCTTGTTGTGTTTTCCTCAAAGAATACTTCACACGGCGAAAAATTCAAGAATCAAGATTCTTGGATTTTCGCTATGCAAAGTAAGGCGAGAAATCCCGGGGCGGTGGGAGTGAAGACAATCAATCAAACAAGTGAATTTTAATCCACTTGCCCCAAGAGATCCCAAGAAGTTTTTCAAGTTTCTTTTAGTCTTTAGTTTTTAGTTTTTTATTAAGGTGGCAAGTTAACCCTAGTTTGCTAAGAAAAGAAGACCTACTTGTTTGGCAACGTGTGCGAAGCTTTAATGCAGTGTCGGTGTCTTCATGCTCTCGTTTTCTTATTTAGATTTTTTCTGGTAATCTTTGTCCTTGAGGCACACACTCAAAATTGACTTCTTGGCTCTGAGCCAAAACAGGGTTCCGAAATGGGTCTTGCTATTCTCAAGACGGGGTACCTGCAAGTCAAGGATTATCTTTTCTCTTTTACATTTTTTTTTTTATCTTTTTACTAATAAGAAAGAGAAATAGAAATAAATTAAATACAGTATATATATGTATAGGTATATATTATGTATATAAAGGGGTAGGGGTGGAGGCGGAGATAGAGTGTAGCACTGTGTCGAGTCGTCGTCGTTTAGAAACACGCAACCAACTGGACGAGGTCCCGCGCGTAAGGTGTAGGATGGATGGTGGAAGATGAATGCGAACACGCTTTTTGTATGCGTGTATCGGGAAATATCAGCAACTGGTGCAGATATCCCGCAATACCACGTATGGTAAATACTGTGAAAAAATATATATATGTATATATGTAAATATAGCTACAAGTATATATTGTTATAAATAGGTAGTAAATATAGCTACAAGTATATATTGTTATAAATAGGTATATATATGTATATATATATATTTATAAATGTATATATATATAAGTATATGTATATATGTAGCTATATGGATAGATAGATATATGTATAGATGTATATATATATATGTATGTATGCATAAAATACTATATAAATGTCTACATATTTATATTTATATATAGGTATATGTAGCTAGATATATATGTATATGAATACATATAAAGTTTTATTTATATATATACGTATATATGTATATATATATATATATGTATTTGTACTTAGTTATATAATTAGTAGAATATATATAGATATAAGTATATACATATATATATATATATATGTATATAAATATATGTATATATGTATGTATGTATATGTGTCTATATATATATATATATATACGTATATAGATATATATATATAAGTATATGTATGTATATAAACTAATACATAGTTATATAAGTACTAATATATGTACAGATATATGTATAAATATATATATATATAAGTATATAGATATATCTATATATATGTATATGTATATATATGTATATGTATATGTACATATATAAGTATATATATATATATGTATGTATACTAATACATAAGTATATAAGTACTACTATATGTATAAATATAAGTATATATATACGTATATATATATGCATATGTATATAAATATATGTATATATATATCAATATATATATGTGTACGTATATATACATATGTATATAATATTGTATAGGTGTGTGTGGGTGTTTGGAGGTGTTAGTGTAGGTGTGTGTGAGCGTCGATGTAAAGAGAGAGTGAGAGAGAGAGAGAGAGAGTGGGAGAGAGAGTAGCCGCTCTGCTGGAGGCGAGAAAGGGTGTTTTAAGTTGTTTGCGAATGAAGGGCGTCGTCTGGTGGTTTAATCTTGCGCGCAGGCGTGTATGCGAGCAGAGGAGCGCGCGCTGGAGGCGAAGGGCGTGGAGAGGAGATGCAGTGCACCGTGCTGCGCAAAGGTTGGAGCGGGCGCTCGCAGGCGGGGGCGAAGGGAGTGCATGACACAGAAGGGTGCGTGCGAAGGGAGTAGGCGAAGAAGACGCGCGGGCTGGTGCAGGCGACGCGGGAGGGGACGCACAGGCGGGTGCGCGCACGGGCGAACGGCAGTCGCAACGTGCCGTGTGACCAGATAAGTGAGAAGCTTTCCGGTCACCCCACTGTAGCCACAATGTCGCACAGACTCGCGTGAACAGTGGCTACAGTGGTCGTTCACGCCGCGCAACTGGGAGCTGCAGGTGCCGTGAGTGTGGCCAGCTCGCGACTGGCGTGCGCGGGCTAGAGCGCGAGGAAGAGGATCTGCGCCAGCCGGTCGCGAGGGCGGAGAAGCTCGAGACAGACCGCACAGGGATAGAGTTGGCATGCACGAGGGAAGGCGAGGGTGACGCGGGGACTGCTGGGTACGCGGTGAGGGTTGGTCAGCCGGTTGCAGAGTAGCGCAAAGGCCAATTGCGGGCTGAGGCGAGCGTGCGATAGAGGGGAGAAAGCAGGAGGTGGAGAGGCCTGTAGGCATGCGTGGAGGGCTGGGGCGCCTGCAGGCACGTGCCAAAGGGGCTGGGGCT
The DNA here is from genome assembly GCA_037157565.1 of Thalassia testudinum. Lineage (NCBI taxonomy): Eukaryota > Viridiplantae > Streptophyta > Magnoliopsida > Alismatales > Hydrocharitaceae > Thalassia > Thalassia testudinum. Next base: position 101,463,923 of record JAZHRO010000055.1, on the reverse strand, counting down.
ACTGCTACTGCTGTGCTACTGTTGCCGCTGCTGCTGCTGCCGCTGAGCTTCGAGCTTGAAGCTTGCGGTAATGGCTGAAATGGCTTGAATGGAGAAAATAGTGAAGAAAGCCACCACGCCCACCAGCTCGTTGAAGAGCTGGGCGGTGGTGATCTCACTATGGTGGTGTGCACCACAGTGAGGTATCCTGCCCACCGGGTGTCTCTGAGGAGGGCCGATGTATAGAGGGGAATGGAGGAGAGGACGGTGGCCTGGAGAAGAAGTGCTGGTGTGGTTTCTTCGGCTGGGACCAGGCTTGTTGCAAAGGATGGAGCCGTGGTCTTTATATAGAAGATGAAAACCATGCACAGCCATGCCTTGGCTGTGCATGGTTTTCATCTTCTATATAAAGACCACACATGGCTTGGGTATGGAGTGGCAGGGTGAGGTCTGCTGCGGCTGCAGGGAGAGGTAAAGCAGGACATGGCGTGAAGAGAAGAAGTCGATGCTCAATGCAGCTGCGGGGTGAAAGATTTAAAAATCAAAAAAGAAATAAAAATGGAGAAGGAAATATTACAAAGCAACACTTGAGGAAAGATGTAATCGCGAGGCCAATTATTTCATTCTCCTCCTCTCTCTATTAAATACATGCATGCATGTATTTTTACAAATGCGATTATGGAACCTAATATGCATTGGTAATGCTAGGAAATAGCACATGACGACACAATTGCAGGCGTAATTTTGCAGTGCAATCACGTCACGTGGTGCAATCTAGGTTATCTATCTTCTTTCCTTTGTAAGGTCTGCTACAGAAGTCGGATTGAGTCGATTTTCACTCCGTTAAGCTGCGATCGCCGACCCGAATCCGTCTGTGTGGTTAGATTTGTCGTTTGAAGCTCCAAATTGCATCACCTAGTCCCTTAGCCATTGATCTTCCTTGGTCTGCATAAGGGGTGTTACAAGACTCCGATCATGACTATTCCGGAGGTGTTGGACTCCGATCATCGTCTTGCTCAGATTCGTAAGGCTGGATCGTCAATATGAGGCTCCAAATTAAATCTTCTCCCATGGCGATAGAAGGACTCAAATAACCTAAAATTTATATAGACTACTCTAAATGTAGAATGATGCATGCTATGCAATATTTATAGCATGAAATGCATATCTAGGCATAGGAACATGCATAAATAGTCAGTTTATCCTAATTAGAATTGTATTCATCATTCCCCCATGCCTATCTTTTGCTAGTCCCTAGCAAAATCAAACTAAATGCTTTGTATAAAAACATAATTAAGGTCTAATGACTTAGGCCTAAGTTGTTTATTAACAATAGAGAATTTCAACTAAGGTTCTAAACTACGAAAACTCAACAGTACCCGGGTGTCTACCAGAATGTAGCCTACCCAAGTCCTTGCCTTATTTGGAAGGGGAACATACACATTTTTTTTCTGTCTTTCTTCTTTTCTAATTTTTTTGGAATTTTGGAATTGGGAGTTTCGAGATAACATTTTATGGCTACTCGACCTGCCAAAGACTCGAAAAGAACTTTAAGTTCTAAGCATCTTTGTGAACGTGATAGACTCATTGAGTGGTCGTTAAAATGGACTTCAGGTTTCTACAACCCTAGGAGACCTCAAGAGTTTCTACCTAAAGGTTTATCTTTTCGATCGGTAGCTATCTCCCTACATTTTTTATTTTTTTTTGAGTTCAACATAAGGGCAAACCCAGTGTGTATCTCCCTGGCTTATTCTACTTCCCCGCTTCTTTCCTAAGTATTTTGGGAATTATTTGTGCGTTTTTGTGAGCTGGGCTCTAGACAACTAGCCAATGAGTTGTTACCCATGACAGCTTGCCAGCCATACTTGTGCAATGATGTGTGGTTTATTTTTCTATCTTTGTTTTTGTCCTTTCTCTATTTTTCTATTTTTTTTATTTTAGTATCATTTTTTTCTTTTTCTATGTAAGTGACTTCCCTGATCTAAGATTTACCTAAAAGCAATAGAATGAGTATGGTCATGTAGCTGCGCTATGGATAACTAGCCAATGGCCTATTACCCACAATAACTTGCTAGCCGTACTACCCTAGAAAATTCATTAGTTACCTAATTTCCGTAAAAATCCTCGAAAAGTTAGTTAGTGCAAATAGTGTCTACATGCTTAGCCTTAAAGTCCCCTCAAAGTAGAGGGCAAGTTGATAACTCGTGTACTTATCACCCTAATTTATTTACCAAATTAAAATAAAATTAACTTGGTGAGGACTCGAGACCAAGTCCACATTCGAGTAGACACCCAGGCTGATTAAGCTCAAGGACCTAAAGAGTCTAAGTGTTCAGGTCCTAAAGTATCATTTCCTAAAGTTAATGGCTCTCAATGCCTGAGTTCTCTTCTCCTTTTTCTTTTTTTGAACTTTTGAATTTTTTTAAGAAAATAAAAGAAATTCAGAATTAAGATCCACCCCCCCATATTTAAATGATGCAATGTCCTCATTTTCAAATTATTAACATGAAAAGGGCAAAATAAAAGGAATATCACCTGAATTTCATGGTAGATCTAGTTAACTCTGCAGAGAGGAAGATGTATGCACACGTACTAAGTTTATTGCCTTTAGCTAAGCATAATTTACAAAGAGAAGGTAAAGAATTCACAAGTGCAGGTTAAGACTAGAATTAAAAGATTAATCCTCAAACTCACCAGTAGAAGATGTCCATAGATTTGGACAAGATTATGGTGTAGACCCATGCACCAAGGTCGAGTGGTTCTAAGGTTCTGGATGAAAATCACCTAGAATTGGAGATTGTTGTGCTTGCAGGGCTAGGCCTGCACCTTTGTGGTGTGCAACCCAAGTTTGAAATGGCACACACTGGGTAGATCTGGTTCAATAAATTTGGGTGTCCACATAGAGTTCAGCTCAAAAAGATAATCAATTATTCTGATCTTGAGTTGCACATCCAAGATATCATAAGGGTCCTGGTGGAAGGTAGGTCATTTCAGGTTAATAGGAACCCTTAGATCTAAAATTGTATTTCCCTCATAATTAGCCTCCCAGATCTTTACTTCCAAATTCCTATCCTCCAAGATCAACTGTTCGAATTCTGCGACCTCAAGTATAGCATTCACCCCATGAGATTTACCCAAATCGAAAAATCATGGTTGAATCAGAATTGACTTGGGTTTAATAATTTCAAAAATATCATCATTCAGCTCTTTGGGGTGTGGTTAAGGAATGGGGCTACAAATTGAATCTTCTAGTAAATCAAGATTCAGATCCTCCAAGTTATCCCCAACAGGGTCACAATCTTCAATTATCGAGCTATCAAATGATTGATCAGATTCCTTTAGCCCATTTGTCTCACTAAAATTATCATCCTTAAGCTCAGGTGAGACTTCACCTAAAGATTCTTCACCCTCAAAATCATTGAATTCATAATCCTCTTTTAAATATGTCTTAAAATCGTTTATCATTTCTTGGTCCATGGAGACATTTTTCCTCACTCCCTAGCTTAAGGATATCGGGTGAGAAAATCGGTTCATCATCGATTGGCTGCTCTATCCTAACCTAGTCATCCCCGGTCTTAGAAAATGTGTCCCCCCCAATAGGCACCTAAGCAGGTTCTAGCATTTGCTCTCTTGAAGGAGGTTTATCTTGGGAATCATCCCAAGATTAGACAAGGGCAACCATAAATTTCATCCCCAATCTTGATAGTTTCCGCAGCAAAAACTCACTCGAGCCCCTATCCTTAACATCTTGGAGCTAATCCAATAAACAACTATTAAGCTCATCAATCATTTTGATTATAAGTTCCAATTCTTCGGTGTATGGTGTTGGCTAAGCTTCTAAAGATTGTATAGTGTTCCTCAAGTTAGCCTGGTTCACTATAATTGAATGGTTTGGCTTGAGAGATTGCTTGTGGATCGAACGAACACTAGAGGGGAGGAGTGAATAGTATCCCTTTTTGAAACAATAAAAGATAAAAAAAATTCACAATAAAGTCAAGCACAATCTGCACCTGGATTTAGAGTGGAAACCCAAACTGGGTGAAAACCACTACCTAAGTCTCTCAGCTTAGAATTTTCCCAACTAGTCAAGACTATTCAATCCACTTTGGTAGCACTTAAATGAGGGTGGCACAACCTCTTTACAACCACTTCCCTTTTTACCCTGAAGAGAAGAACACAGATCTTTCCAACACCTTGGAATCCGTTAATCAAAAATAACAAAGTTGAATAAAAATATATATATATATATATATGGAACCTCAAAAAAAGATCAAACCAGGATTTTAGTAGAGGTTCGAAACGATGCACATTTGAAAGATGTGAATAGTGAAGCGTAGGAATACTTCAAAGAAGCACGAGAAGCTCTAATTTTCAAGAGGATTTCTATATGAAAGTTATGTTTTTAAATATTTACGTAAGACCTTGATGTAAACACATTTACATTACTTAAAATGTCTATTTATGCATGTTCTTAAGCATAGGATTGCATTTCATGATATAAATATTGCATAACATGCATCATCTACCATTTAGAGTTGTTTGAATAAAATGGAGGTTAATTGTCTCCTTTTATGTGCTTGGACAGGGCAAACATTTTATCGGGGCCTCGGATCAAAGATCCAACCGTATGGATATGATCAGGGCGACGATTGGAGTTCAACGACTCCAAGATCGCCCTAATCAGGCATCCGTAGCATCAGATAGAGAGCGGGGAACCCTAGAAGATCAAGGGCTAGGATGGTGTAAATCTGCACTTCAGATGAGAAATCCGACCGCACGGATGAATTCGGATCGACGATCGCAGCCCAATGACACAAAAATCGATTCAATCCGACATCCGTGGCACCATCTACAACTTCCAGAAGATGGACGGCCAAGATGGCGCCACGTGGCGCCATCTCAGCCGCCCAAACGGCCGCTGGCATTTTGTGAAGGCCCCCGCCCGATCGCTCTCCGCCGTCAGATGGAGATCCAACGGCTGTGGCCGCCCGGCGCTTAAAATGTGCGCTCGACCATCCGCGCCCCGCAGCACAGTGGTCGAGCGCACTTACGCAAGCGCGGGGCGCGGGTTCGAGCCGCGGCGAGGGGACTGGAGGCGCGGGTAATTGAGGCGCGTGGAGCGTCGGATGGAGATCGTGCGGTCGCGGGCGCCCGATAGCGTCGACGCGCGATTGGACGCCCCGGGTAACGCGCGATCGCATTCGCAGGCAGGCGGGTTGAAGCGGGCGCGAACGCGATCAAAATGTTGAACGCATACGAGCCAATGCTAACGTGTTCGATTTTGGAAAACCTGTCATTGTAGTTTGAAAGCGAAGAATTCGTGTTCAACAAATAAAATTTATACCGAAATTAAAATTCCGGGTTGAACATAGGGAGGCAGACGTTTGATTTCAAAACTACGCGTTTCTTTTTATTTATTACAGAATAATTCAATTTAGAACCATCTAATTATTTACAATAAATAGAAGAGAGAGAGAGTAAGTGAGAAAGAGAATATTACACAGAGAAATCAAAATGAGATGTAGAATAAACAAGGAATTTTTGTAATGAAGAGATTGTTCATTACAACTAGAAAGCCTAAAAAAATTACTCTAGAAAGCATTAAAAGAATGGAGAAAGAAATGTTGTCCTCGACAATTGCTTGGAGGACGAGTAGATTAATCTAGAAAGCAGTAAAAAGAATAGGGAGAGAGAAATCCTCCTCGACGGTTGCTTGGAGGACGAGCCGCACGGGACGACGTCTGGACGAAGGAGAACGAAGCGGGACGAAGGAGGGCAAAGCAGAAGAACGGGAACAAAGCAGCACGCCATCGTCATCGTGGGATCCACTTCCGAAGGGGAACGAAAATTGGACTTTATCTCGCGAGAAGCATCCCGGGTGTGGGACAAGCTTCTCTTGAGCTTTGGAGGGGTAGAGAGGAGAAAGAAGGGATGTGAATTTTGTATGGAGGGGGTCTCCTTTTATAGTTGCATGGAGTGGGGGAGAAATGGACATTACATCTTCTCGCGGGCAGCCGAGGAGGCGCGCGTGGGCGCGGTGGCGACGGCCACGTTAGGGCTTTAGTGACGGATTTATCCATCACTAAAGACCCCTTATTTATTATTTTGAAGATGTAATGTCCATTTTTCCCCCACTCCTTGCAACTATAAAAGGATACCCCCTCCATATGAAATTCTCATCACTTCTTTCTCCTCTCTACCCCTCCAAAGCTCAAGAGAAGCTTGTCCCACACCCGGGATGCTTCTCGCGAGATAAAGTCCAATTTTCGTTCCCCTTCGAAAGTGGATCCCGCGACGACGACGGCATGCTGCTTCGTTCCCGTTCTTCTGCTTCGTCCTCCTTTGTCCCGCTTCGTTCTCATTCGTCCAGGCATCGTTCCATCTGGCTCGTCCTCCAAGCAACCGTCGAGGAGGATTTCTCTCTCCTATTCTTTTTACTGCTTTCTAGTATAGATTTACTGCTTTCTAGATTAATCTACTCGTCCTCCAAGCAATCGTCGAGGAGGACATTTCTCTCTCCATTCTTTTAATGCTTTCTAGAGTAATTATTTTATGCTTTCTAGTTGTAATGAACAATCTCTTCAATACAAAAATTCTTTGTTTATTCTACATCTCATTTTGATTTCTCTGTGTAATATTCTCTTTCTCTCTTACTCTCTCTCTCTTCTATTTATTGTAAATAATTAGATGGTTCTAAATTGAATTATTCTGCAACAAATAAAAAGAAATGCGTAGTTTTTAAATCAAACGTCTGCCTCCCTGTGTTCGACCCGGAATTTTAATTTCGGTATAAATTTTATTTGTTGAACACGAATTCTTCCCTTTCGAACTACAACGACAAGTTTTCCAAAATCGAACATGTTAGCGTAGGTTCGTACGCGTTCAACATTTTGGCGCCGTTGCCGGGGAGGCAATGATCTTTGATTTCTCTTCGCATTTTGTAACTTATAAATCATTTACCTCACTTTTCTCCTTTCTTATTGTAATTGCAGGTACTCTTTCGAGACAGGCAAAAGCGGTAGATCGGAGTAAAGTGCTGTGGAAGGTTTTGTAAGTTATCCCCCACCTCACACCCATTAGATTTCATTTCATCACATAATAACTCAAACATCAATCAACCTAGGTGTTTTTATAAACTCTAAGGTTAGATTGTTTGTTGTTTGACACCCATACTCACCCCAACCACCACATTGAAAAGAAAAAAAAAAAATCTCACAAAGGTACACAACCTCATCTGATTTTCAAACTCAACCGGTAATCCAATCTTCGGAGCTGGTACACACATCCAAACACATAATTGAGTAGAAATCAGATTAGGTAATCATTTGTGTGCCTAATTAAGTGGTGCAACAGGCCAATTGTTTGAGTTGATTGGGCCGCACCACTTCAAATAAAATCAACTCATCAAGTAGCTGCCAATTAGGTTCAACTCTTAGGGATTTTCCAGGCACTCCACATTCTTTTTAAACTTTAAAGGAAAACATCTTCACCTATGCTTGTAAAACTTAGTGTGCCAACGAAACTTGATTGAAAACACCTAAAGTTGAATCCTAAAAGCTACTAAGCAAGATTTGAATCTTAAAATTCACCACATCAAAAACAATCTTGCTTGAAAACCACTGGTTGTGCACTCACACACAAATCAATCAATCATTAAGGGCACAACCCATTTAAAGGGCCAATCACATTCCAAAGCACATTCAAACCTAGCCCTAAATAAAACAAAGTAGACGTTGGCCTTAAGGATTGGACTCGCTGTTCAGAACCCAGAACGAGATTATTTTCGATTAGTCTGTTTCTACTATTCAATCTGATGTCTAGCTAGGGGAGTAGAGTCAAACGATCGCGGCTGGGGGGTACACTAGGAACCGAAGGCGCAAGCCGAAGGAAGAACCTTCTCCCCAGTCCCTCCTTCTAACTGGTTGGATTGAACAGACGGAAGTAGATCAAATCGTTCCTTTATCTCAAGACGGGTTTTGAGAGTCTGTAGGTCTTTAGGCTAACCTATTTAAGGACACGTTTGATTGTTTGTATTGCATGGCACCTTTCTTCCTCTCATGTATCATGAATCCTTCCACATATTTCACGCATTCCCGCTCTTTCCCTCCTGTTGTAAATTATCCTCAACATGACGATTATCCCAACTCGTATTGTAATCGACCATCAATTAGTTGGGATAATTCGGATTGGGGATACAATTCTGGACCCCCGTGTTTAGGGTCTAACCCTGAACACTTTGATTCTGATTTCTATCCTTCTCAGAGCTACATCGATTATAGATCGTCCTCCTTTCATGAACAACCTAATACGATCTACAATCAAGAAGGATACACTGATCCTTACCCATCCTCTGATTTCACTGCCTTTAGGTCATCACCATCTTTTGAACAATCTGAAATGACCTATTATCAGGATGGGTATAACAAATCTCAATTCGTTAATTTCTCTACATTGATGTCAAACCCGCCCAACCCTGAACCAACTCATTTGGTTCAGGTTAATCAGGTTCAAGATAAGGTTCTGGCTAACTTGAGGAATATCATTCAATCTTTAGAAGTTCAGCCAATACCTTGCATTGAGAGATTGGAGCCCCTGATTGAAATGATTGATGATTTAAACAAATCTTTGTTGGATTAGCTCCAGGATGTTAAGGATAAGAACCTGGGTGAGTTTCTACTTGGGAAATTAGCGAAATTGAGGATGAGATTCGTGGTTGCTTTGATTCAATCTTGGAATAATTCCCAGGATGAACTCTCTTCAGGAAAGCCAATGACAGAACCTGCTCAGGCACCTGTTGGGGGGGACACGTGTTACAAGGCTGACCAGATTGAATTAAAACAACCAATTAAGGATGATCTGATTTCTTCACCTGAGAGCCCTGAGCCGGGTTATGAGGAAACGTATGTCTCCTTGGAACAGAAAGTGACAACTGATTTTGGGACATACATTGATACGGATCCTGATGGTGAAGATTCAAGTTGCGAAGTCTCACGTGAGTTTTCTGAACACGATTTCTGTGAGACGATTGGGCCTGAGGAATCTGATATATCAATTGATAGCCCAATAACTGAGAACACTGATCTTATTAGGGCACACATTACGGATCCAGAATCGCATTTTCTGGAAGAATCAATTCAATGCCCTGATTATCAATTACACCCTGTTGAGCTTATTGATGATTCTAATTCTGAGATAATTAGACCCAAGTCAATTTTTATTCTGCCACATCATTTAGACTTGGAGATTTCAGACGGGGTGTTGAATATACAAGAGGTTCTGGAATTTGATGTGCTGAATGAGGAGGATAGGAGGGGGGAAGTTCTGATTTGGGAAGTTAATTTTGGAGAAAATGGAAGATTGAGTCGAAGGGTTCCATTTAAGCTGAAACTATTAAATCAGAACCCTTACGACATTTATTTCGAGGATGTCAAACCCAAGCACACATTCAACGATTATCCTTTTGAGCTTCAATTCTCTGTAACCCAACTTTTTGGTCTTGGGTTGCATCCTCATAAATCGCAGGCCCGACCCCGCTTGCATTCTGATTTTAGGTTTTGGGTAATTTTTATCCAGAACCTAAGATATTCTTGATTATGGGGGATGGGTCTGCACCACAATCTGGTCCACATCTGTGGACCACTGTTGATAAGTCAGAGGATTCTTCTGTTTATATTAATTCTGACCTACACTTGTGAATTCTTCATTTCTTTTCTTTGTATAGTGCGCCTAGCTGAAGGCACTAAACTTAGCACATATACAGTTCTTTTTCGATTTCATCTTGGAGCAGACATGACATTCACGCAATTCAGGTGCTTTCTACGCTTTTCCACTCTATTTTATGTCTTTTTAATACAATGAGGACATTGCATTAGATAGGCATGGGGGGTGGATATTTATCTCTGAATTCATTTGTCAGCTCCGTAGATTTGTTTTATTTTCCTTTATATATAAAAAAAAAAATCAGAATTAGGAAGAGAATTTGGGTTTAAGAAAATTTTCAATCTTAAGAAATACTACATTAAGATCTGAACACAAAGACCCCTCAGGTCTTTGGACTTAATTAGCCTGTGTATCCACTAAAATGTGGATTTGTCTTTGAGTCCTCGCCATTTTAATTCTATTATAATTGGAATAAATAAGTTTGGGTGATAAGTACACGACTTATCAACCCGCCCTCTGATTTGAGGGAATTTTGAGTTTTAAGCATCTACACACCTTCTTTGCACTGACTCGTTATTCGGCGATTCTAACAGAAATTGGGTAGCTAATGAACCTTCTAGGGTGATATGGCTGGCAAGTTATCGTGGGTAACAGCCCATAGGTAGGTTGTCCAGAGCCCAGTCACTAGGCCTTTCTCTTTTTTTGCTGCCTTTAGGTAAATCTCAGATCAGGGAACCCACGTACTTAAAAAAAAAAAAAATCAAAAAGAAAAAGGAGAAAAGAACAAAAAGAAATAAGCCACACTTCGCCGCACGAGTATGGCTGGCAAGTTGTCGGTGGTAACAGCTCATTGACCGGTTGTCCAGAACCCAGCTCAGAAAATGCACTAAAAATTCCCAAAACACTTAGGAAGAAGAGGAGAAGTAGAATAAACCGGGGAGATATACACTGGATTCACCCTTGTGTTGACCCCGTTAAAAAATAAAAGTAGGGAGAAAGCTACCGGTTGTAAAGATACACCTTTAGGCAGAATTCTTTTTAAGGTCACCTAGAGGCGTAGAAATCCGAAGTCCGTTCTAATTGCCGGTCAACGAGTCTATCACAATCACAATAAGATGCTTAAAACTTAGGGTTCTCATCAAATCTTGCGTGAGTTGAATGGCCGTAGAAAGCCACTCTTAAATCCTAAAATTTGAAAATCCAAAAAAATTAGAAAAGAGTAAAAAGAGAAAAAGAAATTTTTCTTTGAATAAGGCGAGGGCTTGAGGCAGTCTGCATTTTGGCTAATACCTAGGTACTGTTGTGTCTTTGAAAGTTCAGTTCCTAAGTAGACAATTTCTTAATGATTGAAAATAACTCAAGTCTAAATAATCTAACCAAATTCTTTTATAAATAGCATATAGTCTTTGCTAGGGACTAGCAAAAGATAGGCATGGGGGTATGATGTAAACACATTTACACTACTTAAAATATCTATTTATGCATGTTCTTAAGCATAGGATTGCATTTCATGATATAAATATTGCATAACATGCATCATCTCGCATTTAGAGTAGTTTGAATAAAATGGAGGTTAATTGTCTCCTTTTATGTGCTTGGATAGGGCAAACATTTTATCGGGGCATCGGATCAAAGATCCAACCATATGGATATGATTAGGGCGACGATTGGAGTTCAACGACTCCAAGATCGCCCTAATCAGGCATCCGTAGCATCAAATAGAGACCCGGGAACCCTAGAAGATCAAGGGCCAGGATGGTGTACATCCACACTTCAGATGACAAATCCGACCGCACGGATGAATTCGGATCGACGATCGCAGCCCAACGACACAAAAATCGAGTAAATCCGACATCCGTGGCACCATCTACAACTTCCAGAAGATGGACAGCCAAGATGGTGCCATGTGGCGCCATCTCAGCCACCCAAACGGCCGCTGGCTTTTTCTGAAGGCCCCCGCCCGATCGCTCTCCGCCGTCAGATGGAGATTCAACGGCTGTGGCCGCCCAGCGCTTAAAACGTGCGCTCGACCATCCGCGCCCTGCAGCGCAGCGGTCGAGTGCGCTTCGCGAGTGCGGGGCACGTGTTGGAGCCGCGGTGAGGGGATTGGAGGCGCGGGTAATTGAGGCGCGTGGAGCGTCGGATGGAGATCGTGCGGTCGCAGGCGCCCGATAGCGCCGACGCGCGATTGGACGCCCCGCGTAACACGCGATCACAAGCGTAGGCGGGCGGGTTGCAGCGGGTGCGGACGAAATTTAAGCCGTTCGATCTCGCGATCGGACGGCTGAAAAGCGCTGGACGTGCGCGAGCGTTGAGGAGCGGGCAGCCGAGGAGGCGCGCGTGGGCGCGGCGGCGACGGCCACATCGGGGCTTTAGTGACGAATTTATTCGTCACTAAAGACCCTTTATTTATTATTTTGAAGATGTAATGTCCATTTTGCCCCCACTCCTTGCAACTATAAAAGGAGACCCCCTCCATACGAAATTCTCATCCCTTCTTTCTCCTCTCTACCCCTCCAAAGCTCAAGAGAAGATTGTCCCACTCCCGGGATGCTTCTCGCAAGATAAAGTCCAATTTTCATTCCCCTTTGGAAGTGGATCCCGCGACGACGACGGCATGCTGCTTCGTTCCCGTTCTTCTGCTTCGTCGTCCTTCGTCCCGCTTCGTTCTCCTTCGTCCAGGCGTCGTCCCGTCCGGTTCGTCCTCCAAGCAACCGTCGAGGAGGATTTCTCTCTCCCTATTCTTTTTACCGCTTTCTAGTATAGACTTACTGCTTTCTAGATTAATCTACTCGTCCTCCAAGCAATCGTCGAGGAGGACATTTCTCTCTCCATTCTTTTAATGCTTTCTAGAGTAAATTTATCGCTTTCTAGGGTAATTATTTTATGCTTTCTAGTTGTAATGAACAATCTCTTCAATACAAAAATTCCTTGTTTATTCTACATCTCATTTTGATTTCTCTGTGTAATATTCTCTTTCTCTCTTACTCTCTCTCTCTCTTCTATTTATTGTAAATAATTAGATGGTTCCAAATTGAATTATTCTGTAACAAATAAAAAGAAATGCGTAGTTTTTAAATCAAACGTCTGCCTCCCTGTGTTCGACCCGGAATTTTAATTTCGGTATAAATTTTATTTGTTGAACACGAATTCTTCACTTTCGAGCTACAACGACAGGTTTTCCAAAACCGAACACGTTAGCGTATGTTCGTACGCATTCAACAGACCTCTATTTATACTAAAAAGTTAGCCTGAAATGGAAGTCAAATTGGTCGATCAAGTAAGTTATATTGGTCGATCAAATAGCTATTTGGTCGATCAATGAAGTTTTTTGATCAATCACTATTTGGTCGACTAATTAGCATGGTTGGTCGATTAATAGGATTTAATTCAACTTCCTAAAAAGGATTGGTTTGATCAATTAACTAATTTGGTTGGTCGATCAATTTATTTTGGTAGATCAAGAGAAAAGATTGGTCGATCAATAACCTTAAAAGTTGGTTTTCAAAGAAGTGTGGAAAACTATTTGATTTTTATTTTTGAGGTTCCTTACAATGATATCCTAAACTCAAATAAAAGACACAAATTAGCAACCATCTGAACTTGATCCGAAAGAGAAGCTTTAATCCGAGATGGTCCTAAAATATTAGTGTAGCAATAAACATAATTTTGGTGCATCAAAACAGAAGTGCTTACATTCTCTCCCTTCTTGATGACAGCAAAATTATAATTATTAAATTGAAATAGTTATGCATAATATCTCCCCTTTTTTGTTTCAGTAAAAATTAAAACATGCTACTATGTTTTGCATTTAACTCCCCCTTAAGCATGTAAATAAAGCAAGATAAATTTATACATGCAATAACAAAGAGAGTAACACTTAACTAAGAGAGATATCATTCATGCATATTCCGATGATATAAAAGAGTCTAGATAAGCGATGCGTAAAAATGAAATTATTTTAAGAAAAATTAGGTTATACATGCCAACAAAAAAATTAAATGAAGATAAATCTAATCATCTAATGATTCCATGAAGGCATCCATTGTGCTATGAAGATCTGTGTCCAACTCAAGAGGCTGACTAAGACATAGGCAGCACTTAGCTGACGATCTGGGTGTCGGCTGCCTAGATGTCCTGCAAGGCGGTGTAACCTACTGATCCGCTAGTGCTGCTGCTGAGGTGGTAGTGGAGGAGGAGGAGGTGCTACTGAGGATGGAGACATGGTCGTAGATCGGCAAGGTCGACGAGGTCGATGAAGCTACTTTTGAATGTGATGAATAAACTCTCCAAGTCTCCCCAAGAACTGACTTTAAGCATTCAGGTAGTCTGATACCTGATACCCATGGTGCATCGTCATCAAATCTGTCTCCCTTTGCCAATGCGTCAACAAGGAAATACAATTTGTCACATCCTGAATACTCACAAAATCCCTGCCTGAAAGAGGTCTGTCCAAGAGGCTCAGTCTTGGTCGTAGAAGGATGGAGACGGTCGCACTGGTGTAGGACAGGTCACTGTAAAATGCTCATAGGGAGGGAAAGGAGGTGGAATTGTTGATGGTTCCTACAGCTGCTACTGCTCCTAGGCTGCTTCGTCACCATGGGCTCCCTGTTCTTGCTCCATCTTCGTATAAGTGAGCTTTCCAAAAATGGAGACTCTAGTGATAAATTGTTTATGATTAATATCCTTGGGAATGCTAAAATGTAGGAAGATATGGGAAAGAAGTGTCCTAAACTGGAAGGAGCTAGTGGGTGGCTTGCTCATTGATATAGAATCAAGTGGTTTCGGTTGAACTGGTTGTTCTTAAGAAATGCATAAAGAGTATGAGCACAATGCCAGGGCAGTTTTCAGACTACATAGACACGAAATTCCACAAAAAGATTATTAAGAAATCTAGGTAGATGATGAAAATAGGGTGACTTGGCTGGACGACCCAAGTCAAAATGTGATGGAGTAAGTAGGGTCTCCCTAATGGTATCCATTTGTGTCTACTGGTGTAGCTCAAGAAAAGTGGGACCAACTGACGGACATGCAAGAATCTCAGAAAGAACATCTGCATTGACCAGAACCTCTATGCCATAGATGTTCGAGGTCAACTCAATGTTGAAACCCTCACCTATGTTTTCAGATTGGCATGAAATAGGTGACAGGCTATTAGGTCAACACCGGGTATGCAGCTCTTCTTAGAACACACATACAAGTTCCACTCAAAAAGATGTAAAATCTAGTGGTAAGCAAATTTTTCGTGTATGCCTAAAAATATAGACTCAAAGTATGCAAAGTCGATGGGTCTACCAACATGCGATGAAAATTTTGCCAATAGAGAAAAGCGGTTACGTGCGGCCTTAGTGATCAAAATGATCAAAAGTATCATCACAATGAGATGAAGAGGTATGCGTGCATTTTAGAGCCATTCATATTTCGCAAAAAAACACATTGGTCAATCAAAGGAGTTTGATTGGTTGATAAAAAATGACTTGATTGTTGTTTTGGAAAAATCAACTTTTGGTCGATCAACCAAGAAATTTTGTCGGCCAAAAGTAGTCAGACTAGACAAAAATGAGATGTAAACAGTTATTTTGCTCACTTATACTACTTGATTTCACAACTAATCATACAAGAAAGCAAGAAAATATTATAACACAACATAACACATCTAACACTTAAGAAAAAATCCAACAATGGATGGATTTCAACTAAGTTTTAGAGTGTATCGAGACTGACCAAGGATTGATCGGTCAAAGGGAGGTCAGTGTGGGGAGTGGTTAGTGGGAGGTTGTGTGTGCGTGGAGGACGTGAGATGATGGCGTAGTGTCATTACAGTAGTGGTTGGAGACAGCAAGATGGTTGGTCGATCAAGGTTGCTGGAGGAGGAGAGGTGGGGTCAGATGGGTGTTTTGTTTTTGCGGTGGAGTGTGTGTGGGGACCAAATTGTGGGGTAAGGTAGCAAAAAGAATAGGTTGGAAGGTAAAAAAACATGTATTTTTATAAAAAAACATGATTAGCAAAATAGGTAAGAGCATTTTAGGATGTTAATCACGGTTATCAAGGTCATTAGGATAGATTAGAAGTGAGATTTAAGGTAAAAAGATCGCAATCTTGAAAAGTGAAATGCCCAGTTTTGGTCGATCAAAACCCAAAATGATTGATTAAATATGTTAATTTGTCGATCAGAATTTAAATGATTGGATGGAAAATTCCCATGCAACCAGATTAGTCAATCAAATAACCAGGTTGATCGATCAAAACTCAAATTTTTTGGGGGAAATTTCCTGCCAAAGAATTTAGTCGATCAAACATGGACTTTGATTGATCAAAACATTTCAGTCGATCAATTTAAAAAATTGATCGATCAACTGTAAAAGAATGATCAATCAAGCATATCAATTACGTTCTTTTAGTCTTGGTAATCCGAGTGAAAGACAAATTTGGTTGAATCTTTCATTTGGCAAAGGTTTTGTGAATATATTGACTAATTTATTTTCTATTTTAACAAATTCTAAGTTAATCTCCCCTTTTAAGACATTCTCTTAGAAAGTGATGTCTTACATCAATATGTTAAGTTCTAAATTGTTGTACTGGATTCTTAGCTAAGTTGATTGCAGTAGTGTTGTCACAAAGTATTTTATTATTTTTGTAGGATAGTCCAAAATCTTCTACGATTTGTTTCATCCATAATAGTTGTGAACAAGATAAAGATGCAGTTACATATTTTGCTTTTGATGTGGAGAGTGAAACAGTATTTTATTTTTTAGAGAACCAAGAGACTATGGAATTTCTGAGCAATTGACATGTTCCACAATTACTCTTTCTGTCTATAAAGCTACCAGCATAATCAACAACAAGAGAGGGAGCGCCGATGTTGGTGAGCTTAAGCCAAAGAAGATGTGGAGGTCCGATGAGTTGGTGCAGTAATGACGAGGAGGAAAAATGCCCCTACCGTGGTTGGCGAGGAGCAAGGTCGATGGAGGAAGGTAGAGAGCTATCCAATTTGATTGTTGGACGATTGGAAGAGGAGACAGGAGGTGGCCATAGAGGGAAAGAGGGTTTTCTCCGACCAAAACTTGCTAAGGAGAAGTGGTTGTGCATGGCCTGGCTTTACAAAGCTCCAGGCATGCTTCAAATGTTGGCAACAAGATTGGAGAGCTCACAAAAATAGGGAAGAGAATCTATGGAATCCAAGAGTTCGAATGAGCTCTACAGTTCAAATCCAAGTTAAAAATGTGATTCTAGTGATTGGGGATGTCCTTAAGATCGTCCCATCTAATTTTGGAAGGGATTGTTTGAGAAATCAGGAAGGTATCCCTAATTGAAGCTTGCCACCTTTGGGTTCACAACTACCATGGCGGAAGTGACCCATTTGAAGAAAATGTAGAGAAGTTATGGGGCTACTTGTAAAGATTTCGAAAGTTAGGGGCATGGATGAGAGGAAAAGAGTTAGATTGGACCAAAATGCAAACTAGTTTAAGATGGACTTTGATTGGGCCAAAATTTTGGTACAAACCTAATTTAGACCCAAGAAATCTGATGGTGATGTGCGATTTTGGTTTTGTCCAAGTTTGACTGGGTAATTCACGTAGAAACCCAAATTAGGGTAACTTTTTGTCTGAGACATTTTTAGTTCAAAATGTGTTCCAAAGGTTAAATAAAGGATACAAACCTTATCAATTATTTTTCTATGATTTTTAGAAGCTTTAAATGGAATTTATCCTGACCAGAACTACTATTTTTTAAGCGGGTCTGAAATTAGGGTTTTGGGTTACTGTTAATTCTCAAAATGCATGAAAACATGTTTCTGTTTGCATGAACCCACTTATTTGATGTTAATGCTCGTTTGACCCATATTTCACCCCTAGTCAACCCCTTTGTTTTTCTGTGTTCATGATATGCAGTTAAAATTACAGAATTAACTTTGGTTTCTTGTTCTCTTCTCAAAACCTAATGTGGTGGAGATATAACCCTCAGATGAATATGTAGGAGCTTTTATCTTTAATTCTTGTCTAAAATGAGTTAGTTAGGGCTTATAATGGTGTTCCCATCATATCCCCATGCCTAGAATTTGCTAGACTCTTAGCAAAATATTTTATGGATCAAACCAGGCCTCTAGGTTTGATGTAATCGTCAAGGTGCCTTACTAAGTTGTATCTCTAGAAATCACATCAGAATACCGACAATAGGCCTAGAGGTACTCAAGTATCAACCACGATGAATACCTGACCAGCTTTAGCCTGAGTCTATCGCGAAGGTTTCTAAGGCACGCAAAAACTACCTAGAGGTTCGTTGAACCCATAGGTTAAAGCACCTGTTCATAGATGTAACATGTCTAGGTACAGTTGGCCAATACATTTTTGTAAGAGAGAGATAGATGGATTTTTATTTGGAGAGTTTTTCTTTCTTCTCTTTTTAGATTTCCCTAGATCCAGCCTCGAATTGGCCCTAAATGTGATCTGTGTCGGATTCCTTGTCCCCACCATCAATCCTCGAAGGGTCCTTGGCAATCAATGCTTCTAGATAGCACCACCCATGGAAACCCCCAGAACCCTATCTTTTGACACTTTGAGATAGTGTCTTTTATGGTGTTCTATCGCTAAATCCAGGCCTTGGCAATCGACATTTCGAGATAATCTCACTCATGGCACCTGAACCAACACAAGGTGCTTACATGCCCCTGGTAGGATATTTAGATATCCTAGGAGACAAGCACCAAGGAGACGATATGTTATTGTGCATCTTCAATGGGAATTTCCCACCGCTCTGCACTAGAAACTCATCTAATCAACTTGTGTTGTCGAGTCGCTCCTACACTAGATCTTTGAGATGGCTTTTCAGAATAGAACACTTTTAGTAGATTTTTATTTATTAAGTGCACTAAACCTAACTAAGTGTGTGATTTTGGGTGCTTAGGTTACCAAGTCCCGCAAACCAAAGGGCAGGCAATGGGGTCGAATAATCCCAAAGCTTTAGACCTACTACATCAGCCTCACACTTTCCTCAACCTCTTGAGAATTAATCCAGATCTAAGCAAAGACTTGAGTGTTTAAACCCTAGAATAGATCCAAGAGGCCGATGGTCGGTATGCGCTACTAATTTCCTAAGTTTTAGCCTTCTAGATCTTAATTCATCATCCGATCCAACCTAGAAGTTAGGTAGGTTCCATATGCAGTCTCAGGGAACTCTCATTTTCCTTGTTATTTGCTCCTTTTCCTTCTTTCTTTTCTTTTCCTTCCATCTCATTTTTCATTCGGCCCAAAATGACCTTTTTTTCTGTCTCTATCAATTTTTTTTATGAAATCCTTCCATGCTTTGATTACACAGCATTTTGCACTTTAACACCTCCCGATGCCAAAGTTTTGCAATGTCGTCATTCTAATTTAGGTGGGTTCGAGTTTAATTCAGATCGTACATTAGAACAAGTGGGTGGTGAATGGGTCGAAAAGACTGTTGCCAACAATTTCTAGCTTTAATACAAGTATCAAAGGTGGACTCGGCTACTCTAACAGAGAAACCCTAAAGTGCAGTACGTATTCAGCAAAAGGATATGTCAAGAAGGTTTCGGGTTTTTCAAAAGATGACAGGTTGCCTCCCATTAAGTGCTAAGTTTAATGCCATCAGCTCAGCATAATGAGCTTGACGGAAGGCATTTTCGCACATTTTAAAGTCGTTGGAAATCATAGTATAGTCGCGTAAAAACGTCTGTCAAAAAAATGATTTTGTAAAAGTAATGAGACTTTGAGTCCCGGTCGTTCGTCTCTAGGAGGCATTTGTTCAAATCTGAAATCGATCTTTTATTGCTCTACTTTATTTGAAATTGCATGCCAGTTTCCAATCTTCATATTAAAGTTTCACCACTTCTATTGTGAATTCTGATTACGTGCACGTGTGTTAAATAGATCACAAAGGTGAATGTGTTAGTTTTGGTGCACACAATTCTAGTGATGTGGTGGTTGTTTGCAGAAAATGCATTTATAGTTAGATCTTCTATATTTTCCAGAATTGACATGCTTGTTGCCAAATATATATAAGTTAAAGATAGGCAACTTGAATCACACAAAAAGGATGGCAACGAATAAGCTCATGATGATTTCAAACATAGAGATATGTATAAAAATATATCTTTTATTCATTCATTCAGAGAAGTGTTTGCAACATGGAATGTAGAGGAAAGCTTGTACAGGATTACCTGAAAATGTAAATCTAGCCAACAGAAAATGAACGCATACAGTAATCTATGGGGGGATGTTGCTTGCAACATTGGGGGAGAATAAGGAGATATACTACTAAGTAGTAAATAGAAGCAGTAAAACTACGAAGAGCTATGTTACTAATCTAGCAGAAAGGAAGGGCATTCGGAGGTGGTCTCTGATGGCTTTTCAGTGGCTGAGAGGAGGGGCGGCCAATGGTGCTTAGGCTGGCCCTTAGAGAGAGGTTGGAGAGATGATCCGGCATCCTTGCGTGGAGGTGGTGGCCTTCATGGTGGTGCTCCTCGTGGAGGTGGAGTGGAGATCAAAGTGGCTAGCCTAAGTGGAATGAATGCCAAGGAAATGGATGGGTGCAAATGGCCACCCTTAGTTCTTTCTATAGACCTAAGGGAGTCTCTCTAGAGAAGTGTGGAACTATCTAGATAAACTCCCAAGAGTGGCTGGCCAAGAGAGAGAGAGGTGGTTCTTAGATCCACCATTTATGGATCTAAGACTTGAATGGCTCTTGGTTGCTAAATTTGGCAACCAAGAGTGGCACCACTTGAAGAGATTTCTAGATAACTCTAAATATGTGGGAGTGCATGAATGGGTGTGTGTGTGTGTGTGTGTGGACGTGCCCTATGTGGCTAAGAGGTCTAGATTAGGTCCTAAGGGGTTTGGGTAGGTGTATGCCTTGAATTAGGGTTGCAAACCCTAATTGCTAAGGGGAAATTGCAATTAAACTTAACCTAAGTTTAATTGAATGAGTGTGAACCTAATTGAGAGTGAAATAACTCAATTATGTTGGTCTTAGGTCAATTGGACTCTCACTAAGTCCAATTGGACTTGTGTGGGTTGAGATCTGAGCTCAATTGGACTAAATGAGTCTAATTGACTTAGGTAATGGTAATTGACTATGATCTAAGTCAATTGGGTTTGGTGAGGACCTAATTAGGTCCTTAAGGTGGTTAAGAGGTGGTGTACTAGGGTTAGGGAACCTTAATTTAGGTTCCTATGGGGTTGGAATTGGGTTTAGGGAGCTAGAGATCCAAGATCAAGGCTTAAATCTCAAAACATGAACTGGAGAGAAGTTCCAGACATCCAAAAATGGAATCAGACGTCTTATACAAAAAAATTAGAAGTCCAGACTTATTCTCTGGACGTCCAATCAGAGTCAGGAAGAATTCAAGGTTCTGTCTTGGGTATTCTACAAAAATTGGATGTCTGACAAAGTGTCTGGTCGTCCAATAATACCGCAGAAGTGGGTTTAAGGTATGCGGGGGTTGGCTAAGGGTTTCGGACGTCCTATAACTTATTTGGACATCCAATTGATGGTTGGAACTAGGGTTTTAGGGTTTCTTAGGGTGAGGTGACCTAATCTAAGGGTGGCTAAGGCATGGGGGAAGTCTCTAGGCTATCCCAGGGATAGGATGGACTTAAGCTCTTCACATTTTACTACTTTATTCCTACTTAATAGAATAGCATACCTAAACTCACTTACATCATTATTCCCAATATCTAATCTAAGTCCTTTGCTCCAGTCCTGCCACAACACCCATTATTCCTAATCCAGCTTCAGATCTAGCTCCACATCCAGCTCTAGATCTAGCTTCTAATCTGCTTATTTCCAGCAATTGACATAGTGCACTTAATCAGCACATTATAACATTATTTTGTGCATAGCTAAAGTAAAGCAATAATGATGCAGATAATGCTTATGCCTGCATGAATTATCCTAACTTATGCTAAGTTCTAGCCTATTTTAGGTCAATTAGGACCTATCATTGCTGGGCAATCATAGCCCCATGCATAAATCTTGCTAGTCCCTAGCAAATGCAAGACTAAATTATTTACAGCAGGGTCCCTAAGGGATTGATTATTTTATCAAGTGTTTGCCTAGAGATTTTTCTCCGTTTTGTTTTCATCCTATGCTCTAGAAATCTGGACAATCGTAAAAGTGCAGCCATGTAGCTTTTGCAACGAATTCGAGTGAAAAACTAATACACCTCTAAAGGCTGTACTTGACCCCTAGTAAAATTTCTAGCATGATAGGCAGACTTTTTCCCTCGGGGTATTCAACATATTCTATGAATTCCACCCCAGCTTTAGGCTTAGGTAGAGAATCTCTAAGGGAATAGATTATATATTTTGTGGCTCACTCTCACTTGGTGCTACATAGAGACTAGTATTACAGAATCTAGATTCTCGGATTACTAATTAACTCAACTCAGAGAAAGACGAGAAAAACTATGCTCTCTTTTGATGCCTTTGTATTCATTCTCTCTTACTCTTTTTCTTTTTCTTTTCTTTCTTTTTCTGAGAGCTCACAACCTCACCAGATTCACATATATGATATGTATTTGGTGGTCTCACTTGGCATTAACACTTTAATTGAGTTTCCATAACCCTAATACTAAGTCGGAATTCCTCAGCCAGTATTCGGGTGGTCAGAAACACAAGAAAGATAGGTTAAGGACATATTTGGTGGATCTCAAATTTATTTGGTAGTATTGCCTCAATGCAGCTAAACTAAATACACTCATTTGTTTTCTTTGCTTTTTCAATTTTTCTTTCTTTTCATCATTTTTTTTTCTTTTTTCCTTTCTCTTCCCCTTATTTTTTTCTTTTTCAACATAACACGACAAGCACACATCCATGAACTTTATTGAGGAGGCATTACTAGGGATTGGTGGTACTCAAGAGACATTCAGTGGCTTATTTGGTGGAAGTGCCTACTCACGGCACCGGAAGAGACGGATAGGATGGTGTATTTCTGACCTTGGCATCAATACCCTCCTTCAGCCGTGGATTTCGTAAAGAATGGTCGTAACCATTCACCTTAGCTCTAGTTTTATGAAAACTCACTCTCTGCATATTTACCTTATTTGGTGGCTCTCAAAATTTCACACAAAATGTATACGCAGGAACTGAGAGCAAAAACTATGTCTAATCTCAGAGTATCATCACCTAATTATCTAGGATTCTAGATTCCTTGCACTAACCTTAGAGCACTAGTACGCTCTACTCTCATCTCACACTATTTGGTGGATTTTTGGAGAAAAATATGCTTGACTCCCAAAACACTATCCGGGGGTTCAGGAAAAGAAGCACTACTTCTTCTCGACAGACTTAAGACGTTTATCAGCCTCCACCGTGAATCCATTGCAAATTCTACGTGTGTGTGAAAAGTTGTACTAGATTCCAGATTACAGGAATCAACTAGAGGATAAAATCCCTAATGCATTCTCTTAATAAAATAATCTTATTCATGAATGCATTATGTATATATGCTATAAACAATTAACCTTTTATATTCATACTTCATAATATTTTCCCTTTCAGGTTACATTTAGCTTGACCCTAAATTTAGAAGAAGAGGGAGCAGGTGAGTCGGAATGGCTATTGCAGATGATTTCTAGCCCCAATGCGATCATTGGAGGTGGAGTCAGTTGTTCTCTTATCTAGGGTCCTAAAGCATGTTTAACATGTAGCTCCGAGGTTTTCCTAAATGTTGGCATAAAAATTTTTAGTTTTGTTGTATCTACCCCCCATGCCTAAGTCCTTGCATGTCCTCATGAAAGAATATAAAAGAAAATAAATACAGCAGGGAGAGAATGGGTAGAAATCACCTGTAATTGCTCCTGAAATTATATATTCAGCATCGGCCAACTTGTCATTATGCAATATGCAGAAAGAAAAATGCTAAAAGAAAAATATGCTATATATAAAAATGGTTATGTACAGATGATGGTGGAATGTGGGATATGCTATCTATATGTGCTGAGTTTAACGCCTCCAGCTGGGCGAGAATTCAATCACACATCCTCAATAAGATGAACAATCTCGTCAGGTGGAGGAGGTTCCTGGGCCAAAAATGGCTTGAGGCACTGGCCATTTACTGTACATATATGCCTAGATTTTGGGTCTTTGATCTATACTACCCCAATAGGATATGGCTGAATCACAACATACGGGCCAATCCACTTGGACTTGAGCTTCCCTACGAACAGTTTTAATCATGAATCAAACAACAAGACTTGCTGGTTGAGCATGAATGTTTCCTCCGGATGTGGCAGTCATGAAAGGCCTTGGTCTTTTCCTTGTATATCAATACATTCTCATAGGCCTCCCGCCGGATTTCTTCTAATTCGCTGAGCTGGAGTTTCCGTTCTTAACCTCCTGCATCGAGGTCAAGGTTACATTTTCGCACCGCCCAAAAGGCGCGATGTTCCAGCTCTACAGGAAGGTGATAGGCCTTGCCATATACCATGCGATATGGTGACATTCCAAGTGGGGCCTTGTAAGCGGTCCGATATGCCTAGAGTGCATCAACAAATTTATCGGACCGGTCCTTCCTGTCTGGTCTAACCGTCTTCTAGAGAATCAGCTTGATATGACGGTTAGACACTTCAACCTACCCATTGGTCTGCAGGTGATGCAGGGGGGCTATATGGTGATGCACCCCATATTTCTTTAATAATGACCTGAAATGGGCATGGATGAGTGGCTTCCCTCATTGTTAATTAGAGCATGGGGTATTCTGAATATTGAGAAGATGTACTGCTGTACAGAAGAAATGACAGTCTTATGATCAGTCTGCCTCGTCGGAATGGCCTCAACCAACTTCGAGACATAGTCGACGACAAGTAATATGTACTCGAAGCCATGCATGTTCGGAAAAGGGCCCATAAAATTGATGCCCCAAATGTCAAACACTTCTACGACCATGATTGGCTAGAGTGGCATCATGTCTCTCTTGGTCATAGAACTGATCGATTAGCATCGTTTGCAGTGTTGGGCGTATTTGTGTGTATCTTTGAAAATAGTTGGTCAGAAAAATTCTGATTGCAAAATTTTTGCAGTGGCTTTCCATCCCGAGAAATAACCACCACAAGCATCATTGTCTCCAAAAGATAACACACTAGGGATCTCAGAATTTGGGATGCATCTTCGAATAATTTGATCTGCTCCAATGTGGAAGAGCAGTGGGTCATCCCAGATTCTGGTCCTTGGATAGGTTCACAGGAATCTTACCTGTGGTAAGGTAGTTCGCGATATCCGAGTACCAGGGGAACTCAACAGAATGAGCTGCCAAAAGAGATTCATCCGAAAATTGCTCGTGGATAGGCAAGGAATAAGGAATGTGTCCTGGGTCCAATATGGATAGGTGATGTGCCATAACATTCTGCTTTTCGGCTTCGTTGAGAATTTCGATATTAAATTCTTGTAATAGAAGGATCCATCTAATGAACCATGGTTTGGCATCCTTCTTTGCCAATAAATGCCAGAGGGCAGAGTGGTCTGTGAAGATGATGACTTTGGACCCTAATAAATACGATTTGAATTTCTCTAGCCCAAACACTACTGCAAGCAGTTCTTTCTCGGAGACAGTATAATTGTGCTGAGACTCATTCAGCATCTTGCCAGCATAGTATATGACAAAGGGTTATTTTTCCCAACACTGGCCTAAAGCAGCATTGACAACAGAATCAGAGACAACGCTTCGTAAAGTCTCAAAGGCACTGAGACATGAGGTGTCAAATTCAAATGGGACATTGGCAACAAGGAGATTCGTCAAAGGTTGTGCAATTTTTGAGAAATCGCATATAAATCTCCGATAGAAGTCGACGTGACCCAAGAATGATCTGATCTGCTTGACTGAGCTAGGTGGTAGTAAGTGTGAAATAATCTCATATTTAGCTCGACCTACCTCGTGTCCATTTTTAGAGATCTTGTGTCCTAGTACTATGCCATCCCTCACCATGAAATGGCATTTCTCCCAGGATAGCACTAGGTTTACTTCAATGCATCATTTCAGGATCTTGGTGAGGTTATCAAGACAAGATGCAAAATCATCTCCGAAAATGGAGAAGTCATCCATGAATACCTACACATAGTCCCCAATCATGTCAGAGAAGATGGCCATCGTACAACGCTGAAATGTTGCTGGTGCATTGCAGAGGCCAAAGGGCATCTGCTTGAAAGCGAATGTTCCAAAGGGGCAAGTGAATGTGGTCTTGTCTTGATCTTCCAGGCTAATCGCTACTTGATTATACCCAGAGTATCCATCCAGAAAGCAAAAGAAACTATGTCCGGCTAGCCATTCCAAGATCTTATCAATGAAAGGAAAAGGAAAGTGATCTTCTGGGTAGCCATGTTCAGTATCCTATAGTCAATGCAGACACGCCAAGATGTTGCAGTGCGGGTCAGGATGGATTCACCCTTATCATCTTTCACAATGGTGAGTCCTGCTTTCTTGGGCACTATTTGCATTGGACTCACCCACTGGCTGTCAGAGATTGGGTATACAATACCTGCATCCAGTCATTTGATGATCGCCTTCTTAACAGTCCCTAGCATATTTGGGTTAAGCCGTCTTTGAGGTTGTCTCGAAGGTTTCACCCCCTCATACGTGTAAATGTGATGAGTGCAATACATTGGGTGAATACTGCGAAGATCAGCAATACCCCACCCTATAGCAGCCTTATGGTCTTATAGCGTAGAAATCAATTGATGCTCCTATTCTTGGGTTAAGTGGGCATTAATAATGACTCGGTATGTCTCACTTTCGCCCAAGAACACATACTTAAGTCAGTCAGGTAAGGGCTTCAATTCAATCACGGGTAGCTCAGAGTCAGAAATGGGAGTGGGAGGAGCAAACTCGAGGGTGGGAATCTGCTGATCCGCATGCACGTGAATTCCCGCTGATTCGCTTCCTATGAAATAATCAGTTGTGACTGTGTCAACAGGAAACCCATTAGCTGTGGTCACGTCTTCTTGCAACAACAAGGGCGATTAAGTAGTGTGCAGATTAGGATAGCTAGATTCTGGGGTGTTGTGGTTAGAAGCACACCCTGAACAGTCAGATCCTTGGGGAGATATGTGTAGTGCAGTGGTCTCAGTCCCGTGTGGATCAAGGTCCAAGAACCTTGATAGTGCAAACGAATGCGACATTGGGTCGTCACAAAGGATCCCGATGCTGCCACAGTATGCCAAATCTTCATGTTCACCATCCTCTTCTATGAGATCACAGTCGAAATTCTTTGCTACCCTGAATATGTCAAGTCGAAGTCGCTCATTGCCTAGGGCTATCTCTATACACCCGGATGCACAATAAATGTTCGCTTGGGCTTTCGATAAAAATGGGCGATCGAAAATAATTGGTGCATCTCGAATATTATGAGGAACTTCCATATCGAGAATGAAAAAGTCTGTGGGAAAGCAGAATCTGCAGACTTTCACGATCACGTTCTCAACCACCCCCTCAGTGTTTTGACTGATCTATCAGCCAACTAAATCGTGATCGAGGTGGGCTTTAACTCCCAAAATCAAAATCGATCAAATACGGCAGTGGGAGTTAGGTTGATGGATGAACCCAGATCTAGAAGGGCCTGATCAAATGGAGAATCCTGCAAGAAGTACGACATAAGTAGAGTATCAAGGTCTTTCTTTTTCGGTAGCAAGTCGACTAGAATGACGACGCTAGCCTCTTTTGACAGTACCACCTGTCGTCCAATTCTAAGCTGTCGCTTCGGGGTATAATAGTCCTTGATGAACCTAGCGACAGCGAGAATGTGATCGATTGCCTCGAGGAGGGGGACATGAATATGTACTTCCTTGAACATTGATTTCAGATCCTCAAAATTCCGCATGTCCTTTTTCCATACTACATTTCGTGCCAAAGCCTCAGGAAAAGGGATGGGAATCTCAGGGTTGAGTGGCCTCTTACCCTTATCTACCACAGGTAGCACCTGAGATGAAGGAGTCGAACCTGCCTACAGGGAATGGTGGGAAAAATCAAGATCTGCCTACCTATGTGGTGGGTCGAATGTCTTCCTTCCGCTCCTCAAAGAGACAGCATTTGCATCGGCTTGCTATCCAAGAGGTGGTGGGGGAGCGAAAGGGGTAGAGTATGCGAGGTTCTGCAAAGGCGGCTGGCCTTGAGCATAACTGGGTGGTGCTAGAGGCGCCTGTAATATGGCATGTACCTATCCCTGCGGTGCCTGAAACCTACGTAGGTTGCCTTGGTTCTGCATGTATCAAGGATTTGGGATGGGTTGGGAGGGCAAGGGTCCCTGAGTCCTATGCTCCTACAACAGCTGGTTTTGCATGTTCTATATAGTCTGTATCTGATCAGCCATCGCCTTCATAATCTGTAAGCTATCCTGTGTAAATTTCCTCATCGATTCTTGCAGCTCCTCTTTTAGTGCCTCCAAAGGGTCAACCTGCTTTGGAGGGTGACTAGTAGCTTGGTGCAGTGGCTGGTATAAAAAATGGCATTTCTGCTGCTAAGATGGGAATGGCTGCTGCCTAGGGTACGTGTTTTGCACATTCCCGTATTGCTTGGTCTGGTATTGTGGATCTTGATATGGTCTCTGTGAATTACCAAACCAAGAGAAGTTCGGATGCTGGCACCAACAAGTGTTATACGTCTCTGAATATGGGTTATTACGCCCGTATCATTGGATAGCGTTGTTGTCCTCGTAGGCCGAAGATGTCTGAGACGTATATCCATCAAGGGGATACGTGTTATAATCCATGGGTGGAGCGTAACCCTGGTCGTATGGTGCTAGATCGGTGTTGTTTACAGGATCTTGATATATGGGATCCCGTAAATAAGGCGAAGATGCATCCTGAGTGAGTCGATTAACTCGAGCAGGAGGGGCTCGGGGTGCGTAGGAGGGTCTTGAAGTGGCAGAGTTCATGTTAGATTGACCCTGACTAATCTGGTCAATCTTTTTCTCAATTAGGTTTATTCTATCCAGTTGCTTGACGATGATATACATGTTGGCTCGAATAGACTTAGTGTGAGCCTCATGGACACCAACCCACTACTGACTAGGCCATTGGAACTGGTTCATGGACACGGCATTCATCGAGTTCTCCGCCAAAGATTCAAACAACTCAAATGCACTATTCTCATCTTTTGCGAGGAAATTCTTGCCACTAGATGCATCGGCCAGATACCGATGCATGTCATCTAGCCCATGGTAAAAGATTTGAGGCAGGTGCCATCTGGGTATACCATGGTGCGGGCATTTCCAGAGATGGTCATGAAATCGATCCCAGGCTTCATGCAACTTCTCCCCAGCTCCTTGGGAGAAAGTCGTGATCTCATGCCTCATCACATTCATTTGACCAATTGGGAAGAACTTTTACAGGAATTCATGTCGTAATTTTGGCCAGGTTCCAATTGTCTTCCCCTTGGTCTTGAACCAGTATGAAGCTTAGAACAAGAAAATAGGAAAAGCTTCATTAGAACAAACCCAAGATCAATGATCCTGGGTTGAATTGTTTCTGCAAGTCAACTTAGGTCCTCTAGGTGCTGGAACGGATCTTCACTTGAGTTTCCATAGAAGTGCGTGCTGATCAAACCGATCACGTTAGGCTTGAGCTCAAACATGTCTCCACCTACGGGAACCATGACTAAGGGTGCAACGATTGATGCGGTTGGATCATAGAAATCCCGCAGTTGTTCTCCTTGTGGTGGATGCTACATCCTGTCAAGAGTCGTCAAAATGCTGTCCGTGCTCTGCTGATGCCGCTCCTCAGATTCCACTACCCAAGCTTTGAGATAAGCCATCGGGTCTAGGTTATCAATATCCTGACTCAGTCTAGGTCTAGGTGTAGGATTAGCCATTGCGGCTGTGGGAGTAGAAGAAGTAGAAGATGGCCCAGGCGAGGTGATTCGCCTCCTTGGGAGTGGCTCCCAAGGTCCAACTAGTTGAGGTCTAAGCGACCTCCTTCCTTACATACACCACCCAACCCCTGGGTTGGTGTAGCCAAGCCAGACAAGGCTAAGGCCCTATTAATCTGATGGTCCTTATGAATCAGATGACCAGATTTTTTGTTTTAAGTTCTAATTCCTGAAGAAAATTCGTCGTACAACCAACTAAAAGCGATTCCCACCTCTCGACTAACCCAGCCAAGAGGTTGAAAGCAACTAGTAGTATGACAACAAATTCGGGTTTATTTCGTGTTTTAGACTTGACTTTTAGCCCATTTTCTTCAATTGGGGTTTTCTTTTGATGAGTGGCCCACAAGGTGACCAACTCACCAGCTAAGTACTAGACTTGACTAAGTCTAGGTTAGCTCAAATGTGGTCTCTAAGTTGTAACCCTAAAGGTGTAACCTAGGGTTCATGCAATTCCGGGGCTTTGTTCTTTTGTTTTCAGTAGACCACAAAAATTACAATCAGTTCTTTGGTAAAATTTGAAATCCAATTAACTTGAAATTTGGTGAGTAGGTTCCTTTTTCAATTATCTTTTCAGAGAATATCTTTTCAGAATTTTTACTATTTCAACCAAATTTTAATGATTTTTGAATGTTACGGAGTCAGGTTTGGAATTTTGACCCCTGGTCGATTTTTCATTTTGAAATAGTACCAAATGACTTTCAAAAATTTGAAAAAGATATGAAAAATAAAGACAATGAGATCAGCTTTCAAACCCCACCATTTTTAGTCAAAACAGATTCATGGATTGCTCAGAATTGCTTTCTGAATTTTGAAAAATCTCAGATCTGGGTCACCAATGTTTTTCCAAAGAATGGTGTCGTTTGAAAGATGGTTTGAAAATGAAGGTCTAGCCCAAATTTCAGAATTTTTTGTTCACCAATGTTTCGGCAATCAAAATTTTAAAACAGATTTTGAACCTTGGCCGAAAATCCGAGAATGGTGGAGAAGCTTTTAAAGAAGGTTTGAGTTTGAAATTCAAGCGTTCAACCAAAAGTGTTTTTTTTTTTTTTAAATACTTTTGCATAATTTTTTTTCAAAGGGTTTTGAAATATATATATATACTTTTTTTGCTTTTTTTAAACTAACCAAGGATTCAAAAAGAAACCTAACTAGATTTTTTTTTTAATTTCTTTTTCTTTTTCACGAAAATAAATAAGTTTTTCTTTTCAAAAGAAATCGCTAGAAGCAAATCTAATCCTAGGGTTCAAAAGAAAACTAGGCCTAAGAAGAGATGTGCACCTGATTTCCTTTTCCGCGCTCGACGCATGAGCAAATCCCATTTTTTTTTGTGCTGTCCTGCACATCCAAAAATAAAGTAGAGGAAGATTTATCAGTGGTAGTTTAAAATATCAAAATCAAGAAAAATGACGTTGCCTCCCCGGCAACGGCGCCATTTGACAAAAAGGTGTTTTCACGCATTTTAAAGTCGTCGGAAATCATAGTATAGTCGCACAAAAATGTTCGTCAAAAAAATGATTTTGTAAAAGTAACGAAACTTTGAGCCTCGGTCATTCATCTCTGGGAGGCGTTTGTTCAAATATGAAATCGATCTTTTATCGCTCTACTTTATTTAAAATTACATGACTATTTCGAATCTTCGTATTAAAGTTTCGCACTTTTATTGTGAATTCTGATTACGTGCGCGTGTGCTAAATAGATTACAAAGGTGAAAGTGTGAGTTTCAGTGCACGCAATTCTAGTGATGTGGTGGTTGTTTACAGAAAGTGCATTTATAGTTAGATCTTCTATATTTTCTGGAACTGACATGCTTGTTGCGAAATATATATAAGTGAAATACAGGCAACTTGAATCACGCAAGAAAGATGGCAACCAATAAGCTCATGGTGATTTCAAACATTGAGATATGAATAAAAATGTATCTTTTATTCATTCATTCAGAGAAGTGTTTACAACATGGAATGTAGAGGAATGCTTGTACAGGAATACTTGAAAATGTAAATCTAGCTAACAGAAAATGATCCCATATAAGAATCTATGGGGGGATTTTGCATGCATCATTGGGGGAGAATAAAGAGCTATACTGCTAAGCAATAAATAGAAGCAGTAAAACTACGAAGAGCTAAGTTACTATTCTAGCTGAAAGGAAGGGCATTCGGAGGTGGTCTCCAATGGCCTTTGAGTGGCTGAGGGAAGGAGGGGCAGCCAATGGTGCTTGGGCCAGTCCTTGGAGAGATGTTGGAGAGATGATCCAGCATCCTGGCATGGAGATGGTGGCCTTCATGGTGGTGCTCCTCGTGGAGGTGGAGTGGAGATGAAAGTGACTAGCCTAAGTGGAATGAATGCCAAGGAAATGGATGGGCACAAATGGCCACCCTTAGGTCTTTCTACGGACCTAAGGGAGTCTCTCTAGAGAAGTGTGGAGCTGTCTAGATAAACTCGCAAGAGTGGCTGGCCAAGAGAGAGAGAGGTGGTTCTTAGATCCACCATTTATGGATCTAAGACTTGAATGGCTCTTGGTTGCTAAATTTGGCAACCAAGAGTGGCGCCACTTGAAGAGAGTTCTAGAGAACTCTAGATATGTGGGAGTGTGTGAATGGGTGTGTGTGTGTGTGTGTGTGTTGACGTGCCCTAGGTGGCTAAGAGGTCTAGATTAGGTCCTAAGGGGTTTGGGTAGGTGTATGCCTTGAATTAGGGTTGCAAACCCTAATTGCTAAGGGTAAATTGCAATAAAACTTAACCTAAGTTTAATTGAATGAGTGTGAACCTAATTGAGAGTGAAATAACTCAATTAGGTTGGGTTTAGGTCAATTGGACCCTCACTAAGTCCAATTGGACTTGTGTGGTTTAAGATCTGAGCTCAATTGGAATCAATGAGTCCAATTGACTTAGGTAATGGTAATTGACTATGATCTAAGTCAATTGGGTTTAATGAGAACCTAATTAGGTCCTTAGGGAGGTCTAGAGGTGGTGTACTAGGGTTAGGGTACCTTAATTTAGGTTCCTATGGGGTTGGAATTAGGTCTACGGAGCTAGAGATCCAATATCAAGGCTTGAATCTCAAAATAGGAACTGGAGAGCAGTTTTAGATGTCCAAAAATGGAATCAGACGTCTTATACTCAAAAATTAGAAGTGTAGACTTATTGTCTGGATGTATAATCAGACTCAGGAAGAATTCAAGGTTCTGTCTTGGGTATTATGCAGAAATTGGACGTCTGACAATGTGTCTGGACGTCCAATAACACTGCAGAAGTGGGTTTTAGGTGTGCGGGGGTTGGCTAAGGATTCTGGACGTCCTATAACTTATCTGGACATCTAGATAAGGCTTGGAACTAGGGTTTTAGGGTTTCCTAGGGTGCGGTGACCTAATCTAAGGGTGGCTAAGGCTTGGGGGAAGTCTCTAGTCTATCCTAGGGCTAGGATGGACCTAAGCTCTTCACATTTTACTGCATTATTCCTACATAGTAGTGTAGCATACCTTAACTCCCTTACATCATTATTTCCTATATCTAATCTAAGTCCTCTACTCCATTCCTGCTGCAACACCCATTATTCCAGATCCAGCTCCAAAACTAGCTCCAGATGTAGCTTTTGATCAGCTTATTGCCTACAATTGACATAATGCACTTAATCAACACATTATAACATTATTTTGTGCACAGCTAAAGTAAAGCAGTAAAGATGTAGATAATGCTTATGCCTGCATGAATTACCCAAACTTATGCTAAGTTCTAGCCTAATTTAACTCAATTATGACCTATGATTGCTGTGCAATCAGAGCTCAAGTGGATATGTCAACTGACGAATTATGATGAGTGATAGGGGAAAATATGTTATCATGGTGGATGAGAATCAAATGGCCACAAATGAGAATCAAATTATGATGAGGAGTCATTCCCAAAGGTCTATGATATGGGTCAGGCTGATTCATTTCTTGATGGTTCTTATGAAGTTTCTGCAAAGGAATCACTTGGAAGATGTAGTGATCAAGGAGTTCTGAAGTAAGATTGTTGTGGGTCCAGGATCTAATAGAGGTGAATCTAATCAGCATATCCTAGATGTGTGCTTCCTCTTCTGCAATGTGGCCCAATGGATCCTTTTCTAATGAGTCATCTTGATTTTTCTCTAATGGGTGTAAGATCAATTCCATAAAACATGACTCAAAGATGGGTTTGTCTAATGATTCTTCCCTATAGTTTTCATCCCAAAAAATGAATGTCTGGAGAGTGCCTTTTCTATCATCCAATTCCAAATCTGTAAAGGATTCATACTCTGGGTTGCAGTCACTCTCAGTGTCCACCATTCCCAATTCATGGAGATCCTTAAAACAATCATCATATTGAAATGTCGCCAAATCCATGGGATAGAAATCTGACTCCCATCGATTGTTCTCCTTTTTCCCGAAATCCATGTATGTTTCCTCAAGATCAAAGGTAAAATCCTCTAATACTCTCAATTTGCAAGAATCATGCTTGGCTAAATCGAGATCCTCCATCATGTGGAAAACTTCCAGTTCTACCTTTAGGTTTTCTACCATCAAAATGGTCATGAGATCCTGAATCAAACCTAGTTGTTCGGCTGAGCATTTCCCTTTTCCTCTAGATGATGCCTCGAAAATATTGATCTCAGTTCGTTTATCTCCAGAGGCAATTACCATGTGCCCTTACTCATAATTAATTATGGCTCCTGCAGTATCCAAGAATGGTCTTCCCAAAATCAAGGGCATATCTTATATTGGTTGTGGTGCATCCATGTCAAGAACTAAGAAATCAGCTAAGTAGCTGAAATCTTTGACTCTGACTACCACATTCTCTACCAACCCAATTCGGGTGATTAGGGTTCGATCAGCTAATTGCAGAGTAACATCAGTGGGTTTTAGCTATCCAATCCATAGTTTTTCAAATAGGGCGGTTGGGACTAGGTTGACTGAAGCACCAAGATCCAGCACAACCTGCTTGAAATTTGTACCACCAATCTTCCAAGGGTTCAATAGGGTGCCTGGATCTGATTTCTTAGGGGTAGACTATTTTAGATTATGGCACTCTCAGTTGCAGACAGTACTACCTTCCCTTGTGATTATTCTTCCACCTCTTTTTTGGATAAGTCAGGTGAGGTGGGATTGAGAGTGAGGATATCAAATAATGGAATAGTGACTTGTGCATTCCTTAATGGTCCCATTATGTCAAATTCGACAGTCCTCTAATGTGGAGGTAGGATAAGATCTGGGATAGGGGAATGCATTGGTTGTCCAGGGGGATGGGTTTCTGCTTCCACCTCTTAGTTTTGCCCTCGACCTTGTTATGTTGATCATAGGTTGGGTAAGATTTGTGAGATGGGCCTCGGGCCTTGGGTTTGTGATCTTTTCTCATTACCACAACATTGATCATAGCACAATCATGATGCGGAGGTGGAGGAGAGAGAATTGGACCTTGTTGTTGAGCAGTAGGATAGGTCATGGTATGATTCAGATTAGTTAAGGTGGATAAGGTAAACACGCAGGTATGAGTGGATGGGCCTGTCTGAGTGTATCTTGCTTGACCTTGGATTTGATTCACTACGTGTTTTTGAGTCGACATGTTGTTTGAATTTAGCTAAGGTTGGGAGGGAAGTAACCTAGGCTGGTAAGTCCATGCCATTTGTGTAAGCTGATTTCGATCCCATTAGTTCATAGGGAGCTCTACCTAGCTTAGATGAGTTGACTGGAGTTCACCTTAGCTTAGGACCAACTACATCCAACTCCACTCAACTCCAACCAGCTGAAGATGACTTTATTTCAACTTAGGAAGCTCAAGTCTAGCTCCCAAGGACTCGGCTTAGCTCCACTCCATTGAGCTAAGCGACCTTAGCTACATCAACCATCTAGATCCTCCCCGGGAGCACCAGACCCAGTTTACCTGAACTCCTTTATGCAGAAGCTAGCTTACTTTAGCTTGTCTTAGTAGCTAGCAAAGAACTAGAGAGCTAAGCCAGCTAGAGTAGCTCCATGCCAACCTCTTTAGTAGCTACCAGCTCCAGTTCAACTCTAGACCTTTTCTGTCCAGCTCCTCCCCTCAAACCCTAGCTTCCATTGCCTATTCCTTTACTCCACTACTAGCTAAGTGAGCTTAGCTTAGCTTAGCTTAGCTTATCTTAGCTTAGCTAGAGACTAGCTCCCTTGTCCATTTACCACCTTAAAACCCTACCTAACTAACTCCACTAATTAACCCTAACCCTAAGTCCACTTAGCTAACCTAGTAAACCCCTACGTTGGCGCCAACCCTAGCCACCTTTCCACCCCTCACCTCCCTCCAAAAGCCACCTAAAGTTGGTGCCAAAACACCCCCATAACCACCACCAAAATGGTACCAACCCATCCCCTCATCACCACCCTACACTTCACCAACCAACCCATCTCCACCCTAGATTTTTGGTGCCAGGAACACCCCCTTCTAGAAGCCAAAGTTGGTGCCAAAACAAGGTGCCCTTCCACCCCATACTCGACCACCAAAGGCCACCTTCAAACCCCCTTCACACCCTTTTGGTTGGCGCCATTTAACCCTCTCCATTGGATCCCTAACCACCTCCCATCAGGCCATCCTAGCCCTCCACTAAAGGCCACGCCAACCACCTCCATCCCAATCTATAAAAGCCCATCACCCACCACCATGTCCATCATCCTCCCATTAGTATAATTCTACAATATATCCACCTATACCCTACGTCCAAGAGAAGAAGGGAGGAAGAAGATTAAGGGAGCACATCACCTGCTCCCTTGGTGGCTTCTTCCTTCCCACTCTTCTTCTTGTGCCACAACAAGGAGGAGGAGCAATTCTTCATCAAGGCGGATAGCCAGGTAGAGGAGAAGAACTTAGGGTGGAAGACCACCCTTGGGAGAAGAAAGTGCATGCCCCCCCTTGGGCTTGCCTTGGAGGATACTATTCTGGCAGAGCTGTAGAAGGAAGGAATTGGAGATTTTTTCAAGGTCGGGAACTACTAGGCTTGGAGCAAGAAGCCTCCACCTCTTCTTCACCAACATCATAAAGTTTAGTGTTTTATTTATTTTTATTTTTGTTGCTAGTAGTAGAATCATTCCTTTCCTAGGCTTTTATGTAAAACACTTTTGCATCATTCAAGTTGCCTCAATTCTATTCCATATTGTTGGAATTTTTTATAATCTAGTTTCTAGCACTTTTCACTCCCTCTCCCCAATTACTTTAGGCCTCCACATGCCTAGAGTGAGCTTAGGGAGAGGCTCTACTTGCCACTTTAGTAGTAGTGTAGTGAGTTAGGTGTTAGTCATTTTCTGTTGCCAACAAAACTCATGTTGCCATTATTTCAAAACTAAAAAAAATATATATTTGAAAAGACCAAAAAGAAAGGTGAATTGCACTCCCAAGCAAGAGACATATTTTTGCAAACAAATTGCCTCCTTGGTCGACCCTAGATACTCCACTATCTAGGTTACAAATTTTAAAAGTGACTCGGTTCATGTGCGGTACAATGATAAAACCTTAAATTAACAAACCATGGTAAAAGTCGATCAGTGTGGCTAATCTTCTCAAATGCACCTCGCACAACAACAACAAAATAGATAGAGCAAGTTAGTAGCAATTTAAATAAGAAATTGTAACTAGTGAAATCAAATCATGCGTTGCTCCCCAGCAACGGTGCCAAAATGTTTAAGCGAATTTGATGTTTAAGAAATGCATTGTAGGATAGGACAAATGCACTCAAACCATTTAAATTTGTAACTCAGAATCAAAAGAGTCTGAGGTTGAACACAGGGAGTAAGTAATAGCAATTTAATCTCACCAAGCACAATAAATATAAGTAATTATAATCAAAACTTGATTCAGAACAACTTAGAGTGATATATACATGAAATTAAGTATCTCAATGCAAAAGGAATGGGTAAAAATGGTGATTTGAATCACCAATTAACCCTTTGAAGTTAAGCTCAAATATCTCAAATATATCAATAGTAATTATCAACAATATTCCACATCAACAAACTTGAATGAACCAACAGCAGCATTTAGAACCAGTAGAAGCAAGCTTCTCAAAACAGAGGCAAAGGCCTCTTCTTCCTCTTTCTTTCTTCGTGCCTCAGTGGGGAGAGGCAACCATAGCACAAAGGCAAAGGCCTCAAGATCAACTAAATATAGAGAGAGCGTAGCAGAGGGAAAAACCCCCTTATCTCTTTCCTCCTCTTTCTTTCTCTCAGAGACTTGAGTTTAGCCAGGTAATCAAGCAGGTAACCGGGCAAGAACAAGGTGCAAGCTTGTGGGCGTGGTCGCAGGCTAGTAGTGGTGTTTGGGTTAAGCAGGTCATGAGGGTGAAGGGGACCCGATCCCCGTGTTCTTGGGCGAGTGGTCTATTGACAGGGATCTATCGAGGAGTTTAAGATGCCTCTTTTTAGTAAGATCTCCTAAATAGCTCTCTCAACAAATAATATTCATAACTCAAAATCAAGAATGAAGTTCGAGGTTGAACGTTGGGAGGAAGTGTTGCATTAACGCATTAATCTCAATTGAAATATAAATGAGCAAAGGAAATAAGCCAAGAATAATGATATTCAATAAATAACTACTCAAAATTGATATTCATTGTATAATATGGGCATATCAAGAGTTTAAGAGAACAAATGGATATCTAAGAAAAAATAATGGTGCTTTAGATCACCAATTATTAGCCTTTATTAAGCACATATCAATTACTCAAATGAATCAAATAAATGAACAGTGATCAGACGTTTGCTTTGGTAATCAGATGACTTAAATGTTGCCTGCTATAGTGTTCGCGGCATAGATCGCGTAGAAAAATAACGTGTAATAGTATAGCGTGAAATACGTCTCGAGTAAATAAACTAATGGAACTTGGTGAGTCCCGGTCGATCATAGGGAGGTAGAAAGCACTTTTGATTTCATACGCTTGTTCTCAATATGATTACTAAAGAATAGAAACAATCAATCACAATATTCACATTACAAAGAGATTGAATTTGATATATGTAACAGAATGAAAACATGAAAGTAAACTACTACTAATCTGACAAAATGAGGGCACCACAGGTAGTTCATGGAGGCCTTTTGGAGAGGTTTAGAAGAGCAACAACAATCTGTCAGGATGGCCTAGTGGATGCTTCAGACTGAGGTGCAGAAACGAATGTAGAGAAAACGAGAAGAAGAAGAAGAGAGAACGGTTGAAGAAGGTAGAAGAAGAATAAAAATGAGAAGTGCCTTCAAAGGGGGGCCCTTTGGCCTCTTTTTATAGCTTTAGTGGAGGGCAAACAAGGCATTTGGCCCCTTAAATTCATGCAAATGCCTTGGATTATTCAGATCCGTTGATGGGGAGATGAACATCGCTAATTAAGCCTTCTGAATCCTTCTTTTATCCCTAATTGAATCTGGTGCTACCACGTGGCAGCCTATTAAACTTTAGATGAAGATTGCCCAGTTGCAGATCACCTGTCTCACGCCTTCGCTTTCTCTCCTGCGCCACTTGCCTCTTCTGAGCCCCAAACCTCAGCCTTACGATCATAAGATAGAATGGCTTAAAAGCATGCTCGATCACACCTTTAAGTCCTAAAGTGCACTCTCGGGCATTTTCGGATGCGTCATCGCGCACGATTTTGATCCAGTGCCTCCATGCTTGCCACACGACTGCTACCGAGCGACCAATAGAGATTGACGGTTGATTTACGCCAACGCTCATCATTTCTCCTAATTCCACACTAGGGACTCTTCAATCACACGCTGCCTGCTGTTTGTTAGGCCTCATCTCCGTTGCACTACGCACGTGGATGGTCGTGCCTTCCATTTTTTGTGCGGCTACTTTGAGCCATTGGATGGGAATCCAACGATCAAGATTCCACCTATGCGCGATGAGGTGGCTAGAGGTGGCAACGTGGCCTCATCGAGACCGCTGGATGACAATCGAACAACCCGCAGTTCTTCTTTCCAAATTGGAGCATGGTGAGGTGTGGCTGCAATGGCACCACATGGCACCATCGTGGTCGTCCATCTTCTTTTCCTTGTATCTAACGATGTAGGCCTCCGATTAAGTTGATTTCTGTACCGTTGAACTGTGAACATCGATTCGGATAAATCCATACAGTTGGATTTGTCATCTGAGGTCTAGATATTCTTCAATTATCCCTTGGCTCTAGCTTCTGTGGACTCCTTAGGGTGCTATGGGAGTGTGATTGATGTGCTCTTTGAAGCATTGGACTCCTGTCGATATTCCAAATAGATCCATAAGGTTGGATCGATCATCCGCAACCTTGTATTACCAGTAATTAATAATACCTCTCAAGTAGCACATTATTATGTATAAAACATATAGATCATCTAAGATGCAAAGTACGATGCGTATGCATGCAGAATGGCTATGTTAAGTTTGGTCCTATCTTAATTCTGGCGAATTAGGGTTTATTATTGCTACGCAATCATACCCCCATGCCTAAATCCTGCTAGTCCCTAGCAAGTGCAACACTAAATGCATTGTATCAAGAGTTTACTAAAGTTTTATTTCTTTTGGATTCATCCAAAAATTCTGAATCTAGATAAGCATGAATATATAGTGTTGTAGCTTCTGCAACGGATCCAGGTGAAGAGTGGATACACATTAAAAGTTTGTACTTGACCCCTAGTAAAATTCTATTGGGATAGGCAAACCTCTTTTGTCGAGGATATAAACTATGTTATGATTTTAGCCCCAACTTTTGGCTTTGGTAACATATGTCTGAGTTAACTGGATTTGCATTTGGTGGCTCACTCTCTTCTGGTGCTACATGGAGACTAGTATTTTAGAATCTAGATTATTAGATCATTGAGTTACTTAACTTAGCGAAGAGCTAGAAAACTGTGCTCTCTTTAATCTCTTATGCTTTTTCTTTTCTCTCTTTCTCTTTTTCTTTTACTTTTTCTTCCTAAGCTCACATCTTACCAGATTTGCAACAATATTTAGTGGTCTTAGATGGCATTACACTTTAATTATGTTTGAATAACCCTTTGAGTAAGTCAGACTCCTCTACCCGTATTCAGGCGGTCAGAAATACAAAGAAATAGGTTTAGGCTATATTTGGTCGTTCGTGAGGGTGGTAGGTGTTTTTGCCTCAAAACAATTTGACTTACATAATTCAAACTTCTTAACATAACACTTTTTTTTTCACAACCAAATATCCCTTTTCTATGCTTTTTTTTTTCATATATATATCTGTTGGCACAATGATGTTACCAACATAACATAATGCAACAATTCAACACGTCATACATACCTTTATTCATGAGCCATTATTTGGGATTCTTGGGGATGACCAAGAGGATCTCAGGTGGCTTATTTGGTGGAAGTGCCTATTCTCAGCACCGGGTGCCTATTTGGATAGGATGACGTATTTCTGACCTTGTCATCAATACCCTCCTTCAGCCGAGGATTCCGAACAGGATGGTCGTGACCATCAACCCTAGTCAAAGTTTTACCAGAACCTGTTCTCCGTGTTTTTGCCATATTTGGTGGCTCTTGTGTGGAATTTCTCACAGATTTAATATGCAAGAACTGAGTGAAAACTATACCCATCTCCTGGTGTCATTATTCAATTATTAAAGATTAAAGATTCCTTACACTAGCCTTAGAGCACCAGTAGACTCTCTACTCTCATCTTACGTATGTTTTGGTGGATCTACTAGAAGATGGTTCACCTGATTCCCTGATTATTGTCCAAGTGTTCAGGAGAAGAAGCAATGCTTCTTCTCGACAAACTAGAGATGTCTATCAGTTTTCACAGTGGATCCATTTCAAATTCTACATGCAGATGTGAGGTTATACTAGATTCTAAGCTTAGGAATCTATTAAAGAATAAATCTTTAATAAAACTTCTTGATAAAGCAATCTAATCCCCCACTTGTTGAAGAAAACTTTTAGTTTTTATGGACTACACCCCCCCATGCCTAAGTGTTTGCATGTCCTCATACATGAATAAAAGAAATTGGAACAAGGCAGGGTGTACGTGGAAAGAAATCACCTGAAGCTGCTTCTGAGTTGTCGTTCACCTCGTATCATCACTGCAATACCATACAAAATATGCAAAACAATATGCAAAACATTATGCGAAAATGAAATATGCTATGTATATATGTATACGTGCTAAGTTTAATGCCTCCAACTGGGCAACTCATCAGTCACACGTCCTCAACTAGATGTATCATTTCGTCAGTAGGAGGAGGTTCCTAGGCAAAGAATGGTTTGAGGAACTAGCAATTAACCATAAAAACGTGCCTAGATTTCAGGTCTCTAATTTGGACCACCCCGTTAGAATACGGGTGGACTACCAGAAATGGCCCAGTCCACTTGGACTTGAGCTTTCCCGCAAAGAATTTGAGTCGGGAGTCAAATAACCAAACTTGCTAGTTAGGTGCGAACTCCTTCCTCTGGATGTGTTGATCATGGAAAGCATTTTTCTTGTCCTTGTATATTTTTGAATTCTCATATTCTTCCCACCTAATCTCCTCTAACTTCTTAAGCTGGAGCTTTCTTTCATAACCTCTGACCTCGAGGTTAAAATTACACTTTTGCACCGCCCAAATGGTATAGTGCTCCTGCTCCATAGGAAAGTGGCAAGCCTTTCCATGCGCCATGCTATTTGGTGACATTCCTAGCGGGGCCTTGTAGGCGGTCCGATATGCCCATAGTGCATCAATCAACCAATCGAACCAATCCTTCCTATCAGGTCTAATTGTCTTTTGAAGGATAAGCTTGATTTGATAGTTTGATACTTTAGCCAGCCCATTGGCTTGTGGGTGATACGGGGTAGCAATGGGGTGTTGTACTCTGTATTTCTTTAATAATGACCTGAAATGGGAATGGATGAAGCGGCTTACCCCATCTCTTATTAGGGTGCATGGAACTCTGAATCTCACAAAAATAAATTCTCCGACAAAGGATATAACAGTCTTATGAATTGCTCATCTTGCCGGGATAGCTTCTACCCACTTTGAGACATAGTCTACTGTAAGTAGTATGTACTCAAAGCCATGCGAGTTTGGGAAGGGGCCCATAAAGTTGATGCCCCAAATGTCGAACACTTCTACGACCAGAAAATGGAATCAACTACCTGGCATCGATTACATATCTCTCCGGGTGATAGAACTGATTGCCTGGCATCGCTTACAGCACTTGGCAACTCGTGTATCTCTGAAAATGGTTGGCCAGAAAAATCCCAACTGCAAAATCTTTGCAGTGGCCTTTCAGCCTGAGAAATGACCCCCACAAGCATCGATGTGGCAAAAGGATGGCACACTAGAGATTTCCGAACTAGGGATGCATCTACAGATGATCTGATCAACCCCAATGCGAAAGAGTAATGGGTCATCCCAAAAATAGAATTTAGCCTCTGATATGAATTTTAGCTTTTGATCCTTAAGTAATCCTACAGGTAGCCTGCCTACGACAAGATAGTTTGCTATATTAGCATAGTAAGGAAACATAACAGAGTTGATAGATAACAAAGACTCATCTGGAAATCGATCTGATATCGGCAGGGAGTACTAATTGTAGTCTGGGT
The DNA here is from genome assembly GCA_037157565.1 of Thalassia testudinum. Taxonomy (NCBI): domain Eukaryota; kingdom Viridiplantae; phylum Streptophyta; class Magnoliopsida; order Alismatales; family Hydrocharitaceae; genus Thalassia; species Thalassia testudinum. The sequence continues at coordinate 101,420,871 of JAZHRO010000055.1, read as the reverse complement.
CTAGCCAAGACAAGTTATCCACCACAACATTATGTGCTCTGGCTTTGTCGTGGATTTCGACATCAAACTCTGATAAAAGAAGGATACATCTGATAAGGCAAGGTTTGGCATCGTTCTTTGCCAACAAATGCTGAAGGGTGGAATGGTCTGTGTAGATGATAACTTTAGACCTGAGTAAGTATAACCTAAATTTCTTCAACCCGAATACCACGGCTAGCAATTCTTTCTGAGTGACTATATAGTTATGATGAGCCTCATTCAACATTTTGCTAGCGTAGTATATTACAAATGGATGACACTCTTGACGCTGGCCAAGAACGACTCCGATAGCAAAGTCGGAGGAGTCACACATCATCTCGAAGTCGAGTGGCCAATCTGGGGGTTGGAGAATAGGTGCACTGGAGACAACATTTCTCAAGGTCTCGAAAGCACTGAGAAATAAGGAGTTGAACTCGAAGGGTGTGTCGGTTACCAGAAGATTCATTAATGGAGGAGCAATTTTTTAGAAATCTTGAATGAATCTTCGATAAAATCTGATTTGCTTAACTCAGCTAGGTAGAGGTAATCACAAAATGATTTTAGACATAGCTCGGTCGACCTTGAGTCTGTTAGAGGTGATCCTGTGACCTAGTACAATGCCTTCCCTCACCATAAAATGGCTTTTCTCCCATGAAAGTACTAGTTTAACCTCTATACATTTCTTCAAAATCTTTGTGAGGTTATCAAGACAAGATGACAAATTGTCTCTAAACTTGGAGAAGTCATCCATGAACACTTCTATGCAGTCCTTGATCATGTCTGAAAAGATGGCCATCATGCATCACTGAAAAGTGGGTGGTGCGTTGTAGAGGCCGAAAGGCATTCGATTGAAAGCGAATGTTCCAAAGGGACATGTAAGAGTTGTCTTGTCTTGGTCTTCTGAGGTGATTGCAACTTGATTGTACCTGGAGTATCCATCCAGAAAGCAGAAGAAACTACGCCCAGCTAGTCATTTAGAATCTGATCAATAAAAGGCAAAGGAAATGATCCTTTTTGCCGAGTTTAGCTTCCTGTAGTCAATGCAGACCTGCCAAGAAGTTGTGGTCAGGGTCGAGATGGATTTTCCCAATTCATTTCTGATTACGGTGAGTCTCGCCTTTTTGTGCACTATTTAAATGGGACTCACCCACTGGATGTCGGAAATTGGATAGATAATGTCTCATCCAGCCATTTAATGATCTCCTTCTTGACAACCTCCAACATATTTGGATTTAGGCATCTCTAAGGTTGTCTGGATAGTCTTACCCCTTCATCAATGTAAATATGGTGAGTGCAATATGAAGGGCGAACTCCGTGGAGATCAACAATGCCCCACCTGATAGCTACCCTATGTGCTTCCAGAATGGAGATCAACTGGTGTTCCTGATTTGGTGTCAAGTGAGCATTGATAATCACAGGATATGTCTCACTTTCTCCCAAAAACACGTACTTGAGCGAATCAGGTAAGGGCTACACTCCAGTAGTGGATGGTGGGGAGGTGGTTTATGCAGGGGAGAAGAGGAAGCAATAATGGAAATATGCTGATCCTGACTACTGGAGAACCCACCTACAGTGGTTGATGGGAACACCATCATGAGCCCTAACAAGCTCATTTTGACCTGGAAAAGAGAACAAAAGCTCCTACACAACCAACTGGAGGTCTTAACTCAATGAATAACCATTCTGAGAGAAAAGTAAGAAATAAGGGGTAAAACTACAATTTTGCCATTACAGTATAGAAATGGGTTTTCTAATGGGCTAAACACAGGTCAAATGGTCTTAACAAGATAAAAAGTGGGTTGGTTCAAACAGAAGAGTGTTCATGTGAATTCTGGGAATTAAATGACTTCTTGCAAACCTAAAATGGACCCACTTAATTTAAAAAGGTACTAGCCAGGAAAAAATTCACCAAAACCCTTTGAAAGTCATGAAAAAATATACTCTAGGGTTTAGAACCTTCAATTTGGCCCTTAGAACCTATTTTGACCTAAATTGGGGTCTTAGTCAAATGTTTGCCCTAAAATTGGTTTTTGCATAAATTTTCCAGTCAAACGTGGTCAAATCCAAAATCCAACTTCACCATTGTATTACTTAGATCTAGATTAGGTTTGTAAGAAAATTTACACCTAAGGGTAATTCACCTTGACCTACTTTGCAAACAGGTCCGACCCAATTACATTTCTACCCCTAACTTTTGAAAACTTCTGCAGAAACCCCTATCTTTGTCGTCGTTCTGTGCAATTAGGTCCCTCCGCTATTATAGCAGAGGGAATCCTACTCCGGTGAGGTTTCGAAGGAAAGATCTATCTGATTTCTCAGAGAATCCTCTTCAAAATTGAAAGGGAGATTTTCTGATAAATCTCCTCTGGTTTGAACACAATTCCAAGCTCAATTTGGTACCCAATCTCTCATGCAAATGCATGACAGATTCGGGTCTCATTTGACCTTCCACCTCCAGCAAGGTTGCCGTGCTTGGAAGCTTGGCTTCCAACCACAAATCCTCTCTCCATGGCCTATAAAACAAACCCAAAGCCCTCCTCATTCTTCAAGCTTGAAATTGGCCTGAGAAACCCTCTATTTCATCTCTTCCCCCTCCAACCAGTGACTTAGCAAGCTCCAGCAACATCCCACTCTTTTTGTTGTCGCTCTGCCACAATAACAGTGGCAAGGCTCTCTTCCTCCTCTTCTTTCACGTCACGCCGCGCCAGCTGATGCCCCTACAGCCCCTTCATCGTCGCCATCCTCCTCCACTGAGTGCTTCGTCTCCAGCGACGGAAATATGAGTCGGCCACCATCTCAGCATCCCCTTCATCTATCTATGCTCAGCTAAGTTCTCTCCCCTTTCTAATCATTTTTCTCTCTTTTATTCTTGCAAACACCCCTCGACGCACGCTATCACCCTCACCTTCTTCACCTCCGGCCAGACCTCCGGTGAGGCATCCTCGCAGCCCCATGGCTCCATCCTCCTCGCCAACCACCCCATAAGCATCGCCACACCTCACTAACCCTAAACCCTCTCTCCACTCACCACGCTACACCCCCAGAACACCCCTCGAACACACCCACTTCCACGTGCATAGGTTGCCCTAGGCATGCACACACCAGCTACCCCACACCGTGCCGACCCCCGTACTACATTCACCATGTCTAGGCATAGCTATCTGAGCTTTTTGACTAGGCCGCGAGGCCATTTTCTCATTGACAGGTGTAGGCATCTCCACCGCCATTGACACACGCAAGGAGCTTGCTTGCAAGCCTCCTCTAGGCCTCTTCACTCCAAGTGAATTGCCACAGGTGTGTGGAATCCCTTCGCGCACAACTCCAGACAAGCGATTGAAAGTAACTAGGGCTACCAAGTTGCCTGATTTTGATTTAGGGCTACTTGCTTTTCATATTTAGCTAAGTCACGAAGTTGCCTGATTTTGATTTCAACAACAAATATTGACTTGTGCATCCATTTAAAGTAACTAGGGCTACCACCTTCTTGATTGAGCTGTAGATACCATATTTTTGGGAACTAAATTGGACAAAAGTTAGAGCCAAATTAAGGATTCCAATTTAGGGTTTCAGAGACACATCTTTTTAAGCAAGAATCAACTATTCCAAAAAGAGGTGTGCCTAAACCTTGGTTGAAAAGACTTATTCAAGAGAAACCCTAAAATTCAAGCTCTTAATTTCACTTGAACCCTAAAAGAAAGGACCTAAAGCTCTCAAAGGACAAATAGGTCAAGTTGGCCCCGTGTTGGGTTAACCAACCTTGAAATTAGGTGACTTTTGCACTCAATACATCTAAAGTTCAAGTGAAATCCTAAGCACCTTTGATCTTAAATAAAAGTGGTAGACTTAAGAGGTCAAAGTCCCCATATTGGTCTACCTGGAATCTCAGTGACAAGAGAGGTTGGGTGGGGGAAACCCTATAACCCGTGGGGGCGCTCTACAATGTAGGGGTCTCTACAGGACTCTCCCTCTCTGGCTGCCCAAGTAATTCTCAGGTGGATGACTTTCTGATCCAGGTGTATCATCCACCTCGAACCTCCATAGTCATCCAAACATCTTTGGGTGCCTTGATTAGGTCAACATCACATCCAGTCCCTCATCCCTTCTCTTTAGAGCACACACATAGATTTTCTTTGGGAGTGTCTATTCAGATCAAATCACTTCTATCCAAACTTGAATTTTGATTCTACATCTTGATTCTACCATATGACCCAAATATGTAGCCTGGTTACTTAGGAATAGCATTCAAGAAACCTAAATCACAAAGATCCATGAGAGATAGAATGATTGTCGATGCCCTTGAATTTTATGAAATTGAATACAAAACCTCAAAACCAGTAGAAGAAATTCAGGTTATTGTACCAACAACAACAACCTTCATCATAAACTGTGCCCAATTGTTATTAATAGAAGCTACAAAAGGATCAACCTGAGACATTCTCATAATAGGAGACATTGAGATAGAAAAATTACATAACTTTGAATACCTCCAATGCATGACCAATCCTGTACTTTGGGAACAACACCAAGATGATCTTGAAAAAGGGGATGAGATGATGAGATTATTGAAACAAGTTAACGATCAGAAATACCCATACATGCCCCAAACATATAATGAACAATCTTGGAATAGTATTGAGGACCAATCTGATTTCCCAAATCCCGGGTTTGAGGCACAAGGTTGTTGTGGAATCCCAACCCAGATGGAATATAACATGCCTGACACTGAATTAGGTTGGGAAGTCCCAATTGCAGTAGAACACAATTTTGAGTCATCCCTAGAAAACAAAAATCCTGGTTCACCAAGCATAGAATTCCAAGACTCCTATAATGATGAGATTAGAACAGAACTGCTTGAGGGTGTAAATCCTACCCCTTTTTTTGATAAGGTGACCCTTGAAGGTAATTCTAACCTAGATTCTACTGATTCAACCCACATCCCAAGCCTACAATCTGGATCTGAATCTTATTGGGAAGATTACAAGGTCCCATATGACGAAGACCAAAGTTTAAATGAAGAGTATGATTGTGGGCCTTTATTTGATTAGTATCCCTCTCCAACTTCCTCAAAGATATAGATCGATTTCTTGGAAGTCATGCCAATCTAAGATACAGAAACTGAGGAGTTGGAAGAGTGGGGTTCTGATTGGGTCTTTCCTACAAGCCTAGAACTTGAGCCTAGACCAGATAAGGACACCTTTTTAAGCTCAGAATCTACATATAGGCTAGACCCAAGTTAAGTTGTGGAGTCTACATCATATGATTTATTTTGTGGTGGAACCCCAGATCTCGAATCTCATTCAGAACTTGATTTTCGTAATTTCTCCGACGATTTCAAATCTTTCCATGATTTTGGAGAACCATTGTTTCCTGACTACGCCGAGCCAATCTACGACCTCAGCTCACATAATTCATTCTCCGACTCCGATTTTGAGGTCCCTGATCTCGAGATCACTGATTTAAATTTACGTTCCAGTGAGATGGAATCATTTCTTTTCAATACTCAGGAATCAAAACTAGAAAATGCCGAGAGTGACTGCAACCCAGACTTCGAATCTTTTCTTGACTCAGATTTTCCTCATCCTATAAACACTCTTCAGGAACTCACTTTTGAATTTGATGGCTACTATGAGGACTCTCTAAATAAACCCACCTGTCATTCCTTTCTAGAAGAGCCCTCATACACAATTCTTATTGAAGCCACCTCCTCGACATATACAGAACCCATCCAAACCCATTTCAACCCCGACCCACAACCGGACTCAATTTCCATTCTGATTCCCCTCTTACTAAGCCGATTGCAGATGATTTGCCTCCACATCTTTTTTGGGTTTTGGACATTGATCAGACCGCAAACCATGCTCCATCATTCTCTAATCACTCCTGTAGGGTTTTTGCATTATCCACTGATTACTTTATAGATCCCTACTCTGACCAGGCTGATTCGACTCAACTAAACCTTGAATTCACACTTCCACATCATTTCGACCTCCAAAGTATATGGTGGTTTCCACATCTCCTGATCTACACTTATCAAAACACCAAATTGATTGGGTTTGGGCTACATCATCAGCCTGTTGATCTAAATAAGCACCTGGTTTGACCAACTAGGCTCTTGATCAAGGTGCTTGTTCTACAAAACTCAGTTGATTCGACCACTCCCTCTACATACCATTTCCCACTCGACTGAAGGCATTGAATTTAGTGCTTAATGGGAGGCAACCCATCATTCCAAAAACCCGAGATCCTTCTGATCATCCGTCTGCCCTTCACGTCTATTGCACCCTGAGTTTGGTTTTAGAACAGTCGATCCCACCTCTGGTACACGTGCCAGAGCTTGAAATCATCTGCAATAGTCATTCCCGACATGTTCGCACACCCAATAAATCATGTCCTAAGTCCTTGAAACCAACCTATTTTGCACCCTCTGTTTACAATGAGGATATTGCAAAACTTAGGCATGGGGCGGTGGTAAAGTGCAAACATATAGAAATCAAAATTCTGAAGGGTTCTCATAAAAAAATATCATTTTCCAAAAATAGAAAAAAATAGAAAATGGTGGAAAAGAACAAAAAAAATCTGAGGGCAGAGAAAATTTTGAGGCCATACAAAACTTGATGAAAAGTGAAAAATGTCAAAAAACTGAGCACAAAATGAAAAAGAAGAAAAGAGATAGTCACTAGTAAGAAATTAAGGGATTAACTAAAGTTCTAGACGATATCAAGAAAAAGAAAAATGAAGGAAAAAGTGCTAATGAGATACAAAAGAGATTAGTAGGAACGCTGATCTTAGGCCTCATGGGCAAGATTCCCAGGCTTAAAAGTTCAGATATCCGCTAAGATCTGGATAGTCCTCAAGAGGTTGGGGAAATTGCAAAGCTTAAGTATTAGGTCTAAGGCTTAGGGAGTATTTGGCCTCATTAACTGACCTTTAGTTTGCGAGACTCGATAACCTAAGCACGCCAATCCACACAAAGTCTGATTCAGTGCACATAATTATCAAAATCGCGCAAAAGCGTTTAAGTGTTCTGAAAAAGTTGCCTAGATTAGGAGTAGCCAATTAACACAAGTTGATTTAGACAATTTCCCAGCGCAAAGAGGTAGGAAATTCCCCTCGAAGATGCATAACAACAAATCGTCTCCTAAGTGCTTATCTCCTACTTGCTGCACGTAAGCACCCTATGCTGGTTCGTATGCCATAGGCAGCATTATCATGAAATATTGATTGCCAAGGTCAGGATTTAGCTACAGAATGCCACGAGCGAGATTATCTCGAAATCTCGAAAGCCAAAGATCTAGGGGTTTCCATGGGCGGTGCTATCATGAAGCATCGATTACCAGGGACCCTTCGAGGATTGATGATGGGGATGAGGAATCCGATACCGACTGTGTTGAGAAGCCAATACGAAGCTAAAAATAAAAAGAAAAGAGAGAGAAAACTCTCCAAACAAAAAAAAATCCTGTCTCTCTCTTGCAAAAAAAAATGCATTGCAAACTAAACCGAGGCTAAAATATGTTACAAGCTCGGGTGCTTTAACTGCGGAGTCCAACGAACCTTAGGATAGTTCCTGTGGGCTTTAAAAACCATCACAAAAGACCGAGAATAGAGCTGGTCAGGTATGGATCTTTGTTGGTACATGAGTACCTCTGGGCCTACTGTTGAACGTTGGGTTGCTACGCTAACGTGTTTGGTTTTGAAAACTTTGTTGTTGTAGTTTGAAAGCGAAGAACTTGTGTTCAACAAATAAAATTTATACCGGAATAGAAATCCCGGGTTGAACTCAGGAAGGCTACGTTGATCTATATTATCAATTATATATTTTTTAGAATTTTTCTTGAAAAGCGAGGCGATGTAATTATAATGAAGCCATAATAACAATCAGACTAAACAAAAGGGATAGAGAGAGCGAAAACATGCATTCAATAATTCAAAATGTTTATACAATAAAATCAAATAAGATTTACACTGTAAAGTAGGAAATCAGCTACACTAGAAAGCAGGAAAATTCTACACTAGAAAGCTGTAAAGAAGAATGGGAGAGAGAAGTTATCCTCCCCGATGATCGCTTATAGGACAAGCCGGATGGGATGACGCCTGGATAAAGGAGGATGAAGTAGGACGAAGGAGGACGAAGCAGAAGAATGGGAACGGGGCAGCACGTCATCGTCGTCGCGGGATTCGCTTCTGAACGAGGGACGAAAAATTGACTTTATCTCGCAAGAAGCATCCCGGGTGTGGGACAAGCTTCTCTTGAGCTTTGGAGAGGGTGAGAAGAGAAGGAAGGGATGAGAATTTCGTCTGGAGGGGGTCCCCTTTTAAAGTTGCAAGGAGTGGGGGCAATTTGGTCATAACAACTTTAAAAACATTAATTTAGGACCTTTAGTGATGGATAAAACCATCGCTAAAGGTCCGAACGTGGGCGTAGTGGGCGGTGCGTGTGTGCCTGCTCACTTGCCCACACTTTCAATGCACACGCATGTCCAGCCAATCTCAGCCATCCGATCACGAGATCAGATGGCTTTGATTATGCCTCTGTCCGCCTCCTCTACGTGCCCCATCGCGTGCGATGCCACGTGTTCGCTACGCATGCACTAGCGCATTGGGCGGATTGGGCACGTGCCGTTGTTCAATCATGATCGAGCGGTCAATCGTGCCCGCTAGCCCACATCGCTCGCCCACTCGCCAGGAATCAAACGCGTGCCAGCGCCTCACGAGAAGGCGCTCTCCCGCTGCGTTGTGGAGGGGAGTTGATCACGGAGATGATTTAAGGCACGTGCATCCACAGCTATTGGATCAAGATCCAACGACCCAGATCGCGCGTTGGATTTCCTTTGGAGAGGCAGCGGCGGTCTTGAGGGTCGGTTGGATGGCTGAGATGGCACCACGTGGCACCATCTTGGCCATCCATCTTCTGGATGATGTAGTTGGTGCCATGGGTATCTGATTGAGTCGATTTTCACACTGTTAGGCTATGATCGTCAATCCGAATCCATCCGTGTGGTCAGATTTATCGTTTGAAGTGCTAATTTACACCATCTTGGCCCTTGATCTTCTATGGTTCCCTGATCACTATCTGATGCTACAAATGTCTGATTTGGGTGATCTTGGAGTCGTTGAACTCCAATCGTCGCCCTGATCACATCTGTATGGTTGGATCTTCGATCCGCGACCCCGATAAAAAGTTTACCCTATCCATGAACATAAAAGGAGACAATTAACCTCCATTTTCTTCAAACTACTCTAAATGCAAGATGATGCATGTTATGCAATATTTATAGCATGCAATGCAATCCTAGGCTTAAGAACATGCATAAATAGACATTTTAAGTAGTGTAAACATGTTTACATCATACCCCCATACCTATCTTTTACTAGTCCCTAGCAAAAACTATATGATATTTATAATAGAATCAGGTTGGATTATTTGGGCACGAGTTATTTTCCATCATTAAGAAAATATCTACTTAGGATCTGAGCTTTCAAAGACACAACAATGCCCGAGTATCTGCCAAAATGCAGACCACCTCAAGCCCTTGCCTTATTCAAAGAAAAATTTATTTTTCCCTTTTTTCTTCTTTTTTAATTTTTTTGTATTTTCAAGTTTTAGGGTTTAAGAGTGGCTTTTTACGGCCATTCAACTCACCCAAGATTTGATGAGAACCCTAAGTTCTTAGCATCATTTTTTGAATGTGATAGACTCGTTGACCGGTAGTTAAAATGGGCTTTGGATTTTTATGCCTCTTGGTGACCTAAAAAAAAAAAACAATTCTGCCTAAAGGTTTATCTTTACAACCAGTAGCTTTCTCCCTACTTTTAATTTTTTTAAGGGGTCAACACAAGGGTGCATCCAGTGTATACCTCCTCAATTTATTCTACTTCTCCGCTTCTTCCTAAGTGTTTTGGGAATTTTCAGTGCATTTATTGAGCTGGGTTCTGGACAACCGATCGATGAGTTGTTACCACTGACAACTTGCCAGCCATACTCGTGTGGCGAAGTGTGGTTTATTTCTTTTTTTTCACTTCTTTTCCCCTTTTCATTTTGATTTTTTTTTTTATGTAGGTGGCTTCCCTGGTCTAAAATTTACCTAAAGGTAGCAAAAAGAGAAAGGTCTAGTGACTGGGCTCTGGACAACCTACCTATGGGCTGTTACCCACGATAACTTGTCAGCCGTATCACCCTAGAAGGTTAATTAGATACCCAATTTCCATTAAAATCGTCGAACAAGTCAGTGACAAGATAGTGTGTAGATGCTTAAAACTCAAAATTCCCTCAAATTACAGGGTGGGTTGATAAGTCGTGTACTTATCACCCAAAATTATTTACTCCAATTGAAATAGAATTTAGGTTGGCGAGGACTCGAAAAACAAATCCACATTTTAGTGGATAAACGGGCTGATTAAGTCCAAAGACCTGAAGGGTCTTTGTGTTCAAATCGTAATGTAGTATTTCCTAAGATTGAAAAGTCCTAATGTCCAACTATTCCTTCCTAATTTTTTTTTCTATTTTATAAATAAGAAGAGAAAAACAATTTACATGAATTTCACAAAGCTGACCAAATGATTGAAAAATGAATCCACCCCCCCATGCCTAGTTGATGCAATGTCCACATTGAAAAAGAGACATGAGAGAAAGGGTAGAGTATGAAAGATATCACCTGAATAGGAAACTCATATCAGCTTTGTGTCATATGTACAACTGCTGAGTTTAATGCCGTCAGCTAGGAGAAGTCCAGCCAAAGAAGTCACAAAATGGCTAGGGCAACCATGTCTGAGACAGGTTCTGGAAGAATACGGTCAATAATAGGCTTCAGATGTTGACCGTTGACTTTAAATGTGTTACCTGTCCTTGGTTCAGAAATCTGAATGGCTCCATTTGGAAAAATATGGTCAATTATGAATGGGCCATTCCATTTAGATCTAAGTTTGTGAGGAAAGAGCTTAAGTTTAGAATCGAATAACCAGACCTTCTGGTTCGGCTCAAAGCTCTTGCGGGAAATCAGTCGATCATGTAGAGCTTTGGTCCGAGCCTTGTAGATATTGGCATTCTCATATGCATCATTTCTAAGCTCCTCCAACTCAAATAGTTGGAGTTTCCTGGTCTTCCCAGCTAAATTCAGATCTAAATTGCATTGTTTGATCACTCAGAATGCCTTGTGTTCAAGCTCTACGGGTAGATGGCATGCCTTTCCATACACCAAATGGAATGGAGACATGCCGATAGGCATTTTATACACTGTACGGTAGACCCAAAGAGCGTCCTCAAGCTTTTGAGTCCAGTCCTTGCGATTAGGCTTAACCGTTTTCTACATAATGTTCTTGATCTCTCGATTGGAGATCTCGGCTTGTCCATTCATCTAGGGATGGTAAGGTGTGGAAATTTGGTGATTAACTGCGTATTTGGCCAACAAATTCTGGAATTGGGCATTAGTAAAATGAGTGCCACCATCACTGATGATAGCCCTCAAAATCCCGAACGTACTAAAGATATTTTCCATGACAAAATTGATGACCACCACGTGGTCATTGGTTCGGGTGCGAATCGCCTCAGTCCATTTGGACACATAATCAACAGCAACAAGAATGTACTGATGTCCAAATGAAGGGATAAAGGGTCCCATGAAATCAATGCCCCAAACATTGAATATTTCGACAGGAAGAATTGGGTTTTGAGGCATCATATCTCTCTTAGTTATGCTCCTGAGTGCCTGACATCGAGAACATGACCTTGAGAAATCCTAGGCATCCCTGAATAAAGACGGCCAATAGAAGCCATATTGCAAGATTTTTACAGCCATCCTTTTCACGGAGAAATGTCTACCACACCCAGATGCATGGCAGAAATCGAGTATACTATTGAATTCATTCGTCGGTATACATCGGTGAATAATCTGATCAGAGCTGATGCGGTACAGCTCAAGGTCCTCCCAGAAGTAGTATTTGGCCTCAGATTTGGGTCAATCCCGTTGTTTCTTGGTCCAATCCTGGGGGATTTGACCAACGGCCAAATAGTTAACAATGTCAGCAAACCATGTGGTGTGGACACCTAAAACTATAAGAATAGTTTCGTCTGGAAAAGTGTCAGCAATCGGAATGTCCAGATGAGAGGAATCACCTAGGAGTCTTGACAAATGATCTGCTATGACATTTTGTACCCCAGTTTTATCCTTGATTTGAAGATCAAATTCTTGAAGCAGAAGAATCCAATGAATAAGCCAGGGTTTAGCATCCTTTTTAGCCAAGAGATGTCTCAAGGCTGAGTGGTCGGTATAGATGATAACATGAGACCCTAAGAGATAAGCCCTGAATTTTTCCAAAGCGAACACTACAGCTAGTAATTCCTTTTCAGTAATAGTGTAATTCCTCTGGGCTTCATCCAGAGTTTTACTAGTGTAGTAGATGACAGAGGGCTTTCTATCAATTTTCTGACCCAAGACAGCCCCGACCGTGTAATCAGAAGCGTCGGTCATGATCCCAAAAGGGGCTGTCCAAATTGGTGGTAGCAAAATTGGAGCACAGGTGACTGCCACTTTTAGGAAATCAAATGCCTTTCGACATGATTCGTCAAAAACACATGGCATTTCTTTGGCAAGAAGATTGCTCAAGGGACGAGCAACCTTCGAGAAATCCTTGATGAATCTTCGATAGAATCCCACATGGCCAAGAAATGATCGGATTTGTTTAACAAATGTGGGAGGAGGAAGTTTAGCGATAGCATCAACCTTAGCCTTATCCACTTCAATTCCCCGTTTAGAGATTACATGACCCAAAACGATGCCTTCTTGGGTAATGAAATGACTCTTTTCCCAGCTAAGGATAAATCGTGCTTTGATACATCGCTAAGAAGCATTTCCAGATTAGCCAGAAAAGAGTCAAATGATTCTCCGAAAATAGAGAAATCATCCATGAAGACTTCCATAAACTCTTCCACCATGTTAGAAAATATGGTTAGCATACACCTCGGAAAAGTTGCAGGTGCATTGCATAATCCAAAAGGCATCCTACGAAAAGCAAAGGTTCTGTAGGGACAGGTGAAAGTAGTTTTTTCCTGATCCTTGGGATGGATAGGAACTTGGTTGTATCCCGAGTAGCCATCAAGAAAACAGAAGTACTTTTGCCCAGCTAGTCTTTCCAAGATTTGATCAATGAAAGGTAGGGGAAAATGATCCTTTTTAGTGGTTGCGTTCAGCTTCCTATAATCAATACAAACCCTCCAAGAGGAAGCAGAATGAGTTGTGACAGATTCTCCTCTCTCATTAGTCACAACGGTAATCCTGGCTTTCTTCGGAACAGTCTGTACAGGACTTACTCAGGGACTATCAGAGATTGAATAAATAATTCCTGCATCAAGCCACTTGATGATTTCCTTTTTGACCACTTCTCGCATATTTGGATTAAATCTCCTCTGCATCTGGCGAGAAGGGCAGGATCCATCTTCTAAGAATATTCTATGATTACAAGAAGATGGCTCTATCCCCCTAAGGTCATGAATGGTCAAACCAATTGCCTCCTTATGTTCCTTCAGGACCTTGATCAATTTAATTTCTTGCTCCTTTGTCAATTTAGCACTGATAATCACAGGGAGTGTCTTCTGAGGTCCTAAAAATTGATATCTCAAATTCTCAAGCAATGGTTTCAATTCAAGCTGGGGAGGGTTGATGATTGATGGTAGGGTAGATGCTGAAGATTCAATAAGAGGAAGAGGTTGTGAGTGAACAAAATCAATAACCTCTTCAGAAGATGAAAGATCAGCCATAGAGGGTTGTGGGTTGAATTTGTCATCAAAGGAAGAACTTTCGATTGAAGAAACCATCAAACAAGTTTTAATGTTTTCATTATCCTCATCAATTTCCTCAATAAATCCACAATCCTCAAATTTATTGATCTCCTTAAAAATATCCAATTTCATTCATTAATCCCCAAAGGTGATTTCCATGCTACCGCTTTCACAATTAATGTTGGCCTTAGCGGTGGCCAGGAACGGACGCCCTAGAATGATGGGTGTGTTCCTCAGATTATCAGGTACATCCATGTTAAGGACAAGGAAATTTACCAGAAAATAGAAATCCTTGACCTTAACTATAACATCTTCAATAACGCCTCGCGGATTTGTGACCGAGTGGTCCACTAAATGTAGTGTTACAGAAGTTGGCCGAAGTTTACTTAATCCAAACATCTCGTAAAGAGAAGTTGGAATTAGGTTGATGGATGCACCCAGATCCAAAAGTGCTCTATCAAATGTCTAATCTCTGATGATGCAAGAAATCAACGGAGCACCTGGATCTCTCTTTTTCTGAGGGAGGTGGTGTAGGATAACAGAACTAGCCTGCTCGGAGAGTACCACCTTTCTTGGAACAGATTATCTCGACTTATGCTTTTTTGTACATAACTCCTTTCAAAATCTTGCGTAAGCTGGTATGTACTTGATAGCATCAAGGAGCGGGATATTGATCTCAACATTCTTAAATAGATTCAGAAGCTCCTCATTGCTATCAACAGACTTCTTCTTCTTTGATTTGATCAAGGATTTAGGAAAAGGAACATGAGGCAGATCTTTGGAATCAGGTTCCTGAGCCTTGATTTCTCCTCCAGAATTCTCCTCTCTCTCCTCAGGTTCTTCAAGATTCAAAAGATCATAATAGTGTGGTTGTGGATCCTGAGTCTACTTACCACTCCTCAAAGTGACAGAATTTGCTGATGCATAAGAATTTGGGTCCTGGGGAGGGTTAGGAAAGATTGGAGGGGCTTGATTAGCCATGTATTGTTGATTTGCAGAAGAAGAAGAAGAAGAGGATGAGGAACCCTGCTCAACAACTTGAGCATGTGCGTGTGGGTCCCTCTGATTTCCGTACCCATGGGCTTGGTTGCCCGAATTCATAATATTTCGCGGGTTGGGTACGGGTTGGGATGGTAGAGATCCAGGTTGACGAGAGTTAGCAATGAGCCAGAACAGCAAGTTGTCCAGTGAGGTTTTCATTTGCTGCATGAGCTGGATCATGGATCCTTGCATCTCTACCATTTGTCTGTTCAAGTCAGCCTACCCTGTGGGTTGACGGGCATTCCAAGCTGGCTGATTGACCTGATTTGGAGGTAACTGAGTGTATACATGACCCTGACCCATTGGTCATTGCGGAGCATAGTTGCCGGGTTGGAATTGGGTCTATTGCCCTGGGTTTTTCAAAGAGAAGTTAGGGTGGTTTCTCCAACCCGAATTACAAGCATTAGAGTAGGGGTTAGATCGAACATTCTCTTGTACAGCACAGACATCCTCAAAAGGTGAGGATGGAGAGAAAGAAAGGGAAGGATCGAAAAAATTGGGATCAAAGGCCCTAGTTTGGAACCAATGGGGTTTCGAAAAATGCTAACTCACAGGTGGAGCCGCATCAAGTTGATTCAGGAACTCCCATCCAGAAGGAGCTCATGAAGAATGGAATCCTGAATTTTGGGATTGAGTGGATCGATAGTTGTTCATAGAATTGCCAGTCATCCACTCTTCCATTCTCTTAGCAACCAAGACCACCTTATCAAGTTTGTTACAAATCAATTACATATCAAATGAATGAGAGTCATGGACTTCATTGATATTTGATCTGGGCTGCTGGGACTGGTTAAATGTATCCACGGAGGCATGATTGATTGAATTCTCACTCATTTCCTTAAATAAGTCATGTGCACTATCTGCAACTTTATTGAGGAAATTGCCTCCGCAAGAAGCATCCACATGATTTCTGAGTTGCTCAGTCAACCAATGATAGAAGATCTACACGAGTTGCCATTTCAGCTCCTCGTGGTGTGGACACCTCTGCAATAGGCCCTGGAATCGCTCCCAGGCCACATGAAACTGCTCCCCCGGCTGCTGGGTAAAGGTAGTGATTGCCCATCTCAAAGCATTGGTACGTCCGACTGGGAAGAATTTCTTCAGAAAGGCCGATTTCAACTCATTCAAAGTTGCAATTGGTCTTCCTGTTGTCCTATACCAATGTGCGGCCTTATCCCTAAGAGAGTGGGGGAAGAGCCTCATGATCATTTGCTCCTTGTTTACGTTTCATGCCTTGGTGGTCTGGACCAAAGTGGTCAAGTCCTCCAAGTGCTGAAACGGATCTTCGGAGCCAAGCCCATGATAATGTTTGATCAAGATTAGTACCTGGGGCTTGATTTATATGTCACCGGTTGGAATCTAGACACCGGTATGTTCCCCGTAATTTGAAGGATCATAAAAATCCTTCAAGGGCTGAGCGCCCTGCATTCTCTGGAATCATTCCTGCATTCTCTACATTTGTTCCAGCTACCTTCGAAATTCTTCTTGTGGATTTCCATGCAGAGGAGGCTTTTGGTCGGCCATGGGATCAATTTGACCAAAATCCAATTTGCGCCTCCTAGAAACTCTAATGGTCCTTCCAATCAGGGATTCAATGACCATCTTCCCAGCATAAACTAGGAGAAGGTCGGAAGGACTGGGGATAGGGACCCTGCAGCATAACAAAACAAGGCTGTCCTTAAGTGGGGTAGCTTAAGAATCTACTGACTCCCAAAACCTACCTTATGATTGTAAATGATTTACTCTACTTGCATCTGCTCAATCCAACCAGTTAGAAGGAGGGACTGGGGAGAAGGTTCTTCCTTCGGCTTTTGCCTTCGGTTCCAAGTGTACCCCCCAGCCACGGTCATTTGATGCTACTCCCCTAGCTAGACATCAGATTAATTAGTACAAGTAGGTTAATCAAGGACAATCCCATACTAGGCCCTGAAGAGCGAATCAGACCTTAAGGCCAATGTCTACTCAATTTTATTAAGGCCTGGTATTGTGGTGCTTATGGAATGTGATGGGCCCTTAAAATGGGTTGTGCCCTTAATGATTGATTGAGATTTGTGTAAGTGCATGCACAACCAAGGTTTTCAAGCAAGATTATTTGTGATGTGCGGATTTTAATGTTCAAATCTTGCTTAAATAGCTTTTAGGGTTTCAAATTAGGTGGATTGCAATCAAGTTTCTAGGCAAACCAAGTTGTCAAACACGGGTGAAGATTGTTTTCCTTTAAAACTGAAAAGAAAGTGGAGTGCCTGTAATAGACCTAGATTGAAAACCCTAAGGAGGAGCTACTTGATGAGTTGATTTTAAGTAGAGTGGTGCGGCCCAAACAACTCAAACAATTGGCCACAAATGCACCACTAAGCTAGGCACACAAAGATGGTTAACCTAGAATGATTTCTACTCTTTTATGCATTGCTTTATGTGTACCAGTTCCACAGATCAGATCCCGGTTGAGTAGAAACAAATCAATTCGATTAAGCGCCCTGAATGTGGGTGTACGTTGTCTATTTGTTGAAACTTGCCCCACAAGATTATCATTTTGTTGTTTTTTTTTTTTTTTATAAATGAGGGTGGAATGAATGTGAGTGAAAATCTAAACAACCAAACTATTCCTAGGATTTATGCAAACACCAAAGTTAATTGGAATTTGGATTTAATGTGGCGAATGAAATCTATGGAGAGGGGGAAGAATGGGGAGCACTTATAGTTGTCTTCAACTGCACTTTACTCTAGTCTACCACTTGATGATTCCCTAATGGAGGTCTCTGCAAAATAATAGACACAAGAGAAAGCAAGTTAGAAAATAATAAAGTGCAAGAAATGAGAAAAATAGATCGAAAATCGTTGCCTCCCCAGCAATGGCACCAAAATGTTGAACGTCGAGTTGCTATGCTAACATGTTTAGTTTTGAAAACCTTGTCGTTGTAGTTTGAAAGCGAAGAACTCGTGTTCAAAAAATAAAATTTATATCGGAATAGAAATCCTGGGTCGAACTCAGGGAGGCTACATTGATCTATATTCGCAATTATATATTTTTTAGAATTTTTCTTGAAAAGCGAGGTGATATAATTATAATGAAACCATAATAACAATCGAACTAAACAAAATGGATAGAGAAAGAGAGAGGGAGAAAACATGCATTCAATAATTCAAAATGTTTATACAATAAAACCAAATAAGAATTACACTAGAAAGTAGAAATCAGCTACACTAGAAAGCAGGAAAATTATACACTAGAAAGCTGTAAAGAAGAATGGGAGAGAGAAGTTATCCTCCCCGACGATCGCTTGGAGGACAAGCCAGATGGGATGACACCTAGATGAAGGAGGACAGAGCAGCACGAAGGAGGATGAACCAGAAGAACGGGAACGGGGCAGCACGTCACCGTCGTCGCGAGATTCTCTTCTCAACGGGGGACGAAAAATTGACTTTATCTCGCGAGAAGCATCCCGGGTGTGGGATAAGCTTCTCTTGAGCTTTGGAGAGGGAGAGAAGAGAAGGAAGGGATGATAATTTCGTGTGGAGGGGGTCTCCTTTTATAGTTGCAAGGAGTGGAGGCAATTTGGTCATAACAACTTTAAAAACATTAATTTGGGACCTTTAGTGATGGATAAAACCGTCGCTAAAGTTTCGAACGTGGGCGTAATGGGCGGTGCATGTGCGCCCGCTCGCTTGCCCATGCATTCAATGCACACACATGTCCAGCCAATCTCAGCCATTCGATCGCGAGATCGGATGGCTTAGATTGTGCCTCCACCTGCCTCCTCTACGTGCCCCATCGCGTGCGATGCCACGTCTTCGCCGTGCATGCACTAACGCGTTGGGCAGATTGGCCACGAGCGGCCATTCAATCGTGATCGAGCGGCCAATCATGCCCGCTCGCCCACATCGCTTGCCCAGTCGCGAGGAATAAAACGTGCGCTAGTGCCTCGTGATAAGGCACTCGCCCGCTGCGCTGTGGAGGGGAGTTGGTCGTGGAGATGATTTAAGGCACTCGCATCCACAGCCGTTGGATCAAGGTCCAACGACCCAGATCGCACGTTGGATTTCCTTTGGAGTGGCAGCGGTGGTCTTGAGGGCCGGTTGGACGGCTGAGATGGCACCACATGGCGCCATCTTGGCCGTCCATCTTCTGGATGATGTAGACGGTGCCACGGGTGTCGGATTGAGTTGATTTTTGCGCCGTTAGGCTGCGATTGTCGATTCGAATCCATCCGTGTAGTTGGATTTGTCGTTTAAAGTGCATATTTACACCATCTTGGCCCTTGATCTCCTAGGCTTCCCCGGTCACTATCTGATGCTACAGATGTTTGATTAGGGCGATCTTGGAGTCGTTGAACTCCAATCGTCACCCTGATCACAACTGTATGATTGGATCTTCAATCTGAGCCCCCGATAAAAAGTTTGCTTTGTCCATGAACATAAAAGGAGATAATTAACCTCCATTTTATTCATACTCTAAATGCAACATGATACATGTTATGCAATATTTATAGCATGCAATGCACTCCTATGCTTAAGAACATGCATAAATAGACATCTTAAGCAGTGTAAACATGTCTACATCACCTACTGTCAGCTTTTAAACCTAATCAAAAGGAAAAAAAAGCACTCATGATTTATGAACATCAAAGGAACTCATGGTCTAGAACAAAAGTTAAAACCTTAAAATTTTGCTAAGGGACTAGTAAAAGCTAGGCATGGGGGTATGATGGGAACACAATCATGAGCCCTAACTAGCTCATTTTGACCCAGAAAAGAGAACAAAAGCTCCTACATAACCAACTGCAGGTCTTAACTCAATGAATAACCATTCTGAGAGAGAAGTAAGAAACAAGGGGTAAAACTGTAATTTTACCATTGCAGTACAACAACGGGTTTTCTCATGGGCGAAACATAGGTCAAATGGTCTTAACAAGATAAAAAGTAAGTTGGTTCAAACAAAAGAGGGTTCATGTGAATTCTAGGAATTAAATGACTTCTTATAACCCTAAAATAGACCTATTTAATTTAACAAGGTTTTGGTTGGGATAAAATTCACCTAAACCCTCTAAAAATCATGGAAAAATATCCTCTAGGGTTTAGAACATTAAATTTGTCCGTTAGAACCTATTTTGACCAAAATTGTGATCTAAGTCAGATGTTTGCCCTAAATTGGGTTTTTGCATAAATTGCCCAGGAAAACGTGGTCAAACCCAAAATCCAACTTCACCATTGTGTTCCTTAGGTTCAAATTAGGTTTGTACCAAAATTTGGACCGAAGGGAAATTCACCTTGACCTACTTTGCAAACAGGTCCAGCCCAATTACATTTCTACCCATTACTTTTGAAAACTTCTGCAGAAACCCCCTTATTTTGTCTTCATTCTTTACAATTAGGTTCCTCTGCCATTATAACAGAGGGAATCCTACTCTGGTGAGGTTTCGAGGGAAAGATCTCTCTGATTTCTCAAAGAATCCCCTTCAAATTGGTAAGGGAGATTATCTGATAAATCTCCTCGAGTTTGAACACAATTCCAAGCTCAATTTAGTACCCAATCTCTCATGCCAATGCATGAGAGATTCGGGTCTCATTTGACCTTCCACCTCCAACGATGTTTCCATTCTTGGAAGCTTGGCTTCCAAGCACAAATCCTCCCTTCAGGGCCTATAAAAGCAAAACCAAAGCCCTCCGCATCCTTCAAGCTTGAAATTGGCCTGAGAAACCCTCTATTTTGTCTCTTCCCCCTCCGGCCAGTGACTTAGCAAGTTCCGACAACATCCCTCTCTTTCCCTCACTATTCTACCACAATACCAGTGGTAGGGCTCTCTTCCTCCTCTTCGTCCATGTCGCGCCGCACTAGCCAATGCCCCTACAACCCCTTCATCGTCGTCATCCTCGTCCACTGAGTGCTTCATCTCCAGCGACAGCAATATGAGCTGGCTGCCATCTCTACATCTCCATTCATCTATCTACGCTCAGCTAAGTTCTCTCACCTTTCTAATCATTTTTCTCTCTTTTATTCCTACAAACATCCCTCGACGCATGCTATCACCCTCACCTTCTTCAACTCCGGCTAGACCTTCGGTGAGGCATCCCTACCCCTCCCTGCCTCCACCCGCCTCGCCAACCACCCCATAAGCATCACCACACCTCACTGACCCAAAACCCTCACTCCACTCACCGCGCTTCACCCCCAGAACACCCCCCAAACAAACCCACTTCCACGCGCACAGGGTGCCCCAGGCATGCACACACCGGCCACCCCACACCACGCTGACCCCCGCACTACGTTTGCTGTGTCTAGGCAAAGCTATCTGAGCTTTTGATGAGGCCGCAAGGTCGTTTTCTTCTTGACAGGTGTAGGCATCTGCACCGCCATTGACGCACACTAGGGGCTTGCTTGCAAGCCTCCTCCAGGTCTCTCCACTCCAGGTGAATCACCTTAGGTGCGCGGAATCCCTTCACGCACAACTCCAGACGAGCGATTGGCTTCAAAGACCTCATAGCCGTTGCAATCAAGGTCTCCTGCTGTGGGTGCGCGCAAAAGAAGGTGGGATATTTAGTCCCACCTCGGAAGATTGTGAGCAGATGTAGCGAATTAATAGGAAAAAGTGAATACGGCTTATCGCCTCTTGACCACGGGGTGAGGTCCCACTCACCTCTAACTGCCTCGTTTGTGACTCGATCTTCCTGAACCAAGCATGACCCGTAAACTCGACCTGCACTCGTCGCCCACCATCGCACGTCGGTGGGCCTAGTCCCGAGCGTGCACCAGACCTGATTACCCGAGAAGCAACACTAGGAGAGCAAGCCTAATAGGGAAAGAGGAAGAGAGATCGTGGGGGCAGGTAGGGGTAGGTTTTGCTCTCTCGCAGGGAAGGAGAAGAAGAAAAAGCCAAGGGAGAAGAGGGTAGAATCTAGAGAAGCTAAGGGAGGAGAAGGCAAGAACTGAAGTGGAAGTGGCTGAAGGATGAAGGGCTAAAGAAAGAAAAAGAGAAGGAGAAGGAGCTTTAGGCAGAAGAAAGAGAAGCCGACAGAAAGAAGAAGAAGAAGATGAAGGCAAAGGCCAGAGAGGCTGAAGGTAGAAAAACAAAGGCACAGGCACGAGAGCAGAAGAGAAGCAAGAAAGAAGAAGAAGAAAGAGAAGCAGCTAGAGACCGATTAGAAATCAGAAATAGCACTATAGTAATCACAAGTTTAAGAGGTCTGATTCACAAAATCAGAAGTCCATTTTTTGTGCTCTTCATATACATTGATATTTTGTGGCTACATTTACATTTTGCATTACAACTCTGATTTTCATTGCAAATTATAGTCAATTTTCGAAAGTTGTGCTCTTGATTTCTAAACCGCAATTTGCTCCGTGGGTTCGACCTTTGATTTAAAACATTGAGTAATAAAATTTATTTGTTTACGGATATTAATTTTAAAACATTGATCTCGCCCATTAAACAGTGGTGAAGTAATCCTCCCTTAAGATATCCGTGCTGGATCGGACAGGATAGTTAGTATTAGGGGTGTTAAGAGTAGATGAACACCCATGACAACCAGATCCTTGGGATAAAATGTGTATATCATTACTGTTAGTCCCATGTGGATCGCCATCAAAGACCATTGATAGTGAGGATGAATGTGCCATTGGGTCGCTGCAGAGGGGCTTAATGTTCCCACAAAAAGCTGAATCTTCATCTTCACTATCCTCCTCGATTAAATTGCAATCAAAGTTCTTTGTTGCCCTAAAAATGTCCAGTCTAAGCTTTCCGTTTCCCAAGGCAATCTCCATGCACCCTGATGCACAATCAATGTTTGCATGGGCGGTTGCTAAAATCGAGCGACCTAGAATAATCGGTGCATCACGGAGATTAAGAGGAACCTCCATATCAAGAACAAAAAAGTCCACCGGAAAGCAAAGTTCTTGGACTTTTGCGATCACATTTTCAACCACCCCCCTCGATGTTTTCACAGATTGGTCAGCCAACTATATGGTAACCGAGGTGGGCTTTAACTCCACAAATTGAAATCAATCAAATACTGCAGTAGGGGTTAGGTTGATGGATGACCCCAAATAAAGAAGGGCCCTATCAAAATGGGAATCTTGCAAAAAGCAGGAAATCAGTGGTGCGCCCAGGTCCTTTTTGGGTGGTAAGTCAGCTAAAATAATTGCGCTGGCTTCCTCAGATAATACCGCTTGCCATCTGTTCCTCTACTACCACTTCGAAGTATAGTAGTCCTTAAAGAACCTAACAATAGCTAGGATGTGATCTATTGCTTCGAGGAGAGGGACCTGAATGTGAATTTCCTTGAACATAGATTTCAGGTACTCAAAATTCCGCATGTCCTTTTTCCATGCTGAATCTCGCATTAGGGCCGCAGGAAAAGGGACGGGAATTTCAGGGTCTGGGGGCCTCTTTCCTTTATCTAATGAAGATGTCTTGTGAGAGGAAGAGGGCTGTGAGCCATGTCATGGTAGAATGCAGGAAAAATCATCACCCGCTTGCCTAGGTAGTGGGTCTTGTGCAGTCTTTCGCTCCTTAAGGTGACAGCTTTTGCATCGGCATGTTGTCCCTGTAGGGGAGACGAGCGGGTTGATCTGGATACATAGGGTTTGACAACGGGTGTGGCTGACTAAGCCTATAACCAGTAGTACAGGAGGTGCTTGCATAATAGCATGTGCCTACCCCCATGGTGCTTGGAATCTAGCCTAGGTGCCCTAGTTCTACACATATTTCAGGTTTAGGACAGGTTGGGAGGGCAAAGATCCCTGTGATCTATGCTCCTGCATCATTTGGTTTTGCATGTTCTGTATGCTTTGTATTTGGTCAGCCATTGCCTTCATTATTTGGAGGTTGTCATGAGTAGATTTTCGAATTGATGCCTGCAATTCCTCCTTTAGCTACTCCAAAGGGTCAGCTCGCTTTGTAGGGTAGTTGGCAGCATGGTGCAGTGGCTGATAGATAGATCGTGTGTATTGCTGCTGCCTAGGATACATGTTCTGCGCATTCCCATATTGTCTAGTCTGGTAGTGTGTAGCTTGGCTCAGTCTTTGTGGGTTACCAGACAAAGTGAAATTGGGATGTTTGCACCAACCAGGGTTATATGTTTCAGAATACGTGTTGTTATGCCCGTATCCCTGGATGGCATTGACATCTTTGTAAGTCGAAGACATCTCAGATGCGAATTCATCAAAAGAATTCTCACTTGTATCATTATGTGGTGCATAACCCTGATTGTATGGTGCTAGATCCATATTGTTCACAGGTTCCTGGTATGTAGGATTGTGCAAAGATGGAGAGAAAACATCCCGAGTAAACGGATATGTACATGCAGTGGGGGCTCAGGATGCTTGAGAGGAGTAAGATGGAGCAGTGCTGCTAGAAGATCCAAATCTCACTCACATTAATTCATCAAGATTCTTATCAAGCAGATCCACCTTATCCAACTTTTTGGTGATAATGTCCATGTCGGCTCGAGCAGAATTGGCTTAAGCTTCTTGGACACTAACTCATTGCTGCCCAGGTCACTAGAACTAGTTCATTGAGCTGGCATTCATCGAGTTCTCAGCTAACGACTTGAATAGTTCAAATGCGCCATTCTAGTCCTTCGTGAGAAAATTCCCATCACTAGATGCATCGGCCAGGTATCGATGAGTGTCATCCAACCCATGGTAAAATAGTTGAGCGAGGTGTCATTTGGGTACACCATGGTGTGGGCACTTCCTGATAAGATCGTGGAATCTATCCCAAGCATCATACAATTTCTGTCCAGGGCCATGATCGAAGGTTGTGATTGCGTGCCTCATAGCATTTGTTCGAGCGATTAGGAAGAACTTTTAGAGGAATTCATGACGTAATTCCTCCTAGGTTGCAATTGGCCTCCTAATGGCCTTGATACAATAAGCAGCTTTATCCATGAAAGAAAAAGGAAAAAGCTTCATGAGAATAATTCCAATATCTATATTCCTGGGTCAAACTAACTATGCAATCATACTTAGGTTTTCGAGGTGCTAGATGGGATCCTCATTAGAGTTTCCATGAAAATGAGTTTGAATCAGACTTATGATATTTGGCTTTAACTTGAATTCGTCTACCTGTGGAAATCTAGACCTGAGGTGCTATGATTGTTGCCGTCGGATCATAGAAGTCCTACAGTTGTTCTCCACGTGGTGGATGTTGCATCTGTCGAGTGTCATGAGAATCCAGTCGATGCTCTGCTCATATTTCTGTTCCGTTTCCTCAACCCTGGATTCCAGATGAGCCATTGAGTCCTGATTCTCAGGGTCCTGACGCACTCAAGGGTCGGGATTAGCCATCTCAACTAATTGGGTGGAAGAAGGTTGAGAGGTTAGGTCAAGCGAAAATCTCTTTTGCCACCTCGGGTTTGGCTCCCAAGGTCCTGCAAGTTCAGGTCTTAACGACCTTCTTCCTTGCATACACCAACTTAAAGGGTTGGTGTAGTCAAGCAGAATAAGGCTAACGCCTTGTTAATTAGAGTGGTCCTTTAGATCAGATGATCGGATTTTTCAGTTAAGTTTGTGTTATTAAAAATTCGACGATAGACCAACTGCAAAGGAATTCCCACCTCTCAAGCTAACCTGGATAGTTTGGTTACAAGGGGACTACAAGGTTCTTCCTTTAGCTTTCACCTCTGGTTCCGTTACCCCACAGCCACGGTCGTTTGACATACCCCATAGGATTAGTCACCAGGTTTTGCAAGAGAGGTTGGAACTACCCAGTAGTTTCAAGCCAAATGTAGGTTATTTGATGTATTTTCATTAATTCCTAAGCTGTTTCTTCAATATAGTAGATGGTGGGTTGTCCACAAGGTGACTCGCCTCACTGACAAACTTTTATGCTCGTCGAACAACAAGTTAGTCTATGTGGTCCTATTGGCTAATGCACTTCTAAGTTCTTTTCAAATTGGAGATCACAATTCAAAAGTATACTCTAAGGTATTACGGAATCCAAATGATTTGATACTTGGTAAAAAGATTCCTTTTTCAATAAGCTTTTAAGAAAATATTTTTCTAAATTTTTTTCTATTTGCAACAATTAGTTATGAATTTGTAGCTAACCAGAGGTCAAATCTACGATTTATACCACATGTTGGTTTTTCTATTGGAAACTATATCAAATATGTTCCAAAAATTTTTTAAATATATGATGTTGAAAGCTAATTTGATTATCTTCCACACTTCACAAGTTTTGACTAAATCGAATGTGTATGTTAGTCAGAATTGATTTCTAAATTTCATAAAAGTTCAATTTTTAATCAATCTAACTAGTATGTATTGCACAAATTTTTAAAAATTTTGCAAAAAGAATTTATTCTTTTAAAAGGTGGCATTAGAAAGATAATTTGAAGATCTATTTCTAGTCCAAATTTCAGGATTTTTGAAGCATTAAAATCGTGGCTATTGAATTTTAAAGATGACACTTACTTTTTGGCTGAATTTCTAATAGGAATTTGTGCACCAGATTTTCAAAGTGCCTGCTTTTCCTTGTTCGTTGCTTCGTGTAGTTGTTCCTGCACACAAAAATATTGTATTAGAGATAAAATCAAAAGTTGCCTTGCCTCCTCTACAATGATGCGAATTTGTTCACTACGTAGATTGCGTAGGAAATTAGCACATTGTAGTATAGCGTGAAATATGTCTCGAGCAAATAAATTAAAGGAACTTGGTGAGTCCCGGTCGATCACAAGAAGGCGGAAAGCACTTTTGATTCCGTACGCTTGTTCTCAATAATGATTACTAAAGAATAGAAACAATCAATCACAATATTCACATTACAAAGAGATTGAATTTGATATATGTAATAGAACAAAATCATGAAAGTAAACTACTACTAATATAACAAAATGGGAGCACCACGGGTAGTTCGTGGTGGCCTTTTGGAGAGGTTGAGTAGAGCAACAACAATCTGTCAGGGTGGACCAACGGATGCTTTAGATGGAGGTGCAGAGACGAATGGAGAGAAGATGGGAAGAAGAAGAAGAGAGAAAGGTTGAAGGTGGAAGAAGAAGAAAAATGAGAAGTGCCTTTAAAGGGGCCCGTTGGCCTCTTTTTATAGCTTTAGTGGAGGGCAAAGAAATTATTTTGCACCTTAAATCTGTGCAAATGCCTTGGATTAATCAAATCCATTGATCGGGAGATCAATGGCTCTGATTAAGCCTTCCAAATCCTTCTTTTATCCCCAGTTGAATCTGGAGCTGCCACGTGGTAGCTGTGCACCTTCGAATGAAGATTGTACAGCTGTAGATCGCTCGCCTCACACCTTCGCTTTCTCTCCTTCGTCACTTGCCTCTTCTGAGCACCCAAACCTATAAAAGCATGCTCGATCGGGCCTTTATGTCCTAAGGTGCGCTCTCACGCATTTCTACAAGCGTCATCACTTGCATATTTGATCCAATGCCTCTGCGCCTGCCACGCATCTGTTGATGAGCCTACCGATGGAGATCCGACGATTGAATTGCGCTTGCACTCGTCTCTTCTCCAAATTCCACATCGGGTGTACTTCGATCCCATGCCACCCATTGTTTTTTAGGCATCATCTCCGCTGCGCTACGTGCACAGATGGTCGCACCTTCCTTTTCCTGTGCAGCTGCTTTCAGCTGTTGGATGGAAATCCAACGGTCGAGATTCCTCCTGTGCATGATGAGGCAATTGGAGGTGGCAACGTGGCTTGATTGCAATCGTTGGATGATGATCCAATGGCCCATGGTTCTTCTTTCCAAATTGGAGAGTGGTAAGTGGTGGCTGCAATGGCACCATGTGGTGCCATGGTGGCCGTCCATCTTCTTCTCCTTGTATCTGATGACGTAGGCCTCTGATTAAGTTGATTTCTACACCGTTGGACTGTGAATGTCAATCCAGATCCATCAGCACAGTTGGATTTGTCATTTGAGGTTTGGATATTCTTCAATTTCCCCTTGGCTCCTCCTTCTTCTGCATACTCCCTACGGTGCTACGAGAGTCAAATTGATGCACTCTTTGAAGCGTTGGACTCCCATCGATATTCCGTACAGATCCATAAGGTTGGATCGATCATCTGTAGCCTTAGATTACCTGCAATTAATAATACCTCTCACATAGCACATTATTATGTATAAAACATATAAATCACCTAAGATGCAAAGTACGATGTGTATGCATGCATAATGCCTATGTTAAGCTAAGTCCTATCTTGGTTTAGGCGAATTAGGGTTTGTGATTGCTGCGCAATCATATAGTGTTTTCGAGAGAGCTTTCTTCTGTTCTTCTTGCGCTCTCAGTCTTTTCTCATTACGCACAAGAGAAGCCAAAGCCTTCTTCTCTGTCTCAAGCTTTCCTTAAGGCCACTTCTCAGTGTCTTCTTCTTCTCAGTGATTAAGTGTCAGATATCTACATAGAGGAGAAAAACCCACCCCTCCCTTGCTCCCTGTTTCCTTCTTTCTTCTCTCAAACCCAGGCTAATTGGGTAATCGGGCTTGAATGGTAATAAGGTCCAAGGCTACCGGTAGTGGGTAGTAGCTGAGGAGTGAAGCTAATAGGTGGATTAGGTTGAGTGTATAGGTGAAGGGACCTCACCCCATGTGTTTGGAGGCTATAAGGCCTTAGTAGAAATCCAATTATGCCACTGCAAGCACTTGTCTCCGACTGATGTGGGACTAAACCCACAAGGCTTCTCTTTGCACAATTGCTGAAGGTGTCTTCACAAATTAGAGTCACAACTGCACCTCTTTCTCTTAATTGAGGACCTACGAATTTGGAGGTGTTGATTCTGCACCACCTAGAGGTGGCGCGTGGGGCTTCTGGAGCAAGAACACTGACTTCAAGGTTGCGTGAAGCTCCGTCAATGGCTGTTGAAAGTCCTATACCTGAAACACAAAAGAAGGCCTCACAGACACATTAAAATTGCTCAATACCTTCATCAGAGGGTGTGAAGTGCGATGGAGATGATTTCCTGGCATGTGGAGGTGCATAGTGGTCGGTCGGTGATGGGTGTGTCTGAGGGGTCACGTGAGTGGATGGAAAACCTCATCAGAGGTGAGGGTATTGGCGAGGCAGTTGGACATGTGTGGTGAACGGAAAACCTTGCCGAAGCTGTGGTCGGAGGTGGAGAGAAAGGTTGTTGGCGACGGTGTCGAGGGGTTTTTTTTGAGTTTTGGATTAGGGGAATTAACCTAATAGCCTGAGGGAACCTAACTAACCTAAACTAATTGGATGAAAGTGGGGATCCGTGCTAGTTTTGGCAAGCCGGTGATTAGAGAAAATGAATTCCCCGGTGGGGGACAACGAGGAAGAAGGAGGTCTAGAAGCCTTCACTTTGGCCTGCAAGAGGCGAAGGAAGGTGTGGAAGATGATGGGCCACTTGATTTGACCATCTAATGGTCAAATGAATGGGGTCGAGGAAGCTCGCCGGATCTCGGTTGGAGAGGGGCCAGAGGTAGGGAATTACAAAGGTTTTTGGCCCCAAACCATGCTGAGGATGTAAGGAAACGCATGAGGGATCTTTTTATAGGCCTTAAACGGTGTTTCAAGCTTCGAAAGATGCTTTCAAGCTTGAAAGCTTTGTGCATAAGATGATACTTGAATCTTTCATGCATTCATATGAGAGATTGGGAAAGACATGAGGCCTAAGGTCATATCTAATTGAAAAGGAATTCCTCAAGGAATCTCTAGTTCAAAATTGGGACTGATTGATTGAGAAACGAGCAAGAAAATCTTGCCAATATCTCTCCGGTGAGGTGTCGCTATTCCTAATGGTAGCAGGGACTTAGATGTGAAGGAGATGACAATGTTAAGGCGGTCCCTAGAATAGATTTGAAAAGCTAGGGGTTTAAGTGAGAGAGAAAGAGTCTGACTGGATCAAAATGCAAACTTGGTCAAGATGCTCTCCGAATGGGCCAAAATTTTGGTACAAAGCTAGTTTGGACCCAAAGAATCTAATGGTGAAGTCAGATTTAGGTTTTGAGGAAGTTTGACTGGGTAATTTGCATAGAAACCTAAATTAGGGCAATTGTCTATTTAAGACTCTATTTTAGGTTAAAATGGGTTCCAATGGTCAAATCAAAGGTACCAAGCCTCATAGAATATTTTTATATGTTTTTTAAAATGTTTAGGTTAATTTTATCCTGAACAAAACCTCAGTTAATTAAGCGATCCTATTTTTAAGGTTTTAGATGTCCATTAATTCTTAAAATAAGTGAAAACCCATTTCTATCTACATGAACCCACTTATTAAATATTTATGACCTTTTGACCTTTATTTAACCCTTGGGAGAACCCATGATTGCTCTGCATATCTGATATGATGGTAAAATTGTAGTTTGAACCAGTTTTACTGCATTTCTCTCAGAATGGATATGCAGTGAATTATGGCTCTTTGGCTATTATGTAGGAGCATTTATCTGTTGATTATGACTAATTAAAGCTTGATATGGTTGATGATTACATTATCATCAGGGTCAAGAACACAAATCCTTATATCTTGTACCAACAACTTCAATCTTTACGATGTGGGACCAAATCTCCCATAGTTTTCCTTTGTGTACAATTGGAGGATATGGTCTCCGATTAAGGTTGAAGATGAGGCTGCTGGATCCAATTGGGCCCCTGGAGAGGGATCTGGAGGTCAACCGCAGCGTATGGGGGGGTTGTTTGGAGGAGTTGTGGCCAGAGGACTACAGCTATGTCGGAGGTCCGGTGAGGTACGTGAAAAGCAAAACATGGCCTTGTAGCCATATCAAACCAGTTCAGAAGCTTTGCCAGTCTGTGGCGAGTGCATTAGTGGCAGTGGTGTAGTGTGTGGTGTCGTAAGGAGGCCCAACGACCTTGAGGAAGGTGTGTCACGTGTCGGTGGTCGGTGAGGCATTTTGGTGGGTGAAAGCCCAAATTGTTTGAAGGCTTCTGTAGAGGGTGGCACAGCGAAGCTCGTCAAGGTGGCAGCGAGGTTTTTAGTGAAGTGTAGTGGGATGGAGGCTAGGCCAAAGCATCTTTGGAAGCGGGGAAGATGATTCTGTGGCAGGTGGTCGTGTGGTTGTTCGTGTGTTGTGATTGTGGGAAAAAGGAATAGAGGGAGAGAGGACGATATAGTGGATGGTAGGAGTGAAGGGGGTGGATGTGTAGTGCCGACGTTGGTGAGTCGAAGCTAAAGAAGATGAGTGACTAGTCGATTCTTCGCTTTTAAAGTCATTTGTCACATAAAATGATGTGTCGTAGGTAGTTCTATGTGGTGGAAAAATCGACTAATCAATAATTAATATAAGCACTCAATTAGGAGTAGGTCGTGTCCATAGGGAGGCAATGGCCTATTTAAACTTGTAAGGGTCAAAAACCAATGTTCACTATTAATTTAGTTAAGAAACCAACTCAAAATCACTTTCAGATTAGGTAAACAATAAGTGTAAATGCTGAAATAACGATTTTGCACAAATAAAGGATATATTTTGCAATGCAGCTTTATAAAATAATAATAAAAGTTCACAATGGCACTAAATGTAATTATTAATAGGGTCATTACTGTAGAAAAATAGGGAAAATTCTTCCCCTTGTCCGTGCGCAAGGAGGAGGCCGCAATTGAAGGTGAGAAGCTCACCGGAGGTTGAGTGAGCCGAGGGCTATTCGATGGTGGTGGTCTTGTGCCAACGGTGGTCGGAGGCGGCGGTGGTGAGGAGAGGAGTGGCAGCGGTCGGCGGTGGTTGCAACTCTCTGCTGCTGCTGGAGATGGAGAGGAGGCGTAAGCGCTGAAGGGCTTCACGCGGATGGAGGCGGTGGACGCGTGAGGACGTGCGCAGGCCATGCAGGTGTGCGGGGGCACTACTGAGCTCGGCCGCAGCCGCTGCTACTGTGCGCTATAGGACGCACGCTGCAAGCATCGATGGCGCGATGCAGGGAGTGTGGGCAGAAGTACAGAGCGCACTACGTGGGCGGCTGGAGGGCGTGCAGGCGGAAGTAGCTGGAGGGCATGTAGGAGGAGGTGCGGGTGCGTGCAGCTGGAGTAGCACACGCTCTACACGCGTGGCTGGAGGCGATGGCCCTGGCTGGTGGACACGCGGTTGCTAGGAGGAGGATGTGGAGGCTACTGCTAGATCTGGTCGAGAGGTGCGTGAAGACAGTGGCTAGGTGCTGCCTGTGCGTGCGCGGTGATGCACGGAATGGAGTTGGCGGAGCACTGCTGATGCGCGTGGGATGACATGGTTTTTGGGTTCTTTTTAGTGGAGTAAAGGGAAAACAGAGGATGGGGGAAGAAGGTGAAGGTGGTGCTGTAGGAGTTTCAGATGTCTGGGAACATTCCCAGATGTCTTAATGGATGGGGGTGTGAAGTTGTGACAGCTGCGGTGGTGGATGTTGGTGATGGTGGTGAGGGTGGTGCACGCTGAGGTGCTCACAGTAATGCAAACGAGCTCCAGATGGCAGTGTGGCCTGTCACGCGACACACCCATGGTGGTGGAGGCTCGTCACCACAGTTGAGGCCGGTGGTGGTGGAGCAGACAAGAGGGCAACTCTCCGCACAGTGATGAATCGGGGTGGAGGCCTACTTTCAACGGCAACTCTCCCTTCTACTTTTATTGCCACGACCATGATTTCAAATTCAAAATGCCATAGCATAAATGTGATGCGCAGGAGGAGGAAGCGAAGCCGGAGCCAGAGGAGTTACCTGTGCAAAGGAGGAAAAAGAATAAAAGAATAAAATATTATGGTTGTTTATGCATAAACCATTAAGTTCTATGTTAAATTAAAATAATGCATGCAATGGACCTAATTTGTTAACTAATTAAATGAATGCAATTCTAAGTTAATTGTAAATGCATTTAAATATGAATGCAATGTATAAATTATGTAATTAAATTAGAAATATGAATTAATCTATTTACATCCTAATTTATGCTAAATAAATGTTAGAATTAACTTAATGTCTAAGCACTTAAATACTTAAATAGCCCACAAATATGGGCTAATCAAATACCCCCATGCCTAGTTTTTGCTAGTCCCTAGCAAAATCAAGCAAAACCTAGCAGTCCAAGTAGACTAGCCAACCCAATCGATCTTCCTTTAGGAACATATTAAGTTCAAACTTTAGACCTAAGGTTCCCAAGTAGTTGTTAGGTTGCAGACTAGGTCGGCTAAAGACGAGTTGCAGGCACAAGTTTCCCTGATTTTTGACTCTACCCTAAGGTTTATTGATCCTTGAGATTAAAGCATCCGTGCATGTGCGTTGGTCTGAGTTATTTGAGTTAAAGGAAAAAGGAATTTTTTTTTTGAATAATATATATATATTTTGTTTGATTCCTCTAAGTCTATCCTTGGATCAACTATCAACACAATCTGTGTCGGATTCATTGTCCCCATCACCATACCTGGAAGGGTGCCTGCTTTCGATGCTTCGAGATAGCATCGCCCATAGCGACCCCAAGAACTCCTGGCAATCAACACTTCAAGATAGTATCACCCATGGATTTCTAAAGCGAAATCAGGCCTGTGGCAATCGACACTTCTAGATAGGGCCACCCATGGTACCTGAACCACACAATGCACTTACATGCCCCTAGTAGGATGTATACCCTAAGAGACAAGCGCCGAGGAGGTAATATGTTATCATCGCATCCTCAAGCTGTGTATGTACTCCACCTCTCCTATAGCGAGAACTCTTCCAATCAAATTGTGTTTTCAAGCCTCTCCTAAGTCAAAACTAAGAGAACCAAATCTTTTTTAAGAAAGGAATTAATTTGATTACTTAATTACTCCAGACCAAGTGTGTGAAATTTGGATGTTTGGGTTACAAGGACCCGTAAACCAAAAGGTAGAATAAGACTCTAGGTACTGCCCCACCTTTTAACTCAAACCGTAGCTTTCCTTCCTCAACCTCTTGAGGAATGGTCCGCAACTTAACTCCTACTTAAGTTTTTATGTCCACAAAGGACCGTAAAGATCTAAAGCTAGTAGCTCACTTAGCTTCTAAAGTTCAACCCTAGAATCGACATAGTCTAACCTAGAGTTCTAATTTGCTTAAGAATGCAGAGCCAGCCAGTTAACCTAAAAAATTTTTTTTTTTCAATGCAAATGTATCCAATGCAAAATGCTTTAATTAAATGCATGAATGCACTATGCTATGTATATCCCCAAGTACACCCCCCCAAGCCTAAAATCTGCAATGTCCTCATTGCATAGAAGGATATTACCTGGGTCAGAGATGGGCTGCCATTCTTTTGTTAGCAGTCGAGTAGCCAAACATCCTGTAAATCAGGTTCAAGGATCACAGAAATAGGCCCTAAAAATGAGCAAAGTAATGCTGGCCTAGAAAACAGGTAACCTCGGATATTGGCGAGCTGATGATGAAGCCCAATGGTAAATGCTCGCCCAACTAAGATGGGAATGAAATCTTCCCAGGTCACTAGAGGAGGTTCTAATGGATAAACTAGCATAACCGCCAAAGGGGCAGGGGGAGGATGACAAGTATCCTTCAAAAGGAATGGGGAAGGAATGGTGCAGAGATATACCCACAGGGCAATGGACTGATTAAAGAAATCATCAATCCATACCCGATACTCCATTACAGGAAATATTGGTTTGTTAAGCCCCCTGGTCAGAACAAAAGTGAGCAAATCTCTAAGGCAAGGATTATCTAGGGTGTCCAAGTTTCGAGGTTGCGGGATGGCCATAAGATCTAGGTTGGGTTTAATTAGGTCGGTGTCCATCCCTAACACTCTTTCCAGATCCTTAACTGCATTCATAGCATTCCTTGCACTATCACCAGTATCTTCCTGCACTTCATTAGGAGTCGAAATTTCGCCTTCAGACATAAGAGAATAAGAGGGTGACTTCGAAACAAATGAAGGTAGGTTGGAAGCAACAGATCTAGGGATTATCCTATCAATGACATCTTTGAGTTCTTATTCTTTACTAAAATCTTCCTTGGAGTCTAGATGTGAATCCACATAAATCTTAGAAGTTGCTTCCAAATTTTCCATCATTTCATCATGAGGAGAAATATCATCGATGGGTGTGCTAAGGAAACCTAATTTGGTCAAATTTGTGACATCCTCAAGGGCTAACTCTTCAAATAGGACATAATCACCCTTAGTGTCACTCCAAATGTTGAATGTGGGTTCCTCATATAATTCATCTTTCTCCTCATCATATGATTCATCATATACTCGAGGTCTAGAATCATTTAATATCCCAGTAGGTCCCCTAGGGTACTCTATCTGAGGTAAATGGTTTACGCTGGTAACATCGGACTCCTCAGATAGGTCAATTTCTTGAGGGTTAGGTTCCCTAAGGGTACGCTTGAATTCCATCTCGTGATTAGAAGGGAGGGTAGGATTAACAACTTGACTATGACCCACTTCATCAAATGTCATGAAAATACTATCATCGGGGTCGACATCTTCCAATGGTAACATCATTCCCTTCTTTTGACTCCAATATAATTTAGGTCGATACTCAACCTAATCATCATCTTCCTCGTGTTGCCACCTTTCTTCATCCAATGCATAGCTACTTTCTTATGTATCTTCCTCCCACTTAAGGCATGGATCTCTCAAAGAAGTGTCTAATGGGGAGGTTTCAAAATCGATCCTCAAAAAGTAGCTATTCTCCCTTACGTAATCCCTAAAATTTCCCTCTAGCTTAAAGTGTAGCTCTCCCATGGGAGATGCATCAATTGTGGATGGGTGTATGTCATCCTCAATGGGGTAGATTGGGTGGCTAATTTCATCTCTTTCTTGTTGGCCTACTCTCGAAGATTCTCTTAACAATTCAATCATTTCATCTTGCATTTTCTGTATTTCCATCTTGAAGGAGGAGAGGTCATTTCTATCATGAGAGAAGTCAGGCTCAGGCTTGTAGTACCCAGGAGTGTCTGTCCAAACATTATAATTATTCAGGGAGGGTAGGTTGGGTATTTCTTTGGTGTGTGGGATATTGGGCT
This sequence comes from Thalassia testudinum, assembly GCA_037157565.1. Classification (NCBI taxonomy): domain Eukaryota; kingdom Viridiplantae; phylum Streptophyta; class Magnoliopsida; order Alismatales; family Hydrocharitaceae; genus Thalassia; species Thalassia testudinum. The sequence goes on along the minus strand of JAZHRO010000055.1, from coordinate 101,385,156 downwards.
AAGCAAATCCTGCTCCAAGGTTCTGCTCACTGATTTGGGGCTTAACCAGGGTAATACTCCTATAATAGGAGTAAAACGGATCCCAATGATTGTCATTATGTCCATCAAAGGATGGACCATCTCAGTGTATGGGATCGAAGAGTGTAGAGTGTGGGTAAGGGTGTGGGAAAGATGTGAAAGGATGAAAATCAATGTGGTCCATTCTAACTCATACCTCAATTAGAATCCCTCAAGCAAAACACAATTCAAAAAGGACTTTCTAGGTTTTTCCCAAGTTAGGCTTTTGATTTTAAGTCAAATTGTAGGTGACAATACAATTTGTTCAATAAATTTACACGCTTATTGTCAACCTACGACTTGCCTAAGAAGACCTAGTTGGAGCTTAGGTGTTCTTCCCTAAATCTCAAATGGTAGAGCAACTCCAAAGACGAAAGATCGAGGGATGCAAGTAGGCCTAGGCCTTCCTTAGAAGTTGTGCTTTCGCGGTGCTTCTCAACTACCCCCAAAAATTTGTGACAGGGTATCCCCCTCTTGGGAGTTACAAAACCTTTGATCTCAAGTTCTAAACACTTCAGAATCCAACAATAGGAGGGCTCTTATCCTACTATTACCAGACCGAAGGAGTGTCTAAAAACGTGCCATGGTGCAAGAGAAATAAGTGTGCATACACCGCAAAAGATTTTGAATTTTGAATCACACGCCAAGTTTGAAAATCAAATCCTTGGTTTTAAAATGTCCCTCCTTTAATTAGTCCTTTTTTAGAAAATATGTGACCACTTGTTAGATCTATTCAATATAGATTTGGCGGTCTTGAAATTAATCCAAATGCATTTGCATGATAGGTAGAAATGCAAAGTTAGAAGTGCATACCTGATTCTAGCATTCTTCATGCAATATGCAAGACAAAAATTAGATCTAGATGCCGCTCATTCAGTCCTAAATGATTCGACCTAAGGGCAACCAGCTTCTAGTAGATAGCTCTTTTTTTTTTAGTTTTTTTTTAGCTACTTATGCACAAGCAAATTAAAGGGTAAACAATCCACAAAATAAATTAAAAACCTAAATCTAAAGAAATGGGAAGACGCTCCCAAAAATTAACCAACATGGGCCTAAAACAAAGTCAAGGAACAAACCCCTAAAAATATACCCCAGAACAAGGGTCTCAAACCAAATGTAAATGCAAGAAAATAAAGAAAAGTAAAGTTCTAAAACCTAAATTCTATCAACTTGACAAATCGACAGAGATGAAAATGATCACTCCAGATGTCCTCCTAGTTGGTGACAAAAAAATTCACCAATGTTCAAGCTCTTCCTCGTACATTTGAAACTCGATTCCTCCTCCAAAATGGTGGAAACAAGGTCCACCACGGCGTTTCTGAGGCCGATGCGACAATTCGTGCGTAATATGTGTACCTCACACCAAATCAGATAAAAGAGGTTAAATATGCCTCAATTAAAAATCAATTTGAACAAATGAATAATTGTGAATTAATTAAGTCTGTTGCCTCCTCGACAACGGCACCATTTGACAAGTCGATTCTTCGCTTTTAAAGTCGTTTGTCATATAAAATGATGCATCATTTGTAATTCTATGTGGTGGAAAAATCGACAAATCAACCATTAATATAACCACTCAATTAGGAGCGGGTCGTGTCCATAGGAAGGCAATGGCCTATTCAAGCTTGCAAGGGTCAAAAACCAATGTTCACTATTAATTTAGTCAAGAAACCAACTCAAAATCACTTTCAGATTAGGTAAACAATAAGTGTAAATGCTGAAATAGCAATTTTGCACAACTAAAGGATATATTTTGCAATGCAACTTAATAAATTAATAATACAAGCTTAAAATGGTACTAAATGTAATTATTAATATGGCCTTTACAGTACCAAAATAGGGGAAATTCTTCCCCTTGTCCGTGCGCGAGGAGGAGGCTGCAATTGAAGGCGAGAAGCTCACCAGAGGTTGAGTGAGTCGAGGGCTATTCGATGGTGGTGGTCTCATGGCCAACGGTGGTCGGAGCCAACAGTGGCGAGGAGAGGAGCGACAACGATCGACGGTGGTTACAGCTCTCTGCTGCTACTAGAGACGGAGAGGAGGCGTGAGAACTGAAGGGCTTCACACGGATGAGGTGGTGGACGTGCGAGGACGTGCGTAGGCCATGCGAGAACGCGCGGGCACTACTGAGCTCGACCGCAGCTACTACTGTTGCACGTTGCACGCGTCGACGGTGCATTGCAGGGAGTGTGGGAGAAAGTATAGCATGCTCTACGCGTGAGGCTAGAGGTCATGCGGGCAGAAGTAGCTGGAGGGCACGCGGATGGAGGTATGGGCGCGTGCAGCAGGAGTAGCGCGTGCTTTGCGCACGTGGCTGGAGGCGATGGCCACTAGCTGGTGGACACGTGATTGCTAGGAGGAGGACGCGGAGGCTGCTACTGGATCTGGATGAGAGGCGCTCGAAGATAGTGGCTGGGCGTCGCCTGCACGTGCACGGTGATGCATGGAATGGAGTTGGAGGAGCGCTGCTGATGCGTGTGGGATGGCATGGTTTTTGGGTTCTTTTTAGTGGAGTAAAGGAAAAACACAGGTCGTGGGAAGAAGATGAAGGTGGTGCTGTTGGAGTTTTAGACGTCTAGGAACATTCCCAGACATCTTAACGGATGGGGCGTGAAGTTGCGATGGCTGCGGTGGTGGATGTTGGTGATGGCGGTGAGGGTGGTGCACGCTGAGGTGCTCACAGTAATGCAAATGAGTTCCAGATGGCGGTGTGGCCTATGACGCCACACGCCCACAGTGGTGGAGGCTCGTCACCATGGTTGTAGCCAGTGGTGGTGGAGCAGACGAGAGGGAAACTCTCTACACAGTGATGAATCGGTGTGGAGGCCTACTTTCAACGGCAGCTCTCCCTTCTCCTTTTGTAGCCACGGCCATGATTTCAAATTCAAAATGCCGTAGCATAATTGTGATGCGTAGGAGGAGGTGAAGTCGGAGCAAGAGGAGTTACCTGTGCAAAGGAGTAAAAAGAAAAAAAGAATAAAATATTATGGTTATTTATGCAGAAACCCTTAACTTCTATATTAAATTAAAATAATGCAAGCAATGCACTTAATTTGTTAAGTAATTAAATGAATGCAATTCTAAGTTAATTCTAAATACATTTAAATTTGAATGCAATGCATGAATTATGTAATTAAATCAGAAATTTGAATTAATCTATTTACATCCTAATTTATTCTAAATAAATGTTAGAATTAACATAACATCTAGGCACTTAAATACTTAAATAGCCCATAAATAAATATGGGCTAATCAATGAGGAGGTCCGGCGAGTTGGTGTGGCGACGATGAGGAGGAAGAACGCTCTTACTGTGGCTAGCATGGAAGGAGGTCGATAGAGGAAGGTAGAGGGTTGTCCAATTTGATTGCTGGATGGAAAAAAGAGGAGTGCAAGGAGTGGTCGACGGAGCAAGGTGCGAAGGTGGCTAGAGAGGGAAGGAGTGTTTTCTCTAACCAAAACTTGCTAAGGAGAAGTGGTTGTGTGTGGCCTAACTTTATAAAGCTCCAAGCATGCTTCCAAGCTTGGAGACAAGCTTGGAGAGCTCACAAAATAGGGAAGAGTATTTGTGGAATCCAAGAGTTCGCATGAGGTCAACGGTTCAAATCTGAGTAAAAAATGTGATTCTGGTGATTAGGGATGTCCTCAAGATCATCCCTTCTAATTTTTGAAGGAATTGGTTGAGAAATCAAGGAGGTATCCCTTATTAATGCTCGGCACCTTTGGGTTCACACCTACTATGGTGGAAGGGACCCATTTAAAGAAAATGAAGTGAAGTTAGGGGGCTATTTGTAAATATTTTTAAAGTTAGGGCCATGGATGAGATAGAAAGAGTCAGACTGGACCAAATTGCAAACTAGCTCAAAATGGACTCTGATTGGGCCAAAATTTTCATACAAACCTAATTTGGACCAGCAAATCTGATAGTGTAGTCAGATTTTTGTTTTGATCAAGTTTGACTAGGAAATTTATGTAGAAACCCAAATTAGGGCAACTTTCTGTTTGAGACTATTTGAGGCCAAAATGGGTTCCAAAGGTCAAATGAAGTGTACCAAACCTTATATAATATTTTTCTATGATTTTTAGAAGGTTTAGATGGAATTTATTCTGACTAGAACCTCTATTTTTTAAGTAGGTCTGAAATTACGATTTTGGGTTATAGTTCATTCTAGAAATGCATGAAAACTCATTTCTGTCTGCATGGACCCACTTATTAGACTTTAATGCTTGTTTAACCCTTATTTCAACCCTAGTCAACCCCTTTGTTATTCTATGTTCATGATATACTGTTAAAATTAAAGAATTAACCCTGGTTTCTTATTCTTTTCACAAAACATAATGTGGTGAAGATATAACCCTCAGATGAATATGTTGAAGCTTGTATCTTTCATTGCAAACTAAAATGAGCTAGTTTGGGCTCAAGATGGTGTTCCCATCAGTATCTTAAGGACCTATGTTTCAAAAATGAACTCTGACCACACAACAAATTTGGTGTTGTCCTTGCTCCCGAAGGTGGTAAAGTTGGGTCGGCGAAGCATGGGGAGTATGTCCCGAAGGTAGCTAATTATGCCAAACCCCTACTTCCTTAAGTCGTTTGACAATCAGCCCCCCCAATGTAGCAGCTTTTAAAGTAAGCAGACATCACTAATTCGAAATGCATTCAGGACAACATCCTGAAACAAACTCAATGAATTCTAGGGCCAACGTCAACACAATTTTAAATAAGGCTTGGGATGATTGTGCTCTTGGAATGTGATGGGCCCTTTAGATGGGTTGTGCCCATAAAAATCGATTAATATGTGCATGCATGCTCAACCAATGATTTTCAAACATGGTTTTGATGATGTGTCTTTTAGGGTTTAGCCTTGTTTAGTAGCTTTTAGGGTTTAATCCTTAGGTTGGTTCAATCAAGGTTCAGTAGAACACTCCAAGTTTTGAAAACATTGGTGTAGATATATTCCTTTAAAACCAAAAATTCTGTGGAGTGTCTGGTTTAACCCTAAAAATCTATCCTAAATGGCCAGCTACTTATGAATCACTTTTAAATTGAGTGGTGCGGCCCAAACAGTTCAAGCAATTGGCTGGTTGTACCACTTAGTTAAGGCATGCAATTGTTTAACCTATTCAAATTTTCTACTTAGTTATTTGTGTGTTGAATTAAGGTGTATTGGATCCATAGGGTAGATCTCGGTTAAGTGGTAGAATCGGAGTGATTGTGCATCTTAGGATGAGAATTTGTGGGTGTTAAGTGTGTCTCTTTCAATTAAATCTCATAAGAGAAGAGTATTTTTTTATTTTTTTGAATTTATGCGGTCGGTATGGTGAGGTGAAGTGACAATCAAGCAATCAAATCAATCCGAGGTTTTATACAAGCACCTAGGTTGAATTAAGTTTCAGTTATTAGTGTGGCGAGACGAATCATATGGAGGGGATGGTGGGGATACACATACATAACCTTATAACTGCACTTTACTTCGATCTATTCTACTTTGGCTTGCCTTGAAAGGGTACCTGTAATCACAGAAAGAATGGAGCAAAGTGAGCTAAAAAGTTTAGTAAGGTGGAAAAATGCGAAAAAGATCAAAAACCGTTGCCTCCTCAGCAACGGCGCCAAAATGGTGAGCATGTTTTCACGATGTAAAATCAAGGTTTCAGGAGAATCTTTCATCATAGTCGCAAATATCGCTGCTAAATAAAATTTATACAGAAACTCGAGGTAAGTCCCAGGTCGAACACGGAGAGGCAAACGTTTGATTTTATGGAAATTCGCATTTCGATTTATTTATTTTTTTTGTTTTTGTCTTTTATAATTTTTTGGTATTTTTAGAATGGAAGAGATCAGATGAATTGTTATCCATTCTACTCTACACTAACAAAATAAGAGAGAGAGAAAGAGAGAGAGGGAGGGAGAAACAAATCATAAAATCGAACAATGTATATTACAACTAATTGAAATTACACTAGAAAGCAATAAAAGATAAAATGGGTTGGGAAGAATCCCCCTCGACGATCGCTTGGACATCAACTCACTTTGATGGTGCCCGGATGAAGGTGGTGAGAGGCTGGATGAAGGAGAATGGCATCGGAGGATGGAGGGCAAGATGGGACGGTGTCATAGTGAGGATCTACTTCCCAAAGTGGCGAGAGGACAGCCACGAGATGCACCACGAATGGGGATGAGAGGCGGGAAAATATTTGGATTTCTACTCTAGAGGAGCATCCCGAGCTTGGGATAAGCTCTCTCTAGAGCCTTAAAGGTGGTGTGGGAAAGAAATGAAGGGATGAAGAAGAATGGAAGGGTTAAGGGTCCATTTATAATGGAGGAAAGGATCCATTTAGTATAAAGGACTTTTAGTGACAAGCATAAACGTCACTGAAGATCTGCTGCAAGCGTTGCTAAAGCTCCATCTCACACACCCCATGTGCGTGCTCGCGCATGTGCTTCTCTTAGCCGTTGGTGCTCACTACCTCAACGAGCTACGCGCTCTACACATGCCTGTTGCTGCGAGCGCTCGTGCACTATGCATGTGAGGTGGTGTGTGCACGCCCATGGGCGGCCTGGATAGCACCACATGGTGCGATCTGGGTCGTCTATCTTCTTTCCTTTGTAGGGGCTCCTACAAAAGTCGGATTGAGTTGATTTTTTGCATTGTTGGGTTGCGATCGTTGACTTGAATCCATCCGTGTGGCCAGATTTGTCATTTGAAACTCTAAATTAGGTCACCTAGTCCCTTGACTGTTGATGTTCCTCAGACTATATAAGGTACTATGCGACTCTGATCAAGATGATTTTGGAGGCATTGGACTCCAATCATTGTCCAGATCAGATCTGTATGATCGAATCGTTAATCCGTGGCTTTGAATTAAATCTCCTCTCCTGGCCATAAAAGGATGCAATTAACCTAAACTTTATACATACTACTCTAAATGCAAAATAACGCATGCTATGTAATATTTATAACATGAAATGTGTATTGAAGCTTAGGAACATGCATAAATAGGCATTTTATCCTAACTACATGTTTCTTAATCACATAGCATTCTCATAAGCATCATTTCTAAGCTCCTCCAACTCAGATAGTTGAAGTTTTTTAGTCTTCTCAGCTAGATTTAAGTCGAAATTGCACTATTTGATAGCATGGAATGCTTGGTGTTCTATTCCAATGAGTAAATGACATGCCTTACTAAACACCAGTCGATACAAAGACATGCCAATGGCCGTCGTATATGTAGTGTGGTAGTGATAAACACCAATTTATCATCATTCTTAGGCTAAAGTCCCACTTAGTTCCTAGGGTATTTTCATTTGCATTATGGTATTAGGTTGCATTTAGGAATTTACATGCATTTAGAGTTTATGCATGTATTATTAGTTTTCTCATCATTTTATGTATTGATGCATCTCATTTGTTTTGTTGGGGATGAGGACACAATAGAAATTTACTAAACCCTGATAATGTGAAAGGTAGAAAGAAAAGAAGATAAAAGTCTCAACTAGCTGGATCCCAGCTCATCTCAGCTATATCCTAGCTTATCTCAGTAGGATCTAGCCCATCTTCTGCTCCTTCCAGCTCATGGCAGCTCAATATCATGGAGCTTAGCTACTAGTCTTGAACTAGTGGCTAAGCTAGTTGAAGAGTCATCAACTAGCTGAATTCTAGTTTAGGACAACTCATCTCCAACTCAAGAAGCTCAACTCAGCTCAACTCCTTCAAGCATAGCTACTAGTTGAGAACTAGTTAGCTAAGATAGCTAAAGAGTCTTCAGGAAGCTCAGCCCTAGCTCACCTCATCTCCTGACAAGCTGAAGTCAGCTCCATTTAGCTAAACCCTACTTAGCTTAGCTACCAACAAAGAGCTAGCTAGCTAAGCTAGTTGCTAAGTTCACAGGAAACTCTTCATCAACTTAAAGCAGCTCCATGCAAGCTTAGACTAGATCAAAGTATCTCCTCTTAACTACTCTTAGCCCCTACCATCTGGTAGCTAGCGAAGTTAGCTCCTCCACCAATCTCCCTACTCTACTCACCTCCACCAAAAAGTGGCATCACCTTTTCCTTCCAAAAATCACATAACTACCACCAAAGGCACCTCTTCATTTCCCTGCCATTTTTTCCTCCAAAACATGCATGCACCCCTCCATTTCCCTCTAAAAACATACACCCCTTCATTTCCCTTCAAAAATACCATAACCACCACCCTCCTACACTTCTATATAACCACCAGCTCAAAGCCATCCTTGGCTACACATTCTTCTACCTATATTCATTTACATAGCCGACTAAGGAAGGAGGAATTTGAAGGAGATTAAGGAAGCTATCTTCCCTCCTTGGTGACTACCTGCAACTTCCCGCTTCCTTGGTTCCATGCCAAGGAGCATCTACCTTAGGAGGACTACTAGGCAGGAGGATTAGTGTGGACGTCCACCACCTTAGGAAGAGCTAGAGAAGGAGCTTCAACATCATTGAAGGAAGGAGGAGATCTTCTTCAAGTCAGGAACACATCTAGCCCTGGAGTGAGGATTGATTCGAACTTTAATTCGGGAGATTCTTCTAATCTACTTAGTTTTTGTTTTATGAATTTTTGTAATAGAGAAGCATTCCACTACTTGGGAATTAATTGTGTGGAATCCCTCCACACAATTGAGCCTCCCAAGTATTTGTAAACATTTCTACTCACTAATCCATTTTTGAAGTGCCTTTCAGTATTTAGTGTGCTTTAATTCAAGTCACTTTAGTAGTTACTTTTGCGCACCCACTCTACCTTTCTAATTATTTTAGGTGCACTTTCTTAGGCTGAACTTAGAAAGGAGGTTTTCATTTATCATTTTCACCTAGGCATAATTAATCCTTTGTTTCCTAAGTTATTTGAAAAACCATAAAGAAACAACAAAAACACCAAAAACAAAATGAAGATTTGAGAGAGCGAGAGAGCCAATGCTATTTTGGTAACTAACGAATTGGCCTTCTTAGATGGCAATAGATACTCATCCTATATAGGTTTTACAAATTTAAAAGTTTAATGGATTTGTGTGTTGCAACGACATTAAAAACCCACTTTAATAAATCATGTAAAATTTGTATCAGTTTTTAGCCTCATTGCCGAGGAGGCACGGCTTAGTTATTTGTTTATTTCTCTCTTGTGTACTTGAGTCTTCACTAGTTTTTGCTTTTGTTTTGATTAGGTGTGAATCCAAGCAAAAGCAGGATTTGGATTAAATTGGAGCGGAAGCTTCAAGTTTCTTGTCTTCTCGTGATCACTAGGTAAGTACTTAGCCAAAAGCTTTTCAGGAATCCTATGAAAATCTCAAAAAAAATATTTAAAATATCAAAACTTATAAAAATAAGAAAAATTTGTGGTGGTGGAACCCTAAAATACATTTGATTGCTTATTTGCATCACTTCTCCACCACCTCCAATACATTGGTGTTCAATTTTTGAAAATCCAGGCTATCTTTATGTTCAAAAATCATGTTTGACCATAGTAGGGCTTCATAAAATCTTAAAACTCTATCCATGGAAGTCCCTTTGAGTCACGAACATAAGTTCCAAATTTTATAAGATTTGGCAAAATAGAAAAAATTGACAAAATCATGGACTGAAGAGGGGTCAAACCCTAAGTTCTTACTGTCAGTGAATTTTATAAATTTTTATACCCATCAAATTTACACAAAATTTATATTTATAAAATCTTGCACACATCTCTACAACATATAAAATTTCCATAAAATTTTGAGGTTGTTTAAGGATTCTACAGAATCTTTTCCAAATCTATCTTTTCTTGATTTTGACACCAGCGTAGAAAACATTCTTAAACAAATATCAAACAAGTTTCAACAAATCCTAAAAAAATCATTTTTAGAATCCTTCTTTAATTTCTTTTCTAGTGGTGTGTTGTTTGCCATATTTGGACCTCCACAAAAGAATATTTTCAAAAAAAGATTTATTTCTTAGGAGTTTCCTACACAGGATTCCATTTCTAGGGTTTTAATATCCTCTTTTTAGTCCCACCACAATCTAAAGGAATCTATTTTCAATAACACAATTGATTTCTATTTTGTGTGTGGAATTCTCAAAACTTTGTTTGAAAAATAAACTAAGAAAATCTTAAAATCCATAAAAATTTATCAAACCCTAAAAGCGTTCCATTAAATCCTTTGCTTGCAAACCATGTATTTTGGTTTAAATTGGGCATCACTCTCCAGCCCAAATTCGCACACACACAAAAATAGAAATAATTAGGCAACTACCCCTAATTCCCTTCATAAACCTGTGTACTTGAAGTATAGTAAGCCTAATCTAAAATTTGTAGCAATTTGACACTTAAGGATTTCATTTGCATTAGGCTTAATACTTGTTTATTAGATTATTCTCAATTGACTTCAATTCCTCCATTTGCCCTAATTTTAGGTTGAGCGGTCGTGTGAAATGATCAGGTGCAGGTTTGCACAAGCCCCAGTGATTTTCCTAGGACATGCTTGGGCCAAATCCCCCCTTGTAGCTTAATTAGGTTAAGTTAAAGGAAGGGTTGTTAATTGTTGACCATTTGATATACAAGTAACCAAGTCTTAGGTTTTTCTATGGAGTCAACCTTAGGTCAGGCTTAGAATTTTGTATTGCTTGAGTGCACACAAAAGTTTCTCTCATCTCTTCCTTTCTCTCCCCCGTTCTTCCATAAAGTGTATGCATGGGTGACAATCCCAAAACCCTTACTTGGAGGGACCAATTGATTTCTCCCCGCGCATAAAGCATTTTACTTCTCATTCTACTTCCTCTTCTTCTAGAAAAATGTAAAACACTCCAAATGGATCCAAAGATCATGCCACTTCAACCTCTAATCCACAACTTGAAGCTAATCTTCATTCTGACATCCCCATCCCTAACCTCCCTCATTTGGAAATGCTTCAAAATCCTAAGCTGCCAAATGGTCATGATCAAGGTCCCCCGCCTAGTCCCCAATTTATGATGGTTGAGCAAATGGCTCAACTTCAGCCTAAGCAACAACAATTGGCGAGGGCTGTCACAAACCTAGCCAACCAAAGGCAAAATCCGCCAGCCCCTCGGAGCCTATCATTCCTTTAAGGGATTTCTATTATCCTTCTAACTACAAGGAATAACCAAGGGTATTCATTCCTAAAGGGGATTTTGTCATCAAGTTGACTATTCTGAACAAATTAAGCATTTTCATGGACTACCTAAGGAAGATCCATTTAGCCATCCAGCGGAGCTTATAGTCCTTGCCCAAACCAGTCATTCTCACAATGTGTGAGAAGATTTATGGCTAATACAACTCTTCCCTCTCTAGCTTAAAGATAAGGCCACATACTGGTTCAGAATTGTTGGTAGACCCATAACCGCTTGGCCTCAATAAAAAAGTGCATTTCTTAAAAAATTCTTTCCCATAGGTCATACTAATGCTCTTCGTAGATCTATTACAACCTTCCAACAAAAACCTGGTGAAACCTCGCATGACTCTTGGGAGACATTTCAAGAATTACTAAGTTGCCCATACCATGAGGTACCACTATGGCAGTTAGTGCAAATCTTCTATCATGGATTAGAAGATCAATTGAGAAGATTTCTGGGTGCCTCATGTGGAGACAACTTCATTAATAAAAATGCTGAGAGTGCCTATTAGCTTTTTGAGGAAATGAGTGAAAACTCATTTAACCACTCCATGAACACCTTTGGTAGAAACATCAACCCACAATTAGGGGTTCATGATATAGGCACCCACAGTCAATCTATTCCTGTTACTGAAGATGATATCCAAATGATTGCTTAGAGATTAGACCAAATTCAAATTCAACAGAAAATGTTCGAGGAAAGAATTAATTCCCGAAAACTAACTCCACCTTCACCTGCACCTAACCTTCTTAAAAGAGAAAACTTGCAACATGTAGGTACTGTCCCATTCGAGTATAATTATTTTCCTGAGGCAACACTTGATTTGACTAGGACATTTAATTATGCAAACTCTAACACCTTTAGCTTGGCTACTGAGAATATCTCTGCCCTCCAGGAACAATTTAGAAATTACCCCAACTCCTACAATCAAAATTAAAGGAATTACCTGAATCCCTCCTGCAATACTCCTAATTCAGTTCCTTACTCTAAATGAAATCAACCCTGGCTTCTTGGAAAAAATCTATACCAACTTGGACCTTCCCAAGATGATATTACTATCTAGGTTATTAAGACCCTAAAGGTATGCAGAATTAAATGTCTGAAGTGACCCGTGTTACAAATTTGAAAAATCAGATCGAGCCACACCAAATCAAAGACTAGCAGGAAACCTACCTTCCCAACCCATGCCCAACCCAAATAAACAAAGGAACCACCAGGACAGAAATCACTATGGATAGCCTCCTATTTAGCCAGCACCTCAGCACTCCCCGAGTTTTAATCAAAATTAGCCCCCCCGACCTCCTCCTAGAAATAACCACACCCCTGATGCAGTAACTCTCAGGAGTAGGAAGACTATCCAAGATCGTGGGCCCTCCCACTCTACACATGAAACCCACCCTTCTAAAATGCAAGTTGACTCTCCACCAACCCTAACTTAGGTTGAAGAAAAAGAAAATGATTCAATAGGTAAAAATCCCATTGTCTTCCCTCAAGCTTTGAACCCTACCAACACTAAGAAGAACTCTGAGCCACATATAAGGAACTCATGGATATATTAAGGCAAGTTGAGATTAATATTCCCCTCCTAGATGCAGTTAGATATATTCCTGCCTATTCCAAAAATTTTCAAAGATCTTTGTACTCCAAAAAGGCAGACTAAAAGCATAGGTAGGTTAACTCTTTTGGAGATAGTAAGCTTTGTAATCCTGTGCAAGCTACCTCGCAAAAAGAAAGATCCAAGTGCACCCCTCATTTTGGTTGCCATTACTAACACCAATATTGATCGCACCTTGCTTAATTTAGGTGCCTCTGACAATATTATCCCCACTATTCTATTTGAAGAATTCCAATTTGGTGAACAGAAGCCACTTGAAGTGATGCTACAATTGGTCGAGCGTTCTGTAATGAAACTTAAGGGGATTGTTGAGGACGTTATCATTAGTGTCCAGAACTGTATATTCCCTATTGTTTTCCTGGTCCTAGACATCAATGTACCTGAGGCCCTAAAAGATGCCCCCATCATCCTTGGAAGACCTTTCTTGGCCACTGCAAAAGCCAATATTTATTGTCATTCAAGAAAAATGGATATCACTTGCGATGGCTACACAATTTCCTTAAACATTTTTAAAGCTTCCAGGAGATCAAGATTTCTTTGAAGAGTCAGACACTGAAATAGAAGAATTGGTAGAAGAGTCAATGCTTATTGAATCTTGTGCTTTGACCACTTTAGAAGAAAATTTCTTCGATAATTCAGTTCTAAAATGGAAGAAGTGGTTGAAGACGCAGTGATTACTTCACAACCAGGGATTAGTTGTAACTCCACCTCTCTTCCTGATTGGCCACATCCCACCACTCTAATTCCTCATCAACCTCCCACCTTAACTCCATCCCCCACCTTCACCTCCGGCTACTCTCCATCCTACTCCCCTTTGGCCCTTCCATTTATTCCCTCGAGCCTAGCCTGCATCCAGAGTTAAAACACTGGCCGGACTCAAGTCATGTTTCCTTTGATCACACTTGTCCCCTCTTTATCAATTCTCATATTTTTAGGGACTTAGAGGAATATTTAATTGCGGATGGCATCCACATTTTTAATTACCTCCTTTTTCAACAGTACTTTCAATCAGGTAATCAATGTTAACCTTATTACTTAAATCATTCAACAGTGCTATCATCAATTAAGATTAGACGTCTTAAATGTGATAAGCACAAGGCTCTTCAGAGCCTTCTTCTTTTCTTCTTCCTCTACTTCTCTTTCCTTCTCAAGCCTCTCCTTCCTTTCAAAGGTATGACCCTTCTTCATAAGGCTTCCCTTTCCTTTCAGAGCTTCTCTTTTTCAGCTTCTTAAAGCTTCCCTTCTCCTTCACAAGCCTCTCCTTCTTCACAGCACAAGGGAACGACCTCTCTTCTACGACTAAGTGTTGCACAGCGGCTAAGGTGGGCAGAGCAAAACCCTTACCCTCTCTCTCACAATTCCTCCTTTTCTCTCAAACCCAAAGCATATTCAGGTTAATAATCGAGTATATGGATTCGGCTAATCGGATCTGACCAGGGTCACCAAGCATTGGTGGTGACTGAGGAGTGCTTGAGGCAAGGTGAAGGGACCTTACCCCTGTGGTCTGAGGCAAATAGCCCAAAACACAAATCCAATATATCCGTTATGGCTACCTTGGAATCCTATGATGTGGCACTATAACACCACTACTGTCTTCGCGTAAAGCTGCAACAGAGGCTTCTTTGAATTGCAATTGGTGTCGGGGGCTTTCACTTAATTGCTAATGCAGGTGAATACGTGGTGTGATTCTATAGCTCTGGGAAGTGCTAGTAGAGCGGAAGTGGTTGGAGGCAGGCAATCATCACTGAAGAAGATGGTGGTGTCAATGAGTGATAGGTGATGATAACAATATCATGAGCCATAACTAGCTTTAATTAATCACAATCAAGAGGCAAATGCTCTTGTATAATCACCTAAGAGTCATAACTCAATGAGTATCCATTCTGAGAAGAGTGCATTAAATCAGGGTTAATTCTATAGTTTTAACAGCATATCATGAATGAAGAATAATCATGGGGTCTCTTAGTGGTGAAATAAATAAAAAATGAGTATTAAAGTCAAATAAGATGTCCCACATAGATAGAAATAGGGTTTCACTCATTTCGAGAACTAATACAGTACCTAGAACCCTACTTTCAGACTCGCTTAAATAATAGAGGTTCTGGTCAAGATAAATTCCATCTAAACCTTCTAAAATTCATAGAAAAATACCCTTGATTTGACCATTAGAACCCATTTTAACCTTAAACAGTCTCAGACAGAAAGTTACCCTAATTTGAGTTTCTACGTAAATTGTCTGATCAAACTTGTTCAAAAATCAAATCCGACTTCACCATCAGATTCGTTGGGTCTAAATTAGGTTTGTAGCAAAATTTGGTCTCAATTAGAGATCTTCTTAACCTAGTTTGCATTTTAGTGCAGTCACTCTTTTTCTCTCAAATAGCTCCTCAGCTTTCAAAATCCTTTCAATTAGCACCCTAGCTTTGTCATCTTCTATGTAACTAGGTCCCTGCCGCCATTAAGGTCAACCTGACCTCCAAGCGAGGTTTGACCACTCCTAAACTTACTCGAATCAACACCAAATCCCACCAAATTTGGTGGGCTTGATTTTCACACCTAGGAGAATCATTTAGGATCAGTTTTGAGTCCTAATTCTTTATTGATTGCTCGTGTGAACACACGAGAATCATGGGACCTATTCCTTCAATCCCAAGCCATGAAAGGCTTGTTTCCTATTCTAGAGCTTACACTAAAGCTCTATAAAGACCTAGGACAAGAATTTGCTTCACCATAGCTTGTTTTGGCAGCACTTCTTTGCCAAAAACTCCTCCCTTCTACCTCCTTCAACTAGCTCCAACGATGCCTTCTCCCTAGAATTCCTCACCCACTGCCACATACTATAGGCAACGGGATTGCTTTCCTTACCTTCCTCCGCTTCTGGTGACACCAGTAGAAGCCCTCCAGACCCTTTCCTTCCTCGCCATTCCACCACCAGAGGTATTCTCTTCCATGGAGCTGGCCAATCACAGCTGGCGCCCTCCTTCCCCTTTTGACCGTTAACCATAGGCTCCCTTACTTCTTCTTCACCACTACACTCTTTCCCCCCTTTAAAATCTAGTTTTGACCACAAACCACATATCTCCCTCTCCGTCTTCCCCCACTCCGATGAAGCTACGATGATGCCTCCCGGATGCTACACACCACAAAACACGTTTGCTCCACTTCCAGAAGCTTCGCCTCACCTCATCGCACAAAACCTCTCACCTAATTCCTCAATTAACCAACTTGAATTCCCCACTGAACACACTCACTTTCGCTCACCTCCTCCGAGTTCGCCTGACCACCACATGCTTCCACTCACCACATAAACACCACCACCAGAGTCTACGTTCTCTGGCGATGCTAGTGAATCATCTAGGTATGGCTTTTGAGCCCATATTATGATTTTCAAGTATTGACCAGAGGCCGTCATCGCCTTCGTCATCTCCAACGTCGTCAACCTCTGTCCGGCCACCATCCTTCCAGACACCACCTCCAAGTGTTGCCAATGACTCCTAGGTCCTCCTTCGAGCACTCAATTGCAACCACCAGCCACGCCATCGTGCCCAATTGAAGATGCTACCTCCTGCTATTGCTGTGTGAATGAGAGGGACAAAGATAGTCCCACCTCGTGGAGTGAGAGATGCGTGACCACGGATATAAGGATTTTATGCAATAGGTTGTTCGCCTCTCATAAGTGAGGGTGAGGTCCCTGCCTCACATGATTGTTCCGTCTCCATTACAGCATACTCCCAGTGACCCTGATCAAGCCCAATTACTCACTTACTCGTATCCGGATCCAAATAGCCCTGGGTTTGAGAAGGAAAGGTGGTTTGTGAGAGAAAGTGGAAGGGTTTTGCTGCAAGCTCCTCTGCCTTGTGTTGCAAAGAAAGAAAATTCTTGTGTGACACTTAGCTACTGAGAAATTGGTGCTTTGTGCTTGAAGGCCTTGACGAAGAAAGAAATGATGCTTTAAGGGAGCTTGAATGAAGAAGAAGGAAGGACACACTTAAAGGAAGAAGAAGAAGAAAGGCTTCTAAAGGGACTTATGCCTGCATAAGTCGTCTGATCCAATTTGGCACTATTGAATGATTTAAGTACTATGGTTAAGATTGAATTCTGATTTGAATTAATTGAAATATTGAATCCATGCTTAATTATGAGAATAAGTGGTGATCTAAATCACCATTGTTTTGATTCTCTTCTCTTTTTGATTCCATGATCTTGTGAGCTTCATTGAAAACAATTCAATCATACTTATTCATTGCATATTTGTTATTATTGTGCACAATGATTCTGAATAAAGATTACTGTGTAAATTCCAATGTTTGCTCCCTGTGTTTGACCTCAAACTCTTGTGATTCTGAGCAAATAAATTTAAATGATTCGAGCAATTCTGTCTTATACTACAACACATCTCTTAAACAATAATGAATTCACCTCAAACAGCAGACGAGGACCTGAAACATGCATATGGGCTCAAAAAGCCCCAGTTAGATGGTTCGCTAGTGTCGTCAGAGGATGTGGAGTCCGTTTGTGGTATCTATGTGACGAGTGGAAGCGTGTGGTGGCTGGATGGTGACAGAGATGGCGAGCAAGAGAGGTTGAGTTTGGTAGAGTGATGGAGTGGGTTTTTGGTGGATTTGAGTGAGGGGTTTTCTACGGTGAGGTGAGGCAGAGCTTTTGGAGGTGGAACGGCTGCATTTGGTGCGGTGTGGTGAGAGATAGGCTTCGTCAAAGCATTGCTAGACGTCGGGAAGATTGAGGGCGAACGACGACGGTAGTGGTCAAAATAGAAAGGAGAGAAGCTAGAGCGGTTAAGGAGGTCAAGAGAATGATACAGGACGAAGGGGTGGGGGTTACGAGCAACGATGTGATTGCCTACGCTGTGGAAGAAGCTTGCTTCGTTGAGGGAGATGGCGGCATGGAAAGGGGGAGGCTGCCCTTGCTGCGAATGGCGAGGCACGGAAGACGATGAGGAAGAACTATGGGCCAATTTGGCCGTTGGCCGTCTGTAGGATGATGAAGGAGGCCACCGGAGCCTAGGATGAAGGAGGCCACCGGAGCCTAGGTTGAAGGAGGCCAGAGATAGGGGAAGAAGAGGGTTTTTGTCCTTGTACATAGCTAATTTGAGAAGGCAGGGTTGCTAAAGCTTATATAGAGCTCATGGCCAAGCTTTGGAATAAGAAGGAAATCTGATTGGCTCCTTTAGGAATCAAGAAAGTACCCACTAATTTCATGCATTTTCATGCATGAATCAGAGTGATTTAGGGTTCAAGAATAGTCCCATTAGATTCTTTATGGCGTGAACATCAATCCCACCAATTTTTGTGGGATTTGATGAAGATTCGAATAGGATTTTTCTTGGTCAAAGGTTGTCTAGAGGTCGGTTGACCTCCAATGGCAATAGGGACCGATCTACAAAGAAGATGAAGAAATTAGGGGGCTATTTATAAGGATTTCAAAAGCTAGGGGCATGTATGAGAGGGAAACAGATTGATTGTACTAAAATGCAAACTAGGTCAAGATAGACTCTGATTGGACCCAAATTTTGGTAAAAACCTAACTTTGACCCAAGGAATCTGATGGTGAATTTGGATTTCAGTTTTGTCCAAGTTTGACAAGGAAATTTACACAAAAACCTAATTTGCTGTAGAACTGTGTCTGTGACTCTATTTATGGTCAAAATGGGTTCTAATAGTCAAGTCAAGGATACTAATCCTCATAGAATATTTTTTTTAGGAATTTTAAAAGGTTTAGATGAATTTTATCCTAACCAAAACCTTTGTTATTTAAGCAGGTATGAAAGTAGGATTTCAAGAGCTGTGTTAGTTCTCGAAGTACGTGAAAACATATTTCTATCTGCATGGACCCTCTTATTAGTCATTAACGAACATTAGATTTTAGATTAACTCCTAGGAAATCCCGTGATTATTCTGCAATCATAATATGCTATTAAACTACAGAATTAACCCTAATTTAATGTATTCTTCTTAGAAAGGATATGTAGTGAATTACGACTCTCCAGCGATTTTGTGGGAGCTCTTATCACTTGATTCTAATTAATTAATGTTAGTTATGGCTGATGATGATGTTATCATCATACCCCCATGCCTAACTTTTTCTAGTCCTAAGCAAAATCTTATGGAAAGAGCTGGAGTTCTAGCCATGCATTCATGTTCAGCTACTTGATTTGTTTTACTCTCTAGAAATTTGGTCAAAGTGCCAATAATAGGACTAGAGGTACTCAAGTGTCAATCAAGATCCAAACCTAGCCAGCTTTAGCCTAAGTCTGCTGCGAAGGTTTCTAAGGCCTGCAAAAACTACCTTGAGGTTCATTGAACCCAACGGTTAAAGCACCCATGCTTAGAATGTAGCATGTCTAGGTTCAGTTTACCAGTGCATTATTGCAAGAAAGAGAGAGAGAAAGATTTTTCATTTGGAGAGTTCTCTCTTTCCTTTTTATTTTTCCCTAACTCTATCCTTAAGTTGACCTTAAACATGGTTAGCATCGGATTCCTTGTCCCCACCATAAATCCTCGAAGGTCCTTGGCTTTCAATGCTTCGGCATAGCAATGCCCATGGCAACCTCTTGAACCCTGGCTTTCGACACTTAGAGATAGTGTCACCCATGGTGTTTTGTAGCTAAATTCAGGCCCTAACAATCAAAATTTCAGGATTCTGCTACCCATGGCACCTGAACTAGCACAAGGTGCTTACATGCCCCCGGTAGGATATTTAAATATCCTAGGAGACAAGCACCGAGGAGACGATATGTTATTACGCATCTTCCAGAGGAATTTCCTACCTCTCTGCACCGGGAACTCGTCCAATCAACTTGTGTTGTTGAGTCGCTCTGAAGCCAGATCTTCGAGATGGCTTTTCAAAATAGAATATTTTTCATAGATTTTTCCTTATTAAGCGCACTAAACAAGACTTAGTGTGTGATTTTTTTGTGCTTAGGTTACCAAGTCCAGTAAACCAAAGGGCAAGCAACAGGGCCAACTAATCCCTAAGCTTAGACCTAATACATTAGCTTCGCATTTTCCTCAGCCTCTTGAGGATTAATACAGAGCTTAATAGATACGTGAATGTTTAAGCCGTAAAACAAGCCCTAGAGGCCTAAGATCAGCACTCATACTAATCTCCTTGTCTCTTTATAATTTCAGGATTTAATTTTTCTTTTCTTTTTGATTAGGTCTAGAACTCAAGTAGATTCCATAATCAAGTACTAATGACTATCACTTTTGTTTTGATTTTTGCTACTTTTTGACATTTGGATCCTCCTCCCTTTTCCTCCTTAGGAAAGATTTTCAATTTAGTTCACAAAATTCATCCCCTTTCTCGATTTTTTTTTCTTTTTCATTTTTTTTACTTTTTTCAAATTTTGAATATGTATTTTTTGTGAGAACCCTTCAGAGAGTTGAATTATTTCCATATGTTTGCACTTTAACAACCCCCCATGCCTTTGTTTTGCAATGTCCTCATTGTAAACTAGGAGGGTACTAATTCAGTTTGGTTCAAGGATTAGAACAGGATCAACAATGGGTGAATGGGTCAGGATGACTGTTGCGGATGATTTCAAGCTTTGATACAATTACTAAAGGTGGAGTCGACTATTCCAAAACTAAACTCAAGAATACAGTAGGAGTGTAGCTCAAATGATGACCAGAAGGGTCTCAGGTTTTTGGAATGATGGGTTGCCTCACGTTAGGCGCTAAATTCAATGCCTTCAGTCGAGCAGAAGGAGGTCAAGGAGAAGGGGTGGTCAAATTAGATGAGTTTTGTAGAACAAGCACCTTGATCAATAGCCTGGTTGGTCCAACCAGGTGCTTGTTCAGATTGACAGGCTGATGATGCAGCCCAAACCCAATCAGTCTCGTGGGTTGATGGATGTGAATCAGTAGATATGGGGCCCACTAGATACTTTGTGGCTCAAACAAATATGGAAATTAATTCTAGGGTTTAGCTGAGTCGACTCAGCCTAGTCAGAGTAGGGATCCTCAAAAGAAAAAGTAACTGTAGAGGATGTCGGAATCCTATTGGTAGGATTAAAAAAGGATAAGAAGTTATTATTAGTTAGATCAAGGTCAGAAACCTGATCAAAAGATCAAAAAGAATCATATGCAACTGGATCAGAGAGAGGTGAAACGAAGTAGAAGTTAATTCCAGTGGCAAGTCGAGGTTGGGAATGGGTTTTGGAAGGCTCTATATGTGAATCAATAGGTGTGACTTCTTTGAGGTCCAAATCATTGGCCTCAGCATCAGAATCAAAGAATGGATAATGGATGCCAAGGTCGTAAATTGGTTCATAATCATCAGGAAACAACGGTTCTCCGAATTCAGAGTATGATTCGAAATCATCGAAGAATTTGAGAAGATTAGTTTCTGAACTTGATTCCATATCAGGATTTCCACCATAGAATGGATCAAGATGTGTAGAATCAACATACTGACTTGGATCTAACCTAATCTCATATTCTGAGCTCAATGGAGTGTCCTTATTAGGAATAGGCTCAAGTTATTGACTCCTAGGGTAGATCCAATCGAATCCCAACTCTTCCAACTCCTTAGTTTCTATATCATAGATCGATCTGACTTCTGAAAAATCAATTCATATTTTTGAGGAGGTTGGAGAGGTGTCATCATGAAACATAGGCCCATAATCATAGTTCAGATCCGAAATCTGCTTTTCATCAAATTGGGCCTCTTGATCATTCCAAATAGGTTCTGATCTAGATTCAAGGTCAAAGGTAGGAATTGGATCATTCTCGAGATGTCAGAATCATTCTCGAGAATTACCTTAACAGGATAAGGCTCGAGAATTACATACTCGAGAAGTTCTAATTCAGTCTTATCATCATAGATGTCTGGGGAATCTAGGCTTGATGGACCAGCTTCAAGGATTTCTAAGGCTAGTTCAGAATTGGTAACATCTGCAATTGGATCCTCCCAACCCATATCAAGATCAGGTATGTCAATTTGTACAAAGTTTGAATCTGATTTCATTTGGGTTCGAGGTCCACAACAACCTCGATTTTCTAACCTGGGTTTTGGGAAATTATATTGATCCACAATGTTTCTCCAAGATGTCTCATTATCTTTTGAAGGGATGTTAATCACGTTACGAGATGAGATCGTGCTTTTGAAAACATATCCGCTGCAGTATATTTGAAATCACCGTGAAAACGATTATCAATTTTATTACTCGAAAAACTTCCGAGGTCGAACTCATGGAGCAAATTGGTAATCTAGAAACAAAATCACAATTTCAAATTTTACTTAAGAGATGACGTTCAATAATGATGCAATGTATATAAATGCTAGAGAGGAAAATGTAAAAAGAAATAAATTCTTTTTCTCTCTTCTTCCTTCTTCTCTTCTCTCTTTCTTTTTCTTTGCTTTCTCTCTTCCGTCTCTTCTTTCTCTGTCTTTCCTTTCTCAGACACCTGATTCTGTGAATCGGATGTCTTAACTGGTGATTGCTACAGTGCTTCTTCTTTTTCTTTTCTTCTTCACTTGGCTTTCCTCCTTCCTATCTTCATCTTCTATCTTTTGCTCCTCTTCTTCTTCTACCGCTTCCTCCTTGGCTTCCTCTTCTCTTCTTCTTAGTCTTTCTCT
Source organism: Thalassia testudinum (assembly GCA_037157565.1). Classification (NCBI taxonomy): domain Eukaryota; kingdom Viridiplantae; phylum Streptophyta; class Magnoliopsida; order Alismatales; family Hydrocharitaceae; genus Thalassia; species Thalassia testudinum. Next base: position 101,362,764 of record JAZHRO010000055.1, on the reverse strand, counting down.
GTCTTCTTCGTTTCTTCTCTTCCTCTGCCTCTCCTCTGCCCTGAGTTCTCCTTCCTTCCTCTTCTGCCTTTGCCTTCAACCACACCTTCTGTTCTTTGTCTTCCTGCAGCTAAGTCCCTGCCTCTTTTCTTTTCCTTCTTCAGCTACCTTCTTCTTTTTCTTCTCTTCCTCAGCCACACCTCTGCTTCTCCTCTTCTTCTTCCCTGCGCACACATACAGAAGGAAAACCTAGCCCCGACCCTCCCCGCGTCTCTCCCTTTTTCTTTTTCGCTCTTGGAAATGCTCTCCCAGAGCCTTCTTCAGTTATTGGGTCTGGTTTGCTCGCTTGGGATTAGGCCCAACGACGTTTGTGGTGGGCGAGGAGTGCATGGGTAGTCGGGTCAGGCAGCTAGGTTCGCAGAGCGTGGGTCGCGGACGAGGAGTGAAGGGCGAGTGGGACCTCACCCCGTGGCCAGGAGGCGATAAGCCTCTATCACTTTTACAATTTATCTCACAGCACCCGCTTATCAACTTCCGAGGTGGGACTAAATGTCCCACCTTTCTTCTCGAGTGCCCGCAGTAGAAATCCTCCTCTGATTGTAGTAGCTACTGGGTCTTTAATGCCAATTGCTTGGCCAGGGCTTTGCACGAAGGGATTCCACGTGACCTGAGGCACTTCACCTGGAGCGGAGAGACCTAGAGGAGCTCCCAAGAAAGCTCCTTGCGGCATCAACGGCGATGGAGACCCTCAACACCTATCAACAGGCAAACGACCTTGCGACCTAATCAGAACACATGGGAAGCTTTGCTGAGGTATGGCGAGTGTGCTACAATGGTCGAAGTGGCATGGGAATGCCTGTGTGAGCATGCCAAGTCTTACTGTGGTCGTGTAAGTGGGTGTGTTCAGGGGTACTTTTGGGTGGTCGATGGAGAGATTTGAGTAGGGGGAAATGGTCGGTGAGGTGTTGCGGAGGTTGTAGGGCGGTTGACGAGGTGGATGGAGGCTTGGAGAGGTGGGGACACCTCGCCAGTGGTATGGTCGGAGGTGAAGGTGATGGTGGTCTGTGGTGGTCGGTGCATGATTTGTGAAATTGATAAGGGGAAAATGAGGAGGGGAGAAAGAGGACTTATCTGCGAGTGGATAGATGAAGGGGGAGTGGAGGAGGCAGATGGCTCATATGTGCCATCACCGGAGACGAAGACCTTGAGGTGAGGATGACAGCGACGAGGAAGAGGGTCGGAGGGGCACGCGTGGGTACGGCGCGATGCGAAGGAGCACGGCAGAGAGGACTCGACCACTGGTATGGTGGTAGAGTGATGAAATGAGGAAGGGAGAGTCGCCGGAGCTTGCCGGCAGATGGCCAGAGGATGAGGAGATGAAATTGGGGGGAATTCTTCGGCCGAATTAGGATGGGATTATTAGCAGCAGCAGGTGGTTCAGAGTGTGTGTGAGGAACAAGGGTAGGAGTTATAGGTATATCTAGATCAGGTTCAGACTCCTCTAATTGTAGGTTTTGATCTTCTTGTGGTTGATTGGGGATAATCAGGTTGTCCTCAATATGCAGCTCATCAACAATGGCTTTAATATCACATATTTGTTCTATAACACCGCAATTAATCCCTTGTTGGGACTTAAAGATGTCAATCTTAAGAGTTTGGTTCCCAAATTTTAATTCTTTTTGGCCCTCCTCACAGCTTATGCTGGCCCTAGCAATGGCCAGAAAAGGTCTCCCTAGTATAATCGGTGTATCCCTTGGGTTCTTAGGTGCATCCATATCTAGAACTATGAAATCCACTGGGAAATAAAAATCCCGTACCCTAACAATAACATCCTCGAGTATTCATTTAGGCGACTTGATGGATCGATCAACTAACTGCAATGTCACCTCAGTCAATTTAAGCTCGGACACTTCAAGGTGGTTAAGCAGGGATGTGGGTATTAGGTTTATGGAGGCACCTAGGTCTAGCAAGGCTCTGTTGAATTGGGTTTCACCAATTTTACATGAAATCAGGGGAGTGCCTGGGTCATTTGCCTTAGGTTGGAGTTTACTGAAGATTACAGAGCTGGCTTGCTCTAATAGTATGATCGGACTCCCACTTTTGGTTCGCAGCTTACGCTTAGGTGTACACAAGTCTTTCAAGAATCATGCATAAGCCAGTATGTGGCAGATTGCATCCATCAAGGGGATGTTTATTTGGACCTGTTCAAAGAGCTTGATCAGATCCTCCTCAGGAGCCACGGGTTTGGTTGTCCTTTTTCCCTTGTCAAGGACTCGGGAAATGGAACCTTGGTTTGTTCCTCTAGAATAGGTCCAGGTTCTTGATCTGTGGTAGGGACATCCTGGATAACCATCCTAGGGCTTCGATCACTACCAGGCTTGGAGTGGTTTGGATAAGGTGGGTCTTGGGTAACTTTACCACTACGGGTTGTTACAGAGTTTAATCTTGCCTGGTTCTAGTTTAGGGTTGGTAAAATGGGTGGCTACTGTTGAAATCCCACATAAGATGTTGAAGCTTCCATGCTGTCAAGTGTTGGAACAGAAGGGGCCTGATAAATCATATGTGTGTGGCCTGTATTTGGGTTCATAACGCGCCTCTGGGTCAGCATGTTATTTGGGTTTGGCAGAGGTTGCGGAGGAAGTGTGCTCGGTTGGCAGGAATTCGCCATCTGGATGAGTTGGTTGCGAACCTCTATGATCTCATCCTTATGTTGTTTTTGTATTGCCACATTCATTTTTGGAATGTCAGCCAGTGTTTGGAGGATGAGAGACATTTGGTCTTGGTTTGGACCAGATTGATCGGTTGGGTTAGGCCAAGGCTGAGGTAGCTGATATGGACGAGGGCCTTGTGGATAGGGTTGATAAGGTAGTCTTTGAGTCTGAGAATTTCCCACCCACTGGAAGTTGGGATGATTTCGCCATCCAAAGTTGTAGGTGTTGGAAAATGGGTCATTCTGGATGTTGTTGAGGTCCTCATAGGTCAGAGGAGCCTCAGGAAAGTCAGAGTATGGGGGTTCCAAGTTCCCCTGACTAGCATAGAGTGAATCGGAGGTTACTCCAGTCCAGGAGTCAGACGGGGGTGGATACAGGTCCATCCCCTGAGAAGATCGGTGACAGATATTTTGCATAGTTTCCTTCAAGAGAGGTGGCTATGCGAAAGAGTTCTGCGTAGAGGTGGCTTGCTACAAATGCCGAGTTAGCTCATCCACCTTCTTCTCTATGATAGAGACCTTGTCCAACCGACTGGCCATCAGCTTCAAGTCGACGGATGTGGATAGGCCCTGCGTCTCATGTGCTCCACTAAGATTCGTCGATGCACGGGAATTCGTCCAGTCGAATAATCCCATGGAGTCATTATTGATGGAGTTCTCACACATATTCTCGAGAATCTCCCACACCGTGTCCTCATGCTGACCCATGATGTTTCCTCCATAGGTTGCATTGATGAATAATCGAATGTCCTCATGGAGTCCCTAGTGAAAAGACTAGACTTGTTCCCATTTAGGAACTCCGTGATGGGGGCATTTTTGCATGAGATCCAAGAATCGGTCCAATGCCTCACAAAGAGGTTCTCCTATTTGTTGGGTGAAATGAGTAATCTGATGGCGCAAGGCATTTGTCCAACCAACGGGAAAGAACTTCTTCAAAAATTTAGACTGAAGTTCATCCCATGTGTTGATCGGATGAGTCTTAGTTTGATACCAATGAGCAGCCTTGTCCATGAGGGAGAAAGAAAACATCTTCATGAGCAAAATATCCCAGTTTTGTGCATCTAACCAGAAGGTCTGGGCCAGATGCTTAAGTTGTTTAATATGTTGGAATGGATCCTCGAAGTTAAGCCCATAGAATTTTGGTATGGCATGAATCATATTGGACTTTAGTTTAGAATCAGGACATCCAGCCAGGATTCAGACTCGAGGTTCGATTGCCACCGCAGTGGGATTATAGTGACCTCACATCATGGGACGCTACGGTGGGTTCATGAAGTTTTGGAAGAGGTCATTTAGGCACTGAAGCTAGTGCTCAAGATTGTTTTCTTCTTCAACAAGTAGTGCCATGATGGAATAAGGAGAACTTGGTTATGAATCAGAGGAAAGATCTATGTGGTGTGGTTGCTGCACAAACAAGGGTACCGAGGCTTGGCCTTGCGGAGAGTGGATTTCTAAAGGAGGTTTCAAGGACCTCCTACCAAACATGCACTGAAGGATTGGATAAGATCAGAATGTGCTGGACCCAATCGAGACACCCAAAATATATTGGGTGACTATAGAGGTTCGAGGCAGATGATACCCCTTAGTCAGAAAGGTCGTCCACCTGAGAAATACCTGGGCAGCCAGAGAGGGAGAGTCCTGCGAAGACCCCTACACAGTAGAGCATCCCCACAGGTTATAGGGTTTCCCCCACCCGACCTCTCTTGTCACTAAGATTCCAGTTAGACCAGAATGAGGACCTTGACCTCTTAAGTCTACCGCTTTTAGTTAAGATCAAGGTGCTTAGGGTTCCACTTGAACATTAAGCCTTTGAGTGCAAAGTGACCTAATTTAAAGGTTGGTTGACCCAAAGGATCAACTTCACCTCTTTGTTCCTTTGAGAGCTTTTAGGTCCTTGCTTTTAGGGTTCAAATGGATTAAGAGACTGATTTGCTTAGGGTTTCTCTTGGATAGGTCTTTTCAAACAAGTCTTAGGCACACCTCTTTTTGGAATTTTTGCTTCTTTTCTTAGAAAAAGATGTGTCTCTAAAACCCTACCTTGTAATCCTTAGGTTGGCTCTAGTTGGTCCAATTTAGTTGCCTCAGAAATTGGTATCTAGGGCTCAATCAAGAAGGTTTTAGCCCTAATTACCTTAAGTGGATGTGCAATTAGAAATGTGTTGAAATTAAAACTCAAGCAACATTTGTGAATTACTAAATATAGAAACAGGTAACCCTAGATTGATTTTTCTCTTTGTTTCTCCTTTTTAGATTTTGAGGGGAATAGGAGAGAGGGCTAATTAGAGTTTACCTGTTCCTTAGTGTGGTTGTTGTGCGGCTCCTTTTCTCTCCTCGGCTTTTCCTGCAACAAACACAACAAAAGAGAGAAACTAAGTTAGTATTGAATCAGAAATTATGATTAATGCTTCTAAAATGCCTGTTGCTCCCCAGCAATGGTTCCAAGAATAATCACGTTACGCAACGAGATCGTGTTTTTGAAAAGATATCCGCTGTAGTATATTTGAAATCACTGTGAAAATGATTATCAATTTTATTACTTGAAAAACTTCCGAGGTCAAATGTAGGGAGCACTTTGGTATTCTAGAAACAAAATCACAATTTCAAATTTTACTTGAAAGATGATGTTCATTAATGATGCAATGTATATAAATGCTAGAGAGGAAAATGTAAAAAGAAGTAGATTATTTTTCTCTCTTCTTCCTTCTTCTCTTCTCTCTTTCTTTTTCTTTGCTTTCTCTCTTCCTTATCTTCTTTCTTTGTCTTTCCTTTCTCAGAAGTCTGATTCTGTGAATTAGACATCTTAACTGGTGATTGCTACAGTGCTTCTTCTTTTTCTTTTCTTCTTCACGTGGCTCTCCTCCTACCTGTCTTCTTCCTTTATCTTCTACTCCTCTTCTTCTTCTGTGGCTTCCTCCTTGGCTTCTTCGTGTTCTCTTCTTCTTAGTCTTTCTCTGTCTTCCTCTTTTCTTCTCTTCCTCTACTGCTCCTCTACCTTGAGTTCTCCTTCCTTCTTCTTCTGCCTTTGCCTTCAATCACACCTTCTCTTCTCTGTCTTCCTGCGGCTAAGTCCCAACCTCTCTTATTTTCCTTCTTCAGCTAAATTCTTCTTCTTTTTCTTCTCTTCCTCTGCCGCACCTCTACTGCTCCTGTTATTCTTCCCTGCGCACACACACCGAAGCAAAACCTAGCCCCTACCATCCTCGCATCTCTCTCTCTCTATTTCGCTCTTGGAAATGCTCTCCTAGAGCCTTCTTCAGCTATCGGGTCGAGTTTGCATGCCTGGAACCAGGCCCACCGACGTGTGTGGTGGGTGAGGAGTGCAGTGGTAGTCAGGTCAGGCAGCTAGGTTAGCGGAGTGTGGGTCGCAGACGAGGCATGAAGGGCAAGCGGACGAGGCGTAAAGGGATTCCATGTGACCTGGGGCACTTCACATAGAGCGGAGAGACCTGGAGGAACTCCCAAGCAAGCTCCTTGCTGCGTCAATGGCAATGGAGACCCTCAACACCAGTCAATAGGCAAATAGCCTTGTGGCCTTGTCAAAACACATGGGAAGCTTCGTCGAGGTACGGTGAGTGTGTCGCAATGGTCGGGGTGGCGTGGGAATGCCTGTGTGAGCGTGCCTAGGGCTTACTGTGGCCGTGTAAGTGGGTGTGTTCAGGCGTACTTTTGGGTGGTCGATGGAGAGATTGGAGTAGGGGGAATGGTCAGTGAGGTGTTGCAGAGGTCGTAGGGCAGTTGGCAAGGTGGATGGAGGTGTGGAGCGGTGGGGACACCTCACTGGTGGTTTGGTCGGAGGTGGAGAAGGTGATGGTGGTCTGTGGTGGTCAGCGCGTGATTTGTAAAATTGATAAGGGGAAAATGAAGAGGGGAGAAAGAGGACTTATCTATGAGTGGATAGACGAAGGGGGAGTGGAGGAGGCCGATGGCTCGTATGTGCCGTTGGATGACGGTGATGAGGAAGAGGGTCAAAGGGGCGCACAGAGGTACCACACGGCGTGGAGGAGCACGGCGGAGCAGACTCGGCCACTGCTATGGTGGCAAAATGATGAAATGAGGGAGGGAGAGTCACCGGAGCCTGCTGGCAGATGGCCAGAGGAGGAGAAGACGAAATTGGGGGGAATTCTTTAGCCAAAATAGTCTTACCTCCAGTGGAGGGATCTGGGATGGCATAAATAGGCACGGGCAGAGGGAGAATCGCAAGGAAGCGGCTAGAAGTCATCGTCGGAGGTATGGCCGGAGTGAGACCCATACCTCTCGAGCATTCGCACGAGAGGTAAGGGGCAATTTAGGGCATGGGGAGCTGCTCATGCGGTAGGGGGCTTCGCAGAGAGCTCCCCTTTCAAATCTGGTAGCGGCTCCCCTGGGCAAACGAGGTGAGAACCACCTCGAAACCTCGTCAGAGGTATGGGTCCCTGCTGCAATGGCAGAGGGAACAAAATGAAGAATGTGATGAAAAGTTGAGGGGGTTTCTGCAAGGTTTTCCAAAAGTTAAGGGCCAGAACGTAATTGGGTAGACCATTTTGACAACTAGGTCAAGATGACCTTCCCTTACGTCAAAATTTTTGTACAAATATAATTTGGACCTAAGGAATCCAATGGTGAAATTGTATTTTAGATTTGACCATGTTTGACTGGACATTTTGCACAAAAACCCAAATTAGCTCAAATATTGAGCTTGGACCCCAATCTAGGACAAAATAGGTTCCAAAGGCCAAATTGAAGGTTCTAACCCCTAAGGGATATTTTTCCATGAATTTTAGAGGTTTTAGTTGATTTTTATCCTACCTGGAACCTTGTGAATTATAGTGGATTTGCTTTAAGGTTACAGAATATCATTTAATTCTTAAATTTCATAATAACCCTTTTCTGACTGAACCATCCCAATTTTCTCTTATTAAGCCCAATTGACCTATGTATAGACCCTGAGAAATCCTGTTGCTGCACTACAATGGTAAAATTGTTGTTTTACCCTATTCTTCAGGTATTCCTTTTAGATTAGTAATCCCCTGAATTAGGCCTTCCTTTAGGTTATGCAGGAGCTTTTGTTCATTTTATTAGATCAAAATAATCTAGTTAGGGCTCAAGCTGAGGTTCTCATCAGATGTATTGGTATTTTTTATCAATGGCTTGCTGTAATGTATTTAGCATGTACCCACGATTTCCCATGAGACCTTGGTACATCTCCCAAAGGAGTGGATTTGACAAATATTGTATATACTCAGTATTGTGCAATCTCCACAATTCACTGTATTTAGTTAAAAGATCATCCAAGGTTGAACCAAGTAAAATTTGTGTAAATAGCATTCTAGTACAGTTCATAATGTGGGTTGTTTCTGGTAGAATAACATGAATGTCTCGAGATGGATTTGAGTTTTTGTAATATTCATCATAATGTCTCAAAGCATCCTCAGTCATCTTTTCTTTCATGCTCATTTGGGATCCAGGTTTCCTAAAAATTCTTCCTAATTTGTCAGGTTGCATTTTCAAATCAGGTGGGTGAATCAAGATGTAGAATCAAACTCAGGTTCAGATTGAAGTGATTGAATTAGATCAGAAATCCCCAAGAAGAACAAATCTAATGAGGCCTTTAGGTTAAAAACCTAGGGACCTTTCCTATGTATCTGCTCTAAGGAAAAGATAAGGGAGTAGATATGAATTGGACCCAATCAAGGCACCCAAAGATTTTTGGGTGAATAAGGCTTCTTTCGAGGTGGATGATACCTCTGAATCAAAAATCCAACCACCTAAGAAGTACCTGGGTAGCTGGGAAGGGAGAGCCTCAGAAAGACCCGTACACAGTAGGCCATCCACATGGGTTACAATGTTTCCCCCACCCAACCTTCCTTGTCACTATGATTCCAACTAGACCGGAATCTATGAATTGAGTCCTTAATGTTGGTGCTAGAGCACCACGATCGCTTATTTTGATGATAACAAAACATGTGTCTTTTAACATTTGCTTTTGAGTCCTAGTTTTTAGGTCAAATTGCAAATGGAGACAGGTGTTTAAACGAAGGTCAAGCTCACATCCATGGCTGATTGGAGGAGCTGGACAGAGGCGGAGGAGATTCGCGAGGAGTGAAAGCTTAAAGAAGGAAGGAGATGAAGAATAGGATATACTACCTTTTATCTTGCTCTATGTAATTTTGTTTCTTTGTTTCACTCTTTATTTCTCTCTTAGATCTTATGTTAAAGAGCTGCAAAGAAGCCTTAAAGTAGTCTTAAGAACACTTGCACTACCCTAGAATACTTATGTTTTCTGTAAAGAACTTAGAAAACCACAATAGGGTTCAGACAGCCTTATCAGACGTCTAATCTGGAAATCAGACGTCTGATATTGACTTTTAAGATGTCTGACTGTTTGATCAGACATCCAAAAACATCTAGGCTGGACTTACTAGGCTCTGTCTGTTAGAATCAGTCGCCCAGACCTTAGTCCAGATGCCTTAGGAGACGTCTGAAGCCTTTATCAGACGTCCAATTAGTGGAACGTTGGCTGCCTTCGTAAACAATGAGGAAATGACCATTAGCCTTGTATCAAACGTCTGGCATATGACCGTTTTGCCTCGGATAACCAAAAATCTCCCTTCAGACATTTTCTAGCCATTGTACTTCCTTGGGAATCCATTTTCGCAAAATAATAGGTTTCCATACATCCAGACCTAGTGCTAGACATCCTACATGTTGTCCGATAGACTTCCACTAGAACCCTATTTAGGTCTGATTCAAGTCAAGAAGGAAACCCGCCTAGAATCAGACATCTGACTTAGTTCCCAGATGTCTTAAACAGGTTTCCTAGACAACTGATGCCAGGACCAGACGTCAGATGACCCTATCAGAATCATGATTAATTTCGACTATAGCCTGATTTGCCTTGGTTTGCACCCAACGGCTATGGAAGCCTTCTAAGGCCTTCCAAAGCCTTCCTAGTCCTCTATAAATAGAGGAGAACCCTTTCCTTGTATAAACATACCTTGTAAGAATATTTCCACTCATTTTGTGTCAAATTGAAGTAGAAGAAGCACTTGCTCTCAAAGGCTGCTTTCCACATCCAAGTGCCTCATCGGATTTGCGCACCCGCTCTCCCTCTACGATTACGAGAGTGACAAAGCGCAACTGCATGGTTCACGCACTCGTGTTGTCACATCGACACACTTCCACCAAAGGGAAGTTTCCTAACTCCTATAGAAGCTAGGGTTAAATATTTGAGGCTCTATAGGATTGTTGTACATTTTATTGTCTTTGGTTGGGTATCTGCTTTGCAAATTCCCGTCTCCTTCGTGAGACAAAATCATTCTTGTGAAGAGAAGGGGTTTTGAGGCACACCACCCTCGATCTAAGTAGTGGGGTTGTAATTGAGGTTCAGACACCCTCATTCAAGTGAATAGGTTTAGTGGATTTGATCGACTAGGTCGATCGGGAAATCCTAACTCGAGAGGGTTAGGTGGTGGTTTTCACCCGGTTTGGGTTTCCACCTAAAAATACTTGTTCCTATTGCGAGATTGCAAATTTTTGTGAGATTGTCTATTTTAATTCTGCACTTTATATTACGTCACGCATTTCTCACCGCCTCCAAGTAGGGAATTACACTTAAGCTTCTAAGATGATGGCTACTATCACTGAAAAAGAAACTATGGATGCCATGAAATAATTAAACAATGAGGGCTCCCCCGGATAGGATGGTATTCAAGTTTTCTTCTATAAGGAAATGTGGAATGTGATTGGCAATGAGGTAATGGATGTTATTAGAGAGTTTTAGAGGGGCAATGCATGCTTTGACAAGATTAATAGATCCTTTCTCTTTCTATTGCCAAAGATACAGGGTGTTGAGAAATTTTCTGATTTTAGAGTGATCGCTCTATCGAACTCCATTTTCTTAGTGGTGAGCAATATACTGGCTAGTAGACTAAGGACTGTTTTGCAGCACTTGATCCACCCTATACAATCAACCTTTCTACCTAACAGATCTCTTTAGGAATCACTCATTAGAGCCTAGAAAATGGTGTGTGGGTGGCATAGAAGGAACTGCAAAGCATTTATGTGGAAAGTGGATTTCCAAATGGCATATGACTCTATCCCATGGCCTTAGATCTGGGAAGTATTCAAAAGAAGAGGTTTCCCTCCCATTTTGATCCAGTGGATGAAGCGGTGTATTATAACCACTTCCTTCTCTCCATTGATCAATGGGAAACCTTGTGGAGCTTAGATTCAACCTCAGTGTGGGGTTAGACAAGGGTGTGCACTACCCCTTTGATATTTAATCTTGCTGTTGATGGGCTCGCTAGATATGCATGTAAATTGACAGAGGCTAGTGTTATAAGAGGTTATTCTCTATCCAATATGAGGGTTATGGCCTCTATTTTACAATATGCAGACGACATGGTTTTCTTTGTGGAGGGGACAACTACTGTAGCTCATGCTCTAGGACACATGGTGAAGATCTTCGGAGACATAACAGGTCTAAAATTAAATAGGGAGAAATCTACCATGATTTGCTTTGGCCTGAATGAACAGGAGCAAGAAACACTATCAGCTACATTGGGAACGCCTCGCTCAAAACTGCCAATTAAATACCTGGGACTACCACTGAGGTGCTCGAAACTGAGGAAAAGTGACTGGAAAATTCTTTTTGACAAGATTTCAGTTAAGTTGGAAGGATGGGGTAGCAAATTTCTGTCAAAAGGGGGAAGACTGATCCTATTAAATTCAGTTATTACTTCTATCCCGATGTTCTATTTCTCCATCTTCAAAGCCCTGAAGTCTATTTAGAAACGTGTAGATGTAATGCAAAAGAAATTCTTTTGGAAAGAGGATCCACATGAGGGGAGATTCATGCAGCCTATGAAGTGGGAACACATATGTCGGCCAAAGGAAGAGGGTGGATTGGGGATCAAGGCTCTTAAAGAATTCAATGAGGCCCTTCTGATCAACTGGGCGATCAAGATTTTTGATGGCAAGGAAGAGATATGGATAGAACTTGTTAAGGACTGTTATGGATATTCTAATAGTATGTTGAAGAGGCTATTCCCATTCAGACCATCCCCATTTTGGAGATCAGTTATTCAAGCTGTCAAGAGTAATTGGCATTTGGTGCAGCCGAAGCTTGGAGATGGCCATGGGTTTAGCTTTTGGAATGAGCAATGGTCACTACTGGGCATTTTGAAGGACTTCTATTCAAGTGTATACTCAGCTACAATAGCCAAAGATGCTTCAATCAGCAGCTTCTGGTTTGAAACTAGCGACTGCTGGACTCTGAATGAAATTGAAACCAGCAAAGAGGGTACCCGTCTATGGGAGGAAAGGAAGAAATTGATTTTAGTTCAGCAGAACTTTAGTCCAAGGCCTGGCATGGAGGACATATATGTTTGGAATGGCATCTACACTGCCCAATGGGCATATGGAGAAATAATCAGATCCAGCAGGAGTACGGAAAGTGACCTTGTCGACAGGAAGCTATGGCTATTGAAGATCCCACTCAAAGTATAAATTTTTTTATTGTTGTGTATGAGGGAAGGTTTGATCACAGGAGATCATAGACACAAAAGAATGGGGGCAACATTAAATGAATGCTATCTATGCGGCATGCACACTGATAGCCTATCTCACATTTTCTCTTCATGCCTTGTCACGGATATGATATGGAGAAAAATGTGTTAGCAATCTTTACCCTTATGGGTCTCCTTATTTATGGCAGAAGTTTGCAAGACATGGAAGACCACGTATGAGCATGGCTGTGACTTTATGGTGTGTATGGAGGCCAAGAAATGAGAAGTTATTTCAGGAGAGACCAGTATGCTGTGTGCAAATTGTAAATGAGTGCTGGTCCCTCATATCTAGTTGGGGATCCAATGTGTAGTTCTCCATATTTATTTCTAAATAGTATGAAATAAAATGCCCTCCGAATTTCTATCGTAACACAATAGCTTTTCTCTTAGTTTAAAAAAAAATCAGATAATCAATGTAAACTTTATTACTTAAATCATTCAACAATACTATCATCAACTCAGATCAGACATCTTAAATTTCACAAGCACAAGGCTCTTCAGAGCCTTCTCCTTTTGTTCTTCCTCTGCTTCTCTTTCTTTCTCAAGCCTCTCCTTCCTTTTGAAAGGCACGACCCTTCTTCTTCACAAGGCTTCTCTTCTTCAGCTTCTCAAAGCTTCCCTTCTCCTACACAAGCCTCTCCTTCTTCACAGTACAAGGGAACAACCTCTCTTCTATGGCTAAGGGTCGCACACGGGCTAAGGTGGGCAAAGCAAAACCCTCCCCCTCTCCTTCACAATTCCTCCTTTTCTCTCAAACCCAGGGCAAATTCAGGTTAATAACTGGGTATATGGATTCAGGTAATTGGATCTGACCAGGGTCACCATGCATCGATGGATGGGGCAAGGTGAAGGGACCTTACTCCTGTGTTCTGAGTCAAATAACCCAGAACACAAATCCAATATATCCACTGCGACTGCTTTGGAATCCCAAGATGTGGCACTATAATGCCACTACTTTCTTCTTACAAAGCTGCAGCTGAGGCTTCTTTAAATTGTGAATGGTATCGGTGGCTTTCACTCAATTGCTGCTACAGGTGAATACGTAGTGTGAGTCTACAACTCTGGGAAGTGCTAGCAAGGCCTAAAGTAGTCGAAGGCCGGCGGTTGTGACCGAAGAAGATGGTGGTGCCGACAGGCAGCAAGTGAAGACCTGAAACATGCATATGGGCTCAAAATCCCCAGTAGATGGTTCACTAGTGTCATCGGAGGACATGGAGTCCGTTGGTGGTGTCTGTGTAGTGAGTGGATGCATGTTGTGGTCGGACAATGACAGAGACGGTGAGCCAGGGAGGTTGAGCTCAGTAGGGTGATGGAGTTGGTTTCTGGTGGATTTGAGTAAGGGGTTTTGTGTAGTGAGGTGAGGCAGAGCATTTGGAGGTGGAGCGACGGTGTTTGGTGTAGTGTGGTGAGCGATAGGCTTCAGCAGTGCATCTCTGGACGTGGGGAAGATTGAGGGCGAATGGCGGTGTCGATGGTCAAAAGGGAAAGGAGAGGAGCTAGAGCAATTAAGGAGGAGAAGAGGAAGAGTTTTCACCTAATTTAGGATGAAGGGGTGAGGGTTATGAGCGCTGGTATGATTGTCGACACCGTTGAAGAAGATTACTCCATTGAGGGGGATGGTGGCGAGGAAAGGAGGAGGTTGCCCTCACAATGGCTAGCGAGAGGTGAAAGACAATGAGGAAGAAGAAGGATGGGCCAATTTGGCCATTGGCCGTCAATAGGATGATGGAGAAGGAGGCCGTCAAAGTCTAGGTCGAAGGAGGTCGGAGATAGGGGAAGAAGATGATTTTTGGCCTTATAGCTAGATAATTTGAGAAGGCAATATAGAGCTCATGGCCGAGCTCTAGAACAGGAAGGAGCTCTGATTGGCTCCTTTAGGAATCAAGAAAGCACTCGCTGATTTCATGCGTTCGCATGCACAAATCAGAGTGATTCAGGATTCAAGAACAGTCCCTTTGGATTTGTCATGGTGTGAACATCATTTCCAGCAATTTTGGTGGGATTTGATGAAGATTCAAATAGGATTTGGCTTGGTCAAAGTTCGTTTGGATCTCGGTTGACCTCCAATGGTTGCAGGGACAGATCTGCAAAGAAGATGAAGAAATTAGGGGGCTATTTGTAGGGATTTTAAAAGCTAGCGGTGTGTATGAGAGGGAAAGAGTCTGATTGTACTAAAATGTAAACTAGGTGAAGGTGAACTCTGATTTGGCTTAAATTTTGGTACAAACATAATTTGGACCCAAGAAATCTGATGGTGAAGTTTGATTTCAGTTTTACGTAAAAACCAAATTTATGGCAGAACTGTGTCTGTGACTCTATTTAAGGTCAAAGTGAGTTCCAATGGTCAAATCAAGGGTTCCAAATCTCATAGGATATTTTTCTAGGAATTTTAGAAGGTGTAGGTGAATTTTATCCTAACCGAAACCTTTGTTATTTAAGTAGGTCTAAAATTAGGGTTTCAGGAGCGATGTTAGTTCTCGAAGTGTGTGAAAACCTATTTCTATCTACATGGACCCTCTTACTAGTCATTAATGAATATTAGACCTTAGATTAACCCCTAGAAAGCCCCATGATTGTTCTACATTTATAATATGCTGTTAAAACTACAGAATTAACCCTAATTTAATGTATTCTTCTCAAAGAAGATATGCAGTGAACTGCAACTCTCTGACAATTATGTAGGAGCATTTATCACTTGATTCTAATTAATTAAATCTAGTTATGGCTCATGATGATGTTATCATCACCTCCATGACATTCCTCCAACCCTGCTACAAACTATGGCCAACTAAAAAGGCACAAAAGACAGCCCTAGATGGGAAGTAACACGTCATTTTTCCCGCTTTCCTTTTCTTTATTTTTCTCTCATGTTTTGAATATTCTGACTTCGACTTCTTCTCACCCAAGTATATCTTTTTACCTTCCTTATGCATGAGGACATTGCATATCTTTAACTTGGGGGGATGCTTTAAATTTTGTCGATCTTTTCAGGTCTTTCAGAACCCAAAAATACAACAATTTCTTCCTTTATGCATGCATTTTTCATAAAAATAAAAAAAAATCACATATATTCAAAAAACTTTTTAAGGAATTTTCAAAACACGGACCAAGGTTGTGACTTTATTTCAATACAGGTACACATGGGATCTAATCTTTTACAAACTTAAGGATGAATCCAAAGATTCTTTGGTAAGATTTTTTAGGTCTAGAAATTTAGATTTTATCAGTGTATCTCTTAAAGAACTCCTCCTTAACCCTTGAAGAAACTATCGTTGTTGATTCTGTTTAGCGGTTTGAGTAGTACTTGATTTATTTCTTGATCCAGAAATTTGAATTTCTTTTGAAGCTCAAGTGTCAAATTTCATAGACACAAGCCAACAAAAACAAAAAGCCCAAAAGCATAATTAAATAATTCCCCATGTTTAACTTAAGGTGAAACCTAGTGCAGTTTTGATTGGATGAGTCCCTACCATGGAGAAGGAGAAAACTCTCCTCTCAGAAATGATGATAACATGTTACCCCTCGGTGCTTGCTCCATATGTATATTCCATATCAATATATTGAGTAAATAAGCACACATTGCGATTCAGCTACCTCAGACGATACTATCCCAAAGTATCAAAGCAAGAGCCTGAATTCACTAGGAGTTTCTCTTTTGGTGCCACGAGGTGTTGGGTTGTAAGGCTCCATAAGGTGTTAGGTTGTAGGGCTCCTAGAGGTGTCTTGGATGGTGCTTCTATAGCATTGGAGCAAGAGCCTCCTCGAGGATCAATAATGAGGAGAAGGATTCTGACATAATTCTGTTAAGGTTAACCTAAGGCTAAGCATGGGGGAGATAACAACAAAAATATCAAAATATAATTTCAAAAAAGAAAAGTTGGCCAATCACATTGCACTGACACTTGAATTTTCACTGTCATGCAAATTCTAGATCGATTTCTTAGGGCAAGGAGGTTCTTACTATAAAAACAATTCACGGGATCATTGGGATCAGAATTGGAAAATCTGTTGAATTCTTGGGTCGATACACAAATCCTATTTTATGCAAACCTTTAGATGCACGGATAAATCCTGAAGTTTTATCTTTAACAAATCCCGTATCTTCATTAATTTTCAAATCAACCAATGCCCCATAGAAATGTTCTCAAGAAAAGAAAAAGTAGTTTTTTGAATACTATTTTGCGAAACAATTTTGCTAAAGGACTAGGAAAAAGCTAAGCATGGGGTGTGATAAACACCAGTTTATCGTCATTCTTAGGCTAAAATCATAATTAGTTCCTAGGGTTTTTGCATTCGCATTATCGTATTAGGCTGCATTTATGCATTTACATGCATTTAGGGTTTAGGCATGGATTATTAGTTTTCTCATAATTTTAAGTATTGATACATCTCATTTGTTTTGTTAGGGATGAGGACATAGTAGAAATTAACTAATCCCTAGCAATGTGAAAGGCAAAAAGATAAGAAGAAGATAGAAATCTTTGCTAGCTAGATCCCAGCTCATTCTAGCACATCTAAGCTAGGTCCTAGCTCATCTCAACTAGATCCAACTGATGTATACACATCCATTTAGGATAAAATGCCTATTTATGCATGTTCCTAACCTTATAGATGCATTCCACATTATAAATATTACATAGCATACAACATTCTGCATTTAGAATAGTTTGTATAAATTTAAGGTTAATTTGCATCCTTTTGTGGCCAGGAAAGAAGGATACTTATTTCATGGCCTCGGATTGATGATCCAACCATATGGATTTGATTAGATGACAATTAGAGTCCTGTAGCACATTGTGAAGTCCAAAGAAGATCAGTGGGCAAAGGGTTAGGTGATGCAACTCGAAGCTTCAAATGACAAATCCAACCACATGGATGGATCTAGATCGACGATTGCAATCCAACAACATGAAAATTGACACAATTCGATATTCGTAGGGCCACTTACAACCATCTAAAGATGAACAGTCCAGATGGTGCCATGTGTCACCACCTGAGCTGCCTAAAGTCACCCAAAAGGCCTGCTCAACTTCTATAGTACGTGTTCCATGCAATCTGGGTCGTTGGATGCCCATCCAATGGCCATATGTACGCCACATTGCCCGCTTCATCTAAAGAGCTCATCAACTCTGATTCTGGACCGTTGGATCTCAATCCAATGGTTGAGATATCCGCCACCTCAATCATCAACTTGAAAATCCATCAAAGTGCCGCAATGGTCGCACCTGCCACTCTCTACATGGGGATGCACGATCGAGACCTCAGGTGTACGTTCAATTCGTGTCGAAAGGGTGCGAACGAAATTCGACCGCATGATCCCAATCAGATGGTAGTGGAGCTGGTGACGTGGTGTAACCGATGGAGGCGATCGCGATAACACGCGATCCAACATGCCATCTAACACGCCATCAGACACGATCCGGAGGGCAGGATCCTCATGTGATCGTGATCGTCGATTGAGCATCTGACGGCAAGAAAGTGAGCGTGCGAGAACAACTGCAAGCAAGCATGAGCTGGGGAGCTATAGCAATGCTTGCAGTGGATCTTCAGGGATGACTTGAATGTCGCTATAACCCATGGAAGGATTTTTGTCTCCTCTCCTCCAGTATAAAAGTACCTACACCCCTCTATGCATCTTCATCTCTTTTTTTCTCTCCCTCACCACCTCCAAGGCTCTAGAAAGAGCTTGCCTTAAGCTTGGGATGCTCCTCTAAAGTAGAAAGTAAATATTTTGTTCCCGCTTCTCACCCCCCTTTGTGTGACATCCTGTGGTTGTCCTCATACCACATTCAAGAAGAAGATCCTCACCGCGATGATGTCCTGCCCCACCCTCCATCCCCCAGCTCCATTCTCCTTCGTCCAACTTCCCACCACCTTCATCCAAGAGCCGTCAAAGTGTGTCATCCTCCAAGCAACCGTCGAGGGTGATTCTTCTCAACTCATTGTATCTTTTATCTCTTTCTAGTGTAGTCTGATCTTAGTTGTAATAGACTTCGGCTATATTTTCATATTTTCTCTCTCTCTAATTAGTTGTAGAGTAGATTAGTAAGATAAATCCCTGCCTAATATTCTATTAATCTAAAAATAAAAAAAAATCACAAAAGATAAAAACACCAAGAACAAATAAAATTGACAGCGTGATTTTCAAAACCAAACGTTTGCTTCCCAGTGTTCGACTTGGGACTTACCTTAAGCTTCGATTCTAAATTTTATCTGGTAGCGAATTTTTATGCACTACGATGATGGGTTTTCCAACTCAAATTTGTTTGCATATGAAACCTCACCCACTACCAACTCATCTTCAACTCCTTCTAGCTCATGGTAGCTCAATTCCATGGAGCTTAGTTACTAGTCTTGAACAAGCTGGTTAAGCTAGTTGAAGAGTCATCAACCAGCTGATTTCTAGTTCAAGACAGGTCATCTCCAGCCCAACTCAGCTCAACTCATTCAAGCTTAGCTACTAGTTGAGAACTAGTTAGCTAAGCAAGCTAAGGAGTCTTCAGGAAGCTTAGCCGTAGCTCACCTCAGCTCAAGACAAGCTAAAGTTAGCTTCATTCAGCTAAACCCTCCTTAGCTTAGCTTCCAGCAAAGAATTAGCTAGCAAGGCTAGTTGATAAGTTCACAGGCAACTCTTCATCAACTTCAAGAAGCTCCATGCAGGCTCAGACCAACTCAAAGCAACTCCTCCTAGCTATTCCTAGCTCCTACCATCTGCTAGCTAGCTAAGTTAGCTCCTCCACCAAGCTCCCTACTCTCTCACCTCAACCAAAAATTGGTGCCACCTTTTTCCCTCCAAAAAGCACATAACTACCACCAAAGGCACCTTATCATTTCCCTCCCATTTCTCCCTCCAAAAACATCTATGAACCCCTTCATTTCCTTCCAAAAACAATGCACCCATTCATTTCCCTTCAAAAATACCATAAGCACCACCCTCCTACACTCCTATATAATACTCCCACAACCACCACCTTAGAACCATCCTTGGCTACACATTCTTCTACCTATATTCATCTTCACAGCCGACCAAGGAAGGAGGAATTTGGTGGAGATTAAGGAGGCTATCCGTGGTGACTAACTTCTACCCCCTTGTTTGGTTCAATGCCAAGGAGCATCTACCTTAGTAGGATGACCAAGCAGAAGGATTAGGATGGATGTCAGCCACCCTAGGAGGAGCTAGAGAAGGAGCTTGAAAATTATGGAAGGAAAGGGGAGATCTTCTTTAAGAAAGGAACACATCTAGGTTTGGAGTGAGGATTGATTCCTACTTCAATTCGAGAGATTCTTCTAATCTTAGTTTTTATTTTATTAATTTTTATAGTTGAGAAGCATTCCTCTACTTGGGAATTAATTACGTGGAATCCCTCCACACAATTTAGCTTCCTAAGTATTTGTAAACATTTCTACTCATTAATCCAATTTTGAAGTGCCTTTCACTATTTAGTGTGTTTTAATTCAAGTCAGTTTAGTAGTTGTTTTTGTGCACCCACTCCACCTTTCTAATTATCCTAGGTGCACTTGCCTAGGTTGAGCTTAGAAAGAAGGTTTTCATTTATCTTTTTCACCTAGGAATAATTCATCCTTTGTTGCCCATGTTATTTGAAAAACCTTAAAAAAATAATGAAAACACTAAAAAAAAAAAGAAGATTTGAGAGAGCGAGAGAGAGAATTCTATTTTTATAACTAACAAATTAGCCTCCTTTAATGACCCTAGATAATCATCTTATCTATGTTTTACAATTTAAAAGTTGATCGGATTTACGTGTTGCAATGACATTAGAAACCCATTTTAACGAATCACATAAAATTCATATCAGGTAGGTGATCAATGGATTTTTTTGCTTTTTGCACATAATAATAATGATAGTGATGTGTCAACATTGCACCATTATAGCATAAATCGCGGTGGAAATATCCCAATCAAAATAAATGCCAAACTTAATATGCATCAATCAACTGAATCGTAGATCATAAATATCAAATCCAATTCCAATAATCAACAAGTCTGCTCATATCAATGATGTAATCAACTCAAATTTGTAGTAGATTAAATAACCACGAATAAACTAATGTCGTCTCCACAGTTAGGCAAATGCATGTATAGCTTCAACATACGAATATAAAAAATGATAACAGTGATTCCAATAGTCAGAGAAAAATCAATGAACTACTAAAAGGAAATCAAACATAGTAAATCATGGTGGATGTGGAATCCTTGTGAGAATTAGCGGTTGCTGAGGTGGTGCAGTGACCGGGACGGGGGCAATGAGGATGGCTCACCATCCACCATAGTGGTGTAAGGTCACAAAAGCAGAATCGCAGTGGTGAGGTTGCAGAGGTTGAAGATATGGTAGCAAATCTAGTGTAAATGTAGTAGAGGCTGGTCGTAGTTGAGAGGTGTGCTCGCTATCGGGGTATCGAGGCGTAGTGAAGAGGAGGCTGAGGACACGGTGATTGCGATGGAGAGATCGTTGTTGTGGCTAGACTGATGTCGAGATGCCGTGACGCTTGTGTGCATCGTGGTTGGCAGTAAAGTGACTCCTTGTTGCCGTAGTCAAGGAGGTAGAGTAAGGAGGTTGTGGTCGAGGATGGGGGTCTTGAGAGAGGAGGAGGATGGTGGCTCCGGTGTTGAGGAAGAGGAGAGTCAGGTGGTGGGGAGCCTTGTTTTTCTTGGGCCCTAAGAAGAACTCGAAGGTGGCACTCCCTTTATGGTGGTGATGGGTCGGATTTTGGTGCCCAAAAAATAATAGAGGGTGGTGCATATTTTTGGTCTTCGTGAAGCAGTAGAGGGGAAGTGGTTTGCATGTGTGCGTGATTGGCGAGAGTGAGAAATGAGAGAGAATGTGGGAGAGGATGGAGGGAAAGTCCCGAGGTCAGGGGAAGGTGGTGGCCTTTGTTTCCTTTTTCTTTGTTTACGTAGAAGAGAGAGAATAATAGAGAGAAATGTGGTGATCAGGGAAAAAAATAATGGATGGAATGGTAATTGGTTACATGATCTCTAAACCCAATTAGAGGGTGGTGTTGCGCTCTTTTATCAAGGGAAATAATTCTTAAGGTATTCAAAATGAGAAAATGGCAACCTTGCATTTCCAATCAAAATTTAATGTTAGGTTGTTGTATTTTACAAAATTATCCTACATACCAAAATACATAATCAATCAAATTGTGTAAAAATTGTTGGAATGCAGGGAATAATAATTCTAAGGCTTAATTAATTTTATCAATGCAATGCAACCTTCAAATTGCACTTTTATTTCAACAATGATGTACTTATGCTCTAATTCAGTTCACTAAGATGGACTTATCAAATACCCCATGGCTAGTTTTGCTTGTACCAAGCAAAATCATATGGAAAGGAACCAGATCTCTAGAATAAAAATTATCGTCAGGATGCCTTATCGTGCCACACCTCTAGAGACTAGTTTAAAATACCATCCCTAGGCCTTAAGGTACTCAAGTATCGGCCAAGATATAGACCTGATAGGCTTTAGCCTTGGGTCTTCAACAAAGGTTTCTGAGGCCCCAGAGACTGCCCAAGGTTTTGTTGACCCCAGAGATTAAAGCATCCATGCATTCGTGCAAGAACTCCTAATTCAACTTGCTAGTGCATTTTTCATAATAGAGATGGAGATATTTTTGAGATTTTTCTATTTTTGTAACTTTTGTGAATCCTTTAAATCTAACCTCGGATTAGCCCTTACACGATCTGTGTCAGATTCCTTGTTCTTTAGCTAATTCAGGCCCTAGTAATCGACATTTTGAGATAATGCCACCCATGGCACTTGAAGAACACAATGTGCTTATGTGCCCCCGGTAGGTTATTTAAATATCCTAAGAGACAAGCGCCTAGGAGACAACATGTTGTAACGGATCCTCAAGTGGGGCACTTACTCTTCCTTTCATGTGGCAGGAAATCTTCTAATCAACATGCTTTTTCGAGCCTTTCCTAAGTTAGATTGTCGAGAAACCATTTTTTTTCAGGGAGAACTTTTTGACATTATTCTTCATTAAGCTCACTGAACTAGACCAGTGTGTGAGATGTGGATGCTTAAGTTAGCATGACCCACAAACCAAAGGGCAGACAGAGAGGCTAGATACTCTCTGAGCCTTAGAGTTAATACATTAGCTTGTCAACTTCCTCAACCACTTGAAGAATAATCCATATCTTAACAAATACTCAAATTTTTGAGCAAAACAGGCCCTACAGGCCTAAAGTCAGTATTTCTCACTTATCTCCTAAGGTTTAACACTTCAAGTCTTAATTCATCATTTGTTCTAGCCTAGAACTAGGTAAACTCTTTCATAATCAAATGCTGGGACTAACACAGTTTTGGTCCTTTTCCTCTCTGTCTCTCTCTTCTCCTTTTCGATCTTTTTTTTTTTTGATGGGATATATAACTACTAATGCCCTAACTACATTCATGCAAAATATGTAAAAATGATATGTACAACCTTAGGTTATACCCACCCATGCCTAGATCTAACAATGTCCTCATTGGAAAGTGAAAAGCTTGGAAAGATATTACCTGAGGTAGAAAGTGATTCGAACTAAGTCTCCTTCAACCTATATGTACCCAAAACTTGGCCATCAGAAAGAGTAACAAACAGTTTTAAACGTTGGCCATTTACTTTGAAAGTCCTACTAAAGGGATTTTGAATCTCAAAAGCACCATGAGAGAACACCTACGTCACAGTCTACAGCCCATCCCAATAGGCCTTAAGTTTCCCAGGGAATAGCTTAAGTTTGGAATTGAATAGCCAAACACATTGGTTGGGCTCAAAGGTTTTTCTGAGGATGTGCCTATCATGAAATATCTTAGTGTGCTCTTTGTAAGCTTGACCAGTCTCATAGGCCTCATTCCTCAACTCTTCAAGCTTAGTTAGTTCCAACAAGCACTCTTTGCTTGCTTTCTCAAGATCCAAGTTGACATTCTTGATAGCACAATAATCCTTATGCTCAATCTCAATAAGCAAATGACAAAGTTTGCCATAAACTATATGAAAGGGAGACATACCCAAGGGGGTCATATACATAGTTCTGTAAGCCCATATTGCATCATCCAATTTCTTTGACCAATCTTTCTTGTCAAGTCTTATAGTTTTCTCTAGAATTCTTTTGATCTTAGTATCGGACACCTCAATCTGTCCACTCGTTTGCGGATGATACGGGGTTGCCACCTTGTGGGTGACACCAAAACTTTTCAGTAGATGGGTGAAGTGAACATTATGGAAATGAGGCCTCGTATTGATAACGCCAGTTTGTCATCATTCTTATGCCCTAAAATAGATCTAGCTCTTAGGGTTTTAACTCTACAAATGGGCATTCAGGCTACATTTAGGCATTTACTTAGGATAGGCATGAATTGCATTTTATTGTATCTGTAATATGTTTATTTGAGTGTTAGGGATAGGCAGAAGGTTAGATCCCGTATAGCTTGGCACTGAGGAAGGCAGAAGATGAAGAAGAAGCTCCTATCAGCTAGATCCCAGCTAGATCGAGCTCATCCCAACTAGATCCCAGCTCATTCTAGCTACATCAACTCATCCCTAGCTCCATTCAGCTCATCTTAGCTGCATGGTAGCTAAAGCTAGTTCACCTCAGCTCACCTCAGCTGGGTGGCAGCTCAAACAAGCTCACGACAGTTGATCCCAGCTCCATTCAATCTCTTCCAGCTCAGAATAATTCACTTGAAGCTCAACCTGAATACGACTAGCTACTGCCATCAACTAACTAGACATAGTCAGGTAAAGATGACCTCAAGCAGCTTAGGCCAGCTCATGTCAATCTCCTGGAGACTCAACTCACCTCAACTTAGTTGAGCTAAGCTACATGACCTAGGAAAACTACTCCAGCAAGCTAAGTAATCTCTGGGAAGACTTGACCCAACTCACCTCAGCTCATATCAGCAGAAGCCAGCTCATCTTAGCATGGCTTAGCAACTAGCAAAGAACTAGCAAGCTAAGCTAGCTAAGGTAGCTCCTTGCAGCTCTCTTCAACAACCACCAGCTCTAGTGCAACTCAATGCAACTCCTTCTAGCTCCGCACCTTCAAAACCTAGCCCCCACTACCTCTCTACCCTACTACCTACTAGCTAAGCTAGCTAAACTTAACTAGTCAGCTCCTTGGTCACCAAAACCTAACCCTAAAAGCCACTTCACTAGCTCCACCAACTAACCTTACCTAATTCCACCTAGGCTACCACCACTCCACCTCAATCTTGGCGCCAATCCTACACATCCCTTCACCCCTCTCTACCACCAAAAGACACCACTAAATTCCCTCCAAAACCACCTAGAAATGGCTCCCAGTTTTTCCCTCCAAAACCCTTGAAATCCAACCCTACACCTACCCGTTCAAGCCATTTCCACCATCAACCTAACCCTCTTCTAGCCACCATGGACGTCTACCATGGGGTGCCTCCATGGTCATAACCACCATCATCCACATCCCTTTGGTGGCGCCACTTATTCCCCTCCATCCATCCTACAACTACCCCATTCTAGCCATCCATTAAACCCACGACAACCACCCCCCCAGCCAATATCTACCCCATCTAACCACCACCATATCCATATCTTCTCCATTAGTTTTAGGTTCCACCCATAGTCATCTACATCCCACACCAAGGAAGAAGAAGAGAAGAAGATCAAGGGGACATCCTACCCACCCCCTTGGTGCCTTCTTCCTCTCCTTCTCCCTTGTGCCTCGCCAAGGAGGAGATCTTCTACATAGAGGGGATGCTAGGCAGAGGAGGAACCTTAAGGTGGTTGACTCCTGACAAGTCGATTTTTGCTTTTGAAAAATGTGAATAAGATGATTTGTCATTTTAGTAACAAAGTGGTGGAAAATGTGAATAAGATGATTTGTCATTTTAGTAACAAAACAATTACAATAAAAATTAACCACCCACAGAAGAGTGGGTCGTGTCCACAAGGAGACAATGACGCAATAAATTCATGAATATTTTATCGTATTCGTTCAATCAAGTGTGAAATCCATAGTCAAATCTGACATGAAATGCGACTAAAAGAAGACACACAATAACTCGAAAATGTAAGGTTATATGTGCAAATTTTCCTCACTGAAATATTCAATAAATATGTGATGAATCTCTGTAATTTTCAATTGACATGCATTAGAGAGAATTTATGCACATCTTAACCCAAAACTAATGTCAAAAGATGTGAATAACAAAAGCCAAGCAATTAAGAGAAAAGATGAGCATGAAGTGGCAGTTTCACTCAATATTTCAAATATTAAAATAAGAATGAAAGTTTGGCAATGGCATTCAAATGTAAATATTAATGAAAGTAAAAACAGAGGACTCTACCTCTCTCCTCTCACATGGGAGAGAGGTCCGTTCGAGGAACTCTTCCGAGAATAGGCTGGCCGGAGTGAGGGCTTCGCAACGGTGGCGATGGCAAGTTGCAAGATGGCTGGAGTTGGCCGTACGGAGCTCCAGCGAAGGGTTGTTTCTAACAACTCTTGCTACTGGCTGCGCTTGCTGGAAGGAGTGTGGAGGCGAGCATGCACTCTGCATGCATTGAAGGCAACATGCGCTGAGGGGGCGGGCGCTGCAGGCTGCACACACACGCATAGGATCTAGAGGTTGCACGGCTACTAGTGCTGCAGGTGTTGGTGGGGCACAGGAGGCACTGGCGTGGCGGTGTGCAGGCGCTGAGGCGAGGGTGCATGGAGGTGAAGGCGCACACTAACAGCTGTGCGTGCGGTGGGTGCGCGAGCAGAAGGAGGCGTGGGGGTTGGATGAGGCATGCGCGCAGGTGGTGCACTGGTTGTAGGTGCGGGCGCGTGCTCTTGTTGCAGTGGAGGTGCAGCACGTATGGGTGGTCTGCTACTGAAGATGAAGCACCAAGGGGAGGCACGCACGGTGGTGCACTAGGCTGGGGCTGAGGCGTGGGGAGGAGAGGTTGCAGCTCTGTGTGCTGCAGCTGGCATGGCGAGGGTGTGTGGGGCGTGCAGAAGCTGGGATTTGCGTGTGGAAGGGAAAATGTAGAATGGTGATGCAGGGACTCTTGGCGGTGTGGGCTGTCACACCACATGCCCACGGTGGTGGAGTCGTACTGCTGCAGTTGAGGCCGGCGGTGAGGAGTGGATGAGAAACAAAGTTCTCTACGCAATGAGGAAAAGGGGTGGTGGCCTCCTCCTGAACAGCAGCCCTTCCTCCTCTGTAGCCACAGCTACAAAGATTTAAAATTCAATGCCACCGTCGAGTCAATGCTGATGCGCAGGAGGCGGAGGCAGAGATAGAGCGATTACCTGCAAAGGAGAAGAAAAAAAAAAGAATAATAAAATAATTAGGATTATTTATACATAACTTCTTAACTATTATGTTAATTAAAATAGTATATGTAATGCACATAATTATTTAACTAATCAAATGTATGCAATCCTAGGTTAATTCTAATTGTATGAATTATGCACTTAAGCTAAAAATATGAATTAATTTATTTACATCCTAATGTATGCTATCTAAATGTTAAAATTAATTTAATGTCTAGACACTTAAATACTTAAATAACCCACAAATATGGGCTAATCAAATACCCCCATGCCTAATATTTGCTAGTCCCTAGCAAATCCAAGTAGAAACCTAGCACTCCAAGTAGACTAACCAACCCAAACGATTTTCCTTTAGAAACATGTTAAGTTCAGACTTTAGACCTAAGGTTCCCAAGTAGTTGCTAAGTTACAGACTAGGTCGGCTAAAGACGAGTTACAGGCACAAGTTTCCCTAATTTCTGACTCTACCCTAAGGTTTACTAATCCCTTAGATTAAAGCATCCATGCATGTGCATTGGTTTGAGTTATTTGTGGTTGGTATGATTGCCAACTTAGAAAGGAAAAAGGATATATATATATATATTTTTTGTTTGATTCCTTTAAGTCTAACCTTGGATCAACTATCAACACAGTCTCTGTCAGATTCATTGCCCCATCACCGTACCTTGAAGGGTGCTTGGCTTTCAATACTTCAAGATAGCACCGCCCATAGCGACCCCAAGAACTCCCGGCAATCGATACTTTGAGATAGTATCACCCATGGATTTCTTAAGCAAATTCAGGCCTGTGGCAATCGACACTTCGAGATAGGACCGCCCATGGTGCCTGAACCGCACAATGCGCTTACATGCCCCTAGTAGGATGGATATCCTAAGAGACAAGCGTCGAGGAGGTAACATGTTATCGTCGCATCCTCAAGGTGAGTATATACTCTACCTCTCCTGCGGCAAGAACTCTTCCAGTCAAATTGTGTTTTCAAGCCTCTCCTAAGTCAAAACTAAGAGAACCAAATTTCTTTTAAGAAAGGAATTAAGGTGATCACATACTTACACAAGATGAAGTGTGTGAAATTTGGATGCTTGGGTTACAAGGACCCGTAAACCAAAAGGTAGAATACGACTCCAGGTACAACCCAACAGTTTAACTCAATCCCTAGCTTTCCTTCCTCAACCACTTGAGGAATGGTCAGCAACTTAACTACTACTTAAGTTTTTATGTCGACAAAAGACCCTAAAGGTCTAAAGCTAGTAACTCACTTAGCTTCTAAAGTTCAACCCTAGAACCAACTTAGTCTAACCTAGAGTTTTAATTTGCTTAAGAATGTAGGGCCCAGCCAATTAAGCTCAATTTTTTTTTTCCTTTTTTTTTAATGCAATATGCATGAATGCATGCAAAATATAGACATGCTAAGAACAGATGCCTCAGGTCCTCTCCCCCATGCTTGGTTCAATCAATGTCCTCATTGGAAACAAAAATAGTTAAAGGAAGATATTACTTGAGGCGAAGAATGGTAGGAGCAAAGGCTCCTCAAGAGTGAGCTCGTCAACTAGATGGCCATCCAAAGTAATGTAAGGTTTTAACCATTGATCGTTGACGATAAAGGGAGTTGTTGAAGAGGAAGGGCTTTTAACCTCCACAACTCCATGTGGAAACACTTTAGTGATTATGTAAGGCCCATCCCAACAAGATTTTAATTTCCTAGGAAAAAGCTTGAGTCTGGAATTGAAAAGCCAGACTTGTTGGTTGGGCTCAAAGGTCTTTCTAAGGATATACTTATCATGCAAGACCTTAGTTCTCTCTTTATAAGCTTGAGAGGTGTCATAAGCATCATTCCTCAACTCATCAAGCTCACTTAATTCCAGAAGTTGTGCCTTACCCGCCGTTTCTAAATCCATGTTAATACTTCGAATAGCCCAAAGTGCCCTATGTCACAGCTCAATGGGCAAATGGCATGCTTTCCCATAAACAATCCAAAAGGGAGATGTACCCAAAGGGGTCATATAGGTCGTTCGATATGCCCACAAAACATCATTGAGCTTTTAGGATCAATCTTTCCTATCAGATATAACGATTTTTTCTAAAATATTTTTTATATCCCTATTCGACACTTCAACCTAGCCACTCGTCTGAGGATGGTAAGGGCTTGCGACCTTGTGAGTCACTCCCAAACTCTTGATTAGCCAACTGAAGTGGTGATTTCGAAAATGAGGTCCCCCATCACTTCTAATGGTCTTAGGGCAGCCGAAACGAGATATGATATTGGCCTTCACAAATTTCAAAACCAAAAAGTGGTCATTTGTGCACGTAGGGATGGCCTCTATCCATTTAGAGACAAAATCAACTGCCACCAACATATATTCATAACCATGGGACGAAGGGAAGGGGCCCATAGAGTCAATTCCCCACACATCAAAAATTTCAACAGATTGAATAAGGTGTTGAGGCATTTCATTCCTCTTCCCAATCGTTCCAATCCATTGACATCTAATACAGGCCTTAAAAAAATTATGAGAATCCTTAAATAACGAAGGCCACGAAAAACCAGACTGGAAAACCTTAAAAGCAGTTTTCTTAGTGCCAAAGTGTCCTCCATAATGCTGTTCATGGCAAAAACTCAACACACTTTGCTGTTCCTCTTCAGGTACACATTGTCTCAATACTTGGTCTTGTCCAATTCTAAATAATTCAATCACTTCCCAATGAAAGTATCTTGCTTGGGAAATGAATCTTTCTTTTCTGCTCATCCCAAGAGCCAGGAGTTTCTCTAGTGACCAAGTAATTTACGGTATCAGCATACCAAGGTGAAGTTGGTGTTATCGCCAAAAGGGTTTCATCGAGAAATGTCTGACGGATATCTCCGGATAGAGAGTCATTAAGTGGAAGGCAAGACAAGTGGTCAGCCACAACACTTTCTACTCCTTTCTTTTCACGTATCTCCAAGTCAAATTTTTGAAGGAGTAGGATCCAGCTAATCAAACATGGCTTAGAATCTTTCTTACCAATGAGATGTTTCACTGCCACATGATCAGTGAAAATAACCACCTTAGACCGAAGAAGATAGGACCTAAACTTCTCCAGAGCAAAAGCTACAGTAAGTAATTCTTTTTCAGTGATGGTGTAGTTTTGCTGCAGTTCAGTTAAAGTCTTGTTGGCATAATGCATCACATGAGGTCTTCCCTCAACCCCTTGTCCAAGGACTACTCCCACTGCATAATCCAAAGCATCACACATCAGCTCAAAAGGGAGTGTCCAATCAGGAGCTCGGAGAATAGGCATAGAGATCAAGGCCTCCTTCAGAGTTTGAAAGGCCTCGGCACACTTTGAATCAAAATTGAAGGAGGATTCCTTTGCCAACAACTCACAAAGTGGCCTAGAAATTTTACTAAAATTTTTAGTAAAGCGCCTATAAAAGCCGGCATGGCCTAGAAAGGATCTAATCTATTTGACATTCGTGGGTAATGGGAGTTTGGAAATAGAATCAATCTTGGCTTTATCTACTTCCAAACCTCGCTCAGACACAACATGCCTAAGTACAATTCCTTTCTGTACCATGAAATGACTTTTCTCCCAGCTGAGGACTAAACCAGTCTCCTTACATCACTTCAACACATTCACCAGGTGCAGGAGACATTGGTCGAAAGACGAGACATAAATGGAGAAGTCATCCATAAACACTTCAACACACTTGTCAATCATATCAAAAAAAATAAACATCAGACACTGCTGGAAGGTTGCACGGGCATTACATAATCTAAATGGCATACGCCTGAATGCAAAAGTACCATAAAGACTCGTGAATGTCATCTTCTCCTGGTCATCTAGGAAGACTGCAACCTGGTTGTGCCCAAAATATCCATTGTGAAAGCAATAGTACTTATTCCCTGCCAATTTCTCAAGAATTTCATCAATAAAAGGCAAGGGAAAGTGATCCTTCTAGGTAGCAGTGTTCAGCTTGCGATAATCAATACAGACCCTCCATCTAGTTGAGGGCCTAGTGACAACTTGTTCACCTTGGTCATTAAATTCCACAGTAAAGCCTGCGTTCTTTGACACCATAGGAATATGACTTACCCATTTACTATCTGCAATGGGATATATGATCCTAGTGTCCAACCTCTTTAGGATTTCCTTTTTAACCACCTCCCTCATATTAGGGTTCAGACGTCTCTGCATGTCCCTAAATGGCTTGATGGAATTGTCAGTATAAATGTGGTGCATGTAGAGTGTAGAGTCTATACCCTTAATGTCATCAATGCTCCACCAATAGCTTCCTTGTGCCTAGACAAGCATTCAATCAGGGCTCCCTCTTGTGCCTCTGATAGCACAGCCAAAATGATAACGGGGAGTGTATCATTGACACCTAGGAAGACGTACTTGAGAATGTCAGGATGGGGTTTCAACTCAAGGTCGGGGGCTTGTATGGTTGAGGGTTTCATAATAGATGTCCCCATCTTAGGTAGCAGATCTACCTTGGGCAAAGATGATGGGGGAAGAGACTCAACAGAAACACCCAGCAACTCCTCAAGTTCTAGTATATCCCCTTCACATTCCTCCAAGAGATGGGAATGCTCATTTAGCATGACATGCTGAAGGGGGTCATCACATAACAGTGCAGGGGTTGCCTCTTCAATCAGGTCATCTATCACCTCAACTTGGGAACAATCCTAAAGCCTGGCTTGTTTGTAAGCAGCAAACACATTAAGCCAGATTTTCCTATTCCCAAAGCCCATTTTCAATGCCTCAGTATTGCAATTGATTGAAGCATGCGAAGTTGGAAGGAAGGGGCAGCCCAAAATGATGGAGGGTTTGGTTGGCTTGTTGGTAGGGTCAGTGTCCAAAACTAAGAAGTCAATGGGGAGGAAGAAATCCTCCACCCTTACTAGGACATCTTCCAAAATTCCCTACGGTGTCTTAAGTCATCAATCAACAACTTGAAGATTACTAGGCTAGGCTTTAGAATGCCTCCCCCAAGTTGTTCATACATGTAGCTCGAAAGGATGTTCACCCCCGCACCCATATCAAGTAGAGCCTCATCAATCTATAAGTCACCAATAACCTCTGAGATGTACGGGGCTCCTGGGTCATTAAGTTTCGGGGGTGTGCCTTGTTGAACAATTGAGCTAATAGAATCAGGCAGGACAACTTTTGATTGGACCAGTTTCCTAGATTGCTGCTTTTTCGTGCATAGGTCCTTTAAGAAGCGGGCAGAAGACGGAATCTACGTTATAGCTTCAAGCAAAGGCTGGTTAATATGCACTTGCTTGAAAGTTTCCATGATCTCATCCGTCTTATCTTTGGCTCCAGATGAGCCCGCAGAAGTCTGCCCAGAGGTGGATAAGCGCTCTCGATCTCTAGGTGGAAGGGTTGTCATGTCGAGTAAGGGGTGGAACGGGGGCAACTTCTTCCGGTGAGGTGATTTCAAGTGAAGAAGATTTGGGCAAGTCTTCTCTGGTGGGGGTGAAAGTCAAGGTGGATGGTTTCTCAAGGGCTGAGACTATTGGAGAATCGGGTTTGGAAATTTCTTTCCCACTCCTCAGAATAGTCACCGCTTGAGCATGCTCCCTAAAGACAATCCCTTTTCCTTTAGGATTCTCCTCAGTAGCACTGGGGAGCTTCCCAGCTTCCCTCTGTCTAACAGCCTCAACAAGGTGTCCTATTTGTGATTTCATCTCATGTATAGCCTTGTCATGAGATTGGATGATGGCACTTTGACTTTCTTGCATAGTTCTCAACATTGCCTTCAATTCATCCATCTCAGAGGTCTTATGTTGGGCAAAGGTCTGAGGTTGGTTCATTTGATGGTTTGAAAGTATTATGGCTTATAATTCCATGAATTTGAGACATTTCCTTATCTCCAGAAAAAGTTTGGGTGGTTCCTCCATCCCTCATTATAAGTGTTGGAAAAAGGGTCATTACGAGGTCTAGGACAGAACCCTTAAGCGGCATTCAGATCTGCTTGTACAAGCCCAGGGAATTGTAAGGCCAAGTGGCAAGTCCACAGTGGTGTGTGTATTGCCTTGGCAAATGGAGCATTCAGAAGCTTGGGATGTGGAGGTGTTAGATACGAATTGGCTCAGCCTCGACATAAGGCTTTCCATGTTTTGATTCAGTAATTGAATCTGATAGGCTAAATTCTGGCTGTTCCGTGCCTCATTCACGTCCAACTTTCTTTGCATGGGAGTGGGTTTTCTATCCATATAGGAAGAATTCAAGTGAATAGAATTCTCACTCAAAGTATCAAAAAGGTTCCAAGCTTCATCCTCTGTCTTAGATAAAAAGGTTCCTGCATAGGCACCATCCACAATTTGCCTATGCGAATCATTAATTCCGGTGTAGAACCTTTCAACCAGTTGCCACTTAGGCACCTGGTGATGTGGGCAAAGTCTCAACAAGTCATTAAAGTGCTCCCACACATCATGGAAAGCTTCCCTATCCTTTTGAACAAAACTCATAATTTCCCTCCTAAAGTGATTTGTTTTGCTTATGGGGAAGTACTTCTTCAAAAACTCCTTCTTTAGGGCATCCCAAGTGTTAATATCATCAAGAGTGTGATAGCAATACTTGTCTTTGTCCTTGAGGGAGAAGGGAAAGAGTGTCCGCATTTGAGTGTCATCAGTAACGCCCTGCAGCTTCACCGTGGAACATACCTCGGTGAATTCCTCTATATGCCTATAAGGGTCTTCCCTAGCAGCACCATAAAAGGATAGCAAGGATATGGTAATGCTTTTGATCTCATAAGGATTGTCCCCTCCATGTCTATGTAGTGCAAGGCCAGCTTGATTGGTTGGAATGAAATATTCCTTAAGGCTCCTTTGACCAGCCATTTCTTCCCTTGGAAGGTTTCTTCTTAAAATTCTTTCAGGTTCAGGATCAAACACAAGTTGTCTCCAAAGAGAATGCCTAACAAGCATGCACTACAAACACAATTCAAAAGGACTTGTTCGGTCTTTACAAATTTGGGCTTTTGACTTTAGTTTAAATTGTAGGTGACAATGCAAGTTGCCTAGTCAATTACACGCCTATTGTCAACCTTTGAAATGCCTAAAAAGACCTAGTTGGAGCTTAGGTGTTCTTCCATAAATCTCAATTGGTAGAGCAACTCCAAAGATGGAAGATTGAGGGATGCAAGTACGCTTAAGCCTTCCTTTGAAGCTATGCTTTCGCGGTGCTTCTCAACTACCCCCAAAAAATTAGTGATAAGGTATCCCCCTCTTTGGATTTACAAAATCTTTGATCTCAAGTTTCGAACACTTCAGAATCCAACGGTAGGAGGGCTCTTGTCCTAGTAGTTGCAAGACTTATGAGTGTCTAAATGCGTGTTGTGGTGCAAGAGATATAAGTGTGCGTACACCACAAAAGATTTCAAATTTTGAATCACAAGCCACATTTCAAAATCAAGTCCTTGATTTTTAAATGTCCCTCCTTTAATTAGTCCTTTTTCAAAAATTAAATGTGACCACCTTTTTACATCGCTTCAAGATAGATTATGTGATTTAAAAATTAATCCAAATGCATTTGCATGACAGGTAGAATTGCAAAGTTAGAAGTGCATACCTGATTCTAGCATTCTTCATCCAATATGCAAGACAAGAACTAGCTCTAGATGCTGCTCATTCAGTCCAAAATGATTTGACCTAAGGGCAGGTAGCTCATGTTTTTTCTTATTTTTTATTTTTTAGCTACTTATGCACAAGCAAATTAAGGATAAATAATCCAAAAAATAAATTAAAAACCTAGATCTAAAGAAAAGGGAACAGGCTCCTGAAAATCAGCCCCAATTACTACAAGGGTGAGAAAACAAAAATAAAACTTGTGACAAAGGAGAATCCACTATGGAAGTGAGATCCAGGTCTCTTGCGTCTTCCCATGTGTAGGTGTCGCTCAAGGTCGATGTCATCTCCTAGATGTGCCTGTCACCTCTCCCCTCCTCACACAGAAAAGATAATAAATGGTCAGATCACTGTGCAATGAGAAATAATCAGAAATAAAAATTAGGTGAAATTATTGCGACTGTTCCCTCCCCAGCAACGGTGCCATTTGATAAGTCGATTTCCGCTTTCAAATAATGTGAATCAAATGATCTGTA
This sequence comes from Thalassia testudinum, assembly GCA_037157565.1. Lineage (NCBI taxonomy): Eukaryota > Viridiplantae > Streptophyta > Magnoliopsida > Alismatales > Hydrocharitaceae > Thalassia > Thalassia testudinum. The sequence continues at coordinate 101,328,142 of JAZHRO010000055.1, read as the reverse complement.
ATTGTAGTATAGTGGTGAGTATTCCCACCTGTCATGCAGGCGACCCGGGATTGTTCCCCGGCAACGGCGGCATTTGATAAGTCGATTTTCACTTTCGAATAATGTGAATAAGATGATTTGTCATTTTAGTAACAAAGTGGTGGAAAACCGCTTAACAAAACAATTACAATAAAAATTAACTACTCATAGAAGAGCGGGTCATGTCCATAAGGAGGCAATGATGCAATAAATTCATGAATATTTTTCTCATATTCGTTTAATCAAGTGCGAAATCCATAGTCAAATCTGACATGAAATGCGACAAAAAGAAGACACATAATAACTAAAAAATGTAAGGTTATATGTGCAATTTATCCTCACTGAAATATTCAATAAATATGTGATGAATCTCTTAATTTCAATTGACATGTATTAGACAGAATTTGTGCACATCTTAACACAAAACCAATGTCAAAAGATGTGAATAACAAAAGCCAAGAAATTTTGAGAAAAATGAGCATGAAGTTGCAATTTCACTCAATATTTCAAATATTAAAATAAAAATGAAGGTTTAGCAATGGCATTCAAATGTACAAATTAATGAAAGTAAAAATAGAGGATTCTACCTCTTTCCTCCTCGCTCATGGGAGAGAGCTTCGTTCGAGGAACTCTTCTGGGAATAGGTTGGCCAGAGTGAGGGCTTCGCAATGGTGGTGGCGGTAGGTTGCAAGATGGCCGGAGTCGGTCGGATGAAGCTCCGGCGAAGGGTTGTTTCCGACGGCTCCTGCTACTGGCTGCGCTTGCTGGAGGGAGTATGGAGTCGAGCGCGGGCGCCGCAGGTGCTGAAGGCGAGGAGTGCTGAGGGGGCGGGCACTGCAGGCCGCACGTGCGTGCAGAGGCTCTAGAGGTCGCACAGCTGCAAGTGCTGCAGAGGAACTGGAGGCACTGACACTGGGGCATGCTGGCGTTGAGGCATGGGTGAGTGGAGGTGAAGACGCGCGCTAACTACTGTGCACCTGGTGGGGTACACGAGCAGAAGGAGGCGTGAGGGTTGGATGAGGTGTGCGCATGGGTGGGGCGCTAGCTGGAGGTGTGGGTGGTGGTTGAGGTGGGCATGCATGCCTGCTGCAGTGCAACTGCAGCGCGTGCTGGTGGTCTGCTGCAGAAGATGAAGTGCGTCGAGAGGAGGCACGCGCGATGGCATGCTCGGCAGGGGCTGAGGTGCAGGGAGGAGAGGTTGCAGCTCTGTGTGCTGCACCGGGCGTGGCGAGGGTGCGTGGGGTGTGCAGAAGCTAGGACTGCATGTGGAAGGGAAAATGTAGCACGGTGATGCAGGGACTCTTGCCGATGTGGGCTGTCACACAACATGCCTGCACTTATGGAGTCACACTGCTACCGTTGAGGCTGGTGGTGAGGAGTGCATGAGAAACAAAGTTCTCTATGCAATGAGGAAAAGCGGTGGTGGCCTCCTCCTGAACGACAACCCTTCCACGTCCTTCGAAGCCACAAGTACAAAGATTTGAAATTCAAAAGGCCACCATCGAGTCAATGCTGATGCGCAGGAGAAGGCGGAGACAGAGCGGTTACCTGCAAAGGAGAAGGAAAAAAAATAGAATAATAAAATAATTAGGATTATTTATACATAACTCCTTAACTTTTATGTTAATTAAAATAGTGTATGTAATGCACCTAATTAATTAACTAATCAAATTTATGCAATCCTCGGTTAATTCTAACTGCATGAATTATGCACTTAAGCTAAAAATATGAATTAATTTATTTGCATCCTAATGTATGCTATCTAAATGTTAAAATTAACTTATTGTCTAGAGACTTAAATACTTAAATAGCCCATCAATGTGGGCTAATAAACTCCTACCATAAGGAGAGATCTTGGAGGACGACTACATCAAGAAGGAGCCAGGGAAACCCTTTTTGAGTGTGGGGCAACTACAATTGGAGTAAGGGCTCTCCAAAAATTCTACAGAGGATTCCCCTTCTACTATCTTTGTTTTATCTTCTATTAGCTAGTGTGTTTTCTCTTTTTCTTGTAGAAGCATTTAGCTACCTGTCACCAACTTTGCTTGTAATACGAGTTCATATTTTCTTTCTAAGTTCATGTCATTATCTTAATGTGTTTTTCATGCTGTTAGTAGTGTAGTGAACATCACACTCTCCTCTTCTAATTATCCTAGGCTCACTTGCCTAGGGTGAGCTTAGAAGAGAAGGTTTCTTTCTTGTAACCTAGGCATACATTTAGGGTAGTTAATCTTCACATCAAATACTTGATTGTTTCCAAAATCATAAAAACAACAAAAATCAAATTCATAAGAGGACAAGTGCGGATTTGAGAGGTGAGAGAGAGAATCAATTCCTGTGATTAAGAATTTAACCTCCTTGGATGACCCAAGATACTCAACTATCTAGGTATTACAAATTTTAGAAGTTGATTGCGGATTACGTGTACGACACTATTTCGCATCATTAACAAATTTCGTATTTCCTGCTTCACATTTTGGCATCCTTGCTTGGGAGGCACGGCTTAATACATCACTTACCTCTCTCTCACCTGCTTCATCTTCATGAAATTTTGTTTGCTTTGATTTCAAGTTTGAATCAGGAGCGGGAGCGGGAGTGGGATTTGGAGCACTTGGAGCGAAAGGTTCAAGTTTCTTTTCTTCCCATGTACTTCAAGTTAGTACCCTAAGCCTTTTCTTATCGAAACCAAAAATAAAATCTCCTTAAAAAGTCTTTCAACTATCAAAAAAATCAAAAATAATAAAAATAAAGGGCGGTGGAGCCCTAAAACTCATTTTGTTGCTTGTTTGCTTCATTTTTCCAGCACCTTTACCTTATTGGTGTTTGATTTTTGAAAATCCAGAGATTTGTCTTAATTTTCAAAAATCAAGCTTGGGAACTTAGGAACCTCTAAAAATTACAAAATTTCATCCAAGGAAGCCCCTTTGAGTCAAGAACCTTGAGTCCAATTTTCAACCAATTTTGCTAAATAGAAAAAAATTAAACAATTCACAGACTGAACTGGGTCAGACCTTGTTTCCTTACTATTTTCTTACTGTCCATGAATTTTATAAATTTTTCTACTTATCAGATTTGGGAGAACTTTATATTTCTGGAAACCTTGAGAAATTATATACATCATATAAAATTCTCAAAAATTTTAACTCATTTGAGGTTTCTGTAGAATCAATTTCCTAAATTTATCAATTCTAACTCTTGAAACCAGTAAGAAGAAAAATTCCAAATAAATATCAACTGATTTTAAAAAATCTCAAAAAATCATTTTGTATTCCTTGTTTGATTTTACATGAGGTGGTGATGTTATTTTTTTGTTTGGATTACCACTCTTAAAAATTTGAAAAAGAGATTCATATTAGGAGTTGCATATATAGGATTCTTCACATTAGAGTTTTCATTCTCAGTCACATCAAATATTTTAAAAGAGAATTGACCTCCACCAACAACAACTTGATTGATATTATTCTGTGGAACTTCAAACCTTGTTTGAATCATTACTAAGAGAGAATATTAAAAGACATTAAATCATGATTAAAACCCTAAAACACTTCAACCAAAAATGCTTCTTTTCAAATCCTTTTGATTTGGCTTGGGCACCATTTCCCACCCAATTTGTACACACACACACACAAAAAAAAATAATCGGCCATTACCCCAATTAACACCCATCACATTCCTTGTGCACTTTAAGCTCTTAAACCTAATTAAAATTTTGTAGTAACTTGATCCCTAATGTTTCATCAACTTATGCTTGCTATCTAGGTTTTAAGTTTTCTTTAGTTGATATGGATAAAGGATTCATTAACTTATGCTTGCTATCTATGGTTTAAGGTTTCATCAACTTGCACTTTCTACTTTTTAAGAACTTAAACATTGGGAATTAAACCCCAACATCTAGTACATGAGTAACTAAGGCCCTAACTCTATAAAAAGACCTTTCGACTCGTAGTTTGCATATAAGATACACAAGGAAAATTCTAGAGCTTTACATTCCAAATTTCTGCCATATTTTCAAGAGAGAAAGAAGCTTGCCATCCACTCTCTCTACATCCTTGCAAGATTAACAACGTGTTTTCCTCATGCATCTACGAAGTGATTCACGTCCATCCTAGGCTCTCAAATTGGTATTCATTTTAGTTATTGTTGGGAGGCATAGGAATCTTTGTTGTAAGATTTCATTTTTCTTACACCAGTGCTTATTCTGTATTTGAGCATTTTGCTTGTTGGGTTGTAACAAACCCGTTGTAATAGTTGGGTTGAGAAAACTCATTAATTACCTTGGTTAGTAAAGTGATTCCCTCGGGGTTGAGGGAATTAGGTTAAAAATTCTAACTTTTGAGGCTTAGGTAGTGGAGCACCCAAGTGAAAGGGGAACCATTATACATTTTGTGTTCTTTATGGATTGTAATTTGTGCAAATCTTTTTATTGCTAATATTTGCTTGAGTGTTTTTGTGCACAAAGCCTATACTATAGTAGCTTGAAAATCCTACAAGTCATATCAGAGCGGGTTGCCAGAAGACGTAACAACTAGAATCCTGATGATGCCAACATTAAAGCGCACCGAAGGACAATCGTCAACCCATCCTCCCTATTTTGATGGGATGGACTATGGGTATTGGAAGAGAAGAATGCAGGTATTTCTGAAGGTGATGGATGAAGAATCGTGGAGCCTCATTCAAATGAGGTATTCAGATCTGACCACAAGAAGGAATAGCATGGACTACGGATCAAAAGAAGATAGTCAGCAATGCTAAGGTTTTGAGCACATTTTATTTTGCGTTATCAGAGGAGTTCAACAAAACTTCGGCATGTGAGTCTGCATACGAAATTTGGAATACTCTCGAGGTCACCTATGAAGGAACAAGCAAGGTAAAAGAAACTCGTATCTCTATTCTAATAGAAAATTATGAGTGCTTCAGGATGGAGAAAGGCGAGATGATCAAGGACATGTATACAAGATTTAGCGAAATTGTTAACCCCATGAAGAACCTTAGAGTAAAATTTATTGAAGAATAACTTGCATGGAAGATCCTAAGATCTCTTACAAGTAATTGGGCTCCAAAGACCATAGCCATCCAAGCGGTGAAGGACCTCTGCACTCTCCCCTGGGATGTTCAAGTTGGTAGCCTTATGACCTATGAAGTCCAACTAGAAAACATGAAGAAGAATGAGGAGAAGACGTCAAGCAAGAAGAATATTGCATTTAGAGCACTTAAGGAGGACTCAGATTCAAACACCTTGGAATTCGTAGACGATGAAGAGATGGAGATGTTAACAAGGAAATTCCATAAATTTCTTCGGAAGTAAGGTAAGCAAGTTAATAAAGCTTCATCTAATATTGTTTGCTATGAGTGCAAGAAAAAGGGACACTTGAGAAAGAATAGCTCCATGAACAAGAAGGGAGACACAAAAGGAGTCAAGAAGAAGAAGAAGAAAGCTTCGAAATCAACATGGGATGATAGTGACTTCGACATGGACACCGATTTTGATGATTCAGATGACAATGAGATTGCACATATTTGCTCGGTTGCAACTTCGGAAGACATAGAAAATGAGATAAATCTTGATTTCTCTCTTGAAGAACCATTAGAAGCATATGAAGAATTATATTGTAAGGCTAAGATGTTTAAAAAGGAAAATAAGGCTTTTAAGAGTAATTATCAAACATTAGAAATAGACAAATCAAGTTTAGAAGTGGAATTTAATCTTTAATAAACTAAGGACTAGGATGCAGATCTAATTTTTAGTATTTCTGGGTCAATTCTTAGACTAAATCAAGTATCTTTCTCTAAATTCCGCCTGAACTCGTGATGATTCAGGCGATTTGATCTCTTTTTGTGACCTAAAAATTACTTGACTTAATTTTCAATCCAAAAACTTGTGTTTCTTGCAAAATTCTTGTGTCAAATTTTACACACAAGCCAACACCCAAAAATAAATTAGAAAAAATAGAAAAACCCTTTGTTTAGTCTTAATGAAATTCGAAGTAAATGATTAGTTTGAGTTTCCACTGTCGAGGAGGAAAATGCCTCCTTTGAGTATGTGATATCAACATGTTACTGCCTCGACACTACTTTATATATATATTTCATATCTTTAGATGAAGCATTAAGATGCATTTTATAGCTCAAGCGTCTTGGATGGTGCTTGATTGCACGGGTTTCTCATGTTTGAAATCGGGGTTACAAGCAACTAGTCATTGTAGTTGTAAAACTCGTGATCAAATATAATTTATATTGAAACTCCAAGGGACTCCCGGGTCGAACACAAGGTGGCGACATTTACTTTGTATGAAAATCGTGCTTTGATTTATTTCTTTTTGGTGTTTTAGGGTTTTTTTATTTTTTTATTTTTGAAATAAAATGAAAATCAATCACAAGAGAGAGTTAGAATTGAATCTGATATATTGCATGAATGTCAATTACAATAATAAAGAAAACATAAAAGGAGAGGGAGGTGAGACGAAATCTCCTGAAGTGGCTGTTTGGCGAGATGATGACGCCTGGCGGAAGCTTGGATGAAGGAGTTAGGGAGCAAGATGACGGAGGTGAGAAGCGAGAGGATGTCAAGTAGAGGAATACTTCAACATAGCTCCAGAATGGATGTGAGAAGGTGGAGATGATCTGCTACAAGAATGGAGGTGGGAGGATGGCTTGAAGGCAACCTATGAATGGGGATGGGAAGTTGGAGTAGTATTTGGTGGGGCAAAATTTCGCTATACTAATAAGCACCTTGCGAGCTCGAGAGCAAACTCTAATAGAGTGTTGGTACGCTTGCTAGAACTTGGGAGTAGGTGGGAGTAGAGTAGGTAGTGATGACCTGGAATGCAGGAGGTGTAGGTCCTTTTATAGTGGAGGAGAAGAGGCTAGAATAGGCTTGGGACCATTAGTGACCTCCAAATTGTCGTTGTAAGTGTCGTTGTAGGCATGTCACACCCTCTCACGCCCATAGCTAGCCTTGCTGGCATGCGAATAATTAGCGACGGTTGTAAGCGTTGCTGTAGGTCCAGCTCAGGCATCGCTGTAGGCTGGCACCAACCGAGCATGCACCCACCCGTATGCACGCTACGCTGTCCGGCCTCTTGCATGCAGATTATGCAGCGGTCCTGCCTGGTGTGCACGCGTGCGCACATGCTGCTAGTGCATGCTGGCACTGCACATGCGCTGGCTGGATTGAGAATGGGGGGCTGTGGGGATTCAAACCCATGCCCCTCCCTTGCGAACAGACTCTCCCACTGTTGTGCCACATCTGTGGGTGTGTCGTGAAGAGGAGTTACGACCGCGTAGTGAGGGCGGGCTCTCAGCCATTCAATTTTCATCCAACGGCTGCGATAACATGATGGGTAGCCTTTGGAGATGTGGCAGGTGGCTTTGGGTGCTCCAGATGGTGCCACATGGCACCATCTGGATCGTCCACCCTTCTATGCTTGTAGAGGATGCCACGGTGCTTAGATTGAGGTGATTTCTACATTATCTTCCTCCACTTAATTGAGTGGGAAAACAAGTCCTGAGCCTAATCCAACTCAGATTTTATGTAAAATGTATTCACTGTTAAATCTTTTCTCTAATGAATAATTGAAGGAATTTATTTATTCCTAAGGTTCCTTGTGACCTCAGGAAGCTTTCTAAATCATCAATGGCATAATTTAACATCATCTGTACACAATTTACCTTTTTCTGGACTCACTGAAGCTCCAGCAAGCTCCGGCGAGTCAAAGCAAGTTCTTCAACCTATTAAACTTGGTGTAAAGCTCTAGAACTTTGATTTGAGGTTTATTAATCATGTTGAGACATTTTATTCGAGATTTAAGTGTCTAGAGTTGCTGATAGGTCTTCATCTTCTCCAACTCCAGCAGAGTTGGAAAAGTCTGATAGTTAGGTTTCAGTCACAATTAAGAGGTCTGGAAGCTTCAGTGCTATGCACTAAATTCATTTTGATGCTTAAACCATTGTTACAAACCTTAGTTTTCCTGACAAACAAACACCTTTTGAAGCTTAGGTGACGAGCTTAGAACCCTAGGAACCTTAGTTGAAACACCTTTTTAGGGGTCTGAACCTGTTCCTGAAGTTGAAGAGAAGATATTTTACGCTTTAATTTCATCTGAAAAGGTTAAACTTATAAACTCAAAATTCAAGGTTTTACAGTCAAACCTGAGTTTGATCCTTGGATTTTGGATTCAGTCAGATGAATTAAGGAGTTTAAGATGTTTATGAGATGATTGTGAATGATTTAGATGAGATTTAAGTGAGCTCTGATGAACTATGTTGTAGAATTTGATTTCTGTTCAGTTTGGGTTGTTTTTAAACCAAAACTAATGATAGTAGCTTTCTGATGAGATTTAAATGCATAATCTGCCCAAATGGAATTGTAACAACCTCTAAAGGTTGTTTCAATTGATTAATTAGGACTTTAGTTGTCTGTTAGGACATTTTAGAGTGTGAATTACATGTCTAAAGCTCCCTGAGAAACTCTTAGCTTCTGAACATCTCCTGAGAGCTTAATATCTACACCAACAACTGTGAATTAATCTCTTGAACCGATTTAAGACTTCATCTGGAAGTCAATGTCCGATCTGTGGACTTTAGAACTATAAATCCACTTTGCAGACCATTATAGACGTAGCAAACTCAGAACCTTCGCCCTTCAAATCGAAGTGCTTAACTTCCCCTTTATATCAAATTGACACTTCAATTCTGTAAAGCAACTCAAGAGCTTTCCAACAAGCTTTTATTCGCTTGGAATGGAGCACTGAGCTGTCTGGAATCATTGTTTGAAGTTCGGTCTGAGAGGGGGAAACTTAGTCCCACCTCGGAAGAATCTGAGCGGCCGCATGGGTAAAAAATAATTTTGTGATATGGCATCTTCAGTCGACAGCACACAGTGCATGGGTACGAATGAGCATTGGATGTGTGTGTGGGCACGTATGTGCCCAGGTGTGTGTGCGCCTGTGGGCATGCGAGTATGGGTCCGTGAGGACGTGAGCGTGGGCTTGGGATGTCGTAAGCCGGATGGGCTCGAGACTATGAACCGGAAATAAACCGAAGCAAATAAACTAGGCTTGGACCTAGTAGAGTCTAGTCATTCCTTGAGAGAGGTGCTGTGTATCCCCGATCGGTCCAAGCCGCCAATTAAAAATCCAATTTTTGGTTCAAGGAATAAACCGGTTCAATTTAGAAAGGTCTGCAAGAGTTCTTAAGGCTAAGAAGGAAAGAGGGAAGAAATGCTAAGGCTAAGAAGAAAAGAAGAAGAAGCAAAGGAAAGGAAGAGAGAATTCGTAGAAGGAAGATTGAACAGGCACTAAAGAGAAAAGGTAGAGAAGGAAGAGAAGAAAGAAAGAAAAGAAGATGTGAGCTCGAGAGAAGATTAAGAAAAAGATTAATAGAGGATTAAAAAAAATAAATAAAAGAAAAGAGAAAGAAAGAGAAAAAGGTTAAAGAAGAAGAAAGAGAGAGGCTGAAGACAAAGAGAAGAGAAGGAAAGAATTCAATTTCTTGCATATTTTTAATTCCCTTTTGATTTTAATGTTGTAATAAGGCATATTTCCATTAGTAATGCTTTCTATTGCCTTAATCTCTTGAAATAAGAAGAAATTAACATGTTTAGTTGTTAAAAAAGATCATTTGTGTAAATGTGTTTTCTTACGGAATTTTGCATATTCTTTTAATTTGAAATCATAAGCAAAGTTCATGTTATTAAAATAAACTTAATTATACTCTCTACTAGTAGCTTAGAATTAATGTTGAATTCTAAATAAGCTATGCCTCCCAGTGAACGACCAAGACTTAACCAATTAAAAGAAGTAAAATATAAAATGTTAGGTTAACTTGACCCTATACTACTCAACCAACACAAATTCAAGTTGACCTAAGTTACTTTCTTCTGCACTTAATTAAGCACAATTAACTTAATTAACTATGTTGAGGAAAGTGACTAATCTTTTAAATGGCGCTGTTGCCAGGGAGGTAATATTTTGCTTCATTTCAATTCACCAAAACATTCCCTTGCATAGCTTTGTCTAATCAACATTTTAATGGCGCCATGGAAGGTAACTGTAATTATATTTGCCATTATTACTATTTTTTTTGTTTTGTATTAATTAGTTTTGTTTGTTTTTTTTGTCTTCTTTTCAGGTTTACCTCTGTGGGTAATCTCAGGAAAGAAGGCGGGTTTTCTTTTTCTGTTTTCCATTATACATACCATTGTAAGTATTCTTTCCTTAGTCTTTAGCTTAGTTTGAATTGTTGCATTTAGTTAGTTAAAAAAATTAAAAAATACAAAAATACATACCTTTCTGACTAGCAGCAGCATGTTATAGGCATACACTCTTGGGAGTGCATTTACCTGCTAGTTTCTTTACGATCAGACTCAGGAAGTTTTCTACTATTTTTCTTGCATCAGCGGGAAAACACGTGAAAAAAAACCACGTAGATCCCTATCCTGGAGATAATATCAAGACCACATATTTTTCTGAAAATACTTAAAAAGCGGTCACTTTAATTCTTTCTATCATATTTTTGAAAAGATTAAGTAAAAAAAAGGGGATAATAAAAATTGACTTAAATCTGTTTGCAAACTGCATGCGAGTTTTATCGCTATTGTGTGTTGCATGCTATCGCGCACACAGCACGATCACTAGAGTCACACGAGTCTGAATTTTCTATCTCTCCTCTTTGCACCTCTTAGGGCTTTGATCAAAGATCAACAAGTTTATCTCACTACTAGAGCCCCGGGGAGCCAGTAGTGAGTGGTCTCGATCCTAAACCTTAGACCTTTGAGCTTTAAGGATACGCACTTGCGTAGGAACGAGTTTAGGGTGCATATTTTGATACTTATACTATACTTGCTTGCATCCAAAGTATTTTTGTGTATTCTAGGACTCTCTTCTTTCCTTTGAAAGAAGAAAAAAACCCATTTTTTCATGTTGTTTTGCTGGTTTTTGTTGTCGCTTATTTTCGATGGTGTGAATGTGCCTTTGCACATTCTTTTCATTTTATGCATGGGAGGCAATCCTTGCATCCGCCTCTTGTAACTCCTTTGACAGGTGATCCTAACCTGATTGAAGCAAGCAACCACTTAAATTCTCGTCTGATTCATCTGTTTCTATGGATCAATTGCAAAATCAGAATCCCGAGATCCGTTCTTCTCTGGTCAGGGGGTGATGGTGCCTTTTGACATTCATGAGGTGCTCCTGAACTAGAATCTTAGAATGCTTCAACAAAATTGAAAAATTAATCATTTAACAACAACCTTAAATAATTTATAGAATCTTCAAACCCATCCTCCACCTTAACCTGAGGCATGTTTTGACCTTCCTGATTTACCGATTCCACGTCCAAGGCCTCTACTTAGAGACTATTATAATCCATCTAATGCACAATTAGAGCTTAATGTTAGGATTCCCATTGGGGAAAATGATCCAGAATTGAAGCCAAACATTATAGGTCTAATCCCACATTTTCACAGATTTGCATCCAAGGATCCATTCCAACATATTGAAGATCTTAAAAATTTATCTCAAACTCTTGGACCTCGAAATCAAAATAAGGAAATCCTACTTATGAAAGTGTTCTCTTTTAGCCTTAAAGATAAAGCAGCATATTGGTATAGAACTATAGCAAGGCCAATCTCAACTTAGGCTGAACTCGAATCTTCATTCTTGAAGAAATTCTTTCCTATTGGTCGCACGAATGCTTTAAGGTGAGCAATCACAACTTTCAATCAAAATCAAGGAGAACCAATTCATGAAGCGTGGGAACGCTTTCATAAATTACAGAGGAAATGCCTACATCATGACATCCCTCGTTGGTATGATGAGAAGCTCATCATGGTCTCTAATTACCCCTAATTAACTAGTCTTCCTAGTTAATTAGCTAGAAATATGCGAATATATGGGTTAATTATTAAATAAGGATAAATAGTAAACGACATTAAAATAAGTTAAAAATGCTATATTATCATCCAATTAATATTATTAATAATCTAATTAATAATTGGACTGGAAATATTATCAATTATTCATCTAATTAATGTGTTAACTAACTTAAGCATAATAAATAAGTATGTAATAACTTAAGTAACATTAAATAAATTAATCTAAAAAGGTCAAAAATGTAAATTCAAGGTATAAATATAATAATTGTCTTATTTATAATCATATATAAAAAGTTGAAAAAGATTTCAATTAAAATAAACCTTGAAAACCTGATTTTACATTTTAGTCCTTACATTTTATTTCAATCGAGTCCTTATTTTCCACTTAGGTTCTTAGTTTTCACTGCGAATAAGTTCCTGGACTTCTTCTTTTCTTCTTCACCCGTCTGGACGATTGACAACTGAAGGTGCGTCCACCGCCAGATCATCACCAATCTGACGTCATCCCTTCTCCAAGCTCCTGGAGCTTGTGTTCACTATCCCCTTTTCATCCACCGGTTTGGATGATGCCTAAATCCTATTTTAGGGTTGGAGATAACCTCACCGACGTCAGATAAGATGCCGGTGGTTATTCTCCTCCTAGCCACAAATCTGTCCAAATTCCACCTCCTTCTTAGTCACCGTCAACTATAAATACCCCTTCGCACCCTCGATTTCCACCAAGTTGGCTCCCTTTCCTCTTCTTCACTGAAGCTGAGTTCGATAGGCTATTCTCTCCAAAACTCCAGCAAACTTCCTCTGCCTCATCCGACTTCTTCCATCCATCTTCAATAGCCCTAGATCTCCGCGAAAGTCAGCCACGTCTTTTGACAAGTGCTGACTAGGAGCTCTCCGCTGCTTCACCTCACAACCGCCACCGGAGATCTTCCGACAACCCTCCGATTTCCTCGTCCATTATGAGCCGTCGACGGAGATCCTCTATCCCCTTTGTCCAGGTAACAGTAGACTAGGTAGGTAGGTTAGTTTAGTTAGTTAGTTAGGTAGCTTAGGTAGCTACAATGTAGATTTAGCTTTCATCTTCCTCAACTCCGATGAGCTCCTTGAGCTTGTCAAGAGCAATAATTTTGTCTTTTTAAGTCACTGCCATCTTCTTGAATCCTCCATGAACATTTCTAACACCTTGAATTACTAATTTGATCATTAATTCGCCTAAACCACTTCCACCTCCACCGACTACTTCTACTGTCCATGGCAGCAGTAGTTGACCTATTTTTCACCTTCATTGGATCCTCCATCACCTATTCATCTCCTAAGGATCCTAATCATCACTTTAATTTGATTAATTACCATATATAACCTAAATGCCCAAATTTAAATAAGCTCCTGAGCTCGTTGTCAATGCTCAAGAGTAGTTTTAATCATTAGTTAGCTACATATTTATGATCACAATCATATGTTGACTTGTTTTAACAACTCAATTGAGCGGGAAAACAAGTCCTTAGCCTTAACCAATTCAGACTTTATGAAAATTGAATTTACTGTTAAATCTTAATCTAACGATCAACTGAAGGAATTAACTTGATTCTGAGGTTCCTTGTGACCTGAGGAACCACTTCAAATCACTAATGGCACAATTCCACATTCTGTATCACAATTTCACTCTTTTTCTGGACTCACCGGAGCTCCGGCGAGCTTCGATGAGCCAAAACTAGTTCTTTAGCCTATAGAATAGAGTGAGAAGCGCCAAATCAATGAATTGATGTTCACTGATTATGTTGAGATTGTTTATTTGAGATTTGAGTGTCTGGAGCTTAAGATAGGTCTTCACCTTCTCCGACTTCGGTAGAGTAGGAGAAGTCTGACAATTAGTTTTAAGATGCGTTTAAAGAGTCTGGAAGCTTCAATGCTATGCACTAAATTCATTTCCATGCTTCAATCAGTGTAACGACCTCTAGTTTGTTCTGACTACTTTAGAAGCTCAGGCAACGATCTTAAAACTCTAGGAACTTCAGTTAAAACACCTATTTAAGGGTCTAAGCATGTTCCTCAGACTAAAGGGATGTTGTTTAAGGTGTTAATTCCCTGAGAAAAGGTTTAAATCCGAAAGTCAAAACTTGAGGCTTAATAGTCAAACATGAGTCTGAATCTTCTCATTCTGGATTCAATCTGACAAATTGATGAGTTCAAGATGTTTCTGGAATGCTTGTGAATGATTTTAAAGAGATTTGATTGAGCTCTAACGATTTATTAAGTAGAATTCGATTTCTGTCATTTTGGGTTGTTTTTAAACCCAAACTGATGACAGTGGATTTTCGATGAGTTTCGAATGCAAACTCTACCCAGATGAAGTTATAACAACCTTTAGAAGTTGTTTTAATTGATTAAATAGGTCTTTAGTTGTCTGCTAGGACTTTTCAAATTCTAAATCATAGTCCTAAAGCTTCCAGAGAAGCTTAGCTCCTACACACTTCCTGAAGCTCCTGAGAGCTTAATATCTACACTAGTAGCTGCAGAGTTCACCTCCTAACCTATTTAGAACTTCAACTAGAAGTTAAAGTCCAATCTATGGACTTCAAGTTAAGAAATCCACTTTCTAGGCCATTTTAATCGTAGGAAACTAGTATCTTCACCCTTCAAATCAAAGAGCATAACTTCCCCTTCGCATTAAATTGACACTTCAATCCTGTAGAGCAACTTGAGAGCTTTCCAGCAAGCTTTTACTTTCTTGGAACAGAGCTTTGAGCTAGGAGAAATCGTCACTTGAAGTTTTGTCTGGTAGGGGATAAGTTAGTCCCACCTCGGGTAGATCTGAACAGCCGCATGGGTATAAAACTATTTTGTGTTATAGCCACTTCAGTCGACAAGTGCACGGTGCAAATGATATGAATGAGCATTGGTTGTGTGTGTGGGAGCGTATGTGCCTGGGTGTGTGTGCGCTTGTGGGCATGTGAGTGTGGGCCTTGGGAGGGCATGAGCGAGACCTGGGAGGCCATGAGTCGACTTGGCTTGAAACCTTGAACTGGAAATAAACTGAACTAAATGAACTAGGCTCGAACCTAGTAGGGTCTGGTTCCAACCTGAGAGGGCTACTGTGTATCCCCGAATGGTCCAAGTTGCCAATAAATAAACATAATTTTTGGTTGAAGAGAAAAAAAACCCAGTCCAGCTCAGAAAAGAAAGAACGTAAGGAAGAAATGCTAAGGTTCAGAAGGTAAAAACAAAAAGAAGTAGCAAAGCAAAGGAAGAGAAAGGAGAAGGAAGACAGGGAGAATTCGTAGAAGGAAGAGAAGGCTAAACAGGCACTAAAGAGACAAGGCAGAGAAGAAAGAAAGAAAAGAAAGGAAGATGAGAAGACTTCTGAAAGAGAAGAGCTTGAGAAATGTAGGAGGAAAATTAAGAGAAAGAATAAAGAAAAAGATAAGGAAAGGATTAGGAGAAGATTAAGAAATGAGTAAATAGAGAACAAAATAGAAAGAAAGAAAGAAAGGTAAGAGAAGAAGAAGAGAGAGAGGCTAAAGATACAAAGAGAAGAAAAGAAATGATTTAAATTCTTCCATTATGTTTAATTCCTTTTTGAGTTTAATGTTGTAATAAGGCATACTTTTATTCGTTAAACTTTCTATTGCCTTAATATCTTTGAAATAAATAGCAATTAACAAGTAAATATGTTTTCTTTTGAAATTTTGCATATTTCATAAATTTAAAATCATTAGGCAAAGTTCATGTTGTTAAAATTAACTTAATTATACCTTCTAAGAGTTGTTTAGATTGATTGGTGAATTCTGAATAAGCTATACCTCCCAGCGAAAGACCTTGACTCAACCAGTTAAAAGAAATAAAATCTAAAATGTTAGGTTAACCTGACCCTATACTACTCAGTCGAGAGAAATTCGAGCTGACCTAAGTTACTTTCTTCTACATATAATTAAGCAAAATTAACTTAATTAACTGTGTTGAGGAGAGGACACAACCATTTTAATGGCATCATTGCCGAGGAGTTACATTTTAATTGACCAAAGTATTCCCTTGCATAAATTTTGTTTAATAATCATTTTGGTGCCTTAGGAGGTAACTGTAATTATATTCACCACTTTTACTATTATTAGTGTTGTATTTTAATTAGTTGTGTTTTTGTTTTGTTTTCTGTCTTCTTTTCGGGTTTACCTTTGCGGGTAATCTCAAGAAGAAGGTGGGTTTTCTTAGTTTTGCTTTCCATTAAAAATACCATTGTAAGTATTCTTTTCTTAGTCTTTAGTTAGTTTGAATTGTTGCATTTAGTTAGATAAAAAAAATAAAAAAAAAAACAAAAATACATACCTTTCTGACTAGCAGCAGCATGATATCTACTAGTTTCTTTTTGATCTAACTCGAGAAGTTTTTACTATTTTTCTCGGATCAGTGGGAAATCACGCGAAAAAATCACGTAGATCCCTGTCCTGGAAATTATATCAAGACAACATATTCTTTGAAAATACTAAAAAAGTGGTCACTTTAATTCTTTCGATCATATTTTTCAAAAGATTAAGTAAAAAAAGAGGAAAATAAAAATTGTGACTTAATCTGTTTGCTGAATGCATGCATGCGGGTTTTATCGCAATCGTCTGTTGCATGCTATCTCTCACACAATGTGATCACTAGAGTCACATGATTCTTACTTTTCTGTCTCTCCTCTTTGCACCTCTTAGGGCTTTGGTCGAAGATCAACAAGTCTGTCTCACTACTAGAGCCCCAAGGAGCCAGTAGTGAGCGGTCTCGTTCCTAGACCTTAGACCTTTGAGCCATAAGGATACGCACTTGCGTAGACACGGGTTTAGGACGTGTATTTTGATACTATTACTATACTTGTTTGGGTCCAAAGTATTTTTGCATATTCTAGGAATCTCTTCTTTCCTTTAAAAGAAGAGAAAAGCCCACCTTTTTGCGCCATTTTTCAGGTTTTTGTTGCTGCTATTTTTTGGTGGTGTGAGTGTGCCTTTGCACATTTTTTTTATGGACGGGTGGCGATCCTTGCATCTGCCTCTTGTAGCTCCTTTGACAAGTGATCCTAGACTAGTTGCAGATAAGCAACCACTTAAATTCCCATCTAATTCATCTATTTCTATCCATCTAATGCTCAAGTAGAGCCCAATGTTAGGATTCCTATTGGGGAAAGTGATCCAGAATTAAAGCCAAACATTATAGGTCTAATCCCACATTTTCATGGATTTGCATCCGATGATCCATTCCAACATATTGAAGATCTTAAGAATCTATCTCAAACTCTTGGACCTCGAAATCAAAATAGGGAAATCCTACTTATGAAAATGTTCGCTTTTAGCCTTGAAGATAAAGCAGCTTATTAGTGTCAAACTATAGCAAGACCAATCTCAACTTGGGCTGAACTCGAATCTGCTTTTTTAAATAAATTCTTTTCTATTGGTCGAACAAATGCTTTAAGGCAAGCAATCACAATGTTTAATAAAAATCAAGGAGAACTAATTCATGAAGCGTGGGAATGCTTTGATGAAATACAAAGGAAATGCCCACATCATGACATCCCTTGTTGGCAACTAATGCATATTTTCTACTATGGATTGAAAGAAGGCATTCACAATCTAGTCGATGCCTCTTATGGAGGGAATTTTCTAAATCATGATGCATAATGCACTTCAGAATTATTTGAAGGGATGGTGGAAAACTCGATCAACAATGCATCTATGTCACAATTTATGCGAGGAACGAATACAACACATCAAAATCTGCATAAGGGCACTCACGAGATCGATAATTCGTCCAGTTCAAAGGATTTGGAAATTATTGCAGAGAAACTGGACAAAGTTGACACCATAGCAAAGCATCTCAACGAGGTTTGAAATATGATGAAAACTATTACACTTCAACTTGCTATGCAAAATCCCACGCATTCACATGTTTCGCAAATTCCCACGGGGAGGGAATTTGTGAATAATTTGGATTCTAGATATCCATCTTCCTTGGGTTTTCTATCTACTCCTGCACAAACCCAATGAGGGACCTTGGTCCCACAATCTTTCCCACATTTTTCCCCATCTCCTGTTTTTGTGGAAAACATGCCCTATCCTTTAGATTCAAATGCCATTCAGGGATATGCACGAAGATCAAACCCATATTCAAATTCCTATAGTCCTGGATGGTGTAATCACCCCAATTTCTCTTGATTTGACCATTCACAAAGACCATCATATCTGACTCAAACCAGGCAAAACCTACCTACATTGCTATTTCAGCAACATAATGCGAGGTCATTTGACACGAGTTTGCAAAACCCTGTAGGGCCAAATAGAGATTCATAGCTTGACCAGATTTTGAGAGCTGTGACTGAGTTCCAATGAGTAAACGCTGAGGCTCTTGCTGAAGTCCAATGGCAATGTTCGATAGAGTTGGTAGACATTAGGGGCCAAATCATGTAATTAGCTTAATCTCATCAGCTAGGGGCCCTTCCATCCCAGCCAATTCCAAACCCTAGGAATATCCAGTAGAGTCAATACTCGAGAGTGCAAAATCCAAATTAGGGACATGTCCATCTCCTTAATCAATTACCCTTGATCTAAATCTAAATCAAAATCCGAATCCACCCTCTGCTAATAATGATTTTGAGTATCTTAATTAATAGCAATCATTTTCAAATCAACCTTTAATCTCTAATTCATCTTTCCAAAATCAACAAGCATCTTCTTCTTCATCAGCTTCCTCTTCTCATGCGGGTATTAGCTCTATTACAACCTGCTGTGGAACTTCCACTAGGGATCCAGTTTATCCAAGGAACCTATCCCAAGACCCTAGTACATCTAGAAGGACCCCTGTTTCTACACCTAAAAGAGGTGCAAAACCCAATCCTACAATTCTTGCTAATTCACGAGATACGGGAAATACCTCAATAGAACAGGAAATCCACGCCCCATTCCCTGAAGCTTTGAAGAAGACTAGGAAATAAAAACAACCTGTTACATTAGATGAAGATTTAATTAAAATTTTTGAACAGGTACACATTAATATCCCACTCCTATATGCTATCAAACACATTCCTACTTACGTGAGATTTATTAAGGAGTTGTGTGCTCCAAGCGTAAGCCGAAGAAAGGAATCACTGTGGTACTTTCAGAGCATGTGAGCACTATCATTTCAAGTACGCTTCCTTTGAAAAAGAAAGACCCAAGATCTACATTTATTTATTGTATAATTGGGGGTCAGTCTTTTGATAGAGTCCTCCTACATTTATCAGCATCTATTAACCTCATTCCTTTATCTTTGGTGAAACATTTCAAAATAGAAAACCTGAAGTCTATCAATGTGACTTTATAATTAGCCGATAGATCTATTAAGTCACCTAAAGGAATGTTGGAGGATGTAATTGTAAGAGTTCAAGATTTTTATTTCCCAATAGATTTTATTGTCCTTGCTATGGAAGTACCTGAGCACATTAAAGATACTCCAATTATCTTAGGGAGACCCTTCTTGGCTTCTGCAAAGGCCAACATTGGTTGTGAATCTGGAAAGATTGAATTGAAATTTGGGGAGAGGACAATTAAGTTAGATATATTTAGAGTTTCTAGTGGATTGGATTGTGGTTGGATTGAGGAAATCAAATCTATTGCAGTTTTTGAGGATGACATTAGTTCCTTCGAACTAGAGAGCACACCTTTTGATATCCCATACCCTCAAAGCAACGAAATCTTTTTGTTAAAATCTTTACTTAATCCTAAATCTGAATCTTATGAATCATCTAACTCACTTCTCGCAATCAAAAATCCCACCCCAAATCCTGCCGTTGATTCTACTCCTATACAAGAATTGAAACCATTGCTTGATAATCTTAAATATGTCTATCTCGAATCTGATCAAACATATCCTGTAATTATCAACTCTCATCTTTCTGATTCATAAGAATCCAAATTGATCAAGGTTCTTCGAGATCACAAGAAGGAGATTGGGTGGACTCCACATGATCTCACCGGGATTAGCCCCAATTTTGTACTCACCGCATCTATATTGAAGATGGGGCACGACCTTCAAGAGAAGCTTAAAGATGTCTAAATCCAAATTTAAAGGAGGTCGTTAAGAAAGAAATAATCAAGTGTCTAGATGCTGACATTATCTATCCTATATTTGATGGCCCTTGGGTGAATCCAATTCAAGTGGTACCTAAAAAGGCAGGACTCACAATACTTAAGACTGAATCTGGAGAAACCATTCCCACATGAATTGTGAATTCGTGGCGGGTTTGTATTGATTATCATAAGCTGAATACTGTTACAAAGAAGGATCATTTTCCTTTGCCATTCATTGATCAAATCCTTGAGAGATTAGCAAGTAATAGGTTCTTCTGCTTTTTAGATGGTTACTTCGGATATAATCAAGTAGCAATTTATCCCGAAGATCAAGAGAAAATGACTTTCACCCGCCCATTCAAAACTTTTTCTTTCCGAAGAATGCCATTTAGGCTTTGCAACACACCCGCAACTTTTCAGCATTTATGTTAGCCATTTTTACCGAAATGGTGGGTAAATTTATGGAGGTTTTTATGAATGATTTTTCGATCTTCGGGGAAACATTTGATATTTGTCTAGATAATTTGTCGAAGGTTCTTAAGAGATGTATTCAAGTAAACCTTATTCTCAGTTGGGAGAAGAGCCATTTTATGATTCCAAAGGGAATCATACTTGGCCACCTCATGTCTGAACGAGGTATCCAAGTAGATCGAGCTAGGATCAATCAAATTGCAAATCTTCCAATTCCTGACTCGATCAAAGGCATTACATCATTTCTCAAGCATGTAGGATTTTATAGAAGATTTATACTTGATTTTTCAAAAATTTCCCAACTACTCACAAACCTCCTCACAAAGAATGCTACTTTTGAGATGAGTGAGGAGTGTATTTCAGCATTCGAAACATTTAGAGACAGAGTTACACAGGCTCCGATCTTGCAACCACCAAATTGGGATTTACCATTTGATATCATGTGCGATGCATCAGATTATGCAATAGGAGTGGTTTTGGGACAAAAAATTGAGAAGAATCTGGTAGTAATTTACTATGCTAGTAAAACTTTGAATGAGACACAAAGGAATTACACAGTTACAGAGAAGGAATTACTAGCAATAGTATTTGGATTAGAAAAGTTCAGATCTTATATACTTGGATCTTGAATCATTGTGTACTCTGATCACTTAGCTATCTGACACCTTCTATCCAAAAAGGACACGAAACCTAGGTTGATCAGATGGATCTTGCATTTGCAAGAATTTGACCTAGAAATTCGTGACAAGGCGAGTCGAGAAAATGTTGTTGCCGACCATCTTTCCTGCCTCCCTTCTAATACTATTGAATCATCTCCTCCATTTACTGAACACTTTCCTGATGAACATCTTTTGACTATATCCTCACATCTTCCTTGGTACGCAGATATTCTTACTTATTTGGTTACACATCAATTCCCGCCAGATTAGGACGAGAATCGCAAATCATGACTCAAAGTAGAAGCCAAATACTATTTCTGGGAAGATCCGTATCCTTTTCTACTTTGTAATGATCAAATCATCAGGCGTTGTGTCACTTCTGAGATTATTTCTATCCTCTCTTTTTGTCATGACTAGGCCTGTGGTGGTCATTTTTCTAATTGAAAGACTGCTGCAAAAATTCTACAATGCGGGTTTTATTGGCCCACTTTACTTAATGATTCATAGACTTATTGTAAGGCATGTAGTCACTGCTAAACTCTTGGGCGCATGACACGAAAAGACATGATGCCTCTAAACCCGATTATGGTCTGTAGAATCTTTAATATTTGGGGCATAGACTTTATGGGTCCATTTTCATCATCTTTTGGCTTCGAATACATTTTACTTGTTGTTGAATATGTTTCCCATTGGATTGAAGCCATACACACATGCACAAACGATCATTGAGTTGTCATTCCTTTTATACAGAGTCATATTATCACTCATTTTGGGGCACCTCGTGCCATTATTTCTGACGCCATTTTATTAATGCCCACTTTAAAAATCTACTTAGAAAATATGGGGTTACACATCGTATTTCTACACCTTATCATCCCCGGACTAATGGGCAAATTAAGGTCTCCAATCGAGAGATCAAAAAGGTCCTTCAAATGATAATCTGACCCGATAGGAAGGATTGGTCTTCCCGTCTAGATGACACTTTGTGGGCTTATAGGACTGCCCACAAAGCACCAATAGGCATGTCACCATACAGACTTGTTTACGGGAAACCCTATCATCTTCCCGTAGAAATTGAACACAAGGCTTATTGGGCAATTAAAGCTTGTAATTTAGACCTCGCAAAGGCTGGTGAACATCGTAGGTTGTAGCTTAGAAAACTTGAGGAATTGCATCATGATTCCTATGAGAGTTCAAAGCTGTATAAGGAAAAACTTAAAGCCTTCCACGATAGATATATTTCCCGCAAATCCTTTACACCTGGTTAGAAGGTGTTGTTTTTGATGCCCATTTGAAGCTCTTCCCTAGGAAACTTAGGTCTAAATGACAAGGGTCATTTATTATTGTTAGAGTCTTTGACAACGGAGCTGTCGAAATCACTGAACCCAACAAGGATCAACCCTTCAAAGTTAATGGTCAACATTTAAAACCTTTCTTGGAATCACATCCTTTGGGTCTTGTTGGAGAATGTTACACACTCCATTAGGGTTTGTCAATATCCATCCATTTTGTACATAGTTCTTTCCTGCTTTCTACACTTTTATTTTCCCATAGACTTTTTCTGATTTTTCACTTCATCTTATACTAATTACCTTCATTTAGTCTGACTAACCACTCTAATCTTTGGTCAGACTTGAAATCGTCCACACAGAGATCTGTGATCTCCTGTATCGGACTTGTTCCATCATCCTACACTAAATGAAGTGTAATATATTTTCACCCTTCTTACAATAAGGACTTTGTAAAATCTTAGCTTGGGGGGTGTGAAGTGAAATTCACTTCGAGTGTATGTGTAGAGAAAAGATAAAAGGAAAACACATAAAAATTAAATATCCACGAAATTTTTTAAAAAAATAGAAATACCAAAAATTATAAAAATTTAAAAAATAAAAAATATCATAAAAATTTGAAAAAATTTTAAATGAATTCATAAAAATTGGAAAATTTTATAAAACATAAAAATGAAAAGTATATAAATACAAAAATTTGGAAATTTGGAAATTAAAAAATAATAAAAGGGGTATTTTTACCTATAATAAAGAAGAAATTAAGAAAAGAAAATATATACATATATCTATTATTAGGAGCTTAATTTTTCTTTTAGGTTAGCAACTAAAAATATATAAAGAACATATTGAGTATATGAGAGCATTAAATTCTTATTTAGATTTTTACTTATAACATTTTGTAAAAACACACTTTTATTTTCAAAATTTATAAAACAAGATTTTATTTGAATTAGAATCTTGAAATCTTTAAGCTTTGTTTTTCTATTCTTACCTTGAAATTAAGAAACTAAGGTGTATTAAGTTTTAAACTTAAGTTTTGGAATTAAATTGTAACTTTTTAATCAATTAGATTAAATAATTCTTTTGCTTTTTGAATATTTGATTTTATCATAAAGTTAAGTAAAAAAGCCAGATATTCAGAGTTAATTAAGTAGAGAGTTAGTAGAATTTTAGTCTTACAAGTCTTTTAGGTTAAAGGACATTTGACTAGACATGGTAATTTTTGTCTTGACAGATCCTATTTGAGGAAACTAAAAATTTAAAGAACCTGAGAGTGAATGGCTTTGTTGTTCAAGCTCTAGTTTGAGAGCTAAGTAACCTAAACATCTAAAATTCACACACATAGAATTGTCTTGTTGGCATCTGAGACCGTGAAAACACAGAGCTTAAGAGATCAATTCTGAATCCTCTTCAGTCCAAGGATTTCCATGGGGCGGTTCTTGAAAGGGTGAAGGATGTGCCACTCACCTAGAAAAAAGGATTTGGAGAATAAAGTTAATAAGAAAAATGAGAATGGGGAGAAAAAAACAAAAAATAAAATAAAACACCCTACAGTTAAGTACCTTGTTACAAATGGGTACTTATGTAGTTTTTCCATATAAAAATAAAGCATCTAGGTATAAATAGATGGTACCCTTCCTTCCATCAAATAAAAAAACACCTCACTACATATAGGTGTTCTAACCTATAGAAAAAGTTGAAAAAAAATATGGAGATAAAAAAATTAGGAATAAGAGACCCAGTGGTCCATCGGAGAGATATACACAAAAAGTGTTGTTCTCGAGATAGAAAACTGGTGAGGAGAAAGCAACCAAACCTGAGTAAGGCCAAGCCAAAGGCTTGAATTGGAATAATCTCTTAAGATATGGATTTTTGCAAACTTGGATGCCTTTAGGACAACTCTCTTCACAAAGCGCAGATGTTTTAAAATCATAGCTACTGAACCTTGGTATTGGGCAATGAAGCCTAAGAAATCAGGTTTTTTAGGATTTACAGTTGAGATCGAAAGGAGAAGAATTGACAAAATCCTAGGTCTAGAAGTTGTCCTTAGTGATGTAGCTAGTAGACTAGAGTTTTACTACTCTAAGTTCGATTAATGTTGAATATCTGGTTAATTTGCTTAAACTTATATTGATAAAAATCAAATATCATAAACAAAGGATTAACTTAAGTCTATTGAGTTTTTGAGTTAAAATTTAATTTCCAACTCTTAGGTTTTGTTTTCTTAAAACACTTTGTATTCTAAGTTTTTAACGGTTAAGAATGGTTACAAAGAATAAGAGATTTTTGAGATTCTAATTTTTTATAAAATTCTTGTTAGCAACATTGTTTTTAGTATAGTGTGTTTTGAAAATGTTTTGAGTATAAATCTAAGAGAATTTTCACAAAATGATCTGTATATTAGTTTTGTATATTAAATCTAAAAAAATTCTCTGACCTAAGCTTTCATCTACTTGGTTCTTATTTATATTAATTTGAACCCAAGTGCTTTAAATCATCATATTCTTAGTTAATTTTGCTAGGGACTAGCAAAACTTTGTCTTGGGGGTATGATGAGAAGCTCATCATGGTCTCTAATTACCCCTAATTAACTAGTCTTCCTAGTTAATTAGCTAGAAATATGTGAATAGATGGGTTAATTATTAAATAAGGGATAAATAGTAAAGGACCTTAAAATAATCCTAAAATGCTATATTATCATCCAATTAATATTATTAATAATCTAATTAATAATTGGACTCAAAATATTATCAATTATTCATCTAATTAATGTGTTAACTAACTTAAGAATAATATATACCTAAGTATGTAATAACTTAAGTAACATTAAGTAAATTAATCTAAAAAGGTCAAAAATGAAAGTTCAATGTCTAAATATAATAATTGTCTTATTTATAATCATATATAAAAAATTGAAAAAGATTTTAATTAAAATAAACCTTGAAAATCAGAGTTTACATTTTAGTCCTTACATTTTATTTCAACGGGTCATTATTTTCCACTTAAGTCCTTAGTTTTCACTGCGAATAAGTTCTTGGACTTCTTTTCTTCTTCACTCATCTGGATGACTGACAACTAAAGGTGCGTCCGTAGCGAGATCACCACCAATCCGTCGTCATCCCTTCTTCTCCAAGCTCCTTGAGCTTGTGTTCACCATCCCCTTTTCATCCACCAGTCTAGATGATGCCTAAATCATATTTTAGGGTTGGAGATAACCTCATCGACGTTGGATATGATGCCAGTGGTTATTCTCCTCCTAGCCACAAATCCATCCAGATTCTACCTCCTTCTCAGTCGCGATCAACTATAAATAACCCTTTACACCATTCATTTCAACCAAGTTGGCTCCCCTCCCTCTTCTTCACTGAAGCTAACTACGATAGGCTATTCACTCCAAAACTCCGACGAACTTCCTCTACCTCATCCAACTTCTTCCATCCATCTTCAATAGCTCTCGATCTCTGCAAAAGACAGCTACGTCTTCTGACAAGCGCTAACTAGGAGCTCTCCTCTGCTTCACCTCACAACTGCCACCAGAGATCTTTCAACAACCCTCTGATTTCCTCCTCCGTTATGAGCCATCGACAGAGATCCTCTATCCCCTTCATCCAGGTAACAGTAGACTAGGTAGGTAGGTTAGTTTAGTTAGTTAGTTAGGTAGCTTAAGTAGCTGTAATGTAAATTTAGCTTTCATCTTTCTCAACTCCATCAAGTTCCTTGAGCTTGTCAGGAGCAATAATTTCATATTTTTAAGTCACTGTCCGTCTTCTTGAATCTTCCATGGACATTTCTAATACGTTTAATTACTAATTTGATCATTAATTCGCGTAAACCACTTCCACCTCCACCGAGTACTTCTGCTATCCATGGCAGAAGTAGTTGACCTATTTTTCACCTTCCTTGGATCCTCCATCACCTATTCATCTCCTAAAGATCCTAATCATCACTTTAATTTGATTAATTACCTCATATAACCTAAACACCCAAATTTAATTAAGCTCCTGAGCTTGCTATCAACGTCGGCTCAGGAGTAGTTTAAATCATTAATTAATGATATATTTATGATCACAATCATCTATTGACTTGTTTTAACCACTCAATTGAGTGGGAAAACAAGTCCTGAGCCTTAACCAATTTAGACTTCATAAAAATTAAATTTACTGTTAAATCTTTATTCTAATGATCAATTGAAGAAATTAACTTGATCCTGATGTTCATTGTTACCCCAAGAACCTTTTCAAATCTTAAATGGCACAATTCCACATTCTGTATCACAATTTCGCTCTTTCTGGATTAACCGGAGCTCTGGTGAGCTCCGGTGAGTCAAAACTAGTTCTTCAGCCTGCAGAACAGAGTGAGAAGCTCCAGATCAATGAATTAAGGTTCACTGATTATGTTGAGATTGTTTATTTGATATTTGAGTGTCAAGAGCTTGAGATAGGCCTTCATCTTCTCCAACTTCGGTAGAGTTGGAGAAGTCTAACAGTTAGTTTTAAGATGCATTTAAGGAGTCTGGAAGCTTCAATGCTGTGCACTGAATTCATTTCCATGCTTAAATCAGTGTAACAGCTTCGAGTTTGTTCTGACGAACAAACTACTTTAGAATCTCAGGTGACGTTCTTAAAACTCTAAGAACTTCAGTTAAAACACCTATTTAAGGGTGAGAATGTTCCTGAGACTGAAGGGATGTTGTTTAAGGTGTTAATTCCTTGAGAAAAGGTTTAAATCAGAAAGTCAAAACTTGAGGCTTAGCAGCCAAACATGGGTTTGAATCTTCAGATTCTGGATTCAATTTGATGAATTGATAAGTTCGAGATGTTTTTGGAATGTTTGTGAATGATTTTAAAGAGATTTGATTGAGCTTTGATGGTTTATTAAGTAGAGTTTGATTTCTATCATTTTGGGCTATTTTTAAACCCAAACTGATGACAGTGGATTTTTGATGAGTTTTGATTGCAAACTCTGCCCAGATGAAGTTATAACAACCTTTAAAAGTTGTTTTAATTGATTAAACAGGTCTTTAGTTGTCTATTAGGACTTTTCAAAGTCTGAATCACAGTCCTGAAGCTTCCAGAGAAGCTTTGAGCTCCTACACACTTCTTAAAGCGCCTAAGAGCTTAATATCTACACTAGTAGCTGCAGAATTCACCTCATAGCCTATTTAGAACCTCAATTGGAAGTTAAAGTCTAGTCTGTGGACTTAGAGTTAAGAAATCCACTTTCCAGGCTATTTTAATCATAGAAAACTAGTACTTCACCCTTCAAATCGAAGAGCATAACTACCCCATTACATTAAATTAACACTTCAATCCTATAGAGCAACTCAAGAGCTTTCCAACAAGCTTTTATTTGCTTGCAAAGGAGCTCTGAGCTAGGAGAAATCATCACTTGAAGTTTGGTCTGGGAGGGGATAAGTTAGTCCCACCTCGGGTAGATCTGAACAACCGCATGGGTATAAAACTGTTTTGTGTTATAGCCACTTCAATCGACAAGCGCACGACACAAATGAAATGAATGAGCATTGGGTGTGTGTGTGGGCACGTATGTGCCCGGGTGTGTGTACGCCTATGGGCATGCGAGTGTGGGCCCGAGGTGGGCGTGAGCGAGGCCTAGGAGGCTGTGGGTCGGTTTGGCTCAAAACTTTGAACCGAAAATAAACTGAACTAAATGAACCAGGCTTGGACATAGCAGGGTCTAGCCCCACCCTGAGTGGTGTGCTATGTATCCCCGAATGGTCCAAGCCACCAATAAATAAACCTAATTTTTGGTTGAAGAGAAAAACACCCGGTCCAATTCAGAAAAGAAAGAAGGTAAGGAAAGTTGCTAAGGGAAAATGCTAAGGCTAAGTGCTGAAGGAAGAAATGTTAAGGGCTAAAGAGAAGTGCTAAGGTTCAGAAGGAAAGAACAAAAAGGAGCAAAGCAAAGGAAGAGAAAGGAGAAGGAAGACAGGGAGAATTCGTAGAAGGAAGAGAAGGCTGAACAGGCACTAAAGAGACAATGTAGAGAAGAAAGAAAGAAAAGAAAGGAAGATGAGAAGACTTTTGAAAGAGAAGAGCTCGAGAAATGTAAGAGGAAAATTAAGAGAAAGAATAAAGAAAAATATAAGGAAAGGATTAGGAGAAGATTAAGAAATAAGTAAATAGAGAATAAAAGAGATAGAAAGAAAGAAAGGTAAAAGAAGAAGAGAGAGAGGCTGAAGATACAAAGAGAAGAAAAGAAATGGTTTAAATTCTTGCATTATTTTTAATTCCTAATTGAGTATAATGTTGTAATAAGGCATACTTTTATTAGTAAAACTTTCTATTGCCTTAATATCTTTGAAATAAATAGCAATTAACATGTAAATATGTTTTCTTATGGAATTTTTCATATTTCTTAAATTTAAAATCATTAGGCAAAGTTCATGTTGTTAAAATTAACTTAATTATACCTTCTATGAGTTGTTTAGACTGATTGGTGAATTCTAAATAAGCTATACCTCCCAGTGAACAACTTGGACTCAACCAGTTAAAAGAAACAAAATCTAAAATGTTGGATTAACTTGACCTTATACTACTCAACTGACACAAATTTGAGTTAACCTAAGTTACTTTCTTCTACACATAATTAAGCACAACTAACTTAATTAACTGTGCTGAGGAGAGGACACAACTGGCAACTGATGCATATCTTCTATTTTGGATTGCGAGAGGGCATTTGCAATCTACTCGATGCCTCTTGTGGAGGGAACTTTCTCAATCACAATGCAAAATCTGCTTCAGAATTATTTGAAGGGATGGTGGAGAACTCGATCAATAATGCATCTATGTCGTAATTTACGCTGGGTACGAATACATCAACACAAAATCCGCATAAGGGCAATCACAAGATCGATAATCCGTCTAGTTCAAAGGATTTGGAAATTATTGCAGAAAAACTGGACAAAGTTGACATCGTAGCAAAGCATCTCGATGAGGTTCAAAACACTATGAAAACTCTTACACCTCTACTTGCTACGCAAAATCCCGTGCATTCACCTATATCACAAATTCCCATGGGGAGGGAATTTGTGAATAATATGGATTCTAGAGATCTATCTTCCTTGGGGTTTCTATCTACTCCTTCACCAACCCAAGGAGGGACCTTTGTCCCACCCTTTTCCCCACCCTTTCCTATTGCAAAAAACACACCATATCTTTTTGGTTTACATGGCATCCTGGAAAACAATCCAAGATCAAATCCTTATTCTATTACCTATAATCCTGGATGGAGAAGACACCCAAATTTCTCCTGGGCTGATCAAAATCAAAGATAGAATTATCCAACTCAGACCCATTTAAACCCTCCTCCATTACCCTCTCAGCAACCAAATGTGAGGCCTAATTCCATGAGTATGAAGAATTATTCTAGGCCAATTAGAGATACACAGCTTAATCAGATTTTGCGAGCCGCTACAGAGAGTCAGCGATAAAATGCTGAAGCTCTCCCTAAGATTCAAAGGCAATGTATGGTAGAATTGGTTGATTTACGAAATCAGATCATGCTTTTGGTTGAATCTCGTCAGCCTAGTACTCTTCCATCTCAGCCAATCTCGAATCCTAGGAATCTGCAAAACCCTAGGCAACATCAAGGCCAAGTCGTTTTCCTTAATCAAGCCTTTGATTCTAATCAGAACCCAACCTCTGTGCTTCCCGAAATAATCCACCAAACCCTCATCAGCAGCCTTTATTGTATCAAAATGACCCACTTATTATTGAGAATCAGAATTGACTCTGCTGATCTTCTGAACTTGGATAGAATCATTTCCTAAATTGCCTCAATCTTTAATATTTTGCATCTCAACAAAAATTAGATATGATCTTCACGAGATTCACTCTTATCTTTCTAAGATTTTTTTATAGGAATCGGATTTTGGTCCTGCGAGATATATTTCAGGCAATCTTTGGACGAGTTTTTACAGGGTGGTCTTATCTATTTTTCTATTTTTGAATCAATTCTTCCATAACTCATTTGTTTTTACCATACATATTCTTTTTAGGAGTTCTTCACTAGGGTTTATGCCTAGCTGAAGGTGCAAAACATAGCATTTTGTACATAGCTGCTTTCTACACTTTTCTTTTCCTATAAACTTTTTTGATTTTTCACTTCATCTTATACTAATTAACTTCATTTAGTTTGACTATCCACTCTGACCTTTGGTCAAACTTGAAATTGTCCGCACGGAGATATTTGATCTCCTCTATCCGACTCCTTTCATTACCATACACTGAATGAAGTGTAATATCTTTTCACCCTTCTTACAATGAGGACATTGTCAAATCTTGGCTTGGGGGGGTGTGAAGTGAAATTTTCACTTCAAGTGAATGTGTAGAGAAAATATATAAAAAAATACATAAAATTGAATACCCACGAAATCTAAAAAAAATAAAAATACAAAAATTCTAAAAATTTCAAAATAAAAAGTATCATAAAAATTTGAAAAGTTTTGAAAAACTCATAAAAATTGGAAAATTTTACAAACATAAAAACAAAATATATAAATAAAAAAAATTGGGAATTGAAAAATTAAAAAATAATAATAAAAGGGGTATTTTCATCTAGAATAAAGAAAAGAAGAAGAAAAATATATACATATTAAGAGCTTAATTTTTCTCTTAGGTCAGAAACTAAAAAATATATATATAAAAAGAATATATAGAGTATAAGAGCATTAGATTCTTATTTAGATTTTTACTTTTAACATTTGTTAAAAACACACTTTTATTTACAAAATCTTAAAACAAGATTTTATTTGAATTAGAATCTTTAAACCTTAAAGCCTTATTTTTTTCTTACCTTGAAATTAAGAAACTAAGGTGTATTAAGTTTTAAACTTAAGTATTGGAATTAAATTGTAACTTTTTAATCAATTAGATTAAGTAATTCTTTTGCTTTTTAAATATTTGATTTTATCATAAAGTTAAGTAAAAAGCCAGATATTCAGAGTTAGTCAAGTAGAGAGTTAGTAGAACCTTAGTTTTCAAGTCTATCAGGCTATAATTAGCTTAATCAACTAAACGACATTTGGCTAGAATTGGAGAATTTTTGTCTTGACAGATCCTATAGGAGGAAACTAAATGTTTAAAGAACCTGAGAGTGAATGGCTTTATTGTCCAAGCTCTGGTTTGTGAGCTAAGTAACCTAAACATTCAAAATTCTCACACATAGAATTGTCTTGTTGGCATCTGAGACTGCGAAAACACAGTGGTTAAGAGATCAATTCTAAATCCTCTTTACTCCAAGGATTTCCTTGGGGCGGTTCTTGATAGGGTGAAGGATGTGCCACTCACCTAGAAAAAGGATTTGGAGAATAAAGTTAGTAAGCAAAATGAGAAGGGGGAGAAAAATAAAAATAAAATAAAACACCCCACAGTTTAGTACCTCGCTACAAATAGATACTTATGTAGTTTTTCCATAAAAATAAAAGCATATCAATATAAATAGATGCTACCCTTCCTTCCATCAAATAAAAGAACATCTCGCTATATATGGGTGTTCTAACCTATAGAAAAAGTTGAAGAAAATATGGAGATAAAAATTAGGAATAAGAGACCCAGTGGTCCATCGGGGAGATATACATAAAAAGTGTTGACCACGGGATAGAAAATCAGTGAGGAGAAAGCAACCAAACCTGAGTAAGAACAAGCCAAAGGCTTGAATTGGAATACTTTGGATTGGAAATTGATGTCTTAAGATCTGGATTTTTGCAAATTTGGATGCCTTTAGGACAACTCTTTTCACAAAGCACGGATGTTTTAAAATCATAGCTACTGAACCTTGGTATTAGGCAATGAAGCCTAAGAAATCTGGTTTTGAGAATTTACAGTTGAGACCTAAAGGAGAAG
Source organism: Thalassia testudinum (assembly GCA_037157565.1). NCBI lineage: Eukaryota > Viridiplantae > Streptophyta > Magnoliopsida > Alismatales > Hydrocharitaceae > Thalassia > Thalassia testudinum. Next base: position 101,295,907 of record JAZHRO010000055.1, on the reverse strand, counting down.
GATTGACAAAATCCTAGGTTTAGAAGTTTGTCCTTAGCACTGTAGACTAGTAGATTAAAGTTTTACTACTTTAAGTTTGATTAATGATGAATATCTGGTTAATTTGCTTAAACTTAGATTGGAAAAAATCAAATATCATAAATGAAGGATTAACTTAAGTCTATTGAGTTTTTGAGTTAAAATTTAATTTCCAACTGTTAGGTTTTGTTTTCTTAAAGCACTTTGAATTCTAAGTTTTAAGGGTTAAGAATGGTTACATAGAGTAAGTGATTTTTGAGATTCTCATTTTTTATAAAATTCTTGTTAACAACTCTATTTTTAATAAATTGTGTTTTGATGATGTTTTGAGTTTAAGTCTAAGTAAAGAAATTTTCACAAAATGCTCTGTATATTAGTTATTTATATTAAATCTAAAAATTAATTCTGACCTAAGCTTTCCTCTACTTGGTTCTTATTTATATTAATTTATAACCCAAGTGCTTTAAATCATCATATTCTTAGTTAATTTTGTTAGGGACTAGCAAAAGTTTGGCCTAGGGGTATGATGAGAAGCTCATTATAGTCTCTATTTACCCCTAATTAACTAGTCTTGTGAGTTAATTAGCTAAAAAAATGTGAATATATGGGTCAATTATTAAATAAGCGATAAATAGTAAAGGACCTTAAAATAAGTTAAAAATGATATATTATCATCTAATTAATATTATTAATAATTTAATTAATAATTAGACTCGAAATATTATCTAATTATTGTGTTAACTAACTTAACAATAATATATAACTAAGTATGTAATAACTTAAGTAAAACTACTTAATTAAATAAATTAATCTAAAAAGGTCAAAAATGTAAATTCCAGGTCTAGATATAATAATTGTGTTATTTATAATCATATATAAAAAGTTGAAAAAGATTTAAATTAAAATAAACCATAAAAACCTGAGTTTACATTTTAGTCCTTAAGCTTTATTTCATTCGGGTCCTTATTCTTCACTTAGGTCCTCAGTTTTCATTATGAACAAGTCCCTGAAACTTCTTTCCTTCTTCAACCGACTGAACAGCTGACGACAGGAGGTGCGTCCACCGTCTGATCACCGCCCATCTGAAGTCATACCTTTTTCTCCAAGCTCTTGAAGGTTGGGCTCACCATCTTCTTTTCATCCACCAGTCTGGATGATGCTGAAATCCTATTTTAGGGTTAGAGATAACCTCACCGTCATCGGAGAAGATGCCAATGGTTATTCTCCTCCTAGCCACTTCTCCATCCAGATTCCACCTCCATCTCAGTCACCGCCACTGATGAGAACATCATCATAAGCCCTAACTAGCTCAATTTGACCTAAGAAAGAGAATAAAAGCTCCTACATAACCTAGAGAAGGGCGTAATTCAAGGAATAACTATTCTAAGAAGAAAACATGAAACAAAGGGTAAAACTGCAATTTTACCATTGCAGTACACCAACGGGATTTCTCAAGGGCTAAACATTAGACAAATGGTCTGAATAAGATAAAAAGTTAGTTGGTTCAGTCAGAAATGGGTTCATGTGCAATCTAATAATTAAATGACATCTTGCAACCCGAAAACAGACTCACTTAATTCAACAAGGTTCTAGTCAGGATAAAAATCAACTAAACCCTCTAAAATTCATAGAAATATATCCCCTAGGGTTTAGAGCATTCAAATTGGCCTTTGGATCCTATTTTGACCTAAGTAGGGGTCCTAGCTAGATATTTGACCTAATTTGGGTTTTTGTCTAAATGTATAGTTAAACGTGGTCAAACCTAAAATCCAACTTCGTCATTGTATTCCTTAGGTCCAACTTAGGTTTGTACCAAAATTTGGACCTAAGGGGAGGTCACCTTGACCTACTTTGCAAAACAGTCCACCCATTTACATTTTGACCCCTAGCTTTTGAAAATCATTGCGCTGACCCCCTATCTTCCTCGCCATCCTTGGCAATTAGGTCCCTCTACCATTAAAGCGGAGGAGTCCTACTCTGGCGAGGAATTGAGGGGGATTTCTCCCTGATTCCTTAGAGATTTCCTCTCAGATTTGAAAGGGAGATTCTCTGAAGAATTCCCTTTCATCTGAATGCAATTCCAAGGCTTGATTCGCACCCAATGTCTCGTGCGAACACACGAGAGATATGGGTATCTCCCACATTCCTTCTCCAGCTAGGATTCTTGCAGTTGGAAGCTTGCCTTCCAGGCACAAGAGCATCTGCCAGCACCTATAAAGAGACCCCCTGATCCGGTTGCTCCTATTCAACTTGACATGGCCGGAGAACCACCTCCAATTTCTTCCCTTCTCCTCCGGCCAAGTGTCCAGCAGGCTCTGACAATGCCCCCTCCTCCTCGTCGCTCTGCCATAATACCAGTGGCAGAGACGTCTTCACCTCCTTCCTCCGCGTCGCTTCATACCTGCATGCATGCCTCCAGCCCCATCATCGTCACCGTTCTCCCTCCATTGGAAGCTTCTTCAGCGGCATTAGGAATGGCCAGTCAACCTTCTATCCCCTTTCGTCCACTTATTTAGGTCAAATATCTTCCCCTCTCTCCTCTCTTCATTTCCCCCCTCTTTATTTTCACTTTAAACCCCTTGACACCGTAGATCACCACCATCTTCTTCATCTCGGATCGACCACCGGCGAAGGCGCTTCCATCACTCCACGCCTTCACACACCTCGCCAGACCCCTAGAAACCTCAGCCATCATCCACTGAGCATTTTCCCCACCTTCATTGACCGCCATACCCTTTACAAGCACCCCCCAACTAAACCCACCTTCACGGCCACAGAGCAACCTAGGCATGCATGCCTAGGCCACCCTGCAGCCAGCCACCCACCTTGACACCTTCGTTGTGCCATGGCAAAGCTGCCTGTGTGCTCTAATGGGGCCGAAAGGCCATATTTAGTGATTTCAGGTCTGAGCCTCCGCCGCCATTAACGCTAGCTTGAAGGAGCTTGTATCTTTGCTCCAGGTTGCATTGCTCCAAGTCTCTAGGTCCAGGTGAAGTGCGAGGAGTGCGTGCACACATCCAACCAGAGAGCGTCCTTGAGAGATCACCCAGCTGCAGCAATTGAGCGAAATTCTTCCTGCGGGTGTATGAGCGAAGCGGGTGGGACTTTTAGTCCTACCTCGGAAAGTCAGGACTGCGTAGAGTCATTCAAATTGAATTTGTGTTTCTAGCATGTCACCTCAAAACATGGGGTGAGGTCCCCTCGCCTGGTCACCCGCCTCATCCGTGACCCATGCTCTGCGGACCTAGCTTGCCTGACCTGTTTACCCAGCAGTCCTCGTGCACCACCCATGGCGGTGCGCCTGGGCCTGGGTGCACGCAAGCTGACCCAATTACCCAATTGGCTCTGTGAGAGTAAACTGAAGAGAGAAATAGAGAGAGTGTATGTAGGGAGGGTAGGGGTATGTTTTGCTCTCTCGTGTGTACAGGGAAAGGAAGAAAGGAAGCGGAAGGTGCAGCCGCAGAGAAAGAAGGAGAAGGAAGAGGAAGCTGAGGCCAAAGAGGAAGCTTAAGAAGATCTACGAAAGGAGAAGGCTCAGCCAAGTCCAAGGGAAAGAGAAAGCACTGTAGCAGAGGAGGTGCGAGTGAAAAAGAAAGGCAGGGCTAAGGCAGAGGAAAGGAAGAATAAGAAGGAAGGAGAAATCAAGGAAATAGAAGGCCAAATATAGAGAAGAAGAGAAAGAGAAGCCAAGGTGGTCATGCCGTGTTTCGCGTTTTAGAAATCAGGGTTACAAGTAACCCATCATCGTAGTTGCATAACCCGTCGATCAGATAAAATTTATACCGAAACTCCAAGGGAGTCCCAGGTCAAACATCGGGAGGCAACGTTTACTTTATTGAAAATCGTGCTTCATTTTGTTTCTTTTTGGTATTTTAGGGTTTTGATATTTTTTGTATTTTTGAAATAAAAGAAATCAAGCAAACGTATCACAAGATAGAGATGAAACAAATATGATATATATGTCAATCCAATGTCGATTACAATGAACTATAAAAGCATAAAAAGAGAGGGAGGTGAGAGGAAATCTCCCGAATCGACTGTTCAGGGAGACGATGGCACCTATCGGAAGCTCAGATGACGGAGGTGAGGAGTAGGACGACAGAGGTGAGATGTTGGAGGACGTCGGGTTGAGGAAAGCTTCTGCGTAGCTCTGGAATGGAGGTGAGAAGATGGAGTTGATCTGCTACCGGAATGGAGGTGGGAAGTTGGAGGAATATTTGGTGGGGCAGAGGTTCGCTACACTAATAGGCACCTTGGGAGCTTGAGAACAAGCTCTATTGGAGCATTGGTTGGCTTGCTAGAGCTTGGGAGTAGGTAGGAGTAGAGTAGGTAGAGATGGCTTGGAAGGGAGGGGGTGTAGGTCCTTTTATAGTGGAGGAGAAGAGGCTAAAAATGGATAAAGGACCTTTAGCGACCTCCAGACCATCGCTAGAAATGTTGTTGTAGACAGCTCATGGTCGCTGGCGCCCGCAGCTGACTCTACTGGCATGCGATTAATTACCGACGATTGTAAGCATCGCTGTAAGTCCAGCTCATGCGTCTCTGTAGTCCACCATACGCTGCACTGGCGCCGCTTCTGCCTTGCCGCACGTGCACGCGTGCCCATGCGCTGGCCTTTCGCTGGCATTGCACGCATGCGCACCTACGTGCCCGCGTGCGCACCTGTGCTGCTGCATGCATGTGGTGCTGCATGCGTACGCTGGCGGCCTAGGCTACGCCACATCGCACAATCTGGGCTGTCCATCTTCTTATTGTAGGGGCTGCTACTGAGGTCGGATTATCAATCGAAGGCTCCGAAATAAATATCCTTCTCTCCTAACCACAAAAAGGATGTAATTAGCCTAAATTATGTGCAACTACTCTAAATGCAGAATGATGCATGCTATGCAATATTTATAACATGAAATGCAAATCTAAGCCTAGGAACATGCATGAATAGGCATTTTACCCTCAATAAATGTGTTTACATCATACCCCCATGCCTATCTTTTGCTAGTCCCTAGCAAAATTAAGCTATATGCTATGTATAAAGGTAGAATTAGGATTAGATCGCTTAAGCCTAAGTCGTTTATTAACAATAGAAAATTTCAACTAAGGTCCTAAACTACGAAAACTCAACAGTACCCAGGTGTCTACCATAATGCAGACCGTCCAAGTTCTCGCCTTATTTGAGAAGGGAAGAAATATATATATATATATATTTTTTGTTTCTTCTCTAATTTTTTTGTACTTTTGGAGTTTGAGAGTTCCGGGATAACTTTTTACGGCTACCCGACCTGCCCAAGACTCGAAAAGGACTCTAACTACTAAGCATATTTGTAAAAAGGTGATAGACTCATAAAACGACCGTTAAGACGGACTTCGGGTTTCTAAGACCCTAGGTGACCTTGCCTAAAGGTTTATCTTTATGATAGGTAGCTTTCTCTCTACTTCTTTTATTTATGGGGTCAACACATCGGCGAACCCAGTGTATATCTCTCCAGTTTATTCTACTTCCCCACTTCTTCCTTAAGTGTTTTAGGAATTATTGTGCATTTATTTTTTTTTGAGCTGGGTTCTGGACAACCGGCCGATGTGCTGTTACCACTGATAACTTGCCAGCCATACTGTGCGGTGAAGTGTGGTTTTATTTGTTTTTTTGTCTCCTTTTTCTTTTTTTTTTTGAGTGTTTCTTTTCTTTTCTAATTAGGTGGCTTCCCTGATCTAAGATTTACCTAAAGGCAGTACAACGAGAATGTTCTTGTGGCTGAGCTCTGGACAACCGGCCGATGAGCTGTTACCACCAACAACTTGCCAGCCATACCACCCAAGTCGGTCCATTAGCTACCCAATTTCCTTAAAAACCGTCGGAAAGTGAGTCAGTGCAAAAAAATGTATGCAGATGCTTAGGCTTAAAGTCCCCCCAAATCAGAGGGTGGGTTGATAAGTCGCATACTTATCATCCCAAATTATTTACCAAATTGAAATGAATTTTAATTGGCGAGGACTCGAGACTAAGTCCACATTCGAGTGGACACTTGGGCTAATTAAGCCCGAAGCCTTGAAAAGTCTAGGTGTTTAGGTCCTCTCATATCATTTCCTAAAGTTAATAACTTCCAAATGCCTAAGTTCTCTTTTCCTAATTTCTTTTCTTTTATCTTTTTTCAAATTTTCAATTTTTTTTAATTTTATAGTAAACTAAAAGAAATTCTATGGAGTTAACATAATGATTTCGGGAATTGATTATCCACCCCCATGCCTAAATAATGCAATGTCCTTATTGTAAAAATAAAGACATGAAAAGGGCTGAGTAAACAGAACATCACTTGAGTGTCATGAAAATCCAGTCAGCTCCGTAAAGAGAAGAGTGTATACACACTTGCTAAGTTTAATGCCTTTAGCTAGGCATAACATACATACAAAGAAGAAATTGAGAATTCACAAGTGTGGGTCAGAATCAAAATAAAAAGGTTGATCCTGAAACCCATCTGCAGAAGATGTCCACAGACTTGGGCGAGATTATGGTGCAGACCCATTCCCCAAGGTCGAGTGGTTCTTAGGTTCTAGATGAAAATAACCTAGAGCCGAAGGTTGTTCTATTTGTGGGGCCGGGCCTGCAGTTTAGTGGTGTGCAACCTAAGACCAAAGTGTCGGACAATGGGTAAAGATGATTCAATAGGTGCGGTTCTCCACTTAACATCTAGCTCAGAAAAATAATTAGTTATTTTGAGCTTGGGTTGTACGTGAAAGATATTGTAAGGGTCTTGGTAGAAAGTAGGCAGTTTTAGGTCAATAGGTACCCTTAGATCCAAAATCAAACTTCCCTCAGAATTAGCATCCCAAATCTTTATTTCAACAATTCTATCCTCCAACATCAAGGGCTCGGGCTTCGGGACCTCTAACATTTATTTACCCCATATGATTCTCCCAAGTCCAGAAATCATGGTTGAATCAAGATTGACTTGGGCACAAAGATCTCAGAAGTCAGCTCTTCAGGGTGTAGATAAAGGCTGGGGTCACTGATTGAATCATCAAGATTCGGATCCTCCAAGTTAACCCCAACCGAATCCAAGTCTTCAATAATTGGGCTATAAACTGGTTTGTTAGATTCCTCAAGCCCATTTGTCTCACTAAAATCCTCTTCCTTAAGTTCAAGTGAGACTTCACCAAAAGATTCTTCACCCTTAGAGTCAAAAAATCCATGATCCTCATTTATATATGTCTCAAAATCATATGTCATTTCATGGTCCGTGGAGACATATTTTTCCTCGCTCCCTGGCTCGGGGATCTCGGGTGAATCAATGGGTTCATCCTCAAATGGTTGCTCTAGCCCATCCTAGTCATCCCCAGTCTCAGAAAATGTATCCCCCCTGATAGGCGCCTGAGCGGGTTCAGACATTGGCTCTCCTGAAGGGTGTTCATCTTGAGAATCATCCCAAGATTTGACTAGTGCAACCACAAATTTCATCCTCAAACTCGATAATTTCCCAAGAAGAAACTCACCCAAGTCCCTATCCCTAACACTTTGGAGCAAATCCAATAGAGAACTATTAAGTTCATCAATCATTTTGATCATAGGCTCCAGTGCTTCAGTGGATGGTGTTGGCTAAGCTTCTAAAGATTGTATAGTGTTCCTCAAATTAGCCAACACCCTATCCTGGATCTGGTTCACCTGAACCGACTAGTTCAGTTCAGGTTTGGGTGGGTTCAGGTTAAATATAGGGGAGTCAAGATGTCGAGGTTCTCGGGTCCCTCACTAAAAGTAGTTCATTCTAGGTTGTTTAAAGGTTGGTGGCGACCTAAATTCAGCATAATTATGTGGAGGGTAAGTGTTATAATCAGCATATCCTTCACGATTGTAGATCTGGTTAGGTTGATCATCAAAGGATGGAGATCTATAATTATTGTGGCTCTGGGAAGGATAGTAGTCATAGCCTTGTTGTCCAGGCTTAAGCCCTAGACACTGAGGTCCAGATTCATATCCCCAATCAAAGTCATCCCGGTTAGTGGATGGATAATTACAAGTTAAGTCGGGAGAGTAATCATCTTGGGGGTAAGTGGTGGTAGGAGGATAGGATGTGAAATGTGTGTAGGATGTGGAAGCGTACATGGTGAAGTAAGGAGGGAAATCAGAAGAGAAAGGAGCCCTACAATACAAAAATACAAGCATGTCCTTAGGTTGGGTAGCCTAAAGGTCTATAGACTCCAGAATCCATCCTAAGATTAAAGACGATTTACTCTACTTATGTCCAGGCAATCCAACCAGTTAGGAGGGACTGGGGAGAAGGTTCTTCCTTTGGCTTGCACCTCCGGTTCCTAGTGTACCACCCAGCCGTGGTTGTTTGACGCTACCCCCTAGCTAGACATCAAATTGACTAGTATAAGCAGGTTAATCGTGAACAATCTCAATCTGGATCTTGATGAGCAAACCAATCCTTAGGGCTAACGTCTAATCAATTTTAGTTAGGCTTGGGATAATGGTGCTTCAGGAATGAGATGGGCCCTTTAGATGGGTTGTGCCCTTAATGAGCAGTTCAAATGTGTGTGCGTGCACAACCAGGGTTTGCAAACAAGGTTATTTGATGATGTGTCTTTTAGAGTTCAACCTTGTTTAGTAGCTTTTAGGGTTTAATTCTTAGGTTGGTTCAATCATGGTTTAGTAGAACACTCCAAGTTTTGAAAGCACGGGTAATGATATGTTCCTTTAAAAATCAAAAATAATGTGGAGTGCCTGGTTCAGCCCTAGGAATCAACCCTAAGTGGCAAGCTACTTGATGGATTAGTTTTAGATTGAGTGGTGCGGCCTAAATAGCTCAATCAATTGGCCTATTGCACCGCTTAGTTTAGGCATACAAGAATGCTTAACCTGTTTAGATTTCTACTCACTTATGTGTATTTAGTTGAAGTGTACCAAGTCCACTGGTCAGATCCCGGTTAAGTGGTAGAATCAAAGTGATTGTGTGCCTTAGGATAATAAGTTGTGGGTGTTAAGTGTGTAGCTTTCAAAAAATCCCACAATCAGATAAAACTTTTTTTTATTTTTATTTTTTATTTATGTGGATGGCGAGGTGAGTGGAGGTGGAAAACAAACAACCAAATCTATCCTAGGGTTTATAAAAAGCACCTAAGTTGATTTGGTTTTGAGTTATTCGGTTATGGAATGAAAACTAAGGTGGGGGTGGTGTGGGGAACACTTACAAAACACTCTACCCGCACTTTACTCCGGTCTATCACACTTGGATCTCCATGCTAGGGTACCTGCAAGACAGTAGAACAAAGACAAGTAGGGTTAGTTAATAATAATACAAAGGATTTCATTAACGACTGGTGTGGTAATGTGTAATGGTGTGTTGTAGTATGTTGTGATTTGAAACATCATGAGTTTCATTGTGGTGAGTTGTATGGAGTACCAGTCATTACAACCATTATTATTATTTACTTATCTAATTTTGCTGGTTTTATTCCAAGTCGTTCACTGGGAGGCAATTTATTGAATTACATCGCTCTTTGATCTCAAAATTATCCTCTAATTCCAAAAAGAAGCTTTACATCTTATTAAAGAATGAATGAATGTGGACATGGTTTGCCTAATTACTAAGAAATGCTTGCAAAAACTAACTATAAACAAGCACCAAATAATTTATCACTATACTTTAAACTGTCTTTACAAGTTATAGTATTAATACTTACGTGAGAGTACACAATAGACTAAGATGACCTAGTATATTAACTTAACTTACTAGTCTGTTATTTACAGTAACACATACAACCGTTTTAGTGACAGACATAAGCGTCGCTAGATCCCAGAAACCACTATATACAAACCTAAGGAAGGAAACTGGGGTCTGTAGCGACACTTATGGTGACATTTTATTCTGTTAGTAAATATATTGGTTTATTTAAACAAATAATTGGGTATACTACGTATACATATATATATATTTATTTATATTTTTATTGTATGCGCATTTACTTACGTATACCCAACATCTCTCTCTCTTCTCCTTCGCACCGATCTTCATTAGGTGTTCTTCTTCTTCTGTGTTTTTATCCTGCCTTAACAACCATAATACGCTGCGGCTGAGAGGCGCTTAACAACTGTCATTACCTTTCTCTAATCAATTAAAAATGTGTTTAATTTGTGGGCACACTTTTCAAGGGATACATAGCTCTAAGAGGGTGGGACCAAATCTCTACTAAGCGCACCCTAATTCTCATTAGGTGGCTTAATTACGTTTCTTAACTCAGCACAGGGCATACACAGCCCCATTCACACGCCTCTCCAGGCCCCTGGCCCCACACATATGTTTGTATGCTATCTCATATGCTCAGACAGTGTGCTCATAATCGGATCGAATATTCCGTTGTTTCGGGCGCCTGGCGCCCGTGACGACTGAATAGCTAATGCATAAAAACAATATATACCGTTGCGTGCGGTTAGCAGCGCACGATGTGGCGCTATTCGAGCACCACATCTACGTTGGAAATCGTGCGCAGCTGCGGCTGGAAGCGATTTTGGCCCTCAATTCGAGGGCTATAATTTAATTAAAAATAAAAATAAATTACGAAAAATAAGGTATTTACATTATACTATATAATTGTTTAATTAATTTGAAATTATAATTAGATCTACTATATAAATAAATTCACAAAAGTGGACTATTTTTACACACTGTTTTAGGTGTTTTCTTGGTTAATTACTGATAAATTAGTTAGTGAATGGTCTAATTGACCTTATATAGAGTTAGATTACATACATAAGTATTTTATACACATTTTTATTATATTTTTTGGAATTAATTTCTATTTTATTTACATTTAAATAGCAATTTTTGATAGTTTTACTTATAAATTAAGTTAAAGTAATATAAAAAGGGTATAAATATACTTCAACTAGCTTAAATTACTTAAGATATATTAGCCTAAGTATATAGATTCAATTAACATAATTATAACCCTAAATTACTAATTTATGTAATTTAATTTATCCACTTAGCTGTTAACTGAATAAATTCATTATTTATTATATATAAACGATTAAATTAAGGTACAGGATTTTATTTACTTGTAATCTACATATGCATAGATATATATACAGTTTTATAGAATATACAATATACTACATATATATACTTACAGAGTAATATACTTTTTACATACTGCCTATATACAGAATAATATACATATATTATTTTAAATCAGATTACGGTATACAATATACTTACGTAGTTAGTTATATAGTTATATGTATATAATGCCTATTTACGTATATATATATAGTAATATATACAGTTTAATATTTACATGGAACTTATGTATATAGGAGTATACAGAGTAATATAAATAAGTAATTTTCTATATATACTGCCTATCAGAATTTTGTATGTATTTCTTTTTGGCAGCAATAGGAGATGTGAAAGGAAGAGCTAAATGAGATAAACAATCTACCGTCAACTTCCAGACTCCGAAGCAGTTTAATTTACTACCCAAAAGGCGAGAAGGAAATAGCTAAAATGGGCTAACAGAGTTTTAAATGCATGGTTTTTAGATTTCTATTTGAATCAGTAGCTTAAGCCACTGTCCAAATGGGCTAATAGAGTTTTAAATGTATGGTGTTAAGATTAGGGGTTTTTCTCACTTTGATTGGTTCTAAAAAGCCTACAGCAGTAGGAGATGAGACAGGAAGAGCTAACTGAGGAGAGAGTCCTCAGTTCAGATTTTTTTGTCTTTTAACAGCAGCCTAAGCCATTGTCGAAATGGGCTAACTGATTCTGCAGTTAGTCCATTTGAGAAGAAAGGTGAGTTTGGAGGGAAAGAAATATGTAGCTGCAAGATGCAGCACTTTGCTTTGTTACTGGGATCAGAGTCAATCAAAACAAACTGAAAAGCAAATAATTAAATCCCAAATCTAACAGGGGTTCAATTTCTCACGAAAATCACTAAGTATCTCAATTCAGATGCCAAAAACCCTCATCAAAAGCTTCATTTCAGAAGAAATCCACAAATATCACTAAATCAACACTTCCTAATACTATAGATAGCATGAAGGAAGAATTAATTCAATGAAATACAGCCAAAAGATCAAATCCTAGTTTCTTGAAACCTTAAGGAGTATTGAGAACTCCTTAGGTTAGGAAATCACCAGACAAATCGGACAGCCATAAACAAACTTATGAATGCAAGATCAGATTTCAAATTACCACAGTAATTATCCTTAGATCTGACTTGCATTCAATGCATTCAAGACATTATCAAAACAGATTTAAATATGGCTCTTCTGAGATGATTTCTGTCACGAGAAATCCTCTCAGAATCCTTGCCAACAGGGAATTCAAATCAACTTCAATTTGTCAGATCAGGCAGTAAATCCAGAAAGCAAAAAATCCTTAAAATCCACATTGAGGAGAAATCTGACAAACTGAAAAATTCGACCCAAAATCAGGGGCTTTTGTGACCAAAGGTGAGGTGAGTGAGAAGCCCCTTAAGTGCTTGTGATGCCAATTTCAGATCTGAGGTTGAAAACCAATCAGATCTGAAATTGGGTCAAAGTGTGTGGGTGGAAGATGAGAAAACCTGTCGTAAAAAAAAAAAATCAGAAATGGATATGACAGTATGGAGAGGGAGATAATTTGAAGCATGGTTTTATGAAATCTTCCCCTCTGATCTGGACTGATCAGAGGAGGTGAGGGGTGGGGAATTTAAGCCTAATTCTACTACTACAGCTACTCTATCCTACAGAGAAAGTTAAACATTAACAATTATACTTATTCTACTCTAAACTACTTAACTACAGCTAAAACTACTATGCAGAATTAAAAACCTAATCTAACAGGAAGAATGGGACCTATGGGTCCTTAGCCGGTGGCTAAGGAGGAAGAAAGGAGGAAGATGACTCCAGCGGAGGGAAGAGTATGCTAGTGAGGCTCCAAGGTCATCCTCAGGTGCTACGATGTCCTTAGCGACGAGGAGGTCGAGAGAAGGTGATGATTTCATAGCCAGTAGCTGTGAAATCAGAGACTAGATGGGGAGGAGGGACTGGAGTGGACGAATGATCAGTAAGAGGTGTAGGAGGGAGCGATACCTTGCGCGTGACACCACTGAGGTGCTTAAGTAGCATGCTCAGTGGCTGGGATCACTACACAGGTGAGGATAATCAAGATGCAACCGGCGGCGAGGATGAGAGGGGCGGAGCGCGCGATGAGCCAAGCACAAAATCTGACCGTCAGATGAGATCTGGGGAGAGGGGTGATCGCATGCGCTGAATTACATGAAACTTCCATTCGAATCTGACAGCAGATCAAGATCTTGAAGAGCGATGGACGGTTGAGATTGGCCGTGTTCTTCGCGCGCTACAGTGCGTGCGAAGAACAGCAGGCTTCTCTTTGAAATGAAGGAAATTTTACAGACAGACCCTTGAACGAAGGGGTAGAAGAATAGTGTGCAGGCCCATAAGTGAAAAGAACTATAACTGGAAGGGCCCTGTAGCCTTTCAAAAGGGTCCCTGCGGCTTACAAGTAGGTCCAAAGAGGGGTTTTTAAGGGTAGGAGTGTAATGCATGAAGGACCTAAGTGTAAACTCCTATTTCATAACCTAAATGAAGTCCAATTGCCTTCAAATTTTTATATGGGCTTAATTGAACATTTAAGACATTATTTTACTTCTGATTTGGCCTTTTAAACTTATTTATGTGTTCAATTGATACATGGATCATCATTTGTACTTTGCTTTCAGACTATCTCGTTTTTGTGACCTAATTATGAAGTTTTAGCACAGAGTGAAGGTTTTAGGTATTTTTCTTTAATTCCAACACTTAACCCTTTTTTTTTCTGTTAATCTGATGTTGTTTTACTTAGTGTCTAGCTTAACTTCAGCTTTTTAGCCTTGATGAGTAGCCACTCATCATACCCCCATGCTTACGTTTTGCTAGTCCCTTAGCAAACAATCTGTTTAAGTGTAAAGCAATTTGAGTATCAGCAAGGTAAGTGTAAAGATATATTTTTTTTTTCTTTCAAAAAAATTTTTAAATGTTTGATGATGATCTTCAGGCTGAAAGATTTTTTCAATATACCAACTGTGTTTTGGACATTGTGAGAACCTTATTACTGAGGATAACCTACCAGAACTTGAGGCTTAAATGACATAGACCATCTATCAACCAACAAGGACTCTTGATATTTAAACCTAGAGTCGAATTCCAGGACTCAGGGGGTTTTACAGAGACTCAGAATGCTATGAGGTTATGGCTGTGCTTTGTGATAAGTCAGGACTAACCATGTGAATTCTAAAGCTCACTCTTGGGGTTTCACTTCTTTTTAAGTCCAGGTTGGTCCTAACTTTAGCTCATGTTTTTGGATGACTCTTAAGAATTGATGGATATTCAAACCCAACCCTTATTGTGTTTGTGGCTCAGAGAAATTTTTGGTGGACAAACAGGGTATTTGTTTTGAACCCTAAAAACAATTTTGGTGGAATAGGAGTATTTCCAAATTTTTGGAGAACATACTTGACTTTTATTTTTTTTTTATTTTTTTGAACAGTATGTCTCCGGAACTTATTTGGTAGAGCGCACTGTATTTGGTGGGTGAATTTATTTGTGGAAAGAGTTTCTCCTAGACACAAGACTAAAGATTAGGACAAAGAGTCTACCTGCACGCACAGGTAAGGACTCCACCTTCCTTAATGAACACAAGGGTTGAGGTTTAGGTTCAAGTGGTTTTTCCTGACATTGTGTAGTGTAAGCCAAGGTTACTTCGACTCCTAAGTCAAAGCAAACCAACGAATCCTGTACTGGTGACTCAGGTACAAGAATATGTCCTAAAGTTAGGAGAGACTGTGGTCTATCTTGTCAAGGCTCGAAGTGTATTAAGCCCAAGCTTGTATCAAGCTCTTATTGCTCGGCAGGTCAACCCGATAACGGTTGAATGTCCATAGACACTTATTCAAATTTTTGTTTTTAGCTAGAAGATCATAGTTAAACACTTATCTTTTGTCTTTTTCTCCCTTTCTCCTTGAAATTATTGTCCTCCCTTGACAGTAGAGTACATGTCCCTTATTGTATTTTTGGATTTTTTTTGTATTTTTAGCTTTATAATATTTTTGTTTTTTCAAAATTTTTTCAAAATTTATCAATTTTTTTAAAGTATATATATTGTTTGATAATACTATAGGTACTACAGGTGTGTCTACAATTGCATTTCAGTTTAAATGGTTCACCATTTACACCCCCCATGCTTAAATGTTGCAATGTCCTCATTGAATGAATAGGGTGGATGCAAATGCATGCTCTACTTTTCACTATCCTAAACTGGGTGATGGAAGGAAGTCGGAATGAGGAGATAAAATCTCTGTGCAGACGATTTTAAGTCTGATCTAGGATTAGAGTGAACAGTCAGGCTAGGAAGTGAAATGCATGACATGTGTGTCAATGAAAGTATGCTCAAAATGCAAGGGTAGACACTATATACAAATAAAGGAAAGAGTAAGAAAGGTGAAAAATAGCTATGTACAAGGACAGGTTTTGCTAAGTTTAATGCCTTCAGCTAGGCGAAAACTTAGTTGGTAGTTCAAAATGTAGGAGTGAAATGGTGGAATTGACAAGTCTGAGATCATGCATCTCAATGAAAGGTTTCAGTCTTTGACCATTTACAATAAAAGGTTTAGATTTGTCAATTTCCGTGATCTCAACGGCTCCATTGTCAAATATTCTTACAATTTTGAAAGGTCCAGTCCATTTTGATCTTAGTTTCCCAAGAAAGAGTTTTAGTCTAGAGTTAAAGAGGACTTTTTGACTAGGGTGAAAAGATTTCCTAAGAATGTGACGGCCATGAAAGGCCTTAAGTTTATCCTTATTAATCCTTGAGCTTTCATAAGATTCATTCCTTAATTCATCAAGCCCAAAAATTTGTAATTTCCTAAGATCACCGGTCTTCTCTAAGTCCAAGTTACACTTTCTGATGGCCCAATAGGCTTTGTGCTCTAGTTTTACGGGAAGATGACAGTGTTTCCCGTACACAAGTCTAAAAGGAGACATGCCTAAAGGGGTTTTGTGGGCTGTCCTATATGCCCACAACGCATCAGAAAGGTGGGAAGACCAATCCTTTCTATCTGGTCGGATGGTAGTCTGTAAAATCTTCTTGATCTCCCGATTGGACAATTCAGCAAGTCCATTGGTTTGAGGGTGATATGGTGTAGCTATCCTATGTGACACCCCATACTTTTGAGGTAGGGACTGAAAATGTGTGTTTCTAAAATGAGACCCTCCATCACTAATGATGGCTTTTGGTACCCCAAATCTAGAGAAGATGAAGTCTTGAACAAATTGTGTCACAACTCTATGATCATTAGTCCTCGAGGGGATGGCTTCAATCCATTTTGAAACATACTCAACTGCCAACAATATGTACTCGAAGCCATAAGATTTAGGAAAAGGTCCCATGAAGTCAATGCCCCAAATGTCAAAGATTTTGCACACCATGATCGGATTCAAGGGCATCATGTCTCGGCGGCAAATACTACCAAGACACTAACAGCGTGAACATGCCCTGCTATGTTCGTGTGCATCTTTAAAGATTGTGGGCCAATAAAAACCGCTCTTCAAAATCTTTGCAGCAGTCTTTTTACCAGAGAGGTGACCGCCGCATGCCTGGTCATGGCAGAACGATAAGATGCTTCTAATCTCCTTATCTGGAACACACTTCCTAAAGATCTGGTCTTTGAAGTGCTTGAAAAGCCAGGGTTCTTCCCAGTAATAGTGCTTGGCCTCGGATCTAAGTCTGTCTTTTTGATGTCGAACCCAATCAGTGGGGAGGATTCCAGAAGCTAGGTAGTTGACAATGTCAGCATAGCAGGGAAGATCAGAATGAATGACCAGCAATTGCTCATCAGGGAAGTGGTCAGAAATGGGTGAAGAAGGAGAAATCGCTTCAGGAGGAAGGTGGGATAAGTTGTCAGCTACCACATTCTGCTTTCCAGCCTTATCACGAATCTTTAAATCAAATTCCTGTAAAAGCAGGATCCATCTATAGAGATGAGATTTCATGTCCTTCTTGGCGAGAAGATGTCGAACTGCCGTGTGGTCAATGTAGACTACAATGTGGGAACCTAAAAGATAAGGTTTGAATTTCTCCAGTGCAAATAATATAGCTAGCAATTCCTTTTCCGTGACGGTGTAATTCCTCTGGGCTTCATCTAAGGCTTTACTAGCATAATAGATGACTGTGGGTTTCCCGTTCAATTTTTGACCAAGGACAACTCCTACTGCATAATTAGAGGCATCACAAATGATCTCAAAAGGGTAAGACCAGTTCGGGGGTTGCAGTATGGGGGCCTTGGTAATCAGATCACGAAGTGCTGTATAGGCACGAACACAATCGTTAGAGATCTGGAAGTCTACATCTTTAGAGAGGAGAGTAGAGAGAGGTCGGGCTATTTTCGAGAAATCTGCTATAAAGCAACGATAAAAACCAACATGCCCGAGAAAAGATCGAATCTGTTTAACCAACGAAGGTAGTGGTAAATCAGAAATCAACATTACCTTCGCACAGTCAACCTCAATTCCTCTCTTAGAAATAAGGTGACCTAATACTAGTCCTTCAGTTACCATGAAATGAGATTTCTCCCAGGAAAGTACCAGATTCACATTAATGCATCTTTGCAGGACCTTAGTCAGGTGGTCTAAGCATGCATCGAATGTGCTCCCGAAGATCGAGAAGTCATCCATGAAGACTTCTAAGCAATCACCTACTAAGTCGGAAAAGATTGCAAACATACACCGCTGAAATGTAGCGGGTGCGTTGCACAATCCAAAAGGCATCCTACGGAATGCAAAGGTTCCGTAAGGGCAGGTGAATGTCATTTTCTCCTAATCGTCGAGGTGAATTGACACCTAATTATATCCTGAATAGCCATCCAAAAAGTAGAAAAATCAATTCCCCGCCAGTCTTTCCAGTATCTGATCAATGAAGGGCAAAGGGAAATGATCTTTCTTCGTGGCTTGGTTGAGTTTTCGGTAATCTATACACACTCGCCACGAACTAGCAATGCGAGTAGGGATGACTTCTCCAGAATCAGTGGTGATGATGGTAAGTCCGGCCTTCTTTGGCACAACTTGAACAGGACTTACCCATCTACTGTCAGAAATTGGGAAGATAATTCCATTGTCCAACCACTTAATCAGTTCACTTTTTACCACCTCTTGTAATGTAGGGTTCAATCCATGCTGGGGCTGTCTAGTAGGTCTAGATCCTTCTTCAGTGAAAATCCTATGTGTGCAATAAGAAGGACTGATGCTAGTTAGGTCAGAAAGGTTCCATCCTATAGCCTGTCTATGTGCTCTTAGGACAGATAAGAGTCGTGATTCTTGATCAAATGATAAGGAAGAGTTAACAATCACCGGATAGGTCTGATCAGGTCCTAGGAAAACATATTTGAGAGAGTCAGGAAGAGGTTTGAGTTCAACAGGCACAGGATCAGAAGGAGCAGGTGTGAAAGTTTCAGGAGATCCTAGAGATACTAAAGGAATAGGAGGTAGATCCTCAGTCTTTAAATTCGGTATCTTAGTGGAAGTCAAGTCAGAGTCCAAAGAGTGTTGAGGTTCTAAATTTAATGAATTGATTAAGGTATCCTCAACCAACTGATTCAAAGAATCCAGAGAAAAGATTTCTTCAATTAAACTACAGGTCGGTCCTCTTTGGGCCTGAAAAATATCAATTTTTATTTTCTGATCTCCGAACTTCAATTCTATAAGACCCTCCTCACAATTGATGTTTGCCTTGGCTGTAGCCAAGAAAGTGTTGGTGCTAGAGCACCACGATCATTTGTTTTGATGATAACAAAACACGTGTTATTTAACATTTGCAATTTGAGTCCTAGATTTCAGGTCAATTGCAAATGAAGACGTGTTTAGATGGAACTCGAGCTCGCATCCAGGACGGATTGGAGGAGCTTGACGGAAAACAGAGGAGGTTCACGTGGAGCGAAAGATTGAAGATGGAAGGAAATGAAGAATAGGATAGATTTCCTTCTTTTGTACTTGTTGTATTTTTCATTTCTTTTGTTGCTCTTTATTTCCTTAGATATTTCATGTTAAAGAGCCTCAAAGAACCCTAACAGTAGTCCTAGGAACACCGGCACCACCCTAGGATACTTAGGTTTTCTGTAGAATACTTAGAAAACCAATATAGGGTTCAAACAGCACTTCCAGACGTCTAATTCCCAAATCAGACGTCAGATAAAGCATTTTAAGACGTCTGACTGTTGTTTCAGACGTCTGATAACTGTTAGGCTGGACATAGTTAGTTCTGTCTGATGAATTCAGACGTCCAGACCTTAGACCAAACGTCTTAGGAGACGTCTGATGACTTTGCCAGACGTCCAATTAGTGGACCGTTGGCTAGCTTAGCAGGCACTCAAGATTATGACCGTTAGAGCCTTATCAGACGTCCTTAGGCCCTTCCAGACGTCTGATAAATGACCGTTTTGCCTCGGCTGACCCAAAATCTCTTCTCAGAGATTTTCTAGCTGTTGCAACGTTTGGAAATCAATTCCCACAGTAAAAGTAGGTTTCCCGACGTCCAGACATAGTGCCAGACGTCCTATATGTCGTCTGATGGACTTGCACAAAAACCCTACTTAGATCTGATTCAAGTCAGGGAGAAACCCGCATGGAATCAGACGTCTGACCTTGGAATCAGACGTCTTAAAGTGGCCTTCCAGACGTCTGATGCCAGAGTTAGACGTCTGATAACCCTGTAAAATGTAATCATTGTCCTGATTTCGGCCTGATTCTCTTGGACTTTGTTCCCAACGGCTGTAGAACCCTTTCTAAGCCTTCCAAAGCCTTCCTAAGGCCTCTATAAATAGAGGGGAGCCTTTGCAACACAAAAAACACATAAGAGACACTTAGAAATACACTTGGATACACTTAGCTACACACTTTCACACTCTTGTGTCCAAGAAGTTCTTGCTCTCCAAGCTCAAGTTCCATATCTTGAGAGCATCAAACAGTTTGCGCGCCCGCTCTCCCGCTGTTGTTCACGAGAGCTACGTAGCGCCATCGCGTGGCACACGCACCGCGTCATCGTCGACGCACTCCTTGCAAAGGGGAGTTTCCTATTTCCTATAGAAGCTAGGTTTAATTATTTTGTTGGCTCTATAGGACTATTGTTTATTTTATCTTTGTTATTTGGTTGGGTATTCGCTTTGCGAATTCCCGTCTCCTTCGTGGGACAAAATCCTTCTCGTGGAGAGAAGGGGTTGAGGAACGCTACCCTCGTACTTGTAGCGTGGTTGTACTGAGGTTGAATCACCCTCGTTTAGTGGATTTTGATCAACTTAGTTGATCGGAAAATCCTAACTCGAGAGGGTTAGGTGGTGGTTTTCACCCGGTTTGGGTTTCCACCTAAAAATCTTTGTGTACTTGTGCGATTGTTTGTTTATTCTGTGATATTATATTCAATTCCGCAATTTTATTACGTCACCCCTCCTGGTAGGGACGAATCTACAATTGGTATCAGAGCACGTCTTGCGAGATCGGAGTAACACCCAGCAAGAGATCAAATGGAGGGAAGCACATCAGCGATCAAAATTTCCGAGGGGCAGTCCACAACCCGTCCGCCCTACTTTGACGGGAACAACTACAACTATTGGAAGCTGAGGATGAAGACGTGGCTCCAAGCCACTAAATTCGAGGTATGGGGATGTTGCGAAACCCCATACGAGATCCCGAAGTGACCCCAAGGAGGCTACTCGCAGGTGCAGATTCTAGAGCTCTCACTCAACGCAAAGGCAATGAATGCCTTGTACTGCGCATTGAGTCCGAAGGAATTCGAACGAATCCAAGAGTGCACCACCGCCCACGAGATATGGAGGAGGTTGGAAGGCACTCATGAGAATTCCAGCTCGAAGGAAGAAGAAGAAGAAAAAGAAGAAGAAACCACTTGCTTTGGTTTCATGGCCAGAGGAACCAACAGCGACAGCGAAAGTGGAAGCGACGATAGCGACAACGAGGTAAATATCGATCTTCAAGAAGCATTTAATGAACTTTTTGAGATTAGTAAATCACTTAGGATAGAAAATAAAAGCATTAAAAAGAACCTTAGTTTTCTTAAAAATGAAAATGATAGGTTAGAAAAACAACTTAAGGACATAGAAGCTAGTCCTAAGGATGATAACCTATTATTAGATAATCATAACCTCATCAGTGAAAATAATAAATTGATTGAGGAAAATGTTAGTCAAAAATTAGAAATTTCAGATTTAAAGACTAAAATGAACATTATAGAAAAAGAAATTGCATGTCTTACGGAAAATTCTAACAAATTAATCAACAAAGTAGACAAGTTTTATAGCCCTAAGGTTGAGAAAGGATCTCCATCAAGGAGACCCTCCAACAAATCCGGATCCAAGCCCACTTGGATACCGAAAAAAGAATTAGAATCTTGTTTTGTAGGATTCAGGGATAACTACAATACACAGGACTGGACCTACAAACTCAAGGCTGGTCAACTCGAGTTAGGAGAACTAAGGAGTAGACCAAGGAGGAGAACAAGAAGACCGACAAGACGGCGAACAAACGACGGACCCGCCGCACGTCGACCACCAGATTGGAGACCGGCGCCGATGCCCGGGCCTCCAAGCTACGGATGGGAGCCCCATCCGATGTGGCATCCACCACCACCATTCGGGCCATTTTATTGGCCATGGTAGGTGAGGTAAAATTCTTAACCCTATCTTTTTATAAGCTTTTAGATAGGGGGAGTTAAAAAAATGATGAGCTAATTGTCAATTTTTAAGGGGGAGATGTAAGGTAGCTAAATTTCCTTTAGTAAGGGGGAGAAAAATAATAGCTATCGCATTGTTACAAAAAGGGGGAGGACATTACCTCTGTCAAAAGAAACTCATAGAAGAGCATGTTTTAAGGGGGAGTTATAGGAAATTTAAAATCAATCAAACCTTTTTGATAATGTCAAAAAGGGGGAGGATCTTTATGCATTATTATTTACGGTTTTGTCATCATCAAAAAGGGGGAGATTGTTGGTGCTAGAGCACCACGATCATTTGTTTTGATGATAACAAAACACGTGTTATTTAACATTTGCAATTTGAGTCCTAGATTTCAGGTCAATTGCAAATGAAGACGTGTTTAGACGGAACTCGAGCTCGCATCCAGGATGGATTGGAGGAGCTTGACGGAAAACAGAGGAGGTTCACGTGGAGCGAAAGATTGAAGATGGAAGGAAATGAAGAATAGGATAGATTTCCTTCTTTTGTACTTGTTGTATTTTTCATTTCTTTTGTTGCTCTTTATTTCCTTAGATATTTCATGTTAAAGAGCCTCAAAGAACCCTAACAGTAGTCCTAGGAACACCGGCACCACCCTAGGATACTTAGGTTTTCTGTAGAATACTTAGAAAACCAATATAGGGTTCAAACAGCACTTCCAGACGTCTAATTCCCAAATCAGACGTCTGATAAAGCATTTTAAGAAGTCTGACTGTTGTTTCAGACGTCTGATAACTGTTAGGCTGGACATAGTTAGTTCTGTCTGATGAATTCAGACGTCCAGACCTTAGACCAGACGTCTTAGGAGACGTCTGATGACTTTGCCAGACGTCCAATTAGTGGACCGTTGGCTAGCTTAGCAGGCACTCAAGATTATGACCGTTAGAGCCTTATCAGACGTCCTTAAGCCTTTCCAGACGTCTGATAAATGACCGTTTTGCCTCGGCTGACCCAAAATCTCTTCTCAGAGATTTTCTAGCCGTTGCAACATTTGGAAATCAATTCCCACAGTAAAAGTAGGTTTCCAGACGTCCAGACATAGTGCCAGACGTCCTATATGTCGTCTGATGGACTTGCACAAAAACCCTGTTTAGATCTGATTCAAGTCAGGGAGAAACCCGCATAGAATCAGACGTCTGACCTTGGAATCAGACGTCTTAAAGTAGCCTTCCAGACGTCTGATGCCAGAGTTAGACGTCTGATAACCCCGTCAAATGTAATCATTGTCCTGATTTCGGCCTGATTCTCTTGGACTTTGTTCCCAACGGCTATAGAACCCTTTCTAAGCCTTCCAAAGCCTTCCTAAGGCCTCTATAAATAGAGGGGAGCCTTTGCAACACAAAAAACACATAAGAGACACTTAGAAATACACTTGGATACACTTAGCTACACACTTTCACACTCTTGTGTCCAAGAGGTTCTTGCTCTCCAAGCTCAAGTTCCATATCTTGAGAGCATCAAACAGTTTGCGCGCCCGCTCTCCCGCTGTTGTTCACGAGAGCTACGTAGCACCATCGCGTGGCACACGCACCGCGTCATCGTCGACGCACTCCTTGCAAAGGGGAGTTTCCTATTTCCTATAGAAGCTAGGTTTAATTATTTTGTTGGCTATATAGGACTATTGTTTATTTTATCTTTGTTATTTGGTTGGGTATTCGCTTTGCGAATTCCCGTCTCCTTCGTGGGACAAAATCCTTCTCGTGGAGAGAAGGGGTTGAGGAACGCTACCCTCGTACTTGTAGCGTGGTTGTACTGAGGTTGAATCACCCTCGTTTAAAGTGATTCGTTTAGTGGATTTTGATCAACTTGGTTGATCGGAAAATCCTAACTCGAGAGGGTTAGGTGGTGGTTTTCACCCGGTTTGGGTTTCCACCTAAAAATCTTTGTGTACTTGTGCGATTGTTTGTTTATTCTGTGATATTATATTTAATTCCGCAATTTTATTACGTCACCCCTCCTGGTAGGGACGAATCTACAGAAAGGTCTTCCTAAAATGATAGGTGTGTTCTGGATATCTTCAGGTACTTCCATGTCAAGGACTATAAAGTCTACAAGAAAGTAAAAATCCTTGACCCGCACTATGACATATTCCAACACTCCCTTAGGTGTCTTAACTGATCTGTCAGCTAATTGCAGGGACACCTCAGTTGGCTTCAGATTGCCAACCTCAAAATGTGTCAGCAGAGAGGTTGGGATAAGATTGATGGAAGCACCTAGGTCAAGTAGTGCTCTATTAAATGTGGTGTTACCTATCATGCAAGATAAGAGTGGGGTGCCTGGGTCTTTCATCTTAGTTGGGAGGGTACTAGAGATGATGGAACTAGCTTGTTCTGAGAGAATGATTGGACTACTCCCTTTATGAATTCTTGCTTTACGCTTAGGTGTGCATAGGTCTTTTAAAAACTTAGCGTAAAGAGGAATGTGGTAGATTGCATCCAACAAGGGGATGTTTATGTGGACTTGCTCAAAGAGCTTAAGCAAATCCTCCTTAAGTGCCACACAAGTCTTTTTCTTTCCTTTCTCCTTCTTCTTTAAAGCTTCAAGAAAAGGTATAGGATTGGTGATAAGAGGTTCAGTCAAAGGTTGAGGAGAAGTAGGAAGTGAAGGAGCAGAACTAGAAGTGATAGATGTTGGAAGAGATGGATCTAGTGTGCTTTTACCACTCCTAGTGACTATGGCATTTAGTTCAGCCCTGGAGGTAGATGGTAAATCAGTGTTAGGTAGCAAAGGTGGTTGTGTTTGTGCAAGAGAAGAACTTGAGTCAGTGAAGAATTCAGTGTTGTGTATAGGTTGTGAAATGACATGTGCTTGGTCTTGCATTGCTGGTCTAGGTTGGACATACCTTTGAGCAGGTATGTTCCTAGGGTTGGGTTGTGCTTGGGATAGGAGTGAATGTGGTTGACAGGGCTCCGTCAAGTGTGATACCTGGGCTCTCATCTCAGCTAAGGCCGCATCTTGTCTCTACTGCATAGCAATATTCTGTTGTTTCATATCAACAAGAGCTTTCATGATAGACTGCAACTGGTCATCTCGTGTAGGCCCAGATTGAGAGTATTGGGTGGGCCTGGGTTGGGGTTGCTGGTAGGCACGCGGTGGATAACCGTGTGATTGTGGAGGTGGTGCTCAGATCGGGTTGTGTAGTGGTGGTGCAGAAGGTTGTTGAAAAGGAGGTCTTTGTGAATTTCCCGACCACGAGAAATTTGGATGATTGCGCCATCCAGGGTTGTAGGTTTGTGCAAAAGGGTCATTATGAATGGCATGGAGCTCCTCCGAAACTCCAGAGGGTGCAGGGAAGTCAGTGTAGGGAGGAACAAAGGTTCCTCAAACCGGTGAAGGATATGGAAATGGAAAATCCAGTAATGTAGTTTGTGTCACAGAAAGGTTATTCACCGTTTCCCTCCCTATGGGAAACTGAGATGTGTTTTGTGCTGGTGACTGAGAAGAAGAAGATGAGGGTTTTGAGAGAAATTTTCATACTTCATCTACTTTCTTCTCGATTAAGCCCACTTTATCCAGTTGACTAGCCACTATCTCGAAGTCTTTGCTACTGGATTGGGCTTCATGTACCCCAGTGTGTGAGTGGGAATGTGAGGACTTTCTATTAAACACGCTCATTGAAGCAT
Source organism: Thalassia testudinum (assembly GCA_037157565.1). Lineage (NCBI taxonomy): Eukaryota > Viridiplantae > Streptophyta > Magnoliopsida > Alismatales > Hydrocharitaceae > Thalassia > Thalassia testudinum. The sequence goes on along the minus strand of JAZHRO010000055.1, from coordinate 101,270,507 downwards.
TATTAATAGAGTTTTTGGCCATGCCTTCAAAGAGCTCAAAGGCTGAGTCCTCGTCCCGACACAGGAAATTGCCTCCACAAGCAGCATCTACGAAATTCTGTGTGTCATCATGGAGCCCATGGTAGAAGATCTGGACCTGTTGCCAGCGTGGGACACCATGGTGGGGACATTTTCTCAGAAGCTTGTGGAATCTCTCCCAAGCCTCGTGCATTGGTTCTCCTGAATTTTGAGTAAATGTAGTGATGGCATGCCTTAAGGCGTTAGTGCGGGCTACAGGAAAGTACTTCTTTAAGAACTCATGTTCTAAAGAAGCCCAGGAATCTATAGGTGTAGTCCGTGCAAGTGTTCGAAACCAAAAGGCTGCCTTATCTTTCAATGAGAAGGAGAACATTTTCATTAAAAGCATGTGCTGATCATGTCCTTGTGGACCCAAAGTTTGGGCAAGATTTTTTAGCTCCTCTAAATGCTAAAAAGGGTCCTCAGAAGCAAGTCCATGGAAGTGAGGAATGGGTGCTATAATGTTTGGCTTCAGTTCAGCAGCACAACCCCCATTGGGATAACGTACCACAAGCATTTGTTGGGCAACGGCGGGATTATAATAATCTCGTAGTTGAGGTCTACAGGGTTGTGGTGGTGCCTGGGGATTTCTAGGTTGAAGTGGTTGTGGTTGGGGGTTAGCTAAAAGATTAACAGCTTGAGAAAGCTGTTGCACCTGTTGGGTTAGGGTATTCATTTGTAGCTGTGTGTCGAAAAGGTGCTGAAGATGAGGCATAGGTCCTCTCTCCGGGGGTGGATTAGGATAATTAGGATAAGGTGGAGGTTGGAACCTAGGGATAGGTGGTTGCTGTGGTGGAGGATGTGCAACTAAGTCTAGAGGAAGTTCTTCAAAATCCTCGAATTGTGACGACTCAAGATCATCCTCTTGGTGAATGGGATTGTGAATAGGATTTTGAGACTCGGGAGGTAAAGGATTAGAAGTGGAGGGCAAAGAGAAAGATGCAGTAGCTTGGGTACTAGTACCCAAGGGGAGTACAAGTTCTGGGTTTTGGGATCTCCTACCTTCCATTGAGTTGGTTTTTGAAATCACATTTACAACTCGTTCCAACTCAATGGGAAAAATTTTAACCACGTTCACAGAAAGCGGAAAAATCCCAATTAAATCTCAATTCATTCAGAAGACCAATCAAGCGAGATAAATCGAAAAATTTTTTTCCTAGAGGCTGCTACGTAAAATTATGTTGTACGCAGGCAATTGTTTCAAACAATTGTACGTGTCCTGAGATAAACCTAGAGATGTGCAGACATCTAAAATCCACTGGGAATCTGGATAAGACTTAGCGTGCGAATCCAGATCCTGTGGTTGCAGAAAAGAGATGAGGTAGAAACCCGTGTGTTGTGACCTTAAGTGATTGTGCTCTGCGCACGATAACATTCAACACAAGGCGATGAAAATCTCAATCATGGTTTCACCCAAAGTTAATATCTTCTTTTTGACTTAATTCAAGTGATTATGATATGATTTATATGCTGCTTGTCTCACTTTTTACTCAGTTCAGTACAAGATATGGTCTTCTTAATTTTATGTCAAATGCAATGATGATAGGAGTAGAGTAAGGTAAAGAATGCATACCTGACTCCAGCAATCTTCTATATGCAGATTTGACTTGAATTGAAATCTAGTAGAAAAATATGCAACCTAAGATGGATGCCTAAGGTTATGCTGCTGCTAGATAAGGATGAGATTTTTTTGATTTTTGAATTTTTTTTATATGCAACAAGCAAAAACAAGGAAAGAAATTGATTCGGAAAATCGCAATGGAAAAATCGTATCGATGAGGGAGAAGTAGAAAATAAAAGTCCAGACAGTCCACAATTATTACAATGAATGTGTGAGAACAGGCTCTCACAACTTATGACTAACAATTAGTCCTAGATAATACACCTAAATATATCCAAACTAAACTATTATTATTACTAATCCTATAGCTACTCTGAGGGCAAACTCCACCAGGAAGATGAGTCAGGAGCGCAGCGACTCCACCAGGAAGACGACCTCTACCTGGATGATGATACTGCTTCTCCTCCTCAAGTGCTATGGAAAAATAACAAATGATTAGTTGTTGTCAACGTTTTTGTGCGGATTTAAAGGCGTATTACGTTGCAGTAGAACCGACAAAACGTTTAAACAAATATAAATAATTTTATTACTCGAACAACTAGAGTATCCGAGGTCGAACACAGGGAGCAAACTCAGTACTTTGTAAAACCCAAGAATACAACTGTTAAATGCAAATATAATTGATTCAAAGAGTTTTAAAAAAAAGATGTAAAAAAATAGAATTAGACGTCTGATTTATGTATCAGACGTCTTAAATGTGATCTTTCTTTCTCTCTTCCTTCTTCTGCTTTGCCTTTCTGATCTCTTTGCAATCTTCCCTTGTCCGTCTTCTTCTTCTCTGCGAAGACTTCTAAGCTTTCTGCTTCCCTTCTTCTCCTGCGAAGACTTCTTTCTTTCTTCTTCTGTCTTGCTCCTCCTTTCTTCGTTGCCTTCTTCTTCTTCTTTGGCTTGCTTTTCCTTCTTCTGCAGCGGCCAAGTCCGTCTCCTACGATCAGCCTGCCTGCACAGGAGCAAAACCTAACCCTTCTCCCTCTACCCGCGCGTGTCTCTCTCTCAAGCAATTCACTCAAACCGCTCTACCAGAGCCACAGTCTCAATCGGGTCGGATCGTACCCGGGACCAGGCGCACCTGCAGGTGTGTGATGCGCGAGGAGTGCGTAGGTCTAGGTCGGGTCGGATCCGCCAGGTCCGCGTGGTCAGGCCGCGGACGAGGCGGGTGGGGTCAGTGAGGGACCTCACCCCTGTGCTTACTGAGGCGATAAGAGTAAAACGCAAAAACAACTTATATGGTACCTGAGGGTTGCAATCCCACGATGTGGGACTATCTGGTCTCGCCTTCACGCGCGCCTGCAGAAGCCTCGTCGTGCGATTGCCCTGCAGCTGCTGGCTCTGCTAGCGCTCCTTGGCTGGACTCGTTCACCTCGCGACACTCGCGCTAGTATGCAGCACCTGTAGCCTGGAAGACCGGGTGCCTGAAGCTTCGTGGGAGCTTCATCAGAGGTCGTCCATGGCGGCAGTGGCTCAAACCCTGTCATACACAAAATGCGCCTCTCGTCCAAATCAGAATAGCTAGAGACCTTCGCCGTGGCACGGCGAAGGCGGTGGGCAGTGCTGCAGGCCGCAGGTCGGCCTAGGCGTGCGTGCCTAGGTCAACCTGTGGCCGGAGATGGTGGGTTGGTCGGGGGGTGATTGTGGAGGGCTGGAGTGGCAGTGGTAGGGTGGAGTGTGTTCCTGGAGGTGAGGCGGAGGTTTCGAGGTGGTTGGCGAGCCGTGTGGAGGGCTGGAGTGGTGTGGGCGGCTCGCCGAAGTGTGGTCGGAGGCGAAGATGATGGAGGTGGTTAGCGTCTGTCGAAGGTCGATCAAGGGAGATAACAGGGGGAAAAGAGAGAGGAGAGGGTGGAGAACGTATCTGGGGTTGTCTGGAGGGAAGGGAGGCGGCGGAGAGGACGGCTCGTGACTGCCGTCGTCGGGGAAGAAAGACCCTGGGGGAGGAAGCGGCGACGAAGATGAGGTCGGGAGCTTGCGCGCAGGGTACAGCGCGCTGCGGGAGGAAGAGGCAGAGAGGACTCTACTGCTGGTATGGCAGCAGAGTGACGAGAAGGAGGGAAGGCGGTGGCCGGAGCTTGTGGGTCGTTTGGCCGGAGATGGGAGAGAAGAAATTTGGAGGGGATCTCCGTCAAAATCAAGCTTAAGATGAGCGGCCGGGTCCGAGGGGTGTTTTATAGGTGCTGGCCGCTCCTATCAGTGCGTGAAAAACGCGCAATTAGGTCAGCCGACTCGCCGGAGTTGGAAGGAAGAAAGATACCCAAATCTCTCGTGCGTTCGCACGAGAGATTGGGTTCACGCCAGCGAATTTGATTGGCTTTAGAAGGAAGGGAATTCCTCAGAGAATCTCCCTTCCATTTCTGGGAGGGAATCTCTGAGGAATTAGAGAGCAATCTCTCTCGAAACTTCGTCTGAGCTCGGTTCTGCCCTAGCAATGGCGGCAGGACCGGTTTGCGAAGAAGGCAAAGAACCTAGGGGGCTCTCTGCAAGGATATTCAAAAGATAGGGACCTATTTGTGATTTGGGTGTACTAACTTGCAAAGTAGGTCAAGATGACCTCCCCTTAGGTCCAAATTTTGGTACAAACCTAATTTGGACCTAAAGAATCCAATGGTGAAGTTGGATTTTAGGTTTGACCTCGTTTGACTGGACATTTTGCGTAAAAACCCAAATTAGGTTAATTGAAGAGCTAAGACCCTAATCTAGGTCAAACTAGGTTCCAAAGGCCAAATTAAGTGTTCTAAACCCTAGAGGATGTTTTTCTATGATTTTTAGAGGGTTTGCTTGATTTTTATTCTGACCGGAACCTTGTTAATTTAAGCGGGTCTGTTTTAGGGTTACCAAGTGTCATTTAATTCTTAGATTGCACATAAACCCATTTCTGATTAATTCAACCCACTTTTTATCTTATTTGGACCATTTGACCAATGATTTGCTTCTGAGAAATCCCGTTTATGTACTGCAATGGTAAAATTGCAGTTTTAACCTTTATTTCATGTTTTCTTCTCAGAGCACTTGTTCCTTCAGTTAAGCCTTCTTCTAGGTTATGTAGGAGCTTTTATCTTCTTTATTGGGTCAAAATGAGCTAGTTATGGCTCATGATGAGGCTCTCATCATACCCCCATGCCTAGCTTTTGCTAGTCCCTTAGCAAAATTTCAAAGTTTTAACTTCCATTCTAGACCCAAAGTGTCCTTAGTTATGATAAGTGCTTCTTTTGTGATTAGGTAGGAATGCTGACAATAGGCCTAGAGGTACTCAAGTACCAACCAAAATCTGGACCTGTTCTGCTTTAGCCTCAGTCCTTCGCAAAGGTTTCTACAGCCCACAAAAACTATCCTAGGGTTTGTTGGACTCTGCGATTAAAGCACCCGTGCTTGAGACATTTTTAGCCTAAGCTCAGTTTGCAGTGCGTTTTTTTTTTTTTTTGTAAGAGAGAGATAGAGGATTTATTTGTTTGGAGAGCTTTTCTCTCTCTTTTCTTTTTATTTCTAGCTTCGGATTAGCTTCTCAACACGGTCTATATCGGATTCCTCGTCCCCATCATCAATCCTCAAGGGTCCCTGGCTTTCGAGATTTCGAGATAATCCCGCCCATGGCAACCCCCGGAACCCTGGCTTTCGAGATTTCGAGATAATCCCACCCATGGCGTTCCGCGGCCGAATTCAGACCCTAGCGATCGACATTTCGTGATAATGCCACCCATGGTATCTGAACCAGCAAAGTGCTTACATGCCCCCAGTAGGATATTTAAATATCCTAAGAGACAAGCACCGAGGAGACGATATGTTGTTACGCATCTTCGAGGGGAATTTCCCGCCTCTCCGCGCTGGGAACTTGTCCAAATCAACTTGTGTTGATTGGCCGCTCCTAATCTAGGTGACTTTTTCAGAACATTAAACGCTCTTGCGTGTTTTGAATATTTATGCGCACTGAACCAGACTGTGTGTGAATTTGGGTGCTTAGGTTACCGAATCCCGCAAACCGGAGGTCAGTTAACGAGGCTGAATACTTCCTAAGCCTTAGACCTAATACTCAAGCTTCGCATTTTCCTCAACCTCTTGAGGATTATCCAGATTTTAACGGATACGTGAATTTTTAAGCTAAAGATACTAGCCCAAAAGGCCTAAGACCAGCGTTCCCGCTAATCTCTTGTTATATCTCCGTAGCATTTTTCTTTTCTTTTTCTTGACTCGGTCTAGAACTTCAGTTAACCCCTTAATCTTTTACTAATGACTTTTTCTTTTTCTTTTCCTTTTGTGCTCCTTTCTTCATTTTTGCTCTTTTTCTCCTCCTTAACATTTCCTCCCTCCCCATTTTTTTTGTTCTTTTTGTCATTTTTCTTTCTTTTCCTCCTCTCATTTGTATGACCCTGAATTGTTCCTCCCCTCTATCAAGTCTTTTTTTTTTTTTTTTTTACGTGAAACCCTTTCTTGATATGAATTTTCTGACATTTTGCACTTTCATACCCCCCCATGCCTAAGATTTGCAATGTCCCCATTGTAAATTAGGTGGGTTCGAATTCAGCTTAGTTCATGTATTAGGACAGGTGTGTGGTGAGTGAATGGGTCGAAGCGACTTGTTGCAAACGATTTCTAATCTCGGGTAGGTATACCTGAGGTGAAGTCGGCTGTTCTAATGGATTAACCCTAAAGTGCAATATGAGTTCCGCATAGCGATGTCAGAAACGATTTCAGGTTTTTCAAAGAATGACGGGTTGCCTCCCGTTAAGCGATGAGTTTTACGCCATCGGCTGGGCGCAATGAGCTCAAGAGGAAAGGAGGGTAAAGGATGACTCAGTCAAATCTATATCGGTCATGTCAATGAACGGCTTGAGTCTCTGCCCGTTCACGACAAAGGGTTCAGAATCGTGGCTGAGTGGGCTGATTTCAATAGCTCCATTTCTGAAGATTTGGCGGACTAGGTAGGGTCCGACCCACTTGGATCATAGCTTTCCTGGGAATAGTTTGAGTCGAGCATCAAAGAGTAAAACTTTTTGACCAGGATGAAAGACCTTTCTAGAAATGTGTTTGTCGTGAAAAGCTTTAACCCGTTCTTTGTAAATTCGCGAGTTCTCATACGCGTCGTGGCGTAATTCATCGATCTCGCTCATTTGAAATCTTCTGTGGGTTCCAGCCTTAGAAAGGTCGAGATTACAGGTCCGTACTGCCCAATAGGCTTTATGCTCCAATTCGACGGGGAGGTGACATGCCTTCCCGTACACTAGTCTGAAGGGAGACATTCCTAATTGGGTCTTGTGGGCGGTCCTACAGGCCCACAATGCTTCCGGAAGCCGAGAAGACCAATCTTTTCTATCAGGTCGAACAGTAACCTGAAGGATCTTCTTGATCTCTCGGTTAGATAGCTCAGCTAGACCATTAGTTTGGGGGTGGTAAGGAGTAGAGATTCGGTGTGACACCCCCTATTTGATCATCAGTGACCTGAACTGAGCGTTCGTAAAATGGGTCCCTCCGTCGGAAATTATAGCACGCGGAATCCCGAACCTTGAGAAAATGTTTTGATGAAGGAATTTTATAACGACTTTATGATTGTTGGTTCGGGTCGGAATGGCTTCTATCCACTTGGAAACATAATCAACTGCGAGTAAAATGTATTCGAAGCCATCCGAGGTAGGAAAGGGTCCCATGAAATCAATCCCCCAAATATCAAAAATTTCGCATACCAAGATCGGCTGTAGAGGCATCATGTCTCTATGGCTCATGTTGCCTAGAGTCTGGCAACGGGAACATGCCTTACAGTGATTGTATGCATCTTTGAAAATTGTGGGCCAGTAGAAACCACATTGGAGGACTTTCGATGCGGTTTTATGTCCCGAAAAATGTCCACCGCATGCCTGGTCATGGCAGAATGAGAGTATGTCTTTGATTTCCACTTCCGTGACGCATCGTCGGATTATCTGATCAGCACCAATGCGGAAGAGATACGGGTCTTCCCATAGGTAATACTTGGCATCGGAACGCAATTTGTCCTTTTTGGCCTTCGACCAATCGGGCGGAATCTGATGTGATGCCAGGTAATTAACAATATCGGCGAACCATGGAAGACTTGTACTGATAGTCAGGAGGTGCTCATCAGGGAAATGTTCTGTAATAGGTCCGGAAGGATCAATAATTTCAGAAGGAAGGCGGGATAAGTGATCAGCTACCACGTTGTGCTTTCCCGCCTTGTCGCGAATCTCGAGGTCAAATTCTTGCAACAGCAAGATCCAGTGGATTAATCGAGGTTTCGCGTCCTTCTTAGCCAGGAGATGCCTCACAGCTGTGTGATCCGAGTATATGATAACACGGGAACCCAGAAGGTATGATCTGAATTTTTCCAGGGCAAATACTACGGCCAGCAGCTCTTTCTCAGTAACCGTATAGTTACGCTGAGCCTCATCCAGTGTTTTGCTGGCGTAGTAAATGACCACAGGTTTCCCGTCAATTTTCTGCCCCAAAACCGCTCCTACAGCGAAGTCAGATGCATCCCACATGATCTCAAAGGGTTGAGACCAATCAGGGGACTGTAGGATTGGGGCTTGGGTGACTCGGTCACGTAGGATCTCAAATGCTTGAGTGCATTCCTTGGAAATTCTGAAAGGCACATCCTTGGAAAGCAGATTGGTCAGGGGGCGCGCGATTTTGGAGAAATCAGGGATGAATCGACGGTATTAACCGACGTGCCCCAAAAAAGATCGGATGTCCTTAATCGAGCTAGGCATAGGGAGCTTGGAAATCAGGTTAACCTTAGCTCGATCCACTTGGATGCCTTTCTCTGAGATTAAATGTCCCAGGACAATTCCCTCAGGCACCATGAAATGGCTCTTTTCCCAGGAAAGAACCAAATTCACCTCGATGCATCGCCTGAGTATATGGACCAAGTGTTGGAGGCAATCGTCAAATGATTGTCCAAAAACTGAAAAGTCATCCATGAAGACTTCCAGATAATCACCTACCATATCTGAGAATATGGCAAGCATGCACCGCTGAAAAGTTGCAGGTGCATTGCAGAGACCGAACGGCATCCTTCAAAACGCGTACGTCCCGAAGGGGCAGGTGAATGTGGTCTTTTCTTGGTCCTCTGGATGGATTGCCACCTGATTGTAACCGGAGTACCCGTCAAGAAAGCAGAAGAATCTATTTCCCGCTAGTTTCTCGAGGATCTGATCAATAAACGGTAGTGGGAAATGATCCTTCTTCGTGGAGGAATTTAGTCTTCTGTAATCAATGCAGACTCTCCACGAATTAGCTATTCGTGTAGGAATGACTTCCCCGGTTTCAGTCGTGATGATGGTAAGTCCTGCCTTCTTAGGTACCACTTGTGTTGGACTCACCCAACGACTGTCGAAGATCGGATAGATGATCCCTGCATCTAACCACTTAATGATCTCCTTTTTCACGACCTCCTGTAGGTTAGGGTTTAGGCGCCTTTGCATTTCTCTTGAAGGTCGTGAGCCTTCTTCTGTGTAGATTCGATGCGTGCAGTATGAAGGGCTTATACCAGTCAAATCATCTAGAGTCCATCCAATGGCTCTACGATGTTGCTGGAGAACAGAAATCAAACGGAGTTCCTGGTCAGGTGTGAGTCGAGAATTGATAATCACAGGAAACGTTTGATTTGAATCCAAAAAGACATATTTTAGATGTTCGGGAAGGGGCTTGAGTTCCATGACAGGATTGTCAGCAGCAGCGGGTGGTTCAGGGTTTCTATCGGGAGCAATGGTAGGAGTCATATGTGTGTCTAGATCGTGTTCGCACTCCTTTGTTAGCGGTTTTTGATTTTCTAGTGGTTGATCAGGAATAATCAGGTTGTCCTCTATATGCAGTTCATCAACCACGGCTTTGACATCACAAATTTCCTCTATAACCCCGCAATTAATCCCTTGTTGGGCTTTGAAAATGTCAATCTTCAGATTTTGATTCCCAAATTTTAATTCTATCTGGCCCTCTTCGCAGTTTATATTGGCCCTAGCCGTGGCCAAAAAGGGTCTCCCTAATATGATTGGTGTGTCCCTTGGGTTCTTAGGTGCATCCATGTCCAGTACTATGAAGTCCACTGGGAAATAAAAATCTCGTACCCTAACAATGACATCCTCGAGTATTCCTTTGGGTGACTTGATGGATCGATCGGCTAACTGCAATGTCACCTCAGTGGGTTTAAGTTCAGATTCTTCAAGGTGGTCAAGGAGGGATGTAGGTATTAAATTTATGGAGGCACCTAGGTCTAGTAGGGCTCTATCAAGTTGGGTTTCACCAATTTTACAAGAAATCAAGGGGGTTCCTGGGTCTTTATCCTTGGGTGGGAGTTTGCTCAGGATGACAGAGCTGGCTTGCTCTGACAGTACGATCGGATTCCCATCCTTGGTTCGCGGCTTACGTTTAGGTGTACATATGTCTTTCAAGAATCTTGCGCAAGCCGGTATGTGGCGGATTGCATCCATCAACGGGATGTTTATCTGGACCTGTTCAAAGAGCTTGACCAGATCCTCCTCAGGAGCCACAGGTTTGGTTGTCCTTTTTCCTTTGGTCAAGGCCTCAGGAAATGGGATCCTAGCTGGTTCCTCTAGGATAGGTCCAGGTTCTTGATCTGGGATAGTAGTATCTTGGATGACTACCCTAGGGTCTTGGCGATTATCAGGCTTGGAGTGGTTCAGATAATGTGGGTCTTGTGTTGTTTTACCACTACGTGTTGTTACAGAGTTTAATCCAGCCTGACTTTGGTTTGGGTTAGGTAGGAGAGGTGGCTGCTGCTGAAATTCTGCATAAGATGTAGAAGCCTCCATCCCGTCTGGTGATGGAGTAGCAGGGGCCTGATAAATCAAATGTGCGTGGCCTAGATTTGGATTCATAATGCGCCTCTGGGTCGGCACATTATTTGGGTTGGGCAGAGGTTGCGAAGGAAGGGTGCCAGGTTGGCGAGAATTTGCCATCTGGGCCAGTTGGTTGCGAACCTCTGTGATCTCGTCCTTGTGCTATTTTTGCATTGCCGCATTCGTCTTTTGAATGTCAGCCAGTGTTTGAAGGATAAGAGTCAGTTGATCCTGATTTTGCCCGGATTGGTAGGTGGGATTGGGCCGAGGCTGAGGCGGCTGATATGGACGAGGAGCTTGTGGGCGGGGTTGATATGGTGGTTTTTGAGAATTTCCCGCCCACTGAAAGTTAGGATGATTTCGCCATCCAGGGTTGTAGGTATTGGAGTATGGGTCATTCTGGATGGCGTTGAGGTCCTCGCAGTTCTGAGGAACCTCAGGAAAGTCAGAATACGAGGGTTCAGAGTTCCCCCAACTCGAGTAGAAGGGATCGGAGGTCACTCCGGTCTGGGAGGTAGACGGGGGTGGATAGGGGCCCATCCCCTTAGCAGGTTGGTGATAGATGTTTTGCACTGTTTCCCTTGCCAGAGGAGGTCGTGCAAAAGAGTTTTGTGCAGAGGTGGCTTGCTGCAAATGTCGAGTTAGCTCGTCCACCTTCTTTTCTATGATAGAGACCTTGTCCAACCGACTGGCCATCAATTCCAGGTCAACAGAAGTGGACAGGTCCTGCGTCTCATGTGTCCCTCTTAGATTCGTCGATGCGCGGGCATTCGTCCTATCGAATAAGCCCAAGGAGTCATTGTTTATGGAGTTCTCGCACATGTTTTCGAGAATCTCCCACACCGTGTCCTCGTGTTGGCCCATGATGTTTCCTCCACATGTTGCATTGACGATTAGACGAATATCCTCACGGAGTCCCTGGTAAAAAGACTGGACTTGTTCCCACTTAGGAACTCCGTGATGGGGACACTTTCGCATGAGATCTAGGAATCGATCCCAAGCTTCGTGAAGAGGTTCTCCCTGTTGTTGAGTGAAATGAGTGATCTGGTGGCGCAAGGCATTCGTCCGGCCAACAGGGAAGAATTTTTTCAAAAATTCGGACTGTAATTCCTCCCAAGTGTTGATCGGGCGGGTCTGAGTCTGATACCAGTGCGCGGCCTTGTCCAAGAGGGAGAACGAAAACATTTTCATGAGTAGGATATCCCGGTTTTGTACATCTGACCCGAAGGTCTGGGCCAGATGCTTGAGTTGTTTAATGTGTTGGAATGGATCCTCAGAGTTAAGCCCATGGAACTTTGGTATGGCATGAATCATATTGGGCTTTCGATCAGAATCGGGTCCTCCAATTGGGATTCGTACTCGGGGTTCGATTGCCACCGCAGCGGGATTATAGTGATCTCGCATCATAGGTCGCTGTGGTGGGTTTACAAAGTTCTGAAAGAGATCGTTCAAGCGTTGAAGTTGGTGTTCAAGGTTATTCTCCTCTTCAATGGGTTGTGCCATGATGGGAGAAGAAGGAGAATCAGGGTCTGAATCAGATGAAAGATTTATGTGGTGGGGTTGCTGCACAAACAAGGGCGTCGAGGCTTGGCCTCGGCGAGAATGAATTTCTAGAGGAGGTCTTAAAGGTGGTCTTAAGGACCTCCTACCAAACATGCACCGGAAGATGTGATGAGATTAGAAGGTGCTGGACCCAATCAAGACACCCAAGAATTGTTGGGTGACTATAGATGTTCGGGGCAGATGGACCCCTGGATCAGAAGATCGTCCACCTGAGAAATACCTGGGCAGCCAGAGAGGGAGAGTCCCGCAAAGACCACTACACGGTAGAGCGTCCCCACGGGTTACAGGGTTTCCCCCACCCGACCTCTCTTGTCACTGCGGTTCCAGGTAGACCAGAATGGGGATCTTGACCTCTTAAGTCTACCTTTTTTATTTTAAGATCAAGGTGCTTAATGTTCCACTTGAACTTTTAAGTATTTTGAGTGCAAAAAGTGACCTAATATTAAGGTTGGTTGACTCGAGGGATCAACTTCACCTCTTGTTCCTTTGAGAGCTTTTAGGTCCTTCCTTTTATGGTTCAAATGGATTATCAGCCTGATTTGCTTAGGGTTCCTCTTGTATAAATCTTTTCAAACACGGTTTAGGCACACTTCTTTTTGGAAAGTTTGTTTCTTTGTTTTAGAGAAGATGTGTCTCTAAAAACCCTAGCTTTGCAATCCTAACTTGGCTCTAATGGGTCCAATTTAGTTGCCTTAGAAATTAGCACCTAGGGCTCAATCAAGAAAGTTTTAGCCCTAGTTGCCTTAGTTGGATGACAGACAAAAATATGTTGAAATGAAAATCAGGCAACTTGATGAGTTACTAAATATAAGACAGGTAGCCCTAAGTTGATTTCTCTCCTTTGTTTTTTCTTTTAGATTGTGAGAGGGTTAAGGGAGAGGGCTTATGGAGATTACCTGTTCCAGTCTGTTGTGCAGTTGCTATTCTTTCCTTTTTGTTTTGCTTTCCCTGATTGAACACAACAAAAGAGAAGTTAAGTCAGATATTGGATAGAAAAGTTGTACTCAAAAGCTTTAAAAGTGCCCGTTGCTCCCCGGCAACAGCGCCAAAATGTTCTCAACGTTTTTGTGCGGATTTAAAGGTGTATTACGTTGCAGTAGAACCGACAAAACGTTTAAACAAATATAAATAATTTTATTACTCGAACAACTAGGGTATCCGAGGTCGAACACAGGGAGCAAACTCAGTACTTTGTAAAACCCAAGAATACAACTGTTAAATGCAAATATAATTGATTCAAAGAGTTTTAAAAAAAAGATGTAAAAAAATAGAATTAGACGTCTGATTTATGTATCAGACGTCTTAAATGTGATCTTTCTTTCTCTCTTCCTTCTTCTGCTTTGCCTTTCTGATCTCTTTGCAATCTTCCCTTGTCCGTCTTCTTCTTCTCTGCGAAGACTTCTAAGCTTTCTGCTTTCCTTCTTCTCCTGCGAAGACTTCTTTCTTTCCTCTTCTTCTGTCTTGCTCCTCCTTTCTTCGTTGCCTTCTTCTTCTTCTTTGGCTTGCTTTTCCTTCTTCTGCAGCGGCCAAGTCCGTCTCCTGCGATCAGCCTGCCTGCACAGGAGCAAAACCTAACCCTTCTCCCTCTACCCGCGCGTGTCTCTCTCTCAAGCAATTCACTCAAACCGCTCTACCAGAGCCACAGTCTCAATCGGGTCGGATCGTACCCGGGACCAGGCGCACCTGCAGGTGTGTGATGCGCGAGGAGTGCGTAGGTCTAGGTCGGGTCGGATCCGCCAGGTCCGCGTGGTCAGGCCGCGGACGAGGCGGGTGGGGTCAGTGAGGGACCTCACCCCTGTGCTTACTGGGGCGATAAGAGTAAAACGCAAAAACAACTTATATGGTACCTGAGGGTTGCAATCCCACGATGTGGGACTATCTGGTCTCGCCTTCACGCGTGCCTGCAGAAGCCTCGTCGTGCGATTGCCCTGCAGCTGCTGGCTCTGCTAGCGCTCCTTGGCTGGACTCGTTCACCTCGCGACACCCGCGCTAGTATGCAGCACCTGTAGCCTGGAAGACCGGGTGCCTGGAGCTTCGTGGGAGCTTCATCAGATGTCGTCCATGGCGGCAGTGGCTCAAACCCTGTCATACACAAAATGCGCCTCTCGGCCAAATCAGAATAGCTAGAGACCTTCGCCGTGGCACGGCGAAGGCGGTGGGCAGTGTTGCAGGCCGCAGGTCGGCCTAGGCGTGCGTGCCTAGGTCAACCTGTGGCCGGAGATGGTGGGTTGGTCGGGGGGTGATTGTGGAGGGCTGGAGTGGCAGTGGTAGGGTGGAGTGTGTTCCTGGAGGTGAGGCGGAGGTTTCGAGGTGGTTGGCGAGCCGTGTGGAGGGCTGGAGTGGTGTGGGCGGCTCGCCGGAGTGTGGTCGGAGGCGAAGATGATGGAGGTGGTTAGCGTCTGTCGAAGGTCGATCAAGGGAGATAACAGGGGGAAAAGAGAGAGGAGAGGGTGGAGAACGTATCTGGGGTTGTCTGGAGGGAAGGGAGGCGGCGGAGAGGACGGCTCGTGACTGCCGTCGTCGGGGAAGAAAGACCCTGGGGGAGGAAGCGGCGACGAAGATGAGGTCGGGAGCTTGCACGCAGGGTACAGCGCGCTGCGGGAGGAAGAGGCGGAGAGGACTCTGCTGCTGGTATGGCAGCAGAGTGACGAGAAGGAGGGAAGGCGGTCGCCGGCGCTTGTGGGTCGTTTGGCCGGAGATGGGAGAGAAGAAATTTGGAGGGGATCTCCGTCAAAATCAAGCTTAAGATGAGCGGCCGGGTCCGAGGGGTGTTTTATAGGTGCTGGCCGCTCCTATCAGTGCGTGAAAAACGCGCAATTAGGTCAGCCGGCTCGCCGGAGTTGGAAGGAAGAAAGATACCCAAATCTCTCGTGCGTTCGCACGAGAGATTGGGTTCACGCCAGCGAATTTGATTGGCTTTAGAAGGAAGGGAATTCCTCAGAGAATCTCCCTTCCATTTCTGGGAGAGAATCTCTGAGGAATTAGAGAGCAATCTCTCTCGAAACTTCGTCGGAGCTCGGTTCTGCCCTAGCAATGGCGGCAGGACCGGTTTGCAAAGAAGGCGAAGAACCTAGGGGGCTCTCTGCAAGGATATTCAAAAGATAGGGACCTATTTGTGATTTGGGTGTACTAACTTGCAAAGTAGGTCAAGATGACCTCCCCTTAGGTCCAAATTTTGGTACAAACCTAATTTGGACCTAAAGAATCCAATGGTGAAGTTGGATTTTAGGTTTGACCTCGTTTGACTAGACATTTTGCGTAAAAACCCAAATTAGGTTAATTGAAGAGCTAAGACCCTAATCTAGGTCAAACTAGGTTCCAAAGGCCAAATTAAGTGTTCTAAACCCTAGAGGATGTTTTTCTATGATTTTTAGAGGGTTTCCTTGATTTTTATTCTGACCGGAACCTTGTTAATTTAAGCGGGTCTGTTTTAGGGTTACCAAGTGTCATTTAATTCTTAGATTGCACATAAACCCATTTCTGATTAATTCAACCAACTTTTTATCTTATTTGGACCATTTGACCTATGCTTTGCTTCTGAGAAATCCCGTTTATGTACTGCAATGGTAAAATTACAGTTTTAACCTTTATTTCATGTTTTCTTCTCAGAGCACTTGTTCCTTCAGTTAAGCCTTCTTCTAGGTTATGTAGGAGCTTTTATCTTCTTTATTGGGTCAAAATGAGCTAGTTATGGCTCATGATGAGGCTCTCATCATTAGTAAAGGAATAAAAGAATGTGAACACATTAACAAATAAATCAATGAATGAAATGAAATGAAGAATTTCTATATACAAAAGAATTAAACAAGTTGCAAAGAATGAAATTAAACAACGCTCTTTGTATTATTCTTCTTCTCCTTTGTTTCTGCCTTAACAAGTTTCAGATACAGTGGCGTAAAGGTGATTAATCAACCGTCATTAGTTCTCTTTAAGCATTTAAAAATGTGTTTAATATGCGGGCGCCCTTTTCGAGGGGTACACAGCACCCATAGGATGGGACCAAACCTCTACTAAGCGCACCCTAATTCTCATTAGGCCGCTTAATTACGTTTTTCTTTCTTAACTCAGCGTAGGGCCTTCAAGCCCCACGCACACGCCTCTCGGGCCCCCGGCCCCACACATATGTTTGTATGCTATCTCATATGCTCAGACAGTATGCTCATAATCGGATCGAATATTCCATTGTTTCGGGCGTCCCACGCTTGTGACGACTAAACAGCTAATGCATAAAAACAATATATACCGCTGCGTGTGGTTTACAGCGCACGATGTGGCGCTATTCGAGCACCACATCTACGCTGGAAATCGTGTGCAGCTGCGGTTGGAAGCGATTTTGGCCCTCAATTAGATGGCCATAATTTAATTAAAAATAAAAATAAATTATGGAAAATAAAGTATTTACATTATACTATACAATTGTTCAATTAATTTGAAATTTTAATTGGATTTACTATATAAATAAATTCACGAAAGTGGACTATTTTTACACACTGTTTTAGGTGTTTTGTTGGTTAATTACTTATAAATTAGTTAGTGAATGGTCTAATTGACCTTATACAGATTTAGATTACACACATAAGTATTTTATACACATTTTTATTATATTTTCCCGAATTAATTTCTATTTTATTTACATTTAAATAGCAGTTTTTGATAGTTTTACTTATAAATTAAGTTAAAGTAATATAAAAAAGGTATAAATATACTTCAACTACCTTAAATTACTTAAGATATATTAGCCTAAGTATATAGATTCAATTAACTTAATTATAACCCTAAATTACTGATTTATCTAATTTAATTTAACCACTTAGCTGTTAACTGAATAAATTCATTATTTATTATATATAAAGGATTAAATTAAGGTACACGATTTTATTTACTTGTAATCTACATATGCATAGATATATATACAGTTTTATAGAATATACAATATACTACATATATATACTTACAGAGTAATATACTATTTACATACTGCCTATATACAGAATAATATACATATATTATTTTAAATTAGATTACAGTATACAAATACTTACGTAGTTAGTTATACAGTTATATGTATATAATGCCTATTTACATATATATATATATTGTAATGTATACAGTTTAATATTTACAAAGAACTTATGTATATAGGAGTATACAGAGTAATATAAATAAGTAATTTTCTATATATACTGTCTGTCAAAATTTTGTATGTATTTTTTTTTTGGCAGCAATAGGAGACGAGAAAGGAAGATCTAAATGAGATAAACAATCTACTGTCAGCTTCCAGACTCTGAAGCAGTTTAATTTACTACCCAAAAGGTGAGAAGGGAAGAGTTAAAATGGGCTAACAGAGTTTTAAAGGCATGGTTTTCAGATTTCTCTTTTAATCAGCAGCTTAAGCCACGGTCTAAATGGGCTAACAGAGTTTGAAATGTATGGTGTTAAGTTAGGGGTTTTTCTCACTTTGATTGGTTCTAAAAATCCTACAGCAGTAGGAGATGAGACAGGAAGAGCTAACTGAGGAGAGAGTCCTCAGTTCAGATTTTTTTGCCTTTTAAGAGCAGCCTAAGCCATTGTCCAAATGGGCTAACTGATGCTGCAGTTAGTCCATTTGAGAAGAAAGGTGAGTTTGGAGAGAAAGAAATATGTAGCTGCAAGATGCAGTACTTTGCTTTGTTACTGGGATTAGAGTCAATCAAAACAAACTGAAAAGCAAATAAGTAAATCCCAAATCTAACAAGGGTTCAATTTCTCACGAAAATCACTAAGTATCTCAATTCAGATGCCAAAAACCCTCATCAAAAGCTTCATTTCAGAAGAAATCCACAAATATCACTGAATCAACTCTTCCTAATGCTATAGACAGCATGAAGGAAGAATTAATTCAATGAAATACAGCCACAAGATCAAATCCCAGTTTCTTGAAACCTTAAGGAGTATTGAGAACTCCTTAGGTTAGGAAATCACCAGACAAACTAGACAGCCATAAAAAAAACTTATGAATGCAAGATCAGATTTCAAATTACCACAGTAATTATCCTTAGATCTGACTTGCATTCAATGCATTCAAGACATTATCAGAACAGATTCAAGTATGGCCCTTCTGAGGTGATTTCTATCACCAGAAATCCTCTCAGAATCCTTGCCAATAGGGAATTCAAATCAACTTCAATCTGTCAGATCAGGCAGTAAATCCGAAAAGCAAAAAATCCTTAAAATCCACATTGAGGAGAAATCTGACAAACTGAAAAATTCGACCCAAAATTAGGGGCTTTTGTGACCAAAGGTGAGGTGAGTGAGAAGCTCCTTAAGTGCTTGTGATGCCTATTTCAAATCTGAGGTTGAAAACCAATCAGATCTGAAATTGGGTCAAAGTGTGTGGGTGGAAGATGAGAAAACCTGTCGTAAAAAAAAAATCAGAAATGGATATGACAGTATGGAGAGGGAGATATTTTGAAACATGGTATTATGAAATCTTCCCCTCTGATCTGGACTGATCAGAGGAGGTGGGGGGTGGGGAATTTAAGCCTAATTTTACTACTACAGCTACTCTATCCTACAACGAAAGTTAAACATTAACAATTATAGTAATTCTTCTCTAAACTACTTAAGTACAGCTAAAACTACTATGCAGAATTAAAAACCTAATCTAACATGAAGAATGGGACCTATGGGTCCTTAGTCGATGGCTAAGGAGGAAGAAAGGAGGAAGATGACTCCAGCGGAGGGAAGAGTCTGCTAGTGAGGCTCCAGGGTCGTCCTCAGGTGCTACGAACTCCTTTGCGAGGAGGAGGTCGAGAGAAGGTGATGATTTCATATCTGGTAGCTGTGAAATCAGAGACTAGAAGGGGAGGAGGGACTGGAGTGGATGAATGATCCCTAAGAGGTGTAGGAGGGAGTGATCCCTTGCGCGCGACACCACTGAGGTGCTTAAGTAGCATGCTCAGTGGCTGGGATCATCGCGCAGGTGAGGATAATCAAGATGCGACCGACGGCGAGGATGAGAGGGGCGGAGCGCGTGGTGAGCCAAGCACAAAATCTGACCGTCAGATGTGATCTGGGGAGAGGGGTGATTGCAAGCGTCGAATCGCACGAAACTTCCATTCAAATCTGTCCGCATATCGAGATCTTGATGTGCGACGAACGGTTGAGATTGGCCGTGTTCTTCGTGCGCTACAGTGCGTGAGAAGAACAGCAGGCTTCTCTCTGAAATGAAGGAAATTTTGCAGGAAGACCCTTGAACGAAGGGGTAGAAGAATAGCATGCAAGCCCATAAGTGAAAAGAACTATAACTGGAAGGGCCCTGCAGCATTTCAAAAGGGTCCCTACGGCTTACAAGTAGGTCCAAATAGGGGTTTGTAAGGGTAGGAGTGTAATGCATGAAGGACCTAAGTGTAAACTACCTATTTCGTAACCTAAATGATGTCTAATTGCCTTCAAATTTTTATATGTGCTTAATTGAACATTTAAGACATTGATTTTACTTCTGATTTGGCCTTTCAAACTTATTTATGTGTTCAATTGATGCATGGATCATCATTTGTAGTTTGCTTTCAGAATATCTTATTTTTGTCACCTAATTATGAAGTTTTAACAAAGAGTAAAGGTTTTAGGTCTTTTTCTTTAATTCCCACAATTAACCCTTTTTTTTCTATTAATCTGATGTTTTTTTACTTAGTGTCTAGCTTAACTTCAGCTTTTTAGCCATGATGAGTAGCCACTTATCATTAGTGCTATGTAAATGCAAAGAAACGTAATAAACAAAAAAGTAAATTCCGTTGCCTCGTCGGCAACGGCACCAAAATGGTCGTGCTGTGTTTCATGTGTTAGAAATCGAGGTTACAAGTAGCCCATCATCATAGTTGCGAAACACGTCGATCAGATAAAATTTATGCCGAAACTCCAAGGGAGTCCAGGGTTGAACATAGGGAGGCGACGTTTACTTTATTGAAAATCATGCTTCGTTTCGGTTCTTTTTGGTATTTTAGGGTTTTGATATTTTTTGTATTTTTGAAATAAAAGAAATCAAGCAAACGTATCACAAGATAGAGATGAAACAAATATGATATATGTGTCAATCCAATGTCGATTACAATGAACTATAAAAGCATAAAAAGAGAGGGGGGTGAGAGGAAATCTCCCGAATCGGCTGTTCAGCGAGACGACGGCTCCTGTCGGAAGCTTAGACAAAGGAGGTGAGGAGTGGGACGATGGAGGTGGGATGTTGGAGGACGTCGGGTTGAGGAAAGCTTCGGCATAGCTCCAAAATGGAGGTGAGAAGACGGAGTTGATTTGCCATCAGAATGGAGGTGGGAGGATAGCTCCAAGGTAACCTATGAAGGGAGATGGGAAGTTGGAGGAATATTTGGTGGGGTAGAGGTTCTCTAAACTAATAGGCACCTTGGGATCTTGAGAACAAGCTCTAATGGAGCGTTGGTAGGCTTGCAAGAGCTTGGGAGTAAGTGGGAGTAGAGTAGGTAGAGATGGCTTGGAAGGGAGGGGGTGTAGGTCCTTTTATAGTGGAGGAGAAGAGGCTAAAAATGGATAAAGGACCTTTAGCGATTTCTAGATCGTTGATGGAAATGTTGCTGTAGACAGCTCATGGCCACTGGTGCCCACAGCTGGCTCTGCTGGCATGTGATGAATTACCGACGGCTGTAGGCGTCGCTGTAAGTCCAGCTCATGCATCGCAGCAGTCCACCTCACGCTGTGCTGGCGTCGCTTCTGCCTTGCCGCACGCGCGCACGTGCCCACGCACTGGCACTGCGCTGGCGCTACACACATGCGCGCCTGCGTGCCCGCGCACACACCTACACTACTACGCGCGTGTGGTGCTGCGTGGATGTGCTGGCGGCCTGGGCTGCACCACGTGCCGCAGTCTGGGTCGTCCATCTTCTTCTTGTTGTAGTGGTTGCTACAGATGTCGGATTGTCAATCCGAGGCTTCAAAATAACTATCCTTCTCTCCCAACCACAAAAAGGATGCAATTAACCTAAATTATATACAACTACTCTAAATGCATAATGTCGCATGCTATGCAATATTTACAACATGAAATGCAAATCTAAGCCTAGGAACATGCATGAATAGGCATTTTACCCTCAATAAATGTGTTTACATCACAAGGCCAAGGAAGAAGAAGGAAGGTGGAATCAAGGTAGAAGAAGAAAAGGAAGAAGAAAATGTATTGTTGCAAGAGACGTCAGAGAAAGAAGAAAGAGGAAAACTAAAGAAGAAGAAGAGAAAGTTAGAGAAGGAAATCAAAAGAAAGAAGAAAGAAGTGAATCCAAGAAGGAGAAGAAGGAAAGAAGAACCAAAGAAAAAGAATGAAGAAGCTGAAGAGAGAGCCAAGAGAAGAATCCACCTTTTTATTCTATTCCTCTCAATTTCTTTTCTATTTTGCTACATTTTATAATTCATAAACTCCTGCATTATATTCTGAATTATATTTTGAGTAGATTTAAGTGTTCGAATTACATTGATTGAGATTAATGAATAAATTCCATTTGCTCCCTGTGTTTGACCTTGGACTCAACATTCGAGTGATAAATACTTATTTATTTTCAAAGCTTTTTCGACTGTACTACAACACGACTTACTTAAAAACCCGATCAAGTGCTGTTAACATTTTGGCACCATTGCCGGGGAGCAACGTGCAATTTATCACTAATCTTTGCATTCGTTTTGATTATATTTTAACACTAACTTGGCCTATTTGTTTTGCTGTGTTTTTTGCAGGTATTTCATGAACAAATATCCCATGGAAGTCAACCACTCTAGGATAGGTAAATTCTCTTTTCTTCCCTAATCCACCTCCTAATCCTGGGAAGACAAGAAGGAAGTAATCAATTAGGAATCAATTGCCTCCTTTCTATAGTAGTCACCATCTTTAAGGCAAAACTTTCCTGGTTTTGTGAAATTTTTTCAAATCGTAATTGAAGTTGAAGCGATTTTTAGAGATCCTATCCCAAAAATTACTATGCCTATTAGGGATCACACATAATTTCTAAATCTCTACGGACTACACACTTCTTGTTTTGAAGTCCAAAGAGAACTTTTGTGAGAAGAAAAGTGGATTGGAAATAGAATCGAATTAGGGTTTCTACAGTAGGGTTTTGGAGTGTTAGTTCACACATGCCTGTTAAAAAGAAAATAAACCCAACCGGCATTTTTGTGCTACCCAAGCCCTTGATTGAAGAGATCTAAGCAAGACAAACCCGAAAATTGAGCTCTAAAATCACTTGAATCTTAAAAACCTTGGACTTAATAACCTGGGAGTCAAATCAGGGTGATTTCTAGGTCTTGACATAGAATCATTCTACCATCTTTAGGGTAGGTCAGGTGAAGTTGACCCCTTGGTTCAACCAACCTACAAATTAGGTCACAAACCAAAAAACATCTAAAGTTCAAGTGAAAACCCTAAAGCACCTTGGATCTGAAATAAAAGTGGTAGACTTAAGAGGTCAAGGTCCCCATTCTGGTCTACCTGGAATCTCAGTGACAAGAGAGGTCAGGTGGGGGAAACCCTGTAACTCATGGGGATGCTCTACCTTGTAGGGGTCTTTGCGGGACTCTCCCTCTCTGGCTGCCCAGGTAATTCTCAGGTGGACGACCTTCTGATCTAGGGGTATCATCCGCCCCGAACCTCCATAGTCATCCAAACTCCTTTGGGTGCCTCGATTGGGTCAAAACACCTCCAATCCCTCATCTCTTCTCTTTGGAGCACACACATTTTCAGTGGGACTCTTTATTCAGATTTAATCGCTTCACAACTTGATTCTACATCAAAATTCTAATTCTACATCTTGATTCCACCACCTGATCCAAATATGCAACCAAACTACTTAGGACTACCTTTCAAAATACCTGAATCACAGAGATCCATGAAAGATAGGATGGTTGAGGATGCCCTTGAGTTCTATGAAATTGAATACAAAAGCTCAACACCAATAAAAGACATTTAGGTTAATGTCCCAACAACCACAACCTTTATCATAAACTATGCCCAAATTCTATTGACAGAAGCCACCAACGGATCAACCCGAGACAATCTCATAGCAGGATACATTGAGATAGAAAAATTACACAATTTTGAGTACCTCCAATGCGTGACAAATCCTGTACTTTGGGAACAACACCAAGATGATCTTGAAAAATGGGAAGAGATAAAGAGACTATTGAAACAAATTATCGACCAGAAATACTCGTATATGCCACAAACAGAGGATGAATAATCTTGGGGTAGTATTGAGGATCAATCCAATTTCCCAGATCTCAGGTTTGAGGTACAAAGTGGTTGTGAATTCCCAACCTAGATAGAATACAACATGCCTGATATTAAATTAGGTTGGGAAATTGCAGGAGAACACAATGTTGAACCAACCCTAGACCATGGATCACCAAGCTTAGAATTCCAAAACTCCTGCAATGATAAGAGTAGAATTGAACCTCTCGAGGGTGTAAATTCCACCCCTTATTCTGATAAGGTGACCCTCGAAGGTAATTGAAACCTAGATCCTACTGATTTACCCCACATCCTAAACCTAGAATCAGGATCTAAAACGTCTTGGGAAGATTACGAGGCCCCGTATGAAGAAGATCAAATTTTCAATAAAGAGTATGATACTGGGCCTCTGTTTGATGAATATCTCTCTCCAACATCCTCAAAGAATCAAATCGATTTTTCGGAAGGCACGCCAATTTAAGATATAGAAATAGAGGAGTTTGATGAGTGGGGTATTGATTGGGTATTTCCTACCAGCTTAAAGCTTGAGCCTAGAACAAATAAGGACACCTTTTTGAACTCAAAATTGACATCTAGGCTAGACCCCAGTCAGACTGCTGAATCTACATCATGTGATTTATTCTATAGTGGAACCTTTGATCTCAAATCTCATTTAGAACTTGATTTTCGCAATATCTCCGATGATTTTGAATCTAATAATGATTTCGGAGAGACTCTGCTTCCTGAATACAAAAAACCAATATACGACCTTAGCTCACATGATTCAGTGTACGACTCCGACCCTGAGGTCCCGATTCCCGACATCGCTGATTTAAGTTCAGGTTTTAGTGACATGGAATCGTTTCTTTTCGATCCTCAGGAATCAAAATCAGAAAATGCTGAGAGTGATTGCAACCCAGAGTTTGAATCTTTTCTCAACTCAAATGTCCATTATCCTATAGACACTCTCTAGGCATTCATTTTTTATTTTGAAAGTTACTATGAGGTTTCTCTACATGAAACCACCGGTCACTTCTTTCTAGAAGAACCCTCATATACAATTTTCATTGAAGCCACCTCTTCCAAATATATAGAACCAATCAAAACCCATTTTCAACCCCAACCCGCAACCAGACTCAATTTCTATTATGATTCCCCTCTCATTGAGCTAATTGCAGATGATTCAACTCCACATCTATATAGGGTTTCGGACATTGATCAGACTGAAAAACATGATCCATCATTCTCTGATCACCCCTGTAGGGTTTCCATCTCATTCACTGATTACTTCACGGAGCCCTACTCTGACCAGGCTCATTTGACTCAGCCAAAACCCGAATTTACACTTCCACATCCATCTGAGCCGCATAGCTTATGGTGGGTTCCACATCTGTTGAACGACATTTATCAACCCACCATATTAATAGGGTTTGGGCTGCATCATCAGCCTGTTGATCTTAGCAAGCACTTGGTTGGACCAACCAGGCTCTTAATCAAGGTGCTTGTTTTACAAAATTCTGCTAATTTGACCACTCCCTCTCCATCCCAGTTCCCACTCGGCTAAAGTTGTTGAATTTAGCACTTATCAGGAGACAACCCATCATTCCAAAGAACACAAGATCCGTCTGATTATCCATCTATACTCCATGTATATTGCACCCTGACTTTAGTCTTAGACCAGTCGATCCCACATCTAGTACACGTACCAGAGCTTGAAATCGTTCGCAACAGTCATTCCTGACCCAACACTGTTTCACACCTTCCGTTTACAATGAACACATTGTAGAACTTAGGCATGGGGGGTGGTAAAGTGCATACATATAGAAACCAAGAAAAGTCAGAAGGATTCTCACTAAAAAATTCACATATGTCAAAAATACCAAAAAAATTAGAAAATTGTGAAAAGAACAAAAAAATGGTGGAGGGAGGAAAATTTTGAAGTCACAAAATCATGAGGTGGAAAAGAGCAAAATGACAAAAAGGAGCACAAAATGAAAAAGAAAAAGAGATAGTCATTAGTAAAAGATTAAGGGATTAATCGAAGTTCTAGACCAAATCAAGGAAAAAAATAACAGAGAAAAAGTGCTAATGAGACACAAAAAGAGATTAGTAGGAACACTGATCTTAGGCCTTTTGGGTTAAACTCTTAGGCTTAAAAATTCAAGTATCCACTAAGATCTGGATAATCTTCAACAAATTGGGGAAAATGCAAAGCTTTAGTATTAGGTCTAAGGCTTAGCGAGTATTTAGCCTGGTTAACTGACCTTCTATTTGTGGGACTCGGTAACCTAAGCTCCCCAATCCACATACAGTTTAGTTTAGTGCGCATAACTGTCAAAATCATGCAAAAGCGTTTAAGTATTATGAAAAAAAGTTGCCTTGGTTAGGAGCAGCCGATTTACGCATGTTGATTTGGACGAGTTCCAAGTGCAAAGAGGTGGGAAATTCCCCTCGAAGATGCGTAACAACATATCATCTGCTTGGTGCTTGTCTCCTAGGATATTTACATATCCTACTGGGGGCATGTAAGCACTCTGCTGGTTCAGATACCATGGGTGGCATTATCACGAAATGTCGATTGCCAAGGTATGGATTTGGCCACGGAATGTCATGGGCGGGATTATCTCAAAATCTCATAAGCTAGGGTTCTAGGGGTTGCCATGGACGGTGCTATCACGAAGCATCGATTGCCAGGGACCCTTGATGATTGACGATGGGGACAAGAAATCCGATACAAATGAATTTGAGAAGCCAATCCAAAGTTGAAATAAAAAGAAAGGAGAGAGAAAACTCTTCAAACAAATAAATCCTCTATCGCTCTCTTACAAAAATGCACTGCAAACTGAACCAAGGCTAAAATATGTCTCAAGCACGGGTGCTTTAACCGCGGAGTCCAACGAACCTTAGGATAGTTCCTGTGGGCCTTAAAAACCTTCACGGAGGATCGAGGCTAAAGTTGGATAGGTCCATATCTTGGTTGGTACTTTAGTACCTTTAGGCCTACTGTCACCATTCTAACGTAGTCACAAAAGAAAAAGAAAAGCACTTATTACAACTGATGAAAGAAACTCATGGTCTAGAACAGAAGTTAAAATCATGAAATTTTTCTAAGGGACTAGCGAAAGCTAGGCATGGGGGTATGATGAGAACATCATCATGAGCCCTAACTAGCTCATTTTGACCTAGGAAAGAGAATAAAAGCTCCTACATAACCTGGAGAAGGGCTTAATTCAAGGAATAACTGTTCTAAGAAGAAAATATGAAACAAAGGGTAAAACTATAATTTTACCATTGCCGTACATCAACGGGATTTCTCAATGGCTAAACATAGGTCAAATGGTTTGAATAAGATAAAAAGTGAGTTGGTTCAGTCATAAATGGGTTCATGTGCAATCTAAGAATTAAATGACATCCAATAACCCTAAAACATACTCACTTATTTCAACAAGGTTTTGGTTAGGATAAAAATCAACTAAACCCTCTAAAACTCATGGAAAAATATCCTCTAGGGTTTAGAACATTCAAATTGGCCTTTGGAACCTATTTTGACCTAAGTAGGGTCCTACCTAGATATTTGACCTAATTTGAATTTTTACATAAAATATCTAGCCAAACGTGGTCAAACCTAAAATCTAACTTCACCATTGGCTTCCTTATGTCCAAATTAGGTTTGTACAAAAATTTGGACTTAAGGGGAGGTCACCTTGAAGTACTTTGCAAAATAATCCACCTAATTACATTTTGACCCCTAGCTTTTGAAAATCATTGTGCAGACCCCCCTATCTTCCTTGCCACCCTTTGCAATTAGGTCCCTCCTCCATTAAAGTAGAGGAGTCCTACTCTGGCGAGTAATTGAGGGGGATTTCTCCTAGATTCCTCAGAGATCGCTCCGATTTGAAAGGGAGATTCTCTGAGGAATTCCCTTTCATCTAAATGCAATTCCAAGGCTTGATTCGCACCCAATCTCTCGTGCGAACGCACGAGAGATATGGGTATCTCCCACATTCCTTCTCCAATGTGGATTCTTGTGCTTGGAAGCTTGTCTTCCAAGCACAAGAACCTCTACCGGCACCTATAAGGAGACCCCCTGATTCAGCCGCTCCTACTCAACTTGATTTGGCCGGAGAACCACCTCCAATTTCTTCCCTTTGACCAAGTGTCCAGCAGGCTCTAGCAATCCCTCCTCCTTCTCGTCGCTCTACCACAATACCAATGGCAGAGACGTCTTCACCTCCTTCCTCCATGTCACACCATACCCGTGCGGGTGCCTCCAGCCCCTTCGTCGCCGTCGCTCTCCCTCCACTGGAAGCTTCTTCTCCGGTGGCGGCATTCTATCCCCTTTCACCCGTAGTTAGGTCAAATCTCTTCCCCTCTCTTCTCTCTTCACTTCCCTCCTCTTTATTTTCACTTTAAACCCCGTGACACTGCAGACCACCACCATCTTCTTCATCTCCAGCACACCATCGGCGAAGGTGCTTCCATCGCTCCACACCTCCACATGCCTCACCAAACCCCTCAAAACCTCTGCCATCATCCATTGAGCATTTTCCTCACCTTCACTGACTGCCATACCCTTCACAAGTGCCCCCCGACCAAACCCACCTTCACGACCGTAGAGAGACCTAGGCATGCACGCCTAGGTTGCCCCACGGCCAGCCACCCTCCTTGACACCTTTGCCATGCCACGGTGAAGCTACCTGTGTGCTCTAATGTGGTCGAAAGGCTGTGTTTATTTATTTATGGTCCGAGCCTCCACCGCCATTAATGCTAGCTTGAAGGAGCATGTATCTTCGCTCCAGGCCACATTGCTCCAGGTTTCTAGGTCCAGGTGATGTGCAAGGAGTGCACACACACATCCAGCCAGAGAGCAGCCTTGAGAGAGCACCCAGTTGCAACAATTGAGTGAAGTTTTCCCTGCAGGTGCACGAGCGAAGTGGGTGGGACTTTTAGTATCACCTCGGAAAGTCGAGAGTGCACAGACTCGTTTATATTGAATTTGTGTTTCTAGCATGTCGCCTCAGAACACGAGGTGAGGTCCCCTCGCCTGCTCACTCACCTCGTCTGCGACCCATTCTCCGTAGACCTGGATTGTCCAACCCATTTACCCAGCACTCCACGTGGACCACCCACCCGACCAGATTATCTGATTGGCTCTGGGAGAGCGAATAGAAGAGAGAAATAGAGAGAGAGTGTAAGCGTGGAGGGTAGGGGTAGGTTTTGCACTCTCGTGTGTGCAGGAAAAAGGAGAAAGAAGAGGAAGGTGCAGCTGCAGAGAAAGAAGGAGAAGGAAGAGGAAGCTGAGGCCAAAGAGGAAGCTTAAGAGGATCTAAGGAAGGAGAAGGTGCAACCAAGGCTAAGGGAAGGAGAAAGCATTGTAGTAGAGGAGGTCCGGCTGAAGAAGAAAGGCAAGGCTAAGGCAGAGGAAAGGAAGAATAAGAAGGAAGGAGAAATCAAGGAAGCAGAAGGCCAAAGATAGAGAAGAAGAGAAAGAGAAGCCAAGTGTTATACATGCTTGGTCGGGCTTTTTAAAGGAGTAAAGTTAGTCACGTTGTAGCATAGATGATCAAGCATTGATAACAAATAAGAAGTTTTTATTACTCGAAAACCCAAGTATCCGAGGTCGAATAGAGGGAGCAAATGGAATCTAAACACTAATCATAATAATATAATTTGAACACTTAAATCTACTCAAAATTTAATTCAAAACATAATGCAAGAGTTTATGAATTAAAATGTAGCAAAATATTTGATTCTTCTCCTTTCGATCTTCTCTTCCTCTTTTTCTTCTTCTTATCTGCCTTAGGTTTTTTTTCTCTTCTCTTGCATTGGTAATTCTCTACCTTTCTTCTTCTTCTGTTCGTTGGCCTTCTTCTTCTTTCTTTCTTTGACTTTGATTTCTTTCTTTCT
Organism: Thalassia testudinum; assembly: GCA_037157565.1. Classification (NCBI taxonomy): domain Eukaryota; kingdom Viridiplantae; phylum Streptophyta; class Magnoliopsida; order Alismatales; family Hydrocharitaceae; genus Thalassia; species Thalassia testudinum. The sequence goes on along the minus strand of JAZHRO010000055.1, from coordinate 101,241,349 downwards.
TCTTTCTTCCTCCTCCTTCCTTCTTTCCTTAAGCTTCTGCCTTTAGCTCTTTTCTTCAACCGTGCCTCCTTTCTGCTACAGTGCCTTCTCTTTCCTTTGGCTTCTGCCTCTTCCTCCTTCCCTTCTTGGCCACAAGTCCTTCTTCTTCATTCCTTAGCCTCTTTGCCTTTGGCTTCCTTCCTTAGCTTCTCAACTTTCCCTACCTTAGCTCCTCTTCTTTTCCTTCTTCTTTCCCTACACACAGTAGAGCAAAACCTACCCCTACCCTCCCGTACGTCACTCTCTCTATTTCTCTCTTCAGTCTACTCTCCCAGAGCTGGGTAATTGGGTCAGGTTTCGCGTGGCCAGGTCTAGGTGCACCGGCATGGGTGGTGCGCGAGGAGTGCGAGGATAATCAGATCGGTCACACCAGGTCCGCAGGGGCATAGGTCATGGACGAGGAGGGTGTACGCGGGTGAGCGACCTCACCCCGTGTACTTGAGGCGGTAAGCTAAAAGCACAAATTCAAATTAAGGGACTCACTTCACTCTTGAGTTTCCGAGGTGAGACAAAATGTCCCACCCGCTTCTCTCGCACGCCCGCAGGAGGCCTCTCCTGATATCCACTGCTGTAGTCCCTCTCCAGGCTTGTTCACTATCTGGATGTGTTCGTACACTCAACGAGCATCACCTGGAGCGAAGTGGCCTGAAGTGAGCTTGCGAGCTCTGTGCTTGTGCGTCAATGGCGGAGAGGGTCGATCTTGTACTTCACTCAATACGGCCTGTCAGCCCCGTTAAAACACATGAGGAGCTTTATCGTGTCACAGCGATGGTGAAGCGGTGGGTGGCTAGCCGCGGGGTGGCCTAGGTGTGCGTGCCTAGGTCGCTCTGTGGCCGTGTTTATGGGTTAGGTCGGGGGGCATTTAGGGAGGTGATGGCGGTCAATGGAAGGGCAGAATGTGCTCAGTTGGTGATGGTGGAGGTGATGAGCAGTCTGGCGAGGCATGTGGAGGTGCAGAGCGGTGGTAGCGCCTTTGGCGGTGGTCGGTCGGAGATGGAGAAGGTGGTGATGCTCGGCGGTGTCAAGGGATTTAAAGTAGAAATTGAGGGGAAATGAAGAGGGGAGAGAGAGGAATAGTTATAACCTAGCTAAGTGGTCGAAGGGGGTTAGAAAGGCGGCTGGTTGTAACTACCGTCACCGGAGACGAAGACTTCTAGTGGAGGGAGAACGGCGACGATGAAGGGGCTGGAGCATGCATGCGTTATTGCACGTCGCGGAGAAAGGAGACAGAGATGGATCTGCCACTGGCATTGTGGTAGAGCAACGAGGAGGGAGATAGGTCACTGGAGCCTGCTGGATACTTGTTGGAGGAGAAGGGACGAATTAGGGGTCATTCTCTGGCCAAGTCAAGCTGAAAAGGTGCGGTCGGTGGTGGTGGTGCTTTTATAGGAACTGGCAGGGGCTCTTGTGCTTGGAAGACAAGCTTCCAAGCACAAAAATCCTCACTGGAGTAGGATTCAGGGAGACACCCACATCTCTCGTGCATTCGCATGGGAGATTTGATGCAAATCAGATCCTGAAATCATGGTCAGATGGAAGGGAATTCCTCAGAGAATCTCCCTTCCAAATCTAGGTGGAGATCTCTGAGGAATTAGGGAGTAATCCCCCTTCATTCCTCTTAGGAGTGGGATTCCTCTACATTAATGGTTGAGTGACCTAATTTTAAGAGTGGCAAGGAAGTTATGGTGGTCTGCACAAGGGCTTTCAATAGTTAAGGGTCAAAATGTAATTGAGTGGACTATTTTGCAAAGCAAGTCATGATGTCTTCCCCTTAGGTCCAAATTTTGGTACAAACCTAATTTTGACCTAAGGAATCTAATGGTGAAGTTTAATTTTAGGCTTGACTACGTTTGACTGGACATTTTACATAAAAACCCAAATTAGGTCAAATACTGAGCTAGGACCCCAATCTAAGTCAAAATAGGTTCCAAAGGCCAATTTGAAGGTTCTACAACCTAGGGGATATTTTTCCATGAATTTTAGAGGATTTAGTTGATTTTTATCCTGATCAAAACCTTGTGAAATTAAGTGAGTTCGTTTTAGGGTTACAGAATGTCATTTAGTTCCAAACTCTCATAATAACCTATTTTTGATTGAACCAACTCACTTTTTTTCTTCTTTAGACCATTTGACCTATGTTTATCCTCTGATAAATCTCGTTGATGTACTGTAATGGTAAAATTGCAATTTTACCCTTTATTTCATGCTTTCTTCTCAAAGTAGTTCTTCCTTGAATTAGGCCCTTGTCTAGGTTATGTAGGAGCTTTTATTCTCTTTCTTAGGCCAAAATGAGCTAGTTAGGGCTCATGATAAGGTTCTCATCATACCCTCATGCCTAGATTTTGCTAGTCCCTTAGCAAAATTTCAAGGTTTTAACTTCTGTTCTAGACCATGACTTTCTTTCACCAGTTATGTTAAGTGCTTTTGTTTTTCTTTTGATTATGTTAGAATGCTGACAATAGGCCTAGAGGTACTCGAGTACCAATCAAGATCCGGACCTAACCAGCTTTATCCTCGATCCTCCGCAAAGGTTTTTAAGGGCTACAGAAACTATCCTAGGGTTTGTTGGTCTCCACGGTTAAAGCACCCGTGCTTGAGACATTTTTAGCCTTGGTTTAGTTTGCAGTGCATTTTTGTAAGAGAGAGATAGAAGATTTATTTGTTTGGAGAGTTTTCTCTCCCTTTTATTCTTATTTCTAACTTCGGATTGGCTTCTCAACACAGTCTGTATCGGATTCCTCGTTCCCATCATCAATCCTCAAAGGTCCCTAGTAATCGATGCTTCGTGGCAGCACCACCCATGGCAACCCCCAGAACCTTGGCTTTCTAGATTTTGAGATAATCCCGCCCATGGTGTTCCGTGGTCGAATTCAAACCCTGGCAATCAACATTTAGTGATAATGCTGCCCATGGTATCTATACTAGAAGAGTGTTTGCATGCCCCCAGTAGGATATGTAAATATCTTAAGAGACAAGAACCGAGGAGACGATATGTTGGTATGCATCTTCAAGGGGAATTTCCAACCTCTCCACTCTGGGAACTCGTCTAAATCAACTTGTGTTGATCGGCCGCTCCTAATCTAGGCAACTTTTTCAGAACATCAAAACGCTTTTGCATGATTTTGATAGTTATGCACACTGAACCAGACTGTGTGTGGGTTGGGGTGCTTAGGTTGCTGAGTCCTGCAAACCGAAGGTCACTTAATGAGGCTAAATACTCCTTAAGCCTTAGACCTAATACTTAAGCTTCACATTTTCCCCAACCTCTTGAGGATTATCTAGATCTTAGCAGATACTTGAATTTTTAAGCCTAAGAGTCTAGCCTAAAAGGCCTAAGATCAGCGTTCCTACTAATCTCTTTTTATGTCTCATTAACACTTTTTTTCTCATTTTTCTAGAACTTCGGTTATTACCTTAATCTCTTACTAATGACTATCTATTTTTCTTTTTCATTTTGTGCTCCTTTTTGGCATTTTGCTCTTTTCCTCCTTATGATTATATGGCTTACAAAATTTCCTCCCTCCTCCATTTTTTTGTTCCTTTTATAACTTTCTATTTTTTTTGTATTTTTTGTGATATGTGTATTTTTTTGTGAGAATCCTTCTGACTTTTCTTGGTTTTGTATGTATGCACTTTACCACCCCCCCATCCCTAAGTTTTGCAATATCCTAATTGTAAATAGAGGGTGTGAAATAGTGTTGTGTTCAGGGACTCAGAACAAGGTATATCGGGTGGGTGAATGGATCAAGAATGACTTATGCAGATGATTTCATGCTCTGGTACTTGTACTAGAGGTGGGATCGATTGTCTAAGGCTGAACTCAAGGTGCAATAGACGTGGAGTACAGACGGATGATCAGACGGATCTCGGGTTTTTGGAATGATGGGTTGCCTCCTGTTAAGAGCTAAATTCAATGCCTTCAACCGAACGGAAAATGGGATGGAGAGGGAGTAGTCAAATTAGCAGAATTTTGTAAAACAAGCACCTTGATTAAGAGCCTGGTTGGTCCGACCAGGTGCTTGTTAAGATCAGCAGGCAGGTGATGCAGCCCAAACCCTATTAATTTGGTGGGTTGATAAATGTAGATCAATAGATGTGGAACCCATCATATGCTATGTGGCTCGGATGGATACAAAAGTGTAAACTCGGGTTTTGGCTGAGTTGGATCAGCCTGGTCGGAGTAGGGCTCCAAAAAATAATCAATGAATGGTGCGGATACCCTCTACAAGGGTGATCAAAGAATGATGGATCATGTCTTTTAGTCTGATCAATGTTTGATACCCGGTATATATGTGGAATTGAATCATTTGCAATCGACTCAGAGAGAGGTGAATCAGAGTAGAAATTGAGCTCGGTTGCAGGTTGGGGTTGAAAATGGGTTTTGATCGATTTTGTATATGTGGAAGAGGTTGCTTCTATGAGAATTGTGTATGAGGGTTTTTCTAGAAAGAAGTGATAGGTGGTTTTATGTAGAGAGTCCTCTGGGTTGCAATCACTCTCAGCATTTTCTGGTTTTGGTTCTTGAGGGTCAAAAAGAAATGATTCTGTCTCACAGGAACCTAAACTGAAACCAGTGATCTCGGGAATCAGGACCTCAGAATCAGAGTCAGAGAATGAGTCATGTGAGCTGAGGTCGTAGATTGGCTTGTTATAATCAGGATGCAGATTTTCTCCGATATTATGGTCAGATTCGAACTCATCGGAGATATTGTGAAAATCACATTCTAAATGAGATTCAAGATCATGAGTTCCACCATAAAAAAAATCACATGATGTAGATTCAGCAGCCTGATTGGGGTCTAGCCTATATGTGAATTCTGAGCTCAAAAAGGTGTCTCTATTTAGTCTAGGCTCAAGTTTTAAGCTGCTAGGATAGACCTAATTGAAACCCCACTCATCCAACTCCTCAGTTTCTATATCGTAGATTGGCATAACTTCTGAAAAATCGATTTGTCTCTCTAAGGATGTTGGCGAGGGACATTCATCAAATAGAGGCCCAAAATCATATTCTTCATTGAAAATTTGATTTTCTTCATACAGGGCCTTGTAATCTTCCCAATAGGTTTAAGATCTAGATTCTAGGTTTGGGATATGGGTTAAATCACTAGGATCTAGGTCTGAATTTCTTTCGAGGGTCACCTTATCAGAATAAGGGGTGGAATTTACACCCTCGAGAGGTTCAGCTCTACTCTCGTCATTGCAGAAATTTTGGAATTCTAAGCTTGGTGATTCATGGTCTAGGGTTGGCTCAATAATGTGTTCTACAATTTCCTAACCTAATTCAATATCAGTCATGTTGTATTCTATCTAGGTTGGGCATTCACAACCTCTTTGAGCCTCAAGCCCGAGATATGGGAAATCAAATTGATCCCCGATATTGTTCCAAGATGGTTCATCCTCTGTTTGTGGCATATACGGGTATTTCTAGTTGATAATTTGTTTCAATAATTTCATCATCTCTTCCCATTTTTCAAGATCATCTTGGTGTTATTCCCAAAGTATAGGATCTGTCATGCATTGGATGTATTCAAGGTTGTGTAACTTTTCTATCTCAATATATCCTGTAATGAGAATGTCTCGGGTTGATCCATTTGTGGCTTCGATCAATAACACTTGGCCACAAGTTATGATGAAGGTTGTGGTTGTTGGTACACTAACCTGAATGTTTTCTACTAGTGTTGAGGTTTTGTCTTCTTTTTCAGAGAATTTCAGGGCATCCTTAATCATCCTATCTCTCATGAATCTCCGGGATTCAGGTTTCTTGAATGGTAGTCCTAAGTGGTTTGGATGCATATTTAGATCAGGTGGTGGAATCAAGATGTAGAATCAGAGTTTGAATCAAGATGTAGAATCAAGTTGTGAAGCAAATAGATCTAAATAAAGTGACCCACTGAAATTGTATGTGTGTGCTCTAAAGAAAAGAGATGAGGGACTGGAGGTGTTTTTGACCCAATCAAGGCACCCAAAGATGTTGGATGACTATGGAGGTTCGGGGTGGATGATACCCTTGGATCAGAAGGTCGTCCCCCTGCGAATTACTTGGGCAGCCAGAGAGGGAGAGTCCCGCAAAGACCCCTACACGGTAGAGCATCCCCACGGGTTACACGGTTTCCCCCACCTGACCTCTCTTGTCACTGAGATTCTAGGTAGACCAGGATGGGGACCTTGACCACTTAAGTCTACCACTTTTATTTGAAAGGTGCTTTAGGGTTTTCACTTCAACTTTTGATGTTTTGATGTTGTGACCTAATTTGGAGGTTGATTGACCCAAGGGGTCAACTTCACCTGACTTGTCCTAAAGATGGTAGAATGATTCTTGGTCAAGACCTAGAGATCACCCTGATTTGACTCCCAGGTTATTAGGTCCAAGGTTTTAAATCTCAATTTTTATGGTTTGTCTTGTTTAGATCTCTTCAATCAAGGGCTTAGGTAGCACACAAATGTGGGTAGGTTTATTTCCTTTTAAACAGGCATGTGTGACTAGCGCTCCAAAAACCCTATTGTAGAAACCCTAATTTGGTTCTATTTCCAATCCTCTTTTCTTTTCACAAAAGTTCTCTTTGGACCTCAAAACAAGAAATGTGTTGTTCGTGGAGATTAAGTGTGATTTCTACTAGGCACAAGAATTTGTGGGGTTGGCTCTAAAAATTGCTTCTACTTCAATAAGTTTTTGAAAAATTTTCGCAAAATCAGGAAACCTTTGCTTTAAAGATGGTAATTACTATAAAGAGAAGGCAATTGATTCCTAATTTAATTGCTTCCTTTTGTCTTCCCAGGATTAGGAGGTGGATTAGGGAAGAAGAGAGATTATCTGCCATGGACTGGTTGACTTGTGTGGGAGATCTTCTCGTGAAATACTTGCAAGATCACAACAAAACAAAATAGTGCAAGTTAGTGTTCAAATATAATAAAAAAGAATGCAGAGATTAGTGATAAATTACGCGTTGCTCCCCGACAATGGTGCCAAAATGTTATACAACACTTGATCGAATTTGTCCCCGGCAATGATGTTAAAATGTTATACACGCTTGGTCGGGCATTTTAAAGGAGTAAAGTCAGTCGTGTTATAGTATAGGTGATCAGGCATTGATAACAAATAAGAAGTTTTTATTACCCGAAAACCTAAGTATCCGAGGTCGAACATAGGGAGCAAATGGAATCTAAACACTAATCTCAATAATGTAATTTGAACACCTAACTCTACTCAAAATTTAATTCAAAACATAATGCAAGAGTTTATGAATTAAAATGTAGCAAAATAGAAAAGAGAAATTGAATCAGAGGTAAAAATATTTGATTCTTCTCCTTTGGATCTTCTCTTTCTCTTTTTCTTCTTCTCTACCTTAGCTTTTCTTTCTCTTCTCTTGCCTTGGTAATTCTCCGCCTTTCTTCTTCTATTCGTTGGCCTTCTTCTTTCTTCTTTCTTTCTTTGGCTTTGATTTCTTTCTTTCTTCTTTCTTTCTCCTCCTTCCTTCTTCTTTCCTTAAGCTTTTGCCTTCAGCTCTTTTCTTCAGCCGTGCCTCCTTTCTGCTACAGTGCCTTCTCTTTCCCTTGGCTTCTACCTCTTCTTCCTTCTCTACTTGGCTGTAAGTCCTTCTTCCCTTCTTAGCCTCTTTGCCTTTGGCTTCCTTCCTTTTCCTTTCTTCCTTCCTTTCTCTTCCTTCTTCCTTCCTTAGCTTCTCAACTTTACCTACCATAGCTCCTCTTCTTTTCCTTCGTCTTCTTTCCCTCCACACTACAGAGAAAAACCTACCCCTACCCTCCCCTGCGTCACTCTCTCTATTTCTCTCTTCCGTCTGCTCTACCAGAGCAGGGTAATCGGGTCAGGTTTCGCGTGCCTGGGTCCAGGCACACCGACATAGTAGGTGTGCGAGGAGTGCAAAGCTAATCGGGTCGATCACGCCAGGTCCTCGGCGGCATAGGTCGCAGACTAGGAGGGTGTACGTGGGCGAGGGACCTCACCCCGTGTACTTGAGGCGGTAAGCTAAAACACAAATTCAATTTAAGGGACTTACCTCACTCTTGAGTTTTTGAGGTGGGACTAAAAGTCCCACCCGCTTCGCTAACACACCCACAAGAAGCCTTGCCAAATTGCTGATGCTGCAGTCGCTCTCTAAGCTTGTTCTATGTCTAGATGTGTTCGCACACTCAATGCGTGCCACCTGGAGAGCAGCACCTAGAGCGAAGTGGCCTGAAGCGAGCTTGCGAGCTCTGTGCTTGTGTGTCAATGGCGGAGAGGGTTGGTCCTGCACTTCACTCAGTATGGCATGTTGGCCCCATTAAAACACATGAGGAGCTTTGCCGTGCCACGACAAAGGTGAAGCGATGGGTGGCTGGCCATGGGGTGGCCTAGGCATGCGTGCCTAGGTCACTCTGTGGCCGTGTTTATGGGTTAGGTCGGGGGATGTTTAGAGAGGTGATGGTGGTCAATGGAAGGGTGAAATGTGCTCAGTGGGTGATGGCGGAGGTGATGAGAAGTCTGGCGAGCCGTGTGGAGGTGCAAAGCGGTGGAAGCACCTTCGCCGGTGGTCGGCCGAAGATGGAGAAGGTGGTGGTGGTTTGCGACGTCGAGGGATTTAAAGTAGAAATTAAGAGAGGGGAAATGAAGAGGGGAGTGAGTGGAATAGTTCTAACCTAGGTAAGTGGACAAAGGGGGGTAGAAAGACAGCTGGCTATACCTGCCACCATCGGAGACGAAGACTTCTAAAGGAGGGAGAACTGCGACGACAAAGCGGCTAGAGCACGTGCACTGGTATTGCACGTCGCAGAGAAAGGAGACGGAGATGGCTCTGCCACTGGTATTGTGGTAGAGTGACGAGGAGGGAGATAGGTCGCCGGAGCCTGCTAGATACTTGGCCAGAGGAGAAGGAACGAATTGGAGGTGGTTCTCCGGCCAAGTCAAGCTGAAAAGGTGCGACCGGAGGTGGTGCTTCTTTTATAGGCACTGGCAGGGGGCTCTTATGCTTGGAAGACAAGATTCCAAGTGCAAAAATTATTGCCGGAGTAGGATTCAGGGAGACACCCACATCTCCCATGCATTCGCACAAGAGATTTGATGCAAGTCAAATCCTAAAATCATGCTCAGATGGAAGGGAATTCCTCAGAGAATCTCCCTTCCAAATCTGGGAGATCTCTGAGGAATCAGGGAGTAATCCCCCTCCATTCCACATCGGAGTAGGATTCCTCCTCTTTAATGGTGGAGGGACCTAATTGAAGAATTCGCGAGGAAGTTAGGGGGGTCTGTGCAAGGGTTTTCGAAGGTTAGGTGTCAAAATGTAATTGGGTAGACTATTTTGCAAAGTAGTTCAAGATGACCTCCCATTCGGTCAAAATCTTGGTACAAACCTAATTTTCACCTAAGGAATCCAATGGTGAAGTTGGATTTTATGTTTGACCACGTTTGGTTTGACATTTTACACAGAAACCCAAATTAGGTCAAATACTGAGTTAGGACCCAATCTAAGTCAAAATAGGTTCGAAAGGCCAATTTGAAGGTTCTACACCCTAGGGGATATTTTTCCATGAATTTTAGAGGGTTTAGTTGATTTTTATCATAACCATAACCTTGTAAAATTAATTGAGTCTATTTTAGGGTTACAGAATGTCATTTAATTCCTAGCTCTCATAATAACCCATTTCTGATTGAACCAACTCACTTTTTATCTTCTTCAGACCATTTGACCTATGTTTAGCCTCTGAGGAATCCCGTTGATGTACTGTAATGGTGAAATTGCAGTTTTATACTTTACTTCATGTTTTCTTCTCAGAGTAGTTCTTCCTTGAATTATGCCCTTCTCTAGGTTATGTAGGAGCTTTTATTCTCTTTCTTCAGTCAAAAAGAGCTAATTAGGTCTCATGATGAGGTTCTCATCACCAAGGCCAAGGAAGAAGAAGGAAGGAGGAATCAAGGCAGAAGAAGACATGGAAGAAGAAAAAGTACTGTTGCAAGAGACGTCAGAGAAAGAAGAAAGTGGAAAACTAAAGAAGAAGAAGAGAAAGTCAAAGAAGGAAATCAAAAGAAAGAAGAAAGAAGAGAAGCCAAGAAGGAGAAGAAGGAAAGAAGAACCAAAGGAAAAGAAAGAGGAAGCTGAAGAGATAGCCAAGAGAAGAATCCACCTTTTTTATTCTATTCCTCTTAATTTCTTTTCTATTTTGCTACATTTTATAATTCATAAACTCCTACATTATATTCTGAATTAGATTTTGAGTAGATTTGAGTGTTCAAATTACATTGATTGAGATTAGTGAATAAATTTCATTTGCTCCCTGTGTTCGACCTCGGACTCAAAATTCGAGTAATAAAAACTTCTTATTTGTTTTCAATGCTTTTTCGAATATACTACAATGTGACTAATATAAAAACTCGATCAAGTGCTGTTAATAGCCATCTATAAATACCCCTCCACACCCTTAATTCCCACCAAGTTGGCTCCCTTCCCTCTTCTTCACTGAAGCTGACTTCAATAGGCTATTCTCTCCAAACTCTATAGAACTTCCTCTACCTCATCCAACTTCCTCCATCCATCTTCAATAGCTCTGGATCTTCGCCGAAGTTAGCTGCATCTTCTGACAAGTGCTGACTAGGAGCTCTCCTCTACTTCACCTCAGACTGCCCGCCGGAGATCTTTCGACAACCCTCTAATTTCCTCCTCCGTTATGAGCCATCGACAAAGATCCTCTATCCCTTTCGTCCAGGTAACAGTAGATTAGGTAGGTAGTTTAGTTAGGATAGTTAGTTAGGTAGATTAGGTTGAGTAATGTTAGATTTAGCACTCAACTTCCTCAACTTTGGCAAGCTCCTTAAGTTTGTTAGGAGCAATTATTTTGTCTTTTTAAGTCACCGTTCACCTTCTTGAATCTTCCATGAATATTTCTATCAATTTTAATTACTAAATAGATCATTTAATCGCCTAAACCACCTTCACCTCCACCAACTACTCCTGTTGTCCATGGCAGTAGTAGTTGAGCTAATTCCACCTTCACTGGGTCCTCCATCATCTATTCATCACCTAAGGACCCTAATTCTCACATTAATTAAAGTAATTACCACCTATAATGTAAACACCCAATTTTAATTAAGCGCTTGAGCTCGCTGTCAATGGCGGCTTAGGAGTAGTTCAAGTCATTAATTAACTATATATATACTATCGCAAATATCCGTTAACTCGTTTCCTCCACTCAATTGGGTGGGAAAAGAAGTCCTGAGCCTAATCCAGCTCATATTTTATGTAAAATGAATTCACTGTTAAATCTTTTCTCTAATGAATAATTGAAGGAATTTATTTGTTCCTGAGGTTCCTTGTGACCTGAGGAAGCTTTCTTAATCATCAATGGCATAATTTCACATCTTCTGTACACATTTTACATTTCTCTGGACTCACTGGAGCTCTGGTGAGCTCCGTTGAGTCAAAACAAGTTCTTCAGCCTATTAAACTTGGTGTGAAGCTCTAGAACTTTTATTTCAGGTTTATTAATCATGTTGAGACATTTTATTTGAGATTTAAGTGTCTGGAGTTGCTGATAGGTCTTCATCTTCTCCAACTCAGGTAGAGTTGGAAAAGTCTGATAGTTAGGTTTCAATCACAATTAAGAGGTCAGGAAGCTTCAGTGTTGTGCACTGAATTCATTTCTATGCATAAACCACTGCAACAAACCTTAGTTTGTCCTGACGAGCAAACACCTTTTGAAGCACAGGTGACAAACTTAAAATCACAGGAACCTTAGTTGAAACACCTTTTTAAGGGTCTGAACCTGTTCCTTAAGTTGAAGAGAAGATATTTAGGCTTCAATTTCATCTGAAAAGGTTAAACTTATAAAGTCAAAATTCGAGGTTTTACAGTCAAACTTGAGTCTGATCCTTGGATTTTGGATTCAATCAGATGAATTAAGGAGTTTAAGATGTTTCTGAGATGATTGTGAATGATTTAGATGAGATTTGAGTGAGCTTTGATGAACTATGTTGTAGAATTTGATTTCTGTTCAGTTTGGGCTATTTTTGAACTCAAACTGACGACAGTAGCTTTTTGATGAGATTTGAATGCATAATTTTCCCAGATGGATTTGTAACACCCTCTAGAGGTTGTTTTAATTGATTAATTAGGACTTTAGTTGTTTGTTAGGACTTTTCAAAGTCTGAATTATAGATTTGAAGCTCCCTGAGAAGCTCTTAGCTTCTAAACATCTCTTGAAGCTCCTGAGAGCTCAATATCTACACCAGTAGTTGTGAATTAATCTCTTGAAACTATTTAAGACTTCAACTGGAAGTCAAAATCCAGTCTATGGACTTTAGAACTGTAAATCCACTATGCAGGCCATTATAGACATAGCAAACTTAGAACCTTCACCCTTCAAATCGAGGAGCTTAACTTCCCCTTTGTATCAAATTGACACTTCAATTCTGTAGAGCAACACAAGAGCTTTCCAACAAGCTTTTACTCCCTTGGAATGGAGCTCTGAGCTGTTTGGAATCATTGTTTGAAGTTCAATCTGGGAGGGGGAAACTTAGTCCCACCTTAGAAGAATTTGAGCGGTCACATGGGTATAAAACGATTTTGTGATATGGACTCTTCAGTCGACAGTGCACGGCGCATGGTTACAAATGAGAATTGGGTGTGTGTGTGGGTGCGTATGTGCTCGTGTGTGTGCGCGCCTGTGGGCATGCAAGTGTGGGCCCGTGAGGGTGTGAGCGTGGGCCTGGGAGGCTGTGAGCCAGATGGGCTCGAGACTATGAATCGAAAATAAATCGAAGCTAAATAAACCAAGCTTGGACCTAGTAGGGTCTGGTTTCACCCTGACAGGGGTGCTGTGTATCCCTGACTAGTCTAAGCCGCTAATTAAAAATCAAATTTTTGGTTCAAGGAATAAATCGGTTCGATTTAGAAGGAAGGTCTGTGAGAGTTCTTAAGGCTAACAAGGAAGGAAAGAAGGAAGAAATGCTAAGGCTAAGAAGAGAAGGAGAAGAAGCAGAGGAAAGGAAGAGAGAATTTGTAGAAGGAAGTTTGAACAGGCACTAAAGAGAAAAGACAGAGAAGGAAGAGAAGAAAGAAAGAAAAGAAGATGTGAGCTCGAGAAAAGATTAATAAAAAGATTAATAGAGGATTAAAAAATAAATAAATAAAAGAAAAGAGAAAGAAAGAGAAAAAGGTAAAAGAAGAAGAAGAAAGAGAGCGGCTGAAGACAAAGAGAAGAGAAGGAAATATTTCAATTTCTTGCATATTTTTAATTTCCTTTTGATTTTAATGTTGTAATAAGGCATATTTCCATTAGTAATACTTTCTATTTCCTTAATCTCTTGAAATAAGAAGAAATAAACATGTTTACTTGTTGTTAAAGAAGATCATTTGTGTAAATGTGTTTTCTTATGTTATTTTGCATATTTTTTTAATTTGAAATCATTAAGCAATGTTCATGTTGTTAAAAAAAACTTAATTATCTCCCTATAAGTAGCTTAGACTTAATGGTGAATTCTAAATAAGCTATGCCTCCCAGTGAACGATCTGGATTCAACCAGTTAAAAGAAATAAAATATAAAATGCCAGGTTAACTTGACCCTATACTACTCAACCAGCATAAATTCAAGTTGACCTAAGTTACTTTCTTCTACACTTAATTAACTGTATTGAGGAAAGCGACTGATCATTTATCATACCCCCAAGCTTACTTTTTGCAATTCTCTACCAAAATTAACCTAAATGCTATTTGTAAAAGTAGAATTAGGATTAGATCGCGTAGGCCTAAGTTGTTTATTAACAATAGAAAATTTCAACTAAGGTCCTAAACAACAAAAACTCAACAGTACCCCGATGTCTCCAAGAATGCAGACCGCCCAAATCCTCGCCTTATTTGAAAAGGGAAGATATATTTTTTTATTTTTCTTTTTTTTAATTTTTTTCTTACTTTTGGAGTTTCAGAGTTTTGGGATAACATTTACGGCTACCCGACCTGCCCATGACTCGAAAAGGACATTGAGTGCTAAGCATCTTGTGAAAATTGTGAAAGACTCACTAGGCAGCTATTAAAATGGACCTCAGGTTTCTAGGACCTTAGGTGACCATGACTAAAGGTTTATCTTTTAGATTGGTAGCTTTCTCCCTACTTCCTTTATTTATGGGGTCAACACAAGGGTGAACCCAGTGTATATCTCCTCAGTTTATTCTACTTCCCCGCTTCTTCCGTAAGTTTTTTGGGAATTATTGTGTATTTTTGGTGAGCTGGGTTCTGGACAATCGGCCAATGGGTCGTTACCCACGGCAACTTGCCAACCATACTCATGTGGTGAAGTGTGGTTTTGTTTATTTTATTTTTTTATCTCCTTTTTCTATATTATTATCAGTTTTTCTTCTTTTTTTAAGTAGGTGGCTTCCTTGATCTAAGATTTACTTAAAGGTAGTACAATGAAAATGGTCTTCTGACTGGGCTCTAGATAATTGGCCGATGAGCTATTACCACCGACAACTTGCCAGCCATACCACACTAGATAGTTCATTAGCTTCCCAATTTTCGATGAAACCACCGAAAAGTGAGTTAGTGCAAAAAAAAGTGTGTAGATGCTTTGATCGCACGTGTTTCACTAGTTTGAAATTTGGGTTACAAGTAACCCATCGTCATAGTTGCAAAACTTGTGGTCAAATAAAATTTATACCAAATCTCCAAGGGAGTCTTGGGTCGAACGCTGGGAGGAGACATTTACTTTAATTGAAAATCATGCTTCAGTTTGTCTATTTTTGTTATTTTCTGGTTTTGTTAATTTCTTTTGTATTTTTGAAGTGAAGACAAGCAGAATGAATCATAAGATTGAAATGGAACAAATATGATATATATATCAATCCAATGTCGACTATAGCAAACTATGAAAGCATAAAGGGAGAGGGGGGTAAGAGGAAATCTCCTAAATCGACTATTCGGCGAGACGACAGTGCCTTACGGATGCTCGGACAACAAAGGTGAGGTGCAGGACAACAAAGGTGAGATGTAGGAGGACGTCGGGTAGAGGATAGCTTCGGTGTACCTCCAGAATGGAGGTGAGAAGGTGGAGATGATATGCTACCGGAATGGAGGTGGGCGGATGGCTCCAAGACACCCTACGAATGGGGATGCGAAGAGGGATGAATATTTGGTGAGGTAGAGGTTTGCTACACTAATATTAGCCTTGGGAGATTGACAACAGGCTCTAACAGAGCGTTGGTAGGCTTGTTAGAGCTTGGGAGTAGGTGGGAGTAGAGTAGGTAGAGATGTCTCGGAAGGGAGGGGGTGTAGGTCCTTTTATAGTGGAGGAGAAGAGGAGAAAATAGGTATAGAACCATTAGTGACTTCCAAGCCTTCACTGGAAGCATCGCTGTAGGCAGGTCATGCCCGCTCACGCCCATAGTTGGCTTTGATGGCGTGTGAAGAATTAGCGATGGCTGTAAGCATCGCTGTATGTCCAACTCATGCGTCGCTATAGGCTAGTGCCAACTGAGTACGTGCCCATGATGCCGTTCGCTGGCACACGCTCAGCATGTCGTGTCGCACGCGCACATGCTCATGCCCTGGTGCTATGCTGTGCACATGCGTGCCTCCATGCTTGCACGTGCACCCACAGTGCTGTGCTTGTGCGGTGGCGCATGCATGTGCATGGGCAGCTTAGGTTGTGCCACGTGGTGCAATCTGGGCCGTCCATCTTCTTTTCGTTGTAGGAGATGTTACAGAGGTCGGATTGAGTCGATTTTGCGCTGTTAGGCTGCGATCATCAATTTGAATCTATCTGTGCTATTGGATTTGTCATTTGAAGCTCTAAATTATGTCACCTAGTCCCCTGGTTGTTGATCTCCCTCGGACTGCATATGGTGCTAAGAGAATCCAATCGAGGCAATTTTGGAGGCTTTGGACTCCGATGATCATCTTGATCAGATCCGTATGGTCGGATCGTCAATTCGAGACTCTAAAATAAATATCCTTCTCTCCTGATCACAAAAAGGATGCAATTAACCTAAATTTTATACAACTACTCAAAATGCAGAATGATGCATGCTATGCAATATTTATAACATGAAATGCAATTCTAAGCCTTGGAACATGCATGAATAGGCATTTTACCCTCAATAAATGTGTTTACATCATACCTCCATCCTATCTTTTGCTAGTCCCTAGTAAAATTAAACTATATGCTATGTATAAAAGCAGAGTTAGGATTAGATCGCTTAGGCCAAAGTCATTTATTAAAAATGGAAAATTTCAACTAAGGTCCTAGACTACGAAGACTCAACAGTATCTCGGCGTCTGCCAGAATTCAGACTGCCCAAGTCCCCACCTTATTTGAAAAGGGAAGATACATTTTTTTATTTTTCTTCTTCTCTAGTTTTTTTGTACTTTTGGAGTTTGAGAGTTTTGGGATAACTTTTTATGGCTACCCGACCAACCGAAGACTCGAAAAGGACTCTAAGTGCTAAGCATCTTGTGAAAATAGTGAAAGACTCACTAGGCGACCATTAAAATGGACTTCCGGTTTCTACGATCCTAGGTAACCTTGCCTAGAGGTTTATCTTTTTGATTGGTAGCTTTCTCCCTACTTCTTTTATTTATGGGATCAACACAAGGGCGAACCCAGTGTATATCTCCCCAGTTTATTCTACTTCCCCGCTTCTTCCCTATGTGTTTTGTGAATTATTATGCATTTTTATGTGAGCTGGGTTCTAGACAACCGACCAATGGACTGTTACCCACGGCAACTTACTAGCCATACTAGTGTGGTAAACTGTGGTTTTGTTTATTTTTTATTTTTTTCTTTTTCTTTTTGTTTGCTTGTTTTTTTTTTCTTTAAGTATGTGGCTTCCCTGATCTAAGATTTACCTAAAGGCAGTACAATGAAAATGGTCTTGTGACTAGGCTTTGGACAACTGGCTAATGAGCTGTTACCACCGACATCTTGCCAGCCATATCACCCTAGATAGTTCATTAGCTACCTAATTTCTTAAGAAATCGTTGAAAAGTGAGTCAGTGCAAAAAATGTGTGTAGATGATTAGGCTTAAAGTCCTGCCAAATCAGAGGGTGGGTTGATAAGTCGTATACTTATCACCCCAATTTATATAACGAATTAAAATAAGATTGACTTGGCGAGGACTCGAGACTATGTCCACATTCGAGTGGACACCCGAGCTAATTAAGCCCGAAGACCTAAAGAGTCTAAGTATTCCGGTCCTATCGTATCATTTCCTAAAGTTAATAACTTCCATATGCCTAAATTTTCTTCTCCTAATTCTTTTCCTTCTTTTCTTATCTTTTTGAATTTTAATTTTTTTCTTTTTCTATAAAGAAACTAAAAAAATTCTACAGAGTAAATAAAATGATTTCAGGATTAAGTATCCAACCCCCCATGCCTAGATGATGCAACGTCCTCATTGTAAAAATAAAGACATGAAAAGGGCAGATTAAACAAAATATCACCTGAACATCGTGAGGAATCCGATCAGCTCTGCAGAGAACGTGAAATATAAACACGTGCTAAATTTAATGCCTTCAGCTAGGCATAAAATACATACAAGGAAGAAATTGAGAATTCACAAGTGTGGGTCAGAATCAAAATAAAAATATTGATTTTCAGACCTGTGAATAGAAGATGTCCACAGACGTGGACTAGATTATGATGCAGACCCATGCCCCAGGGTTGAGTGGTTCTCTGGTTCTAGATGAAAATCACCCAGAATCGAAGGTTATTGAGTTTGTGGAGCCGGGTCTGCGGTTTAGTGGTGTGCAACCCAAGACCAAAGTGTCGGACAATGGGCAAAGGTGGTTCAATAGGTGCGGTTGTCCACTTAACATCTAGCTTAGAAAAATAATCAGTTATTTTAAGCTTTGGTTGCAAGTGAAAGATAACGTAAGGGTCCTAGTAGAAAGTAGGTGGTTTTAGGTCAATAGGAACCCTTAGATCCAAACTTATTTTTCCCTCAAAATAACCTTCGAAATTTTCATTTCAACATTCCTATCCTCCAACATCAACTGCTCAGGTTTCGAGACCTCTAGCATACCGTTCACCCCATAGATTTACCCAAGTCCAGAAATCATGGCTGACTCAGAATTAACTTGGGTATAATGATTTGCAAATCATAATCAATCCCTTTGGGATGTGGTTGAGGACTGGGGCTATTGATTGAATCTTCTAGTAATTGAGGATTCGAATCCTCCATGTGAGCCCCAACTGAATCTAAATCTTCAATGACTCGGCTATCAAATGGTTCGTCATGCTCCTTAAGCCCATTTGTCCCACTAAAATCATCTTCCTTAAGCTCAAGTGAGACTTCACTAAGAGATTCCTCACCCTCAGAATCAAAGAATCCATGATCCTCATTTATGTATGTCTCAAAATCATATGTCATTTCTTGGTCCGTGGAGACATATTTTTTGTCATTCCCTGACTCTAGGATCTCAGGTGAGAAACTCGATTCATCCTCAAAGGGTTGCTCTAGCCCAACCTGGTCATCTCCAATCTCAAAATATGTATCCCCCTCGACAGGCACCTAGGAGGGTTCAGAGATTGGCTCTCCTGAAAGGGCTTCATCTTGAGAATCATCCTAAGATTTGACTAGGGCAATCACAAATTTCATCCTCAACCTCGACAATTTCCCAAGAGGAAACTCACCCAGGTCCCTATCCCTAACACTTTGGAGCAAATCCAATAAAGAACTATTAAGTTCATCAATCATTTTGATCATAGGCTCTAGTGCTTCAGTGCATGGTGTTGGCTGAGCTTCTAAAGATTATATAGTGTTCCTCAAATTAACCAACACCCTATCCTGGATCTGGTTCACCTGAACCGACTGGTTCGATTCAGGTTTGGGTGGGTTTGGGTTAAATCTAGGGTAGTCAAGATGTCGAGGTTCTCGAGTCCCTCCCTGAAAGTAGGTTGTTCAAAGGATGGTGGCAACCTATATTCAGTGGAATGCTGGGGAGTGTAGGTGTTATAATCATTATATCCTTCTTGATTATAGATTGGGTTGGTTTGGTCATCAAAGGATGGAGATCCATAATCATTGTAGGTTTGGGAAGGATAGCAATCATAGTCTTGTTGTCTAAGGTTAGACATGGACATTGAAATCTGGATTCATATCCCTAATCCAATTTATCCCAACTAGTGGATGGGTAATTACAATTCAAGTCAAAATAGTAATCATCTTGTGGATAAGTTGTGGTAGGAGGATAGGATGGGAAATGCTTGTAAGAAGTGGAAGGATACGTGGTAGAATAGGAGAGAAAATAGAAGAGAGAAAGGTGCCCTGTAGTACAAGCAATCAACCTTGTCCTTTGGTGGGTTAGCCTAAAGACAAACAAACTCCCAGGATCGATCTTGAGATTATAAATGAATCAGTCTACTTTTATCCGATCAATCCAACCAGTTAGAAGGAGGGACTGGGGAGGAGGTTCTTTCTTTGGCTTGCACCTCCGGTTCCTAGTGTACCCCCCAGCCGTGGTAGTTTGACGCTACTCCCCTAGCTAGACATCAGATGGACCAGCAGAAGCAGATTAATCGAAAAGAAATCTCAGTCTGAGCCCCAAAGAGCGAATCACTCCTTCAGGCCAATGTCTACTCAGTTTTAGTTAGGTTTGGGATGATCGTGCTCTTGGAATGTGATGAGCCCTTTAGATGGGTTGTGCCCTTAGTGATAAGTTAAAATGTGTGTGCAGGCACAACCAGGGTTTTCAAACAAGGTTATTTGATGATGTGTCTTTTATGGCTCAACCTTGTTTAGTAGCTTTTAGGGTTTAATCTTTACGTATATTCAATCAAGGTTCAGTAGAAAACTCCAAGTTTTGAGAGCATTGGTGTAGATATATTCCTTTAAAAATAAAAAATAATGTGGAGTGCCTGGTTCAGCCCTAAGAATCAACCTTAGGTGGCAAGCTACTTGTTGAATCGCATTTATTTTGAGTGGTGTGGCCCAAACAAATCAATCAATTGGCTTATTCGCACCACAGATTAAGGCACACAATGTCTTAGCCTAATCAGATTTCTACTCACTTATTTGTTTTGAGTTGAAGTATACCGGGTCCACGGGTTACATCCTGGTTAAGTGGTTGAATCAAAGTGGAGTGGTATGCCTTAAGTGGAGAGTTGTGGGTGTTAAGGTGTGTCTCTTTTAGAAAATCCCACAATCAGATAGTCCTTTTTTTTATTTTTTTTCTATTTATGTGGATGGCGAGGAGAGTGAAGGTGGAAAACAAACAACCAAATCTATCCGAGGGCTTATAAAAAGCACCTAAGTTGATTTGGGTTTTAGTTATTAGGTTATGGAATGAAAACTAAGGTGGGGCTGGTGTGGGGGACACTTGCAAAACCTCCATCCACACTTTTCTCTAATTGAACCACTTTGGCCCACCTCAGAAGAGTACCTGCAATCACAGTAAGATCAGAGAAAAAGTGAGATAAATGTTGCGTAAGACGGAAAAAAAAATGAAAAAAAACCAAAGAGCATTGCCTCCCCGGTAACGGCGACAAAATGATCACACAGGTTTTGCGAGTTTGAAATCAAGGTTACAAGTAACCCATTATCGTAGTTGCAAAACTCATAGCCAAATAATATTTATACCAAAACTCCAAGGGAGTCTAGGGTCGAACACAGGGAGGGGATGTTTACTTTAATTGAAAATCGCGCTTCGATTTGTTTGTTTTTGATATTTTAGTCTTTTGTTATTTTCTTTGTATTTTTGAAGAGAGGACAAGTAGAATGAATCACCAGATAGAAATGGAACAAATATGATATATATATCAATCCAATGTCAATTACAATAAACTATGAATGCATAAAAAGAGAGGGGGGTGAGAGGAAATCTCCTAAATCGGCTATTCGACGAGACGATGGTGCCTCGCAGAATCTCGGATGCCAGAGGTGAGGAGCGGGATGGCGGAGGTGAGATGTAGGAGGACATCGGGTAGAGGAAAGCTTCGGCGTGGCTCCAAAATGGAGGTGAGAAGGCAGAGATGATCTGCTACCAGAATGGAGGTGGGAGGATGGCTCCAAGGCGACCTACGAATAGGGATGGGAAGAGGGATGAATATTTGGTGAGGTAAAGGTTCGTCACACTAATAGGAGCCTTGCGAGCTTGAGAACAAGCTCTAACAGAGTGTTGGTAGTCGTGCTAGAGCTTGGGAGTAGGTGGGAGTAGAGTAAGCAGAGATGGTTCGGAGGGGAGGGGGTGTAGGTCCTTTTATAGTGAGGAGAAAAGGCAAAAATATGTATGGGACCATTAGTGACATCCAGGTCGTCATTGGAAGCGCCACTGTAGGCAACTCAGGCTCACTTACACCCATAGGTAGCTTTGCTGGCATGTAAAGAATTAGCAATGGTTGTAAGCGTCGCTAAATGTCCAACTCATGCGTCGCTGTTGGTTGGCACCAATCGGGCAAGCGCCCATGCTGCCACTGCACTAGCGCACGCTCTGGGTGCTGTGTCACGTGCGTGCATGCTCATGCACTGGTGCTACGTTGTGCGCATGTGTGCCTCCACACGTGCGTGTGTGCGCATGGGCAGCTTGTGCTGTGCCACGTGGTGCAATCTAGGTCGTCCATCTTCTTTTCTTTGTAGGGGTTGCTACAGAGGTCAGATTGAGTCGCTATACACGCTGTTAGGCTACGATCGTCGACCCAAATCCATTCGAGCAGTTAGATTTGTCATTTGAAGCTCCTAATTATGTCACCTAGTCCCTTGTACTGCATTTGTTGCTATGGGACTCTGATCGAGGCAATTTCGGAGGCTTTGGACTTCGATCATCATCTTAATCTGATCCGTACAGTCGGATTGTCAATCTGAGGCTCCGAAATAAATATCCTTCTCTTCTGACCACAAAATGGATGTAATTAACCTAAATTATATACAACTACTCTAAATGTAGAATGATGCATGCTATGCATCATTTATAACATGAAATGCAAATCTAAGCCTAGGAACATGCATGAATAGGCATTTTACCCACAATAAATGTGTTTACATCATGCTTAGACTTAAAGTCCCCCCAAATCAAAGGGCGGGTTGATAAGTGGCATACTTATCACCCCAATTTATTTACCAAATTAAAATGAATTTTAATTGGTGAGAACTCGAGAGTAAGTCCACATTCGAGTGGACACCTAAGCAAATTAAGTCCGAAGACCTGAAGAGTCTATGTGCTTAAGTCCTCTAATATCATTTCCTAAAGTTAATAACTTCTGAATGCCTAAGTTCTCTTCTAATTCTTCTTTTTTCCTATCTTTTTGAAATTTCAATTTCTTATAGGAATCAAATAATAGGAAATTACTGTTACAGATGACAAAAAGGTTATAAAATATGCCCACTCCCCCATGCTTAGCTATTGCATTGTCTATTGCATTGTCCTCATTTTGAAAAATGAAAGCATGTAAGAGAGTGGAAGTGGAAGAATAGCACTTGGTTTTTGTGAGACTCTGCTCAGCTTGGAATAATCTTTACATTTGCTGAGTTTAGTGCCTTCAGCTAGGCGAGGTCCTCAATCAAAAATAACTAAACATTCAGGCCACAACAACACAATTTTTTGGGCCCCCAGGTATGGGTCTCGGAGAGTGAAAATGGGCTTGGCAAAGAGATGAACAATGAAAGTGTCAAGCTGATGGTGCAGGGAGAGCCCAAATGGTCTCCAATAGGAGTTTTGTTGATTTATTACATAGGAAGTGTGGTTGGGTATAGAATTTGTGCAATGGTTGGGTGAAAAATGACGATGAGGGTTTCGTGATGTGTAGGGGATTTGTGGGTACTCTAGAATAGCTAATGTTTGAAGAGTTCTTCCCCAATGTTCAATTTCGTCCTCACACTCTTGGTTCCTAAACCAACCATCCTGACCCTCATAATTCCCACCCACAAGTTGGACCTCAAACTCTAAGCATTCAGGATATGGATGTTGTTGGGTTTTATCTTGATCACGTGAATCATCCAACAAATTTTTGATTTCATGTATATCTTCCTCATCCCGTGTTGCTACAATTGGTCACATTTTTGCTTTGTCCTCAATTATTTCTGCAACTGTGTGGTCTTCTTCCCGAGTTTGGGTTGAGTTGGCCATTAAAAGGTTGTCTAAGGTATGTATGGCCATTACTTCCTCTATTCTACCAAGCTCCTCCAATGAACCACACTTTATTTTATTCTTCTTTGAGACCTCAAAAATATTGAACGATTTGTCTTATCCCCTGAGGCCATTTCTTTATTTCCCGATTCACAATCAATCCTCGCCTTGCCAGTAGCTAGGAAAGGCCTTCCCAAAATAATCGGGGTGTGGTTGAGCTGTTTTGGGGCTTCCATGTCCTGGAACATGAAATCAGCAAGGTAATGGAAATCACTAACCTTGACTAAAACATCCTCCAAAATACCCCTTGACTAACTGCAAGGTTATGTCAGTGTGTTTTAGGTAGCCCAGACCCAATTATATGTGTAGTGAGGTGGCGATCACATTAATGGAAGAACCCAAGTCGAGGAGGACCCGATCAGAAGTAATGTTTCCTATTGTGCAAGCAATCAGCAGGGCTCCCGGGTCCTGCTTCTTAGGAGGTAGCTTGTTTAGGATCAGTGTGCTTGTGTTATCAGACAAAACTACTCTCCTATTATTTTCAGATTTTGCTCTATGCCTTTCTTTATATGCATTCATTTAATCTATGGCCTAGGCAAGGATTGATCTGATAGCTGCGAGGAGTAAAATGATTGTCAATTTGAAAGCCTGAAGTAAGGACATCCTTTCCTCCAATTTCTCCTCCGACTTTTTCTATTTTCCCATACAACAACAACACACTCCCAAATATGACTCTGATGTTTTGCTGATCATATTATTAGTTGGGAATTTGGAATTCTTGCTACCGGGCCTAATGGGGTTGACATGGGGTTGGGTAGGTCCCTTGTGTCTACTACCACTCTTCAAGGTGATGGTGTTTGCCATGGCAAAATGCTACTGGTTACTGCCTTGGGGAGGGTTGGGCAAAATAGGAGGCTCCTGGTTGATTATGGTAGGAACTTGGTTCGCTCCGAGAGGGGCTGGGGTAGCTTGATAGATATCATGAGCTTGAACAGAAGACTCCCCATCATTACCAAACCCTTGAGGCCCAGCACCTCAGTTTAGTACTTTCCTTGGGTTTGGTGCAGATTGTGATGGTAGAGATCCAGGCTGTCAGTTGTTTGTACTATGTCTGGATTGCAAGGTGTCCAGCGAAGTTTTCATCTGTTGCATGAGCTGGAGCATTAAGCCTTGCATTTCTACCATTTCAGGTTCAAGTTAGCCTGGTCGGTGGGTTGTTAAGCATTCCACATGGGTTGATTAACCTGATTCAAGGTCAACTGAGTATATACATGACCCTAATTGATTGGTTTCTACGGTACAAAGTTGTTAGGTCGATATTGGGTCTACTGCCCTTGATATTTCCAAGAGAAGTTAGGATGTTTTTTCCAACCAGAATTATATGAATTCGAGTAAGGGTTGGACCTAACATTCTCCTACATAGCTTAAACATCCTCATAAGATGGGGATGAAGAAGGATCAGTAAAACTGGGATCAAGGGCCCCAGTTTGGAACCCATAAGGTTCTGAGAAGACTTGGCCCAAAGGTTGAGCTGACTCCAGATGGTTCACAAACTCCCATCCCATAGGAGCTTGCAAAGAATGGAATCCCAATCCCTAGGATTGAGTGGATCTAGGAAAGTTAGAGTTTCCGGACATCCACTCTTCCATTCGTTTAGTAGCCAGGTCCATCTTATCTAATCTATTGCAAATTAATTCCATATCAGATGTATGAGAATGTTGGACCTCGTTGGCATTTGATCTACTTTGTTGGGATAGATTGTTGGTTTCCATGGAGTCGTGGTTTAAAGAATTTTTGCTCATTTCCTCAAACAAATCATATGCGCTATCTATGTCTTTGTTGAGGAAATTGCCTCCGTAAGAAGCATCCGCATTATTATGGAGTTAATCATTCAACTCGTGTTAAAAAATCTACACAGGTTACCATTTAGGCACCTCCTGGTGTGGAACTTTTGTAACAGATCTTGGAATCTCTTCCAGGCCCCAAGAAATGGTTCCCCCTGCCACTAGGCAAAAGTGGTAATTGCCCATCACAATGCATTGGTTCACCCAATTGGGAAGAATTTCTTCAAGAAGGCCGATTTCAAAGCTGTCCAGGTAGAAATCGGTCTTCCAATGGTATGATACCAATGTGCGGCCTTATCGCTGATTAAATGGGGGAAAAGCCTCATGAGCATATGTTCATCCACATTCCACGATTTGGTGGTCTAAAGAAGAGTGATCAGGTCCTCCAAATGTTAGAATGGGTCCTCTGAGCCAAGCCTGTGAAAGTGTTTAATTAGACTCAAAACCTGGGGCTTGATTTCAACATCTTCGGCGGGGATCACAACGTTGGGACGATCCTAATAATTTGAAGGATCATAAAAATCTTTCAAGGGCCGAGTGCTCTGACCATTCATTCGTTGGAACCATTGTTGCATCTGCTGCAATTCTTCCAACAGCCTCTGAATAAGCTCCTGCTAGTTTGGGGATGGGGGAGGTGGTTGTTGATCAGCCATGGGATCTGCTTAGCTAAAGCTCAACCTCCACCTCCGGGAATGGTATAAAGGTCCTTCGAATCTAGGGTTCAATGACCTCCTTCCAAGCATACACTGGAAGGAAGTCGGATGGACGGGGAGGAGAAAGGGCCCTACAGCACAAAAATACAAGCCTGTCCTTAGGTTGGGTAGCCTAAAGGTCTGTAGACTCTCAGAATCTATCCTAAGACTATGTACAATTTACTCTACTTATATCCAAGCAATCCAACCAGTTAGGAGGGACTGGGGAGAAGGTTCTTCCTTTGGCTTGCGCCTCCGGTTCCTAGTGTACCCCTAGCCACAGTCGCTTGATGCTACTCTCCTAGCTAGACATCAGAGTGAGTAGTATAAGCAGGTTAATCATGAACAATCTCAATCTGGACTCCAATGAGTGAATCAGTCCTTATGGCCAACATCTAATCAATTGTAGTTAGGCTTGGGATATTGGTGCTTTTGGAATGTGATGGGCCCTTAATAATTTGTTCGAGAATGTGTGTATATGCACAACCAAAATGTTTTCAAGCAAGATTATTGAGGATGAGGTGATTTTTATGGTTTGAATCTTGCTTAGGAGCTTTTAGGATTCAAATACTATGTATATTCAATCAAGTTTTGTGAGAATATCCAAGTTTTGAAAGCATGAGTTCAAGTATTTTTCCTTTGTAAATCAAGAAAATATGGAGTGCCTAGCTTGATTGAAGTATTGAATCCTATGGGGCAGCTACAAAATGAATCTCTTTTAGATTAGGTGGTGCAGCCCAAACATTCAATCAATCGACCCAAATGCACCACCGATTAAGACACACAGAGATGATTAACCTAAACTGATTTCTACTCCTTTATGTGATGATTTGTGTGTATCGGTTCCATAGGTCGGAGTCCCGGTTGAGTAGGTGAAAATCAAGTTAGGTTAGGTGCCTCAAATGTTGGTGTATGAAGTGTGTATATTGATTCATCCCACAGAAAGTACCCTTTTGCTTTTTTTTATTTTTAAATGCGGGGGTAAGGTGGATGAAGGTGGCAAACAAGACAAACAATTCTATCCTAGGGTTTATGCAAGCACCTAAGTAGATTAAGTCTTGGTTATGGGTGTGGCGAAGTGAAACTAGTGGAGGGGGAATGTGGGGGACACTTACAAAACACTCTATCCCTACCTTACTACAGTCTACCGCACTTGGATCTCCATGCTAGGGTACCTACAAGATAGTAGATCAAAGATAAGTAGGGTTAGTGAATCTCCACGCAAAGAAGTGCAGAAAACAATAAAGTGAATTTCGTTGCCTCCCTGGCAACGACGCTAAAATGATCGCACAGGTTTTGCATGTTTGAAATCAGGGTTACGAGTAACCCATCGTTGTAGTTGCAAAACTCATGATCAAGTATAATTTATACCAAAATCCAAGGGAGTCCTAGGTCGAATACACGGAGGCAATGTTTACTTTGTAGAAAAACCATGCTTCGATTTGTTTCTTTTTGGTGTTTTAAGGTTTTGTTTTTTTTTTATTTTAAAATAAAATGGCAATCAATCACAAGAGAGAGATAGAATTGAGTTTGATATATTGCATGAATGTCAATTACAATAATATAGAAAAAATAAAAAGAGAGGGAGATGAGAAGAAATCTCTCGAGGCGGCTGTTCGGCGAGACGATGGCACCTGGCGGAAGCTCAGATGAAGGAGTTGGGAAGTAGGACAACAGAGGTGAGAAGCAGGAGGACGTCGGGTAGAGGAAAGTCTAAGTGCAGCTCCAGAATGGAGGTGAGAAGGTGGAGATGATCTATTACCGGAATGGAGGTGGGAGGACGGCTCCAAGGTGACCTATGAATGGGGATGGGAAGTTGGAGTATTTGGTGGGGTAGAGTTTTGCTACACTAATAGGCACCTTGGGAGTAAGCTCTAACAGAGCGTTGGTAGGCTTACTAGAGCTTGGGAGTACGTGGGAGTAGAGTAGGTAGAGATGGCTTAGAAGAGAGGGGGTGTAGGTCCTTTTATAGTGGAGGAGAAGAGGCTAGAATAGGTATGGGACCATTAATGATATCCAAATCGTTATTGTAAGTGTCACTATAGGCAGCTCACACCTGCTCATGCCCACAACTTGCCTTGCTAGCGTGCGAACAATTAGCGATGACTGTAAACGTCACTATTATTCTAGCTTAGGCGTCGCTGTAGGCTGGTGCCAACTGAGCACACATCTGTCCGTATGCACACTATGTTGTCCTGCCTCATTCATACGGATTGCGCAGTGGTCCTGCCTGGCATGCATGTACTGCTGGTGCATGCTGGCACTATGCATGCACTGGCTGGATTGAGAATGGGGTGGTGGCTGTGGGGATTCAAACCCGTGCCCCTCGCTTGTGAGTCGACACTCCCGCTGTTGTGCCACGTCCGCGATTGTGTCACGAAGAGAGTTGCGACCGAGTGGTGAGGGCAGGCTCTCAGCCATTGGATTTTCATCCAACGACTGAGATCACTTGATTGGCAACCTTTTTGGATGTGACGGGTGGCTTTGGGCACTCCAGATGGTGCCACATGGCACCATCTAGACCATCCACCCTTCTTTGCTTGCAGAGGATGCCACGGTGCTCGAATCGAGGTGATTTCTATGTTGTGGGACAATGATCTTCGCTTCGGATCCATTCATATGGTCGAATTTTTCATCTGAAGTCAGTAAGGATGTCGCATTGCCTCCTGGACATATAAAATGAAGGAATTAATATACAAAACATACAACTATCCTAAATGCCATGCAATGGATGTTATGTGGTATTTATAACATGATATACAATGCTATGCCTAGGAACTATCATAAATAAGCATTTTATCATGAATTCATGTGTGTTTATCAGTGCTCTACACAAAGCGTTGGATCAAGAGCTTGAGTTTACTTGGAGCACCCCTTTACATTGCATTGTGTTTTGGGGTTGTGAGCTCCTGGGTGGTGTCTTAGACAGTTCTATCCTGAAGTGCTGGTGCCAGAGCCCCCTCGAGGAATGGTAATGGGAATGATGATCTCGACACATCTGCTATAGGATTAAGCTAAGAGTATGCATGGGGGAGACAAAAAAAAGAAAAGAAAAAGGTTTCAAAAACACGACCTTATAAATATCCTAATAAACATTGGCATTCACAAAGCGCCGACACAAGGTTTCAAAAGATTATGCAAGTTGCAAGTTAAATTCAAGAGCCAAGGAAATCCTAAATGCAAAACTATTTCGGGTCATTTGAATTAATAAGTTGTTAACTTGTGAAATTTTGAAAGATACATTGATCTCGATTCTTATAACTCTTTGATCCAAAGACAAATCTTGATGTTTTATCTTTAATAAATCCCACACCTTAAATGTTTTCAATCAACGAAGGCCCTTTAATCTTTTTCTCCTCTAAAGTAAAAAAATAAGTTCTTTCCAAAAATCAATTTTGTGAAAATAGTTTTGCTAAGAGACTAGCAAAATATAAGCATGGGTGTGTGATAAGCACCAGTTTATCAACATTCTTATGCCTAAAATAGTTCTAGCTCCTAGGGTTTTAACTCCGCAGATGGGTTTTCAGGCTGCATTTATACATTTACTTAGGATAGGCATGCACTGCATTTTATTGTATTTTTAATATGTTTATTTGAGTGTCAAGGATAGGCAGAAGGTCAGATCCTGCATACCTTTGCACTGAGGAAGGAAAAATATGAAGAACAAGCTCCTATCAGCTGGATCCCAGCTAGATCCAGCACATTCTAGTTGTATCTCAGCTCATTCTAGCTAGATCAACTCATCCCTAGTTCCATTCAGCTCATCTCGGCTGAATGGTCGCTCAAGCTAGTTTACCTCAGCTCTATTGAACTCACCTCGGTTGGATGGGAGCTCAAAGTAACTCAAGATAGTTGACCCAACTGAATTCTAGCTCTTCCAGCTCAGAATAGTTCACTGGAAGCTCAACCTGACTACAACTAGTTACTGCCATCAACTAGCTAGACCGAGTCAGCTGAAGATGACCTTAACCAGCTCAGGCCAGCTGAAGTCCAGCTCTCAGAGACTCAACTCAGCTCAACATAGTTGAGCTGAGCTACTTAACGTAAGCTAGCTAAGTAATCTCCAGGAAGACGAAACCTAGCTAACCTCCGCTTATATCAGTAGAAGCCAGCCCATCTTAGCTTGTCTTAGCAACTAGCAAAGAACTAGCAAAGTAAGCAAGCTAAGGTAGCTCCTTGTAGTTCTCCTCGGCAATCACCTGCTCTAGCATAGCTCAAGGCAGCTCCTTCTAGCTCCTTACCTTCAAAACCTTAGCTCCTTCTACCTCTCTACCCTACTCCCTACTAGCTAAGCTAGCTAAGCTTAGCTAGTCACCTCCTTAGCCACCCAAACCTTACCCTAAAACCCACCTAACTGGCTCTATCAACTAAGCTTACCTAAGTCCCCCTAAGCTACCACCACTCCACCTCAATCGCGGCACCAACCCTACACATCTTGATGAGTGAGATTTTGTATGCTAAAAGATTGAGTTAAAAACCCATAGTTGCAGTAGTATAAAAATCCGCTATTAGATAAATTTACTAAAACTCGAGTGAGTTTCGGGTCTAGCACTGGGAGGCGAACATTTGATTAAAAATCGCATTTAGAATTATTATCACAAAGTATATTAGCTAGTAGAATTAAATTAACACTAACTATTCTACTTAAATAATAAACAATAGAAGAGAGAGATAGAATAATAAAGGGAAAAGAGAGACAAAGAGAGTGAACCAATATTTCATAACCATAGGAGCATGTTCATTACATCTACTTGCTACAACTACAAAGCTGAAAATCTACACTAGAAAGCAATAAAAAGATAGGGATGAGAAAATCCTCCTCGACGGCTACTTGGAGGACGAGCTGTGTTGACAGAATGCCCGAAAGAGGGTGGTGAGATGCTGGATAAGGGAGAACGAAGCTAGAGGATGGAGAATGAAACACGGCAGCATTACAATGGGATCCATGAGTGCTCCAGGAATAGGTGTGAGAAGATGGAAAAATTATGTTTAAGACTTTAGTGGAGCAACCCAGGTATGGAGCTCTTTAGAGCTTTGGAGAGGGTGAGAGGAGAAGAGAATGAGTAAGGGATGTAGGGCCTCTATATAGTTAAGGTTCAAGGGCAAAAAGTTCATTTCAATGATTAAACACTAATATCAAGGTCTTTAGTGATGTTTATGAGCATCACTGTAGCTGCACATTGCTGAAGGCATGCCTCCACATGAGCCGCTCATTGCCAATCGAATGCCGCTTGTCACGCCCGTCACCACTGATTCATCTTTGCCGTTCACATGCTCAATCCCACCTAATCAACCTCAGTCATCTCATCGTGCCTAGAATTGCATGCCTTCTTGACCTTACCATGTGCGTAGCACCTGCGTGCGATCGTGCGTGATCGCGCACATGTGCGGAGTGGTCTCATCCGATGCACGAGAGGGCGCCACATGTTGAAGCAGCCACTGCTCGATGCTAATTAGATGGTTGAATTTTGATTGGCGTGGGTGCTCGGAGATGAGGACACTCAGCGGGACTTGAACATGAGCATTCTTGGGATTTAAGGTCATGACCACTACGCGACGGCCATCTCTTTGTCGCGTTTGCATTTCAACACCCATGCGCCCTCAGCCATTGGATGAAGATACAATTCCTAAGATTAGCTAATGCTGATAAAGGAGAGCTATGATCATGCTTGGGCAGTTTGGACAGCTGGGATGCGGTCATGTGGCGCCATCCTAATTGTGCATCTTCAAATGATTGTAGGTGGTTTCATGGATGTTGGATTGGATCGATTCTCATGCTGTTAGGTTGCGATCATTGATCTGAACCCATCTATGCGGTAAGATTTATTGTCTGGAGTCTAGATTTTCACCACCTTACCCCTTGGCCTCTAAATTTCCTTAAACTGCATCTGATGCTATGGAAATCTAATCAGAGTGATCTTGATGGTGTTGAACTCCGATAGTCGCCCTGATTAAATTCGTATGGTTGGATCTTCAATCCAAGGGCCCAAAATGATTTCACCCTATCCGCTGGCCACAAAATGGGGAAATTAACCTATCATTTGTACAAACTAATACAAATACATGATGATGCATGTTACGCAATATTTACAATGCATGATGCTTCTATATACCTAGGAACATGCATAAATAGGCATTTTAGGCCAATCAGATGTGTACACATCATAGCCCCATGGCTATCTTTTGCTAGTCCTTAGCAAAACTACATGCTATTTATAAAAGAATTAGAATCAAATTACTTGGTCAATAATTATTTCTCAACACTAAGAAAATTCTACTAAAGACTTGAGCTACCTAGACTCAATAGTGCCTGGGTGTCTGCCAAAATACAAACTGCCTAAGCCCTCGCTTTATTCAAAAGCAAGTACATCTTTTTCTTTCTCTTCTTTTCTATTTTTTTTTTATTTTTTTAGTTAAGAGTTTTAGGGCAGCTTTCTACGGCTACCCAACACACCCAAGACTCAAAAAGAACTCTAAGTTCTAAGCATCTTTTTGTGTGAATGTGATAAACTAACTGATCAGCAACTATAATGCACTCTAGGTTTCTACACCCTTGGTGCCTTCAAAAGGAATTCTACATAAAAGTGCATATGTTCGACTGGTAGCTTTCTCCCTACTTTTTATTTTTATGAGGCCAACACAAGGGCTAACCCAGTATATATCTCCCCAGCTTATGCTACTTTCCAACTTCTTCCTATGTGTTTGGAATTAAACATGCATTTTCTGAGCTAGGTTCTGAACAACCAACCAATGGGCTGTTACCTACGACAACTTGTTAGCCATACTCGTGCAGTGAAGTGTGGTGTATTTTTTCTTTCTTTTTTATATTTTTCTTTTTTCTTTTTTAAGTAGGTGGCTTTCCTGCTCTAAGATTTACCTAAAGGCAGCAGAAAGAGAATGATCATGTGTCTAGGCTCTAGACAACCAACCAATGGGTTGTTACCCATGACAACTTGCTAGCCATATCACCTTAGAAGGTTCATTAGCTACACAATTTCCATTAAAATCATCGAAAAGTGAGTCAGTGCAAAGTGTGTGTAGATACGTAGACTTATAGTCCCCTCAATTCAGAGGATGAGTTGATAACTCATGTACTTATCACCCCAACTTATTTAACCAATTAGAAATGAATTTACGAATAGCGAGGACTCAAGAATCAAGTCTACATTTTAGTAGACACCTGGGCTGATTAAGCCTAAAGACCTGAAGAATCTAAGTATTTAGGACCTATTATATCATTTCCTAAAATTGAAAAACTCTAATGCTTAAGTTCTCTTTTCTTAATTCAATTTTGTTTTCGTAAATAAAGAAAAAATAAAATAAAAAGAATCTACGAAGCTAACAAAATAATTCAGATAATGATATCCACCCCCCATGCCTATCTAATGCAATGTCCTCATTAAATTAAATGACATGAAAAGAGTAGAGTAGAGAGGAAAGCACCTAAATTTCATGATTAACAGGTCAGCTCCTAGAGAAAAATAGACTACATACATGCTAAGTTTATTGCCTTCAGCTAGGCACACTATACAAACAAAGAAGAAATCAAGAATTCACAGGTGCAAGTCAAGATCAAAATAAGATCGATTCTAGGACCTGCAAGGAGATGTCCACAAATGTCGATGAGATTGTGAAGTAGACCCATGCCCAGGGTTGATTGTATCTAAGATTCTAGATGAAAATTACCTAGAACTAGAGATCATTACGCTTGCAGGGTCGGGCATGCGGTTTATGACCATGCAACCCAAGTCCAAAAAGTCAGAAATAGGAAAATTTGTATCAAAAAGATAATCAGTTAATTTGTGCTTGGGTTGGACATCCTAAGGGTTCAAAATGTCATAAGGGTCCTGGTAGAAGGTTGGCAGTTTCAAGCAAATAGGAACCCTTAGACTTAGACTTCTACTTCCCTCGGAATTGGCTTCCTAGAACTTCATTTCCTGATTCCTATCCTCCATAATCAAAGTTTTCAGGACCTTGAAAGTGTTATCAACCCCATTTAAAATATCCAAGTCCAAAATTTGTAGCTTAATCAGAATTGTCTTGGGTTTGGTAATATCAAGAAGATAATCATCGTTATGCTCAACAGGGTGTGATTGAGGAATGGGACTATGAATTGAATCCTTTATGAAATCAGGATTTCAATCCTCCATGCTAGCCCCAGTGGGATCACAATCCTCAATTATTGGGCTATGAAATGATCCATCATACTCCTCAAGCCCGTATGTCTCACTAAAATTATCTTCCTCAAACTTTAGTGAGACTTCACATAATGATTTCTCACCTTTAGAATCAAAGAATTCTTGATTCTCATTTATATATCTCTCAAAATCATCTATCATATCCTAGTCCATGGAGACATACTTTTTCTCGTACCTTGGTTCAGGGATCTTGGGTGAAGAAATCAATTCATCCTCAATTGGTTGCTCTAGACCAACTTGGACATTCCCAATCTTGTAAAATGTGTCCCCCTACAGGTGAATAAGTGGGTTCTGACATTGGCTCTCTTGAAGGGGGTTCATCCTAGGAATCATCCCAATATTGTACTTGAGCAATCACAAATCTCATCCTCAATTTTGATAATTTCCCAAGTAAAAACTCACCCGGGTCCTTATCCTTAACATCTTGGAGCTAATCCAATAAATACTTGTTAAGATCATCAATTATTTGAACCAATGGCTCCAATTCTTCAGTGCAGGGTGTTGGCTAAGCTTCTAAAGATTGTAAGGTATTCCTTAAGTTAGCCAACACCCTATCTTGGACCTGGTTCACTTGAACCAAATGGTTCAGTTTAGGGTTGCGTGGATTTGAATTCAATCCAGGGGAGTCAAGATATTGAGGTTCTTAGGGCCCTCCCTGATTGTAGGTCACTTCGGGTTGTTCATAGATGAGTGGTGGCTTATATTCAGTGCAATCCTAGTGTGGGTATGGGTCATATCCTACTTGATTGTAGGTCATTTCGGGTTGTTCATAGAGGGGTGGTGGCTTATATGCAGTGTAATCCTAGTGTGGGTATGGGTCATATCCTACTTGATTGTAGATCATATTAGGCTATCCATATGAGGGCGGTGATCTATAGTCAATGTAACTCGGAGAAGGATCAAAATCGTGGTGTCCAAAGTTAGGCCCTGAACACAGAAGTCCAGAATTGTATCCCCAATTCGAGTTATCCCAACTAGTAGATGGTTGAGTATATCACAGGTCGTGATAATAATCATCATATTAGGAATAAGATGTGTCAGGAGGGTAGGAGTGGAAATGTGAGTAGGATGTGGAAGGATCCATGGCAAAGTGGGAGGAAAGAGAAAGGAATGGAGCCATGCAGTACGAAAAATTAAACCTGTCTTTAGGTGGGGTAGCCTAAAGACCAACAGATTAGAACCTATCTTGAGATGAAAGAAATGATTTGGTCTATTTCTTTCTGATCAATCGAACCAGTTAGAGAGAGGGATTGAGGAGAAGGTTCTTCCATTGGCTTTCGCCTCAGGTTCCTTTGATACCCCCCAATCACGGTCGTTTGACATTGCTCCCCTAGCTTAGCATCAGATGGATTGGTAGAAGCAGATTAATAAAAAATAATCTCGATCTGGGCCCCAAAGTGCGAGTCCAATACCTAAGGCCAATGTGTACTCTATTTTAATTAGGCTTAGGTTTGAATGTGCTCGGGAATGTGATGGGCCCTTTTAATGGATTGTGACCTTAAACATCAGTTTTAATGTGTGTGCATGCACAACCAATGGTTTTCAAATAAGGTTATTTGATGATGTGTCTTTTAATGTTCAATCTTGTTTAGTAGCTTTTAGGATTCAACTTTAGGTTTAGATTGCATCTTTTTTCAATGATTTTAAGGAGGTTTAGATTGTATTCCTTTCCACCAAAACCTTTTAAATTTAAGTGAGGTTGAAATTAGGGTTTCTCTTAATAAATTAATTCTTAGATCTTCATAAAATCCTGATTAAGTCAACTCATGCCCATTTCTTAGGAAATTAATCTCATTTGACCTTGGATTAAGCCCTGATTAACCCCTTAGTTAATTTGCATTTGTGATTAGGTGTTAAAATAGCAGAATTAACTTCTTTTGTTGTCTTCTTAGATTCAATTTAGAATGAGTTATGATCCTCAGATGAACATTAAGGAGCATTTATCACTTGATTTCGGCTAATTTAAGCTAGTTATGATGGATGATGGTGTTACTATCATACCCCTATGCCTAACTTTTGCTAGTCCCTAGCAAAATCCTACGGATCAAACTAGATCTCTAGATCAGATTTTAACTGTCAAGATGCTTGCTTGTGCCACCTCTTTTGAAATCAGATTGAAATACCAACTATAAACCTAGAGGTACTAAAGTACTAGCTAATATACGGACCTGACCAGCCTCAGCCTTGGATTTGCTCGAAGGTTTCTAATGCCCCAAAATCTACTAAGAGGTTCGTTGACCCTAATAGTTAAAGCAACCATGCATACATGCAGCAAGGTCCAAGTTCAACTTGCCAGTGTATTTTTAGAAGAGAGAGAGATGTATTTTTTAGCGTTTCTCTCTTTTGCTTTTAGATTTCTGTAAACTCAAGATCGGATTGGCCCTAGACACAATCTATATTATATTCCACATTCCTATCATCAATCCTTATTATTCGCTCTGAATCGGATTTTAAAATCAATGCGTGTAGTATAGGTTGAATCAACTCGAAGAACAAATAAAATTTATTACTCGAATGAAAGTTCCAGGTCGAACCCAGGGACCAAATAGAAATTCAAGTGCTAATCTCAAAACACGCGAAAACCCGTCGTGAGGTGTGAATAGGGCTTAGGCGGGTAACTGAGTGAGTGCCAAGCCTACGGGTTAGGTGTTGTGGGTGAGGCATGCATGGGTAAGGAGGACCTCACCGTCGTGTTAGGAGGCAAAGAGTGTATGTGACAAAATCAATTTATGCCGCTACGGGCATTTGTTAGCTTCTGAGGTTGGACTATCCCACCGGGCATCTTCTCACGTGAAGCTGCAGTTGCTACTTCATTCAATTGCTGTGAAAGGCCCAGTCAAAGGGCCAAATTGGTCCCTAGGTTGTGATCCTGGAGGATTTGCAATGCTCCTAGGACTTCACCTAGGGCTTGCAGGTGCTGGAGCAAGCTTCAAGGCTTCACTCAAAGCTACGGCAATGGTAGCAGAGAACCTGCTACCTGAAAACACAATAACGAGCTTTTGGCCCTGTCAGAAACGTTCGACGGGATCGACATGAGATGGCGAATGTGGTGGTGGTTGCAGCATGGAGTGGAAGTGCCTGAGGTGGCCGAATGGTTCTGGAGTCTGAGTGAGATGATGGGTCTGTTTGAGGGTGAGTTTGGGTGATGAATCGATGAAACAAATGGAGGGCTTTTGGCTCTTGGGACGAGGTGGAGGTGTAGGGATAGTTCGCGAGGGGGATGGATGTGTGTAGTGGACAAAAGCCCTTGCTGGAGGAGTGGTCGAAGGTGAGGACGATGGCGGTGAACAGTGGCATCAAGGGGAGAGTTTTGGGAGTTTTGGGTATAAAACTAAATTAAGAGAATTAAGGACCTAATCTAACCTAATCTAATCAAGCAAAAGGGGGAGAATGACATCGGCGTTCGTAGGCCAATGTAGAGGAAGAAGATACTCCAGTAGTAGGGGACAATGACGACAATGGAGAATTGAGGACGCCTGCTGGTATGGCGTGGCGCAGAGGAAGGTGAAGAAGACGAGAGGAGTCGGAAGGAGTCACCGATGCTCAAGGAACTATTCGGTCAGATGTGGAAAGAGGAAATTGGGGATTCTCCGGCTGAAATTGCGTCTGAGAAGTTTGGCCTGATCTGGGGTTTCTTTTATAGGCCTCTGGAGCGAGTTTTGATCTTTGGAAGCATGCTTCCAAAGCTAGGAAACCTCGTCGAAGATAGGAATTCTATGATACTCAAATCTCTCACACGTTCGCATGAGAGATTGGGAAAGTTTTAGGGCTATGGATGGATTCAATGGAAAGAGGATTCCTCAAGGAATCTCCCTTCTAATTTTGGAAAGGATTGATTGATCAGAGATGGAGTTCTCTTCAATCAAAGGTCGCAGGAGTTGTAGGAATAGGATTCATGGCAATAGGGACCTATTTGTGAAGAAGACAACAAAGTTGGGGGCTATTTGTAAGAAATTCAAAAATCTAACGATCTGAATGAGATAAAAAGAGTTTGACTAGACCAAAATGCAAACTTGGTCAAGATGATCTCAGATTGGGCTCAAATTTTTATATAAAACTAATTTGGACCCAAGGAATCCAGTGGTGAAATTAGATTTAGGTTTTGGCCTAGCTTGATTAGATAATTTATGCAAAAGCCTAAATTTGGGTAAATATCTACCTAAGACTCTATTTTTGGTCAAGATGGGTTCTGATGGTCAAATTGAAGGTGTCAAGCCCTAGAGAATATTCTTCTATGAATTTTAGAGGGTTTAAGTGAATTTTATCCTAACCAGAACCTAAGTTAATTAAGGGGGTCTATTTTTAGGGCTTCAGGTGTCATTTAATTCTCAAAACATGCAAAAACCCTTTTATGTCTGTATTAACCAACTTGCTGGACATTTAAGGCCATTTAACCCTTAACTAACCCTTGGGAAAACCCATAAGTGTATTGCAATTGAGATATACTATTAAAACTGTACTTTTATCCTTGTTTTACTGTATTTCTTTCAGAATGATTGTGAAATGAATTAACGCTCTTTAGCGATTATGTAAGAGTATTTAATGACTTAATCAGATCAAACTGAGCTAGTTATGGTTAATGATGGTGTTCCCATCAATCCTCAAAGGGTCACTAGCTTTTGATGTTTTGTAATAGCACCGCCCATGGCAACCCCCAGAACCCTGGCTTTCAACACTTCGTAATAGTGATGCCCATGGCATTCTGTAGCTAAATCTAGGCTTTAGCAATCGACATTTTGGGACAATGCCACCCATGACACTTGAACCAACACATGGCACATGCCCCCGTTAGGATATTTAGATATCCTAGGAGACAGGCTCCTAGGAGGCGATATGTTATAATCCATCTTCAAGGGGAGCATTTACTCCACCACTCTATGGTGAGAACTCATCTAATCAACTTGTATTTTCGAGCTGCTCCTAAGTCAAATTTTCGAGAAGGCATTTTCTTCACAACAAAACACTTTATGGCATTATTTTCATTAAGTGCACTGAAGCAGACCAGCGTGTAAATTTACGGTGCCTAGGTTACTAAATCCCTCAAACCAAAGGGCAAACAACGAGGTCGAATACTCCCTAAGTCTTTGATTTAATACATCTGCCTTGCAACTCCCTCGACCTCTAGAGGAATAGTCCATATCTTAACAAATACATGAGTGTTTAAGGCCAAAATAGGCCTAAGAGGCCTAAAATTAATATCCCTCACTTATCACCTTTTCTTTAGCACTTCAAGACTTAGTTCATTATGTGATTTGGTCCATAACATAGGCACTGTTCCACAATCAGCTGTTATGACTAACATAATTT
Organism: Thalassia testudinum; assembly: GCA_037157565.1. NCBI lineage: Eukaryota > Viridiplantae > Streptophyta > Magnoliopsida > Alismatales > Hydrocharitaceae > Thalassia > Thalassia testudinum. The sequence continues at coordinate 101,202,228 of JAZHRO010000055.1, read as the reverse complement.
TTCTTCTATTTCTTCGCTTTTTTCTTTGCTTTTCCCTCTTCTTTTTCATCCTTTATAAAGATTTTTCAATCAACTAAAAAATTTTCCTCCCCTTTTTCCTCCTTTTATATTTTTTGTCAGAACCTCTCAAAAGAATTGAATTTCCATTTGTTTTACACTTTAATACCCCCAATGCCTAAGTTTTGCAATGGCCTCATTGCAAACCAAGTGGGTGTGAATTCATCTTACTTAAGAGATTAGAATAGGTTCAAGGGGGTTGGTGAACGGGTTGGCTGTTGCATTGAAAATAAACATAGTTCAGGAAAACATCACGTCATAGTATAGTGACAAAAATCGATACAACATTTGAAATTTATAAAGCTCAAAAACTATGAGTTCTAAGGTCATTTCCAGGGAGCAAGTATGACAATTCAATTCACCAATCCAAAATAATATTGCAATGGATATTCAATCATAATTAGAATGATCAATGAAGGCTGAAAAATTATAACTCAGAGTAAAAATAAAAGAGATAAAAATGGTGGTCAAAACCACTAAATATCCCCAACAGTAAGCATAAATCCCAACCTTAATTTCTCAACAATACTCAAGTCAACAATAAAACCAATTTTCCTCAGATCAGACATCGAGAACAAGGCTCAAAGGCCTTAAATATCCAACCAAATAGCTCTAAATTTACCCAAGTGTTGGGCACGAAACTCGAGAATGAACAGTGCAAAACCACCCAATCCTCACAAAAAATCCCTTCTCTTGCGCTCAATCAGAACTAGGTTAGGGTAATCGAGTAAATGGGTTAGGGTAATCAGTACCAGGCATGCGATGGTGGGCGAGGGTGCACGGGGGTGTGCGTGGGACCTTACCCCTTTATACTGAGGGGAACAAACTATCCACGAAAAGTGTTATAAATACATTTTAAAAACAAAAAGCCATGATGTGGAACTATCTGGAAGGGTTCTCTTCGCACGCACAACAAGTGGATTGCTCATCGAATTGAAGTAGCTGCTATTTCTTGTTACTTCAATTGTGGGCTTGGAGGGCTTTGCGATCGTTGTCTACTACTATTGGAAGAGGTGGAAAAGTGTATGGTAGCGACGAGAGGCGGACAATGTTAGGGAAGACAATGCGGTGGCAGAGCTCCGATGAAGTATCTGAAATAGGAATACGGGCGAGGAGCCCCAATTAAATAGCTCAGAATGATCACTAGAGGGTGGAGAGTGCAGTGGCAGTGATTTTCTGGTGTTTGATGGTCGGTGGAGGTCTGCCGAGGTCGGGGAGGGTGTGCGGAGGTTGTTTTGTTCGACGGTGAGAGGGAGAGTCCAAAGCCCCAAATTTCTTTGGGGCTTTTTCTTAATGGGGGATGGTGAAGGTTATGGAGGTAGTGGCACTGTGTTTGGTGTAGTGTGGCACCTGTGCAAGCTCACTGGATCTCGTGCAGGTGTGGGGAAGACGGTGGTGGAATGACGTATGTAGCGACAAGACCTAGAGGCTAAAGGCCTAAAAATTATCTACAAAGCTATAGATTAAGGGAACTTAGGAGGAGAGAGAGAGAGAGATTCAAGCTATGATGAAGTATAGTGAAGGAGAGTAGCGACCACGCCGATGGAGAGCACTCTTGCTATGGCTGGCGAGGAGCAGAAGAGAGGGAAGAGAGCTTAGGCAATCCAATTTGATGGTTGGATGGTTGGAAGAGGGAGGCAGAGGTGGTCGGTGGAGCCAAAGAATATGGTGGCTGGAAAAGGAAGAGGAGGGGTGTTTTCGATCGATTCTTAGGTGAGGAAGATGTGAAATTGATGTGGAACTTAAATAAATGGAGATCAGGACTTCAATTGCAAGGAAATCATGAGATTCCCTCATGATTTTTGCAAAGGAAATCTACTGAAATCATGGAGTTTGCCTGGGCTCCATGATCAATCACAGATCTTGAGAGATGGTCTAATCTGTAGAGGATCTTCTTAGGAACAATCTCTCTAAGTTTGGAGAGATTCCACCATAGATTGGAGGAGAAATATCTAATCATGGTGGATGGTTTCGGTGTGGAGGTTCTATCCCCAAAGAGTAATGGTGATAGGGACCTTTCTGTAAAAGCGGTGAGAAGTTAGATGCATGATTGTAAGGAAAATTGAAAATTAGGATTCTGAGTGTGAAAAATAGAGTTTTTAGGGCCCAAAATGCAAACTAGGTCAAGATGGACTCTGATTGAGCCTAAATGTTGCTGTTAACATAATTTAGACACAAGGAATCTAACGGTGAACTTGGATTTATGTTTTGACAACTTTTAACTTGGTAAATTGCACAGGAGCCTAAATTAGGGTAATTTCCCATCTGAAACTCTATTTTTGGTCAAAATGGGTTCAGATGGTCAAACCAAAAGAACCAAACCAATTAGAATATCTTTTAATGATTTTTAGGAGATTTATATTTAATTTATACCAGCCATAACAATTACATTTTAAGTGGGCCAAATATTTAGGGTTTTCAATACTGTTTTCACCTTTGTAATACTTGAAACCCTAATTAAGTTAATGTGAGCCTACTTTTTGGTGTTTTAAGTTCATTTGACCCATGGCAACCCCTAGAATCCTAGCTTTCGACACTTTGGGATAATGCCGCTCGTGGCGTTCTATAGCTAAATTCAGGCGCTAGCAATTGACATTTCAGGATAATCCCACCCATGGCACCTAAACCAGCATAAGGTCTTTACGTACCACAGGTAGTATATTTAGATATCCTAGGTGACAGGCACCGTAGAGAAGATATATTATTATGCATCTTCGAGGGGAGTATTTTTCATTCCACCTCTCCACATTGGGAACTTGTCCAATCAACTTGTGTCTTTGAGCCACTCCTAAGTCAAATCTTTGGGAAAACATTTTTCAGAACAGAATACTTTTAGCATTGTATTTCATTAAGAGCACTGAACCAGGCTGGAGTGTGACTTTTGGGTAGATACGTTACCAATTCATGCAAACCAAAGGGTAGGAAACAGGGCTGAATAAACCCTAATCCTTAAACTCAATACATTAGTCTTGTACTTTCCTCAACCCCTTGAGGATTAATCTGGATCTTAGCAAATATGTGAGTGTTTAAACCCTAAAATAGGCCCAAGAGGCCTAAGGTTGGTATCCGTCACTAATCCCTTAAGTTTCAGCTCTTCAGGTCTTAATTCATCATTTGATCCAGCCTAAAACTTAGGTAAGTTCCAACCTCAATTACAGGGACTATCACAATCTTTTCTTTTGTTTGCTCCTTTTCCTCTATTTTTCTTTTCTCCTACTCTTCCTCCTCAATTCAGATATTTCATCTCGCAAATTTATCCTCCCTCTGCTCTTTTTATTTTTGAATGGAACCCCTCCATGAATCGAATTTCATAGCATTTTGTACTTTAATTCCCCCTATGACTAAGATTTGCAATGTCATCATTTTAAATTAGGTGGGTTCGAGTTCAGCTTAGATTGAACATTAAAACAAGTTTGGGTGGGTGGTGAATGGGTAGAGATGACTATTACTGATGATTTCAAGCTCTAATATGAATATCAAAGGTGGAGTCAGCTGTTCTAATGGACAAACCCTAAAGTACAATATGACTTCAGCTTAGGGAAGGTCAGAAGGGTCTTAATTTTTTCAAAATGGCGGGTTGCCTTCCATTAAGTGCTAAGTTTAACGCCATTGGATGGTCATAATGTAACTCAAAATGATGTCATTTGGCACACTGTGATGAGTGGTAGGAAAAAATATGTGAACATGGTGAATGAAAACCAAATGGCCACAAATGAGCACCAAATCATGTTGAAGAGTTAATCCAAAAGGTCTGTGATATGTGTCAAGTTGATTCGTTTCTGGGTGTCACTTACTGAGCTCTTTTGGAGGAATCATCGAGAAGATGCAGTGATCATGGAACTTCGAAGTAAGACTGTGATGTGTCCAAGACCCAACAGAAGTGCACCTAATCAATACAATCCAAATGTTTGGTTCCTCTTGTCCAATGTGGCCTAATAGGTTATTATTGAATGAGTCATATTGATCCTTTTCCAAGGGATGCAAGATTAATTCCTCATGAAATGAATCAAAGATTAGTTCATCCAATGGATCTCCATAATTTTCATCCCAATCAATGGTAAATGTCTAGAGAGTGAGTATTGGATCAAAAAAATCTATTTTTGTAAATGATTCAAACTCTAGATTGTGGTCACTCTTGGTATCTACCGTGCCTAATTCTTGTAGATCCTCATCATAGAATGTCTCCAGATCTATGGAATACAAATCCGAATCCCGTCAAATGTTATCTTGTTCCCTGAAATCCATGTGTATGTCCACAAGATCAAAAGTGAAAGCCTCTAATTCTCTCAATCTAATAAAATCATGCTTAGCTGAATTGAGATCCTCTGTATTGTAGAAAACTTTAGGTTCTTATTCTAGGTTTTCTACAATTAAGATGGTCTTGAGTTCCTAAATCAAACCTAGCTGTTCTACTGAACATTTTTCCTTTCAATTAGATGATGTCTCAAAAATATTGATCTCAGTTTGCTTATCTATAGAGGCAATTTTCATGTGTCCTGATTCACAATTGCTTATGGCTCCTACAGTAGCTAACGGGTCAATCTTTGCTTTTGATTAAATTTTAAACCTAAAATGTCATGTCATTGTAAAGCTTTTGTGGTGGAAAATTGACTATCAAAACATTTAATATTTCTAACCAAAATGATTAGGTCGTCTCCACAAGGAGGAATTAGCCTATTAAACTCGTGAGTGGTGCCTGGTTTATTCAGGAATATCAATGGGTGCACATACTAATTAGTGCAACTCATTTCCAACATAAATTCTCATTCTAAGTAATTAATTAAGAATGTAGGTGTTCATATGCAAAATCACAACAATATAATATCCTGTAAAAAATGAATAGTGATCTTAGCTATGTCAATCACCATAAATATTAACCTCCAAAAAAATAGAGCTTGTTCACTATAACCAATATGTCATGCTCTAAATTATTCATAAGAAGAATTCAACAACATGTAATTTAAATTTAGAAGAAGAATATCCAAGAAATTTCACCTCAATATATTAAGACATTAAATAAATAAATAGTACTTCTAACAATGGCAGGATTAGTAAATATAGATAGGGGACGTTACTATTGCTAAACAGAGCATTTACTCTTGCACACGCATGCACACGTGGAGGTCGTCGTCGATGGCTTGTCTGCAGGTGGTGGTACATCGGCAAGGGCGCTTCGCAACAAGGGTGTCGTAGCAATGAGCGGTGGATGAAGTCGATGTTCGAAGGCGGAGGAGAACTGGCTAGAGGTACTTTACGAGTGTCAAATGTGGCTGCACGTTGGTCGAGTGACGTTGCACATGGCTGCTATGGTCGGCGAGGTTGCTTGGGTGACGCTTGGCGTCGAGGTTGAAGGTTGGAAGAAGCTCGATAGAGGTGCTGCGGGTTGGGTGGTTTGGATTCTTCTTTATATGAAAGGGGACGATATGCTAGGAAGAAGAAGGAAAAGAAGAGTAAGAGGAGATGAAGAAGTGCTGCCAGTGGGTGAGGGTGGCGATGAGGGGTGATGGTGATCAGGTAAAGGCGACAAGGAGTTGGCGATGGTGATGGTGGCCTGCGACTGAAGGTGGGTAGCAGTGGGCTCTTGCAGAGGAAAGAAAGAAGAGAAAGAAGATGGAAGAGGAGATGAAGGGGAAAGGGTGTGGGTAGCGTTGATGAAGCTTGATGGAGGTGGTGCAGGTGGTGGTTGGTTATGGGAAGGATGTTCAGAGGGTGATTGATCGCACATGTTTGAAATCGTGGTTAATAGTAACCCATCGTTGCAGTTGCAAAACTCGTTATCAAATAAAATTTTATCGAAACTCCAATGGAGTACCAGGTCGAACACAGGGAAGCAACGTCCACGTTGTTCGAAAATCATGCTTCATTTTGTTTGTTTTTGGTGTTTTGGGTTTTATTATTTTTTTCGTTTGTTTTTATTAAGCAAGAAAACAATATGAATCATAAGAGAGATGGAACAAATATGATATTTATCACTCCAATGTCAATTACAATGATCTATGAAAGCATAAAAGAGAAAGAGGTGAGAAGGAATCTCTCGAATCGGCTGTTCAGTGAGACGATGGCACTTGGCGGAGGCTTGGATGAAGGAGGTCAGGAGCAGGATGGCAGAGGTGAGATGCAAGTGGACATCGGGTAGAGGAAAGCTTCGGCGTGGCTCCGAAATGGAGGTGGCGAGGCAAAGAAGATATTCTACCGAAATGGATGTGAGAGGATGGCTCCAAGGAGACCTATTAATGGGGATGGGAAGATAGAGGAATATTTGATGGGTCATAGGTTCGTTACACTAATAGAAGCCTTGGGAGCATGAGATTAAGCTCTAACGGAGTGTTAGCAGGATAGCTAGAGCTTAGGAGTAGGTGGCAAAAGAGAAGGTAGAGATGAAGAGGAATAGGGTTTGTAGGGTTGTTAATATAGTGGAGTGACAGCCGTAAGCATCACTAAAGACCCCATGCAGCTGTCGCTGAAGATCGTGCCCCCACTGCTCATGCTTGTAACTGGCCTTAAGCCAACGAGCAATTAGTGACGGCTGTAAGCATCACTAAAGATCACCGAGGCTGTCACTGAAAGTCCACGCCAACCTACACCCCCTGCTGCTGTGCTTGCATGCCTAACACATGTCGTGTCACTCGCGTACTCACTGGCATTGCACTGCTGCGCTAACGCTGCGGTGCGAACGGTGGGCTGGTGTGCCCGTATCCGCACGTGTGCACTGGCCGGTGCGCTGCCACTGCCTATTGAACATTTGGGGGGCTTGGTGGGTTTTGAACCTGTGCCCCTCCCTTCAGAAGTGGGCACCTTACTGTTGTGCCAAAGCGGGGGATGGTCGAGTGGAGAGTACATTGGCGTCCACTGATCCTGCAATCATGGCTGTTGGATTCTCATCCAACGATCATCATATAATCTTGAGCTCTTCTCTTGTGAAGGTGAGGCAACGTGGAGCGCCCTCAGCCATTGGATTGAGACCCAACAGTTGAGATCTCTCCATGTGTGAGGCTAGGGCGGCCGAGGTTCATGTTGGGCAGTCTGGATGGCGCCACGTGGCGCCATCTGGACCATCCATCTTCTTTCTGTTGCAGAGGGTGCCATGGTGCTTGGATCGAGATGATTCTCTCGTTGTCGCACTGCGATCGTCACTTCGGATCCATCTATATGTTCAGATTTTTCATTTGAAGCCTGTATGGATGTTGCATTGTTCCTTGGCCATTAATCTTCATTGAACTTCATATGATGCTACGGGACTCCAATCTAGACGATTTTGGAAGCATTAGAGTCTGATCATCTTCCTGATCAGATTTGTACGGTCCGATGGTCCATCTGAGGCCCTGAAATGAATCCACTTTTTTGCTGACAATAAAAGGGACCTAATTAACCTAAAATATATACAACTACTCTAAATGTAGAATGATACATGCTATGCAATATTTATATCATGAAATGCTAATCTTAGCCTACGAACATGCATGATTAGGCATTTTAGCCTAAGTAGATGTGTTTATATGATAACCCCATGCCTATCTTCTGCTAGTCCCTAGCAAAATTAAACTACATGCTATGTAACAAAAGTAGAATTAGGATTTGATTCCTTAGGCCTATGTTGTTTATTAATAATAGAAATTATCAACTAAGGTCCTAAACTAAGAAGATTCAACAGTACCCGAGTTTCTGCCAAAATGCAGACCACCCAAGTCCTCGCCTTATTTGAAAAAGGGAAGATACATTTTTTTTTGAAATTTTTTTATACTTTTGGAGTTTGAGAGTTCTGGGATAACTTTTTATGGCTACCCAACCCCCCCAAGACTCGAAAAGAACTCTAAGTGCTAAGCATCTAGTGAAAAGAGTGAAAGACTCACTAGGTGGCCATTAAAACGGACTTTAGGTTTCTACCACCGTAGGTGACCTTGCCTAAAGGTTTATCTTTTCGAATGGTAGCTTTCTCTCTACTTTTATTTATAGGGTCAACACAAGGGCTAACCCAGTGTATATCTCCCTAGTTTATTCTACTCCTCGCTTCTTCCCTACGTGTTTTGGGAATTATTGTGCATTTTTGTGAGCTGGGCTCTGGACAACTGGCTAATGGGCTATTACCCATGACCACTTTCCAGCCATACAGGTGTAGTGAAGTGTGGCTTTACTATTTTCCTTTTTTCATTTTCTCCTTTTTCTTTTTTCTTTCTAAGTAAGTGGCTTCCCTGATATAAGATTTACCTAAAGGTAGTACAAAGAAAATGGTCTTGTGGCTGGGGTCTAGACAACCGGCCGATAAGCTGTTACCACCGACAACTTGCCGGCCATACCACCCTAGTCGGCTCATTAGCTATCCAATTTTCGTAAAAACCATCGAAAAGTGAGTTAGTACAAATGGTGTGTAGATGCTTAGACTTAAAATCTCCTCAAATCAGAGGGCAGGTTGATAAGTCGCATACTTATCATCACAAATTATATACCGAATTAAAATAAGATTCACATAGCGAAGACTCAAGACTAAGTCGACATTTGAGTGGACACCTGAGCTGATTAAACTTGAAGACCTGAAGAGTCTAAGTATTCAGGTCCTATCGTATTATTTCCAAAAGTTAATAAACTCCAAATCCCAAAGTTCTCTTCACCTAATTCTTTCTTTTTAATTTTTTTTCTTATTAAAATAATAGGAAATTACTATTACGGCTGACAAAAAGATTATTTCGTAAGATATCCACCCCCCCATGCTTAGCTAATGCAATGTCCTCATTGTTAAAAATGAAAGCATGCATGAAAGTAGAAGTGGAGAAATAGCACATGGTTTCCGTGAGATTCAGGTCAACTCGGAGCAATCTTTACAAGTGCTGAGTTTAGTGCCTTCAGGTAGGCAATGTCCTAAATAAAAAGAAACCAACATTAAGGCTGCAATAACACTGTTTCCAAGCCCCTAGATATGGGTCCCAGAGATGAAAATTGGGCTTGCCAAAGGGATGATCAATGAAAGTGGCAAGCTGGTTGTGCAGTGAGAGCCTAAATGGTCTCCAATAGGAGTTTTGTTGATTTAGTGTAGATGAGGTGTGGGTGGATATAGAATTTGTGCAATGCTTGGGTGAAAAAGGATGATGAGGGTTTGGTGATGAGTTATGGGTTTGTGGGTACTCTAGAATATCTAACATTTCAAGAGTTTCTCCCCAAAGTTCAGTTTCATCCTCACAATTTAGGTGCTTAATCCAACCATCCTGATCTTCATGATTCCTACCCAAAAGTTGAACCTCAAACTCTAAAAATTTAGGATGGGGACATTGCTGGGTTTTAACTTGATCATGTGAATCATTCAACAAGTTTCCAAATTCATAAATATCTTCCTCAGCCGGGTTGCCACAGTTTGTTGTATGTCTTTATTATCCTAAATTATCCCTGCAATCGTGTGATTTTCTTCCTGAATTTGGGTTTAGTTGGTCCTTAAAAGGTTGTCTAAGGTATGTATGACCATTACCTCTTCTATTCTACGAAGATCCACCATCATACCACACTTAATTTTATCCTTCTTTGAGACCTTAAAAATACAAAATCAATTCGTTTAATTCCCAGAGGCCATTCTATATTTCCTGATTCACAATTAATCCTTGCCTTGGCAGTAGCCAAGAAAGGTCTTCCCAAAATAATCTTGGTGTGGTTGAGCTATTTTGGTGCTTCCATGCCCAGGACCATAAAATCAGTAAGGTAATTCAAATCATTAACCTTGACTAAAACATCCCCCAAAATACCCCTTGGATTTGTAATGGATCTATCGGCTAACTACAAAGTTATGTTAGTGTGTTTCAAGTAGCCTAGACCCAATTCCATGTGTAGTGAGCTGGGGATCACATTAATGGAAGTGCCCAAGTTGAGAAGGTATTGGTCGGAAGTGATGTTTCCTATTGTGCAGGAAATCAGTAGGGCTCCCAGGTCCTGCTTCTTAGGAGGTAGCTTGTTTAAGATCAGTGTACTTGTGTTATCATACAAGACTACTCTCCTAATGTTTTCAAATTCTACTCTATGCTTTGCTTTATATGAATTCAGTAAACCTATGGCATAGGCGGGGATTGATCTAATGGTCGCAAGGAGTAAAATGATTTTCGATTTGAAAGCCTGAAGTAAGGACATCCTTTCCCCTAATTTATCCCCTGAAATTTTTTGTATTCCCATACAACAACAGCATACTCCAAAATCAGACTCTGATTTTTTGTTGATCACATTCTTAGTTGGGAGTCTAGAATTCTTGCCATGGGGCCTAATGGTGTTTACATGGGGTTGGGTAGGTCCCTTGTGTCTACTACCACTCCTCAAGGTGATGGTATTTGCAGTGGCAAAATGCTATTGGTTAGTGCCTTGGGGAGGGTTGGGCAAAATAGGAGGCCCCGGTTGACTATTGTAGGAACTTGGTTCGCTCCGAGAGGGGCTAGGGTAGCCTGATAGATAGCATGAGCTTGAGCATATGACTCCCCATTATTACCAAACCCTTGAGGCCCAGCGCCTCAGTTCTATACATTCCTTGGGTTTGGTACAAGTTGTGATGGTAGAGATTTGGGTTGTCAGTTGTTTGCATTAAGTCCAAATTGCATGGTATCCAGCGAAGTTTTCATTTGTTGCATGAGCTGGAGCATTAACCCTTGCATTTCTACCATCTTTAGGTTTAAATCAGCCTACTCGGCTGGTTGTTGAGCATTCCACATAGACTCACTAACCTGATTCAAGGGCAACTGAGTATATACATGACCCTGACCCATTAGTTCTTGTGGTACATAGTTGTTGGCTCGATATTGGGTCTGCTGCCCCTGATCTTTACAAGAGAAGTTAGGGTGATTTTTCCTACCAGGATTTTAGGACTTCGAGTAAGGGCTTGCCTTAACATTCTCTCGCACAGCATGGACATCCTCATAAGATGAGGATGAAAAAGGATCATAAAAATTGGGATCAAAGGCCGCAATTTGAACCCATAAGGTTCCGAGAAGAGCTAGCCTAAAGGTTGGGTTGACTCCAGTTGGTTCACAAATTCCCATCCGGTAGGAGCTTGCTAAGAATGGAATCACAATCCTTGGGATTGAGTGGATCTAGAAAAATTAGAGTTTCTGGACATCCACTCTTCCACTCGTTTAGCAACCAGATCCATCTTATCTAATCTATTGCAGATTAATTCCATATCAGATGTATGAGAATCTTGGACCTCATTGGCATTTGATCTAGTTTGTTGGGATCGGTTGAAGGTTTCCATGAAGGCATGGTTTAAAGAGTTTTCAATAATTTCCTCAAACAAATCATACGTGCTGTCTATGTCTTTGCTATGGAAGTTACCTCCACAAGAAGCATCCATATGATTACGGAGTTGATCATTCAACCCGTGTTAAAAAATCTGCACAAGTTGCCATTTAGGCACCTCATGGTATGGACATTTTCATAACAGATCCTAGAATCTCTCCTAGGCCCCATGAAATGGTACGCCCTACTGCTGGGAAAAAGTGGTAATTACCTATCGCAATGCATTGGTTCGCCCAATTGGGAAGAATTTCTTCAGGAAGGCTGATTTCAACGCTATCCAAGTAGCAATCAGTTTTCCAATGGTACGATACCAATGTGCGGCCTTGTCCCTAAGTGAATGGGGAAAAAGCCTCATGAGCATCTATTCTTCATCCATATTCTGCTATCCAAGTAGCAATCAGTTTTCCAATGGTACGATAACAATGTGTGGCCTTGTCCCTAAGTGAATGGGGAAAAAGCGTCATGAGCATCTAAACCAGAGTGATCAGGTCCTCTAAATGTTGGAATGGGTCCTCTGAGCTAAGCTCATGAAAGTGTTTAATTGAACTTAAAAACTGGGGCTTGATCTCAACATCACCGGCGGGGATCACAATGCTGGGATGATCCTCAAAATTTGAAGGATCATAAAAATCCTTCAAGGGTCGAGCACCCTGACCATTCATTTGTTGGAACCATTGCCGCATCTACTGCAATTCTTCTCATTGCCTCTGAATTAGCTCCTGCTAGTTTAGAGGCAGGAGAGGTGGTTGTCAGTCAGCCATGAGATCTAGTTGGCTAAAACTCAACATCTGCCTCCGGGAATGGTCAATAGGTCCTTCCAAACAAGGGTTCAATGACCTCCTTCCAAGCATACACTGGAAGGAAGTTGGAAGAATGGGGAAGAGAAGGGACCCTGCAACACAAAAAATACAAGCCTATCCTTACGTTGGGTATTCTTAAGGTCTACAGACTCTCAGAATCTATCCTAAGAATATGGACGATTTACTCTTCTTATATCCAACCAATCCAACTGATTAGAAGGGGGGATTGGGGAGAAGGTTCTTCCTTTAGCGTATGCCTTCGATTCCTAGTGTACCCCCCAGCCACTGTCTTTTGATGCTACACCCCTATCTAGACATCAGATTGACTAGTATAAGCAGGTTAATCGTGAATAATCTCAATCTGGATCCCGTCGAGTGAACCGGTCCTTAGGGCCAATGTCTAATCAATTTTAGTTAGCCTTGGGATATTGGTGCTTCTGGAATGTGATGGGCCCTTAATGGGTTGTGCCCTTAATGAATTGTTTTAGAATGTGTGTATGTGCATAACCAAAATGCTTTCAAGCAAGAGTATTGAGGATGAGGTGAATTTTAGGGTTCGAATCTTGCTTAGCAGCTGAAGTGCGTTCTGACAACCGGGTTTTATTGTTATAACGTTGTAGTATAGCCAGTTATTACCAACATTTCAAATATATAAATTTTTTTACTCGGAAAATAAAAGAGTTCCCGAGGTCGAACTCAGGGAGCAAGTTGTATTCTAGAGATATACATGTTTCTTTTACAAAAAATAAAGAAAGAGAGAGGGAAAGAATTTGTTGTTCTCTTTGTTTTCTCCTCGTGATGTTCTTCTTTCTTTCTTTCTTCAGATCTCCTTCTCCTTCTTTGTTCTGCAGAGGTGATGCTCCTCTTTCTTCCTTTCTTCAGATCTCCTTCTTCTTCTTCCTGCTGTTCCTACTCCTCCTTTTTCTTCTGTCTTTCTTCAGATCTTCTTCTTTCTTCTTTGTTTTTCTTCTTTCAGTTCTTCCCTTGTTCTTTTGTGTTCTCCTCTGCTTCGCCTTCTTCTGTTGTTCTACAGATCTTCTTCCGTCTTTCTTCTTTTCTTTTTCAGCCAGGGACGTCACCCCTCCTTCTTTCTTCTTTTCCCTTCAGGCCGTCGTCTGATTTCCAAATCAGACGACTTAAACTGCCTGTTGCTACAGTGTCTCCCTCAGCTTCCTTCTTCTTCCGCGGTTCTTCTTCTTCACCTGTGCCTGCACACTTCAGAGCTTACGTCAGAGAACAAAACCTACTCTACCCTCTCCCCCCGCGTCTCTCTCTCTCTGAAACCACTCTTGGGAAAGCTCTCCCAGAGCTGCCGGGTAATCGGGTACGGGTCGTGCCCGGGTCCAGGCCCACCGGCGTGCGTGGTGGGCGAGGAGTGCAGGTCAGTCTAAGTCGGGTCGGGTCGGGTCAGGTCCACGGGGCGTGAGCGCGGACGAGACCGGGTAACCGGGCGGGTGAAGGGGACCTCACCCCGTGTGCTGAGGCAGTAAGCCTCCAGCACTTTTGCATCTTATATCGCTGCGCCTCTTCAGGCTTTTCCGAGGTGGGACTAAATGTCCCACCTCAATTGCGCGCCCGCAGCGGGGAAAGCAGCGGGAGATCGCGGCGTTACGCGAAGCCTTCTGCCTTAGCTGCGAGCCTGGTGTTTTGTCGAAACGCCTCGCTAGGCCTGGGAGTTGAATCTGGGCGTGGCGCTGAGCGTGGCGCACCTGTAGCTGCGGGCGGAAGCAGCTCCTTCTGCACGGCAATGGCGGCGGAGGTCGGGTGGCCTGTTCACAAGAAAACGGCCTCTCGGCCTAATCAGAAAGTGCCAGGAGCTTCGCCAGGGTGCGGCGAAGCGCGGGGCGGCGTGCAAGGGCTGCCCTAGGTCGGACTGTGGGTCGGAGGATGGGTTTGTTGGGGGAAGCGTTACGGAGGTGTGGAGTGGCAGTGAAGGGGTGGGGGGTGCTCAGTGTGATGAGGCGGAGGTGCGGTGAGGGTCGGCGAGGGGTGTGAGGCTGTGGAGCGATGGGAGCATCTCGCCGGAGGGTGGCCGGAGACGAAGGGGGTGACGATGGTCAGGGTCGGTCGAGGGCTTAATTGAATAAATTGAAAGCGGGGAAAGAAAGAGGAGAAGAAGGGGAGTAGTTCTAGCTTACTTGCAGGGACGAAGGGGGAGGAACAGGGCGACAGTCGTATCGACTGTCGCCGGAGAAGACGATGCTCAGGGAAAGGGCCGGCGGCGAGCAGAGAGCCGGAGAGGCGCCAGCTGGGTGCGGCGTGGCGCGGGAAGAGCAGGGGAGGAAGTCTCTGCTGCTGGTATTGCGGCAGAGCGAAGAGGTGGAGGGGGAGGAACCGCCGGAGCTGGTGAGCGTCTGCCGGAGAGAGAAGAGAGGAAAGTTGGGGATTTTCTCCGTCAGATCCAAGCTGCCCCGGTCGGTGGAGCAACGGGGGGTATTTATAGGGATCAAACAGGGAGGAAGGCGGAGGGAGACAACGTGTCTCCCTCGCCGGAGGATGGCCGGAAACAAGAACCCATACCGTCCGTGCGTTCGCACGACCGGTATGGTGGGTTACAACGACCAGGGGGGTGTCCCTGCGACGGCTGACGACGCAGGGCACCCCCGGTTTACTTGCCAGGTCCCCCACCTCACCCTGCGCGGCGCCATGCTCCGCGCAAGGTCGCCGGAGCATGGTGCTGGCAGGTTTTGCAGGGGGGACCTGATCGCAAAGAACGAAGGAGAGTTAGGGGCCAAAATGCGAGGGTTCAAAAGTTGAGGGCCAAAGAGTAAATATATGAGGACCAAAGTGTAAAGTCGGTCAAGGAGGTTTCTTCTTAGGCTCAAGTTTTTATACATGACTAATTAGGACCTAAGGAATCTGATGGTGAATTTCATTTCTATATTAAACCTTGTTTGACCGGTCAATTTACGCAAAAACCCAAATTAAGTTATTAATTGGGCATGGTTCTCAATGTAGGTCAAAATGGGTTCTGAAGGCCAAATTGAAGGTTCTAAACCCTAGAGATTATTTTTCTATGAATTTTAGAGGGTTTATTCTATTTTTACTTTGCCTCGAACCTTGTGAATTGAAGTGGGTTGTTTTAGGGTTACAGATTATCATTTAGTTTCTTGGAATTGCTGTAGCCCTTGCTAGATCATTTCATCCCACTTTTATTCTTATTAAGCTGCTTTGACCTATGTTTGGGCCCTGAATTACCCTGTATGCAGATTATACTGGTAAAATTGCATTTTTACCCCTTATGACTTGTTTTCTTCTTAAACTCAGAATTCTCTGAGTTAAGCCTTTCCTTGAGATATGTAGGAGCTTTTATCCTTTGTATTAGGTCAAAATGAGCTAGTTATGGCTCATGATGAGGTTCTCATCATACCCCCATGCCTAGCTTTTGCTAGTCCCTTAGCAAAAACTTAAGGTTTCAACCCTTGTTCTAGACCATGAAATTTTTAATAGTTTTAGATAAGTGCCTTTTTTATTTGAGCACAGATTAGGTTAGAATGCTGACCATAGGCCTAAAAGGTACTCTAGTACCAATCAAGATCCAAATCTGTCTAGCCTTAGCCTCAGTCTTTTAGCAAAGGTTTTTAAGGCCCACAAGAACGAACCTAAGGTTTATTGGACTTCGTGGTTAAAGCACCCGTGCTTGAAATGATTTTAGCCCTGGCTCAGTTCGCAGTGCGTTTTGTAAGAGAGAGATAGAAAGTTTTTCTGTTTGGGGAGTTTTCTCTCTCTTTTTCTTTTTAGTTCTAGCCTAGGATTGGCTTTTCAACACGGTCTGTATCAGATTCCTTGCTCCCATCATCAATCCCCAAGGGTTCCTGGCGATCGATGCTTCGAGATAGCACCGCCCATGGCAACCCCCGGAACCCTGGCTATTGAGATTTCGAGATAATCCCATCCATGGTATTCCGTGGCCGAATCCAGACCCTGGCAATTGACACTTCGAGATAATGCCATCCATGGAATCTGAACCAGTAGAGTGCTTACATGCCCCCAGTAGGATATGTAAATATCCTAAGAGACAAGCACCGAGGAGATGATATTTTGTTACGCATCTTCGAGGGGATTTCCCGCCTCTCCGCGCTGGGAACTCATCCAAATCAACTTGTGTTGATCGGCCGCTCCTATTCTAGGTGTTCTTTTCAGATTTTTGCGACGCTTCTGCGTGATTCTGATTTTTACGCTTACTGAACCAGGCTGTGTGTGAGATTAGGGTGCTTAGGTTACTGAGTCCCATAAACCAAAAATTAGTTAACGAGGCCGAATACTCCCTAAGCCTTAGACCTAATACTTCGGCTTTTCATTTTCCTCAACCTCTTGAGGAGTGTCCAGATCTTAATGGGTACTAAGAGTCTATTCAAGAATGCCTAAGGTTTGCATTCTTTACTAATCTCATTGTGCACTTTTCTTGAATGAGGTCTAGAACTTAGGTTAATTCCTTAGTTCCTTACTAATGACTATCACTTTTTCTCATAATTTTGTGCTCCTTTTTCATTTTGTTTCTTTTCTCCTTCGCAAAATTTCCTTCTCTTTTCCTCTTATTCTTTTTCGAAAAAATTTTTTAATTTTTATGGTGTTTTTGGCATATGTGAATTTTTTTTGTTTGAAACCTTTTCTTACAAGTTTTGCACTTTCATACCCCCCCATGCCTAAGATTTGCAATGTCCTCATTGTAACCTAGGAGGTCTTAGTTCATTCCTTAAGACAGAAATTTGGATGAGTGGATGGGTCGGGTTGAATTTTTGCGGACGATTTCAAATCCCAGATGCAAACATCTGAGTTGGGGTCGGCTGTCTACAAGGGTGAACTTCGAGTGCTAAAAGGTGTCAGAACAAGTTTCAGGTTTACAAAGAGAATGACGGGCTGCCTCCCGTTAAGCGCTGAGTTTTACGCCATCGGCTGGGTGCAATAAACTCAAGGGGAAAGGAGGATATAAGATGCCTCAGCCAAATCAGTAGAAGTTACATCAATGAACGGCTTGAGTCTCTGACCGTTCACGATGAAAGGTTCAGAATCGTGGCTGAGTGGACTGATTTCGATTGCTCCATTTCCAAAAACCTGTCGGACCAAATATGGTCCGACCCACTTAGATCTCAGTTTTCCTGGGAAGAGTTTTAGTCGGGCATCAAAGAGTAGGACCTTTTGACCAAGATGAAAGATCTTTCTCGAGATGTGTTTGTCGTGGAAGGCTTTAACCCGCTCCTTGTAGATTTGCGAGTTCTCGTACGCGTCTAGGCGTAATTCATCGATCTCGCTGATTTGGAGTTTTCTGTGGGTCCCAGCCTTGGAAAGATCTAGATTACAGTTCCGTACTGCCCAATAGGCTTTATGCTCCAGTTCTACGGGAAGGTGGCATGCCTTTCCGTACACCAGTCTAAAGGGAGACATGCCCAATTGGGTCTTGTGGGCGGTCCTATAGGCCCACAATGCTTCCGGAAGTCGGGACGACCAGTCCTTCCTGTCAGGTCGAACAGTGACGTGCAGGATTTTCTTGATCTCCCGATTAGACTGCTCAGCTAGACCATTAGTTTGGGGGTGGTAAGGAGTAGAGATTCGGTGAGACACCCCGTATTTGGTCATCAGTGACCTAAACTGAGCATTTGTGAAATGGGTCCCCCCATCAGAGATTATTGCACGAGGAATCCCGAACCTTGAGAAAATGTGTTGATGAATGAATTTGAGAACGATTTTGTGATCACAGGTTCGGGTCGGTATGGCTTCGATCCATTTGGACACGTAGTCCACAGCCAACAGAATGTATTCGAAACCATCCGAAACAGGAAAGGGGCCCATAAAATCAATCCCCCAAACATCAAAGATTTCGCATACTAGAATCGGTTGCATAGGCATCATGTCGCGATGGCTCATGTTGCCCAAAGTCTGGCAACGACTACATGCCTTGCAATGACTGTATGCGTCTTTGAACAGTGTGGGCCAGTAAAAGCCGCACTGGAGGACTTTTGATGCGGTTTTATGCCCGGCAAAATGGCCACCGCATGCCTGGTCATGGCAGAAAGAGAGCATATTGTTGACTTCCCCTTCCGGGACACATCTCCGGATGATCTGATCGGCACCTATGCGGAAGAGGTACGGGTCTTCCCAAATGTAATACTTGGCATCGGAGCGTAATTTGTCTTTCTTGGCCTTCGGCCAATCGGACGGGGTCTGATGAGATGCCAAGTAATTTACTATATTAGCAAACCATGGAAGGCTAGTACCAATAGTCAGCAGGTGCTCATCGGGAAAATGCTCAGTGATGGGTCCGGAAGGGTCAATTATTTCAGAAGGAAGACGGGACAAGTGATCAGCTACCACGTTTTGCTTTCCCGCTTTGTCGCGAATCTCAAGGTCAAATTCTTGCAACAGCAAGATCCATCGGATTAATCGAGGTTTCGCGTCCTTCTTCACAAGGAGATGCCTCACAGCTGTGTGATCCGAGTATATGATGACATGGGAACCCAGAAGGTACGATCTGAACTTTTCTAGGGCAAATACTACAGCTAGCAGCTCTTTCTCAGTAACCGTATAGTTACGCTGAGCCTCATCGAGTGTTTTGCTGGCGTAGTAAATGACCACAGGTTTCTTGTCATTTTTCTGTCCCAAAACCGCTCCTACAGCGAAGTCGGATGCATCACACATGATCTCAAAGGGTTGAGACCAATCAGGGGACTGTAGGATCGGGGCTTGGGTGACTCGGTCACGCAGGATTTCAAATGCTTGAGTGCATTCCTTGGAGATTTCGAAGGGAACATCCTTGGAGAGAAGAGTAGTCAGGGGGCGTGCGATTTTTGAAAAATCAGGGATAAATCGTCGATAAAAACCGACATGCCCTAAAAAGGATCGGATGTCCCTGATTGAGCTAGGTATAGGAAGGTGAGAGATCAGATTAACCTTAGCTCGATCCACTTGGATACCTTTCTCCGAAATTGAGTGTCCCAGGACAATTCCCTCAGGCACCATGAAATGGCTCTTTTCCCAGGAAAGAACCAAATTCACATCGATGCACCGCCTGAGTATCTGGACCAAGTGTTGGAGGCAATCGTCGAATGATGCTCCGAAAACTGAAAAGTCATCCATGAAGACTTCCAGATAATCACCTACCATATCTGAGAATATGGCAAGCATGCATCGCTGAAAAGTAGCGGGTGCATTGCAAAGACCGAAAGGCATCCTTCGGAAAGCGTATGTTCCGAAGGGGCAGGTGAACGTGGTCTTTTCTTGGTCCTCAGGATGGATTGCCACCTGGTTATAACCGGAGTACCCGTCAAGAAAGCAGAAGAACCTATTTCCCGCTAGTTTTTCGAGAATTTGATCAATGAAGGGTAGTGGGAAATGATCCTTCTTCGTGGAGGAATTGAGTCGACGGTAATCTATACAGACTCTCCACGAGTTGGCTAATCGGGTAGGAATGATTTCTCCGGTCTCAGTCGTTATAGTGGTGAGTCCTGCCTTCTTGGGCACGACCTGAATTGGGCTCACCCAACGACTATCGGAGATCGGGTAGATGATCCCGGCATCTAACCACTTGATGATCTCCTTTTTCACGACCTCCTGTAGATTGGGGTTTAAGCGTCTCTGCATTTCACGAGAAGGTTGTGTGCCCTCTTCTGAATAGATATGATGAGTACAATAAGAGGGACTTATTCCAGTCAGATCATCGAGAGTCCATCCGATGGCTCTGCGATGTTGCTGGAGGACAAAAATCAGACGGGATTCCTGTTCAGGACTGAGGTTGGAATTGATAATTACAGGAAGGGTCTGATTAGAACCCAAAAAGACGTATTTTAAGTGAGCAGGAAGGGGTTTCAGTTCGAGGATGGGGTTTTCAGCAGCAGCGGGTGGTTCAGTATAGATGTGAGGTTCAAGGGTGGGAGTTACTGGGTTGTTCACATCTGGATTTGACTCCTCTGTTTGCGGGTCAAGATCCTTCTGTGGTTGATGAGGCATACTCAAGTCATTCTGGAGGTGTGATTCATCAACCAAAGTCTTGATGTCACAAATTTGTTCGATGACGCCGCAATTAATTCCTTGTTGGGCCTTAAATATATCAATTTTCAGTGTTTGATCTCCAAACTTAAGCTCTATTTGGCCCTCCTCACAGCTGATGTTGGCTCTAGCAGTAGCCAAGAAAGGTCTCCCTAGAATGATTGGTGTATCCCTAGGGTCCTCAGGTGCATCCATATCTAAGACTATAAAGTCCACTGGAAAATAGAAATCCCGTACTCTCACGATAACATCTTCGAGAATCCCTTTTGGTGACTTTATAGATCGATCTGCTAATTGTAATGTCACCTCGGTTGGTTTCAGCTCAGATTCTTCTAGATGGTCAAGTAAGGATGTGGGTATCAGGTTTATGGATGCACCCAAGTCTAACAATGCTCTATCAAATTGGGTACCACCTATCTTATAGGAAATCAGGGGAGTTCCAGGATCTTTTGCCTTGGGTGGGAGTCTACTAAGGATTACAGAGCTGGCTTGCTCTGACAGAACAATTGGGCTCCCTCCCTTGGTTCGCGGCTTACGCTGGGGTGTACATATATTCTTTAGAAATCGTGCGTAAGCTGGTACGTGGCGGATTGCATCCATCAAGGGGATGTTTATGTGGACCTGCTCAAAGAGCTTGACCAGGTCCTCCTCAGGGGCCACGGGTTTGGTGGTCTTCTTTCCCTTGGTCAGGGCCTCGGGAAATGGGATCTTGGTTGGTTCTTCTAGGATAGGTCCAGGTTGTGGATCTGGAACAGCGGTACCTTGGATAACTATCCTAGGGTCATGGTTATCAGGCTGGGAGTGGTTTGGATAATGCGGATCATGAGTTGTCTTACCACTACGTGTTGTTACAGAATTTAATCCGGCCTGATTTTGGTTTGGGTTTGGTAGAAGGGGTGGCTGCTGCTGAAATCCCGCATAAGAAGTTGAGGCTTCCATCTCGTTTGGAGATGGAGCAGTAGGGGCCTGATAAATCCATTGAGCGTGGCCTAAATTTGGATTCATAACGCGCTTCTGGGTTGGCACGTTATTTGGGTTAGGAAGGGGTTGGGAAGGGAGTGTGCCTGGCTGGCGAGAATTTGCCAACTGGGCCAGTTGAGTTTTAACTTCAGTAAGCTCGTCCTTGTGCTGTTTTTGAATAGCCGCATTCATTTTTTGAATGTCAGCCAGAGTCTGAAGGATTAAGGACATTTGATCTTGATTTGGCCCTGATGGATAAGTAGGGTTGGGCCGAGGCTGAGGCGGCTGGTAGTGACGAGAGGGCTGTGGGCGGGACTGAAAAGGTGGTCTTTGGGTTTGGGAATTTCCCGCCCACTGAAAATTGGGATGGTTTCGCCATCCAGGGTTGTAAGTGTTGGAGAATGGGTCGTTCTGGATGGCGTTGAGGTCCTCGCAGGTCTGAGGAACCTCCTGAGAATCAGGGAAAGGAGGAATGGAGTTCCCCCGGCTGGTGTAGAAAGGATCGGATGATCTTCCAGTCCAAGAATCAGATGGGGGTGGATATGGATCCATCCCAGGGGAAGATCGGTGGAGGATGTTTTGCACAGTCTCCTGTGTGGAAGGAGGTTGTGCAAAGGAGTTACGCGTGGAGGTGGCTCGCTGCAAGTGCTGAGTCAGCTCATCCACCTTCTTTTCAATGATTGAGACCTTGTCCAATCGACTGGCCATTAATTCCAGGTCGACTGATGCGGATAGGCCCTGCGTCTCATGTGCTCCCTTAAGATTCGTCGCTGCGCGGGTATTCGTCCTGTCGAATAATCCCATGGAGTCATTGTTGATGGAGTTCTCGCACATGTTTTCGAGAATCTCCCATACGGTGTCTTCATGTTGACCCATGATGTTTCCTCCGCAAGTTGCATTGACGAAAAGGCGGATGTCCTCACGGAGTCCCTGGTAAAAAGATTGGACTTGTTCCCATTTAGGAACTCCGTGATGGGGGCACTTTCTCATGAGATCCTGAAAACGATCCCATGCCTCATGGAGAGGTTCTCCTGATTGTTGAGTGAAGTGTGTAATCTGATGGCGCAAGGCGTTGGTCCGACCCACGGGAAAAAACTTTTTCAAAAATTCGGATTGAAGTTCTTCCCAAGTGTTGATCGGCTGGGTCTGAGTTTGATACCAATGGGCGGCCTTGTCCATAAGAGAAAAGGAGAACATCTTCATGAGAAGAATATCCCGATTTTGCGCATCTGATCCAAAAGTGTGGGCCAGATGCTTTAGCTGTTTGATGTGCTGGAAGGGATCTTCAGAATTAAGCCCATGGAATTTAGGTATAGCATGAATCATGTTGGGCTTTAATTCGGAATCAGGTCCTCCAGTCGGGATTCTAACTCGAGGCTCAATGGCCACCGCAGCAGGATTGTAGTGGTCCCGCATCATAGGACACTGTGGTGGGTGCACGAAGTTTTGGAAGAGGTCATTGAGTCGCTGGAGCTGGTGTTCTAGATGGTTTTCTTCCTCAACTGGCTGAGCCATGATGGGGGAAGAAGAACTTGGTTCTGAATCAGAAGAGAGAATATGTGAGGGTGTTGCTGCACAAACACGGGCGTCGAGGCTTGGCCTTGACGAGAGCGAATTTCTAATGGAGGTCTTAAGGGTGGTCTTAGGGACCTCCTTCCGTACATGCACTGTTTGGAAGAGGTAAGTTTAGAAGGTGCTGGACCCAATCAAGACACCCAAAAATGTGTTGGGTGACTATAGAGGTGCGGGGCAGATGGACCCCTTGATCAGAAAGATCGTCCACCTGAGAATTACCTGGGCAGCCAGAGAGGGAGAGTCCCGCGAAGACCCCTACACGGTAGAGCGTCCCCACGGGTTACAGGGTTTCCCCCACCCGACCTCTCTTGTCACTGCGGTTCCAGGTAGACCAGAATGGGGATCTTGACCTCTTAAGTCTACCAATTTTAAGATCAGGGTGCTTAAGGTTTCACTTGAACTTTAGTCTTTTTAAGTGCAAAGAGTGACCTAATTTAAGGTTGGTTGACCCAAAGGGGTCAACTTTACCTCTTGTTTTCTTTGAGAGCTTTCAGGTCTTTTTTTTTAGGGTTCAAGTGTTTAGAGAGAGCCAATTGTTTAGGATTTTTCTTGTTAATTATTTTCAATCAATGGCTTGGGCACACCACTTTTGGATTTCCTCAATTCTTGATTAAGGGGTGTGTCTCTACTGAAATCCTAATGTTTGACCTTATGTTGGCTCTACTTGGTCCATTTAACTCTTTGTTGGGCAATTAGGGCTCAAGCAAGAATGTGTTAGCCCTTAAATACCCTTAATAGTGTGCAGGAGTGATGAGTTGAAAACATGCAACTCTTTATGGTTACTAAGTATGGAAGACAGGTTAGCCCTATATTGCTTGTTCTTTTCTTTTCTTCCTCTTTAGAGTTTAGGGGTTAATAGTGGGAGGAAAAATTTACCTGTCTTCGGAGTGGTTGTCGTGTGGTTGCTTGTCTTCTTGAGTTCCTGTAGCTGCACAAAAGAGAGGAGATTATCAGAAATTAAAAAAAAGAAACAGGAATGTTTACCTCTAGAATAGCCGCTGCTCCCCGGCAGCGGCGCCAAAATGAAGTGCGTTGTGACAACCGGGTTTTATTGTTATAACGTTGTAGTATAGCCAGTTATTACCAACATTTCAAATATATAAATTTTTTTACTCGGAAAATAAAAGAGTTCCCGAGGTCGAACTCAGGGAGCAAGTTGTATTCTAGAGATATACATGTTTCTTTTACAAAAAATAAAGAAAGAGAGAGGGAAAGAATTTGTTGTTCTCTTTGTTTTCTCCTCGTGATGTTCTTCTTTCTTTCTTTCTTCAGATCTCCTTCTCCTTCTTTGTTCTGCAGAGGTGATGCTCCTCTTTCTTCCTTTCTTCAGATCTCCTTCTTCTTCTTCCTGCTGTTCCTGCTCCTCCTTTTTCTTCTGTCTTTCTTCAGATCTTCTTCTTTCTTCTTTGTTTTTCTTCTTTCAGTTCTTCCCTTGTTCTTTTGTGTTCTCCTCTGCTTCGCCTTCTTCTGTTGTTCTACAGATCTTCTTCCGTCTTTCTTCTTTTCTTTTTCAGCCAGGGACGTCACCCCTCCTTCTTTCTTCTTTTCCCTTCAGGCCGTCGTCTGATTTAAGCTGAGGGAG
The DNA here is from genome assembly GCA_037157565.1 of Thalassia testudinum. NCBI lineage: Eukaryota > Viridiplantae > Streptophyta > Magnoliopsida > Alismatales > Hydrocharitaceae > Thalassia > Thalassia testudinum. The sequence continues at coordinate 101,178,015 of JAZHRO010000055.1, read as the reverse complement.
ACACTGTAGCAACAGGCAGTTTAAGTCGTCTGATTTCCAAATCAGACGACTTAAACTGCCTGTTGCTACAGTGTCTCCCTCAGCTTCCTTCTTCTTCCGCGGTTCTTCTTCTTCACCTGTGCCTGCACACTTCAGAGCTTACGTCAGAGAACAAAACCTACTCTACCCTCTCCCCCCGCGTCTCTCTCTCTCTGAAACCACTCTTGGGAAAGCTCTCCCAGAGCTGCCGGGTAATCGGGTACGGGTCGTGCCCGGGTCCAGGCCCACCGGCGTGCGTGGTGGGCGAGGAGTGCAGGTCAGTCTAAGTCGGGTCGGGTCGGGTCAGGTCCACGGGGCGTGAGCGCGGACGAGACCGGGTAACCGGGCGGGTGAAGGGGACCTCACCCCGTGTGCTGAGGCAGTAAGCCTCCAGCACTTTTGCATCTTATATCGCTGCGCCTCTTCAGGCTTTTCCGAGGTGGGACTAAATGTCCCACCTCAATTGCGCGCCCGCAGCGGGGAAAGCAGCGGGAGATCGCGGCGTTACGCGAAGCCTTCTGCCTTAGCTGCGAGCCTGGTGTTTTGTCGAAACGCCTCGCTAGGCCTGGGAGTTGAATCTGGGCGTGGCGCTGAGCGTGGCGCACCTGTAGCTGCGGGCGGAAGCAGCTCCTTCTGCACGGCAATGGCGGCGGAGGTCGGGTGGCCTGTTCACAAGAAAACGGCCTCTCGGCCTAATCAGAAAGTGCCAGGAGCTTCGCCAGGGTGCGGCGAAGCGCGGGGCGGCGTGCAAGGGCTGCCCTAGGTCGGACTGTGGGTCGGAGGATGGGTTTGTTGGGGGAAGCGTTACGGAGGTGTGGAGTGGCAGTGAAGGGGTGGGGGGTGCTCAGTGTGATGAGGCGGAGGTGCGGTGAGGGTCGGCGAGGGGTGTGAGGCTGTGGAGCGATGGGAGCATCTCGCCGGAGGGTGGCCGGAGACGAAGGGGGTGACGATGGTCAGGGTCGGTCGAGGGCTTAATTGAATAAATTGAAAGCGGGGAAAGAAAGAGGAGAAGAAGGGGAGTAGTTCTAGCTTACTTGCAGGGACGAAGGGGGAGGAACAGGGCGACAGTCGTATCGACTGTCGCCGGAGAAGACGATGCTCAGGGAAAGGGCCGGCGGCGAGCAGAGAGCCGGAGAGGCGCCAGCTGGGTGCGGCGTGGCGCGGGAAGAGCAGGGGAGGAAGTCTCTGCTGCTGGTATTGCGGCAGAGCGAAGAGGTGGAGGGGGAGGAACCGCCGGAGCTGGTGAGCGTCTGCCGGAGAGAGAAGAGAGGAAAGTTGGGGATTTTCTCCGTCAGATCCAAGCTGCCCCGGTCGGTGGAGCAACGGGGGGTATTTATAGGGATCAAACAGGGAGGAAGGCGGAGGGAGACAACGTGTCTCCCTCGCCGGAGGATGGCCGGAAACAAGAACCCATACCGTCCGTGCGTTCGCACGACCGGTATGGTGGGTTACAACGACCAGGGGGGTGTCCCTGCGACGGCTGACGACGCAGGGCACCCCCGGTTTACTTGCCAGGTCCCCCACCTCACCCTGCGCGGCGCCATGCTCCGCGCAAGGTCGCCGGAGCATGGTGCTGGCAGGTTTTGCAGGGGGGACCTGATCGCAAAGAACGAAGGAGAGTTAGGGGCCAAAATGCGAGGGTTCAAAAGTTGAGGGCCAAAGAGTAAATATATGAGGACCAAAGTGTAAAGTCGGTCAAGGAGGTTTCTTCTTAGGCTCAAGTTTTTATACATGACTAATTAGGACCTAAGGAATCTGATGGTGAATTTCATTTCTATATTAAACCTTGTTTGACCGGTCAATTTACGCAAAAACCCAAATTAAGTTATTAATTGGGCATGGTTCTCAATGTAGGTCAAAATGGGTTCTGAAGGCCAAATTGAAGGTTCTAAACCCTAGAGATTATTTTTCTATGAATTTTAGAGGGTTTATTCTATTTTTACTTTGCCTCGAACCTTGTGAATTGAAGTGGGTTGTTTTAGGGTTACAGATTATCATTTAGTTTCTTGGAATTGCTGTAGCCCTTGCTAGATCATTTCATCCCACTTTTATTCTTATTAAGCTGCTTTGACCTATGTTTGGGCCCTGAATTACCCTGTATGCAGATTATACTGGTAAAATTGCATTTTTACCCCTTATGACTTGTTTTCTTCTTAAACTCAGAATTCTCTGAGTTAAGCCTTTCCTTGAGATATGTAGGAGCTTTTATCCTTTGTATTAGGTCAAAATGAGCTAGTTATGGCTCATGATGAGGTTCTCATCATACCCCCATGCCTAGCTTTTGCTAGTCCCTTAGCAAAAACTTAAGGTTTCAACCCTTGTTCTAGACCATGAAATTTTTAATAGTTTTAGATAAGTGCCTTTTTTATTTGAGCACAGATTAGGTTAGAATGCTGACCATAGGCCTAAAAGGTACTCTAGTACCAATCAAGATCCAAATCTGTCTAGCCTTAGCCTCAGTCTTTTAGCAAAGGTTTTTAAGGCCCACAAGAACGAACCTAAGGTTTATTGGACTTCGTGGTTAAAGCACCCGTGCTTGAAATGATTTTAGCCCTGGCTCAGTTCGCAGTGCGTTTTGTAAGAGAGAGATAGAAAGTTTTTCTGTTTGGGGAGTTTTCTCTCTCTTTTTCTTTTTAGTTCTAGCCTAGGATTGGCTTTTCAACACGGTCTGTATCAGATTCCTTGCTCCCATCATCAATCCCCAAGGGTTCCTGGCGATCGATGCTTCGAGATAGCACCGCCCATGGCAACCCCCGGAACCCTGGCTATTGAGATTTCGAGATAATCCCATCCATGGTATTCCGTGGCCGAATCCAGACCCTGGCAATTGACACTTCGAGATAATGCCATCCATGGAATCTGAACCAGTAGAGTGCTTACATGCCCCCAGTAGGATATGTAAATATCCTAAGAGACAAGCACCGAGGAGATGATATTTTGTTACGCATCTTCGAGGGGATTTCCCGCCTCTCCGCGCTGGGAACTCATCCAAATCAACTTGTGTTGATCGGCCGCTCCTATTCTAGGTGTTCTTTTCAGATTTTTGCGACGCTTCTGCGTGATTCTGATTTTTACGCTTACTGAACCAGGCTGTGTGTGAGATTAGGGTGCTTAGGTTACTGAGTCCCATAAACCAAAAATTAGTTAACGAGGCCGAATACTCCCTAAGCCTTAGACCTAATACTTCGGCTTTTCATTTTCCTCAACCTCTTGAGGAGTGTCCAGATCTTAATGGGTACTAAGAGTCTATTCAAGAATGCCTAAGGTTTGCATTCTTTACTAATCTCATTGTGCACTTTTCTTGAATGAGGTCTAGAACTTAGGTTAATTCCTTAGTTCCTTACTAATGACTATCACTTTTTCTCATAATTTTGTGCTCCTTTTTCATTTTGTTTCTTTTCTCCTTCGCAAAATTTCCTTCTCTTTTCCTCTTATTCTTTTTCGAAAAAATTTTTTAATTTTTATGGTGTTTTTGGCATATGTGAATTTTTTTTGTTTGAAACCTTTTCTTACAAGTTTTGCACTTTCATACCCCCCCATGCCTAAGATTTGCAATGTCCTCATTGTAACCTAGGAGGTCTTAGTTCATTCCTTAAGACAGAAATTTGGATGAGTGGATGGGTCGGGTTGAATTTTTGCGGACGATTTCAAATCCCAGATGCAAACATCTGAGTTGGGGTCGGCTGTCTACAAGGGTGAACTTCGAGTGCTAAAAGGTGTCAGAACAAGTTTCAGGTTTACAAAGAGAATGACGGGCTGCCTCCCGTTAAGCGCTGAGTTTTACGCCATCGGCTGGGTGCAATAAACTCAAGGGGAAAGGAGGATATAAGATGCCTCAGCCAAATCAGTAGAAGTTACATCAATGAACGGCTTGAGTCTCTGACCGTTCACGATGAAAGGTTCAGAATCGTGGCTGAGTGGACTGATTTCGATTGCTCCATTTCCAAAAACCTGTCGGACCAAATATGGTCCGACCCACTTAGATCTCAGTTTTCCTGGGAAGAGTTTTAGTCGGGCATCAAAGAGTAGGACCTTTTGACCAAGATGAAAGATCTTTCTCGAGATGTGTTTGTCGTGGAAGGCTTTAACCCGCTCCTTGTAGATTTGCGAGTTCTCGTACGCGTCTAGGCGTAATTCATCGATCTCGCTGATTTGGAGTTTTCTGTGGGTCCCAGCCTTGGAAAGATCTAGATTACAGTTCCGTACTGCCCAATAGGCTTTATGCTCCAGTTCTACGGGAAGGTGGCATGCCTTTCCGTACACCAGTCTAAAGGGAGACATGCCCAATTGGGTCTTGTGGGCGGTCCTATAGGCCCACAATGCTTCCGGAAGTCGGGACGACCAGTCCTTCCTGTCAGGTCGAACAGTGACGTGCAGGATTTTCTTGATCTCCCGATTAGACTGCTCAGCTAGACCATTAGTTTGGGGGTGGTAAGGAGTAGAGATTCGGTGAGACACCCCGTATTTGGTCATCAGTGACCTAAACTGAGCATTTGTGAAATGGGTCCCCCCATCAGAGATTATTGCACGAGGAATCCCGAACCTTGAGAAAATGTGTTGATGAATGAATTTGAGAACGATTTTGTGATCACAGGTTCGGGTCGGTATGGCTTCGATCCATTTGGACACGTAGTCCACAGCCAACAGAATGTATTCGAAACCATCCGAAACAGGAAAGGGGCCCATAAAATCAATCCCCCAAACATCAAAGATTTCGCATACTAGAATCGGTTGCATAGGCATCATGTCGCGATGGCTCATGTTGCCCAAAGTCTGGCAACGACTACATGCCTTGCAATGACTGTATGCGTCTTTGAACAGTGTGGGCCAGTAAAAGCCGCACTGGAGGACTTTTGATGCGGTTTTATGCCCGGCAAAATGGCCACCGCATGCCTGGTCATGGCAGAAAGAGAGCATATTGTTGACTTCCCCTTCCGGGACACATCTCCGGATGATCTGATCGGCACCTATGCGGAAGAGGTACGGGTCTTCCCAAATGTAATACTTGGCATCGGAGCGTAATTTGTCTTTCTTGGCCTTCGGCCAATCGGACGGGGTCTGATGAGATGCCAAGTAATTTACTATATTAGCAAACCATGGAAGGCTAGTACCAATAGTCAGCAGGTGCTCATCGGGAAAATGCTCAGTGATGGGTCCGGAAGGGTCAATTATTTCAGAAGGAAGACGGGACAAGTGATCAGCTACCACGTTTTGCTTTCCCGCTTTGTCGCGAATCTCAAGGTCAAATTCTTGCAACAGCAAGATCCATCGGATTAATCGAGGTTTCGCGTCCTTCTTCACAAGGAGATGCCTCACAGCTGTGTGATCCGAGTATATGATGACATGGGAACCCAGAAGGTACGATCTGAACTTTTCTAGGGCAAATACTACAGCTAGCAGCTCTTTCTCAGTAACCGTATAGTTACGCTGAGCCTCATCGAGTGTTTTGCTGGCGTAGTAAATGACCACAGGTTTCTTGTCATTTTTCTGTCCCAAAACCGCTCCTACAGCGAAGTCGGATGCATCACACATGATCTCAAAGGGTTGAGACCAATCAGGGGACTGTAGGATCGGGGCTTGGGTGACTCGGTCACGCAGGATTTCAAATGCTTGAGTGCATTCCTTGGAGATTTCGAAGGGAACATCCTTGGAGAGAAGAGTAGTCAGGGGGCGTGCGATTTTTGAAAAATCAGGGATAAATCGTCGATAAAAACCGACATGCCCTAAAAAGGATCGGATGTCCCTGATTGAGCTAGGTATAGGAAGGTGAGAGATCAGATTAACCTTAGCTCGATCCACTTGGATACCTTTCTCCGAAATTGAGTGTCCCAGGACAATTCCCTCAGGCACCATGAAATGGCTCTTTTCCCAGGAAAGAACCAAATTCACATCGATGCACCGCCTGAGTATCTGGACCAAGTGTTGGAGGCAATCGTCGAATGATGCTCCGAAAACTGAAAAGTCATCCATGAAGACTTCCAGATAATCACCTACCATATCTGAGAATATGGCAAGCATGCATCGCTGAAAAGTAGCGGGTGCATTGCAAAGACCGAAAGGCATCCTTCGGAAAGCGTATGTTCCGAAGGGGCAGGTGAACGTGGTCTTTTCTTGGTCCTCAGGATGGATTGCCACCTGGTTATAACCGGAGTACCCGTCAAGAAAGCAGAAGAACCTATTTCCCGCTAGTTTTTCGAGAATTTGATCAATGAAGGGTAGTGGGAAATGATCCTTCTTCGTGGAGGAATTGAGTCGACGGTAATCTATACAGACTCTCCACGAGTTGGCTAATCGGGTAGGAATGATTTCTCCGGTCTCAGTCGTTATAGTGGTGAGTCCTGCCTTCTTGGGCACGACCTGAATTGGGCTCACCCAACGACTATCGGAGATCGGGTAGATGATCCCGGCATCTAACCACTTGATGATCTCCTTTTTCACGACCTCCTGTAGATTGGGGTTTAAGCGTCTCTGCATTTCACGAGAAGGTTGTGTGCCCTCTTCTGAATAGATATGATGAGTACAATAAGAGGGACTTATTCCAGTCAGATCATCGAGAGTCCATCCGATGGCTCTGCGATGTTGCTGGAGGACAAAAATCAGACGGGATTCCTGTTCAGGACTGAGGTTGGAATTGATAATTACAGGAAGGGTCTGATTAGAACCCAAAAAGACGTATTTTAAGTGAGCAGGAAGGGGTTTCAGTTCGAGGATGGGGTTTTCAGCAGCAGCGGGTGGTTCAGTATAGATGTGAGGTTCAAGGGTGGGAGTTACTGGGTTGTTCACATCTGGATTTGACTCCTCTGTTTGCGGGTCAAGATCCTTCTGTGGTTGATGAGGCATACTCAAGTCATTCTGGAGGTGTGATTCATCAACCAAAGTCTTGATGTCACAAATTTGTTCGATGACGCCGCAATTAATTCCTTGTTGGGCCTTAAATATATCAATTTTCAGTGTTTGATCTCCAAACTTAAGCTCTATTTGGCCCTCCTCACAGCTGATGTTGGCTCTAGCAGTAGCCAAGAAAGGTCTCCCTAGAATGATTGGTGTATCCCTAGGGTCCTCAGGTGCATCCATATCTAAGACTATAAAGTCCACTGGAAAATAGAAATCCCGTACTCTCACGATAACATCTTCGAGAATCCCTTTTGGTGACTTTATAGATCGATCTGCTAATTGTAATGTCACCTCGGTTGGTTTCAGCTCAGATTCTTCTAGATGGTCAAGTAAGGATGTGGGTATCAGGTTTATGGATGCACCCAAGTCTAACAATGCTCTATCAAATTGGGTACCACCTATCTTATAGGAAATCAGGGGAGTTCCAGGATCTTTTGCCTTGGGTGGGAGTCTACTAAGGATTACAGAGCTGGCTTGCTCTGACAGAACAATTGGGCTCCCTCCCTTGGTTCGCGGCTTACGCTGGGGTGTACATATATTCTTTAGAAATCGTGCGTAAGCTGGTACGTGGCGGATTGCATCCATCAAGGGGATGTTTATGTGGACCTGCTCAAAGAGCTTGACCAGGTCCTCCTCAGGGGCCACGGGTTTGGTGGTCTTCTTTCCCTTGGTCAGGGCCTCGGGAAATGGGATCTTGGTTGGTTCTTCTAGGATAGGTCCAGGTTGTGGATCTGGAACAGCGGTACCTTGGATAACTATCCTAGGGTCATGGTTATCAGGCTGGGAGTGGTTTGGATAATGCGGATCATGAGTTGTCTTACCACTACGTGTTGTTACAGAATTTAATCCGGCCTGATTTTGGTTTGGGTTTGGTAGAAGGGGTGGCTGCTGCTGAAATCCCGCATAAGAAGTTGAGGCTTCCATCTCGTTTGGAGATGGAGCAGTAGGGGCCTGATAAATCCATTGAGCGTGGCCTAAATTTGGATTCATAACGCGCTTCTGGGTTGGCACGTTATTTGGGTTAGGAAGGGGTTGGGAAGGGAGTGTGCCTGGCTGGCGAGAATTTGCCAACTGGGCCAGTTGAGTTTTAACTTCAGTAAGCTCGTCCTTGTGCTGTTTTTGAATAGCCGCATTCATTTTTTGAATGTCAGCCAGAGTCTGAAGGATTAAGGACATTTGATCTTGATTTGGCCCTGATGGATAAGTAGGGTTGGGCCGAGGCTGAGGCGGCTGGTAGTGACGAGAGGGCTGTGGGCGGGACTGAAAAGGTGGTCTTTGGGTTTGGGAATTTCCCGCCCACTGAAAATTGGGATGGTTTCGCCATCCAGGGTTGTAAGTGTTGGAGAATGGGTCGTTCTGGATGGCGTTGAGGTCCTCGCAGGTCTGAGGAACCTCCTGAGAATCAGGGAAAGGAGGAATGGAGTTCCCCCGGCTGGTGTAGAAAGGATCGGATGATCTTCCAGTCCAAGAATCAGATGGGGGTGGATATGGATCCATCCCAGGGGAAGATCGGTGGAGGATGTTTTGCACAGTCTCCTGTGTGGAAGGAGGTTGTGCAAAGGAGTTACGCGTGGAGGTGGCTCGCTGCAAGTGCTGAGTCAGCTCATCCACCTTCTTTTCAATGATTGAGACCTTGTCCAATCGACTGGCCATTAATTCCAGGTCGACTGATGCGGATAGGCCCTGCGTCTCATGTGCTCCCTTAAGATTCGTCGCTGCGCGGGTATTCGTCCTGTCGAATAATCCCATGGAGTCATTGTTGATGGAGTTCTCGCACATGTTTTCGAGAATCTCCCATACGGTGTCTTCATGTTGACCCATGATGTTTCCTCCGCAAGTTGCATTGACGAAAAGGCGGATGTCCTCACGGAGTCCCTGGTAAAAAGATTGGACTTGTTCCCATTTAGGAACTCCGTGATGGGGGCACTTTCTCATGAGATCCTGAAAACGATCCCATGCCTCATGGAGAGGTTCTCCTGATTGTTGAGTGAAGTGTGTAATCTGATGGCGCAAGGCGTTGGTCCGACCCACGGGAAAAAACTTTTTCAAAAATTCGGATTGAAGTTCTTCCCAAGTGTTGATCGGCTGGGTCTGAGTTTGATACCAATGGGCGGCCTTGTCCATAAGAGAAAAGGAGAACATCTTCATGAGAAGAATATCCCGATTTTGCGCATCTGATCCAAAAGTGTGGGCCAGATGCTTTAGCTGTTTGATGTGCTGGAAGGGATCTTCAGAATTAAGCCCATGGAATTTAGGTATAGCATGAATCATGTTGGGCTTTAATTCGGAATCAGGTCCTCCAGTCGGGATTCTAACTCGAGGCTCAATGGCCACCGCAGCAGGATTGTAGTGGTCCCGCATCATAGGACACTGTGGTGGGTGCACGAAGTTTTGGAAGAGGTCATTGAGTCGCTGGAGCTGGTGTTCTAGATGGTTTTCTTCCTCAACTGGCTGAGCCATGATGGGGGAAGAAGAACTTGGTTCTGAATCAGAAGAGAGAATATGTGAGGGTGTTGCTGCACAAACACGGGCGTCGAGGCTTGGCCTTGACGAGAGCGAATTTCTAATGGAGGTCTTAAGGGTGGTCTTAGGGACCTCCTTCCGTACATGCACTGTTTGGAAGAGGTAAGTTTAGAAGGTGCTGGACCCAATCAAGACACCCAAAAATGTGTTGGGTGACTATAGAGGTGCGGGGCAGATGGACCCCTTGATCAGAAAGATCGTCCACCTGAGAATTACCTGGGCAGCCAGAGAGGGAGAGTCCCGCGAAGACCCCTACACGGTAGAGCGTCCCCACGGGTTACAGGGTTTCCCCCACCCGACCTCTCTTGTCACTGCGGTTCCAGGTAGACCAGAATGGGGATCTTGACCTCTTAAGTCTACCAATTTTAAGATCAGGGTGCTTAAGGTTTCACTTGAACTTTAGTCTTTTTAAGTGCAAAGAGTGACCTAATTTAAGGTTGGTTGACCCAAAGGGGTCAACTTTACCTCTTGTTTTCTTTGAGAGCTTTCAGGTCTTTTTTTTTAGGGTTCAAGTGTTTAGAGAGAGCCAATTGTTTAGGATTTTTCTTGTTAATTATTTTCAATCAATGGCTTGGGCACACCACTTTTGGATTTCCTCAATTCTTGATTAAGGGGTGTGTCTCTACTGAAATCCTAATGTTTGACCTTATGTTGGCTCTACTTGGTCCATTTAACTCTTTGTTGGGCAATTAGGGCTCAAGCAAGAATGTGTTAGCCCTTAAATACCCTTAATAGTGTGCAGGAGTGATGAGTTGAAAACATGCAACTCTTTATGGTTACTAAGTATGGAAGACAGGTTAGCCCTATATTGCTTGTTCTTTTCTTTTCTTCCTCTTTAGAGTTTAGGGGTTAATAGTGGGAGGAAAAATTTACCTGTCTTCGGAGTGGTTGTCGTGTGGTTGCTTGTCTTCTTGAGTTCCTGTAGCTGCACAAAAGAGAGGAGATTATCAGAAATTAAAAAAAAGAAACAGGAATGTTTACCTCTAGAATAGCCGCTGCTCCCCGGCAGCGGCGCCAAAATGAAGTGCGTTGTGACAACCGGGTTTTATTGTTATAACGTTGTAGTATAGCCAGTTATTACCAACATTTCAAATATATAAATTTTTTTACTCGGAAAATAAAAGAGTTCCCGAGGTCGAACTCAGGGAGCAAGTTGTATTCTAGAGATATACATGTTTCTTTTACAAAAAATAAAGAAAGAGAGAGGGAAAGAATTTGTTGTTCTCTTTGTTTTCTCCTCGTGATGTTCTTCTTTCTTTCTTTCTTCAGATCTCCTTCTCCTTCTTTGTTCTGCAGAGGTGATGCTCCTCTTTCTTCCTTTCTTCAGATCTCCTTCTTCTTCTTCCTGCTGTTCCTGCTCCTCCTTTTTCTTCTGTCTTTCTTCAGATCTTCTTCTTTCTTCTTTGTTTTTCTTCTTTCAGTTCTTCCCTTGTTCTTTTGTGTTCTCCTCTGCTTCGCCTTCTTCTGTTGTTCTACAGATCTTCTTCCGTCTTTCTTCTTTTCTTTTTCAGCCAGGGACGTCACCCCTCCTTCTTTCTTCTTTTCCCTTCAGGCCGTCGTCTGATTTAAGCTGAGGGAGACACTGTAGCAACAGGCAGTTTAAGTCGTCTGATTTCCAAATCAGACGACTTAAACTGCCTGTTGCTACAGTGTCTCCCTCAGCTTCCTTCTTCTTCCGCGGTTCTTCTTCTTCACCTGTGCCTGCACACTTCAGAGCTTACGTCAGAGAACAAAACCTACTCTACCCTCTCCCCCCGCGTCTCTCTCTCTCTAAAACCACTCTTGGGAAAGCTCTCCCAGAGCTGCCGGGTAATCGGGTACGGGTCGTGCCCGGGTCCAGGCCCACCGGCGTGCGTGGTGGGCGAGGAGTGCAGGTCAGTCTAAGTCGGGTCGGGTCGGGTCAGGTCCGCGGGGCGTGAGCGCGGACGAGACCGGGTAACCGGGCGGGTGAAGGGGACCTCACCCCGTGTGCTGAGGCAGTAAGCCTCCAGCACTTTTGCATCTTATATCGCTGCGCCTCTTCAGGCTTTTCCGAGGTGGGACTAAATGTCCCACCTCAATTGCGCGCCCGCAGCGGGGAAAGCAGCGGGAGATCGTGGCGTTACGCGAAGCCTTCTGCCTTAGCTGCGAGCCTGGTGTTTTGTCGAAACGCCTCGCTAGGCCTGGGAGTTGAATCTGGGCGTGGCGCTGAGCGTGGCGCACCTGTAGCTGCGGGCGGAAGCAGCTCCTTCTGCACGGCAATGGCGGCGGAGGTCGGGTGGCCTGTTCACAAGAAAACGGCCTCTCGGCCTAATCAGAAAGTGCCAGGAGCTTCGCCAGGGTGCGGCGAAGCGCGGGGCGGCGTGCAAGGGCTGCCCTAGGTCGGACTGTGGGTCGGAGGATGGGTTTGTTGGGGGAAGCGTTACGGAGGTGTGGAGTGGCAGTGAAGGGGTGGGGGGTGCTCAGTGTGATGAGGCGGAGGTGCGGTGAGGGTCGGCGAGGGGTGTGAGGCTGTGGAGCGATGGGAGCATCTCGCCGGAGGGTGGCCGGAGACGAAGGGGGTGACGATGGTCAGGGTCGGTCGAGGGCTTAATTGAATAAATTGAAAGCGGGGAAAGAAAGAGGAGAAGAAGGGGAGTAGTTCTAGCTTACTTGCAGGGACGAAGGGGGAGGAACAGGGCGACAGTCGTATCGACTGTTGCCGGAGAAGACGATGCTCAGGGAAAGGGCCGGCGGCGAGCAGAGAGCCGGAGAGGCGCCAGCTGGGTGCGGCGTGGCGCGGGAAGAGCAGGGGAGGAAGTCTCTGCTGCTGGTATTGCGGCAGAGCGAAGAGGTGGAGGGGGAGGAACCGCCAGAGCTGGTGAGCGTCTGCCGGAGAGAGAAGAGAGGAAAGTTGGGGATTTTCTCCGTCAGATCCAAGCTGCCCCGGTCGGTGGAGCAACGGGGGGTATTTATAGGGATCAAACAGGGAGGAAGGCGGAGGGAGACGACGTGTCTCCCTCGCCGGAGGATGGCCGGAAACAAGAACCCATACCGTCCGTGCGTTCGCACGGCCGGTATGGTGGGTTACAACGACCAGGGGGGTGTCCCTGCGACGGCTGACGACGCAGGGCACCCCCGGTTTACTTGCCAGGTCCCCCACCTCACCCTGCGCGGCGCCATGCTCCGCGCAAGGTCGCCAGAGCATGGTGCTGGCAGGTTTTGCAGGGGGACCTGATCGCAAAGAACGAAGGAGAGTTAGGGGCCAAAATGCGAGGGTTCAAAAGTTGAGGGCCAAAGAGTAAATATATGAGGACCAAAGTGTAAAGTCGGTCAAGGAGGTTTCTTCTTAGGCTCAAGTTTTTATACATGACTAATTAGGACCTAAGGAATCTGATGGTGAATTTAATTTCTATATTAAACCTTGTTTGACCGGTCAATTTACGCAAAAACCCAAATTAAGTTATTAATTGGGCATGGTTCTCAATGTAGGTCAAAATGGGTTCTGAAGGCCAAATTGAAGGTTCTAAACCCTAGAGATTATTTTTCTATGAATTTTAGAGGGTTTATTCTATTTTTACTTTGCCTCGAACCTTGTGAATTGAAGTGGGTTGTTTTAGGGTTACAGATTATCATTTAGTTTCTTGGAATTGCTGTAGCCCTTGCTAGATCATTTCATCCCACTTTTATTCTTATTAAGCTGCTTTGACCTATGTTTGGGCCCTGAATTACCCTGTATGCAGATTATACTGGTAAAATTGCATTTTTACCCCTTATGACTTATTTTCTTCTTAAACTCAGAATTCTCTGAGTTAAGCCTTTCCTTGAGATATGTAGGAGCTTTTATCCTTTGTATTAGGTCAAAATGAGCTAGTTATGGCTCATGATGAGGTTCTCATCAGCAGCCTTCAGGATTCAAATGTTAGGTATATTCAACGAAGCTTTGTGAGGCAAACCAAGTTTTGAAAGCACATGTTCAAGCATTTTCCTTTATAAATCGAGATAATATGGAGTGCCTAACTTGACCTAAATATTGAATCCTATGAAGCAGCTACAAATGAGTTTCTTTTAAATTAGGTGGTACGGCCCAAACAATTTAATCAATTGGCTTGTTGCACCACTTGATTAGGGCACACAAGATGTTTAACCTATTCAAGTTGTCTGCTCACTTATTTGTGTGTTGAGTTAAGGTGTACTGGATCCATAGATCATATTCCGACTAAGTGGTAGAATCGATGTGATTGTGCACCCTAGGATGAGAGGTTGTGGGTGTTTAGTGCGTTGCTTTCAGTTAAATCACACAAGAGAAGAGTATTATATATATATATATATATGTATATGCGGGTGGGTGAGGGGAGTGGAGTGACGATCAACCAACCAAAATCTACCCTAGGGTTTATGTAGGCACCTAAGTTGATTTGGGTTTGAGTTATTAGGTTATGGAATGAAAACTAGGGTGGGGGTGGTGGGGGTAAACTTACAAAACCTTCATCCACACTTTTATCCGATTTAATTGCTCTGGCCCACCTTGGATGAGTACCTGCAATCAGAGTATGATCAGGGAAAAAGTGAGATAAAAGTTAGGTAAGGAGGAAAAACACAAAAAAAGAAACCAAAGAGCGTTGCCTTCTCGGCTACAGTGCCAAAATGATCGCACATGTTTTGCGTGTTCAAAATCAAAGTTAATAGTATCCCATCGTTGTAGTCGCAAAAATCGTTATCAAATAAAATTTTACCGAAACTCCAAGGGAGTCCCGGGTCGAACACAGGGAGGCGACATTCACTTTGTTTGAAAACCGCACTTTGTTTTGCTTGTTCTTGGTGTTTTGGGTTTTATTATTTTTTTTCATTTGCTTTTATGAAGCAAGAAAACAATATGAACCACAAGAGAGATAGAACAAAAATGATATATGTCACTCCAATGTCAATTACAATGATCTACAAAAGCATAAAAGAGAAAGAGGTGAGAAGGAACCTCCCGAATCGGCTGTTTGACGAGACGACGGTGCCTGGCGGAAGCTTGGACAAAGGAGGCGAGGAGAAAGGCGATGGAGGTGAGATGTAGGAGGACATCAGGTAGAGGAAAGCTTCAGCGTGTCTCTAGAATGGAGGTGAGAGGATGGCTCCAAGGTGACCTATGAATGGTGATGTGAAGATGGAGGAATATTTGGTGGGATAGAGGTTCGTTACACTAATAGGACCCTTGGGAGCTTGAGAGTAAGCTCTAACGGAGCATTGGTAGGCCTGCCAAAGCTTAGCAGTAGGTGGGAATAGAGTAGGTAGAGATGAAGAGGAATGGAGGGTGTAGGGGTGTTTATATCGTGGAAGGAAGAAGAAATTTGTGTAGTGGGCTGTAGTGACTGCTGCAAGCGTTACTAACGACTCCATGCAGCTGTCATTGAAGATTGTGCCCCCACTGCTCACTCTCGCAGTTGGCCTTGGGACTAGAGCAATTAGTGATGACTGTAAGCGTCACTAGAGTTCCGCCCAGGCTGTCGTTGAAAGTCCGCACCAACCCACGCCCCTTGCTACTGTGCTTACACACCCATCACGTGTCGTGTCACGTGCGTGAGCGCAAGCGTTGCTGTGTGGGCCGCGGACTGGTGTGCATGCATCCACCCACGAGAGCTGGCTAGTACACTAGTGCTGCCGCAATTGAACAATTGGGGGGCTTGGTGGGTTTCGAACACACGCCCCTCCTTTGGGAAGCGAGTGCCTCACCGTTGCGCCAAAGTGATGGATGGTCAAGTGGAGTGTGTAGTGGCATCCGCTGATCGTGTGATCATGACTGTTGGATTCTCATCCAACGATCACAATATAATCTTGAGCTATTCTCTTGTGAAGGTGAGGCGATGTGGAGCGCCATCAGCCATTGGACTGAGATTCAACGGCTGAGATCTCTCCATGTGTGAGGCTTAGGCAGCCGTGGTTCATGTTGGCTGGAGATTAGCCCATATTCGTGGGCTATTTAGGTATCTAAATGTCTAGACATTAAATTAATTTGAACATTTAGATAGCATATATTAGGATGTAAATAAATTAATTCATATTTTTAGCCTAATTGCATAATTCATTCATTGCATGCATTTCATTAGTTAATCAACTAGGTGAATTACTTACATCATTTTAATTTAACATAGAAGTTAAGGGCTTATGCATAAATAACCATAATATTTTATTCCTTTATTCTTTTTCTCCTTTGCATAGGTAACTCCTCTAGCTTCAGCTCCGCCTCCTCCTCCTGCGTATCACATTTATGCTACGACATTTTGAATTTGAAATCATGGCCGTGGCTACAAAAGGAGGGAGAGTTGTCGCTGAGGGAGGCCACCATCCTTTACTCCTCACTGTGTTTAGAGGACCTTGCTCCTCTTCCATTCCATGCCACCAACCTCACCGCGGTAGAACTACTCACCACCATGGCCGAGTGGGGTGACAGCCCACACCGCCAAAGAGTCTCTGCAACTCTTCATCTTAGCTAGCAACTCATGCCCACTACCAGCCAAGCATGCTTGCCACCGCTCCATCAGACACCATCGTGCGTGCTCTCACTTCAGTTCCAGCCATCAGCCATCTACCCACCATGCCTTCACCTTCATCCAACCCACCGCGCCCTCACTTCGTCACTGCAACACCATCCACCTACGTGTGCATGCCCTCACCTCAGCCAACGCACGCGCCAGCAGCTTCGCCCCACTCCATTAGACCCACCACGTGCCTCCAGCCTAGCCAGCACTCCCGCACCTCCTCACATTCTCCAAAACCTCCAACGCCTCTGCATCGCACCTCCGCTTGTCCACAGCGCATGCTCCATGCACCTTTACCCCCGCACGCCAGCAGCTCGCACACCCCTTGTGGGTCTGCAGAGCTGCACCTCCATGCACCCACGCTCTAGCGGCTCCCTACAGCACCTGCAACCAGCGCCACCACCATGCCTGTGGGCACCTGCCCACACCTCTGCGCCTCCACACTCTTGCAGCACCCCCAGCACCCGCGCGCGCTTCTCTGCTTGCGCCTGTAGCACGCGCGGCAGTAGCAAGCTTCTCCACTATCGCCACTCCTCTCCTCCGGCAAGCCAACTCCAGTCATCACACAATGCACCGTTGCCACCACCGCGAAGGCCTCGCTTCAGCCAACCTCTTGTAGGAGTAACTCCTCGGTTGAACCTCTCTCCCATGCATGAGGAGAGAGGTAAACTCATCTGTTTTTATGTTAATTGATATTTACATTTGAATGCCATTGCCACCTAAATTAATTTTAATTTAAGATTATTTTATTGTGGTGAAATTGTGACCACATACTCATGCTTTGTGATAATTGTGCAGTTATTGTTATTCACATGTTTTAACATTGGTTCTCAGATTAAAATGTGCACAAATTTTCTCTAGTACATGTCAATTGGAAATTACATAAAATCATCACATATTTATTGAATATTTCAGTGCAGAAAAATTGCACATCTACCCTTATATTTTCGAGTTATTGTGCATCTTCTTTCCATCGCATTTCATGTCAGATTTAACTATGGATTTTGCACTTGATTGAAAGAATACGAAATGATCGTGATTTTATTGCATCATTGCCTCCCTGTGGACACGACCCGATCTTCTGTGAGTGGTAATTTTTATTATAATTATTTTGTTAAGCGATTTTGCACCACTTTGTTACTAAAGCAACAAATCATCTTAATCACATTATTCGAAAGCAAAAACCATCTTATCAAATGGCGTCATTGCTGGGGAGGCAATAGATGCAATAATTTCACCTGATTTCATTTTTGATTATTTCTCATTGCACAATGATCTGACCCTTTATTATTTCTTTTCTATGTGAGGAATTTGTGCAAGAATTTGAGAGAGGCAACAGGCACATCGAGGAGAAGACGTCGACCTTGAGTGATGCTTACACACGGGAAAGGCGAAGGAGATCTGGATTCTGCCTCTATAGGAGATTTTCCATCTCATAAGTTTTATTTCTGTTTTCTCGCCCTTGTAGTAATTGGGGCTGATTTTTGGGAGCTTGTTCCCTTTCATTTAGATTTAGGTTTTTAATTTATTTTCTAGACTGTTTACCTTTTATTTACTTGTGCATTGGTCGTGCGTGCTTCGCGTGTATAGCAAGTAACCCATCGTCGTAGTTGCAAAACACGTCGATCAAATAAAATTTATACCGAAACCCCAAGGGAGTCCCAGGTTGAACATAGGGAGGCGATGTTTACTTTAATTGAAAACCATGCTTCGATTTTATTTGTTCTTGGTCATTTTTATCTTTTCAAATTTTTTTGGTATTTTTAGGAAGCAAGAGATCAGATCGACAAATGCTTATCTAGCTAATCTACCTACAAATATGAAAGAGAGAGAGAGAGAGAGAAACAATCACCTATTCATCAAGAATTTTTGTTACACTACAAAAGTAGGAAAAATCTACACTATGAAAGCATAAAAGGATAGAATGAGGTGAGAGAAATCCCCCTCGACGATTGCTCGGAGGATGACTCGCTTTGACGTCTCCTGGAGGAAGGTGGTGAGGAGCAAGACGAAGGAGGACAGAGCTGGAGGATAGAGGATGGGGCAAGACGACGCCATGGTGAGGATCTTCTTCCCGAAGG
Organism: Thalassia testudinum; assembly: GCA_037157565.1. Taxonomy (NCBI): domain Eukaryota; kingdom Viridiplantae; phylum Streptophyta; class Magnoliopsida; order Alismatales; family Hydrocharitaceae; genus Thalassia; species Thalassia testudinum. The sequence continues at coordinate 101,160,014 of JAZHRO010000055.1, read as the reverse complement.
GTGGTGAGAGGATGGCCACGGGATGCTCCATGAAGGGGAGTGAGAGGACAGAAAACTATTTGGTTTTACTCTAGAGGAGCATCCCGGGCTTGGGACAAGCTCTCTCTAGAGCCTTGGAGGTGGTGAGAGGAAGAAAGGAAGGGATGGTTTGGAATGGTGGTGGATAGGTCCTTTTTTAGTGAAGGAAGAACAAATTCGCTTCCAGGTCATTACTGACGTCCATAAACGTCGGTGCAACTGTCGTTGAAGATCCGCCCTTTAAATCCACTTGCTGGCGTGCGCTGACCATTAGTGGCAGCTACAAGCATCACTAAAGGTGCATCACTGAAGATCCGTGCCCGCCCCGCTGGCATGTGCTCCGCTGGCACTACATGCTTCGCTCATCCGCGTCATGCGCATGCTGGCGTGTGCTGGCAGGCGCTTACGCGTACGCTGCACTGGCGCTGACGCTGCTGTGCGCTATGCAGCTGCTACTTAGCAGCTTGGCAAAATTAGAAATTGGGGGGGCTGCAGGGATTCGAACCCGCACCCCTCCTTTGCAAGCCAGCGTTAGCACCATTGCGGCAACCCTCCCCTTGTCTCACGTGGAGTGGTTTGGTGCATCCGCCTCCCAGCCATTGGATCTTGATCCAATGCCTTGATTGAAGGGCGCGGATGAAGGAGTTGGGCGGTGCTACTAGCCAGTGTTGGGCGATCTGGATGGCACCACGTGGCACCATCTAGGCTGTCCATCTTCTTCTTCTTGTAGAGGGTGCTACGGTGCTCAGATCAAGATGATTCCTGCGATGCCGAACTGCGATCGTCACTCCAGATCAATCCGTACAGTCATATTTTCCATCCAAAACCTGTATGGATGTCGCATTGCCCCCTTGCCGTTGATCTTCCTTGGGCTTAATGTGGTGCTACAGGACTCCGATCTGGATGATTTCAGAGGCGTTAGTCTCTGATCGTCATCCCGATCAGATCCATATGGTCTGATCGTCCATCCGAGGCCCTGAAATAAATCTTCTTTTCTCCTGACCATAAAAAGGACCTAATTAACCGAAAATATAAACTACTCTAAATGCAGAATGATGCATGCTATGCGATATTTATATCATGATATGCAGTGCTAAGTCTAGGAACTATCACAAATAAGCATTTTACGATGAATTTATACATGTTTATCAGGCCCCCATGCTTACTTTTTGCTAGTCCCTAGCAAAATTAAACTAGATGCTATGTATATTAATAGAATCAAGGTTCAAGTATTTAGGCAAAATTCATTGATTGCTTTAGAAAGTCTCATCCCCAAGACCTAATTACAAAAACTCAACAGTGCCCAGGTGCCTGCCAAAATGCAGACCGTCCGAGCCCTCTCCATATTTGAGAAGATATATATATATTTTTTTTTGCACTTTGGAGTTTGAGAGTTACGGGATAACTTTTTACGGCTACCCGACCCACCCAAGACTCGAAAAGGACTCTAACTGCTAAGAATCTTTGTGAAAAAGTGAGACTCACAAAATGGTCGTTAAGACGGACTTCGGATTTCTACGACCTTAGGTGACCTTGCCTATAGGTTTATCTTTACGATCGGTAGCTTTCTCCGTACTTTTATTTATGGGGTCAACAAAAGGGTGAATCCAGTGTATATCTCCCCGGTTTATTGTACCTCCCCGCTTCTTCCCTAAGTGTTCTAGGAATTATTATGCATTTTTTTGTGAGCTGGGTTCTGGACAACCAGCCGATGAGCTGTTACCACCGACAACTTGCCAGTCATACTCGTGGTTTTATTTTTTTTTTTTCTCCTTTTTTTTTCTTTTTTTTTTTTTAACTAAGTGGCTTCCCTGATCTAAGATTTACCTAAAGGCAATACAACAAAAATGGTCTTGTGGTTGGACTCTAGACAACCAGCTGATGAGCTGTTACCACCGACAACTTGCGAGCCATACCACCCAAGTCAATCCATTAGCTACCCAATTTCTGTAAAAACTGCCGGAAAGTGAGTCTGTGCAAAATAATGTGTGTAGATGCTTAGGCTTAAATCCCCCCAAATCATAGGGTGGGTTGATAAGTTGCATACTTATCATCCCAAATTATTTACCAAATTAAAATAAATTTTAATTGGTGAGGACTCAAGACTAAATCCACATTCGAGTGGACACCTGGGCTAATTAAGCCCGAAGACTTGAAGAGTACAAGTATTCAGGTCTCAAAGAATCAATTCCTAAAGTTTACAGCTCCTAATGCCTAAGTTCTCATCTCCTAATTCTAATTTTCTTCTTAACAAGAATCAAATAACAGGAAATTACTATTACAGCAGACAAAAAGGTTATAAAATATGTCCACCCCCCCATGCTTAGCTTTTGTAATGTCCTCATTGTAAAAAAAAGGAAAGCAAGCAAGAGAGTAAAAGTGGAAGAATAGCACCTGGTTTTCGTGAGACTCAGGTCAGCTTGGAACAGTCTTTACATGTGCTAACTTTAGTGCCTTTAGCTAGGCAAGGTTCTCAATCAACAATAACTAAGCATTGAGGCCATAACAACACAGTTTCCGGGCCCCCAGGTATGGGTCCTGGAGAGTGAAAATGGGCTTACCAAAGAGATGAACAATGAAAGTGTTAAGCTGGTGGTGCAGGGAGAGCCTAAATGGTCTCCAATAGGAGTTTTGTTGATTTATTACAGAGGAAGTGTAGTTGGGTATAGAATTTATGCAGTGGTTGGGTGAAAAAGGACGATGAGGGTTTTGTGATGTGCTGGGGATTTGTGGGTACCTTAGAATACCTAATGTTTGAAGAGTTCTTCCCCAATGTTCAATTTCATCCTCACACTCTAGGTTCTTAAACCAACCATCCTGATCCTCAGAATTCCCACCCAGAAGTTGGACCTCAAACTTTAAGCATTTAGGATAAGGATATTATTGGATTTTATCTTGATCATGTGAATCATTCAATAATTTTTTGATTTCATGTATATCTTCCTCATCCGGTGTTGCTACAATTGGTCATATTTTTGCTTTGTCCTCAATTATTTAGCAACTGTGTGTTCTTCTTCCCGAGTTTGGGTTGAGTTGGCCATTAAAAGGTTGTGTAAGGTATGTATAGCCATTACTTCCTCTATTCTACCAAGCTCCTCCATCGAACCACACTTAGTTTTATTCTTCTTTAAGACATCAAAAATATTGAATCGATTTGTCTTATCCCCTGAGGCCATTTCTATATTTCCCTATTCACAATCAATCCTCGCCTTGGCAGTAGCCAAGAAAGGTCTTCCCAAAATAATCGGGGTGTGGTTGAGCTGTTTTGGGGCTTCCATGTCCAGGACCATGAAATCAGCAAGGTAATGTAAATCATTAACCTTAACTAAAACATCCTCCAAAATACCCCTTGGTTTTGTAATGGATCTATCGGCTAACTGTAAGGTTATGTCAGTGTTTTTTAGGTAGCCTAGACCCAATTCCATGTGCAGTGAGGTGGGGATCACATTAATGGAAGCGCCTAAGTTGAGGAGGGCCCAGTCAAAAGTAACGTTTCCTATTGTGCATGAAATCAGCGGGGCTCCCGGGTCCTGCTTCTTAGGAGGTAGCTTTTTTATGATCAATGTGCTTGTGTTATCGGACAAAACTACTCTCCTATTGATTTCAGATTTTGCTCTATGCCTTTCTTTATATGCATTCAGTAAACCTATGGCATAGGCAGGGATTGATCTGATAGCCGTGAGGACTAAAATGATTGTTAATTTGAAAGCCTGAAGTAAGGACATCCTTTCCTCTAATTTCTCCTCCGATTTTTTCTGTTTGCCCATATAACAACAACATACTCCCGAATCAAACCCTGATGTTTTGTTGATCACATTCTTAGTTGGGAGTTTGGAATTCTTGCTACAGGGCCTAATGGGGTTGAAATGTGGTTGGGTAGGTCCCTTGCATTTACTACCACTACTCAAGGTGATGGTGTTTGCCGTGGCAAAATGCTGTTGGTTAGTGCCTTGGTGCAGGTTGGGCAAAATAGGAGGCTCCCAGTTGATTATGGTAGGAACTTGGTTAACTCCGGGAGGGGCTGGGGTAGCCTGATAGATAGCATGAGCTTGAGCATGCGACTCCCCATCATTACCAAACCCTTGAGACCCAACGCCTCAGTTCTGAACATTCCTTTGGTTTGGTATAGAATGTGATGGTAGAGATCCTGGCTACCGGTTGTTTGTGCTAAGTCCTGATTGCAAGGTGTCCAGCGAAGTTTTCATCTGTTGCATGAGCAGGAGCATTGACCCTTGCATTTCTACCATTTTCAGGTTCAAGTTAGCCTGCTCGGCGGGTTGTTGAGCATTCCACATGGGCTGATTAACCTGATTCTGGGGCAACTGAGTATATACATGACCCTGACCCGTTGGTTTTTGCGGTACATAGTTGTTAGGTCGATATTGGGTCTACTACCCTTGATCTTTCCAAGAGAAGTTAGGATGATTTTTCCAACCAGAATTGTTGGAATTAGAAAAAGGGTTGGACCTAACATTCTCTTGCATAGCATGAACATCCTCATATGATGAGCATGAAGAAGGATCAGAAAGACTAGGATCAAAGGCCCCAGTTTGGAACCCATAAGGTTCCAAGAAAAGTTGGCTCGAAGGTCGAGCCATCTCTAGTTGGTTCACAAACTCCCATCCCGTAGGAGTTTGCGAAGAATGGAATCCTGATCCCTAGGATTGAGCGGATCTAGAAAAATTAGAGTTTTCGAACATCCACTCTTCCATTCGTTTAGTAACCAGATCCATCTTATCTAATCTATTACTGATCAATTCCATATCAAATGTACGAGAATCTTGGACCTCATTGGCATTTGATCTAATTTGTTGGGATCGGTTGAAGGTTTCCATGGAGGCGTGGTTTAAAGAATTTTTTCTCATTTTCTCAAACAAATCATACGTGCTATCTACATCCTTGTTGAGGAAATTGCCTCCGCAAGAAGTGTCCACATGATTATGGAGTTGATCATTCAACCCATGATAAAAAATCTTCACAAGCTGCCATTTAGGCACCTCATGGTGTGGACACTTCCGCAACAGATCCTGGAATCTCTCCCTGGCCTCATGAAACGGTTCCCCCTGCCGTTGGGCAAAAGTGGTAATTGCCCGTCGCAATGCATTGGTTCGCCCAATTGGGAAGAATTTCTTCAGGAAGGCCGATTTGAAAGCTGTCCAAGTAGTAATCGGTCTTCCAATGGTATGATACCAATGTGCGGCCTTATCCCTGAGTGAATGGGGGAAAAACCTCATGAGCATTTGTTCTTCATCCACATTCTGCGATTTGGTATTCTGAACCAGAGTGATCAGGTCTTCCAAATGTTGGAATGGGTCATCTGAGCCAAGCCTGTGAAAGTGTTTAATTAGACTCAGAACATGGGGCTTGATCTCAACATCTCCTGCGAGGATCACAACGTCGGGACGATCCTCATAATTTGAAGGATCATAAAAATCCTTCAAGGGTTGAGTGCCCTGACCATTCATTTGTTAGAACCATTGCTGCGTTTGCTGCAATTCTTCCAACTGCCTCTGAATCAGCTCCTGCTAGTTCGGAGGCGGGGTAGGTGGTTGTTGATCAACCATGGGATCTACTTGGCTAAAGCTCAACCTCCACCTCCGAGAATGGTCTAAAGGTCCTTCCAAATGAGGGTTCAATGACCTCCTTCCAAGTATACACTGGAAGGAAGTCGGAAGGACGAGGAAGCGAAGGGACCCTGCAGCACAAAAAATACAGGCCTGTCCTTAGATGGGGTATCCAAAGGTCTATTGACTCTCAAAATCCGTCCTAAGATTATGGACGATTTACTCTACTTATGTCCAGGCAATCCAACCAGCTAGGAGGGACTGGGGAGAAGGTTCTTCCTTTGGCTTGCGCCTCCGGTTCCTAGTGTACCCCCCAGCCACAGTCGTTTGACGCCACTCCCCTAGCTAGACATCAGATTAACTAGCATAAGTAGGTTAATCATTAATAATCTCAATCTGGATCCCGATGAGCGAATGAATCCTTAGGGACAACCTCTAATTGATTTTAGTTAGGCTTAGGAAATTGGTGCTCTGGAATGTGATGGGCCCTTAATGGGTTGTGCCCTCAATGATTTATTTGAGAATGTGTGAATGTGCACAACCAAGAGGTTTTCAAGCAAGATTATTAATGATGAGGTGAGTTTTAGGATTCGAATCTTGCTTAATAGCTTTTAGGATTCAAATATTAGGTGTTTTCAAACAAAGTTTGTGAGGTAATCCAAGTTTTGAAAGCACGAGTTCAAGTATTTCTCCTTTGTAAATCAACAAAATATGGAGTGCCTGACTTCACCTAAGTATTGAATCCTATGGGGCAGCTACACAATGAACCTCTTTTAGATTAGGTGGTGCGACCCAAACAATTCAATCAATCGTCTCAAATGCACCACCAATTAAGGCACACAAAAAAGTGATTAACCTAATATGATTTCTACTCTTTTATGTGTTTAATTCGTGTACTGGGTCCACTGGTCGGAATCCCAGTTGAGTAGATAAAAACCAAGTCTGATTATGTGCCTCAAATGTGGGTGTATAGAGTGTGTATGTTGATTCATCCCATAGCAAGTATCTCTTTTATTTTTGTTTTTCTTTTTTAAATGTGGGGGTGAGGTGGATAAAGGTGGCAAACAAGACAAACAATTCTATCCTAGGGTTTACGCAAACACCAAAGTAGATTAGGTCTTGGTTACGATTATGGCAAAATGAACTAGTGGGGGGGAAGTGGGGGACACTTACAGAGTACTCTACCTGCACTTTACTCCGATCTACTGCACTTGGATCTCCATGCTAGGGTACCTGCAAGACAGTAGATCAAAGACAAGTAGGGTTAGTGCTATGTCAATGCAAAGAAGCGCAATAAACAATAAAGTAAATTCCATTGCCTCCCCGACAACGGTGTCAAAATGGTCATGCGTGCTTTGCATGTTTAGAAATCGGGGTTACAAGTAACCCATCGTAGTAGTTGCAAAACACGTCGATCAGATAAAATTATACCGAAACTCCAAGGGAGTCCCGGGTCAAACACAGGGAGGCGACATTTGCTTTAATTGAAAACCGCGCTTCGATTTTATTTGTTCTTGGTCATTTTTCTCTTTTCTAATTTTTTTGGTATTTTTAGGAAGCAAGAGGTCAGATCGACAAATGCTTATCTAGCTAACTTACTTGCAAATATAAAAGAGAGAGAGAGAGAGAAACAATCATCTATTCATCAAGAATTGTTTGTTACACTACGAAAGCAGGAAAAATCTACACTATGAAAGCATAAAAAGATAGAATGAGGTGAGAGAAATCCCCCTCGACGGTTGCTCGGAGGATGACTCGCTCTGACGTCTCTTGGAGGAAGGTGGTGAGGAGTGAGACAAAGCAGGATGGAGCTGGAGTACAGAGGATGGGGCAAGACGATGTCGCGGTGAGGATCTTCTTCCCGAAGTGTGGTGAGAGGATGGCCATGGGATGCTCCACGAAGGGGGGTGAGAGGATGGAAAACTATTTGGTTTTACTCTAGAGGAGCATCCTAGGCTTGGGACAAGCTCTCTCTAGAGCCTTGTAGGTGGTGAGAGGAAGAAAGGAAGAGATGGTTTGGAATGGTGGTGGGTAGGTCCTTTTATAGTGGAGGAAGAACAAATTCGCTTTTCGGTCATTACTGACGTCCATAAACGTCGATGCACCATTGCCCCATGTGGCGTTGGTGATTACTGCTGTTGGCTGGTGTTGGGTGGTCTGGATGGCACCACGTGGCGCCATCTGGGCCGTCCATCTACTTCTTCTTGTGGAGGGTGCTATGGTGCTCAGATCAAGATGATTCCTGTGATGCTGAACTGCGATCGTCACTCCAGATCCATCCGTATGGTCGGATTTTCCATCTGAAACCTGTATGGATGTCGCATTGCCCCCCTGGCCGTTGATCTTCCTCAGGCTTAATGTGATGCTACAGGACTCCGATCTGGATGATTTCAGAGGCGTTAGTGTCCGATCGTCGTCCCGACCAGATTTGTATGGTCTGATCATCCATATGAGGCCCTGAAATAAATCCTCTTTTCTCCTGACCATAAAAGGACCTAATTAGCCTAAAATATAAACAACTACTCTAAATGCAGAATGATGCATGCTATGCAATATTTATATCATGATATGCAGTGCTAAGCCTAGGAACTATCACAAATAAGCATTTTACGATGAATTTATACGTGTTTATCATGCATAAGTAGCTAAAAATCAAAAAATAAAAAGAAAATGAGCTTCCTGCTAGAAGTTGCCTTCCCCTTGGACGAACTATTTAGGTCAGTATGAGCAGCCTCTAGATTTATTTCTCTGCATTGCATGCATTCTTACATCGTTGATTGTTGGAAGCAAGGTATGCATTCTCTTACTTTGCATCCTATTCTTGATCTCACATTGCATTTGGACTTAATTCGAAGACCACATAATTTGTCTTGAAGCAATCTAACAAGTGGTCACATATATTCTTGAAAAAGGACTAATTAAAGGAGGGACATCAAAAAATCAAGGACTTGATTTTCAAACGTGGTGTTCGATTCAAAATTCAAAATCCTTTTGCGGTATATGCACAATTATATCTTTCGCACCACGGCATGCATTTAGACACTCTTAAGTCTTGGAACGACTAGGACAAGAGCCCTCCTACTGTTGGATTCTGAAGTGTTCGAAACTTGAGATCAAAGGTTTTGTAAATCCAAAGAGGGGGATACCCTGTCATGGATTTTTGGGGGTAGTTGAGAAGCACCGCGAAAGCACAGCTTCAAAGGAAGGCTTAGGCCTACTTGCATCCCTCGACCTTCCATCTTTAGATTTGCTTTACCATTTGAGATTTAGGGAAGAACACCTAAGCTCCAACTAGGTCTTTTTAAGGCATTTCGTAGGTTGACAATAGGTGCGTAATTGATTGGGCAACTTGCTTTGTCACCTACAATTTGAACTAAAGTCAAAAGCCTAAATTTGTAAAGATCGAACAAGTCCTTTTGAATTGTGTTTGTAGTGCATGCTTGGTAGGCGTTCTCTTAGGAGACAACTTGTGTTTGATTCTGAACCTGAAACAATCTTAACAAGAAACCTTCCAAGGGTAGAAATGGTCGGTCAAAAGAGCCTTAAGGAATATTTGATTCCAACCAATCAAGCTGGCCCTACACTACATAGACCTGGAGGGGACAATCCTTATGAGATCAAAAGCAGTACCATATCCTTGCTACCCTCCTTTTATGGTACTGCTAGGGAAGACCCTTACAGGCATATAAAGGAATTCACCGAGGTCTGTTCCACGATGAAGCTACAGGGCATTACTGATGACGCTTAAGTGCGGACCCTCTTTCCCTTCTCCCTTAAGGACAAAGCCAAGTATTGGTATCACACCCTTGATGATATTAACACTTGGGATGCCCTGAAGGAGTTTTTGAAGTACTTCCCCATGAGCAAAACCAATCACTTTATGAGGGAAATTATGAGTTTTGTTCAAAAGGATGGGGAAGCTTTCCATGATGGGTGGGAGCGCTTTAACAACTTGCTGAGACTTTGCCCACATCACCAAGTGCCTAAATGGCAACTGGTTGAAAGGTTCTACACAGGACTTAATGATTTGCATAGGCAAACTGTGGATGGTGCCTGTGCAGGAACCTTTCTATCTAAGATTGAGGATGAAGCTTGGAACCTTTTTGATACTTTGAGTGAGAATTCTATTCACTTGAATTTTGCCTACATGGATAGAAAACTCACTCTCATGCAAAGAAAGTTGGAGGCAAATGAGGCAAGGGACATCAAGAATTTAGCCTATCAGATTCAATTATTGAATTAAAACATGGAAAGGCTTATGTCGAACCTGAATCCATTCGTATCTAACACCTCCACATCCCAAGCTTCTGAATGCTCAATTTGCCGGGGCAATACACACGCCACTGTGGATAGCCACTTGGCCTCCCAATTCCCTGAGCTTGTACAAGCGAATATGAATGCCGCTCAAGGGTTCCGTCCTAGAACTCGTAATGACTCTCTTTCCAACACTTATAATGAAGGATGGAGGAACCACCCAAACTTTTCTTGGAGACAAGGAAATGTCTCAAATTTAGGGAATTATAAACCACAATCCTTTCAAAACCATCAAATGAACCAACCTCAGACCTTTGCCCAACCTAAGACCTCTGGGATGGATGAATTGAAGGAGATGTTGAAAACTATGCAAGAAAGTCAAAGTGCCATCATCCAATCTCATGACAAGGCTATACATGAGATGGAATCACACATAGGATACCTTTTTGAGGCCGTTAGATAGAGGGAAACTGGGAAGCTCCCCAGTGCTGTTGAGGAGAATCCTAAAGGAAAAGGGATTGTCTTTAGGGAGCATGCTCAGGCGGTGACTATTCTGAAGAGTGGGAAAGATATTTTCAAACCCAATGCTCCTATAGTCTCACCCCCTAAAAAACCATCCACCTCAACTTTCACCCCTACCGGAGAAGACTTGCCCAAATCTTCTCTGCTTCAAATCACCTCACCGGAAGAAGTTGCCCCTGTTCCACCCCTTACTCGACATGACAACACTTCCACCAGAGATCGAGAGTGCCCTTTCCAGAGCTCTTATCTACCTCTAGGCAGACTTCTGCTGGCTCATCTGGAGCCGAAGATAAGATGTATGAGATCATGGAAACTTTCAAGCAAGTGCAGATTAACCTACCTTTGCTTGAAGCTATCAGGTAGATTCCATCTTATGCCTACTTCGTAAAGGACCTATGCAAGAAAAAGCGGCAATCTAGAAAATAGGTCCAATCAAAAGTTGTCCTACCTGATTCTGTTAGCTTAATTGTTCAACATGGCACACCCCCGAAACTTAAGGACTTAGGAGCCCCATACATCTCAGTAGTTATTGGTGACTTACAAATTGATGAGGCTCTACTTGATATGGGTGCGGGGGTGAACATCCTTCCGAGCTACGCGTATGAACAACTTGGGGGAGGCAATCTGAAGCCTAGGCATGTAATCCTTCAAGTTGCTAATCGATCACTTAAGACACCATGGGGAATTTTGGAAGATGTCCTCATAAGAGTGGAGGATTTCTTCTTTCCCGTTGACTTCTTAGTTTTGGACACTGACCCTACCAACAAGCCAACCAAACCCTCCGTCATTTTGGGCTGCTCCTTCCGTGCAACTTCGCATGCTTCAATCAATTGCAATACTGGGGCATTGAAAATGGGTTTTGGGAATAGGAAAATCCGGCTTAATGTGTTTGATGCTTACAAACAAGCCAGACTTGAGGATTGTTCTCAAGTTGAGGTGATAGATGACCTGATTGAAGAGGCAACCCCTGCAATGTTTTGTCCCCCTTCAGCATGTCATGATAAATGAGCATTCCCATCTCTTTGAGGAATGTGAAGGGGATATACTAGAACTTGAGGAACTGCTTGGTGTTCTGTTGAGTCTCTTCCCCAATCATCTCTGCCTAAGGTAGATCTGTTACCTGAGATGGGGCCATCTATTATGAAACCCTCAACCATACAAGCCCCTGACCTTGAGTTGAAACCCCTTCCTGACACTCTCAAGTACGTCTTCCTTGGTGCCAATGATACGCTCCCCATTATCATTTTGGCTGTGCTATCTGAGTCACAGGAGGGAGCCCTGATTGAATGCTTGTCTAGGCACAAGGAAGCTATTGCTTGGAGCATTGCTGACATTAAGGGTATAGACTCTACGCTCTGCATGCACTACATTTATACTGATGATTTACCATCAAGCCATTTAGGGACATGCAGAGACATCTGAACCCTAATATTAGGAAGGTGGTCAAAAAGGAAATCCTGAAGTGGTTGGACGTTGGGATCATATATCCTATTGCAAATAGTAAATGGGTAAGTCCTATTCATGTGGTGCTAAAGAAGGCAGGCTTTATTGTGGAATTCAACAACCGAGGTTGACAAGTTGTCACTAGACCCTCAACTGGATGGAGGGTCTATATTGATTATCGCAAGCTGAACATCGCTACCCAGAAGGATCACTTTCCCTTACCTTTTATTGATCAAATTCTCGAGAAAATGGCAGGGAATAAGTACTAATGCTTTCTTGATGGATATTCTGGGTACAACCAGGTTACAGTCTTCCTTGATGACCAGGAGAAGATGACATTCACGAGTCCTTACGGTACTTTTGCATTCAGGCGTATGCTGTTTGGATTATCTAATGCCCCTGCAACATTCCAGCGGTGTATGATGTCTATTTTTTCAGACATGATTGATGAGTGTGTTGAAGTGTTTATGGATGACTTTTCCATTTATAGCTTGTCTTTCGACCAGTGTCTCCTGCACTTGGAGAATGTGTTGAAGCGATGTAAGGAGACTGGTTTAGTCCTCAGCTGGGAGAAAAGTCATTTCATGGTATAGAAAGGAATTGCACTTGGGCATATTGTATCCAAGCGAGGTTTGGAAGTAGATAAAGCCAAGATTGATTCTATTTCCAAACTCCCATTGCCCACGAACGTCAAATAGATTAGATCCTTTCTCGTTCATGCTTGCTTTTATAAGCACTTTACTAAAAATTTTAGTAAAATTTCTAAGCCACTTTGTGACTTGTTGGCAAAGGAATCTTCCTTTAATTTTGATTCAAAGTGTGCCGAGGCCTTTCAAACTCTGAAGGAGGGCTTGATCTCTGCACCTATTCTCTAAGCTCCTGATTGGACACTCCCATTTGAGCTGATGTGTGATGCTTTGGATTATGCAGTGGGAGCAGTCATTAGACAAAGGCTTAAGGGAAGACCTCATGTGCTGCATTATGCCAGCAAGATTTTAACCGAACCTCAGCAAAACTACACCATCACTGAAAAAGAATTACTTGCTGTAGTTTTTTCTCTGGAGAAGTTTATGTCTTATTTTCTTGGGTCTAAGGTGGTTATTTTTACTGATCATGCTGCAGTGAAACATCTCACTGCTAAGAAAGATTCTAAGCCACATCTGATTAGGTGGATCCTACTCCTTCAAGAATTTGACTTGGAGATACGTGAAAAGAAAAGAGTAGAAAATGTTGTGGCTGGCCACCTATCTCGCCTTCCACTTAATGACTCTTTCTGGAGACATTCGTAAGACATTTCCCGATGAAACTCTGATGGCGGTAACACCAACTTTACCTTGGTATGCAGATACCATAAATTACTTGGTCACTGGACAAACTCCTGCCACTTGGGATGAGCAGAAAAGAAAGACATTCATTTCCCAAGAAAGATATTTCCATTAGGAAGAGCCATAATTATTTAGAATTGGACAAGACCAAGTATTGAGAAGTTGTGTACCTGAAGAGGAATAACAAAGTTGCTGAGTTTTTGCCATGAACTTCATTGTCGAGGACACTTTGGTGCTAAGAAAACTGCTTTTAAGGTTCTCCAGTCCAATTTTTGGTGGCCTTCCTTATTTAAGGATTCTCATAATTTTGTTAAGGCCTGCATTAGATGTCAACAGACTGGAACGATTGGGAAGAGGAATGAAATGCCTCAACACCCTATTCAATCTGTTGAAATTTTTGATGTGTGGGGAATTGACTTTATGGGCCCCTTCCCGTCGTCCCATGGTTATGAATATATCTTGGTGGCAGTTGATTATGTCTCTAAATGGATAGAGGCCATTCCTACGTGCACAAATGACCACTCTGTGATTTTGAAATTTGTGAAGGCCAATATCATATCTCGTTTTAGCTCCCCAAAACCATTATAAGTGATGGGGGACCTCATTTCCGAAACCACCACTTCAATCAGCTAATTAGGAGTCTGGGAGTGACTCACAAGGTCGCTACCCCTTACCATCCTCAGACGAGTGGCTAGGTTGAAGTGTCGAATAAGGAGATAAAAAATATTTTGGAAAAGACCATTAGACCTGATAGGAAATACTGGTCACAAAAGCTCGATGATGCTTTGTGGGCATATCAAACGGCCTATAAGACCCCTTTGGGTACTTCTCCCTTTCGGATTGTGTATGGGAAAGCGTGCCATTTACTTGTTGAGTTGGAACATAAGGTACTTTGGGCTATTTGAAGTGTTAACATGGATTTAGAGAAGGCAGGTAAGGCACGACTTCTGGAATTAAGTGAGCTTGAGGAGCTGAGGAATGATGCTTGTGACACCTCTCAAGCTTATAAAGAAAGAACTAAGGTCTTGCATGATAACTATATACTTCGAAAGACCTTTGAGCCCAACCAACAAGTTTGCTTTTCAATTCCAGACTAAAGCTTTTTCCTGGGAAGTTAAAATCTCGTTGGGATGGGCCTTACATAATCACTAAAGTGTTTCTGCATGGAGCTGTGGAGATTAAAAGCCCTTCCTCTTCAGTAACTCCCTTTATCGTCAACGGTCAATGATTAAAACCATACATTACTTTGGATGGTCATCTGGTTGACATGGTCACTCTTGAGGAGCCTTAGCTCCTACCATTCTCCGCCTCAGGTAATATCTTCCTTTAACTATTTTTGTTTCCAATGAGGACATTGTTTGGACCAGGCATGGGGGAGAGGACCTAAGGCATTTTGTTTATAGCATGTCTACATTTTGCATTCATTCATGCATATTGCATTAAAAAATAAATAAATAAATAAAAATAAAAATAAGAAAAAGAGTTTTGAGCTTAACTTGCTAGGTCTTGCATTCTTATGCAAATCAGAACTCTTGGTTAGACTAAGTTGATTCTAGGGTCGAACTTTAGAAGCTAAGTGAGCTACTAGTTTTAGACCTTTAGGGTCCTTTGTGGACTTAAAAACTTAAGTAGGAGTTAAGTTGCAAACCATTCCTCAAGAGGTTGAGGAAGGAAAGCTAGGGTTGAGTTAAAAGGTGCGGTGGTACCTGGAGTCTTGTTCTACCTTTTGGTTTACGAGTCCTTGTAACCCAAGCATCCAAATTTCACACACTTGGTCTGGTGTAAGTAATCAACTTAATTCCTTTCTTAAAAGAGATTTGGTTCTCTTAGTTTTTACTTAGGAGAGGCTTGAAAACACAATTTGATTGGAAGAGTTCCCACTGCAGGAGAGGTGGAGTATATACACACCTTGAGGATGCGATGATAGCGTATTACCTCCTTGGCACTTGTCTCTTAGGATATCCATCCTATTGGGGGCATGTAAGCGCATTGTGTGGTTTAGGTACCATGGGCAGCCCTATCTCTAAGTGCCGATTGCCACAGTCCTGAATTCGCTTAAGAAATCCATGGGAGATACTATCTCAAAGTGCTGATTGCCAAGAGTTCTTGGGGTCGTTATGGGCAATGCTATCTCGACGTATCGAAAGCCAGGCACCCTTTGAGGTACGGTGATGGGGACAATGAATCCGACACAGACTGTGTTGATAGATGATCCGAGGTTAGACTTAGAGGAATCAAACAAAAAAAAAATCATTTTTCCTTTAACTCAAATAACTCAGACCAATGCAAATGCACAGATGCTTCAATCTCAGGGATCAATAAACCTTAGGGTAGAGCCAGAAATCAGGGAAACTTGTGCCTGCAACTCATCTCTAGCTGACCTAATCTGTAACTTAACAACTACTTGGGAACCTTAGGTCAAAAGTCTGAACCTAATACATTTCTAAAGGAAGATTAATTGGGTTGGCTAGTTTACTTGGAGTGCTAGGTTTTGCTTGATTTTGCTAGGGACTAGCAAAAACTAGGCATGGGGGTATTTGATTAGCTCATATTTGTAGGCTATTTAAGTATCTAAATGTCTAGACATTAAATTAATTTAAACATTTAGATAGCATACATTAGGACGTAAATAAATTAATTCATATTTTTAGCCTAATTGCATAATTCGTTCATTGCATGCATTTGATTAGTTAATCAATTAGGTGAATTAGTTGCATTGTTTTAATTTAACATAGAAGTTAAGGGCACATGCATAAATAACCATAATATTTTATTCTTTTATTCAATTCTCCTTTGCACAGGTAACTCATTCAGCTTCAGCTCCGCTTCCTCCTACGCATCGCATTTATGCTACGACATTTTGAATTTGAAATCATGGCCGTGGCTACAAAAGGAGGGTGAGCTCCCATTGAGGGAGGCCACCATCCTTTGCTCCTCGCTATTTTTAGAGGACCTTGCTCCTCTTCCATTCCGTACCACCGGCCTCACCACGGAAGAACGACTCACCACCGTGGTCGTGTGGAGTGACAGCCCACACCGCCAAAGAGTCTCTGCAACTCTTCAGCTTAAACAGCAACTCACGGCCACTCCCAACCAAGCGCACCTGCCACCGCTCCATCTAACACCACCATGCACGCTCTCACTTCAGTTATAGCCATCAGCCATCTGCCCACCGTGCCCTCACTTCATCGCTGCAGCACCAGCCACCTACGCGTGTGTGCCCTAACCTCAGCCAGCTCACGTGCCAGCAACTTCCCCCCACTCCATCAGACCCACCACGCGCCTCCAGCCCAGTCAGCACGCCCACACCTCCTCACCTTCTCCAGAACCTCCAGCGCCTCTTTACCACACCTCTGCTCTCCCACAACGCGCGCTCCATGCACCTACACCCCCGCGCGCCAGCAGCCTGTGCTCCAACAACCACACCAGCACATCCCTTGCAGGCCTGCAGAGATGCGCCTCCACGCACCCTTGCTCCAGTGGCTCCCTGCAGCACCTGCAGCCGATGTCACCACCACGCCAGTGCATGGCTGTGCGCTCTGCAGAGCACCCGAGCGCCCACGCCTCCACACCTCCGCATGCCTGTAGCACCCCCAACACCAGCACGTGCTTCTCTCCTTGCGCCTACAGCACGCGCGGCAGTAGCAGGCTTCTCCATCACCGCCACTCCTCTCCTCCGGCAAGTCAGCTCCGACGATCTCACGACACACCGCTGCCACCACCACGAAGGCCTCGCTTCAGCCAACCTCTTGTAGGAGTAACTCTTCGATTGAACCTCTCTCCCATGTGCAAGGAAGAGCGAGGTAAAATCCTCTATTTTTATGTTAATTAATATTTACATTTGAATGCCATTGCCACCAAAATCAATTTTAATTTGTGATTATTTTGTTGTAGTGAAATTGTGGCTACATACTCATGCTTTCGGATAATTGTGTGCTTATTGTTATTCACATATTTTAACATTGGTTTTGGGATTAAAATGTGCACAAATTTTCTCTAATACATGTCAATTGGAAATTACATAAAATTATCACATATTTATTGAATATTTCAGTGTGGAAAAATTGCACATCTACCCTTATATTTTCGAGTTATTGTGCATCTTCTTTCCATCACATTTCATGTCAGATTTGACTATGGATTTCGCACTTGATTAAAAGAATATGAAATAATCAAGATTTTATTGCATCATTGCCTCCCTATGGACACGACCCGCTCTTCTATGTGTGGTAATTTTTATTGTAATTATTTTGTTAAGTGATTTTCCACCACTTTGTTGCTAAAATGACAAATCATCTTAATCACATTATTCGAAAGCAAAAAACATCTTATCAGGTGGTCTGGATGGCACCACATGGTGCCATCTTGACCATCCATCTTCTTTCTATTGCAGAGGGTGCTATAGTGCACGGATCGAGATGATTCTCACGTTGTCGGACTACGATCATCACTCCGATCCATCCGTACAGTCGAATTTTCATCCGAAGCCCTTCTGGATGTCGCATTGTCCCCTGGCAGTTGATCTTCCTCGGACTTCATATGATGCTACTGGACCCCGATATATGATTTCGGAGGTGTTGGACTCCGATTATCATCCTGATCTGATTTGTATGATCTGATGGTGCATCCGAGGCCCTAAAATAAATCCTCTTCTCTACTAACCATAAAAGGGACCTAATTAACCTAAAATATATACAACTACTCTAAATGTAGAATGATGCATGCTATGCAATATTTATAACATGAAATGCAAATCTAAGCCTTAGAACATGCATGATTAGGCATTTTAAACTAAATAGATGTGTCTATTTCAGTGATGCACTCGTGCTGTCACCACAAGCGCGTAGTGGGATGGGGTTGGCGAGGATGAAGCATGCCTCAAGTCATGGTGCACGCTCTAGCCATGGCACTAATGGAGGTGAGGGAGGAGGTGGATCCCCCCTAGGGGAAATGAAGATCGGCCGCTCCATGGTTGTACCTCTCCTTTTAGAAACACCTACTATTGGTTTCCTTTGTCGAGATTGTCTCCAACAACTCAGCAAATATAGAAAACGGTTGGGATGCGTGGTCGCTTGGTTGACTTGACTTGGCGATGGAGAGGCAATTAGTTTATTAGACATCTAGATTGAGTTATGGATGTCTTAAAAGGTGCAATTGGCAATACGACCGTCAGACGTTCAAATTGAGGTATGAACATCTTATGCAATGAAATTGGATGTCTGTAGGTTTGTCTGCAACTGAAAAGCTGACCGAATCATGGAGTTGGTTGTGCAAGTCCAATTTGCGAGTGATGTCCTTCATATTCCAATAATCCTTTCTTCTAGATTGCATCCACCAAATAAGTTATCATAACCATATGCTATTAAATGTGCAAATGGCGCATAAAATTATACGTGGACTAAGATAAATTACCATTTAATTCTTAAGCAATTAGAAAGTAGGCACATACAATTAAAGAGTACTTAGGCCAAATAATGGTCCACTAAAGTGAGCTTATCAGTACTTAAAAATGGTCTCCCCAAAATCATGGGCATATCTTGTATTTGTTGTGGAACATCCATGTCAAGAACTAGAAAATCAGGTAAGTAGCTGAAATCTTTGACTCTAATTACCACATCATCTACAAGCCTAGTTGGGGTGATTATGATTTGGTCAACTAATTGTAGTGTAACATCAATGAGTTTTAGCTATCCTATTTGTAGTTTATCAAATAGGGCAGTCGGGATTAGGTTGGCCGAAGCACCGAGATCCAGTATAGCCCGCTTAAAATTTGTACCACTGATCTTGCAAGGGATCGGCAGGGTTCCTAAATCGGATTTCCTAGGATGTAGACTGTTTTGGATTATAGCACTTACATTTTCTGACGGTGCTACCTTCCTTTGCGAGGATTCCTCCACAACTTTTTTGGATTAGTCAATCAAGGTGGAGTTGAAAGTGAGGATATCGAGTAATGGGATAGTGACTTGTGCATTGCTCAATGATCCTGTTATGTCTGATTCAGGTAGTCTTCTAGTGTGGAGGTGCGGCAAGATTTTGGATAAGGGAATGGATTGACTAGCCTGAGGGACGGGTTTCTGCTTCCTCCTCTTGGTCTTGTCCTCTACCTTCTGTTGATCAATGGTTGGGTGAGATCTGGGAGAATGGTCATGGGGCCTAATCTTGTGATCTTTTCTCATGCACACAGTCATAATGTAGAGATGAAGGAGAGAGGATTGGACCCTATTGTGGAACAATAGTGATAATCATTAAAGCTTGATTCAGATCAACTGAGGACGTAGAAACTCCAACACAGGTATGAGTTGGTAGGCCTGGCTGGGTGTAGCAAGCTTGGCCATGGATTTGATTCACCGTGTGCTTCTAGATTGGCACGTTGTTTGGATTTGGTAGAGGTTGGGAAGGAAGTACACCAGGTTGGTAGGTCCATGCCATTTGTGCAAGTTGATTTTGGACCTCTATGATCTTCACCTTATGTTGTTTATGTATAGCCATGTTGGTCTTCTGCATGTCAACCATGGTCTGCACAATCAAGTTTATTTGATCTTCCTTTGTAGGCCTGGTTCGGAAATTCGGGTCGGACCTAGGCTAAGTGGGCTGATATGGTTCCAAAGCTTGTGGTCGGGGTTGGAATTGAGGTCTTGAGTTCTGATTATTTCCCGACCACGCAAAATTCACATGATTGCACCATCTAGGGTTATATGTGTTAGAGAATGGATCATTCTGGATGGCGTAGAGGTCCTCACAGGTCTATGGAACTCCAGAGTAATCAGAGTATGAGGATTTATAGTTCCCCCAACTAGAGTTGAATGGTTCAGAGTTTCTTCCAAAACTAGGATCATATGGGTCTAGATACGTGTCCATCCCCTGATATGTGTGGTTGTAATGTTACGCATGACCTCCCTACCTGAGGGCGGATGTGCATACATGTTTTGCATTGAAGAGGTGGCCCACTACAGTTGTTGAGTCAATTTGTCCACCTTCTTCTCTATGATGGAGACCTTATCTAGGTGACTAGCCAGCAACTCCAAGTCGACAGATGCAGATAGGTTGCATGTCTCATGTACCCCTCGTGCGTTTGTCAATGCGTGGGTGGTTGTTCGATTGAACACGCCCATAGGCTCAGTGTTATGGAGTTCTCGCACATGTTCTTGAGAATCTACCAAACGTTGTTGATGTATACACATCCATTTAGGTTAAAATGCATATTTCTGCATGTTCCCAAGCTTATAGATGCATTCTATATTATAAATATTGCATAGCATGCATCATTTTGCATTTAGAATAATTTGTATAAATTTTAGGTTAATTTGCATCCTTTTGTGGCCAGGAGAGGATATTTATTTTAGGGCCTTGGATTAAGCATCCAACTGTACGAATTTGATCAGGACAATGACCAGAGTCCAATGCCTCTAAAATCATCATGATTGGAGTCCTGTAGCATCTTATCAAATGCCAAAGGGAAAGGTGGCACCAATCCATACCTCAGATGCCAAATCCCATTGCACGGATGGATCCGAATCATCAATCGCAGCCCAACGACGCCAAAGTCGACCCAATCCGACGTCTGTGGTGCCACTTACAAAGCAAAGGATACGGATGACCATGATAGCACCACGTGGTGCCATCGTAGCTGCCTAAATTCGCTCAGGCCCCTTCGGTCATCAACTTGCCATCTCCAACGCACGATCTCGACCTTTGGATCTGCACCCAATGGGCGAGAGCTCATGCCATCTAATCTCTCCACTGGACAATCCAATGCGATAGCATAGCAGTCATGGGGTCGGTTCTCAAGTCAGGGGCCCACATTCAAAATCGGTTGCAATGTCTAATTTTGCTAGTGTGGCTGAAATCGATTGCATCTGCTGGATGGCCATCGAGAAGCATAGAACACACCATGTGGCACAATGGATTAGCCCGAATGCGGCCAGGTGGAAACGTGTAATTGTACACATGGATGAACACACAATTGTATGCATCTACGGCGCAATCTGAAGGGCATGATCTTCATGCGATCGTGGTTGTTGATCAAGCATCCAACGGTGGGTAGGTGTGGTAGTTGCAAGCAAGCGTAAGCTGGACCTTCAGCGACGTTTGTGGAGGAGATATAGCGATGCCTGTAAATGTTGCTATTGACCTGTGACCTTATTTTGCCTCCTCTCCTCCTCCATAAAAGGACAACCACCCATCCCATTCTTCTTCATCTCTTCCTTTCTCTCCCTCACCACCTCCAAGTCTCTAAAGAGAGCTTGTACTATGTCTTGGTTGCTCCTCTAGAGTAGGAAATAAATATTTTTTCTCACTTCTCGTCCCCCTTCGTGGTGTATCCCGTGGCCATCCTCTCACCACATTGGGGAAGTAGATCCTCACTGTGACGCCATCATGCCCTATCCTCCTTCCTTCGTCACCATTCTCCTTCCTCCAGCACCTCACCACCTTCATCCAGGCGATGTCAGAGGGATTCGTCCTCCAAGCAGTCGTTGAGGGGGATTCTTCTCACCTTCCTTTATCATTTATCGCTTTATAGTGTAGTTTTCCACTTTCCTATCTGCAACAAACTCTTTTAGATATATATTGATATCTCTCTCTCTTTCGCTCTCTCTCCTATTCTACTAGAGTAGCTTAGAATAGATAACAAATATTTTGCTTGATATTCTATCTTATAAAAATACCAAAAAAATCATAAAAGATAAAAACAACAAAAACAAATAAAATCAAAATGCAGATTTCAAAAGCAAATGTTCTCCTTCTCATGTTTGACCCGGGCTTACTTTGAGCTTCGGTAAAGTTTCTATGGTTAGCGGATTTCTACCCATTATGACGATGGGTTTTTCGAACTCAAAACTTTTCGTGTAAAAAATCCTACTCAACATTTTGGTGTCATTGCCGAGGAGGCAATGCTCTTTTGTTTTTCCTATGTTTTACAACTTAAATTTTTTGCTCACTTTGGTCCTTCCTTTCTACTATTATAGGTACCCTTCTAAGGCAAGCCAAAACGGAATAGATCAGAGTAAAGTGCTGTCAGAAGGTTGTGTAAGTGTATTCCCCCATTCCCTACACCATAGATTTCATTTTGCCACACTAATAAATCAAACCTAAATCGACTTAGTTGGTTGGATAAACATTAGGTTAGAAATTGGTTGTTTGATTGCCACTCCACCCACCATACCCCTGCATGTATATTCATTTAAAAGAAAAAATACTATTTGATTGTGGGATTTACTGAAAGTTACACACATTAACACCCACAACTCTCTACCTAAGGCGCACCACTCTACATTGATTTTACCACTTAACCAGAATTTGACCTGTGGATCTGGTACACCTTAACTCAACGCACAAATAAGTTAGTAGAAAATTTGAATATGTTAAACATTCTTATGTGCCTTAACTAGGTGATGCAACAGACTAATTGATTGAGCTATTTGGGTTATACCACTTAAGATAAAAGTGATTCATTAGTAGCTTGCTCCATAGGGTTGATTTTTAGGGTTGGACCAGGCACCCCACATTATTTCTGAATTTTAAAGGAATATATCTACACCCGTGATTTAAAAACTTGGAGTGTTCCACTGAACTTTGAATGAATATACCTAAAGATTAAACCCTAAAAGCTATTAAGCAAGATTTGAACTTTAAAATCAACCACATCTTCAATAATATTGCTTGAAAATCCTTGGTTGTGCATGCACATACATTGTAATTGATCATTAAGGGCACAACCCATCTAAAGGGTCCATAAAATTCCAAGAGCACAATCATCCCAAACCTAATTAAAATTGAGTAGACGTTGGCCTTAAAGATTAACTCGATCTTTGGGACTCCAATTGAGATCTACTTCGACCGGTCCATCTCATGTCTAGCTAGGGGAGTAGTGTCAAACGACTGTGGTTGGGGGGTATCAAAGGAACCGGAGGCACAAACCAAAGGAAGAACCTTCTCCATAATTCCTTCCTCTAACTGGTTGGATTGACTAGATAGAAATAGACCAAATCATTTCTTTCATCTCAAGACAGGTTCTGAGAGTTTGTAGGTCTTTAGGCTACCCACCTAAGGACAGGTTTGGTTGATTGTACTACAACGCACCTTTCTCTCCTCTGTTTTCCCTCCTACTTTGCCATGTATCCTTCTACATCCTACTCACATTTCCACTCCTACCCTTCTACCAGCAGTTATCCCCAAGAATATTACTATCCCGACCTGACTTATTACTACCCATCCACTAGTCAGGATAACTTTGATTGGGGATATGATTTTGGACCTCAGTGTCTATGACCTAACCCTGGACAACAAGACTATGATTACTTTTGCTTTTATTATTAAAATAAAAAAATTGAATTAGGAAAAGAGAGCTTGGGCACTAGAGTTTTTCAACCTTAGGAAATAATAAAATAGGATTTGAATACTTAGACTCTTCAGGATTTCGAGCATAATCAGCCTAGGTGTCTACTAAAATGTGGACTTATTTCTTGAGTCCTCGCCATTCTAAGTTTATTCCTAATTGGTTAAATAATTTAAGGTGATAAGTACACGACTTATGAACTCACCCTCTGATTTAAGGGGACTTTAAGTTTAAAACATCTACACACTATTCTCACTAACTTACTTTTTAGTGGTTTTAATGGAAATTGGGTAGCTAATGAACCTTCTATGGTGGTATGGTTGGCAAGTTGTCATGGGTTTGATGTCCCATTGTCTAGTTGTCTAGAGCCTAGCCACACGACCATTCTCTTTCTACTACCTTTAGGTAAATCTTAGATCAGGGAAGCCACCTACTTAAAATATATAAATAGGCCACACTTCACCACACAAGTATGCCTGGCAAGTTACCATGGGTTTGATGCCCCATTGGCCGGTTGTCAAGAACCTAGCTCACGAAATGCATGTTTAATTCAAAACACTTAGGAGGAAGCGAGAAGTAGAATAAATCGAGGAGATGTACACTGCGTTCTCCCTTATGTTGACCCCATAAAAATAAAAAGTAGGGAGAAAGCTACCAGTCAAATAGATACACTGTTAGGTAAAATTTTTCATTACAATCACCTAGGGTTCGTAGAAACTTGAAGTCTGCTCTAATTGCCAATCAGTGAGTCTATCACAATTTCAGAAAAATATTCTAAGAACTTAGAGTTCTTTTTGAGTCTTAGGTGGGTTCGGTAGCCAGGTAACCATAGAAAGTTGCCCCAAAACTCTAAACTTAGAAATCGAAAAAAATTAGAAACTAAGAAAATGAAAAATATATTTGCTTTTGAATAAGGCGAGGGCTTGGGGTAGTCTGTGTTTTGGTCGACACCTGAGCATTGTTGAGTCTTGGTATTTTAGGTCTTTAGTAGAAATTTTTTATTGTTGAGAAATAACTATTGCCCAAGTAATTTGATCCTCATTATTTTATAAATATCATGTAGTTTTACTAGGAACTAGTAAAAGATAAGCATGGGGTGTGATGTGCACACATCTAATTGTCCTAATTTGCCTATTTAAGCATGTTCCTAATTTCATAGTGGCATCATGCATTATAAATATTGCATAACATGCCTCATCATGCATTTAGATTAATTTATACAAAGCATATATTAATTCACCTCTTTTCGTGGCTAGGGGATAAGGCAATTCATTTCAAGGCCACAGATTAAAGATCCAACCATATGGATCTGATCAAGACGACTGGAGTCCAACGCCTCTGAAATCACCATGATTAAATTTTCGTAACACCATAAGCAGTATAAGAAAGATCAATTCTAGAGGGCAAGGTGATGCAATTCTAAGCCTTAAATGACAAATCTAACCGCACAGATGGGTTTGGATCGATGATCGGAGCCTAATGGCACAAAAATCGATTCAATCCGACATCTGTAGCACCACCTATAAGCCAAAGAAGATGGATGGCTGGGATGGTGCCATGTGGTGCCATCCCAGCCACTGAAGGATCACTGCTCATCCTGAGAGGAGCCTTCATAATGCGATCTTAGCCGATAGATCATCATCCAATGGCTGAGATGAGCTCCACTCGGTCATTCACATTTCCTAAAGGAGAGGCCTTCGGGAGATTCGGGCTGTTGGATGGAAATCCAATAGCCACGAGTGCTAGACACCATTCTCATCTTTGCAACCATCCAATGACACAGCACATTGGTGGCGCAAGTCACTCTAAAGGCGTGGATGCAGATTCAAATCTTCATGTGTGCTCACCATTTCTCAACGCAGGGGTGCACGTTAGATTGGATCGTCGATGAGTGATCTAATGATAGAGGTACCGGCTATGTGGCATGATGGATGAAGTACGTGATATACTCTCATGATCTTGTGCCATCGTATGCACTAAGGGCTCGCTGTGACGCACGATGCATGCGCAATCGTAAGCATCCGTTGAAGATCGAATGGTTGCAGGTGGGTCTACGTGATCTAAAATGCAAGGGCACGGACACTTTGGGGCACGTTAATCTGAGCTGTTAGATCAAGATCTAATAGCTCTCCTCCATGTCCCTTCAGCAACGGTCGGCTCTAGCAACACTTACATGCGTCACTAAAGGCCGTGTAGTAATATTGAGGCCTTGGAAATTACCCATTTGCCCCGATTGCTACACCTATAAAAGGCATACCCCTCCCACATATTTCACCATCCCTTCGTTCTCTTCTCACCTCTCCTAAGATCTAGGAATAGAGTTCTAAAGCTCACTCAAGTGCTGCCAAGCTTTGGGAAGCTCCACTAGAGTTAAAAAAATAAAATTTTCCACTTCTCACCCCTTTCGCAAAGCTCTCGCTAGCCGTCTTCTTATCCCCATTCCGAAAGCGGATCTTTCGATGACGATGCCTTGCCTTATCCCCGATTCTAGATTCACCCTCCTTCCTCCATCTTTGCTCTCCTTCCTCTAGGCATCATCCGTCTAACTCATCCTCCAAGCATTGGTCGAGGAGGATAATCTTTCATCCCCTATCTTTTTATTACTTTCTAGTGTAGATTTTTAGATTTATAGTTGTAGCCATTAGTTGTAATTGACATTATCATATTCATAAAGTTGTTTCTCTCTTCCTCTTCTTTATATTTGAAGTAGTTTAGCTATTTATAGTCATTGTGAATGTCTCCTTTATAAAGAAAATACAAAAAAATATAACTGTGGTTTTATAAGAGACGTAGCTTACTTGTGTTTGATATAGGACTCGCCAGAGTTTTGGTAAAATTTATTTGATAGTGGATTTTTATGCAACTATGATAATGGGAATTTAACTCAAACTTTTTGCATATGAAATCTCATTAATCAAAAAGAGAGAGAGATAGAGAAAGGGAGAATAATTATTTCATAAAAATAAATCAAGGTTCATTACGACTACTTGCAGAAAATAAAACTACACTAGAAAGCGATAAGAAGATAGAATGAGATGAGGAAATCCCCCTCAACGACTACTTAGAGGATGACTCGCTTTGACGATGCCTGGATGAAGGTGGTGAGAGCCTAGATGTAGAAGAGCAGAGATGAAGGAAAAAGGCCAGGGCAGGACAGCATTGCGATGAAGATCTGCTTCTCGAACGTGGTGAGAAGCTGACCACGGGATGGTCCACAAATGGGGATGAGAATGCAGAAAAAAATTATGTTTATAACTCTAATGGAGCATCCAGGACTTGGGACAAGCTCTTAGAGCTTTGGAGGAGGTGTTGAGAGAGTAGGACGAGATGAAGAATGAGGAGGGGATGTAAAGCTTTTATATAACTGAAAATCAAGGGCAAGATAGGTATTTCAAGCCCCCAACTCGTGCCACATCACTCGGTGGATCATAAGCCGTCTGATTAGAATTGAACGGCTCAGATTGTACCTCAATAACCCCCAGATCACACCTCTAACGCCTGATGCACCCTTGCATTAACATGTGGTGCATTCGCCGCCCTCGGATCTGATTTGGATTGCCAAGAGGTGCTTTTTCGCTTCACGTACACAATTGGCACTCGTGTTGGGCACAACTGGTTTGGCAAGGCACAATCGCGACCATCAGATCACGATCAAAGGGCAGAGTATCGCTCTTGGCCACACCTTCAATTGCATACGTGGCGCATTCATCTGCATGTGATTGCGCACGTATGTAGCTCTTCGCATCCGTGGTGCCATATGGCAAATTGCCATCCACTTGACGTCAATCTGGTGGTCGAATTTCAATTGCTATAGGTGGAGGCATTCAGTGGGTTTCGAACTTACATTCGTAGCTTGGGAACTGCTCTTGCAACTGCTATGCTTGGTTGTGAGTGTGTCGAGTTTTGGATTTAAGGGTCTCTCATTCTTAGTCGTTGGATAAAGATCCAACTGCTGAGATCATGTGACTTGTTACCCTTAGAGACCCTGAAGAGTGGTGGAGGATACCTCTCAATTGTTAGATCTTGATCCAATAGCTGAGAACTAAAAGCTCAGACAAAGAAGAGGTCCTACGGGGGGTCTTGGTCAATCTTGCAGGTGGCACCATAGACATTGGATTGGATTGATTTGGTGCTGTTGGGTTGTAATCGTCAATCTAGATTCATTCGTATGACTGGATTTGTATTTTGAATCTCTGAATTGCATCACCTTGCCCCTTGGCCATTGATCTTCTTCAGACTGCATATGGCGCTATGGGACTCCGATCAAGGCGATTTCAGAGGCATTCGACTCCTATCATCATCTCGATCAGATCCGTATGATTGGATCGTTAATCTAAGGACCTAAAATAAATCTCCTTCTTTGCTAGCCATAAAAAGAAGAGAATTAACCTATATTTTATACAAGCTATTCTAAATGCAGAACAATGCATGTTATGTAATATTTATAATGCTAAATGCATCTATGAGCGTAGGAACTTGCATAATTAGGCATTTTATCCTAAATAGATGTGTATTCATCACTACATAATATCTTCCATCCTATCTTTAGCTTCAGATGAACCAGTAGAAGATGCCTCAGGGGAGGATAAGCAAACAGGGAAGGGCACTCTTGGCATCTAGGAGGAGAGGCTGTCAGGGTGAGAAAGAGGTGGAATGGAAACAACATCCTCTGGATGGGTGATTTCAGGTAAGGAGGGGCTGAGTGGCTCTTCCTTGATGGATGTATAAGTCAGTGTCGGGTGGGTAGGAGGGGTGACCATAGAGTGATTTCAGGTTTAGAAATTTCTTTGCCGCTTAGAATTGTCATAGCCTTAGCATGCTCCCATATAAAGGGCCCTTTACTCGTAGGATTCTCCTCAGATGAGCTGGACAATTTCCTAGGATCACGCTTCCTAATAGCCTCAACAAGGTGGCCAATTTGAGATTGCATTTCTTGGATTGCCTTAATTTAAGATTGGTTGATCATACTCTGATTTTTTTGCATGGCCTTCGTCATTGCTTTAAGGCCATCCAACTCAGAATTGTTGGGTTGAGGAGGAGGTTTGAATTGTTGTGCCTGAATGGGTTGGGAGGGTTGGGCTCTTGAGTTCCCCAAGTTGGAAGCTGTTAGTCACTCTGAAATGGTTTTTAAAATTGTTGCATTGTAGTATAGTTCGAATCAACGTGAAAAATAGATAATATTTACACTTGAAAGAAATCTTAGGTCGTTCATTGGGAGCAAGTGGCAATTTAATCTCAAAATTACAATTCTAAGTAAAAGATATTAGCAATTGCAATTAGAATTGATTCGAAATGATATAGCAATAATTTCAAGTAACAATGTGCAAAAAGAAGAGGGTAAAATGGTGATTCGAATCACCAAATTACCCTGCAATGTTAAGCTTTGCAAGTTACTCAAGTAACAGAATTGTATAAGCCAAGCAAATCTCAATTTAAACGACAGAACCAAGGTATCAGCAGATATCAGACGATAGAATAAGTGCTTAGATGCCTTAACAGATGCTCAGTAGATAGAGGCAAAGGCATCTTCCTTTCTTCTCTTCAAACCTTAAGGACAGGCGTAGGCACAGTACTTCAGAGGCGAAGGCCTCTAAATCAGCTAAATGTAGAGAGGGTGTGAGGCAAAACCCCTCCCTCTTTTTTCTCTTTTTTTCTCTTCCCCTCTTAGAACCCCTCTCTAATCGGTGAAATAGGTAGGTATCCAGATCTAGCCAGACCCGCGTGGCATGGCTACGGCTAAGGCATGCATATGGGCATGCGTGTGGGGACCTCACACCCTGTGAGTGCTTAGACGAATAGCCTACAACACGAAAGCAACTTAAACCTCATAGGGGAGTTTGTTCTTTCCGATGTGGGACTATGTTGTCCCCCTATTCTTCTCACAGCTGGCATTGAACTTCCTTTGCCAAATTGGAGCAACTACTAAGCTTGGGTTCTCCAATCAGGAACCTGAGAGTCTGGAGCTAGTGGTTCCACACCACCTGGAGGCGATGCCTAAGGCGTCTAACCTAAGAACACCTTCAAGGTGTGTGTGAAGCTTCGTTAATGGTGGTGGCGATGTGATACTTGAAACAGACGAACACGGGCTAACTACCCCAACTAAGAAGCTCAAAAGGTTTGCCGTGTGATGGTGAATGTGGTGGGGGTGGTTCGAGGGCATGTAGAGGTCGGTGTGTGTGTCGATGATGGAGAGGGTGATGTGGAGGTGGGTTGGCCGGTGGAGCAATGGAGTGGGTGAATGCCCTAATCGATAGAGGGCTTTTACTGAGGACATTGTGGCAATGCTAATGGTAGTGGTAGCAACGATGTACATGTAGTGTAGCGAGCTGGAGGCGTTGCCGTAACTTGGCCAGAGCGGAGGATGGTGAAGGCGGTTGGGGTGATACGACAATAGTGCTTGTGTTGTGAGTGTGGGAGAGGGAAGTAGAGCGAGAGAGAGAGCGATAGAAGGACTTAGCTAGGTGGGAGAGAGCCGGAGGTAGTTGGTTTTGGTCGACCGACGCTGAAGAAGACGGAGAGATCGGCGAAGCGGCAACGGCGAGTTAGGCAGAGGCACGTCCTCCCTTTGGTTGAGGTGGATCATGATGAAGAGGAGAGTCAAGAGGGCTGACCAATTTGGTCGTTGGATGGCCGGAGGAAGGGGATCTTGGCAGGTCACTGGAGCAGTGGTCTTTGGTGGCCGGATGAGGTGATTTAGGGGTTGTTGACTCACGAAGACTTGCTGAGAAGCACAATGAGGCATTGGGTGTTCTTATATAGGCCTTTGGAGGACGATTTGATCTTGGGAAGCAAGCTTCCCAAGCTTAGAAGCTCACTAGAGATGGGGACCCAAATCTTTGAAAGGTTCACACCAGGATTTGGGCCAATTTTAGGGCTTCAAATCTGCCCCAAAAGGAAAGCAATTCCTCGACGAACTTCCCTTTCAAATTTGAGAGGGAATCATCAAGGAATCAATGAGAAAATGCCAAATCAAGCTTGCCAGAGTTGTAGGAATAGGATTTAATGGCGGTAGGGACCTATTTCAAGAAGGAGACGATAAAGTTGGGGATCATTTGTAAATGATTCAAAAGTTAGGGGCATATGTGTAAGATAAAAGAGTCAGATAGGATCAAATTGCAAACTAAGCCAAGATTATCACAGATTGAGTCCAAATTTTGGTACGAACCTAATTTGAACCAAAGGAATCCAATGGTGAAGTTATATTTACGTTTTGACAAAGCTTGACTGGGGAAAATGCATAATTACCCAAATTAGGGAAAAAGTCTGTCAGTGGCTCTATTTTAGGTCAAGACGGGTTCTAATGGTCAAATTCAAGGTACTAAAGCCTAGAGAATATTTTTCTATGAATTTTAGAAGGTTTAGGTGAATTCTACCCTGACCAAAACCTTAGTTATTAAAGCAGGTCTATTTTTAGGATTTCAGATGTCCATTAATTCCTGTAATGCATGAAAACTCGTTTCGTTCTGTATGAACCCTCTTAATTGACTTTAAAGCACATTTGACCTTTGTTAAACCTTTGAGAAAACTCACGGTTATTCTATTTTGTAATAGAATGGTAAATTTGCAGAAATAACCCAGTATTCTTATCTTCTTCTCAAATCAATATTTTGTGCCCTTAAGACCATCTGATCAATATGTGGGAGCTTTGATTGACTTAATTTGATGAAACTAAGGTAGTTATGGCTCAAGATGGTGTTCCCATCATAGCCCCATGCCTAGGTTTTTCTAGTCCCTTAGTGAAGCCATCTGAATCAAACTAGTTATCTATGTTGGATTTAACCGTTTGGATGCCTTACTCGGCCGCATCTCTAGGAATCTGATCTTAATACCAACAATAGGCCTAGAGGTACTCAAGTACCAACCCAGATCCAGACTTGACGAGCTTTCGCCTCAGTCTACCACGAAGGTTTCTAAGGCTCGCAGGAACTATCCTAAGGTTCATTAGACCCAGCGGTTAAAGCATCCGTGCTTAAAGCATCTTTAGTCTAATTCAGTTTACAGTGCATTTTGAGAGACATAAAAGGAGAATTGATTTGTGGAGAGCTTTTGCTCTCTTTTTTTTCATTATATTTTTCCTTAGATCCATCCTCGAATAAGCTCTAAACACAGTTAGTATCGGATTCCTTGTCCCCACCATCAATCCTTGCAGGTCCCTGGAAATCAATGCCTCGAGATAGCACCACCCATGGCAACCCCCAGAACCCTAGCTTTCGAGATTTTGAGATAATCCCACCCATGGCATTCTGTAGCTAAATCCAGTCCCTGGCAATCAACATTTCATGATAATGCTACCCATGGCATCTGAACTAGCATAAGGTGCTTACATACCCCCAGTAGGATATTTAGATATCCTAGGAGAAGCACCAAGGAGATGGTATGTTATTTCGCATCTTCGAGGGAAATTTCTTGCCTCTCCATGTCAGGAACTCATCTAAGTCAACTTGCATTTTCGAGCTGCTGCAAATCTAGATCTTAGGACCTTTTTCATAACAGATTAAATTCCTTTTGGCATGGTTTTAACTTTAGAGCGCACTGAACCAAACTATGTGTGATTTAGGCTGCTTAAGTTATCGAGTCCAGCAAACCAGAGGTCAGTTAACAGGTCCAAATACTCCCTAAGCCTTAGACCTATTACATAAGCTTTGCATTTTCCCCAACCTCTTGAGGATTAATCTAGATCTTGACAAGTACGTGAATGTTTAAATCGAAATCGATCCAAGAGGCCTAAGGTCAGTATTCGCCACTAATCCCTTAAGTTTTAGCCTTTCAAGTCTTAATTCATCATTCTATCCAACCTAGAAGTTGGGCAGGTTCCAAATTGTTTCTAAGGGACTCAATTTTCTTTTCTTTTTCTTTATGCTCCTTTCTTCTCTTTTCATTTTTCTTCCCTCCTTTTCAAAAATGGCTCTTCTTTTTCCTCAACCTCCCTTTTTTTTTTGGAATATGTAAGTTTTTTGATGAAACCCTTTCTTGTGAAGTGATTCTCATAGCATTTTGCACTTTAATATGCCCTTCATTCGTACAATTTGCATTGACCTCATTATAAATTAGGTGGGTTCAAATTCATCTTAGATCATACATTAGAATAGGTTTCAGATGGGTGGACGGGTCGGGGTGACTTTTGCGGATGATTTCAAGCTCTGATACAAGTACCAGAAGTGGAGTCGGCTATTCTAATGGACAAACCATAAAGTGCAATATGAGTTCAGCATGAGATATGTCAAGAAGGGTTTTGGATTTTTTCAAAAAGATGACAGGTTGCCTCCTGTTAAGCGTTGAGTTTAATGCCATTAGCCAGGCGCAATGAGCTCAGGGAGAATGGAGTTCAAAAGAGATAGCAGCCAAGTTCGAGTCAGTGAGTTCGGCGAACTGTTTAAGTTTCTAACAATTCATGATAAAAGGTTTAGAATCAAGGCTGAGTTCACTAATTTCAAAGGCTCCATTTCCAATGATTTGTCTCACCAAGAATGGTCCAATCCATTTTGATTTGAGTTTTCCTGGGAACAGTTTATGATTGGCATCAAATAGTAGAACTTTTTGACTAGGATGGAATGATTTTCATACAATGTGGCTGTCATGGAAGGCTTTGACTCGCTCTTTGTATATATGCCAGCTCTAATATGCATCATTGCGTAATTCCTCGATCTCGCTCAATTTCAACCGGCGATGTATTCCAACCTTCATCAGATCTAGATTGCACTTCTGTACTGCCCAATAGGCCTTGTGCTCCATCTCAACGGGAAGGTGACACGTCTTTCCGTACACTGTTCTGAGGGGAGACATCCCTAATTGGGTCTTTTAGGTGGTCCTATAGGCCCACAAGGCTTCTGGAAGGCAAGTAGACCAATCCTTCCAATTTGGCCAGATAGTGACCTAAAGGATCTTCTTGATCTCTCGATTTGACAATTCTGCTAGTCCATTAGTCTGGGGGTGGTAAGGAGTCGAGATATGATGCGATACCCCGTACTTTTTCATTAGGGACTAGAAGTGCACATAGTTGAAATGAGACCTGCCATCACTGATGATGGCCTTAGGAACCCCAAATCTGGTAAAGATGTTCTCCTGGATAAATCGAAGGATAACTTTTTGATCACTAGTTCTCATGGGGACAACCTTGATCCATTTAGAAACATAATCAATAGCGAGTAGAATGTATTCGAAGCCGTTGGACCTGGGAAAGGGTCCCATGAAGTCGATTCCCCAAATGTCAAAGATTTCACACATAATAATCAGGTTTAAACGCATCATATCTCACGGGCCCATGTTGCTGAGGGTTTGACAATGAGCGCATGCCTTAAAATACGTCCGTGCATCTTTGAACAAAGTGGGCCAGAAGAACCCACATTGGAGAATTTTCGTTGCAGTTTTACTCCCAGAGAAATGGCCACCCCAGGCTTGGTCGTGACAGAATGAGATCACGTCATTGACCTCATCATTAGGAATGCATCTTCGGATCCCCTGATCATTGCCAATGTGGAAGAGGTATGGTTCCTCCCAAATATAGTACTTGGCCTTGGAAATCGATTTGTCTTGCTAGGAAGTCGCCTAATCTGGCGAGACTTTCGTCGTAACCAAGTAGTTTACAATATCAACAAACCATGGGAGACTGTGTATGGCTAGTAGGTGCTCGTTCAGAAAATGCTCGATGATTGGACTAGATGGGTCGATGACTGAAGAAGGAAGACGAGACAAATGGTCAACTACCACATTCTCCTTTCCTGCCTTATCATGAATCTCGAGATCGAATTCTTGCAATAGCAAGATCCAGTGGATTAGTCAAGGTTTTTCTTCCTTCGCAAGAAGGTGCCTCACTACGGTGTCATTTGACTATCTAATGACATGGGAACCCAGAAGATAAGATCTAAATTTTTCCAGGCCAAATACTACGGCTAGCAGCTCTTTCTCAATAATTGTGTAGTTACGTTGAGCCTCATCAAGTGTCTTGCTAGAGTAGTAGATGACCACGGGTTTCCCGTCCATTTTCTGCCCAAGTACTGATGAGAACCTCATCATGAGCCATAACTAGCTCATTTTGACCTAATACAAATGATAAAAGCTCCTACATAACTCAAGGAAAGGCTTAACTCAGAGAATTGAGTTTAAGGAGAAAACAAGTCAAAAGGGGTAAAAATGTGATTTTACCAGTATAATCTGCATATAGGTCCAAACATAGGTCAAACAAACCAAATAAGAAGGAAAGTGGGATGATCTGATAAGGGTTACAGCAATTCCAAGGAACTAAAATGATAATCTGTAACCCTAAACCAAACCCACTTCAATTCACGAGGTTCAAGGCAAAGCAAAAATGGAATAAACCCTCTAAAATTCATAGAAAAATAATCTCTAGGGTTTAGAACCTTCAATTTGACCTTAGGAACCCATCTTGACCTACATTGAGAACCATACCCAATTAATAACTTAATTTAGGTTTTTGCGTAAATTGACCAGTCAAACAAGGTTTAATCTAGAAATAAAATTCACCATCAGATTCCTTAGGTCCTAATTAGTCATGTATAAAAACTTGAGCCTAAGAAGAAACCTTCTTGACCAACTTTACATTTTGGTCCTCATTTATTTACTTTTTGGCCCTCAACTTTTGAACCCTCGCATTTTGGCCCCTAACTCTCCTTCGTTCTTTGCGTTCAGGTCCTCCCTGCAAAACCTGCCAGCACCATGCTCCGGCGACCTTGCGCAGAGCATGGCGCCGCGCAGGGTGAGGGAGAGGGTCTGGCAAGTCAACTGGGGGTGCCCTACGTCGTCAGCCGTCTTAAGAACACCCCCTGGTCGCTGCAACCCACCATACCGGCCGTGCAAACGCACGGACGGTATGGGTAACCTTACTCCGGCGTCCTCCGGCGAGGGAGACACATCGTCTCCCTCCGCCCTCCTCTCTGGTTCAGCCCCTATAAATACCCCCCGTCGCTCCGCCGTTCAGGGGAGCTCGGATCTGACAGAGAAAACCCCCAACTTTCCTCTCCTCTCACTCCGGCAGACGCCCACCAGCTCCGGCGGTTCTTCCTCCTCCTCCTCTTCGCTCTGCCGCAATACCAGCAGAGACTTCTCTCCCTCGCTCTTCCCGCGCCACGCCGCACCCAGCTGGCGCCTCTCCGGCCCTCTGCTCGCCGCCGCCCCTTTCCCCGGGCATCTTCTTCTCCGGCGACAGTCGATACGACTGTCGCCCGCTCCGGCCCCTCCTCATCCTGCTAAGTAGGTAGAACTCCTCCTCTTCCTCCCCTCTTCCTTTTCCTCACTTTAAACATTTACTGTCGCCCTCGATTCCGACCAATCACCCTCACCTTCTCCGCCTCCGGCCATCCTCCGGCGAGCCGCTCCCATCACTCCAGCAACCCACATGGCTCGCCGACCACCGCAGAACCTCCGCCTCCTTACCCTGATCAACCTCTGCCCTTCCACTTCCCCCAAATCACCCTCTGCAACTCCACCGAACAAACCCATCTCCCGACCCACAGTCCGACCTAGGGCAGCTCTTGGGCTCCGCCCCGCCACCTGCACACCCCCCGACCACCTTCGCCGTGCCACGGCGAAGGTCCTCCGCGTTTCTGATTGGGCCGAGAGGCCGTTTTTCTGTGGGCAGGTACCTGCGCTCGTCACCGCCATTGTTGAAGCGAAGCAGCTTCGACCTGCTGTCCCAGGCGGTGCGGGGGCATTTCGGCAAAGAGTTAGGCTGCAGTTGAGGCGAATCCCTCGCGCGAAGGCCTCGCGTAAAGCTGCGATTACCAGCTGCTTCCTCTGCGCAGGCGCGAAATAGGGGTGGGACATTTAGTCCCACCTTGGAAGGCTCTGAAGGAGCGCAGCGGCATAAAGCGAAAAAGTGCTGGAGGCTTGTTGCCTCAGCACACGGGGTGAGGTCCCCTTCACCCGCTCGGTTACCCGGTCTTGTCCGCGCTCACGCCCCGCGGACCTGGCCCGACCCGACTTAGACTGACCTGCACTCCTCGCCCACCACGCATGCCGGTGGGCCTGGACCCGGGCGCGACCCGTACCCGGCAACCCGGCAGCTCTGGGAGAGCCTTCCTAAGAGCGGTTTCTATGAGAGAGAAACGCGGGGGGGAGGGTAGAGGTAGGTTTTGCCCCCTCTCTGATCAAGCTGTGTAAGTGTGCAGGCACAGGTGAAGAAGAACCGTGGAAGGAGACGAAGGCTGAAGGAAGGAGGATCACCGAGCGGCACTGTAGCAGCGGCGGTTTAAGTCGTCTGATTGTAAAATCAGACGACGTCCTGAAGGCAAAGACGGCAGAAGGAAGGCGAGGCAGAGGAGAACACAGAGAGGCCAAGGGAAGAACTGAAAGAAGAAGAGCACGAGAAGAAGATCTGAAGAAAGGAAAAGAAGAAAGAAAGAAAAAGAAGAAGAACAGGACCGCTCTGCAGAAGAAAAAGGAAGAGCAGAAACAGCTGAAAGAAGAAGAAGAACATCACCACTGCAGATAAAGAAGAAGAACAAAGGAAGAGAGTAGAAGATCTGAGAAGGAAGAAGAGGAGAAGCAAAGAGAAAAGAAGAAAAGCCAACAAATTCTCTCTCTCTCTTTCTTTATTTTTGTAAAAGAAACTTGTACCCCTAGAATACAACTTGCTCCCTGAGTTCGACCTCGGGAACTCTTTTATTTTCCGAGTAACAAATTGTATTAAACTGGTAATCACCTCTCTCTATACTATACTACGACGAAATAATAAAACTATAGAGGAAGTTTCTACACCAGTTTTTGGCGCCGTTGCCGGGGAGCAACGGCTATTCTAGAGGTAAAAATTCCTGTTTCTTTTTAGTTTCTGATAATCTCCTCTCTTTTGTGCAGCTTCAGGAAATCAAGAAGACAAGCAACCTCACGACAACCACTCCGAGGACAGGTAAATTTTTTTTTTCCTCTCGCTATTAACCCCTAAACTCTAAAGAGGAAGAAAAGAAAAGAACAAGCAATATAGGGCTAACCTGTCTTCCATACTTAGTAACCATAAAGAGTTGCATGTTTTCAACTCATTAGTCCTGCACACTATTAAGGGTATTTAAGGGCTAACACATTCTTGCTTGAGCCCTAATTACCCAACAAAGAACTAACTGGACCAAGTAGAGCCAACCTAAGATTCAACATTAGGGTTTTAGAGACACACTACTTAAATCAAGAATGGAGAAAATCCAAAAGAAGTGTGCCTAAACCATTGATTGAACATACTTATTTAGAGAAACCCTAAACAATTGGCTCTCTAAACACTTGAACCCAAAAAGAAAGGACCCAAAAGCTCTCAAAGGAACAAGAGGTAAAGTTGACTCCTTGGGTCAACCAACCTTAAAATTAGGTCACTTTCTCACTCAAAATACCTAAGAGATCAAGTGTAACTTTAAGCACCCTGATCTTAAGCTAAAATTGGTAGACATAAGAGGTCAAGATCCCCATCCTAGTCTACCTGGAATCTCAGTGACAAGAGAGGTCGGGTGGGGGAAACCCTGTAACCCGTGGGGACGCTCTACCGTGTAGGGGTCTTCGCGGGACTCTCCCTCTCTGGCTGCCCAGGTAATTCTCAGGTGGACGATCTTTCTGATCAAGGGGTCCATCTGCCCCGAACCTCTATAGTCACCCAACATTTTTTTTGGGTGTCTTGATTGGGTCCAGCACCTGCTTATCTCATCCAGTCCTTCAGTATTTTGCAGGAGGTCCTTGAAACCTCCTATAGAAATTCACTCTCTCCGAGGCTAAGCCTCAGCTCCCTTCTTTTTGCAGAAATCATTCACATAGCCCCTCTTTCCTCTGATTCTGAACAAAGTCCCCTTCTTCCATTAATTCAAACTTCTGATTCTATCTTGATTCCACCACCTGATTCGAAAATGCAGCCTAATTACCTAGCAAGACTACCATGTAAAAAACCTGAATATCTGAGATCCATGAAAAATAAGATGATTGAGGATGCCCTTGAATTCTATGAAATCAAATATAAACCCTCAACACCAATAAAAAACATTCAGGTTGATGTCCCAACAACCACAGCTTTCATCATAAACTGTGCCCAGGTTCTATTG
This sequence comes from Thalassia testudinum, assembly GCA_037157565.1. Classification (NCBI taxonomy): domain Eukaryota; kingdom Viridiplantae; phylum Streptophyta; class Magnoliopsida; order Alismatales; family Hydrocharitaceae; genus Thalassia; species Thalassia testudinum. Next base: position 101,121,526 of record JAZHRO010000055.1, on the reverse strand, counting down.
ACAGAAGTTACAAAAGGATCAACCCGAGATATGCTCATGACAGGATACATTGAGATAGAAAAATTACACCAATCTGAATACCTTCAATGCTTGACAAATCCTGTACTTTGGGAACAACACCAAGATGCCCTTATGAAACGGGTAGAAATGATGAAATCAGTAGAACAAATTATCAACCAAAAATACCCGTATATACCAGAAACAGAGGATGAACCATCTTGGAACAGTATTAAGGAACAATCCAGTTTCCCATATCTCGGGATTGAGGCACAAAGTGGTTGTAAAATCCCAACCCAGATAGAAGAAAATGTTGAAATAGGTTGGGATATTGCAGGAGAACACAATGATGAGCCAAACTTAGACCATGAATTGCCAAGCCTAGAATTTCAAAACTCCTGCAATAATGAGATCAGAACTGAACCTTCTGAGGGTATAAATTTCCCCCCTTATTTTGATAAGGTGGCCCTCGAAGGTTATTTGGACTTAGGTTCTAATAATTCTACCCACATCCTAAGCCTAGAACCTAGATCTGAAACTTATTGGGAAGATTATGAGGCCCCTTATGAGAAAGATCAAAATTTTACAGAATATGATTCTGGGCCTCTATTTGATGAATATCCCTCTCCAACATCTTCAGAAAATCTGATCGATTTTCCAGAGAACATGCCAATTTATGATACAGAGACTGAGGAGTTGGACGAGTTGGATTTTAATTGGGTCTATCCTACCAGCTTGGAGCTTGAGCCTAGACAGAATACCTTTTCGAGCCCAGAATTAACATATAGGCTAGACCCCAATCAGGCTGCTGATTCCACATCTGATGATTTTTGCTGTGGTGGAATTCATGATCATGAATCTCATTTTCGCCAACTCTCCGACAATTTCAAATCTGACTATAATTGCGGAGAGATTCCCCTTCCTGAACACGCCAGGCCTATCTACGACCTCAGTTCTCATGACTCTAACTCCGACTCTGAGGTCCTGATTCCCGAGATCACTGATAACACAGAATCATTCCTTTTCGATCCTCAGGAACCAAAAACAGAAAATACCAAGAGTGATTACAACCAAGAATCCAAATTTTTTCTCGAATCCGATTCCTTTCATCCTACAGACACTCTTCCGGCATTTGATAATTACCCAGAGGACTCTCTACAGCAAATCACCTATCATCTGTTTCTAGAAGAGCCCTCGCACACAATGGCCACCTCATCCGCACACACAGAACGGATCAAAACCTCTTCCAAACCCCGACCCGCAACTGGACTCAATTTCTATCCAGATTCACCTCTCACCGAGCCAATTGCATTTCCAACTCAGGTTCTGAACACTGATCAGACTACATACCACGCCCCATCATTCTCTGATCACCCCTATAGGGTTTCCGCGTCATTCATTGATTATTCTACGGATACCTACTCTGACCAGGCAGATTCGACTCAGCCAAACCCTGCGTTTACACTTCCACATCTATCTGAGCTTCACAGTATATGGTGGGTTCCACACTTTTTTATCCACATCTATCAACCCACCAGATTGATTGGGTTTGGGCTACATCATCAGCCTGTCGATCTGAACAAGCACCTGGTTGGACCAACCAGGCTCTTAATCAAGGTGCTTGTCTTACAAAACTCCGCTGATTTCACCATCCCCTCTCCATCGCATTTCTCGCTTGGCTGAAGGCATCAAATTTAGCGCTCAACGGGAGGCAGCCCGTCATTCTCTTTGAAAACCTGAAACTTGTTCTGACACCTTTTTGCACTTGAAGTTCACACTTTAGGACAGCTGACTCCACCTCAGGTGCTTGCATCTGAGATTAGAAATCGTCCGCAACAGTCACCCCGACCCATTCATTCATCAAAACATCTGTCCTAATGTATGAACTAAGTTGAATAAAAACCCCTAGGTTACAATGAGGACATTGCAAATCTTAGGCATGGGGGGGTATGAAAGTGCAAAACTTGTAAGAAAAGGTTTCAAAAAAATTCACATATGCCAAAAACACCATAAAAATTAAAAAAATTTTCGAAAAAGAATAAGAGGAAAAGAGGAGAAGGAAATTTTGTGAAGAAGGAGAAAAGAAACAAAAGGAAAAAAGGAGCACAAAATTATGAAAAAAAAAAAATGATAGTCATTAGTAAGGAACTAAGGAATTAACCTCAGTTCTAGACCTCATTCAAGAAAATAACTGAAAAGTGCATAATGAGATTAGTAAGAACGTAAACCTTAGGCATTCTTGAATAGACTCTTAGTACCCATTAAGATCTGGACACTCCTCAAGAGGTTGAGGAAAATGAAAAGCTGAAGTATTAGGTCTAAGGCTTAGGGAGTATTTGGCCTCATTAACTAATTTTTGGTTTACGGGACTCAGTAACCTAAGCACCCTAACCTCACACACAGCCTGGTTCAGTAAGCATAAAAATCAAAATCACGCAGAAGCGTCGCAAAATTCTGAAAAGAACACCTAGAATAGGAGCGGCCGATCAACACAAGTTGATTTGGACGAGTTCCCAGTGCGGAGAGGCGGGAAATCCCCTCGAAGATGCGTAACAAAATATCATCTCCTCGGTGCTTGTCTCTTAGGATATTTACATATCCTACTGGGGGCATGTAAGCACTCTGCTGGTTCAGATTCCATGGATGGCATTATCTCGAAGTGTCAATTGCCAGGGTCTGAATTCAGCCACGGAACACCATGGATGGGATTATCTCGAAATCTCAATAGCCAGGGTTCCGGGGGTTGCCATGGGCGGTGCTATCTAAAAGCATCGACCGCCAAGAACCCTTGAGGATTGATGATGGGAGCAAGGAATCTGATACAGACCGTGTTGAAAAGCCAATCCTAGGCTAGAACTAAAAAGAAAAAGAGAGAGAAAACTCTCCAAACAGAAAAACTTTCTATCTCTCTCTTATAAAACACACTGCGAACTAAGCCAGGGCTAAAATCATTTCAAGCACGGGTGTTTTAACCACAAAGTCCAATAAACCTTAGGTTAGTTCTTGTGGGCCTTAAAAACCTTTGCTAAAGACTGAGGCGAAGGCTAGACAGATTTGGATCTTGATTGGTACTAAAGTACCTTTTAGGCCTATGGTCAGCATTCTAACCTAATCTAAGCTCAAATGAAAAAGCACTTATCTGAAGCTATTAAGAACTTCATGGTCTAGAACAAGGGTTGAAACCTTAAGTTTTTGCTAAGGGACTAGCAAAAGCTAGGCATGGGGGTATGATGAGAACCTCATCTTGAGCCATAACTAGCTCATTTTGACCTAATACAAATGATAAAAGCTCCTACATAACTCAAGGAAAGGCTTAACTCAGAGAATTCTGAGTTTAAGCAGAAAACAAGTCAAAAGGGGTAAAAATGCGATTTTACCAGTATAATCTGCATACAGGTCCAAACATAGGTCAAACAAACCAAATAAGAAGGAATGTGGGATGATCTGATAAGGGTTACAGCAATTCCAAGGAACTAAAATGATAATCTGTAACCCTAAAACAAACCCACTTCAATTCACGAGGTTCAAGGCAAAGCAAAAATGGAATAAACCCTCTAAAATTCATAGAAAAAGAATCTCTAGGGTTTAGAACCTTCAATTTGACCTTAGGAACCCATCTTGACCTACACTGAGAACCATACCCAATTAATAACTTAATTTGGGTTTTTGCGTAAATTGACCAGTCAAACAAGGTTTAATCTAGAAATAAAATTCACCATCAGATTCCTTAGGTCCTAATTAGTCATGTATAAAAACTTGAGCCTAGGAAGAAACCTTCTTGACCAACTTTACATTTGGTCCTCATTTCTTTACTTTTTGGCCCTCATCTTTTGAACCCTCGCATTTTGGCCCCTACCTCTCCTTCGTTCTTTGCGTTCAGGTCCTCCCTGCAAAACCTGCCAGCACCATGCTCCGGCGACCTTGCGCGGAGCATGGCGCCGCGCAGGGTGAGGGAGAGGGTTTGGCAAGTCAATCGGGGGTGCCCTGCGTCGTCAGCCGTCGCAGGAACACCCCCCTGGTCACTGCAACCCACCATACCGGCCGTGCGAATGCACGAACGGTATGGGTAACCTTACTCCGGCGTCCTCCGGCGAGGGAGACACGTCGTCTCCCTCCGCCCTCCTCTCTGGTTGAGCCCCTATAAATACCCCCCGTCGCTCCGCCGTTCAGGGGAGCTCGGATCTGACGGAGAAAACCCCCAACTTTCCTCTCCTCTCACTCCGGCAGACGCCCACCAGCTCCGGCGGTTCTTCCTCCTCCTCCTCTTCGCTCTGCCGCAATACCAGCAGCAGAGACTTCTCTCCCTCGCTCTTCCCGCGCCACGCCGCACCCAGCTGGCGCCTCTCCGGCCCTCTGCTCGCCGCCGCCCCTTTCCCCAGGCATCTTCTTCTCCGGCGACAGTCGATACGACTGTCGCCCGCTCCGGCCCCTCCTCGTCCTGCTAAGTAGGTAGAACTCCTCCTCTTCCTCCCCTCTTCCTTTTCCTCACTTTAAACATTTACTGTCGCCCTCGATTCCGACCAATCACCCTCACCTTCTCCGCCTCCGGCCATCCTCCAGCGAGCCGCTCCCATCACTCCAGCAACCCGCACGGCTCGCCGACCACTGCAGAACCTCCGCCTCCTCACCGTGATCAACCTCCGCCCTTCCACTTCCCCCAAATCACCCTCTGCAACTCCACCGAACAAACCCATCTCCCGACCCACAGTCCGACCTAGGGTAGCTCTTGGGCTCCGCCCCGCCGCCTGCACACCCCCCGACCACCTTCGCCGTGCCACAGCGAAGGTCCTCCGCGTTTCTGATTGGGCCGAGAGGCCATTTTTCTGTGGGCAGGTACCTGCGCTCGTCACCACCATTGTTGAAGCGAAGTAGCTTCGACCTGCTGTCCCAGGTGCGCCGCGCCCAGGTCACGCTCCCAGGCGGTGCGGGGGCATTTCGGCAAAGCGTTTGGCTGCAGTTGAGGCGAATCCCTCGCGCGAAGGCCTCGCGTAAAGCTGCGATTACCAGCTGCTTCCTCCGCGCAGGCGTGAAATAGGGGTGGGACATTTAGTCCCACCTCGGAAGGCTCTGAAGGAGCGCAGCGGCATAAAGCGAAAAAGTGCTGGAGGCTTGCTGCCTCAGCACACGGGGTGAGGTCCCCTTCACCCGCCTGGTTACCCGGTCTCGTCCGTGCTCACGCCCCGCAGACCTGGCCCGACCCGACTTAGACTGACCTGCACTCCTCGCCCACCACGCACGCCGGTGGGCCTGGACCCGGGCGCGACCCGTACCCGGCAACCCGGCAGCTCTGGGAGAGCCTTCCTAAGAGCGGTTTCTGTGAGAGAGAAACGCGGGGGAGGGTAGAGGTAGGTTTTTCCCCCTCTCTGATCAAGCTGTGTAAGTGTGCAGGCACAGGTGAAGAAGAACCGTGGAAGAAGACGAAGGCTGAAGGAAGGAGGATCACCGAGCGCACTGTAGCAGCGGTGGTTTAAGTCGTCTGATTGGAAAATCAAACGACGTCCTGAAGGCAAAGACGGCAGAAGGAAGGCGAGGCAGAGGAGAACACAGAGAGGCCAAGGGAAGAACTGAAAGAAGAAGAGCACGAGAAGAAGATCTGAAGAAAGGAAAAGAAGAAAGAAAGAAAAAGTAGAAGAACAGGACCGCTCTACAGAAGAAAAAGGAAGAGCAGAAACAGCTGAAAGAAGAAGAAGAACATCACCACTGCAGATAAAGAAGAAGAACAAAGGAAGAGAGCAGAAGATCTGAGAAGGAAGAAGAGGAGAAGCAAAGAGAAAAGAAGAAAAGCCAACAAATTCTCTCTCTCTCTTTCTTTATTTTTGTAAAAGAAACTTGTACCCCTAGAATACAACTTGCTCCCTGAGTTCGACCTCGGGAACTCTTTTATTTTCCGAGTAACAAATTGTATTAAACTGGTAATCACCTCTCTCTATACTATACTACGACGAAATAATAAAACTATAGAGGAAGTTTGTACACCAAGTACCACACCCACAACATAATCAGATGCGTCACACATGATCTCAAAGGGTTGAGACCAATCAGGGCACTGCAGGATAGGTGCTTGGGTAACTCGATCACGTTGGATCTCAAATGCTTGAGTACACTCGATAATTTCAAAGGGGAGATCCTTTGAGAGAAGATTAGTCAAGGGGCACATGATTTTCAAAAAATCGGGAATGAATCAATGGTAAAAATTGACATGCCCCAAAAATGAATGGATGCCCTTAACCGAGATAGGCATAGGGAGTTTGGAAATTAGATTCACCTTGGCTCGATCAACCTGGATGCCTTTTTCAGAGACGAGATGTCCTAGGATAATTCCCTCAGGTACCATGAAGTGGCTCTTTTCCCAAGAAAGAACCAAATTCACGTCGATGCACCGCCTGAGGATTTGGACCTAGTGTAGGAGGCAATCATCAAAAGATTCTCTAAATACCGAGAAGTCAACCATGAAAACCTCAAGGTATTCACCTACCATATTTGAGAATATGGCAGCCATGCATTGCTAAAAAGTAGCAGGTGCATTGCAAAGATCGAATGGCATCCTTCAGAATGCGTACATTCTAAAGGGCCTAGTGAAGGTAGTCTTCTCTTGGTCCTCAGGATGGATTGCAACCTGGTTATAACCAGAGTACCCATCCAAGAAGTAGAAGAATCGATTTCCCATTAGTTTCTCAAGGATTTGATCAATGAATGATAGTGGGAAATGATCCATCTTCGTGGAGGTATTGAGTCTTCTGTAATCAATGCAGACTGTCTATGAGTTCATTATACGGTCGGTATGGTTTCTCTGATTTCAGTCGTGATCACGGTGTGCCTACCTTCTTAGGCACAACCTGGATTGGACTCACCCACCGACTATCGGAGATCGGGTAGATGATCCCTGCATCTAACCACTTGATGATCTCCTTTTTCTTGACATCTTATAGATTTGGATTTAGGCATCTCTACATTTCATAGGATGGTCATGAGCCCTCTTCCGTATAGATGTGATGTGTGCAATATGAGGGGTTGATGCCAGTCAGATCATCAAGAGTCCAATAAATGGCTCTCTGATTCTGTTGGAGGATAGTAATCAAGCGTGTTTCTTGATTAGATGTGAGTTGGGAGTTGATAATCACAGGAAACGTCTGATTGGAAATCGAAAAGATGTATTTGACATGGTTAGGGAGGGGTTTCAACTCCATAGCTGGATTATCAGCAGCAGCAGATGGTTCAAGGTGGGTGTCAGGAGTGAAGGAAAGAGCTATGGGTGTGTCTAGGTTAGGTTCAGGCTCCTTTAATTGCAGGTTTTGATCTTCTTGTGGTTGATCAGAAATACTCGGGTTTTCCTCGATACATAGGTCATCAACCACTACCTCGACATCGCAAATTTGTTAATAACTCCATAATTAATTACTTATTGGGCCTTATTGATGTCGATCTTTAGTGTCTTACTCCTAAATTTTAATTCAATTTGGCCCTCCTCACAATTAATATTGGCCCCAACTGTGACAAGAAAAGGTCTCCTTAATATGATCAGTGTATTCAAGTTCTTAAGAGCATCCATGTCTAAGATGATGAAATCCATGGGAAAGTAAAAATCGTATACCCTAACTATGAAATCCTCGAGTACTCCTTTTGGTGACTTAATAGATCAATCAGCTAACTGCAAAGTCATCTTTGTCGGTTTAAGTTCAGATTCCACAAAGTGGTCTAGTAGGGATGTGGGTATCAAATTGATGGAAGCATCTAGGTCCAAAAGGGCTCTTTCAAGCTCCTAATCACTGATCTTGCATGAAATCAGAGGGGTACAAAGGTCCTTTGCCTTAGATGGGAGCTTTCTCAAGATGATGGATGACAGTACGATTGGGTTCCTGCCTTTAGTTTGTGGCTTATGCTTAGGTGTACACACATCTTTCAGGAATCGTGCGTAGTCGATATGTGGCACATTGCATCCATCAAGGGGATGTTTATTTTGACCTACTCAAAGAGCTTGACCAGGTCCTCCTCAAGTGCCACGGGATGGCGTTTCCTTTTTCTTTTGGTCAAGGCCTCTGGAAATGGAACCTCTGTAGGCTTCTCTACAATAGGTCTAGGTTCTTGATCTGGGATAGAGGTATCCTAGATGACTATCCAAGGGTTTGGGTTTGCATTAGTAGGCTGAGAGTGGCTTGGATAAGGTGGGTCCTATGTTGCTTTGCCACTACTGGTATTAACCGAATTTAGTCCTACCTGGTTCTGGGTTAGTGTACGCAAAAGAGGTGGTTGCTGCTAATAACCTGCGTATGATGTCAAAGCCTCCATCCCATCAGGTAATGGAGCAGAGGGGCCTGATAGACATAGTGAGCTTGGCCCTGAGTTGTGTTCATAACATGCCTATGGTTTGACACGCTATTCGGGTTAGGCAAAGGTTGCGAAGGAAGTGCACCAGGTTGGCAGGGATTTACCATCTGCCGAGTTAATTGCAAACCTTTGTGATCTCGTCTTTGTGTTGTTTTTGCATAGTCGCATTCATTTTCTGATGTCAGCCAAAGCCTGAAGGATAAGAGTCATTTGATCTTCATGAGTTGGGCCGGATTGATAAGTTGGGTTGGGCCGAGGCTGAGGTGGCTAATATGGATGAGAAGCTTGTGGTCAGGGCTGATATTGAGGTCTCTAATTTTGATTATTCCCTAACCATGTGAAATTTTGATGATTACGCCATCCAGGGTTGTAGGTGTTTGAGAGTGGATCATTCTGGATGGCATTGGGGTCCTCACAGGCCTGAGAAGCCTCGGAAAAGTCGGAATATGAGGGTTCAGAGTTCCCCCAACTAGAATAGGCGGGTCCAGAGTTTCCTCCGAACCCAGAACCTGACAAGGGTGGATACGGGTCCAACCCCTGAGAAGATCAGTGGTAGATGTTATGTAAAACATCTCTGCTAGAGAGCGGTTGCGCGAACAGGTTTTGCGTAGAGGTAGCTCACTACAGGTGTCGAGTCAGCACATCCACCTTCTGTTCAATAATAGAGACCTTATCCAGGCGACTGGCCATCAGCTTCAAGTCGATGGAAGAGGATAGGCCCTACATCTCATGTGCTCCCCTTGGAATTGTCAATGCACGGGCATTCATCTAGTCAAACATGCCCATGGATTCATTATTGATGGAGTTCTCGCACATGTTCTTGAGAATCTCTCACACGGTGTCTTCTTGTTGACCCATGATGTTTCCTCCATAGGTAGCATTGATGAATAATCAGATATCCTCATGGAGTCCCTGGTAAAAAGACTGGACTTGTTCCCATTTAGGAACTCCGTGGTTGGGGCACTTTTGCATGAGATACAGAAAATGATCCCATGCCTCATGAAGTGGTTCTCTTGCTTGCTATGTAAAATGCATGACCTAGCACCGTAGAGCATTTGTCCAACCAACAGGGAAGAACTTTTTCAGAAACTTGGATTGTAGTTTCGCCATGTATTGATTGGGTGCATCAAGGTTTGGTACCAATGAGCAGCCTTGTCCATGACAGAGAAGGAGAACATTTTCATGAGCAAGATATCCTAATTTTGAGCTTCTGACCCGAAGGTCTGGACCAGATGCTTGAGTTGTTTGATATGCTAGAAAGGATCCTTGGAATTATGCCAGTGAAATTTGGGAATAGTATGAATCATGTTGAGCTTGAGTTCAGTATCAAAACCTCCAGTAGGGATTTGCACTCGAGGTTCGATCACCACTATAGCGGAATTGTAATGTTCTCACATCATCGGACGTTGCGGTAGGTTCATAAACTCTTGGAATAGATCGTTGAGGAGATGAAGTTGATTCTCAAGAGTTTTTTCTTCTGCTGGTTGCTCCATGATGATGGATGAAGGAGAGCTCGGCTTATATGAATCAGAAGAGATTTCAATCTTGTCGGGTTGTTGCACAAACAAGGAGGCTGAGGCTTGGTCTCGATGGGAGTGAATAGCTAATGGAGGCCGCAAGGGTGGTCTTGGAGACCTCCTCCCGAACATGCACCAATGGATAAAAGAGGGATAGAATGTGATGGACCCAATTATGGCACCTAAATATCTTTGATGACTAGAGAGGTTCGAGGCAGATGATACCCCTAAGTTAGAAAGTCATCCACTTGAGAATTAGTTGGGCAGCCAAAAAGGGAGAGTCCCGCAAAGACCCCTGCAAGGTAGAGCACCCCCACGTGTTACAGAATTTCCCCCACCCGATCTTTCTTGTCACTGAGGATCCGGGTAGACCAGAATGGGAGACCTCTACATGGTAGAGCACCCCCACTTGTTACAAAATTTCCCCCACCTGATCTTTCTTGTCACTGAGGATCCAGGTAGACTAGAATGGGGACTTGACCTCTTAAGTCTACTAATTTTAGATTAAAAGCATGGTTGCTTATGATTTCACTTGAACATTAAGATGTTTTAGTTCAAGGTGACCTAATTTGAAGATTGGTTAACCCAACAAGATGGGTCAACTTCACCTGTTTGTCCTTTGAGAAATTTAGGTCCCTCTTTTATTGTGCAAATGAAATTAAGAGACTTATTTTAGGGTTTGCTTGAATAGATCAATTCAACCAAGGCTTAGGCACACACTATTTGGGAAGGTTAATTCTTGATTAAGCAAGTGTGTCTCTAAAACCCTAAATTGGAAATTCTAATTGGCTCTAATTGGTCCAATTCAATTCGTCCAAATATGGTACTTAGGGCTCAAGCGAGAAGGTGATTGCCCAAGATTCCTTAGAACCCTAAGTAGGTGCACAAATTAGGGTTTGGATGCTCTCTAAACAGAATGTATCAAATCAGGCAACTTGGTGATTAATCTAAGAATAGAATGCAAGTTGAACCTAATTGATGTATTTCTTCTTTTAGCTTTTTCAGAATCAGGGACTTAAGAGAGATTGGATTTGTGGTTAACCTACACCTGGAGTGGCTAATGTGCAGCAAATCTTCTTCCAATGTATCCCCTATGCAAATACAGCCAAAAGAGATAGAGCAAGTTAGTATCAAATCAGGAATTGTAATCAAGAGATCGAATTGCATGTTGCTTCCCGGCAACGACTCTAAAATGTTAGTCAATTTGAAATGGGTTTTAAAATCATTGTATTGTAGCACAGTTCGAATCAGCACAAAAAATAGATAATATTTATACTTGAAAGAAATCCGAGGTCGTTCGCTCTGAGCAAGTGGCAATTTAATGTCAAAATCACAATTCTAAGTAAAAGATATGAGCAATTGCAAATTGAATTGATTCAAAATTATATAGCAATAATTTCGAGTAGTAATGTGAAAAAATAAGAGGGTAAAAGGGTGATTCGAATCACCAAATTACCCTATAATGTTAAGCCTTGCAAGATACTCAAGTGACAGAATTGTATAAGCCAAGAAAATCTCAATTTAACCAATAGAACTAAGGTATCAACAGATATCAAATGACAGAATATGCACTCAGACGCCTTAATCGATGCTGAGTAGATAGAGGCAAAGACCACTTCCTTCCTTCTCTTCAAACCTCAAGGAGAGGCGTAGGCATAGCAGCTTCAGAGGCGAAGGCCTCCTAATCGGCTAAATGTAGAGAGGGCGTGAGCCAAAACCCCTCCTCTTCTTTTTCCTTTTTTCTATTCCCCTCTCAGAGCCCCTCTCTAATCGGTGAAGTAGGTGGGTATCTGGATCTAGCTAGGCCTGCGTGGCATGACAGCAGGTGAGGCATGTGTATGGGTGTGCATGTGGGGACCTCACCCCCTGTGTGTGCTGAGGCGAAGAGCTTACAGCTCAAAAAAAATTTAAACCACATGGGGGAGTTTGTGCTTTCTGATGTGGGACTATGTTGTCCCCTTGTTCTTCGTTCAGCAGGCAGTGAACTTCCTTCGCTATATTGGAGCAACTGCTGAGCTTGCAGTCTCTAATCATGGACCTGGGAGTCTGGAGCTAGTGGTTCCACACCACCTGGAGGTGATGCTTGGGGCGTTTGACATAAGAACACCTTCTTCGAGGTGTGCATGAAGCTTCGTCAATGGCGGTGGCGATGTGATACCTGAAACAGACGAACACGGGCTAACTGCCCTAATTAAGAAGCTCAGAAGGGTCGCTGTGTGATGGTGAATGCGGTGGTGGTGGTCCGAGGGCATGTAGAGGTCGGTGTGTGTGTCGATGATGGAAAGGGCATACGGAAGTGGGTTGTTCGATGGAGTGATGGAGAGGTTGAATGCCCTAATTGATAGGGGGCTTTTGCTAACGATGTCGTGGCAATGATGATGGGGGTGGTAGTGGCGAGGTTCGTGTAGTGGAGCGAGCTGGAGGCATTGCTGGAGCTTTGCTATAGTGGAGGAAGGTGAAGGCAGTTGGGGCGATACGGCATTTGTGCGAGTGTTGTGAGTGTGGGAGAGGGAAGTGGAGTGAGAGAGAGAGCGATAGAAGGACTTAGCTAGGTGGGAGGGATGCGGAGGCAGCCAATTTTGGTCGACTGGATCGGAGAAGACGGAGAGATCAGTGAAGAGGCGATGGCAAGTTAGGCAGAGGCACGTCCTCCCTTTGGTCGGGGTGGATAGCGACGAAGAGGAGAGTCAAGAGGGCCGACCAATTTGTTATTGGACGGCCGGAGGAAGGGGATCAAAGGAAGTCCCCAGACCAGCGGTCTTCTATGGCCGGATGAGGTGATTTAGGGGTCGTTGACTTGCCAAGACTTGTTGAGAAGCTCGGTAAGGCATTGGGCATTCTTATATAGGCCTTTGGAGGATGATTTGAGCTTGTGAAGCAAGCTTCCCAAGCTTGGAAGGTCACCGGAGATGGGGACTTGAATCTTTCAAAGGTTCACACCTGGATTTGAGCCAATTTTAAAGCTTCAAATCTGGCCCAAAAGGAAGGGAATTCCTTGACGAACTTCCCTTTCAAAATTGAGAGGGATTCATCAAGGAATCAAGGAGAAAATTTCAAATCAAGCTTGCCATAGTTGTAGGATTAGTATTACATGTCGGTAGGGACCTATTTGAAGAAGGTGACGATAAAGTTTCGGACCTATTTGTATAGAATTCAAAAGTTAGGGGCATGTGTGTGAGATAAAAGTGTTTGACAGGACTAAATTGCAAAATAGGTCAAGATAATCTCAGATTGGGTCCAAATTTTTGTACAAACCTAATTAGGACCTAAGTAATCCAATGGTGAACTTAGATTTATGTTTTGACCAAGTTTAACATGAGAAATTGCTCAATTACCCAAATTAGGGCAAAAGTCTGTGTATGGCTCTATTTTAAGTCAAGACGGGTTCTAATGATCAAATTGAATGTACTAAACCCTAGAGAATATTTTTTTATGAATTTTAGAAGGTTTATCCAAATTTTACCCTAACTAGAACCTCAATTATTTAAGCGGGTCTATTTTTAGGGTTTCAGATGTCCATTAATTCCTCTAACGCATGAAAACCCATTTCGTTCTCTATGAACCCTCTTAATTGACTCTAAAGCACATTTGACCTTTGTTCAACCTTAGAGAAAACCTGTGATTATTCTATTTTTGTGATAGAATTATAAATTTACAGAAATAACCCTATATTCTTATATTCTCAAATCAATATTTTGTGCCCTTAAGACATTCTGATGGATATGTAGGAGCTGTTATTGACTTAATCAGATCAAGTTGAGTTAGTTATGGCTCATGATGATGTTCCCATCAAAAGCATCACTTTGCTTCCACAAGAAATTGGGATGGTTCCTTCATCCAGAATTGTAAGTGTTGGCAAAATGGTTGTTCCTTGGTGGTGGACAAAACCCTTGGGCATCATTCAGGTCTTCTTGAACTAACTCAGGGAATTGATTAGCCATGTGATATGCAATAGTAGCATGAAGAGTGCTTTGGAAAATGGTGCATTCAATCATAGCCTGGACTTGGGAAGCTGATTGAGGGATGTACTAAGGTCTAACATGAGCCTCTCAATATTCTGGTTAAACAATTGGATTTGGAAGGCTAAATTCTAAGTGGCCCTGACTTCACTAGCTTCTGCATTCTTTTGGAGGATTAATGGTTTTCTATCTTGATAGGCTAAGGTCAAGTGGATAGAATTATCACTCAATAACTTAAATAATGTCCAGGCCTCATTCTCCTTTTTGGTGAGAAAGGTTCCAGTACAAGCAGCATTCAATGTTTGCCTATGCCTATAAGATAGTCTAGTATAGAACCTTCCTACCAATTGTCATTTAGGCACTTGATGATGGGCACATAACCGAATCATATCATTAAAATGATCCCAAGTCTTATGGAATTGTTCCTTATTTAACTGAGTAAAACCCACAATTTTCCTATTGAAGTGGTTAGTTTCGCTCATCGGGATATATTTCTTCAAGAATTTTCCCTTAAGGGCATTCCAATCATTCACCCTAGCATCTAATGTGTGATACCAGCATTTTACCTTATCCTTAAGGGAGAAGGGAAAGAGGGTTCCCATCAGAGCTTCATCAATAAAGTTTTGAACTTTCACTGTGGAATAAACCTCAGTGAATTCCTCTAAATGCTGGTAGGGGTACTCCCTAGTTGTAACATAAAAGGAGGGCAACAAGGATTTGGTACTACTCTTGATCTCATATGGATTGTCCCCTATTGGTCTTCTCAATGCTTAAACAGATTGGTTGGTCGAAATGAAATAGTCTCTCAAAGTTCTCTATTGATTTGCTCCTTGATCAGCCATCTCTTCTCTCTTCTCTTTTTGATGGGCTCTCCAAAGGATTCCCTCAGGCTCAGGGTCAAATAATATACTTCCCTCTAGAGAGCATCTACCAAGCATACAACACCCACTGAAGACAATTCAAGTTCTTACTAATTTGAGTTGGTGCAACCCCCAAACCAACTTCAAAACTCCTTGGTCAGGGTGCTTGTTCTACAAAACTCCATCGATTTGACCACTCCCTCTTCATACCATTTCCAGCTCGGCTGAAGGCATTGAATTTAGCACTTAATGGGAGGTAACCCATCATTCAAAAAACCTGAGATCCATCTGATTATCCAACTGTACTTCACATCTATTGCAACCTGAGTTCAGTGTTAAAACAGTCGATCCCACCTCTGGTACACGTACCAGAGCTTGAAATCGTTCGCAAACAGTCATTCTCGACCCAGTCACCCACCAGATAAATCTTGTTCTAAGTCCTTAGACCAAACACTGTTTCACACCCTCTATTTACATTGAGGACATTGCAAAACTTAGGCATGGGGGGGTCGTAAATTGCAAACATACAGAAATCAAGAAAAGTCAGAAGGATTCTCACATAAAATTCACATATGCTGAAAATACCAAAAAACTAGAAAATTGTGAAAAAGAACAAAAAAATTGAAGGGAAGAAAATTTTGAGGCCATATAAACATGGGGAGGAAAAGAGCAAAATGTAAAAAGGAGCACAAAATGAAAAGAAAAAGAAAAAGTGATAGTCACTAGTTAGAGATTATGGGATTAACCAAAGTTCTAGACCACATCAAGGAAAAGAAAGATGAGAAAAAGTGCTAATAAGACACAAAAAAAAAGATTAGTAGGAATGCTGATCTTAGGCCTTTTGGGCTAGACTCTTAGGCTTAGAAATTCAATTATCCGCTAAGATCTGGATAATCTTCAAGAGGTTGGGGAAAATGAAAAGCTTAAGTATTAGGTCTAAGGCTTAGGGAGTATCCGACCTCGTTAACTGACCTCTGGTTTGCGGGACTTGGTAACCAAAGCACCCAAATCCACACACAGTCTAGTTCAGTGCACATAACTATCAAAATCACACAAGTGTTTAAATGCTCTGAAAAAAGTTGCCTAGATTAGGACCGACCGATCAACACAAGTTGATTTGGACGAGTTCCCGATGTGGAGAGGCGGGAAATTCTCCTTGAAGATGCGTAACAACATATCGTCTCCTCGGTGCATGTCTCCTAGGATATTTACATATCCTACTAGGGACACGTAAGCACCCTACTAATTCAGATGCTATGGGTGGCATTATCAAGGAATGTCGATTGCCAGGGTCTAGATTTAGCCACAGAACGCCATGGGCAAAGTTATCTGAAATCTCGAAAGCCATGGTTCTGGGGGTTTCCATGGGCGGTGCTATCGCGAAGCATCGATTACCAGAGATCTTTGAGGATTGATGGTGGGGATGAGGAATCCGATACAGATCGTGTTGAGAAGCCAATCTAAAACTAGAAATAAAAAGAAAAGAGAGAGAAAACTCTCCAAACAAATAAATCCTCTGTCTCTCACTTACAAAAAAAAACACACTGCAAACTGAACTGAGGTTAAAATATGTCTCAACCATTGGTGCTTTAACCGCAAAGTCTAACGAACCTTAGGATTATTCCTACGGGCCTTAAAAACATTCGCAGAGGACTAAGCCTAGAGCTGGTCAGTTCTGGTTCTGGGTTGGTAGTTGACTACCTCTAAGCCTACTGTCAACATTCTAACCTAATCAAAGAGAAAAAAATAGAAAAAGCACTCATCATAAATTGTGAAAGAAACTGATGGTCTAGAGCAGAAGTTAAAACCTTAAAATTTTGCTAAAGGACTAGCAAAAGCTAGGCATGGGGGTATGATAGGAACACCATCATGGGCCCTAACTAGCTCATTTTGACCTTGAAAAGATAACAAAAGCTCCTACATAAAAAATTGAAGGGCCTAACTCAAGGAATAATCAGTTTGAGAGAAAAGTAAGAAACAAAGGGTAAAATTGCAATTTTACCATTGCAGTGCAACAACGGAATTTCTCAGGGGCTAAACATAGGTCAATTAGTCTTAACAAGATAAAAAGTGGGTTGGTTCAATCAGAAAATGGTTAATGTGAGATGAAGGAATTAAATAACTTCTTGTAACACTAAAACAAACCCAC
Organism: Thalassia testudinum; assembly: GCA_037157565.1. Classification (NCBI taxonomy): domain Eukaryota; kingdom Viridiplantae; phylum Streptophyta; class Magnoliopsida; order Alismatales; family Hydrocharitaceae; genus Thalassia; species Thalassia testudinum. The sequence continues at coordinate 101,104,719 of JAZHRO010000055.1, read as the reverse complement.
TTAATTTAACAATGTTATGGTCAAGATAAAATTCCACTAAACCCTGTAAAATTTATGGAAAAATATCCTCTAGGGTTTATAACCTTCAATTTCGCCTTCAGAACCTATTTTGACCTAAATAGGGGTCCTAGTCAAATATTTGCCCTGAATTGGGTTTTTGCATAAAATGCCCAATCAAACTGGGTTAAACCTAAAATCCAACTTCACCATTGGTTTCCTTAGGTCCAAATTAGGTTTATACCAAAATTTGGACCTAATGGGCGTTCACCTTGACCAACATTGCAAAATAGTTCAACCTAATTACATTTATGCCCCTTTCTTTTGAAAACCCTTGCAGACACCCCCTTATCTTCCTCGTCATTCTTTGCATTTAGGACCCTCCACCATTACAGTGGAGGAATCCTACTCTAGAGAGAATTCAAGGGGGATATCTCCTTGATTCCTCAGAGAATCCCTCTCAAATTTGATTGGGGGATTGTTTGTGGAATTCCCGTTCGTATGAGCCTAGTTACGAGCTCTGGTTTCCACCCAATCTCTCATGCGAACACATGAAAGATTAGGGTATCTCTCAACCTTTCAAGTCCAGTGAGGTTGTCGGGATTGGAAGCTTGCCTTCCAAGCACAGCCCTCTGCTTGAGACTATAAAAGAGGCCCCAGATCCCCCCGGTCATTTCAAGCTTGTTTTGGCTTGAGATTCCCTCAAATTTTAGCCCTTCCCCTCTGGTCAAAAAGCCCAACAAGCCCCGGTGACTCATCCTCCTTCTTCTCGTCACTTTTCCACCATACCAGTTGTAGAGTTGCCTCTACTGCCTTCGTCTGCATCGCGCCACACCTGTGCCTGCACTTATCTCTGTCTCGTCATCGCCGCCTCTCTCTCACTAAGTCTTCATCTCCGGCGACAGCATACATGCGCCGTTCACCCCCTCTACTCCCCCTTCATCCAGCTACTCATAGATAAGTCTCCTTCCTCTACTCTTTCTTTTCCCCTTATCTATTTCTGATTTCACGCCCCGACAACCATAGACCACCACCATCTTCTCCACCTCTGGTAGACCACCGGCGAGGTGCTCCCGTCATTCCACGCACCCATCCACCTCACCAAACACCTCTAAAGCTCCGCCAAGACTCACTGATCTTTTCCCCCCAATTCATTGATCGTCGCATGCTCCATACTCTTCCCCCGAACGAACCCATCTCCACAGCCACAGAACGACTTAGGCATGCACGCCCAGGCCGCCCCGCACCACACCAACCACTGAGGCATCTTCGCCGTGCCACGATGAAGCTTCCTGCAAGTTTTAATGAGGCTGCAAGGCTGTTTTATTTGAGTGCAGGATTGGACATAGGTTGCCATTGGAGCAAACGTGAAGAAGCTTGCAAGCTTCATCTACGGTCTCAAGAATCAGGTTCCCAAATCCCAGACATGCGGACAATCCTTGCAAACCACACACACCTAGCGATTGGTTTTGGAGGGCTCTGAATCTGCAGCAATTAAGCGCGAGCCCTGCAGGTGCGCACGAGAAGCAGGTAGAACATTTAGTCCCACCTCTAAAACTTTCAAGCGAGTGGTGCAGCATAAATTGTAAAAGTGTCAAGGGCTTATCGCCTCCTAACACAAAGTGAGGTCCCACTCGCCCTTCATGCCTCGTTCGCGCCCCATGCTCTGTGGACCTGGTATTCTGACATGCTTTCCCGTGAACTCCTCGCCCACCACCCACGCCAGTGGGCCTGGTCCTGGGCTCGCTGACCCGACCCATTTCCCCGAGAAAGGCTTTGGGAGAGCAAGCCTAAGAGAGAAAGGAGAGAGAGTTCTCAGGGGAGGGTAGGGTAGGTTTTGCTCTTGCAGGGAAAGGAAAGAAGGAAAAAGCCAAGGGTGCAGAGCCAAGGAAGAGGAAGGAAGATGCTTAAGCAGAAGAACCTAAAGAAAAGAAGCTAAGGAGAAAACGTGGCTGAAGAGAAGGCAAGGACTGATGAAGGAGGGAGCTGAAGAAGAAGCTAAGGGCTAAAAGGCAGAAAAAAGCTGAAGAGGATCAGAAGCTAAGAGAGGAAGAACAAGAAAGGAAGAGGAAGACAGTTGAGGCTCGTAAGGCAAAAGCTTGAGAAGAAAGAAGGAAGGAGAAGTCAGAGAAGAAAAGAAGCTAAAGAAGATAAACAAGAAGGAAAGAAGAACAGAGAAGCCAAAGAAGAGAAAGCCAACGCAGAAAGAAAGAAGAAAGAAGAGAAAGAGAGGGACGAGCCAAAGAAGAATCAAATACTTTTTAAGACATTTTATTGGCCAATTCCTAATTTCTCTGTTATATGTTTTCTAGCTACATTTTATTATTCATAAACTCATGCTTGACATTCTGAATTATATTATGAGCAATTTTCGCAGTTCAAACTGCACCTATTATTGAGATTAGTGCATGAGCTCCATTTGATTCCTGTGTTTGACCTCGGACTTAAACTTCGAGTAATAAAATTTATTTGTTTTCAAAGTGATTTCAACTATACTACGACGCATTATTTCAAACCCGATTTCACTTTCGACAAACATTTTGGCTCCATTGCCGGGGAGCAATGCGTAATTCATCACTAGTCTCCACATTATTTTGATTATTTTTGAGCAGTAACTTGCCTTATTTGTTTTATTATGAATTTTGTGAGGTATTTCATGAGGACATCTCCTATGCAAATCAACCACTCTCGCGTAGGTAAATTCTCTCTTCTTCCCTAATCCGTCTCCTAATCCTAGGAAGACAAAATGGAAGCAATCAACTACCTTCTTTTTATAGTAATTATCACTTTTAAGGCAAAAGTTTCCGAATTTACGAAATTTTTTTTGCACAACTTATTGAAGTTGAAGCGATTTTTAAAGATCCTACCCCTCAAATTCATGTGCCTATTGGAGATCGCACTTAATTCCTAAATCTCCATGGACTACACACTTCTTGTCCGAAGTCCAAAGAGAACTTCTGTGAAAATAAAAGAGGATTGGAAATAGAACCAAATTAGGTTTTCTACAATAGGGTTTTGGAGTGCTAGTTCACACGTGCTTGCATAAAAGGAAACAAACCCACCCACATCTGTGTGCTACCCAAACCCTTGATTGAAAGGATTTAACCAAAACAAACCCTAAAATTAAGCTCTAAAATAACTTGAACCTTAAAAACCTTGGACCTAATAACATGGGAGTCAAATCAGGGTGATTTCTAGATCTTGACATAGAATCATTCTGCAATCTTTAGGATAGGTCAGGTGAAGTTGACCCCTTGTTGGGTTAACCAACCTTGAAATTAGGTCACAAAACCAAAACATCTAAAGTTCAAGTGGAAACCTAAGCACTTTTGATTTGAAATAAAAATGGCAAACTTAAAAGGTCAATGTCCCCATTCTGTTCTACCTAGAATCTCAATGACAAGAGAGGTTGGGAGGGGAAACCCTGTAACCCGTGGGGATGCTCTACCATGTAGGGGTCTTTGCATGACTCTCCCTCTCCGGCTGTCCAGGTAATTCTCTGATGGAAAACTTTCTGATCCAGGGGTATCATTTGCCCCGAACCTCCATAGTCATCCACACATCTTTGGATGCCTTGATTGGGTCAACAACACATCCAGTCCCTCATCCCTTCTCTTTAGAGCACACACATAGATTTTTAGTGGGATTCTCTATTCAGATGTAATCACTTCACAACTTGATTCTACATCTTGATCCGAATGCTGATTCTACATCTTGATTTCACCACCTGATCCAAATATGCATCCTGGTTACTTAGTATTACCATTCAAGAAACCTGAATCTCAAAGATCCATGAGAGATAGGATGATTGAGGATGCCCTTGAATTCTGTGAAATTGAATACAAAACCTCAACAACAATAGAAGACCTTCAGGTTAGTGTACCAACAACAACAACTTTAATCATAAACTATTCCCAAGTGTTATTGACATAAGCCACAGAAGGATCAACCCAAGACATTCTCATAACAGGATGCATTGAGATAGAAAAATTGTACAACTTTGAATACCTTCAATGCATGACAAATCCTGTACTATGGGAACAACACCAAGATGATCTCCAAAAATGGGAAGAGATGATGAATTATTGAAACAAGTTACCAATCAAAAATGCACGTACATGCCCCAAACAGAGGATCAATCCAATTTCCCAAACTCTGGGTTTGAGGCACAAAGTTGTTATGGATTCCCAACCCAGATGGAATACAACATGCCTGATCTTGAATTAGGGTGGGAAGTCCCAATTGCAGGAAAACATGATTTTGACCCAGCCCTTCATCCTAGGTCACCAAGCATAAAATTCCGAGCCTCCTGCAATGATGAGATTAGAACTGAACCTGTCGGGGATGTAAATCCCGCCCCTTATTATGATAAAGTGACCCTCGAAGGTCATTCAGACCTAGATTCTAGTAATTCAACCAACATCCTCAACCCAGAATCTGGATCTGAAACTTATTGGGAAGATTACGAGGCCCAATATGATGAAGATCAAATTTTCAATAAAGATATGATTCTGGGCCTCTATTTGATGAATATCCCTCTCCAACATCCCTAGAGATATAGATTGATTTTTCGGAAGTCACGCCAATCTACGATACAGAAATCGAGGAGTTGGACGAGTGAGGTTTTAATTGGGTCTTTTCTACAAGCCTAGAACTTAAGCCTACACCAAATAAGGACACCTTTTTGAGCTTAGAATTTACAAATACAATAGACCCCAATCAGGCTGCTAAGTCTACATCATATGATTTATTCTGTAGTGGAACCCATGATCTCGATTCTCATTCAGAACTTGATTTTCGCAATATCTCCAATGATTTTGAATCTTACCATGATTTTGAAGAACCTCTATTTCCTAAATACAATGATCTAATCTACAACCTCAACACACATGATTCCTTCTCCAACTCTGACTCTGAGGTCCTGGTTGCCGAGATCACTGATTTAAGTTTAGGTTCCAGTGAGATGGAATCATTTGTTTTTGATCCTCAGGAATGGAAACCAGAAAATGCCGAGAATGACTACAACCCAGAGTTCGAATCTTTTCTTGACTCAAATTTCCATCATCCTGTAAACACTCTTCAGGCATTCACTTTTGACTTTGAGAGCTACTATGAGGACTCTCTACTTGAAACCACCTGTAAGTCTCTTTTAGAAGAGCCCTCATACACAATTCTCATTGAAGCCACCTCTTCCGCACATACAGAACCCATCCAAACCCGTTTTCAACCCCGACTCGCAACCAGACTCAATTTCTATTATGATTCCCCTCTTAATGTGCCAATTGCAGATGAATCAACTCCACATATATACCATGTTTAGGACATTGATCAGACTGAAGACCATGCTCCATCATTCTCTGATCACCCCTGTAGGGTTTCCGCATCATCCACAGATTATTTTTTGGATCCCTACTCTGACCAGGTTGATTCGACTCAGCCAAACCCTGAATTTACAGTTCCACATCCGTCCGAGTTCCATAGCATATGGTGGGTTCCACATCCCTTGATCTACATTTATCAACCCACCAGATATATTGGGTTTGGGCTGCATCATCAGCCTATTGATCTAAACAAGCACCTAGTTGGACCAACCAGGCTCTTGATCAAGGTGCTTGTTCTACAAAACTCCACCGATTTGACCACTCCCTCTTCATACCATTTCTCGTACGGCTGAAGGCGTTGAATTTACCTCTTAGTGGGAGGCAACCCATCATTCCAAAAACCCAAGATCCATCTGATTATCCATCTATACTTCATATCTATTGTACCCTGAGTTTAGTCTTAGAACAGTCGATCCCACGTCTAGTACACGTACCAGAGCTCGAAATCGTCCGCAAATAGTCATTCCTGACCCTGTCACCCACCCGATAAATCATGTTTTAAGTCCCTGGACCCAACACTGTTTCACACCCTCCGTTTACAATGAGAACATTGCAAAACTTAGGCATGGGGAGCAGTAAATTGCAAACATATAGAAATCAAGAAAAGTCAAAAGGATTCTCACAAAAAATTCACATATGTCAAAAATACCAAAAAAATAGAAAATTGTGAAAAAGAACAAAAAAATTGGAGGGAAGAAAATTTTGAGCCATATAAACTTGAGGAGGAAAAGAGAAAAATGTCAAAAGGAGCACAAAATGAAAAGAAAAAGAAAAAATAGATAGTCATTAGTAAGAGATTAAGGGATTAACCGAACTTCTAGACCGCATCAAGGAAAAGAAAAATGAAGAAAAGTGCTAATAAGACACAAAAAAAAGATCAGTAGGGATGCTGATCTTAGGCCTTTTGGGCTAGACTCTTAGGCTTAAAAATTTAGGTATCCGCTAAGATCTGGATAATCCTCCTGAGGTCGGGGAAAATGCGAAGCTTAGGTATTAGGTCTAAGGCTTAGGGAGTATTCGGCCTCGTTAACTGACCTCTGGTTTACGGGACTCGGTAACCTAAGTACCCCAATCCACACATAGTCTGGTTTAGTGCGCATAACTATCAAAATCACACAAAGGTGTTTAAATGTTCTGAATAAAGTTGCCTAGATTAGGAGTGGCCGATCAACACAAGTTGATTTGGATGAGTTCACAGCGCAGAGAAGCGGGAAATTCCCCTCGAAGATGAGTAACAACATATCGTCTCCTCGGTGCTTGTCTCCTAGGATATTTACATATCCTACTGAGGGCACGTAAGCACCCTGTTGGTTTAGATGCCATGGGCGGCATTATCATGAAATGTCGATTGCCAGGGTCTAGATTTTGCTACACAACGCCATGGGTGGAGTTATCTCAAAATCTCGAAAGCCATGGTTCTGGGGGTTGCCATGGGCGGTGCTATCATGAAGCATCGATTGCCAGAGACCTTTGAGGATTGATGATGGGAATGAGGAATCCGATACTGACCGTGTTGAGAAGCCAATATGAGGCTAGAAATAAAAAGAAAAGAGAGATAAAACTCTCAAAACTAATAAATCATCTGTCTCTCTCTTACAAAAAAAACACACTACAAACTGAACCGAGGCTAAAATTTATCTCAAGCATAGGTGCTTTAACCGCGAAGTCCAATGAACCTCAGGATAGTTCCTGCGGGCCTTAAAAACCTTCGAGGAGGACCGAGGCTGATGCTGGTCAGGTTCGGATCTAGGTTGGTACTTGAGTACCTCTAGGCCTACTATCGACATTTTAGCCTAATCAAAGATATAGAAAATGAAAAAGCACTCATCATAAATTGTGAAAGGAATTGATGGTCTTGAACAGAAGTTAAAACCTTAAAATTTTACTAAGGGACTAGCAAAAGCTAGGCATGGGGGAATGATGGGAACACCATCATGGGCCCTAACTAGCTCATTTTGATGTAGAAAAGAGAATAAATGCTCCTACATAACCAAATGAAGGGCCAAACTCAAGGAATAATCAGTTTGAGATAAAAATAAGAAACAAAGGGTAAAATTATAATTTTACCATTGCAGTGCAACAACAGGATTTCTCAAGGGCTAAACATAGGTCAATTGGTCTTAACAAGATAAAAAGTTGGTTGGTTCAATCAGAAAAGGGTTAATGTGAGATGGAGTTAAATGACTTCTTGTAACCCTAAAACAGCTTGACTTATATTAACAAGGTTATAGTCATGATAAAATTCAACTAAACCCTCTAACATTCATGAAAAAATATCCTCTAAGGTTTAGAACCTTCAATTTGGCCTTTAGAACCTATTTTGACCAAAATAGGGGTCCTAGTCAAATATTTACCCTAAATTAGGTTTTTATGTAAAATGCCTAGTCAAATGTGGTCAAACCTAAAATCCAACTTCACCATTGGATTCTTTAGGTCCAAATTATGTTTATACCAAAATTTAGACCTAAGGGGAGTTCACCTTGACCTACTTTGCAAAATAGTCCAACCCAATTACATTTATGCCCCTAGCTTTTGAAAATCCTAGTAGACACCCCCTTATCTTCCTCTTCGTTGTTTGTAATTAGGTCCATCCACCAAACAGCGGACGAATCCTACTCCAGCGTGGATTCATTGGGGATATCTCCTTCATTACAAAGAGAATCCCTCTTAAATTTGAATGGGGGATTCTCTAAGGAATTCCCGTTCGTATGAGCCCAATTATGTGCTCTGATTTCCACCCAATCTCTCATGCGAACGCATCAGAGATTCGAGTATCTCTTGACCTTCCAAGTCCAGCAAGGTTGCCATGCTTGGAAGCTTGCATTCCAAGCACTGCCTTCTTCCTGAGACTATAAAATAGGCCCTAGATCCCCCGGTCATTTCAAGCTTGTTTTCGCTTGAGATTCCCACAAATTTCCTCCCTTTCCCTCCGGCCAAAAAGCCCAACAAGCTCTATTGACTCCTCCTCCTTCTTCTCATCGCTCTACCACCATACCAGTGGCAGAGTTGCCTCCGCCTCCATCATCCGCGTCACGCCACACCTGCGCCCGCACCTATCTCCCTCTCATCATCGTCGCCTCTCTCTGTCTGGGTCTTCATCTCTGGCAATGCCATACACACACCATTCACCCCCTCTGCTCCCCCTCCATCTAGCTACTCTCGGATAAGTCTCCTTCCTCTACTCTTTCCTTTCCCCTTATCTATTTCTAATTTCATGCCCTGACAACCACAGACTGCCACCTTCTTCTCTAACTCCGATAGACCACCGGCAAGGTGCTCCCATCATTCCACACACCCATCCACCTCGCCAAACACCTCAAAAGCTCCACCACGACTCACTGATCTTTTCCCCCCATTTCATTGATCTCCACATGCTCCACACTCTTCCCTTGAACGAACCCATCTCCACAGCCACAGAACGACTTAGGCATGCACGCTCAGGCCGCCCCGCACCACACCAACCACCGAGGCATCTTCGCCGTGCCACGGTGAAGCTTCCTGCAAGTTTTAGTGACGCCACAAGGCTGTTTTACTTGAGTGCAGGTTTGGACATAGGCTGCCATTGGAGCAAATGTGAAGAAGCCTGCAAGCTTCATCTACAGCCTCAGGAATCAGGTTCCCAGGTCCCAGACGTGCGGACAATCCTCGCAAACCACACACACCCAGAGATTGGTTTTGGAGGGCTCTGAAGCTTCAGTAATTAAACACGAGCCCTGCGGGTGCACATGAGAAGCAGGTGGAACATTTAGTCCCACCTTTGAAACTTTCAAGCAAACGGTGAGACATAAATTGTAAAAGTGTCAGGGGCTTATCGCCTCCTGACACAGGGTGAGGTCCCACTCGCCCTTCACGCCTCGTCTGCACAGTACGCTCCATAGACCTGGTATTCTGACCCACTTACCCATCCACTCCTCACCCACCACCCACATCGGTGGGCCTGGTCCCAGGCACGCTAACCCGACCTGTTTGCCCAAGAAAGGCTCTGGGAGAGCAAGCCTAAGAGAGAAAAGAGAGAGAGTTCGCGGGGGAGGGTAGGGGTAGGTTTTGCTCTTACAGGGAAAGGAAAGAAGGAAAAAGCCAAGGGTGCGGAGCCAAGGAAGAGGAAGGTAGAAGCTTAGGCAGAAGATGATAAGGAAAAGTATCTGAGGAGAAAACATGGTTGAAGAGAAGGCAAAGATTGAAGAAGGAGGGAGCTGAAGAAGAAGCTAAGCGCTAAAAGGTAGAAGAAAGTTGAAGAGGATCAGAAGGTAAGGGAGGAAGAAGACAGTTGATGCTCGCAAGGCCAAAGCAAGCGAAGAAAGAAGGAAGGAGAAGTCAGAGAAGAAAAGAAGCCAAAGAAGCTATAGAAGAAGGAAAGAAGAACAGAGAAGGCAAAGAAGAGAAAGCCAAGGTAGAAAGAAAGAAGAAAGAAGAGAAAGAGAGGGACGAGCCAAAGAATCAAATACTTTTTAGGACATTTTATTGGTCAATTCTTCTCAATTTCTCTTTTATATGTTTTACTGCTACATCTTGTTATTCATAAACTCATGCTTGGCATTCTGAATTATATTTTGAGTAGTTTTAAGTGTTCAAATTATATCTATTATTGAGATTAGTGCATGAACTCCATTTACTACCTGTGTTCGCCCTCAGACTTAAACTTTGACTAATAAAATTTATTTTTTTTCAAAGCAATTTCAACTATACTAAGACGCATTATTTTAAACCCAATTTTGCCGTCGACAAATGGTATGGGTCAATAGTGACATTTAAAACTTCACTGAAGACCCGCGTTGATGTAAACACATTTACACTACCTAAAATGTCTATTTATGCATGTTCTTAAGCATAGGATTGCATTTCATGACATAAATATTGCATAACATGCATCATCTTGCATTTAGAGTAGTTTGAATAAAATGGAGGTTAATTGTCTCCTTTTATGTGCCTGGACAGGGCAAACATTTTGTCAGGACCTCGGATCAAAGATCCAACCGTATGGATGTGACCAGGGCGACGATTGGAGTTCAACGACTCCAAGATCGCCCTAATCAGGCATCCGTAGCATGAAATAGTGATCGGGGAACCCTAGAAGATCAAGGGCCAGGATGGTGAAAATCCACACTTCAGATGACAAATCCAACCGCACGGATGAATTCGGATCGACGATCGTAGCACAACACAAAAATTGAGTCAATCCGACATCCATAGCACCATCTACAACTTCCAGAAGATGGACGGCCAACATAGCGCCATGTGGCGCCATCTCAGCCGCCCAAACGGTCTCTTCATCTTGTGAAGGCCCTGCACCCGATCGCTCTCCGTCGTTGGATCTTAATCCAACGGCTGTGGGTGCTCGCTTTTAAAAGCATCCGCTCGACCATCCGCGCCCCATAGCATAGTGGTCGAGCACGCTATCGCGAGCGCCGGGCGAGGGTTCGAGCCGTGGCGAGGACCGGCAGGCGCGGGCGATTGGGCACAGGTGGAGCGTCAGATGGAGATCGGACGGCCACGTGCGCCCGATAGCGTCGACGCGTGATTGGATGCGCAATCGGACGTGCAATCAGACGTGCTGGCGGGCGTGCGATGCAGCGGGAAAAGGCGCAACTTAAGCCGTCCGATCTCGTGATCGGACGGCTGAGGATCGCTGGACGTGCGTGGACGTTGATGAGCAGGCAACCGAGGAGGCGCGCGGGGGCGCGAAAGCTACGCCCACGTTGGGGCTTTAGCGACGGATTTATCCGTCACTAAAGACCCCTTATTTATTATTTTGAAGTTGTAATGTCCATTTTGCCCCCACTCCTTGCAACTATAAAAGGAGACCCCCTCCATACGAAATTCTCATCCCTTCTTTCTCCTCTCTACCACTCCAAAGCTCAAGAGAAGCTTGTCCCACACCCGGGATGCTTGTCATGAGATAAAGTCCAATTTTCGTTCCCCTTCGGAAGTGGATCCCGCGACGACGACGGTGTGCTGCTTTGTTCCTATTCTTCTGCTTCGTCCTCCTTCGTCCTGCTTTGTTCTCCTTCGTCCAGGCGTCGTCCCGTCCGGCTCGTCCTCCAAGCAACCGTCGAGGAGGATTTCTCTCTCCCTATTCTTTTTACTGCTTTCTAGTATATATTTACTGCTTTCTAGATTAATCTACTCGTCCTCCAAGCGACCGTCGAGGAGGACATTTCTCCCTCCATTCTTTTAAAGCTTTCTAGAGTAAATTTATCACTTTCTAGTGTAATTGTTTTATGCCTTCTAATTGTAATGAGCAGTCTCTTCTATGAGAAATTCTTTGTTTATTCTACATCTCATTTTGATTTCCATGTATAATACTCTCTCTCTCTCTTACCCTCTCTCTTTCTCTTTTATTAATTGTAAATAATTAGATAGTTTAAATTGAGTTACTTCGTGACAAATAAAAAGAAACGCGAAGTTTTTAAATCAAACGTCCGCCTCCCTGTGTTCGACCCGGAATTTTCATTTCGGTATAAATTTTATTTGTTGAACACGAATTCTTCGCTTTCGAACTACAACGGCAGGTTTTCCAAAACCAAACACGTAAGCGTAGCGATTCGCAAAAAAAAAAACTATTTCAACATTTTGGCACCGTTGCCGGGGAGGCGACCCTCTTTGATTTCTCTTCGCGTTTTGTAACTTACAAGTAATTTAGCTCACTTTTCTCCTTTCTTATTGTAATTGCAGGTACTCTTTTGAGACGAGCAAAAGCGATATATTGGAGTAAAGTGCTGTGGAAGTTTTTGTAAGTTATCCCCCATTCTTTTCCCCTCCATAGATTTCATTCGCCATATTAAATCCAAATCCCAATTAACCTAGGTATTTGCATAAGTCCTAGGAATAGTTTGGTTGTTTGGATTTCCACTCACGTTCATTCCACCCTCATTCATAAAAAAAAATAACAAAAAGATAATCTTGTGGGGTAATTTTCAACAAACACACAACACAAACCCACATTCAAGGCACTTGATCAACTTGATTTGTTTTCTACTCAACCGAGTTCTGATCCGTGGAACCGGTACACACAAAGCAACATATAACAGAGTAGAAATTATTCTAGGTTAACCATTTTTCAGTGCCTAACTTAGTGGTGCATTTGTAGCAATTGTTTGAGTTGATTGGGCCGCACCACTTCAATTAAAATAAACTCATCAAGTAGCTGCCTATTAGGTTCAACTTTTAGGGATTTACCAGGCACTCCACATTCTTTTTAAACTTTAAAGGAAAACATCTTCACCTATGCTTGCAAAACTTGGTGTACTAACGAAACCTGTTCGAAAACACCTAAAGTTGAATCCTAAAAGCTACTAAGCAAGATTTGAACCTTAAAATTCACCACATCAAAAATAATCTTGCTTGAAAACCACTGGTTGTGCACACACACACAAATCAATCAATCATTAAGGGCACAACTCATTTAAAGGGCCCATCACATTCCAAAGCACATTCAAACCAAGCCCTAAATAAAACAGAGTAGACGTTGGCCTTAAGGATTGGACTCGCTCTTCAGAACCCAGAACGAGATTATTTTTGATTAGTCTGTTTCTACTGTTCAATCTGATGTCTAGCTAGGGGAGTAGAGTCAAACGATCGCAGCGGGGGGGTACACTAGGAACCGGAGGCGCAAGCCGAAGGAAGAACCTTCTCCCCAGTCCCTCCTTCTAACTGGTTGGATTGAACAGACAGAAGTAGATCAAATCGTTCCTTTATCTCAAGACGGGTTTTGAGAGTCTGTAGGTTTATAGGCTAACCCATTTAAGGACAGGTTTGATTGTTTGTATTGCAAGGTGCCTTTCTTCCTCCCGAGTCCCATGAATCCTTCCACATATTTCACACATTCCTACTCTTTCCCTCCTGTTGTGAATTATCCTCAACATGACGATTATCCCAACTCATATTGTAATCAACCATCAGTTAGTTGGGATAATTCGGATTGGGGATAAAATTCTGGACCCCCATGTTTATGGTCTAACCCTGAACACTTTGATTCTGATTTCTATCCTTCTCAGAGCTACATCGATTATAGATCATCTACCTTTCATGCACAACCTAATACAATCTACAATCAAGAAGGATACACCGATCCTTACCCATCCTCTAATTTCATTGCCTAAAGGTCATCACCATCTTTTCAACAATCTGAAATGACCTATTATTAGGAAGGGTATAACGAATCTCAATTCGTTAATTCCTCTACATTGATGTCAAACCCGCCCAACCCTGAACCAACTCATTTGGTTCAGGTTAATCAGGTTGAAGATAAGGTTCTACCTAACTTGAGGAATATCATTCAATCTTTAGAAGTTCAGCCAATACCTTGCATTGAGAGATTGGAGCCCCTGATTGAAATGATTAATGATTTAAACAAGTCTTTGTTGGATTGGCTCCAGGATGTTAAGGATAAGAACCCAGGTGAGTTTTTACTTGGGAAATTAGCGAAAGTGAGGATGAGATTCGTGGTTGCTTTGATTCAATCTTGGAATAATTCCCAGGATGAACCCTCTTCAGGAAAGCCAATGACAGAACCCGCTCAGGCACCTGTTGGGGGGGACACGTGTTACGAGGCTGACCAGATTGAATTAAAACAACCAATGAAGGATGATCTGATTTCTTCACCTGAGATCCCTAAGCCGGGTTATGAGGAAACGTATGTCTCCTTGGAATAGAAAGTGACAAATGATTTTGGGACATACAATGATACGGATCCTCATGGTGAAGATTCAAGTTGCGATGTTTCACGTGAGTTTTCTGAACATGATTTCTGTGAGACGATTGGGCCTGATGAATCTGATAAATCATTTGATAGCCCAATAACTGAGGACACTGATCTTATTAGGGCACACATTACGGATCCAGAATCGCATTTTCTAGAGGAATCAATTCAATGCCCTGATTATTAGTTACACCCTGTTGAGCTTATTGATGATTCTAATTCTGAGATAATTAGACCCAAATCAATTTTGATTCTGCCACATCATTTAGACTTGGAGATTTCAGACGAGGTGATCAATATACAAGAGGTCCTGGAATTTGATATGCTAAATGAGGAGGATAGGAGCTGGGAAGTTTTGATTTGGGAAGTTAATTCTGGAGGAAATGGAAGATTGAGTCGAAGGGTTCCTTTTAAGCTAAAACCATCAAATCAGAACCCTTACGACATTTGTTTCTAGGATGTTCAACTCAAGCACACATTCAACAATTATCCTTTTGAGCTTCAATTCTCTGCAACACGACTTTTTGGCCTTGGGTTGCATCCTCATAAATCGCAAGCCCGACCCCGCTTGCATTCTGATTTTAGGTTTTGGGTAATTTTTATCCAGAACCGAAGATATTCTCGATTATGGGGTGTGGGTCTGCACCACAATCTAGTCCACATCTGTGGACTGCTGCTGACAGGTCAGAGAATTCTTCTATTTTTTCTAATTCTGACCTGCACTTGCGAATTCTTAATTTCTTTTCTTTGTATAGTGTGCCTAGCTGAAGGCACTAAACTCAGGACATATACAGTTCTTTTTAATTTTTCATCTCGGAGCGGACCTGACATTCACGCAATTCAGGTGCCTTCTTCGCTTTTCCACTCTGTTTTATGTCTTTTTAATACAATGAGGACATTGCATTAGATAGGCATGGGGGGGTGGATATTTATCTCTGAATTCATTCGTCAGCTCCGTAGATTTGTTGTATTTTGAGTAAAAAAAAATATCAAAATTTGGAAAAAGAATTTGGGTTTAAGAAATTTTCAATCTTAGGAAAAACTACATTAAGATCTGAACACAAAGACCCTTCAGGTCTTTGAACTTAATCAGCCCGTGTATCCAATAAAATGTGGATTTGTTTTTTGAGTTCTCGCCAACTTGAATTTTATTTTAATTGGAGTAAATAAGTTTGGGTGATAAGTACACGACTTATCAACCCGCCCTCTGATTTGAGGGAATTTTGAGTCTTAAGCATCTACACACTTTTTTTTTGCACTGACTCATTGTTCGGTGATTCTAACGGAAATTGGGTAGCTAATGAACCTTCTAAGGTGATATGGCTGGCAAGTTATCGTGGGTAACAACCCATAGGTAGGTTGTCCAGAGCCCAGTCACTGGACCTTTCTCTTTTTCCTGCCCTTAGGTAAATCTTAGACCAGGGAAGCCACCTATTTAAAAAAAAAAAAATCAAAAAGAAAAGGAGAAAAGAACAAAAATAAATAAGCCACACTTCGCCGCATGAGTATGGCTGGCAAGTTGTCGGTGGTAACAGCTCATCGACCGGTTGTCCAAAACCCAGCTTAGTATATGCACAAAAAAAATTCCCAAAACACTTAGGAAGAAGCGGAGAAGTAGAATAAACCGGGGAGATATACACTGGATTCACCCTTGTGTTGACCCCATAAAAAATAAAAGTAGGGAGAAAGCTACCGGTTGTAAAGATACACCTTTAGGCAGAAGTCTTTTTGAGGTCACCTAGAGGCGTAGAAATTAGAAGTCCGTTCTAACTGCCGGTCAATGAGTCTATCACAATCATAATAAGAGCTTAGGGTTCTCATCAAATTTTGGGTGAGTTGAATGGCCATCGAAAGCCACTCTTAAACCCGAAAATTTGAAAATCAAAAAAATTAGAAAAGTGAAAAAGAGAAAAAGAAAATTTTCTTTTAATAAGGCGAGGGCTTGAGGCGGTCTGCATTTTGGCTAATACCCAGGCACTGTTGTGTCTTCGAAAGTTCAGTTCCTAAGTAGACAATTTCTTAATGATTGAAAAATAACTCAAGTCCAAATAATCCAACCTAATTCTTTTATAAATAGCATATAGTTTTTGCTAGGAACTAGCAAAAGATAGGCATGGGGGTATGACGTAAACACATTTACACTACCTAAAATGTCTATTTATGCATGTTCTTAAGAATAGGATTGCATTTCATGATATAAATATTGCATAACATGCATCATCTTGCGTTTAGAGTAGTTTGAATAAAATGGAGGTTAATTGTCTCCTTTTATGTGCTTGGACAGGGCAAACATTTTGTCGGGACCTCGGATCAAAGATCCAACCATATGGATTGATCAAGGCAACGATTGGAGTTCAACGACTCCAAGATCGCTCTAATCAGGCATCCGTAGCATCAGATAGTGATCGGGGAACCCTAGAAGATCAAGGGCCAGGATGGTGAAAATCCACACTTCAGATGACAAATCCGACCGCGCAGATTAATCCGGATCGACGATCGCAGCCCAACGACACAAAAATCGACTCAATCCGACATCCATGGCACCATCTACAACTTCCATAAAATGGACGGCCTAGATAGCGCCACATGGTGTCATCTCAGTCGCCCAAACGGCTGCTTCATCTTGTGAAGGCCCCGCGCCCGATCGCTCTCCGCTGTTGGATCTTAATCCAACGGCTGTGGGCGATCACTTTTAAAAGCGTCCGCTCGACCGTCCGCACACCATAGCGTAGTGGTCGAGCGCACTATCGCGAGCGCCGTGCGCGGGTTCGAGCCGTGGCGAGGAGCAGCAGGCGCGGGCAATTTGGCGCTGGTGGAGAGTCAGATGGAGATCGGACAGCCGCGCGCCCGATAGCGTCGACGAGCGATTGGACGCACAATCGGACGCGCAATCAGACGCGCGGGCAGGTGCGCGATGCAGTGGGAGAAGGCGTGACTTAAGCCGTCCGATGTCGCGATCGAACGGCTGAGGATCGCTGGACGTGCGTGGACGTTGATGAGCGGGCAGCCGAGGAGGCGCGCGTGGGCACGGAAGCTACGCGCTCGTTGGGGCTTTAGTGACGGATTTATCCGTCACTAAAGACCCCTTATTTATTGTTTTGAAGTTGTAATGTCCATTTTTCCCCCACTCCTTGCAACTATAAAAGGAGACCCCCTCCATACGAAATTCTCATCACTTCTTTCTCCTCTCTAACCCTCCAAAGCTCAAGAGAAGCTTGTCCCACACTCGGGATGCTTCTCGCGAGATAAAGTCCAATTTTCGTTCCCCTTCGGAAGTGGATCCCGCGACGACGACGGCGTGCTGCTTCATTCCCGTTCTTCTTCTTCGTCCTCCTTCGTCCTGCTTCGTTCTCCTTTATCCAGGCATCGTCCCGTCCGGCTTATCCTCCAAGCAACCGTCGAGGAGGATTTCTCTCTCCCTATTCTTTTTACTGCTTTCTAGATTAATCTACTCATCCTCCAAGCGACCGTCGAGGAGGACATTTCTCCCTCCATTCTTTTAATGCTTTCCAGAGTAAATTTATCGCTTTCTAGTGTAATTGTTTTATGCCTTCTAATTGTAATGAACAGTCTCTTCTATGATAAATTCCTTGTTTATTCTACATCTCATTTTGATTTCCATGTATAATACTCTCTCTCTCTCTTACCCTCTCTCTTTCTCTTTTATTAATTGTAAATAATTAGGTAGTTTAAATTGAATTACTTCGTGACAAATAAAAAGAAACGCGAAGTTTTTAAATCAAACGTCCGCCTCCCTGTGTTCGACCCGGAATTTTCATTTCGATATAAATTTTATTTGTTGAACACGAATCTTCGCTTTCGAACTACAACGACAGGTTTTCCAAAACCAAACACATAAGCGTAGCGATTCGCAAAAAAAAAAAACCGTTCAGCACGTGTTTATGATAATGTGTCCGTCTGCGCATCAGATATCGTAGTTTCCCTACTAGGAGAGGCTGACTTAATAAATTGGGAAATATAATATGAAACAATCTCACAAAATTCAATCACACAAGGTACACAATCATTTTTAGGTGGAAACCGAAACAGGGTGAAAACCACCACCTAACCCTCTTGAGTTAGGATTTTCCGATCAACCAAGTTGATCAAATCCACTAAACGAATCACTTAAACGAGTATGATTCAAACTCAATTTACAACCACGCTACAAGTGCGAGGGTAGCGTTCCTCAACCCCTTCTCTTCACGAGAAGGATTTTGTCCCACGAAGGAGATGAGAATTCGCAAAGCGAATACCCAACCAAAGAACAAAGTAAAATAAAAAATATAGTCCTATAGAGCCAGAAAAGATTTAAACCTAGCTTCTATAGGAATTAGGAAACTCCCCTTTGATGGAAGTGCGTCGAATCGATGACGCAGGTGAGTGAGCTACACGACGACGCGACGTCGCTCTCGTGAACTACGGCAGGAGAGCGAGTGCGCAAAGGCTTGATGCTCCCAAGATGAAGAACTTGAGCTTGGAGAGCAAGAGCTTTTCTTGGACACAAAAGAGTAGAATGTATGTTGCTTGGGTGTGTCTAGGTGTGTGTTTGTGTGCAAGAGGTTCCCCTCTATTTATAGAGGCTTTAGGAAGGCTTAGGAAAGCTTCCATAGCCGTTGGGTGCAAAGCCCAAGATAATCAGGCCAAAATCAGGAACAATCATTGCACTGACAGGGTAATCAGACGTCTGGAAAATCAGTTCAAGACATCTAGTAACAAAGTCAGACGTCTGATTGTAGGTGGGTTCCTTCCTGACTTGAATCAGATCTAAACAGGGTTCTAGTGCAAGTCCATTAGACGACATACAGGACGTCTGGCACTATGTCTGGATGTCTGGAAACCTACTTTTCTGCGAGAATGGATTTCCAAGAGAGTGTAACGTCTAGAAAATCTCTGAGAAGAGATTTTCGGGTCAGCCGAGGTAAAACGGTCATTTATTAGATGTCTGATAAGGCTCTAACGGTCATATTCTTCAGTGTTTGTTAAGCTAGCCAACAGTCCACTAATTAAACATCTGGCAAAAACATCAAACGTCTTCTAAGACATCTGGACTAAGGTCTGGATGTCTGATTTCATTTAACAGAGCTAACTAAGTCCAGCCTAAATGTTATCAGACGTCTGAATCAAAAGTCTGACATCTTAAAACACATTATCAGACGTCTGTTTTTGGAATTAGATGTCTGAAAAGGCTGTTTTAACCCTATATTGGTTTTCTAAGTTCCCTACCGAAAACCCAACTATCCTAGGGATGTGTCGGTGTTCCTAGGACTGTTGGTAAGGTACTTTGAGGCTCTTTAACATGATGTTCTAAGGAACAAAAAGAGCAAGGAAATAAAGACAAAAGTACATGAAAGAAATAAACAAAATTCTATCCAATTCTTCTTGTCCTTCCATCTTCAATCTATCGCTCCTCGAGAATCTCCTCTATTTTCCATCAAGCTCCTCCAATCCATCATAGATGCGAGCTTGAACTCCGTCTAATCACGTCTTCATTTGCAATTTGACCTGAAATCTGAGACTCCAAGTGCAAATGTTAAATGACACGTACTTTGTTATCATCAAAATAAACGATCGTGGTGCTCTAGCACCAACAATCTCCCCCTTTTTTGATGATGACAAAATCCTAAATAATAATGCAAAAAAGTCCTCCCCTTTTTTGACATTATCAAAAAGGTTTGAATGATTTTAAATTTCCTATAACTCCCCCTTAAAACATGCTCTTCTATGAATGAGTTGAATTTCTTTTAACAAAAGTAATGCCCTCCCCCTTTTTGTAACAAGATAATAATTACTTTTCTCCCCCTTACGAAAGGAAATTTAGCTAACTTACATCTCCCCCTTAATAATTGACAATTAGCTCATAATTTTTAACTCCCCCTATCTAAATGCTAATGATAAAAAAAGATAGGGTCAAGAATTTTTACCTCACCTACCACGGCCAATAAAATGGCCCAAATGGTGGTGGTGGATGCCACATCAGATGGGGCTCCCATCCGTAGCTTGGAGGCCCAGGCATCGGTGCCGATCTCCAGTCTGACGGTCGACGTGCGGCGGGTCCATCGTTTGTTCGCCGCCTCGTCGATCTTCTTGTTCGCCGCGTTGGTCTACTCCTTGGTTCTCCAAACTCGAGTTGACCAGCCTTGAGCTTGTAGGTCCAGTCCTTCGTGTTGTAGTTATCCCTGAAACCTACAAAATAGGATTCCAATTCTTTCTTTGGTATCCCAGTGAGCTTGGATCTGGATCTGTTTGCAGGTCTCCTTAATAGAGATCCTTTCTCAACCTTAGGGCTATACAAATTATCTACTTTGTTGATTAATTTGTTAGAGTTTTCCTTAAGACATGCAATTTCTTTTTCTATAATATGCATCTTAGTCTTTAAATCAGAAATTTCTAACTTTGAACTACCATTTTCTTCAATCAATTTAGTATTTTCATTGATTAAATTTTTATTTTCTAATAACAGGTTATTATCCTTAGGACTAGTTTCTATGCCCTTGAGTTGTTTTTCTAACCTATCATTCTCATTTTTAAGAAAACTAAGGTTCTTTTTAATGTTTTTATTTTCTATCTTAAGTGCTTTACTAACTTCAAAAATCTCATTAAATGCATCTTATAAATCGAAATTTACCCCATTATCGGAGTCGCTTCCGCTTTCGCTGTCGCTATCACTTCCTCTAGCCATGAAACCAAAGCAAGCAGTTTCTTCTTCTATAGACTTTTCTTCTTCTTCCTCTGAGCTTGAATCATCCCAAGTGGCTTACAACGCCTTCTTCTTAGATTTCTTCTACTTTTCCTTCTTCTTCTCCTTTTTGAGAAGAGGGCATTCTGGTCGCAGATGCCCTTTCTCGTTGCAGTGGTAGCAACGTCTCGGGCTCTCCTTCTTCTCTTTATTTTTTGATTCCCTACAAAACCTGGAAATTTTCTTAAGTAAAATTTTAAAGTCTTCGTCATTAGAACTTACCTCGCTATCCGATGTGTCTCTGAAAGCGAGAGTCTTCTTCGGTTTAGGCTTCGGTGTATCCTTCTTCTTTTGCTTCAACTTTGTCTCGTAGGCCATTAGATTGCCTAGGAGATCTTCCATGTTGAGATCCTCCACTTCGTTCGCCTCCTCGATGGCGGTGACTTTCTGTTCCCACTCTGGTCCGAGGAAACGAAGAAGCTTCCCATGAAGCTCCCCTTTGATGAAAGTCTTCCTTAAAGCTTTCAAATTATATACAATGAGAGTGAACCTAGTGTTCATCTCACTTAAAGATTCGTTAGGTTTCATAGAAAAAGATTCAAATTCTTGAGAAAGTAAGTTTATTTTAGAAGTTTTTACCTTAGAGGTACCTTTGTGAGTTACCTCAAGTGTATGCCAAATCTCGTATGCAGTAGCACATTGCGAGATTCTGTTGAACTCCTCTGGGCTAAGTGTGTAATACAACGCATTCATTGTTTTTGCGTTGAGCGAGAGTTCCTAGATCTACTGCTGCGAGTATCCTACGACGGGATTTTCTGGGATGTCGAAGGGGGTCTCGCACCTGGTCCAAATCGTGAAGTTGGTGGCTTGAAGCCATATCTTCATCCATAGCTTCCTGTAGGGGTAGTTGCTCCTGTCGAAGAGCAGCGGACGAGTCGTAGACTGGCCCTCAGAAATCCTACTCGTAGAACTGCTCCCCTCCATGATCTTCTTGCCCAGGTGTTACTCTAATTAGCAAGAACCTGCTCAGATACCAATTGTAGTTTCCCTACTAGGAGGAGGTGACGTAATAAATTGCAGAAATATAATATGAAACAATCTCACAAAATTCAATCACACAAAGTACACAATTATTTTTAGGAGGAAACCCAAATCGGGTGAAAACCACCACCTAACCCTCTCGAGTTAGGATTTTCCGATCAACCAAGTTGATCAAATCCACTAAACGAATCACTTAAACGAGGGTGATTCAACCTTAATTTACAACCACGCTACAAGTGCGAGGGTAGCGTTCCTCAACCCCTTCTCTTCACGAGAAGGATTTTGTCCCACGAAGGAGACGAGGATTCACAAAGTGAATACCCAACCAAAGAACAAAGTAAAATAACAAATATAGTCCTATAGAGCCAATAAAGATTTAATCCTAGCTTCTATAGGAATTAGGAAACTCCCCTTTGATGGATGTGCGTCGAATCGATGACGTGGGTGAGTGAGCTACACGACGGCGCAACGTCGCTCTCGTGAACTATGGCAGGAGAGCCAGTGCGCAAAGGCTTGATGCTCTCAAGATGAAGAACTTCAGCTTGGAGAGCAAGAGCTTTTCTTGGACACAAAATAGTAGAAAGTATGTTGCTTGGGTGTGTCTAGGTGTGTGTTTGTGTGCAAGAGGTTCCCCTCTATTTATAGAGGCTTTAGGAAGGCTTTGGAAGGCTTAGGAAAGCTTCCATAGTCGTTGGGTGCAAAGCCCAAGAGAATCAGGCCGAGATCAGGAACAATCATTGCACTGACAGGGTAATCGGACGTCTGATCCTGGCATCAGACGTCAGGAAAACCAGTTTAAGACATCTCGAAACAAAGTCAGACATCTGATTTTAGGCAGGTTCCTTTCTAACTTGGATCAAATCTAAACAGAGTTCTAATGCAAGTCCATCAGACGAAATACAGGATGTCTGGCACTGTGTTTGGACATCTGGAAACCTACTTTTCTATGGGAATGGATTTCCAAGAGAGTCAACATCTAGAAAATCTCTGAGAAGAGATTTTCGGGTCAGCCGAGGTAAAACGGTCATTTATTAGACGTTTGGAAAGGCTTAAGAACGCTTGATAAGGCTCTAACGGTCATATTCTTCAGTGTTTGTTAAGCCAGGCAACAGTCCACTATTTGGACGTCTGGCAAAATCATCAGACGTCTTCTAAGACATTTGGACTAAGGTCTGGATGTCTGATTTCATCAAATAGAGCTAACTAAGTCTAGCCTAAATGTTATCGAACGTTTGAATCAATAGTCAGACGTCTTAAAACACATTATCAGACGTCTGTTTTTGGAATTAGACATCTAAAAAGGCTATTTGAACCCTATATTGGTTTTCTAAGTTCTCTACAGAAAATCTAAGTATCCTAGGGTTCTGTCGGTGTTCCTAGGAATACTGTTAAGGTACTTTGAGGCTCTTTGACATGATGTTCTAAGGAACAAGAAAAGCAAGGAAATAAAGACAAAAGTACTTGAAAGAAATAAACAGAATTCTATCCTATTCTTCTTGTCCTTCCATCTTCAATCTATCGCTCCTCATGAATCTCCTCTGTTTTCCATCAAGCTCCTCCAATCCATCCTGGATGCGAGCTCGAACTCCATCTAATCACATCTTCATTTGCAATTTGACCTGAAATCTAAGACTCCAAGTGCAAATGTTAATAACACGTGTTTTGTTATCATCAAAACAAAAGATCGTGGTGCTCTAGCACCAACAAGGTGTACGAATCACGTGCATCGAGCAACACCATGTGGTGAAGCCTCTGCCGCTTGATGCTATCAGACGGGTGGAATAGAATTGTGCCTGTACTCGCAAAATTAAGCACAGCAGGCGTGCATTGAACGTGTGTTCTCATGTTGTGAGTAGAAGCCTTAGCAACTGTGTTGAGGGTGAATTTGAGTCCCACTTAGGAATTAAGGCCCATGTGCCCAAGACTGTTGGATTTTGATCCAACGGCCAAGATTGTGTGAAGCTCTTCTCCACTTGGCTTGAGGCAAGTAACATGGACTCTAGATGGCTATTGGATTCAAATCCAATGACTGAGATTTCACAGGTGAGGCTGGGAAGGAGAAGTTGTGGTCAGGCTGGAGGGCTACGATGGTGCCACGTGGCACCATTGTGGCCGTCCAACTCCTTCTTCTAGAGTGTGCTACGGAGCTCTGATCGAAGTGGTTTTTGCACTAATGGACTGCAATTGTCATACCGAATCCATTCGTATGGTCAGATTTTTCATCCGGTGCCTACAAAGATGCCGCATTGCCTCCTTGATGTGAGCCTCATCATGAGCCCTGACTAGCTCATTTTGATCTAAGAAAGAGAATAAGAGCTCCTACATAACCTGGAGAAGAACCTAATTCAAGGAATTAATGTTTTGAGAAGAAAACATGAAACAAATGTTAAAACTACAATTTTACCATTTCAGAGCATAAATAGAATTTCTCAGAGGCAAAACATAGGCCAAATGGTCTGAATAAGAGAAAAAGTGTGTTGGTTCAATCAGAAATGGGTCATTGTGCAGTCTAGGAATTAAATGACATCTTGTAACCCTAAAATCGACCTGCTTAACTCAACAAGGTTCTGGTCAGGATAAAAATCAACTAAACCCTCTAGAATTCATGGAAAAATATCCCCTAGGGTTTAGAACCTTCAATTTGGCCTTTGAAACCTATTTTGACCTAGATAGGGGTCCTGGCTCAGTATTTGACCTAATTTGGGTTTTTATGCAAAATGCCTAGAAAAATGTGGTCAAACCTAAAATCCAACTTCACCATTGGATTCTTTAGGTCCATATTAGGTTTGTACCAAAATTTAGAACTAAGGGAAGGTCACCTTAAACTACTTTGCAAAATAGTCCACCCAATTACATTCTAGCCCTTATCTTTTGAAAATCCTTGCACAGACCCCTTAACTTCCTCGCCATCCTTACATTCAGGTCCCTCCGCAATTACAATGGAGGAATCCTCTCCGGGGAGGATTTTAAGAGGAATCTCCCCGAATCCTCAGAGATCTCCCAGATTTGGAAGGGAGATTCTCTAAGGATTTCTCCATTGTCTAAATAGGATCTCCAGATCGGATTTACACCAAATCTCTCGTGCGAATGCTCAAGAGATTTGGTTGTCTTGAGCTCCTTCCATCTCTGACGAGACCTTTTCACTTGAAGGCTTGCCTTCTAAGCAAAAAGGGTTCAGCCAACAGCTGTAAAGGGACCCCCGGTCCTTGCCGCATCTTCTAAGCTTGATTTGGCTGCAGATACCCCCTCAATTTCCTCCTTCCTCATCCCCAGTCATCTGCCTGCAAGCTCTGGTGATCTGACCTCCCTCCTTTCGTCACTCTGCCACCATAACGGTGGCAGAGTTATCTTCGTCTCGTTCTTCCGCATTGCGCCATACCCACACGTGCCTCTCCGACCTCCTCCTCGTCACCGTCATCCTCACCTCAGGGCTTTCTTCCCCGACGACGGCACATACGTGCCGCTCGACTCCTCTACCTCCCATTCATCCAACTACCCTCAGTAAGGTTCTCTCTTTCCACTCTCTATTTTCCCCCATTTAATTTCAAAAAACAGCCCTCGACAGGCCACTGTCCACCTTCGTCTCCCTCATCTCTGGCCAACCACTAGCCAGGCGAATCTGTCACTCCCCCACTCCACATGCCTCACCACCGACCTCATCACCTTCGCCATCACTCACTGGTCATCCTCCGCCCCTTCACCAACTGCCACACACACCCTACACTTCCACCGAACACACGCACTTTCATGGTCACAGACTGACCTAAGCATGCACACCTAGGCCGTTCTGCGGCATGCCAACACCTGCCTCACCTTTACCGTGACACGGCGAAGCTTCCCACGTTGTTTGACAGGGCTGCAAGGCCGTGTGTGTCTGTTTCAGGTTCACACCTCTACCGCCATTAGCGACAATGTGAAGGAGCTCGCAAGGTTGCTCCAGGCTTCAATGCTCCAGGCTCCTAGTTTCAAAAGACCCGAGTTGGTCTTGTGCACGCACACCCCCAGGCGATTAGTGTAGCAAAGCTCCCAGCTGCTCTAATTGCACGGACTTTCCTCCTTCGGGTGCAACCAGAAGGGGGTGGGACTTTTAGTCCCACCTCGTGATCTCAAGAGTGAGGTGAGTAGTATTTATTGTTTTTCTAGTTTTAACTTATCGCCTCCAAATGTCATGGGGTGAGGTCCCTCAACCATGCGATGCCTTGTCCGCGACCCCTGCCCCCGCGGACCTGGCACCTGACCCGTTTAGCTAGCACTCCTTGCGCACTACACCACCCCGGTGCGCCTGGATTACCTGATTACCTGGATTTGGGAGAGCATACCTAAGAGAGAAACAGAGAGAGAGTGACACGGGGAAGTGTGTAGGGGTAGGTTTTGCTCTGTTGTGTTGTGCAGGAAAGAAAGAAGAATCTGAAGGTAGGACTTGAAGGAAGCCAAGAAGGAAGAAGAGGAGTAGCTGAAGAAGAAAACCCAGGGCAGAGGCTGAAGAAAAGAAGAGAAGACAAGAGCAGCTAAGGAAAGAAGGTGACAGAAGGACTTAGCTGCAGAAGAAAACTGTAGAGGGAGAAGAAAGAAGAAGAACAAGACAAGGAAGCTAAAGCTAAGGAAAAGCCAAGCAGAGAAGGAAGAAGAGGTAGAAGCCAAAGGGAAGAGACGGCACTATTGCAGAGGAAAGGCAATCCAAAAAAGGAAGAAGAAGAGAAGAAGACAGAAAGAAGAGTTAAGAAAGGCAAGCCAAAGAACAGTAGAAGAAAAGAAGGTAGAAGAAGAGTGGCCACAGAGAGAGAAGGAAAAATTAGAAGGAGAAGAATAAGCCTTACACTGTAGCAGCAACCACTTAAGACGTCTGATTTTACATCAGACGTCAATTTTTTTTTGAGCTTATTTATACATTGACCTCATTTTTACTTTATAACATGATTGGATTGGTCATTGCATCTCATAAAATTGAAAGTTGTGATTCTTAGTTTTTAAGTACCAATTTGCTCCCTATGTTCGACCTTGGATACTTGGTTTTCGAGTAATAAATTCTTATTTGTTTTAGCGGCGATTTCATTTATACTGCAACAAACATCTTTTAAAACCACGATCTTGCCTCGTCAACACTCTTGCCATATAAAAAGTGGATATTAATATACAAATTACTCAAATTATCCTAAATGCAATGTAATGAAAGTTATGCATTATTCACAATGCTAAATGCAATGTTAAGCTTAGGAATTATCATAAGTTGGCATTTTATCATGAATAAATACGTATTTGTCATGCCCCCATGCTTATCTTTTGCTAGTCTCTGGCAAAATTAACATAAATACTATGCATAGAATAGTATCAAGATCTGATCACTTAGGCAAGATTTATTGGTTAACATTAGAAAATCTCAACTAAGGACCTAATTACAAAAACTCAACAGTACCCGGGTGTCTACCAAAATACAGACCGCCCAAGTCCTCGCCATATTTGAGAAGGGAAGATACATTTTTTTGCTTTTTCTTCTTTCTTAATTTTTTTGAAATTTTGAGTTTAAGGTTTCAGGGCAGCTTTCTTCAGCAACCCAACCCACCCAAGACTCGAAAAGAACTTCAACTTCTAAGCATCTTGTGAAAGGTGATAGACTCACCAGGAGGCCATTAAAATTGACTTTAGGTTCTACGATCCTAAGTGACCTTAAGAGTTTCTACCTAATTGTTTATCTTTCTGACCGGTAGCTTTCTCCCTACATTTTTTATTTTTTATGGGGTCAAGACAAGGGTGCACCCAATGTATATCTCCCTGGTTTATTCTACTTCCCTACTTCTTCCCTAGGTGTCTTGGGAATTATTTATGCATTTTTGTGAGCCGGGCTCTAGACAATCGGCCAACGGGCAACTACCCACAACAACTTGCCAGTCATACTTGTGCAGTGAAGTGTGGTTTATTTTTTTATTTTACTCCTTTTTCGATTTTTCTATTTTTTTCTTTTTTATTTTTGACTATCATTTTTTCCTTTTTCTAAGTAAGTAGCTTCCCTGATCTAAGATTTACCTAAAAGTAGTAGAAAGAGTATGTTCATGTAGCTGGGCCCTGGACAATCGGCCAATGGACTGTTACCCACAACAAGCCAGCCATACTACCCTAGAAAGTTCATTAGCAACCTAATTTCTATAAAAACCATCGAAAAGTGAGTCTGTGCAAATGGTGTGCAGATGCTTAGACTTAACGTCCCCTCAAATCAGAGGGTGGGTTCATAAGTCGTGTACTTATCACCCCAATTTATTTAGCAAATTAAAGTAAAATTAACCTGGTGAGGACTCAAGACCAAGTCCACATTTTATGGACACTCGAGCTGATTAAGCCCGAAGACCTGAAGAGTCTAGGTGTTCAGGTCCTAAAGTATCATTTCCTAAAGTTCACAACTCTTAATGCCTATGTTCTCTTCTCCTAATTCTAGTCATTTTTTCTAACTAATAGGAGATTACTGTTGTGGGCTGACAACATTATTAAATCACAAAGTATCCACCACCCCATGCCTAGCCAATGCAACTTCCTCATTGTAAAATAAAAGTGCACAAGTTGGTAGAATAGGAAGAATATCACTTGAATTCCGTGAAACTCCAGTCTGATACAAACAGTATATACATGTGCTGAGTTTAGAAACATCAGCTAGGTGATTTCCGGCCAACAGAGATTAGGGCAAGGTGAGAGCAACCTTGTCCGAGATGAGTTCAATGAGCACTTGGTCAACATAGGGTTTGAGACATTGCCCAATGACCTTGAAGGAATTACCTATCAATGGATCAAATATTTCAACGACCCCGTTAGAAAAAATCCGCTCAATAATGAATAGGCCATTCCACTTAGACCGAAGCTTGCCGAGGAAAAGCTTAAGTTGAGAATCAAAAATCCATACCCTTTGGTTCGGCTTAAAGCTCTTATAGGAAATCATCTGGTCATGAAGAGCTTTGGTCCTTGCCTTATAAATTCTGCATTCTCATAGGCATCATTTCTAAGCTCCTCCAACTCAGATAGTTGGAGTTTCCTAGTCTTCCCAGCTAACTCTAGGTCAAGATTGCATTTCTTGATAGCCCAAAATGTCCAGTGTTCTAATTCTACGGGTAAGTGACATGCCTTACCAAACACCAGATGGAATGGAGACATACCGCTAGGCCTTTTGTATGCCATACGATATGACCAAAAAACATCATCTAGCTTTTGGGTCCAATCCTTCCTATCAAGCCTAATTATTTGTTGCAGAATGTTCTTGATCTCCCGATTGGAGACCTCAACCTGTCCGTTCATTTGGGGTTGTAGGGTGTGGAAATTCAATGATCCACCCCATATTTTTCTAGTAAATTTCTGAGCTGGACATGAGTGAAATGCATGCCACCATCACTATTAATGGCCTGAGGAATCCCAAACCGACTGATGATATTTTTCTTCACAAAATCAATGACCACCTTGTGGTCATTGGTCCAGGTGGGAATTTCCTCAATCCATTTGGACACGTAATCCACAGGAACTAGAATATACTGGTGTCCAAATGGAGGAAAGGGTCTCATGAAATTATGCCCCAAATATTGAAAAGTTCAATAGGAGTATTGGGTTTAGGGGCATCATGTCTCTCTTGGCCATGTTCCCAAGTGTTTGGCATCAGGCGCATGATCTTAAGAATTCTTGGGCATCCATAAATAACGAGAACCAATAGAATCTGGAGTGTAAAATTTTTGCCACCGTCTTTTTCCCAGAAGAGTATCAACCACATGCAAATGCATGGTGGAACTCAAGTATATTATGGAACTCATTTTTTGGGATGCATTGGACAATAATCTGGTCGGCGCCAATGCGATATAGGTTGGGATCATCCCAAAAATAATATTTGGCCACGGACATAAGTCTATCCCGCTGTTGCTTGGTCCAATCTAGGGGGATATGACCAATGACAAAATAATTAATGATATCGGCAAACCAGGGTGTTCGGATACCCAAGACTGTAAGGATAGCCTCATCTAGAAAAGTGTCAGAGATAGGGATACTCAGATGAGGAGAATCAATCAGGAATCTCGAAAGGTGATCCACCACTATGTTTTGTGCCCCAGATTTGTCCTTGATTTCAAGATCAAATTCTTGAAGTAAAAGAATCCAACAAATAAGCTAAGGCTTGGCATCCTTTTTAGCCAAGAGATCTTTTAAGGCCGAGTGGTTAGTGTAGATGATAACACAAGAACTTAAAAGATAAGCCCTAATTCTTTCCAAAGCAAAAGTTACAGCTAGCAACTCTTTTTTAGTAACGATGTAGTTCTTCTAGGCCTCGTCCAGAGTTTTGCTAGCATAGTAGATAATAGAGGGTTTCTTATCTATCTTCTAACCCAAGATAGCCCTAATCGCATAATCAGATGCGTCAGCCATAATCACAAATGGCATTGTCCATTCTAGTGGTTACAACACCAGGGCACAGGTGACTGCGATTTTTAATAAATCAAATGCCTTGCGACATGATTCATCAAACTTAAATGGCGTGTCTCTGGCCAGAAGGTTAGTCAAGGTTCAAGAAACCTTCGAGAAGTCCTTGATGAATCTTCAATAAAAACCCACATGACCCAGGAATGAACGGATTTGTTTCATGAATGTGGGTGGAGGAAGTTTGGAGATGGCATCCACCTTAGCCGTATCAACCTCAATTCCTTGAGTGGAGGCCACATGACCCAAGACAATTCCTTCTGGAGTCATAAAGTGGCTCTCTTCCTAGCTAAGAACCAGTCATGTCTTGATGCATCTCTTGGGGATCATTTCCAAGTTAGCTAGGCATGACTCGAAGGAATCTCTGAAAATGGAGAAGTCATCCATGAACATGTCAAGACAATCACCCACCATGTCATAAAAGATGGCCAACATGCACCTTTGGAAAGTCGCGGATGCATTACAAAGCCCAAAAGGCATTCTACGGAATGCGAAGGTTCTGTAGGGACATGTGAAAGTTATCTTTTCCTGGTCTTTGGGATGGATAGGGACTTGGTTATATCTCGAATAACCATCCAGGAAGCAAAAGTACCTTTTCCTAGTTAACACTTCTTGGATTTGATTAATGAATGGCAAAGGGAAATAGTCCTTTTTGGTGGATGTGTTCAGCTTCCTATAATCAATACAAACTCTGCAAGTGGAAGATGAACAGGTTGTGAAAGATTTTCCTTTCTCATTAGTCATGACGGTTATCCCTACCTTTTTGGGCATAATCTGAACAAGGCTAACCCATGGGCTATCTGAGATTGGGTATATAATGCCTGCATCGAGCCACTTGATTATTTCCTTCTTGACCACATTTCGCAAGTTAGGGTTTAGTCTCCTTTGCATCTCTCGGGAAGGGCGAGATCCATCTTCCATGAAAATATGATGATTACAGTATGATGACTTGATCCTCCTAAGGTCGTGGATGGTCCAACCAATTGCCTCTTTATTCTTCTTAAGGTCATTAATCAATGTCAATTCTTGCTCCTTAGTCAAATCAGCATTGATAATTAGAGGGAGCGTATTCTTAGGTCCTAAGAACTCATATTTTAAATTCTCAGGCAATGATTTGAATTCTAGTTGAGGTGGGTTCAGTATAAAGGGTAAGGAGGATACTGATGAAGATTCATTAGGACAGTCTAGTGGAAGAGGTTGGGAGTGAACAAAGTCAACATCCTCTTCAAGGTGTGGCGAGTCAGCCATGGAGGGTTGTGGGTTATGTTCGCTAGTGCTGGTCGAGTCCTCGAGTACATTGATCAACATACACATCTAAACATTGAAATCATGATCCTCAAGCTCCTCCATAAATCCACAATCCTCAAATCCTCTTATCACATTGAAAATATCAAGTGTCAATTTCCTATCTCCAAAGGTGATCTCCATACTACTGCTCTCACAATTGATGTTGGCCTTTGCGGTAGCTAGGAACGGGTGCCCCAGAATGATGGGTGTGTTCCTCGAATCTTCATGTACATCCATGTCAAGGACTAGAAAATCTACGGGAAAATAGAAGTCCTTGACCTTGACAATAACGTCCTCAATAATGCCTTTCGTTGTGGTGACCGAATGGTTCGTTAACTGTAGCGTTACTAAGGTTGGCCTAAGTTCACCTAACCCAAACCTTTCATAAAGAGAGGCCGGGATTAGGTTGATGGATGCACATAGATCCAATAGTGCCCTATCAAAAGTGTAATCCCTAATGACACATGAAATCAAGGGGCCACCTGGATCTCTCTTCCTCTGATGAAGGTGATGCAGGATAACAGAACTCGCTCGCTCAGAGAGAATCACCTTCCTTGAGGTAGGTTCTTTTGGCTTATGCTTTTGGGTACATAGATCTTTCAGGAATTTATTGTAAGCCAGGCTTAATAGTATCGAGGAGTGGGATATTGATCTCTACACTCTTGAATAAATTCAGGAGCTCCTCATTGCTATCTACAGTTTTCTTCTTCTTGGTTTTCAATAAGGCCTTAGGGAACGGGATGTGGGTGGTGTCCTCAATTTCATGTCCCTAGGCCATGTTTTCTTCTTCAACCTCCTTTTCTCCCTCGGGCTCTCCAGGGTTTTGGTTGCTAGAAGGTAGTTCAAGGTCTTGGGTTTGTTTTCTGCTCCTTAAGGTGACTGAAGTTGTTGACGCATATGGGTTTGGGTCTTAGCGACGGTTAGGAAAGATAGGAATGGAATGATTAACCATATAACCAGGGTTAGAAGAAGGACCCTACTCAACCACCTAAGCATGTGCATGTGGGTCCCCTTGATTCCTGTACCCTTGGGCTTTATTACTTTGATTTTTTACATTGCTAGGGTTGGGTACGGGTTAGGATCGTAGAGATATGGACTGTCAGGTGTTGGCAATAAGTCCGGATTGCAAGTTTTCTAGTGATGTCTTCATTTGCTGCATAACCTAGATCATAGATCCTTGCATTTTTATCATCTGTCGGTTTAAATCAGCCTACCTTGCAAGTTGTTGGGCATTCGAAGATGGTTGAGTGACGGATCTCAGGGGAACTAGGTGTATACTTGACCCTGACCGAAAGGTCTTTGAGGTGCATAGTTGCTAGGTCATGTTTGGGTCTATTACCCTTGATTTTTCCAAGAGAAGTTAGGGTGGTTCCTCCAACCAAGGTTATACGTGTTGGAATACAAGTTGGACCTAGCATTCTCCTGTATCGTATATGCATCCTAATTGGGCGAGGATGGAAAGAAGAAAGGATCAAAAAAACTGGGATCAAAGGCCCCAGTTTGGAACCCATAAGGTTCCAAGATATTCTGGCTCATTGGTTGATCCGACTCTAGTTGGTACACAAACTCCCACCCCATGGAAGCTCGTGAGGGATGGAAATTCAAATTCTAGGATTGAGAGGGTGTAGAAGTGTTTCTTGAGTTTCCAGCCATCCACTCTTCCGTCCTTTTAGCAACTAGGTCCACCTTATCCAATTTGTTCCAAATCAATTCCATGTCAAATGAATGAGAGTTCTGAATCTCATTAGCATTTGACCAAGGTTGTTGGGACTGGTTGAAAGTATCCATGGAGGCATGATTTATCGAATTCTCGCTCATTTCCTCAAATAGGTCATATGTGCTATCTGCATCCCTGTTAAGGAAATTACCTCGGCAAGAGGCGTCCACATGATTACAGAGTTGTTCGACCAACTCATGGTAAAATATCTACACAAGTTGCCATTTCATCACCTCGTGGTGTGGACACTTCCTCAAAAGATCCTGGAATCGCTCACAGACACCATGAAATGGTTCCCCCGGCCACTGGACAAATGTGGTAATCACCCGTCACAAAGCATTGGTCCATCCAATTAGGAAGAATTTCTTCAGGAAAGCCGAGTTAAGAGCAGCCCATGTTTCTATTAGCCTTCCAATGGTCTGGTACCAATGTGTGGCCTTATCCCTAAGAGAATGGGGGAAAAGCCTTATGATCATTTGCTCTTCATTCACATTCCTAACTTTGGTGGTCTGAGCTAGAGTGGTCAGATACTCCAAGTTCTAGAATGGGTCCTCCGAGCCAAGCCCATAGAAATGTTTAATCAAACTTAAGACCTGGGGCTTGATTTTTACATCTCCGGCAGGAATCATGATGCTGGGACGTTCCTTATAATTTGAAGGATCATAAAAATCTATCAAGGGTCAAGCGCCCTAACCATTCTTCCGTTGGAACCATTGTTGCATCAGCTGCCACTCTTCCAACTACCTCTGAATCAGCTCTTGCTGGATCAGGGGTGGGGGAGGTGGTTGTTGATCAGCCTTTGGATCTGCTTGGCTATAACTCAACCTTCGCCTCCGGGAATGGTCAAAAGGTCCTTCCAAGTGAGGGTTCAATGACCTCCTTCCAAGCATGCACTGGAAGGAAGTAGGAAGAATTAGGAAAAAAAGTGGAACCCTACAGCCTGTCCTTAAGTTGGGTAGCCTATGGACCTATACCTCAGAAACAAACTCCAACCACACCACGAATTTGGTGTTGTCCTTGCTCCCAAAGATGGTAAAGTTGAACTAATGAAGTAGGGGGAGCATGTCCCGAAGGATGCTAATTACGCAAACCCCTACTTAAGTCATTTGACAATCGGACACCCCAACATAGCACCTTTCGAAGCAAGCAGATGTCACTAATTCGAAGTGCATTCAAGAGAGTCCCTTGAAATGGACTTTGTGAATCCTAGGGCCAACGTCTACTCAATTTTAGTTAGGCTTGGGATAGTAGTGCTTTCGGAATGTGATGGGCCTTGTTAATGGGTTGTGCCCTTAATAGTTCATTTGAAAATGTGAGAATATCCACAACCAAGAGTATACAAACAATATTATTGATGAAGAAGAGAGTTTTAGGATTCGAATCTTACTTAGTAGCTTTTAGTATTCAAATATTATGTGTATTCAACCAAGTTTTTGAGAGGCAAACCAAGTTTGAAAGTAGGGGTTAAAGTTTTTTCCTTTATGAATCAAGAAAATATGGACTGCCTAGCTTGACCTAACTATTTGATTCCGATGGGGCAGCAACAGGGTGAATCAATTTTAAATTAGGTGGTGCGGCCCAAATAATTCAACCAATTGGCCCAAATGCACCACCAATTAAGTTACACAAAATGTGATTAACCTAATATGATTTCTACTCTTTTATGTGTGTTGATGTGTGTACCAGTTCCATAGGTCAGAATCCCGGTTGAGTAGATATAATCAAGAGAGGTTATGTGCCTCAAATGTGGGTGTGTGTAGAGTGTATGTTGATTTCGTCCCACAATCATAAAGTATATATTTTTATGTTTTTTTTTATACGGGGTTGAGATGAGTGGAGGTGGCAAACAAGACACACAACTTCTATCCTAGGGTCGTGAACACACCTAAGTAGATTAGGTCTTGATTATTAAGGTGGCAAAATGAACTCATGGGTGGGGAAGTGGGGGAAAACTTACAAACATCTCTACCTGCACTTTACTCCAATCTACAGCCTTCAGCTCCTCGATCAGGTTCCTACAAGACAGTGAATCGAAGAAGAAAGATAAGTTAGAAAAATATGTAAGTAGTGTAGAGAAATAAAGAAAATCAAATCAAAGTCTGTTGCCTCCTCGTCAACGGTGCCAAAATGGTGAGCGGGTTTCCACGAAGAAAAATTAGGGTTTCGAGAAACTCTTCATTGTAGTCGCAAAACTCTATCAAGTAAAATTTACCGAAACTCAGAAAGGAGTCCCGAGTCGAACACGGGGAGGCGACGTTTGTTTCGTTGAAATCCTCGTTTCACTTTGTTTCATTTTGGTGTTTTGTATTTGCTATTGTTTTGATGTTTTAAGATAGTGTGGAAACAAGTAGGAATATTATCTATACTAAGCCATTCTAGAAAGCAGGAAAGAACTATTCAACTTATTAAGTATGAAGGAAAAGAGTTAATCAAAAACTACTTCTAGATAAATGCTTGACAAATGTTTATTAAAAAAGCTTCTACACTATGAAAGTAGTAAAAGGGAAAGGGGGTGAGAGAAATCCTCTTTGTCAACTGCTCGTAGGACGAAGCTGCATTGACATGGCCCGGAAGATGTTGTTGAGGAGTTGTAGGAAGGAGAATGGCATTAGAAGATGAGGGGAGGACGGGCGGCATTGCAGCGTGATTTGCTTCCTAGAATGGGGTTGAGAAGACGACCGATGAGATCTCCATGAATGGTGATGAGAGGGTGGAAGATACTTTTTCTTTTCTCTGGTGGAGCATCCCAAAGGCTTGGGACACAAGCGCAAAGTGTGTTTTGAGCTCTAAAGTAGGTGAGGAGAGCATAGGTAGGGATGAAGAGAAATAGGAGAGGTGTAGGTTTTATATAGTGGTGGAGAAAGGTGTATTTACAGGTATTGGTCAACAGTTACATTTAAAACTTCACTGAAGACCCTCCTTAATTGTCACTGAAGGCATCACTCGCCAACGCTGTCATCCGCACATGTAGGATGGATCAAGCGGGGATGTATCCCAACTGTCGAATTGCCAATGGATGCTCCAGATTTCACACATCGCATGCTTGGGATTGCACCCACCCGTGCATAGGATAGCACTTCTATCTGCACGTCAAATATCGCGTGTGCAAATCATGCGCATCGAGTAGCACCACTTGGTGAAGCCTCCAATGGGCACAATTGAATCATCGCTCACACTAGCGAAATTAAGCACAGCAGGCGGGCTTTGAATGCGCGTTTGCGTGTTGTGAGTAGAAGCCTTAACCACTGTGCTAAGGGAAATTTTGACTCCCACTTAGGAATTAAGCCCATGCACCCACGACAGTTGGATTTTGATGCAATGGCCAAGATTGCGCGAAGCTCTTCCCCAATTGGCTTGAGGTGGACGATGTGGCCTCTTGATGGCTATTGGATTCGAATCCAATGGTCTAGATTTCATAGGTACGGCTGGGAATGAGCAGTTGTGGTTAGGTTGGAGGGCAACGATGGCACCACGTGGCACCATCGTGGCCATCCAATTCCTTCTTGTAGAGGGTTCTACAGAGCTTTGATCGAAGTGGTTTTTTCACTGATGGATTGCGATTATCGTACCAGATCCATCCATAACGTTGAATTTTTCATCTGGAGCCCACAAAGATGTCGCATTGCCCCCTGGCCATATAAATGTGGATTTTAATATACAAATTGCATAAATTATCCTGAATGAAATGCAATGAGTGTTATGCATTATTCACAATGCTATAAGCAATGTTAAGCTTAGGAACTATCATAAATTGGCATTTTATCATGAATAAATGCATATTTGTCAGTTGGGCTAAAAATGGTGGTTTGAACCACCAAATTTAACCCTACATTTAAGCTCGATTAACTCAAATAATTTAACAATAACTTCAATCAAGGATCTAAGTAATATCAGAACCAAGCACAGCACCAAAGTAAACAATCAGACGATAGAACCATGGCACAGACACCTTATCTCAAGCCTCAGAGGAGCTAAGGCAACACAGCAGCATGGAGGCATAAGGGCCTCACAAAGCATCAGAATGGCTAACTACTAGGCGAAGGGTGAAAGAGCAATTCTCATTTTCGATGAACTTTTAAACATTAAATGTAGTGTGGTTGTATTTAGTCACGTGGTAAAAAATCACTTTTCAAAACATTTAATAATCAAAATCTAACCACAAAAATAATTCGGTTGTTTCCACAAGGAGGAATTATCCAATTGAAATGATTAATGATAACTTATCTATTTGGCATTATCAATGCGTGCACATTCAAGCTCTTGCAATATTATTTCCAACACAACTCCACCCTCTATGCAATTAATTAGGAACAGGAGGGGTTCTCATGCAAATTCATCCAAA
The DNA here is from genome assembly GCA_037157565.1 of Thalassia testudinum. Taxonomy (NCBI): domain Eukaryota; kingdom Viridiplantae; phylum Streptophyta; class Magnoliopsida; order Alismatales; family Hydrocharitaceae; genus Thalassia; species Thalassia testudinum. Next base: position 101,067,144 of record JAZHRO010000055.1, on the reverse strand, counting down.
TATAATATGAAGTAAATAAATCAATAGTGATTTTTGAAAATGGTAAAACCTGTAATTTTTATTAGGGTGAAGAATAGAGGATTTCTCCTCTCTCCTTCTTGCACATGAAGGGGGAGGTGCGTCTCGATGAGGACTCCGTGATGGCGTAGGAGCCATGGCCGGAGGTGGTCACCAACAGCCAATTGGAGGAGTGGTCGGATGGCATTGAAGTGGCTCATCGCTGTAGTGACAGTGTGTGTGGGTCGCACATGGTTGCGCATGGCCTATGCGGTCGGCGAGGATGGTTGGGTGCACTTGGTGATGCCAGCGTGGGTCGAGGAGGTTGGGCAAGGGTGGATGGCACAGAGAGGTTGGCTGCGATGTTGGGTTCCTTTTGGGAAGTTATAGGGGAGGGTTAGAAGGAGAGGAAGAAGAAGAAGAAGAAGTGGAGGGCAGTTGGTGATGGTGTGGACGACTGTGGCAAGGGGGAAAGGTTGTGGGTTTGGAGAGTGGGTGAGGATGACTAACCAGCTATGGGTCTACGAGAGGGTGGCAGCGGTTTCGGGTTATGTTGGTGGAGGTAAATGGCATTGGTGGTGGTGGATGTGGAGTTGGGTTGGTGTCTCGCACACACGCTGTCATTGTGTGTGCGACGGTGGCGGGGGCGAGGGCGATGTTGGGGAAGCGGAGGCCACGGTGCATGCTACGAGCACAATGAACGCCTGATCCATGGTGGTGATGGATGATTCCAAGGAGAAGATGAGATATCATGCCGATGGCCGGCCTTAACTTTGTTTTAAAAAAAAACTCCCTCGTCTGTTTTCCTTCGGCCGCAAGCTACTCGAACCACTCGACGAAGATCGCGAGTGGTTGGAACGGCAAGATAAGCCGACAGTAACACCATTAGACATCCAGGCAAAGTTCTGGATGTCTTAAAATGTGGAGGTTCTCAGATGTCTGATTTGAGCTCAAGACGTCTTATAGAAGAAAATTGGACATCTTAGTGATGCCTTCATGTTTCTTGCATCTAGCCTACATCCACCAAATAGATTATCATAACCATATGTTGTAAAATACGTAGAATAAGATGAATTACCATTCAACCCCTAGTTAATCAGAAACCAAGAATAGATAATTAATGAGTACTTAGCCCAAATAATGGTCCACTAAAGTGGACTTATCAAATGCCCCCATGCCTAAGTTTTGGTAGCCACGAGCAAAAAGTTGATGCAAGGTGTATGATGCTATCAAAAAGATTTCTTCTATTCTTATTCCAAACATTTAGAGATGCAGACAAATGTGAAGTGGTAGTAGCCTATGTAACAGATCCAAGTGAAAAACCAACTTACTTTTACAATTCGTACTTAACCCATAGTAAACATTTTATTAAGATAGGCAACTTCTTCCCTCGGGGATAAAGCAAAAAATAATCTGTAGTTTGACCCCAACTTTTTGGATTAGGTAGGAGATAGTGAGTTAAATGGATTCGTATTTGGTGGCTCATACTCATCTGGTGCAACATGTAGTCTAGTATTGCAGACTTTAAATCTCTAGACTATTAAATGAGTCAACCCAGAGAGACGGTAAACAAAACTATGCTCTCGTAATGTTCCTTTGCGCTCACTTTTTTTTTTCCTTTCTGAGATCACAAATCTCACCTGATTTTATAAATGTACTCAAAGTTTGGTAGCCTCACATGGCATTCACACTTCAATTAGAGTCCTAGTAATCCTACAGCTAAGTTAGAAGTCCTCAACCAGCATTCGAGCAATCAAAAATACTAAAAAATAGGTTTGAGTCATATTTGGTGAATCGTAAATGGTGTTTTTGTTGCCTCAATGACTTCAACATATGATAAAAAATGAAACGAAGACAAAGCTATAAACTAAACTTTTTTTTTCTATATTTACTTTTTTCACTTTTTTTTGTATATATATATATATTTCTCTTTTCTTTTCATTTTCATTTTTTTTCTCTAAGATAAAAACACAATGCAAACTTTATTCATGAGGCATTATTAGCGATGATGATATTGAAGAGGATACTATGTGGCTTATTTGGTGGAAGTGCCTACTCTCAGCATTGGGAAGGAATGGATAGGACAAGCGTATTTCTGACCATTGACACTACTACCCTCCTTCAGCTGAAGACTCTATGAAGGACGGTCAAAACCATCCACCATGGTCAGTTTTATGAATGCTCAATTTCTGTGTATCTGCCTTACTTGGTGGCTCTCAGGAATTCACACACAATGTTTGCATGTAGGAACTGAGAGCGAAAATTGTGCCTAACTCTAAGGTATAATCATCTAATTATCCATTATTGAAGAGTCCTTGCACTAGACTTAGCACACTAGTAATCTCTCTACTTTCTACTCACAAATATTAGGTTTATCTAATGAAGATAGTTTGCCTAACTCCCTACTAACTATCCAAGGGTTCAGCTGACTAAAAATGCTTAATGGTTTTCTTCAAAGATCTATTACCCAGTCTACGTACAAGTGAGGTAAATATAATGGATTCTAAACTAAGAAATAATTTAAGAAGAAAATCCTCAATGAAACCTCCTTGATAGAGATATTTTGCTAAGGACTAACCAAATCAGCTCAAGAAAATAAAAGAGATTCTTTTTTTGACTAATACACCTATCCAAAATGCATGCAAATATTTATAAATGCTATAAACAACCTCAAGTTGTGCCCCCCCAAGCCTATGATTAATAATGTCCTCATTGGAAAAATAATGACATAGAAGAATATCACATGAGGAGGAGAGTGGGAGGAGCTAAGGCTCCTCAAGCTGAAGTGCATCCAAAAACTAGCCATCTGAAAGAGTAACATATGATTTAAGTCATTGGCCATTTACCTTAAATCTCGCACATAAAGTAGGGTTTCGAATTTCAACTGCTACATAAGGGAAGGCATTAATAACAACATACGGCCCATCCTAGTAGGACTTGAGCTTTCCAAGAAATAATTTAAGTCCGTAATTGAAAAGCCAGACCCACTGGTTAGGTTTAAAGGCCTTTCTAATGATGTGCTTATAATGGAAGACCTTTGTACGTTGCTTGTAAGCTTGGGAGGTTTCGTATGCTTCATTGCGAAGCTCCTCAAACTCACTTAACTCCAGCATGTGTGCCTTTCCCGCTTTATCTAGATTTAAGTTAACATTTTTAATAGCCCAATAAGCTTTGTGTTGAATTTCAATAGGAAGGTGACACGCTTTTACGTAGACAAGACAGAGAGGAGACATGCCCAAGGGAGTCTTATACGCTGTTCTGTAGGCCTAAAGAGCATCATTTATTTTTTTCGACCAATCCTTACGTTCAGGCCTAACAGTTTTTTCCAGAATCCGTTTAATCTCCCTATTAAACACTTCGACTTGTGCACTTGTTTGGGGATGGTAAGTTGTGGCTATCATGTCGTTGACTCCCAAATTTTGGAGTACTCTTGTAAAGTGCACATTCTTAAAGTGAGGTCCTCCATCACTTATGATAATCCTTGGGCACTCGTACTGAGAAAATATATTAGCCCTAACAAAATCCAAGACCACAGAATGGTCATTGGTCCATGTGGGTATCACTTCTATCTATTTTGACACATAGTCCATGACCACAAGGATGTACTCATATCCGAAGAACACAGGAAAGAGACCTATGAAGTTGATGCCCTAAATATCAAAGATCTCAATGGGGAGAATAGGTTGCTGGGCCATCTCATCCCTTTTTCCGATGGTTCCCATTTGATGGCAACGTATACTTGTGCCCACATACATATGTGCATCTTGAAATAATGTGGACCACCAAAAACTAGACTAGAGAACCTTATGGGCAGCCTTTTTCCCACTAAAATGCCCTCCACAGTGGAGGTAATAGCAGAAACTTAGAACACTCCATTGTTCTTCATCAGGGACACAACGGTGGAATAACTAGTCAAGGCCTATTCTAAAAAGCTTGGGTTCTCCCAGTGATAAAATTTAGCATCGGTAAGAAACCTGTCTCGCTTCTTCTTGTCCCAAGTACTGGGGGTTATGCTCGTGACCAAGTAGTTCATTATATCAGCGAACCAAGGAGTTTTGGCCTCCACAATCATTAGAAACTCATAAGGAAAGTCTCTTGGATATCGCCAGCAAGGGTTAATGCCTCAATAGGGATCCTGGACAGATGATCTGCTACCACATTTTCAACTCCTTTCTTATCTTTAATTTCTAGGTCAAACTCCTGGAGTAGCAGAATCCAACGAATCAACTGAGGTTTGGTGTCATTCACAAGAAGGTGCTTTAAAGTAGAATGATCGGTGAACACCACAGCCTTGGATCCCAATAAATAAGACCAAAACTTTTCCAAAGCAAATACTATAGCAAGAAATTCCTTTTCAGTTACCGAGTCATTTTGCTGAGGATCGGTAAGGGTCTTGCTAGCAAAACAAAAGGTTTGCCATCAAACCTTTGGCCTAAGACTACTCCCACTATGAAATCAGAAGCATCACACATTAACTCAAATGGGAGGGCCCAATCTGGTGCTTGGAGAATTGGTGCAATAATAAGGTCTTTCTTTAATTCTTTGAAAGCCTCGCCACATTTGCCATGAAAATCAAAGGAAACATCCTTCGCTAACAAGTTGTAGAGTGGCTAAGAGATTTTACGAAAATCTCTAATGAAGCACCTATAGAATCTAGAATGGCCAAGAAATGATCTAACTTGACGAACATTGGTGAGCGATGGAAGTTTAGAGATGGAATCAATTTTGGCTATATCCACCTCTAATCCTCTCTCGAAAACTACATGCCCTAAAATAATGCCCTACTGGACCATAAAGTTGCTCTTCTCCCAACTAAGCGCTAGCTTTGCCTCTTCGTAATGAGTTAAGACTTTCTCAAAGTACGAAAGGCATAGGTCAAACGATGAGTCATAGATTGAGAAATCATCCATGAAGATCTCTACAAACTCGTCAATCATGTCAAAAAAGATGGCCATCATTCATCGTTGAAATGTGGCAGGAGCATTATATAACCCGAATGGCATTTGTTGGAACGCAAATGTACCATACTGACTTGTGAAGGTGGTACGCTCTCAATCATCAGGGAAGACGGCTATCTAATTATACCTAGAGTACCAGTCAAGGAAACAGAAGTACTTGTTCCTTGCCAGTCTTTCCAAAATCTAATCAATAAATGGAAAGGGGAAATGGTCTTTCTAAGTAGCCGTATTCAAACAACGGTAATCAATGCAAACCATCCAACCAGTTGAGAGTCTAGTGGTCACCAACTCTCCTTGGTCATTTTCTTCCATAGTGATTCCTGCCTTTTGAGGCACCACATGTATTGGGCTGACCCATTTACTGTTTGAAATGGGATAGATAATTCCTGCATACAACCATTTCAAAATCTCCTTTTTGACAACCTCCCGCATATTGGGGTTGACCTTCTCTACATGTCTCGAAAGGGTTTCATGAACTCGTCTATGTATACATGATGCATGTAGAGGGAGGGGTCAACACCCTTAATATCAGCTATCGACCAAGCAATAGCTCCCTTATGCCTTTATAAACACTTGAGCAAAGCTCCCTCCTTCGATTCAAATAATGCAGACAAGATAATGATGGGGAATGTGTTATTAGGGCCAAGGAAAGCATACTTCAATGTGCTCAGGAGGGGTTTAAGCTCTAGCTCAGGACCCTTATGGATTGAGGGTATAGTTGACATGTCCCCGCCTCAGGTAGTGGACTACCTTCAAGGTCCAGAATGGGGACAGAGACTCTGTGTGTACTGTCAGCAACTCTTCCAATTTGGGTATATCTGCTTCATTTTCTTCAATACTCGAAGGATGGTCCTTGGATATGACCATTTGAAGGGGATCTTTACATAAGAGTGCTGGATTAGTCTCTTAAATGATTTCATCAACCACCTCAATCTGAGAATAGTCTTCAAATCTTGATTGCTTGTAGGCATCAAAAACATTCAACCAGATCTTCTTGTTCTTAAAGCCCATTTTAAGTTCCCCTGACCTACATTTGACAAAGGCGTTGGCTGTGGCCAAGAAGGGGCATCCCAGAATAATGGACGACTTGGTGGGCTTATTAGATGGGTCAGTATCTAGCATGAGAAAGTCAACAGGGAACCAGTCCTCCACTCTCAGTAGGACATCTTCCAGCAATCCCCGTGGTGTCTTAAGCCATCTGTCTGCGACTTGGAGGATGACTAGACTAGGCTTTAAATCACCTCCTCCTAAAAGGTCATAGACAGATCTAAGTAAAGTCTTCACCCCTGCTCCCAGATCGAGTAGAGCCTCATCAATGTGTTGGTTACCTATAACCACTAAAATATACGGGGCCCCTGGGTCTTTCATCTTGGGAGGTGTTCCATGTTGGAGCATCGAGGTAACATGGGTAGGCAGGATATCTTAGCCTGGACCTATCTCCTAGATCGATGCTTCTGGTTGCACTAGTCCTTCAGAAATATGGCATAGGGTGGGATATGTTTTATAGCATCCAATAAAGGCAAGTTCATATGGACTTGCCTAAAAGTGTCCATAATCTCTTCCATCCTATCCTTGGCTCTAGATGAGCCAACAGAAGATTCTGCAGGAGTGGATAGGCATCAGGATAGGGCACCCTTGGCTTTTGGGTAGAGGGGTCGTCATGTCGGGAAAGGGGTGGTGGAATGACAACATCCTTAGGGTGGGTGATTTCAAGAGAGGGAAGGCAATGTGTCTCTTCCTTGGTGAAGGTGGAAGTCAGGTTTAGTGTAGGAGGGGAAGACAAAGAGGTAACCGTAGGAGCGCTATTAGGTTTGTTGATTTTCTTTCCACTCCTAAACATGGTCACAGCTTGAGCGTGCTCCCTGAATATGACCCCCTTACCCTTTGTGTTCTCCTCAAAAGAGCAAGGCGGCTTCCCCAGATACTGCTTCCTAACTGCCTCAGTAAAATGACCAATTTGCGATTGCATATCAATGATCATCCTATTCTGAGATTGGATGACCATATTCTATGTTCTTCCATTACTTTCATCATGGCTTTTAGTTCATCCATCTCAGAAGGCTTATTCTGAGGAGGGTTTGTATAAGATGGCTGGTATACAGGTTGGGGAGGCTAGGGTCTTACATTCCCTAAGTTGGAAGCATCACCTTACTTAGATGAAAAGTTTGGATGGCTCTGCCACCCTGGATTATAGGCATTGGAAAAAGGGTTATTACGAGGGGGTGATTAGAAACCTTGGGCCATGTTCAAGTAGGCTTGAATCAACTCACAGAATTGATTGGCCATGTGGCACTCTGCAGTGGCATGCTTATTGCTTTGGCAAATGGAGCATTCACTTAAAGCTTGAAAGATAGAGGCTACTTGGGGGTTCATGCTAGGGTTTGCTAAAAGCCTATCAAAATTTTTATTCAATAATTGAATTTGATAAGCCAAATCCTAAGTGGCCCTGGCTTCGTAGGCCTCTATCTTCCTCTGCAAGATTGATGGTTTCCTTTCTTGATAAGCAGAGGACATATGCGTGGAATTATCGTTTAATGTTTCAAATATTGCCCAGCCTTCATCCTTGATTTTGCTCATGAAAGTTTCGGCATAGGTTGCATCGATGGTTTGCCTATGCCTTTTAGATATTCTAGAACCTCTCGACTAATTGCCATCTTAGCACTTGATGGTGGTTGCCTCCCATTAAGTGTTAACTTCAATGCCTTCAACCAAGCAGAAGGTGGTCAAGGAGAAAGGGTGGTCAAATTAGATGAATTTTGTAGAGCAAGCACCTTGATCAATAGCCTAGTTGGTCCAACTAGGTGCTTGTTCAGATCGATAAGCTGATGATGTAGCCCAAACCCAATCAGTCTGGTGGGTTGATGAATGTGAATCAAATGATACAGAGCCCACCAGATACTTTGAGCATAAATAGATATGGAAATGTGAATCTGGGGTTTTGCTGAGTTGGCTCAACCTGGTCAGAGTAGGGATCATCAAAATAAAATGGTTCTATGGAGGATGTAGGAACCCTACTAGTAGGATTAGAAAAGGATAAGAAGTGATTATTGGTCTGATCAATGTCTGAAACCTGATCAAAGGATGGAGGAGAATCATATGCAACTGGATCAGAGAGGGTGAATCAGAGTAGAAGATGATTCTGGTGGTGGGTCAGGGTTGAGATTGGATTTTGGAAGGCTTTATATGCAGATCAAAAGGTGCGGCTTCTTTGAGGTCTGAATCATCTGCCTCAGCATCAGAATCAAAGAATGGAGCATGGATGTTGAGGTCATAAACTAGTTCATTATCATTAGGAAACAATGGTTCTCAGAAATCAAAGTAAGATTTGAAATCATCGGAGAATTTGCAAAAATTAATGTATGTACTTGATTCCAAATCGAGATTTCCACCATAGAACAGATCAAGATGTGCAGATCTACAACCTGACTTGGATCTAACCTAATTTTAAATTTTAAGCTTGAAGTGATGTCCTTATTAGGAATAGGCTCAAGTTCTTGGCCCCTAGGATAGACCCAATCAAATCCCAGCTCTTCCAACTCCTTTGTTTCTATATCATAAATTGGTGTGACTTCTGAGAGTTAAATTTGTATTTCTGAGGAGGTTAGAGGGGTGTAATAATCAAACACAGACCCATAATCATAGTCCAAATCTAAAATCTGATTCTCTTCAATTTGGGCCTCATGATCCTCCCAAATAGGCTCAAATCTAGATTCTAGGTCAAAGGTAGGGATTGGGTCACTAGAATATGGTTTAGGCTCTATTGGGATGTCAGAATCACTCTTGAGGATTACCTTAATAGGATAAGGTTCGGGACTTATATTCTTGGGAGGTTCTGACTCAACTTTATCATCACAGGTGTCTAGGGAATCTAGGCTTGATGAACCAGCTTCAAGGCTCTTTAAGGCTGCTTCAAAATCTGGAACACCTACAATTGGATCCTCCCAACCCTCATTAAGATCAGGCATGTCAATTGTTTTGCAGTTTGAATTTGAATTCATTTGGGTTGGGGGTTCACAATAAGCTCTATTCTCAAACCCGGGTTCTGGGAGATCATTTTGATCCTCAATGTTGTTCAAAGTTGTCTCATCAATCTCTTAAAGTTGATATGGCTAAGTTTGATCAATAGCTTGGTGTAATGTATTTAGCATACAACCACGTTTCTCGATGAGACCCTGATGTTTTTTCTAAAGTTATGGATTTGACAGACATTGTATGTATCCAATATTTTGTAGCCTCCACAATTCATTGTATTTTGACAAAAGCTCATTTCGGGTTGATCCATGTATCATTTGTTCAAATATCATTCTAGCAATGTCCATAATGAGGGTTGTTGTTTCTGCCACATTATCCTAAATGTGCCTAGATGGATCAAAGGTTTTGTAATATTCATCATGATGTCTAAGAGCAGCCTCGATCATTTTTTATTTTATGGTCATTTGGGATTTAGGTTTCATACAAATTTATCTTAAATTATCAGGTTGCATTTTCAAATCAAGTGTGTGAATAAAAATGTAAAATCAAACTCAGCTTCAAATTGAAGCGATTGGATCAGATCAGAAATCCCCAAAAAGAACAAATCTAATGAGCCCTCTAGGTTAAATAACCTATGGACCTTTGATGTGTATTTACTCTAAAGAATAGATGAGGGACTGGATATGAATTAGACCCAATCAAGGCACTCAAAGATTTTTGAATGACTAAGGCTTGTTTCGAGGCGGAAACCTCTAAATCAAAAATCCACACCCGAGAAGTACTTGGGTAGCCAGGAAGGGAGAGCCTCACAAAGACCCCTACATGGTAGAGCATCCCCACAAGTTACAAGGTTTCCCCCACTCGACATTCCTTGTCACTACGGTTCAAAGTAGACCAGAATGTATGAATTGAGACCTTAAGTCTACCAATTTTAGCCTTGTTTGTGCCTTGGATTTCACTTGATTAGAAGTTAATTTTACTTATGACTTAATTTTGAGGTTGATTGGCCCACAAAGTAGACCAATTTCACCTAACCTACCTTAAAAGATGAAGAATGAAATATGGGTCAAGACCCAAAGATCACCCTGAATTGACTCTTAGGTTATTAGGTCCACAATTTTAGGGTTCACTTGAATTTAGAGCCTGATTTTAGGGTTCTTCTGATTAAATCTTTTCAAGCAAGGGTTTCAGTAGCACACAAATGCGAGAGGGTCAATTTCCTTTAATTCAGGCAAGTGTAAAACTAACACTTCAAGACCCCAAGTCCAATTTAATGTCAAATGTACATCTTGGACTCAAACAAGAAGTGCACAGTCCAACATGATTAGAAATTAAGCGTAAATCCCTAGTAGGTACAGGAAATTAAGGTAGGGATCTCTAAACAGAATCGTCTCAATCTTCAATCAGATATTAAATTGAAATTGCAAATCAGGAAACTTGCCATTAGAAATGATGATTACTAAGAAAATAAGGCAGATGAATCCTAATTGATTTATTTCCTTTCCCCTCTTCCAAAGATTAGGAGATTGATTAGGGAAGAAGAGAGAGTTTACCTGCCCCAAGAGTGGTTGATCTGCCTGGAAGATCTCTTCGTGATGTACCTCGCAAAATCACAAACAAAGCAAATAGGGCAAGTTAGTGCTCAGATAAACAATCAAGGAAGATATGACTAATGTGTCAATTGCATGTTGCTTGCCGGCAACTGAGCCAAAATGTTTGATGCGAATTCATCATTGTTTAATAGATGTGTCGTAGTATAGGACAAAATTGCTCAAATCATTTAAATTTATAACTCAGAAGCACAAAAGAGTCTAAGGTCAATCACAGGTAGCAAATAATGGAATTCACAACATTAATCTCATCCGGAATCAATGAGCACAATCAATTGATCACAAAATAGATATGCAATGAAACTGATCAAAATTAATATTCGAATATAAATCAATGTATCTCAAGGTTGCATGGAATCAAAAAGAAAAGAGAATCAAAACAATGGTGATTTGAATCACCACTTGTTCTCTTAAGTAATCATGCATTGAATTATTCAACAGTAACTACAATCAGATACTCAATGTTAAGTTTATTACTTAAATCATTCAATAATGCCAAATTAGATCAAACAACTTATGCAGCTCAAGTGCAAGGCTTTTAGAAAGCCTTCTTCTTCTTCAGCTTCTTTCCTTCTTCTTTACAAATCTCCCCTTTCTTCTCTTTCTTCACAAGCCTTCCCTTCCTTTCAAAGGCATAACCCTTCTTCTTCAAAGGCTTTCCCTCGTCACAACATAATGGAACGACCTCTCTACTATGGCTAAGTGTTTCATAGGGCTTTCTTTCTCTTTAGCACAAGGCAGAGGAGCATGCGGCAAAACCCTCCCCTCTCTCACACAATTCCTTCCTTTCTCCTCTCTATCAAAGACCCAGGCATAATCAAATCCGAATGCAGTTTATCAAGTTGAGATCATGGGCCAGGTCTGTGGGCATGTATCGCAGGCGAGGAGTGCACATAGGTCAGGTAAGTTGGTGTGAGGTGTATAGGGACCCGACCCCTAGTGCTTAGGCGAAGAGGCCACCAAAAAAAATCCTAATATGTCTAGTTGCATACCTCTCAATCCACGAGGTGGGACTATCTTTGTCACTCTCCTTCACACAACAACAGCAGGAGGCAACATCTTCAATTGAGTTCGATGGCGTGGTTGGTGGTTGCAATTGTGTGCTTAGAGGAGGACCTAGGAGTCATCCACAACACCTAGAGGTGGAGTCTGGAAGGATGGTGGCCGGGTGGAGGCGAACAACATTAGAGATGGCAAAAGCGATGGTAGTCTACGATCATTACCTGACAATCACAATACAGGATTAAAAGCCCCAATTAGATGGTTCATTAGCATTGCCAGAGGATGTGGAGTCTGGTGGTGGTGTTTATGTGGCGAGTAGAAGCGTGCAGTGGCCAGACAATGGTGAAGAAGGTGAGCAAAGGAGGTTGAGTTTGGTGATGTGATGGAGTGGGTTTTTGTTGGAATTGAGTCAGTGGTTTTGTGCATTGAGGTGAGGTGAATATCCCGGAAGTGGAGCGGGCATGTTTGGTGGTGTGTAGCATCAGGGAGGCATCACCATAGCTTCACCAGAGCGGAGGAAGATAGAGAGGGAGAGGGTGAACGGTGGGTCGAATTAGGAAAAGAAAGGGTCAGGGAGTTATAAGGAAAGAACGGGGAGATGCTAAACCTAACTATCTGATGAAGGGGTGAGGTTTTGTGCCGACTTTGATTGGTTGGTCGTGGGGAAGACAAAGTCCTCTGGTGGAAGGAGCAGCGAGGAGGAAGAGGGTCTGGAGGCTTCTGCCATTGTCATGAGAAGCGAAGGAAGGTAAGGAAGGCAATCCCACTGCCTATGGTATTTGGCCAGGGGCGAGGAAGTCAAGGGAGAAGGCGTTGTCAGAGTTTATCAGAGGGAGGAGTTTTTGAGAACGAAGTGCAGCCAAACCAAGCTAAGGAGAAGTAGATTCTTGTGCTGGGTCTTTATAGAGCTTTAAGGCAAGATCTATAATAGGAAACTAGCCTTTCATGGCATGGGATTGATGGAATAGGTCCTATCATTCTGGTGCATTCACAAGAGCAATCAACAAGGAGTTAGGACTTAAAATTAATTCGAGATTATTGTCCTAGGTGTGAACATCAATCCCTCCAAATTTGGTGGGATATGGTGTTGATTTGAGTAGGTATAAGAGTGGTCAAATCTCGCTTGGAGGTTGGGTTCACCTCAGAAGTGGTGGGACCTCCTTGCGAAGAAGATGACAAACCTATGGGGCTCTTTGCAAGGATTTTGAAAGTTGAGGAGCTATTTGAGAGAAAAGTAGTCAGACTTGACCAAAATGCATACTAGGTCAAGATGATCTCTGATTGGATACAATTTTTGGCATAAACATAAATTGGACCCAAGGAATCAGATGGTGAAGTCAGATTTAAGTTTTCATCAAATTTGACAAGGTAATTTACGTAAAAACCTAAATTAGGGTAAAATTATATCTGACTCTATTTAAGATCGACATGGGTTCCAAAGGTCAAACCAAGGTTACCAAACCTCATGAAATATTTTTCTATTAATTTTAGAAGATTTAGATGGAATTTATCTTGACCATAACCTTTGTTATTTAAGCAGGTCTGAAATTAGGTTTTTGGGTGCTATATTAGTTCTCAAAGTGCGTGAAACTCGGTTCTATCTACACAGACCCTCTCGTTAGTCATTAATGAACATTAGACCTTCAGTTAACCATGGGGAAATCCAATGATTATTCGACATTCATGATATGTTGTTAAAACTGCATAATTAACCCTAATTTAATGTATTCTTCTCAGAAAGAATATTCAGTGAATTATGACTCTCTGGCGATTATGTAGAAGCATTTCTCTCTTGATTGTGTCTAGCTAAAGCTAGTTATGGCTCATGATGATGTTATCATCATCGGAGTTTGCTAAAAGCTTATCAAATTTTGTTTTCAACAATTAAATCTGATAAGCTAAATCCTGAGTAGCCTCGACTTCATGGGCCTCTATCTTCCTCTAAAAGATTGTTGGTTTTCTTTTTTGATAAGCAGAGGAAATATGTATGGAATTATCACTTAATGTTTCAAACAAAGCCCAGGTTTCATCCTCAGTTTTGGTCATGAAGGTTCCTGCACAGGCTGCATCAATGGTTTGCCTATGCCTTTCAGATAATCTGTTGTAGAACCTCTCGACTAATTGCCACGTTGATACTTGATGGTGGTGTTATAACCTAAGGAGGCCATTAAAGTGCTCCTATGTTTCATGAAATTTCTCCCCTTCCTGTTGAGTAAAACCCATAAACTCTCTTCTGTAAATATTGGTCTTACTCATAGGAAAGTACTTTTTCAAGAATTCTCCCTTAAGGGTAGGGCAATCAATTACCCTTGCATCAAGGGTATGATACCAGTGCTTGGCCTTACCCTTTAGAGAGAAAGGAAATAGAGTTCACATCAGGGCTTCAACAGTAAAGCCCTGGAGCTTCACCGTAGAACAGACCTCGGTGAATTCCTCAAGATGTCTATAGGGATCATCCCTAGCAGTACCTAACGTGTCGATTTTCGCTTTCGAAAATGATGATTAAGATGATTTGTCATATTTCTAGGTGGTTGAAAATCGACTAATCAAAGTAATTAAAATAACCACTCAATGAAGAGTGGGTCGTATCCACAGGGAGGCAATGATCTATTTAAACTCGCACCGGATAAAAACATATGTTCACAATTAGTTTCGTCAAGAAATCAGATCAAAATCTCTTTTCAATTGAGATAATAAGATATTATCATGCTAATATTGTAGTCATGCAAAACAAGAGGGAGATGCTCATAAAATCAACCGAATAGAATATTATTAAGTAAAAATCCCTTCCCTTCAATGGCAAAAAATGTAAATTTTAATTACAAGCGAAAAAGATGATTTTGTTGCGAGGATATCATGCATTGACGATGGCTTGGATGGAGGCGAGATTTGGTGGAGGAGATGAGTGAGCCGAGGGCTTCACGACGGTGGCAGTGGCAAGTCGCGAGGTGGCCGGTGGTGGTCGGATGGAGCGGCCAAGGAGATGGGTTCCGGTGACTGCTACTACTGAGAAGAGCTCCAAGCTAGCGGTGCGGGAGGTCTGCTGGCCGTGCGTGATGCGCACTGAGGGGAGGGCGATGGCTACTTGTTGGAGGTGCATGCGATCGCACGAGAGGGTTGCTGGCTACACATGGGAAGCTGCTTCTACTGCACTAGCACGTGAGCATGTGGAGTAGATGGGCTAGTGATGAGGAGGCACAGCGAGGGACTACACGCGCACAGAGTATGGCACTACAGGAGGGCGGTCGCTACTGTGAGCGTGGCAGAGGTGCTGGAGTAGCACGTGCTCCACACGCATGGGCTAGAGGCAAGGGCCGGTGGGTGGGGTGCTCTATTGCTGCTGAAGTAGCAACTTCGAGTGGCTATGGGCAATGTTGTGCATGCCGCGATGGTGCGCAAAAGCGGTTGCAGGCGCATGATCTAGAGGAGAGTCGATGTGCCAGAGGGGCTACACACGCATAGTTGAGGCGAGGAGTAGCGGAGAGTCGTGCACCCACATTTCTAATGTGCACGAAGAAGGTGCACGTGCATACACGTAGCTGCACAGTGAGTTGGCAAGGGGGACACCAGCCCTACTTGGGCGTGGATGCGAGGGTGGCTCCGTCGCGTAGTGGCTCTACAGGTGCGCTCAGAAAGGAGGTTATGTGCATGGTGAGGTGGTGGAGATGGTGATGATAGTTTGGGTTATTTTTGGTGAAAGGAAATAGTGGAAGAAGAAGAAAGAAGAAGAAGAAGATCGTGTTGGTGGTGCATGGACAGGGAAGGTGATCTGGTGGTTCCATGGTGATGGTTGCGTCGCTGTCGGAGACGCACGTGGACGGTGATGGCTGAGCTCACCGGATTGGCATAGCGAGCTGTCACATCGTCGGTCCATGGTGAGGTGGAGCTCGACCTTGGAGACCACGGTGGTGGAGTGGAGTACACGATGGAGTGGGGTGGTGTCTCCTCTAGCACGGTAGCAGCTACCCCTCTCCTGTAGCCGTGTGCATGGATTTGAAATGGAGAGGCGGGAGCAAATCCACTTCTCATGGCCATTAAGGAGGTATAGGTGAAGGAGGAGAGGCAGAGTCGTTCCTGTGAAAAAGAAGATGAGAAATATAACAAACATTTTCTTATTTATAGAGAAATCCTTATAAAATATCTAATTGCATATATTATGTATAATTCCCACTAAATGCAAACTAAATTAAAAAGCATGCATGCTAAGACCTAATTTACAAAAAAATGCAATGCATGCAACAAATCTATAATCAATGTATTTATATCCTAATGCATGCTAAATGCATGTTAAAATTAACATAACGCCTAGTCATTTAAATAACTAATTAGCTCACAAATATGGGCTCATCAAATGCCCCAAGCCTAGTTTTTGCTAGTCCCTAGAAAATTCAAGGAACAACCCAACTCTTCAAGTGGATTAGCCAACCCAATCGATCTTCCTTTAGAAACATGTTAAGTTCAAAGTTTAGACCTAAGGTTCCCAAATAGTTGCTAAGTTACAGGCTAGGTCAACTAAAGTTGAGTTGGAGGCACAGTTTCCCTAATTTCTAATTCTACCCTAGGGTTTATTTGTCCTAGAGATTAAAGCATTCGTGCATGTGCATTAGTCTATGTTATTTGAGGTTGGTATGATTGCCAACCTAGAAAGAGAGTAAGAATGATTTTTTTTTTTGTAATATATATACTCTTATTTGATTCCTCTAGATTTAACCTTGGATCTACTATCAACACAGTCTGTGTCGGATTCATTGTCCCCATCACCGAACCTCGAAGGGTGCCTGGCTTGAGATGCTTAGAGATAGCACTATCCATAGCGACCCTAAGAACTCCTGGCAATCGACACTTCGAGACACTATTGCCCATGGATTTCTTAAGCGAATTCAAGCCTATGGCAATTGACATTTCGAGATAAGGCCACCCATGGTACCTGAACTGCACAATACGCTTACATGCTCCCAATAGGATGGACATCCTATGAGACAATCACTGAGGAGGTGACATGTTATCATTGCATCCTCAAGGTGAGTATATACTCTACCTTTCCTGCGGCAGGAACTCTTCCAATCAAACTGTGTTTTTCAAGCTTCTCCTAAGTCAAAACTAAGAGAACCAAATTTTCTTTAAGAAATGAATTAGGGTGATCACTATTTACACAAGACCAAGGGTGTGTGAAATGTGGATGCTTAGATTACGAGGATCCGTAAACCAAAAGGTAGAAAAAGACATCAGGTACTACCCAACCTTTAACTCAAACCCTAGCTTCCTTCCTCAACCTCTTGAAGAATGGTCCACAACTTAGCTCCTACTTAAGTTTTTAAGTCCACAAAGAACCCTAAGGGTCTAAAACTAGTGTCTCAACTTATCTTCTAAATTCAGACACCTAGAGTCAACTTAGTCTAACCTAAAGCTCTGGTCTGCCTAAGAATGTAGGTTCCAGCTAGTTAAGCTTAATAAAAAATGTTTTGTTTTCATTTTTTAAATTTTTTTAATTTTGTTATTATTATATATATATATTTTTCAATGCAAATGTATGCAATGTAGAATGCTTTAACTAAATGCATGAATGCATTATGTATAAATGCTATGTATATCCCCAAGTACACCCCCACATGCCTAAAATCTGTAATGTCCTCATTGCATAGAAGAGTATTACTTGGGTCAGAGATGGGCTACTGTTATTTTGTTGGCAGCCGAGTAGCCAAAGAATCTGCAAATCAGGTTCAAGGATCGTAGAAATAGTCCCTAAAAATGAGCAAAGTAATGCTGGCCTAGAAAATAGGTAACCTAGAATGTTGATAAGCTAATGATGAATCCCAATAGCAAACACTTACCCAACCAAGATGGGAATGAAATCTTCCGAAGTCACCAGAGGAGGTTCTAAAGGATAAACTGGCATAACAACCTCTAAAGGGGTAAGGGGAGGATGACAAGGATCCTCCAAAGGAAATGGGGATGGAATGGTGCAGAGATAAACCCCCAAGGTGATGGACTGACCATAGAAAGCAAAAATCCATACCTGGTACTCGATTACAAGAGATATTGATCTATTAAGCCCCCCAGTCAAAATAGTAGTGAGCATGTCTTTAAGCCAAGGATCATCTAGGGTATCCAAGTTTTGAGGTTGTGGGATGGTCATAAGATCTAAGTTGGGTTTAGTTCGCTCGGTGTCCATCCCTAATAATCTTTCTAATTCCTCAATTACATCCATAGCATTCCTTACACTATCAGAAGTATCTGCCTACACTTCATCAATGATCATTTCAACATTTGGAGTCAACATTTCACCTTCAGATATAAGCGAATTAGAGGATGACTCCGAATCAAATGAAGGTAGGTTGGAAGCAACAGATCTAGGGATTATCCTATCAATGTCATCCTTGGGTTCTTGTTCTTTACTCAAATCTTCCCCGGAGTCTATATGTGAATCCACATAAATCTCAGAAGTTACTTCCATGTTTTCCATTATTTTGCGGTGATGAGAGATATCATCAATGGGTGTGCTAAGGAAACCTAATTTGGTCAAATTTGTGACATCCTCAAGGGCTAATTCTTCAAATAAGACATAATCACCCTTAATGTCACTGCAAATCCTAATTTCAGGTTCATTACGTAATTCATCCTCCTCAACCATTAATTCATTGTTCACCCGAGATTTAAATTCATCTAACATTTTAGTAAATCCCTTGGGGCACTCTATCTGGGGTTAATTGTTCCTAATTGCATCATTGGACTCCTCAAATAGGTGAATTTCTTCAGGGTTATGTTCCCTAAGGGTGGGCTTGAGTTCCATCTCGTGATCAGAAGGGAGGGTAGGATTAACAACTTGACTTCAGCCCACTTCATCAAATGTGATGAAAATACTATCATCCGGGTCGAGGTTTTCCAATGGTACCATCATTCCCTTCTTTTGACTCCAACATAATTAAGGTGGATACTCAACCTGATCATCATCTTCCTCGGGTTGCCACTTTTCTTCATCCAATGCATAGCTACTTTCATAAATATCCTCCTCCCAATTAAGGCGTGGAACTGTCAAGGAAGTGTCATCTAGCGGGGAGGTTTCAAAATCAATCCTCGAAAAGTCGCTATTCTCCCTTACATAATCCCCAAAATTTCCCTCCAACTTAGTTGTGGCTCTCCCACAGGAGATGCATCTAACGTAGACGGGTGCACTTCATCCTCAATGGGGAAGATTGGGTGGCTAATTTCTTCTTTTTCTTGTTGGTTTGCTCTCAAAGATTCTCCTAATAATTCACTCATTTTGTCTTGCATTTTCTGTATTTCCATCTTCAAGGAGGAGAGGTCATCATTTATATCAGGAGAGAAGTTAGGCTCAAGCTTATAGTTCCTAGGAGTTTCTGTCCAACCATTACAATCAATCAGGGTGGGTGGGTTGGGTGTTCCTATGGTGTGTGGGATATTAGGTAAGGCAAATCCCACTCCTTGGTTCTACTCACTGATTTGGGGCTCAACCAAGCCAATATTCCTATAATAGGAGTAAAACGGATCCCAATGATGTCATTATGTCCATCAAAAGATGGACCATCTCGACGTTTGGGATCAAAGATCATAGAGTGGGGGTAAGGGTGTGGGCAAGATGTTAACAGATGAAAGTCAACGTGGTCCATTCTAACTCACACCATAATTAGATTCCCCAAGCAAACACAAATCAGAGGACATTGTAGGTCTTTAATCAGTTAGGCATTTGAGATTTAAGTCAACTTATAGGTGAAAAATCAAGTTATCTAAGTAGTTACGCCCCTACTTGTCGACCTATGATACACCAAAGAAGGCCTAACTGGGACTTAGGTGATCCTCCCTAAAGCTAGAAAAGTTTAGTCATGACCAAGCACGGCAAAGAGGGATGCAAGTAGGGTCAAGCCCTTCCTTTGAAGCATTTCTTTCATAGTGCTTCTTAACTACCCTCAATCTGCAAGGTTTGGAGGCAACTTCACTTCTGAACTAAATTTCGGGTTACTTTAGACTCCAGTAAATAGAATGCTCTAGGCCTACCAGTTCAAAACCTAAGGAGTGTCTAAACGTGTGCTGTGGTGCAAGAGATATAAGTGTGCATACACCGTAAAAGACTTTGAATTTTGAATCTTTTAGCTACTTATGCACAAGCAAGAAAAATGAAATCAATCCACAAAAGAAAGTAAAAATCTAAAGAAAAGGGAACATGCTCCCAAAAAGTTACCCAACACGAGCCTAAAAGAAAGTCGGGGAACAAACCCTTCAACTTTACCCCAGAACAAGGGTCTCAAATCAAAATGTGCAGGGAAAATTAAGTCTAAAGTCTTAATCTTACTCTAATCTAATCGGAGACTAAATGTGAGGAGATGATCGTCACATCCTCATCCTTCGTCTCCTACAAATCTGGTTCCTTGCAAGGTGGCTCGAACAATTTCTCCTCTAGCGACATCAAGGGTCACCTCTCACGATGGCTGGTGTGATGTCAAGTCATAGAATGTGTGTCGCAGATCCTTGCACTCACACCAGAATAAAAAGATCCAGAGTTTAATATGATTTAAAATTTAAATCAATGTGAACGAATGAATGAATGCGATTTTATTAACCTTGTTGCCTCCCTAGCAACAGCACAATTTGACGTGTCGATTTTCGCTTTCGAAAATGATGATTAAGATGATTTGTCATATTTCTAAGTGGTGGAAAATCGACTAATCAAAGTAATTAAAATAACCACTCAATGCGGAGTGGGTCGTATCCACAGGGAGGCAATGACCTCTTTAAACTCCCACCAGTAAAAAACATATGTTCAGGATTAGTTTCGTCAAGAAATCGGATCAAAATCGCTTTTCAATTGAGATAATAAGACATTATCATGCTGATAATATAGTTATGCAAAACAAGATGTAGATGCTCATAAAATCAACCGAATAGAATATTATTAACTAAAATTCCTTCCCCCTCAATGGCAAAAAATGTAAATTTTAATTACAAGCTAAATAGAGGATTTTGTTGCGAGGATCTCACGCATTGAGGAGGGCTTGGCTGGAGGGAGATTTGGCAAAGGATATGAGTGAGCAGAGGGCTTTGCAATGGCGGTGGCGGCGAGTTGCGAGATGGCCTGAGTTGGTCGGATGGAGCGTCCAAGAAGATGGGTTCCGGTGGCTGCTGCTACTAGGAAGAGCTCCAAGCGAGCGGTGCGGGAGGTCTGCTGATTGTGCATAATGCACACGGAGAGGAGGGTGGTGGTTGCTTGTTGGAGGTGCACACGATCACGCAGGAGGGTAGCTGGCTGCACAGGGGAAGCTGTTGTTGCTACACTAGCACGTGAGCGCGTGGAGTGGATGGGCTGGTGACAAAGTGGCACGGTGAGGGATTGCACGCACGCAGAGTGTGGCACTGATGGAGGGTGGTCACTACTGCGAGCGTGGCGAAGGTACTGGAGTGGCACACGCTCTACGCGCGAGCGGAGCTAACGGAGTAGCACGAGCTTTGCACGTGTGGGTTGGAGGCGAGGGCCGGTGGGTGGGGTGCTCTATTGCTGCTGGAGCAGGAACTTGGAGTGGCTGTGGCGGCGACGGCACACTGCAGGGGGTGCGGGCGCGTGGTCTGGAGGTGAGTGGGTGCAGTGGAGGGGCTGCACATGCATAGTTGAGGCGAAGAGGCAAGGAGAGTCGTGCACCCACGCTTCTACTATGCACGCAACTAGCGTGCGCGCATATGAGTGGCTGCACAGTGAGTTGGCGAGGGGGACACTGGCCCTGTTTGGGCTGGAATGCAAGGGTGGCTCCGTCGCACGGTGGCTCTGCAGGTGCGCATGAGGAGGGTTATGTGCATGGTGTGGTGGTAGAGATGGTGATGACAGTTTAGGTTATTTTTGGTGAAAAGAAACAAAGGAAGAAGAAGAAAGAAGAAGAAGAAGAAGATGGTGTTGGTTGTATGTGGATAGGGAAGGTGGTCTGCTGGTTGCACGGTGATGGTTCCTTGGCCGTTAGAGACGCACGCAGTCGGTGATGGCCGAGCTCACCAGATTGGCGCAGCAAGCTATCACCTCGACAGCGCACGGTGTGGTGGAGCTCAGCCTTAGAGACCAAGGTGGTGGAGTGGGGCAGTGTCTCCCCAAGCACGGTAGCAGCTGCCCCTCTCTTGTAGCCATGAGCATGGATTTGAAATGGAGAGATGGGAGCAGATCAGCTTCTCATGGCCATTACGGAGGTATAGCTGGAGGAGGAGAGGCGAAGCCATTCCTGCAAAAAAGAAGATGAGAAATATAATAAACATTGGCTTATTTATGGAGAAATCCTTATAAAATATCTAATTCCATGTATTATTTATAATTCACACTAAATGCAAACTAAATTAAAAAGCATGCATGCTAAGACCTAATTTACATAAAAATGCAACAAATCTATAATTAATGTATTTATATCCTGATGCATGCTAAATGCATGTTAAAATTAACTTAATGTCTAGGCATTTAAATAACTAATTAGCCCACAAATATGGACTCATTAGTACAATAGAAAGTGGAAAGCAAAGATATGGTGCTGCTGTTCATCTCATAAGGACTATCCACTCCAAGTCTTTGGATAGGTAAGGCTTGGTGAATTGTAGGGAGGAAATAGTCTCTCAAGGTTCTCTAGTTTTCACCAACCCTAATCACTTCTTCAGGTATTTCTTTAGCCATTTTTCTTCTTTCTTTGTTGGCTTTTCTAATAATTCTCTCAGGTTTTGGGTTAAAAGCATGACTTCTTCTAAGAGAGTGCCTACCAGGCATACACAAGGCAAACACAAGGCAACAGGTCTTTTGTTGAGTTACAGTACTTTAAGCCCTCTTCCAACTTTCCAACTTGGCCAAATAGAGTCAAGGTAGTGTTTCTCCATTCCCACGGAAGTGGTATAAGAGAAATGAGGCACTTGAGACTCCTGGTAAATGTTTGTTAAGGAGGTTGAGGTTACTTTTAGTTCTTTTAGGTGACCAATGAAGTTGTCAATCCAATTACACACCCTAAATTGACCTTCGAGTGCCCTAAAGGCGTACACCTTGTTTCAATGATGTTCTCAAATGATCAAGTAAAAGGGTACTCCAAGGATGGAACCAAGGGATGCAAGCAGGCCAAATCCTTCCTTTGAGGCAATGCATTAGCAGTGTCTCTTAACTACCCTTGAATTCCTTTATAGAATGTCCCCCTCCATAGAGTATCAAATCACTCATACAAAAGTTAATCCCACCATGACAAAGCGAGAAAGGAGGGTTTGCGCCGATAAAGAGATCGATGCCTATTTCATTAAGGGTCTAAGTCCTAAAGTAATGCCAACAATGCTTGCTCGGTGCAGGAAGTGTGCATTACAGTACGAAAAATTGATTTTTGTTTTGAAAATCGCAATCAAGTTATTCAAACACTTCCTATATATTTTACTTTTCTTTCAAGAAGTAATGTGGCCACTTGATTAATCTTTTCAAATCAACTTAAGTGGTCTTCTTTAATTATTCCAAATGCAATGCGTGTGCAGATAACTGATGTCGAAAGATAGAAAGTACATACCTTGCTCTAGCACTCTACGATGCAGAAATGCATGCAATGCAACAAGAAAAATCTAGATGCTACTCAAGCTCTCCTAGATGATCAACCTATGAATATGCAACTTCTATCAGGTAGCTCGAATTTTGTTTTTAAATAAATAAGTGCACAATCAAAAGAAACTAACTATCTAAGAATAAACCTAGTTTCTAAAGAAGTGGGGACACTCCCCCAAAAACTAGCCCCAAATTACATTGGCAATAAAAAATATAGTAAACTAATTCTATCAGTTTAAATCTAAACCAAGGTCTAATGACTAAATCAAGAAAGGCTACTCCGTACGCCTTCACATGCATGGGATCAAGGCCCATAGGAACCTATTGCTATTCGCAAGGTGGCGTCAAGGTTCACCAAAAGTAACACCTCCGTTGTACGTGCCGGTCGAGTTCGTTTGTTCATTTTTGCACACAAAAAGAACTAATGTCAGTAATTCAAGAAACCTTCATAAATAGCATAAAAATAATATACATTCCTTGAAAAAATTAATTAGAGTGTTTCCTCCCTGGCAATGGTGCCATGAAAGAGCAATTCTCATTTTCGATGAACTTTTAAACATAAAATGTAGTGTTGTTGTATTTAGTCACATGGTAGAAAATTGCTTTTCAAAACTTTTAGTAATCAAAATCTAACCACAAAAATAGTTAGGTCGTTTCCATAGGGAGGGATTAGCTTATTGAAATGATTAATGATGACTTATCTATTCGGGATTATCAATGGGTGCACATTCAAGTTCTTGCAATATTATTTCCAACACAACTCCATGCTCTATGCAATTAATTAGGATCAGGAGGGGTTCTCATGCAAATTCATCCAAATATAATATCAAGTAGATAAAATAATAGTGCTTTTTAATAATGGCAGAACCTGTAATTTTTATTAGGTTGAAGAACAAAGGATTTCTCCTCTCTCCTACTTGCATATGGGATGAGCTACGATCGGCTGCGAGGATCGAGGGGGAGGTGAATCTTGAGAAGGGCTCTACGATGGCATAAAGGGCACGGCCAGAGGTGGCTGCCAGCGACCTGTCGGAGTGGGTGGATGGCGCCGAAGTACCTGGTCACTGTTGTGGCTGCATGCATGGGCTGCGCATGGTTGCGTGTGACCTATGCGATCGGCGAGGGTGGTTGGGTGTGCTTGGTGATGCCAACGTGGGTCGAGGAGGTTGGGCGATGGTGGATGGCAGGGAGAGGTTGGCTGTGTTGTTGGGTTCCTTTTGAGAAGTTGCAGGGAAGGGTTGAAGAGGGCACGCTTCGCCGATTAAAATTAGGGTTTGTAGGATCCATCGTCGTAGCTCGCAAAATGCGTCTATCTGATAAAATTTATAACTAAAACTCGAAAAGTGAGTCCTGAGTCGAATACGGGGAGGCGAACGTTTGCTTTTATTAAAAATCCACATTCTCTTTTATTTATTTTTTATCATTTTTATCTTTTATAATTTTTTTTTGAACATTTTAGAAAGCAAGAGATCAGATCGACAATTACTTATCTAGCTAATCTACTTGCGAAAATATAAGAGAGAGAGGGAGAAAGAGAGAGAGAAATAATCATCTATTTATCAAGAATTGTTTGTTACAACTATGAAAGCAGAAAATCTATACTACGAAAGCGTAAAAAGATAGAAAGTGGTGAGAGAAATCCCCCTCAACCGTTGCTTGGAGGATGACTCACTCTGACGTCGCTAGGAGGAAGGTGGTGAGGAGCGGGATGAAGGAGGATGGAGCAAGAGGATGGAGGACAGGGTAGGATGGCGTCACGGCGAGGATCTTCTTCTCGAAGGGCGGTAAGAGGATGGCCATGGGATGCTCCACGAATGGGAATGAGGGGAGGGAAAACTATTTGATTTTCTACTCTAGAGGAGCATCCCGGGCTTGAGACAAGCTCTCTCTAGACCCTTGGAGGTGGTTAGAGGAAGAAAGGAAGAGATGAAGAAAAATGGGAGGGGTAGGGGTCCTTTTATAGTGGTGGAAAGAATCAAATTCGTATATAGGACATTTAGTGACAGTCATAAACGTCAGTGAGGATCCACCGCAAACATCGCTAAAGATAGCCATGTGCCCACGTTGGTGCGCGATCCGCTCACCGTGTCAGGCGCTTCCATGCACTACATGCCTGTGTGCACTCCCGCTGTGCGCATGCGTGCCCGTGCTGCTGTGCACGTGCGGTGGTGCATGCGTGCGCATGGGTGCCCTGGGTTGTGCCACATGGCATGATCTGAGTCGTCCATTTTTTCATTGTAGGGGCTGCTATAGAGGTCGAATTGAGTCGATTTTCGCACCATTGGGCTGTGATCGTCGACTCGAATCCATCCGTGCGATCGGATTTGTCGTTTGAATCTCTGAATTATGTCACCTAGTCCCTTGGCCATTGATCTTCCTTGGACTGCAAATGGTGCTACAGGACTCTGATCAAGGCGATTTCGGAAGCATTAGACTTCGATGGTCATCTTGATCAGCTTTGTATGGAGGGATCGTCAATCCGAGGCTCCAAAATAAATATCCTTCTCTACTAACCACAATAAGGATGCAATTAACCTAAATTATATACAACTACTCTAAATGTCGAATGATGCATGCTGTGCAATATTTATAAAATGAAATGCAAATCTAAGCCTAGGAACATGCATGAATAGGCATTTTACCCTCAATAATTGTGCCTACATCATACCCCCATGCCTATCTTTTGCTAGTCCCTAGAAAAACTAAACTACATGCTATGTATAAAAATAGAATTAGGATTCGATCGTTTAGGCCTAAGTCGTTTATTAACAATAGAAAATTTCAAATGAAGTCCTAAACTATGAAGACTTAACAATACCTAGGCTTATTTATGATAAACACACATGAATTCATGATAAATTGCTTATTTATGATTGTTCCTAGGTTTAGCATTGCATCTCATGCTATAAATACTCCATAACATTCATTGCATGGCATTTAGGATAGTTGTATATTTTGTATATTAATTCCTTCATTTTATATGCATAGGAGGCAATGCGGCATCCTTCTGGACTTCATATGAAAAATCCGACCATACGAATGGATCCGAAGCAATGATCACATTTCGATAACATAGAAATCACCTCGATCCAAGCACCGTGGCATCCTCTGCAAGCAATGATGGGTGGACGGTCCAGATGTTGCCATGTGGCACCATGTGGAGCGTCCAAAGCCACCCGCCACATCTCCAAAGGCCACCCATCAAGTGATCTAAGCCATTGGATGAAAATCCAATGGTTGAGAGGCCACCCTTACCACGCAACCGCAATTCCTCTTCGCGACACACCTGCAGATGTGGCGCAACGGTGAGGACGAGTGCTCTCAAAGAGCGAGCATGAGATCAATCCATGATTCGCTGCACCCAATACAGAGCCAGCTGCAATAGGGCCAGTCGATCGCGATCGAGCGGTCGAGATTCCCTACGTGCGATCCAATGCTGCCCACCGATGCGAAGGCGCATACCAGATCACACACATGCCATCTGGGGAGTGCATTTAAGTCGACCATGAGCAGCGCCAGCTATCCGATCATCACATTTGCGCGAGGTGTACGATTCAAATCAGAGCACGCGCGATCTGCGTGCATACCTCGATCGTGTGATGCCTCATCCGACAGCTGGAAGTGCATGCACCTGATCGCACAGGTTTTGCAAATTTGAAATCAGGGTTACAAGTAACCCATCTTCATAGTTGCCAAACTCGTGGTCAAATATAATTTATACCGAAACTCCAAGGGAGTCCTGGGTCAAACATGGGGAGGTGAACATTTAGTTTTATGAAATCCGCACTTCACTTTTATTTCTTTTTGGTCATTTGTATCTTTCATAATTTTTTCGGTATTTTTAACAAGCAAGAGATTTGGTCAATGAAAACTTTATGTACTTGCAAAAATATAACAGAGAGAGAGAGAATGAGAGAAACAATCATCTATTCATGAACAACTGTTTGTTACAACTATGAAAGAAGGAAAACTACACTATGAAAGCATAAAAAGATAGAAAGAGGTGAGAGAAATGCCCCTCGATGGTTGCTTAGAGGACGACCCAATCTGACGTCACCAGGAGGAAAGTGGTGAGGAGCGGGACGAAGGAGGATGGAGCTGGAGGAGGAAGGTTGGGGCAAGATGACGTAGCAGCGAGGATATTCTTCACGAAGGGTGGTGAGAGGATGACAATGGGATGCTGCACAAATGGAGGTGAGGGGAGGGGAAGCTATTTGGTTTTCTACTCTAGAGGAGCATCTCGGCTTGAGACAAGCTCTCTCTAGAGCCTTGGAGGTGGTGAGAGAAAGAAAGGAAGGGATAGTTTCGAATGGTGGTGGGTAGGGCCTCCTATAGTGGAGGAGGAATGACAAATTTGCATCTGGGTCATTACTAACATCCATAATCATCGCTGTAGCTATCGCTGAAGATCCGCCCTTCAATGCCTCCTTTTGGCATGCGCAGACCATTAGTGACTGCTGCAAACGTCATTAAAGGCCCGCGTCGCTGAAGATCCGCACCCACCCCGCTAGCGCCTGCTCCACTGGCACGCGCATCGTACGCTGTGCTTACCGTGCCCATGCTCCCCACGCCTTGTGCACGCGCATGCACTGGCATGCGCTACACTGCTGTTGCACATGGCTGTGTTGTGCGCGGTGAGCTACGTGCCGCTGCGGCTGTGCTGTGTGATATGCGCTGCGCACGACTGCGACTGTGGCTTTGCACAGTGCGCTCCACCCGACTGCGGCTGTGGGTGTGCACTGCTACTGGCCGGCATTGGGCAGCCTAGATGGTGCCACGTGGTGCCATCTAGGCCGTCCATTCTTCTTTCCTTTGTAGAGGGTGCCACGGTGGTAAAATTGAGATGATTTCCACGCTGCTAGACTATGATTGTCACTCTGGATCCATCCATACAATAGAATTTTCCATCTGAAATCCTTATGGATGTCGCATTACCCCCTGGCCTTTGATCTTCCTCGAATTTAGTACATTGCTACGGTTCTCCAATCTAGGCTATTTAAAGGACGTTAGACTCTGATCGTCATCTTAATCAGATTTGTATGGTCCAATCATCCATCTAAGGCCCTGAAATAAGTCTTCATCTCTCCTGACCATAAAAAGGATCTAATTGACCTAAAATATTTACAACTACTCTAAATGCAGAATGACGTATGCTATGCAGTATTTGTAACATGAAATGCAAATTTGAGCCTAGGAACATGCATGAATAAGCATTTTAACCTAAATAGATGTGTCTATATCATACCCCCATACCTATCTTCTGCTAGTCCCTAGCAAAATTAAACTATATGCTATGCATAAAAGCAAAATTAAGATTAGATTGCTTAGGCCTAAGTCATTTTTTAATAGTAGAAAATTTCAACTAAGGGCCTAAACAGCGAAAACTCAACAGTACCCAAGTGCCTACCAAAATGCAAACCGCCCAAGTGCTCGCCTTATTTGAAAAGGGAAGATATATTTTTTTATTTTTCTTCTTTTTTAATTTTTTTGTACTTTTGGATTTTGAGAGTTCTGGGGTAACATTTTACGGCTACCCGACCCACCGAAGACTCTAAAAGGACTCTAAGTGCTAAGCATCTTCTGGAAATAGTGAAAGACTCACTAGACTACCATTAAAATGGACTTCGGGTTTCTACCACCCTAGGTGATCTTGCCTAAAGGTTTATCTTTTTGACTGGTAGCTTTCTCCTTACTTTTATTTATGGGGTCAACATAAGGGCGAACCCAGTGTATATCTCCCCAGTTTATTCTACTTCCCCGCTTCTTCCCTAAGTGTCTTGGGAATTATTGTGCATTTTTTGTGAGTTGGGTTCTGGACAACTGGCCAATGGGCAGTTACCTACGGCAACTTGCCAACCATACTTGTTACCCATGGTTTATTGTACATATTCTTTTTTCTTTAATAGAATCAAAAAAATAGAAAATTACTGTTATTTCCGCCCCCCCATGGTTATCTATTACAATGTCCTCATTATTAAAAATGAAAGCATGCGGGAGAGAAGAAGTGAAAGAATAGCACCTAGTTTCCGTGTGACTCTAGTCAGCTTTGAATAGTCTTTACATGTGCTGAGTTTAGTTAGTGCCTTCAGCTAGGCAATGATCGGCCTGTGGTGGTTAAGGCAAGGTAAGAGCAACCTTGTCCGAGATGGGTTCAGAGAGCACATGGTCAACAAAGGGTTTCATACGTTGTCTGTTGACCTTGAAGATATTACCCATCTTTGGGTCAGTGATTTCGATGGCCCCATTAGGGAAAATCCTCTCAATAACGAACGAGCTGTCCTAGTTAGACCTAAGTTTTTCGAGTAAAAGCTTCAATCGAGAATCGAAAAGCCAGACCTTCTGGTTCGGCTCAAAGCTCTTATGTGAAATCATCTGGTCTTGGAGAGCTTTGCTCCTTGCCTTATAGATTCTAGCATTTTCATAAGCATCATTTCAAAGTTCCTCCAACTTAGATAGTTGGAGTTTCATGGTTTTCCCGGCCAACTCTAGGTCAAAATTACACTTTCTGATGGGCTAAAATGCCCGATGTTCAAGTTCTATAGGTAAGCGACACACCTTACCAAGCACCAGACGGAACGGAGACATACTGATAAGCATTTTGTATGCCTACAGCAGCCCAAAGAGCATCATCTAGCTTTTGGTTCCAATCATTCCTATCAGGCCTAACGGTTTTCTACAAAATCCTTTTGATCTCCCAATTGGAGACCACAGCCTGTTCGTTCGTCTGAGGGTGGTAAGGTGTGGAAATCCGATGATTCACCCAGTATTTCCCCAGTAAATTTTGAAACTGGGCATGAGTGAAATGTGTGCCACCATCACAAATAATTGCCTAAGGAATCCTGAACCAACTGAAGATATTTTTCTTCATAAAATCAATGACCACCTTGTTGTCATTGGTTCGGGTGGGAATTGCCTCAATCCATTTGGACACGTAATCAATAGCGACTAGAATATACTGTTGTCCAAATGAAGGAGGGAAGGGTCCCATAAAGTCGATAACCCAAATGTAGAAAATTTTGATGGAGAGAATTGGGTTCAGGGCCATCATATCTCTCTTAGCCATGTTCCCGAGTGTCTAGCATCAGGTGCATGACTTTGAGAATTCCTAGGCTTCTTTAAATAATGACAACCAATAGAATTCGAATTGCAAGAATTTTGTTGCTGTCCTTTTCTCAGAAAAGTGCCCACCACACGCAGATGTGTGGCAGAACTCAAGTAAGCTATGGAACAAGATTTCTGAGATGCATCGACGAATAATCTAGTCTGTGCTAATGCGGTACAGCTTGGGATCGTCCCAAAAATAATATTTGCCCTCAGACAGAAGCCTATCCCATTGTTGTTTGGTCCAATCTTAGGGAATTTGACTAACGGCCAAATAATTAACAATATCCACAAACTAGAGGGTTTGAATACCCGAGACTGTAAGGATAGTTTCATCCAGAAAGGTATCAGAGATTGGGACATCCGAATTGGGACAATCAATTAGGATTCTTGAGTGGTGATCCACCACTACATTTTGTGCCCCAGCCTTATCCCTGATTTCAAGATCGAATGCTTGAAGCAACAGAATCCAGCGAATAAGCCATGGTTTGGCATCCTTTTTGCCCAAGTGATCTTTCAAGGTCGAGTGATCGGTATAGATGATGACACAAGAACCTAACGGATAAGTCCTGAATTTTTCTAAAGTGAAAACTACAACTAGCAATTCTTTTTCAGTAATGGTGTAGTTCCTTTGGTTCTCGTCTAGAGTCTTGCTAGCCTTGTAAATTACAGAGGGCTTTTTTTCAATCCTTTAACCCAAGACAACCACGATGGCATAATCAGATGCGCCAGCCATAATCTCAAATGGAGCTGTCCAAATTGGCGGTTGCAACACCGGGGCGCTGGTGATTGCCATTTTTAATAAATCAAATGCCTTACGACATGATTCATCAAGCTCGAATGGTGTGTCTTAGGCTAGAAGGTTACTCAAGTGCTAAGCAACCTTCGAGAAGTCCTTAATGCATCTTATGTGAAAACCCACATGCCTAAGGAAAGAGTGGATCTGTTTTACGGATGTGGGTGGAGGAAGTCTAGAGATAGCATCCACCTTAGCTTTATCAACTTCAATACCCCAACTAGAGAACACATGACCCAAGACAATGCCTTCCTGAATCATAAAGTGGCTCTTTTCCCAGCTAAGGAGCAACCGTGTTTTGAGGCATCTTTGGAGGATCAATTCCTAGTTAGCTAGGTAAGACTCAAAAGAATCTCCAAAAATGGAGAAATCATCCATGAATACCTCTAGACAATCTCCAACCATGTCAGAAAAGATGGCCAGCATGCACCTTCGAAAAGTCGCATGTGCATTGCAAAGCCCAAAAGGCATTCTACGGAAAGCAAAGGTTCCATAGGGACATGTGAAGGTTGTATTTTCCTGGTCTTCGAGATGGATAGGGACTTGGCTATATCCTGAATAACAACCCACGAAGCAAAAGTTTTTTTGCCCAGCTAACCTTTCAAGGATTTGATCGATGAATGGCAAGGGAAAGTAATCCTTTTGGTGGCTGTGTTAAGCTTCCTATAGTCAATACAGACTCTCCAAGCAAAAGCTAAATGGGTAGTGAAGGTCTCCCCTTTCTCATTAGTCATAACGGTTATTCCTGCCTTCTTGGGTACAATCTAAATGGGGCTAACCCATGGACTCACAGAGATTAGGTAAATAATCCTAGCATCAAGCCACTTGATTATCTCCTTTTTGACCACTTCTCGCATATTCGAGTTTAGTCTCCTTTGCACTTCGCGTGAAGGGCAGGATCCATCTTCCATGAAAATACGATGATTACAATAAGATGACTCGATCCTCCTAAGGTCGTGGATGGTCCAACTAATTGCCTCCTTGTTATTCTTATGAACCTTAATTAACCTCGATTCTTGCTTAGTCAAATTAGCACTAATAATCACAAGGAGAATGTTTTCAGGTCCTACGAACTCATATTTCAAATTTTTGGGCAATAGTTTTAATTCCAGTTGAGGTGGGTTTAGAATATAAGGTAGGGAGGATGCTAATGGAGATTCATCAGGATGATCCAGTGGAAGAGGTTGGGAATGAACAAAATCAATAGCCTCTTCAGGGTGTGGCAGGTCTACTACGAAGGGTTGTGGGTTGGGTTTGCTAAAGCTGGTGGAGTCCTCGGGTGCACTGATTGACGTACAAATCTCAAGATCCTGATCCTTGAGCTCCTCAATGAATCCGCAATCCTCAAATCATCTTATCACCTTAAAAATATCTATAGTTAAATTCTTATCCTAAAGGCTATCTCCATACTACTACTTTCACAATTTATGTTGGCCTTGGCGGTAGCTAGGAACGGACACCCCAAAATGATCGGCATGTTCCTCAAATCATTAGGTACATCCATGTCAATAACAAGGAAATCTACAGGAAAATAGAAATCCTTGACCTTGACAATTACACCCTTAATAAAGCCTCTCGGTGTGGTGACAGATCGATCTGCTAGTTGTAGCGTTACTGAGGTTGACCTGAGTTCACCTAACCCAAACCTCTCATAAAGAGAAGTTGGGTTTAGGTTGATGGCTGCACGTAGATCCAACAGTGCCCTTTCAAAAGTGCATTCCCCAATAATGCATGAGATCAAGGGGGCACCTGGATCTTTCTTCTTTTGAGGAAGGTGATGCAGGATCACAGAACTTGCCTGCTCAGAGAGAATCACATTCCTCAGAGTGGGTTCTCTTGGTTTATGCTTTTGTATACATAGTTCATTCCAAAATTTAGCATAAGCCAGGATGTGCTTAATAGCATTGACGAGTAGAATATTGATCTCTATGCTCTTGAATAAATCCAGGAGCTCCTCATTGCTATTTAGGGTTTTCTTCTTGATTTTCAATAGGGCTTCAGGAAACGAAATATGGGTGGTATTTTCAATTTTCGATCCCTGGGCCTTATTGTCTTCTTCAATCTCTTCTCTCCAAAGCTCCCCAGGGTTTTGTCATCTAGAGGTAATTTAGGATCCTGGGTTTGCTTTCCACTTCTCGAGGTGAAAGAGTTTGCAGAGGCATATGGGTTTGGGTCTTGACATTGGTTAGTGAAGATTGGAGGGCCTTGGTTAGTCATGTAACCTGAAGAAGAAGATGAGGGACCCTGCTCAACCGCCTGAGCATGTGCATGTGGGTCCCTTTGATTCTCATACCCTTGGTCTCTATTGCCCATATTTTTAACATTGTGCAGGTTGGGTATGGGTTGGGATGGTAGAGATCCAGGTTGTCGAGTGTTAGTAATTAATCCGGATTGCAAGTTATCCAATGATGTCTTCATTTGTTGCATAAGATGAAGCATGGACCCATGCATTTCTACCATCTACCGGTTTAACTCAGCTTGCCCTGCAAATTGTTGGGCATTCCAAGATGGTTGAGTAACCAATCTTAGGGCCAACTAGGTGTATACTTTACCCTAACCCATGGGTCTTTGAGATGCATAGTTGTTGGGTCAAGTTTGGGTATGTTGCCCCTTACTTTTCCAGGAGAAGTTAGGGTGGTTCCTCCAACCCAAGTTATAAGTGTTGGAATACGTGTTGGACCTAACATTCTCCTACATTGCATATGCATCCTCATAGGACAAGGATGGAGAGAAGGAAGGATCAGAAAAACTATGATCAAAAGCCCCAGTTTGGAACCCATAAGGTTTCGAGAAATCTTGGCTGATAGGTTGAGTTGAATCAAGTTGGTTCACAAATTCCCACCCCGTGGGAGCTTGTGAGGAATAGAATCCTGAATTCTAGGATTGAGTAGGTATAGAAGTGTTTCCTGAATTCCCTGACATCCATTCTTCCATTCTCTTAGCAACCAAGTCCATTTTATCCAGTTTATTACAAATCAATTCCATGTCAAATGAATGAGAATCCTGGATCTCATTAGCACTTGACTTGGGTTGTTGGGACCGGTTGAATGCATCTGGGGAGGCATGATTAATTGAGTTATCGCTAATTTCCTCAAACAGGTCGTATGCATTATCTGCATCCCTATTGAGGAAATTGCCTCCGCAGGAAGCGTCCAAGTGATTACGAAGTTGCTCAACCAACCTGTGATAGAAAATCTACATGAGTTGCCATTTCAACACCTTGTGGTGTGGACACTTCCTCAAAAGTTCCTAGAATCTCTCCCAAGCACCATGAAACGGTTCCTTCGGCTGCTTGGCAAAAGTGGTAATCGCTCGTTGCAAGGCATTGGGCCTTCCGATAGTGAAGAATTTCTTAAAGAAATCTGACTTAAGAGTAGCCCATGTTTCTATCGACCTTCCTATAGTCTAGTACCAATGTGTAGCTTTATCCTTGAGAGAGTGTGGGAAGAGCCTCATGATCATTTGCTCTTTGTTCACATTCCTTGCTTTGGTGGTCTGAACCAAAGTGGTCACGATGAGAATCATGGCACCGAGATGTTCCACATAGTTTGAAGGATTGTAAAAATCCTTCTAGAGCCGAGTGCCCTAATTGTGCATACGTTGGAACCATTGTTGCATCTGCTGCAATTATTCCAATTGCCTCTAAATCAGCTTCTACTGGTTCGGGGGTGGGGGAGGTGGTCGTTGATCAGCCATGGGATCTGCTTGGCTATACCTCAACCTCCACCTCCTGGAATGGTCCAAAGGTCCTTCCAATCTAGGATTCAAAGACCTCCTTCCATGCATGCACTGGAAGGAAGTCAGAAGGACGGGTAAGAGAGGGAACCCTGCAGCACAAGAATACAAGCCTGTCCTTAGATGGGGTAGCCTAAAGTTCCATAAACTCTTAGAATCTGTCCTAAGATTATGGATGATTTACTTTACTTATGTCCAGGCAATCCAACCAGTTAAGAGGGATTGGCGAGAAGGTTCTTCTTTTGGCTTGCATCTCTAGTTCCTAGTGTAGGCCCCAGACATGGTCATTTGATGCTACTCCCCTAGCTAAACATCAGATTGAGTAGTATAAGTTGGTTAATCGTGAATAATCTCAATCTGGATCCCGTAGAGTGAACCAGTACTTAAGGCCAACGTCTACTCAATTTTAATTAGGCTTGGGACAATGGTGCTTCTGGAATGTGATGGGCCATTAATGGGTTGTGCCCTTAATGATTTGTTTGAGAATGTGTGAATGTGCACAACCAAGAGGTTTTCAAGCAAGATTACTAATGATGAGGTGAGTTTTAAAGTTCAAATTTTGCTTAATAGCTTTTAGGATTCAAATATTAGGTGCTTTCAACCAAATTTTGTGACACAAACCATGTTTGTTTTCTTAAAAGCATGTGTTCAAGTATTTTTCATTTAGAAATCAAGAAAAATATGGAGTGCCTGGTCTGACCTAGTTATTGAATCCTATGGGGCAGCTACAAAATGAACCACTTTTAGATTAGGTGGTACAGCCCAAACAATTCAATCAATTGGCTCAAATGCACCACCGATTAAGGCACAAAAAGGAGATTAACCTATTGTGATTTCTACCCTTTTATGTGTTGAATTCGTGTACTGGGTCCACTGGTTGGAATCCCAGTCGAGTAGATGAAAATCAAGTTAGGTTATGTGCCTCGTATGTGGGTGTATAAAGTCTGTAGCATTCAGAAAATCCCATAAGAGAAGAGTATTTTTTTTTGTTTTTTTATATATGCGGGGGTGAGATGAGTGGAGGTGGCAAACAAACAACCAAATCTATCCTAGGATTTATAAAAAGCACCTAAGTTGATTTGGTTTTGAGTTATTAATGCGGTGAAATGAACTAGTGGGTGGGTGTGGTAGGGATAAACTTACAAAACCTTCATCTACACATTTCTTCAATCTAACCACTTTGGCCCACCTCGGAAGAGTACCTGCAATCACAATAAGATCAAAGAAAAAGTTAGATAAAAGTTAGGTAAGGTGGAAAAAATGTTA
Organism: Thalassia testudinum; assembly: GCA_037157565.1. NCBI lineage: Eukaryota > Viridiplantae > Streptophyta > Magnoliopsida > Alismatales > Hydrocharitaceae > Thalassia > Thalassia testudinum. The sequence continues at coordinate 101,031,162 of JAZHRO010000055.1, read as the reverse complement.
GAAAAATCAAAGAGCATTGCCTCCCCGGGAATGGTGCCAAAATGAAAGCACGTGTTTCGCGTGTTCGAAATCGAGGTTACAAGTAACCCGTTGTCATAGTTGCAAAACTCATGATCAAATGAAATTTATATCGAAACTCCAGCAGTACCAGGTCGAACATAGGGAGGCGACGTTTACTTTGTATGAAAACCGTGCTTCGATTTGTTTCTTTTTGGTGTTTTATGGTTTTTTTTTTTTTTGTTTTTGAAATAAAAGACAAGCAATCACAAGATAGAGATGGAATCAAATGAGTTATTTTCCATGAATGTCCATTAAAATAATCTACGAAAGCATAAAAAGAGAGGGAGGTGAGAAGAAATCTCCCGAATCGACTGTTCGGTGAGACGAAGGAGGTGAGGAGCTGGACGATGAAGGTGAGATGCAGGAGGACATCGGGTAGAAGAAAGCTTTAGCGTGGCTCCGGAATGGAGGTCAAGAGGTGGAGTTGATCGACTACCGGAATGGAGATGGGAGGACAGCTCCAAGGCGACCTATGAATGGGGATGGGAAGGTGGAGGAGTACTTGGTGGGGCAGAGGTTCGCTATACTAATAGGCACCTTGGGATCTTGAGATCAAGCTCTAACAGAGCATTGGTAAGCTTGCTAGAGCTTAGGAGTAGGTGGGAGTAGAGCAGGTAGAGATGCTTTGGAATGGGGCGTGTAGGGGTGTTTATATAGTGGTGGAATGGAGGTGGTTTGTGTGCACAGGCCTTTAGTGACATTTAAGACGTTGCTAAAGACCCTCCAGAGACATCTCTAAAGCATTCACACACCTTAGCTAGCTCTTGAACGGTCGTTTGCAGCTATCGTAGGCACGACGATCGTCGGCCGTTGGATTAGGAGTGGACGGTTGTGATAGCAAGAAGAGAGCACATGCCTACCAGCATTTGAAATTCACATCGCTGGTGCATGCTCTGGCAGCTATTGGGTGAGGCATCGTGCAGTCGAGGTGCGCCCATAGATCACATGTGCTCTGATTTGAATCACGTGCCTGGCACGATTATGAGGATCGCTGCTCGTGGTGACTTAAATGCACACCCTAGATGGCATGCATGTGATCTGGCGTGGGCCTTCATGTCGGTGGGAGGCATTGGATCGCACGTGGGGAATCTCGACCGCTCAATAGCAATCGGCTGGCCCTATTGCAGCTGACACTGTAGCAGGCACGGCGAATCGCGGCTCAATCTCGTGCTCGCTCTTTGAGAGCACTCATCCTTACCATTGTGCCACATCCACAAGTGTGTCGTGAAGAGGGATTACTGCCACATAGTGAAGGCGGCCTCTCAGCCGTTGCATGTTCATTCAACGGCTGAGATCACTTGATGGGCGGTCTTTGGAGATGTGGAGAGTGGCTTTGGGCACTCTAGATGGTGCCATGTGGTAACATCTGGATCGTCCACCCTTCATTGCTTGTAGAGGATGCCACAGTGATCGAATCAAGGTGATTTCTATGTTGTCAAACTACGATCGTCGCTCCGGATCCATCCATATGGTTGGATTTTTCATCCGAAGTTTGTAAGGATGTCGCATTGCCTCCTAGCCATCTAAAATGAAGGAATTAATATACAAAACATACAACTACCCTAAATTCCATCCAATGGATGTTATGCAGTAACTATAACATGATATGCAATGCTAAGCCTAGGAACTATCATAAATAACCAATTTATCATGAATTCATGTGTGTTTCTCAAGGGTCAGTTGGAAGGAGAGGAAGAAGAAGAAGAAGAAGAGAGCAGTGGGTGATGGTGTAGACGATTGTGGTAAGGGGGAAAGGTTATGGGTTTGGTGAGTGGGTGAGGACGGCTAACCGGCTGTGGGTCTACAGGAGGGTGGTGGTGGTTTTGGGTTATGTTGGTGGAGGTAGATGGTGTTGGTTATGGTGGATGTGGAGTTGGGTTGGTGGCTCACACACACGCTGTCACCGTGTGTGCGACGATGGCAGGGGTGAGGGCGATGTTGGGGAAGCGAAGGCCATGGTGCACACTACAAGCACAGGGAGCGTCTGAGCCACGATGGTGATGGATGATGCCAGGGCGAAGATAAGATATCATGCAGATGGCTGACCCACCCTTTTTTTAAAAAAAAAAACTCCTCTGGCTATTTTCCTTCAGTCGCAAGCTTCTCCAACCACTCGGTGAAGATTGCTAGTGGTTGGAATGGTGAGATAAGCCTGGTGGTAATGTCATCAGACGTCTAGGCTAAGTTCTAAACATCTTAAAAAGTAGAGGTTCTCAGATGCTTTATCTGAGCTCAGGACTTCCTATAGAAGGAAACTGGTTGTCTGAATGATGCCTTCATGTTTCTTGCACCTAGCCTACATCCACCAAATAGATTATCGTAACCATATGTTGTAAAATTGGCACATAAAATTATACGCAAACTAAGATGAATTACCAATCAACTCCTAGTCAATTAGAAACTAAGAACAAATAATTAAAGAGTACTTAGGCCAAATGATGGTCCACTAAAGTGGACTTATCAAAGGGGAGGGCACAATTCCCTATGGCTACTATGCAAAACCCACCCTCCTCCGCAGAATCCTTTTCAGACCTAAGTATAGGGGCAAGCACAGTGTCGGGTAATCGGGTCGCGTATAGGGGTCCAGACCTGTGGGCGTGATCGTGGGTGAGTTGTGCGCACATGCAGTGAGTGGGACCTCACCCCGTGTGCTGAGGTGAAGAGCGTAGATGACGATTTGCTATTATGCGACTTCAAGAGCCTCTACGTTTCTGATGTGGGACTAATCCCATGTCCTTCACTGCAAACCATAGTTGTGTCGAATGAGGAATTGAAGACCCTACATTTACATTTTTGCTCAGTTGAAGGCCTGGGAAACTGCACGAGCTAGGTCTGCTTCTATTGAGGGCACCAGCAGGTTAGCTGGTGGTTGGAGGAGAATGAACGTGGTCGAAGAAGACGGTGGTGGTGACGATGCTCTGATTAGAGACCTGAAATAAGAAAATGGGCTTATCACCCCAATTAGAGTGCTTAGAGGGATCTCCGAAGAATGGCGAACATGATGGTGGTGGTCTTGTGGCGCTTGGTGCTTTGAGGTGCTCTGCTGAGGTCGGAGAAGAATTGTGGAGGTGGGTTTGTTTGACCAAGGGAGAGAGGGACCAATAAGTTCAATTAGGTTGGGGCTTTTGGTCAGTGGAGTTTGGTAGAGAAAGTGGTGGAGTTGGTGTGGTGCTTGGTGCGTTGGAGTGCCAGCGCGAACTCACCAGAGCTCGTGCCGACAGTGAAGATGGTGGGGAGGAGAGTGGTGTGGTGGTCGGATTGAGAGGTTGAGGACATGGAATTGAAGTTGAGAGGGAGAGGAAGAGAGAGAAGAGGTTTAGGGATTGAGAGAAGAGAAGGGTCATCCAAAGGTGATTAGTCGGAGTTGGAGAAGGCGAATTTGACGGTGATATGATAGCGAGGAAGGAAAGGTGGAGAGCGGTCGGACTTTGGTAGGTCATGGTCACAAAGAAGAGGGAGGACAAGGGTCGGTCAATTTGAAAGTTGGCCGGCAGGATGAAGGGGTTGTAGAAGCTCGTTGGAGCTCAAGGTGCGGAGGCCAAAGGAGAGGAGAGAGGGTTCTTTGCCTAATCTTGGTTGAGGATGGCCTCAGCACGAGGGCTCTTTATAGAGCTCAAGAACGAGCTCAAAAGAAAGGGAGGAAGCTAGAATAGCTTGTGATTTCAAGGAAAAAGATACCCTAAACTCTCGAGCTTTCCTGAGCTCTAGGGTCCAAATTAGGACTCAAGATTTGGTCCAATGAATTTGGAAACCTTTCGAGATCAATCCCTCCAAATTTGGAGGGAGTTGGTCTTGATTTGAGGGTGAAATCTCCTCTCAAATCTCAACCTAAGGTGTGCACACACGCTAATGGAGGTAGGGACCCGTTTAAAGAAAATGATGGGAAAGTTTGGGGCCCAATGCAATAAACTTGAAACCAGAGGGGTTAAATGTAAAATAAGAGTTTTAAAGGGCTAAAATGCATACTAGGTCAAGATAGACTCTGATTAGACCCAAATTTTTGTAATAACCTAATTTGGACTCAAGGAATCTAATGGTGAACTTGGATTTGAGTTTTGACCATTTTTGACTTGGAAATTTGCACATAAGCCCAAATTAGTGTAAATTCTCGTGTGAAACTCTGTTTTAGGTCGAAATAGGTTTAGATGGTAAAACCATTGATACCAAATCTCTTAAAATATTTTTTATATAAATTTTTGGTGGTTTAGATTGATTTTATCCTAACCAAAACCTCTTCAAATTATGTGGGTTTGATAATTAGGATTTTGGTGCTATTTTCGCTCTCGAAATGCTTGAAACCCCTTTTCTGTCAGTGCTAGCCCACTTTTTAGACTTTTATGCTTATTTTACCTTTAATTAAACCTTTAGTGACACCATGGTTAATCTGTGTTTGTGATGTGCTGTTAAAATTACATAATTAACTCTAATTCCTTATTCTCTTCCCAAATCAGTATAATATGGAATTATGATCCTCAGATGACTAGGTAGGAGCTTTTATCAATCTAACCTGACTAAATGTGGCTAGTTAGGACCCGTGATGGTGTTACCATCATGACCTACACCTTGCTTAAATGATATTCTTAAGGGATCTAGTGAGAAGTTACTCCATGGACAGAACTAAGGGATGCAAATAGGGTGAGCCAATCCATTGTGGTGATGCATATAAGGTGCCTCTTAGCTACCCTTTTGTTCCTTTAATGGGTGTTCCCCTCCTTAAAGTATCAAAACACTTGGTCATAGGATAATACGCCCACCACAAAGTGAAGTAGTAGGGTCTACACATATAAAGAGATCGGTGCCTATAGCCTTAAGGGACCGATACCTAGTGGGGTGGCTAAAGTGTGTGCTTCATGAGAGAAGTATGCATCACTCCGCAAAAATGAGTTTTACTTTGTGAAAGAATCGCAAGCAAGTCCTTTTATCAAGTCAAGTGTGAATTTGCCTTTAAGGCCCAATCTGATCAGCAATCCCAACTTTTAGAAAGCAACCACTTAATTAAATAGTGATGAGCAAATTTTACGTGAGACAAATTGAGTTTGGAAACTCCTCGTCATAGTTACGAAAAATTTGCTAATCAAATAATTTACCAAAACTTGAGGTGAGTCCCGAGTTGAATACAATGAGGCGAACATTTGATTAGAGATTGCATTTGGAAATTATTATTGCAAAGTATAATAGCCAGTTGAAATCAATCTACGTGAGTTACTCTATTTAGAGAATAAATATTAGAAGAAAGAGATAGAATAAAACAAAGAGAATAAGAGAGAGAAAAGATGGAAACTTTATCTAAGAAGAATAATGTTCATTAAAGAAATTAAATCTGCACTAGAGAAAGCAGTAAAAGGAATAGAGAGAGAAGAAATCCTCCTCGACGGTCGCTTGAGGATGAGTCATGTTGACAGAGTACCCAAAAGATCGTGGTGAGATGCTGGATGAGGGAGAACGAAGCTAGAGGAAGGAGGATGAAGTAGGGCGACGTTGTAGGGGGATCTAGTTCTCGAACGAGATGAGAAGATAGTCATGAGTGCCCACAAATAAGGGTGAGAGGATGGGAAATATTATTTTTATAAACTCTAGTGGAGCATCCTAGGCATGGGACTAGCTCTTTAGAGCTTTAGAAAGGGTGAGAGAAGCATAGGAAGGGATGAAGAAATGTGTAGGAAGGGGAGGCTTTTCATAAGTGAAGATATGGGGGCAAAAAGATCATTTTAAGGCCTTAGAATTAATTCTAAGGCCTTTAGTGACACATGCATATGTTGCTAAATCTATACATTGCTGAAATACGCATGGAAGGAGAGTTGTTCGATCAAGATCCAAGAGCCCATGACCGGCCATGTCATGCACATTTGGTCTACAACCGTTTCTCAACGTGTGAAGAGTCGATCATTCGCAGCCATTTGATCAGCAACAAATGGCTCAGATTCACCCTTATCATGCCTTCAGATCATGCTCAAACATCCATTCATGTGATCAGATGGCTTAAAAGTCATCTCACATCGTGCTGCTGAGAGAGCACGTCGAATCACGCATTCGAATGTGCGTGAGATGGCGCATGTTCATCCGGTACTTCAGATTGCGCCACGTCGTTGATTTTGATCTGCTCGATTGCCATCTGACGGGTGAATTTTGTCATGCCTCCTCTTCAGTGGATTAAATCTGCTCTCGCGACTTGAACGTGTGCCTCACGTTCCAAGTAGGGCATTGGAGCACTGTTCTACGAGCTTGAGTATGTCGCATTCCTTACTTTCCTCCACGTGCCCTTGACTGTTGGATCTTGATCCAATGGTTGAGATCACATGTTGAGTTTATCAAGATGCAGTGTGGGCGATGTGGCTTCTTGGTGGCCATTGGATTATGATCCAACAACGGAAAGCTAATGTCAGGGTGCCTTTAAGAGTGTGACGGCATGCTGGGGTGACATCAGGCGGCTCTGATGGTGCCATGTGGCACCATCTGAGTCATCCATCTTCTTTTTCTTGTAGGTGGTGCCATGGATGTCAGATTGAATCAATTTTCATGTTGTTGGGCTATGATCGTCTATCTGAACCCATCGGTGCAGTCATATTTGTCTTATGAGGTTCAAATTTCCACCACCTTATCCCTTGGCCTTTAACCTTCCTCGAACTACGTTGTGATGCTACAGAAGTCCAACCAAGGCAATTTCAGAGGCATTGAACTCTGATCGTCATCCTGATCAAGTCCATATGGTTGGATCTTCAATCTGAGGCCACAAAGAATATCGCCTTATCCCTTAGCCACAAAAATAAGAAAATTAATATACAAGTTATGAAAATTAATCTAAACGCATGATGATGCATGTTATGTAATATTTAGAATGCTTGATGCTTCTATAGACCTAGGAACATGCATAAATAGGAAATTTAACTTGGATAAATGTAAATTTATCAACTAGGTTCAATCTCAATTAGGTGGCCTTTGAATTTAGCTCAAAATGCAATTAGTGATTGGGCACTAGATTGAAAGATAAGAGAATATAACTGACTCCATCAATCTTTGTGCAGGTAAAGTATGTAATGCAGGTAAAGTAATTCTAATGTGTTGCCCAATCACCCCTAAAATGAGCCCACCGAAGGGTATGCAACTTCTAACTAGGCAGCTCAACTTTTTTTCTATATCAATCATGCAAACTACTATACTAAATACTAAGTCTACCATAGAAGAATAATCCTAATAACTAAATAAAGTGGGGATAGACCCCCAAAACTAGCCCTGATGCTACAAAGGTGAGAAAACCAAAATGCAAATCTAGTAAACTAGGCTCCTAATCCAATTAGTGCTGAAGGAGAATCCCCTCACTGCGGGACTTAGCTCTCCTTCCTTCTCCTCACGTCTTCTCATGGGTGCGACTCAAGGTCCACGTTGCTTCTCTAATGTGCTTGTCATCTCAACCTGTCAATTACTAAGAAAAATAGAGACGAGTCATGACAAATTATACCCCATAATAGATTGAAAATATAATTAGGTGGACCTATTGCATCTATTGCCTCCCTGGTAACGACTCCATTTGATTGATGGAATTTTTCACTTTTTGTAAATAATAATAATAATGAAGATAGTGATGCATCAATAATGTGTTATTGTAGTGTAAATCGTGGTGGAAAAATCCCAATCAAAATAAATGTCATACTTAATATGCATGAATCAACTAAATCATAGATCATAAATATCAAATCAAATAATCAACAAATCTGCTCATGTCAAAGATGTAATCAACTCAAATATGTAGTAGATTAAATAACCACGAATAAACTAATGTCATCACCACAAGAAGGCAAATGCGCATATACATTCAGTACATGAATATAAAAAATGATAATAGTGATTAATAAATGAACTACCAAAAGGAAAGCAAACGCAGTAAATCGCAGTAGATGTGGAATTGCTTTGAGAATGTGTAGTTGTGCACGTGGTGCAATGACTGGGATGAATGTGCTGTCACCACGCTCGCCTAGGCAGAGGCGATGAGGATGGAGTCGGTGTTGTCACCACCGACCACAGTGGTGCAAGGTCACGGAAGTGGAATTGTGGTGGCGAGGTTGCAGAGATCAAAGATGTGGTAGCAAACGTGGTATAGACATAGTAGAGGCTAGTTGCAGTTGGGAGGAGTGCTCACGGTCGGAGTGTCGAGGCGTGGTGGAGAGGAGGACGAGATGAGATGCTTGTGATGGAAAGACTGTGGTTGTGGCTAGACTGACGTCGAGGCACCGTGACGCCTGCGTACTCCATGGTTAGGAGTAGAGTTGCTCCCTCTTGGCCCGATTAAGGAGGTAGAGCGAGGTGGTCATGGAGGAGATGGTCTTAGTCAAGAATGGGGGTCATAAGCAAGGAGGAGGGTGGTGGCTCCGATGTTGAGGAAGATGAGAGTCGAGTAGTGGGGAGCCTTGTTTTTTATGGTTCCCATGAAGAAGACAAAGTTGGCGCTCCCTTTAAGGTGGAGGCAGGCGGGATTTTTGGTACCCAAAAAATAATAGAAGGTGGTGGATATTTTTGGTCTTCGTGAAGTAGTAGAGGGAAAGTGGTTTGCATGTGTGTGTTATTTGTGAGAGAGAGAGAGTGAGTGAGTGAGTGAGTGAGAGAAAATCGAGAGAGCATGAGGGAAAGGATGGAGGGAATGTCCCGAGATCAGGGGAAGGCGGTGACCTTTTCTTCCTCTTTCTTTGCTTATGTAGAAGTGAGGGAGTAATAGAGAGAGAGATGCAGTGATTAAGGAATGAAATAATGGAGGGAATGGTAATTTGTTATGTGATTCGTAAACCTAATTAGAGAGTGGTGTTGCCCTTTTTTATCAAGGGAAATATTCTCAAGGTATTCAAAATAAGAAAATGGCAACCTCTCATTTCAAATAAAGATGTGATGTGATGTCATTGTATTTTCCAAAATGATCTTGCATACAAAAATATGTAATCAATCAATTTATGTCAAAATTGATGGGATGCGGGGAATAATAATTCTAAGCTTAATTAATTTTATCAATGCAATCGATGCTTCAAATTTCATTTCAATTTCAACAATGATGTACTTTGGCTCTAATTTAGTCCACTAAGTAGACCTATAAGTAAGCCCAAAGTGCATCATCTACCTTTTAAGTCAAGTCTTTCCTATTGGGCTTAACCATCTTGTATTGTATGTTTTTGATCTCCCTATTGGAGACCATGACTTGTCCATTCGTCTGGAGGTTGTAAGGTGTGGAAATCTGGTGATTCACCTCGTACTTAGCTAATAAGTTCCAAAACTGGTCATTAGTGAAGTGAGTTCCACTATCACTAATGATGACCTTAGGAATTCCGAACTAACTAAAATATTCTTTCCAACAAAGTCATTGATCACCTTGGTTCGAGTAGGAATCGCCTTGATCTCTTTGGACACGTAGTCAATAGCAACTAGAATTTACTACTGTCCAAATGAAGGGAGAAGGAGCTCCATGAAGTCGATGCCCCAAATGTCAAAGTTCTTAATAGGAAGAATAGAGTTTAGAGGCATCTTATCTCTCTTGACTATACTCCCGAGTGCCTGGCATCAAGAACATGACCTCGAGATGCCTTGGGCATCCTTAAATGGAGATGGCCAACAAAATCCAAACTGAAGAATCTTTGCGACCATCTTCTTTCTGAAAAAATGTCCACCACATGTAGATGCATTGCTGATGAGAAGCACATCATCGTCTCTAATTACCCCTAATTAACTAATCATCCTAGTTAATTAGCTAGAATTATGTGAATATATGGGTTCATTATTAAATAAGAGATAAATAGCAAAGGACCTTAAAATAAGTTTAAAATTTTATATTATCATCCAATTAATATTATTAATAATCTAATTAATAATTGGACTCGAAATATCATCAATTATTCATCTAATTAATGTGTTAACTAACTTAAGCATAATATATACCTATGTATGTAATAACTAAAGTAACATTAAATAAATTAATATAAAATGGTCAAAAATGTAAATTCAAGGTCTAAATATAATAATTGTCTTATTTATAATCATATATAAAAAGTTGAAAAAGATTTAAATTAAAATAAACCTTGAAAAATTGAGTTTAGATTTTGATCCTTTCATTTTATTTCAATGGGGTCCTTATTTTCCACTTAGGTCCTTAGGATTCACTGCAAATAGGTCCCTAGACTTCTTCTTCTCTTCTTCACCCGACTGAATGGCTGACGTCTAAAGGTGCAGCCACCGTTTGATCACCACCAATCCAACGTCATCTCTTCTTCTCCAAGCTCCTGGAGCTTACGCTCACCATCCCATTTTCATCCACTGGTCTGGATGACGCCTTTATCCTAATTTAGGGTTGGAGATAACCTCACTGGCTTCGAAGAAGGCACCAGTGGTTATCATCCTCCTAGCCACAATTGCATCCAGATTCCACCTCCTTCTCAGTCACTGTCGACTATAAATACCCCCTGACACCCTTGATTTCCACCAAGTTGGCTCCCTTCCCTCTTCTTCACTGTAGCTGACTTCGATAGACTATTCACTCTGTAACTCCAGCAAGCTTCCACCACCTCATCCGACTTCCTCCATCCATCTTCAGTAGCTCTAGAACTCCACCAAAGTCAGCCATGTCTTCAGACAAGCGCTGACTAAGGAGCTCTCCTCTACTTCATCTCACAACTGTCGCCGGAGATCTTTCGACAACCCTCTGATTTCCTCCTACGTTATGAGCCGTCGATGGAGATCCTTTAACCCCTTTGTCAAGGTAACAGTAGACTAGGAGGAGTACGAGTAGGTTAGTTTAGTTAATTAGTTAGGTAGGTTAGATAGTTGTAATGTTAGATTTAGATTTCATCTTCCTCGACTCCAGTGAGCTCCTTGATCTTGTCAGGAGCATTAATTTTGTCGTTTTGAATCATTTTCCATCTTCTTCTATGTTCACGATCATTTCCATCACATTTAATTACTAATTTGATCATTAATTCGCTTAAACCACTTCCACCTCCACCGACTACTTCTGCTGTCTACGGCAGTGGTAGTTGAGCTATATTCCACCTTCATTGCATCCTCCATCACTTATTCATCTTCTATGGATCCTAATCATCACTATAATTTGATTAAATACCAAATATAAATTAAACACCCAAATCTAATTAAGCTCCTGAGCTCGCTGTTAATGGCGGCTCAGGAGTAGTTAAAATTCTTAATTATATACATATTTATGATTGCAAATACCTGTCGACCTATTTTGAAGACTCAATTGAGTGGGAAAATAAGTCCTGAGCATTAACCATCTCAAACTTCATATAAATTGAATTCACTAATGAATCTTTATTTTAATGATCAATTGAAGAATTTAGCTTGATCCTAAGGTTCCTTGTGACCTTAGAAATCTTTTCAAATCATTAATGGCATATTTTCACAATCTATAGCACAAATTCACTTTTTATGGACTCACTGGAGCTCTAGCGAGCTCTGACGAATCAAATATGTTCTTTAGCCTGTAGAACTTGATGAGAAACTCCAGATCAATGAAAGAAGGATTACTGATTATTGTGAGAGTGTTTATTTGAGATTTGAATGACTGGAGTTGTTTTTAGGTATTCATCTTCTCCAACTGCGGCAGAGTTGGAGAAGTCTCTCAATTAGGTTTAAGAAGCAATTAATAGGTCCAGATGCTTCAGCGGTATGCATTGAACTCAATTCCATGCTTAGATCACTGTAACAACCTTTGGGTTGGTCTGACCAACAAATCACTTCAGAAGCTTAGGCGACGAACTTAAAACCCTTAGGAATTTCAGCTAAAAGACTTATTTTAGGCTACGAGTATGTTCCTAAGAATGAGGAGAAATTATTTTAGGTGCTAATTTCTTTAGAAAAGGTATAAAACAGAAAGTCAAAACTTGAGGTTCTACAGTCAAACCTGAGTTTGATTCTTCGATTATGGATTCAATCTGATGTGTTGAAGAGTTTAAATTGATTCTGAGATATATGTGAATGACTTTAAAGTGATTTGGTTGAGCTCTGATGTATAATTCCATTGGATTTCAATTTCTGCCAGTTTGGGTTATTTTTGAACCCAAACTAATGGCAGTAGACTTTTGATGAAATTTGATTGCAAATTCTGCCCAGATGAAGTTGTAACAACCACTAGATGTTTTTTTAAATGATTAAACACGTCTTAAGATGTCTGTTAGGACTTTTCAAAGTATGTTTCACACTTCCAAAAGTTTCCAGAGAAGCTTTAAGCTTCTGTGCACTTCCTAATGCTATTGAGAGCTTAGTAACCACACTAGAAGCTATAGAAATAACTTTATAACCCATTTAGAACATCAAATGGGAGTGAAAGTCCAATATGTGGACTTTATAATCATTAATCCACTGTCCAGGCCAATTTATACCGTAGAAAACCTGCATCTTCACCCTTCAAATCGAAGAGCATAACTTCCTATTCACATTAAATTGACATTAGAATCTTTTAGAGCAACTCAAGAGCTTTCCAACAGGCTTTTATTTGCTTGGAATGGAGCTTTGAGCCGTTAGGAATCATCACTTGAAGTTTGCTCTGGGAGGGGAAATGTTAGTCCCACATCATGTATCTCGGAACGACCGCATGGGTATAAAACTATTTTGTTAAGTGGCTACTTTAGTCATCAGCTCTTGGCGCATGGTTACAGATTGAGCATGATTCTGAGCATAGTGTGTGTGGGCGCGTGTGTGCCTGCGAGTGGGTGCGCCTGTGGTGTGTGAGAATGTGGCCCTGGGAGTGTGTATGCGAGGCCTAGGAGGCGTGAACCAATTTGGCTCGAAACTCTGAAACGGAAAATAAATCGAAATAAATGAATCAAGCTTGGACCTAGTAGGGTATGGTCCCACCCTGAAAAGGGTGCTGCGTAACCTAGAATGGTCCAAGCCTCCAATAGATAACCTTATTTTTGGTTGAAGAGAAAAAAAATTGATTCGGCTCAGAAGGCTAAGTGCTGAAGGCTCGAAAGGCTAAGAAATGCTAAGGGAAGAAAGTAAGGAAATATGCTAAGGAAGAAAGGCTAAGGAAAGAACAAGAAGAAAGAGCAGAGAAAAGGAAGGAGAAAGAAGGCAGGATGAATGCATAGAAGGAAGAAAGAGAAGGCTGAATAGGCACTAAGAGACAAGGCAGAAAAGAAGAAAGAAAGAGGAAGAAGAGAAGAGCTCGAGAAAATAAGAGCAAGATAAAGTGAAATAAGAGAAACGATTAAAAGATAAGTAAAAAGAAAAGAGAAAGAGAGAAGAAAGAGAGAAAAGGTAAAAGAAAAAGATGAAAGAGAGAGAGAGGCTAAAGATAAAAAGAGAAGAAATGGTTTAATTTCTTGCATTATTTTTTCTCTTTTTGATTTTAATGTTCTAAAAAGGCATCTTTCAATTAGTAGAACTTTCTATTACCTTAATTTCTTTGAAATAAATAGAAATTAACATGTAAAGAAGATTATTTTAAATTCACCAAAACATTCACTAGTATAATTTTGTAATAATCATTTTGGTGCCATAGGACGTAACTGTAATTATATTCACCATTTTTACTATTTTCAGTGTTTTGTTTTAATTAGTTTTGTTTTTGTTTTGTTTTCTGTCTTCTTTTCAAGTTTACCTCTGCGGGTAATCTCAGTAAGAAGGCGAGTTTTCTTAGCTCTATTTTTTTTCTCCATTATAAATACCATTGTAAGCATTTCTTTTCTTAGTCTTTAGTTAGTTTGAATTGTTGCATTTAGTTAGATAAAAAATTAAAAAAATACAAAAATACATACTTTTCTTACTAGCAGTAGCATGATATAGGCATACATTATTAGGAGTGCATTTTATCTACTAGTATTTTTCGATCTAACTCGGGAAATTTCTACTGATTTTCTCACATCAGCAAGAAAACATGCGAAAAAAAATCGCATAGATCCCTGTCCTGGAAGTAATAACAAGACCACATTTATTCTTTGAAAATACCATAAAAAGCAGTCCTTTAATTCTTTCGATCATATTTTTGAAAAGATTAAGTAAAAGAAAAGGAAAATAAAAAATTATGACTTAATCTGTTTGCAAAATGCATGCGGGTTTTATCGCAATCGACTATTGCATGCTATCGTGCATACAGCACGATCAGTAGAGTCACACAACTATGAATTTTTTATCTCTCCTCTTTGCACCTCTTAGGGCTTTGGTCGAAGATCAACAAGTCTATCTCACTACTAGAGCGCCGGGGAGCTAGTAGTGAGCGATCTTGATCCTAGACCTTAAACCTTTGAGCCTTAAGGATATGCACTTGCGTAGACATGGATTTAGGATGCGTATTTTGATACTATTATTATACTTGTTTGTGTCCAAAGTATTTTTGCGTATTCTAGGAATCTCTTCTTTCCTTTGAAAGAAGAGTAAACTGATTGCACCGCAAAAATACACCTGCAATTGTGCCGTCTTGTGCTATTTCCTAGCATTACCAATGCATATTAGGTATCCATAGTCGCATTTGTAAAATACATGCATGCATGCATTTAATTGAGAGGGGAGGAGAGTGAATAAATTGGCCTCGCAATTAATGTTTTCCTCAATGCCTCGCAAAATTTCCATCTTCATTTTTTATTTCTTTTTGATTTTTGACTTTCTTCCCGCGGCTGCTATGCATGGCCTCACCTTCCTCCTCTCGCCATGCTCTGCAGCAGGCCCTTCCCTGCGGCAGCTTGCCCTGCACAGCCATGCTGAGGCATGCACAGCCAGGGCATGGTTGTGCATGCCTTCTTCTTCTTTAAAAGGGCACGGTTTCTTCTTTGAAGTGGAGCCTGGTCCTCCACACAAAAAACCCAACACTACAGCTTCTTCTCCAGGCCACCTTCTCCCCCTCTCCCTCTATATGCAGGCCCTCCACCCCTGAGGAGACACTCTACAGGCAGGAGTACCTCAGGTGGTGCACAACCACCACCGTGAGTCCACCACCGCCCAGCTCATCAAAGAGCTGGTGGGTGTGGTGATATTCTCTATTTCAACTTTTCAAGCCATTTCAACCATTGGAGCAGGAGCTTCAAGCTTTGAAGCTCAAAGCTCTGCACGCAGTAGCAGCAGCAAGGCGGCAGCAGCCGAAGGCCACCTCGCATCCTTGTAGCAGCAGCCCCAGCCCTCGCTTCCAGCGCGCGCCTGCAGGTGCCCTCGCCTCCCACTTCTTTGCACTGCACTCACCTTTCCGCCCGTAACCGTCCACTGCGCACCCCTGCAGCGGCCGGCCAAGCTTCACCACGCACACCAGCCAACACCCCCAAGCCGCCGCGTGCCCTGTCACACTCCTTTGCCCGAAACCCAGCCCTCTCCGCACGCTCTGTCAAGAAGTTCCACCGGCAAGCCACCGGCCGGCGCAACCCTTCCACGTGCGTGCCAACCGCAAGTAGCCCACACTAACAGCACCCGGTTGCGTGGCTCGCCCAGCCACTGTAGCCACTGTTCACGCGTTTCTGCGGAACACTGTGGCTACAGTGGGGTGACCGGTAAGCTTCTTACCTATCCGGTCACCTGGTGCGCCACAGCCCGCACCAGCGTCCAGTCCCGCGCCCACTCCTACACCTGCCCGCGCGTCTGCTTGTGCCTGCGTCGCCCGCACCTGCCTACTCCTTTTCCCACTCCCTTTCGCCCACGTACGCCTCTCCGTGCAGTGCTGTGTGCTGCGGTCCTCTCTCCGTGCCCACTTCCCTCCAGCGTGCGCCTCTCGACACGGATACGCACCTACGCGCGAGCGTAAATCCTTAGACGATGCCCAGCTGCATGCAGACGTCTTAACGCTCGCCTCCTTTACTCCAGCAGGAAGCGCACACCATCTCTCTCTCTCTCTCAGCACTCTCTCCCTCTCTCTCTGCAAATACACATACACACACACACTCTCGCACACACACACTCTCACCTATACACTAATACATACTTATATATATTTACATATATAGATTTATATCTATATATATTTATATGCATATAGATATATCTATATATATATACTTATATCTATATATATAGTAGTACCTAAATAACTAAGTATTATTATACATATATACATATATATATATACATCTATATACTTATATATATATATATAAATATACATACATATATACATATATATCTATAACTATATATACATACAAATATATATATATATCTACATATATCTATATACATATATTACTATATATATATACATACATATATATACATCTATACAGTTATATATACATATATATACATATATATATATACATATATCTATCTATACATATATTTATATCTTTATATATATATATACATATATACATATATAACTACATATATACCTATTTATTTATAACCATATATACATATAGATATATTTACATATATACATATATATATATATTTTCACATTACTTACCATACGTTGTATCGCGGGAATATCTGCACCAGTTGCTGATATTCCCCAATACACGTGTACAAAAAGCGTGGTCACACACATCTTCCACCATCCATCCTACACTCCACGCAGCACGTCATCCTGTTGGTTGCGTCTTTCTAGATGATGACCGACTCGACACCGTGCTATACTCCACCTCCACCCCCACCCTTTTATACATATATAATATATACATATATATATAGTATATTTATTTCTATTTCTCTTGCATGCCCATAAAAAGATTAAAAAATATATATATAAGAGAAAAGATAATCCTTAACTTGCACGTACTCCGTCTTGAGGATAGCAAGACCCATTTTGGAACCCTGATTTGGCTCAAAGTGAAGAACCTAATTTTGAGGGTATGCCTCAAGGACAAAGATTATCAGAAAAAGATCTTAATAGAAAAACACCAAAAACATAATAAACGAACACAAGAGATTCATTGTAGGGAAGGCGTAGAAACTTGACCTCTAATCCCACTTCCCTGAGTTCGACCCTAGGCCTAAAAGTGACCAAGATAAAATCAAGTAGGCCAGGTAAAAAATTTTGTAAAGAGATGGTTAGGCTCGATTTAGGTTAACCACTATACACATTATAACGATAAAATCACCATATTAACACACCTATCCGGGTTCGACCACCATAAACCCGCAGCTTTTTACGCTATTTTGTAGGTTTTTGTGCCGCTGTTTTCTGGTTGTGTGAGTGTGCCTTTGCACATTCTTTTTGTTTTATGGACGGGAGGAGATCCTTGCATCTGCCTCTTGTAACTCCTTTGACAGGTGATCGCATACTGGTTCCAGATAAGCAACCACCTGAAATTGTACTAGAGGGGGGGTGAATAGTGAAATTATAGAATATTGTAATACAAAAAGATTCAATCACACAATGTACTCAATTATTTTTAGGTGGAAACCCAAGATGGGTGAAAACCACCACTTAAGCCAATCTCTTGACTTAGGTTTTCGATCACAAGGTGATCAATCCACTAACCACACTACTTAAACGAGGGTAGTGTACCTCAATTACAAATCCCACCTCCGATCCCTAAACAGAGGTTTCTTCCTTCAAAATGAAGAGACGGGGACCCGACAGGCCGGATACCCAAAGTACAGAAATTAAGAAGTAAAATAACACCTATAGAGCACCCCAATAATTTAGTTGTTTTCTTATCTACTAAGCATGAAAAGAACTCCCTGATGATTTGCAGAACGGAGTGAGCCGAGAGTATGGATTTTCCCTTTGATCAGAGTATTGGCACAGCACAAGGGTAAAATGGAGCTTAGAGTAGTGAGCAAGAGATTTTTCTAATGGAATTGTATCTCAAGAGGTGTGTCTTGCCTAGGAGGAGTTGTAGTCTATTTATAGGCAAGTTTGGAACCTTCAAGAACACTTGGGAGAGCTCTTCTAGCCATTGGAGACAAATCCCAAGAGTTTAGGATGAAATCCACACAAAATCAGGGCAATGATGAGTCTGACAGCAACATCAGACGTCTAATTATAGGATCAGACATCTTACAGGACGTCTGATTTTACCTCTGGTCGTCTAATATTGCAAGACATCCTCAACTAACTCTATTGGATCAAAAGAAGGACGTTTGATATTATCTCATAAGACGTCTGATTATTTCATTGGACGTCTAATGAATGGTGGATTCATTCCTGTTGTCATCAGATCCAAATAGGGTTCTAGGTTTAGAGGATCAGACGTCGTTATGGACGTCTGAGAACATTACCAGACGTCTGGAAACCTAAATACTCTTCCCTACTTCTTCTGCCAAAAGATTATGTGGCTGTAAAGAGATACGCATAGAAAATCATGGCCAACGGTTCAAAGGCAGACGTCCAGAGGTGTGTCAAGATGTTTGGAAATTATTTTTTCCTAGATGAAGTCTAACGGTTAGTATGAGGACGTCTGGGTAAAGAATCAGACGTCTGTGCAAGGTTATCGACATCTGAAAGTGAAGTCCTTCGACTGATGTTTATGAGGAGAGAAATAAAGGTAGAAATCTTTGAAATTAGACGTCTGATACACTTGTCAGACGTCTTAAAGTGGAAAATCAGACGTCTGACCATTGTCCTGGACGTCTGATAAAAGTATAAGTGTTGGGTTTTTATTTCTTATTTATCCTAAGTGTAGAGAGCCTAAGTTAGCTATTTATAGGTTTTGTTCGGGGGCTCTTTACAATATTTCTAGACTCAAATAAAATGAAAATTACAACCTTTGAAAGTTTACATGAAAAAGCCTAAGACCTAATACTTATGCTACTCGTCTTCACGCTTTTAATCTCCCGTCTTGGAAAGCTTTTTGAAATCCTGCAAATATGTTACTACAGAGAGAAAACAATATGCTATACCTTATTTTTTATTTCATTTTCTTCATTTTGTAAAATCATCAAAATATTATGTACGAGTGGTTGAACTAACAATCTCCCCCTTTTTGATGATTTTCAAAATATAGCTGTAGGTTCCTATTTCCTCCCCCTAAAGGTTGTACTTGGTAGTCTTTATTTATTTAAGAAGTTTTTATATTATTCCTTAAGTTCTTACCTACACTCTTCTCCCCCTTTTTGAATATCATCATGAAGGGTTGTTAAAGGGAGTTGAAATCCAAACTACAAGAGTGATATCTACAAAGTAGAGTGCATGAATAAAATTGCATGTTTAAAAGATGACAAGGCATTAAGGAAAATTGGTTAGGAATAGAAATATTTAAGCATGGACCCTCTATTTGTTCCCAAAAATATTAAGTACGGGGTCAAGGCCCCTTAATACAAACTTGGAATAAAAGGCAGAAAAATAGAAGCACTAAACTATTCTTCTTGATCTTGGTGGCGGCGGCGATGAGCGGGTCCTTGTCCCATTTGCAAATTTTGAACATCTGATCTAAGTTCGTCGATGTCGCGGCGCATGCTTCCCATGTAGGTTTACATCTCGCCGGTTCGACGCAGCACGAGGGAGATGCCGGAAGA
Source organism: Thalassia testudinum (assembly GCA_037157565.1). NCBI lineage: Eukaryota > Viridiplantae > Streptophyta > Magnoliopsida > Alismatales > Hydrocharitaceae > Thalassia > Thalassia testudinum. The sequence goes on along the minus strand of JAZHRO010000055.1, from coordinate 101,011,734 downwards.
GAGGGAATCTGTGGTTGGATCCCATGCTTCATCAAAGCTCGAGCAGGGAGCTTCTATTTGAAGGGGTCGTGGTTCATGGAAGTCTGGAAAGGGTGGAAGGGGCACTTCTTCCATGGGCTCGTTGGCGGGCTCAAGATGCTCCCTATGTATGTGCATCTTGGCGGCTATGGCCCGGTTGTAAGGCTCAATTTTCTTGTCAACTGCTTGGTTAGTTATGGAAATCCGCTGGGTTGAAAAGATTTTGGATAGAATAGACCCAAACAGAAGTGATGCCCCATGGTCTTCATTCATGACGCGAACAATGAGGCAGCAATAATTGAAAGGAATATGACGGACGGCCGCAAAAAGGAACGCCTTGTGTTGGCGCGAGATGTAATCAAAACCTCCCGATTTGTTCAGGAGGTCCCACCCAAAAATGCGAGAGAGTAGACGTGGAAGGGGTTTGATATTTTTGCACGGTAGGGTGCCAAGGTTTTCAACATATTTTTCAGGGAGAACTAACTCTTGATTGATGATTTCTAGGTCGTATTGCATCAGAATATCATTGAAATCATTTCCCTCATTGGGGATGGCTAGAAGGTCGGAAATAGTTTTCGATGTGATGTGTATTTCGCGACCAAATAGGTGGGTATGGAGTTCAAGTTCATCGTTGCTGTAGTCCTCAACGATGTTGGCATAAAAGAGACGGCAAAGATCAGGGAACACACCAAGAGTTCCAATGCCGGAGTGGAATTGACGGTCAAAATATTGAAAGAGATGGAGAGTTTGGAAGTGTTCCCAAAGGTTCAAATGGGCAAAATCATTCCAAACAATAAAACGAGGGCATTTAACTTTGGCATTCGCAAAACGACGAAATCGCTGCCTAGCGATGTCGCCCTGCAATTGATCTGCCAAATAAGTGGAAGAGGAAGTGGAAGATCCCTCAACTTGCTTCCTACGGGGAGGCATATTTGGTGGAATCGGCAGTTAGGTTTTTGAAAAAAATGGGTGGTGTTTTGAGGATAGAATACCTGCAAAAAAGAAACATCCATACAAGAACATTCAACCAACCAAACAACATTCACCCAAAACATAGATTCAAACAATGCAATCATCATTGAAAAAATGTGTGGCAGTATGCCTTGAGGCAATACAACCTGCCATGTAGTTGTGGCAATATACCTTTGGATTCAAGCCACTAAAATGTTGGCTTGAACCTCATGAGGTAATACCCTTGCCATGGAAGATGCAGCTAGGGCTAACAGGGTTTTCTTGACCGAGGGTTAGGGTTCTAAGGCTGATAATGATATGAAATGTGCAAGTAGGTCAAGTGAATCAAGAAGCTACTAGATGCTGCAAGGTCGTGGGTAAAAAAGGCATGGAGACGCCCTAGGAGTTGAGAGGGTATACCCACGGGAGGAGGGAAGCCTCCAAATGCGTGGTCAAGTGGCAGGGAGGTCGCGTGCAGAGGAGCTGCAGTTCCGTCAGTCATCGAGGAGGCGCGACGGTCGTCTGGTGGCGAGCAGAACTTCGCCAACTGCTGCTGTGGGCCATCGGGTGTGAGGGAGAGCGGTAGGGATTTTGGAGCGGAGAGTGGGACCTTTGCGAAGGGGATCTTATATCCCAAGGTCACGGAGCAAGTCTCCCCCTGAAGTTGGGGAGATTTGCATTTCAAACCGTCCAGAGAACAGTCGCGATGCGCAGATTCTTCCCCGATCAGACTTCTAAGGATGATGTCAGAAGTCTCGATTTGCCTGAGGGATTTTGGCCCTTTTCATGGAGACGTCTGTTTTATTCATCAGATGACTAATTATATAATTAGACGTCTGATTTCTACAGGCATCCTCCCCTGGAAAATGATTTATTCTCCAGGTTGTCGTCTGATTTCTACCTTAGGAGACACCGAAGACGTCTAAATCTAATATTAGACATCCGATTTCTGCAAACAGACCTTCCTGGATTTTCGCCTAAATTTACAAGGTCGTCCGATTTTCCTGTCAGACGACCGATGCAACGTCTAGCCACATATTCAGACGTCCGACAGGTAGTACATGTTTTGTCTCCGAGATAGACGTCTGTTAACACATCTGGACGACGCAACAGACGTCTGTGAGGGATTCCAGACATCTGATATGATTGTTTTGTTAGATAAAATCGTCGTCTGTCCCAGATGTTTAGACGACGAATTTTAATGTGTAAGACATCTAATGATTAAATCAGACGTCAGATATTAGATAGAATGTGCATTTGGATGTTTGAACTAAGAATGAAGGCTTCTAACTTAGTGAATCAAGGTTCCATCTATTCTCATGACAAAGGAGGTTCCATTAAATCACTAAATTCTTCAAATATCACTTAGCTTACATATGCCTAGTTTCCTACGTATATAATTAAAGTGATCATAATTCAAAGGTTTAGTGAAAATATCAGCTAATTGCAGTTCAGTACAAATAAATTCAACTTCGATTTCTCCCTTAAGTACATTATCTCTCAAGAAGTGATGTCGAACATCAATATGTTTTGTGCGAGAGTGATGTACGAGGTTTTTCGAGAGGTTGATAGCACTAGTATTGTCACATAATATTTCTATCTTATTAAATATCAAGTTAAAATCCTTCAAAGTATTTTTCATCCAAAGCACTTGGGAACATGCTAGTGCAGTGGCTATGTATTCAGCTTCTGTAGTTGATAGAGCTACACTAGATTATTTCTTTGAGAACCAAGGGACTAGTGATTCGCCCAAGAATTGGCACGTCCCACTAGTGCTCTTCCTATCGGTGCGGCTACCTACGTAGTCCGCATCGCTATATGTAACTAAGTTGAATTGTGGACTCCTAGGGTAGAATAAGCCATAATCAGATGTGTCAACTATATATCTAAATATTCGTTTTACAGCATGTAGGTATGATTGTTTAGGGTTTGATTGAAACCTAGCACATAAGCAGGTACTAAACAAAATATCAGGTCTATTGGAAGTTAAATACAGTAAAGATCCAATCATGCTACGATAGAGCTTTTGATCTATGGGCATACCTGATTCGTCCAAGTCTAGGGAAGTTGTGACACTCATAGGAGTGTTCTTCCCTTTACTTTTGTTCATATCAAATCTCTTTAGCATCTCCTTTGTGTATTTTGATTGACACACAAAGGTTCCAATTTCGAGTTGAGTGATTTGCAAGCCCAAGAAAAACTTGAGCTCACCCATCAAATTCATTTCGAATTCATCCTGCATAATTTCTGAAAACTTTCTACACATAGATTCATTAGTAGCACCAAATATAATATCATCTACATATATTTAAACTAATAAAATGTCTGTTCCTTTTCTTTTAATGAATAATGTGGAATCAGCTTCCCCTATAGAGAATTTTGCATTTAACAAGTAGTCTTTGAGCCTTTCATACCAAGCTCTAGGAGCTTGCTTTAGATCATATAGTGACTTGTTTAACTTGTAGACAAAATGAGGCTTATCATGAGACTCAAAACTAGGAGGTTGTTTTACAAAAACTTCCTCCTTAATGAATCCGTTAAGCAACGCGCTCTTAACGTCCATTTGAAAGAGTTTAATGCCAAGAAAGGCGGCATAAGCAAGAAGCATGAGAATTGATTCGAGTCGAGCTATGAGAGCATAGGTCACATCAAAAATCAATTCCTTCTTCTTAGTTGTACCCTTGTGCTACCAACCAAGCCTTGTTTCGAATAACCATACCGGATTCATTCAACTTGTTCTGGAATATCCATTTGGTACCTATTACTGTTTGCCCTTCAGGCTTAGGTACTAGATCCCAAACTTCATTCCTTTGGAATTGGTTGAGTTCCTCCTGCATGGCCATCATCCAAGTTTCTTTGGAGCACGCTTCCTCGACACTCTTGGCTTCAACTTGAGATACAAAGGCGGAGAGACCAAAGGAGCAACTAAAATGAGATCGGGTTTTAACGCCATCAGAAACACTTCCAATGACTTGACTTTCGGGATGATCCCTTTGATATATCCAATCTTTTGGAAGATTATGGATATTGGAGTTTGGAATGTTAGACACATCAATATTAGAATCATCTTCATCATCCATATTGACTTGGTCAATGGAGGAATGAGGAGATTCATCGAAGGAAACATGGAGGGTTTCCTCCACTATTAATGTGGTCTTGTTAAAAACCCGATATGCCTTACTACGTGAGGAATAACGAATAAAGATGGCTTCTGCACCTTTGGCATCAAATTTATCTAAATTAGAGCGGGTATTCAAGACAAAACATCGACATCCAAAAACTTTAAAATAACTAATTTTGGGTATTTTCCCATAGTATAGTTCAAAACAAGTTTTTCGCAATCCGGATCGAATTAAGGTGCGATTTAACATGTAACAAGCCGTGTTAACTGCCTCAGCCCAAAAGTACTTCGGTAACCCCGAGTCTATGAGCAATGTTCGAGCACACTCTTGAAGAGTACGGTTCTTTCTCTCAACCACCCCATTTTGTTGAGGTGTTCGAGGAAAAGAAAACTCATGAGCAATACCATGCTCTTGACAAAAATCATCAAACAAGGAATTTTCAAACTCGCCCCCATGATCACTACAGATACGAGTCATTTGGTAGCCTTTTTCAGTTTGAACTTTCCTAACAAAAATAGAAAAGATGGAAAACACTCCTTCTTTAGATCTCAAGAAGGAGACCCATGAAAACCTCGAAAAGTCATCTACAATTACAAGGCAATATTTGCATCCACTGAGGCTCTCATATTTTGTTGGTCCAAACAGATCTAGGTGAAGTAGTTCTAAAAGTCTTGATGTAGATATAACTTCTTTGCTTTTAAAACAAGATTTTATAATCTTTCCTAATTTACATGAATCATAAATAGGCTCATTTAAAAATTTTCCTTTAGGAAGACCTCGGACTAGTTCATGTTTAGCTAATTTTTGAACCAGCTTCATATGAACATGTCCTAGTCTTTTATGCCATATACTTAACTCATCTTTTGCTATAAGACATTCATAAGTGCCATTTTTATCAAATTCTACGACATAAATGTCTTTAAATCTAGTTCCCTTAAGAAGGGTTTAATTGGTTAATGCATGCATAATTTCAAACATTTTAGACATAAACACTACTTTAAAGCCCTTATCACAGATTTGACTTACACTTAAAAGATTATGTTTTAGTCCTTTAACTAGAGAAACATTTGAAATGGGAGAGAGAGGGTTACCTATTTTACCAAGGCTAATAATATGGCCCTTGTGGTTGTTGCCAAATGTAACTGTTCCTCCATCCGTAGGTTGGAGGTCCAAAAATAGGCACTTGTCTCCCGTCATATGTTTGGAGCATCCGGAGTCCATCACCCATTGGCCTCATTGGTGGCGATGGTCTCCTTGTCTTCCTCCTTGTAGACCTTCTTCCTCCTTAGGTTCCTCAGATTCAGACTCGGAACCATCATTTGTTGCCATTAGTCCCAAGCATGTCGTTTCTTCATTTGTTTCCTCCTCCTCTTCTTCTTCGGAGGTGGAGTCATCCCAAGTTGCTTGAAATGCCTTCTTCTTGAATCCTTTCGGCTTGGAGATCTTCTTGTAGTCGGAAGGCTTCTTGGGTTTCTTCTCCTCATCCCTTTTGAGTAAGGGACAGTCTCTCCTTATGTGACCTCTCTTTTTGCAATTATAGCAAATTAGAGGTTCTTCCTCTCTTTTCCTTCCCTTGATCTCTCTTCTATTTCTGAGAAACTTTTTAAACCTTTTAGCTAATAAAACAAATTCTTCGTCATCGGTACTTACCTCATCATCTGAAGTAGCTTTGAAGGCTAAGGTCTTCTTCTTTGGCTCCGATGAGATTGATTTCTTCTTTTGCTCCATTTTTGATTCGTAAGCCATGAGATTCCCAAGTAGATTTTCCATGTCTAGATCCTCTACTTGGTTGGCTTCTTCTATTGCCGTTACCTTTTGCTCCCACTCGGGTCCAAGGGAGCGAAGGAGCTTCCCTTGAAGCTCCCCCTTTATAAATGTCTTTCCTAAAAACTTGAGGTTATTCACGATTAACGTAAATCGGGTGTACATGTCCCCAAGTCTTTCATTCTCCTTCATAGAGAAAGCTTCGAATTCCTGCGATAACAAGTTTATCTTTGAGGATTTAACTTTAGATGTACCTTCATGAGTTACCTCCAAGGTTCTCCAGATCTCGTGGGCGGTTTCGCATTGGCTGATGCGGTTGAATTCCTCCGAGCTGAGAGCATGGTAGAGTGAGTTCATTGCCTTGGCATTTAGTCCAGGGTGATGGATTTGCTCCACTGTGTAACCAGTTTCTGGTTTCTCGGGAATGACGTATGCGGATTCGCATTTCTCCCAAATGGAGAAATCGTTGGCTTGAAGCCACATCTTCATTCTCAGCTTCTAGTAAGTGTAGTTAGTTCCTTCGAAGAGTGGCGGTCGAGTGGTGGATTGCCCCTCCAATCTGCTTGTGGAAACGGCCTTCCCCTCCATGTGATCTTTCCGCGGATGTTACTCCTGTAGGCGGAAAACCTGCTCTGATACCAAATGAAATTGCACTAGAGGGGGGGTGAATAGTGAAATTATAGAATATTGTAATACAAAAAGATTCAATCACACAATGTACTCAATTATTTTTAGGTGGAAACCCAAGATGGGTGAAAACCACCACCTAAGCCAATCTCTTGACTTAGGATTTTCGATCACAAGGTGATCAATCCACTAACTACACTACTTAAAGGAGGGTAGTGTATCTCAATTACAAATCCCACCTCCGATCCCTAAATGGAGGTTTCTCCCTTCAAAATGAAGAGACGGGGACCCGACAGGCCGGATACCCAAAGTACAGAAATTAAGAAGTAAAATAACACCTATAGAGCATCCCAATAATTTAGTTGCTTTCTTATCTACTAAGCATGAAAAGAACTCCCTGATGATTTGCAGAACGGAGTGAGCCGGGAGTATGGATTTGCCCTTTGATCAGAGTATTGGCACAGCACAACGGCAAAATGGAGCTTAAAGAGTGTGCATGAGATTTTTCTAATGAAATTGTATCTCAAGAGGTGTGTCTTGCCTAGGAGGAGTTGTAGTCTATTTATAGGCAAGTTTGGAACCTTCAAGAACACTTAGGAGAGCTCTTCTAACCGTTGGAGACAAATCCCAAGAGTTTAGGACGAAATCCGCACAAAATCAGGGCAATGATGAATCTGACAGCAACATCAGACGCCTAACTATAGGATCAGACGTCTTACAAGATGTCTGATTTTACCTCTGGTCGTCTAATATTGCAGGACATCCTCAACTGACTCTATTGGATCAAAAGGACATCTGATATTATCTCATAAGACATCTGATTATTTCATTGGACGTTAATGAATGGTGGATTTGTTCCTGTTGTCATCAGATCCAAACAGGGTTCTAGGTTTAGAGGATCAAACGTAGTTATGGACGTCTGAGAACATTACCAGACGTCTGGAAACCTAAATACTCTTCCCTACTTCTTCTACCAAAAGATTATGTGGCCGTAAAGAGATAGGCACAGAAAATCATGGCCAACGGTTCAAAGGCAGACGTCTGGAGGTGTGTCAAGACGTCTGGAAATTGTTTTTGCCTAGATGAAGTCTAACGGTTAGTATGAGGACGTCTGTGCAAGGTTATCGACGTCTGAAAGTGAAGTCCTTCGACTGATGTTTATGAGGAGAGAAATAAAGGCAGAAATCTTTGAAATTTGACGTCTGATACACTTGTCAGATGTCTTAAAGTGGAAAATCAGACGTCTGACCATTGTCCTGGATGTCTGATAAAAGTTTAAGTGTTGGGTTTTTGTTTCTTATTTATCCTAAGTGTAGAGAGCCTAAGTTAGCTATTTATAGGTTTTGTTCGGGGGCTCTTTACAATATTTCTAGACTCAAATAAAATGAAAATTACAACCTTTGAAAGTTTACATGAAAAAGCCTAAGACCTAATACTTATGCTACTCGTCTTCACGCTTTTAATCTCCCGTCTTGGAAAGCTTTTTGAAATCCTGCAAATATGTTATTACAGAGAGAAAACAATATGCTACGCTTTATTTTTTATTTCATTTTCTTCATTTTGTAAAATCGTCAAAATATTATATACGAGTGGTTGAACTAACACCACTTATATTCCCATCTGATTCAACTATTTCTATGGAACAATTTCAAAATCAGAATCCCAAGATCCCTTCTTCTGGTCAGGGGGAGATGCCGCCTTTTGACGTTCATGAGGCACTCCTGAACCAGAATCTTAGGATGCTTGAACAAAATAGATAAATTAATCTTTTAACAGCAACCCTAAATAATCTACAGAATCTTCAAACCTGTCCTCCACCTCAACCTAAGGCGGGTTTTGATCTTCTTGATTTACTGATCCCTCGTCCAAGGCCTCTAGTCAAAGACTATTATAATCCATCTAATGCACAAGTAGAGCCTAATGTTAGGATTCCTATTGGGGTGAATGATCCAGAATTAAAGCCAAATATTATAGGTCTAATCCCACATTTTTACAGATTTGCATCTGAAGATCCATTTCAACATATTGAAGATCTTAAGAATTTATCTCAAACTCTTGGACCTCAAAATAAAAATAGGGAAATCCTACTTATCAAAATGTTCTCTTTTAGCCTTAAAGATAAAGCAGCTTATTGGTATAGAACTATAGTAAGACCAATCTCAACTTGGGCTAAACTCGAATCTGCATTTTTGAAGAAATTATTTCCTATTGGTCGAACAAATGCTTTAAGGCAAGCAATCACTAGTTTTAATCAAAATCAAGGAGAACCAATTCATGAGGTGTGGGAACGCTTTCATGAGTTACAAAGGAAATGCCCACATCATGACATCCCTCATTGGTAACTAATGCATATATTCTACTATGTATTGCAAGAGGGCATTCGCAATCTAGCCGATGCCTCTTGTGGAGGGAATTTTCTAAATCGTGATGCAGAATCCGCTTCAGAATTATTTGAATGGATGGCGAAAAGTTCGATCAACAACGCATCCATGTCGAAATTTAGGCGGGGCACGAATACGACTCATCAAAATCCGCATAAGGGCATTCACAAGATCGGTAATCTGTCTAGTTCAAAGGATTTGGAAATTATTGCAGAGAAACTGGACAAAGTCGATATCATAGCAAAGCATCTCGACGAGGTCCGAAATATGATGAAAACTCTTACTCCTCTACTTGCTACGCAAAATCCCACACTTTCACCTATTTCGCAAATTCCCACGGGGAGGGAATTTGTGAATAATATGGATTCTAGAGATCCATCTTCTTTGTGTTTTCTATCTACTCCTGTACCATCCCAAGGAGGGATCTTTGTCCCACAATCTTTCCTATCCTTTTCCCCAGCCTTTCCTATTGCAGAAAACACGTCATATCGTTTTGGATTACACACCATCCAAGAAAATATTCCAAGAACAAATCCATATTCAAATACCTATAATCCTAGATGGAGAAGCCACCCAAAATTTTCTTAGGCTGATCAAAATCAAAATCAAAGACCATATTATCCAAATCAGACCCATCTAAGCCCACCTCCATTGCCTCCTTAGCAACCAAATGTAAGGCCTAATCCTTTGGGTATGCAGATTACTCTAGGCTTATTAGAGATACGTAGCTAGATCAAATTTTGGGTGCTGTGTCAGAGAGTCAGCAAGAAAATGCTAAAGCTCTCACTGAGACCCAAAGGCAATGTAAGGTAGAGTTACCTGATTTACAAAATCAGATCACACTTTTGGCTAAATCTCCTTAGCTAGGTACTCCTCCATCTCAGCCAATTTCGAATCCTAGGAATTTCCAAAACCCAAGGCAACATCAAGGCCAAGTCCATTTCCTTAATCAAGCCTTTGATTCTAATCACAATCAGTCCTCTATGCTACCTGAAAATAATCCACCAAACCTGCATCAGCAACCATTATTTTATCAAAATGACCACCTATTATTGAGAATCAAAATTGACTCTGTTGATCTTCCGAATTTCGTTGGAATCATTTAATTTATTGCCTCAATCTTTAATATTTTACATCTCAACCTAAATCAAATTTGAGTTTCATGAAATTCACTCTGATCTTCCTAAGATTTTTTATCTGATTTTGGTTCTGCGAGATTTATTCTAGGCAATTTCAGGATGAGTTTTTAGCGGGTGGTTTTATCTGTTTTTCTATTTCTGAATCAATTCTTCCGTAATTCCTTTGTTTTTATTATACATATTCTTTTTAGAAGTTCTTGATGAGAACCTCATCATAAATCCTAAACTAGCACCATCTAACCCAAATTTGCAAGAAAAAGCTCCTACATAACTATAGAAAGGCTTGACTCAGAGAAATTCTGAGTTTGTAAAGAAAACAGGAACTAAGGGGTAAAAATGCAATTTCACCAACTCATTCTGAAAATAGGGTAACTCAAGGTCCAAACATAGGTCAAACTAACCTAATAAGAAGAAAAGTGGGATGAGTTGATCTAATAAGGGCTACAGCAACTCCAAGGAATTAAATGACTTCCTATAACCCTAAAAACAAACCCACTTCAATTCACGAGGTTTGAGGCAAAGAAAAAATCGACTAAGCCCTCTAAAATTCATAGAAAAATAATCTCTAGGGTTTAGAACCTTCAATTTGGCCTTAGGAACCCATTTTGACCTACATTGAGAACCATGCCTAATTAATGACTTAATTTGGGTTTTTACGTAAATTGATCGATCAAACAAGGTCTATTCTAGAAATAAAATTCACCATTAGAATCCTTAGGTCCTAGTTAGTCATGTATAAAAACTTGAGCCTAAGAAGAGACCTTCTTGACCAACTTTACATTTTGGTCCTCATCTATTACTTTTTGACCCTCAACTTTTGAAACCCTCGAATTTTGGCCCCTAAGTCTTCTTCGTTCTTTGCATTTGGGTCCTCCCTGCGAAACCCTGAGCAGCGCCATGCTCCGGCGACTTTGCGCTGAGCATGGCGCCGCGCAGGGTGAGGGAAAACCTCTGCCAAGACAACCGGGGGTTTCCTACGACGTCTGCTGTTGCAGGGACACCTCCATGGTCTCTGCGGCTGCCCATACCTCCCGTGCGAACGCACGGAAGGTATGGGTCTCCATCTCTGGCCGTCCTCCGGCGAGGGAGGCACGTCGCCTCCCTCCGCCCTCCTCTTTGATTTCACCTCTATAAAAGCCGCCCCGTCTGCCGAACTCAGCAGCTCAGTTCTGACGGAGAGTCACCCACAGCTTTCCTCTCTTCCCACTCTGGTAGAAGCCCTCCAGCTCCGGTGGTTCCTCCTCCTCCTCCTCGTCACTCTACCGCAATACCAGTAGCAGAGATGCCTTCGCCCGCTCTTCCAGCGTCGCGCCGTACCCAGCTTGCGCTCTCCCGCTCTCTCCTCGCTGCCACCCCCTCTCTCTGGGCACCTTCTTCTCCGGCGACAGTCGATACAACTGCCGCCCTGCTCCGTCCCCCTTCCGTCCCTCCAAGTAGGTACAGTTGTCCCCCTTCCTCCCCTCTTTCTTTTCCCTACTTCAATTTGTTCAACTACCCTTCGACCGCGCCTGATCACCCTCACCTTCTCCATCTCCGGCCAACCTCCGGCAAATCGCCCCCATCATTCCACCACTCCACACGACTCGCCAACCGACCCAAAACCTCCGCCTCATCACGCTGAACCATTTTCGCCCCTTCATTTACTGCCATTCGCTACCTAAAGACCCCCTGAACAAACCCATTCCCCCAGCCACAATCCGACCGAGGGTAGCCCCTACACTCCACCCCACGCCTCGCCACCACCCGCACGAGCTTCGTCACACTCTGGCGAAGCTCCCTGCACCTTCTGACTAGGTCGAGAGGCCGTATTTCTGTGAACAGGTCACCCGTCCTCCGCCGCCATTGCTGAGCAGGTGGAGCTTCTTCCGCCTGCAACTGCAGCTTCGCTCTCGCCCAGGCTTGCGCACCAGGACGTGCGGTTCGCCCGCACGCAGCTGCCCAGGCCTGCAGCTGGGGTGAAAGCCTCGCAACAGCCACGTCCAAATTGGGGTGGGACAATTAGTCCCACCTCGGTAGATTCTGAAGCCGCGCACCTACATAAATTGTAAAAGTGCTGTAGGCTTATCGCCTCAGTTACACAGGGTGAGGTCCCTCTCACCCGCTCACCCAGCCTCGTCCGCGACCACCCCCCGCGGACCTGGCCCGACCCGTATACCCGACCTGCACTCCTCGCCCACTACCGCACGCCGGTGGGCCTGGACGTAGGCGCGACCCGTATGCGAATACCCGGCAACACTGGGAGAGCTATCCTACAAGCAAAATCCGAGAGAGAGAGATGCAGGGGAGGGTAGGATTAGGTTTTGCCCTCTGACCAAGCTGTGAGTGTGCAGGCCAGGCAGAGAAGAAGAAGAAGAAAGAAAGAAGAAAGGAGGACGCACTGTAGCAGAGGCTACTTAAGTCGTCTGATTGAAAAATCAGACGAAGCTCTGAAGAAAACGAAAAGAAGAAGGAAAGAAGAGCAGGCACCGCAAAGAAGAAAGAAAGAAAAAGAATAGAAGGAAGGAGACAAAGAGCTGAAGGAGAAAGAAGAGAGAAGCAGAACACGAAGAGAAAGAAGAAAAGCTTGGAAGCAGAAGAAAGAAAAGAAGAACAAAAGAACAGAAGAGAAAGAAGAAAAGATTGGAAGCAAAAGAAAGAAAAGAAGAACAAAAGAATAGAAGAGAAAGAAGAAGAACAAAAGAACAGAAGAGAAAGAAGAAGAAGAAAGAAGACTGAGGAACTAAAGAGAAGAAAAAGAAGAGGAAAAAGATGAGAGAAAGAAGAGAAGAAGAAAAAGCCAACAAGACAAATCTCTCTCTCTCTCTCTCTCTCTCTCATTCTCATTTTTGTAATAGAAACATTGTACTTCTAGAATATAGTTTGCTCCCTGAGTTCGACCTCGGGAAAACTTTTATTTTCGAGTAACAAAATTGTATTAAACTGGTAACCGTTTCTCTATACTATACTATGACGAAATATTAGAACAAGAGACGAGAGGAGAGCCAGTTTTTGGCGCCGTTGACGACGATAAGTTCTCTACTAGGGTTTACGCCTAGCTAAAGGCATAAAACTTTACAATTTTGTACATAGTTGTTTCTTGCTACTTTCTACACTTTCATTTCCCATACACTTTTTTTGATTTTTCACTTCATCTTACACTGATTACCTTCATTTAGTCTGACTGACCACTCTAACCTTTGGTCAGACTTGAAATCGTTCGGACAGAGATCTGTGATCTCCTCTATCCGACTCCTTCCATCACCCTATACTAAATGAAGTGTAATAATTTTTCACCCTCCTTACATTGAGGACATTGTAAAATCTTTACTTGGGGGGGTGTGAAGTGAAATTTTCACTTAAAGTGTATATAGAAAGAAAAGCACATAAAAATTAAATATCCACGAAAATTTAATAAAAAAGAAAATGCAAAAAATTATAAAAAATTTCAAAATCAGAAATATCATAAAAATTTGAAAAATTTTTGAAAAAAAATCGTAAATATTGGAAAATTCTATAAACATAAAAACAAATATATATAAATAAATAAATTTGAAAATTGAAAAAATTATAAAAATAATAAAAAGGGTATTTTCATCTAGAATAAAGAAGGAAAGAAGAAAAAATATATATATATGTATATTAATATTAAGAGCTTAGTTTTTCTTTTAGGTCAAAAACTAAAAAAATATTTAAAGAACATATAGAGTATACTTAAGAGCATTAAATTCTTATTTAGACTTTTACTTATAATATTTTGTAAAAACACACTTTTATTTTCAAAATTTTTAAACAAGATTATATTTGAATTAGAAGTTTTAAATCTTTAAGCTTTGTTTTTCTATTCTTACCACGAAATTAAGAAACTAATATGTATTAAGTTTTAAACTTATGTTTTGGAATTAAATTGTAACTTTTTAATCAATTAGATTAAGTAATCCTTTTGCTTTTTGAATATTTGATTTTATCATAAACTTAAGTAAAAGGGCTGGATATTCAAAGTTAATTAAGTAGTGAGTTAGTAGAATTTTAGTTTTCAAGTCTTTCAGACTAGAGGATATTAAGCTAGACTTGGTAATTTTTGTCTTGACAGTTCCTATAGGAGGAAACTAAAAATTTAAAGAACCTGAGAGTGAATGACTTTATTGTCCAAGCTCAGGTTTGAGAGCTAAGTAACCTAAACATCTAAAATTCACACATAGAATTGTCTTGTTGGCATCTGAGACCTCAAAAACATAGAGGTTAAGAGATCGATTCTGAATAATCTTTAGTCCAAGGATTTCCGCAGGGCGGTTCTTGAAAGGGTGAAGGATGTGACACTCACCTAGAAAATGGAGTTGGAGAATAATGTTAGTAAGAAAAATGAGAAGGGGGAGAAAAAAGTAAAAAATAAAATAAAACACCCTACAATTAAGTGCCTTGTTACAAATGGGTACTTTTGCAGTTTTTCCAAATAAAAATAAAGCATCTCGGTATAAATAGATGCTACCCTTCCTTCCATCAAATAAAAGAACACCTCACTACATATGGGTGTTCTAACCTATAGAAAAAGTTAAAAAAAAATGGAGATAAAAAAATTAAGAATAAGAGACCCTGTAGACCACCGGGGAGATATACACAAAAAGTGTTGACCTCGGGATAGAAAACTAGCGAGCAGAAAGCAACCAAACCTAAGAAAGGCCAAGCTAAAGGCTTGAATTGGAATAATCTGGATTGGAAATTGATGTCTTAAGATCTGGATTTTTGCAAATTTGGATACCTTTAGGATAACTCTCTTCATAAAGCACAAGTGTTTGAAAATCATAGCTAATTAACCTTGTTATTGCGCAATGAAGCCTAAGAAATCAGGTTTTGAGGATTTACAGTTGAGACCTAAAGGGGAAGAATTGACAAAATCCTAGGTCTAGAAGCTATTCTTAGTGTTGTAGGCTAGTAGATTAGAGTTTTACTACTCTAAATTTGATTAACGTTGAGTATTTGGTTTATTTGCATAAACTTAGATTGGTAAAAGTCAAATTTCATAAATAGAGGCTTAACTTAAGCCTATTGAGCTTTTAAGTTAAAATTTAATTTCCAACTCTTAGGTTTTATTTTCTTAAAACTCTTTGTATTCTTCCTCAATAAAAAAAAAAAAACTCTTTGTATTCTAAGTTTTTAAGGGTTAAGAATGGTTACAAAGAGTAGGAGATTTTTGAGATTCTAATTTTTGATAAAATTCTTGTTAACAACACTTGTTTTTAAGTGTGTTTTGAAAAAGTTTTGAGTATAAGTCTAAGTAAGAACTTTCACAAAATGCTCTATATATTAATTATTTATATTAAAT
Organism: Thalassia testudinum; assembly: GCA_037157565.1. Taxonomy (NCBI): domain Eukaryota; kingdom Viridiplantae; phylum Streptophyta; class Magnoliopsida; order Alismatales; family Hydrocharitaceae; genus Thalassia; species Thalassia testudinum. The sequence continues at coordinate 100,996,433 of JAZHRO010000055.1, read as the reverse complement.
CTAAAAATTCACTGACCTAAGCTTTCCTCTACATGGTTCTTATTTATATTAATTTAAACCCAAGTGCTTTAAATCATCATATTCTTAGTTAATTTTGCTAGGGATTAGCAAAATATTGGCTTGGGGGTACGATGACAAGCTCATCATGGTCTCTAATTACCCCTAATCAACTAGTCTTCCTAGTTAATTAGTTAAGATTATGTGAATATATGGGTTTAATATTAAATAAGAGATAAATAGTAAAGGACCTTAAAATAAGTTAAAAATGCTATATTATCATCCAATTAATATTATTGATAATCTAATTAATAATTGGACTTGAAATATTATCAATTATTCAGCTAATTAATGTGTTAACTAACTTAAGCATAATATATACCTAAGTATGTAATAACTTAAGTAACATTAAACAAATTAATCTAAAAAGGACAGAAATGTAAGTTCAAGGTCTAAATATAATAATTGTCTTATTTATAATCACATATAAAATGTTGAAAAAAATTTAAATTAAAATAAACCTTGAAAAGTAGAGTTTACATTTTGATCCTTACTTTTTATTTCATTCAGGTCCTTATTTTCCACTTAGGTCCTTAGGATTCGTTGCAAATAGGTCCCTGGACTTCTTCTTCTCTTCTTCACCCAACTAAACAGCTGACAATTGAAGGTGCAGCCACAGTTTAATCACCGCTGACCCGATGTCATCTCTTCCTCTCCAAGCTCCTGGAGCTTGTGCTCACCATCCCATTTTCTTCCACTGGTCTGGATGATGCCTTTATCCTAATTTAGGGTTGGAGATAACCTCACCAACATCGGAGAACACGCCGGTGGTTATCCTCCTCCTAGCCACAATTGCGTCCAAATTCCACCTCCTTCTTAGTCGCCGTCGACTATAAATACCCCCAGACACCCTCTATTTCCACCAAGTTGGCTCCCTTCCCCCTTCTTCACTATAGCTGAGATCAATAGGCTATTCACTCTGTAACTTCGGCAAGCTTCCACCACCTTAGTCGACTTCCTCCATCCATCTTCAGTAGCTCTGGAACTCCACCGAAGTTAGCCACGTCTTCCGACAAGCACTGACTAAGGAGCTCTCCTCAGCTTCATCTCACAACCGCCGCCAGAGATCTTTTGGCAACCCTCTGATTTCCTCCTCCATTATGAGCCGTCGACGAAGATCCTCTAACCCCTTCGTCCAGGTAACAGTAGACTAGGAGTAGGAGTAGGAGTAGGAGTAGGTTAGTTTAGTTAGCTAGTTTGGTAGGTTAGATAGCTGTAATGTTAGATTTAGATTTCATCTTCCTCGACTCCAGCGAGCTCCACGAGCTTGTCAGGAGCATTAATTTTGTCTTTTTGAATCATTGTCCATCTTCTTCTATATTCCACAAACATTTCCATCACATTTAATTACTAATTTGATCATTAATTCGCATAAGCCACTTCCACCTCCATTGACTACTTCTACTATCTATGGCAGTAGTAGTTGAGCTATATTCCACCTTCATTGGATCCTCCATCACTTATTCATCTTCTAAGGATCCTAATCATCACTATAATTTGATTAAATACTACATATAAATTAAATGCCCAAATCTAATTAAGCTCCTGAGCTCGCTACCAATGGTGGCTCAGGAGTAATTAAAATTCTTAATTATATATATGTTCATGATCGCAAATACCTGTTGACCTATTTTGACCACTCAATTGAGTGGGAAAACAAGTCCTGAGCATTAACTAGATCAGACTTCATATAAATCGAATTCACTGATGAATCTTTATTTTAATGATCAATTGAAGAATTTAACTTGATCCTGAGGTTCCTTGTGACCTCAGGAATCTTTTCAAATCATTAATGGCATATTTTCACAATCAGTAGCACAAATTCAATTTTCCTGGACTCACCGGAGCTCCGACGAGCTCCGATGAGTCAAATATGTTCTTCAACTTGTAGAACTTGATGAGAAACTCTAGATCAATGAAAGAAGGATTATTGATTATTCTGAGAGTGTTTATTTGAGATTTGAATGACTGGAGTTGTAGTTAGGCCTTCATCTTCTCCAACTCCAGCAGAGATGGAGAAGTATGTCAGTTAGGTTTAAGAAGAAATTAATAGGACTAGAAGCTTCAATGGTATGCACAGAACTCAATTCCATGCTTAGATCACTGTAACAACCTTTGGGTTGTTTTGATGACCAAACCACTTCAGAAGCTCAGGTGACGAGCTTAAAACCCTAGGAATTTCAGTTAAAACACTTATTTTAGGGTCAGAGTATGTTCCTGAGATTGAGGAGAAATTATTTTAGGTGCTAATTTCTTTAGAAAAGCTGTAAAACAGAGAGTCAAAATTTGACGTTCTACAGTCGAACCTGAGTTTGATTCTTCGATTCTGGATTCAATCTATTGTGTTGAAGAGTTTAAATTGATTCTGAGATATATGTGAATGATTTTAAAGTGACTTGGTTGAGTTCTGATGTATAATTAGATTGGATTTTAATTTTTGCCAATTTGGGTTATTTTTGAACCCAAACTCATGGCAGTAGATTTTTGATGAAATTTGATTGCAAATTTTTCCTAGATGAAGCTGTAACAACCTCTAGAAGTTGTTTTAAATGGTTAAACATGTCTTAAGATATCTGTTAGGACTTTTCAGAGTTTATTTCACACTTCTTGAAGCTTCCAAAGAAGCTTTGAGCTTCTATGCACTTCCTAAAGCCCATGAGAGCTTAATAACCACACTAGCAGCTGTGGAATTAACTTTATAACCCATTTAGAACATCAACTGGGAGTGAAAGTCCAATCTGTGGACTTTATAATCATTAATCCACTGTCCAGGCCATTTTATATCGTAGAAAACCTATATCTTTGCCCTTCAAATTGAAGAGCATAACTTCCTGTTCACATTAAATTGACATTGCAATCTTGTAGAGCAACTCAAGAGCTTTCCAACCAGCTTTTATTCACTTGGAATGGAGCTCTGATCTGTTAGGAATCATCACTTGAAGTTTACTTTGGGAGGGGAAATGTTAACCCACATCGAGTATCTCTGAACGACTGCCTGGGTATAAAACTATTTTGTTAAGTGGCTACTTCAGTCGTCAGTGCTCGGCGCATGGTTACCAATTGAGCATGATTCTGAGCATAGTGTGTGTGGGCGCGTGTGTGCCTCCGAGTGTGTACCCCTATGGCATGCGAGAATGTGGCCCTAGGAGGGCGTGTGTATGGCTTGGGAGGCGTGAACCAATTAGGCTCGAAACTCTGAACTGGAAAATAAATCGAAATAAATGAATCAGGCTTGGACCTAGTAGGGTCTGGTCCCACCCTGAAAAGGGTGCTGCGTATCCCCGAATGGTACAAGCTGCCAATAAATAACCAAATTTTTGTTTAAAGAGAAAAAAAATTGGTTCGGCTCAGAAGGCTAAGTGCTGAAGGCTCGAAAGGCTAAGGAAATGCTAAGGGAAGAAAGTAAGGAAATATGCTAAGGAAGAAAGGCTAAAGAAAGAACAGGAAGAAAAAGCACAGAAAAGGAAGGAGAAGGAAGACAGGAAGAATGCGTAGAAGGAAGAAAGAGAAAGCTGAACAGGCACTAAGAGAGAAGGCAGAAAAGAAGAAGAAAGAAAGAGGAAGAAGAGAAGAGCTCAAGAAAATAAGAGAAAGATAAAAGTGAAATAAGAGAAAAGATTAAAAGATGAGTAAAAAGAAAAGAGAAAGAGGGAAGAAAGAGAGAAAAGGTAAAAGAAAAAGTAGAAAGAGAGAGAGAGGCTGAAGATAAAAAGAAAAGAAATGGTTTAATTTCTAGCATTATTTTTAATCTCTTTTTGATTTTAATGTTGTAATAAGGCATGTTTCAATTAGTAGAACTTTCTATTGCCTTAATTTCTTTGAAATGAATAGAAATTAACATGTTTACTTGCCATTAAAGAAGATTATTTTAAATTCACCAAAACATTCCTTAGTATAATTTTGTAATAGTCATTTTGGTGCCATAGGAGATAACTGTAATTATATTCACCATTTTTACTATTTTTAGTGTTTTGTTTTAATTAGTTTTGTTTTCTTTTTCTGTCTTCTTTTCAAGTTTACCTCTGCGGATAATCTTTGGAAGAAGGCAGGTTTTCTTAGCTCTGTTTTTTTTTATTATAAATACCATTTTAAGTATCTCTTTTCTTAGTCTTTAGTTAGTTTGAATTGTTGCATTTAGTTAGATAAAAGATTAAAAAAATACAAAAATACATACCTTTCTGACTAGCATTAGCATGATATAGGCATACACTCTTAGAAGTGCATTTTATCTACTAGTATTTTTTGATCTAACACGGGAAATTTCTACTATTTTTCTCACATCAACGGGAAAACACGCGAAAAAAAACCGCGTAGATCCCTATCCTAGAAATAATAACAAGACCACATTTATTATTTGAAAATACCTTAAAAAATGGTCACTTTAATTCTTTCGATCATATTTTTTAAAAGATTAAGTAAAAAAAAAGAAAATAAAAATTATGAATTAATCTGTTTGCAGAATGCATGCTGGTTTATCCAAATCATCTGTTGTATCCTATCATGCACACAGTGTGATCACTAGAGTCACAATAGTCTGAATTTTCTATCTCTCCTCTTTGCACCTCTTAGGGCTTTGGTCGAAGATCAACAAGTTTGTCTCACTACTAGAGCCCCGAGGAGCCAGTAGTGAGCGGTCTCGATCCTAGACCCTAGACCTTTGAGCCTTAAGGATACGCACTTGCATAGACACGGGTTTAGGATGCGCATTTTGATTCTATTGTTATACTTATTTGCATCCAAGGTATTTTTGCGTATTCTAGGAATCTCTTCTTTCCTTTGAAAGAAGAGTAAAACCCGTGGTTTTTTGTGCTGTTTTACAAGTTTTTGTGCCGCTGTTTTCTGGTGGTGTGAGTGTGCCTTTGCACATTCCTTTTATCTTATGGACAGGTGGTGATCCCTGCATCTGCCTCTTGTAACTCCTTTGACAAGTGATTGCAGACCAGTTGCAGATAAGCAACCACTTATATTCCTGACTAATTCAGCTATTTCTATTGAACAATTTCAAAATCAAAATCTCAAGATCCCTTCTTCTGGTCAGGGAGAGATGCCGCCTTTTGACGTTCATGAGGTGCTCCTGAACCAAAATCTTTGGATGCTTCAACAAAATAGACAAATTAATCTTTTAACAGTAGCCTTAAATAATCTACAGAATCTTCAAACCCGTCATCTGCCTCAACCTAAGGCAGGTTTTGATCTTCCTGATTTATCGATCCCTCGTCCAAGGCCTCTACTCAGAGACTACTATATTCCCTCTAATGCACAAGTAGAGCCTAATGTTAGGATTCCAATTGGGGAGAATGATCCAGAATTAAAGCCAAATATTATAGGTATAATCCCACATTTTCACGGATTTGCATCCGAGGATCCATTTCAACATATTGAAGATCTTAAGAATTTATCTCAAACTCTTGGACCTCAAAATCAAAATAGGGAAATCCTACTTATCAAAATGTTCTCTTTTAGCCTTAAAGATAAAGCATCTTATTGGTATAGAACTATAGCAAGACCAATATCATCTTGGGCTAAACTCAAATCTGCATTTTTGAAGAAATTCTTTCCTATTAGTCAAACAAATGCTTTAAGGCGAGCAATCACTAATTTTAATCAAAGTCAAGGAGAACCAATTCATGAAGCGTGGGAACGCTTTCATGAATTACAAAGGAAATGCCCACATCAAGACATCCCTCATTCACAACTAGTGCATGTCTTCTACTATGGATTGCAAGAGGGCATTCACAATCTAGTTGTTGCCTCTTGTGGAGAGAATTTTCTAAATCGCGATATAGAATCTGCTTTATAATTATTTGAAGGGATGGCGGAAAACTCGATCAACGACACATCTATGTCACAATTTACGCAGGGCACGAATACGACTCATCAAAATCTGCATAAGGGCATTCACGAGATCGGTAATCTGTCCAGTTCAAAGGATTTCGAAATTATTGCAAAGAAACTTAACAAAGTTGATATTGTAACAAAGCATCTCGACGAGGACTGAATACAATGAAAACTCTTACACCTCTACTTGATATGCAAAATCCCGCACTTTCACCTGTTTCGCAAATTTCCACGGGGAGGGAATTTGTGAATAATCTAGATTCTGGAGTTCCATCTTCCTTAGGTTTTCTATCTACTCCTGCACCAACCCAAGGAGGGACCTTTGTCCCACAATCTTTCCCACCCTTTTCCCCACCATTTCTTGTTGCAGAAAACATGCCATATCTTTTTGGATTACATGTCATCCAGGAAAATATTCCAAGATCAAATCCATATTCAAATACCTATAATCCTGGATGCAGAAGCCACCCAAATTTTTCTTGGGCTGATCAAAATCAAAATCAAAGACCATATTATCCACATTAGACCCATCTAAACC